>CM067841.1:568938294-571534544 GCA_034509565.1 Triticum monococcum | reverse complement strand
ATCGTAAGCACAACCGCACTAGTTCTCCCTTTACTACTCTAGCCGATAGAGCGGAACGTAGGATAGCAAGCACAGGAGGCGGGCAACCCAACTATTGACCCAAGACATGATTTGGAGCTGATGCATATAAGGCCAAACTCGCGATGCCGAAGTACGCTATAGAGATGTTCAGACTTGTCGGCAACTCCTTTGTTCCCATACCGAGCCCCTGGCAAGTTATGTCGAGGTGTACATTTGAGACAACCGTAGGGGCAAAACTCGGTCCTTTTAGAAAAGAATGGATTTTTTACTAGGATCTGAGTGATGTGCCAATCATGTATATAGATAACAAAGCCGCGACCCCGGCTATTTGATATGCCAGGGATCGAAGGCGGGGAAAAAAGGCACTTTATAGGCTCGAAATAGAGAGTGCAGTCTACAAAAAGTTGTTTTGGACCTCCTATCCCACGTCTATGCCGCCTGTCCTTGGTGAAGGGACTCCTTGACGGAAATAGCCCTTAGGTGAGTGTACGAACCCGAACTCCGATAGAGTACGAGGACATCCATTGAGCCACTTGTGGAGGGAAACAAGAAAAAAAGAAGAAAGGATAGTTAAAAGAAAAGGGAAAGTTATGCGAGTACTTTCAGGTCCGTCCGTGTTGTGCTTCCGCCGGTGCCCAGGGTATTTTAAGTGCGTAGTTATGTGTGCACGGTGCAGATTTTCTAGGTATATGCGGCGGACGGCTGAAGCTAGTCCTATATGGGATTTGAACGGTCATGTTGAATGGAGACCGGTGGCTTAATGGGCGATGAGGTATGCGGTGTAATGCCCCCGCTGTGTAGTTTGGCTGAGATAGTCGTAGTGTGATCCTCTGCATGGAGAGAGCGCTCCATGCGTTCCCCTATAGGGGACTGTGTCATGTGTACCATGTTCACTGTCTTTACTTCGGGGGAAACTGCTTCTGACCCCTGGTGTTTGGTTGGCGAGTTTCGTCATCGTCCCGGGCGGCTTCTTCCCCTTGTATTCAGCGTTTAACTTGTCGAACTGTTTGAAGACCTAACAGCTTCTGTTGGTGTGGTTAGCTGGTTTATTGGAGTGGCCATGAATCTGGCAAGGCCTATCCAATATCTTATCCAAATTGGATAGTCCGTCTTTGTTTGCCTTGAATGGCTTCTTCTGTTGACCGGGTTTGGGGCCGCTGAATCTGGCATTGACCGATGTGTCGTGCGCTCCCTCATTACCATTGCCACGTTTGTGCTTATTGCGTGGTGGTTTCCCGTTGCTGTCTCAAACTTCGGAAGTGCCCGGGTCACTGGCACTGTTGCTTCTACGAGTGAGCCAGATGTCTTCTCCCGCGCAAAAGCGGGTCATCAGAGCGGTAAGGGCTGACATGGATTTTGGCTTTTCCTGACCGAGGTGGCGGGCGAGCCACTCGTCCCGGACACTGTGTTTAAAGGCCGCTAGGGCTTTCGCGTACGGAGAGTCTATGATTTGGTTCTTTTTAACTAAGAAGCTAGTCCAGAGCTTTCTCGCTGACTCTCCGGGCTGCTGGATGATCTGACTTAACTCATCGGCGACTGGTGGCCGGATGTATGTACCTTGGAAGTTGTCGCGGAAGGCGTCTCCCAGATCCTCCCAACTGTCGATAGAGTTTTCAGGTAGACTGTTTAACTAGTACCTTGCTGGTCCTTTGAGTTTTAATGGGAGGTATTTGATGGCATGAAGGTCGTCTCCACGAGCCATGTGAATATGGAGAGAAAACCCTCGATCCATACCGCGGGGTCAGTTGTTCCATCATATGATTGGATATTCACGGGTTTAAACCCTGCTGGGAATTTAGGCTCCATTACCTCATCAGGGAAGCAAAGTGGGTGTCCGGCGCCTCTATATTGGGCCACGTCATGACGTAGCTTAGATGGAGTCCGTCTGCGGTTTTCGGCCCAGATGTGACTAGACTTGTCCCGTCCGGATAGGTAGCCGATGTTGCATGTTGAGGCACGTCCTCGCGATCCGTAGATCGATCTGGTATGTCCTGCTCTACTGTCCAGGTCCTACCGAGGGTCGTATGTATGACCCTGAGCTGTTCTATCTCTATTTTTCTTTGGGGTGAGGCGGGCTGCTGTTCGGCTTGAGCTGCCGCTTTATCCCGACTGCATGGTGGTCAGTTAGCCGCATTGTCCCGGTCGCGTGGTGTAGGCTCCGGTGCTTCTTTATCGAACCGAGGTAGCAATCTACATTGCGGGTAACCCTTGGTTGTGCGCCTGGGGCCGTATTCTTCGGCCACTAGGATATCTGTCCATCTATCGTTGAGCAGGTCTTGGTCAGCTTGAAGCTGCTGCTATTTCTTTCTCAGGCTCCTTGAAGTGGCTAATACCCGGCGTTTAAAGCGCTCCTACTCAAGAGGTTCCTCAGGCATGATGAAATCCTCGTCGCCGAGGCTCTCCTCATCCTCGGAGAGCGGAAGATAATTATTGTCCTCTGAGTCTTCGTGTATGGCCTATTCATGCGGGCTATCGTGCCCGTCTTCTAGTTCATCATGTTCGGATGTTGCCCCAACAGGGGCTTCATTGTCTTCGACATCGTCCGGGGTGTTGTTTTCTCTGGTGTCGGTATTACTGTCTTTTACCCGACGTGGCTTAGAGCGGCGCCGCTAACGTCGGTGTCCGGGCTGTGTCTCAGGAGGCTTATCCTCAACTGGATCTTCTTTGTCATCGTCGTTAGATTCTTTAGGTGTATCGACTGTGTATATGTTGTATGAAGAAGTAACTGTCCCGCGTCTGGTGAGTGGCGGGTTTCGGCCCTGCTCTTCTTTGGCATCGTCATCTATACCGTCGAAGTGTTCGGAGCCGTAATCGAGCATGTCGGTTAAGTCCTCGATAGTGGCTATGGAGTGGGTGGCGGGTGCGGAGCAAAATTCTCCATCGTCAGCCCCTCGTTCGAACCGGGTATAGTTCAGTTGTGAGTCCTCCGCCAAGGACATGTTCTTTAATGAGTTTAGCATGTCGCCCAAAGGCGAGTGCTGGAAGATGTCTGTGGCGCTGAATTCAAAGATCGATAAACGATAAGGCTCGGCGTCCGTGGGCTCACATGGTTCGGAACTTACGGCCAGAAACGAGTCCGGAGTTCCGGTGGCACGGGTATCGCATGAGATCAAGTCTATGTGCGGCTCCAATGCCATGGAATCTGTGGCCTTCGTGGTGGGGTCGATCCTCCCGTCCCTGGATGGCGCAGTCTTCTCTGGATCTAAGACCAGAGCGGTTTTGGGAGCTGTCTCCTGGATGCATTCCGATGACAGATTTAGGTCATGTCCCTCAGGGTGACTCGGAGTGGCAGTCGCGGTCTCGAATCTGGCGAAGATCAAATCTCCACGGATGTCCGCAACGTAGTTCAAGCTCCCAAATCTAACCTGATGCCCACGGGCGTAGCTTTCGATCTGCTCCAGACGGCCAAGCGAGTTGGCCCACAGAGCGAAGCCGCCGAACACGAAGATCTGTCCGGGGAGGAAAACTCCCCCTTGGGCAGCATCGTTGTAGATGGTTGAAGGAGCCATCGAACCTCTTGATGACGGCATAGTGGAACTCTCAATGAAAGCACCAATGTCGGTGTCAAAACCGGCGGATCTCGGGTATGGGGTTCCGAACTATGCGTCTAAGGTCGATGGTAACAGGACACAGGGGACACAATGTTTTACTCGGGTTCGAGCCCTCTCTATGGAGGTAATACCCTACGTCCTACTTGGTTGATCTTGATGAATATGAGTATTACAATAGTTGATCTACCATGAGATCGTAATGGCTAAACCCTATAGGCCTAGCTTGTATGGTTATGATAATGTCTCCCCCTCCGGACTAAGTCCTCCGGTTTATATAGACACCGGGAGGATCTAGGGTTACACAAGGTTGGTTACAAAGAACGGAATCTACATATTTAGTCACCAAGCTTGCCTTCCACGCCAAGGAGAGTCCCATCCAGACACTGGTGCAGTCTTCGGTCTTCGTATCTTCACAGCCCATGGCTAACAGACCGGATGCCCGAGGACCCCTTAGTCCAGGACTCCCTCAGCGGGGTCGGGACAGCCTCGGACTCCGGCGGAGTCCGGCTCCCGCTTGCGAGGGAGGCGGCGGCGCTCGGCTGGGCTTCGGCCCAGTTCGGTCCGGAGATTTTTTAAATAATTTCACCAAACGGAAAAATCCAAAAAAATAGAATAAATAACAAACCTAAAATCCCAAAAATAATTTTCACAGTCCTCTCCTAATATTTAGGACAACATGGACATTTTT
Organism: Triticum monococcum; assembly: GCA_034509565.1. Taxonomy (NCBI): domain Eukaryota; kingdom Viridiplantae; phylum Streptophyta; class Magnoliopsida; order Poales; family Poaceae; genus Triticum; species Triticum monococcum. The sequence goes on along the minus strand of CM067841.1, from coordinate 571,530,284 downwards.
CTGGGCTAAAATGCAATTTTTAAAAATCTAATTTGTTTTCCTAATTCAATCAAATAAAATCTCAATAAAAATTCAAATAAAATAAATGTTTTTATTTAAAATTAAATTTCCATTATTTCCTCTGTTTTGAAGAAGTCATATTATCTTCTCTCATTTATTTTTATTGTTGAAAATAATTAGAGGGAAACTATTAAAATCAAATTAATCCTCTTTTTCAAATTTCAAATAAATTCAAATAGGAAAATTTAGTGAAACCTACAACTCTCTCCTTGGGTCCTTGAGTGAAACCTCCAACCTCAAATTGATCCTCTGGGATCAAAATGTCTAAATAAAATTCGATTAAAATTGCAAAGACATTAATGCATATGATGACCTAATGATTACCATCCAAATTGAAAATTGGGATGTTACGTAATTGTTCTCACATAATGCCTACCGTAAAATATCATTTCTACAATTTATATTGAGCAGTATAAGCTATAGAAACTAGAAAACAAGGGAACTATGCATTAAAAACAGAATCTGCCAGAAACACAACAGTCTGTAATGATTTGAACAACAACCATACTTCTGGTACTCCAAAAATTCTGAAAACTTAGGAGAGCCTAGGAAATTTGTTTATTGATCTTCTGCATAAAGAATTAGTATTTTATCATGCTTTTGTTAAAAATGAGAATTTTTTCCTGAGCATAAAAGTTTCTGTTTTTGAGCAAGATCAAATCAACTATCACCGTAAACCATCCCAAAGATCTTACTTGGCAATTTATTGAAACAAAAGCTATAAAACATGATTACTACAGTAGCTTAATCATGTGAACACACAAAAACAACAAGGATAAATATTGGATTGTCTCCCAATAAGTGATTTTCTTTAATGCCTTTTCAGCTAGGCACGATGATTTCAATGATGCTCACATAAAAGATAAGAATTGAAACATAATGGGAGCATCATGAACAATATGACTAGCGCATTTAAGTCTAACACACTTCCTATGCATAGGGATTTTCTGAGAAAACAACTTATGGGAACAAGAATCAACTAGCATAGAAGGCAAAAACAAGCATAACTTCAAGATTTTCAACACATAGCGAGGAAACTTGGTATTATCGCAACTCCTACAAGCATATATTCCTCGCTCACAATAATTTTCAGTAGCATCATTAATGAATTTCAACAATATAATCATCACATAAATCATTCTCTTCATGATCTACAAGCATAGAAATTTTACTACTCTCCACATAAGCAAATTTACTCTCATGAATAGTAGTGGGAACAAACTCAACAAAGGGACTATCATGTGAGGCCTAATCCAATTGAAAATTAAAATCACAATGACAATTTCATGGTTATCATTATTCTTTATAGCATACATGTCATCAGAGGAATCATCATAGATTGAAACTTTGTTCTCATAATCAATTGGAACCACTTCTGAAATAGTGGAGTCATCATTAAATAAAGTCATGACCTCTCCAAATCCACTTTCATAAGTATTATAAGATTCAACACCCTCCAAAATAGTGGGATCATTACCTAGAGTTGACACTCTTCCAAACCCACTTTCAATGATAATTTTATTCATACTCTAAAAGATATAAGTGAAGTTCACATAGCATTCTACAAATAATATATATTTATCAATATCCAAGCTCCAAATATATAAGTGAAGCTGACGAAGCATTCTATAAAGACATACTCAAAAGATTTAAGTGAAGAACAAAGAGCATTATACAAATCAATGAAGGCTATCTCACACTAGCATGGAGCATAAAGGAAAAGAAAAAAATGAACACAAAGGACACATATCACGTGAACAAAACAAAAACCAAGGTATACCAATAATTATTGAATAAGAAAGATGGGATGCCAACCGGGGCATCCCCAAGCTTAGATGCTTGATTATCCTTGAAATATTTACTTGGGGTGACTTGGGCATCCCCAAGCTTGAACTCTTGCCTCTCCTTGTTCTTCTCATATGGATAACGCTTCGATCTTCGAACACTTCATCCACACGAAACTTAACAAAAACTTTGTGAGATCCGTTAGTATAATAAAGCAAATCACTACCTTTAGGTACTATTGTAAACTCATTCCAATTTCATATTAGCATTATATCTTCTGTATTCCAACTTCACCATGGCTCATACCCCCGATATTACCCATGGATTCATTAAAATAAGTGAACAACACATAGAAAATAGAATCTGTCAAGAATAGGACAATCAGTAGAAATCTAGAACTTTAGTATACTTATGTAGCTTCAAAAATTCTAAACAATTAGGACAATCTAAACAACTTGTAGATAAGTAACATGTAAAAATTTCAAGATTTTATCATGCTCTAGTAAAATATTGAAATTAAAAGACTACAGCAAAAGTTTCTATTTTTCTGCTGCACACACCAAACAAGCAATTTAAGCATCCTAAAGCCAAACCATGACACATTATTTTTATAACACAATGAATAAATACAAGGGTATACTTATTTTTGAGAAACTTCCATGAAAAATTCTACATTGTTTCCATGAGCATGAACACAAGTGTTCATGGTCGACCGTCACTTCTCCAATGCACAACCTTCCAATCACTTCTCTTTTTGAAAAAGTTGTTGGGCACAAGAGGCAAGTAATTTTTTTTGTATTTTGTATTTTGCAATTTGTAATATTTTTGTTTGTTTCACCCACAACTAAATAAAGAAAAAAGGGTAAATAAAATCTACTTAGTGAAGAAAGCAAACAAGCATACATGAAAATATCAACCCCACGCTATTGCTCCCCGGCAACGGCGCTGGAAAAGAGATTGATAATCCTCAAGTGCAAGGAATCATCGTAGCAATTTCCAAAGGTGGAAGTGATAAGCATGGAGTGTCGAACCCACAAGGAGGTAAAGGTAAGATCAATATTCTCTCAAGTCCTATCTGCCACTGATATGACTCTACGTACACCAAACGTTTGCTTCTAACTAGAAACGAGAAATAAAACTACGTTGTGGGTATGAAGAGGGTAATTTTGCATGATATCAGAGAACTAAAATATAAAAGTAGGTGTTGTTAACATAAAGTTAGAATATATTACTATATATTATAAATAGCGAGTGTGGAATAATGATGGGTCGGTGTGCAGAATTGTCCTAGGCAATTGTTAACAAGATTAGTAATCATTATTGCAATTTCATATGAGGGAGAGGCATAAGCTACCATACTTTCTCTTATTGGATCATATGCACTTATGATTGGAACTCTAGCAAGCATACGCAACTACTAAAGATCATTAAGGTAAAACCCAACCATAGCATTAACATATCAAGTCCCCTTTATTCCCATACGCCATGACCCACTTATCCGTGTTTGTGTTTCAGTCACTCACGCAACACAGACAATAAGCAAACCATGAACATATTGCAAAACCTATAGTGAGGATCCCTCACGCTTGCACGACACAGAGAGCACCATAGACAATACAAATAATAAAACATGCAACTCAAACCAATCTATATCATCAATCAACCCAAAGGACAAAGGAAAACTACTCAAAACATTGATACATCTCCAACGTTTCTATAATTTTTTATTGTTCCATGCTATTATATTATCTATCTTGGATGTTTTATGTGCATTTATATGTTATTTTATATGATTTTTGGGACTAACCTATTAACCTAGAGCCCAGTGTCAGTTTTTGTTTTTTCCTTGTTTCCTTGTTTCGCATAAAAGGAATATCAAACAGAGTCCAATTGAGCTGAAAATTTACGGTGATTTTTTATGGACCAGAAGAAGCCTTTGAAGCAAAAGAGTTGGGTCATAAGAGCCGTGAGGCCTCCACAAGGGTGGATGGCACGCTCTACCCCCCCCCCCTCCCGGGCGCGCCATCTAACCTTGTGGTTGACTCATGGACCCCCCCTGACTTGTTCTCGACACCAAAAATTCCTATAAATGTAGAAACCCCCAGAAATAAACCTAGATTGGGAGTTTCGCCGGCGCAAGCCTCTGTAGCCACAAAAAACCAATCGGGACCCTGTTCCAGCACCCTGTCGGAGGGGGAAATCATCACCGGTGGCCATCTTCATCATCCCGGTGCTCTCCATGACGAGGAGGGAGTAGTTCACCCTCGGGGTAGAGGGTATGTACCAGTAACTATGTGCTTGATCTCTCTCTCTCTCTCTCTCTCTCGTGTTCTTGATTTGGCACGATCTCGATGTACCGCGAGCTTTGCTATTATAGTTGGATCTTATGATGTTCCTCGCCCTCTACCTTATTGTAATGGATTGAGTTTTCCCTTTGAAGTTATCTTATCAGTTTGAGTCTTTAAGGATTTGAGAACACTTGATGTATGTCTTGCATGTTCTTACCTATGGTGACAATGGGATATTCACGTGATCTACTTGATGTATGTTTTGGTGATCAACTTGCGGGTTCTGTGACCTTGTGAACTTATGCATAGGGGTTGGCACACGTTTTCATCTTGACTCTCTGGTAGAAACTTTGGGGGCACTCTTGGAAGTTCTTTGTGTTGGTTTGAATAGATGAATCTGAGATTGTGTTATGCACATCGTATAATCAAACCCGCGGATACTTGTGGTGACATTGGAGTATCTAGGTGATATTAGGGTTTTGGTTGATGTGTGTCTTAAGATGTTATTTTAGTACGAAGTCTAGGGTTGTTTGTGACACTTATAGGAATAGCCCAATAGATCGATCAAAAATAATAACTTTGAGGTGGTTTCATACCCTACAATAATCTCTTCGTTTGTTCTCCGCTATTAGTGACTTTGGAGTGACTCTTTGTTGCATGTTGAGGGATTGTTATATGATATTATGTTATCATTATTGAGAGAACTTGCACTAGTGAAAGTATGAACCCTAGGCCTTGTTTCTAAGCACTGCAATACCGTTTTCGCTCACTTTTGTTACTTGCTACCTTGCTGTTTTTATATTTTCAAATTACAAAAACCTATATCTGCCATCCATATTGCACTTGTATCACCATCTCTTCGCCGAACTAGTGCACCTATACAATTTACCATTGTATTGGGTGTGTTGGGGACACAAGAGACTATTTGTTATTTGGTTGTAGGGTTGTTTGAGAGAGACCATCTTCATCCTACGCCTCCTACAGATTGATAAACCTTAGGTCATCCACTTGAGGGAAAATTGCTACTGTCCTACAAACCTCTGCACTTGGAGGCCCAACAACGTCTACAAGAAGAATGTTGCGTAGTAGACATCAAACATCATAGGATGGTAACACATCATTGGATCATAATATGTGGCATAAAGCACCATGTTCAATTAGGGGATTACGGCGGGGTGCAGGAGAGTGGACAGTGTAAAAGAGATGAGGATGGTGATGATGATGGTGATTGTCGGTGTCAAAACTGGCGGATCTCGGGTAGGGGGTCCCGAACCGTGCGTCTAAGGCGGATGGTAACAGGAGGCAGGGGACACAATGTTTTACCCAGGTTCGGGCCCTCTTGATGGAGGTAAAACCCTACGTCCTGCTTGATTTATTCTTGATGATATGAGTATTACAAGAGTTGATCTACCACGAGATCGGAGAGGCTAAACCCTAGAAGCTAGCCTGTGGTATGATTGTATGTTGTCCTACGGACTAAAACCCTCCGGTTTATATAAACACCGGAGGGGTTAGGGTTACACAAGGTCGGTTACAAAGGAGGAGATATCCATATCCGTACTGCCTAGCTTGCCTTCCACGCCAAGTAGAGTCCCATCCGGACACGAGACGAAGTCTTCAATCTTGTATCTTCATAGTCCAAAAGTCCGGCCAAAGGATATAGTCCGTCTGTCCGAAGACCCCCTAATCCAGGACTCCCTCAGTAGCCCCTAAACTAGGCTTCAATGACGATGAGTCCGGCGCGCAGTGTTGTCTTCGGCATTGCAAGGCGGGTTCCTCCTCCGAATACACCACGAAAGAATCTGAATACAAGGATAGTGTCCGACCCTGCAAAATAAGTTCCACATACCACCGTAGAGAGAATAATATTTCCACAAATCTAATCTGCTGACATGTTTCGGCAACATGACATTATGCCATGGCCCGGTGTTTATTCGAACCGTTTTTCTTTAACTAGCCCCGCACATAACGCAAGGCAGTTTCTTGACACGTCTTGTCAAAGCAGAGATCGTGTCCCCCTTATTACGGGATTCTCATCAACACGGGTGTAGGTAACCCAACCGCACCATCAATTACGGCGCTTGGCGGATAAGCGAGTTTTACCAGGCTAGTGGGGGCGCATAGTTTTGGCTGCCCTTATTGTAACGCCCTCGATGCGGCTATATCTCCTACGTGTCGAAGCACGACTTAGAGGCATAACCGCATTGAAAGCAATGTCGCAAGTAAGGTAATCTTCACAACAACCCATGTAAATAAATAAAAGGGGAAAGGATACATAGTTGGCTTACACTCGCCACGTCACACAAATACATGAATAACATTACAATCATCCAATACACTCATGGTCCGACTACGGTACCAAAATAAAGATCAACCCCCACATGCGACAAAGTCCCCGATCGCCCCAACTGGGCACCACTACTAATCATCTGGGAAAGACACATAGTAACGACGAGAGTCTTCATCGAACTCCCACTTGGGCTCAAGCGCATCGTTTGGAGCGGTATCACCGGTCCCTACATCTGGTTTGGAAATCATTTGTGAGTCACGGGGACTCAGCAATCTCGCACCCTCACGATCAAGACTATTTAAGCTTATAAGTAAGGCAAGGTATGATGTGGAGCTGCAGCAAGCGACTAGCATATATGGTGGCTAACATACGCAAAAGAGAGCGAGAAGAGAAGGCAAAAGCACGGTCAAACAACTATGATCAAGAAGTGATCCTAGAACATCCTACGTCAAGCATTAGTCCAACACCGTGTTCACTTCCAGGACTCCGCCGAGAAGAGACCATCATGGTTACACACGCAGTTGATTCATTTTAAATAAGTTATGTTTCAGGTTATCTACAACCGGATGTTAACAAATTCCCATCTGCCCATAACCGCGGGCACGGCTTTCGAAAGTTCAAATCCCTGCAGGGGAGTCCCAACTTAGCCCATCACAAGCTCTCACGGTCAACGAAGGATATTCCTTCTCCCAAGACAATCCGATCAGACTCGGCATCCCGGTTACAAGACATCCTCGACAATGGTAAAACAAGTCTAGCAACACCGCCCGAATGTGCCGACAAATCCTGATAGGAGCTGCACATATCTCGTTCTCAGGGCACACTCAGATAAGCAATCCGTACAACTAAAACCAGCCATCGAGTTTCCCCGAGGTGGCGCTGCAAGGGGCTCTAGTTTGGACTAACACTCAGAGGAGCACTGGCTCAGGGGGGGTTAAATAAAGATGACCCTTGGGCTTTGGAAACCCAAGGGAAAAAGAGGCTAGGTGACAAATGGTAAAACCAAGGTTGGGCATTGCTGGAGGAGTTTTATTCAAGGCGGACTGTCAAGGGGTTCCCATTATAACCCAACCGCGTAAGGAAACACAAAATCCGGGAACATAACACCGATATGACGGAAACTAGGGCGGCAAGAGTGGAACAACACACTAGCCAAAAGGCCGAGCCTTCCACCCTTTACCAAGTATATAGATGCATTAAGATAAACAAGAATATTGTGATATCCCAACAATAAACAATGGTCCAACAAGGAACGATCTCCAATCTTCACCTGCAACTAGCAACGCTATAAGAGGGGCTGCGCAAAGCGATAACATAGCCAAACAACGGTTTGCTAGGACATGGCGGGTTAGAGGTTTGACATGGCAATGTGGGAGGCATGATAAGCAAGTGGTAGGTATCGTAGCATAGACATAGCAAAAGAGCGAGCATCTAGCAAGCAAAGATAGAAGTGATTTCGAGGGTATGGTCATCTTGCCTGCAAAGTTTTCAGAGTTGACTTGATCCTCGTAAGCGAACTCAACGGGCTCCTCGTTCACAAACTTGTCTCCCGGCTCTACCCAAACAAGAACAACAAGTAAACGGAACACAATCAACCATGTGCAATGCTCAAACAACATGATGCAAACGTGGTATGCTATGCGGGATGCGGTATGTGATGCATATGCAAGATTTGACAAGGAATGATTGAACCTGGCCTCAACATGTAAATCCAAGAGTGCCACTAGAAAGGTGAGGTGATTTTGGTTGAAATCGATATAAAGATCACCGGAATCGGATGCATGGTTTGGAAATGGCAAGCAAAACAAATATGGCACCGCTCTGCGATAATCAGCAAGTGACCAACTAAATGCATCAAGATAAATATGCTACAACACTCAAACATGACAACAAAATACATGGGAGGGATCCACTCATGAAGCTTGACAAAAGATGAACACTGAGCTACGGCTAATTCATCAATTAACAGGTTCAAACAAGCATGGCAGAAGTGCAAAAGATAACAGGTTTCAGACTTAGTGAAATTAACACAAGTCTGGAATTTATCATCAGGAAGCACACTTTAGAGCATGAAAACTACATGCTACAGGAGCTTAACATGGCAAAGCAAGGCATGGCATGAAGCTACTCAAAGCACTTAACAAAAGTCCCTTAGTGACCTTGAGCCAAAAGGGATCATAAAATACAATTGCAAGCATGTGAACATGGCAAAAACATAAACAGATTCAGACTTAGTGAAAAACTGGAGCGTGCAAACAGATTTGACAAGTAGGCATGTTTACGAGCTCAATGCACTAACTACAGAGCATGGCATGACAAACTAAGCATACACCGATAAAGAATACATAGCATAGAAGCTAGACATGGCAAGAACAACAACATGGGATGCACGGATCAATAGCAACATCCTCGGCAAAATCGCTAAACATGTCAACAATCTGCCAGGATTATTTTATAGCAAAATTAGAGCTCGATTGACTCAAGCTAGGTTGCTCCATAAATGCAAACAAAGACATGGATGGATAGAGCACCACAATGTTAACAAAACATCTTTACTGATTATCCTCAAAAGAGGCACGAATCACTAGGGAACAACATGAACATATGGCATAACAACAAAAACAGAACAAGGACTTAGTGAAATTCTAAGTCCCTGAAATTAGCAACAACGATTACGCTACTTTGCAAGCTTGTGCTAGTCACCACAAATATCACAAAAATACATGGCAAGCACCTTTGTAAAGATGGCATGGCATATAACAAAACACTTGTAGAGCTCGGGATCATAGCATGCACACATTAATCATGGCAAAAATGACAAAAGCTTATTTGCTGAAACAGATCTGGCCAATTCATCACATAGCCCTCTTCCAACACCATTTCAGGCATCAAGATGTGCTCAAATGAAAATGATGTAATGAGATGAAATGATGTACTCGTCGAGACGAACATTTTGATATGCTACACGCACGAATCGGATCTACGATGAGAGAGTTATGACATGCCAAAGTTTGAAAAAATTTAGGGTTCGGGGATGAAAAAGTCAACCCGAGGTGGATATCTCAGATCTGGATCCAGGCGGTTACTGTAGCAGCACTGTTCACCGGTGGAGTCGAGGTCGCCGGACTTGGACAAGGTCGCCAGAGAAGAAGAGGCCAGCCGAGGCGTGGTCGCCGGACTTGCTGGACGGCGCCGGTGTCGGGGAGGAGATGCGGGGCGGCGAGGCACCGGAGTAGGGCGGCGTGCGGCAGAGTTGCGGGCGCCGGCGGATGAGGGCGGCGCGGCAGAGCTTCGGTGGTGGCAGTCGGAGATGGCGGGCGGCGCCGGGCGCCTCGGGCGGCCGGACGGGAGGAGGACGGCGGCGGGGTCGCGTAGGAGGCAGCGCGCGGCGTCGGGCCCTCGGGGGCTCTTCCGGGACGAGCGGGCCGGAGCTGGCACGGGTGGCGGCGCGCCATGTGGCGGCACACCACTGGCTGCGGGCGGCCGTAGCGACTCGTCTGGTGGGAACCGGACGTGTCCGGTGGCGGAGATGGGCGAGGCTAGGGTTTAGGGGTAGATGGGATCCGGAATTTTTGAGGGAGAGACCTTTTTATAGGTAGGAGGAGCTAGGAGGCTCCAAATTGAGCACGGTTTGCAGCCACACGATCGTGATCGAATGCTCTAGATGATGGAGAGGGTTTAGGTGGGTTTTGGGCCACTTTGGAAGGGTGTTGGGCTGCAACACACACGAGGCCTTCTCGGTCCCTCGGTTAACCATTGGAGTATCAAACGAAGTCCAAATGGTATGAAACTTGACAAGCGGTCTACCGGTAGTAAACCAAGGCCGCATGGCAAGTCTCGGTCCAATCTGGAAATGTTTAGCCCCCACACACGAAAAGAGGTAGGAAGGGGCATCGGAGGACATAGGAGTGCCGGAATGCAAAACGGACGACGGGGAAAATGCTCGGATGCATGAGACGAACACGTATGCGAATGCAATGCACATGATGACATGATATGAGATGCATGACAAAGACAACAACACACGGAGACAAAAACCCGACAACGACGAAATGAAATAACTTAGTGCCGGAAACGGCAAGAGTTGGAGTACAGATAAGGTAAATTGCATCCGGGGTGTTACACTTATAAAGGGATAAGGTTTAACCTTTTTCTACCCACGCCTTCTTCCTCCTTGCTCATCCATTCTTGCGCACTCCAGCTCTAACGCCCAAGTCCACATCCTTCTCCTCAACCTCCTCCAAACATGTCCGTAGCGGGAGGCAAGTGGATGGCTTCCTCCGTCACGGAGGGCCACATCAAAAAGCTGCGCGGAGCCGAATACTTAGCCGCGAATATCGCGCATCGGCTGCCCGCTGCGGGGCAGATTGTCCCTACCCCGGAACCTCACGAGAGGGTAGTTTTCCTCCACCACTTCCTCCGCGGACTGGGCTTTCCCCTCTATCCATTCGTCCGTGATCTTATGTTCTACTATGGGCTGGACTTTCATGATCTCGCCCCGAACTTAATCCTCAACATTTCGGCGTTCATCGTCGTGTGTGAGGCTTTCCTCCGCATCCGGCCCCACTTCGGCCTGTGGCTGAAGACCTTCAATATCAAGCCAAAGGTGGTGAGAGGCCAACAAGCAGAATCCGGCGGAGCCATGGTGGGCAAGATGCCCAACGTTATATGGCTTCAAGGCTCCTTCGTGGAGACCATAAAGGGGTGGCAATCGGCATGGTTCTACATCACCGAGCCGCGCGACACCAACTGGGTGGCAGCCCCCGAGTTTCGATCTAGAATCCCCACGCGGCTCACCTCCTGGAAAAAGAAGGGCCTATCCTGGGGTTCATCGGTGGAGCTGGACGGACTCCCGAAATGTATCCGGAATATGGCAAGCAAGAAGATCAAGCTTGTCAACATAGTCCAGGTCATGCTCATCCGCCGGATCCTCCCGTGTCAACAACGGGATTTCAACTTGTGGGAGTTCGGAGGACATAAGAGCACCGGAATGCAAAACGAACAATGGGGAAAATGCTTGGATGCATGAGATGAACACATATGTGAATGCAATGCACATGATGACATGATATGAGATGCATGACAAAGACAACAACACATGGAGACAAAAACCCGACAACGACAAAATGAAACAACTTAGTGCCGGAAACGGCAAGAGTTGGAGTACAAATAAGGTAAATTACATCCGGGGTGTTACAACACTCCACCACTACGAAAGGATCTCGTCCCGAGATCTGGGACTGGAAAAACTCCGGGTACTCAAAATGGAGGTGATCCTCGCATTCCCAGGTGGCTTCACGATCGGAATGGTGTGACCACTTGACTTTGAGGAATTTGATTGACTTGTTGCGAGTCTTGCGCTCAGTTTCTTCAAGAATAGCAACTGGGTGCTCACGATAACAAAGGTCTTCTTGGAGATCAATGTCTTTGAAGTTGACGGTGCGTTCAGGGGTCTTGAAGCACTTGCGGAGCTGAGAGACATGGAACACGTCGTGCACATTTGCAAAGTTGGAGGGAAGCTCGAGTTGATAGGCGAGATCGCCTCTCTTGCTGACGATCTTGAAAGGACCCACGTATCTAGGGGCAAGCTTCCCTTTGATACCGAAGCAACGAGTACCTTTCATTGGAGAGATGCGGAGGTAAACATGGTCTCCGATCTCGAAAGCCAAATCACGATGCTTACTATCATAGTAGCTCTTCTGGCGCGATTGCGCTGCTTTGAGATTATCATGAATGACTTTGCACATCTCTTCTGCCTCTGTGATCAAGTCATTTCCAAGAAGTTGACGTTCACCAGTCTCTGACTAGTTAAGAGGAGTACAACACTTCCTGCCATAGAGAATTTCAAATGGGGCCTTGCTCGAACTCGCTTGAAAGCTGTTGTTGTAGGAAAACTCGGCATATGGAAGACAATCTTCCCATTTCATACCGAAGGAGATAACACAAGCCCTAAGCATATCTTTAAGAATCTGATTGACATGCTCGACTTGGCCGCTAGTTTGAGGATGAAAAGTTGTGCTGAAACGGATGTTGGTGCCCATGGCCTTCTGAAAAGAATCCCAAAACTTCAAGGTAAAGATGCTGCCACGATCTGAAGAGATCAACTGCGGAATGCCATGCAGAGAGACAATCCGAGTGGTATAAAGCTCTGCCAATTGGGCTACTGTGATAGACTCTTTGATAGGTAGAAAGTGAGCCACTTTAGTGAGTTTGTCAATGACAACGAAGGTAGCATCATTGCCATGCTTGGACTTTGGAAACCCAGTCACGATGTCCATCTCAATGTGGTCAAACTTCCATTCTGGAATGGCAAGAGGTTGGAGGAGACCAGCTGGTCGTTGGTGTTCTGCCTTCACTCTTCTGCAGACACCACATTCATTCACGAATTGAGCAATCTCGCGCTTCATTCGAGTCCACCAATATGGCTGCTTGAGGTCATGGTACATCTTTTTACTTCCAGGGTGGATAGAGAGGAGTGAATTGTGAGCCTCGTTCATAATGACTTTATGAAGGTCACCTTTAGGCACAACAATGCGATCCTCGAAGAAGAGAGATGCCCTGTCATCAAGGCGATAGCACTTGTACTTGGATTGACTCTTGGCAATCGCAATCTTCACCTTCTTCACCATAGCATCAAGAAGTTGAGCCTCGCAAATCTGATCTTCCAAAGTAGGAGAGACTTGGAGGTTGGCGAGGAAACCTTGAGGAACAACTTGTAGATTTTGTTTGCGGAAAGCTTCACAAAGCTCGGGTTGGTAAGGCTTGAGAATAAAACTATTGCAGTAAGCCTTCCTGCTCAATGCATCAGCAATTACATTGGCCTTGCCTGGAGTATATTCAATACTCGGATTATACTCTTGAATCATTTCGACCCAACGAGTCTACCTGAGGTTGAGATTAGGCTGAGTGAAGATGTACTTGAGACTCTTGTGGTCAGTGAAGATGTCCACTTTTCTTCCCAATAAGAGATGTCTCCAAGTCAAAAGAGCATGCACAACTGCCGCCAACTCGAGGTCATGAGTGGGGTAGTTCTTTTTGTTGGGCTTCAACTGGCGAGAAGTATAAGCCACAACTTTCTTCTCTTGCATCAACACTGCACCAAGACCTTGAAGAGAGGCATCACAGAAGACCTCGAACGGTTTGGATTCATCAGGAGGAGTCAGAACTGGAGCAGTGACTAATTTCTCTTTCAGGGTGTTGAAAGCGATGTCACATTCAGGAGACCAAACGCACTTGACGTGCTTCTGGCGAAGGTTGGAAAGAGACTTTGCGATCTTTGAAAAGTTCTCAACGAACCTTCGACAATAGCTTGCGAGACCAAGGAAGCTGCGGAGTTGCTTTACGTTCTGAGGTGGTTCCCAATTCACAATTGCAGACACCTTCTCAGGATTCACCGCTATGCCCTTGGCAGAGATGATATGCCCAAGATAGAGAACCTCATCGAGCCAAAACTCGCACTTTCAAAACTTGGCGTGGAACTGATGTTCTCTGAGCTTATCCAACACCAAACGCAAGTGCTTGGCATGATCTTCCTTGTTCTTGGAAAAGACCAAAATGTCATCGAGGTAGACCAAGACGAAGTCATTTGTGTAGGGGTTGAAGATGAAGTTCATCATGCGAGAGAAAGTTGGAGGAGCATTGACGAGGCAAAAAGACATGACAGTGTATTCATATGAACCATAGCTTGTTCTGAATGTTGTCTTGGGGATATCTTGCTCACGAATTCGGATCTGGTGATAGCCCATACAGAGATCAAGCTTGGAGAATACTTGAGCACCTTTGAGTTGTTCAAATAGCTCGTTGATGTTGGGAAGTGGGTACTTGTTCTTTATAGTCTTCTTGTTCAATGGACGGTAGTCAACACAAAGTCGGTCCGTTCCATCCTTCTTCTTCACAAAAAGAACTCCACAACCCCACGGAGAAGAACTAGGTCGGATGAGACCCATTTGCTCTTGAATATCGAGTTGCTTCTTCAGCTCCTTCAACTCTTCAGGTCCAAGATTGTAAGGACGTTTGCAAACAGGTTCCGTGACAGGCTCAAGCTCGATGACGAATTCAACTGGCCGGTGCAGAGGCATTCCTGGAAGCTCTTCTGGAAAGACATCTTGATATTTGCAAATGACTGGAATTTGAGAGATGGCATCCAGCTCACCCTTCTCATTGAGAGAAAACAGATGGATGGTATCATCACGAGCGGCAAAGACAATTACATCCTCAGACGAATGAGTCAATTGAATCTGTCTGGCAGCACAATCAAGCTGAGCCTTGTGCTTAGAAAGCCAATCCATTCCGAGAATAAGATCAATATCCGAGTCACCCAGAACATTTGGAGAAGACAAGAACTTATAGTCACCCAATGTGATTGAAACATCCGGAACGCATACTCGAGAAGTCATTTGACGGGTCGGAGAGACAATAGCCAACGGTTTCGGCAACACTTGAGTAACAAAATCATGCTTAGATGCAAAAGGTCTTGAGATGAAACAATGAGATGCACCAGTGTCAAAAAGAACTCTTGCAGGAATATCGTTAACAGGAAGGTTACCCATGATGACATCTGACGAGTCCTCTGCCTGAGCTGCATTCATCAAGTTGACCTTGGCGTGCTTGGGGTTATGCTTGACCACAGCTGTACTTGCCGATCTCACAGGAGGAGGAGGGAGACGCCTCTGATTGAAGCATTTGTTGGCATAGTGACCCTTCTGTTGGCACTTATTGCACGTGACCTCTGAAAGCGGACGGTGATACAGAGCACTTGATCTTGGAGCTTGAGACGATGTCTTGTTCTGAAAGCCAGGGTTGGGTGGGTGGGAAGATCCACTGCCACCTTTGCTATTCTATTGATAAGGCTGACGAAACGGAGGAGGAGGAAGCCAATACTTTTGCTGCTTAGCCACTTGAGTTGAGGAAGAAGGAGTTGCATCTCTGACTCGCTTCTTGGAAGCATCGCACTTCAGTTGAGCAGTCTCTTGCTTCATTGCCATGTTGTAGAACTCATCGTACTTCTTGGGCTCAAAAAGGACGAGAGCTAGCTGGAGTTCTTCTCTGAGACCACCCTTGAACTGGTATATCATGCTCTTCTCGTCAGGTACGTCTTGCTTAGCAAAACGGGCGAGCTTCTGAAACATGATGTTGTACTAGTAAACAGACATAGTGCCTTGCTTCAGGTTGCAGAATTCCTCACGCTTGCTTTCAACCACACTCTAAGGAACATGATGATCTTTGAAGTCTTGACGGAATTCATCCCATGTAATCACACGGCCTCCTCTGGAATCTTTGTACTACTGAAACCATTCTGCAGCTTGGTCTTTGAGTTGGAAGGAAGCGAACTTGACAAAGTCCTCAGGCCCGATGTTATTGCACTCGAAATGCTTGCATATGTCCACGAGCCAATCATCAGCGTCTGTTGCCTCAACACAATTGCTGACGGTCTTTGGCTGGTTATCAAGGAACTGGTTGACTGTAGCAAACTGATTCTGATTGTTGCCATGGCCCTGGTTCCCTTGGTTGCGCTCTTGAAGAAGTTGCATGATTAGCTGCATGTTTGCATTGGTAGCGGCCATCACAGCTTGTCATGCCTTCGGAGGTGGAGGTGGTGGTGGCGTATAAGGATTCGGAGTCGTGCGCATTGGAGGAGCCATCCTGAAGAGGTTGACATCCATTAGCATTTTGACAGACAAATATTGAAGCTGAATCAAACGGGTTGAAATTGCAACATAAAGTCTTCACATCTGAACAAAATGAACGAATGCATTCCAATCGAAATGGTCACATTTCCTTTAATTGAGAAGCCACTTAGAATTGAGGTAGAATAAAAACAACAAGGTACGGACAAGAGCAAATACTTGGTGAGGATTACCCAATCCCAAACCAAATATCCGCGGAAGAAGAACTAGAGCTACAAGAATTCCCACCTATGAAACTCCCAAACCTTTCTGGTTATGCAATCAGGTGTTGGGGATACAGGGGAAGCATAATATCTCACCCAAATCTAGCAAATCCTACATCCAGCTGTATCCATCCTTCAACACATAACCGAGAAACCTTCGGAAATCATTTACCTCAACCTTCGAAAAGCATCCGTTATACAAGTTATGGCAAAACTCCCGAACTCCCGCCCCAGTACTGGGTGGCGTCGAGGTTATCTCACCAACAAATGCATAAAAGAGATTTTCGATGTCGGCGAAACTCAGGTATTCCAGAATCTCAACGATAAAATTGTGACGACAACACCTCGGAGCTCAACTCCCCGGGACACTGCCACAACCCCTAAATGACAGGAGGCACCAAGTACAATGTTCTCGTCACAAATTGATCGGAATGATTCCAAGATGCCCGCGTGATCCTAAATTTTTTTTAGTGAAATTTGAGAAGAGAAGAGTCAAAACTCTATGTCAGGATGCCTTACTAGAGCAATGAAGGGACAGGGGAGTAAAAAGAATTCCTAAACTCTCCGATATATAAATCCTAAATAACTCAAAACATTTTTCTAGACTCAACAACGCCAACGATTCGATCAAGCAGGGGGCTCCTAAGGTCGGGGAAGGCTCTGATACCAACTTGTAACGCCCTCGATGCGGCTATATCTCCTACGTGTCGAAGCACGACTTAGAGGCATAACTGCATTGAAAGCAATGTCGCAAGTAAGGTAATCTTCACAACAACCCATGTAAATAAATAAAAGGGGAAAGGATACATAGTTGCCTTACACTCGCCATGTCACACAAATACATGAATAACATTACAATCATCCAGTACACTCATGGTCCGACTATGGTACCAAAATAAAGATCAACCCCCACATGCGACAAAATCCCCGATCGCCCCAACTGGGCACCACTACTGATCATCTGGGAAAAACACATAGTAATGACGAGAGGCTTCATCAAACTCCCACTTGAGCTCAAGCGCGTCGTCTGGAGCGGTATCATCGGTCCCTGCATCTGGTTTGGAAGTAATCTGTGAGTCACGGGGACTCAGCAATCTCGCACCCTTGCGATCAAGACTATTTAAGCTTATAAGTAAGGCAAGGTATGATGTGGAGCTGCAGCAAGCGACTAGCATATACGGTGGCTAACATACGCAAAAGAGAGCGAGAAGAGAAGGCAAAAGCACGGTCGAACAACTATGATCAAGAAGTGATCCTAGAACAACCTACGTCAAGCATTACTCCAACATCGTGTTCACTTCCCGGACTCCGCCGAGAAGAGACCATCACGGTTACACAGGCGGTTGATTCATTTTAAATAAGTTAAGTTTTAGGTTATCTACAACTGGACATTAACAAATTCCCATCTGCCCATAACCGCGGGCACGGCTTTCGAAAGTTCAAATCCATGCAGGGGAGTCCCAACTTAGCCCATCACAAGCTCTCACAGTCAACGAAGGATATTCCTTCTCCCAAGACAATCTGATCAGACTCGGCGTCCCGGTTACAATACATCCTCGACAATGGTAAAACAAGTCCAGCAACACCGCCCGAATGTGCTGACAAATCCCGATAGGAGCTGCACATATCTCGTTCTCAGGGCACACTCAGATAAGCAATCCATAAAACTAAAACCAGCCCTTGAGTTTCCCCGAGGTGGCACTGCAAGGGGCTCTAGTTTGGACCAACACTCAGAGGAGCACTGGCCCGCGGGGGTTTAAATAAAGATGACCCTTGGGCTCCAGAAACCCAAGGGAAAAAGAGGCTAGGTGACAAATGGTAAAACCAAGGTTGGGCATTGCTGGAGGAATTTTATTCAAGGCGAACTGTCAAGGGATTCCCATTATAACCCAACCGCGTAAGGAAATGCAAAATCCGGGAACATAACACCGATGTGACGGAAACTAGGGCGGCAAGAGTAGAACAAAACACTAGGCAAAAGGCCGAGCCTTCCACCCTTTACCAAGTATATAGATGCATTAAGATAAACAAGAATATTGTGATATCCCAACAATAAACAATGTTCCAACAAGGAACGATCTCCAATCTTCACCTGCAACTAGCAACGCTATAAGAGGGGCTGAGCAAAGCGGTAACATAGCCAAACAACGGTTTGCTATGACATGGTGGGTTAGAGGTTTGACATGGCAATGTGGGAGGCATGATAAGCAAGTGGTAGGTATCGTAGCATAGGCATAGCAAAAGAGCGAGCATCTAGCAAGCAAAGATAGAAGTGATTTCGAGGGTATGGTCATCTTGCCTGCAAAGTTGTCAGAGTTGCCTTGATCCTCGTAAGTGAACTCAACGGGCTCCTCATTCACGAACTCGTCTCCCGGCTCTACCCAAACAAGAACAACAGGCAAACAGAACACAATCAACCACGTGCAATGCTCAAACAACATGATGCAAACATGGTATGCTATGCGGGATGCAGTATGTGATGCATATGCAAGATTTGACAAGGAATGATTGAACCTGGCCTCAACTTGGAAATCCAAGAGTGCCACAGGAAAGGTGAGGTGATTTTGGTTGAAATCGATATAAAGATCACCAGAATCGGATGCATGGTTTGGAAATGGCAAGCAAAACAAATATGGCACCGGTCTGCGATAATCAGCAAGTGACCAACTAAATGCATCAAGATAAATATGCTACAGCACTCAAACATGACAACAAAATACATGGCAGGGATACACTCATGAAGCTTGACAAAAGATGAACACTGAGCTACGGTTAATTCATCAATTAACAGGTTCAAACAAGCATGGCAGAAGTGCAAAAGATAACAGGTTTCAGACTTAGTGAAATTAACACAAGTCTGGAATTTATCATCGAGAAGCACACTTTAGAGCATGAAAACTACATGCTACAGGAACTTGACATGGCAAAGCAAGGCATGGCATGAAGCTACTCAAAGCACTTAACAAAAGTCCCTTAGTGACCTTGCGCCAAAAGGGATCAGAAAATACAATTGCAAGCATGTGAACATGGAAAAAACATAAACAGATTCAGACTTAGTGAAAAACAGGAGCATGCAAACAGATTTGACAAGTAGGCATGTTTACGAGCTCGATGCACTCACTACAGAGCGTGGCATGACAAACTAAGCATACACCCATAAAGAATACATAGCATAGAAGCTAGACATGGCAAGAACAACAACATAGCATGCACGGATCAATAGCAACATCCTCGGCAAAATCGCTAAACATGTCAACAATCTACCAGGATTATTTTATAGCAAAAGTAGAGCTCGATTGACTCAAGCTAGGTTGCTCCATAAATGCAAACAAAGACATGGATGGATAGAGCACCACAATGTTAATAGAACATCCTTACTGATTATCCTCAAAAGAGGAACGGATCACTAGGGAACAACATGAACATATGGCATAACAACAAAAACAGAACAAGGACTTAGTGAAATTCTAAGTCCCTGAAATTAGCAACAACGATTATGCTACTTTGCAAGCTTGTGCTAGTCACCACAAATATCACAAAAATACATGGCAAGCACCTCTGTAAAGATGGCATGGCATATAACAAAACACCTGTAGAGCTCGGGATCATAGCATGCACACATTAATCATGGAAAAAATGACAAAAGCTTATTTGCTAAAGCAGATCTGGCAAATTCATCACATAGCCCTCTTCCAACAGCATTTCGGGCATCAAGATGTGCTCAAATGAAAATGATGCAATGAGATGAAATGATGTACTCGTCGAGACGAACATTTTGATATGCTGCATGCACGAATCGGATCTACGATGAGAGAGTTATGACATGCCAAAGTTTGCAAAAATTTAGGGTTCGGGGATGAAAAAGTCAACCCGAGGTGGATATCTCAGATCTGGATCCGGGCGGTTACTGTAGCAGCACTGTTCACCGGTGGAGTCGAGGTCGCCGGACTTGGACGAGGTCGCCGGAGAAGAAGAGGTCGGCCTGGGCGTGGTCGCTGGACTTGCTAGACGGCGCCGGCGTCGGGGAGGAGATGCGAGGCGGCGAGGCACCGGAGTAGGGCGGCGTGCGGCGGAGTTGCGGGCGCCGGCGGATGAGGGCGGCGCGGCGGAGCTTCGGTGGCGGTGGTCGGAGATGGCGGGCGGCAGCGCCGGGCGCCTCGGGCGGCCGGACGGGAGGAGGACGGCGGCGGGGTCGCGTAGGAGGCGGCGCGCGGCGTCGGGCCCTCGGGGGCTCTTCCGGACCGGAGCGGGCACGGGTGGCGGTGCGCCATGTGGCGGCACACCATTGGCTACGGGCGGCGGCAGCGACTCGTCCGGTGGGAACCGGACGTGTCCGGCGGCGGAGATGGGCGAGGCTAGGGTTTAGGGGTAGATGGGATCCGGAATTTTTGAGGGAGAGACCTTTTTATAGGTAGGAGGAGCTAGGAGGCTCCAAATTGAGCACGGTTTGCGGCCACGCAATCGTGATCGAATGCTCTAGATGATGGAGAGGGTTTAGGTGGGTTTTGGGCCACTTTGGAAGGGTGTTGGGCTGCAACACACACGAGGCCTTCTCGGTCCCTCGGTTAACCGTTGGAGTATCAAACGAAGTCCAAATGGTACGAAACTTGACAGGCGGTCTACCGGTAGTAAACCAAGGCCGCATGGCAAGTCTCGGTCCAATCTGGAAATGTTTAACCCCCACACACGAAAAGAGGTAGAAAGGGGCATCGGAGGACATAGGAGCGCCGGAATGCAAAATGGATGACGGGGAAAATGCTCGGATGCATGAGACGAACACGCATGCGAATGCAATGCACATGATGACATGACATGAGATGCATGACAAAGACAACAACACACGGAGACAAAAACCCGACAACGATGAAATGAAATAACTTAGTGCCGGAAATGGCAAGAGTTGGAGTACAGATAAGGTAAATTACATCCGGGGTGTTACACTTATAAAGGGATAAGGTTTAACCTTTTTCTATCCACGCCTTCTTCCTCCTTGCTCATCCATTCTTGCACACTCCAGCTCTAACGCCCAAGTCCACATCCTTCTCCTCAACCTCCTCCAAACATGTCCGTAGCGGGAGGCAAGTGGATGGCTTCCTCCGTCACGGAGGGCCACATCAAAAAGCTGCGCGGAGCCGAATACTTAGCCGCGAATATCGCGCATCGGCTGCCCGCTGCGGGGCAGATCGTCCCTACCCCGGAACCTCACGAGAGGGTAGTTTTCCTCCAGCACCTCCTCCGTGGACTGGGCTTTCCCCTCTATCCATTCGTCCGTGGTCTTATGTTCTACTATGGGCTGGACTTTCATGATCTCGCCCCGAACTTCATCCTCAACATTTCGGTGTTCATCGTCGTGTGTGAGGCTTTCCTCCGCATCCGGCCCCACTTCGGCCTGTGGCTGAAGACCTTCAATATCAAGCCGAAGGTGGTGGGAGGCCAACAAGCAGAATCCGGCGGAGCCATGGTGGGCAAGATGCCCAACGTTATATGGCTTGAAGGCTCCTTCGTGGAGACCATAAAGGGGTGGCAATCGGCATGGTTCTACATCACCGAGCCGCGCGGCACCAACTGGGTGGTGGCCCCCGAGTTTCGATCTAGAATCCCCACGCGGCTCACCTCCTGGAAAGAGAAGGGCCTATCCTGGGGTTCATCGGTGGAGCTGGACGGACTCTCGAAATGTATCCGGAATATGGCAAGCAAGAAGCTCAAGCTTGTCAACATAGTCCACGTCATGCTCATCCGCCGGATCCTCCCGTGCCAACAACGGGATTTCAACTTGTGGGAGTTCGACCCGGCCCAGCACCAGACTCTGAGCGAGCTCTTTGACACGATGCACAAGGACGTCTGGAGGGTGCTCTTCAAGGGCGCCGAGGTCCCTCCCTCTCTCACCGAGGACCGCAGGCTAAGCGCATAGCGCCTAGAGCATTCAGTGAGTTCTATACATCCGGTAGGATATTTATTTCCCCTAGCTTAATCATGTGCGGGGTCTGAGCTCCATGCCTTTGACAGGACTGGGTGGAGACGTTGGGGCAGATTAACTATCCGGCCCCTCTGCCTGAAGACACTGCGGACACTCTCCTGACGGAGATGCTGACTCCGTCTCCTTACAAGGTGCCGAAGAAGACCAAGAAGGCCAAGGGAACCCGAAAGAGTTCCCGGCGCCAGGTGGTATCGGACTCATCATCCGATAACTCCACGACGCACTCCTCCCCCGAAGACGAGGAGGAAGATGAAGATGCTCCCCCTTCAGTCGGGGGAGACAAGAAAAGGAAGGCCGCCCCGACCGGGGGGGCGAAGGGTCCAAGAAGGGGAGGACCCTCCTTTCGGACTATTCCACCACCGCCGCCGAAGGCGAAGATGAGTGGTTGCTCAGGGCCAAGCCCCTGGCGAAGTCGTAAGTATTCGGATACCAGAGTAACTCATAGCATACCTTTGTCGCACTACTTCTCCTAACGCTGAATATGATTATGCAGACCGCCCCAAGCGCGTATCGACATATCTTCGTCGGGCGGCTCCTTGGACTCGTCGGACATGGATAGCGATCCACTTCCGACCGCCACCTCCCCTTGCCCTACGGACAATGCTGAGGTATTGTCTCAAGAGGCACCGGGTCGAGGGGAGACAATCCCGGAGGCGCCTCAAGGTGACCTTCCGGACTCCAGGAGCAGAGGGAGTAAGGCTCCTGAGGTCTCCGAGTTCGGCCCTCAGCCGAACACCACGCCGAAACCTCCAGTGGTTCCGGACTCGGGCAGGCGGCCTCCTTCCAAAAGGGGCAAGGCGCATGTGCCGGTGACCTCTGCCCATCCAGAGGCACCGGACAATCTGCTGAGAGCACTTCGCAGCGCTTCCATCGACAAGGAGCGCCGCACTATTATGAGTGCGGTGATCTAGAAGGTTCAGTCCACCAAGAGCGGACTGACTGAAGCCTGTGCCAGCCTGCTAACAGGCTTTGAGGTAAGTATTTGAAATATAGGAAAAATATTACCGCATAGACAGTAGCACCTGATGCTCTGTTTGGTGTTCAAAAAAGAAAAGCCGAATAGAGGATCAACTAATATCTGCAGGAGTCTAATATAAGTATGTCTATATGCGTATGCAGGCTTCACTGCTGGCCTCTGCCGCACTAACTGCGGAGGTCGCCGTATTAAAGCAGGACCTCAAAGGGTCCAAGGAAGAGCTCGGCCTTGCCAAGAGGCAGCTCGAGGAGAACAAAGGTAAGTAGTACCTAGTCTATGGGTATATATATAAATAATGCAATTGCAAAATGACAGGATCATCTTTAATCTTCCAGGGGCCACGATCGAAGTGGCAACCCTGAAGCAAGCGCTATCCGAGGCCGAAAACAAAGCGGCCCAGGAGCGCATCGAGCGGGAAAAACAAGAGGCACGGGTGGGCGAGGTGCAGCAAGAGCTCCACGCTCTCGTGACGAAGCACGAGGCGTTGGAGCTTGACTTGAAGACGCGAGACTCCGAGCTTGCTACGGCCCTTGAGAGTGCAAAGTGTGCCAAGGCTGAAGCCCAAAAGGCTCTCTAGGAGATTGATGCGATGAAGAAGATAGCGGCAGGTAAGGCATTCTATATGCAAATCAAGCATGTGAAAGTAAATTACTTGTTACTTACCCGAATCCGGAGCTCTCCAGGAGCATTCGCAGATTTGCCCCGCAGCGTGTCGGATGCCGCACAGTTTTACCAGGCCGAGGAGGGAAGCTCAACGGAGAAGCTGTTCTGGTCTCAGTATACTGGGACCGAACACCCGATGCCTCTAAGCGACCAGCTGAAGCAACTGGTCAAGCTGCATAAGGCGGCCGAACAGGCCATGAAGGACTTTATAGTCCGGATGTGGCCTGGTGACGCCCTTCCCAACAACTACTTCAGTCTGGTGAGGCGGCTTGTGCATGCCTGCCCACGACTGGAAGTCATCAAGCGGTCTGTCTGCATCGAAGGTGCACGCCGGGCTTTCGCCTGTGCGAAGGTGCACTGGGCCAAGATGGATGTCATGAAGCTGCTGAAGGAAGGGCCACCGCAGGGCAAGGAGCATCGCCATCCCGAGATGTACTATGAGGGTGTCCTGAAGGGTGCCCGTCTTGTAGCGGATGAGTGTGCGAAAGATGTAATATTTGAGTAAACATGCTCGTGTGATCCTGTATTATGAAAACTTGTTCATATGCGCTATGCAACGCTTGTTTGAATTTAAAATATTGCCTTATGTTCGGTTGTTTATCAAATCTGAGAGATGGCTAGTCGTCGGCTTCTGCCCCCACACCATGAGTGCCGGGGTGTTCGGGATAAACATGAGCACTCTTGTTCCCATTGTTGGGTCCTTCGAGGGAGGTGCTCAGCACAACGAACAAGGTAATCGGACTATAATGCGTTATCACTCTCACTTAGCCATAGAATTCTATAATTTTGAATTTCAGCGAAGCCCCTAGTATTCGGAAGGCCGAATTCGGGGCGCGATACACGCCTTAAGACGGACAGAGCCGACTCCTCGCTCTAAGCGGCATAAGTCTTTAGGGACTTGAAACCTCTCGAACAGCGACCAGTCTCTCACCTTATCATGACAGTCAGTTTTAGCTTTATCTACTGAGGTGCTTAGCCCAGCAGAATCGGGGCACAATCGCAGTAGTTCTCCCAGTGCTACCTTCGCCGATATAGCGGAACGTAAGGTACCAAAACATGGGAGTCGGGCAAACCCAACTATTGACCCAAGACATGATTCGGAGTTGATGCATATAATGCTATAAGTTCGGGGTGTCGCACTGTCGAAAGTGTTCGGACTTCTCACGCCGCATTATGGGGTACGCTTAAGCCCCTGGCGTATTGGCCGTACCAGAGTGTACGGGTGCTAGATGTCATGAATGAATATATATATATATATATATATATATATATAGAAAGGAAGAATGCAATAATAGTCTTAATGCTATGCATTGTTTATTCAAAAGGGTGCGTTAAAGCAGAATGATACAAGTAGTGCAATAAGCAAAAAGTAGGACCGTTTGACATGTCCCTTCCAATGGCAAGTTGAGGAATAGTATTAAAGCAAATATTTCACTCATTATCGTAATCCACATGGGAGTTCCGTGGTGTGACGTAGCTTTCTGCCTCCTTGGTTGCTGCATCATGTGTTCGGCAATCATGCTGTCGGAAAGGGTTTCCAGAGATTAAAGTCCTGAAAGAGAAAAATAACAAAGCGGGAAGCCCCTAGTGCGGTTTAAGCTGCGTCTTGGGGCGTGCCATAGTTGTGCCCCCCTCCCCACCTGTGCCCATGGTATTTTTAATGCGTAATTATGTACGCGTGGCACAGATTTCACTGTTTGGCTGGGACCGGGGTGGGGGCCGCATTGCTATGCGAGCTCGAAACGTGCCAGGCGGTCCTGTTGCTGATTACTCCAGGCGCGCTTGAAGGTGTTCAGGTCCTTAATCGCCGAACTACTGGATTGCCTTAAGAGGCTGCTTTGTGCTTCTGCTGCGAGGGCCACAATGTGCTCCTTCGTGCGGAGAGAGCTCTCTGTGTTTCCATTGAGTGTGATGACCCCCCGAGGTCCTGGAATCTTGAGCTTGAGATATGCGTAATGCGGTACCGCATTGAATCTCGCAAATGCGGTTTGCCCGAGCAGTGCATGGTAGCCACTGCGGAACGGGACTATGTCAAAGATTAACTCTTCGCTTCGGAAATTATCCGGAGATCCGAAGACCACTTCCAGTGTTACTAAGCCTGTGTAATGGGCCTCTACACCTGGTATGACACCTTTAAAGGTCGTTTTAGTGGGTTTGATCCTTGAGGGGTCTATACCCATTTTGCGCACTATGTCCTGATAAAGCAGGTTCAGGCTGCTACTGCCATCCATAAGGACTCAAGTGAGGTGAAATCAGTCAATGATTGGGTCTAAGACC
The DNA here is from genome assembly GCA_034509565.1 of Triticum monococcum. NCBI lineage: Eukaryota > Viridiplantae > Streptophyta > Magnoliopsida > Poales > Poaceae > Triticum > Triticum monococcum. Next base: position 571,504,079 of record CM067841.1, on the reverse strand, counting down.
AATGCAGCGATCCGCCATGATGGATACTAGTGGGGTGGTCCCTGCGGTCGAAGGTGATTGGGCAGGAAGACCATGGGTTGAACTTTGGGCGACTGGCTCCAACGCATATACGTCCCTGAGCGCACGCTTCCGCTCCCTCTTGGGGATGTGGGTTGCATATATCATGTTCACCGTCCGCACTTGTGGGGGGGGGCCTCTTCTGTCCTCCGGTGTTCGGCTGCCGGGGCTCCTCCCCGTCATCGCTATGTGACCCCTTATCTTTGTTTTCAGCATTTATCTTGTCGGCCTGCTTGAACACCCAACAATCCCTGTTGGTGTGGTTGGCTGGCTTATCGGGGGTGCCATGTATTTGGCACGAGCGATTGAGTATATGGTCCAAACTGGACAGGACTGGAGTGCTTCTTTTGAATGGCTTTTTCCGCTGACCGGGTTTAGAGCCTTTGAATCCGGCATTGACTGTCGTATCCTCGGTATTGTTGCTGTTAATGTGGCGCTTATGTTTGTTGCGACGTGACCTGCCATTGCCATCCTTGGTATCCGAAGTACCATGGTTCTTTGATATGTTATTGCTGCGAGCCAGCCAGCTATCTTCTCCCGCACAAAAGTGGGTCATGAGTGTCGTGAGGGCTGCCATCGATTTTGGCTTTTCCTTACCAAGGTGCCGGGCGAGCCACTCGTCGCAGATGTTGTGCTTGAAAGCTGCTAGGGCATCTGCATCCGGACAGTCGACGATTTGATTTTTCTTTGTTAGGAACCGTGTCCAGAATTGCTTGGCCGATTCCTCTGGCTGCTGAATTATGTGGCTCAAGTCATCGGCATCTGGTGGTCGCACATAAGTGCCCTGAAAGTTGTCGAGGAATGCGACTTCCAGATCTTCCCAACAGCCAATGGACTCTGCTGGCAAGCTGTTGAGCCAATGCTGAGCTGGTCCTTTGAGTTTGAGTGGGAGGTATTTGATGGCATGTAGGTCATCACCGCGGGCCATGTGGGTGTGCAGGAGGAAATCCTCGATCCATACCGCAGGATCTGTTGTGTCGTCGTATGATTCTATATTTACGGGTTTGAAACCCTCTGGGATTTGATGATCCATTACTTCGTCTGTGAAGCATAAGGGGTGTGTGGCGCCTCTGTACTGGGCTATATCGCGACGCAGCTCAAATGAGTCTTGCCCGCTGTGTTCGGCCCGGCCGGACTTACTTTTACTGTATACGGCGTGACGATTACTGTCTCGCATAGTGGTGCGCCCTCGTGATCCGTAGATCGATCTTTCATGTTTTGCTTTGTCCTCCAGTACATCTCGCAGGTCTGGCGTATTTCCCCATGCCTTTTTATTTGAATGGCATCGGGGTGCGGGCTGAGTTTTTGGCTGGAATGCCTCTCTGTCGTGGCCACGAGGTGGCCGATCAGCCGCGTCATACACCGGGGATGTAGGTTTCGGTGCTTCCTCCTCCAGTCGGGGTAGCAACCTGCACTTTGGGTAACTCTTGGAGGGGCGTTAGAGTTTATATTCCTCGGCCGCCAGGACTTCAGTCCATCTGTCAGCTAGCAAATCTTGATCAGCTTGAAGCTGCTGCTGCTTTTTCTTAAGGCTATTTGTCGTGGCTATAAGCCGGCGCTTGAAGCGCTCTTGTTTGACGGGATCCTCTGGCACGACGAATTCGTCATTGTCGAGGATTGCCTCGTCTTCGGGGGGAGGCACGTAATTATCATCCTCCACCTCTCCGTCTGTCGCTCTCTCAGGAGGGCTGCCTCCTCCATCCTCCTGCTCTAAATCTTGCTGGAGGGGATTGTTGTTGTCTTCGGCACTGTCCAGAGTGCTATTATCTCCGGTGCCGGTATCACCACTTTTGCCTTGGTGGGACTTAGAGCGGCGCTGCCGACGCCGGCGCTTGGGTTGCTTCTTGGAGGGGTCATCCTCCGTTGTCTCGTCGCCATTGCCTTCTTTGGGTGTGTCCACCATGTATATATCGTATGATGAGGTGGCTGTCCAGTGCCCTGTGGGCAGTGGTTCCTCTTCGTCTCCCGCATCATCGTCCATACCGTCGATGTCTTCGGAGTCCAGGTCGAGCATGTCGGTTAGGTCGTCGACAGTGGCTACTAAGTGGGTGGTGGGTGGGCGGTGAATTTCTTCGTCATCCGCATCCCAATCCTGCCAGATGTAGTTCGGCCAGGACTCTCCTGACAAGGAGAGAGACCTTAATGAGTTCAGTATGTCGCCAAATGGCGAGTGCTAAAAAATATCCGCGGAGGTAAACTCCATGATCGGCGCCCAATCGGATTCGACAGGAACGGGCGCAGGCGGTTCGCAGTCCGTGGCCGGAGAAGGATCCGACAGTTTGGCAGCACGGCTCTCGTGAAGGGTAAAGTCGATATTCGGCTCGATCGCCGCTGAGGATACGGCCTCCGTGACGGGGTCTATCCACCCGTCCATGGATGGCGCAACTGGCTCTGAATTGAGGCTCGGAGCGGCTGCCGGCGCGATCTCCTGAATAAGGTCCGATGGTAGAGCTAAATCGTACTCATCGTGACCGCGTGGCACACAAGGCAGGGGCTCGAATCCGTCGAAGATCAAGTCTCCGCGGATATCGTCCATGTAGTTTAAGCTTCCAAACCTGACCTGGTGGCCAGGGGCGTAACTTTTGATCTGCTCCAGATGGCCAAGCGAGTTGGCCCGTAGTGCGAAGCCGCCGAACACAAAGATCTGTCCGGAGAGAAAAGTCTTACCCTGGACTACATCGCTATCGATGATAGTAGCAGCCATCAAGCCTAACGGCGACGACACAGAGGAACTCTCAATGAAAGCACCAATGTCGGTGTCAAAACCGACGGATCTCGGGTAGGGGGTCCCGAACCATGCGTCTAAGGCGGATGGTAACAGGAGGCAGGGGACACAATGTTTTACCCAGGTTCGGGACCTCTTGATGGAGGTAAAACCCTATGTCCTGCTTGATTTATTCTTGATGATATGACTATTACAAGAGTTGATCTACCACGAGATCGGAGAGGCTAAACCCTAGAAACTAGCCTATGGTATGATTGTATGTTGTCCTACGGACTAAAACCCTCCGGTTATATAGACACCGGAGGGGGTTAGGGTTACACAAGGTCGGTTAATCTTCATAGTCCAACAGTCCGGCCAAAGGATATAGTCCGTCTGTCCGAAGACCCCCCAATCTAGGACTCCCTCAGTGATGTTGATAAAGACGATCACCGCGGCGATGATTCCCCCGATGGCACTCTGGTGCCACCAAGAGAGAGCGGGAGTGGTTCTTCCCTTTGTGCTTCCTCCTCCATGGCCTCCCCCTTAGATGGGGCAAGGTTCTTCCCCTGGTGTTTGGCATCCATGATAATGGTGACCCCTCCAGCTTCCTCCTCCATGGCCTCTGGTGATGTTGGTCCTCTCCGGCCGGACGCCAGACAGGGCCTAGATTGGTTTTTCATGGCTATAGAGGCTTGCGGCGACAGAATTTCCGATCTCTCTTCTGTTCTAGGATTTTTGGATTTATAGGAGGAGTTGGCGTCGGTTTTACGTCAGGGGGGGCCCATGAGGCGATGACAAGGACGGGGGCGCCCCCACCTTTGTGGTGGCCCCAGGACTTCTCTTTGATATATTTTCCTTCTAGTATTTTTTATATTTTCCAGACAAATTCTCCATTAATTTTCGGCTTGTTTTGAATACTTTTATTTTTGCACAAAAACAACGCCACAGTAGTTCTGCTGAAAACAGCGTCAGTCCGGGTTATTTCTAATCAAATCATACCAAAACCATATGGAATTGTTGTAAACATGGCATGAATACTTCATAAATTATAGATACATCGGAGACGTATCAAGCATGCTCGCTCTTGTACTATCTTCGGCAGCGACCGCCTTGACTAATGGCTCTATATTATTACGCATTTTAAGAGCTCATTTGTTTTAAGATCTCTCCTTATATCATGTCCCATTGAACCAAATATATCTCCATCATGCATGATTTCCGGTTTTCACTCTTTTTATTGTGAGCATTGCATAGTTAGTATTTTTATTTTGTTTTTTCATTGTTTTGTCATGTCTACAGGTGTTTTGGAGCAATCTAAGGCCAAGCAAGATGAAAAGGCCAAAGATGGCTTCAGAATGGAGTACTTTCGACACCGGAATTAGCGTATTAGAAGGTCAAAAGTGACTTTTCGAAAGTGCTCTAGATCAAGAACTAATACCACCTTTGCGTCAGCCTTGTTCTCTTGATTTCAGCAAGCACACAAATGTCAAAAACATAGTTTGGATGAGGAAGTTATGACCGCTTTATCGAAGGGGTCCAGAGTGTTCGATGGTCTCTCGTACGACCACACATGGTCGTACCGGTGGTCATACCGGCTGCAGACAGGCCTGGAAATTGCTCTTTCGTGTGGGATTCTTCACCGATTTGTCCCCATTTGTTCCTACGTGATCCTTGGTTAATAAGGAGTGGTTTGGGAGAGGATTAGGTTCACCTAGAGCCCTCGAACGAAGGTGGATGAATCACATCTACCAAGGAGAACCAAAGAAGCCCTTATATATACTTCTCCAACCCTAGCCGTCGTCATCCATCACTCACAGAACTATCTCCATCTCCATTGCTTCTCAAAGAGGACCTCCATAGAGCCAAGAATAGCCAAGACAAGAGGAGGAAGAGGAGGCACCACCACCACACGGGCCGGCCTTCGGACCGATGCTATCTCTGTCACTGGCACTATTAGGAAAAGGCTTATAGGTGAACTCACATTAGAGGCGGGCAAAGTCTAGCACCTGCTACTGGTAATCTAAAAAATTACCAGTGGTGGGCGCCAAAATTTTCCCGCCATTACTATCAGCTTACTAGTGGCGGGCATCAGTTTGCGCCCACCACTAGTAACAACTGTCCAAATTTGTCATGGGACAAATGTTACTAGTGGCGGGCATAAAACCGTGCCCGCCACTGGATTTTTTGGTCCCGCGACAAATTAATCTATCGAAAAATACCAGTGGCGGGCATCAATACATGCCCACCACTGGTAACTCAATTAGCAGTGGCGAGCTTGATTTTGCGCCCGCCACAAGTATGTTTTTCTGCCCGCCACTGCTAATTTTTCCTACCAGTGATGGGCGCATATTGTGCTCGCCACTCGTATTTTTGGAGCCTCTACTCCTCAAGATGTCAGTATGCACTTGCATAATTTTTCTGAATTGTGCAAATGACACGCATTAGAGATTATGATCCAGACACTTTGAAGTTGTGTCTATTTCCATTCTACTTGAGAGGAAAAGCAAAAGAATGGCTTCTAGCTATGCCTACAGGTAATATAACATAAGGGGATGATTGTTGTAGTAAGTTTTTTCCTAAGTTCTACCCACGTGCGAAAATTATGAAACTTCCTTCACAAATAACAAGTTTTAAGCAGGAAGATCTTGAGCCACTAGCACTTGCACGGGGTCACATGAAGGAAGCTATAAGGAATTTTCCCACCCATGGAGTGGAAGAATGGTTAATCCTTCATATGATTTATAGTGATTTAAATCCTCTATAAAAAAACTATGCTTGATATTGTTGTGGGAGGAACTATTATGGGTAAACCCATAGCTGATGTTAAAAAGTTGCTTGACGAGATGCTAAAAAACCATGCCTAATGGCATGTTGAAAGGACTACCATGAAGAGAGTCAATGCAATTGAAGAACACAACATGGAGTTAACTGCTAAGCTTGATGAACTCATCTCCATTATGAAAGGTAATGAATAGCTAAAGGTGAATGTTGATATGCTCATTGAGCAAATTATATGTCCATATGCATGATTTTTAGTGTTTGTCCTTTTCAATGCGAGCATTGCATAATATTTATTCTTAGTTGGTTTTTATTAGGTTTATTTCTCTTTGTGTGTCTTGTAGTTGCTACGGACTTCCCAAGCACTTAGCACGATTAATGGAGTTCAAACAGTGGACACCCAGGACCCCAGACTTGGCCATTTCGAAGATGAAAAAAATTCATTTCACCAAAGTGGTCCAAATCAAGATCTAAAACAAGAAATGGATTGGCTTCATTCATACGAATCCAACGATCCCAAGAACGTCAAATTCTAAGTTTGTATGAAGAAATTGTGACCCTTTTACCGAACAGAGGCAGATCAAAAGATGATGTTTCATACGACCGTGTGCAGTCATTTGAGCACCCGTATGGAGTCCAGATAGCACTGAAAGTTGCCTCTCGTGACGGGATTCTTCATGGATTTTGTCCCTGTTTGCTCCCACAACTTCCTTGGCCTTCAAGGGATGATTTGGGAGAGGATTGGGCTCATCTAGAGCCCTTGGATCAAATGAGAGAAGCCACATCAAGGGAGGAGGAATAGGGAGAGCTCTTATATATACACCTTCAATCCTTGTCGCCACCATCTTCATCTCATCTCAATCTTCATCAATCCATCATTCTTCATCTCCTCTCCAAGTCGAGCCGCCATCCACATCAAGACACCATTGTTGCAACCTTGAAGGAGACCGGAAGGGAGCCGCCCCGGCGGGGCGCGGCCATGGGCTGCCGCCAGAACGCCACCGTCATCACCATCATCATCCGCGCCATTGTACCGCCACCGCCATCATCACCACCATCACCATCCCTTCCTCCCCCATCACGGTCTCCGTGACGGGTTGTAACAATCTTGAACCCCCTTATATGTGATGTTATTTGAGTAATTATTGGCTATGGGTCGGTCAATTAGTAAGAGGTTATTTGATATGTGTCATCTAATTATGTGTGTTGCTTATTTACCTCCGGTAACTTAGTGATGGGACATGTCCTATCAATTGGCGTAGTTGGAGACATCCAACTCCCCATGCCACACATGAAGTATATAGATGGTTGTGGAAACCTAGAGACATATGATGTGACAGGTGTAGATATCTTTGTGTTAGCTACCTCGGGTATGGGACAAGAAGTAGGGTGAATGAGTTATCTCAACAATGCGTCTCGAGAGATACTGTTATGTGAGAGACTGCCCACCATAAGTACACCACTGTATCCTATAATGCGGGTACCGCCTTAGTCACAACATGGCATAGTCACAAAACCCGAACTCTTTTCCACGCCCATACCAACAAGGTCGTACCTAGATGCCTGCAATCTCATATGAAACATCACATAATTCTCTTAGTTTATTTCCTATACTTAGTTTAGTATTTATTTTCTATTCTCTCTAGTTTAGTTTAACTTGATTTTACCATTATCTTGCAACTTACTTAAGTGAGCTATTTCCAAACTCTGGTTTGGATGTGAGCGTGGTAATGTTAGTGACAACACAACTGTGGGGATTGTGGTGCCATCCTATTCGCTCCCTATGGTATCGAAAAAACTTCTTATCACGAAATTGCTACATAGCCATGTGCCCTTGTAGCTCATCAGCAAGCATAGGAGCCAGGCAACCCAGCTTGGCAAAAAATCTCAAGTCAAATTGATGCATATGTTGGCTTTATAATGAATGGTAGGAAGGTGTCACTCGTATAGTAAATACGGTGTCGCTAAGTAATGGGATGGAGCCCTCAGGACTCTGCATCAAGGCGTTCTTAAGGAGCCCCCGGTTTATTTTAACAGGCACTTTCGCAAGTCCGAAGTACTTTAAGTAAATACTATTAAAAGGGTTGCGCAAAATATGGCCATGGGCCAAATTATGCATAGTACATAGAGACACAGTAGCGGTATTAGTGCGATAATTCGATGCTAATATTTATAAGAGGGTACTGGTCAACAAAATACAATATGAAACATAAAAATTAAATATAAAAGAGGGGGTGGGGCCTTTATTTAACCGTGAAAACGGCACAACCGAGCAGCATTCCATGGGTTTCGCTCTAGTCGATTCTTATTGGGATCCCAAAGGCGATATACTCCACCAGCAAGCACTTGGTCAATGATAAATGGTCCATCCCACTTGACTGATAGTTTATGTTGATCTGGCTCATCTGGGTGATGCTAGAAGACTAAAATGCTAACATTGTAAGTTTTTGCTCCGACCTCCGTGCTCTGGTAGCGTCTCGTCTGTTGTTGATAGAAGGTGGAACGTGCTCGGGACACATCACGCTCCTCATCGAGGGCATCGAGGTCATCATGCCGATCCAACTCAGCCTCTCATTCTTCATACATTTTCACCCGAGGTGCATCATGGATGTGATCACTAGGGATGATAGCCTCGGCTCCGTAAACCATAAAAAATGGAGTGTAGCATGTGGATCTATTAGGTGCGGTGTGCTATTTATGATAGGCCTTGGGATTTCCCTAGAGAAAAAGGATCATGTAGTATAGTAGAGGATAGTATTTCTCTCAGTTAAGAACCAAGATTATCAAACCAGTAGGAGACTCATGCGAAGAAATGTCAATAGTACCTACACACGCACACAATAAATACTTGCACCCAACGCGGGCAAGAGGGTTGTCAAACCCGTTGTACTCGTTAATTTCAAGGATTAATTCTGGTAGTGATAGATAGATAAATTGCAAAGGAAAATAAAAGATAATAAATTACAGCATCTATTTTTAGGGTTTTAGTAAATATAAAGTGAATGGACCCCGGGGCCATAGCGTTCACTAGAGGCATCTCTCTTATGAGCATAGCAACTATGGGTAAAGGAATTACTGTTGGGAAATTGATAGAAAAGTGCATAGTTATGATGTTATTCATGGCATGATCAATCTATAGGCATTACGTCCTAGACAAGTAGACTGACATCCATCTGCATCTACTACTATTACTCCACCTCTCGACCGTTAGCCAGCATGCATCTTAAGGTATTAAGTTCATAACAAACAGAGTAATGCTTGAAGCATAATGACATAATGTATACAAAGCAAGACCAAATAATATGTTCGAGCTCCATCGTTTTATCCTTAGTAGCAACAATCCAAATATGTGCCTCGCTAGACCTCCTATCACAGAGTGAGGACACCGCAAGATTGTGATTTACAAAAACCATGGTGGCTAAAATATGGCTTAATATCTTAATGTGTTTGCCTTTTTACTAGCAGGGGAGACGATAGGTCAACTCGAAAAGGACCTGAAGCAAGCTTGAGAAGCTGCTCAGTACGACAAGGCTCGAGAGGAAGCTGGCCATCGGGTTCATGCCACCAAAATTGAAGAATATGATCAGCTTAAGGCCGACAAGGACCAGCAAGTCCTAAATATTAGGAGACTAGAGTCATAACTAGCTGTCGTCGAAAATGAAAACAAGGAAGCGTGCAAATTTCTTGCTGGTAAGCAATCCTTCTTGCGCATGGCCGCATGTGATTTTCTTAAAGGAGTATCTCACTTTTTCTGAATGGCAGTTGTCCTTCCTGAGCAGCCTGGGGAGCTAGATACACATCACTAAGATCATGGTTAATAAATCAGCTAAAAATCGGCTATAAGGAGTTGCCATGTCATCTAGAGCCAACCTAGTAGCCGGCATGTACAATAGTAAATTTTAGGACAATTGATTTTATGAAAATAGTTGGGTCACACTTGGCAGGTTTGTTGGGGATCGTTGCAGAAATTAAAAAAATTCTACGCATCACCAAGATCAATCTATGGAGAGACTAGCAACAAGAGAGAGGGGAGTGTATCTTCATACCTTGAAGATCATGAAACGGAAGAGTTACAAGAACGCGGATGAAGGAGTCGTACACGAAGCGATTCAGATCATGGCCGAATCCGATCTAAGCACCGAACAACGGTGCCTCCGCGTTCACCACATGTGCAGCCCGGTGACGTCTCACGCGTATTGATCCGGCAAGGAGAGAGGGAGAGGTTGGGGAATACTCCATCCAGCAGCAGCACGATGGCATGGTGCTGGTGGAGGAGCATGGCACTCCAGCAGGGTTTCGCCAAGCACTGCGAGAGACGAGGAGGGAGAGGGGTAGGGTTGCGCCAAGAGAGAGGGAGACTCGTGTCGTTGGCAGCCCCAAAAACCCCCACTATATATAGGGGGAGGGGAGGGGCTGCGCCCCCATCTAGGGTTCCCCCCCCCTAGGGGTGGCGGCCAGCCCTAGATGCATCTAGGGGGCGGCCAGAGGGGGAGAGAGGGGGCGCACCCTAGGTGGGCCTTAGGCCCATCTGAGCCTAGGGTTTCCCCTTTCTCCCCTTCCCTGCGCCTTGGGCCTCTTGTGGAAGGCGCACCAGCCCACCTAGGGGCTGGTCCCTTCCCACACTTGGCCCACACAGGCCTCCGGGGCTGCTGGCCCCTCCCGGTGGACCCCCGAACCCTTCCGGTGGTCCCGGTACGTTACCGATAACGCCCAAAACACTTCCGGTGTCCAAAACGGGACTTCCCATATATAAATCTTTACCTCCGGACCATTCCGGAACTCCTCATGACGTCCAGGACTCCGAACAACATTCGGTAACCACGTACTTCTATTTCCTATAACCCTAGCGTCATCGAACCTTAAGTGTGTACACCCTACAGGTTCGGGAACCATGCAGACATGACCGAGACGTCTCTCCGGTCAATAACCAACAGCGGGATCTGGATACCCATGTTTGCTCTCACATGTTCCACGATGATCTCATCGGATGAACCACGATGTCAAGGATTCAATCAATCTCGTATGCGATTCCCTTTGTCTACCGGTATAGCACTTGCCCGAGATTCGATCGTCGGTATACCGATACCTTGTTCAATCTCGTTGCAGCAAGTCTCTTTACTCGTTCCGTAACACATCATCCCGTGACCAACCCCTTAGTCACATTGAGCTCATTAAGATGATGTCTTACCGAGTGGGCCCAGAGATACCTCTCCATCATACGGAGTGACAAATCCCAGTCTTGATTCGTGCCAACTCAACAGACACTTTTGGAGATACCCGTAGTGCACCTTTATAGCCACCCAGTTACGTTGTGACGTTTGGCACACCCAAAGCATTCCTACGGTATTCGGGAGTTGCACAATCTCATGGTCTAAGGAAAAGAAACTTGACATTAGAAAAGCTTTAGTAGACGAACTACACGATCTTGTGCTATGCTTAGGATTGGGTCTTGTCCATCACATCATTCTCCTAATGATGCGATCTCGTTATCAATGACATCCAATGCCCATGGTCAGGAAACCATAACCATCTATTGATCAACGAGCTAATAACTAGAGGCTCACTAGGGACATGTTGTGGTCTATGTATTCACACGTGAATTACGATTTCCGGATAACACAATTATAGCATGAACAATAGACAATTATCATGAAAAAGGAAATATAATAATAACCATTTTATTATTGCCTCTAGGGCATATTTCCAACAAGGTTTACCCCTAGTTTTCAAAAACACTCGTTCACGCCCAAACCACTTTGTTCGTCTTATGCTTTTGCCCTTTGACCGTTTGACCATGAATTCAAAAGATTCTGTAACATCCCAAATTTTCAATTTGGAATGTTATACACTAGATCATCATGCATATCATATTTTCTTGCATTTTGCTGATCCTAGAAATTTCGCGCAACTCAAGGACCCTCGGAGAGAGTTGGAGATTTCGTCATTTTCATATTTGAGCTTTCTCAAATTTTGAAAAAAGGATCGTTGGTTTTGTCGGAGTTTTATTTGCCTTTTATTTGGATAGGGAAAAATGCGCGTTTTCAAAATTTGCATTTTAGGCCCGGAGAAAAGTTCATTTTGTTCGACTCATTTTTAGGAGTCGGGGAAAATTTACTTTAGCAATTTTGGAGTTCGTTTAGATCTCTTTCTGTTTTTTTTTCTGCGCGCGAAACCATTTAAAAAAAAGGGAGATCCCGCAGCGCCCCTGGGCCAGGCCCAGCCGGCCGGCCAGGAGGCCACCGCGCGCGCGCGCCACGCGCAGGAGGCCGCCGCCGCCGTTCTTTGTGGATTCCTAGTAGGACTCTTGTCCTACTTCGTTTTTTTTAGATCTTTCCTTCCCTCTTTTTCTTTCCTATTCCTACTCTTATTCCTTGCCCCCTACCCCAAGTAAACCCTCCCCCTCCCCAATATAAATACCCAAGCATCCCCCCCCCTCTAAATCATCAAACCCCAAGCTCCCAAGCCCCAAGCCTAGAGCCACGCCACACCCCGCGCCCTTGCCCACGCCGCGCCGCCGCCCTTGTGCCCTAGCGCCGCCGCCGCCCATCACCACCACCGCCGCCGCCGCACCTTGCCACCGCCGCCGCCGCACGCCCACGCCGCCGGAGCCCCTCGCCGGAGGTAGCCCCGCGCCGCATCTCTTCTTTTCATCGGATCGTTTTCTTCTAGATCATTCCGATTCTTTTCTTCTCTTCCGATTCGTTTTTCTCTCCGGTTCTTCGCGAAACCGTTCCGGTTTTCTAGATTGGTTTTTCGATCGGTTTTCTTCTCTGAAACCCTAGATCGGATTCGTTTTCTTCCCGGTTTAGTTGCCTAGAGACCGTTCGCCGAACCGTTTGTCCTAACGAACGTGATCACCGGATTGTTCCCGGTTAACGAACGTCCGTTCGTTTAACCGTTCTTCTTTTTCTTTTCGTCAGATTTATTCCGCGATCGCGATCTCAGATCCGATCTTCGTTCTAGTTTATCTTCTCGCTCGTTTATCGGAATTAGGTGATCCAAGCGCCTGGAGTTTCGTTTTGAAACCGCCGTTCCGACTAATCAACTTAAACCAGTTTTTGCTACGGTAAAATTTGACCTAGTTTCAACTTGCTAGAACCGAGTTGTTTTCTTCCGCTGTTTGTTTTCGGTTTCTTTGTTCGGTTCTTTCTTTCTTTGCAACCGGAGTTCTTAAGTTGAACTATCTGGTTCGATCTCTTGTTCGAGTTTTACCTATGCATTAGATGAGTACTTATTGTATGCTTGTTGTTTGTCTGCGATAGATTACCCGGATTGCGCCGCCTGTTACTTCGAATCTCTAGGACTCGCGGATCATCAGCAAGGCAAGTAACACTTTGATCATACCTTTTCTACAACCCAGTTTTATTGCATTAGATCCATCCTCACACATTGCATGATTAGGATCTAATTAAATTGTGAGATGGGAAGTAGATGAGGTAGTACCTATTGCCTGTTCAGTATGAAACCTTTGGGAGTTACTTCTACGTTTGCTTATTATGCCATGCTATGCTAGTAGACGTGGATTGGGTGAGTGATATCCATGACAGATGTGAGATTGATAATTTTAAGGGTTTATCTAAGGTGGCAACTTAAACACACATCTGGGTGGATTGAGGCACCTGATGTCTATCAGGACTTGCCTGTTTTTCTTTGGACCGCCACCCAGGCTCAAAGGGATCATAAGATCTTTCATGCTAGAAACTTACGTGTGCAGCCACAAGCCATTATGGGCTCTGGCATAGTTGACTAAGTCGTGCGAACTCTTACAGGGTAGACTAGCAGATGTAGGGGAAAGTAGGTGTACCGGTCTATCCATCGTAAGGTGCTAGCGCTTCTGAAAGACTGTGTCTCGGTCATCCGTTTCTCAAACACCAGTAGTGCGAGAAAACCAACGGAGGCGATCGAGTCTTGTGGGAAAAAGTGCGCAAACCTCTGCAGAGTGTATTAAACTAATCATGATTAGCCGTGTCCCCGGTTATGGACAATCTTGAGTATCTAGTACTTGAATATCATGTGAATCTCATCATGTTACTTCTAATTAATATTGTTGGGTTTTAATGATTACTTTTAATTGGGATTGAGAATGCTGTCAACCATTCTCAATGTTTAACAACCACCATGATAGTTAAATAAATTTATTCCTTTGTAGTAGGGAAAATTGGCTTTACGCAAAACAGTAACCATAGAGCTTTCCACCAGCCAAATATGCATATAGTATAGCTGTTTCATTCCATTATTCTCTATGTGTTACCTTGCCAGCATATTCCATGTGCTGACCCGTTTCGGGCTGCAACGTTAATGTTGCAGACTTTTCAGACGACGATTAAGGTGCTTTTAGGTCGTGGTTCTATACTCAGTGATGCTGTTGGAGTTGATGGACCCATTTACCTTCCATGTCTTCCGCTGTTATCGATATTAGATGGCCTTAAGCCATATTTATGTAATAAGTTCTCTTTTGAGACATTGTTGTAATAAGTGTGTGATTGCAACTCTGCTATAAATCCTTCGAAGTACTGTGTGGTGTCAGCATTACTGATCCAGGGATGACACCGTAGCACAGTAGACTTGATCCATTCGGGTCGGGTCGCTACAGAGATGGTATCAGAGCACACGCTGACTGTAGGACACGACCACTAAGTTAAAGCCATAGATCACTATTCTCTCCTCATTTTCTAACTCCTCATCTTTTCTACTGTTTAGGATGAAGGACGCGAAGATTAAGTACGCTCAACCGGATGAAGTCACACCTTTTGGATTTCACTTGAAGAAAGTCACCAAGTACCTCAACATTGGATTACCAAGTTTCACGGGAACCTTCAACGCCACTTTGCCTGAAGAGGAGCGCTGGAAGATTCAAGCTCACGTTCCGAGAAGGACATTCGCGCCAATCACGAAGCCCATAGATAGTGTTTTCAATGCACCAACTTGGAGTCTAGGAAGGAGCATGGCAGCCCATATCACCATAGGACGCATTGGAGAAGTTTATCAAGAAGACCTCAAGGATACTATCTACCAGATTTGCGGACGCCGAGATGAACAATGGGAGTTAGTCAGCACCAAGAAGGATAGATCCATTGCAGCATTTATCCAGGAGTTAAACCAGCACATTCGACGCCACGAGAACCAGATGTGCAATGATATGATAGAGTTGAAGAATGCGAAAACAAGGATCATCAAGCTAGAAGGAGAACTGAAGGCTACACGCAAGGACTACATGGACGAGATCGTAGCTCTAGCAAGACACAACGTCGATCTTAAGCAAGAGATTGAAGAACTCAAGAGGGAGTTAGCATCCAGGAAGGAAGACATGTACGTCGCATGTCCGGACAACTACATCATCATCGACGACACCGATTCGGATCCAAGTGAACCCGACTTTGAAGACGAAGCTGGAGCGGACATCATGGAGTCTTCCACCGGTTCAAATTTCTAGATGACCACCAAATATTAGTAGTATTTCCCCCATGTAAACACTATAGTTCGAGCACTTTTGCGATAGCTAGATCGATTGTAAGACCTTGTTTGATTGAATGAAGTGATTTTCTGTGAATTTGCTCATGTGCATTGGGGTAGTGTTTTCTCTTTAGACCTCATTCTATTCTTATATCTCTTCTTTTCTAAAACCCTCAGATGCCACCAACCCAAGCCCTTAGGTCACCTATGCTAGTAAGCTCGCCAGGAGCAGAATACATGGCCAGTCAAGGATGTTTTCAAATGCCATTAAGCATAGGAAGGCATGTTTTCCCAACGGATTTGATTATTCTGGAGTCCCAGGGACTGGATGTAATTCTCGGTATGGATTGGCTGTCGATGTATGGAGGAAACATCGATTGTGCCAGTAAGACAATTTTGCTTACAATGCCAGAAGGAAGAAGGATCAAGTATGTATCCCGGCATGTGCCAAATAGGACACAAGTAAATTGCCTAACAGGAGTAGTGCAGGAGGAAGTACCAGTGGTAAAGGATTTTCCTGATGTATTTCCAGAAGAATTGCCAGGCATGCCACTGGATAGAGACATTGAGTTTTTGATTGAGTTGTTGCCAGGTACAGGCCCAATATCAAAGAAACCATACCGGATGCCTGCAAAGGATTTGGTCGAAATTAAGAATCAGATTAAGGAGTTACTGGAGAAAGGTTACATACGCCCAAGTTCTTCGCCTTGGGGATCACCCGTACTTCTAGTGGAGAAGAAGGATGGATCATTACGGATGGTTGTTGATTATCGTGGATTGAATGAAGTAACCATCAAGAACAAGTACCCACTGCCAATGATAAATGATCTGTTTGATCATTTGCAAGGAGCTAAAGTGTTTTCCAAGATCGATTTGCGATCAGGGTACCACCAGTTGAAGATTCGAGAGCAGGACATACCTAAGACAGCATTCACCACAAGATATGGACTATATGAGTATACCGTTATGTCATTTGGATTGACTAACGCACCTGCCTATTTTATGAACCTGATGAACAAAGTGTTTATGGAGTTTTTGGATAAGTTCGTCATAGTGTTCATTGATGATATCCTGGTTTATTCAAAGAATGAAGAAGAGCATAAGGAACATTTGCGTTGGGTTTTGGAGAAACTAAGGGAATATCAGTTATATGCCAAATTCAGCAAATGTGAGTTTGGTTGAAGGAAGTAGGATTTCTCGGACACGTTATATTCGGAGAAGGGATAGCAGTTGACCCCGCCAAGGTTGAGACCGTAACCAAATGGGAAGCACCAACGACAGTTGGAGAGATCCGGAGTTTTCTTGGACTCGCGGGATACTACCGGAGATTCATTGAGAACTTCTCAAAGATTGCGAAGCCTATGACGGAGTTGTTGAAGAAGGATACCAAGTTCAATTGGACTGAGGAGTGTGAGGCTAGTTTCCAGGAGTTGAAGAAACGATTGGTTACCTCACCGGTATTGATTTTGCCAGATCAGACCAAGGATTATGAGGTGTATTGCGACGCTTCACGTCGAGGACTTGGAGCAGTGCTTATGCAGGAAGGGGGAGTTGTTTCGTATGCTTCACGACAACTGAAACCTCATGAGTTGAATTATGCCACGCATGATTTGGAGTTAGCAGCCGTAGTGCATGCATTGAAGACATGGAGACATTTCCTCATTGGAAATCATTGTGAGGTGTACACGGATCACAAGAGTTTGAAGTACATTTTCACGCAGAAGGAGTTGAATCTCAGACAAAGGAGATGGTTGGAACTCATCAAGGATTATGATATGAGATTGCATTACCATCCCGGAAAATCTAATGTAGTAGCTGATGCTTTGAGCCGTAAGAGCCATGTCAATACATTGATGACGGGAGAAATACCCAAGGAGTTAGCAAAAAACCTTCGTGAACTAAGTTTAGAGATAGTTCCGAAAGGCTATGTAGCAGCATTAGAGATTCAGTCAACATTGATGGATAAAATCAGAGAGGCTCAGAAATCTGACAAGGAGATTGCTGCTATAAAGGAGAAACTAAGCAAAGGAAAAGCAAAGGGATTTCGTGAGGATGAGCACGATACCCTATGATTTGAGGACCGTGTTTATGTGCCAAATGACCCGGAGATCAGGAAGTTGATTCTACAAGAGGCACATGATTCACCATATTCGATTCACCCATGAAATACCAAAATGTATTTGGATTTGAAGGGGACATTTTGGTGGACCAGAATGAAGAAGGATATTGCAGCATATGTCGCAGTTTGTGACGTATGTCATAGAGTAAAGGCAGAGCATCAGAAGCCAGCCGGATTGTTACAACCATTGCCGATACCTGAATGGAAGTGGGATAAGATAGGCATGGATTTTATCACAGGACTACCCAGGACGAAAGCAGGATATGACTTGATATGGGTAGTAGTTGATCGTTTGACGAAGGTAGCACATTTCATTCCAGTTAAGACCACTTACACCAGTGCTAAGTTGGCAAAGATATACATGACTAGGATCATTTGTTTGCATGGAGTTCCGAGGAGTATTGTATCAGACAGAGGAACCCAATTTACCTCAAAGTTTTGGAATCAGTTGCATGAGACTTTAGGAACCAGGCTAGAGTTCAGCACCGCTTTTCATCCGCAGACAGATGGACAGACTGAGAGAGTCAATCAGATTTTGGAAGATATGCTGAGAGCTTGTGCACTAGATTATGGATGTAGTTGGGACGATAACTTGCCGTATGCGGAGTTTTCTTATAACAATAGTTACCAAACTAGTTTGAAGATGGCACCTTTCGAAGCTTTATACGGAAGGAGGTGCAGGACACCGTTGTCATGGGACGAAGTTGGAGAGCGTCAATTCTTTGGACCAGAGTTGATTAAGGAGTCTGAACGGAAAGTTAAGTTGATTAGCGATAGGCTCAAGGTAGCCCAGTCCAGGCAGAAGAGCTACGCCGATTCTAAACGCAAAGAGACAGTTTACGAAACCGGAGACAGAGTGTATCTCCGAGTATCCCCACTTCGAGGAGTTAAGCGCTTTGGAGTTAAGGGAAAATTAGCACCGCGTTTCGTTGGACCATATAAGATCTTGCAACGTATGGGAGAAGTCGCGTATAAGTTGGAATTACCAGAGGGACTGTCATGAGTTCATGATGTATTCCATGTTTCTCAGCTGAAGAAATGTCACGCCGAGATGGCGGAGGTACCGTTAAGAGATACAGTGCCACTAGAAGCAATTCAGTTGAAGGACGACTTAACGTATGAAGAGAAACCAGTCAAGATTCTCGAGTTTGCCAGCAGAATTACCCACAGCAAGGTTATCAAGTTTTGCAAAGTTCAGTGGAACCACCACTCAGAGGATGAAGCCACCTAGGAGAGAGAAGAAGATTTGCTCAAGGACCACCCTCACCTATTTTCTAGCCAACCCGAATCTCAAGGGCGAGATTCATCTTAAGGGGCGTAGGTTTGTCACATCCCAAATTTTCAATTTGGAATGTTATACACTAGATCATCATGCATATCATATTTTCTTGCATTTTGCTGATCCTAGAAATTTCACGCAACTCAAGGACCC
Organism: Triticum monococcum; assembly: GCA_034509565.1. NCBI lineage: Eukaryota > Viridiplantae > Streptophyta > Magnoliopsida > Poales > Poaceae > Triticum > Triticum monococcum. Next base: position 571,485,536 of record CM067841.1, on the reverse strand, counting down.
TCGGAGAGAGTTGGAGATTTCGTCATTTTCATATTTCAAATTTTGAAAAAAGGATCGTTGGTTTTGTCGGAGTTTTATTTGCCTTTTATTTGGACAGGGAAAAATGCGCGTTTTCAAAATTTTCATTTTAGGCCCGGAGAAAAGTTCATTTTGTTTGACTCATTTTTAGGAGTCGGGGAAAATTTACTTTAGCAATTTTGGAGTTCGTTTAGATCTCTTTCTGTTTTTTTTCTGCGCGCGAAACCGTTTTTAAAAAAAAGGGAGATCCCGCAGCGCCCCTGGGCCAGGCCCAGCCGGCCGGCCAGGAGGCCACCGCGCGCGCGCGCGCCAGGCGCAGGAGGCCACCGCCGCCGTTCTTTGTGGATTCCTAGTAGGACTCTTGTCCTACTTCGTTTTTTTCTAGATCTTTCCTTCCCTCTTTTTCTTTCCTATTCCTACTCTTATTCCTTGCCCCCTACCCCAAGTAAACCCTCCCCCTCCCCAATATAAATACCCAAGCACCCCCCCCCCTCTAAATCATCAAACCCCTAGCTCCCAAGCCCCAAGCCTAGAGCCGCGCCACACCCCGCGCCCTTGCCCACGTCGCGCCGCCGCCCTTGTGCCCTAGCGCCGCCGCCGCCCATCACCACCACCGACACAGCCGCACCTTGCCACCGCCGCCGCCCCACGCCCACGCCGCCGGAGCCCCTCGCCGGAGACCTCGCCGGAGGTAGCCCCGCGCCGCATCTCTTCCTTTCATCGGATCGTTTTCTTCTAGATCGTTCCGATTCTTTTCTTCTCTTCCGATTCGTTTTTCTCTCCGGTTCTTCGCGAAACCGTTCCGGTTTTCTAGATTGGTTTTTCGATCGGTTTTCTTCTCCGAAACCCTAGATCGGATTCGTTTTCTTCCCGGTTTAGTTGCCTAGAGACCGTTCGCCGAACCATTCGTCCTAACGAACGTGATCACCGGATTGTTCCCGGTTAACGAACGTCCATTCGTTTAGCCGTTCTTCTTTTTCTTTTCGTCGGATTTATTCCGCGATCGCGATCTCAGATCCGATCTTCGTTCTAGTTTATCTTCTTGCTCGTTTATCGGAATTAGGTGATCCAAGCGCTTGGAGTTTCGTTTCGAAACCGCCGTTCCGACTAATCAACTTAAACCAGTTTTTGCTACGGTAAAATTTGACCTAGTTTCAACTTGCTAGAACCGAGTTGTTTTCTTCCGCTGTTTGTTTTCGGTTTCTTTGTTCGGTTCTTTCTTTCTTTGCAACCGGAGTTCTTAAGTTGAACTATCTGGTTCGATCTCTTGTTCGAGTTTTACCTATGCATTAGATGAGTACTTATTGTATGCTTGTTGTTGGTCTGCGATAGATTACCCGGATTGCGCCGCCTGTTACTTCGAATCTCTAGGACTCGCGGATCATCAGCAAGGCAAGTAACACTTTGATCATACCTTTTCTACAACCCAGTTTTATTGCATTAGATCCATCCTCACACATTGCATGATTAGGATCTAATTAAATTGTGAGATGGGAAGTAGATGAGGTAGTACCTATTGCCTGTTCAGTATGAAACCTTTGGGAGTTACTTCTACGTTTGCTTATTATGCCATGCTATGCTAGTAGACGTGGATTGGGTGAGTGATATCCATGACAGATGTGAGATTGATAATTTTAAGGGTTTATCTAAGGTGGCAACTTAAACACACATCTGGGTGGATTGAGGCACCTGATGTCTATCAGGACTTGCCTGTTTTTCTTTGGACCGCCACCCAGGCTCAAAGGGATCATAAGATCTTTCATGCTAGAAACTTACGTGTGCAGCCACAAGCCATTATGGGCTCTGGCATAGTTGACTAAGTCGTGCGAACTCTTACAGGGTAGACTAGCAGATGTAGGGGAAAGTAGGTGTACCGGTCTATCCATCGTAAGGTGCTAGCGCTTCTGAAAGACTGTGTCTCGGTCATCCGTTTCTCAAACACCTGTAGTGCGAGAAAACCAACGGAGGCGATCGAGTCTTGTGGGGAAAAGTGCGCAAACCTCTGCAGAGTGTATTAAACTAATCATGATTAGCCGTGTCCCCGGTTATGGACAATCTTGAGTATCTAGTACTTGAATATCATGTGAATCTCATCATGTTACTTCTAATTAATATTGTTGGGTTTTAATGATTACTTTTAATTGGGATTGAGAATGCTGTCAACCATTCTCAATGTTTAACAAGCACCATGATAGTTAAATAAATTTATTCCTTTGTAGTAGGGAAAAATTGGGTTTACGCAAAACAGTAACCATAGAGCTTTCCACCAGCCAAATATGCATATAGTATAGCTGTTTCATTCCATTATTCTCTATGTGTTACCTTGCCAGCATATTCCATGTGCTGACCCGTTTCGGGCTGCAACGTTAATGTTGCAGACTTTTCAGACGACGATTAAGGTGCTTTTAGGTCGTGGTTCTATACTCAGTGATGCCGTTGGAGTTGATGGACCCATTTACCTTCCAAGTCTTCCGCTGTTATCGATATTAGATGGCCTTAAGCCATATTTATGTAATAAGTTCTCTTTTGAGACATCGTTGTAATAAGTGTGTAATTGCAACTCTGCTATAAATCCTTCGAAGTACTGTGTGGTGTCAGCATTACTGATCCAGGGATGACACCGGAGCACAATAGACTTGATCCATTCGGGTCGGGTCGCTACAGATTCTTAACAAAATTCATTATAACTTAGAAAAATGCGAATAAGGTATAAAAATATTAAGAAAAACATCACCTATATGTCCATGTGATTTGCACTCATGAAAAAAGTGTTGGGAAGTCCCCATCTCATTTTGAGCTCATATGATCTCAAAACGAACAGTAAAATCTAAAAAAATTGTAAAACAATTCAAAAAATTCTTTAAAAATTGTGGCAAATATTGGACAATGTTTTTAGTGCTTTCCAAATTTTATCAGGGAATGGCATTCATGTAAGTTGTGGGCAAAAAACAAAATTAGCACTCCAAAATGTTTTTGTTTCGAGTATCGGTTTTTTTTTTTCACCACAACTTCCACGAATGTCATTCCCTTATGAAACTTGGCAAGACCTCAAAACATTGGTCAATCCTTGCCACCTAAAAGTTTTAGAATAAATTTTACAATTTTTCCAGATTTTACTGTTCAAGCTGAGATCATAGGAGCTCAATCTGAGATGGGGACCTCCTAACACATTTTTCATGAATGCAAATGGCATGCACATATAGGGGATGTTTTTATGAACATTTTGATATCTTATTCACATTTTTCTGAGTAAGTATGAATTTTTTACGGTTTTTCTAAAGGGACGGTCAAACGGTCAAAGGGCAAAAGCATAAGACGAGCAAAGTGATTTAGGCAGGAACGAGTGTTTTAGGAAACTAGGGGTAAACCTGCCAGGGGGACAAAACTAAGGGAACATAATTAATTATCCTTAAATTTTAAATGTGTACTACTTTATTGATAGTTGGCCCACCTTACAACCCCACAAAGAGTCTTGGGGCTCGTGCTACAGCTGGCTATTAGTGAAGAGCCCGCTTCTCTTCTCTCTCCTCTTCTCTCTCTTCCAACTCAGCAAAGATATAATTTTATAGTCCTTATAGCCTGCTTATGTCACCTTATTGTACTTTGCTCTAAAGGATGTGACGATTGGTCTTAAGTAGGTTTATTTTTTACTCCATCCGTTACAAAATATATTTCATCATGGAGGAAATAGATTGCATGGATATAATAAGGGGCCATGTGTGAGGTACACAGCTGCAAACGGAGCAAAATAAGGGATGCCCAGTCAATGGTTGCGGACGCGCCCCTCTGAGGGGCCTGATTAGTTGTATCGGTTGTTGATGCTCTAACATGAGGCATCCTCAATAACACTGCGCTCCCTAGTTTTATAGAGCCCATATTCAATTGAGGTCTTCAACTGGAATTTGGTCACCCGATTTTGACCGAGTCAACAATTTGTCAATGCTCTCTCATTCAAGTCTTTTATACTAGTATACATTATGCTTCCAAATTTTTAGGGCCACACAATTAATTGACATCTTCAATTTAGAATTGGGTCACTCGATTTTGACTTGTCAATAATTTATCAATGAGCTCTCTCATTCAATTCTTTTAATTAACTGTGTTCCTTAATTTTGAAACTCTTTAAGTCAATTGGGTCACTCAATTTTGAATTTGGTTTATGATTTTGATTAGGTCAATAATTTTCCAAATCAATCAATAACAACCGACCTATGAAAATATGTAAATCCCGTGTACCCCTCCCACCATCTAGAAAAAAAATGCCACCATGTGATTCTATAGCACCAATATAGTACATGCAGCCATTGATGCAGAACTTTCCCCACATAAATATAGGTTGGTTAGCGGATAACACTTGATCACACCATGAAAGGCCCACCAAATCATTGTATTATAAACAAAAAGAAACACACTCCATTATCCCCGCCACTCGACATACAAAATATTACATAAGTTCCAAAATATAAGGGGTGTTAGCTTTTCTCAAACTCAAATTTCTATAACTTTGAACAAGTTCAAAGCAAAAAATATCGACATCCACAATATTAAACAAAAATTATGGAAATTCATTGCATGACAAATCTAATTATGCTGATTTGATATTATCAATTTTCATATATTGCCCTACAAATTTGATCAAAATTAAAAGTTTTAACTTTTCAAAAAAGTAATACACCTTGTATTTTGAAATAGAGCAAGATTTTTTTGTAAGAACCCAAGAACACCAAGGGCGCAACAAAGCGCGCCGAACCCTTCTATACTGTACACTATGCTCCCTGGTTTTTAAGACATCACAACGAATTAAGGTTTCCAATTGATATTAGGTCACCCGATTTTGACCGAATCAAGAATTTCTCAAAGCTCTCTAATTCAAATCGGTTATACTATACACTATGCTTCCTAATTTTGAAGGCCTTACAATTAATTGAGGTCTTCAATTTAGAATTGGGTCATCGATTTTGACCGGATCAACAAATTTCTTTAGGAGCTCTTCCATTTAATTACTTTAATTCACTACTCCCTAATTTTGAAGCTCTTTCATTTGACTGAGGTATTCAATTTTGGATTGAGTCAACAATTTTTCAAATCAATCAGCAGTAACCAGCTGTAAAAACATATCAACCCCGCGCCCTCCCATCACCTAGAAAAAAGAGGCGCCACCATGTGATACTATAACACCAATATAATACATGTAGCCACCGATGTACAAATTTCCCCACATAAATATGGGTTGATTAGCGAATAACACATAATCACACCATGAAAGGTCCATCACATTATTTACAAATAAACATAAAACACACTCAATCATCTCCCCACCCGCCAAACTAAATATTCCATTAGTTAAAGAATATAAGGGGTGTTAGTTTTTTTTTTGGAAAGTCAAATTTCTGCAGCTTTGACCAATTCAGAGTAAAAAATATCCACATCCACAATATTAAACAAAAAATGTATGGAAAATTATTTCATGATGAATCTAATGACATCAATTTGATATTATTGACTTTGATATATTTCTCTACAAATTTGATCAAACTTAAAGAGGTTTGAGTTTCAAAAAAGTAATACACCTTATATTTTGAAATAAAGAGAGTATTTTTTTAGAATCCCAAGAACACCAACGGCGCAGCAAAGCGCGCCCAACCCTTATAGTATAATTGAAACTCACATGAAAGGGTTTGATAGATTCCCGGTTATTATTGAGTTGGACTCATCAGTTGCAGTTAAGTTGATCCAAGGACGAGACCAAGATAGATCGATTTATGATTTTTTAGTTAAAGAGATTAGATATCTCTAAAATTGTATCACTCGTGTTAGCCAATAGCCGCTTACAAAATAAGGTTAGCGATAGTCTAGCAAATTTCACTCGTGTTGAGGGTAGAACTATGACTTGGATTGGCTCTTGTCCCTCTATTGCGGTTGAGCTAGCCTCTGCTGATTGTAATCTTTTGGTGGTTGACTAATACAAATTTTTCACTCGCAAAAAAAGGGGGGAGGGGGTGTCCCTCCGGTCCTTTTTAGTTCGCATATAAGATTTGACTGAAGTCAAGCCTAGTAAAGTTTGACCAACTTTATATAAAAAGTACCAACATTCACAATCTGAAATCAATATCAATAGATGTGTCATGACTTAAAGTTCCATATTTTATAACTTTAGCATGGCAGATGTTGATACTTTTTTATATAAATACGGTCAAACTTTATGAAGTTTGACTTCAGAGAATTTTAATATGTAAAGTAAAAAAGGACCGGAGGGAGTACGAGCATTCGTCATATCCTAGGGCAGTAGGGCAGCCACCTACCTATCCAGTGGCGTAAAACGGAAGGACTTTCTCGGTTCGATTCGCCCCCAACAACGCCACATGCCGAGCGATGGCTTTGTGCATGAATTCTTAAGAGACAGGACAATCACAAGCACGGCATTAAAGACAGCGATAAGAACTGCCAGTCTTCCACTGTGAGCTGCCGCGCAGATGATACTACTAGATCCCAGGCCCCGTCACGTATAGGCAGTACCCAGCAATTGCCATAGCTTCCTGTTGATGATGTGAAGGGGGGAGGTACCTAGTACTCCACCACACAATTCCGCAGATCCTGACCGGTGCTATGCTAGACTTCTATCGCGGCGCGTAGCTTTAGCTTCACTGTTTTGCGCCGCGCACATGCAGTGATGTGTGATGCACTGATCATCGACCCACATCCCGTATAGGCAGCGACCCACATCTCGCGAGCCACGCACGACGCACATGCATGGACTGAAGCGTGCAGTGCAAAGACCAACTGAGCAACACCATGCACATGCATGTTTCCACTGAGTCGAGTCGTACTAGTCGCTTTGAGCGTTGCGTGTTTTATAGCGACCGCGTTCATATTTGCAGACCTACATACAGCTCCTGCATTGTGGTTATTTTTGCCTGGCCGAATGTTATTATTAGCACCGCAGGAGTGCAGCTCCTCCTGCAAGTGCCGCATGCATGCAACCCTAGCTGCAGTGCAGTGGCTACAGACCTATGCATGCTGATGCAGGGCGGGCCGGCTATAGCCTTAGTCCTTCTCCTACGCATGTGCTGATAGCTGCAGTGGTATCTATCCAAGGTCTACCGACGCACTCGATTTATTTTTGCTCGCTCATTCTGCCCCACGTACGTGGCTGTGCTTCGCGTTGCATTGGCCCTCGTCGTTGGATCTCCGAGCCTTGCTGCCATGGCCGGCCGGCGTTGAGCTCGTGCGAGCTAGCCGTCGACCAGCCGCATGGCCCGCGTGCTGCTCACTTCAGAATTCACACATCCATGTGTATTCCACACATGCTTTCACGCAGATGCATGAGGGCATGTACAATGATGCTATCTTATAAATGCCATCTAGAATAAATAATAAGGTGAAGAAGAGAGAACTCATAAGTAAGAGAAGACTAGAGATGATCTCTTAGCACAATATGTCTCATCATATTTTTAGGAATAGTTGGGTTATTGTTTTTTTTTGCGAGAAAATTTTCGATCTATTCATCTTCAATCATGGCAGTACAACGAATACCAGAAATAATAAAAATTACATCTAGATCCGTAGACCAACTAGCGACGACTACAAGCACTGAAGCGAGCCGAAAGCGTGGCGCCGTCATCGCTCCTCCATCACCGGAGTCGGGCACAACTTGTTGTAGTAGACAGTCAGGAAGTCATCGAGCTGAGGCCCCGTAGGACCAGCCCACCAGATTAGCAACCGCCGCAGATGAAGAATAATATAGATCAGAAGGATCCTACTCGAAGACACACGAATGTAGACGAACAATGACGAGATCCGAGCAAATCCACCAAAGATTGATCCGCCGGAGACACACCTCCACACGCCCACCAACGGTGTTAGACGCACCGCCGAAACGGTGTCTAGGTGGGAAGACCTTTATTCCATCTTCAGAGAGCCGCCGTTGTCTTGTCTTCCTGAGCAGGACACAAACCCTAGCAAAACTGAAAGAAATAACAAAAAATAGAGCCCTCCTGCCAGCCCTTGCCGAGATCCATCGCGACCCCATGGCCCTAGGGCCACCGGAGAGGACCGGATCTGCGGCGGCACCGGCAGGGGTGGCAGAAACCCTAACTCTTTTTTTTTTGCGAAATAGAAACCCTAGCTCTTTATGTGGAGGAGGAGGCGGCGGCGGCTAGCAGGGAAGGCTCCCACACAATAGATCTTTAGTAACAAATAGCTAGTTATTGAAAATAAGGCTAAGAGATGACTCATTGTAAATATTTTGTGTGTCATTTTTAAATTATATGCAAGATTTAAAATTAAATTATCTTATCAACCATTATACATGCGAGTGCCATGAACTGCAAAGTCCTGCACATTTTTCTTTCCACCCTTAAATTAGGTCGATCGAGGATGACGCCATTCTGATCGTACGGCGGCGAGTGGGAGAAGTTTTACGGTGCTTAATTTGGCATTCAAGTGTGCTGGGCGAGCTCGTACGGCCGGGCCGTTACCCTCATGGACAACTAGCTTGTTGAAGGCTAGTGACGTGTACCTGGCTGAATAATCCAAAATGAGACGCATGGGTATGGCAGCATCTACAACAGGACCCTATACCCGTCCAAACGATCGGACAAGCTGCCCAGTCAGTCACCCAACCGGTCTTCTCATAGCCGGCCCAAACGCCTGAACTTACCGACACTCTTTATATCCGGTCAAAACCTGCGACGGATATGAGGAGAGACCCGGACGTGCCTGGACACGCTCGCAAGGTCTGATTGACAGATAGGGCCCAAGAAGGGCCGCAGATAGACCGCAGGTCCGATGGGTGCCTCCTCCACTCCGTGTCGCGTGGCGCCGCTCTGGCGTGCCACCTGAGAGAGAAAGCCAGCTATTTAAGCCGGACGGCGGTGACATATAACCCTAGCCCGCCTCATTTTCTCCCCCTTTCTCCTCCACCACTGGCACTTCCACTTCCGTCTGCCGCTTGCGATGCCGAGGTGTCGTATCACCACCTATGCCATGCTCACTCCGGAGCACCGGGTGCAGCTTTCGCCGCCGACCATGCATATGCCCGCCGACCATGCACCGGGTGCCATGCTGTTTCGCCGCCGACCTTCCTCCGGATTCACTGGAGCTTTCGGAAGATGAGGAGGAGGAGTAGCAAGCGGAGGGGGAGAAGGACCCAGAGCCGGAACCGAAGCCCATGGAGGAGGAGGTAGCGAAGCCGGGGGAGGAAGAGGAGGATGCGAGTTTCGCCATGGCGGACTTGAAGGCGGAGTACGAAGCCGCCCAAGCGATGGAGATGGCGGAGCAGACCGCCATCCTCGAGACCATCCAGGACGAGGCCTACGTCGAGGCCAACCAGCAAGAACAGGCGGCGACAGCGGTATTGTTTGCCGAACTGGACGCAGAGGCAGAGGCGGAGGAGTAGCCGGAGCTTCCACAGACGCAGGAGCTTCCGCACTTGCCCGTCTACCCGGCGCCGGGAACGGAGATCATTGAGATCTCGATGAGGAGTAGTTTTACCTATGTACGTAGTACGCAGTTTTTTATTTGCATGTGTATTATGGATTTGAGGTATGAACTTTGAGTTTAATGGTTGTGGAGGACGGTTTTGGTGTGGTGTCCGGTCACTCTTCGTGGATGCGCCGGACGCGTCCGCGGGCATCTGGGAGGCAGCTTTTGAGTATTGCGGTTGTAGATGTTGTGTGACAAGTCAACGACCTTTGTATTCTCCGCCTTCCAAGGAAAATAACACAACCTTTTTAGTTTCCTCTTGAACTTTGATTAATTTCTGCATCAGCTGTAGTAAAAGCACACACTTTTTGCTCGCAAGACACGTGCTCCCTCAATATTTTTACTTCACATATATGATTTGTTTGTAGTCAAACATACAAAGTTTGATCAACTTTATAAAAAAATATCAATATTCATAATACAAAAATAATATCATCAGATGCGTCATCAATTGTTTTCATATTGCATAACTTTAGTATTATAGTTGTTGAATTTGTTTTCATATAAATATGGTCAAACTTTATAAAATTTGCTCTAGACAAATCTTATATGAGTAGTAGAAAGGACCGGAGGGAGTACGTGCACATATTTTTCTCAGGAAACACACACATATATTCTTCTCATGAAAAATAAAATATATGTGTAGTTATTTATTCTTTAGCGCTTCAAATAAATGGTGTTTTCCTTTTTGCAAAATCTTCACTATGCAACTCTGGTTTTACTTATTTCATTACACGCAAGTCCTAATAAAAAGTTATATCACTAAACAAGTATTTTTAATAACACGGTTGTTTTACCTGATAAAATTGTATCTTGTTTTAGTGACCAGTATAGCATCCATTTTGGTAATAGTTCTAACATGATCCCGCTTACCTCCTGTTTTCACATAAGAGGTAAGAGTATATAACAGATTTGGGCCGTTGATTTAATTAAGTAGTGGGTCTGACTAAATTTCACCTTCTTACCTCCCATGTGAAAAAGAGAAGGTAAGGGGGACCATGTTAAATTTAGCCTTGGTCCAATGAGCACTCAGTACGTAAACTATGGGGAACCAATTAAAAACGAACTATTACATTTTTTTAGCTTCTCAACAACTTGTTAAAGCACCGATTAAAATCAAGCCATTTTCTTTCTCCAACACTTCAAAATAATGATGTTTTTATTTTGCAAAGTCTTTGGTATAATTTTGATTGTTACTTCTTTGAATATATATGCCTGAATTATTAAAATTTTCAACCATGAAATATTTTTAAACATCGGTGACACTGTTTTACCTCGCTAAATAGAATACCACTCCTAGTGTTATGTGCATCAGTAGCTAATAATGGATTGTGCACTTTGTAACATCTATTTGGGTCAAACAATCATTGTATAGGCACCCACAAAAAAAGCATTGTATAGGCAAAAAGTTCAGTAAAATTGGCATGCCAATTAAATCATGCAATTTGCTTTTAAACTTCATATTAAATTGTTAAATCACTATGCTTAATTGCTTATACGAATTATGGCCTTTATTCAGCTACAATTTTAAATCTCATATATAATATGTTCAGGATTGCAACCGATCGAATTGGAAGTGTGTGTCCCAACTGTGGGTCACAAAATCTTGAATGATCCTGTTAAATGACAAATCACACGGGTCCCGTTTATATTGGGTGGCATAAGAGTGAACCATGCTTTCAATTCTATGGGATGAGCTAAGTAAAAAAAGAATAAAGCTAAAAATAAGTCAAAGATATAAAGTTCAAATTCCAAATGATGAAATGGAAACTCGGATATGACCATTCTGATTCTTAAAGAATGAGAGGGTGGTTTCCCGAAAGAGTAGGCGCAAAATAAGTATACTTTTATGTTACTTTTTTGAAATTGTTTTTGTCCTTGTGAAAGAGTCATACAAATTGAAACTCCCCAATTAATCATGTATAACCCCAACAACAAAAGGGAGGATAGCAAGAACATGAAAGAGTTGCAAACAACAACGCACCAATCATATTACAAAGATTAATTAATGGAGATACAAAACTCACAAGAGAAAGCCGACTTCTTAAGCAGAGACTCCCAAGCAAAATCCCAGATCGTTATTACACAAAGCCAGTCAATACATGAACGATTACTTCTTGTAATAAAAAAAACAACGAATTGCATTGCACAGAGGCTGCAAAACCTTAACTTGATCATCACACCCAGTACTCCCAAATAATCCCCTCTCAAGTAATCTTAAATCACAGCATAACTTACCTATAATAAAAACAGTAAAATACTGCTCCTCAGAGCATTATGGATTATTAATTTATACGCACCTTCTTGGAGCAGCTAGAGACCATGCATATGCCCACGACGTAGGTGATTCATCGATCAACCCTGGCTTCCTGAGTGAAGAAAGCTTCTCCCCGCGAGCTCAGCGAGAGCTGGCCTTGCGAATCGTCAAGGTTGTCTACGGGGAACTGATCATCGGAAGCGACGTCTTTCATGGCGAAGCCGCCCTCCGGCGTGTAGAAGACGAACTGAGACACCGGGGCCAAGGACAGCAGCGACGGGAACGGCAAGCCGTGGTGAGGCACCACATGAGGCGAAGAGCGATGGCCGCCCAGCTGCTCCTGGACATTGTTGCCGCCATTGCTCCAAGCCTCATGAGCGGCGTAGTGGTGGTGGTACGACCCGGCTTGGGCCGCAGCCAGCGTCGGCATGGAGGCTCCGGCACCGTTGACCAGGCCGAGCGAGTTGCTCAGGCTCATGAACCCCTTGAGATCGCCGCCTCCGTCGTGGGCCTGCGCTGCCTTGTCGCTGTCGACGACCATCATGGACGCCGCGGCTGCCGTGGCGTGCGAGAACGGCGGCACCATGGCCATGGACGTCATGGAGGAGGTCGGCTGCAGGTGATGGTGGTGGTGGTGGGCGGAGAGCAGGAGGTCGTCGTCGTGCGGCGGGAATTGGAGCGGCGGCAGCTTGTCGATCTCGTGCTGGGCGGCGTTGAGGAGCCAGTCGACGACCTTGCTGGGCTGGCTGAGGCCGAGGCGGTCCTGGAGGTCGTAGAGCTGGATGGCCGTGGGCACGGAGAGGCGCACCCGGCGGTCCCGCAGCCCCTTGACGGTCCTCACCTTGCTGTGGCGGTCCTTGCCGCCGAACACGCGCGACACGCGAACGATCCGCGACTCCGTGGACGCCGACCAGTGCCGCGAGGCCGCCGCAGCCGCCTGCAGGGCCTTGTTGCCGGCCGCCGCCGGCTCGAACTTCCGGCGGTCGTTCCCATGGTCGCCGGCGCTTATCATCTCAAGGCGCTCATCGTCGCATGCACCTGCAGTCGATTGATCAAGCATAAGGTAATGATGATATGCATCGATCACAGTGCGTATGTGCTCGCCCTGTCGTACTAGTAGATCATATCAATCGATTCTTGATTTCAGCATCACTGACTGAGCCACTGAGGAACACCTGCAGCTTTATTCGCCACACATAGTGACAGACAAAGCGCCGCATCGAAACAAGAACGCTGTGGCAAGGATACTGTAGCCGTCCGTACGTGTAGCGGCATGTATGCATCGTGCTACAGTCTACAACTACTGTCCACTGTACAGGGATTAATGGATGAATGAGCCTACATATGCTGCTATCACAGGCTCACACCTGCACTAACTGATTGAGTTTAGTGAGCTTGCCGGCCGGTGTCAATTAAGGAAATATATGTACTTTGAAAACCTGCTGAAGGATTTAGTTGGATTACTACATCCTCCTCGCTTACACTCATTTAGTAACCATCAAATTCGGGTAGACAATTAACAACATACCATGCCGGAAATTGCTAGTGAAAAGTGACAGGAGACGAGAGGGAAAAGGGAAAAAAATGAAAACCATGGGATGAGCATCAGAACCAGATCGAGACCATCCGAGATTTCCATGGGGATCCAGGATTCCAGGTGCAACCCTAGCTGATTAATCCGAGGATCTACAACTCAAGAAGGAGCTCGAAATACTCAAGGAAACCACGGAATCTGGGCAGATCTACACCAAGAAAGCAATTATAAACGCAACTTACAAGCATGAGAAATCGTCGGCCAGCCGGGCAGCCAGCTTCTCCCCGCAGATCGCCACGAATTAATAGGGCGAGGCGGCGAGCTGAGCTGAAGTGACCCTGCAGGCTGGCTGAGCTTTTGAGGAAGAACGCGAGCGAGCCCCGGCCGGCCGATTGCCTCCGTGCACGCCGGAGTTCCGCTGCGGGAGCGGGAGGGAGGGAGCTGCCGGCCGTCGACTGATAATCTGCGTGTAAACCCTAGCTAGCTGGATGGGAAAGGGAGGGAGCTGCTCCTGGTGATGATAGCTCCACTGGGAGGTCGCTCGCTCCTCGCAGTGGTGAGAAGAACTTGTGGTGCTTGTTAGCAGCAACTAAATGATGAGCAGCTTTCGCGCTGGCCCGTCCTTTTTACCATGGATCGTACGACGCCTACGTGCTACTCCATTCGTCAAATATATCCAGCCGGCTGGACAGAGATATTCACTGTGAGTGGCCTCGGCACGAGACGACGCATGGTAAAGCTCCGTGCTCGCCAGCCGGTAGCAGAAGTGGTAGTAGTATAGTAGTCAATGCTAGACCGGAGTATAGATAGAGGTAGGACCGTAGGAGTAACCCTATAGATACGTATGAGAAGTCGCGTCACATCAAATTAAGGAACAGACAGAGACTGAGACGGGTTAATACATTGCAAAACATAAAGCGCCACCAGCTTAATCAATTGACAACTACTCCGTACTAGCTAGCAGTGCTAAATATTAATTGCCGTACATGCACACCAAAGCTAGGGTTAACACAACAGTGAATTTAGCTCAATAAGACTGCAAGATGCATCGAATGTGTGGTTTGCTCCAATCTTTCAGTCCTTCAAAACATTATATTTTGGTATATCATTATTATATGTCAATCAGAAGGTTGCTTAATGCTTTTGTTGAGCAACGTTTTCCAGTTGGAAAAGTAAGTTTTTTCAGTACTTTTACTTTGCATAGGATAGTGTCCGAACTTTGAACCAAGTTATTTTTAACTTAATTTATTTACGGCCGCACATGCACATACCACTGATTTACAGCATACCCTGGATAAACGATGTTATCGTCACCTTCCTTAAGTAAGAAAATCATTTTCCCCAGGTTATGAGACTGTGTGTTAGTATATATCATTTCTGATATGCATTGAAAACTTAGAGAGATTTGTTGGCCCATATGCGACGTCTCTTTCCCAATATCACCAACATACATACAACCTTTACAAATCCTCCACCACCAGAACCTAGGAGGCTACTCCATATAGCACGGGACCATGCTACTTTTGATCAGCACCCAATAGCTAGCTGGACCACCGTGCCTTTTTATCCTTCGTATAGTAAGATAGAGATGACTAGTACTCCCTCCGTCCAGAAAAACTTGTCTCTCAAATGGATGTATCTAGCACCAAGTTGGTGCTAAGGCCATGTTTGGTTCATAAGTCCTAGGACTTTTTTTAGTCCCAACTTATAAGTCCCAAGTCCCTAAAAAGTCCCTACCTGTTTGGTTCCTGGGACTTAACATGGACTAAAAGACCATATTACAACTATAAGTCCCTATAAGTCCCTCCTTGAGAGTCTTATTTCATAAGTTACAAATGCCCACTTTAAGTCCCTATAAGTCCCTCCTGTTTGGTTTAGATGGGACTTATAGGGACTTTTTTAAGTCCCTAAACCAATAAGTCCCTAAACCAATAAGTCCCTGGAAACCTTTTAGTGTTTATTTCTCAACCGACTTAGGAATAGTTACTTCCAGTCCATGTATACATACACGATTCTTAGCCAAGCGGATCAAATGATACTTAGTATTGACCTACAAATAGTTATTTCTCGACCGCCTGGCAAATCGCAAAATACTGCATTTATCATGTTATCCCTAATACCTATCAATGTACTGTCTATGACAACTAATTATATTACTAGGGTCTTCATAGCGCATGCACTGTTTTTTTTTTGTATCTAGGAAGAAGAAGCATAATACATTATCAAATCCTTTGTTTGATATAAAGATTACATGACACTATGTATCATCTTCATGAGATTGTGCAACTAAGAAAACCAAAGAGAATGATGTCACCTTTTTTGGGTCTAATATCATATGGTTGAGTGGTCCTTCTATTTTTTCTGTCCAAATGATGGAGAAGCAATACATGGCGTTTATGTACATCTAAGTGTTTCCATCATTGCATGGCAATGTCACATGATGGGGTTGGTAGGGCGTCAGAAATATCAACTTGTCCTTTTCTATATCTTGTAGCCTCTCTACTTCGCAATACCTCTAGTTATACACCTAGGTCATTTTTTAATCAACATAGTTCATAAGGTGAAACTTCGACATATCTTGTGAAACGTTTGAACTGGTCAACTGGATGCACCCATGGATTATGGGTCAGTAGATGAGAAATAGAGGGACTGCGTGTTATCTCAAGGTCGTCCGTGTGTACATTTTGCATATTGGACCGCACAAAATTGCCCAATTGTGCGAACGGTTCTTCCCAAGCGCATTATCTCTTCCCCTTTGCCTTCTCCTCTCATGTACATGTATGTACCAGATGACGAGCAGACAACGAAGTCGATGGATTGGATAGTTGCAACCACCATCCGGTGTGGTTCCTCTTTCCCTTTATCTCGGATTCTCTTCCCACCATCCATCTATTTTTCAGAGAGGATCTACGCTAGGTTTGGGGCATACGGCGATACCGCCTAGTGATTAGTGCAGTTGACCATGCACTCTTTTGTATTGGCACTGCCAATTGCCATTGTCGATGTTGCGGACTACAGTTTGATGATGATGTAAATTCCTCACAATAGAAGAGTTCTTTCTGTATTCTGATCACGAGTAACATATTTTTCTCTCTCTCGGCATTGCCGTTTTAGAGGAGAGGAGGGGCAATGGTGCTTCGACGGCGCGGAGAAGATAGGGGGAAGGTCACATGGCCCCCCTAGAGGAGCAGAGAGAGGCAACGGAGAAAAAATCGCTGACCCTAGCTCCTGGCTCAATGGATTGCGTGGTAGAGAGAGAGGGGGGGGGGGGCACATGAGAGGGCAAGGGAAAGAGATGATGGTGGGTTTGGGAAGGACTATGTGCGCAACTGAACACGGCTTTATGAGGGATAATATGTACTCCCTCTGTTCCTTTTTAGAAGACGTTTTAGCCAGTCCAGTTTGAACTGTTTGTTGCATGTCTGAAATGCGTAAAACATCTTATAAAAGGGAAGAGGGAGTAGAATGTACAGCAGCTTACCTTGTGATACATCTGGTCCATCCATTCTCCATAAATCACTAGGCACGTCTGGTGCATAAGTTTAGGTAGGCGTTTCACGGGGACGCCTTGTAAAATGTATAGTAAAAGGAAACTTTACCTAAAGGTCTCATGCATGCATGCATGCGCTCATCATCTTGAGTAGTAGTACTGGGCCGTTGATTATTCTCGGCCAGTGTCTCACCCACCATCGGGGCGCGCGGCTGCGGCTGCATCAGCATGCATGACTGCATCGCTGCAACATAATGCCCAGAAGAGAGCCTGCCTGCCTGCCTGCCTGACAGCGCGTGTTAGCAGAAGGTAGCGACCGAATCGATGGACATGAGCCAGAGCCCGCCCTGACATGCAGCTTATCGACAAGCAGGCCGGCCAAGCATGACGCATCCCCGGACTCACCCCCACCACCAGGCGCGAGCAGACCACCACATCTTCGTCGCGGACCGATCGCCGTTTCCCCTGTATGTATGTCTCCGGTGACCCACACACACATCATTGCATGGCATCGCATGCATACGGTTAACTTGGCTCAGTACATTGATATGACTGCATGGCGTCATTCACAACAGATTTATTTACGGTTGCGTCTGTCTGTACCACACGCACGTACTCTCGGGCTAGCTAGCGACGCCCGCGAGAAACATGGATCAGTGGACGCATCATTCTTTCGGATGGACGTGTCGGCGTGGATGCGCCTTCTTGGCCGCGTATGCGTGTCGTTGGAAGGCATGGATTGATGGATCATTGGACCGACCCACGGGGAGCAAGCTGCCATGCCTGCGGCGCTGCCGAGTGAGCTCAGCTAGCTCATCGCGTCGCGGATATGCACAAAAATGCATGCAGGGTCTGTGGTTTCCGTGCGCTGGCCGTCTCGACGAGGCCTTTTCTTTCCTCTGATCTGAGGAGCTGCTCATCAGAGGCACGGATGAGAGAGAGAGAGAGAGGTGCAGGTGGGTGTGCATGCATCCAAAAGGGAGGGGAGGAGGAGGCGTTGGTGGTGGTCCTTTGAGTGAGGATCGATGGAGAGCATATGCCGGCCGGGCCGGTGGCAAATTAAAGGTGGCCTTCAAGGTGTGCAGTGAATGTCCTTGCGTAGACGCCTGCAATCGATCGGGCGATCATGCCTTGAACCATCTCCAACCCCGACTTTCAAACCGTCCGACTCAACAGTCCGGACCTCGAAAGCCTTCCAACACTGTACTGAATCGGTCTGTCGCGTAGTTTGGACCATGATTTTTTTGCAAACTGAAACCAAACGTGAGGGGTTTTGCAAGAGTCTGGACACGAGAAAAGATAGACTCTGACCTCCCTGGCCCACCAAAAAGGAAGGCGGAGCCCGCGCTTTGGTAGCAACCCGTACTGTTTTCACGTCAAAATCCCCCACTCTCTTCTTTCATCCCCCGCCGCTCTTCACCTAATTCTTGTCCTTTTCTCCCACCCTCTCCTTCCTTCCACCGCCGACACATGAAATCAGAGGAGAACCTGTCGGAGATGAAAGTGGCGAAGGTGCTGGAGGATCTGAGCATCACGCTCTCCCGGAAGATTAGCTCGGCTACGCGGCAAACTCGCCACGTCAAAGCGAATGCCGCAAAGGAGGAGAAGCTAAAGAAGCGGATGGCCGCCGGTGGCGTGGTGGTCGTGGCGGACGTCATGGCGAAGGCCATGCTGCCTAGATGGACGTGCCCACAGTACCGATGGAGAGCATTACAAGCCTCTGTACTTCTACACTGCCAAGCAGCTAGGAACTGCTGCTGGGAAGGTACCTTTCATAGTCGACATAAATGCGGCGCCGCTCTTCTCTAAGTATTCTTCGCTGCAACTCATACGGGCGGGGAGCAGATGGGTGCCCGCACGTTTTTCACTACAATGCCTAGAGCGGGGGAGCCAGCGTACGACGGCCCGGACAGGGAGAAGCTCAACATCATCCACGACGGAGGCAAAAGAGGAGGATTTAGTTTGTTGATCACCGATCTGATTGCTTTGTGTTCTCTTTATCACTTACACATAGCTTCGGTCTTATTTGACTTTGCTATTTGTCGGCGTGTTTTTTGTGTGTGTGCGTTGATGTTGGCTGTGTGCATCTTAGTTATGCAGAGGCCAGGTGTGCTCATTCTGTTTGTATTCTCTTGATGCTTCATTTTGAGCCAATAAAATCCACCCTTTGTGGATAAGCAGTAGTCCTACACCCAGACAGGCACGCATCAGTCCTACACCCAGACCAGCGTGGGCACACAACAACAACATTGGGTTGTCGGACAACAGCAGCAGGAGAGGAGGAGTAGAAGGGCGAGGACGATGATCCGCATGATACAACTGGCGATCCGAAGAAGAAGGGTAGAGAAGAAAGTTTCAACATGTGGGATGATGAGCTATTGTGCGATGCAAGGTTGGCCACTAGCCTCAATCCGATCCATGGCAGATGCAAAAGGGCACAACATTTAGGAACAACATTCACACATGGTTCCACGAACACAAGCATTTCACCCCTAGCTACTCCAACGCGGTCATTCGCAGTTGTGAATCAAAGTCCCTCAACCATCGATGGTACACCATCCAAGAGGCCGTGTCGAAGTATTGCAGGCACTTGAAGCATCTCATCGCACAGTGACCTAGCAGTGCGCAAATCACTGAGCAAGTAATTTGAACGCTAGCCGGACAGGCTTAGTTTTGTTTCTCGCTAGCAGGACATGCTTAGTTTTGTTGCTCACTAGCCGGATATGCGTTGTTGACATTGTTTCACTTTGTAGCCTTCTCGTGCTTGTTTGGTGTACAAGAAATTGAAGATGAAAAACTTCACCGTCATGCATTGTTGGTTGAAGTTGAATGGGCAACCGAATTTAACCTTTTCATAGCCAAGACCGCCGTACAAGCCACTGAGGAAGAAACAGATGACCCTACCTACTAAACCCAAGAACAGCCGAAGAAGGTTAGAAGATTTTTATGGGGGGAAGAAGTGGGAGGAGGAGAGGCCGAAGCGAGAAGGTGCGGTGGCCAAGCTGACAGAGAGGTTTGAGGACATCTTGTCGAAGGAGGAGGCATGCGTGAAGCGCTTGGACCTCAAGAAGGAGAAAAAGGTGGAGAGGTTTGCATTGTTGATGGAGGCGATAGACAAGAAGCTGAAGCTCGAAGAGAAGAGGACCATGATCGAAGAGAGGAAGGCAGCACTGGAGGAAAAGAAGTTGAAGATCGCCGCTAATGCGGAGGATGCCAAGATGTTGACCTTGAATCTGGAATCTTTGGATGCCGACACGAGAATGATCGTGCAATCCATCCGCTACCAGATGTTCCAGTGGCAGAAAAAATGAGTTGAAAGCGGCGGACAATGAGGACGCGGTGGAGGTAGAGGTTGCCTACGCGGCAGCGACGACACCTTGATCGGGGAGTAGATGGTTGGGATTGCCGGTCCGGCAGGGTAGAAAATTGCATAGACTACCAAACCGATGTTATTTTAGATTTGGATATGTAAAACTAAGCATACTTGTCTCTTTTTGGTTTTCATTGGGCGTGCGATCCGGCGCGTTGTGTGAATCAGACTAAATTTGAATTTCTAATTGCCCTTTACTGGCAGACATATATAGAATAGCATTGGATGGCCTCTCCCGCATCCGTGACCATGGACTGTCCCCCCCCCCCCCCCCCCCCCAATTCCTGGTCCGCGGACAGATGCGGGAGTGAATTTACGAGTCGGCATTGGAGATGCCCTTATGAAGCCGGACGGGTGAGCCAGCTAACTCCTCCAAAAGTTCAAACTGATGAAGAGAGATGGTCAATATATTTCAACACTCCCCCTCGGTCTTGAACTCAAGACCTCATGACTTCAATACTGTTGAGAAATTAAGCAATTGTTCGATTAATTTAATCCAATAATAACTCATGAACATGACATAGGCAGTGCTAATGACATACTGAATTTTGATGATGTACGCACGTACTAGGAAAACTACTAGTACTGCACACATGAAAGTAAACAGGAGCGGTGTAAATGTGTTATACCCTCCAGTAGGCCAGTCGGTCGTAGCAGCAGCGGAGGCGTCGGCCTCGTCTGCAATCCTCTTGTCCGCAGCAGCCTTCTCGGCAGCCGCATGATCGGAGTCAGCGCTCATGGTGAACACGAAGGTGACACAGCAGTAGTCGATTCATTTTGTGTCTTTAATGGACTCTCCAATTTTGACCGGCAAAACATTGCATTGGCTCGGCTTATTCCCGCAACCCGCAACTCGCAACCCGCGGCGCGCGCGCGTGGCGTGGCATGGCGGGCGGTGGAGGAGGAGCGCGCGTGTGGAACACCTCTCCTTCCTTCACACCAACTCATACTAGTGGGAGAAGAGCTCACCTTATAAGTTGGTGTACACCGCTCTCAACTAGCCATGTGGGACTAAACTTTCCACCACTCAATCTACAGCATGGTGTTGGGGAATGTAGCAATAATTCAAAATTTTCGTACGTGTCATCAAGATCAATCTAGGAGATACTAGCAACGAGAGAGAGGGAGTGCATCTTCATACCCTTGAAGAACGCTAAGAGGAAGCGTTCAAGAGAATGGGGTTGATGGAGTCGTACTCGTCGTGATCCAAATCACCGATGATCCTAGCGCTGAACGGACGGCACCTCCGCGTTCAACACATGTATGGAACGGAGGCGTCTCCCGCGCCTTGATCCAGGAAGGAGGAGGGAGAGGTTGAGGAAGAAAGTCCAACAGCAGCACGACGGCGTGGTGGTGATGGAGTGGCAGTTCTCCGGCAGGGCTTCGCCAAGCTCACGCGGAGGACGAGAGGTATTGGAGGGGAGGGGCTGCGCTAGGTGCAAGGGGTATGGCCGCCCTCCCACCCCTCCACTATTTATAGGTGGGGAGAGAGGGGGCCGGCCCCCCTAGATCTCATCTAGGGTTGGGGGCGGCGACCAAGGGGGGGGAGTGCCTCCCAAGTCAAGTGGAGGCCCTCCCCCTTAGGGTTTCCCCTCTCCCATGTGCATGGGCCTTGGGGGGCTGGTGCCCCTGGCCCATTAAGGCTAGAGAGCCCCCTTAAAGCCCATGCTGCTGTATTGGACGTGGTGGAACATTTTCTTTACCTCCGGACCATTCCGGAACTCCTCGTGACGTCCTGGATCTCATTCGGGACTCCGAACAATATTCGGTAATCACATACAAGTCTTTCTAATAACCCTAGCGTCATCGAACCTTAAGTGTGTAGACCCTACGGGTTTGGAACCATGCAAACATGACCGAGACAACTCTCCGGCCAATAACCAACAGCGGGATCTGGATACCTATGTTGGCTCCCACATGTTCCACGATGATCTCATCGGATGAACCACGATGTCGGAGATTCAATCTATCACGTATACAATTCCCTTTGTCAATCGGTGTGTTACTTGCCCGAGATTCGATCGTCGGTATTTCAATACCTCGTTCAATCTCGTTACCAACAAGTCACTTTTACTCGTTCCGTAAACACATCATCCCGTGATCAACTCTTTGGTCGCATTGAGCTCATGATGATGTCCTACCGAGTGGGTCGAGAGATACCTCTCCGTCACACGGAGTGACAAATCCCAGTCTCGATTCGTGCCAACCCAACAGACACTTTCGGAGATACCCGTAGTGTGCCTTTATAGCCACCCAGTTACGTTGTGACGTTTGGCACACCCAAAGCATTCCTACGGTATTCGGGAGTTGCACAATCTCATGGTCTAAGGAAATGATACTTGACATTAGAAAAGCTTTAGCAGACGAACTACACGATCTTGCCCTATGCTTAGGATTGGGTCTTGTCCATCACATTCTCCTAATGATGTGATCCCGTTATCAATGATATCCAATGTCCATGGTCAGGAAACCATGACCATCTATTGATCAACGAGCTAGTCAACTAGAGGCTTACTACATGTTGTGGTCTATGTATTCACACATGTATTACGGTTTCCGGATAATACAATTATAGCATGAAAAATAGACAATTATCATGAAAAAGGAAATACAATAATAACCATTTTATTATTGCCTCTAGGGCATATTTCCAACAGTCTCCCACTTGCACTAGAGTCAATAATCTAGTTCACATCACTATGTGATTGTAATGAATCCAACACCCAAGGGGTTTGTTCATATCTCGCTTGTGAGAGTGGTTTATTAGTCAATGGGTCTGAACCTTTCAGATCCATGTGTGCTTTATAAATCTCTATGTCATCTTGTAGATGCAGCTACCACGCACTACTTGGAGCTATTCCAAAAACTGCTCTACTATACGAATCCGGTTTACTCCTCGGAGTCATCCGGATTAGTGTCAAAGTTTGCATCGACGTAACCCTTTACGACGAACTCTTTTACCACCTCCATAATCGAGAAAATTCCTTAGTCCACTAGTTACTAAGGACAAGTTCGACTGCTGTCATGTGATCCATTCTTGGATCACTCTTGTACCCCTTGACTGACTCATGGCAAGGCACACTTCAGGTGCGGTACACAGCATAGCATACTGTAGCGCCTACATTTAAAGCATAGGGGACGACCTTCGTCCTTTCTCTCTCTTCTGCCGTGGTCAAGTCTTGAGTCTTACTCAGTACTCACACCTTGTAACACAACCAAGAACTCCTTCTTTGCTGATCTATTTTGAACTCCTTCAAAATCTTGTCATGATAGGCATTCATTTGAAAGTACTATTAAGCGTTTTTGATCTATCCTTATAGATATTGATGCTCAATGTTCAAGTAGCTTAATCCAGGTTTTCTATTGAAAACACTTTTCAAATAACCCTGTATGCTTTACAGAAATTCTAGAGTAGATGTGATCAACAATATGTTAACAACATATACTCATCAAAAATTCTATAGTGCTCCCACTCACTTCTTTGAAAATACAAGTTTCTCATAAACTTTGTATAAACCCAAAATTTTTGATCATCTCATCAAAGCATACATTCTAACTCCGAGATGCTTACTCCAATCCTTAGAAGGATTGATGGAGCTTTGCATACTTGTCAGCATCTTTCAGGATTGACAAAACCTTCTGGTTGTATCACATACAACCTTTCCTCAAGAAAAATGTCGAGGAAACAATGTTTTGACATCCTATCTGCAAGATTTCATAAATAATGCAGTAACTGCTAACATAATTCCAACAGACTCTTAGCATCGCTACGAGTGAGAAAGTCTCATCGTAGTCAACTCCTTGAACTTGTCGGGAAATATCTTAACGACAAGTAGAGCTTTCTTAATGGTGACACTTACCATCATTGTCCGTCTTCCTGTTAAAATCCATCTGCACCCAACAACATTACGACCATCAAGTAGTTCTTTCAAAGTCTATACTTTGTTTTATACAAGGATCCTTTCTCGGATTTTATGGCCTCGAGCCATTCGTCGGAATCCGGGCCCACCATCACTTCACTACTAGGAAAAGGGCTATAGATAGGATTGATACTAATGGCGCACCATGGAAGCAGTGCGCCACTACTATATACTAATGGCGCACCGGTTGGTGATGCGACATTAGTGTAGAAGACACTAATGGCGCACCAGAAACAGGGTGCGCCACTAGTATTAAATTATTATTTTTTTTCATTTTTCCATACATACTAATGGCGCATCAGGTCGAAGTGCGCCATTACTAGTTCTAAGTAGTAATGGTGCACCAAGCAGACAGTGCGCCATTACTGTAAAAAAAATATTCTTTTTTTTGCAAAACTACTAATGGCGCATCGTTTCACAGTGCGCCATTAGTATATATATTTATTTATTTATTTTATTTTTTTGCAAAACTACTAATGGCGCATCACCTGCAGGTGCGCCATTAGTAACCAGGGTTACTAATGGCGCATTTGCTGGTGGTGCGCCATTAGTAACCTGGGACCCCAACAAGATATTTTGGACAGCCCCACACCTACCCACTCACTTTCCCTACTTCATTCCCTCCACCTCCTTCTCCAAGCTTTCGGCCATCTCCTCCTCCTCACCTCATTTCCACCATAGATTCATCAAAATTAAGTGTGTGTGTGTGTGTGTGTGTTGCGTGCTGACCAGTCGGGCTAGTGGGGGGCTTCTGTTGTAGATAGGGTTAGGTTGTAGATAGGGCTAGTGGGCTAGATTAAAACAAAATTCTAATGGCGCACCGAGGGGTGGTGCGCCATTAGAATAGTCGTACTTATGGCGCACGAGGGGGTGATGCGCCATTAGAACCCTCCCCCCACTCCACCTACTGCCCTCGCACTATGTCCTCCCTCCCTCCCTCGCCAGATTCCCCTCGATCGACCACCGCCATCCGCCGCCGCCCACGCTCCCCCGCCATCCGCCGCCTCCGTCCGCTGCAGCCGCCCACGCGCCCCCGCCACCTCCCTCTCCCCTTCCTCCCCCTCGAGCACCGCCTCCCCCCGAGCCCCGCCTCCCCCGCGAACGCCGCCCCCTCCGTCCCCTCCGTCCGCCGCGCCTGCACGCCCTAGGGTTCCGGCTCCAAGGTGGGTGGCAAGGTCAACACGCCGCCTCCTCCTCGACGCCGGCGCCCTCCTACGGCAGCCTGCCGTTATCCCACAGGTGATTCCTCACCTCTCCCCCCTTCCCCTCCTCCCCCTAGGCTGGTTGTTGCTCGATTCAGGTCCCTTCTAGAGATATGTGTTAAGGCAAGTGCATCATATATATGTTCAGTGACATGGGACTGGTGGATGGCAATTCTATCTATATGTTTTTCTACCGTGTTTTTATTTAGTTGTCTTAATCATGCAATGCTCTGTATGTTCGTGACTGCACAATCGAGATAACTACTCCTCATACGGGTCATGTACTTATGTACAAAGTCTGACACCATGCCAAAGTACTAGTGCAGAGTTTTATAGTTCAAAGAGGCGGCATGAACAAGTTGTAGTGCAGCTTATGCCTATGCTAATGCACCATCACAGAGGGTGTTAATTAGTTGATGATGAAAATTCAAAAAAAAATGATGATGGCGCAAGAAAGCTGTGCATGTTTGGTTCAGTCACATAGGCATAAGACATAAGACATGGCATTATAAATCTGGACACTTGGACTGGGAGGGTATATCCAGTTTAGCACCACATCAGCTGTGCTTTGTTTATGTCACTGGTCTTAGTACAACATTAGTCATGTGTTGTCTTCGATGGGTCTCTTGTATGCCTCTTTTTTATATTTTGGCATATTGGCACCCAGTGAACATGTGTTGTTATATTTACATTATTCTTATTACTGTGCATGATGTGATGTTCTAGACAGTTAAGTATTTGCAACCTGCTGCTAAACTAGATCATGAATATGTCTACATTACTGATCACATTGAGAAAGAGATGCAAAGATGATGATCAAAGATGGGTTGCTGTAGAACTGTTCTTCATCTTTACAGTGCTGTTGTATAGAAATATGCTGAATTTTCTGCTCTGATTGTTGCTCAAAGAAATTTAGCAAAAAAATGGGGTCCTGGGAGACACCGCTGCTGCTTGAGGCCCTTGAGAGGCCCTTCATGTCGTGATGATTTTGCAGGTACCCCGAGAGTCCCTTGAGTTTGCCGGAATGTCGATTAACTTCCGTTCCGGCAAATTCGGGTACTCCATATGTCCTATTTTCAGCAAAGGTCATGCTAAAATTTTCCGTGAATTTTAGCATGACTTTGCTAAAAATAGGACATATGGGGTACTTGCGACTAATGCATGGGCCGGGGTATCTTAGTACTTAGTTAAGTAGGATCAACTACCCTGCCATTCTTGCTGCATTAAACCATAGGTGGCAATAGAGCCCAGTTATTAGGCCCAACTTAGAATTCTCCTTAGCATCGATAAACCCTAGATGATAAACCCAACATACGTGGCAATAGAGCCAAGTGATTAGTGCCAAGTGATTAGGCCCAACCTAGGGTGCCTCGGCATCGATAAACCCTAAATGATGAAAACTTAACTTGGCTGTCCCGGATGCCTCGGTGTCGATGAGAACCTAAATGATGTACGCCTAGGCTTTTAGGGTGCCTCGGCGTCGACAAACCCTAAATGATGAAAGCTTAGGCTTTTAGGGTGCCTCGGTGTCGACAAACCCTAAATGATGTAGTTTTGAATTATGAACGTAGGATATGTCGTCATCATCATCGGACGACGAAAGTCTCCCGGCGGAGTGCGACTGGTGCCACGATGATCAAGGTCTGTGCGACATGCCTCACCTGGACGATGATCGGCGCTTCAGCATTAAGCTCGAGGAGACCTTCGAAGTTGAAACGGTACACAACGACGACAAGTGTTATTTTCATAATTAAGCATGACTTCAACTATTTCAACGTGTAATTTTCATCTTTTACAATTCGAGTATAGCTTATCCCATGCCATGCAAGACGCTATGTCTTGGAGAGGATGGATTTTGAAGACCATGAAATTTCTGAAACAAAGAAAATTCACCTAAGGACTCATCACGATGTGGACTTTGAAGTAAATCTATATAATTCTGAGAGCGTAACCCATTTTGGTTGCAAAAATTGGGAAGCATTTTGCAAGATGTATGCTTTTGATGAGGGTATGCTTATCACCATGGATCTTGGTAATCCTGACATCAACCAAGACAATATGGACATTTGGGTCCTTGTTGATACGCCTACAGTTCTATCGCTATGTGAGTTTCTCAAACATAGTTATTAGCTAATTTATATTGTTTATTTCAAAATAGTTGACAACTTATTTCTATTGACAGCTTATTTTTATTGTTCAAAGAATGTGCGGGAGATGGTAGACAAAACCCACTACACCGATGGCTCCGAATTAACAACTTACAAGGAGAAAAATCATTTGGTCGGATTTTGTACTGACATTGAGAATTACAATATCTACAATCAAACTCCTCAACATTATGGTAAATACGTGCCACTAGTGCACGTGTTCAACTACGGTAACTACCATGGAGATACCCTGGTAAGATTTTTACTATTACGACATCCGTGCATCTTTTGCATACTTCTAAAACTAGTACATCATTGCTAACTATGAAGTTATTACTATGTTTTTCAACAGATAATCCCAGAGAATTGTGTGCCTCATATGATGTATATGAAAGGTAGTGTTAATGTTTTGAACATACAGCCAGGTCGTCCTACGAATCTCAACTGTCCATACGAGATTTCTAAAAGAAGTGGAGACATGAAAATCAAAGGATGGAAAAAATGTATGGACAGTCGTAAGGAGCTTCTTGGAAGCAAAAGGAAGCGAAGCGTAAGAATTGGAGACATGATGTTCTCCATTCTCCATAGTGGAGAGTCAGGGTCTATATTGTTTTATGCTATTTTAGCTTAAATAGGGTATTTAGGTCCTGCCTAATACTGATGATCATGTGCTAAGAACAATTAAGTATGGTTGGTTCGAAGACTATCAAGATGATGATCATATGACTTGTTATGAATAACGAGTAGAAGTTGTATGATGATGATTAGTAGGACTTGTTAGGATTAGTATTACTTCCGACAAACTCGATACTCGCGGTCTTGAGACTTGTAATGTTTTATCTTTGTTCGGTCTTTTGAATTCGGAGACTAATATGATGAATTGTATTCGGAGACTAATCTTCTATTGTATTCGATGAATCTGGTGTTGCTGTGTGCTGCTGTCTATATTCTGTCCAATAACATATTTTATAACCTGTGCAAAAATTAGAAAAGCAAAAAAAAACTTAATATTCATACTAATGGCGCACCACACAAGACACTAATGGCGCACTGTGATCATCACACTAATGGCGCATTAACTGCTGGTGCGCCATTAGAATGCCAAAGCACATGGGTACATATGGCCCCCTGGGAGGCATTCTAATGGCGCACTGCAGGCTATAATAATGGCGCACTACGTGGTGCGCCATTAGAACACCAGATACTAATGGCGCACCGGTGGTGCACCATTAGAATTTAATTCTAATGGCGTGATGCCAGTGGCGCACCGGTAGTGCGCCATTAGAAGGCAAATTCGGTGCGCCACTGGCATGCCTTTTCCTAGTAGTGCTTCTCCATAACTCGTAGGTTCATTGTTGTCTAGCAACATGACTTCCAAGACAGGATTACGTACCACTCTGAAGTAGTACACATCCTTGTCAACCTATGAGGTTTGGTAGTGACTTGATCCGAAGTTTCATGATCATTATCATAAGCTCCCACTTCAATTGGTGTAGGTGCCATAGGAACAACTTCCTGTGCCCTGCTACACACTAGTTGAAGTGACGGTTCAATAACCTCATCAAGTCTCCACCATCCTCCCACTCAATTCTTTCGAGAGAAACTTTTCCTCGAGAAAGGACCCGTTTCTAGAAACAAACACTTTTGCTTCCGGATCTTAAATAGGAGGTATACCCAACTATTTTTGGGTATTCTATGAAGATGCATTTATCCACTTTGGGTTCGAGCTTATCAGCCTGAAACTTTTTCACATAAGCGTCGCAGCCCCAAATTTTTAAGAAACGACAACTTAGGTTTCTCTAAACCATAGTTCATATGGTGTCGTCTCAAAGGAATTGTGTGGTGACTTATTTAAAGTGAATGCGGTTGTCTCTAATGCCTAACCCATAAATGATAGTGGTAATTTGATAAAAGACATCATGGTATGCACCATATCCAATAGGGTGCAGTTATGATGTTCGGACACACCATCACACTATGGTGTTCCAGGCGGTATTAGTTGTGAAACAATTTCCACAATGTCTTAATTGTGTGCCAAACTCGTAACTCAGATATTCATCTCTATGATCATATCATAGACATTTTATCATCTTGTCACGACGATCTTCAACTTCACTCTGAAATTACTTGAACCTTTCAATAATTCAGACTTGTGTTTCATTAAGTAAATATACTCAGCATCTACTCAAATCATCTGTGAAGTAAGAACATAACGATATCCACTGCGTGCCTCAGCACTCAGTGGACTGCACACATCAAAATGTATTACTTCCAACAAGTTGCTTTCTTGTTCCATCTTACTGAAAACGAGGCCTTTCAGTCATCTTGCCCATGTGGTATGATTTGCATGTCTTCAGTGATTCAAAATCAAGTGAGTCCAAATGATCCATCTGTATGGAGTTTCTTCATGCATATCTACCAATAGACATGGTTCACATGTCTCAATCTTTTCAAAACGAGTGAGTCCAAAGATCCATCAACATGGAGCTTCTTCATGCGTTTTATACCAACATGACTCAAATGGCAGTGCCACAAGTATGTGGTACTATCATTACAATCTTATATCTTTTGGCATGAACATGTGTATCACTATGATCGAGATTCAATAAACCATTTATTTTAGGTGCAAGACCATTGAAGGTATTATTCAAGTAAACAGAGTAACCATTATTCTCCTTAAATGAATAACCGTATGGCGATAACCATAATCCAATCATGTCTATGCTCAACGCAAACACCAAATAACAATTATTTAGGTTTAACACCAATCTCGATGGTAGAGGGAGCGTGCGATGTTTGATCACATAAACCATGGAAACACTTCCAACATATCGTCATCTCACATTTAGCTAGTCTCCGTAGCCTTTTATTTCGAGTTACTAACACTTAGCAACCGAACCGGTATTTATTACCCTGGTGCTACTAAGAGTACTAGTAAAGTACACAACAATATAATGTATATTCAAAATACTTCTGTCGACCTTGCCAGCCTTCTCATCTACCAAGGATCTAGGGTAGTTCTGCTTCAGTGACCGTTCCCCTCATTATAGAAGCACTTAGTCTCGGGTTTGGTTCAACCTTGGGTTTCTTCACTAGAGCAGCAACTGATTTGCCATCTCATGAAGTATCCCTTCTTTCCTTTGCCCTTCTTGAAACTAGTGGTTTTACTAACCATCAACAATTGATGCTCCTACTTGATTTCTACTTTCACGGTGTCAAACATCATGAATTGCTCAAGGATCATCATGTCTACCCCTAATATGTTATAGTTCATCACGAAGCTCCAATAGCTTGGTGGCAGTGACTATGCAGAACCATCACTATCTCATCTGGAAGATTAACTCCCACTCGATTCAAGCAATTGCAGTACTCAGACAATCTGAGCACATGCTCAACGATTGAGCTTTTCTCCCTTAGTTTGCAGGCTTAAGAAACTTGTTAGAGGTCTCATACCTCTTGACGTGGGCACTAGTCTGAAATCCCAATTTTAGTCTTTGGAACATCTCATATGTTCTGCGACGTTTCAAAAACGTCTTTGGTTCGGCAATTCTAAATCGTTAGTATTACGCACTGAACTATCACGTAGTCATCAAAACGTGTATGTCAGATGTTTCCCAACATCTACAGACGACGTTCGAGGTTCAACGCACTGAGCAGTGCATTAAGGACATAGCCCTTTTGTGCAGCAATGAGGACAATCCTCAGTTCACGGACCCATTCCGCATAATTGCTACTGTCAACTCTCAACTAAATTTTCTCTAGGAACATATCTAAAATAGTAGAACCAAAGCGTGAGCTACGACATAATTTGCAAAGACCTTTTGACTATGTTCATGATAATTAAGTTCATCTAATCAAATTATTCAATGAACTCCCACTTAGATAGACATCCCTCTAGTCATCTAAGTGATACATGATCCGAGTCAACTAGGCCGTGTCCGATCATCACGTGAGACAGACTAGTCATCATCGGTAAACATCTTCATGTTGATCGTATCCACTATACGACTCATGTTCGACCTTTCGGTCTTCCGTGTTCCGAGGTCATGTCTGTACATGCTAGGCTCGTCAAGTTAACCTAAGTGTATTGCGTGTGTAAATCTGGCTTACACCCGTTGTATGCGAACAATAGAACCTATCACACCCGATCATCACATGGTGCTTCGGAACAACGGACCTTAGCAACGGTGCACAGTTAGGGGGAACACAATCCTTGATATTTTAATGAGGGGTCATCTTATTTATGCTACCGTCGTTCTAAGCAAATAAGATGTAAAAACATGACAAACATCACATGCAAATCATAAAGTGACCTGATATGGCCAATATCATCTTGCGCCTTTGATCTCCATCTTCGAGGCACGGCATGAACACCATCGTCACCGGCATGACACCATGATCTCCATCATTGTGTCTTCATGAAGTTGCCTCGCCAACTATTACTTCTACTACTATGGCTAATGGTTAGCAATAAAGTAAAGTAATTACATGGCGTTTTCATTGACACGCAGGTCATAAATAAATTAAGACAACTCCTATGGCTCCCGCCGGTTGTCATACTCATCGACATGCAAGTCGTGATTCCTATTACTAGAACATGATCAATCTCATACATCACATATATCATTCATCACATCCTTTTCGCCATATCACATCACATAGCATACCCTGCAAAAACAAGTTAGACGTCCTCTAATTGTTGTTGCATATTTTACGTGGCTGCTATGGGTTTCTAGCAAGAACGTTTCTTACCTACGCAAAACCACAACGGTGATATGCCAATTGCTATTTAACCTTCATAAGGACCCTTTTCATCGAATCCGATCCGACTAAAGTGGGAGAGACAGACACCCGCCAGCCACCTTATGCATCAAGTGCATGTCAGTCGGTGGAACCAGTCTCACGTAAGCGTACGTGTAAGGTCGGTCCGGGCTGCTTCATCCCACAATGCCGCCGGATCAAGATAAGACTAGTAGCGGTAAGAAAATTGAACAAATCATCGCCCACAATTGCTTTGTGTTCTACTCGTGCATAGAATCTACACATAGACCTAGCTCATGATGGCACTGTTGGGGAACGTAGCAATAATTCAAAATTTTCCTACGTGTCACCAAGATCAATCTAGGAGATACTACTAACGAGAGAGAGGGAGTGCATCTTCATACCCTTGAAGATTGCTAAGCGGAAGCGTTCAAGAGAACGGGGTTGATGGAGTCGTACTCGTCGTGATCCAAATCACCGATGATCCTAGCGCCGAACGAACGGCACCTCCGCGTTCAACACACGTACGAAATGGAGACGTCTCCCGCGCCTTGATCCAGCAAGGAGGAGGGAGAGTTGAGGAAGAGAGTCCAACAGCAGCACGACGGCGTGGTGGTGTGGAGTGGCAGTTCTTCGGCAGGGCTTCGCCAAGCTCACGCTGAGGAGGAGAGGTATTGGAGGGGAGGGGCTGCGCCAGGTGCAAGGGGTATGGCCGCCCTCCCACCCCTCGACTATTTATAGGTGGGGAGAGAGGGGCCGGCCCCCCTAGATCCCATCTAGGGTTGGGGCGGCGGCCAAGGGGGGGAGTGCCTCCCAAGTCAAGTGGAGGCCCTCCCCCTTAGGGTTTCCCCTCTCCCATGCGCATGGGCCTTGGGGGGGTTGGTGCCCCTGGCCCATTAAGGCTAGGGAGCCCCCTTAAAGCCCATGCTGCTGTATTGGACGTGGTGGAACATTTTCTTTACCTCCGAACCACTCCGGAACTCCTTGTGATGTCCGAGATCTCATCCGGGACTCCGAACAACATTCGGTAATCACATACAAGTCTTCCTAATAACCCTAGCGTCATCGAACCTTGAGTGTGTAGACCCTACAGGTTCGGGAACCATGCAGACATGACCGAGACAACTCTCCGGCCAATAACCAACAGCGAGATATGGATACCCATGTTGGCTCCCACATGTTCCACGATAATCTCATCAGATGAACCACGATGTCGGGGATTCAATCTATCCCGTATACAATTCGCTTTGTCAATCGGTGCGTTACTTGCCCGAGATTCGATCGTCGGTATTTCAATACCTCATTCAATCTCGTTACCGGCAAGTCACTTTTACTCGTTCCGTAAACACGTCATCCCGTGATCAACTCTTTGGTCACATTAAGCTCATGAGGATGTCCTACCGAGTGGGCCCAGAGATACCTCTCCGTCACACGGAGTGACAAATCCCAGTCTCGATTCGTGCCAACCCAACGGACACTTTCGGAGATACCCGTAGTGTGCCTTTATAGCCACCCAGTTACATTGTGACGTTTGGCACACCCAAAGCATTCCTACGGTATCCGGGAGTTGCACAATCTCATGGTCTAAGGAAATGATACTTGACATTAGAAAAGCTTTAGCAGACGAACTACACGATCTTGCGCTATGCTTAGGATTGGGTCTTGTCCATCACATCATTCTCCTAATGATGTGATCCAATTATCAATGACATCCAATGTCCATGGTCAGGAAACCATGACCATCTATTGATCAACGAGCTAGTCAACTAGAGGCTTACTAGGAACATGTTGTGGTCTATGTATTCACACATGTATTATGGTTTCCGGATAATACAATTATAGCATGAACAATAAACAATTATCATGAACAAGGAAATACAATAATAACCATTTTATTATTGCCTCTAGGGCATATTTCCAACACATGGGCCCTTAGGGATTTTCTTAAATTGTTAAATGGGTCTGTAGCCCAACTAATATTCAACAATCCCCCACGAGATCCCAAAGGCCCATGGTGTTGTCCTCTGTTCCAAACTCTGTTTTGATATACCAGTATTTTCAGTGGAGACCCAATAAGGTTGAATATCCACCTAGAATAAATAGCTACACTCCTCCACAACCAAACAATGGGCTAGGCCTTGAATTGTCAATTTGGCGTGAAGAAGTTTCACCAAGTGTCTTACCAGTACTAGGCTGCCGAAGGCTGACCCCTCGGGTGGAGCATATTGGTCACTCCTG
Source organism: Triticum monococcum (assembly GCA_034509565.1). NCBI lineage: Eukaryota > Viridiplantae > Streptophyta > Magnoliopsida > Poales > Poaceae > Triticum > Triticum monococcum. The sequence continues at coordinate 571,451,116 of CM067841.1, read as the reverse complement.
GCCTGTTCATGAACTTACTAGAGATCACCCTAATCTCATAGACTATGACCAGTAGTCAGGCTCATATAGGTGTGTTCCTCCAAAGATTGCTCTGTATGATAGCATCTTGCTTTTACAAGCCTTGGAACACATTAAGACAAAAGTCAACCTGCCATACAGTTATCGAGAGTTGTGCATCTCCAATGGAATGGGTTAGCTAAAATACTCTCCTCAGTTAACCACTAGCTTGTTTTCCCAGGTCCTACTTCACGGGATCTCCGATCACATAGGTTGGGTTACTACCATGGCAACTCATGTGGGTCTCATACCCATCTCCCTCGATGCATTATCTATCAACACACGGAATGTCCCTTTTGTAAAGGGATCTGCCAGATTATTAGCTGTTTGGACATATTCCAACGCTATCACTCCGGAGTTTCTTAATTTTTTGACAGCTTTTAATCTCATTCTTATGTGTTTGTTGGACTTCATGTTGTCCTTTGAACTCTTCACCTTAGTGATGATAGTCTGTGTCACAGTTACGTTCATAAGGATAGCCGGAACTGGTTTATCAACCACTGGCAAATCCATCAAAAGATCTCAAAGCCATCCTGCTTCGACGCCAGATGTGTCTAATGTTGTTAATTCTGCTTCCATTGTCGATCTCGTTAAGATCGTTTTCTTGCAAGACTTCCAGGAAACAGCGCCACCTCCAAGAGTAAACATATACCCAGTTGTGGCCTTCATCTCATCAGCATCAGAGATCCAATTCGCGTCACTATACCCTTCAAGTACCGACGGGTAGCCGATATAGTGAAGTCCATAGTTCATAGTACCCTTCAGATAGCGCATAACTCTTTCAACAGCATGCCAATGTACATCACCCGGTTTGGAAACAAACCAGCTCAGTTTGCTCACAGCAAATGCGATATCAGGCCTCGTTGCGCTCGCTAGGTACATCAGTGAACCAATGATTTGAGAGTATCTCAATTGATCTAAGTCGTGCCTTTGGACTTTTGAATCAACACGCTAGGATCATATGGTGTTTGAGATGGTGTGCAGTCTGAATATCCAAAATGACTCAACATAGTGGGATTGTAGAAGTGTAATCCCACCCTCGTTATCTCTCAGTAGCTTGATGTTCAAGATAACATCAGCCACACCAAGATCTTTCATCTCAAAATTCTGAGACAGAAACGACTTGACCTCCTCAATGACTTTGAGGTTGGTTCCGAATATCAGCATGTCATCAACATACAAGCACAGTATAACTCCTTCGCCCCCACCATGGCGATAGTATACACATTTGTCAGCCTCATTAACAACGAAACCAACAGATGTTAGAGTTGTATTAAACTTATCATGCCATTGCTTAGGTGCTTGCTTCAGGCCATATAAAGATTTCAGCAACCTACACACCTTTCTTTCCTGACCATCTATCACAAAGCCATCTGGCTATTGCATGTAGATTTCCTCGGTTAGCTCTCCATTTAGAAAAGCCGTCTTAACATCCATCTGGTGGACGAGAAGACCATGCGAGGCCGCCAACGAGAGTAATACTCAAATGGTGGTCAGTCTAGCCAAAGGTGAATAAGTGTCGAAAAAATCTTCCTCTTCTTTTTGGTCATAGCCCTTGGCCACAAGCCTAGCCTTGTATTTTTTAATCATACCATCAGGCCTAAGCTTCTTTTTGAACACCCACTTACATCCTAATGGTTTGCAACCATAGGGATGCTCAGTGATCTCCCATGTCCCGTTAGCCATGATGGAATCCATCTCACTACGGACCGCATCCTTCCAGTAGTCAGCTTCTGGAGAGGCATGCGCTTCTGAAATAGAAGTGTGAGTATCATCCACGAGGTACACGATGAAATCATCATCAAAGGTCTTTGCAGTCCTTTGTCTCTTGCCCCTACCAAGGGTTTCCTCATCATCCTCCTCAGGATTTTCATCATGTGTTTGTTCATAATAATCCATAGGAATGGCAGGCTCAGGAGTCTCCTCAGATTCCTGTCTAGAAGTGCTTTGCATATCTCTCATAGGAAAAATATCCTCAAAGAATGTAGCATCCTTAGACACCATAATTGTACCAACCTTCTGGTCAGGTACCTCAGACTTCACTACTAGAAATCTATAGCCAACGCTGTTCTTCGCGTAGCCCAAATTAACGCAGTCCATAGTCTTGGGTCCAAGCTTACGCTTTTTGGGGACCGGCACATTAACTTTCGTCAAACAGCCCCAAGTACGCAAGTACAAAAGTGTTGTCCTTCTCTTCGCCCATTTCTCATAGGGAGTGATCTCATTATTCTTTGTCGGAACTTTATTCAGAACATGACATGTCGTCAATATAGCCTCCCCCCACCATGCCTTGGATAAACCTGATGTATCTAACATGGCGTTAACCAAATCAGTTAGAGTATGGTTTTTCCGCTCGGCAACCCCATTTGACTGAGGTGAATAGGGAGGCGTCCTCTCATGAATAATTCCGTGTTCCGCACAGAAAGAATCAAACTCATTAGAGAAATACTCTCCACCACGATCTGATCGAACTCGTTTTCTTTTCTTTTCAAGTTGATTCTCAACTTCCGCCTTATAGATTTTAAAGTAGTGTAGAGCCTCATCTTTAGTGTTTAAAAGATATACACAGCAATATCTAGTAGAATCATCTATCAGTGTCATGACGTATCTTTTTCCACCTTTAGTCAATACACCATTCATCTCACAAAGATCAGAATGTATGAGTTCTAACGACGCCAAATGTCTCTCCTCCGCAGCCTTATGGGGCTTGCGAGGTTGCTTTGCTTGCACACACAAATGGCACTTAGAACCTTTGGCTAAAGTGAAACTTAGGGATTAAATTTAATTTTGCTAACCGCGTCATACTACCAAAACCAATGTGACAAAGACGTGAATGCCAAACTTATGTTTCATTAACACTCGAATGAATATTGTTCACGACTTTATTACAAAAATCAGCGAGGGAAAACGGAACAGACCTCCGCATTCATAACCTTTTCCAACAAACAGTCCATATTTCGTAACAACTACTTTATTAGACTCGAATACCAATTTAAACCCTTCTCTACATAGAAGGGAACCACTAACGAGATTCTTCTTGATGGCGGGGACATGCTGCACGTTCTTCAGTTGCACGATCCTTCCCGAAATAAACTTCAGATCGACCGTGCCAACACCATGAACAGAAGCACTCGCGTCGTTTCCCATCAGTACGGACCCGTTCCCTGTGGCCTGATAAGAAGAAAACAATGAAATGTCAGCACACACATGAATATTTGCAGTAAACAAATTACCGTACCCAGATGGCCCACTCTCATTGTTGCTCACAATCATGTTGACAGTCTTGGAGTCCTGTACTGGCTTCTTAAACTTGTTTGGGCACTTGGCAGCCCAATGTTCATCTGAACCACAAGTGAAACAGCCACCCTTCTTCTTATCTTTCTTGAAGGTCTTCTTGCCCTTCTTCTTAAACTCGGTATTCTGTTGGACACCAGTCTTCCCCTTGGGCTTGTGGGGGTGGAAGTTCTTCTGCACCACATTGGCGACAGAGGTCCCTTCGGTCCCTTTTCTGTGCGAGTCCTTTGCCCTCGAATTCTGCTCCACACTCAGATGGCCAATGACATCCTCAACTGAGAATTCACGCCTCTGATGTTTTAGAGTAGTGGCAAAGTTCCTCCAGGAATTGGGTAACTTAGCGATAATGCAACCCGCGACAAATTTGCCCGGCAGCACACACTTGAGAAGCTCAAGCTCCTTAGCACACTAGTAGAAAAAGGGTCAAACGGGAAGCACATTAGTGCCGGTTTGAATTTTAGCCGGCACTAATGGTACCATTAGTGCCGGTTTGAACGGCTATGCATTAATGCCGGTTCGTGTTGAACCTTTAGTACCGGTTCGTGCCACGAACCGGTACTAAAGGGGTGATGGCAGGTTGGCGTCAGTCCGGGGCCCCACGATCACCTTTAGTACCGGTTCGTGTCACAAACCGGTACTAAAGGGCCAACCTTTAGTACCGGTTTGTGCCACGAACCGGTATTAAAGGGGTCTGACCTATATTACCGGTTTGTGACACAAACCGACACTATAGGGCAATTTTCAAACTCTACCCCCTCCCCCCGTGTGTCGCCATTTCAGTTCTGAAAAAATCAAAAGAAAATGATAAAAACTTCAAAAAATAAAATCCTTCGGGAGGTAGTTATATTACTACATCTACTAGTTAGGAAAATCTGAAAACTTAAATTTGGACATGTTTTGCAAAAAGTGTAGGGAAAATGTAAAACGGCTATAACTTTTGCATACGATGTCAGAAAAAAACGTATAATATATCAAAAAATTCAGCACGAAAATCCGCATCCGATGAAGACCGCCTACGGCCTGTTTGCAATTTTTTAGAATCCTCAAATTCCAAAAGGAAAAAAAGATATGGTCAAATTTAAGTTTTTTTAATTTTTTTTGTTAAATCTGGTCAAACTACTTATTCAAGAAGTATTAATGTTATTACATAATTATTCAAGAATATTAGTGTTACTTAATAATTATTTCAATTTTTTGAATTTTGGTCAAATCTGGTCAAACTATGGTCAAACTTATTCAAGAAATATTAGTTTTACTAAATAATTACTGTTTTTAGAATAATAGTTTCAAACTCAAACAGTGAAATGTGTGACTTCATGCTCAAGCTAAACTCCTGAGGGTTAATAGGATTGACATCTTACTATTGTTAGGAAAACAACAAGTGCAGACTTGGAAACGAAGGAGAATAGAACCCGAAAGTTAAGCGTGCTCGGGCTGGAGTAGTGAGAGGGATGGGTGACCGGTTGGGAAGTTAGATGATTTGGAATGAGTGATCCATACTTGAGCAGTTAAGAGAGGTGATTAGAGACTAAATCACCAAATAATTAAGAAAAATCAAAAATCAAAAAAAATAATCAAAAAAATTTCCAAAATTTTCAAAAAAAACCTTTAGTACCGGTTGGTAGCACTTTAGCGCCGGTTCGTGCCGAACCGGTACTAAAAGGGGGGCCTTTAGTGCCCACCAATTAGTGCCGGTTATGGAACCGGCACTAATGGCCCTTACGAGCCGGTTTTAAAGCTCCGTTTTCTACTAGTGGCAATGCACTGTATCTCATGAGCCTGTTCCAATATAGAATGGTTTTCGACTATTTTGTAATCGTGGAACTGCTCCATAATATACATCTCACTTCCAGCATCCGTTGCGCCGAATTTAAATCCGAGCGCCTCCCACAAGTCCTTGGCAACCCGCATATGTAAGTATGCATCAACCAGCTTATCTCCGATCACGCTCAGAACGCATCCAACAAAGACGACGGTGGCTTCCCTGAACGCCTTCTCCTGTTCAGGAGCGATCGTTCCCGTGGGAGTAACACCGTCGACCCAGAACACGTTCATGGCCGTGAGCCATACGACAGTTTTAGTCTGCCAACGCTTAAAGTACGTCCTCGTAAATGGGGTTGGTTTCAGTGCAGCAGCAAAACCAAGGATCGAAAATTGCCTACACATATTAGATTTTTGGATTGTTGAGAAATTAAGCAATTGTTCAATTAATTTAATCCAATAATAAATCATGAACATGACATAGGCAGTGTTAATGACATACTGAATTTTGATGATGTACGCACGTACTAGGCAGATAGTAGAAACATTTATGCAAACTATTAGTACTGCACACATGAAAGTAAACAGAAGCGGTGTAAATGTGTTATACCCTCCAGTAGGCCAGTCGGCCGTAGCAGCAGCGGAGGCGTCGGCCTCGTCTGCAATCCTCTTGTCCGCAGCAGTCTTCTCGGCAGCCGCATGATCGAAATCAGTGCTCATGGTGAAGACGAAGGTGACACAGAAGTAGTCGACGTAGATGAAGTAGTTGAACCAAGGCGAGCAGTCGCATAGGAGACGCTCCCCAAAAACCGAATCGCCTCTCTCCCGTACAGGATCTGGAGAAGCGGGGTTTCGGAGGCCTGCTCTCCCGTCAGCCGTGTACGTGGTAGACGGGATGGGATCACTGAGGGCAGCAGCAGTGAAAGGAACGACCAGAGAGTAGTGGAGGTGTGAATCGCCCTGAGCTGAGCTGCGATGCCTCATATATATAGCCAGTCGGGTAGGAGAATGGTCCAGCAATAAAACACGTTTAATTACAGACGTTTCATCTCCATAAAAACGCGTTTAATTATAGATGTTTATCTCCATAAAAACACATTTAATTACATACGTTTCCATCTTCACAATAAAACGTATTTATTATGGACGTTTTAATTTCCGCAATGAATATGACGTCTCACATTCATTTGTGTCTGTAATGGACTCTCCAATTTTGACCGGCAAAACATTGCATCGGCTTGGCTCATTCTCGCAACCCGCGCGCGTGGCGTGACGTGGCGTGGCGAGGCGGGCGGTGGAGGAGGAGCGCGCGTGTGGAACACCTCTCCTTCCTTCACACCAACTCATACTAGTGGGAAAAGAGCTCACCTTATAAGTTGACGTACACCTCTCTCAACTAGTCATGTGGGAGTAAACTTTCCACCACTCAATTTACAGCATGGGCCCTTAGAGATTTTCTGAAATTGTTAAATGGGCTTGTAGCCCAACTAATATTCAGCAAATACCATATTGAATTCGTACATCAACCAGTTACTTCAAAAGTCCGAACTGATAGACATCTTGGCTTGGATATCATATTAAATTCATGCTCCAGCCAATTGCTTGAAAAGTTCAAAGTGATAGAAGAGCCGGGCAACATATTTCGACACTCCCCCTTATGCCAAGCCTATTTTAGTCCCTCGCGGATTTGATATCATATTAAACTCATGCACTAGCCGGTTAATTACTTCAACTCTAAAAGCTCAAACTAATGAAGAACGATAGGCAATATATTTTCAACACCGGATTAATCGGTAGTTCGTTAGAAAGATACATAGTACTGCCGAGTTCATGTACATTACACGTCGGCCGTGCAACTCGTACGCATCCACTTCTCTGTTCTGCTGCGGCGACGCCAGTTGCTACATCCACATAAACATACGTAATCTTTTACGTAAACTTCCTTCTTAAACTATCCACGTCCCCCCTGATTTCAAGTGATGGGTCCCCTTCTCTAATTCAGTCCAACAAAAAAAATGCCAAGTAGGCTATTACGTTAATTACGTATGATTGATTACGTAGATGTAGCATTGCTGACCAATGCACCGTGTGTACTACTACGTCGTTTCCGTTCTCACATGCGCCTTCCGTAGCAAACTCACATCCGTTGCTAGCTGCATGCATGCATAGTGCCCCTACTACAGCACTACAGGGCCACGCAGGTCTCTAGTGGTGGCATGCATGCATACGGTACCGTTCCATCATTGCCACCGCTGCAATGAAACGGATCGACGTGTCACCTGGCCGGGTATGGATTCCGCCCTGCATGTTGCCTCCAGTGGCACTACGAGGAATTTAACTGCTGAGCACGGTAGGTGCGTCCCGTCACGGGCAAGTACTGGTATGTACTCCCTCCGTCTCCAGTGGAGTACTACTAGGCTACTAGCACTAGTATAAATGGATCGGTGGTGTTTTACTGCACATCTCGGAGGTTTTACCACGTGCCTTTTGTAGTACGTGGTGAAAGGACGCTCCAGGCCTTCTTCACGCTCGTCTGAATAGTCTCCGACTGACCGACCGACCAGCTGACTGACCAGTGACTGACGTGGTGACGCCTCGGCATTAATTATTGGACGCTGGGGCACCATGACATGGGTATGGATCGATCAATCAAACAGGGCAAATTTGGGTCGTCCATCCGGTCTTTTCTTCCACGCCAGCTCTAGGCTCGTGCCTACGCTTTATCATCGGCTTCGATCGGGCCGGCCATACATGACGAGTAGAAACTCCCTCCGCGGCCGATTTTATATTTGAAGTAAGGCCAACTTCACCGCGCGCGACCCTAAACGGACGTCCGTTTTGTTCGGTTTTTGTCTCTTTGGGTAGGGATTTGGGGTCATGTCCGAGCCTGTCTTGTGATGTGGCGGCCGTGCGACCAGTGCGCGGACGCATCCTTTTGCCCCATCCTATCCGCGTCTAGTTTAAAAAAAGGGACGTTTCAAATGCCAAGCTCCAGTTCACGGCCCCAATTCATCACGCCGGCAACAAAGCCAGCGGCCTACACGACCATCGCCGGCAACACAGCCAGCGGCCGGCAACACAGCCAGCCTCCAAAATGAATAGTTGTCCTCGCCGGCAACACAGCCGGCCTCCAAAATGAATGTTTTTTCGCCGGCATCCATGCCAGCGGCCCAGCGGGCGGGCGGCACCCATGCCAGCCTCCAAAAAGAACGGCCACGCCGATCGGACGACCTAGTTCAGGCCTTCGGCTTCGAGCATCTCCTTCTGTTTGGCCTCGAACCAGGCCCTCGTCTTGTCGCTCATCTTCGACAAGTCCACGCTCATGATCGCTAGGGCCACCTCCTTTGCTTTGGTGGCGGCATTGGTGGCCTCGATGTCGAGCTGCCTCTGTCTGGCCTTGACGTTGTCGGCCTCGATGTCGAGCTGCCTTTGCTGGGTGGCCTCTTCCATGTCGAGCTGCCTTTGCCGGGCGGCCTCTTCCATGTCGAGCTGCCTTTGTCGGGCCGTCTCCTCCATGTCTATCTTCCTCTTCTTGGCCGCCTCCTCCATCTCAAGCTTCTGTCTTTGGAGATCTAGGTATTGCTTCATTTGCTCGTCCTTACTTTGTCGCTTCTTCTCGTCCCTCACATCCTTATGTGACATCATGCCATGCAATGTCTCATGCAAGGCCATGGATGAGGCGTCACGGATGTCGTCCACCTTGGAGTTGGTCTTGCCCCTCGGCCTCTTCAATGCCTCGCCATCCCCACCTCCGGCGAACTTGGCCGTCTTCTTGCCTCTTTTCCTTTAAAGTTCACGGTATTGATCCTTGTACTTAGGGCAACTGTTGATGATCGTCCAACAATGCGTAAAAGTGAATGGCTTGTCATTGTGTCGGGCCTTGAATGCCTCCAAAGATTGAAATGCCTACCACATGATCAACAACAAGTGAACATGATCAACAACAACAAGTCTCATGGCCGTAGCAAGGGCTAGAAAGAAAAGAGCATACCATGTCTCCAACGCCGAGACCACTCGCGGGCCGTGCTTCAACGCTCTCAAATGCGGCGCAATATTTGTTGCACTCTTGTTGGATGAAAAACCATCTTTTTTTGAATCGAACCGATGCCACGGTTGCTTGTAATTTGGTAGGGCTCAAACATCTTCCTTTCATGGAATGTTTTATGGACTCTCGTCCAAAAAACAATGCCCTTTTGTTGCGCGCCGGTCCTTGGATCTTGGCTAATCTCCATCCAAGATTGGCAAATCAACTTGTCCTCATCTTGTGTATATGACCCGGTGCGAATGCTCTTCCGCTTCTTTTGTGCTTCCGCTCTTTGGGTGAGCTCGTCTATGAACAATGGAGCGCCACTAATATCAACATCATTGGCTTCATCTTCATCTTCACCTTCGACATAGATGTCATTGTCTTCATGCCACGAATCACCATGGTCGTAGTCAGCACGGTCGTCGGCCTCTTCATCGGGCACGTACTGGGCGCGGCCATCCTGACTTTGGGTCTCATCGAGGTCGTAAGCACGTCCATACCCACCCTGGAAGATCACGTACTCCATGTACTGGGTGTAGAAGGGGTCGTCCACCGTCGGCGTTGAGGTTGGCATTTCCTCAAACAACACGCGGGGGGCCGGCATGGTGCCCGTGAACGGTGCACGCGCCTGCTTTGTTTGCATCTCGACGGAAGGCCGCCCGCCGCTGCTGGACCCAGGCGTCACGTTGAGGTCGATGACGGCCGCGGGGCGTGGTGTGGACGGCGCGAACAAGCCCACGTCCGGCGACGCCGAGAAACGGGTCTGGCCGTCGTGCCTGGGCGGAGGAAAGCCGGGCGACATGGGCGCGACGCGCGACGTCGGCGACTAGCAGTGCGTAGGCCGGGCGACCGACGAGCCTGTGCTCGCCGGGCCGGCGGCCGCTGCATGGAACCCCGCCGGACGGCCCATGCCAAGCATGAGGATGGCGTGCGCCTTGTTGACGAGGTCCTCCTTCTCGTCGGCAGCGGCCTTGCGCCGCGCGACCTCTAGCTTCTCGCGCTGGGCGGCGAACTTGGCCGCGGCGGCATTGATCTTGACGGCCGCTCTCCGTTCCCTCCTCTTCGTCGATTCCGCGTCCAACTTGGCGACCTCCTCCGGCGTGTACTCCGACCGCGGCTTCTTTGCCGCCTTCTTCCTCACCTTTGCGGCCGGGTCGACGGCCAGGCCGCCGGAACTCGGCGGGGCGTCGGCCATGGACAGGGGGGAGCGGCAGGAGGGACGTGGGAGGGTTTGGGGAAAATGGCGCCAAATGGCCGTGGGGGGTTTTGGTTTCTACCACCGACAGGTGGGCCAGGGGAGGACAAGCGCGCGCGTCCCGCCCGTCCGCGCGGTGTCCGTTTCACCTCAAAACCAGCGCAAGTTTGGGCCGGGGATGGGTCGAAAGCGGACACAAAGCGGACAAATGTCCGTTTGCTCCCGCGCGCTGGGCCGTCTTTTTTGTCCCTTTTATCCCAAACGGACGAGGACGAACAAGATAGGGTCGCGCGGTGGAGTTAGCCTAACAGTTTGTAGAAGCAAGGGGCGCGGGCACGCAGCGCCTCTTTCTTTTGCCAATCAATTCCCAACTTTTCATATTTTTTCGTGAGCCAAAAGTTCAAATTAAGTCTCGTTTGCATATGCCTGTTTCTGATGACGAGAGCTTTCAAAAAAGATCCATTCAAAAATACTTTCTGATGAGTTTAAAACTTCATTAAGTTTTTTTTCTGAAATTTGGTATGAGCGACCGACAAATCATAAGTTTCAGAACCAATGAGTGACAAAAATGTTTCAACTTCTAAAACTTTATACGAGCGACCAACAAAATCGTAAATTTCAGAAACTTAACTGCACCCTCCGATGCTCCGTCAGACCAACCGCTTGGTTCGCGCTTTCCTCCGCCATGGTCGCAAGACTGTAACGGAGGGCATTGTCTCGTCAGTTGGGGCCCGGTTTGCCGCCCAATTGCTTCCAGTGGCTTGGGCATCCCGAATCTCCAACACTTTGGCCACGCGCTTCAGGCCAGGTTGCTTTGGTTACGCAAGACGGACCCGTCCAGGCCATGGCAGCATCTCCACATTCCCTGCGGGCCCATGCTTCACTCGATTTTCCAAGTGTACACAAGTTGGGAGCTCAACGACGACACATCGTGCCGATTCTGGGATGATCATTGACTCCACGACAACTCCATCGCCGAAATTGCTCCCCTGCTTCACGCATGGTCCCGAGCCAACGTCAGCGACGGCCTCCGCAACCGCTCATGAATCCGTGACATCCATGGAACCCTTGGCCCGGCCTTGGTCCAATACACCCTGCTCTGGACTCAGCTACGCGATTTCTCTCTCTCTCTCTCGGACGTGCCGGATCGCATCTCTTGGCGATGGATCACGTCAGGCACGTACTCTGCTAAAACTTGTTACCGGGCGCTCTTCTCTGGATCGAGCATCGAGCCGGCTTGGCGGCTTACCTGGAAGTCTTGGGCGCCTCTCAGGGTCAAGATCTTTCTATGGCTGGCCTATCAGGACAGATGTTGGATGGCTGACAGGTTGGCATGCCGTGGCCACCCCACGCGCCTCTCTGTTTGATGTGCGACCAGGAGCCGGAGACTATGCAGCACCTGCTGGCCGGTTGCTCTTTCTCGCACCAATTTTAGCACGAGATCATCTCTTGGTGCCACGCCACAACCACCCTACCAACTCGGACTGCGAGTTCCATGAGTGGTTCTCCGCCTCCATCCACGACTCCCCTACACCACTCTTCGTCGTGGGCTTGCCACTGTCATCATCCTCACTACTTGGAGACTTTGGAAGCACGCAACAACTGCGTGTTCAACGGCGATAGCCCTTCTGTCACCAGACTCTCCGTTTGCATCAAAGAAGACGCCCGCGCTTGGGTGCGCACCGGGGCCAATGGGCTTGGCCAATTGATTGGCGAGACGTAGTGTGTTTCTACTTGGGTCGCGCAGATCTTCTACCTACGCCCTTGTTTATCTCGTTCACACCATCTCTTGTATGCATGTTCTTACGGGATCAACCTTGTAACAATCACATTATATTCCTTCAATCAATACAATGATACGTGAATCTTCTTCATATTCATGAAAAAGAAACTAAAACTTAAAATTTATTGTGCCCTCACATGAGATCCAAAACTTTAGGTATTGCGAGTAAATCGGATGGCCGGGCAGATGCGTGCTTCCACATCTGCGTCTCCCTGTGAATTTTTGACAGTTAGCAGACTATGGTGATGATTAGTCAGCGGCAGCTAGTTTTGCAGTCTGTTTACGTCTCAAAGGACAAATGCCCTTACAGAAGCTAGTTATAGATCTTTTATCTACATGTACGTGTTCACATGCTGAAAACGAATGAAGGCAAATCGCTAAAGCATGATCTGCTATATCTAAATAGAAGCCTTCACTAGGTGATTTTTTTTTGCGTTCTAATGCACCCACGTCACAATTTTTTTTCCTGAACCATTCGATTAACCACAGAAGGCTCAGATCTGCAGCCCAAAAGATAATCCAACCGTGCTCCACGCCCCTCCCGATGTCCTCTTCCTCGACCCGTGGAAGCGAAAGCGAAAGCGAACCACTCCAATGAGACGTTGCCATGGAATCCCTTCTCACAAGGCTGGTCACACCGAGAAGTGTCATATTTTAGTATCATGCATCTGATACTAGTGTATGATACTACCTCCACAATGCATAGGATCATATTTCGGTATCATAATGACCTCGTTTATTGTCATACATGACACATATTAGTACATCATTTAATATGATACGATATTATATTATGATATTCAATCCTCGCTTTTCTTATTTAATTGTGTGTCACCTCAGCAAAATACCTAGTTGGCATGCATGATACTACCTATGATACTCTCATTGTGACCAGTCTAAGCTCTTCCACATCTCGCTCAGCCCAAGAGATAATCCCACCATCCCGTCTCATTTCCCATCTCGCTCAACCCAAATGACACAAACGCCACTTGGCAGTGGACGCAACCGAGCCCAACCTACTCTAGGGTTTGTGGCCGCCGTTGGGTGTAGAACTGGCGGGTAAGGTGGCGATGGCGGCTCAGTGGCAAGATAATCATTGCCTACTGGTTACGTGCATGTTCCCTGGGACACAACTGCAACCCTGGGCGTTGCGTCCCCTCTCTGTGCCAAGGGTCTCCTCACACCCACTTCCTCTTGGCATATGCTGATCCTTTCGTGCTCTCATGAATCTAGTCTTTACAGGTCCAGTTCTTAATCCTGAGATTGAGAAACTATTGAACTGTGTTGCAAAGTTCATTTCTTGGTTGATGCAAACCTCGAATTATATAATTGTTCTAAGATGCTCAAACTTTACATGATCCGACTGTTGTACCGATATGACTATTGAACTGAAATTTCACCCTTCAATTTTACTTGTCCCAATGTTGAACTTCAAAGTCACATATTTATCTATGAATGCATACCATGATGAAGAAACATTGATGCTACTGTTATTTTGTTGCTTACCATATGAAGCTGGATAAAATGCACTCTTACTTTGTTGTTGGCTGCTACAAACTTAACACATGGTGTGTATCCATGACTTTCTATAGTAATAATAATATAACTGAATTTATTTCCATCTTCATTTTACAGATAGAAACTTATAGTCATCTACTAAGTTGATGAATTGAAATCTTTTCCTGCACACATTGCTCCTGCAATCATTAGCGAGAGGGTTGTTCTCATCCTAGGCTAGAATCCATTTGTGCCCTCGACATTGCCTGCGCCAAACAACCATGTCATGTTGTACGTACAAACTTCCTCTTACACTTACAAATAAAACAAAACAAAATTAAGTATGAAAACAGGTTCACCTTCCAAGATATCAGTCATATCATCAGAAAAAGCTTCTTAATTGATGGCACAAATCCACTTTCAATGCAACTTGCTATAGAGGTGAGCAAGTATTTGATATTCACTAACAAACTGTTTCCTACATGCCAACTTGAACCATGAAACATTTGTAGGCATCCCAAACCAACAAGATGTTGTCCCTTACAGAATTCAACCAGAAAAAATAGCGAGAGGTTTGTTGTCGTCCTTCAAACTAAAGTTGCCATTCAATTTCAGATAAGTGCCTCCAATATTTTAGTTATAATGTACACTACTTTATAGTTCATCTATCCTTAGCCAAGCGACCTCCCCGGTTAAATAAGTTGCTCCCAGCGATATATAAAAGACTCAAACAAAGTATTACTCATGGATATGCATACGTATTTAAATCCTTGACCAATGTTTTGCCATAAAATTTTGCTTCACAAGAACTCCGGTACAAAAAGGAAAAAATTAACTTCACTGAAGAGATGTTAACATTATTCTAGCTAGCAAGTAAATCATACCATTCTTCTGTGTATTTATTAAAGAAAAATAAAATACATACATTGATTGGACATTAAGTTATATTTTCACTATTTATCATCAACACCAGTATAAATTATTTTCACCAATTATGACTATCTACATGTATCACAACTTTCTATCAATCACTCGCTTTATATTTCTATCCAGCACTAGAAAAAACAAGAACTCAGGAAACCTTCTAGAACAAGCAGAGTAATACCACGAGGAATAATATATATCAAGGTACTATGCAACACATAAATCTAAAAAATTGATCTAGCACTTAGGAATTAACCTCCTGAATTAACCAACTCACCATACTATCCAGGTAAAATACCTTCCTAAAGGTGCTACAAATTTTTCAGCATGTAGGGCAGTGTCATGCTTTGCTACAGAGAAGATACATTAGAGAAGTTCTCATACTTCTATGTATTCTCAGCGGTACAAAACTGCATCTATATCATCATGTGGGGCTACATGTGTTTGTGTGAGCTCTGATGATATAATCTGCACATTTTCTGGATATTTTTCTGAAGTTTGTCGTCCTACCATTATGTGAATGTTTGGTTTGATTGTATTGCCAATTATATATGATCTATGTTTGGGTAGTAGATTGTGTTGTTTCATGGACAAGTTATGCTTATGCTAACCATCTTGGATCTCCGTTTTTGTTTGCACAAAAAATGCAGTGTGGTCGTGCAAGTTGCCTTAAATTTCTGAACATTTCTTGCTTTGTGATACAAATTTTAAGATAATCTTTGAAGCTCTATAGGAATTTGATCTTACATCTGTATATACTTTCTCAAATTGTTCATTGTTGAAAGAAAAGGTGTAACAGGTACGTGAGCGTAATGTGTTTACCCGTCAATTGCATTTGATTTATGCGGCATCATGTGAAGATTTGAATTTCTACGTGACATTCTGAAGTGTGAATGCTTTAATTATGTAGGAAATTAATTCTAATCACTTGGAGGATAAGATTATCCACAAATAACTTTTGGATCAATGCCTATTTGTGAAGTCTATCATATTTATTTTCTTCTTCCATAGTTGATGTTACTCCAAAATTCCGCTACAAAATCCTCCAGCAACTAGCGGGGGCATCATTTAGTTTATATAGGTTTGCAACAGCAAAAGGTAACTCTCTTGGCACTAGGGCCGGAACCCTTGTCTATTTCTTTTGATAAGGGGCGGTTTATTACTTAAAAGGTTTAAGTATTATGCATACGGCCAAACAAGTCCATGTCCAACAAGTAAAAAGTAAAAACCGGCGAAATACAAGTGATCATGTAGAGATTGTATAATGCCTAAGACTAGGTACACTAGTGCAGAACCGGACAATAGCACCGGTTCGTAAGGCCCTTTAGTGCCGGTTAGGTAACCGGCACTAAAGTGTGGGCACTAAAGCCCCCCCCCCCCCTTGTACCGGTTCAGCACGAACCGGTGCTAAAGGGCAACCACGTGGCACGAGCCAGCTCCGGGGGCCGGGAGCCCTTTAGTACCGGTTGGTAACACCAACCGGTACTAAAATATTTGGGGGGTTTTTGGTTTTATGATTTCTTTTTCATTTAATTTTGTGTTTTCCATTTTAATTCTTTTTCGTTTGCTGGTATTTTACGGTACTACACATTGTACACGGTATGCATATATATATATATATAGAGAGAGAGAGATATATATATATATATATATATATATAATTTCTAGTAGAACCAATCATATATATATCATCAATCTCACACAAACCACCATATTAATTTACACATACACACATGTATAGCTATATACAATTTCTCCTATATATGCATGTTGCCTTCGGAGCCAGTGGCATTAGCCTAATTGGTGCCTTCGGAGCACGATGACAATTGAAAGTGGTTCATGACCTGGTCGATGGGGGCGGTAGCGGGTAATAGTATTCTCCCTTCGGATTTATGACATGGTCGAGCAAAAATCCCGCTATTTCCTCTTGAAGTGCTTCTACGCGCTCCGTTTCTAGGAGCTTGTCCCGCACCTTTTTGAACTGTTAAGAAGGAGATCAATATGCATCTGTATTAGTTGTGTGACTAGATATCGATAATGGTGTAAAAATTGTGAATAGTGTTCTGACAAGCGTACCCATTCCTGTCTTTGAGATCTGCTCCTTTCGGACGCCATCATGCGAATGTTCTCGCAAACGCAGAATGCACACAGATCAGTCCCCTGCGCCTGCTTTAGGGCCTTTATTACGAGAATGAAATTTAATTTGATCAGATAATAATTAATCAAGCATGATAATTAAAGAGATGGCAGCTAGCTAGCTAGCTAGTACTACTTAATTACTTACCTTGGGTCGAAACCATTTCAGCTGTCGTTTCCATTCGCCTTCCGTGACGCTGATGAACCTTGCCCAAGCCCTGCCCGCCGACAAAGAAAATGAATAAAGGGGTTATTAAATAGTTCATATCATGAAATGATAAACTAAATAGGCCGAGATATATAGTTAATAATGATTGAAATTACCTGTTGACTATCCCAAACAAGATGTTATAGTCACTATTTGCTTTGAGTAGCGAGTCCAATATTTCAACTGTTCCGGCGTCAACTTTAATGATACACAAGATCCAGCGAAATCTGCATGCACACACGTTTGCATGTCTTAATTAAGCGGGCATATGTAAGCAAAAACATGTGGCTAGCTAGTAGGCAAAAACAGAGAATTTGTAGTACAAGAAAGTGTGACTCACTGGAAGTTGTAAGGAAGTAGTATATCTTCATTGTATTTGGGGCGCTTCAAGAACTCTAGCATGCTGTCCTCTACCTACTTTTCATAATGCTTGTTTATTTTCCATGTGTATTCATTAACGGTGTTTGGGTCAATGAACCCAATGCCATAGCGTCCAACTTTTCTCATTTCATACATCTTCATCCTGCATAATACCACAGAAAAGAATATAGTGAGGATAATTACAGGTAATGATTGATCAAAAGGATCACTACAGCTAGCTTGAGACTTAAATTACAGAAAGAAATCACTTACAGACAATAGCAACTAACGATAGATTTGTCGAGTGCGTCTTGATTGTATAACTGAAACAGTTCAGAATACTCAACGGTCACAGGTTTCTCATGGTAGTAATGATCCTTCTTGACTTGCACCATGAGGGACTCTTGATCGGATCTCTTGGTAATGTTCATGTACCATTCATGTAATTCATACATTCTCGTTGGGAGCTTCTTGACCTCTTCTGGCTTGACCAAAGGTTGGCCCCGGGCATATTTCCATTTTATTTCCTCCTCTTTAAGCACAGGCATGTCCTCGATCTCGAGGAGTTGTCCAACAGTGATTTTGAGAGTTTCAGCCTGCATTATATGCTCCTGGGTTATTACCACATCGCCCACCTCGGGAACGTAAACTGTTTGGCCACAATAATATTGGGCGCGCGTACTGTCACGTGTTGTTGGCGGCACAACAAGCGGGGGGGATCGATTGCGCCGCCTGTTCTCCCAGCTGGGCAACGGTTTTCCCGCATTTTTTGACAGCTGCTTGTTGTTTGCTCGAGCTCGAGCTCGCCTCCTTCTGTAGACGTTGTCGATGTAACTTCCTGATGTGGCGCTCATAGTCTGTGTCAACAGGCTTAGGAGCTGGTGGTTGAGCCATACGAATGAAGTGGTCAACTACTTCCACAGGCACTTTCTCCCTTGGCGGCGGTGGCGGTTTCGGTCCAAAATGGGCGTCGACTTCTGCCCGCACTATGGCATTGGTTTGCTCCTTGGTCCTGTTGTAAGCCCTCTCAGGAAGAGGAGTACTGAGGTTTGGACCATATTTATATCGCTTGCCTCCGCCTATACTTCCTGTACTATGACCTCGACTGGTACCGCTACACACCATAGCTGCGGGGTGTCTCTTCTGCGATTGCTGAGGCGGCGGAGACTTCTGACGGGGCTGAGTTGGACGAGGAGGAGTGGCCTGAAGCTGTGCCGGACTTGGAGGAGGAGTGGCCTGAGGTTGTGCCGGACTTGGAGGAGGAGTGGACGTCTGACGCTGTGTCGGACTTGGAGGAGCAGTGGCCTGACACTTTGCCGGACTTGGAGGAGGAGGAGTGGCCTCACGCGTTGGTGGACTTGGAGCGGGAGTCTGCTGACTCGGTGGCGGACTTCGACGAGGAGTCGGGTGACGCGGTGTCGGTGGCCTTCGAAAGATGATGCAATCCTTTCTCCATAGGATGACATGATGTATGGCCTCTTCCAATGTGTGCTCGTCGTCACCTCCAGGAATGTCAAGCTGTAGCTCCGAATATGGGTCCACCACCTCATCAACCAAGACATGAGCATAGCCCGCTGGAATCGGATTGCAATGGAAGGTTGCCTCGGGGGAATTTGAAAAAGCAACAGCGTCCGCCACCTTCATGGATATGTTCTTCATTTTGAAGTGTAGCTCGCAGTTAGTGTTCTCCGTGATGTCATCCACGGGGTGTCTATCCAGCACTGCGTCGCCCGGGGCGGAACCCACGCTGCTTCTCGGCATGGATGGGGCGGTGCTATCCAATGCTGGATCATCCGCTAGCTGTTGCAGCTGCTGAGACCCCCTTTGTTGGCTAAGTGAGTCGATCTACTCCTGCTGCCGCTGGAATTTAACTGCCAATTCCGCTTGACTTGCTTCTAGGCCTTGAAGGCGTTCATAGTCCCGCTTCCTCTGCTCCTCCTCCATCTTCCTCTTCTTCTCCTCCGCAATCTTCTTTCTCGCACGGGTTCTGTAGTCGGCGTTCCAGTCCGAAAACCCCTCATACCACGGAATAGCGCCCTTGCCTCGTGTTCTTTCCGGGTGTTCAGGATTTCCCAGGGCACGCGTAAGCTCGTCGTTCTCTCTATTGGGTTGGAACACCCCCGATCGAGCCTCTTCTATTGCAACAAGTATCGCATCGTCGGCTCCGTTCAGACATGCCTTCGTCGAAACATTGCCTGTCTTCGGGTCCAACTCCCCCCATACGCATAGAACCAAGTCCTGCACCTGGGGGGGGGGGCAGCTCTTAGTAACCGGAGTGACACCTGCATCCTCCATCTCTTTCTCAGACTTATCCCACTTAGGCATTGCCACCGCGTAGCCACCTGGCCCCAGCTTATGAAACTTATCCTTTTTTCGGCATTCTTCTTATTTATTCTCGACCGTTCCTTAGCTAATTCTGAATCCTTGAATTTCATGAAATCGTCCCAATGAGCACTTTGATTCTCTAGTATCCCCTCGAATACTGGAGTCTTCCTTCCTCCCTTGACGTACTTCTCCCATGTCGTTCTCTTGTGGTTCTTGAATGCAACCGCCATCATCCTAAAAGTAGCGTCCTTGACTTTCTGCACATCTGCTTCTGTGAAATGATCTAGTAGGGTGAAATGTTCCATGAGAGTATCCCAAAGCAGTTTTTTTATTCTCGTCGACAAAAGTAACATTTGGACGTGGCTTTGCTGGCTTTCTCCATTCTTGAAGGGAGATCGGGAGTTGGTCCTTCACAAGAACTCCGCACTGACGAACGAACTTGTCCGCAATCTTCTTAGGCGCTAATGGTTCGCCATTAGGTTTGAATGCCTCGATATTGTACTTTACGCCCTCCTTCAACTTTTTGTTCGGGCCTCGTTTCGTCCTTTTGCCTGAAGATTTGTTTGATCCGGATGGCTGAAAGAAGAAAGATCGATTCGTTAATATATCTTCAACTCATTTAAAACATGCGATGATCACCAGATTCCTGCTTATATAAATATATATACCTCGCCGGTGTTTGTTGTTTCAGGATCAACATGTTCTTCGTCGTAGTTCATGACTTCATTAATTCGGTCGTCGCGATCGAATATCATATCACCCTCTCCGGTGTTGTTTAGAAATTCGGAGCCGTCAAAATCTTCTTCATTCTGATCATCATCTGGCCCGCGTATGATATCGAACATGGTCTGTTCTCTCTCTCTCTCTCTGTCGGTATTGTCCGCCATAGCTTTTATTTAACTATGCCAAAAGAAATATAAAACAATTTAGTATAATCTCGAATACATCGTCTTGAATAATAGATATAATCTCGAATACATCATCTCGAATAATAGATTTAATCTCGAATACATCGTCTCGAATAATATATAATATTGAATAGTACATCACTGGCTAGGCGCGGGCGGTGGACACCCAAAGAGAAGGAACCCTCACAGGATCATAGCTGAAGTGAGATCCCTGAAGAAACTGCCAGGTATTGGAGAACCTGCCGCCCTCTAACGCAACCATGTAGCGATGGACGTGCTCGTCCTCCTCCCTGACACGACGACGTACCACCTCCGGCGGGGCCGGCTCCCTCCGCACCGAAACTGGCCCACGCGAACGCCACCAAACGAGATCAGGGTCGACGACGGGACCCGGGGCCGGGTTCCTCATCAAGCGGCGCGCCCCTCTAGGCAGCACCTCCCAGTGCCAGCCCGGCGGAGCCCAGTTCCGGACATGGGTCAGTTGGACGTCGTCGCGGACGTGTCGACGGCGAGGATGCGGGCTGGGCATCGTCGACAACAAATACTAGCTATATGCCCGCAAAAAGTAACATTTTTTAATGATTGAATTTTGATAACTAAAATTTCTAACATTTCTAACAATGCTATATATAACTAACATTTCTATAACATTTCTAATATTTCTATAACTAAAAAAAAGAAAAATTTCTAACTTTTTTATAACTATTTCTATAACTAAAAAACAGAAAAATTTCTAACAATTCTAACTTTTTTATAACTATTTCTATAGCTAAAAAACAGAAAAATTTCTAACAATTCTAACTTTTTTATAACTATTTCTATAACTAAAAAACAGAAAAAAAAATTCTAACATTTCTAACAATTCTAACATTTCTAACTATTTCTAAAAAACAGAAAAATGTCTAACAATTTCTAAAAAACAGAAAAATCTATAACTAAAAATGTATGTGTGTGTGCGCGCTCACTGGCCGGCGAGGCGAGAGGCGACGGGGGGCGCGCGGCGACGACGGGGCGGCGACAACGGGGACGGGGACGTACGGGCCGGGGCGGCGACGACGACGGGGACGGTGACGACGCGGCCGGGACGGGGCGGCGGTGACGACGGGGACGACGGGGACGGGACGACAGGGCGGCGACGACGGGGACGGGGCGGCAACGGGGGCGGCGACGAGGGATATGGAGACGGCGGGGGCGGCGGGCGATGGTGCAGAGGAGAAGAAGCAGTGGGAGAGATGAGAAACTGACGAAATTTTGAAGTGTTTTATTATATAGAACCCACCTTTAGTACCGGTTGGAGCCACCAACCGGTACTAAAGGTCTGTTTTGGCTAGCTCAAGCGGCGGGAAGCGACCCCCTTTAGTACCGGTTGGTGGCTCCAACCGGTACTAAAGGCCCCCCTTTTAGTACCGGTTGGTGCCACGACCCGGTACTAAAGGGTGTGCGCTGCCAGGCGAGGGGCACAAAAGTTTAGTCCCACCTCGCTAGCCGAGGGGCACTCGCACCTGCTTATAAGCCCCGCCGTCGCTGCTGTCTCGAGCTCCTCTCTTAAGCAGGCCTTCTGGGCCTACCTCTTCTGCGATGCCCTGTTGGGCCTACTGGGCTAGCGGGCCTGCATCCTGGCCCAACTTGAATTTGGGTTTCTAGTCGTATGCAGGCCGCTGTGGCCCAGTAGGTGGGCTTTTTTCTTCTTTTTTTTGCTTTATTTATTTTTGTGAATAACTTAACTTTGAAAATAGATTTTTCAGTGATTCTTTTTTCTTATGTTTATATTAGTGTGTTTTATCATTATATTCAATTTGGTAATGCTTAGGTTATTTAAAAAATAAATTGCCTTTGTAACGGATGAGTTTTCGTCCAAAACCCTGATACTTCGAAACAGATTGTCCATTTTGTACACGAAGTGCATCCAGATTTTGCGGTAACCCTCTCTACTTTTTTGCACATGCTATGTGGGTGAAATTATGATACCATGCCAACTTTCAACCTTTTCTGAGTTCATTTGAAATGCTTTTCAATTTCAGGGTCATTTAGCTGAAAAATCAGTAAATGCATGAAAGAATTTGCTTGCACATAAAATTTCTTCGCGTTTCAAATGCCAAAACACATAACTAGCTACCCTAACTATTACAGAGATTCCCTCCTGGGTGTGAAACACAGAAGAAAGTGATGATAGTTAAGCCGATCACATCCCAGATCTTTGGGCGTGAAACTTTTTCTTCACGTGTGTCCCTTTGCGTCGTAGCCATGGAAAATCTTCATCATTTAACGGGATGCTCGGGTCAATATTCACTGTGAATGGAGCAATTTCATCAAACTTTTCATAATCTTCTGACTTGTCTGTCTTGTCATCCACTCCCACGAAGTTTCTCTTCCCAAAAAGAACTATGTGCCGCTTTGGCTCATCGTACGATGCATTCGCTTCCTTATCTTTTCTTTTTCTTGGCTTGGTAGACATGTCCTTCACATAGAAAACCTGTGCCACATCATTGGCTAGGACGAATGGTTCGTCGGCATACGCAAGATTGTTGAGATCCACTGTTGTCATTCCGTACTGCAGGTCTTCTGTTACCCCGCCTCGTGTCATATTGACCCATTTGCACCGAAACAAAGGGACCTTCAAACCACGTCGATAGTCAAGTTCCCATATGTCCTGTATATAACCATAATATGTTTCCTTTCCCGTCTTGGTTTCTGCATCAAAGCGGACACCACTGTTTTGGTTGGTGCTCTTCTTATCTTGGGCGATCGTGTAAAATGTATTATCATTTATCTCGTACCCTTTGAAAGTCATTATATTCGAAGATGGTAACTGGGACAGCAAGTACAGGTCATCTTCAATAGAGGTGTCATGCATGGTACGTGCTTGCAACCAGCTGGCGAAACTCCTGGTTTGTTCACGTGTAATCCAGTCATCAGACCGCTCCGGGTGTTTGGAGCGTAGCAAATTCTTGTGTTCATCCATATACGGAGCCACCAAGGCGGAATTCTGTAGAACTGTGTAGTGTGCTTCAGTGAGAGAATGTCCGTCCATACATATTATTTGTTCCCCTCCTAGCGTGCCTTTTCCATCCAATCTGCCCTTATGCCGCGATTCAGGAACACCAATCGGTTTAAGGTCAGGAATAAAGTCAATACAAAACTCAATGACCTCCTCATTTTGACGGCCCTTGGAGATGCTTCCTTCTGGCCTAGCACGGTTATGAACATATTTCTTTAAGACTCCCATGAACCTCTCAAAGGGGAACATATTGTGTAGAAATACAGGACCCAAAACATTAATCTCTTCGCATAGGTGAACTAGGACGTGCGTCATGATGTTGAAGAAGGATGGTGAGAACACCAACTCGAAACCGACAAGACATTGCACCAAATCATTCTGTAACCTTGGTATGACTTCTGGATCGATTACCTTCTGAGAGATTGCATTGAGAAATGCACATAGCTTCACAATGGCTAATCGAACGTTTTCCGGTAGAAGCCCCCTCAATGCAACCGGAAGCAGTTGCGTCATAATCACGTGGCAGTCATGAGACTTTAGGTTCTGGAACTTTTTCTCTGCCATGTTTATTATTCCTTTTATATTCGACGAGAAGCCAGACGGTACCTTAATACTGAGCAGGCATTCAAAGAAGATTTCCTTCTCTTCTTTGGTAAGAGCGTAGCTTGCATGACCCTGATGTATGCCGTCTTTTCCGTGCATACATTGCTGGTCCTCCCGTGCCTCAGGTGTATCTTTTGTCTTCCCATACACGCCCAAGAAGCCAAGCAGGGTCACACAAAGATTCTTCGTCACGTGCATCACGTCGATTGCGGAGCGGACCTCGAGGTCTTTCCAATAGGGCAGGTCCCAAAATATAGATTTCTTCTTCCACATGGGTGCGCGTCCGTCAGTGTCATTCGGAACAGGTTGTCCATCAGGACCCTTTCCAAAGACCACCTTCAAATCCTTGACCATATCATGTACATCAGCACCAGTACGGTGGCGAGGCTTCGTCCGGTGATCCGCCTCACCTTTGAAATGCTTGCCTTTCTTTCTTACGGGATGCCTGTTCGGAAGAAATCAACGATGTCCCAGGTACACATTCTTATTAGCCAAATATATACTGTCGGTATCGTCCAAACAGTGCGTGCATGCGCGGTATCCCTTGTTTGTCTGTCCTGAAAGGTTACTGAGAGCAGGCCAATCATTGATGGTCACGAACAGCAACGCCTTTAGGTCAAATTCTTCCCCCATGTGCTCATTCCACGCACGTACACCTGTTCCATTCCACAGTTGTAAGAGTTCTTCAACTAATGGCCTTAGGTACACATCAATGTCGTTGCCGGGTTGCTTAGGGCCTTGGATGAGCACTGGCATCATAATGAACTTCCGCTTCATGCACAACCAAGGAGGAAGGTTATACAAACATAGAGTCACAGGCCAGGTGCTATGGTTGCTGCTCTGCTCCCCAAAAGGATTAATGCCATCTGCGCTTAGACCAAACCATACGCTCCTTGCGTCATCTACAAACTCCTTCCCGTACTTTTTTTTGATTTTTCTCCACTGCGACCCGTCAGCGGGTACTCTCAACTTTCCGTCTTTCTTACGGTCTTCTCTGTGCCATCGCATCGCCTTGGCATGCTCTTTGTTTTGGAACAAACGTTTCAACCGTGGTATTATAGGAGCATACCACATCACCTTGGCAGGAATCTTCTTCCTGGGGCGCCGGCCCTCGACATCACCAGGGTCATCGCGGCTGATCTTATAGCGCAATGCACCACATACCGGGCAAGCGTTCAAATCTTCGTAATCACCGCGGTAGAGGATGCAATCATTAGGGCATGCATGTATCTTCTGCACCTCTAACCCTAGAGGGCAGACAGCCTTCTTTGCTTCGTACATACTCTCGGGCAATTCGTTGTCCTTTGGAAGCATATTCTTTATCATTACCAGCAACTTTCCAAATCCCTTGTCAGATACACCATTCTCTGCCTTCCATTGCAGCAATTCCAGTGTGGTGCCCAGCTTTTTCTTGTCACCTACGCAATTCGGGTACAACAATTTTTTGTGATCCTCGAACATGCGTTGTAACTTCTTCTTCTCCAAATCACTTGCGCAGTTTCTCTTTGCATCGTCAATGGCCCGACCTAGATCATCAACGGGCTCATCTGATGCCTCTTCTTCAGCTTCTTCCCGCATTGCCGGCTCAGCTTCTTCCCGCATTACCGGCTCAGCTTCTTCCCCCATTGTTGTATCATCGTATTCAGGGAACCCATGGCCAGGATAGTTGTCGTCGTCCTCTTATTCTTCATTGTCTTCCTCATAACCCCTCTTTCTCCGTGCTTAGTCCAAACATTATAGTGGGGCATGAAACCGGACTTAAACAGGTGGACGTGAATGGTTCTTGACGTAGAGTAATTGTGACCATTCTTATAGCGAGCACATGGACAAGGCATAAAACCATCCACCCGCTTGTTTGCCTCAGCCGCAAGCAGAAAAGTATGCACGCCCTCAACGAACTGGGGAGAGCATCGGTCATCGTACATCCATTACCGGCTCATCTTCATTACACAACACCGAATAGACCAAATTAATACAAGTTCATACATAAAGTTCATACAATACTTAAATGCAACAAACAAATAACTCTCTAGCTAAAGCATTTAAATGCAACAACAAATACAATCAAGATCGCAACTAAGGTAACAATGGATCCAACAGCATAATGATACCAAGCCTCACTATCGATGGTATATTTTCTAATCTTTCTAATCTTCAAGCGCATTTTCTCCATCTTGATCTTGTGATCATCGACGACATCGGCAACATGCAACTCCAATTCCATCTTCTCCCCCTCAGTTCTTTTCAATTTTTCTTTCAAGTACTCGTTTTCTCTTTCAACTAAATTTAACCTCTCGACAATAGGGTCGGTTAGAATTTCCGGTTCACATACCTCCTAGAAAAAATTGCATATAAATCAAATACTAGCACATATATATATATATACATATATATATATATACATATATATATATATATATCCTCCCAAATTACTAAACTCACAAATTAATCACTATATAAAGCATTGCAAGAGCTAATCTAGCAATGAGAGATGAAAGGACAAAGTTGCTAACCTTTGTGATCATTTGAATGGATGGGTGCCTTTAAATCTTGACAAATTTTGGGCAAAATGTGTGATGAGCTCGAGAGGAAGAGGGGAAGAACAGAGAGGAGGGGGGAAAGGGGAAGAACAGAGCGAGCTCGGGTGGACGAAGGGTTTGTGTAGGACGACCTTTAGTACCGGTTCGTGCCAAGAACCGGTACTAAAGGGGATGGAGGGGCCCCAGTCTGACAACATCCTGCCACCACTCTCATTAGTGCCGGTTCGTGGCACGAACCGGTGCTAAAGATTCGCCATGAACCGGTACTAATGAAAGCGGCCCGGCTAGCCGTTGGAACCGGCACTAATGTATACATTAGTGCCGGCTCAAATACAAACCGGCACTAATGTGCTTCACGTTTGACCCTTTTTCTACTAGTGGTAGGGCCAATCCTATGATTATGCTGCTATCCATGTCAGCAAAAAGTATCCCTCGCCGTATCCTCCAAGCATGTACACACCTCTATAAACAGGTGTCGATTCTTCACACGTTGTAGAGACGACCATAAACGGAACGTACCGGTACATCTATGGATAACCTGCATAAGAGAATAAATTTTATCATTAAAAACCTTATCATTTCTACATAGCCAAAACGATCATATAACGGCAAGCGCTCCCACCCTGAGCAAAATTCTAAACCTGTGATCAATCCCATGTAACCCGTTGTATGGGTCCGAGCAGACCCACCAAAGACAATCCTCGACCGAATCCTGCGAGATTCGCCAGAGAAACACCTCCACACACCCTCTAACGATGCTAGACGCATCACTGGGACAAGGCTAGGCGGGGAGAAGTCTATTCCATCTTCAGGGAGCCGACACCGTCTCGTCTTCCTGAGCATGACACAAACCCTAACAAAACTTAAAAAGTATCTAAAAATGAAGCCCTCTAGGCCAGGATCCACCGCGCCCTCATGGCCCTAAGGCCACGGGAGACGAGGTTGATCGGTGGCACCACCACCTGAGGCAAGAACCCTAGTTGCTTGTTCGCTTGGGAGGAGAAAGGAAGAGGATTGGTTTGTGATTTCCATTGGCGGATCTAGCAACGAGAGTTGCGCTTAGGGCTAAGCTAATTTGAGTAATGCATTCTAGTGATTTTCTATATTTTTTGGGGTTATTTTCCATACTTTGTATGAAAGAGTTGCAAAAGTTGTTGCTAATAGGCCAAGGGCTATAGCCCTAACTACTCTAGGCATGTCTCCACCATTGCTAGCCTCTGTTTAGTATAGCTGGCCCACTTGGTGACTAATGACAAGAGTATATAGCAATCAAAGTGCAAAAGCATTCCAGACGTGAGACGGCCAGAAATCATGAGGACTTTTTTTTTTAGAAAAGAAGGATTAACCCCGGCCTCTGGATCAGAGTGATGCATGCAGCCCCTTTATTAAGTCAAGTGGATGTGAGATGGATGAAAACTAGTTCGGTTTTTAGTGTTCTGAAATTTTAGAGATTTTACCACGTGCCAGTTCGCGATGATGAAAAGAACGCACCAGGTTTTTCACGTTCCTCCAACCTGTCTGCGTGATCGACCGGCTGGCGGACTGTCGTGGTGATGTCTCATCAAGTCAGCATTGTTGGCCACTGCGTGATTCATCCGTCGAACATGGCAAATTTAGGGTGTCCGGTCTTTTCCCCTCCCGGACGGCGCGGTCGCGTCGCAGGTGTAGGCTCGTGCCTACGCCTCAGCTACGCTCCGACCGCGTCGGGCTCGGGCCGGGTCATCGCTCATCGCCACTGAAAATGCCGTTCACGTCCGATTTGATGCTTCCTCTGCCTACTAGGTACTACTAGGGGAATATATTTTGTATAGGAGTAGAAAAGTACTGTAGGTGCCTCGCGGCCCGTCTCGTCTGTGCTGTCCATGTCTCCCACGACCACGAGATCGTCCATGGGTCGATGGCGACCCTTCCCTACCGCGTGTACGGGCGACGGATCTACGCATGCAAATTCGCCGGCCGGCAAAAGCTTGCGCGGCGCGGCCATGCCGCCATCGCCATGCACGGCGCGTGTTTTCTGGTGCTTGTCGCGACGCCCTTTGCTCCGGTATTCCAAAGCGAAGCACACGAACAGCTTTGCAAAGCAGCATACAGCGGCGTGCGCTGCCGTGCGCGCATGTTCGTGGGAGCCAGCGGCCTGAGCTTTAACGAGATCGAAGCGGGATGGACGGTTACCTCTCGGGTGAAGACGATCGAGGTCGATCTGTCGCTGGGGAACATCTGCAGCAGCACATTCTCGTTAGCGATATATCAGCGGGCCGTGAAGATTGATGCGGCCATGCGTGGCCCGCGCGTCGTGGCCGCTGCTACCGCCAGCGTACGTACGTTGCCCACCGGCACCATTCATGGCTGCGGGAAGGACCGCACGCAGCCCCCACGTCGTCCCTGCTAGGGCGACTCGAGCGGCACTCAAACCCTAGCCGCCGGGGACACGAACTTCCTTCTCCCCTCCCTCCACCGCTGCCAGGGACCCCGACGGGCTAAGCCCGGGGGCCGACTACGCTGGTGGGGGACTCCCTCTCTCCTGCGTCTTAGGGGAGGTCCGTGGCCCCTAAACGTGTGGAGGTGTGGCCGATAAAGTCTTTGCGGCGCGACGGTGACTACTGCGGCATGCAGCGGCATGGTGGCCGACCCTGCCTCGGACGGCATGGGCGGCGGCGGCGGCTCTGGTCGGCGGCCGGCTATCCTGCGGCGACGCGCCATCGGGTTTCAGGTCGGCAGCGGTAGCGTGGAGGGTCTGGTGGGCAGGTCGGCGACATGCAGACTATGGCCTCCGGTCAGATCTGATCTGGCCGGTGCAGCCGACGATGGTGGTCATCTCCTCCGTCGGAGGCGATCGGTCTGAGGTTGGATGGTCACATCTTGAGATTCGTTATCTAATCTCGGCTGCGAGTCGGAGAGACATAGTTGCCAGTGAAAATCGAGCAGATGGCGGGCAATACAAGCATTCTGCATCGTTACCTTGATGAAGGCATCGTCGTGTAACTACTAACAACCCACTCGTGCTGCTCCGGGGGAAGTATAGGATCTGGTCTTCCAGATCGGACGATGGCCACATTGCGGTGTCGTTTTTTTCTTGGGAACATCGTTTGTGGAGCAACGCCGGAAGACATGGGCAGGAGGTGGAACGACTTCGTCTTGCACCAAGCTTAGGTGGAGAAGTCAAGTCATGCCTGGCTGAGAGGTGCTACGCGATGTCATGCATGTTCGGCAAGTGTTACACATGGCAGGTCTTCCAGAGACTTCAAGTTGTGTCGGCTGATGGTACTTGGCAGGATGGTGCGGCGACCACGCATGCTCAGCAGTTTCCGCAGTGAGGTGGTGCTGTTGGGCGTGGTGGCGTCGACGGATGGCCGGACTGGTAAAGATAATGATGATCTATTTCCTGAAGATGGATCAGCGGTTTGATGATGATGACGGCTTCTAAAACGTGTGCATGTGATGTATTCTTTAGGTTTGCTGCACCAGTTGTAGGTTCCAATACATTATGTGAATGGAACTTCACATTTTACATTATCGAGTGTGTAGGTATAAGCGATAACTTTAAAAGGTTTGATGTATGTTCTTGTCATACCTTGGTTCAATAATTAATAAAGATGAATGTGATAGAGTCGGGGTTTTAACCTCCTTTTCCCCGGAAGAAAACTAGCCCACCGGCACCGCCCGGCCGGCAGTGAGGACGTGGAGAGGCGATGGGGGCAGGCACTTTTGCAGTGCGCTCTTGCCCCGAAGGACATCGAAACGAGCGCATCCAACACAAGGACAAAGGTCGTTACAAAAGCTGCCTAGGTCGTCTGTTCCTTCAAGGCTGCAATTCACATGTTATGTTATGTTATGTAAGTTAAGGAGCGCCAAACTCTTTATGCATATGAAATTCATCTGTGTAAGCCCAAGCAACATATCACAGTATATGCAAACAGCAAAATTCAACCAAGAACTTGAGAAACGATATATACAAATATTGTATTGTGCTGAATAGTTAAGCGAATTTTCATACAAAGAAATGTGATACATTAATCATGATAAGTATCCATGTCGATTGCTAATACTAGTAGTCCAAACATACACAGCCACGGTGGAGGACAATCCAGCAGTCGGGCTTCAGAGGGGCATTATGTCTTACTTCGTGGTCAGCTCGGCCATGTAACCCGGCGTGCGGGAGAGGTGGGTGGCGGAGAAGAAGGATATATGTTTTTTCTAATAAATGACCCCTTAATAAGAAACTTAATTCCTTCACTGACCCCGCAAAAGTCTTATTTTGGAATTTGACCCCGAGATAGATGCCAATTTATTTGGTGTTTTTAATACACGTAATAACGCCTAATTATTTTGCGTCGTCAAATCCGTGCTAGAAGTCAATCTGACGTCTCAAAAGTCAATGACAGCAAATCTGTGTTGGAAGTCAATCTTAGAATGAATACAAGCCAATTTATTTGGCGGCATTGGCTTTTGACACATCAGATTGACTTCCAGTGCGAAGTTGGCGGCGCCAAATTATGTGTATTAAAACGCTAAATAAATCGACGTCTATCTCGCGGGCCAGATTCTGGAATAAGATACTTCTTTTGGGTCAGTGAAGTGATTTAGTTTCTTGAGGGGTCATTTAGTAAAAATAATATAAGGAACAAACATGTATTTGTCTTCTTCGCAATCTATTAGTGGTGCATGACACAATCAACATTATATGTTGGTCCAATACACCCTTCATAACCGGGGTGAGACTAAACTTTCCGCACGCCCTTATCATGCATGAATGGATTATATGGGCCTCTAGGATTTTTTAAGAACTACTGGAATCAGTAAAATGGGCTAAAAGCCCAATGACTCCAACATATTGTATGTTTTGTAATAGATTATATTTGTGTATATGTGTTCCAAACGTTGCTATCACACAAATTATAGAGCATGCATGGGTTGGTCAATTGTTTAACAGACCAAGACATGTGTGAAAATGAAAATAATCAATGAACAAAGAAAATAACTAAGAATTAATAGAGTGCACAAAGTTTGACAAGGGCACTTGTGTTGTAAATTCGTGCGAGGGGCTCCTTTTGGATCTGAACTGAATGAGAACAAACCGCTTATCGACACCTCATTCATAGAACTATTTATTTGATATTTATATCAACGATCTACAAAATCTACAAGAATATTTGTTAAACATATACTATCGAAGGCTACAATTGTTAAAGGATGGCTAATTTGGGTGTGAATAAATACAAATACATTGGTGTATCCAAGAGCATAAATTGTGGATGGGTGGGGTTTTATGGGTTTCATTTTCTGTCTACAAGTGAATCAACTTGCATTGATAGGTTTGTCAAGAAGCTATGTCGCAAACTTCTTATTATAACTAACTAAGCAAACTTGATCCAGCTACAAAATAGATTTCATTTTAGTGCACTCATAGACACTAAAATTTTACAATTACATATAGTTTATTCTTATTTATAGCATAGTTATGTAGTTTAAGTATTGTTACTCCATATTTATAGCACATTGATGTATTTTGTTTTGCTTTGTTTGAGACCAAAATATACATTATTTTTATGTGAACTATCTACTTAGAGAGATTAAACTTGGGCATCCTAGGTAGGAGCTCTCTCAGGCCATTGGCATGAGGAGTTGTCCGATTTTATATTTTGGTCGTCGCTGCCCATTGGATGCGGATTTTTAAGCAAAATTGTCCCTATTGCCTTGGATGCGGATGTCGCTCGTCATCCTATTAGCATCAGGAGCCGTCCCATTTTTAGTGTTTTGATTAATTGGGCTATATGTGTTGTTCTATCTAGAAAGCCCAGCCATGAAAGCAAGTTATTTGAGAAGATCGCACCATAGACCAAAACCCAACCGTGGAAGCAACTTAAGTGAGCAGCCATACCATAAGATGATGGAATCCAAATGCAAGCAATGCAATAAAAACATTGCAGCCGAGCTCGCATGTGAACATTGGAACAACAAGCTCAAGAGAAAGTTCAACATATCTGGAATGTAACATATAAGCTCAAAATTTACTGACAAATATATACATATTAGCTTATGCCAATTATAAAACAAAGGAAAATTCCTCTATATTTGCTTCAACCTCTAACATTATAGTGTAAAGCGGAGTGGCGTGGCAACGCGCGCTATATCACTTATCTGTAAATTTATAATCACACAAAATTAATTGAAAAGGCCGCTCTC
The DNA here is from genome assembly GCA_034509565.1 of Triticum monococcum. Lineage (NCBI taxonomy): Eukaryota > Viridiplantae > Streptophyta > Magnoliopsida > Poales > Poaceae > Triticum > Triticum monococcum. Next base: position 571,418,317 of record CM067841.1, on the reverse strand, counting down.
TTTTTTTTATAGTTCTTGTAGATCCTTGTTGTTTCCCTAGCGGCATCGACGAGGTGGTGACAACGATGGTATTCCAGAACAAGCTGTCTATGGCCTTTCCCTACCTCGATGAAGTCTGATCCGGCACCGACAAAGGGCCTATGTGGGTAAGTGCTACCGGATTTGAAGTATTGTGAAACAAGTTGGCGAGTGGTAGTAGCAATAAACTCAAAATGCAATATCCATATTTTCCTTGTTATATATTGATATCGACATCGACATTGTGAATGAATTCACTTGTGATATTTATGTTCTCGCGCGTGCTTGGGGTGCTTCCGTGGCAGCGGGCACAACCCGTGTGAGGTGGGGGGCTCAATTTGGTTGATGTCCTCTACTTTGTATGCGTATTGGAGTCGTTGATTAGATGGGCTACCAAATTCTCCTCGTGATGGAGGAAGTTGTACAACGGAAGGTCCTCATGGAAAGGGAACCCCTATTTGACAGATTCTACGCCAAATGGGCAGCATTTCTCACAGTCACAGGGCAACCGTAGCATTAACAAGGTGCAGGAGCAACTTTGGGAGACCAACACTGTAGCAAACAGAGACCATGTAGTGATGCGGCACCGTGGTGAATAGACATGGTGGCGTTTATTCCAAATCAGTTTGAACTCCTTTTTTGAAAATTCTAAGCATTTTCTAAAAGTGCAAACATTTTTTTTATTTCTAGAAATTTGAAATTTCCGAATATTTTAAATTTTCAAATATTTTCTAATTTATGAATAAAATTTGAAATTTCCAAATTTGTTTTGAAATTTTCAAAGATTTTTACGAAAATTCTGAACATTGTCTAATTTGCTGAGCAAATTTTGGAATTCCTTAAAAAATATTAAAATTACAAATAAATCTTGAAATTTTAGGACATTTTCAAAATTTAAAATAACAATAAAAAATAGGAAAACCATATAATAAACAGACCGGAACCTTCTTGAAAGTTTCGCTGGCTTTGTTAGCTTGCTTATGAGTTCAGCCGACTATTTGAGCAAAGAGCGTCAAATTGGAAACACATCATAGAATAGCACCTAAAACATGTAACTTGCATAGCTATGGGCCAGCCCAATTACCAAACCATGGCTATGGGCAGCCCAATTACCAACCCATGGCCCACAAGCGACTTGTATAAATTACTGATTTGTTGCCTATAAGAGAAATAAGATATTATCATTTATTCATAGAGAATTAATAGAGAATTGTAGAAGCCACGTGTTAAGATGCGAGATGGAAACATATAAAATATGTGTATGCGCATGTATTCCCTCCGTTTCTTTTTAGTCTGCATATAAGATTTGGTCAAAGTCAAACTTTGTAAAGTTTGACCAACTTTATTAAAAAAAATATCAACATCTACAACACTAAGCTATATGGTATGAAAATTAATTTTATGATGCATCTAATAATGATGATTTCATATTGTGAATTTTGATATTTTTTTCTATAAACTTAGTCAAAGTTGACAAAGTTTGACTTTGACCAAATCTTATATGCAGACTAAAAAGAAACGGAGGGAGTACGTGGAGGTGCAGGTTCGATGGAATTCCATACACGCATCACGTGTATCGCTCGACAACCCAAATCAATATACACCTCAACATTGGTGGGCCAGCCCAGGCACAAGAAAAATTAAGATCGATTATTTCCTTTTAATAACTGGGGACCTACTTGTCTTAGGCTTCTCTATATATATAGCTAACATTCATTAGTTTTAGACTCCGTCTTTTTGTTTAGACATTGTTTAGCATTGATAAAATTCGCATCTGCAAGACGTCTAGGACTACCACCTTGTTCAAATCCTCTATGAAGAACCCCCACATTTATCTGGTGCTTACTATATATTTGCAGTTCACATTACATTACTACAGTTCTTGTAGGTTCTTTGGATGTCTGCAAGAACTCATAGCTCGTAGTTTAAGTTGATCTTGCCTCCAACAATAAATAGTCATCACATATTAGTATAGCGATGACCGACACATGTGCGCATTCCAAAATCTAACTTTGATCATAATTAAACCATTAATCTATATTTGTTGAGTCTTGTTTATTGTCAAATTTGAAAGCTACTTTCGAATACGAATCCAATTGTATAATTTTTCTCACATATGGTCCACATTTGACCGGTCTAATTTATGGTCAATTTGGATTTCATTGCAATCGAGGGAGTAAGAAACTTTTAATTTTGACAATAAAATAGATTTTGAAGAAACAAAGAAAAATGTTTACGAATTAAAACAATGCTCATAATTTTTTTTAAAAATCATGAATTTAGAGTTCACTGTTTTCAAAAAATCATTCTCCTATTTAAAAATATCCATGCTTCTACAAAAAATTTATCAATAGTTAAGAAATATCATGACTATTTAAAATATTCATTAAGTATAAGAAAAACTGAAAAGAAAATAAGACACTAATTAAAATAATGTTCACTATTTATGGATTAAACAATATCTTTGTTTTTTCAAATATGCCTGAATTTACAAAATAAATCGTGGATTTATAAAATTAGTAGTGTATTTAAAATTCATGAATTGGAATATAATGTTCACGAAATTAGAAAAAAATTGTTAAATTTAAAGATTGTTCATGAATTTTCTAAATTCTTAACAGGTTTTCAAATTCTCATTAATTTTGGGGTAATAAATACTTTACTCGGGAACTATGTTGTCCTATTTAATTTAAATATATATATAGAAAAGGAAAAAAATGAAAATATGAAAGAAATATAAAGTGAGAAAATGGAATTAAAATCAGTAGCCTTTTTAAAGTCTTAATATTTTGATGAGAATTTGAAATATTAAGGAGGCATGGTTTTTTCGGAACAAAGAACTGGGCGCCCCTATGTCGACTCGCTGAAACGACTCGTGCGAGCATATGGGCCGGGCCATTGGGCGGAAGGACACTGCCTAATTTTTTTCTGTTTTCCACGTTTTTATTTCGTTTTTTTATTCCAGTTTTTAGTTTTTTTTACACTTCAAATATTCTAAACATATATATTACAAAAAAATAGTTTCATAATGTTTCAACAAATGTAATCATGCATTTGAAAAATGTTAAATGTTTATAGAAAATATGTTGACCATGCATTAAAAATAATGAAATATTTTGATCATGTATATGAACATATTAATCTAGCATTCAAAGAATGTAGAAAAGGTATTTTCAAAAAATTTAAACAAGCATTTGGAAATAGTAAATGTGTATAGAGAAAGTGTGGACCATGCATTAAAATAATGAATTGTTTTTATCATTGTATATTAAAATGTGAATCAAGTATATGAAAAAATGTTGAACACGTCTTTAAAAATGTTGATAAAGTGTTTAGAAATTGTTAAATGTGTATGGAAAAATGTTGATCATGCATTCAAAAAAATGTTAATCTTGAATTTGAAAAATGTTGATAAAGCATTTGCTAGGCCGAACTACCACGACCCACAATTACCGCGCAATACACGAGCCATCAATTACGTCAAGTTGCGTTAGCTAGATTGTGGCGAGTATATCTTGCATTACGTGAGTTGGAAGGATCCCAAAGGTGCCTCTACAACCCACCACTCTTTGCCAGGCCGAACTGCCACAGCCCACAGTTACCACGTAACACACGAGTCATCGATTTATGTCAAGTTGCCATACCTAGACCGTGGCGAGGATATCTTGCATTAAGCGAGTTGGAAGGATCCCCAGAAGCGCCTATACAACCCACCACTCTTTGCCAGGCTGAACTGCCACAACCCACAGTTACCACATAACATGAGTCGGCAATTTACGTCAAGTTGGCTTAGCTAGAGCAAGCGAGTATATCTTGCATTAACCGAGTTAGAAGGATCTCTCGTTGAAGCATTTCTTTATCTGGTGTGTCAATTGGCTCGGGCCATTAACACACACCTAATGAAAGAAATAGTGGAGAAAAAGGGGTTGTCACGTGTTCGTGACGAAACTATAGGGTGCATCCTACTTGAGGTAAAAGAGCTAGTTTTCTCCACCGTTTTTTATGTTTCTCTTATTCGGTTTTCTCTGGGGGGTTTTCCTTTCCTTTTTCATTTCTTTCTTTGGTTTTATTTTTCATTCTCTTGGTTTTAGTTCATTTCTTTTTGGGTCTTCATTTTTTTGGTCTTCTTCATTTCTTTTGGGTTTTATTCTACAATTTTTGTATATGTCAACAACAGTTTTCTAATACATGTTTGACATTTTTCCAATACATATTTCGTATTTTCAAAATACATGATCAACATTTTATCTATACAGATATTTTAAAAAATTAAAATTCTCTATTAACATTTTTCAAATACATGATTAACTTTTTTGAATACAGGGTCAACATTTTATCTATACACAGTTTCAAAACTTTTCAAATACTCTATTAACATTTTCCAAATACAAGATTAAATTTTCCTAATATATGGTCTATATTTTTTCTATGCACATTTAACATTTTTCAAATGCTTGATTAACAGTCTTTAAATGAAATATTAAATTTTTTTAGGACATGGACGACTTTTTTTAAACACATTGAACATTTTTAAAATACTTGCTCAATATTTTCTTCAAATGCTTAATTAACATTTTTATGTACTCGCAAAAATTATACATAATTTTTTAATACATGATCAACATTTTTCTATACATATTAAAAAATATACTTGATTATCATTTTTTAATACATGGTCAACATTTTTTATACATATCTAACATTTTCCAAATGCTTGATTAACATTTCTCAAACACTTGTTCAATATTTTTATTAAGTACTTAATCAACATATTTTTAATACATGATCAAATAGTTTCATACATATTTTTTTGTATACGTGATAAACATTTTCTCTATAGACATTTAACCTTTTTCAAATGCTTGGTCAACACTTTTCAAATGTTTTATGTAGAGTGGTTTTTGAAATATATTTATTAGGACATTTGGAAGTAGAAAAACAAAATAAAACAAAAAACAAAAAATGAATAAAAAAACAAAAAACGAGGATGTTGTTCCCCAGTCACGTCACCCTTCAGCGAGGGTTCCAACCGTCTCGCTGAATGTGATATATAGGGGCGTCCTAGCTATAGTACCGGGAGCTCCTGTGTGAAGGATTTTTCCGTCAAATTGCCCCCGAGCTAGTCCATTAGCTACAGTCTTGCATTCTTATCTGTGCATATTATGGCAATTCATGTGTACTGTAGTGACTCAATAATGCAAAAGACAGGCACTGTACCGCCAGAGGGTGCACGAATATCATTTAAAATTCTCAACAATTTTTAAATTTTCAATTTCCAAATTTGTTTAAAAACACATATATTTTAGGAAAATGGAAAAGATATTATGCATAACGCATACATTTTTTGAAAAACTTGAATTTGTTTTGTAACATTTTATGAAAATGTGAACATTTTTTTAAAACACATGAATGCTTTTGAATTTCTAGAAAAAACTGAAAATGATAAAACTAGTTAAAATTCCAAATAATTTTAAAAATGCGAATGGTTTTCAGAATTTCGAAAAAGGAAAAAAAGTAACCAGTGAAATAATTAATGGGAAAAACGAAAAAAATCGGCTCTGAACTTTACTGAATCCTTCTGAATGGTTCCTAAAACCAGGAACAAAGCATACTTAAACAGGACACCCCACTTAATTTCACGTGCTTCCTTTCCCATGGGATTTGGCGTCACTTTACCGCCAATGGCAGAAAATAGGAATTGTGGAACTTCCCATCTTGTAGGGTGCTGACACGGAAAGCATAATCCACCAGTGGGTTGCTGAAGAGTGTTGCTGCCACATAATGGTTCAACCCATTTGTGCCTTTTTATTGTGTGTAGTTCCCATGATAAAGAGGATCCAGAACCTTCTGTGTTTTTTTAAGAAAAAAGTAATTTTGAGTTTTATTCTAAATTTTTCTTTCCTTTTAGAAAAGAAATAACTATTTATTAGTAATTTCTGTATTTATTACACATTTTTATGAATTTATGAACATGTTTTAATTTTTGAGAACATTTTAAAAATTAACATTTTTTTTCAAATTTGCAAACTATCTTTTCAGTATTCTCTTATAATTTTTGAAATGGCAATTATATTTAAAACTCCTGAACATTTTTTTCACGAACATATTACAAATTCAGAATCATTTGTTAAAAATTTCACAAATCACATGTATTTTCTAAAATTTGTGAACCTTTTTAAATTTCCTGAACAAATTCTTTTTGATTTAATTAACTTTTTTCTAAAAATTGGCAAACAATTTTTGAATACTCAAATGATTTCTGAAAATGACGTAGAACCTGTGCATTCGTGATTTTTTTTCAATTTCATATTTGTTTTATTTCACAAATATATTTTCTAAAATCTGACCATTTATAGTTTATGGACTATTTTAAAATTTAACGATATCTTTTTAAAACTTAATTAATAAAAGAAAAGAGTTAAAACAAAAATAAAACCAGGCGCACCGCTCATCTTGCATCCTACTTGGCTAGCCCAAAGCCGCGCGGTGCGGGGTTGGCGTTTGGATGTAGGCAACGCCCAACGCGCTGGCAGATCCTATTCCCCGCTTAGGTAGCGATTAATTGCTCCTGGTCCTCTGATAGGACGTTCAATTCTGGATTTTTCGCCACTATCTTTTTGCTTCGTTTGTGTTTTCTTCTGAGTATTTTCCTTTTCTTTTTCGTTCTCTGTTTTCCTTTTTATTTTGGTTTCTTATTTTTTTATAGCTCACAATTTTTTTGTTAAATTTCATAAAAATAAAATAAAGTCACGAACAATTTTTCAATTTATTGTTTTTATGAAAATCTTCCAAACAATACAAATTCGTGAAAAACATTGAGTTTGAGGATAAATTTTTAATACTTGAATATGTTATTTTCAAACTCGCCTACATATTTTTGAAAGTTATGAATTGTTTTTCAAAATCATGATCATTTGTGGAAATAAATAAAGAGAAGGTCATAAAAATTTTCTAAACATGCGACCTTTAAAAATTGGTTAAAGTTTTTCGAACTAAATTTTTTTATTAAATCCATGAACATTTCTTAAACTCCCTGAATTTTTTATTAAATCCATGAACATTTTTTTAAAAGTAACATTTTGGTTCGGGAATATTTTTTTCAAATTTGCGAAGTTTTTTCCCAATTCATGAATGTTTTTGAATTCACATATATTTTTAAAAATTGCAAAAAATTTGTAGTTCAAGAATTATTTCCATAAAAATCGAGAATGTTTATTGAACTCGCAAACATTTTTTAATCTAAATGCATTTTTTAAATTTATGATTTTATTTTTGAAATACACATTTAGTTTGAAATCTTGAACATTATGAAGCAAAAAAAATATAATGAAAGTGAAAAAAGCAGGGACGCCACTCGTCCACACATGGTCCAGCCCAAATCCTGCGCATAAGGTGGTGTGCGTTTGTGCGCTCTCCCCCATGCGGGTTGCTAAATAGGAGGTCTCCTGTGTGTTGGTTAGGAACTCCCTATTTTTTGGTGCTTTAATTTGCTTGCAACACCCGCCTCTGCAGCCGAGCCGGTCTTATGTCACAAATATAATTCAAAGGTTGTTCTAAAAAAAACTAATTGGAAGGTGTTACACTAGACTAATTGCATATCAGAAGTCGGTTCAGTTCGGTTGTGAGAGAAACTTGATAGCAGAGTAGGAGGGGAAAGTAGTACAGGAGATGGAAGACGAAGAATATGAGGTGGCCTCTCCGAAATAGAAGAGAGCAGCGTTTGAGGACCCCGCAGAGGAGGCACACCACCAGCCCCGTTGGAAGCTGCGCAAGGCCCCGGGCGTGCCGGCCGGCCAATGACCTGCGCCTGCTCGGGTGACCCTCTTTGACACCTCGGAGGACCCCCTTACTCAGTCAAGCCTGCACCCAGATGGTATTCTCGGTAGAACGCTTTGGAGTTTGTTTTGTTGGGGAACGTAGTAATTTCAAAAAAAATCCTACGCACACAAGATCATGGTGATGCATAGCAACGAGAAGGGAGAGTGTGTCCACGTACCCTCGTAGACCGAAAGCGGAAGCGTTAGCACAACGCGGTTGATGTAGTCGTAGGTCTTCACGATCCGACCGATCAAGTACCGAACGCACGGCACCTCCGAGTTCTGCACACGTTCAACTCAATGACGTCCCTCGAACTCCAATCCAGCCGAGCTTTTAGGGAGAGTTCCGTCAGCACGACGGCGTGGTGACGATGTTGATGTTCTACCGTCGCAGGGCTTCGCCTAAGCACTGCTATGATATTATCGAGGTGGACTATGGTGGAGAGGGGCACCGCACACGGCTAAAAAATTGAAGATATCAATTTTTGTGTCTCCAAGGGGTGCCTCCCTCCCCATATATAAAGGAGTGGAGGAGGAGGAGGGGGCGGCCACCCTAGGCGCGCCCCATGAGGAGTCCTACTCCCACCGGGAGTAGGACTGCCCTTTTTCATGTGGGAGTAGGAAAGGAAAGGGGGGCACCGCCCCCCTCCTTGTCCAATTCGGACTGGGGGGAGGGGGCGCACGGCTGCCCTTTGACCGCCCCTCCTCTTCTCCATTAGGGCCCAATAGGCCCATTAGTCTCCCCTGGGGGTTCCGGTAACCCCTAGGTACTCCGGTATATGCCCAAAACTCCCCGAAACCATTCCGGTGTCCGAACATAGTCGTCCAATATATCGATCTTTACGTCTCGACCATTTCGAGACTCCTCGTTATGTCCGTGATCATATCCCGAAATCCGAACTACCCTCGGTACATAAAAAACCATAAACTCATAATATAACCGTCATCGAACTTTAAGCGTGCGGACCCTACGGGTTCGAGAACTATGTAGACATGACCGAGACACGTCTCCGGTTAATAACCAATAGCGGAACCTGGATGCTCATATTGGCTCCTACATATTCTACGAAGATCTTTATCGGTCAAACCGCATAACAACATACGTTGTTCCCTTTGTCATCGGTATGTTACTTGCCCGAGATTCGATCGTCGGTATCTCAATACCTAGTTCAATCTCGTTACCGGCAAGTCTCTTTAATCATTTCGTAACACATCATTCCGCAACTAACTCATTAGTTGCAATGCTTGCAAGGCTTAAGTGATGTGTATTACCGAGTGGGCCCAGAGATACCTCTTCGACAATCGGAATGACAAATCCTAATCTCGAAATATGCCAACCCAACAAGTACCTTCGGAGACACCTGTAGAGCACCTTTATAATCACCCAGTTACGTTGTGACGCTTGGTAGCACACAAAGTGTTCCTCCGGTAAACAAGAGTTGCATAATCTCATAGTCATAGGAACATGTATAAGTCATGAAGAAAGCAATAGCAACAAACTAAATGATCAAGTGCTAAGCTAACGGAATGGGTCAAGTCAATCACATCATTCTCCTAATGATGTGATCCCGTTAATCAAATGACAACTCTTTGTCTATGCCTAGGAAACATAACCATCTTTGATCAACGAGCTAGTCTAGTAGAGGCATACTAGTGACACTCTGTTTGTCTATGTATTCACATGTGTATCATGTTTCTGGTTAATGCAATTCTAGCATGAATAATCAACATTTATCATGATATAAGGAAATAAATAATAACTTTCTTATTGCCTCTTGGGCATATTTCCTTCAGTCTCCCACTTGCACTAGAGTCAATAATCGAGATTACACAGTAATGATTCTAACACCTATGGAGCCTTGGTGCTGATCATGTTTTGCTTGTGGAAGAGGCTTAGTCAATGGTTCTGCAACATTCAAATCCATATGTATCTTGTGTTGGGGATCGTAGCAGAAATTTAAAATTTTCTACGCATCACCAAGATCAATCTATGGAGTAATCTAGCAACTAGGGGAAGGAGAGTGCATCTACATACCCTTGTAGATCGCTAAGCGGAAGCGTTGCAAGAACGCGGATGAAGGAGTCGTACTCGTAGCGATTCAGATCGCGGTTGATTCCGATCTAGGCGCCGAACCACGGCGCCTCCGCGTTCAACACACGTGCAGCCCGGTGACGTCTCCTACGCCTTGATCCAGCAAGGGGAGAAGGAGAGGTTGGGGAAGACTCCGTCCAGCAGCAGCACGACGGCGTGGTGGTGGTGGAGGAGCGCGGGACTCCAGCAGGGCTTCGTCAAGCACTACGAGAGACGAGGAGGGAGAGGGGTAGGGCTGCGCCAACAGGGGAAGAACTTCGTGTATTGGGCTGCCCCTTTGCCTCCACTATATATAGGGGAAGAGGGGGGGCTGCGCCCCCACCTAGGGTTTCCACCCTAGGGGTGGCGGCAGCCCCAATCCCCATCTGGGGTGGCGGCCAAGTGGGGGAGAGGGAGGCGCACCAGGCATGGGCCTTAGGGCCCATCTGCCCTTAGGGTTTGCCCCCTCTTCTCTCTAGGCGCATGGGCCTTGGTGGGGAGGCGCCCCAGCCCACCTAGGGGCTGGTCCCTTCTCACACTTGGCCCATGGATGCCTCCGGGGCCCGTGGCCCCTCCCGGTGGACCCCCGGACCCCTCCGGTGGTCCCGGTACACTACCGGTGATGCCTGGAACACTTCCAGTGGCCAAAACCATACTTCCTATATATCAATCTTTACCTCCGAACCATTCCGGAACTCCTCGTGACGTTCGGGATCTCATCCGGGACTCCGAACAACATTCGGTAACCGCGTACATACTTTCCCTATAACCCTAGCGTCATCGAACCTTAAGTGTGTAGACCCTACGGGTTTGGGAGTCATGCAGACATGGCCGAGACACTATCAAAACGTTTATTTCAACTCCGAGAGGCTTGCACCAGTCCATAAATGGATCGCTGGAGCTTGCACACTTTGTTAGCTTCCTTTGGATTGACAAAACCTTCTGGTTGCATCATATACAACTATTCTTCCAGAAATCCATTCAGGAATGCAGATTTGACATCCATTTGCCAAATTTCATAATCATAAAATGCGGCAATTGCCAACATGATTCGGACGGACTTAAGCATCGCTACGGGTGAGAAGGTCTCATCATAGTCAACTCCTAGAACTTGTCGAAAACCTTTCGCAACAAGTCGAGCTTTGTAGACAGTAACATTACCATCAACATATGTCTTCTTCTTGAGATCCATTTATTCTCGATGGCTTGCCGATCATCGGGCAAGTCAACCAAAGTCCACACTTTGTTCTCATACATGGATCCCATCTCAGATTTCATGGCCTCAAGCCATTTTGCGGAATCTGGGCTCATCATTGCTTCCTCATAGTTCATAGATTAATCATGGTCTAGTAACATGGCCTCCAGAACAGGATTACCGTACCACTCTGGTGCGGATCTTACTCTGATTGACCTACGAGGTTCGGTAGTAACTTGATCTGAAGTTTCATGATCATTATCATTAGCTTCCTCACTAATTGGTGTAGATGTCACAGGAACCGGTTTCTGTGATGAACTACTTTCCAATAAGGGAGCAGGTACAGTTACCTCATCAAGTTCTATTTTCCTCCCACTCACTTCTTTCGAGAGAAACTCCTTCTCTAGAAAGGATCCATTCTTAGCAACAAAATTCTTGCCTTCAGATCTGTGATAGAAGGTGTACCCAATTGTCTCTTTTGGGTATCCTATGAAGACACATTTCTTCGATTTGGGTTCGAGCTTATCAGGTTGAAGCTTTTTCACATAAGCATCGCAGCCCCAAACTTTAAAAAACGACAACTTTGGTTTCTTGCCAAACCACAGTTCATAAGGAGTCGTCTCAACGGATTTAGATGGTGCCCTATTTAACGTGAATGCAGTCGTATCTAAAGCATAACCCCAAAATGATAGCGGTAAATCAGTAAGAGACATCATAGATCGCACAATATCTAGTAAAGTACGATTACGACGTTCGGACACACCATTACGCTGTGGTGTTCCGGGTGGCATGAGTTGTGAAACTATTCCGCATTGTTTCAAATGTAGACCAAACTCATAACTCAAATATTCTCCTCCACGATCAGATCATAGAAACTTTATTTTCTTGTTACGATGATTTTCAACTTCCTTCTGAAATTCTTTGAACTTTTCAAATGTTTCAGACTTATGTTTCATTAAGTAGATATACCCATATCTGCTTAAATCATCTGTGAAGGTGAGAAAATAATGATACCCGCCGCGAGCCTCAACATTCATTGGACCACATACATCAGTATGTATGATCTCCAACAAATCAGTTGCTCGCTCCATAGTTCTGGAGAACGGCGTTTTAGTCATCTTGCCCATGAGGCATGGTTCGCAAGTACCAAGTGATTCCAAAAGTCCATCAGTATGGAGTTTCTTCATGCGCTTTATACCAATATGACCCAAACAGCAGTGCTACAAATAAGTTGCACTATCATTATCAACTCTGCATCGTTTGGCTTCAACATTATGAATATGTGTATCACTACTATCGAGATTCATAAAAAATAGACCACTCTTTAAGGGTGCATGGCCATAAAAGATATTACTCAGAAAAATAGAACAACCATTATTCTCAGATTTAAATGAATAACCGTCTCGCATTAAACAAGATCTAGATATAATGTTCATTTCTCAACGCTGGCACCAAATAACAATTATTTAGGTCTAAAACTAATCCCGAAGGTAGATGTAGAGGTAGGGTGCCGACGGCGATCACATCGACTTTGGAACCATTTCCCACGCGCATCGGCACCTCGTCCTTAGCCAGTGTTCGCTTAATCCGTAGTCCCTGTTTCGAGTTGCAAATATTAGCAACAGAACCAATATCAAATACCCAGGTGCTACTGCGAGCTCTGGTAAGGTACACATCAATAACATGTATATCACATATACCTTTGTTCACCTTGCCATCCTTCTTATCCACCAAATACTTGGGGCAGTTCTGCTTCCAGTGACCAGTCTGTTTGCAGTAGAAGCACTCGGTCTCAGGCTTAGGTCCAAACTTGGGTTTCTTCTCCTGAGCAGCAACTTGTTTGTTGTTCTTTTTGAAGTTCCCCTTCTTCTTTCCTTTGCCCTTTTTCTTGAAACTAGCGGTCTTATTGACCATCAACACTTGATGCTCCTTTTTGATTTCTACCTCCGCAGCTTTTATCATTGCGAAGAGCTCGGAAATTGACTTATTCATCCCTTGCATATTATAGTTCATCATGAAGCTTTTGTAGCTTGGTGGCAGTGATTGAAGAACTCTGTCAATGACACTATCAACAGGAAGATTAACTCCCAGTTGAGTAGTGATTATGATACCCAGACATTTTGAGTATATGCTCACTAAGAGAACTATTCTCCTCCATCTTGCAGTTGTAGAACTTATTGGAGACTTCATATCTCTCAATCCGGGCATTTGCTTGAAATATCAACTTCAACTCCTGGAACATCTCATATGCTCCATGATGTTCAAAGCGTCGTTGAAGTCCCGGTTCTAAGCCGTAAAGAATGGCACACTGAACTATCAAGTAGTCATCAGCTTTGCTCGACCAGGTGTTCATAACATCTGCTGTTGCTCCTGCAGCAGGTTTGGCACTCAGCGGTGCTTCCAGGACGTAATTCTTCTGTGCAGCAATGAGGATAATCCTCAAGTTACGGACCCAGTCCATGTAATTTCTACCATCATCTTTCAACTTTGCTTTCTCGAGGAACGCATTAAAATTCAACGAAGCAACAACACGAGCCATCTATCTACAACAAACATAGACATGCAAAATACTATCAGGTACTAAGTTCATGATAAATTTAAGTTCAATTAATCATATTACTTAAGAACTCCCACTTAGATAGACATCTCTCTAATCATCTAAGTGATCACGTGATCCAAATCAACTAAACCATAACCGATCATCCCGTGAAATGGAGTAGTTTTCAATGGTGAACATCATTATGTTGATCATATCTACTATATGATTCACGCTCGACCTTTCGGTCTCAGTGTTCCAAGGCCATATCTGCATATGCTAGACTTGTCAAGTTTAACCTGAGTATTATGCGTGTGCAAAACTGGCTTACACCTGGTGTAGATGGGCGTAGAGCTTATCACACCCGATCATCACGTGGTGTCTGGGCACGACGAACTTTGGCAACGGTGCATACTCAGGAAGAACACTTTTATCTTGAAATTTAGTGAGAGATCATCTTATAATGCTACCGTCAATCAAAATAAAATAAGATGCATAAAAGATAAACATCACATGCAATCAATATAAGTGATATGATATGGCCATCATCATCTTGTGCTTGTGATCTCCATCTCTGAAGCACCGTCATGATCACCATCGTCATCGGCGCGACACCTTGATCTCCATCGTAGTATCATTGTCGTCTCGTCAACTATTGCTTTTACGACTATCGCTATCGCTTAGTGATAAAGTAAAGCAATTGGTTCAACTATTGCTAACGCTTCCGCAAACGGTCTACGAGGGTACGTAGACAACACTCTCCCCTCTCGTTGCTATGCATCACCATGATCTTGCGTGTGCGTAGGAAATTTTTGAAATTACTACGTTCCCCAACAGTGGCATCCGAGCCAGGTTTTATGCGTAGATGTCATATGCACGAGTAGAACACAAGTGAGTTGTGGGCGATATAAGTCATACTGCTTACCAGCATGTCATACATTGGTTCGGCGGTATTGTTGGATGAAGCGGCCCGAACCGACATTTCACGTACACTTACGCGAGACTGGTTCTACCGACGTGCTTTGCACACAGGTGGCTGGCGGGTGTCAGTTTCTCCAACTTTAGTTGAACCGAGTGTGGCTACGCCCGGTCCTTGCGAAGGTTCAAACAGCACCAACTTGACAAACTATCGTTGTGGTTTTGATGCGTAGGTAAGAACGGTTCTTGCTAAGCCCGTAGCAGCCACGTAAAATTTGCAACAACAAAGTAGAGGACGTCTAACTTGTTTTTGCAGGGCATGTTGTGATGTGATATGGTCAAGACATGATGTTAAATTTTATTGTATGAGATGATCATGTTTTGTAACCGAGTTATCGGCAACTGGCAGGAGCCATATGGTTGTCGCTTTATTGTATGCAATGCAATTGCCCTGTAATGCTTTACTTTATCACTAAGCGGTAGCGATAGTCGTAGAAGCATAAGGTTGGCGAAACGACAATGATACTACGATGGAGATCAAGGTGTCGCGCCAGTGATGATGGTGATCATGACGGTGCTTCAGAGATGGAGATCACAAGAACAAGATGATGGCCATATCATCTCACTTATATTGATTGCATGTGATGTTTATCTTTTATGCATCTTATCTTGCTTTGATTGACCATAGCATTATAAGATGATCCCTCACTAAATTATCAAAGTATAAGTGTTCTCCCTGAGTATGCACCATTGCGAAAGTTCTTCGTGCTGAGACACCACATGATGATCGGGTGTGATAGGCTCTACGTTCAAATACTACGGGTGCAAAACAGTTGCACACGCGGAATACTCAGGTTAAACTTGACGAGCCTAGCATATAACAGATATGGCCTCGGAACACGGAGACCGAAAGGTCGAGCGTGAATCATATAGTAGATATGATCAACATAGTGATGTTCACCATTGAAACTAATCCATCTCACGTGATGATCGGACATGGTTTAGTTGATATGGATCACGTGATCACTTAGAGGATTAGATGGATGTCCATCTAAGTGGGAGTTCTTAAGTAATATGATTAATCGAACTTAAATTTATCATGAACTTAGTCCTGGTAGTATTAGCATATCTATGTTGTAGATCAATAGCTCGCGTTTAGCTCCCCTGTTTTATTTTTGATATGTTCCTAGAGAAAACTAAGTTGAAAGATGTTAGTAGCAAGGATGCGGATTGGATCCATGATCTGAGGTTTATCCTCATTGCTGCACAGAAGAATTATGTCCTTGATGCACCGCTAGGTGACAAACCTATTGTAGGAGCAAATGTAGATGTTATGAACGTTTGGCTAGCTCAATATGATGACTACTTGATAGTTTAGTGCACCATGCTTAAACGGCTTAGAATTAGGACTTCAAAGACGTTTCGAACATCATGGACCATATGAGATGTTCCAGGAGTTAAAGTTAATATTTCAAGCAAATACTCGAGTTGAGAGATATGAAGTCTCCAACAAGTTCTATAGCTAAAAGATGGAGGAGAATAGCTCAAGCAGTGAGCATGTGCTCAGATTGTCTGGGTACTACAATCGCTTGATCAAGTAGGAGTTAATCTTCCAGATAAAATAGTGATTGACAAAATTCTCTAGTCACCATCACCAAGTTAGTAGAACTTCGTGATGAACTATAATATGCAAGTGATAACGGAAACGATTCCCAAGCTCTTTGTGATGCTGAAATTGACGAAGGTAGAAATCAACAAAAGCATCAAGTGTTGATGTTAAACAAAACCACTAGTTTCAAGTAAGGGGACAAAGGGAAGAAAGGGGAACTTCAAGAAGAACGGCAAGCAAGTTGCTACTCAAGTGAAAAAACCCAAGTCTGGACCTAAGCTTGAAACTGAGTGCTTCTACTGCAAAGGGACTGGTCACTGGAAGCGGAACTACCCCAAGTAATTGGCGGATAAGGAGGATGGCAAAGTGAACATAGGTATATTTGATATACATGTTATTCATGTGTACTTTACTAGTGTTTATAGCAACCCCTCAGTATTTGATACTAGTTCAGTTGCTAAGAATAGTAACTTGAAACGGGAGTTGCAGAATGAACAGAGACTAGTTAAGGGTGAAGTGACGATGTGTATTGGAAATGGTTCCAATATTGATATGATCATCATCGCACACTCCCTATACTTTTGGGATTAGTGTTAAACCTAAAATAAATTTTATTTAGTGTTTGCGTTGAGCATGAATATGATTGGATCATGTTTATTGCAATACGGTTATTCATGTAAGTTAGAGAATAATTGTTGTTCTGTTTACATGAATAAAACCTTCTATGGTTATACACCCAATGAAAATGGTTTGTTGGATCTCGATCGTGGTGATACACATTTTCATAATATTGAAGCCAAAAGAAACAAAGTTTATAATGATAGTGCAAATTATTTGTGGCACTGTCGTTTAGGTCATATTGGTGTAAAGCGCATGAAGAAAATCCATGCTGATGGGCTTTTGGAATCACTTGATTATGAATCAGTTGATGCTTGCGAACCATGCCTCATGGGCAAGATGACTAAGACTCCGTTCTCCGGAACAATGGAGCAAGCAACAGATTTGTTGGAAATCATATATACTGATGTATGTGGTCCGATGAATATTGAGGCTTGCGGCAGGTATCATTATTTTCTGATTTTCACAGATGATTTGAGCAGATATGAGAATATCTACTTGATGAAACACAAGTCTGAAACATTTGAAAAGTTCAAAGAATTTCAGAGTGAAGTGGAGAATCATAGTAATAAAAATAAAAGTTTCTACGATATGATCGCAGAAATAAAATATTTGAGTTACGAGTTTGGCCTTCAGTTAAAACAATGTGAAATAGTTTCAATACTCATGCCACCTAGGAACACCACAGTGTAATGGTGTGTCCGAATGTCGTAACCGTACTTTATTAGATATGGTGCGATCTATGATGTCTCTTACCAATTTACCACTATCGTTTTGGGGTTATGCATTAGAGACAGCTACATTCACGTTAAATAGGGCACCATCTAAATCCATTGAGACGACACCGTATGAACTATGGTTTGGCAAGAAACCTAAGCTGTCGTTTCTTAAAGTTTGAGGTTGCAATGCTTATGTGAAAAAGTGTCAACCTGATAAGCTCAAACCCAAATCGGAGAAGTGCGTTTTCATAGGATACCCAAAATAAAATGTTGGGTACACCTTCTATCAGATATCCGAAGGCAAGATATTCATTGCTGAGAATGGAACCTTTCTAGAGAAGGATTTTCTCTCGAAAGAAGTGAGTGGGAGGAAAGTAGAACTTGATGAGGTAACTGTACCTGCTCCCTTATTGGAAAGTAGTTCATCACAGAAATCTGTTCCTGTGACTACTACACCAATTAGTGAGGAAGCTAATGATGATGATCATGTAACTTCAGATCAAGTTACTACTGAACCTCGTAGGTAAACCAGAGTGAGATCTGCACCGGAGTGGTACGGTAATCCTGTTCTGGAGGTCATGTTACTTGACCATGACGAACCTACGAACTATGAGGAAGCGATGATGAGCCCAGATTTCGCGAAATGGCTTGAGGCCATGAAATCTGAGATGAGATCCATGTATAAGAACAAAGTATGGACTTTGATTGACTTGCCCAAAGATCGGCGAGCCATTGAGATTAAATGGATCTTCAGAGGAAGACAGACGCTGATATTAGTGTTACTATCTACAAAGCTAGAATTGACGCAAAAGGTTTTCGACAAGTTCAAGCTGTTGACTACATGAGAGTTTCTCACTCGTATCTATGCTTAAGTGTGTCTGAATCATGTTAGCAATTACCACATTTTATGAAATCTGGCAAATGGATAAACAAAACTACATTCCTTAATGGATTTATTAAAGAAGAGTTGTATATGATGCAACAAGAAAGTTTTGTCAATCCTAAACGTGCTAACAAAATATGCAAGCTCCAGCGATCCATCTATGGACAGGTGCAAGCATCTCGGAGTTGGAATATACACTTTGATAAGTTGATCAAAGCATATAGTTTTATACAAACTTGTGGTGAAGCCTGTATTTACAAGAAAGTGAGTGGGAGCACTACAACATTTCTGATAAGTATATGTGAATGACATATTGTTGATCAGAGATAATGTAGAATTATTCTGCAAAGCATAAAGGAGTGTTTGAAAGGAGTTTTTCAAAGAAAGACCTCAGTGAAGCTGCTTACATATTGAGCATCAAGATCTATAGATATAGATCAAGACGCTTGATAAGTTTTTCAATGAGTACATACCTTGACAAGATTTTGAAGTAGTTCAAAATGGAACAGTCAAAGAAAGCGTTCTTGCTTGTGTTACAAGGTGTGAAACTGAGTAAGACTCAAAGCCCGACCACGGCAGAAAATAGAAAGAGAATGAAAGTCATTCCCTATGCCTTGGCCATAGGTTCTATAAAATATGCCATGCTGTGTACTAGATCTATTGTATACCCTACACTGTTTTTGGCAAGGGAGTGCAATAGTGATCTAGGAGTAGATCACTAGACAACGGTCAAAATTATCCTTAGTGGAATAAGGATATGTTTCTCGATTATGGAGGTGACAAAAAGATTCGTCGTAAAGGGTTACGTCGATGCAAATTTTGACACCGATCCAGATGACTCTAAATCTCAATCTGAATACATATTGAAAGTGGGAGCAATTAGCTAGAGTAGCTCCGTGCAGAGCATTGTTGACATAGAAATTTGCAAAATACTTACGGATCTGAATGTGGCAGACCCGTTGACTAAACTTCTCTCACAAGGAAAACATGATCACACCTTAGTACTCTTTGGGTGTTAATCACATAGTGATGTGAACTAGATTATTGACTCTAGTAAACCTTTTGGGTGTTGGTCACATGTCGATGTGAACTATGGGTGTTAATCACATGGTGATGTGAACTATTGGTATTAAATCACATGGCCATGTGAACTAGATTATTGACTCTAGTGCAAGTGGGAGACTGAAGGAAATATGCCCTAGAGGCAATAATAAAGTTATTATTTATTTCCTTATATCATGATAAATGTTTATTATTCATTCTAGAATTGTATTAACCGGAAACATAATACATGTGTGAAAAGATAGGCAAACAGAGTGTCACTAGTATGCCTCTACTTGACTAGCTCGTTGATCAAAGATGG
The DNA here is from genome assembly GCA_034509565.1 of Triticum monococcum. Classification (NCBI taxonomy): domain Eukaryota; kingdom Viridiplantae; phylum Streptophyta; class Magnoliopsida; order Poales; family Poaceae; genus Triticum; species Triticum monococcum. Next base: position 571,398,570 of record CM067841.1, on the reverse strand, counting down.
TTATGTTTCCTAACCATAGACATGAGTTGTCATTTGATTAACGGGATCACGTCATTAGGAGAATGATGTGATTGACTTGACCCATTCCATTATCTTAGCACTTGATAGTTTAGTTTGTTGCTATTGCTTTCTTCATGACTTATACATGTTCCTATGACTATGAGATTATGCAACTCCCGTTTATCGGAGGAACACTTTGTGTGCTACCAAACGTCACAACGTAACTGGGTGATTATAAAGGTGCTCTACAGGTGTCTCCGAAGGTACTCGTTGGGTTGGCGTATTTCGAGATTAGGATTCGTCACTCCGATTGTCGGAGAGGTATCTCTGGGCCCACTCGGTAATGCACATCACTATAAGCCTTGCAAGCATTGCAACTAATGAGTTAGTTACGGGATGATGTATTACGGAACGAGTAAAGAGACTTGCCGGTAACGAGATTGAACTAGGTATTGAGATACCGACAATCGAATCTCAGGCAAGTAACATACCAATGACAAAGGGAACAGCGTATGTTGTTATGCAGTCTGACCGATAAAGACCTTCGTAGAATATGTAGGTGCCATTATGGGCATCCAGGTCCCGCTATTGGTTATTGGCCAGATAGGTGTCTCGGTCATATCTACATAGTTCTCGATCCTGTTGGGTCCGCACGCTTAACGTTCGTTGACGATATAGTACTATATGAGTTATGTATGTTGGTGACCGAATGTTGTTCGGAGTCCAGGATGAGATCACGGACATGACGAGGAACTCTGGAATGGTTCGGAGATAAAGTTTGATATATGGGATAATAGTGTTTGGTCACCGGAAGGGTTCCGGAATTCACCGGAAGGGGTTCCGGATGTTTCCCAAAATGTTTGGGTATGAGAACACTTTATTTGGGCCAAAGGGGAAAGCCCACAAGGTTTTTGGAAAGCGCAAAAGGAAGTTTTGCGGAGTCCAGGGGCCAGACGCCAGGGTCCCTGGCATCTGGGTCCAAACGCCGGGAACCCTGGCGCCTGGCCCTGGAGTCCGAGAAGGACTCTTGCCTTTCGGGTGAAACCGACTTTGTGGAGGCTTTTACTCCAAGTTTCGACCCCAAGGCTCAACATATAAATAGAGGGGTAGGGCTAGCACCCAAGAGACATCAAGAAACACCAAGCCGTGTGCCGGCAACCCCGTACCCTCTAGTTTATCCTCCGTCCTAGTTTTCGTAGTGCTTAGGCGAAGCCCTCCGGAGATTGTTCTTCACCAATACCGTCACCACGCCGTCATGCTGCCAGAACTCTTCTACTACTTCGCCCCTTTTGCTAGATCGAGAAGGCAAGGACGTCACCGAGCCGAACGTGTGCAGAACTCGGAGGTGTCGTGCTTGGGGTACTTGGATCGGTCGTATCATGAAGACGTACGACTACATTAACCATGTTGATATAATGCTTCCGCGAACGGTCTATGAGGGTACGTAGACAACACTCTCCCCTCTCGTTGCTATGCATCACCATGATCTTGCGTGTGCATAGGAAATTTTTGAAATTACTATGTTCCCCAACAAAAAGATCCAAGAGATCAATTGTTGTGTCTCCAAGGGGTGCCTCCCTCCCCGTATATAAAGGAGTGGAGGAGGAGGAGGGGGCCGGCCACCCTAGGCGCGCCCCATGAGGAGTCCTACTCCCATCGGGAGTAGGACTCCCTTTTTCCATGTGGGAGTAGGAGAGGAGAGGGAAGGAGAGAGAGGGGAAAGGAACGGGGGGCGTCGCCCCCTCCTTGTCCAATTCGGACTGGGGGCGAGGGGGCGCGCGGCTGCCCTTTGGCCACCCCTCCTCTTCTCCATTAGGGCCCAATAGGCCCATTAGTCTCCCCGGGGGGTTCCGGTAACCCCCTGGTACTCCGGTATATGCCCGAAACTCCCCGAAACCATTCCGGTGTTCGAACATAGTCGTCCAATATATCGATCTTTACGTCTCGACCATTTCGAGACTCCTCGTTATGTCCGTGACCATATCCGGGACTCCGAACTACCTTGGGTACATCAAAAACCATAAACTCATAATATAACCGTCATCGAACTTTAAGCGTGCGGACCCTACGGGTTTGAGAACTATGTAGACATGACCGAGACACGTCTCCGGTCAATAACCAATAGCGGAACCTGGATGCTCATATTGGCTCCTACATATTCTACGAAGATCTTTATCGGTCAAACCGCATAACAACATATGTTGTTCCCTTTGTCATCGGTATGTTACTTGCCCGAGATTCGATCGTCGGTATCTCAATACCTAGTTCAATCTCGTTACCGGCAAGTCTCTTTACTCGTTCCGTAACACATCATTCCGCAACTAACTCATTAGTTTCAATGCTTGCAAGGCTTAAGTGATGTGTATTACCGAGTGGGCCCAGAGATACCTCTCCGACAATCGGAGTGACAAATCCTAATCTCGAAATACGCCAACCCAATAAGTACCTTCGGAGACACCTGTAGAGCACCTTTATAATCATCCAGTTATGTTGTGACTCTTGGTAGCACACAAAGTGTTCCTCCAGTAAATCGGAGTTGCATAATCTCATAGTCATAGGAACATGTATAAGTCATGAAGAAAGCAATAGCAACAAACTAAACGATCAAGTGCTAAGCTAACAGAATGGGTCAAGTCAATCACATAATTCTCCTAATGATGTGATCCCGTTAATTAAATGACAACTCTTTGTCTATGGCTAGGAAACATAACCATCTTTGATCAACGAGCTAGTCTAGTAGAGGCATACTAGTGACACTCTATTTGTCTATGTATTCACACATGTATCATGTTTCCGGTTAATACAATTCTAGCATGAATAATAAACATTTATCATGATATAAGGAAATAAATAATAACTTTATTATTGCCTCTAGGGCATATTTCCTTCATGTTTATGGTTCCTCGTGTAGATGCCTAATTATCGATTCATCCTTTGTAGCCCGCAACGCGTGAACATCAGCAATGCAGCTGAGGACGATGGTGTCCCTGCACCTTCTATGGCAGAGAGCGGGTCCGTGGAGCATCCTATTCCCCCCTCTGGCCCTAATGGGCTGGGGGAAGCGACGTCGCACCCAACCCCTACCGCTGACAACACGGGGGCAGGCGTCGGCGATTCATTGGCTGAGGTCCTGTCCGCGGCCGCCGAAGACCACAGGGAAGAAGTCCCCATGGTTACGGAAGAAGAGTTGGGCCAAGGTGGATCCTCGGCCCAAATCACTCTAGGACTGCCAAAGCAGCCAGAGGTTACCGTCCCTGCCACCACGGTGGGTGAACACTAAGCGGCTCCACCTTCCCCTCTTGCTCCAAAGTAGGTCCCCATGGGGTGGCCCATGGAGATGGAGGTCGTCGTGGCGAGCTCCTCCATCCCGGAAGAGCACCGTAACCTCATTGGCATGACACTGGGGAGCTTCCAGTCTATGGAGGCCGGAATGCAAGAGGCCTTCAAGGGTCTCCTTAGAGGCTTTGAGGTATGTTTACCGTACTTGAAATTCACCCTGTAGTATATATATATTGTCAATTTTATGCCAGACCTCTTCTGGCGTGGCTAAAAAAACTTCTATTAGAAGACAATACGATAATTTATATCATAGCCATCAGTAGCCCCCGAGCCCTAAGTTGGTTTAAATAACTGACTTGGGGGTCGTCTTGATGTTTGTGTGAATATGACCATACAGTAGCCCCCGAGACTCTTGTTGGTTTGGTATAAAGCCATCAAAGGATGGAAATCGAGCTTGGACGGCTAATTGTTTTAATCATTTGTGTAGGCCTCTATTTCGGCTCCGAGCTCTATCTCCCAAGAGTTAGCGAAGATGAACTGGAAGTTGAAGCGGTCCGAAGAGGACCACGATCTGATACAAAAGCAGATCAAAAATGTCCAAAGTAAATGAAGAGTTCAATACAAAACAATATATCTTTTATCGTTGTTTGAGCTTATTGTAATGTCGGGCCTATATTGTGACACCTGCTTATATGTCTCCAACGTATCTATACTATTTGATTGTTTCATGCTATATAGTATCAATTTTGGATGTTTTATATGCATTTATATGTCATTATATATCATTTTTTTGGACCAACCTATTAGCTTAGTGCCAAGTTCCAGTTGCTTTTTTTCGCCTGTTTTTGGTTTACCAAAATATCAGCACCAAACGAAGTCCAAATGCCATGAAACTTTTTTGGAGATTTTTTTTCTAGACAAAAGAGACCCTTGAAGCTTCGGGAGAGGGCCAGAAGATGAAGGAGTGGCCCACAAGGCACCAAGGCATGCCCAAGGGAGTAGGCGTGCCCTGGTGTCTTGTGGGGCCCATGAGCGTCCGTTTGACCTAATTTCACCTTTACAAATTCTCTAAAATCGGGAAACCAACAGAGAGCCACCCAAAACATTTTTTTCACCTCCGCAAGCTTCTGTTCTCGTGAGATCCCATCTGGAGGCCTTTTTTGGTACTCTATCGGAGGGGGAACTGATGACCCATAAGTATAGGGGATCAATTGTAGCTATTTTCGATAAATAATAGTGTCAAACCCAACGAGGAGCAGACGGAAATGACAAGTAGTTTTCGGTAAGGGGTTGTCTGCAAGTGCTGAAATTGTAAGTAGCAGAGTAGTTTGATAGCAAGATAGTTTGTAGCGAGCAAGTAATGATAATAGTAACAAAAGTGCAGCAAGGTAGCCCAATCCTTTTGAGGCAAAGGACATGCCAAAATGGTCTCTTATGATAAGCAAAGCATTATTGAGGGTACATGGGAATTTCATCTAGTCACTTTCATCATGTTGGTTTGATTTGTGTTCGCTACTTTGATAATTTGATATGTGGGTGGACCGCTGCTTAGGTGCTGTTCTTACTTGAACAAACCTCCTACTTATGATTAACCCCCCTCCCCGCAAGCATCCGCAACTACGAGAAAAGTATTAAGAATAAATTCTAACCATAGCATTAAACTTTTGGATCCAATCGGCCCCTTACGAAGTAGCGCATAAACTAGGGTTTAAGCTTCTATCACTCTCGCACCCCACCATCTAATTGCTACTCCACAATGCATTCCCTTAGGCTCAAATATGGTGAAGTGTCATGTAGTCAACGTTCACATGACACCACTAAGGGAATAACATCATACATGCTATCAAAATATCAAACACATATCAAGTTCACATGATTACTTCCAACATCATTTCTCCCGTGACCTCAAGAACAAAAGTAGCTACTCACAAATGATAAACATGTTGATGATCAGAGGAGTAATAAATAGCATAATGGATCTGAACATATAATCTTCCACCAAATAAACCATATAGTAATCAACTACAAGATGTAATCAACACTACTAGTCACCCACAAGCACCAATCTATAGTTCCGGTAACAAGATTGAACACAAGAGATGAACTAGGGTTTGAGAGGAGATGGTGCTATTGAAGATGTTGATGGAGATTGCCCTCCCCAAGATGGGAGAGTTGTTGGTGATGATGATGACCATGATTTCCCCCTCCGGGAGGGAAGTTCCCCCGGCGGAATCACTCCGGCGGAGGGAAAAAGTGCTCCTACCTAAGTTCCTCCTCGAGGCGGCGACGCTTCATCCCGAAAGTCCTCTCTTTATTTTTTTTCTAGGTCAAAATGACTTATATACCAGAAGATGGGCACCGGAGGTGGGCCGATGAGGCCACAACCCACCAGGGCGTGCCTAGGGGGGGGCCTGGCGCGCCCAAGTGGGTTGTGCCCACCTGGTGGTCCCCCTCTGGTGTTTATTGGCTCCAGTATTATCCATAAAAAATCTCCGTGAAGTTTCAGCTCATTTGGAGTTGTGCAGAATAGGTGGCCTGACGTAGCTTTTCCAGGTCCAGATTTCCAGCTGCCGGAATTCTCCCTCTTTGTGTGTTCCTTGCAAATTATGAGAGAAAAGGCATTAGAATTACTCCAAAAAGCATTATTATAGATAAAAACATTATAAATAACAGTAAGAAAACATGATGCAAAATGGACGTATCAACTCCCCCAAGCGGTGGAGCCCTCCGTGGACTCGCGCAACTGTTACCCTTCGTGGGTTGAAGTCTCCATCAACGTGGATATACGATAGCACCACCTATCAAAATCATGCCAAAAATCTCCGTGTCTACATTGCGTTTGCTCCCTCCAAACTCGTCCCTTTACCTTCATGTGCAATGTTTTACATTCCGCTGCTATAGTCTTAGACTTGCATGTGTAGGTTGATTGCTTGACTAGTGCTAAGTTGCTAAAATCTGCCAAGACTTAAAATTGGGAAAGGGCTAGATTTTTATTTGGTCAAGTTGTCTAATCACCCCCCCCCCCCTCTAGACATATTTTCGATCCTACAAGTGGTATCAGAGCTTTGGTCTTCATTCGCCTTGATTTCCATAACTTTTGGTGATCATAGCCTTGGTTTCACAACCTAGGAGAGTATGGCGTCTAGCGAGGGAAATTACCACCATAGAGGTCCTTACTTTGATGGTACTAATTTTGCTAGTTGGAAGCATAAGATGAAAATGCATATTCTTGGACATAACCCCGTCGTTTGGGCCATTGTATGTATTGGCTTGTAAGATGAATTCTTTAATGGGAAAGAACCAAACCGTGAAGCTACCGCGAAAGAGTTGAAGATGCTGCAATACAATGCTCAAGCTTGTGATATTCTCTTCAACGGATTGTGCCTCGAAGAATTCAACAAAATCAACCGTCTGGGATAAAGGCTAAGCAATGGTGGCCAACACCCGCACCTCTTTCTTGGGACAGTTACCCCCAACGGGTAGGGTGCAGTGGGCGGCCGCGCGGGGGTGCGCCACGTGGTGTGCCCAGCCGCCACTATGTGTCGCTAGTTGTGCGCACACACAGGAAACGGTTTTTTTTAATTCATGCATGTGTTTGCTTTTTAAAATTTTGTGGGGTTTTGGATATTTCCTGGTTTTTCCTAGGTTTCCTAAAAATATAATTTGATTATGTTTATTTATTTATGTTGGATTTCTCGCATGAAGCACGTCCACGTCCTGTAAAAAACACAATCGTGAAACACATTTGTGCTTTCACATGAACTCGCCACTATGCTTTCCGAAAGTGAAAAAACACAGCTATGCTTCTCATAGATGTGCTTTCGCAACAAGCACAATTGTGTTTTTCTGAAAAGTGAAAAGCATAGCTTTGCTTACACGTTAGCACACCTGTACTTTTCGAGAAGTGAAAAAACAAGTGTGTTTCGTGGTGATGCGTATTTTTTGGGGCACCATGAAGCAGACATGTGCCTGAAGTGTGCTTCCCTATTTTTATTTATGTTTTTCTTCTTCTACCCTGGTATTTTCAAGAAAAAAACATCTAAACCTATTAACATGGGATTTTGTCTCTGAAATCTCAATGCAAGAAACCCACTTGTGAAAATGGTTCGAGATTTAGATGCATGGCTCAATAAATAAAATATTAAATCTATGAAGAAAAACCCAAAACTTCTAATTGTGACAAAAAATGGTTCGAGATTTAGATGCATGGCTCAAGAAATAAAATATTAAATCTATGAAGAAAAACCCAAAACTTCTAATTGTGACAAATATCACATATGCAATGTGTCACTTATCACCATCAAAGAATGTGTGAGTAACCTTTGCAAGGGCTACCGTGAACTACTGATTTCTCTTTTGAATTTTCCTCCGCCGATGTAACTGCTTTTTTAGAGGTGCCGATGTAACTGCTTGTTTTTGAGAGGGAGAGAAGATGTAATAACTTTTTTTGAGGGAAAAAGCCTTTATTCATTCAAAGGCCACATTCAGTGGGATACAAGTTTGGTCATGAGGCTGGCCAAGCCAAACATGACGACCAAAAGCTAAGCTTAAAGCAAATCTAGCTAGCTTATGGGCTTCTAAACTAACATGACGGCCTTCAAAAGAGAAATTACATTGGAACGATAATGATCTTGACTTAATTTCAGAGATGATCGAACCATAGGAGCCCTTGTGTCCTCTTGTTATGTCACCAATAAGCTGCTTACAATCTGAAGCAACCACCATTTTGTGAATATGAAGATCTTCCGCTAGAGCAATAGCCTCCCGGCATGCAATAGCCTCAAGTGTTGCCGGATCCCAAATCCCCGCGACGACCAAAGCTGAGCTCCCCAAGAAAACACCATTGTTATCCTTGCAAATAGCTACTGTCGTTCCCCCTCTATGTGTCCGTATAGCTGCATCAACATGGATCTTGGCATAATTTGCTGGGGGCGCCTTCGGTCTCTATCTGACCATGCTAGTGCTTGTTGTACTTTGGCAAACGGGCTTTGGAACTCTCACTGCTTCCAAGTCGGATATGAAGCGAGTAATGAAAGCATGTGTTGCATGGGGGGTTTGAAAAGTTGCCTCATGTATAGCCTTTCTTCTCGATGTCCAGCTTGCCCAAAGTGTTATTGAGAGGAGAACAAACTTTTCATGAGAAAGTGCAGCAAGAAGACTAAACAGCCAGCTCTCGCCCTCATTTCTGTTGTAGCAACCAGTGTACTCCCTAGTTCCTCATCCACCAGGGCCCATATGCATCTCGAAACGGTACACACCAAGAGTGAATGCCGCCATGAATCCACTGCACCACAGAAACTGCAAGTGCTTGTGTTTGTCATATGGCGATGCACTCTGACATCCTCCGTCGATAGCGACTGACGGAGCTATGTACCTAGGGTAGGCGCACGGACCTGTCCAAAGAGCCCTACCCAAGGACATCCCTAGAAGAAGTCACCTTTCAATCGACTTGAAGGTATCCCACTCGACGGGTTCAAGACACTCGACCAAGAAGCTATCACTCGACCATGAAGCCAACCACTTGACTGCCAGGGGATCTAAAGTCACTCCGCAGGCAAACGGTCGGCTATTAAGTAGTCTTTATGGTCATTATAGCACTTTATTAGGGGCGTTACCAGTAACGCCCAACCTTAAATGTACCTTAAACCCTGCATTACTGAGGGCGGGAGGGGGCCGGCGAACTCTATATAAGCCACCCCCTCCTCAGTATGAAGGGTTCGCACCCCGGTTATCTACACACACATAATCCAATCAACCGCCTCCGGGCACCAAGACGTAGGGCTGTTACTTCCTCCGCGAAGGGCCTGAACTCGTACATCTTGGTGTGTTTACAACTTCCCAATAGCTGAGATCTAGCCTCTCCATTCATACCCCTCTACATCACTGTCAGAGTTAGAACCACGACAGTTGGCGCCCACCTTGGGGCAGGAGTCTTAGCGCCTAATTGGAGAAGTTGTGATTTTTCCGATCCGTTTGATCATGGTTTCCTGCGGAGTTTTGGTAGAGGACCGCGAGATCCGTCTCAGCACGCTCACCTTCATCGCCGACGACTCCGCCTGGCTTCAGGAGGCGCCGCTCGACATCGACGCGCTCCCCGTCCGCGGTGCGACGCACTTCCGCGCGTGCATTCGTGGCGTCCTCCTCCGGCAGCCGTCGACCCAATATCGGTTGGCCCCTGTGTCGTCTCCCCGCCCCGTCTCCCACTAGCGCAAGCGCTCAGGTCGGTCGAGACTCCAGCGGTGGGTGAGGCACGCCGTGGCCCGCCAGTCGGTGGCCCCACAAGTCGCGGCAATCGAGCCCGACGAATCCCTCTACGGCCTGTTCGACCTGTCGACTGGCTCCGCGGAGACCGCATCCGAGTGCGACAGCAGCGACCCTTTGGCTGAGGTTCTGGCGGTTGAGGGGACACACGGTCCTCCTGGATTCCCTCGCGCTGATGGAGGCGCGGGTGGGGGCGACCCGTCGCGTCCCCACGACGAGTACCTCCCCGAGCCTCTCACGTCATTGCAGCGAGAGGAGCTCCGCCGTCAGAACATGGACGCGCTCCACACTCCTATTGTTGGGGAAACCCCTGAGGCCCGGGCCTTGGAGGACGCACACTTGGCTAACCTGGCTGAGCGCACTCGACTGGAGAATCTACAGCGAATACTCGACGAGCAAGCGCGTCAGCGAGCTCCCGAGTCCAATCGACGACAGGAAGCTCCCGAGTCCAGTCGACGTCAGCTCTTCCCACAGCCGCAGGTATACCGAACCCCAGTTTAGAATTTGGGCACCGCGGCCCGTATAGCGGAGTCAATTCAGCCCTCCCAGTCGGAGGCTGGCAGGGGCCTGTTGCAGATCAGAGCGTTGCTCCGAGCGGCGGGAAACCAGAATTCTGCCGTTTCTCAGTCGCGGAACAGGATCCACAGTCGATCCGTTGCAACAGAAACAGTCCAGTCGGCTCACAGCCCGAGATCGCCCCCGAGGCGTGAGGGACGTGGAGACCGGCATGATTAGTACAGAAGAAATGAGCAGTATGATCACCGACCCGACCGCGATGATCGACGTCGAGTGCCAACCCCTCCCCCGAGGAGTGGGTCGTATGCGCCTCGACATCGAGACAACAGGCGCCCCCATAATGTTGGGCATAGGATTCCAGTCGACCCCAGGGACCCAGGCTTTGACGCGAGATCCATCCTCGTTCAAGGTTTGGTTGACACGAACAGGGCTCATCGAGAGGGCCACAACAGAGATGCGCCCGCCGGCAGCAGGGTACATGCTTCGGGGCCAGAATGTTTCAGTCGAGCCATCAGGGCCGCAGTGATTCCTCCCAACTTCAGGCTAGCGACTGGAGTCAGCAAGTTCACCGGTGAATCCAAGCCTGACACTTGGCTCAAAGATTACCGAGTGGCTGTACAGATTGGCGGTGGCAATGATGAGGTGGCCATGAAGCATTTGCCTCTCATGTTAGAGGGCTCAGCCAGAGCGTGGTTAAATCAGTTGGCACCCAGCAGCATCTACACTTGGGAGGACCTCTCCCGAGTGTTCGTCACAACCTTTGAGGGAACATGCAAGCGACCTGCAGGCCTTACAGAGTTGCGGTCTTGCGTGCAGAAACCGAATGAAACTCTGAGGGATTATATCCAGAGGTGGATCACATTGCATCACACAGTTGAGAATGTGCCAGACCACCTAGCAGTTTGTGCCTTCAAGGAAGGCGTTAAGTACAGGGAACTAAATCTGAAGTTCGGTCGAACTGGAGAGATGTCTCTGAATCGGATGATGGAGATTGCCACCAAGTACGCTAATGGTGAAGACGAAGACCGACTCCGAAGTGGCAAACTCAAATCAGTCGCCCAAGAAACCGGAGGAAAGTCCAGTCGGAAGCAGAAGCGGAAGGCCGAGCCAGCCGCTCCCGGGGAGGCCCTGGCCGTGGCCCAGGGAAACTTCAAGGGAAAACCCAAGGGCACCTGGAAGCCCAAGAAAGTCAAGGATCAAGATGGAAATGATGTTTTGGATCTGCCATGTCACATCCACACAAAGAAAGACGAAGAGGGTAATTTTATTTACCCAAAGCATACCACTCGATAGTGCCGGCTCCTGATCCAGCAGTTCCAGGGCAAGCAGCCCAAAGATAAGGAAAAAGAGACAGACAGGGTTGAGGACAAGGAAGACAGTGATGATGGATACCCCCAAGTCAATTCCACCCTGATGATTTTTGCCGATGTCGAAAGTAAGAGTTGACTAAAAGTCATTAACCGTGAGGTGAACATGGTTGCTCCGGCAACCCCCAGTTACCTGAAGTGGTCTCAGACTGCCATCACATTCGACCAGTCTGATCACCCGACGCACATTGCCACCCCTGGGAGGCAAGCTTTGGTGGTCGATCCAGTTGTCGAAGGCACTCGACTGACCAAGGTATTGATGGATGGTGGCAGTGGCCTGAACATACTGTACGCTAAAACTTTGAAAGGAATGGGCATTCCGATGTCCAGACTCAGTACCAGTAACATGAGCTTCCACGGAGTCATTCCTGGGAAGAAAGCCGAGTCACTCGGCCAAATTGCTCTTGATGTGGTTTTTGGTGATTCAAAGAATTACCGCAAGAAAAAGTTGACATTCGAGGTTGTGGACTTCCAGAGTGCTTATCATGCCATTTTGGGCAGGCCAGCTTACGCACGCTTCATGGCTCGACCATGTTACGTGTATCTCAAACTGAAGATGCCTGGCCCCAAAGGTGTGATCACTGTTATGGGCAACCGAAAGAAAGCAGAAGAGTGTTTTCAGAAGGGATCAAAGATCGCTGATGCTCAGATGGCAGTGGTCGAGCTGAAAGAGTACCAAAAGACTGTCGATCCGAGTGAATTGCTGCGAGCTAAGAAGCCTGCTTCAGAATTAGATTTTTAGTCGTCTGGTGAAACAAAGACAGTCCACATTCACCCGACCGACCCCGACGCTGCTCCGACTCACATCTCGACAACGCTCGACTCCAAATAGGAAGAAGCGCTCATCCAGCTCCTCCGTGAGAACTGGGACATCTTCGCATGGAAACCCTCTAACATGCCTGGAGTTCCTAGAGGGCTGGCTGAGCACCGTCTACGAGTCGACCCAAAATTCAAGCCTATGAAGGAACATCTTCGACAGTCCGCCGTCCAGAAGAAGCAAGCCATTGGCGAAGAGGTGGCTCGGCTCTTAGCAGCAGAGTTCATCCGAGAGATTTACCACTTCGAGTGGCTCGCCAATGTCGTCATGGTCACCAAGAAGGACAAGTCACTTCGCATGTGCATTGATTTCAAACATATCAATCGGGCCTGCCCGAAAGATCATTTTCCTCTCCCTCGCATCGACCAAATAGTCGACTCGACTGCGGGGTGCGAGAGATTGTCTTTTCTAGATGCCTATTACGGGTACCATCAGATCTGTCTGTATGGGCCCGACGAGATCAAAACAGTTTTCATCACTCCATTCGGATGCTTCTGTTACGTCACCATGCCGTTCGACCTCAAGAACGCCGGAGCCACATTCATGAGAATGATTCAGAAGTGTTTACTCACTCAAATCAGTCGGAATGTGGAGGCATACATGGATGATATTGTGGTCAAGTCCCGGAAAGGTTCCGACCTACGGGTTGACCTTGCTGAAACCTTTGCCAACCTCAGGAGGTATGATATCAAGCTCAATCCATCAAAGTGCACTTTCGGAGTTCCAGGTGGAAAGTTACTCGGTTTTCTTGTTTCCGAACGGGGGATCGATGCCAATCCTGAAAAAATTGGCACCATACTCCGGATGAAGCGTCCTGTACGCGTGCACGATGTCCAAAAGCTTACAGGATGCTTGGCCGCTTTAAGTCGATTCATTTCTCGTCTCGGTGAAAAGGCGTTGCCTCTTTACCGACTGATGAAGAAGTCTGACAAGTTCGAGTGGACTCCAGAAGCTGATGCAGCATTTGCAGAGCTCAAAGCTCTGCTCTCCACCCAGCCGGTGGTTGCTGCCCCAATCAGCAAAGAGTCTCTACTGCTTTACATTGCAGCCACAGGACAAGTTGTCAGTACAGTGCTTACGGTCGAGCGGGAAGAGGAAGGAAAGGCCTTCAAAGTTCAACGCCCAGTATATTATGTGTCTGAAGTTTTGACCCCTTCAAAACAAAGATACCCTCACTACCAGAAGCTTGTATATGGGATTTATATGACCACGAAGAAAGTTGCACATTACTTCTCTGACCACTCCATTACAGTCGTTAGCGATGCCCCACTATCAGAGATTCTGCATAACAGAGATGCAAGTGGTCGAGTGGCCAAGTGGGCGATTGAACTCCTTCCCTTAGATATCAAGTTTGAAGCAAAGAAGGCTATCAAGTCCCAAGCAATCGCAGATTTCATCGCCGAGTGGACTGAACAACAACTTCCGACTCAAGTTCACTCGGAGCACTGGACCATGTTCTTCGATGGGTCTAAGATGCTAAATGGTTCCGGTGCTGGGGTAGTCCTAGTCTCCCCCCGAGGAGATAAGCTCAGATATGTTCTCCAGATTCACTTCAATTCCTCCAATAATGAAGCAGAATATGAAGCGCTTTTGTATGGGTTGCGCATGGCCATTTCACTCGGTGTCCGTCGCCTCATGGTCTATGGCGACTCAGATTTGGTGGTAAATCAAGTGATGAAGGAGTGGGACGTCAGAAGTCCGGCAATGACTGGTTATTGCAATGCAGTGCGAAAGCTTGAAAAGAAATTCGAGGGGTTAGAGCTCCATCACGTCCCCCGACTGAAAAATCAGGCAGCTGACGATTTGGCAAAGATAGGCTCCAAGAGAGAGGCCATTCCCAGCAACGTGTTCCTGGAACACATTCACTCGCGGTCAGTCCAAGAGGATCCTTTTACAGAAGAAGCCCCACAGCCAAAAAGTGCCACAGATCCGACTGAAGTCGAAGTTCCTGCTATGGTCGACCTAATCATGGAGGTCCTGGCAATCACTCCCGACTGGACGATACCGTACATCGCGTATATCCTAAGGAAAGAACTCCCGGAGGACGAGGAAGAGGCTCGACAGATCGTCCGTCGATCCAAGGCCTTCACAGTCATAAAGGGACAGTTGTATAGAGAGAGCGCGACTGGAATCGGTCAGAAATGCATAACACCAGAGGAGGGTCAGATAATCCTTAATGATATCCACTCGGGGACCTGTGGTCACCATGCGTCCTCTCGGACCATTGTGGCTAAAGCATACCGAGTGGGATTTTACTGGCCAAGAGCAAATGAGATGGCAAAAGATATAGTCGACAAGTGTGGAGGGTGCCAGTTCTACTCCAACATGTCACACAAGCCTGCATCAGCCCTGAAGACCATTCCACTCGTCTGGCCCGTTACCGTCTGGGGACTGGACATGGTTGGTCCACTAAGAACGGGCAGGAGTGGATTCACTCATGTGCTTGTGGCAGTCGACAAGTTTACCAAATGGATCGAAGCTAAGCCCATCAAGAATCGGGAGGTTTTGTCAGCCGATGCCCACTTGTTCCTCCTCATTCTTAGTGGTTCGTTGTTGTCGTCCGGGAGGTCGATAACATGAGGAGGGGCTACAAGGGAAACATTCAATCGACCAGAGTTGCAATAAATGTTCAGTCGACCCAAAAACAGAATGTTAGCAATTGTACCAGGGTTGGAGGTAACTGCGTGTTGGGGAACGCAGTAATTTCAAAAAAAATCCTACGCACACGCAAGATCATGGTGATGCACAGCAACGAGAGGGGAGAGTGTTGTCTACGTACCAACGCAGACCGACTGCGGAAGCGATCACACAACATAGAGGAAGTAGTCGTACGTCTTCCCGATCCGACCGATCCAAGCACCGTTACTCCGGCACCTCCGAGTTCTTAGCACACATACAGCTCGATAACGATCCCCGGGCTCCGATCTAGCAAAGCGTCGGGGAAGAGTTCCGTCAGCACGACGGCGTGGTGATGATCTTGATGTTCTACCGACGCAGGGCTTCGCCTAAGCACTACAACGATATGATCGAGGTGGAATATAGTGGCAGGGGGCACCGCACACGGCTAAGGAACGACCTCAAGGATCAACTTGTGTGTCTAGAGGTGCCCCCTGCCCCTATATATAAAGGAGCAAGGGGGGAGAGGTGCGGCCAGCCTTGGGGTGCGCCAGGAGGAGTCCTACTCCTACCGAGAGTAGGACTCCCCCCCCCCCAAATCCTAGCTGGAATAGGATTCATCAAGGGGGAAAGAGAGAGAGGGGGGCCGGCCACCTCTCCTAGTCCTAATAGGACTAGGGGAGGGGGGAGGCGCGCGGCCACCTTGGGCTGCCCCCTTCTCCTTTCCACTAAGGCCCACTATGGCCCATATGATTCCCGGGGGGTTCCGGTAACCTCCCGGTACTCCGGTAAAATCCCGATTTCACCCGGAACACTTCCGATGTCCAAACATAGGCTTCCAATATATCAATCTTTATGTCTCGACCATTTCGATACTCCTCGTCATGTCCGTGATCACATCCGGGACTCCGAACAACCTTCGGTACATCAAAATGCATAAACTCATAATAACTTTCATCGTAACGTTAAGCGTGCGGACCCTAGGGTTCGAGAACAATGTAGACATGACTGAGACACATCTCCGGTCAATAACCAAAAGCGGGACCTGGATGCCCATATTGGTTCCTACATATTCTACAAAGATCTTTATCGGTCAGACCGCATAACAACATACGTTGTTCCCTTCGTCATCGGTATGTTACTTGCCCGAGATTCGATCGTCGGTATCCAATACCTAGTTCAATCTCGTTACCGGCAAGTCTCTTTACTCGTTCCGTAATGCATCATCCCGCAACTAACTCATTAGTTGCAATGCTTGCAAGGCTTAAGTGATGTGCATTATCGAGAGGGCCCAGAGATACCTCTCCGACAATCGGAGTGACAAATCCTATTCTCGAAATACGCCAACCCAACATCTACCATTGGAGACACCTGTAGTACTCCTTTATAATCACCCAGTTACGTTGTGACGTTTGGTAGCACCCAAAGTGTTCCTCCAGCAAACGGGAGTTGCATAATCTCATAGTAATAGGAACATGTATAAGTCATGAAGAAAGCAATAGCAACGTACTAAACGATCGGGTGCTAAGCTAATGGAATGGGTCATGTCAATCAGATCATTCAACTAATGATGTGACCTCGTTAATCAAATAACAACTCTTTGCTCATGGTTAGGAAACATAATCATCTTTGATTAACGAGCTAGTCTAGTAGAGGCATACTAGTGACACTCTGTTTGTCTATGTATTCACACATGTATTATGTTTCCGGTTAATACAATTCTAGCATGAATAATAAACATTTATCATGATATAAGGAAATAAATAATAACTTTATTATTGCCTCTAGGGCATATTTCCTTCAGTCTCCCACTTGCACTAGAGTCAATAATCTAGATTACACAGTAATGATTCTAACACCCATGGAGCCTTGGTGTTGATCATGTTTTGCTTGTGGAAGAGGCTTAGTCAACGGGTCTGCAACATTCAGATCCGTATGTATCTTGCAAATCTCTATGTCTCCCACCTGGACTAGATCCCGGATGGAATTGAAGCGTCTCTTGATGTGCTTGGTCCTTTTGTGAAATCTGGATTCCCTTGCCAAGGCAATTGCACCAGTATTGTCACAAAAGATTTTCATTGGACCCGATGCACTAGGTATGACACCTAGATCGGATATGAACTCCTTCATCCAGGCTCCTTCGTTCGCTGCTTCCGAAGCAGCTATGTACTCCGCTTCACATGTAGATCCCGCTACGACGCTTTGTTTAGAACTGCACCAACTGACAGCTCCACCGTTTAATGTAAACACGTATCCGGTTTGCGATTTAGAATCGTCCGAATCAGTGTCAAAGCTTGCATCAACGTAACCTCTTACGGTGAGCTCTTTGTCACCTCCATATACGAGAAACATATCCTTAGTCCTTTTCAGGTATTTCAGGATGTTCTTGACCGCTGTCCAGTGATCCACTCCTGTATTACTTTGGTACCTCCCTGCTAAACTTATATCAAGGCACACATCAGGTCTGGTACACAGCATTGCATACATGATAGAGCCTATGGCTGAAGCATAGGGAACATCTTTCATTTTCTCTCTATCTTCTGCAGTGGTTAGGCATTGAGTCTGACTCAACTTCACACCTTGTAACACAGGCAAGAACCCTTTCTTTGCTTGATCCATTTTGAACTTCTTCAAAATCTTGTCAAGGTATGTGCTTTGTGAAAGTCCAATTAAGCGTCTTGATCTATCTCTATAGATCTTTATGCCTAATATGTAAGCAGCTTCACCGAGGTCTTTCATTGAAAAACTCTTATTCAAGTATCCCTTTATGCTATCCAGAAATTCTATATCATTTCCAATCAGTAATATGTCATCCACATATAATATCAGAAATGCTACAGAGCTCCCACTCACTTTGTTGTAAATACAGGCTTCTACGAAAGTCTGTATAAAACCAAATGCTTTGATCACACTATCAAAGCATTTATTCCAACTCCGAGAAGCTTGCACCAGTCCATAAATGGATCGCTGGAGCTTGCACACTTTGTTAGCTCCCTTTGGATCGACAAAACCTTCCGGTTGCATCATATACAACTCTTCTTCCAGAAATCCATTCAGGAATGCAGTTTTGACATCCATCTGCCAAATTTCATAATCATAAAATGCGGCAATTGCTAACATGATTCTGACAGACTTAAGCATCGCTATGGGTGAGAAGGTCTCATCGTAGTCAACTCCTTGAACTTGTCGAAAACCTTTTGCGACAAGTCGAGCTTTGTAGAAAGTAACATTACCATCAGCGTCAGTCTTCTTCTTGAAAATCCATTTATTCTCAATTGTTTGCCGATCATCAGGCAAGTCAACCAAAGTCCATACTTTGTTCTCATACATGGATCCCATCTCAGATTTCATGGCTTCAAGCCACTTTGCGGAATCTGGCCTCACCATCGCTTCTTCATAGTTCGTAGGTTCATCATGATCTAGTAGCATGATTTCCAGAACTGGATTACCGTACCACTCTGGTGCGGATCTCACTCTGGTTGATCTACGAGGTTCAATAGCATCTTGTTTTGAAGTTTCATGATCATGATCATTAACTTCCTCACTTATTGGTGTAGGTGTCGTAGAGACAGTTTTCTGTGATGTAGTACTTTCCAACAAGGGAGTAGGTACAGTTACCTCGTCAAGTTCTACTTTCCTCCCACTCACTTCTTTCGAGAGAAACTCCTTCTCTAGAAAGGATCCATTCTTAGCAACGAATGTCTTGCCTTCGGATCTGTGATAGAAGGTGTACCCAACAGTCTCCTTTGGGTATCCTATGAAGACACATTTCTCCGATTTGGGTTCGAGCTTATCAGGTTGAAGCTTTTTCACATAAGCATCGCAGCCCCAAACTTTAAGAAACGACAACTTTGGTTTCTTGCCAAACCACAGTTCATAAGGCGTCGTCTTAACGGATTTTTATGGTGCCCTATTTAACGTGAATGCGGCCGTCTCTAGAGCGTATCCCCAAAACGATAGCGGTAAATCAGTAAGAGACATCATAGATCGCACCATATCTAGTAAAGTACGATTACGACGTTCGGACACACCATTACGCTGTGGTGTTCCGGGTGGCGTGAGTTGCGAAACTATTCCACAATTTTTCAAATGTACACCAAACTCGTAACTCAAATATTCTCCTCCACGATCAGATCGTAGAAACTTTATTTTCTTGTTACGATGATTTTCAACTTCACTCTGAAATTCTTTGAACTTTTCAAATGTTTCAGACTTGTGTTTCATTAAGTAGATATACCCATATCTGCTTAAATCATCTTCGAAGGTGAGAAAATAACGATATCCGCCACGAGCCTCAATATTCATCGGACCACATACATCGGTATGTATGATCTCCAACAAATCTGTTGCTCTCTCCATAGTACCGGAGAATGGTGTTTTAGTCATCTTGCCCATAAGGCACGGTTCGCAAGTACCAAGTGATTCATAATCAAGTGGTTTCAAAAGTCCATCAGTATGGAGTTTCTTCATGCGCTTTATACCGATATGACCCAAACGGCAGTGCCACAAATAAGTTGCACTTTCATTATCAACTCTGCATCTTTTGGCTTCAACATTATGAATATGTGTGTTACTACTATCGAGATTCATCAAGAATAGACCATTCTTCAAAGGTGCATGACCATAAAAGATATTACTCAGATAAATAGAACAACCATTATTCTCTGATTTAAATGAATAACCGTCTCGCATCAAACAAGATCCAGATATAATGTTCATGCTTAACGCTGGCACCAAATAACAATTATTTAGGTCTAATATTAATCCCGAAGGTAGATGTAGAGGTAGCGTGCCGACTGCGATCACATCGACTTTGGAACCGTTTCCCACGCGCATCGTTACCTCATCCTTCGCCAGTGTTCGCTTAATCCGTGGTCCCTGTTTCGAGTTGCAAATATTAGCAACAGAACCAGTATCAAATACCCAGGTGCTACTGCGAGCTCTAGTAAGGTACACATCAATAACATGTATATCACATATACCTTTGTTCACCTTGCTATCCTTCTTATCCGCCAAATACTTGGGGCAGTTTTGCTTCTAGTGACCAGTCTGCTTGCAGTAGAAGCACTCAGTTTCAGGTTTAGGTCCAGACTTGGGTTTCTTCTCCTGAGCAGCAACTTGCTTGCCGTTCTTCTTGAAGTTACCCTTCTTCTTCCCTTTGCCTTTTTCTTGAAACTAGTGGTCTTGTTAACCATCAACACTTGATGCTCCTTTTTGATTTCTACCTCCGCAGCTTTCAGCATTGCGAAGAGCTCGGGAATAGTATTGTTCATCCCTTGCATATTATAGTTCATCACGAAGCTCTTGTAGCTTGGTGGCAGTGATTGGAGAATTCTGTCAATGACGCAATCATCTGGAAGATTAACTCCCATCTGAATCAAGTGATTGTTATACCCAAACATTTTGAGTATATGCTCACTGATAGAACTGTTCTCCTCCATCTTGCAGCTATAGAACTTATTGGAGACTTCATATCTCTCAATCCGGGCATTTGCTTGAAATATTAACTTCAACTCCTGGAACATCTCATATGCTCCATGATGTTCAAAACGTCGTTGAAGTCCTGATTCTAAGCCGTAAAGCATGGCACACTGAACTATCGAGTAGTCATCAGCTTTGCTCTGCCAGACGTTCATAACATCTGGTGTTGCTCCAGCAGCAGGCCTGGCACCCAGCGGTGCTTCCAGGACGTAATTCTTCTGTGCAGCAATGAGGATAATCCTCAAGTTACGGACCCAGTCCGTGTAATTGCTACCATCATCTTCCAACTTTGCTTTCTCAAGGAACGCATTAAAATTCAACGGAACAACAGCACGAGCCATCTATCTACAATCAACATAAACAAGCAAGATACTATCAGGTACTAAGTTCATGATAAGTTTAAGTTCAATTAATCAAATTACTTAAGAACTCCCACTTAGATAGACATCCCTCTAATCCTCTAAGTGATTACATGATCCAAATCAACTAAACCATAACCGATCATCACGTGAGATGGAGTAGTTTTCAATGGTGAACATCGTTATGTTGATCATATCTACTATATGATTCACGCTCGACCTTTCGGTCTCCGTGTTCCGAGGCTATATCTGCATATGCTAGGCTCGTCAAGTTTAACCTGAGTATTCTGCGTGTGCAAAACTGGCTTGCACCCGTTGTAGATGGACGTAGAGCTTATCACACCCGATCATCACGTGGTGTCTGGGCACGACGAACTTTGGCAACGGTGCATACTCAGGGAGAACACTTCTTGATAATTTAGTGAGAGATCATCTTATAATGGTACCGTCAATCAAAGCAAGATAAGATGCATAAAAAGATAAACATCACATGCAATCAATATAAGTGATATGATATGGCCATCATCATCTTGTGCTTGTGATCTCCATCTCCGAAGCACCGTCATGATCACCATCGTCACCGGCGCGACACCTTGATCTCCATCGTAGCATCGTTGTCGTCTCGCCAATCTTATGCTTCCACGACTATCACTACCGCTTAGTAATAAAGTAAAGCATTACATCGCGATTGCATTGCATACAATAAAGCGACAACCATATGGCTCCTGCCAGTTGCCGATAACTCGGTTACAAAACATGATCATCTCATAC
Source organism: Triticum monococcum (assembly GCA_034509565.1). Taxonomy (NCBI): domain Eukaryota; kingdom Viridiplantae; phylum Streptophyta; class Magnoliopsida; order Poales; family Poaceae; genus Triticum; species Triticum monococcum. Next base: position 571,377,103 of record CM067841.1, on the reverse strand, counting down.
AATAAAATTTAGCATCATGCCTTGACCATATCACATCACAACATGCCCTGCAAAAACAAGTTAGACGTCCTCTACTTTGTTGTTGCAAGTTTTACGTGGCTGCTATGGGCTTTAAGCAAGAACCAATCTTACCTACGCATCAAAACCACAACGATAGTTTGTCAAATAGACTCCGTTTTAACCTTCTCAAGGACCGGGCGTAGCCACACTCGGTTCAACTAAAGTTAGAGAGACAGTCGCCTGCAAGCCATCTATGTGCAAAGCACATCGAGGGAACCGGTCTCGCGTAAGCGTACGCGTAATGTTGGTTCGGGTCGTCTCGTCCAAAAATACCGCTGAACCAAAGTATGACATGCTGGTAGGCAGTATGACTTATATCGCCCACAACTCACTTGTGTTCTACTCGTGTAAATAACATCAAACCATAAAACCTAGGCTCGAATGCCACTGTTGGGGAACGCAGTAATTTCAAAAAAATTCCTACGCACACGCAAGATCATGGTGATGCACAGCAACGAGAGGGGAGAGTGTTGTCTACGTACCAACGCAGACCGACTGCGGAAGCGATCACACAACGTAGAGGAAGTAGTCGTACGTCCTCCCGATCCGACCGATCCAAGCACCGTTACTCCGGCACCTCCGAGTTCTTAGCACACGTACAGCTCGATGACGATCCCCGAGCTCCGATTTAGCAAAGCGTCGGGGAAGAGTTCCGTCAGCACGACGGCGTGGTGACGATCTTGATGTTCTACCGACGCAGGGCTTCGCCTAAGCACTACAATGATATGATCGAGGTGGAATATAGTGGCAGGGGGCACCGCACACGGCTAAGGAACGATCTCAAGGATCAACTTGTGTGTCTAGAGGTGCCCCCTGCCCCTATATATAAAGGAGCAAGGGGGGAGAGGTGCGGCCAGCCTTGGGGCGCGCCAGGAGGACTCCTACTCCTACCGGGAGTAGGACTCCCCCCCCCCAAATCCTAGTTGGAATAGGATTCATCAAGGGGGAAAGAGAGAGAGGGGGGCCGGCCACCTCTCCTAGTCCTAATAGGACTAGGGGAGGGGGGAGGCGCGCGGCCACCTTGGGCTGCCCCCTTCTCCTTTCCACTAAGGCCCACTATGGCCCATATGATTCCCGGGGGGTTCCGGTAACCTCCCGGTACTCCGGTAAAATCCCGATTTCACCCGGAACACTTCCGATGTCCAAACATAGGCTTCCAATATATCAATCTTTATGTCTCGACCATTTCGAGACTCCTCGTCATGTCCGTGATCACATCCGGGACTCCGAACAACCTTCGGTACATCAAAATGCATAAACTCATAATAACTGTCATCGTAACGTTAAGCGTGCGGACCCTAGGGTTCAAGAATAATGTAGACATGACTGAGACACCTCTCCGGTCAATAACCAATAGCGGGACCTGGATGCCCATATTGGTTCCTACATATTCTACGAAGATCTTTATCGGTCAGACCGCATAACAACATACATTGTTCCCTTTGTCATCGGTATGTTACTTGCCCGAGATTCGATCGTCGGTATCCAATACCTAGTTCAATCTCATTACCGGCAAGTCTCTTTACTCGTTCCGTAATGCATCATCCCGCAACTAACTCATTAGTTGCAATGCTTGCAAGGCTTAAGTGATGTGCATTACCGAGAGGGCCCAGAGATACCTCTCCGACAATCGGAGTGAAAAATCCTATTCTCGAAATACGCCAACCCAACATCTACCATTGGAGACACCTGTAGTACTCCTTTATAATCACCCAGTTACGTTGTGACGTTTGGTAGCACCCAAAGTGTTCCTCCGGCAAACGGGAGTTGCATAATCTCATAGTAATAGGAACATGTATAAGTCATGAAGAAAGCAATAGCAACATACTAAACGATCGGGTGCTAAGCTAATGGAATGGGTCATGTCAATCAGATCATTCAACTAATGATGTGACCTCGTTAATCAAATAACAACTCTTTGCTCATGGTTAGGAAACATAACCATCTTTGATTAACGAGCTAGTCTAGTAGAGGCATACTAGTGACACTCTGTTTGTCTATGTATTCACACATGTATTATGTTTCCGGTTAATACAATTCTAGCATGAATAATAAACATTTATCATGATATAAGGAAATAAATAATAACTTTATTATTGCCTCTAGGGCATATTTCCTTCACTGCGTCCTCCATCTCTTGGTCGTCATCCTTGGCGTAAACCTCAGAAGTAGAAGCGCTGCAAATTTTGGAAGTCAGACAGTTAGCTCAATGAATCGACCAAAGATCTGTCCACGGTCGACGAAGGAAAGCAAGTTTCATTATTACCCAGAAATGGTAGGGACAGCTATCTTCATCTTGGGCAGAACCTTGGGCGGCTTGGAGAGCGCCGTGCGTGGGTGCTTGGGAACCTTCCCAGTCGGCGTTGGAGAAGAGGTCCGAGGGCGTTTCGACGACGGCCCAACGGAGGCAGTCGCCTTACCGCGTTCCTGCGTCGGGTCGTGTGCGAGCTTGGATCGCCTCTCCGGGCGGGGGGGGGGGTTCAATCTCCTCCTCCTCCTCTTCGCTGGAGTCGATGTCGTCACCTCCCTCTCCTCCTTCGTCAGACTCCCACTCGGCTTGGTCGTCTCCGCTCTCGCCCCCGCTCGCCTCCCCTTCCTCAGTCGCCTCCTGTGCCCCGTTGGGCGTCGAGTACATCTCGGTAGTCGCCTCGGAAACAACAGACAAGACAAAAGTCAATCGACCAACTCAAAGAAGACCAATGCAGAAAAAAAGATTTCAGTCAGAAGCATAAAGACATACCTGATCCACTTCATACGAGTTGTCGAGTGGAATTACCCTTCTGGCTCCTCGGGGGTTGTCTTTGTTCCCCGTGATGCTCGACAACCACCCCTCTAGCATCTCGTCGGTGACCTCCTCCGGGTGGATCCGAGTGGTGTCGTCGAGGCCCGAATACAGCCACATCGGGTGGTCTCGCGCCTGGAGCGGTTGAATGCGCCTCTAGAGAAAGGCCTCTAACAGGTCCATCCCAGTCACACCCTCAAGGACAAGCTCAACCACTCGACCGGCCAACACTTTGACTTGGGCCCTTTCCTCCGGCGTCACTTTCACAGAAGCTGGTTTTTTGGCTCGGTCAAGGGAGAAAGGAGGAAGACCAGTCGACTGTCCAGGGGTCACCTGGTCCTGACAATAGAACCAGGTCGACTGCCAACCACGGACCGACTTCGGGAAAGTAATAGACGGAAAACAGCTCTTCCCCCTCGTCTGGATCGCCAAACCCCCGCACAACTGGATCACCTTCGTCCTCTCGTCACTCGACTTGGCCTTCTTGACCGATTGAGAGCGGCAAGTAAAGATGTGCTTGAAAAGCCCCCAATGCGGACGGCAACCCAAGAAGGCCTCACAGATAGCAATGAATGCAGCAAGGTAGACAATGGAGTTGGGGGTAAAGTGATGGAGCTGCGCTCCGAAGAAGTTCAAGAAGCTCCGGAAGAAAGGATGGGGAGGCAGAGAAAACCCTCGGTCGATGTGGGTGGCTAGGAGCACGCACTCACCGTCGCGGGGCTGAGGTTCGATCTCTCCCCCCGGAAGATGCGCGGCCTCGTGGGGAATGACTCCCCCCTCGACCATGTCATCGAGGTCCTCTTGCCGGATCACTGTCGGCATCCAGTCGCCCTGGATCCAGCCTTTGGGCAGAGCGGACCTTGAGGAAGATCCGCCCCAAGCAGATTTCTTCCCCTTCCCCTGCGCCGCCGCCTTCTTCGCGCGCTCCAGGGCGGAGGTCTTGCCCTTCGCCATCGTCACCGGCAAAGTCTCGCACGGGCCTGTTGCGCTGGGGTGAGAACGGAGGTGGCGGAAGGGCTTGCGGAGGAAGAAGAAGAAGAAACGAGGAGAAGAGAGCGCACGGCTTGGAAACCCCGGGCCGGCGATTTATAAGGGGCCGCTCCCGAGTGGCTGATTGGTAGGCCCAACATATCCAGTCAAATCCCACAGCAGACGCACGCGTGGTACGTGGCGAAAAAGGTGATGCGGGGATCGAGGAGCTTCCGCTTTATCGCTTCCGATTACTGCGGCCGCTCTCGTCCCGCGCGCTTCCCAAAATCCAAAATCCCATGACATCCGCGGGCTGCAGAACAACTTGGCAAAACAGAAGACCCCGCTTGCGCCGACGCTCGGTGTGTCACAAACAAAGAAATTCACTCGACGGAAGACCTGGAATGGATCAAGGCGACTGAAAAAAAAGGGTCGGCAACGTCATCCGTGACAACTGACCCAACAAAGCTCTCATGTAGCCCGAAAGGCCAGTCGGAAAGTCCTCCAACTCTTTCCCCACTCAAACCTCGATCCATTCGGGGGCTAATGACGGAGCTATGTACCTAGGGTAGGGGCACGGACCTGTCCAAAGAGCCCTACCCAAGGACATCCCTAGAAGAAGTCACCTTCCAATCGACTTGAAGGTATCCCACTCGATGGGTTCAAGACACTCGACCAAGAAGCTATCACTCGACCATGAAGCCAACCACTCGACTGCCAGGGGATCTAAAGTCACTCCGCAGGCAAACGGTCGGCTATTAAGTAGTCTTTATGGTCATTATAGCACTTTATTAGGGGCGTTACCAGTAATGCCCAACCTTAAATGTACCTTAAACCCTGCATTATTGAGGGCAGGAGGGGGCCGGCGAACTCTATATAAGCCACCCCCTCCTTAGTATGAAGGGTTCGCACCCCGGTTATCTACACACACATAATCCAATCAACCGCCTCCGGGCACCGAGACGTAGGGCTGTTACTTCCTCCGCAAAGGGCCTGAACTCGTACATCTTGGTGTGTTTACAACTTCCCAATAGCTGAGATCTAGCCTCTCCATTCATACCCCTCTACATCACTGTCAGAGTTAGAACCACGACAGCGACTGTTTTGACAGTCTCCACAAGAACATGCGTACTTTTGTCGGGACCTCCGTCTTCCATAACAATTTCCATGACCCCTCCTCGGTTCTATATGATGAAGATCCAGCCGAACCCTCCAACCATGCTTCCCGCCTGTTCCTCGTCGTGACGAGCATGTTGTAGGCCGACCGAACGGTAAAATGGCCGCTCCTGTCACGAGCCCAGCTCCAGAAATTAGGCATGTTCATAGTGCATATTGGTATGTTTGATATCACACTGACGTCAAAAGGCATGAAGGTGGCATCCAGTAGCTGTTTGTTCCATGTGGCATTAGTGGCGTCGATAAGATCGGAGACCCTCAGAGGCGGGTTAGCTGAGATACACCCGTAGGGTCTCATCATTTCCTTGCGGGTAACCAATTGTCCTCCCAAATGTATGTACTCTCTCCGTTGCCTATACGCTTGATCAGACCTTGTTTCAAGGTGTCCCGGCCCTCAACAATTGCCCTCCATATCTGACTAGGCTGGCTTCCCAACGTTGCATGCAGGATCGAAGTGTGGGGGTAGTATATACTCTTAAGCACCCGGGCACTAAGAGACTCTGGGTCCTGTAGCAAGTGCCACGCTTGTCTTGCCAGCATCGTGAGGTTAAACAACTCAAAGTCTTTGAAACACAGCCCTCCAATACTCTTAGGTTGCATCATTGCCTTCCATGATACCCAATGAGGTATTCGTTGCCCATTAGTGCTTCCCCACCAGAACTTCTAAATCAACATGTTCAAATGCTCGCAAAGTCCTCTTGGCAGCTTAAAACATGACATTGGGAAGACAGGTACTATTTGCGCAACTGCTTTGACTAACACTTCCTTCCTTGCCATAGACATTGTCCGCTCAATCGAGCCTTGAATTTTTCTCCATGACCTACCTTTGAGATATTTGAAAGCACCATTTTTCGAGGTCCCGACATCCGATGGCATACCCAAATATTTCTCGTTCAACATTTCATTTGGGACGTTCAAAAGTCCTTTAATCTCATTACGGACACTCTCAGGAACACCCTTGCTAAAGAATATGGATGATTTAGCATAATTTACTCTCTGACCTATTGCTTGACAGTAGGTTTCCAGCACTTGGTTCACCTCGGTAGAACCCACAACATTTGCCTTGAAGAACAACAAGTTGTCATCAGCAAAAAATAAGATGGTTCACTGGTGGCACCGTAGCTGCTACCTACACCCCTCTCAAATTGGATGACTCCCCTCTTGATTTTAAAAGGCATGACAGGCCCTCTGCTGCTATCAAGAACAAATATGGAGATATTGGGTCACCTTGCCGGATCCCTCTTGAAGGTTTGAACTCCTCGAGCCTCTTCCCATTAAACATGACTGAGAAGTTTACTAAAGTAACAAGACTCGTAACAATCTCAACCCAGTTACTTGTGAATCCCAACTTGAGCATTATGGCACGTAGATAGTCCCATTCTACCCTGTCATAAGCCTTCATCATGTCCAACTTCAGAGCACAAGACTGGTTTTTCTTTGCCTTGTTCCTCTTCATGAAATGCAAGCATTCATAAGTAGTTATTATATTATCCATGATTAACCTGCCTGGAACAAATGCTGATTGCTCATCTGAAATTATATCTGGAAGGATTTGCTTGAGCCTGTTGGATATAACCTTGGAAGTGATCTTGTACAGCATGTTACAAAGGCTAATTGGACGAAACTGTGAGAGTAAGGTGGGGTTTTTTACCTTTGGTATGAGGACCAACATAGTATCATTAATGCATGCTAGTGATTCGGTTCCCTCGACAACCTTGAGCACTACCTTCATCACTTCATCCCCACAGACCTCCTAATGCCTCTGAAAGAAATGTGCAGGGAACCCGTCCGGGCCCGGTGCCTTGATGGGAAACATTTGGAACAGTGCTTGTTTGACCTCCTGCTGGGTATATGGTGCATTAAGGATCTCATTCATCGCTGGAGTAACCTTTGTTGGGACTGTATCAAGAACTCGGTCCATCTTTTGCACCCCTTTCGAAGTGTACAAGTTTTTGTAAAACTCCACGGTCAACGCTTCCATCTCTGCACTGTCCTCTGTCAAAGTACCATCGGCACGTTGAAGTGATTTTATCTGGTTTTTCCGGCGACGTCTGCTCGCTCTCAAATGGAAAAAATAGGTGTTTTGTCCCCATGAGTTAACCAATCAAGACATGCCCTCTGGCGCCACAACATTTCCTCGTGGTGGAACAGTTCAATCACTCTGTCTACAACCTTTGTCTCATCGTGTGACGGACCGGACCTTCCTGGGGCAGAGCACATATACTCCAGGTGGGCCTTTAATTGGTTGATTTCTTTTTTGACCGAGCCAAAGTGGGTGCGATCCCAAGCCGACAAGTCCCCTGCCAGATTCCCGAGCTTCTCATGCAGAGAGGCCGCGAATTCTGTTGGCTGCATGTTCCATCAGTGGCTGACAGTGGTAAATAAAGAATCTTCCCTCTCCCACATAGTTTCGTACTTAAAAAGTCTGGGACCCGCAGCGCATGCATGCAACTCACGTAGCGTGAGAAGGATTGGAATGTGGTCTGATCCGGCTGCACTTTTGTGGGTTAGGGCTGTAGATGGTAATGCCAAGAGCCACTCAGGGTTTACAAGACACCTATCAAGCCTCACCCTTGTGTACCTGCCTCCCGCGACCTTCTTTTTGAACTTCCAATCCGTTCCAGTATATCCAATGTCCGTCAGGCCGCATAAGTCCACCACTTCTCTAAACGCTTCAACTTGAGCTTGACTCCAGGTACCAACTCCGTCATGTTCACGGATATGTAAAACTTCATTAAAGTCACCTATTACCGCCCATGGCCTATTCTGTGTTTCAACTATCCCCCGTAGGGTATTCCACGTATGATATAGTTCCGGTACTTGGGCTTCACCGTAAACAAAGGTCACCCTAACCTGCACATCCGCCAAGCCATCAACAAGTGTATCAATATGGTACTTCGAGTAACCAGAAATTTCAACTTTTATTTCATCATTCCAGAAAATTCCAAGACCACCACTTCGTCCAGAACTACTAACAGCAAAGCTTTTATTGTAACCTAGAGTATCTGCTAAATTTTCAACTCTCGAACCCTCTATTTGTGTTTCTACAATGCAAAGGATAGAGGGGGCAAAGTGCCTCACTAAGTCGCGAAGCTCACGGACTGTCGCGGCTTTGCCAAATCCGCGACAGTTCCAACTTAGCAGACTCATTGTGCTGGGCGCGACCCCACTCGGAGGCCCTCCAATCGCGCATCGATGGTTTTGTTGAGGGCTGGAGCCTTGCTCACAGCGACTTCACTGGTAGACGAACTAGGTTTGGTTCTCTTCGGTTCCTGCTTGGACGAAGGATTCGCTGGAACAGTTGGTGCAGGGAGCAAGAGCATCGTTTTAGGCAGTACAGCTTGGCTTGGGGGATGTTGATCATTCATGAGAGCAGCCCCAGAAGCTACCCTTTTCCTGTTCTTTTCTACCTCCTGAAGGAAATATGCCCTAGAGGCAATAATAAAGTTATTATTTATTTCCTTATATCATGATAAATGTTTATTATTCATGCTAGAATTGTATTAACCGGAAACATAATACATGTGTGAATACATAGACAAACAGAGTGTCACTAGTATGCCTCTACTTGACTAGCTTGTTGATCGAAGATGGTTATGTTTCCTAACCATAGACATGAGTTGTCATTTGATTAACGGGATCACATCATTAGGAGAATGATGTGATTGACTTGACCCATTCCGTTAGCTTAGCACTTGATCGTTTAGTTTGTTGCTATTGCTTTCTTCATGACTTATACATGTTCCTATGACTATGAGATTATGCAACTCCCGTTTACCGGAGGAACACTTTGTGTGCTACCAAACGTCACAACGTAACTGGGTGATTATAAAGGTGCTCTACAGGTGTCTCCGAAGGTACTTGTTGGTTGGCGTATTTTGAGATTAGGATTTGTCACTCCGATTGTCGAAGAGGTATCTCTGGGCCCACTCGGTAATGCACATCACTATAAGCCTTGCAAGAATTGCAACTAATGAGTTAGTTACGGGATGATGTATTACGGAACGAGTAAAGAGACTTGCCGGTAACGAGATTGAACTAGGTATTGAGATACCGACGATCGAATCTTGGGCAACTAACATACCGATGACAAAGGGAACAACGTATGTTGTTATGTGGTCTGACCGATAAAGATCTTCGTAGAATATGTACGAGCCAATATGGGCATCCAGGTCCCGCTATTGGTTATTGACCAGAGAGGTGTCTCAGTCATGTCTACATAGTTCTCGAACCTGTAGGGTCTGCATGCTTAACGTTCGTTGACGATATAGTACTATATGAGTTATGTATGTTGGTGACCGAATGTTGTTCGGAGTCTGGGATGAGATCACGGACATGACGAGGAACTCCGAAATTGTCCGGAGATAAAGTTTGATGGGATAATAGTGCTTGGTCACCGGAAGGGTTCCGGAATTCACCGGAAGGGGTTTCGGATGTTTCCCGAAATGTTTGGGTACGAGAACACTTTATTTGGGCCAAAGGGGAAAGCCCACAAGGTTTTTGGAAAGCGCAAAAGGAAGTTTTGCGGAGTCCAGGTGTCAGGACCCCGATCCTAGGTCACACCGATCTAGCATGTAACACATCATATCACTTTGTGGCCTCACGCACGGTATTCCCACGGGTGCCACCTTACCTGGCCCGGGACCGTTTGCGCCTTTTGGCTCACGTATATGATAGTGTCGCTAGCATCCATATGACAAAGAACCCGGGCCGACATGGCTAGTCGTGAACCCAAAGCGGCACAGACCTATGGAGACAGGCATACATGAATCAACCTCGAGCATGTCGGTCAACAGCGTGAGAATCCGGGCTGTAGCACTGGGCTAACAGGACTCCGGTAACCCGGGCTGTAGCAGGCTAGGCAGGACTCCGGATGTCACCGCGTGACATTTCCCCGAAGGGACAGACATAGGGACGAAGTGAAACACATGCCGGCTAGTCAAGTGTCCTGAACAGTAGTGCTGGGCTAGCAGGACTCCGGTGAACCGGGCTGTAGCGGACTACTATGGCTCATGGAAGCACTAGACTACATTTCCCCATAAGAGAGACTGCCAAGGATGAACAACTAGATTGTCGGATCCCACACATACCAAGCATTTCAATCATACACACAATATGCTCGATATGTGTAAATACAACATGGCATCACAACATAACTCTACAACTCAAGTATTTATTCATTAGGCTCCGAGGAGCGAGATATTACAAACATGGGTCTCATGACCCAACATATAGAGCATACAAGCAACAAGCACATGCGGAAGCTTAACTTGTCTGAGTACAGACAACTACAAATGAAAAAGGCTGAGAAGCCTGACTATCTACCAGATCCTGCCGAGGGCACAAGATCGTAGCTGAGGTATCAAGCTAAACATCGAAGCCCACGTGGAACTACTAGCGAGACTGAAGCCTCTCTGCAAAAACATAATTTAAGCAAACGTGAGTACAATTGTACTCAGCAAGACTTACATCAGAACTAGCTACATATGCATCGGTATCAACAAAAGGGGGGGTGGAGTTTAACTGCGGCAAGCCAGCTTTGACTCGGTGGCTATCTGAACTACGACTGCAAGCAACTCTTTTGAGGTGGCGCACATGAGTCCACATATTCACCAATCAATACACCACTATGGATCCGCTCTCGTCTCCCTACGAGAAGGCCATCCATAGCACTCACACTTATCTTGCGAGTTTTAGAGTATCCACTTTCACTTGTCTATGAACTGTTATAGGCAACCCAGAAGTCCATTTACCGCGGACACGGCTATTCGAATAGATGATGTTAACCCTGCAGGGGTGTACTTCTTCACACACGCTCTCACCACTTATCGCCGTTTACATGACATGTACTCGGCAACCTTCAAGCGGAAGCCCAACGAGGGTGTCGGCCACGGCCTACCTAAACACTCAAGTCTCTAGTCCAGGTTTATCGCCTATCCAGGTTCCCTCCGTAGGGAGTCCGGCCGAGGTTTCCACATACGGCCCCGAACGATGTGAACAGGGTTCCCGAGACACCAAACGGGCGCCCGGTACACCGTGCCACGATGTATCTACCGCATCATAGCCCACCCCTAGGGTCAGCGCTACGCACGGCCGCCAACACATAACCCACAAACACCAGAAACTAGTTGCAACTCCTGGACAGAGTACTAGGGTGATTAAGAAGCCGAGAGGGTCCATTGGTTTCGGGCCCAATGCGCGGTAGTAACTGTTTCATGGATCACAAACACAGAACTCAGTTCCTGAGGACGGCTTAAATGAGACAACCCACCATGTACTCTTACATGGCCTCTCACCGCTACCTTTACCAAATCGTGTTCACACACTTAGCTCACACACAGTAGGACATGTTTACACACCTCCGATCCATCCCCGATGAATCAGACCTGACTCAACTCTAAGCAGTAGCAGGCATGGCAAACAAGCATGAACGAGTAGGCACATCAGGGCTCAAACAATTCCTACTCATGCTAGTGGGTTTCATCTATTTACTGTGGCAATGACAGGTCATGCAGAGGATAAGGGGTTCAACTACCGCAACAAGTAACAGATGAATCGTTGTTGTACTAATGCAGTAAAAGAGAGCAGGAGCGAGAGAGTGGGCTTGTATCGGAATGAACAAGGGGGTTGTGCTTGCCTGGCACTTCTGAAGATAACATTGAGTCTTCATCAGTGTCAACGATCACAGCGTCGGAGCAGCGTCTACCGAGAGGGGACAAACACCAACAATAGAGAAAGAAACACAATCAATGCAATGCACAATATGATGCATGATCATGGCATGTCAATATGCTGTGGTTGAGCTAATGCAACTAGTAACATGTTAAATGGAGTTGGTTTGAACACTAGGCTCAAATTCAAATTCAAACTATGAATTCAAATAGTGCATTATCATGTTTTGGACTAAACAGTGAGGTTAAGTTGTTCAAACATGCATGAAGATGCCATAAACAGATTCCTTGAATTTTTCTGATAATTTTACATATATAATTTATTTCATTTGGAGTTACGGTTGAATTTCTATGATTTTTAGAAGTTTAGGCAATTTTCTGGAATTTTCTGAATTATTTTAAAACAGAAATTAATTACTGCGTCAGCATGACACCAGGGTGACGTAAGCAAGTCAACAGGGCTGGTCTGGGTCAAACTTGACCAGTGGGGCCCACTGGTCAGTGACCCAGGGCTGGTTTCTGTGGCTGACGTGTGGGACCAGGTCAACGGTGACGTGGCCAGGTCAAACTGACCCGTGGGGCCACGGTCATTAGCTTAAATTAAACAGGGTATAACCCTGTGGTTAATTAACGGGTGGGGCCCGTCTGTCAGCGTCTGTTAGGGAGGGATTAGTGGTGATTAGTCTTAATTAAGCGACCACGTCAGCGGTCGACGCCGGCGACCAAAAGCACGGCGGTGGCTCGCCGGAGATGCTCGGGACGGAGCTACAGAGCATCGTTTCGCTCGTGGTTTGTGGCTACGGCGAGCTGGGAGACTCGCGCATCCAGCGGTGGCAACACCTCGCGCCGGGGTTGACTAAATCGACGGCGGCGGCAACTTTTGCGGCGGCCGGAATTCGGGCAAGGTCGGGGTTGGCGCTAGGTGGCACAGCAGGTCGAACGGGTGGGCGCGCCCGGCTCCTGCGAGAGTGCTGAGCACGGGGCAAAGCTTGGGCGTGGGTGGCGGCAGCTGTGGCCGTGGCGGCGATGAGGTACGGCGGCGGCGAGCTCTCGGGCTCAACAAAGGTCGTGGTTAGAGGGTGAAATCGGCAACGGAGAGAGAGGGGTTCGGTGCGGAGGCTCGCAGAGAGTCCAACGAGTGCGAGGTCGGGGTCGGGGACGCCCGGTAGCTCCCGAATCGACGACGGTGGCCGGCGATGGAAACGGTGATGCTGGCATCGTCGATGGCGGCGATTCGATGCGCCCCAGGCTGCGTGGCTCGGCAAGGACGATGCAGGCGTCAAAGCGGAGCACTAGAGCACAACCGTTGGGCGGGGGAGGGCTGGTGGCCGCGGTGGACGGTGTCGGCGGCAACGAGCTCCGCTCGGTCGCGCGAGAGAGAGAGAGCAGAGAGGTGGGGAACCAGAGAAGCAAGAGGAGGACAGAGGGGCTCCAGGGCATATCCAAGCACGGGATCAGGGAGAAGGACAGGCCTCCAGCGCGAAGCAGGAGGTGGCCGTAGCTGCGCGTGCGTCGACACGCACCTGCTCCTACTGGCAGGAGGAAGACGACGCGGTGGGGGTAGGTGGGCTGGACCAGGTAGGTGGGCCGCCAGGTGGGTGCGGGTAAGAGGCCCGATGGCCTTTCGTTTTTCTTTTGTTTCTGTTTTGTATTTTTTTGTAATTGTGTTTGGATTTATTAAAAATGCCAGAGCATTTCCAAAAATCATGCAACTGACTATGGCCACTGTTTGGAATATTTCCAACAGTAAACATTTCAGTTTGTGATTATTTAGGCATTTAAAATATTTTATAGGATTTAAATGCTCAAATGCAAATATTGTATGATTTAATTCAGTGACCCCCAATTAACCTAGAAAATGTGCAATATTTTTGGCAGAGGTTCAAGACCAATCCAAAGATGATGAACATTTTAGAGGGGCATTTTGGGTTCAGTGAAATGATTTTTATTTGGACCCTAGTTAAGTTTCATTTGCTGCTAGGGTTTATCAGCCCCATTTTGAAAATTAAAAGAAATTGAAATTGATGCATGATGCAATGCCACTAATTACAAGAAGATTTCTAGGGCTGTGACACCAGGGGCCAGACGCCAGGGTCCCTGGCGTCTAGGTCCAGACGCCGGGAACCCTGGCGTCTGGCCCTGGAGTCCGAGAAGGACTCTTGCCTTTCGGGTGAAACCGACTTTGTGGAGGCTTTTACTCCAAGTTTCGACCCCAAGGCTCAACATATAAATAGAGGGGTAGGGCTAGCACCCAAGAGACATCAAGAAACACCAAGCCGTGTGCCGGCAACCCCGTCCCCTCTAGTTTATCCTCCGTCCTAATTTTCGTAGTGCTTAGGCGAAGCCCTGCGGAGATTGTTCTTCACCAACACCATCACCACGCCGTCGTGCTGCCGGAACTCATCTACTACTTTGCCCCTCTTGCTGGATCGAGAAGGCGAGGACGTCACCGAGCCGAACATGTGCAGAACTCGGAGGTGCCGTGCTTTCGGTACTTGGATCGGTCGGATCATGAAGACGTACGACTAAATCAGCCGCGTTGATATAACGCTTCCGCAAACGGTCTACGAGGGTACGTAGACAACACTCTCCCCTCTTGTTGCTATGCATCACCATGATCTTGCGTGTGCATAGGAAATTTTTAAAATTACTACGTTCCTCAGCAGTGGCATCCGAGCCAGGTTTTATGCGTAGATGTCATATGCACGAGTAGAACACAAGTGAGTTGTGGGCGATATAAGTCATACTGCTTACCAACATGTCATACATTGGTTCGGCGATATTGTTGGATGAAGCGGTCCGGACCAACATTACGCGTACACTTACGCGAGACTGGTTCTACCGACGTGCTTTGCACATAGGTGGCTGGCGGGTCTCAGTTTCTCCAACTTTAGTTGAACCGAGTGTGGCTACGCCCGGTCCTTGCGAAGGTTAAAACAACACCAACTTGACAAACTATCGTTGTGGTTTTTATGCGTAGGTAAGAACGGTTCTTGCTAAGCCTGTAGCAGCCACGTAAAATTTGTAACAACAAAGTAGAGGACGTCTAACTTGTTTTTGCAGGGCATGTTGTGATGTGATATGGTCACGACATGATGCTAAATTTTATTGTATGAGATGATCATGTTTTCTAACCGAGTTATCGGCAACTAGCAGGAGCCATATGGTTGTCGCTTTATTGTGTGCAATGCAATCGCCCTGTAATGCTTTACTTTATCACTAAGCGGTAGCAATAGTCGTAGAAGCATAAGGTTGGCGAAACGACAACGATGCTACGATGGAGATCAAGGTGTCGCGCCAGTGATGATGGTGATCATGACGGTGCTTCGGAGATGGAGATCACAAGCACAAGATGATGGCCATATCATATCACTTATATTGATTTCATGTGATGTTTATCTTTTATGCATCTTATCTTGCTTTGATTGACGGTAGCATTATAAGATGATCCCTCAATAAATTATCAAAGTATAAGTGTTCTCCCTGAGTATGCACCATTGTGAAAGTTCTTCGTGCTGAGACACCATGTGATGATCGGGTGTGATAGGCTCTACATTTAAATACAACGGGTGCAAAATAGTTGCACACGCGGAATACTCAGGTTAAACTTGACGAGCCTAGCATATAACAGATATGGCATCGGAACACGAAGACCAAAAGGTCGAGCGTCAATCATATAGTAGATATGATCAACATGGTGATGTTCACCATTGAAACTAATCCATCTCACGTGATGATCGGACATGGTTTAGTTTATATGGATCACGTGATCACTTAGAGGATTAGAGGGATGTCTATCTAAGTGGGAGTTCTTAAGTAATATGATTAATCGAACTTAAATTTATCATGAACTTAGTCCTGGTAGTATTAGCATATCTATGTTGTAGATCAATAGCTCGTGTTTAGCTCCCCTGTTTTATTTTTGATATGTTCCTAGAGAAAACTAAGTTGAAAGATGTTAGTAGCAAGGATGCGGATTGGATCCGTGATCTGAGGTTTATCCTCATTGCTGCACAGAAGAATTATGTCCTTGATGCACCGCTAGGTGACAAACCTATTGCAGGAGCAGATGTAGATGTTATGAACGTTTGGCTAGCTCAATATGATGACTACTTGATAGTTTAGTGCACCATGCTTAAACGGCTTAGAATCGGGACTTCAAAGACGTTTTGTACGTCATGGACCATATGAGATGTTCCAGGAGTTGAAGTTAATATTTCAAGCAAATACCCTAGTTGAGAGATATGAAGTCTCTGACAAGTTCTATAGCTAAAAGATGGAGGAGAATAGCTCAAGCAGTGAGCATGTGCTCAGATTGTCTGGGTACTACAATCGCTTGAATCAAGTGGGAGTTAACCTTCCAGATAAAATAGTGATTGACAAAATTCTCTAGTCACCATCACCAAGTTAGTAGAACTTCGTGATGAACTATAATATGCAAGGGATAACGGAAACGATTCCCAAGCTCTTCGTGATGTTGAAATCGACGAAGGAAGAAATCAACAAAAGCATCAAGTATTGATGGTAAACAAAACCACTAGTTTCAAGTAAAGGGACAAAGGGAAGAAAGGGGAACTTCAAGAAGAACGGCAAGCAAGTTGCTACTCAAGTGAAAAAACCCAAGTCTGGACCTAAGCCTAAAACTGAGTGCTTCTACTGCAAAGGGACTGGTCACTGGAAGCGGAACTACCCCAAGTAATTGGCGGATAAGGAGGATGGCAAAGTGAACATAGGTATATTTGATATACATGTTATTGATGTGTACTTTACTAGTGTTTATAGCGACCCCTCAGTATTTGATACTAGTTCAGTTGCTAAGAATAGTAACTCGAAACGGGAGTTGCAGAATGAACAGAGACTAGTTAAGGGTGAAGTGATGATGTGTATTGGAAATGGTTCCAAGATTGATAACATCATCATCGCACACTCCCTATACTTTTGGGATTAGTGTTAAACCTAAAATAAATGTTATTTAGTGTTTGCGTTGAGCATGAATATGATTGGATCATGTTTATTGCAATATGGTTATTCATGTAAGTTAGAGAATAATTGTTGTTCTGTTTACATGAATAAAACCTTCTATGGTTATACACCCAATGAAAATGGTTTGTTGGATCTCGATCGTGGTGATACACATTTTCATAATATTGAAGCCAAAAGATGCAAAGTTTATAACGATAGTGCAAATTATTTGTGACACTGCCGTTTAGTTCATATTGGTGTAAAGCGCATGAAGAAAATCCATGCTGATGGGCTTTTGGAATCACTTGATTATGAATCAGTTGATGCTTGCGAACCATGCCTCATGGGCAAGATGACTAAGACTCCGTTCTCCGGAACAATGGAGCAAGCAACAGATTTGTTGGAAATCATACATACTGATGTGGTCCGATGAATATTGAGGCTCGCGGCAGGTATCGTTATTTTCTGATCTTCACAGATGATTTGTGCAGATATGAGAATATCTACTTGATGAAACACAAGTCTGAAACATTTGAAAAGTTCAAAGAATTTCAGAGTGAAGTGGAGAATCATAGTAATAAAAATAAAAGTTTCTACGATATGATCGCAGAAGTAAAATATTTGAGTTACGACTTTGGCCTTCAGTTAAAACGTTGTGAAATAGTTTCACTACTCACGCCACCTAGGAACACCATAGTGTAATGGTGTGTCTGGACGTCGTAACCGTACTTTATTAGATATGGTGCGATCTATGATGTCTCTTACCAATTTACCACTATCGTTTTGGGGTTATGCATTAGAGACAGCTACATTCATGTTAAATAGGGCACCATCTAAATCCATTGAGACGACACCGTATGAACTACGGTTTGGCAAGAAACCTAACCTGTCGTTTCTTAAATTTTGAGGTTGCAATGCTTATGTGAAAAAGTTTCAACCTGATAAGCTCAAACCCAAATCGGAGAAGTGCATCTTCATAGGATACCCAAAAGAAAATGTTGGGTACACCTCCTATCACATATCCGAAGGCAAGATATTCATTGCTGAGAATGGATCCTTTCTAGAGAAGGATTTTCTCTCGAAAGAAGTGAGTGGGAGGAAAGTAGAACTCTATGAGGTAACTGTACCTGCTCCCTTATTGGAAAGTAGTTCATCACGGAAATATGTTCCTGTGACTACTACACCAATTAGTGAGGAAGCTAATGATGATGATCATGTAACTTCAGATCAAGTTACTACTGAACCTCGTAGGTAAACCAGAGTGAGATCCGCACCAGAGTGGTACGGTAATCCTGTTCTGGAGGTCATGTTACTTGACCATGACGAACCTACGAACTATGAGGAAGCGATGATGAGCCCAGATTCCGCGAAATGGCTTGAGGCCATGAAATCTGAGATGAGATCCATGTATAAGAACAAAGTATGGACTTTGATTGACTTGCCCAAAGATCGGTGAGCCATTGAGATTAAATGGATCTTCAAGAGGTAGACAGACGCTGATAATAGTGTTAATATCTACAAAGCTAGAATTGTCGCAAAAGGTTTTGGACAAGTTCAAGGTGTTGACTACATGAGAGCCCTGTTCAAGAATTCATCTAATTAACCAGTTAAATTGCCGATTAATCCCTACTCATAGGGTCCCCGAGTAGCCGATTACCCGATAAATCGTTCGATTAATTGATTAAATGGCCGATTAACTTGCCGATTAGCCTATTAATCCCCTACTCACCAGCCGACCGAGCAGCTACCAGTTAACGATTTCCTCAACAATGCATGAGAGTTTCTCACTCGTATCTATGCTTAAGTCTGTCTGAATCATGTTAGCAATTACCACATTTTATGAAATCTGGCAAATGGATAAACAAAACTACATTCCTTAATGGATTTATTAAAGAAGAGTTGTATATGATGCAACAAGAAAGTTTTGACAATCCTAAAGATGCTAACAAAATATGCAAGCTCCAGCGATCCATCTATGGACAGGTGCAAGCATCTCGGAGTTGGAATATACACTTTGATAAGTTGATCAAAGCATATAGTTTTATACAAACTTGCGGTGAAGCTTGTATTTACAAGAAAGTGAGTGGGAGCACTACAACATTTCTGATAAATATATGTGAATGACATATTGTTGATCAGAGATAATGTAGAATTATTCTGCAAAGCATAAAGGAGTGTTTGAAAGGAGTTTTTCAAAGAAAGACCTCAGTGAAGCTGCTTACATATTGAGCATCAAGATCTATAGAGATAGATCAAGATGCTTGATAAGTTTTTCAATGAGTACATACCTTGACAAGATTTTGAAGTAGTTCAAAATGGAACAGTCAAAGAAAGAGTTCTTGCTTGTGTTACAAGGTGTGAAACTGAGTAAGACTCAAAGCCCGACCACGGAAGAAAATAGAAAGAGAATGAAAGTCATTCCCTATGCCTTGGCCATAGGTTCTATAAAATATGCCATGCTGTGTACCAGATCTATTGTATACCCTACACTATTTTTGGCAAGGGAGTACAATAGTGATCTAGGAGTAGATCACTAGACATTGGTCAAAATTATCCTTAGTGGAATAAGGATATGTTTCTCGATTATGGAGGTGACAAAAAGGTTCGTCGTAAAGGGTTACGTCGATGGAAATTTTGAAACAGATCCAGATGACTCTAAATCTCAATCTGAATACATATTGAAAGTGGGAGCATTTAGCTAGAGTAGCTCCGTGCAGAGCATTGTTGACATAGAAATTTGCAAAATACTTACGGGTCTGAATGTGGCAGACCCGTTGACTAAACTTCTCTCACAAGCAAAACATGATCACACCTTAGTACTCTTTGGGTGTTAATCACATAGCGATGTGAACTAGATTATTGACTCTAGTAAACCTTTTGGGTGTTGGTCACATGTCGATGTGAACCGTGGGTGTTAATCACATGGTGATGTGAACTATTGGTATTAAATCACATGGCGATGTGAACTAGATTATTGACTCTAGTGCAACTGGGAGACGAAGGAAATATGCCCTAGAGGCAATAATAAAGTTATTATTTATTTCCTTATATCATGATAAATGTTTATTATTCATGCTAGAATTGTATTAACCGGAAACATAATACATGTGTGAATACATAGACAAACAGAGTGTCACTAGTATGCCTCTACTTGACTAGCTCGTTAATCAAAGATGGCTATGTTTCCTAACCATGGACAAAGAGTTGTCATTTGATTAAACGGGATCACATCATTAGTTGAATGATCTGATTGACATGACCCATTCCATTAGCTTAGCACCCGATCGTTTAGTATGTTGCTATTGCTTTCTTCATGACTTATACATGTTCCTATGACTATGAGATTATGTAACTCCCGTGTGCCGGAGGAACACTTTGTGTGCTACCAAACGTCACAACGTAACTGGGTGATTATAAAGGTGCTCCACAGGTGTCTCCAAAGGTACTTGTTGGGTTGGCGTATTTCGAGATTAGGATTTGTCACTCCGATTGTCGGAGAGGAATCTCTGGGCCCACTCGGTAATGCACATCACTATAAGCCTTGCAAGCATTGCAACTAATGAGTTAGTTGCTATCGGCGTTCTGGGAACGGGGGTCCCCAGACTTGCCTGCCTGCGGCCTGCGGCGCGGCTCAAAGGGGGGGCCCAGCACGGCCCATCTTCACCAACACAAAACCAAGACCCTCGCGAGGGGCCAAGCCTCGCGGGGTGGACGACGCGGAGCTTCCTCAGGCACGGCCTCGTCAGGCTAGCTCACGAGGAGGCGAAGAGATCAAGGCGGGGTACCTCACGAGGTGCCCGTGACGCAAGCCATGACGACCAAGGGCGCCAGGCGGGCGCCAGCCCGCGCAGCGTCCTCCTTTCCTCTTTGGTGCAAAGGGGGCAAGCGCACCCGCAGAGTACCGAGGCATCAGGCAAAGGTTGCCATTTCGGTGCAACGAGACCAAGACCAGGAGGATTACGAGACGGAGGTCACTGTGGAGCCCAAGACGGCGTCATCGCCAGAGCTTTGCGCAGAGGAAGACTACTTTTGTCAGGATAGCTGATACTTGTTGTCCCCTTTCAAATTAGCCCGCCATTGTTGGCTCCCTTCCCGCTCGATATTTGGGAAGAGGACCAGGGCCTCTATAAATAGGACCAGCCACCCACATAGCAAAGGGGGCTGGGGGTCAGTTGGTTCGAAGCAGAGAGAGAGAGAGAGAAAGGTGACTGAACTCCACCCAACAGTTCATCGCCCCAGCCAAGAACAGGCCCTCGCGAGGCTGTTCTTCCTTGTATTGTTCATCATCATCAGCCCAAGAGGCAATCCACACACCACACACTGGAGTAGGGTATTACACCACAACGGTGGCCCGAACCAGCATAAACCCTGTGTCTCTTGTGTTGTTCTTTTGATAGCTTAGATCCTAGCATGGCGGAGGGGTGCAGGTAGGTAGGAGGCGAAATCTCCGCGCGCACCCTAGTGTTCTAACCTCAAGGGTCTGCCGGAACCCGAAATCCGACAGTTGCGGGATGATGTATTACGGAACGAGTAAAGAGACTTGCCGGTAACGAGATTGAACTAGGTATTGAGATACCGACGATCGAATCTCGGGCAAGTAACATACCGATGACAAAGGGAACAACGTATGTTGTTATGCGATCTGACCGATAAATATCTTCGTAGAATATGTAGGAGCCAATATGGGCATCCAGGTCCCGCTATTGGTTATTGACCAGAGAGGTGTCTCGGTCATGTCTACATAGTTCTCGAACCCATAGGGTCCGCACGTTTAACGTTCGTTGACGATATAGTACTATATGAGTTATGTATGTTGGTGACCGAATGTTGTTCGGAGTCCGGGATGAGATCACGGACATGACGAGGAACTCCGGAATGGTCCGGAGATAAAGTTTGATGGGATAATAGTGTTTGGTCACCGGAAGGGTTCCGGAATTCACCGGAAGGCGTTCCAGATGTTTCCCGAAATGTTTGGGTACGAGAACACTTTATTTGGGCCAAAGGGGAAAGCCCACAAGGTTTTTGGAAAGCGCAAAAGAAAGTTTTGCGGAGTCCAGGGGCCAGACGCTAGGGTCCCTGGCGTCTGGGTCTAGACGCAGGGAACCCTGGCGTCTGGCCCTGGAGTCCGAGAAGGACTCTTGCCTTTCGGGTGAACCCGACTTTGTGGAGGCTTTTACTCCAAGTTTCGACCCCAAGGCTCAACATATAAATAGAGGGGTAGGGCTAGCACCCATGAGACATCAAGAAACACCAAGCCGTGTGCCGGCAACCCCGTCCCCTCTAGTTTATCCTCCGTCCTAGTTTTCGTAGTGCTTAGGCGAAGCCCTGCGGAGATTGTTCTTCACCAACACCGTCACCACGCCGTCGTGCTGCCGGAACTCATCTACTACTTCGCCCCTCTTGCTGGATCAAGAAGGCGAGGACGTCACCGAGCCGAACGTGTGCAGAACTCGGAGGTGCCGTGCTTTCGGTACTTGGATCGGTCGGATCGTGAAGACGTACGACTACATCAACCGCGTTGATATAACGCTTCCGCAAACGGTCTATGAGGGTACGTAGACAACACTCTCCCCTCTCATTGCTATGCATCACCATGATCTTACGTGTGCGTAGGAAATTTTTGAAATTACTACGTTCCCCAACACCTCCTCCATAGCAACATCTTTATCTGAATCATACTCTGAGCTTTCCCGTTCCTGGCTGTACAGTGGGTTATTTTGCATGGTCGAACGGCCTCCACCTCTACCAGTGCGGCTCCTGCCACGACCTCCCCTAAACCAGCTTGCCCTGAGATCCTTGAACACCAACGCCTTCGCAGGATGAATCCCGTCACCACATTCCTTAAACAAATGCCCCAAGTTGTCGCACACATCACACCAATCCAACAATCTCTCGTACTTTACCCTGAATATGACTCGTTCTAGAGAATCCTTCTTTGTGACCACAAGTGAAACATTTTTGAGGGGTTTCATCACATCAATCCTCACCCGGACACGAACGAAGTTACCTTCAAAGTCGTGCGATTTGGGTTCAGCAAATATGAATTCGCCCACTGTCGATGAAAGAGCCTTTACTTTAGGGAAGTATCCATCTGGTAGGTCATGGATCTGGATCCATATGTCAATTTTGTTCTGTTCAATCAATGAGGGCTTCGTGAACCCATCATACGGTGCGAGGGCCACCACCTTCCCCTTGAAACTCCACAATCCTTCTTCCATCACTCGTTCCCAATCACCCAGGCAAGAGAATTGCAGAGTGTAGAGATTATCCTCAAGCGGCCTGGTCTGCACCTCTTGCGCCAGATCCCATGCTACCCACATATTCCTATAAAACCAGTATTGATTGTAGGATTTGTCGGTGTGTACCCTGACGATCGCCATCCAGCGGGTCGCCTCCGCCGGCAGCTCGCCTTCTTCCACCACCACATCCTGCAGTTCATCCTCCTTAAGCCCCAGCTCCGCCATCATTGCTTCAAGATCGGATTTTCTTGTTCCCGAGCTTGACGCAAAAGATTCCATGATGCCCTAGCCCGAGATTGTCTGGATCCGCGGGCGGTATGAACCCTAACGCCATCGCCGATCCCCCGACGACTCCAAGGCACCACGGCCTCAGAGATCACCGAAAGGCAGCGGCGGAGCCAGCCTATAAGCGTTGGGTTCAAGTGAACCCAACGGAATTTGCCTGCTACGTGCATGTAGGTACTTATTATTTGATCACTTGAACCCAGTACAAAATGGTCACTGACCCCATCAAATAAAGGGCCTCACGTGGATAGCTAAATAAAGGGCCCAAAAAGCCCATAAGCAAATGTCGATTATTCCATTCATAGGCCTAGACCATGATTAGCCTACAAAAAACACACGCAGTCGAACGCATAATCCCTCATCCGTTCGTTTTCAAATTCGCATCTCTCCTGATCGACTCTCCTCTCGCTCGGTGCCTCGGCCGCCGCACGCCGCCAGCAAGTAGGCTGCTGCAGATCCACAACAACTACAACTGTAGCCCAAAAATTATGGCAACTAGATTACGTCGCCACATCTTCCCTCTCTTGTACATGTTCTATCTGGACTATTTGCCTAGCACTGTAGTATTTTTTTGCCCTAGGTTTTTTTATTTGTTTTTCTCGATGGACTTTGATTGATCTAGGCTATCAAACAGTATTTTTCAAAGAGAACTCTGTCATCAGATCCATATATCTGATACAGGCATCTCAATGTCACCCATTAGACGTAGGTATGTCTTGCACTTTTCAGTTTTTAATTCAACATAATATGTGATAATGTATTTCTTATTGTTATATTGTTTATGGGTGCTATAATTTTTGTCACAATTAGACTTTAATCTTCAAAAATTAATATAAAGTTCTCATAGAGTGAATGAGTGAACCCAATGGTCAAATTTTCTGGCTCCGCCCCTGCCGGAAGGATAGGACAGTAGGGGAGAGAAGTCTCTACGGGAGGTCAGCCGCCGTCGCCGAGAGTACGAGAAACCCTAACGAGAGGGAAGGGAGGAAGATGTAAGGGCAACTCCATCGCGCGACCCTATCTTTGTCCGGGTGTGTCCGTTTGGGGTAAAACGGACGAATAGCGCGGCCCAATGCGCGGCCTCAAACGGACAAATGTCCGGATTCCGTCCGTTTTCGACCCATCCCCGGCCCAAACTTGCGCTCGGTTTGGGATGAAACGGACGCGCGCGGACGGCCTCGACGCACGCCCTCCCCCCCTCCCCCCCCCCCCCGTGGCCCGCCTGTCAGGGACACTAGCAGTCCCTTCGCTCCCAATGCTTCCACCCTCTCTCCCAGCCCCGCCCCGCCGCCGGCGCCGCCGCTATTCTCCGGCCGCCTCCTCACCACGCAGCCCCCTGGCCGTCCATACCAAACCACGTCTTCGCCATAGTTTTGGCCGTCGATCGGAGGAGGTTTGGCCATTGCCGTCTTTGCCGGTGGGAGAGGGGACACGACCGCCGGCGACGTACCACGGCGGCCGCGGCAGATTCTGATGAGAGCTCCAGAGCGGCCAGTAGCCGGCCTGCAACCACCCCTGTTGCGTCGAGATGATCATCGCGGCCTCTTCGCCACCACGACCGCAAGGTGTTCGACATTTTACCAACAAAGATATGGACAGTGGAGACGAGTTTTTTCCATCACTTCCTTTGTTCATCGAACGATTCGTCGTCGGATGATGACGATCTTGTGGTGGTCGCACTGGTCGTTCGCGACCATATTCAACGGCAGCTTCGTCGGTACAGGGAGTCAGTCCCTGGCTGTGCTCCCAACCTAAACCGCAACAGGGAGAAAGGCCACGCCCTGCTCTATGCTCATTACTTTTCTAACACCCCGCTCTTTAAGCCGGATAAATTTCGTCACCGTTTTCGAATGGCAAGGCATGTGTTCAATCGTATCCAAGAGGGAGTGGTTGCTCATGACCCATACTTCGAGTGCAAGACGGATGCCCTTGGCAAGCTTGGATTCTCCTCTTACCAGAAATGCACCGTGGCCATCTGCATGCTTGCATATGGAATTCCAGGCGATCTGGTGGATGAGTATGTGCCTATGAGTGAGACAACATGTCTGATATCAATGTACAAGTTTTTCCAGGCTGTGATCGAGGTGTTTGGCCCAGAGTACTTGAGGCAGCCAACTGCAGCTGATACAGCGAGATTGTTGGCGACCAACGCAGCTAGAGGCTTTCCAGGCATGCTTGGCAGCATAGATTGTATGCACTGAGTGTTGGAAATATGCCCTAGAGGCAATAATAAAAGCATTATTATTATATTTCCTTGTTCATGATAATTGTCTTTATTCATGCTATAATTGTGTTATCCGGAAATCGTAATACATGTGTGAATAACAGACACCAACATGTCCCTAGTAAGCCTCTAGTTGACTAGCTCGTTGATCAATAGATAGCCATGGTTTCCTGACTATTGACATTGGATGTCATTGATAACGAGATCACATCATTAGGAGAATGATGTGATGGACAAGACCCAATCCTAAACATAGCATAAAGATCGTATAGTTCGTTTGCTAGAGTTTTTCCAATGTCAAGTATCTTTTCCTTAGACCATGAGATCGTGTAACTCCCGGATACCGTAGGAGTGCTTTGGGTGTACCAAACGTCACAACGTAACTGGGTGACTATAAAGGTAGACTACGGGTATCTCCGAAAGTGTCTGTTGGGTTGACACGGATCAAGACTGGGATTTGTCACTCCGTGTGACGGAGAGGTATCACTGGGCCCACTCGGTAATGCATCATCATAATGAGCTCAAAGTGATCAAGTGTCTGGTCACGGGATCATGCATTACGGTACAAGTAAAGTGACTTGCCGGTAACGAGATTGAACGAGGTATTGGGATACCGATGATCGAATCTCGGGCAAGTAATATATCGATTGACAAAGGGAATTGCATACGGGGTTGATTGAATCCTCGACATCGTGGTTCATCCGATGAGATCATCATGAAGCATGTGGGAGCCAACATGGGTATCCAGATCCCGCTGTTGGTTATTGACCGGAGAGTCGTCTCGGTCATGTCTACATGTCTCCCGAACCCGTAGGGTCTACACACTTAAGGTTCGGTGACGCTAGGGTTGTGAAGATATGTATATGCAGTAACCCGAATGTTGTTCGGAGTCCCGGATGAGATCCCGGACGTCACGAGGAGTTCCGGAATGGTCCGGAGGTAAAGAATTATATATAGGAAGTGCTATTTCGGCCATTGGGACAAGTTTCGGGGTCACCGGTATTGTACCGGGACCACCGAAAGGGTCCCGGGGGTCCACCGGGTGGGGCCACCTATCCCGGAGGGCCCCATGGGCTGAAGTGGGAAGGGACCCAGCCCAAAGTGGGCTGGGGCGCCACTCCCCTAGGGCCCATGCGGCTAGGGTTGAGGGGAAACCCTAGAGGGGGCGCCCCTTGCTTGGGGGGCAAGCCCCCCACCCCTAGGCCGCCGCCCCCCCTAGGAGATCCCATCTCCTAGGGCCGGCGCCCCCCCTAGGCACCCCTATATATAGTGGGGGAGAGGAGGGACTTCATACTACATCCTTTGGTGCATCCCTCTCTCCCTGTTACGTCTCTCTCTCTCGTAGTATAGGCGAAGTCCTGCTACCGTGACGCCCTGCATCCACCACCACGCCGTCGTGCTGCTGGATCATCATCAACCTCTCCTCCCCCCTTGCTGGATCAAGAAGGAGGAGACGTCTCCCGTCCCGTACGTGTGTTGAACGCGGAGGTGTCGTCCGTTCGGCACTTGGTCATCGGTGATTTGGATCACGTTGTGTTCGACAACATCATCCCCGTTCTTTGGACGCTTCCGCTCGCGATCTACAAAGGTATGTAGATGCATCCGATGACTCGTTGCTAGATGAACTCATATATGGATCTTGGTGAAACGAGTAGGAAAATTTTTTGTTTTCTGCAACGTTCCCCAACAGTGGCATCATGAGCTAGGTCTATGCGTAGTTCTTCTTGCGCGAGTAGAACACAATTTGTTGTGGGCGTAGATTTGTCAACGTTCTTGCCGCTACTAGTATTTTCTTGCTTCAGTGGTATTGTGGGATGAAGCGGCCCGAACCAACCTTACACGTACGCTTACGTGAGACCGGTTCCACCGACTAACATGCACTAGTTGCATAAGGTGGCTGGCGGGTGTCTGTCTCTCCCACTTTAGTTGGAGCGAATTCGATGAACAGGGTCCTTATGAAGGGTAAATAGAAGCTGACAAATCACGTTGTGGCTTTCACGTTGGTAAGAAGACATTCTTGCTAGAACCCTAATTCGGCCACGTAAAACTTGCAACAAAAATTAGAGGACGTCTAACTTGTTTTTGCAGCAAGTGCTTTGTGATATGATATGGCCAAAGTTGTGATGAATAATGAATGATCTATATGTGATGTATGAGATGTTCATGCTATTGTAATAGGAATCACGACTTGCATGTCGATGAGTATGACAACCGACAGGAGCCATAGGAGTTTGTCCTTATTCTTTTATATGACCTACGTGTCATTGAGAAACGCCATGTAAATTACTTTACTTTATTGCTAAACATGTTAGCCATAGTAGTAGAAGTAATAGTTGGCGAGCAACTTCATGGAGACACGATGATGGAGATCATGATGATGGAGATCATGGTGTCAAGCCGGTGACAAGATGATCATGGAGCCCCAAGATGGAGATCAAAGGAGCTATGTGATATTGGCCATATCATGTCACGTTTATTATTTGATTGCATGTGATGTTTATCATGTTTATGCATCTTGTTTACTTAGAATGACAGTAGTAAATAAGATGATCCCTCATAACAATTTCAAGAAGTGTTCTCCCCTAACTGTGCACCGTTGCTAAAGTTCGTCGTTTCGAAGCACCACGTGATGATCGGGTGTGATAGATCCTTACGTTCACATACAACGGGTGTAAGACAGTTTTACACATGCAAAACACTTAGGGTTAACTTGACGAGCCTAGCATGTGTATAGACATGGCCTCGGAACACAGAAGACCGAAAGGTCGAGCATGAGTCGTATAGAAGATACGATCAACATGAAGATGTTCACCGACGTTGACTAGTCCGTCTCACGTGATGATCGGACACGGCCTAGTTAACTCGGATCATGTAATACTTAGATGACTAGAGGGATGTCTAATCTAAGTGGGAGTTCATTAATAATTTGATTAGATGAACTTAATTATCATGAACTTAGTCTAAAATCTTTACAATATGTCTTGTAGATCAAATGGCCAATGTAGTCCTCAACTTCAACGCGTTCCTAGAGAAAACCAAGCTGAAAGACGATGGCAGCAACTACACGGACTGGGTCCGGAACCTGAGGATCATCCTCATAGCTGCCAAGAAAGATTATGTCCTACAAGCACCGCTAGGTGACCCTCCCGTCCCACAGAACCAAGAAGTTATGAACGCTTGGCAGACACGTGTTGATGACTACTCCCTCGTTCAGTGCGGCATGCTTTACAGCCTAGAGCCGGGGCTCCAAAAGCGTTTTGAGAGACATGGAGCATATGAGATGTTCGAAGAGCTGAAAATGGTTTTTCAAGCTCATGCCCGGATCGAGAGATATGAAGTCTCCGATAAGTTCTTCAGCTGTAAGATGGAGGAAAATAGTTCTATCAGTGAGCACATACTCACTATGTCTGGGTTACATAACCGCTTGTCTCAGCTGGGAGTTAATCTCCCGGATGATGTGGTCATTGACAGAATCCTCCAGTCGCTTCCACCAAGCTACAAGAGCTTTGTGATGAACTTCAACATGCAGGGGATGCAAAAGACCATTCCTGAGTTATGTTCAATGCTGAAATCAGCGGAGGTAGAAGTCAAAAAGGAACATCAAGTGTTGATGGTCAATAAAACCACTAAGTTCAAGAAAGGCAAGGGTAAAAAGAACTTCAAGAAGGACGGCAAGGAAGTTGCCGCGCCCGGCAAGCAAGCTGCTGGGAAGAAGCCAAAGAATGGACCCAAGCCCGAGACTGAGTGCTTTTATTGCAAGGGAAACGGTCACTGGAAGCGGAACTGCCCCAAATACTTAGCAGACAAGAAGGCCGGCAAAACAAAAGGTATATGTGATATACATGTAATTGATGTGTACCTTACCAGTAATCGTAGTAGCTCTTGGGTATTTGATACCGGTGCAGTTGCTCACATTTGTAACTCACAGCAGGAACTACGGAATAAGCGGAGACTGGCGAAGGACGAGGTGACGATGCGCGTCAGGAATGGTTCCAAAGTCGATGTGATCGCCGTCGGCACGCTACCTCTTCATTTACCTACAGGATTAGTTTTAAACCTCAATAATTGTTATTTAGTACCAGCTTTGAGCATGAACATTGTATCGGGATCTCGTTTAATTCGAGATGGCTACTCATTTAAATCCGAGAATAATGGTTGTTCTATTTATATGAGAGATATGTTTTATGGTCATGCTCCTATGGTGAATGGTTTATTCTTTATGAATCTCGAACATAATGCTACACATGTTCATAGTGTGAGTACCAAAAGATGCAAGGTTGATAATGATAGTCCCACATACTTGTGGCACTGCCGCCTTGGTCACATAGGCGTCAAACGCATGAAGAAGCTCCATGCAGATGGACTTTTAGAGTCTCTTGATTATGAATCATTTGACACGTGCGAACCATGCCTTATGGGTAAAATGACCAAGACTCCGTTCTCAGGAACAATGGAGCGAGCAACCAACTTATTGGAAATCATACATACTGATGTGTACGGTCCAATGAGTGTTGAGGCTCGTGGTGGCTATCGTTATGTTCTCACCCTCACTGATGACTTGAGTAGATATGGGTATGTCTACTTAATGAAACACAAGTCTGAAACCTTTTAAAAGTTCAAGAAATTTCAGAATGAGGTTGAGAATCAACGTGACAAGAAAATCAAGTTTCTACGATCAGATCGTGGAGGAGAATACTTGAGTCATGAATTTGGCACACACTTAAGAAAATGTGGAATAGTTTCACAACTCACGCCGCCTGAAACACCTCAGCGTAATGGTGTGTCCGAACATCGTAATCGCACTCTATTAGATATGGTGCGGTCTATGATGTCTCTTACCGATCTACCGCTATCTTTTTGGGGCTATGCTTTAGAGACTGCTGCATTCACTTTAAATAGGGCTCCGTCGAAATCCGTTGAGATGACACCGTTTGAATTATGGTTTGGGAAGAAACCTAAGTTGTCGTTTCTGAAAGTTTGGGGATGCGATGCTTATGTCAAGAAACTTCAACCTTAAAAGCTCGAACCCAAGTCGGAAAAATGCGTCTTCATAGGATACCCTAAAGAAACTGTTGGGTATACCTTCTACCTCGGATCCGAAGGCAAGATCTTTGTTGCCAGGAATGGATCCTTTCTAGAGAAGGAGTTTCTCTCGAAAGAAGTAAGTGGGAGGAAAGTAGAACTTGATGAAGTGTTACCTCTTGAACCGGAAAATGGCGCAACTCAAGAAAATGTTCCTGAGGTGCCTGCACCGACTAGAGAGGAAGTTAATGATGATGATCATGAAACTTCTGATCAAGTTGCTACTGAACTTCGAAGGTCCACAAGGACACGTTCCGCACCAGAGTGGTACGGCAACCCTGTCTTGGAAATCATGTTGTTAGACAACGGTGAACCTTCGAACTATGAAGAAGCGATGGCGGGCCCGGATTCCGACAAATGGCTAGAAGCCATGAAATCCGAGATAGGATCCGTGTATGAAAACGAAGTATGGACTTTGACTGACTTGCCCGTTGAACGGCGAGCCATAGAAAATAAATGGATCTTTAAGAAGAAGACAGGCGCGGATGGTAATGTGACCATCTATAAAGCTCGACTTGTCGCTAAGGGTTATCGACAAGTTCAAGGGGTTGACTACGATGAGACTTTCTCACAGGTAGCGAAGCTAAAGTCCGTCCGAATCATGTTAGCAATTGCCGCGTTTTACGATTATGAAATATGGCAAATGGACGTCAAAACGGCATTCCTTAATGGTTTCCTTAAGGAAGAATTGTATATGATGTAGCCGGAAGGTTTTGTCGATCCTAAGAATGCTGACAAGGTGTGCAAGCTCCAACGCTCGATTTGTGGGCTGGTGCAAGCATCTCGGAGTTGGAACATTCGCTTTGATGAGATGATCAAAGCGTTTGGGTTTACGCAGACTTATGGAGAAGCCTGCGTTTACAAGAAAGTGAGTGGGAGCTCTGTAGCATTTCTCATACTATATGTAGATGACATACTCTTGATGGGAAATGATATAGAACTCTTGGACAGCATCAAGGCCTACTTGAATAAGAGTTTTTCAATGAAGGACCTTGGAGAAGCTGCTTATATATTAGGCATCAAAATCTATAGAGATAGATCGAGACGCCTCATAGGTCTTTCACAAAGCACATACCTTGATAAGATATTGAAGAAGTTCAATATGGACCAGTCTAAGAAGGGGTTCTTGCCTGTGCTGCAAGGTATGAAATTGAGCTTAGCTCAATGTCCGACCACGGCAGAAGAGATAGAAGAGATGAGTGTCATCCCCTATGCCTCAGCCATAGGTTCTATTATGTATGTCATGCTGTGTACCAGACCTGATGTAAACCTTGCCGTAAGTTTGGTAGGAAGGTACCAAAGTAATCTCGGCAAGGAACACTGAACAGCGGTCAAGAATATCCTGAAGTACCTGAAAAGGACTAAGAAAATGTTTCTCGTTTATGGAGGTGACGAAGAGCTCGTCGTAAAGGGTTACGTCGACGCTAGCTTCGACACAGATCTGGATGACTCTAAGTCACAAACCGGATACGTGTATATTTTGAATGGTGGGGCAGTAAGCTGGTGCAGTTGCAAGCAGAGCGTCGTGGCGGGATCTACATGTGAAGCGGAGTACATGGCAGCCTCGGAGGCAGCACATGAAGCAATTTGGGTGAAGGAGTTCATCACCGACCTCGGAGTCATACCCAATGCGTCGGGGCCGATCAAGCTCTTTTGTGACAACACTGGAGCTATTGCACTTGCCAAGGAGCCTAGGTTTCACAAGAAGACAAGGCACATCAAGCGTCGCTTCAACTCCATTCGTGAAAATGTTCAAGATGGAGACATAGATATTTGTAAAGTACATACGGACCTGAATGTAGCAGATCCGTTGACTAAACCTCTCCCTAGAGCAAAACATGATCAACACCAGAATTCCATGGGTGTTCGATTCATCACAATGTAACTAGATTATTGACTCTAGTGCAAGTGGGAGACTGTTGGAAATATGCCCTAGAGGCAATAATAAAAGCATTATTATTATATTTCCTTGTTCATGATAATTGTCTTTATTCATGCTATAATTGTGTTATCCGGAAATCGTAATACATGTGTGAATAACAGACACCAACATGTCCCTAGTAAGCCTCTAGTTGACTAGCTCGTTGATCAATAGATAGTCATGGTTTCCTGACTATTGACATTGGATGTCATTGATAACGAGATCACATCATTAGGAGAATGATGTGATGGACAAGACCCAATCCTAAACATAGCATAAAGATCGTATAGTTCGTTTGCTAGAGTTTTTCCAATGTCAAGTATCTTTTCCTTAGACCATGAGATCGTGTAACTCCCGGATACCATAGGAGTGCTTTGGGTGTACCAAACGTCACAACGTAACTGGGTGACTATAAAGGTAGACTACGGGTATCTCTGAAAGTGTCTGTTGGGTTGACACGGATCAAGACTGGGATTTGTCACTCCGTGTGACGGAGAGGTATCACTGGGCCCACTCGGTAATGCATCATCATAATGAGCTCAAAGTGATCAAGTGTCTGGTCACGGGATCATGCATTACGGTACGAGTAAAGTGACTTGCCGGTAACGAGATTGAACGAGGTATTGGGATACCGACGATCGAATCTCGGGCAAGTAATATATCGATTGACAAAGGGAATTGCATACGGGGTTGATTGAATCCTCGACATCGTGGTTCATCCGATGAGATCATCGTGAAGCATGTGGGAGCCAACATGGGTATCCAGATCCCGCTGTTGGTTATTGACCGGAGAGTCGTCTCGGTCATGTCTACATGTCTCCCGAACCCGTAGGGTCTACACACTTAAGGTTCGGTGACGCTAGGGTTGTGAAGATATGTATATGCAGTAACCCGAATGTTGTTCGGAGTCCCGGATGAGATCCCGGACGTCACGAGGAGTTCCGAAATGGTCCGGAGGTAAAGAATTATATATAGGAAGTGCTATTTCGGCCATCGGGACAAGTTTCGGGGTCACCGGTATTGTACCGGGACCACCGGAAGGGTCCCGGGGGTCCACCGGGTGGGGCCACCTATCCCGGAGGGCCCCATGGGCTGAAGTGGGAAGGGACCCAGCCCAAAGTGGGCTGGGGCGCCACTCCCCTAGGGCCCATGCGGCTAGGGTTGAGGGGAAACCCTAGAGGGGGCGCCCCTTGCTTGGGGGGCAAGCCCCCCACCCCTAGGCTGCCGCCCCCCCTAGGAGATCCCATCTCCTAGGGCCGGCGCCCCCCCTAGGCACCCCTATATATAGTGGGGGAGAGGAGGGACTTCATACTACAGCCTTTGGTGCATCCCTCTCTCCCTGTTACGTCTCTCTCTCTCGTAGTATAGGCGAAGCCCTGCTACTGTGACGCCCTGCATCCACCACCACGCCGTCATGCTGCTGGATCATCATCAACCTGTCCTCCCCCCTTGCTGGATCAAGAAGGAGGAGACGTCTCCCGTCCCGTACGTGTGTTGAACGCGGAGGTGCCGTCCGTTCGGCACTTGGTCATCGGTGATTTGGATCGCGTCGTGTTCGACAACATCATCCCCGTTCTTTGAACGCTTCCGCTCGCGATCTACAAAGGTATGTAGATGCATCCAATGACTCGTTGCTAGATGAACTCATAGATGGATCTTGGTGAAACGAGTAGGAAAATTTTTTGTTTTCTGCAACGTTCCCCAACACTGAGAGTAGAAGAACTATCCATTTGCTTGGCAGGGCCAGTACAAGGGGCATGTCAACGCGTGCACACTGTCATATTAGAAGCGGTGGCTTCGCAGAATCTTTGGTTATGGCATTCTTTCTTCGGCATGGCAGGTTCTCATAATGATATCAACGTGCTGCGGCGTTCTCCAGTCTTCGCAAGGCTTGCAGAAGCCACTCCCCACTTGTCAACTTTGAGATCAACGGCCACCAGTACAACAAGGGATATTATCTAGCTGATGGTATATATCCTCAGTGGTCAACTTTTGTGAAGACAATCTCGAAACCCCAAGGTGAGAAGAGAAAGAGATTTGCCCAAATGTAAGAGTGTTAGAAAGGATGTGGATCGTGCTTTTGGTGTGCTTCAATCCCGGTGAGGTATCGTTCGAAACCCTGCACTGTTATGGATGAAAGGAAGCTTTGGGAGGTGATGACTGCTTGTATGATCATGCACAACATGATCGTCGAGGACGAGCGTGATGAGAGTATCTTCGACCAAGAATTTGATTATCAAGGTGAAAATATTGAGCCCCTACACCAAGACCCGGTCACATTTGAACAATTTGTGCAATTCCACCGTGAGATGCATGATTGGCACAGTCATTTGGATCTTCAAAATGACTTGATTGAGCATATGTGAGATCACATTGGTAACCAGTAAACATATTGGTTTATTTTATGTTCAGTTAAGACAATTTCGATTTGCAAACTAGTTTTAATGAGAATATGGGTGTTTTTGGCCTTGATGGATAGGATGGGGCAAACGGATGCGGCCGCACGCTGGACGCACGACCACCGCATCCTAAAACACGCCTCCAAATTGCTACCCAAATGGACAGAATCTGGATAAAACAAACGTCCGTTTGGGGTCACGGTGGAGTTGGCCTAATAACTGCTAAATGTGCCACCTCCAAGGCACAACACCAGCCCGAGAGTCCCAGACTTCTTCGATCCATGCGTTGGCCCAGACCGCGCCCAAGACCACCGCCCGGCACCCCAATCCCGTGCGCGCACCTGGCTGCGCCCGCGGCTGGTCCCGTCACGAACCGCGCGGCCCCCGAGGAGATGAGAGGCACAGTGGGGCGCCTCGTGAGCCTTTCCTGTGTCGGTGTCGGAGTACTGTACTACAGTAGTGCGCCACAGACAAGAGTCCAGATCAAAGTGGACTCTGCGCTCTGGCTCCGAGCACGAGACCACCCACCCTCCCTCGTCGCCGCGATATTTCTCCTTGCCCGACATCCGTCCAAGCTCCATGTGCCGCCGCACCGGAACCCCCCCAAAACTCCACCGTGCATGCACACACAAAACAAGCTCAAGACGGAGCATGGCATCATGGGTGGGACGGCCAGATGATGCGAGGCCGTGACCGACAGGCCCAGCGAGACGCGGTGATCATGAGCTAGCAGCACAAAAGCGGCATGTAAACAGACAAAGTTGGCACGACGCATGCAGGAACGACAACACATAATTATATGTCTCGGAACACCGTCACCGCTACGAGAAGGAAGAAAGAATCCCCTACCAGATCTCATCAACTCTACCACGACCCGCACCGGTACAGACACCACATGGGGTGGTCAGCTTAATAAGAGTGCTAGTACTCATGGACAGACACACACACACTACGCTACCAGTACGCCCGATCGAACCATCAAAACGACGCCGGAAATGCAGGCGAGCGAGCGGGCACAAAAGCGGCGGGGCGCGCCCACCGAATCCGGCGCCGCACCCGCATTGCCGACGCGCCTTTCCGCCGGCCAGCCAGTGGTCACCACCGCATCAGATGAGGTGGAGGAGGAGCGGCGCGGCAGCCGCCACGAGGAGCCCTGCGGAGGCCACGCGGCGACCGACGGCGGCTGCGTTGTAGTCCTGGTTCATGCCCGACGGGCCGTACGCGCCGCCGCCGAAGGGGCTCCCCGGCATCCCGGTGCTGGTCGCGCCCGGCGGGGTCATGCTCCCCATGCCGCCGGTGCTGACGCCCGTGCCTGTCCCGGTGCTGCCTGTGCCGGTGCCCATGCCGCCGGTGCCGGCTCCGGTGCCCATCCCTGTGCCGCCGGTGCCCATGCCGCCGGTGCCTGCTCCGGTGCCTACGCCGCTGCACAATGAAAGAAACGCACACATACAGCGTCAGTACATTGCACGGTGAAATGTCTCACACGTCCCATCTTCAGGAAAGCGAGAAAGTTGCTTCGAATCTATCTATTGCATACATAATGCGGATGCAATGATGCCGACGCGCTTGCCCAGGTCCAATGCCACTTTGAACGGGTGGCATTCGGCGAAAGACGGGTGTATCTTTAAGGCCGGACTAGAGACATCCGATTCAGACGCCTTTTTGCTTCACATGGGCAAAGCAAGAACTCAAGAACAGTAGCCCAAAGGGAGAACACAGCCAGCTACTAGAGTGGACATCAGCAGTGGCACTACTACCATGTGAAGATGCATACTATATGTTGTTAAGCTGCAGATGTACTGTAATATTCGTGCATCATTAGTGGGCGCGGCACATATTCCCCGAATCTACTTTGACAGCCTTTGTCAATGATTTTTCAGATCAGATTTGTGTTTGCATATTGCAAGCTGAAACACGGTACTACTGCGCACTTCAGTATACTGGTCTGGTAGCGCTGGGTAACTCTGGTGACCATGAACTCTGAACTAGGAACACCTAGCTGAATGAAGTATCATGTGTGTACGTGGTGTATGTGCGGCCGTGTGAAGAATCTAGATTACGGCGCACTAATAAGAATAACCCAAGTAAACTATGCCCAGCGACTGGTGACAGCAGTCAGGGGCAGTCAGAGCCCATACTGCATCTCGCTTATTAAGATACTCTATATACTTGCCAGATTCAAGTACTCCAATCAGGAGTATTAAAAGGGAAATGCCCGTAAATCTATTATTAAACAGCTTCATTGATCTAGTAGAGTGGTAAGCATGTTCTAAGCCAAGCAAGCATGTGGGAGGAAGAGCATAGATGGGAGGGGCTATTAACCTAGCGCTGGCGGGGTACTTGCAGGATCCGGCGCTGGGGTCGGCGGCGACGAGGGTGGCGACGCCCATGAAGTCGCAGGTGGCGCCCATGCCGGCGTTCTTCTGGTAGTAGCTGTTGCAGGCGTAGGAGCAGTGGGCGACGACGGAGGAGGGCTGGAAGCAGGGCCCGCTGGAGGTGATCTGGGTGCAGTCGGCGCCCTTGCCGCACGCGTAGTCGATGGCCTTCTGCATCGCCGCCGGGTTCGCGTCCGACTTGCACACGCAGTACATCGCATCTGCTCACCCACTCAAACAGCAATAATAAGCCGGTTAGCTCACGAATCTATCTAACAATGAAATAAATCTCTGTTGTTCTACAGTTACGGAGAATGGGGAAAACCAGGCACAAATAGCAAGAACACCGTCTAGCATCTCTGATCTAGAGACAGCAACAGTTCAAGAACATGCTAGTACAAGGGAAAGTTTGTTGGAGATGTTGCATAGGACATTCAAGAAGTGCTCTAGAGCAAGAAAGATTCAGGTCCGGGGAGTGAATGGGAAAGAAAGAAACCTAGGAACTCAATCTAGGCAGGCAAAGCTACTATGTTTGCGCAGGGCGAGCTGGGGGTGGGGCCGCTGACCTGAGCCGGTGAACATGGCGACCAAGAGCAGGAGCACCAGAGGAACCGCCATTGCAGCAGCAGAAGGGAGCTTTCGCTCTCGCTCTCTCGCCGACGCCTCGCCGAGGTCCGAGCAAGCAAGAAGAGAGGAGGGGAACGGAGGAGGCTAGTCGGCGTGGCGTGGGAGAGTGGGGAGTGTGGTAGTGTGTGCAGTGCGGTCAAGCTCCCGAGCGCGGCACCCTTTTTATCAGCGAACACCGGCCACACAAGCCCGCATCGAGCCGTTCGTTGGCCCGCCCCCTGGAGGCGTCGGCGTGCGACCGTGCGGCAGTGTCCTTGCCACGGGGTGACGAGCCGGGCCGTGTCCGCATGCCAACGGCTTTATTTTCCTCGCTCGCATCAAGCGGCGGTGGTGAGTCATGGGTGGATCGTCCTGTGCGGCTCGTGCAAAGGCGTGCAGGGCGCTCTGGGCCGCGCTGTCCCGCTTTGGCGCGGCATGGGTGGGAGTGGCCGATGCGGCGGGCATGCGGCACTGTGCTCCTGCGCTCGCCCGGGATGGCTTTATTTCGCCACCAAACCCAGTAGTACTACTACTCCTACTCGCGCAGTGTGCATGCCCGCGGTGGTGAGCCACTGTCAAAAATAAAGTGGGTGGTGACGGCCAGTCGGCAGTGCGGATTAACGGTCGGATGGTGTACTTGTTGCTCTTTATTTTTGCTCCATCTTTTTATTACTAGATTCTGCACTAGTCCAGCGTGGCTTGACGTCGAACTTGCTGGGGATGGGGAGTGAAGTGCTTTTGCGCTCGCTTTTGTTTCCCCGTATGATGGGTGCTCTCACATGGCCTGATGCGTCGACCGTTTTCTGGGTGTTTCTCACATGGGACGTTTACCCTCTTCCTGTGTCCTCTTGCTTCATGGTGTGCTGTGTCCTTCACATGTGGGCACTGGCCCGTCGTGTACATGGCAAAAATGGCCTGTTCCTTGTGAGTGGTAGGGACCTGTATCTAACATGTTTACAAAGGCGCTACAGTTATTTGTTCAAAATAATCACTATGCCTATCAAGTTGTATCAAAGAAGTGTATGTGTTATTCGCATATTATGGCATGTGAATGATAACATAAAAATGAATGTCAATTCTTTTAATAGAGATTTTTTTGGAGAATTAAAGTACTCCCTCCATCCCAAAATAAGTGTCCCAACTTTACTACAAAGTTGTAATCAAGTTAAGGCACTTATTTTGGGACGAGGAAGTATGGAATAATCTAGACGACAGGAGAAGTATCTCTGTTTTGAGGTTTGTGCATACTGTGATTGTGTATAAGCTCAAGTATGGAACCTTCTAAATTAGTACACATGGCACAATCCAATGTAGTGGAGATAATATCCGACGGTCAACACTACTCGGAGTTGGCACCTCTCAACCATTGGATCAACTTCATCCAACAACCGACATTCAAAGATATTCATACACTATATAGTGGTATACATAAAAGGAAGGCTATGTTCATGTAGATGTGAGGGGAGATGGGCGGAATTATACGGGATTCCATGAAAAATCGGGTTTACGGGAGTTGTTTGAGGGTTTTTTGCATATCTTCCCGTAAACAATAGTTTTTTTTACAGAATACGGGGTCTATTGAAGTTGCTCTAACTAGAGTCACTATTGATCCACCCATATATACATTGCATATGAATAAGATTACATATCTAATTATTGAGTACTTTCCGAGTGCTAAAAAGAACTAGATTTATAGAGCCTGTGATGTAAAGATGGATATGCATATAAACATATAGACATTAGGAGAATTGAAGTTGTTTTGATATTCTACAAATCTTTGGTGTTCCTCCGGAAAATGATTCTTCAGTTCAGTTGTAGCTTATGAATATAGTGTTGTTGCATACACTCTCTCTTTAGATCAACAAAATAAAATTGTATGTGTGTAACGTAGGCTTTGAAAGCATACAAACAGTTAGCTCGAAGGATAGTAGGCATATGAAGATGTACGCTAAGGTGAAAGCTTTGCGCTTCTGACGTTTCGCTTCAAGAAAAAAAATATGACATGAGGTTTGAGCTCGTGTTGACTGTGCTTTGATATGCAGGGGGATAATTGATAAGATTTATGCATATCTTTTCCTTCCATCATTGTTTTCCCTGTATCTTTCTGCTTTGGTGTTCTCATACATGTTTATTTCATGAATTGTCCTTGACAAATTGATTTTTTTAATATATAGTGAGAACACATGACATTAATAATCTAGATAATGACACTGTTACTTGGATTTTTTCTGACAAAACCACCGTGTCTTGTCAAATAATAATCCATGTCGGAGATTTGCAACAGGGAAAATAGCTAAATATGATTATCTATTTTACAATATCATGCCACGCGATATTGAATCAAACATTATATCTCACTCAAGAGACACAATTTATGATGAGATCCACCCACAGTTCACTATAGCCAAACTGTAGCATCATTGCTCTCAAAATTTCATTTCACTCTATCATAATCCTTATGCATATCCAACTTAACAACATATAACTCATCTTTACATGTTCTTTTTATTCTCTATACCATGCATGCATTCACATGCCATCAAAACATTACTAGCTATGAGTCTGTCTGCCACAAATGCACTTTGAGTTGGAATAATTATTTCTTGCAAACCGGAATTTAAATGACTAGATAAATATATATTTTAAACAACAGTACAAAGGTTGATCGGAGGATACAAAGTGATCATTTTGGAGGGTCAATCTTTGGGATTAACACAATGTTTGTGTAATTCCACCCCTCCGAAGTACGCATGTTCTGAATAGCAGAAAGTACATCTGTTGTAATCTCTTTCCTAGTTAAATGTGAATATCTCTTGAAGAAGATTGCATCGTAATATCGAGAGTTTCATGCAGGATCTAAAGGGAAACAAGAGATAGTTTTAAAAAGTGTTGATGAGGAGAGGTCCAAGTCAGCCCCCACTGCGCTAGCTTTTTTTTTTTGAGAAGCTCTGCGCTAGCTAGCCACCCAGCGCTCACGCGCCCCTCCTGTGGGCCGGCCCAGCAAGTGAAGCTCGTCCAGCTCAGAGCTCACTCACGCATCACTCGGGAGAAACTGGTCAACATGGTTGCCCGGTTAACCAGCTGCCATTAACTTTTTGGAAATCTTGAAATTGAAATTTATTTTGCCAATTTTTTACAACATTTAATAGAAAGTTCATGAATTTTAAAATTTTAAAAAGGTCACAAATTTGAAAAAGCTTCTTAAATTAGTTTTTTTTGTGAATTTGAAAAGTTCCCAAATTTAAGAATTATTCACAGATTTTAAAAAGCTCATGAATTTCAAAAGGTTCATGATAAAAAAAGAAAAAATGGAAAATTTCACAAATTGAAGAGAACTTCATGAAATTAGAGAAGAAGTTCATGAATTCAAAAAAGTTTGTGCAATTAAAAAGAAGAAGAATGAAAAATGAAAAACCCAACAAAACCGAACGTAAAACTAATCCAAAAACCATTAACCAAGGAAAATGGGAGCTTCTAGAAGCTTCTCAAAACCGGGACGAGCATCTCGTGAGACTGCCTTAGATGGGCCGGTCCATTGCTATGCAGGGTGCGCACCATGTAGGCTTAACGCTATAAGCAGCGCCTTTTGTGCTGAATAGGATCAGGAGGTTGCTTTTTTAGTTTTTTTTAATGGAAATCGGGGGTTAGAACCACCAATTGAGGACCGCTCGTTCGGGAGCCTCCCCAAAAGTCAGTTGGGATATGTTGACGCGCTCTCAACCGCTACCACAGGTCGCGCTCTAGGCGCTCCTTCCGAATTTTATTTTTATTTTTTTTTGCACGTGTTTTCGGCTTTTTATATGATATTTTCCCCGGTTTTATTGGCCTTTCGTTTTTCACCTGTCTTTCTTAGCTTTTGAAAAAAATATGCGAAAAAACACGTTTCTTTTTCGTTCGTGAGGGCACGGTTTTGCTTTCTCGAAAGGCACGGTCATGCCTGTCGGAAACAAAAAAAAGCGCGTCTTTTTTTCCTTCCGCGAGAGGTACTGTCGTGCCTCCCGAAAATGAAGAAAAAACGCATTCCTTTTTTCCTTCGCTAGAGGCACGGTTTTACTTCTGTGAGAGACATGGTCGTGCCTCTCGGAAACAACTCTCGAAAAAGATAAAAAATATGCTCCTGGTATGGTTTTTCATCCTTTTTTTCGTGAGAGAAAGGTTTGTCAAAACCTATTAACATGGGATTTAATTTTGAAGATCTCAATGTGAGGAATCCAACATGAAAATGATTTGAGATTTGGATGCACGATTTAATAGATAAAACATTTTAAATAAACAGATCTTCAATAAAGGGAAAAACTCCCGTGTTGCGACAAGTGACGCACATGCAACACGTCACTTGTCAGGAGGTGGAAGTGATCTTTGGGAGAAGTATTCCTCAATTAGTGATTTCAGGGATTTGCTGAGTAACATCGTGTGACTCGTGTTAAAGAAAAAACATCGTGTGACTCAACCTGGGCTTCCCCTCGTACCCACACGGACGGCCTACTAAGTTGAACGACCATGTAAAAAAACCTGAGCTGAACAATCACGGGCCGTTAGCAGGCCACCATCCCCCGTGTCCCCATGCCTTTCCTCTAAGCCTCACCCGACCCACCACAGTCTCTTCGTCTCGCTCACCGGGCTCCCCAACCAATTTCGTGGTGGCGCACGCGAAGGGTTCGGGTATGGAGGCGGCCGCCGACGAGGAGCAGGAGGGGCTGTCCGCGCAGTCGCCGGCACAGGCGCCGCCTTCATCAGCGTCCTCCCTTCCAAAGGTCCCTCGCCGTTCCTCCCGACCCCCCCCCCCCCCCCCCCCCCTCCCCCACCTCACCCCCTCCTCTGTTTTCGCCTCTGAAGATCGCGCGTGGTCTCGTGGCCTGATGCGTTTCCCTCGTATCGCAGGAGCAGTCGCAGGTGGAGCTGGAGCTGAGGCTGCTCCAGGCTCTCGAGTTCTACCCTCCCTCCAAACTGAAAGGTGTGATGCTTCGCCGTTGTGGATACCCGTAACGCATCTATCTGTCTTAGTGGCCGTGACTTGATTTGTGTATGTGCCACACGAGTAGTTAGCCTTGCAATCATAGCTGACCCAGTTGCTAGTTTTGTGGATAGCCAATCTATGGGACACTGAAAGAGAAACACAACGATTGAGCCTCCATAGTAGTGTAGTAATAGTACTATCGTGTCCTTTCTCGGTTTCTCCCATGATGAAACAAGTTCACTGCTGCTGTTGAGGATGTCCAACTTTTTTCCTATGATGCTATGAATTTTATGGTCAGGGTTTCAACTAAAGTAGGTTGACTGGAGTCCATTCTTTGTACCTAGTTAGTATACGAGGAAAATGGGCCTCTGAGGAAATAAGTACAGAATTTCAGGCGAGCTGTGTACCCCTGCAGGGCCTCCTGTATCATTACTGTTGTGAAAAATGGGGAAACAACTACATACTTGTGCTGTCATTTTAAGCAAAAGGAAAAGGCATTTAACCGAGTATACTCTGAGTGTGTCATAAAGCCTTGCTTGGTCAGGCTTAAGAGCCAACCATATCCTGCAATTTAGATACTTGATAGTTCCAGAGTAGGAGACATTTCAAAAACTACCAGTG
This sequence comes from Triticum monococcum, assembly GCA_034509565.1. Classification (NCBI taxonomy): domain Eukaryota; kingdom Viridiplantae; phylum Streptophyta; class Magnoliopsida; order Poales; family Poaceae; genus Triticum; species Triticum monococcum. Next base: position 571,333,774 of record CM067841.1, on the reverse strand, counting down.
CCAAAAACGCTTTTATATTATGGGACGGAGGGAGTATTTTAGGATTAGGAGCACTGTTTTACTATTAGGTTCTTGTCGTCATGACCGGTGTTTTGGTTACCGAACACAAAAAAAATTACCTACTTGGCGGGGGGCGAGAAAAACGTGGTTACCATGGTTACCGCGAAATACCGGCATAATACCGTTCAAAATTTCGAAATGAAATTTGACTTCAAATATTTGGTTCAAGTCAAATTGCCACGGAATTAGAAATTTACATAAACCTGCACATGGCGCAGTGTTGTTCCTCAGCTCTACCCTTACGTCGTCGGTGCCTCGTGGTCTCGAGTTTGACCCCTGCCCGCCCTTTTTTTTTAAAAGATTCTGTTGTATATCCATATAATTAGGCAAAAAATATACTAGAGGGATTCAAACCCAGGATGTTGTCGTCTTAAAAGTCCCAGCGCCCTAGACACTACACCATCGTTTTCTCTGTGTCAAATGCGAGTTTGCATTCTACTTGACTACATGTTGATTGTTCAAATTCAAAAAGCTTGAAACGCCCATTTACCAGGGGGCAACGAAATATTCGGTAACCGCTCGAAATCTTGAAATTTCGTTCGGTAACCAAAACACTGGTGATGACACCACAAACAACTGAAATTTGGAATAGTGTGCCATAAGTTACCAAGTTAAACAGCAAACAAGAAACACGCAGAACATGGCAAAGAATGCTGCCAGCCTTTGCATAAATCCTCTCTATAACTATAATTTTTGGGGCTAAGTTTCAATCACCCTGTAGTTAATTGACATACAACACTGAACTGCATCATCTCTTATGCTTACTATCTATGATTTATTTTAAATATGGTACACGCAAGCTGTACTGCCCTCATTTGACAAAGTTGCTATATTTAGGAGATCTTATTTCATAGCTCGAAACGAGTGCATGATTGTTTAGGAATAGGATGTTCAAGCTTAACCATGGAGGAAGACAGCCATCCCTCCATATGTAATGGAGTTCGGCTGTGTGCATAAATTGCTTCTTTTGGAAGGGCATCCAGCTAAGAAGAATAGTCTACCATCAATTACCAAGTTTAACAGCAGAAGAGAAACCATGGAACATGGCAAGCAGTGCTGGCGAGGGGCGTACCCAGCGCTGAAAGCTCCCACACAAGGTGGGGTCTGGGGAAGGGAATTTCTAGACAGCCTTACCCTTGCACAATAATTCTGCAAGGAGGCTGGTTCGAACCCAAGACCTCCAGGCCACAAGTGGAGAGACTCTACCACTGCGACAGGCTCGCCCTTCCGAGCAGTGCTGGCAAGGCTTTGCATAAATCCATTATGTAACTAGAATTGCTGGGGCTAAGTTTTAATCTCCCTGTGGTCAATTAGCATTAAACATTTAACTTTAGAATTTGGTACACACAAGCTGTATTATCCTCATTTGACAAAGTTGCTACATTTAGGAGATCTTATTTTGCAACTCGAAACAAGCACATGATTATTTAGGAATAGATATTCAAACTTACAATATTATGTAGCGCAGAGATCAGAAGAAACTTAGAAGATACCGACACCTTTTTCTGTAGTGTGCTTGGTCTTGATTGTTTTTTCCTGGATTTGATGAGGTTTTAAGGAGTAGCTAGTCATTCATTTGTCTTTTAATTGCACTTTGTCATGGGGGCCAGCAACCATGGAGGAAGACAGCCATCATCCATATATAATGGGGTACGGCTGTATGCATAGGTTTCTTCTTTCGGAGGGGCATCCAACTATCTGTTGAAAGCTGTACTCAGCTAGCTCTAGCTGACATAGCTTGGTCCTTGAGTGCATGCAATTAGAAAGTATTGAGTATGGATTTCTTTGGAGCGTTTTCAGATCTGTCACAAAAGTAGAGCTTACAGAGTTTGGTTTAACGTTCTGAAAGAAATGTCCTCATAGGGTTAACTCTGTGTGTGTGTGTGGGGGGGGGGGGGGGGGGGGGTAAATAGCAAAGCAGAAATAACAATGAGTTGTGCGCTGTTTTTGTTAACATGTCAATGCTTGCATACAAGGTGAATATAGCAAAAGAACTTCAGAAAAAAACAATCGGACACGGAACTAGCTCAACTCACACTGTTACAAGCCTTTGCACACTTATCCGGTGTCCTCCCTTGGCCCTGGGAGAGTTTTGGCAAAAAATGGTTTTGCGGATGTTTGTTACATACAGGATACAGCTGTTGAAATGCTGATGAAGAATTTTGTTTATGTTTTTGTTCAGTATGCATTCTAAAGCTGTGTGCTTGTAGGCATTCATCGCCACTTCATTCTCTACGGCCTCATGGAATACTTGAGAAAAAGGTGACCATATGAGAATCCTTCAGTTTGCACTTTCATGAAATTAGCGGGATCTGAGGGCTGACAACCTATGAATTCTTTCAGCCTCGACAGACAATTCTCGGCGGATGAAGTTTTGCAACTGCTGGACCGCTTCTTCAACCTAGAAATGCTGGTGATTGAAACACTCGTCGATTTGGACTACTTTGTTACTGCTTCTCTTTTAGCTTTGTGATTGTTTTGCATCGACGCTACGACTCAAATGAGAGCTTGTCTTTTGAAGACATGTTTACTGTAATCTTCTTTGTTCTTAGTTTCGGGAGTATGGACGTTATTTTCACACAGAGTTTCGTCTAAACCAAATGCAGAAACCAGACGAAGACGAGAAGGATAACTTCGGCCAGACGGAAGAATTCGCCTTGCCGGACAATTTTTTCAAGAAGGAAGAATGATGTGCAACCTAGCTGTTTCTTTGTGTTCTTTTCGCCCTGTAGTCTTTGCTCTAGAGGCCCTAGAAGCCTGGAACAGAACACCCATATATAATCTGATGAGCTGTGTTGGTTGCTGGTTGGTGTTCAGTGTTCACTGACTTGACATGTGCTGTTGTACAGCTTCTGTTGTTCTCGGATACCCGATGAACTGTTATGAGTCTGCTCATTTAGGTTCAGTGTTTCGCTTCGATTGTTCCCTTTGTGTTGTCAGCCCGCTGTTAGCTGAAACTGAAAGCGGTCTGCCTATCTGTGCCCCCGTGGTGTGCCTGGCGGCGGGGGATGGACGTGTGTGTGGCTGGTGCATCTTAGGACATGTATAATGGTTGATAAGATAGTCTTATCTTAAATCTTGCATGTAATTTAAAGATGACAAAAAAAAATATGTCTACAATGGGTCATCTCTTAGCCTTATTTTCAATAACTAGCTATTCCTAAAAATATGGTGAGATATATTGTGCTAAGAGATCACCTCTTGTCCTCTCTTAAATAAAAGAAGACAAGTTATTTCTTATGAGTTTTTTCTCCTCCGTCTCATCATTTATTCTACGTGGCACTTCTAAGATAGCATATATGCCCTTACTGCAATCGCCATGCTACCACCGTTGGCACAAATCAGTCGCTTGCTCTCTCGTTCTTCAGCAAGGGGGGTCCGGACCAATGGTTCAAACCCTCCTCGGGCCTCATTCCATTTGTAGGAAATGCGTACATGAATTTTGTAGGAATATTATTCTTTTTCAGTATTTTTGGAGGAATATATACATCCACTCAAAAATGCGGACAAGAGAATTCTACAGGATTCTTCCATAAGTATTAGTGGATTGCCTTTGGATCAAACGAATGTTGGCACTCGAATTCCTTTTGCATGTATTCCGTAGAAAATTGAACATCCCCTGCAAACTTATTCATGTGTTTTTCTATGTTCCGTTCAAACAACCATTCCTATATTTTTCAGGCAAATTCTACTCCCTTTGATCCATTTTTTTTTGTTTAACGGGCCTCCTTCGATCCATATTAATTATCAGTTTTGCTAAAGCATATTTAAATGTGCCATAAGTATTGCATATCTAAATCATATGTCATTGATCTTACATTGAGATTTGTGTGAATGTTTTTTTTCCTTATCTCTTTATACTTGATTCACTTGTCTCATTTAGACGTGCAATAACTAACTAGAGCATTAACGAGTGAAAAGTGCCCGAGGCTTTCGTGGAGGCGACAAAGAACGAGTGAATGGACGAGCTGCTAGATCGCGTCGCGTCGGGCACAACAGTCCAGTTCACAAAACCTCACCAAACACTCTTCATGCGAGCCCGTGCAGACCCACGGGCGGCTTGATTTCGTGTCTTGTGAGCAGATCTATGGATAAACCCTGGCGACGTCAGCGCGCGCCCCACCAGTCGGTGACCCACGCCGCGGCGCCACGGCCGGCACCCCCTGCGGGCACGCACATGGGGACAGGGGCACCACTCCCACTCGCGCACACTTCCTCCTCCGCTCCCTTTCCCTTGCCGATGTGATCCCCCGCCGCCTCCGCCCTCGCCCTCACTCCGTCCCCGCGCCGATCCCATCGCCCCCAGGAAATGTCTCGCCACCACCACCACGACCCGGCCCCGCCGCCCTGCTGCTCCTGCTGCGCCTGCGCCTGCGGCTGCTCCCCGCCGGCCCCCGCCCCGGCGCCGTGCGGCTACTACGCGGTGCCCCCTCCCCAGCCGGCGCCCGGCTCCGACCAGCTCCTCCACGCCATCGCCGCGCATCTCCTGCTCAACACCGCGCCCCCGCCCCCGCCTCCCCCGCAGCCCCAGCCCCAGCCGCAGCACCACCCGCAGCCGCCGCCGAATCCCGCCGCGCACCAAGCGAATCTCTACGCCTCCTACGCTTACCAGCACCAGCACCAGCACCAGCAGCAGCCGGGATCCGCCCCCCAGGCGGCCTATCCCCACCCGCCCGCGGCCGCCCCTGCGCCGCCGCCGCCGCAGCATCAGCACCAGCAGCCGAACCCGCCCGACCACGGCCAGCTGCTGCTCCACTCGCTCCTCCGCCGCGTGGCCGCGCTCGAGACCACCCTACCGCACTGCTTCCCCTCCCCTCCCGCACCGCCGCATCCCCAGCAGCCCAACCCCCGCCGGCACCACCGCGCCGCGCACGCGCACCAGGAGGACCCGCGGTCGCGCTCGCCCTCGCCCCCGCCCCCGCCCCCGCCGCGTCGCGCGCGCCGGGGGCCGCCGTCCGAGAGGGAGCTCGCGGCGCGCACCATCCAGGAGCACTTCCGCCGCTTCCTGGCGCGGCGCTCCCGCACGCTGCGCCAGCTCAAGGAGCTCGCCATGCTCCGCTCCAAGGCCGCGTCCCTCCGGGCGGCCCTCTCCGGCCCCGGCCGCCGCCGGTGCAAGGACCCCATGGCCGTCTCGGAGGCCGCCCTGGGCATGCTCTACCGCCTCGACGGGATCCAGGTGATGCAACGACCTCTGTTCGGTCCCATCGGTTATATGCCATTGGTGTGGGGTTTTGATGGTGGGTTTCGGATCAGGGAGGGGACCCCATGATCCGGGAGGGGAAGCACGCCGTGAGCCGGGAGCTCGGCCGGATACTGGAGTTCGTTGACAAGGTGCTCCTCAAAGAGCAGGAGGAGATGGGCGTGGACGGCGCATTCGACGATTATCCTGAAGGTTGTCATGGGATGAATCACCCAACTGTGAACAGGAAGGTAAGTTTCCGTGGTAATGAGGCCAATACCGAGGCTGATGAGAGCTCTGAGAGCTCGAGTTCTGCCGAGGCCGATGAGAGGAAGGCTGCAAACAGCAAGAAGAGTGCCAATGGCAAGCCTGGGCTTGCAGCCCCAGTGCCAGTACACATGGAGTCAAGGAGAACTGGAGGGGAAATGTGATAACTCGGTCTCGCATCTTGTAATGTTACCTCATGTTTAGAATCATGTGGATTGTCTTGCTCTTACATTACCGAGGTTCTTTTTCTGAACTGATGTTTCTTGAAATTAGATTGGAGCCTGCTAGTTGGTAGAGTTTGTGCTGCAACTACGATGTTTAGACTGTTGTATTACCTCTCTTGTCACATTTGTCTCTGCATTGTACCACTGGTAGTTTTGAACATTCAGAATCTAGATTGGATCATTTTGTCACACACGTGGACCATTTTGTTGCACTAATTATGTCATGTTTCTTGTGGGATCTTGGTCAAACAGCATGTGTTTAGGTGAGCTGTACGTCATGCTCATCTCCTTATCAATGAATCGGAACATGTTTACACGACTGCACCTTGTTCTGATGTTGTCATTAATAGTTCTAGATCGCTTCTTGACCTTGACAGATTGAAGTTGTGGCTTTATCCTTTGGCCCGCTTGTTAATTATCGCATGGGGTCAGTTTGGTTATGCCTACGTATGCTGCTTACATGTGCTGGGTAAGTGTTTCTCCATTAGTTGGGCCATCCATGTGATGATGTTTTCAGCCATAACTTGCAACAAGTTTTCTCTGGTGGTTTCATCGTTAAGTCGGTATTGTCTGAATCTGTTGAATGAAATCAACTTTTCCCATTTTGGATCTAGAAAATAACATTTCGTTTGGGGCCCGCTAATTTTTCTTGCTTCGTCTGATCGTTGGGCCTGGTTTCTTATACAGGGTTGATCATTTTAGCAGGACGATGAAAAACAACATGTGAATCACAGCAGGCCTTGAGTCTCTTCGGTGCTCAATATACACCGTCAGGTAGGCATTTATAGCATGACCGTACAGGGTTCTTGAAATTAGAAATGAATAAGAGCCGTTACTGGCCTGTTGCTAGAACATGTGACTTACTAAGGCTGAGGTGATGCTAGTTTTTGTATGCTGAAAGATTCATGTTGTTTTAACGCTTCAATAGGGGATCTGCGTTGTTTTTCGCAAATGTGTATTTTCTTTAGTTTTTGAGATTTGTGATAACTCAGTCTTTCATTGAATGCTACCTCATGTTTAGGATCATGTGGATTGTCTTGCTCTTACAGTACTAAGGTTCTTCTGCACCGGCATTTCTTGAGAAAAGATTGGAACCTTTTAGTCGGTAGGGTTAGTGCTGCAACTACTATGTTTAGACTGTTGTATTGCATCTCTGTTACATTTGTTACTGCATTGTACTACTGGTAGTTTGAACATTGAGAACATATCTTGGATCATTTCGTTGCACTAATTTTGACATGGTTCTTCTGGGATCTTGGGCAAACAGCATGTGTGTTGTTTGTCAAGGTCATTTTTGTCAATGAATCAGAACGTGTCTACACAACTGCACTGAGTTCTGATGTTGTCATTAAGAGTTCAAGATCGCTTCTCAACCTTGATTAATTGAAGTTGTAGCTTTATTCTTTGGCCCACTTGTTGGTTATTGTATGGGGTCAGTTTGATTCTGTCCACGTATGCTGCTTACATGTCTCGCATAATGCTAGTGTTTCTCCAGGAGTTGGGCCATCCATGTGATGATGTTTTGAGCCATAAGCCCATAACTCATGACGAGTGTCTCTGGGTGCTTGTTAAGTCGGTATTGTCTGAATCTGTTGAATGAAATCAGCTTGCCCATTTTGGATCCGGAAATATAATCTTCTTTGGGCCTTGCTAACGTTTCTTTGCTGGGCCTGGTTCGTTATATGGGGGTTGATCATTTTAGCAGGACTATGAAAAAAGGACATGTGAACCGCATCTTGGATCATGTTTAGACTGTTGTTTTCTCTCTGTGTTACATTTGTTACTGCATTGTACTCCTGTCGTCCCGAACTAAGTGTCTCAACTTTGTACTAACTTTAGTACAAAGTTGTACTAAGCTTGAGACACTTATTTTGGGACGGAGGGAGTACTACTGATAGTTTTAAACATTGAGAGTCTAGCTTGGATCATTTTGTTCCACTAATTATGTCATAGTTGTGGGATCTTGGGCAAACAACATGTGTTTAGGTGAACTATACGTCATGCTCATCACCTTATCAATGAATCAGAACGCGTCTACACAACTGCGCCGATTTCTGATTTTGTCATTAATAGTTCTAGATTGCTTCTTGACCTTGACAGATTGAAGTTGGTGCTTTATCCTTTGGCCCGCTTGTTAATTATCGTATGGGGTCAGTTTGGTTGCGTCTACTTATGCTGTGTACACGTGTTGCATAAATGTTTCTCCATTAGTTGGGCCATCCATGTGATGATGTTTTCAGCCATAATTCAGTAACAAGTGTCTCTGGGTGTTTCATCGTTAACTTGGTATTGTCTGCTCTGTTGATTGGAATCATCTTGCCCATTTGGATCCGGAAATAAAATTTCGTTTGGGCTTTGCTTACGCCTTTTCTTTTTCTTTTTTCCTTTTTTGATCGCTGGGCCTGGTTCGTCATACAAGGTTGATCATTTTAGCAGGACCATGATGAGAAGAACATGTGAACCGCAGCAGGGCTCGAGTCTCTTCGGTGCTCAATATACACTGTCAGATAGGCATTTCTAGCATGACTGCACAGGGACAGGGTTCTTCAAATTAGAAATGAATCAGATCCGTTACTGGCCTGTTGCTAGAACAAGCGACTTACTAAGGCTGAAGTGATGCTATCTTAATGTAGTTTTCTGTATGCTGAGAAAACTCATGCTGTTTTAACGCTTCAATTGAGGATCTGCGTTGTTTTTCGTAAATGTGTGTTCTCTGTAGTTTTTGAGACTAGATGCTGTGCCTCTCAATGCTGCACAAGTCCTCGAATAGCTGAACTGATAGATGGAAGTTTGTGGGTGGAAAACACTGAGGTTAGACTCTCTAATGGTGCTAGCCTGGAGTGCTGAATTATTAGCAAAGGGGTGCCTCGCCCTTTGTCGTGCCGGTACTCCAAAGCTAATGAAACACCCTTGTAGACCTCGATGAAAGGAAAACGTGTCATTTTTGCCTGTGCAACTGATGGAGAGTGAATCTGCAACCCTTAAACTATTCGATGTAAACATACAAATGAAAGGATAGTTGCAGCCAAAAGGAGGTATGCGGACCAAGTGGTTAACCTTGAACTGGCGGAGGTCATCGCTATGCGTTGTGCACTAGAATTTGCTGAAGAAGCAGGCTTCCAAAGAATTGTTGTGGCATCCGACTCTACCACTTTGGTCAGCAAAGAGCAAAGTGACAAGTGCTGCGAATGGTTTTTGCCTGGCTTTTTCATCGATTATTTGGGCAATTCTCTTCTGCTTAATCAATCGACGAGGCAATTTTTTTTGATAAAGGGTGGATTTTATTAACTCAGAATGAAGCATCAAAAAGATACATAACACAATGAGCACACATCCGACCTTCTGCATAACTAGGATGTACACAGTCGATACCAATTCGCACACACGAAAAACACGCCGATAATTAGCAAACTCATATAATACGGAAGCTATGTGTAGGCGAGGAAAAAAGAAAAAAGAAAAGCCCTAAAGTGGTCAGATCTGTGTGGCAAACTACAGTAATGACCATATCTGCACAAACCATCTCATGACACGACATGAACGGCGAGATTCTTCAACAGCAATGCCTTCAATAAAAGAGCGACACTCGAATGCCGCCGTCATTGGACGACGAGGCAAATTTGTTGCCTCGGTTTTTAAAAAAAGTGCTGCGATGGACCGATCTCAAACAGGTGCCATAGATTTTTATACTATAAGAAGAGTAGGGCTCCAAAGTTTGTATCTTCTTTCTTTACTCATGGTAACCAGTCATGTAATATGGCTGCTCATGTTCCGGCAAAATCATCGGAACATGATCTTGGGTCCTGCTGGTTTAATCAAGTTCCTGAGATTATCAGGACCATTGTATGCAATGAACAATCTATGTTTGTATAAATGAAGTTGCCATTTGACTGCGTGTACAGTTTACATAGAAGGCCGGCTTCCATTTCACTCGCCCACGCCATCATAGTGATTGACACGTCTGGTAACAGTATCAGAGGCGAATCAACCTGTGGTTGAGATGGTTAGGTGGACAGTGGTATCTCCAACCTATTAGGGTTCAAATCCTGATGCTCGCATTATTCCTGAATTTATTTCAGGATTTCCGGCGATGCGCTTTCAGTGGGAGGAGACGTTCCCGTCGACGACGAGGTGCCTACGGTGACTTCGTAAATCTCAAAATGATGTGCCGACTCAGTCTTTCGAAGGTGCTCATAGGGGTAGGGTGTACGTGTGTGCGTTCATAGAGATGAGTGTATGCGCGTGTATATGAGTGCTTGTGTCTGTAGTGATGCATCTTCCCTGTCTTGTGCTCGTTGACGTTTGCCTACCACGATTTTAGTGCATCCTTCCTTCACACCGCGCGGGCAACAAAAGTCGCTCTACGCTCGGGTCTCAGATCATGTCTGCCATCACAAACGGGGAGTCGACATCAACATCAATCTCGCCGCCTGCCCCGGCCCGCACAGCGATCACATCCACTTCGCTGGAGAGCGGTACATGGCCCTGGCGTGCGTCGACACGGCACGCAGGTCACACGTTACGTCTATCTAGAGAGACATCATTCCGCCGGGATCGCGCCCGTCGCCGCCGCGCTCACCGGCCGGCGCGGCGACGCACGGGCCGAGCCGAGGGTTTCACGGCCGTTTCTCCCCGCGCCTTGACGACAACCAGCTGGGGATGGCAAAAGTTGGGAGCTGGGGGCCCTGCCTACGGTCTTTGCGTCTTCTTCTTCCCACACGGCAGCGGTGTCAGCCCAGCACAAGGCTTGCCGACATATATAGGTGAGGTGAAACGGCTGCCCGGGCAGTTTTTAGACGAGCCGGGGAAGTAGGCGGATCTCGGGGTTTCATGGCGGCATGGGTCTCACGGAACTCTCCAAAAATGCATGCAATTTATTATTGCCTTTGCCATAACCAGCAGATTCCCCCAAATGAGAAGAAGCACTATCTACATCTTCGGTTGGTTCGCTTGAGAATTTTGTTACATGTATAAATGCATTTCAGAAAACGTCGATTCTTGCATAGTTTTAGTATGTTCAAAACCGCAACTTTTTCCAGAAAAGTGTACAGCTTATACGTAGTAAAAGAAACACTTGAGATCGCATGTTTAACAAAACTGACGTTGCATTTTTTCTTTCGACCGACTCGGATGGTGTAAGAAATTCAACCCCGGACGACCTAAATGTAGATGGACGGTTATATATCTTTAGTCTAGTTGTTTAATTGTCTAAGTCAATGTAAACCTTTTTTTATGAGATTGTTATGTTGTCGGTGTTGTACTAAATAGCTGGTGATATTTATAGCGGCGATCGAATAGTATGTGTGATGAACGGCACCCTTGATGATATAATCCAAGATCTGCTACAGCAAGGGAAAAAACTGAGTGCCCATCTGTGAGTCTTTTGTGACTTGATTAGGTTGCCAAATTGAGACAAAAGTCTTTGATTCTCGCCGCATTTCAGAAGAGGGTGGCTTTAGCATAGTTTAAGGATATTGGAAATAACAACTTATTTTCCAGAAAAAGTGTATCTTACTGTAGAAAAAAAAAGAACTTGAAGTTGTGTGTTTCACTTTATTGACGTTGCATTTTTAGAATCAGACTTGGACATAAGAAAATCAATCCCAATCGACTTAATGTGGATGGACCGGTATATCTTAGGGATAGGCTAGTTGCTTAATTGTCTAAGTCATTGTGAACCATTTTTGGGCGAGATTGTATGTTGTCAGTGTCGTACTAAATGGTTGGTGATATTTATAGCAACATTTGAATAGTATGTGTGATGAATGACACCCTTGATGTAACCCAAGATCCATTACAGCAACACAAAATTGAGTGCCCACCTGTGAGTCATGTGTGATCTCATTAGCTCGTCAAATTAAGATAGACGACTTTACTCCATTGCCTCCTTTAATCCTAAAAGATTGGCTGCTCTATTGCCCTCACTTCGTGCCGAACCATCTCTAGCAGTGAAAAACCACATTTTATCGGCGTAGAGACCTAGATGGGCCTCTGCTTATCCATTTTCTATAATGTTTTCTTCATTATAGTCAGACGCCCTTACCTTCTCCCATTCTATTGTCGTTTGTGACTACTGAATCAACACCACCTCATGGTAATAACCTCTTGTCGTCATCTTTTTAGTCTTACCATTGATCAATACGACAGCTCATCCCACCCCCACCCCAACGCATCCTACTTGAACTATCACTAGATAAAACTACTAACTGTTATTATAAGTCCAGGTGGCGGTATGAATCTTATACCCCAATGAACCCTAACCCGAACTATCATCGGTGAAGATGTCGCGACTTCCTGACGGAGATGAAGGTGATGTCAGCAACATTATCAGTTATGTTTTATTTTATAAGTCAATAAGTAAATTAAATTACCAGCTAAAATCTACATTTGATACGTAACCACATTAACAATAAAAAAAAATCTTCCACATCGTATTGACTTGACTAACGTCGAATAAAAGCATGTTTTTGTATCTCAATAAGTAGATTCAACGGCACATATGTCCATTTTCAATATATAATCACATCATAACAATATACGAATCTCCGCGTAAAATCAATGACATAGAATTTTGATGTGAGATGAAGTACGTCTTATCAATTATGTTTTTCTCGAATACGCACGAGTGTCCGTATCATATATTAAGTGAGGAAAGGGGAAGAACCTCAACCACAGTTATTTACAGAGTGTTTACACAACGCACTCCACCACAAGCCGACCTAAAGGGACTACTCACCTTCGGCCCGGCCATCTACCCCCTACAAAGGAGACTTGGAGGTCATCATGCAAGATGCCTGCCTACCTCCATGTCACACACTCGGAGGCAATCCGTCGTAGGACATGTTGCACGTCCGGCCTCGCTCCTTCAAACACGATAGAATTTCTGTGTTTGCAGAACTCCCACATGACTAACAGGTGGATGGCTCGTAGGGTCTTGGCATGCTTTCCATGAAGTATGGTCCTTGTGCACCATGTTGGTAGCTCGTCTTCCATCGACGGTGACAGGCCCATTGTGCCGAAAACTTATCGATTATGTTTTATTTTATGCGTCTTACCAGTTATGCTTCATTTTATAAGTCAATAAGAAAACTAAAGTGACGGCTAAAATCTACTACATTTTTTGCAGGCCAATAAGTAGATTCGATGGGCACGTACATGTGCTTTCAACATGTAATCACATCATAACAATACACCACAGTTATGTGCAACACTTAAGGCACATCTAGATGTAACTTTAGAAAGGCGGTTGTAATAAACTTTTTAACAAGCTTCTTTTGTTTTTCGAGTGAGAGGGTGGCCCTTCTGCATAACTTGCCTGCCTCTAAATCAGTTGGGGGGTCGAAATCCCCAGATACGTACGTACCGTAGCTTGACTTCGCCTTTGGCCCGTCTCTGTTTTCCAGCTCCTCATGCACCTCACGCCACCGCCTTTAAAGCCAACCGCACCCTCCCAGCCCAATTTCCACCGCGTCCCTCTCGGCTCAAGTCCCCCGCCCGCCACAGCCCCCCTTCCACCTCTCGCCCGGCCGGCCGCCCCTCGCCGCGCACGCGCTCCCCGGGCCACCATTCCGCCCTCCAAGAACCACCGGAGCGACGCGAGACAGGCGGGCCAGTCGCGCGCGCGTGCGCCGGCGCAGCCATGGCGCGTTCTTGGTCCTGCGCCCTCCGCCTCCTCTTCTTGGCGTCCCTGCTCCTCCTCTGCTCCGCCCTGCCGCCGCCGCCGCCTCCGGGACGCGGGAGCGCGACGGAGCTGACGGCCGCCGACGAGGCGGTCCTCGCCAGGATGTGCAACCCGCGCGCCGGCCCGCGCCCGGCGTGGTGCGAGGAGCTGCACCTGATCAGGCGGCGCGCCCTGAGGGGAGGCGCGCGGCACCGCCACGGCGGCCACCACCACCACCACCGCCAGCAGCGCGCGCCCGCGGTGCCGCTGCCCCCGCCGGGTCGCGACGAGGTCGACATGCGCTACGGCGTCTCCAAGCGGCGCGTCCCCACGGGCCCCAACCCGCTGCACAACTGAGGCCGGCCGGCGACGACGGCGGGGCCAGTTCTTGCTTTCTTGGACCGGTCACCGGCGGCAACGACGGCGGGGCCAGTTCTTGCTTTCTTGGACGGATCACCGGCAGGCAGGCGGCCGGGGTCTTCAGCGAGGAAAGGATCGATCGTCCTCTCTTGTTCCTGCTTTCCGCGGCGGCGCGCCCCTCGACTGCCCGGCCGGAAAGGACTTACAATGGAGGATCGATCGATCGACGCCCGCCTGCCTGCTTGCTCATACATCTCTGCGTGCCAGTAACATAGATATAGCATATGTATAGGCCAGTTCATCTTCTTCCTCCTCCTCCTCTTCCCAAAATTCTTGGTTCTTTCGTGTCATTTTTGCTCCAGTCTAGTAGCAGCATAATTTCGCCGTCGTTACCCGGCTCGCACCATGAATCAATGCAAAAGGAAGAAAAGCCCGCAAGTTTTTGTGCCGCCGCCGACGTGACGTCCGCTCGATTGTCAATTTCTCGCTGTGGCTGACGGCGCGACGCCACGCCATTATTTTTCTTCTCTTTCACACGTATGATGTATCCGTTCTTAAACTGAAAATGAGGTCAGGCTTGGCGTGCCCTGTATCTGACCAGAAGACGAGGCCATGCGTGCCCTGCCAGCGGCCACGGCCGTGGACGGCGGCCGGCGAACGGGCCGCGCCGCTGGGGTTTAATGTGCGCTGCCCCTCCCTGTGACGGCGAGGCGAGGTTGGAGGAGGTTTAATGGCGCACCACCGTCTGTCTGCCTCCGTCTCGCCCTTGCGTCGTGTGGCATTCATTTCGCTCGCTCGTGGTTCCTAATTTCGATCTGCATTGCGAAGTTACAGTGGGAGTACGGTACAAGTAGTAATTTTGACTTGGGATGATGATGACTTCATTCTGACTTGTGGCCGTGGTAACTAACTTAACTACCTGGTCTGGGCCTGACAGGGATACGGACACGCAGTGAGGTCTCTGACTTTGTGAGTAGGCCAAGTCGCGAATACGTACTACTGTGCCCACGTGTAGTGGTGCTACACCGCTACCGTTTTCAGTGTGCACTTTACTGTAGGCCAAGTCGCAAGTGTAACGTTTTCACATCTTTTTACGGGCAGTGCAACAATAGACCGGCCATAGTGGAAGTAACTTCAAAAGTAACATCAGATCAAACTCAGCAAAATTGTCTACATGGCAATGAGTTAAAGAAGAGAGATATTAATTGAGTGACTTAGCTAATTACTGTAACATCACATCCCCTAAGACAATATGAGTCTATAAGGGCATCTCCAACGGCAAACCCGCAAAAAACCTCCTGCATCAGTTCGCGGACAGGAGGGGACCAGTCCGCGGACATGAATGCGGGAGGCAGCCATCCAACGCTAGCCTCATACATTTCAAACTATTTTTCAACAAACCGGATAAAATTTATGCAAACACGGGCGAATTTCGTACAAAGGCGACAGATTTCATACAAACACGATGGATTTAACTACATTTAGAACAAAAAAAAGACCCACCCCTAAACCTATCCTACCGCGGCAACGGCCGGCATCCAAGCCCATGTCGTCCTCCTTCCGCCATCTTCATGAGCACCAGCAATAAGACCGATGAAATGAAGGTGCGGTCACCGGCGAGGAAGAGTAGAACACGGGATGAACCGGCCCACATGGGATACCAGGCCATGCCGCCTCCTGTGGCCTACAGATCCTCGGAGGAGTTTACGCCTTGTCCGTTGCCGGTGGACGTGAGGTCCACGAGGGAAATGGTGGCGCCTTGGATGTCCTCGTCCCACTGGGCCGACTGATGGTTCGACGGCGGCGTGTAGGAGGTGCAGCTAGCTATGTTCTCCACCGCGATCGCCTGTAGCTGCGCCTTCGCGGCTGCCGCTTCCTACCGAGCGGTGACCTGAGCATGGACGACATCGTAGATGACTCAATGCTCCGCGGCGGAATTTGGGTTCGTCGCGGCCATGGCCACTACAGCCTCCTCGCTCGCGCGCATGGCGTAGATCTGGCCCACCGCCAGCCGGTGCTGCTCCAGGAGGAACAGGTTGTACCGATGTTCCTCCTGCACCTACTGGAACGTCGACAAAGGCGCCGACGCAGGTTGCACCTCCGCCACAACGACGTAGAACTGCGCCTGCGCCTGCTCGATGGTGAAGCCAGCGTGCACATGAGGCGCGGGAGCCGGGGTGGAGTCATCGGAGCCCGTCTCCATCATGTCGTCGTCCTCGTCGCTGGAGACCTCGGGCAAGTTGGCCGGCAAGCCGGCCTCTATCCACCTGACACGACGGCTATGCCATGCGGCGGAAAGTGCGGCCACCACGTGCTTCATCTCCAGCGATAGATTGTCCCATAGTGCTTTCCCGCTCGCGGTCATGGCGGATGCAGTGCAAGGAAGGAGGATGTGAAGGGGTTGGTGTTGCGGGTGGTGTTGGCTGGGTGTGGCCGCCTTTATATAGAGGATTCCGGTGAGGCTAGGCATCCGGGTGCGTCAATGTGCAGCGTCGGAGTGGGTTTGTCGGTCGGCAAGCCTGCTCAATGGTGGAAAACGGACGGACAACAGCATTGAACGGGTGCGATCAGTCCCGTCCAGTCACGCGTCTCCGGCATTGAACGGGTGCGTTAGATATCCGTCCCATCCGGTCACGCGTCTCCGGCATTGAACAGGCGCGGACACAGGAGACGCGTCGTGGGCGGCGCCCTCGGTCGGCACACCGCTTCAATCGCGGAGGCAGTGAGAGGTCGCGTCCGCCCTGAGCCATCTTCGTTGTTGAGCGAGCTCTACAGCGGTATGAATGTGTGCAGCTAGTGTCGGGTGGGAGTGCGTGAGGGGGAGGTATTTGGTGGGCCAGGGCGGTTAGAAAACGGGCTTAGGATCCGGACTTCCGCAAACCTCCACCGCGTTTGTCTCCGGTTTGCGGGAGAAATCGCGTCCGGACCGCTCCGTGGACCGACACATGTCGGCGTTGGATGGCTTTCACTGTGTGGACAACCCTATCCAGACAATTGCGGGAGATTTATGGGTCCGCCTTAAAGATGCCCTAACCTAATAAATAAAGCTTTGCAAGACACTACACATAGCCTAGGATAGCGTGTATGCAACTAGTGTAAGTTACTCTTTACTAGGAGGGGAACTTTTGGTGTATGTGTGTATCTACATCCTATATGAAAAAAATTAGTAATTCAACAAAAAGTCAAAAAATTCTAAAAATATTTTTAAAATAAACTTGACTTTTCATTGTACTTGTGAGAAAAATTCCAAAAAAGAAAATGCCCCTTTGACTTCTTAGAAGACAAATTTTTGGTCAAAACAGTGTGAATAGTGACCTATAATAGTAGCAAATATTTTTTTTCTTTTTGCTCTGAACTCAACGTTGATTTTTTATTCGTGAAAATGTATATACTAGTGCAAAAGTAAGTTAAGTTTATTTTAAAAATACTTCTGAACTATTTTTATAATTTAATTATTTTTAAAAAATTACAAGGTGTATCTACAATCAGAAATCAAAGTGGATTTCCTCTCTTTACTTAATACTCCCTCCGTCCGGAAATCCTTGTTATCAAAATGGATAAAAAGAGATGTATTTAGACGTATTTTAGTTCTAGATGCAAATTTTTTTATTTATTTTAATAATAAGTATTTTCGGACGGAAAGAGTATTTACTATGGCTAGTCTTAGAAAGAGACAACATATCTCCGTCGCATTGCCACTGCATTTACCCGTACGCGGTGTCTTCGGTGCCAAGGCTCCGTCTTTACCTTAAATGGAACATTTATTACCATCGGCCTTCTGCGTCAACGACGCATATAGTTAGCCTAATAATTCATACTCCTACTTATTAAAAGCTCGAAAGCTGAACGTTGAGGTTGAGCCCATCAACAAAAGTGAAAACCCGAGTACCAGCCCACTTAGCCATGAACCCCAAAATGATGTACGCGTACGTACGTCTTACAACAACTGGTGTTTCCCTCAAAAAAATAAAACTGATGTACTACAGTGTCTCAAAAAGAAACTACAGTGTCTCAAATAAAAATTGATGTACTAGTACGCGGTACAGCAAGGCCGACTGCAGCACCCATGATGTGCTACTCAACGAGCGATGTACTAAGTACGTACGTGCAGGTTAATGAGGCAACTGTCTGCCGCGTGAGGATAGTGCAGTGCAGCTCCCGTACTTCCTTCACTCCCCGTGTGCCCGCCGGCTCATGGAGGCAGCCCCCGTGCATTTACTCGACGGAAACTGGATCGGTCGGGCCGTGGAATTAACTCCCAAATCCCAATCCACCGTGCACATCATCCCAATCTTGTGCCGTCTCAACGTACGATTCACTCGTCCGTGGCCGGCCAACAAGATGCGTGCTGTAAGTTGCAACGAGATGCACACGAAGGCAAACGCTTCACTGTGTCCAGGCCGATTCTAGCTTTCGGATCACAAATTTTTCTATTGGAAAATGTAACCATTTCATCGTACTGTACTGTATAATCTAGGTAAACTAACTCTATGCACGCATTCTGCAACAATGTGGATAAATCATTCACAGCAGCAGCCAGTGACGTTTTCATTTCTTGACAAAACTAAGAAGAAGAAAAGACAAGGCAGCGGTTTCTCTGGTATATGTATCATCGCTTCCTTCCGGAGACGGTCTTCTTGACGGCGCCGACGGAGACCAGGAAGTCGTCGAGCGACGAGAGGGTCTTCATGTCGTCCGGCGGGAAGTAGCTGGCCGCCTTGCCCATGAGCGACGCGAAAATGAGGGAGAGGCCGGGCGAGGCCGCGGGGCGGTCCGGGAGGAACTCGTCGAGGAAGGCGAAGGCGGCCAGGAAGTCGGACCGGCTCGCGTTGATCGGGGCCGCGAAGTGCGCCGGGATGATCCGCCGGAACGGCCAGTCCGCCGCGATCCTGTCCACCCAGTCCCTCACCTGCGGAAGAAGCGGGTGATGTTAGCATGCCATGAAGCAATGGCTGAAGTGTAGTGCTAGCTATGACAAAACATACCTTCTCTGGAACTTTGCTGAAAACGAGCGTCTTCACGATTGGTGAGACTATCAGTTTCTGTGACATTTGAGCGAAGCTCGCGTTGGGCTCGAGGAGATTTGAGGGACCAAGGAACAGTATTTGAAGGACCATCCTCTCCCATCCTGTTGGAACATAGACGAGGTTAAAGATAATCCTGTCGATATTGTTGATGCAAATATACAAGATTGTTGGTACATCAACATATGATTTGTGCTATGCAACTAGTAGCAATTACAATGTTGCTTCTATCTGTCACGTTAAAGCTTCAAACTGAAAGTTAACAGGTTTGATCATTGGCAATCTTGAAACAATACACATGAGCAGGATTGATGATGTACATATCAAGAATACAGTGACAATATTGTCGGAATGATGGTATTCCTGAACGCAGGAAGATAGTAGGCAAAATGAGAAAACCCAATCACAAGCGTGTGTACCCGGCGTACTCTACTACGAGTACTTTCTTGATTCTAGGACATGGAATCGCTGAGGACAGAGATTGTCATGTAAACAACATTCAGATACACAAAGCCTAAGCAACAAGAACATGAACAATACACCGATACTGGCAAGATGACCTTCCTACTTAATGTTGCTGCTTTTCAAATTCAAAAAGGCTAACTGAAGTGAATAAGTTAATACGGCCAAGTTTTAGCACTAACCTTTTTTCTGAGCAGTACATACCTAGATGCCTACATGGAAATCAATCTAGTGTTCTATAGTTGCCATGTTTCCGGTACGGTGGGAACGAGGAACGGGAACGGGGGACGAGAGTCGGGGGCTGGAAAAAATAGGGTACAGCAATCTAGTGTTCTACTACACTACCTTATTCAAAACATGCATTCTACATTTTACACATTCCAGATAATTCTTGTACCATTGTGATAACAATTAGTACAGAATGGAAGCATTTCCACCATTAGACTGCAGTTAAAACGTTAGACTGCTGAATGTTGCCCCTTTCCAAAATGTGGAAAAAAATAACTGAAAAAGCAAATATGGACAAGTTTCTGAAAACACTTCTCTGGATGAGCATACCTAGACGGGAAACAATCTTGCCAAGGTGTTACTACTACACTACCTCAATTCTAACATGAAGAGCAGATCTCACTGCTTCCAGCTAATTCTTGTTTCACTTTATGTGACAAGTTTAGTTCAGAAATGGCATCAAACAGTATTTACCAGTCTGCCGGGTGAGCTTGTTGTCCTCAACGGGATCATCAGGAACCTCTCTCCCTTTGCTCAATATCTTCACTGCCAAGCCGTTCTTGGCAGCTGCCAACAAGGACTCTTTGCTGATGCAATCGGGCGGCTGCCGAGGAACAAAGATCACAGCATCGGTCACCAGCAATGTCCTGGAAGGCTTATGGTAGAACGCCACCTCCACATACGGCCCAATCCCTGAACGCACCCAATTTACAGAGGCATTATTATCATGTTGTATGCATCAATGCGTTCACGACGGTGTTCAGAGATGAGAGTGCGCGGTGAGGAATTGGGGGAGTACCAACTTCCGGCGAGCTGAGCACCTTCTGCTCGATCTCGGCGGCCCAGGGCGTGGCGTCGTCCTCGTCCTCGAGGGGCTTGGAGCGGAAGACCCCGAAGAACTCGAGCGGCAGGTTGACGGGCCAGCTCCACTGCCGCGGCGCCACCCACACCTGCGCCCGGGGGAACTTCCTGGAGAAGGGCCCGAGGAAGACCTTGTGCTCGTACGCGAAGGTCGGCAGCACGATGTGCTCCACCGGCGCGCCCAGCTCCTTGATCAGCTGCGCATGGCATGGCACCGGATGAATGTCTGAACTGGACTACTGGTGCCGAGCGAAGTGTTTGCTTGCTCTGCAGAAACTGAAGCGTACCTGGATGCATTCCTTGGTGGGGGCGATGGGGGCGTGCACCCAGAGCCCGCCGGAGCGGAGCTTGACGACGGTCATGCGGGTGTTGGTGGAGACGCTGCTGAAGCCCAGCGCCTGCTCCTGCTCGAACAGCCATACGCTGCCCTTCACCGCCTGCATTCGGAGAGGAGCTCAGACTCCAGAGAGCAAGCGAAGTGAGGCGAGAGAGGATCAGGCTGAGGCGATTGTTCTTTACGTACCTCGGTGCGGGTGGTGCGGCGGTTGAGGAAGGGGCCGAGCGGGAAGGGGAAGCCGGTGAAGTTGAAGTAGAACCGCGACGACGACGACGACGAGGCGCTGCTGGCTTCGTCGCCGGCGGAGGCCGAGACGGCGAGGCGCGGCCTGCCTTGGAGGGCGTGGGGCGGCGCGGCGTGGTGGTGGCGGCAGGGCGCGCAGGGATGCCGGCGCGGCGTCGCGCGCAGCGGGCGCGGGGCGGAGGCGACGGATGTGGCTGCCATTCGTTTGGGCGAGCTCGGCCGGAGGGAGCTCGCGGCTGGGGAAATTGGAAGATGGGCCCGGGAGAGAGTGAGAGGTGTGGTGCACCTGGGTTCGGACGGATGGCTGGATTGGGGGACGCGTGGAGACGCGCCAGCCGTTGAGTTTGCAGATGGTTCTAGGACCTGCAAACTGCGTCTAGTGTCATCTCGGTACGTGAACCCCGAGACTGGTGATACGGGCGATCCGAAATGTGGTGAATTCTCTTCTCCATGCGCAGAGCCGCACGTACGCTGCTTTTGTGGCCAACCAGCACACAACGGAGCACACACGCGGTTGCGGCCAGCCAACGCTGACTAAATTTCAGGTTTTAATCCTTTTGTTACAAACTTGGCAACAAAGAATGTTTTATCATAATTTATGTTATATACCAACACCTTATGCATAAACTCCTCAAATTTTTCTTTGAATCTGTTGCATCTTATAGGAACTGTTTCAAGTTCCTCCACTTTCTCATTCTAACTGCCACTAAAATCAGTGGCGTCGGTAATCCTTTGGATTTATTCTCAGTGAAATCTTTTGAAGCTGGAAGCTCTCATGTTGACCAGGCTCATCATCAACTGGCTCCAGCAAGGAGTGGTCATTATAATCTTCCAATTTGTCTCAATCCTCCTCTTCTGTGCCAAATGGGACATCCATGTTTTTGTTGTCAGAATTATTTTTGGCCATAACCTGCTCATGTAACTTTTGCAACATCTTTCTATGTTTCATATTAGAATTCCCAAATGTTTAATGTGCCCATTGTTAGAAGTTTGAGTAGTTTTCCTCATGTAATCTTAAACTACCTCTATCTCTCTCCCTCTCGTATCTGTTTCTGCCTCTGTATCGAACCAGGATAGGGCTCTCTCTTATTTCTCTTGTAAAGCCAAGGCAAGGCATATTTGCCCTCAATAAATAGAATCATGCGGCTCTCCCACGGGAGAGTAGGAACGCTTATACCATATCTTACATGGTATACAGAGCTAGCCTCTTCCCTATCATCTAGCGACACAAAAATAAAACAGAACCCTAGCGCCCTTCCATCGCCATCATCATGAGCTCCAACGCCGTCGGCCTCAACCTCGGCGCTCCACCAACAGATAAGCTCGCGAGGGGGAATTACCTCCTATGGAAGGCGCAAGTTCTGCCGGCCCCGCGAGGCGCGCAGGTGACCGGTCTTCTCGACGGCAGCGATGCAGCGCCGCCGAAAATAGTGGAGGTCGCCAAGGCGGACAAGACCACGACCATCGAGCCGAATCCACTGTATGGTCCATGGATTGCCAAAGATCAGGAGGTCCTAAGTTATCTGCTGAATTCGCTCACCCCAGAAATCCTCGCGCAAGTTATCGGTAAGGAAAGTACCCTTGATCTATGGACCACCCTTACCACGATCTTTGCTGCGCAGTCGCAATCGCGAATAAGAAACTTGAGGATCGCCATCTCCAACACCAAGAAGGGCAACATGTCCAGCAATGCCTTCATCGCCAAGATGAAGAGCCTTGGAGACGAGCTTGCGGCAGCAGGTCATCCGGTGATAAATGGAGAGATGGTGGACTACATCCTCGCCGGACTCGATCGGGATTACGATCGCGTCGTTGCAGTAGTTGGCGCCATCAAGAATTCGAACTCTGTTGATGATCTTTTCTCGCAGATTTCCGCTTTCAATCACAGGATGGAGATGCTAGGCGACGGACCAGGTTTCCGTTCGTTAGCCAATGCCATGTACAGGGGGCGCGGCCAGTCCCGGGGCAGAGGAGGCCGCGGACGAAGAGGGCGTGGTCGATCCGACTGTGCTCCTTCTTCTCCTGTTCGCGGCGGCTACCAGGAGCGTCAACGTCAGCCACCACCGTAGCAGCATCAGCAACAGCATGAGGGTGATTACCCTGAGTGCCAGATCTGTTATAAGTACCATGCCGGTGGCGCCAGGGACTGCTGGGATCGATACAAGGAAGATTATCAGGAAAAGAAGAAGGTTAACCTCGTCACCAACTGGTATGGCATCGACACTAATTGGTATGCAGACTCGGGTGCTACCGAGCATATCACAGGAGAGCTTGATAAGTTGACGATGCGGGAGAAATATCATGGAGGTGACCAAGTACACACGACAAGTGGAGCTGGTATGGATATTTCTCACATTTGCAATTCAATTGTTAAAACCCCTCAGAAATTTTTTTGTCTAAACAATGTCTTACATATCCCTCATGCATCCAAAAATCTTGTCCCTGTTCATCGTTTTACACTTGACAATAATGTTCTCATCATATTCTACCCTTATTCTTTTGTGATTCACTAGTAGAAAACGGAGCTTTAAAACCGGTTTGTAAGGGCCTTTAGTGCCGGTTATAGAGCCGGCACTAAAGTTTCGGCACTAAAGGCCTTTTTGAAAATTTTGGAAAAAAATAATTTTGATTTTTTTTATTTTTCTGAATTATTTGATGATTTAGTCCCTAATCACCTCTCTTAACTGCTCAAGTGTGGATCACTCATTCCAAATCATCTAACTTCCCGACCGGTCACCCATCCCTCTCACTACTCCAGCCCGAGCACGCTTAACTTTCGGGTTCTATTCTCCTTCGTTTCCAAGTCTGCACTTGTTGTTTTCCTAACAATAGTAAGATGTTAATCCTATTAACCCTCAGGAGTTTAGCTTGAGCATGAAGTCACACATTTCACCGTTTGACTTTGAAACTATTATTTTAAAAAAAAGTAATTATTTAGTAACGCTAATATTTCTTGAATAAGTTTGACCATAGTTTGACCAGATTTGACCAAAATTCAAAAAATTGAAATAATTATTTAGTAACACTAATATTCTTGAATAATTATGTAGTAACATTAATACTTCTTGAATAAGTAGTTTGACCAGATTTAACCAATTTTTTTAAAAAAACTGAAATTTGACCATATCTTTTTTTCCTTTTGGAATTTGAGGATTCTAAAAATTCCAAACAGGCCGTAGGCGGTCTCCATCGGATGCGGATTTTCATGCTGAATTTTTTGATATATTATACATTTTTTTCCGACATCGTATGCAAAAGTTATAGCCGTTTTACATTTTCCCTACACTTTTTGCAAAACATGTCTAAATTGTAGTTTTCAAATTTTCCTAACTAGTAGATGTAGTAATATAACTACCTCTCAAAGGATTTTATTTTTTGAAGTTTTTATCATTTTCTTTTGATTTTTTCAGAACTGAAATGGCGACACATGGGGGGGGGGGGGTAGAGTTTGAAAATTGCCCTATAGTGCCGGTTTGTATCACAAACCGGTACTATAGGTCAGACCCCTTTAGTACCGGTTCGTGCCACGAACCGGTACTAAAGGTGATCGTGGGGCCCCGGCCTGACGCCAGCCTGCCACCACCCTTTTAGTACCAGTTCGTGCCACGAACCGGTACTAAAGGTTCAACACGAACCGGCATTAATGCAAATCCGTTCGAACCGGCACTAATGGTACCATTAGTACCGGGCCTAAATCAAACCGGCACTAATGTGCTTCATGTTTGACCCTTTTTCTACTAGTGATTAAGGATTTGGCAACGAGGAGAGTCATCCTTAGAGGAAGATGCGAGGGAGGTCTCTATCCAATCACATCATCTTCTTCTTCATCAGAGTCAAATAAACAAGCTTGGAGTGTCACCAAACCATCTTCAGAGAAGTGGCATCGACGCTTGGGTCATCCGTCTTCAGTTATAGTTCAACATGTCATTAGAAAAAATAAACTTCCTTTTGTGTCTAGTATCGAGTCAGTTTGTGATGCGTGTCAACAAGCAAAAAGTCATCAATTACCATATCCCATCTCTACTAGTGTATCTACTGCTCCATTGCAACTTATCTTTTCAGATGTTTGGGGACCAGCCCCCACTTCAATCAGTAGATTTTCTTATTATGTAAGCTTTATTGATGACTATAGCAAGTTTACTTGGATTTATTTGCTAAAGAAGCGATCCGATGTGTTTCAAGTTTTTAGCAACTTCCAAAGTCTTGTTGAACGTCAACTGAACTCAAAATTTCTTGCCATGCAAACGGACTGGGGAGGTGAGTATGAGAAACTTAATTCTTTTTTTCAAAAGATTGGAATTTCTCACCATGTATCTTGTCCCCATGCTCACCGACAGAAAGGTTCTGTTGAACGAAAGCATCGCCACATTGTTGAAGTAGGACTAGCATTGCTAGCTCATGCATCTATGCCTCTCAAATTCTGGGATGAGGCCTTTCTTGCCACAACATACCTTATCAATATTCGTCCCAGTAAAGTCATCAAATTTGAGAATCCTATCACTCATCTTTTTAGTATTACTCCTGATTATACATCCCTCCGCATATTTGGTTGTGCATGTTGGCCGAATCTTCGACCATACAACACACGCAAACTCGCGTTCCGTTTCAAACAATGTGTTTTCTTGGGTTATAGTCCTATACACAAAGGGGTCAAATGTCTTGATGTCTCTACTGGCAGAGTCTACATATCTAGGGATGTTGTCTTTGATGAATCTGTTTTTCCTTTCAAGTCACTTCATCCAAATGCCGGTGCCCTTCTTCGAAAAGAAATTCTTCTACTTCCGGAGTTTGATCAAGGGGGTGATAATAATTGTACTAACCAATGTGCTAATATTCCTTCTAGTTCTGCTCCTAGTACTATGCCTGTGCAGGTACATGAAGAAAACGGCGTTCAAAACGGTCAAGATGATCACAATCCGGTACAAATTGATGCTATATTTGATGTGTACGAGGAAGAAGCAGCAGGCGTGGAGCACGAGGAGGATGCGGCGGCGCCTGCCATGCCTGTGCGCCGATCCGCCTTGGATCACGGGCGGAGATCCGTGCGGGATCACGCGCCTGTCAGCCGATAGGGAAATCAGGCGTCCCCGGCCCGCTCCGCATCCGCCACGTCAGCCCACATGCAGGGGACATGAGAGGACGTGGGATCCTCCTCGTCCGGCACGCGCATGCAGGAGACAGGAACACCGGGCTCAGGATCCTCTGCTCCAGCTAATTTTGTGGACCCGGTCATCGCTAGTACGGGTCGAGCCACACCAGGGTCCACTGGATCTGATACATCAGTCCAGTCTGCACACATGGATGGGTCGCCTGGATCTTCTGCCACCAGCCAGTCTATGCAATCTTCTGTGCAACAGCAAGAACAACCGGCTACTACCTCAAGGGTCATGACCCGGCTACAAAAAGGTATTAGAAATCCCAAAGTAAGAAGAGATGGCACTATACCATATGGCATGCTATGTGTTTCAGGTGAACCAGCAAGGTTGAGTGATGCACTTGGAGATCCTAAATGGAGAAAGGCTATGGATGAAGAGTATGATGCACTCATAAAGAATAAAACATGGCACTTGGTGCCAAGTCAGAGAGGTAAAAATATTATTGACTGCAAATGGGTCTATAGAATTAAAAGAAAAGCATACGGCTCTATTGATAGGTATAAAGCACGTCTAGTTGCAAAAGGATTTAAGCAACGATATGGTATTGATTATGAGGATACTTTTAGTCCAGTTGTTAAAGCTGCTACTATAAGACTTGTGCTAGCCACTGCTGTTTCTAGGGGATGGAGTCTTCGACAGCTAGATGTTCATAACGCATTTCTGTTGGGGAACGTAGCAGAATTTAAAATTTTCTACGCATCACCAAGATCAATCTATGGAGTCTTCTAGCAACGAGAGGAAAGGAGTGCATCTACATACCCTTGTAGATCACGAGCGGAAGCGTTCAAGAGAACGGGGTTGATGGAGTCGTACTCGTCGTGATCCAAATCACCGATGACCGAGCGCCGAACGGACGGCACCTCCGCGTTCAACACACGTATGGTTGGGGAAGACGTCTCCTCCTTCTTGATCCATCACGGGGGAAGGAGAGGTTGATGGAGATCCAGCAGCACGACGGCGTGGTGGTGGGAGCAGCGGGATCTCGGCAGGGCTTCGCCAAGCTCTAACGAGAGGGAGAGGTGTTACGGGGGGAAGAGGGAGGCGCCAGGGGCTTGGGTGCGCAGCCCTCCCTCCCCCTCTTTATATAGGGGTCTAGGGGGGCGGCGGCCAAGGGGGTGGCTTGCCCCCCAAGCCAAGTGGGGCGCCCCCACCCCTAGGGTTTCCAACCCTAGGCGCAGGGGGAGGCCCAAGGGGGGCGCACCAGCCCATCAGGGGCTGGTTCCCCTCCCACTTCAGCCCATGGGGCCCTCCCGGATAGGTGGACCCACCCGGTGGACCCCCGGGACCCTTCCGGTGGTCCCGGTACAATACCGGCGACCCCCGAAACTTTCCCGGCGGCAGAAACTGGACTTCCTATATACAATTCTTCACCTTCGGACCATTCCGGAACTCCTCGTGACGTCCGGGATCTCATCCAGGACTCCGAACAACTTTCGGGTTACCGCATACTAATATCTCAACAACCCTAGCATCACCGAACCTTAAGTGCGTAGACCCTACGGGTTCGAGAGACACACAGACATGACCTGGACGACTCTCCGGTCAATAACCAACAGCGGGATCTGGATACCCATGTTGGCTCCCACATGCTCCTCGATGATCTCATCGGATGAACCACGATGTCGAGGATTCAATCAATCCCGTATACAATTCCCTTTGTCAATCGGTACGTTACTCGCCCGAGACTCGATCGTCGGTATCCCAATACCTCGTTCAATCTCGTTACCGGCAAGTCACTTTACTCGTACCGTAATGCATGATCCCGTGATCAACAACTTGGTCACATTGAGCTCATTATGATGATGCATTATCGAGTGGGCCCAGAGATACCTCTCCGTCATATGGAGTGACAAATCCCAGTCTCGATTCATGCCAACCCAACAGACACTTTCGGAGATACCCGTAGTGCACCTTTATAGTCACCCAGTTAGGTTGTGACGTTTGGCACACCCAAAGCACTCCTACGGTATCCGGGAGTTGCACAATCTCATGGTCTAAGGAAATGATACTTGACATTCAGAAAAGCTCTACCAAACGAACTACACGATCTTGTGCTATGCTTAGGATTGGGTCTTGTCCATCACATCATTCTCCTAATGATGTGATCCTGTTATCAATGACATCTAATGTCCATAGTCAGGAAAGCATGACTATCTTTTGATCAACGAGCTAGTCAACTAGAGGCTCAATAGGGACGTGTTGTGGTCTATGTATTCACACATGTATTACGATTTTCGGATAACACAATTATAGCATGAACAATAGACAATTATCATGAACAAGGAAATATAATAATAACCATTTTATTATTGCCTCTAGGGCATATTTCCAATAGTCTCCCACTTGCACTAGGGTCAATAATCTAGTTACATTGTGATGAATCGAACGCCCATAGAGCTCTGGTGTTGATCATGTTTTGCTCTAGGGAGAGGTTTAGTCAATGGATCTCCTACATTCAGGTCCGTATGTACTTTACAAATATCTATGTCTCCATTTTGAACACTTTCACGAATGGAGTTGAAGCGACGCTTGATATGCCTGGTCTTCCTGTGAAACCTGGGCTCCTTGGCAAGGGCAATAGCTCCAATGTTGTCACAGAAGAGAGTCATCGGGCCCGACGTATTGGGAATAACTCCTAGGTCGGTAATGAACTCCTTCACCAAGATTGCTTCTTGTGCTGCCTCCGAGGCTTCCATGTACTCCGCTTTACATGTAGATCCCGCCACAACGCTTTGCTTGCAACTGCACCAGCTTACTGCCCCACCATTCAAAATATACACGTATCTGGTTTGTGACTTAGAGTCATCCAGATCTGTGTCGAAGCTAGCATCGACGTAACGCTTTACGACGAGCTCTTCATCACCTCCATAAACGAGAAACATATCCTTAGTCCTCTTCAGGTACTTCAGGATATTCTTGACCGCTGTCCAGTGTTCCATGCCGGGATTACTTTGGTACCTTCCTACCAAACTTATGGCAAGGTTTACATCACGTCTGGTACACAGCATGGCATACATAATAGACCCTATGGCCGAGGCATAGGGGACGACACTCATCTTTTCTCTATCTTCTGCCGTGGTCAGGCATTGAGCCGTGCTCAATTGCACACCTTGCAATACAGGCAAGAACCCCTTCTTGGACTGAGCCATATTGAACTTCTTCAATATCTTGTCAAGGTACGTACTTTGTGAAAGACCAATGAGGTGTCTCGATCTATCTCTATAGATTTTGATGCCTAATATATAAGCAGCTTCTCCAAGGTCCTTCATTGAAAAACACTTGTTCAAGTAGGCCTTTATGCTTTCCAAGATTCTATATCATTTCCCATCAACAGTATGTCATCCACATATAATATGAGAAATGCTACGGAGCTCCTACTCACTTTCTTGTAAACACAGGCTTCTCCATAAGTCTGTGTAAACCCAAACGCTTTGATCATCTCATCAAATTGAATGTTCCAACTCCGAGATGCTTGCACCAGCCCATAGATTGAGCGTTGGAACTTGCACACCTTGTTAGCATTCTTAGGATCGACAAAACCTTCCAGCTGCATCATATACAATTCTTCCTTAAGAAAGCCGTTAAGGAATGCCGTTTTGACGTCCATTTGCCATATCTCATAATCATAGAATGCGGCAATTGCTAACATGATTCAGACGGACTTCAGCTTCGCTTCGGGTGATAAAGTCTCGTCGTAGCCAACCCCTTGAACTTGTCGATTACCCTTAGCGATGAGTCGAGCCTTGTAGATGGTCACATTACCATCTGCGTCTGTCTTCTTTTTAAAGATCCATTTATTTTCTATGGCTCGCTGATCATCGGGCAAGTCAGTCAAAGTCCATACTTCGTTTTCATACATGGATCCTATCTCGGATTTCATGGCTTCTAGCCATTTGTCAGAATCTGGGCCCGCCATCGCTTCCTCATAGTTTGAAGGTTCACCGTTGTCTAACAACATGATCTCCAAGACAGGGTTGCCGTACCACTCTGGTGCGGAACGTGTCGTTGTGTACCTCGAAGTTCAGTAGCAACTTGATCTAAAGTTTCATGATCATCATCATTAACTTCCTCTCTAGTCGGTGCAGGCACCTTAGGAACATTTTCCTGAGTTGCGCCACTTTCCGGTTCAAGAGGTAATACTTCATCAAGTTCTACTTTCCTCCCACTTACTTCTTTCAAGAGAAACTCTTTCTCTAGAAAGGATCCATTCTTGGCAACAAAGATCTTGCCTTCGGATCTGAGGTAGAAGGTATACCCAATAGTTTATTTAGGGTATCCTATGAAGATGCATTTTTCCGACTTGGGTTCGAGCTTTTCAGGTTGAAGTTTCTTGACATAAGCATCGCATCCCCAAACTTTTAGAAACGACAGCTTAGGTTTCTTCCCAAACCATAATTCATACGGTATCGTCTCAACGGATTTCGACGGAACCCTATTTAAAGTGAATGCGGCAGTCTCTAAAGTATAGCCCCAAAATGACAGCGATAGATCGGTAAGAGACATCATAGATCGCACCATATCCAATAGAGTGCAATTATGACGTTCGGCCACACCATTACGCTGAGGTGTTCCAGGCGGCGTGAGTTGTGAAACTATTCCACATTTCCTTAAGTGCGTGCCAAATTCGTGACTCAAGTATTCTCCCCCACGATCTGATCGCAAGAACTTGATTTTCCTGTCACGTTGACTCTCAACCTCACTCTGAAATTCCTTGAACTTTTCAAAGGTCTCAGACTTGTGTTACATTAAGTAGACATACCCATATCTACTCAAGTCATCAGTGAGGGTGAGAACATAATGATAGCCACCGCAAGCCTCAACACTTATTGGACCGCACACATCAGTATGTATGATTTCCAATAAGTTGGTTGCTCGCTCCATTGTTCCTGAGAACGGAGTCTTGGTCATTTTACCCATGAGGCATGGTTCACACGTGTCAAATAATTCATAATCAAGAGACTCCAAAAGTCCATCTGCATGGAGCTTCTTCATGCGTTTGACACCTATGTGACCAAGGCGGCAGTGCCAAAAGTATGTGGGACTATCATTATCAACCTTACATCTTTTGGTATTCACACTATGAATATGTGTAACATTATGCTCGAGATTCATTAAGAACAAACCATTCACCAGCGGGGCATGACCATAAAACATATCTCTCATATAAATAGAACAACCATTATTCTCGGATTTAAATGAGTAGCCATCTCGAATTAAACGAGATCTTGATACAATATTCATGCTCAAAGCTGGCACTAAATAACAATTATTGAGGTTTAAAACTAATCCCGTAGGTAAATGTAGAGGTAGCGTGCCGATGGCGATCACATCGACCTTGGAACCATTCCCGACGCGCATCATCACCTCATCCTTGGCCAGTCTCCGCTTATTCCGCAGCTCCTGCTTTGAGTTACAAATGTGAGCAACCACACCGGTATCAAATACCCAGGAGCTACTACGAGTACTGGTAAGGTACACATCAATTACATGTATGTCACATATACCTTTAGTGTTGTCGGCCTTCTTGTCCGCTAAGTATTTGGGGCAGTTCCGCTTCCAGTGACCACTTCCCCTGCAATAAAAACACTCAGTCTCGGGCTTGAGTTCATTCTTTGGCTTGTTCCCGGCAACTTGCTTACCGGGCGCGGCAACCCCCTTGCCGTCCTTCTTGAAGTTCTTCTTACCCTTGCCTTTTTTAAACTTAGTGGTTTTATTCACCATCAACACTTGATGTTCCTTTTTGATCTCCACCTCCGCTGATTTCAGCATTGAATATACCTCATAAATGGTCTTTTCCATCCCCTGCATATTGAAGTTCATCACAAAGCTCTTGTAGCTAGGTGGAAGCAACTGAAGGATTCTGTCAATGACCGCGTCATCTAGGAGATTAACTCCCAGCTGAGTTAAGCGGTTGTGCAACCCAGCCATTTTGAGTATGTGCTCACTGACAGAACTATTTTCCTCCATCTTACAACTGAAGAACTTGTCAGAGACTTCATATCTCTCGACCTGGGGATGAGCTTGGAAAACCATTTTCAGCTCTTCGAACATCTCATATGCTGCGTGTTGCTCAAAACGCTTTTGGAGCCCCGGTTCTAAGCTGTAAAGCATGCCGCATTGAACGAGGGAGTAATCATCAGCACGCTGCTGCCAAGCGTTCATAACGTCTTGGTTCTGAATATTTCACAAGAGGACTAAACACATCAAGAGATGCTTCAATTCCATCCGGGATCTAGTCCAGGTGGTAGACATAGAGATTTGCAAGATACATACGGATCTGAATATTGCAGACCCATTGACTAAGCCTCTTCCACGAGCAAAACATGATCAGCACCAAGGCTCCATGGGTGTTAGAATCATTACTATGTAATCTAGATTATTGACTCTAGTGCAAGTGGGAGACTGAAGGAAATATGCCCTAGAGGCAATAATAAAGTTATTATTTATTTCCTTATATCATTATAAATGTTTATTATTCATGCTAGAATTGTATTAACTGGAAACATAATACATGTGTGAATACATAGACAAACTTAGTATCACTAGTATGCCTCTACTTGACTAGCTCGTTAATCAAAGATGGTTATGTTTCCTAACCATGAACAATGTGTTGTTATTTGATTAGCGAGGTCACATCATTAGTTGAATGATCTGATTGACATGACCCATTTCATTAGCTTAGCACCCGATCGTTTAGTATGTTGCTATTGCTTTCTTCATGACTTATACATGTTCCTATGACTATGAGATTATGCAACTCCCGTTTACCAGAGGAACACTTTGTGTGCTACCAAACGTCACAACGTAACTGGGTGATTAGAAAGGAGCTCTACAGGTGTCTCCAAAGGTAGATGTTGGGTTGGCGTATTTCGAGATTAGGATTTGTCACTCCGATTGTCGGAGAGGTATCTCTGGGCCCTCTCGGTAATGCACATCACATAAGCCTTGCAAGCATTGCGACTAATGAGTTAGTTGTGATATGATGTATTACGGAACGAGTAAAGAGACTTGCCGGTAACGAGATTGAACTAGGTATTGGATACCAACGATCGAATCTCGGGCAAGTAACATACCGATGACAAAGGGAACAACGTATGTTGTTATGCGGTCTGACCGATAAAGATCTTCGTAGAATATGTAGGAGCCAATATGGGCATCCAGGTCCCGCTATTGGTTATTGACCGGAGATGTGTCTCAGTCATGTCTACATTGTTCTCGAACTGTAGGGTCCGCATGCTTAACGTTACGATGACAGTTATTATGAGTTTATGCATTTTGATGTACCGAAGTTAGTTCGGAGTCCCGGATGTGATCACGGACATGACGAGGACTCTCGAAATGGTCGAGACATAAAGATTGATATATTGGATGACTATATTCGGACACCCGAAGGGTTCCGGAAGAGTATCGGATAAAACCGGAGCACCGGGGGGTTACCGGAACCCCCCGGGGGGTTAATGGGCCTTATGGGCCTAAAGTGGAGAAGTGGGAGGGGCTGCCAGGGCAGGCCGCGCGCCCCCTCTCCCCCTGGTCCGAATTGGACTAGGAGGGAGGGGCGGCGCCCCCCTCTTTCCATCTCTTCTCCACCAATCCTACTTGGACTAGGAAAATGGGGGGAGTCCTACTCCCGGTAGGAGTAGGACTCCTCCTGCGCCACCATAGGGCCGGCCGAACCCCTCCCCCTTGGATCCTTTATATACGGGGGCAGGGGCACCTCTAGACACACAAGTCGATCATTGAGATTGTTCCTTCGCCGTGTGCGGTGCCCCCTGCCACCATATTCCACCTCGATCATATTGTTGTAGTGCTTAGGCGAAGCCCTGCGTCGGTAGAACATCAAGATCGTCATCACGCCGTCGTGCTGACGGAACTCCTCCCCGAAGCTTTGCTAGATCGGAGCCCGGGGATCGTCATCGAGCTGTATGTGTGCTAAGAACTCGGAGGTGTCGGAGTAACGGTGCTTGGATCAGTTGGATCGGGAAGAAGACGTACGACTACTTCCTCTACGTTGTGTCAATGCTTCCGTTGCGATCTACAAGGGTACGTAGATCATACTCTCCTCTCATTGCTGTGCATCACCATGATCTTGCGTGTGCATAGGAATTTTTTTGAAATTACTATGTTCCCCAACAGTGGTATCAGAGCCTAGGTTTTATGGTTTGATGTTATTTGCACGAGTAGAACACAAGTGAGTTGTGGGCGATATAAGTCATACTGCCTACCAGCATGTCATACTTTGGTTCGGCGGTATTGTTGGACGAGACGACCCGGACCAACATTACGCGTACGCTTACGCGAGACCGGTTCCCCCGACGTGCTTTGCACACAGGTGGCATGCGGGCGACTGTCTCTCCTACTTTAGTTGAACCGAGTGTGGCTACGCCCGGTCCTTGCGAAGGTTAAAACGGAGTCTATTTGACAAACTATCGTTGTGGTTTTGATGCGTAGGTGAGATTGGTTCTTGCTTAAGCCCGTAGCAGCCACGTAAAACTTGCAACAACAAAGTAGAGGACGTCTAACTTGTTTTTGCAGGGCATGTTGTGATGTGATATGGTCAAGACATGATGCTAAATTTTATTGTGTGAGATGATCATGTTTTGTAACCGAGTTATCGGCAACTGGCAGGAGCCATATGGTTGTCGCTTTATTGTATGCAATGCAATCACGATGTAATGCTTTAGTTTATCACTAAGCGGTAGCGATAGTCGTGGAAGCATAAGATTGGCGAGACGACAACAATGCTACGATGGAGATCAAGGTGTCGCGCCGGTGGCGATGGTGATCATGACGGTGCTTCGGAGATGGAGATCACAGGCACAAGATGATGATGGCCATATCATATCACTTATATTGATTGCATGTGATGTTTATCTTTTATGCATCTTATCTTGCTTTGATTGACGGTAGCATTATAAGATGATCTCTCACTAAATTATCAAGAAGTGTTCTCCCTGAGTATTCACCATTGCGAAAGTTCTTCGTGCTGAGACACCACATGATGATCGGGTGTGATAGGCTCTACGTTCAAATACAACGGGTGCAAAATAGTTGCACACGCGGAATACTCGGTTTATACTTGACGAGCCAAACATATACAGATATGGCCTCGGAACACGAAGACCGAAAGGTCGAGCGTGAATCATATAGTAGATATGATCAACATAATGATGTTCACCGATGAAACTACTCCATCTCACGTGATGATCGGACATGGTTTAGTTGATTTGGATCATGTAATCACTTAGAGGATTAGAGGGATGTCTATCTAAGTGGGAGTTCTTAAGTAATATGATTAATTGAACTTAAATTTATCATGAACTTAGTACCTGATAGTATCTTGCTTGTTTATGTTGATTGTAGATAGATGGCTCGTGCTGTTGTTCCGTTGAATTTTAATGCGTTCCTTGAGAAAGCAAACTTGAAAGATGATGGTAGCAATTACACGGACTGGGTCCGTAACTTGAGGATTATCCTCATTGCTGCACAGAAGAATTACGTCCTGGAAGCACCGCTGGGTGCCAGGCCTGCTGCTGGAGCAACACCAGATGTTATGAACGTCTGGCAGAGCAAAGCTGATGACTACTCGATAGTTCAGTGTGCCATGCTTTACGACTTAGAATCGGGACTTCAACGACGTTTTAAACGTCATGGAGCATATGAGATGTTTCAGGAGTTGAAGTTAATATTTCAAGCAAATGCCCGGATTGAGAGATATGAAGTCTCCAATAAGTTCTATAGCTGCAAGATGGAAGAGAACAGTTCTGTCAGTGAGCATATACTCAAAATGTCTGGGTATAATAATCACTTGATTCAAGTGGGAGTTAATCTTCCAGATGATTGCGTCATTGACAGAATTCTCCAATCACTGCCACCAAGCTACAAGAGCTTCGTGATGAACTATAATATGCAAGGGATGAACAAGACTATTCCCGAGCTCTTCGCAATGCTGAAAGCTGCGGAGGTAGAAATCAAGAAGAAGCATCAAGTGTTGATGGTTAAAAAAACCACTAGTTTCAAGAAAAAGGGCAAAGGGAAGAAGAATGGGAACTTCAAGAAGAACGGCAAGCAAGTTGCTGATCAGGAGAAGAAACCCAAGTCTGGACCTAAGCCTGAAACTGAGTGTTTGTACTGCAAGCATACTGGTCACTGGAAGCGGAACTGCCCCAAGTATTTGGCGAATAAGAAGGATGGCAAGGTGAACAAAGGTATATGTGATATACATGTTATTGATGTGTACCTTACTAATGCTCGCAGTAGCACCTGGGTATTTGATACTGGTTCTGTTTCTAATATTTGCAACTCGAAACAGGGACTACGGATTAAGCGAAGATTGGCTAAGGACGAGGTGACGATGCGCGTGGGAAACGGTTCCAAAGTCGATGTGATCGCAGTCGGCACGCTACCTCTACATCTACCTTCGGGATTAGTATTAGACCTAAATAATTATTATTTGGTGCCAACGTTAAGCATGAACATTATATCCGGATCTTGTTTAATGCGAGACGGTTATTCACTTAAATCAGAGAATAATGGTTGTTCTATTTATATGAGTAATATCTTTTATGGTCATGCACCCTTGAAGAGTGGTCTATTCTTGTTGAATCTCGATAGTAGTGATACACGTATTCATAATGTAGAAGCCAAAAGATGCAGAGTTGATAATGATAGTGCAACTTATTTGTGGCACTGCCGTTTAGGTCATATCGGTGTAAAGCGCATGAAGAAACTCCATACTGATGGACTTTTGGAACCACTTGATTATTAATCACTTGGTACTTGCGAACCGTGCCTCATGGGCAAGATGACTAAAACACCGTTCTCTGGTACTATGGAGAGAGCAACAGATTTGTTGGAAATCATACATACAGATGTATGCAGTCCGATGAATACTGAGGCTCGTGGTGGATATCGTTATTTTCTCACCTTCACAGATGATTTAAGCAGATATGGGTATATCTACTTAATGAAACATAAGTCTGAAACATTTGAAAAGTTCAAAGAATTTCAGAGTGAAGTGGAAAATCATCGTAACAAGAAAATAAAGTTTCTACGATCTGATCATGGAGGAGAATATTTGAGTTACGAGTTTGGTGTACATTTGAAAAATTGTGAAATAGTTTCGCAACTCACGCCACCCGGAACACCACAGCGTAATGGTGTGTCTGAACGTCGTAATCGTACTTTACTAGATATAGTGCGATCTATGATGTCTCTTACTGATTTACCGCTATCGTTTTGGGGATACGCTCTAGAGACGGCCGCATTCACGTTAAATAGGGCACCATCAAAATCCGTTGAGACGACGCCTTATGAACTATGGTTTGGCAAGAAACCAAAGTTGTCGTTTCTGAAAGTTTGGGGCTGCGATGCTTATGTGAAAAAGCTTCAACCTAATAAGCTCGAACCCAAATTGGAGAAATGCGTCTTCATAAGATATCCAAAGGAAACTATTGGATACACCTTCTATCACAGATCCGAAGGCAAGACTTTTGTTGCTAAATTCGGAAACTTTCTTGAGAAGGAGTTTCTCTCGAAAGAAGTGAGTGGGAGGAAAGTAGAACTTGACAAGGTAACTGTATCTGCTCCCTTATTGGAAAGTAGTACAGCACAAAAAACTGTTTGTGCGACACCTACACCAATAAGTGAGGAAGTTAATGATAATGATCATGAAACTTCAGAACAAGATACTACTGAACCTCGTAGATCAACCAGAGCAAGATCCGCGCTAGAGTGGTACTGTAATCCAGTTCTGAAAATCATGCTGATAGATCATGATAAACCTACGAACTATGAAGAAGCGATGGTGAGCCCAGATTCCGCAAAGTGGCTTGAAGCCATGAAATCTGAGATGGGATCCATGTATGAGAACAAAGTATGGACTTTCGTTGACTTGCCTGATGATCGGCAAGCAATTGAGAATAAATGGATCTTTAAGAAAAACACTGACGCTGACGGTAATGTTACTGTCTATAAAGCTCGACTTGTCGCAAAAGGTTTTCGACAAGTTCAAGGGGTTGACTACGATGAGACCTTCTCACCCGTAGCGATGCTTAAGTCTGTCCGAATCATGTTAGCAATTGCCGCGTTTTATGATTATGAAATTTGGCAGATGGATGTCAAAACTGCATTCCTAAATGGATTTCTGGAAGAAGAGTTGTATATGATGCAACCGGAAGGTTTTGTCGATCCAAAGGGAGCTAACAAAGTGTGCAAGCTCCAGCGATCCATTTATGGACTGGTGCAAGCCTCTCGGAGTTGGAATAAACGCTTTGATAGTGTGATCAAAGCATTTGGTTTTATACAGACTTTTGGAGAAGCCTGTATTTATAAGAAAGTGAGTGGGAGCTCTGTAGCATTTCTGATATTATATGTGGATGCCATATTGCTAATTGGAAATGATATAGAATTTCGGGATAGCATAAAGGGATACTTGAATAAGAGTTTTTCAATGAAAGACATCGGTGAAGCTGCTTACATATTAGGCATAAAGATCTATAGAGATAGATCAAAACGCTTAATTGGACTTTCACAAAGCACATACCTTGACAAGATTTTGAAGAAATTCAAAATGGATCAAGCAAAGAAAGGGTTCTTGCCTGTGTTACAAGGTGTGAAATTGAGTCAGACTCAATGCCCGACCACTGCAGAAGATAGAGAGAAAATGAAAGATGTTCCCTATGCTTCAGCCATAGGCTCTATCATGTATGCAATGCTGTGTACCAGACCTGATGTGTGCCTTGCTATAAGTTTAGCAGGGTGGTACCAAAGTAATCCAGGAGTGGATCACTGGATAGCGGTCAAGAACATCCTGAAATACCTGAAAAGGACTAAGGATATGTTTCTCGTATATGGAGGTGACAAAGAGCTCACCGTAAAAGGTTACGTTGATGCAAGCTTTGACACTGATCCGGACGATTCTAAATCGCAAACCGGATACGTGTTTACATTAAATGGTGGAGCTGTCAGTTGGTGCAGTTCTAAACAAAGCGTCGTAGTGGGATCTACATGTGAAGCGGAGTACATAGCTGCTTCGGAAGCAGCGAACGAAGGAGTCTGGATGAAGGAGTTCATATCCGATCTAGGTGTCATACCTAGTGCATCGGGTCCAATGAAAATCTTTTGTGACAATACTGGTGCAATTGCCTTGGCAAAGGAATCCAGATTTCAAAAGAGGACTAAACACATCAAGAGACGCTTCAATTCCATCCGGGATCTAGTCCAGGTGGGAGACATAGAGATTTGCAAGATACATACGGATCTGAATATTGCAGACCCATTGACTAAGCCTCTTCCACGAGCAAAACATGATCAGCACCAAGGCTCCATGGGTGTTAGAATCATTACTATGTAATCTAGATTATTGACTCTAGTGCAAGTGGGAGACTGAAGGAAATATGCCCTAGAGGCAATAATAAAGTTATTATTTATTTCCTTATATCATGATAAATGTTTATTATTCATGCTAGAATTGTATGAACTGGAAACATAATACATGTGTGAATACATAGACAAACTTAGTGTCACTAGTATGCCTCTACTTGACTAGCTCGTTAATCAAAGATGGTTATGTTTCCTAACCATGAACAATGTGTTGTTATTTGATTAACGAGGTCACATCATTAGTTGAATGATCTGATTGACATGACCCATTTCATTAGCTTAGCACCCGATCGTTTAGTATGTTGCTATTGCTTTCTTCATGACTTATACATGTTCCTATGACTATGAGATTATGCAACTCCCATTTACCGGAGGAACACTTTGTGTGCTACCAAATATCACAACGTAACTGGGTGATTATAAAGGAGCTCTACA
This sequence comes from Triticum monococcum, assembly GCA_034509565.1. Lineage (NCBI taxonomy): Eukaryota > Viridiplantae > Streptophyta > Magnoliopsida > Poales > Poaceae > Triticum > Triticum monococcum. The sequence continues at coordinate 571,293,898 of CM067841.1, read as the reverse complement.
GGTGTCTCCAAAGGTAGATGTTGGGTTGGCGTATTTCGAGATTAGGATTTGTCACTCCGATTGTCGGAGAGGTATCTCTGGGCCCTCTCGGTAATGCACATCACATAAGCCTTGCAAGCATTGCGACTAATGAGTTAGTTGTGAGATGATGTATTACGGAACGAGTAAAGAGACTTGCCGGTAATGAGATTGAACTAGGTATTGGATACCGACGATCGAATCTCGGGCAAGTAACATACCGATGACAAAGGGAACAACGTATGTTGTTATGCGGTCTGACCGATAAAGATCTTCGTAGAATATGTAGGAGCCAATATGGGCATCCAGGTCCCGCTATTGGTTATTGACCGGAGATGTGTCTCAGTCATGTCTACATTGTTCTCGAACCGTAGGGTCCGCACGCTTAACGTTACGATGACAGTTATTATGAGTTTATGCATTTTGATGTACTGAAGTTAGTTCGGAGTCCCGGATGTGATCACGGACATGACGAGGACTCTCGAAATGGTCGAGACATAAAGATTGATATATTGGATGACTATATTCGGACACCTGAAGGGTTCCGGAAGAGTATCGGATAAAACCGGAGCACCGGGGGGTTACCGGAACCCCCCGGGGGGCTAATGGGCCTTATGGGCCTAAAGTGGAGAAGTGGGAGGGGTTGCCAGGGCAGGCCGCGCGCCCCCTCTCCCCCTGGTCCGAATTGGACTAGGAGGGAGGGGCGGCGCCCCCCTCTTTCCCTCTCTTCTCCACCAATCCTACTTGGACTAGGAAAGGGGGGGGGATCCTACTCCTCCTGCGCCACCATAGGGCCGGCCGAACCCCTCCCCCTTGGATCCTTTATATACGGGGGTAGGGGGCACCTCTAGACACACAAGTTGATCATTGAGATCGTTCCTTAGCCGTGTGTGGTGCCCCCTGCCACCATATTCCACCTCGATCATATCGTTGTAGTGCTTAGGCGAAGCCCTGCGTCGGTAGAACATCAAGATCGTCATCACGCCGTCGTGCTGACGGAACTCCTCCCCGAAGCTTTGCTGGATCAGAGCCCGGGGATCGTCATCGAGCTGTACGTGTGCTAAGAACTCGGAGGTGCCGGAGTAACGGTGCTTGGATCGGTTGGATCGGGAAGAAGACGTACGACTACTTCCTCTACGTTGTGTCAACGCTTCCGTTGCGATCTACAAGGGTACGTAGATCATACTCTCCTCTCGTTGCTGTGCATCACCATGATCTTGCGTGTGCGTAGGAATTTTTTTGAAATTACTATGTTCCCCAACAGGTTTCTTAGCAAGAACGTTTCTTACCTACGCCAAAACCACAACGTGATATGCCAATTTCTATTTACCCTTCATAAGGACCCTTTTCATCGAATCCGATCCGACTAAAGTGGGAGAGACAGACACCCACTAGCCACCTTATGCAACTAGTGCATGTCAGTCGGTGGAACCAGTCTCACGTAAGCATACGTGTAAGGTCGGTCCGGGCCGCTTCATCCCATGATGCCGCCGAATCAAGATAAGACTAGTAACGGTAAGTAAATTGACAAAATCAACGCCCACAACAACTTGTGTTCTACTCGTGCATAGAAACTACGCATAGACCTAGCTCATGATGCCACTGTTGGGGAACGTAGCAGAATTTAAAATTTTCTACGCATCACCAAGATCAATCTATGGAGTCTTCTAGCAATGAGAGGAAAGGAGTGCATCTACATACCCTTGTAGATTGCGAGCGGAAGCGTTCAAGAGAACGGGGTTGATGGAGTCGTACTCGTCGTGATCCAAATCACCGATGACCGAGCGCCGAACGGACGGCACCTCCGCGTTCAACACTCGTACGGTTGGGGAAGATGTCTCCTCCTTCTTGATCCAGCAAGGGGAAAGGAGAGGTTGATGGAGATCCAGCAGCACGACGGCATGGTGGTGGAAGCAGCGGGATCTCGGCAGGGCTTCGCCAAGCTCTAACGAGAGGGAGAGGTGTTACGGGGGGAAGAGGGAGGCGCCAGGGGCTTGGGTGTGCAGCCCTCCCTCCCCCCTCTTTATATAGGGGTCCAGGGGGGCGCCGGCCCCTCTAGATCCCATCTAGATGGGGGGGGGCAAGGGGGGTGGCTTGCCCCCCAAGCCAAGTGGGGCGCCCCCCACCCCTAGGGTTTCCAACCCTAGGCGCAGGGGGAGGCCCAAGAGGGGCGCACCAGCCCATCAGGGGCTGGTTCCCCTTCCATTTCAGCCCATGGGGCCCTCCGGGATAGGTGGACCCACCCGGTGGACCCTCGGGACCCTTCTGGTGGTCCCGGTACAATACCGGTGACCCCCGAAACTTTCCCGGCGGCCGAAACTGGACTTCCTATATACAATTCTTCACCTCCGGACCATTCCGGAACTCCTCGTGATGTCCGGGATCTCATCCGGGACTCCGAACAACTTTCGGGTTACCGCATACTAATATCTCAACAACCCTAGCGTCACCGAACCTTAAGTGTGTAGACCCTACGGGTTCGAGAGATACGCAGACATGGCTGAGACGACTCTCCGGTCAATAACCAATAGCGGGATCTGGATACCCATGTTGGCTCCCACATGCTCCTCGATGATGTCATTGGATGAACCACGATGTCGAGGATTCAATCAATCCCGTATACAATTCCCTTTGTCAATCGGTACGTTACTCGCCCGAGACTCGATCGTCGGTATCCCAATACCTCGTTCAATCTCGTTACCGGCAAGTCACTTTACTCGTACCATAATGCATGACCCCGTGATCAACCACTTGGTCACATTGAGCTCATTATGATGATGCATTATCGAGTGGGCCCAGAGATACCTCTCCGTCATACGGAGTGACAAATCGCAGTCTCGATTCATGCCAACCCAACAGACACTTTCGGAGATACCCGTAGTGCACCTTTATAGTCCCCCAGTTACGTTGTGACGTTTGGCACACCCAAAGCACTCCTACGGTATCCGGGAGTTGCACAATCTCATGGTCTAAGGAAATGATACTTGACATTCGGAAAAGCTCTAGCAAACGAACTACATGATCTTGTGCTATGCTTAGGATTGGGTCTTGTCCATCACATCATTCTCCTAATGATGTGATCCCGTTATCAATGACATCTAATGTCCATAGTCAGGAAACCATGACTATCTTTTGATCAACGAGCTAGTCAACGAGAGGCTCACTAGGGACGTGTTGTGGTCTATGTATTCGCACATGTATTACGATTTCCGGATAACACAATTATAGCATGAACAATAGACAATTATCATGAACAAGGAAATATAATAATAACCATTTTATTATTGCCTCTAGGGCATATTTCCAACAGTTTCTGCATGGTGTTCTGAAAGAGGAGGTCTATATGAGGCAACCACCATGATATGAAAACAAACAAACACCTCATTATGTTTGCAAGCTTGACAAAGATCTTTATGGTCTGAAATAGTCACCTAGAGCATGGTTCTCAAGGTTAAGTTCACAGTTGAAACATCTTGGGTTTGTTCCATCCAAGGCAGATACATCTCTCTTCATTTGTAATAAGGCAAACACAATGATTTTTGTGCTCATATATGTGGATGATATTATAGTTGCAAGCTTTTCACAAAATGCCACTAACGCTTTCTTGCGTGATTTGAGTTCAGAGTTTGCCTTGAAGGATCTTGGTGATTTACATTTCTTCTTAGGCATTGAAGTTAAGAAGACTCAAGATGGCATGGTGTTGAATCAAGAGAAATATGCCACTAAACTACTAACTCGTATGGGAATGAAGGATTGCAAACCTTCACCTACACCATTGTCTTCTTCAGAACAACTTTCAGCATATCAAGGAGAACCTCTTAATGAAGAGGAGAGCACAAAATATAGAAGTGTTGTTGGAGCCCTACAATACTTGACTTTGACACGGCCAAACATATCATTTGCTGTAAACAAGGTTTGTCAATATTTACATGCTCCTACCTCCATTCATTGGACATCTGTCAAGAGGATTGTATGGTACATTAAGCATACTGTGAGTTTAGGACTTCAGCTCAGGCGTTCTAGCTCTACACTTGTCAGTGCTTTCTCTGATGCTGACTGGGCAGGATGTGTTGATGACAGAAAGTCAACTGGAGGATTTGCAGTATTTTTTGGTTCAAACCTTATTTCTTGGAGTGCCAGAAAACAAGCTATTGTGTCGAGATCAAGTACAGAAGCTGAATACAAATCACTAGCAAATGCAACTACTGAAATTATTTGGGTGGAATCTTTGCTTCATGAGTTAGGAATCAAGCAACTTCGTATATCTTGTCTATGGTGTGACAACTTGGGAGCAACCTATCTTTCTGCTAATCCAGTGTTTCATGGTAGAACCAAACACATTGAGATTGATTTTCATTTTGTGCGAGAAAGGGTTGCAGAGAAGAAGTTGGACATAAGGTTCGTTCCATCCAAATATCAAGTAGCTGATGGATTTACCAAAGCTTTGCCGACCAAGTCTTTCGAAGAGTTCAAGAGAAATCTCAATATATGATAGTTTAGATTAAGGGAGGGTGTTAGAAGTTTGAGTAGTTTTCCTCATGTAATCTTAAACTACCTCTATCTCTCTCCCTCTCGTATCTGTTTCTGCCTCTGTACCGAACCAGGACAGGGCTCTGTCTTATTTCTCTTGTAAGCCAAGGCAAGTCATATTTGCCCTCAATAAATAGAATCACGCGGCTCTCCGACGGGAGAGTAGGAATGCTTATACCAAATCTTACACCCATCTTTTGAGGCTAAAAACTCCTCTATGGATACTTGCTTGGTGTTGTGTTTCAACATAATATTTTCTCCGTAGTTGGCAAAACTGAGGAAGACAATCAAAGTGAATAGGGTTGACAGTTTCGTAACAAAAAGAGTGGTGGTTCCAAACAGTTGAGTCTAGGTGTGATATCTAAGCATGAAATGACCCTAAGTGGCTTGGTAGTATCAGGGCAAAATCTTTGGAAATACACTGGGGCTTACAGAAATTCATACAAAGATTGGCTAGGGAGTGAATTTTGGATAAGTTTGGCTTCAAGTATATTCTTGAAACTCAAACAAAATCATTTGTCTGTGCCCCCCCCCTCTCATAGTATGGTTGTCTTATACTCATTGTGAATTTCGGGTTCAATAAAAGACCTAGAAAGCACAAACTATGAGCACGGTGAGGACAACAACTAGAAACTAGCCTTGACCTTCAGTATCTTCCACTTGTCGACATGGACCTGAATATGAAAAATACCCCGTGGTCTCGAAATAAAATCATTGAAATCATTAGTCCTTTCAGATTGGTGTACCATTAATAAAAAAACTAGCCTTGACCTTGCAAGCATCATATATAGGTTTAGCTTATTTAGGCTCACATTTCGTATTCCACAAAGCCTAATTCAGTAAGAAACGAGGTAAAGTTTGTAGCTGATCCTTTCACCCCTCCCCCCCCCCCACTAAGTTCATATTGGTCCTTTCAATTGGACTAAGCTCATGTCATGGGGATTACGCGGTAATATTCATGATTGAGGAATTTTAGGGTGGAAAAGCACGTGTGGATGACGTAGGTATGGGATTTCACACGAGAGAGCATTTACCCAAGTTCGCCCTCTGAATGAACAATGTGATTACAATGATGATCATGTCTGGCTGAACCTATCTTTAGGCTTGTGTATATGTGGGAAAGCCTATCTAGATGCTCACCTAACCTTGCCTTATATAATGGGGTCAGGATTGGGAGTACAACGGACTAGTGGTCATACAATAGTAAGAATCCAATAATGACAGACGTAATTGTTGAATATATGGTTTGTACATGACTATTGTATAGCCCGGCCCACCTCCTAGTGTTTGTATAGTTGAGGTTGTGGCCCACTTTGTACTCCATATATACGTGCGCTTTGCACCGATCAATACATCATGAAGCATAGCCAAAACAATCGTTTCCAACATCGTATCATACCTACGGTCCTAACCCTAAACCGTGTCGCCGCCGCCGCCGCGATCCCATCGCCGCCGCCGCCGCCTCGTGCCGCCGCCGCCGCCGCGACCCTACGCCGCCGCGCCGCCGCCCTGGTCTGCCGCCGCCGCGCCGCGCTTCCGCCAGCCACCCGTCGCGCCGCCCTCAAGCCGCGCCGCCCTCTCCCTGCCGCGCCGCCCCTCCCGCGCCGCTGCACCACCCCCCTTTTGGCCATGGCCTCCCCCGGTTCCACCGGTACCTCTCGCAGCCGCTGCACCAACCCGTTCGATGGTCCCGATCCCGTCGTCATCCGCGATCTCAACATCCTCGCTCGGGTTCCCGTCGTCCTCGACCAACTCACCTCCACGTACTATGCCTGGAAGACATACTTCTCCCTCGTGTTCCGTGAGTACAATCTCCGAGATCACATCAATGGCTCCGTGGACTCCCGTTTCATGGAGGACGATGAGGAGTGGACGGCCATCGACGCCACCCTCATCCGTTGGTTCTACACCACCATCTCGAAGGACCTCTTCCACACGGTGGTCTTCGCCGACGATGACGCTCACGCCGTTTGGACCAAGCTCAACGGCCTCTTCACCGACAACGCGCTCCAACGCAAGGTCTTCTTGCATGGTGAGTTTTTTGGGTGCCAACAACTTGAGTCGTCTGTTGACGATTATTGCATGCGCCTCAAGAAGCTCGTTGACGAGCTCCGTGACCTCGACGAGAAGGTCTCCGATGAGCTTCTCCTCAGCACCCTCATCGCCGGCCTGAACAATGACTTCGAGAACGCCGCCTCCAACATCCCCCTCATCACCAACCCGACCTTCCCCAAGATCGTCGCTTATCTGAAGCTGGAGGAGCGGCGGATGCGGATGTCACGCACCCGGGCCACCCACACCGCCCTCACCGCCGGCACCCGTGGCGGTGCGCCGCCCACCGCCCCGACCCCACCACCGTGGCCCGCCCCGGGCCCCCTCCAGGCGCCGCCGCCGCCCGGGTTTCCCTACCCGGCGCCGCCCCAGGCCCCTCCGCCCCCCGCCGAGCAGCAGCCGCGCCGGGGCGGGCGTCACGGTCGCGGAGGCCGCAAGCAGCAGCAGCCGCAGCAGCCCGCTGCCCCCGGTGGGGCGCCTCGCCAGCCGCAGCATCCGCTGCCGCCGGCACCCTGGCAGGCTGGCCAGAACCCTTGGACGGGGGTTGTGCACGCGTACTCCATGCCTATACCGCGTGCCCCCGTCCCCGGTTCCTTTGGCGCCCGCCCAGCTCCTCATCAGGCCCTGCATGCGGCCCCCCAGGCGTACCCCGCGCCGCTCTATGGCCCCTCGGGCTATGGGTATGTGGCGCCACCGCCTCAGCCGGCGCCGTCTGCCTCGGCCCTCCCGCCGGCGCCTTGGGATCCCGCGCTCCTAGCGGCTCTCCACACCGCCCCCACGCCGCAGCAGTACACTGGTGGTGGCGACTGGTATATGGACACCGGAGCCACGGCTCACATGGCCGCCAACCCCGGTAACCTTCTTGCCGCTCACCCCGCCCACACCGCTGCTCGCATTACCGTGGGTGACGGTTCTTCCATGCCCATTACTCATGTCGGCCATGCTGCTTTTCCCTCTAACTCCATGCCATTACATCTTTCTAATGTGCTTGTTTCTCCTGACATTATCAAAAATCTTGTTTCCGTTCGTTCTCTTACATGTGAAAACCCTGTCACCGTTGAATTTGACATGTTTGGCTTTTCTGTCAAGGATGCCCGTACCCGGATGGTGCTCCACCGATGTGACAGCCCCGACAAGCTCTACCCGGTCCACTCACCATCTTCATCCGCTGCTGCACCCATGGCGCTTTCCGTCGGAGTGGACCTTTGGCACGCCCGTCTCGGTCATCCCAACATCGCCACCCTTCGCCATATTCTTCGGAGTTTTTCATTCACGTGCAATAAGATCGATGATCACACTTGTCATGCTTGTCGCCTCGGCAAACATGTTCGTCTTCCTTTTAGCAATTCCTCGCATGTCGCATCTTACCCGTTTGAGTTAATTCATAGTGATGTTTGGACCTCTCCTGTTGCAAGTAACACGGGCTATCTTTATTATCTTGTCATACTTAATGATTTTTCGCACTATGTGTGGACCTTCCCGTTGCGGCAAAAGTCGGACTCTGTTGCCACTCTCACCCACTTCTACTCCTATGTCTCCACGCAGTTTGGACGTCCCATTCTTGCGTTACAAACAGACAACGGGAAGGAGTTCGATAACTTTGCGATCCGCAACCTACTTGCCACACACGGCACGATCTTTCGTCTCACTTGCCCGTACACTTCGCAACAAAACGGCCGCGCAGAGCGCGTGCTACGCACTCTCAATGACTGCGTACGCACCCTCCTCTTTCATGCCAATGTGCCACCACGTTTTTGGCCTGACGCGCTTGCCACCGCATCACTCCTCATTAACATTCGTCCCTGTCGCACTCGCGGGAATTTCGCACCTCATCACCTCTTGTTTGGCACGCCACCCTCCTATGCTGAGCTCCGCATCTTTGGTTGTCTGTGCTACCCCAGCATCGCTTCCACCTCCCCTCATAAGCTCGCACCTCGGTCTGTGGCCTGCATCTTTCTTGGCTATCCTCCTAACACCAAAGGCTACCGCTGCTACGATCCTATCTCTCATCAGGTGATCACTTCACGACACGTTTACTTTGATGAGATGGTTTTTCCATTCCAGCAGGTACCTTCGGATGATGTGGCCTCGCCCGCTCCTGGTGATGGCCGCCCCCGTGCCTCTCTTGGGCCGCCTCCCGGCTTTGAGGGTGCCCCCCGCACCACGGGTCGAGGCTCTCCCCATTTGGCTGCCTTAGGGGCTGCACCTCCCTCGACGCCCGCAACGCCCTCGATGCCCACGACGCCCTTGGCGTCCCCGGCCTCGACCCTGCCAGCGGCCTTGTCCGCCGCCACGCCAGCGGCCCCGTTCGCCGCCTCGCCAGTGGCCACGCCCGCCGCTTCACCGGTGGCCTCGCTCGCCGCCTCGCCGGCGGCCTCGTCCGCAGAGGCCCCGCCCGCGGCGGCCACATCGGAGGCGGGCTCGTCTTCATCCTCGCCCGCCTCCCCTCCGGATCCGCTGCCCCGCCCGATGACTCGCTCTCGGACTGGCACCCTTCGATCGAGCATGTGGTACCCCAGCGATGAGTATCTTCTCGCTGCTTCCGCCTCTGAGCCGTCTCCTCTCCCATCGTCAGCTCGAGCCGCCCTTCGGGTCCCTCATTGGCTCGCTCCGATGCAGGAAGAGTTCGATGCGCTCCAGCGGAACCGTACCTGGCAGCTCGTCCCTCGGCCGCCCCGTGCCAACATTATCACGGGCAAGTGGGTTTTTCGGCACAAGACTCGTCTGGATGGCACTCTCGAGCGCTATAAAGCTCGCTGGGTGGTTCGGGGTTTCCGGCAACGTGCGGGCGTGGACTTCACTGACACATTTCCCCGGTCGTTAAACCGGGCACGATCCGCACCATGCTCCAGCTTGCCGTGTCCCGAGCATGGCCCGTGCATCAGCTCGACGTGTCCAATGCCTTCTTGCACGGCCACCTGGCTGAGCAGGTATTCTGTGAGCAGCCCACTGGCTTCGTCGACGCCACACATCCTGATCATGTGTGCTTGCTCTCCCGTTCTCTCTACGGGCTGAAGCAGGCACCTCGCGCCTGGTACCAGCGCATCGCCGCCTTCCTGCAGACGCTCGGATTTACATCGACTCGCTCCGATGCGTCCCTCTTCGTGTATCATCACGGAGTTGACACGGCCTACTTGCTGTTGTACGTCGACGACATCATACTGACGGCATCCACTGTCGCACTCCTCCAGCGGCTTACAGCTCGTCTTCGCGATGAGTTTGCTCTGAAGGATTTGGGTCCTCTGCGTTATTTCCTTGGCATTGAGGTGGTTCGACGACCAGATGGGTTCTTCCTGCATCAGCAGTGCTACACCCATGAGCTTCTCGACCGAGCTGGCATGCTTAACTGCAAGCTTGCTCCCACGCCAGTCGACACCAAGGCCAAGGTCTCCGCTTTGGAGGGTTCGCTTGCATCTGATGCGGCTTTCTACCGCTCCATTGTGGGCGCCCTGCAGTACCTGACCCTGACGCGCCCCGACTTACAGTATGTTGTTCAGCAGGTCTGTCTCCACATGCATGCTCCGCGCGACTCTCACTGGACTCTGGTGAAGCATATCCTCCGATACATACGCGGCACTCAGTCCTTGGGACTTACGCTGACGGCCTCCGCCTCCACCGACCTCGTCGCCTATTCTGATGCGGACTGGGCTGGCTGCCCCGACACACGGCGCTCCACCTCAGGGTACTGTGTCTACCTTGGGTCGTCCCTGATCTCTTGGTCCTCCAAGCGACAGCCCACCGTCTCCCGCTCGAGTGCCGAGGCTGAGTATCGCGCAGTGGCTAACGCCGTTGCTGAATGCTCTTGGCTCCGTCAGCTGCTCCAGGAGTTGCTTTGTGACGTTCACAAGGCCACGCTCGTCTACTGCGACAACGTCTCCGCCGTTTACCTCTCCGCCAACCCGGTCCATCATCGTCGAACAAAGCATATTGAGCTCGATATACACTTCGTTCGTGAGCAGGTGGCTCTTGGGCGCATCCGGGTCCTCCATGTCCCGACGGCGCAGCAGTTCGCCGATGTCATGACGAAAGGACTGCCTACTTCTGTTTTCGAGGAGTTCAGGTCCAGTCTTTGCGTCTCCGGCGACGCTTCGACTGCGGGGGGGGGGGGGGGGGGGTGTTGAATATATGGTTTGTACATGACTATTGTATAGCCCAGCCCACCTCCTAGTCTTTGTATAGTTTAGGTTGTGGCCCACTTTGTACTCCATATATACGTGCGCTTTGCACCGATCAATACATCGTGAAGCATTGCCAAAACAATCGTTTCCAACAGTAACCAATGTCTATCACTATAATAATAATAATAATAATAATAATAATAATAATAATAATAATATATTTGGTTTAGTGGCACAAACCATCGGAGATCGGGTCCTTTGTTTTGAGTTTGTTCGGGATGCATGATAGGGAAAACATAGAAATAGAAAATTACAGGTTTTGAATTTCATATCTTGTTATTTTCTATGGGAATCTGAAACATGGAAAATGTACAACACATGTGTTTTGTCTTTTGCAAGGAAACATATGTATAGATGGTCCACTCTTCCCCAGCCAAATTCTCTCCTCCCCCAAATAGCCTAGGGTTCATCTGCCTCCCATCGGCGCCACCAGCGGAACCGCCTTATCTCCGATGGCCTTGGTGGCGCGGTGAAACCTGGCCCTTGACGGCGGGAGGGCTCTGTTTTTAGATGTTCCTTCGAGTTTTGTTAGGTTTTGTATCCTGTTGATGAAGACGAGATGGTAGCGGCTCCCAGAAGATGGAATAAGGTTTTCCCCACCTAACCATTGTCCCGCTGTCAAGTGAGGAGTGATGACGTGGCGCGTCTTCGACTCGTTTTAGTGCTTGTTGTCGTCGCTAGATGGTCTACGGATCTATTTTTTTATGCTCATTGTACTGCAATGATTGAAGATGAACAGATCAGCAAAAAAAAGATGATCCACTGCAAGAAATAATTCCTTCAAGACAAAGAGAAGAGGGGAAGAAACGTATTGTATTGGATTTCTCAAAATCAGGATGTGTGAGAAGGTGAAGCAAAATAAGGATCCTTATAGAAACTTAACTTTCATTGTTAAAATCTTATACAATCCCAAAGGCATCGTAGAGCAAATCCTTATCGGATATGGAATTCGTGCGGAAGTCCTTTGTTTACAACGGCCGGGGCTATACGCTCCGTTGCAATTGCAATACAGGCAGCCGAAAAGGGCAAGTGCAGACGCGATTGTCGCTAACGTCGTCGAGCCCCGCCGCGCGCTTTCACACGGACACGGTGGTGCGCTCAAGTGGTGGTACGTGCTTTCTGTTCTGGTGACGCCCTCGTACGTACGCGACGGCGAGGCTGCTCGCTCCCTTCCTTTGCGTGTAGTAGTAGTAGAGTGTACCATAATTTTGCATGACTACCATTTGACGGTATGTTTTTTTCTTTTAAAACGGAGGCAAAAGATTTGCCCTATATATTGAATAAGGAGAGAAGAGTTTGTTACAACACACGCCTAAAATACAGCATGATAATTATTCTCGCAATAAAAAAGACCCTAACTTCTTTGCCCCGGCAGTGATCCAAAGGTTTGCCTCGTCAACAATGATGTTAAGTAGAGTTAGCGGAGGCGCCCTCTTATGCCGGAACACTCTTGCGTTTCTCTCATTTCAAATGACCCACGACACAAGCATGATGATTGAGGCATTCGCTTTTCGGTTGGTGGTGCCCACGGCGCTCGTGTTCGCCCATTATGTCTTGACTGAGTCGAAGGAGCTCCACGCCGACGTGTCCATGTCGTGTATGAGAAATTTCTGAATAACCAAATTTCAAAGTATCGGCGTGAAGCGGCATCTGAAGAATAGATGTGTTCCACATTCTTGCACTCCCCCGCACAAGGGGCAAGGGCCACAATTTGGCCAACCCCGCTTAGCCAGTCTGTCGGCGGTCCAAATTCTATCTTGCAGCCCGAGGCAAGCAAGGAACTTGACCTTCGGTGGGGCCCAAGACTTCCAAACCATTTGGTCCATGGTGGAAAGGACTAAGCCCAAAAAATGTGCCATGTAAGTAGAGGCTGTAGAATAATGCTCAGAGTCCGAGTGTTTCCATACTATTTCGTCCTCAACAAGCTCATCAAGTAAAACCCAAAAATTGTGCCCTGGAATCATTTAACGGTATGAATTAGTATATATCTAGCGAAAGCAACTAACAAGACTCCCCTGTGCAACAGTGCAAGTAGAGCTTAGACTGGCTAACGGCATGCAACCACAAGTATATACATAAAACACGAAATACTTATCGACGCGGGTACTCCATTTTATAGCAAAACAAAGTAAGCTGATCAGGTGACAATTACATTGGCTAGATATAATTGTAGGGGAAGCGTAAGCACAGGCTAAAGGTCAACGTCCGATTGTAAACATTACACGATGGCTACGTGGTACGTACGGACTGGGCATACATTAACAGTAGGCACGGCGGCTATACATCTCTCATATCTGGCGGTCAAGTCAAATGCATTGCGCCGATTCATTGCCCCCTTAGTATAAAAGCATGTACTTCCTCCGTCCGGTGAAAAGTATACATCTAGAAATTTTAAAACAAATTATGAAGTTGATAAAAAAATGCATTGGAAAAGTACAAGTCATCATCTCTCTTTTCTTTAGTTACTCACCCTCCAATGAGCTAAGTCCATATAAAAATTAAGAAGATCATGTGTAGATTGTTATTGGTCTTGATAACCGTGTGATGAAAGAGAAGTATTTTTTTATTTTAAAATACATTGGAAAGATAGAAATACATTTTTTATGAACAAATTTTGAAGCTAGACATACATTTTTTATCAAACGGAGAGAGTACAAACATGCGTCACGTGCTTGTAAGATTGATGTAACGGTTTTCTTCAAAAAGAAGAAGATTGATGTAACGGTCACTGCAGTATAATGGCTGCTAAATTCCAAGTCGTCGCAAACCCTATCACCGTCCATGGCTGTTCAGGGGTCTCCCAGACTCCCTGCCCGGCTGAAGGAGATCGCGGCGATGGCGCGTGGCATGAGCACCTGACCGGGGTGGTGCTAGCAGTAGCAGACTACTCGTGTGGATCAGGACTGATGGAGTGATGGTGGGCGTACGTGGAAGGAGACGGGAAAAGGCACGCGGAGCAGGCTTAGAAAATGCAGTGACAGCGGCGCCGACGAGTGGAGTGGAAGCTGAGGCCAATTCCACCGCACGACTTTATCCTGTCCGGCCTCATCCGTTTGAGATAAAACGGATAAAGGAGGCGGCCCAGCGCGCGACGGCCCGCACTCATCTTATCCGTTTTGTATCCGGGCCGACCCATTTCGAGCGCAAACTTGCGCCAGATTTGGGTCGCGGCAGACATCAAACGAACGCGCGCTCGTCCGCGTCGGGGCTGCGTGGCAGGCGGCCGCCCACCTCCCACCCACCCACATCAATACGCACGAGCGGGCGGCCCCACCTGTCATCCGCACGTCGAGCGGTCGCCGTCCTTTTTTTAAGTGGGAAGCGTGGACGGGTCGTCGTCCACACTGCCCCACGCCACCCAACGGCCTCCTCGAACCCCGACAGCGCAGAAACCCTAGCCCGACTCCTCCTCCAGCTCGCCGGCCGCCCACCTCGCCATGGGCTTCTGGAACGGCAAAGGGAAGCACGACCGCGAGGCCGGCTCCTCCTCGGGGCGCCGCTGTGGCTCCGTGAAGAAGGAGGAGCCCGCGTCTCCGCCGCGCTCCTCCCGTCGGGCCCCCGCGTCTCCACCGCGCTCCTCCCATCGGGCCCCCGCGCCACCGCCGCACTCCTCCCGTCGAGCCCCCGCGCCGGCCCCCTTCACCATTGCCCCTAGGCCCTCCGGCGAGCGCGACCGGCAGTACATCTGCGCGGACATGTGCCGGAGGTACTGGGAGACGAGGACGCCGGTCCCGTGGAGCGACGCCCACCTCCCCAACGGGTGGCATCTCTCCGTGGACCGGGTGCCCATCCCGCCAGTGTTGGAAATATGCTCTAGAGGCAATAATAAAAGCGTTATTATTATATTTCCTTGTTCATGATAATTGTCTTTTATTCATGTTATAATTGTGTTATCCGAAAATCGTAATACATGTGTGAATAATAGACACCAACATGTCCCTAGTAAGCCTCTAGTTGACTAGCTCGTTGATCAACAGATAGTCATGGTTTCCTGACTATGGACATTGGATGTCGTTGCTAACGAGATCACATCATTAGGAGAATGATGTGATGGACAAGACCTAATCCTAAACATAGCACAAGATCGTGTAGTTCGTTTGCTAGAGTTATCCAATGTCGAGTATCCTTTCCTTAGACCATGAGATCGTGTAACTCCCGGATACCGTAGGAGTACTTTGGGTGTACCAAACGTCACAACGTAACTGGGTGACTATAAAGGTATACTACGGGTATCTCCGAAAGTGTCTGTTGGGTTGACACGGATCAAGACTGGGATTTGTCACTTCGTATGACGGAGAGGTATCACTGGGCCCACTCGGTAATGCATCATCATTATGAGCTCATAGTGACCAAGTGTCTGGTCACGGGATCATGCATTACGGTACGAGTAAAGTGACTTGCCGGTAACGAGATTGAACGAGGTATTGGGATACCGACGATCGAATCTCGGGCAAGTAACATACCGATTGACAAAGGGAATTGTATACGGGGTTGCTTGAATCCTCGACATCGTGGTTCATCCGATGAGATCATTGAGGAGCATGTGGGAGCCAACATGGGTATCCAGATCCCGCTGTTGGTTATTGACCGGAGAGCGATCTCGGTCATGTCTACATGTCTCCCGAACCCGTAGGGTCTACACACTTAAGGTTCGGTGACGCTAGGATTGAAAAGATATGTATATGCAGTAACCCGAATGTTGTTCGGAGTCCCGGATGAGATCCCGGACGTCACGAGGAGTTCCGGAATGGTCCGGAGGTAAAGAATAATATATAGGAACTGCTGTTTTGGCCAACGGGAAAGTTTCGGGGTCACCGGTATTGTACCGGGACCACCGGAAGGGTCCCGGGGGTCCACCGGGTGGGGCCACCCATCCCGGAGGGCCCCATGGGCCAAAGTGGGGAGGGGAACCAGCCCATAGTGGGCTGGTGCACCCCCCTAGGCCCACCCCATGCGCCTAGGGTTGAAACCCTAGGGGTGGGGGGGCGCCCCACCTTGGCTTGGGGGCTACTCCAGCCCTGGCCGCCGCCCCCCCTAGGAGATCCCATCTCCTAGGGCCGGCGCCCCCCCCCCTAGGGGGCCTATATAAAGGGAGGGGGGGAAGGGGGCAGCTGTACCTTAAGCCTTGGCGCCTCCCTCTCCCCTGCTACACCTCTTCCTCTCGTAGTATACGGCGAAGCCCTGCTACTGTGACGCCCTGCATCCACCACCACGCCATCGTGCTGCTGGATCTTCATCAACCTCTCCTTCCCCCTTGCTGGATCAAGAAGGAGGAGACGTCATCCGCTCCGTATGTGTGTTGAACACGGAGGTGCCGTCCGTTCGGCGCTTGGTCATCGGTGATTTGAATCACGGCGGGTACGACTCCGTCATCCACGTTCTAGTGAACGCTTCCGCTCGCGATCTACAAAGGTATGTAGATGCATCCGAACACTCGTTGCTATATGAACTCATAGATGGATCTTGGTGAAACTGTAGGAAAATTTTTGTTTTCTGCAACGTTCTCCAAGAGTGGCATCATGAGCTAGGTCTATGCGTAGTTCTTTATGCACGAGTAGAACACAATTTGTTGTGGGCGTTGATGTTGTCAACTTTCTTGCCGCTACTAGTCTTATCTTGCTTCGACGGTATTGTGGGATGAAGCGGCCCGGACCAACCTTACACGTACGCTTACGTGAGACCGGTTCCACCGACTAACATGCACTAGTTGCATAAGGTGGCTGGCGGGTGTGTGTCTCTCCCACTTTAGTTGGAGCGGATTCGATGAAAAGGGTCCTTATGAAGGGTAAATAGAAGTTGACAAATCACGTTGTGGCTTTCACGTAGGTAAGAAAACGTTCTTGCTAGAACCCTATTGCAGCCACGTAAAACTTGCAACAACAATTAGAGGACGTCTAACTTGTTTTTGCAGCAAGTGTTTTGTGATGTGATATGGCCAAAGTTGTGATGAATGATGAATGATCTATATGTGATGTATGAGATGTTCATGCTATTGTAATAGGAATCACGACTTGCATGTCGATGAGTATGACAACCGGCAGGAGCCATAGGAGTTGTCTTTATTTTTTGTATGACCTGCGTGTCATTGAGAAACGCCATGTAAATTACTTTTCTTTATTGCTAAACGCGTTAGCCATAGTAGTAGAAGTAATAGTTGGCGAGCAACTTCATGGAGACACGATGATGGAGATCATGATGATGGAGATCATGGTGTCATGCCGGTGACAAGATGATCATGGAGCCCCAAGATGGAGATCAAAGGAGCTATGTGATATTGGCCATATCATGTCACTCTTATTATTTGATTGCATGTGATGTTTATCATGTTTTTGCATCTTGTTTACTTAGAACGACGGTAGCGAATAAGATGATCCCTCATAATAATTTCATGCAAGTGTTCCCCCTAACTGTGCACCGTTGCGACAGTTCGTTGTTTCGAAGCACCACGTGATGATCGGGTGTGATAGATTCTAACGTTCACATACAACGGGTGTAAGACAGATTTACACATGCAAACACTTAGGTTGACTTGACGAGCCTAGCATGTACAGACATGGCCTCGGAACACAGAAGATCGAAAGGTCGAGCATGAGTCGTATAGAAGATACGATCAACATGAAGATGTTCACCGATATTGACTAGTCCGTCTCACGTGATAATCGGACACGGCCTAGTTAACTCGGATCATGTTATACTTAGATGACTGGAGGGATGTTTATCTAAGTGGGAGCTCATTGAGTAATTTGATTAGATGAACTTAATTATCATGAACTTAGTCTAAAATATTTACAATATGTCTTGTAGATCAAATGGCCAACGTAGTCCTCAACTTCAACGCGTTCCTAGAGAAAACCAAGCTGAAAGACGATGGCAGCAATTACACGGACTGGGTCCGGAACCTGAGGATCATCCTCATAGCTGCCAAGAAAGATTATGTCCTACAAGCACCGCTGGGTGACGCACCTATTCTCCCTGCTGAACAAGACGTTATGAACGCTTGGCAGGCATGTACCGATGACTACTCCCTCGTTCAGTGCGGCATGCTTTACAGCTTAGAGCCGGGGCTCCAAAAACGTTTTGAGAGACATGGAGCATATGAGATGTTCGAAGAGCTGAAAATGGTTTTCCAAGCTCATGCCCGGGTCGAGAGATATCATGTCTCCGACAAATTCTTCTGTTGTAAGATGGAGGAAAACAGTTCTGTCAGTGAGCACATACTCACTATGTCTGGGTTGCATAACCGCTTGACTCAGCTGGGAGTTAATCTCCCGGATGACGCGGTCATTGACATAATCCTTCAGTCGCTTCCACCGAGCTACAAGAGCTTTGTGATGAACTTCAATATGCAGGGGATGGAAAAGACCATTCCTGAAGTATTTGCTATGCTGAAATCAGCAGAGGTAGAAGTCAAAAAGGAACATCAAGTGTTGATGGTGAATAAAGCCACTAAATTCAAGAAAGGCAAGGGTAAGAAGAGCTTCAAGAAGGACGGCAAGGGAGTTGCCGCGCCTGGCAAGCAAGCTGCCGGGAAGAAGCCAAAGAATGGACCCAAGCCCGAGACTGAGTGTTTTTATTGCAAGGGAAGTGGTCACTGGAAGCGGAACTGCCCCAAATACTTAGCGGACAAGAAGGCCGGCATCACAAAAGGTATATGTGATTGAAGGAAATATGCCCTAGAGGCAATAATAAAGTTATTATTTATTTCCTTATATCATGATAAATGTTTATTATTCATGCTAGAATTGTATTAACCGGAAACATAATACATGTGTGAATACATAGACAAACTTAGTGTCACTAGTATGCCTCTACTTGACTAGCTCGTTAATCAAAGATGGTTATGTTTCCTAACCATGAACAAAGTATTGTTATTTGATTAACGAGGTCACATCATTTGTAGAATGATCTGATTGACATGACCCATTCCATTAGCTTAGCACCCGATCGTTTAGTATGTTGCTATTGCTTTCTTCATGACTTATACATGTTCCTATGACTATGAGATTATGCAACTCCCGTTTACCAGAGGAACACTTTGTGTGCTACCAAACGTCACAACGTAACTGGGTGATTATAAAGGAGCTCTACAGGTGTCTCCAAAGGTAGATGTTGGGTTGGCGTATTTCGAGATTAGGATTTATCACTCCGATTGTCGGAGAGATATCTCTGGGCCCTCTCGGTAATGCACATCACATAATCCTTGCAAGCATTGCAACTAATGAGTTAGTTGCGGAATGATGTATTACAGAAGGAGTAAAGAGACTTGCCGGTAACGAGATTGAACTAGGTATTGGATACCGACGATCGAATCTCGGGCAAGTAACATACCGATGACAAAGGGAACAATGTATGTTGTTATGCGGTCTGACCGATAAAGATCTTCGTAGAATATGTAGGAGCCAATATGGGCATCCAGGTCCCGCTATTGGTTATTGGCCGGAGATTTGTCTCGGTCATGTCTACATTGTTCGCGAACCGTAGGGTCCGCACGCTTAACGTTACGATGACAGTTATTATGAGTTTATGCATTTTGATGTACCGAAGTTAGTTCGGAGTCCCGGATGTGATCATGGGCATGACGAGGAGTCTCGAAATGGTCGAGACATAAAGATTAATATATTGGAAGCCTATATTTGGACATCGGAATTGTTCCGGGTGAAATCGGCATTTTACCGGAGTACCGGGGGGGTTACCGGAACCCCCCAGGGGTTATTGGGCCTACATGGGCCTTAAGGGAGAAGAGGAGAGGACGCAAGAGGTGTCCGGCGCCCCTCCCCTTCCTAGTCCGAATAGGACAAGGGAAGGGGGGCGGCGCCCCCATTTCCTTCCTCTCTTCCTCCTATTTCCCCCCTCTCTCTCCTAGTCCAACTAGGAGTCCTACTCCCAGTGGGAGTAGGACTCCCCTTGGCGCGCTACACCCTGGCCGGCCGCCTCCTCCCCTTGCTCCTTTATATACAGGGGCAGGGGGCACCTCTACACAGACAAGTTGATCCACGTGATCGTTCCTTAGCCGTGTGCGGTGCCCCCTGCCACCATATTCCACCTCAATCATATCGTTGTAGTGCTTAGGCGAAGCCCTGCGTCGGTAGAACATCATCATCGTCACCACATCGTTGTGCTGACGGAACTCATCCCCGAAGCTTTGCTGGATCGGAGCCCGGGGAGCGTCATCGAGCTGTACGTGTGCTCAGAACTCGGAGGTGCCGGATTAACGGTGCTTGGATCGGTCGGATCGGGAAGACGTACGACTACTTCCTCTATGTTGCGTCAACGCTTCCATTGCGGTCTACAAGGGTACGTAGACAACACTCTCCCCTCTCGTTGCTATGCATCACCATGATCTTGCGTGTGCGTAGGAATTTTTTTGAAATTACTACGTTCCCCAAGAGTGATATACATGTAATTGATGTGTACCTTACCAGTACTCGTAGTAGCTCTTGGGTATTTGATACCGGTGCAGTTGCTCACATTTGTAACTCAAAGCAGGAGCTGCGGAATAAGCGGAGACTGGCGAAGGACGAGGTGACGATGCGCGTCGGGAATGGTTCCAAGGTCGATGTGATCGCCGTCGGCATGCTGCCTCTTCATTTACCTACGGGATTAGTTTTGAACCTTAATAATTGTTATTTAGTGCCAAGTTTGAGCATGAACATTGTATCAGGATCTCGTTTGATACGAGATGGCTACTCATTTAAATCCGAGAATAATGGTTGTTCTATTTATATGAGAGATATGTTTTATGGACATGCTCCGATGGTGAATGGTTTATTCTTAATGAATCTCAAGCGTAATGCTACACATATTCATAGTGTGAGTACCAAAAGATGTAAGGTTGATAATGATAGTCCCACATACTTGTGGCACTGCCGCCTTGGTCACATAGGTGTCAAACGCATGAAGAAGCTCCATGCAGATGAACTTTTAGAGCCTCTTGATTACGAATCATTTGACACGTGCGAACCATGCCTCATGGGTAAAATGACCAAGACTCCGTTCTCAGGAACAATGGAGCGAGCAACCAACTTATTGGAAATCATACATACTGATGTGTGCGGTCCAATGAGTGTTGAGGCTCGCGGTGGCTATCGTTATGTTCTCACCCTCACTGATGACTTGAGTAGATATGGGTATATCTATTTAATGAAACACAAGTCTGATACCTTTGAAAAGTTCAAGGAATTTCAGAGTGAGGTTGAAAATCAACGTGACAGGAAAATCAAGTTCCTACGATCAGATCATGGAGGAGAATACTTGAGTCACGAATTTGGCACACACTTAAGAAAATGTGGAATAGTTTCACAACTCACGCCGCCTGGAACACCTCAGCGTATGAATTATGATGTCTCTTACCGATTTACCGCTATATTTTTGGGGCTATGCTTTAGAGACTGCCGCATTCACTTTAAATAGGGCTCCGTCGAAATCCGTTGAGACGACACCGTATGAATTATGGTTTGGGAAGAAACCTAAGCTGTCGTTTCTAAAAGTTTGGGGATGCGATGCTTATGTCAAGAAACTTCAACCTGAAAAGCTCGAACCCAAGTCGGAAAAATATGTCTTCATAGGATACCCTAAATAAACTATTGGGTATACCTTCTACCTCAGCTCCGAAGGCAAGATCTTTGTTGCCAAGAATGGATCCTTTCTAGAGAAGGAGTTTCTCTCGAAAGAAGTAAGTGGGAGGAAAGTAGAACTTGATGAAGTATTACCTCTTGAACCGGAAAAGGGCGCAACTCAAGAAAATGTTCCTGAGGTGCCTGCACCGACTAGAGAGGAAGTTGATGATGATGATCAAGATACTTCTGATCAAGCTCCTACTGAAATTCGTAGGTCCACAAGGACACGTTCCGCACCAGAGTGGTACGGCAACCCTGTCTTGGAAATCATGTTGTTAGACAACGGTGAACCTTCGTACTATGAAGAAGCGATGGCAGGCCTGGATTCCGACAAATGGCTAGAAGCCATGAAATCCGAGATAGGATCCATGTATGAAAACGAAGTATGGACTTTGACTGACTTGCCCGTTGAACGGCGAGCCATAGAAAATAAATGGATCTTTAAGAAGAAGACAGACGCGGATGGTAATGTGACCATCTATAAAGCTCGGCTTGTCGCTAAGGGTTATCGACAAGTTCAAAGGGTTGACTACGA
Source organism: Triticum monococcum (assembly GCA_034509565.1). Classification (NCBI taxonomy): domain Eukaryota; kingdom Viridiplantae; phylum Streptophyta; class Magnoliopsida; order Poales; family Poaceae; genus Triticum; species Triticum monococcum. Next base: position 571,271,969 of record CM067841.1, on the reverse strand, counting down.
TGAGACTTTCTCACCGGTAGCGAAGCTAAAGTCCGTCCGAATCATGTTAGCAATTGCCGCATTCTACGATTATGAGATATGGCAAATGGACGTCAAAACGACATTCCTTAATGGTTTCCTTAAGGAAGAATTGTATATGATGCAGCCGGAAGGTTTTGTCGATCCTAAGAATGCTGACAAGGTGTGCAAGCTCCAACGCTCAATTTATGGGCTGGTGCAAGCATCTCGGAGTTGGAACATTCGCTTTGATGAGATGATCAAAGCGTTTGGGTTTACACAGACTTATGGAGAAGCCTGCGTTTACAAGAAAGTGAGTGGGAGCTCTGTAGCATTTCTCATATTATATGTAGATGACATACTTTTGATGGGAAATGATATAGAACTCTTGGACAACATTAAGGCCTACTTGAATAAAAGTTTTTCAATGAAGGACCTTGGAGAAGCTGCTTATATATTAGGCATCAAGATCTATAGAGATAGATCAAGACGCCTGATAGGTCTTTCACAAAGCACATACCTTGATAAGATATTGAAGAAGTTCAATATGGATCAGTCTAAGAAGGGGTTCTTGCCTGTGCTGCAAGGTGTGAAATTGAGCTCAGCTCAATGTCCGACCACGGCAGAAGATATAGAAGAGATGAGTGTCATCCCCTATGCCCCAGCCATAGGTTCTATTATGTATGCCATGCTGTGTACCAGACCTGATGTAAACCTTGCCGTAAGTTTGGTAGGAAGGTACCAAAGTAATCCCGGCAAGGAACACTGGACAGCGGTCAAGAATATCCTGAAGTACCTGAAAAGGACTAAGGAAATGTTTCTCGTTTATGGAGGTGACGAAGAGCTCGTCGTAAAGGGTTACGGCGATGCTAGCTTCGACACAGATCTGGATGACTCTAAGTCACAAACCGGGTACATGTATATTTTGAATGGTGGAGCAGTAAGCTGGTGCAGTTGCAAGCAGAGCGTCGTGGCGGGATCTACATGTGAAGCGGAGTACATGGCAGCCTCGAAGGCAGCACCTGAAGCAATTTGGGTGAAGGAGTTCATCACCGACCTCGGAGTCATACCCAATGCGTCGGGGCCAATCAAACTCTTCTGTGACAACACTGGAGCTATTGCACTTGCCAAGGAGCCCAGGTTTCACAAAAAGACCAGGCACATCAAGCGTCGCTTCAACTCCATTCGTGAAAATGTTCAAGATGGAGATATAGATATTTGTAAAGTACATACGGACCTGAATGTAGCAGATCCGTTGACTAAACCTCTCCCTAGAGCAAAACATGATCAACACCAGAATTCCATGGGTGTTCGATTCATCACAATGTAACTAGATTATTGACTCTAGTGCAAGTGGGAGACTGTTGGAAATATGCCCTAGAGGCAATAATAAAAGCGTTATTATTATATTTCCTTGTTCATGCTATAATTGTCTTTTATTCATGCTATAATTGTGTTATCCGGAAATCGTAATACATGTGTGAATAATAGACACCAACATGTCCCTAGTAAGCCTCTAGTTGACTAGCTCGTTGATCAACAGATAGTCATGGTTTCCTGACTATGGACATTGGATGTCGTTGATAACGAGATCACATCATTAGGAGAATGATGTGATGGACAAGACCCAATCCTAAACATAGCACAAGATCGTATAGTTCGTTTGCTAGAGTTATCCAATGTCGAGTATCCTTTCCTTAGACCATGAGATCGTGTAACTCCCGGATACCTGTAACGCCCCAAGACCGGAGCTCCAGTTGCCTTCCAGGGTTTCCGGGTTTTTGTTGTGTGATTTATTTAGCTTGTTGCATTCATCATTGCATATTTTTGCATTGCATCATTTCATGCATGACATTTTGTTGCATGCCCCATGTGAGTTCCATGCATCACCACCGTCCTTCCTTCTCTTTTTCTTTCTTTTTGCAAGTGCCATCTTGCCCTCCTCCTTCCTTCTTATTTCTTTCATTTTGGCAAGTGTCCTTTTCCTCCTCCTCCATTAATGTTCATTCTTTTTCTGGTGCTAGTTCTCCATGCCTAAACCCTCTCTGTCAAATATCAAATCCTTTGGCATTGTTTTGGTTGGGTTCAAAATTGCATCAAGTTTGAAGTTGATTCAAACTTGGTTTAATTTTCTACCTTTAAAAATGCCCAAAGCAATTTATTAAAATAAGGTATAATTCCAGGGTCTTGAGGATATTCTCATATCTCTCTTACACCTCTCCTTTCACCCTGTGCTTTTCTCTTTATTTTTCTGTCTAAAGAAAAAGAAAAGAGTAAGAGAGAGGGAGAGAAGGGAGCCCAGCCAGGCATCTGGCCACTTGGGCCTCCCTAGGCCCACCCCAACGCTGGGCTCTAAGGCCCAGCCGCACCCACCAACCCTAGACCAACTCCCTAAAATTCCTCCGCCACCGCCGCCACACTCAAATCCCACCTCGGGATCCTCCCAGATCCCCTTTCTCCTTGTTTTCCTCCTCCACCCAATCCCGTAGGCGCATCCACCTCTCTCCAAGATCCTCTCGGCCTCTACCTACCAGTCCATCCATCCATCCACCGGCCAGCCGCCCCTGGTCTCCCTCGCCTCCCGTACCTCTGCTCATCGCGGGCCAACCGAAGCCTCCTCTGCTCGATCCCGAGGGGATCACGAGCAGCGCATTCCACCGACGACCGAACCAGCAGGCCCCGTGCCCCCTCCGCGCTCGTGCAGGCGTTCCTCGAGCCGGAGCTCGTCCGCAAGCAGAACCACCGCCACCGTCCGGTGCATCCCAGCGACGCCAGGACCCCGACCAACCCAGGCAGCCCCGTTGCGCGCCTCTTCTTCTCGCCTTGCTTCCTCCCCTGGGACTCATCTCTCTGCTCTCTCTCCCGTTGCCCACAGGAACGCCATGGCCTCCCCGTCGTACCTGCGCCGCCGCCCGGAGCCTTCCCGAGCTCGCCGTCGCCGGGAATGAGGCCCCCGGGGCCAGATCCATCCTCTCCGGTCCTTCCCGTCGCCCTATCCTGCCAGAGATGCCGCTGCTGCCCCGCTGTTGACTTTGGACGCCGCCGCCATGGTTCTCTGCTCGTGCGGGCGCGAGACGAGGACGACGCCCAGGCCACTTCCAGCGCCATCGTGGGCCGCGCGACCAGGCCCAGCCACACCGCTGCGGGTCTCGATCGCCCCAGGCCCAGCTGCTTCCCCATCGCGCCAGGCCCAGCCTGCCTCCTCTTCGCCAGATGTCGCTGGCCTGCTGCTGCTCTTCTAGCCGGGCCTTGGCCCAATGTGAGAAGCCCCCCCTCCAGCCCCTGTGCTTTGTTGGGCCAACCGGTTTCAGCCCGTTGCATTTTTTTTCCTGCTGCTGCATTTATCTAATTTCCAGGGAATTGCAGATTTATAAAAAAAACCCTAGCCTTCATGCATTTAATATCTCACAAACTAAGCATCACATGTAAAAACTTTGTATATGAAACTTGCTTAGAATTTTGTGTAGATTAATAATTAGCAACTTTCACCTATGTTTAAAAATGTTTAAAATGATGTTTGTTTAAAATTGCTCCTATGCCTTGCTAAAATGATTTAATTCATAACTAAATAACCGTAGCTCCGAATTAAATAAACTTTATATGTAAATGGGGTAGAATTTTGCCTAGTTTATCATGGTGCACTCATCTTGCATGTTAAACAACTCTAAAATTGTGTTTAGGACAGATCAGGACCAAATCTCAAATATGTTATGGGGATTTACCGGACTTGTTGTTTTGTTGTTCCGGCCTCATTTAAACTTGACTAGATAGGTAGTTTTCATTTGCTTCCCCTCTTGCCATGCTTAACAACATTTAATATTGTTGGGTACATAACCGAGAGAGAACTAAATAATTGATGTGGTGTTTTGTCAATATGCATCCCGATGCATATTGAGCTCCATTTAATGTGTAGGACTGTTTGTGCACTTGCCATGCCATGCCTCTTTAAACCGGACATGCATCATACTCGATTGTGCATCATGCCATGTTGATGTGTTGGTTGTTTACTATGCTGTGTGCTTCTTTTCCGGTGATTGCTTCTTCGGGTTGGTTCCGATAACGTCGAGTTTGTGAGGACCCGCTCGTCTACGTTCGTTTGTCTTCTTCATGGACTCGTTCTTCTTCCTTGCGGGAATTCAGGCAAGATGATCATACCCTCGAAATCACTACTATCTTTGCTATGCTAGTTTGCTCGCTCTTTTGCTATGCCATTGCTACGATGCCTACCACTTGCTTGTCAGCCTCCCAAATTGCCATGTTCAGCCTCTAACCCACAATTGTCCTAGCAAACCGTTGATTGGCTATGTTACCGCTTTGCTCAGCCCCTCTTATAGCGTTGTTAGTTGCAGGTGAAGATTGAAGTTTGTTCCTTGTTGGAACATGGAGATGTTGTTCCTTGTTGGAACATGTTTACTTGTTGGGATATCACTATATATCTTATTTAATTAATGCATCTATATACTTGGTAAAGGGTGGAAGGCTCGGCCTTATGCCTGGTGTTTTGTTCCACTCTTGCCGCCCTAGTTTCCGTTATATCGGTGTTATGTTCCCGGATTTTGCGTCCCTTACGCGGTTGGGCTATAATGGGAACCCCTTGACAGTTCGCCTTAAGTAAAGCTTTGCCAGCAATGCCCAACATTGGTTTTACCATTTGCCACCTAGCCTTTTCCCTTGGGAGTCGCGCATCCCGAGGGTCATCTTTATTTTAACCCCCCCGGGCCAGTGCTTGTCTAAGTGTTGGTCCAAACTGTCAGCCGCCGGTGGCTACCAGGGGCAACTCTGGGCTGGCCTACCGGAAGTTTAGACAATCCGGTGTTGCCCTGAGAACGAGATATGTGCAGCTCCCATCAGGATGTCGGCGCATCGGGCGGTGTTGCTGGTTTAGTTTTACCCTGTCGAAATGTCTTGTTGTACTAGGATACCGAGTCTGATCGGAATGTCTCGGGTGGAGGTCTATTCCTTCGTTGACCGTGAGAGCTTGTTATGGGCTAAGTTGGGACACCCCTGCAGGGATTTGAACTTTTGAAAGCCGTGCCCGCGGTTATGGGCAGATGGGAATTTGTTAACGTCCGGTTGTAGAAAACCTAAAGTCGACCTTAATTAAAATGAATTAACTGCGTGTGTAACCGTGATGGTCTCTTTCCGGCGGAGTCCGGGAAGTGAACACGGTTGTTGGAGTTATGCTTGACGTAGGTAGTCCAGGATCACTTCTTGATCATACTTTTATCGACCGTGCTTTGCCTTCTCTTCTCGCTCTCATTTGCGTATGTTAGCCACCATATATGCTAGTCGCTCGCTGCAGCTCCACCTCATACCTTTAGCTTACCCATAAGCTTAAATAGTCTTGATCGCGAGGGTGCGAGATTGTTGAGTCCCTGTGGCTCACAGATACTTCCAAAACCAGCTTGCAGGTGCCGATGAGACCGTGCAGATGACGCAACCAAGCTCAGGAGGAGCTCGATGAAGATCTTGTCCTTTGTGTTGTTTCGTTCTAGTTGTTCAGTAGTGGAGCCCAGTTGGGGTCGATCGGGGACCTTTGTCGCATTTTGGGTTCTTCTTTTATTTTGGTTATGTAGTCGGACCTTGAGTGTATTTGTATGATGTAATGCTTTATTCATGCAATTGTGTGAAGTGGCGATTGTAAGCCAATTATGTATCCTTTTTCCTTATTATATTACATGGGTTGTGTGAAGATTACCTCACTTGCAACATTGCCTTCAATGCGATTATGCCTCTAAGTCGTGCCTCGACACGTGGGAGATATAGTCGCATTGAGGGTGTTATAAGTTGGTATCAGAGCCTTCCCCAACCTTAGGAGCCCCATTGCTTGATCGTTTTTAGCGGCCGAGTTGTGTCTAGAAAAATGTTTTGAGTCATCTAGGAATTATATATCGGAGAGTTAGGGATTCTTTTTACTTCCCAGTCCCGTCATCGCTCTGGTAAGGCATCCTGACGTAGAGTTTTGACTCTTCTCTTCTCAAATTTCACTAAAAAAAATTTAGGATCACGCGAGTATCTTGGTTTTGTTCCGATGGCTTATGATGAGAACACTGTCTTGGTGCCTCCTGTCAGGGGTTTAGTGGAAGTGTCCCGGGGAGTTGAGCTCTAAGGTGTTGTCATCATAATTTTATCGTTGCAATTCTGGTATACTTGAGATTTGTTCGCGACATCGAAAATCTCCTTTATGCAGTTCGTTGGTGAGATAACCTCGACGCCACCCAGTACTGGGGCGGGAGTTCGGGAGTATCGCCATAACTTGTATAACGGATGCTTTTCGAAGGTTGAGGTAGATGGTTTCCGAAGGTTTCTTGGTTATGTGTTGAAGGATGGATACAACTGGATGTAGGATTTGCTAGTTTGGGTGAGATATTATGCTTCCCCTGTATCCCCAACACCTGATTGCATAAGCGGAAAGTTTCGGGAGTTTCATAGGTGGGAATTCAAGTAGCTCTTAGGATATCTTTCCGACAGATGTATGATATGAAATTGGGGTTCGACGCCTAGTGGTTCGCCTATTCACGGTCGATTTTACAGTGGTCTCGTTGTGTCTTAAAGGGTCCTTGGCTATGCCGACTCGGGGACGCTTCGTATGTCATGTGCACTGCCTTGTACATGATGGTGTTGTACGATCGAGCCCGTGTAGGTCCCACCACGAAAACTTCGGACGAAATTTCTATCATATGGTTGTTCTGGCTTATTTTGCAAGCCAACCCTTTGTTTTTGTTTTGAGTTGTGGTATCCGAGTTGCTTCGAAGTTGAGTGTTGATTCCATGCCCTTTCCTAAATAGTGTTCTCATATTCCTATGTGAATACCAATCCTTCTTGATCATCAAGATTGTCATGTCAATCATTTTCTACCGGTGTGTTTCTCTTCAAGTGGATCTGATCATGTCAACATCCGCAAGATCAATTATCAGTTCTTCTCAACGGTGTTTGTTTCATCCGTCTCCATGTTGCCTTTGTTTTTTCCCGCCCTCCCACCCTTGTTTTCTTCAAGGACTCAGATTTCTTAATCAAGTATCCTTTTATTCTTGAGAAGTCTCTCCATTCTTTTCCGTCAATATTCTTATCCGGTGATTCTCATGAAGATTCTAATGGAGCTTCAAGTTCGTCACTCTTTACTCATTTTCCTTCTCCGGTGGAACCAGTGCAAGCTTTGTTGATCATATCCTTTCCTCATTCCAATGCTTGCTCATGCCGGTGCAATTCTTAACCAGTCATTTCTCGCTATTTAATTGTTCCGGAGTGCTGAAGATATCTCAAAGATTCGTGTATCCACTCTTCTTTCATTCAAGCTATTTCGAGGATGTTATCTCTTTCAAGCCATTTAATTCAACCGGTGCAATCTCTCTTTGTAATCGTTCTGCGGTGTATCTTTTTCAGTCGGCCCTAACCCACAGGTCTTTTTCCAGGATCTTACCTGACTCTTCTTATTTTCCCGGAGGTATTCTCAAATTCCTTTCGAAGTTTGACATAAGTATGAGTTATCATCAGTCATATGTATTTTTATCAAAGATCTGTCGAATTCTTTTCATCGTTGGCTCAACCTCTTCGTTTTGATTATTCCGGTGTGCCTCAATAATTATTGGTGGTGTTTCTTGTTGTCATTCTCATCATTTGAAGACCGAAGAAGAGTTTCTCTTTAATCTTGCTCCATTCTCTTCAAGATTCGGGATTCTAGCTTGTTGCCATCCTTTCATAATTATTTTTCGATTGTGAGAATTCTTTTCATCCATCAGGAGCAATTCAAGAGCCTTTTCAGTTTGATTCTCCGAAGGCCATCATTTTGGGATTATTCATTCTAGCTTTCAGCTCTCATCCTCCTAATCTTACCGGTGCATTGTTCAACTGATCTTTAATCGGCTCGTGTTCTCTTCGTTTCTCATGTATATAAATTCCCTCAAGTATCTTCTTTTGTTCTCTAATTCTTCCCGGTGTTTCTTGATATTATCTTCATTCATTTTCTTTTCTCACGGTGTTTCGTTCAAGAGCTCTCGTCATTCGTTGTCATATCAATTCACTCGTTGTTTTGATTCCACCGGTGTTTCGTTGAAGACCTTCTCAAGTTGGCGCGATATCTATCTTAATCTTTTCTACGAGAATAAGTAGTATGCCAATTCCATTGTTTGTCATCAATTTAAATTGGTGAAGGATAAGCATAACACAATTCTTATTCTTGTTTCATCCTAATGATTAATTCTTATTCCGGAGGCCCTTCAAACTCTCGGTTTCATTTGTTTCATCTTCTCTTTTCCCGGAGTCCAACCTCTTTCAATTATATTATCACGGAGATCTCTATCTAAATCATTGCGAGGCTTCAATCTTATTCTTTTCATCATTCAATTATTTTGGATCAATCTTTTTATTACCGGAGTTCTTCATGGAGGCTCCACATGATGGTTCATAAAGGATTTAATTCCTTCTCAAAGTTTTCATCGAGATTCTTTTAAGAAGCTCAAGCTTTCTTCATATTGTAATCCGGAGTGCAATTCTTTCACGCATATCTTTTGAGGTGGTGTTATGTCAGTCTTGATAATGTGAGTTTGTGTTTCATGATTCACATGTTGTCATGAATGAGATATTTTAAATCCATCAATCTCGTAGTTGGAGTTATATTGGGTTATACTTCACCTAAAGCCTTCTCTAAGGTTTGTGGCTATTATGGTGCTTATAATGACCCAAGTTCTTCATTTATCCTGCCAGTGAAATACTTCCTCGTCTCCTTGTTCTTATCAATCCAATTCTTCTTCCCGTGAGTGGCAGGTTGTCACCTCATAATTTGAGTTGTATTCCATAAGACCATATCAAGCTTATTATTTTCGTTGTTGGTTTTCCAACAACTCCGTTCTAGCTTCTGTTGTAACCGTGCTCTCTCAAGATATTGTTTTCCTTCGTTCACTCCATTCCATTCTTACTTGTGTTCCGGAGGCATTGTGATGTTCATCTTTTCAACCCATCATCTCGTTTTGTCAAAGATCATGTTCTTCCATGCCCATCCTTTTAATTGGAGTGTTGTGTCCTCTTTTCAAGTATCCTCTCATCTTGTCTTGTTCAATTCCTTCCATTTACAGACGGAGTGCTGTCCAAATTATATCAGTCTTTTTCCTTCTCTATTTTGTTTAACCGGAGTGTTGTGCCATTTTGCTCAAGTTCTTTTCGCCTTATCAAGTCTTGCATCCTTTTCTCAACCGGAGTGTCGTGTTTTCATTTGAGCTCTCTCATCTTATCAAATTTTGACTCCCTTCTCAACCGGAGTGCCGCCTGAAATCTTTCTTACCCTTTGTCCCATCCATTCAATAGTTCCGGTGGCAGTGTGTTGTGATCTCATCAAGTATCTTCTCATCCTTTCAAGACCTTATTCAATTCCTTTTCTTTCCAACCGGAGTGCTTCCCGAATTTGGTCTTCCTTGATCCCCTTCCTTAACCGGAGTGTTTTTCGACCTAGTTCACCTTCGTGGTATTCTTTTCTCGAATTTGTTCAACCTCGCAAGGTTCTTTGGTTTCACTTGTTTGTCAAAGAAGCAACTTAGTTTTACCTCTTCTCTTTCTCTTCCGTTTTTCCCTCCGGTGCCATCCTAGATCTTGGGACGAGATCCTCTCGTAGTGGTGGAGTGTTGTAACGCCCCAAGACCGGAGCTCCAGTTGCCTTCCAGGGTTTCCGGGTTTTCGTTGTGTGATTTATTTAGATTGTTGCATTCATCATTGCATATTTTTGCATTGCATCATTTCATGCATGACATTTTGTTGCATGCCCCATGTGAGTTCCATGCATCACCACCTTCCTTCCTTCTCTTTTTCTTTCTTTTTGCAAGTGCCATCTTGCCCTCCTCCTTCCTTCTTATTTCTTTCATTTTGGCAAGTGTCCTTTTCCTCCTCCTCCATTAATGTTCATTCTTTTTCTGGTGCTAGTTCTCCATGCCTAAACCCTCTCTGTCAAATATCAAATCCTTTGGCGTTGTTTTGGTTGGGTTCAAAATTGCATCAAGTTTGAAGTTGATTCAAACTTGGTTTAATTTTCTACCTTTAAAAATGCCCAAAGCAATTTATTAAAATAAGGTATAATTCCAGGGTCTTGAGGATATTCTCATATCTCTCTTACACCTCTCCTTTCACCCTGTGCTTTTCTCTTTATTTTTCTGTCTAAAGAAAAAGAAAAGAGTAAGAGAGAGGGAGAGAAGGGAGCCCAGCCAGGCATCTGGCCACTTGGGCCTCCCTAGGCCCACCCCAACGCTGGGCTCTAAGGCCCAGCCGCACCCACCAACCCTAGACCAACTCCCTAAAATTCCTCCGCCACCGCCGCCACACTCAAATCCCACCTCGGGATCCTCCCAGATCCCCTTTCTCCTTGTTTTCCTCCTCCACCCAATCCCGTAGGCGCAGCCACCTCTCTCCAAGATCCTCTCGGCCTCTACCTACCAGTCCATCCATCCATCCACCGGCCAGCCGCCCCTGGTCTCCCTCGCCTCCCGTACCTCTGCTCATCGCGGGCCAACCGAAGCCTCCTCTGCTCGATCCCGAGGGGATCACGAGCAGCGAGTTCCACCGACGACCGAACCAGCAGGCCCCGTGCCCCCTCCGCGCTTGTGCAGGTGTTCCTCGAGCCGGAGCTCGTCCGCAAGCAGAACCACCGCCACCGTCCGGTGCATCCCAGCGACGCCAGGACCCCGACCAACCCAGGCAGCCCCGTTGCGCGCCTCTTCTTCTCGCCTTGCTTCCTCCCCTGGGACTCATCTCTCTGCTCTCTCTCCCGTTGCCCACACGGACGCCATGGCCTCCCCGTCGTACCTGCGCCGCCGCCCGGAGCCTTCCCGAGCTCGCTGTCGCCGGGAATGAGGCCCCCGGGGCCAGATCCATCCTCTCCGGTCCTTCCCGTCGCCCTATCCTGCCAGAGATGCCGCTGCTGCCCCGCTGTTGACTTTGGACGCCGCCGCCATGGTTCTCTACTCGTGCGGGCGCGAGACGAGGACGACGCCCAGGCCACTTCCAGCGCCATCGTGGGCCGCGCGACCAGGCCCAGCCACTGTGCTTTGTTGGGCCAACCGGTTTCAGCCCGTTGCATTTTTTTCCTGCTGCTGCATTTATCTAATTTCCAGGGAATTGCAGATTTATAAAAAAAAACCCCTAGCCTTCATGCATTTAATATCTCACAAACTAAGCATCACATGTAAAAACTTTGTATATGAAACTTGCTTAGAATTTTGTGTAGATTAATAATTAGCAACTTTCACCTATGTTTAAAAATGTTTAAAATGATGTTTGTTTAAAATTGCTCCTATGCCTTGCTAAAATGATTTAATTCATAACTAAATAACCGTAGCTCCGAATTAAATAAACTTTATATGTAAATGGGGTAGAATTTTGCCTAGTTTATCATGGTGCACTCATCTTGCATGTTAAACAACTCTAAAATTGTGTTTAGGACAGATCAGGACCAAATCTAAAATATGTTATGGGGATTTACCAGACTTGTTGTTTTGTTGTTCCGGCCTCATTTAAACTTGACTAGATAGGTAGTTTTCATTTGCTTCCCCTCTTGCCATGCTTAACAACATTTAATATTGTTGGGTACATAACCGAGAGAGAACTAAATAATTGATGTGGTGTTTTGTCAATATGCATCCCGATGCATATTGAGCTCCATTTAATGTGTAGGATTGTTTGTGCACTTGCCATGCCATGCCTCTTTAAACCGGACATGCATCATACTCGATTGTGCATCATGCCATGTTGATGTGTTGGTTGTTTACTATGTTGTGTGCTTCTTTTCCGGTGATTGCTTCTTCGGGTTGGTTCCGATAACGTCGAGTTTGTGAGGACCCGCTCGTCTACGTTCGTTTGTCTTCTTCATGGACTCGTTCTTCTTCCTTGCGGGAATTCAGGCAAGATGATCATACCCTCGAAATCACTACTATCTTTGCTATGCTAGTTTGCTCGCTCTTTTGCTATGCCATTGCTACGATGCCTACCACTTGCTTGTCAGCCTCCCAAATTGCCATGTTCAGCCTCTAACCCACAATTGTCCTAGCAAACCGTTGATTGGCTATGTTACCGCTTTGCTCAGCCCCTCTTATAGCGTTGTTAGTTGCAGGTGAAGATTGAAGTTTGTTCCTTGTTGGAACATGGAGATGTTGTTCTGTGTTGGAACATGTTTACTTGTAAGGATATCGCTATATATCTTATTTAATTAATGCATCTATATACTTGGTAAAGGGTGGAAGGCTCGGCCTTATGCCTGGTGTTTTGTTCCACTCTTGCCGCCCTAGTTTCCGTTATATCGGTGTTATGTTCCCGGATTTTGCGTCCCTTACGCGGTTGGGCTATAATGGGAACCCCTTGACAGTTCGCCTTAAGTAAAGCTTTGCCAGCAATGCCCAACATTGGTTTTACCATTTGCCACCTAGCCTTTTCCCTTGGGAGTCGCGCATCCCGAGGGTCATCTTTATTTTAACCCCCCCGGGCCAGTGCTTGTCTAAGTGTTGGTCCAAACTGTCAGCCGCCGGTGGCTACCAGGGGCAACTCTGGGCTGGCCTACCGGAAGTTTAGACAATCCGGTGTTGCCCTGAGAACGAGATATGTGCAGCTCCCATCAGGATGTCGGCGCATCGGGCGGTGTTGCTGGTTTAGTTTTACCCTGTCAAAATGTCTTGTTGTACTGGGATACCGAGTGTGATCGGAATGTCTCGGGTGGAGGTCTATTCCTTCGTTGACCGTGAGAGCTTGTTATGGGCTAAGTTGGGACACCCCTGCAGGGATTTGAACTTTCGAAAGCCGTGCCCGCGGTTATGGGCAGATGGGAATTTGTTAACGTCCAGTTGTAGAAAACCTAAAGTCGACCTTAATTAAAATGAATTAACTGCGTGTGTAACCGTGATGGTCTCTTTCCGGCGGAGTCCGGGAAGTGAACACGATTGTTGGAGTTATGCTTGACGTAGGTAGTCCAGGATCACTTCTTGATCATACTTTTATCGACCGTGCTTTGCCTTCTCTGCTCGCTCTCATTTGCGTATGTTAGCCACCATATATGCTAGTCACTTGCTGCAGCTCCACCTCATACCTTTACCTTACCCATAAGCTTAAATAGTCTTGATCGCGAGGGTGCGAGATTGCTGAGTCCCTGTGGCTCACAGATACTTCCAAAACCAGCTTGCAGGTGCCGATGAGACCGTGCAGATGACGCAACCAAGCTCAGGAGGAGCTCAATGAAGATCTTGTCCTTTGTGTTGTTTCGTTCTAGTTGTTCAGTAGTGGAGCCCAGTTGGGGTCGATCGGGGACCTTTGTCGCATTTGGGGTTCTTCTTTTATTTTGGTTCCGTAGTCAGACCTTGAGTGTATTTGTATGATGTAATGCTTTATTCATGCAATTGTGTGAAGTGGCGATTGTAAGCCAACTATGTATCCTTTTTCCTTATTATATTACATGGGTTGTGTGAAGATTACCTCACTTGCGACATTACCTTCAATGCGATTATGCCTCTAAGTCGTGCCTCGACACGTGGGAGATATAGTCGCATCGAGGGTGTTACAATACCGTAGGAGTACTTTGGGTGTACCAAATGTCACAACGTAACTGGGTGACTATAAAGGTATACTACAGGTATCTTCGAAAGTGTCTGTTTGGTTGACACGGATCAAGACTGGGATTTGTCACTCCGTATGACGGAGAGGTATCACTGGGCCCACTCGGTAATGCATCATCATTATGAGCTCATAGTGACCAAGTGTCTGGTCACGGGATCATCCATTACGGTACGAGTAAAGTGACTTGCCGGTAACGAGATTGAACGAGGTATTGGGATACCGACGATCGAATCTCGGCAAGTAACATACCGATTGACAAAGGGAATTGTATACGGGGTTGCTTGAATCCTCGACATCATGGTTCATCCGATGAGATCATCGAGGAGCATGTGGGAGCCAACACGGGTATCCAGATCCCGCTGTTGGTTATTGACCGGAGAGCGATCTCGGTCATTCTACATGTCTCCCGAACCCGTAGGGTCTACACACTTAAGGTTCGGTGACGCTAGGGTTGAAAAGATATGTATATGCAGTAACCCGAATGTTGTTAGGAGTCCCGGATGAGATCCCGGACGTCACGAGGAGTTCCGGAATGGTCCGGAGGTAAAGAATAATATATAGGAAGTGCTGTTTTGGCCAACAGGAAAGTTTCGGGGTCACCGGTATTGTACCGGGACCACCGGAAGGGTCCCGGGGATCCACCGGGTGGGGCCACCCATCCCGGAGGGCCCCATGGGCCAAAGTGGGGAGGGGAACCAGCCCATAGTGGGCTGGTGCGCCCACCTAGGCCCACCCCATGTGCCTAGGGTTGAAACCCTAGGGGTGGGGGGGGGGGGGCGCCCCACCTTGCCTTGGGGCTACTCCAGCCCTGGCCGCCGCCCCCTAGGAGATCCCATCTCCTAGGGCCGGCGCCCCCCCTAGGGGGCCTATATAAAGGGAGGGGGAAGGGGGCAGCCGTACCTTAAGCCTTGGCGCCTCCCTCTCCCCTGCTACACCTCTTCCTCTCGTAGTATACGGCGAAGCCCTGCTACTGTGACGCCCTGCATCCACCACCACGCCGTTGTGCTGCTGGATCTTCATCAACCTCTCATTCCCCCTTGCTGGATCAAGAAGGAGGAGACGTCATCCGCTCCGTACGTGTGTTGAACACGGAGGTGCCGTCCGTTCGGCGCTTGGTCATCGGTGATTTGAATCACGGCGAGTACGACTCCGTCATCCACGTTCTAGTGAATGCTTCCGCTCGCGATCTACAAAGGTATGTAGATGCATCCGATCACTCGTTGCTAGATGAACTCATAGATGGATCTTGGTGAAACCGTAGGAAAAGTTTTGTTTTCTGCAACGTTCTCCAACAGCCAGTGCCGGCGACCGGCCGTGCACGGCGCGATGAGATCAACCGCCGCCGCCGCCTCCTCCCCGACGACCTGTACTACGACCACAGGTATGCCCCCGACTCGCCACTCTGGGACACATGGCTCCAGGACGAGGACGACGTGCGGCGCGCGTCCTACTTCGCCGACACCGTGTCGGGGCCGCGGAGGCCACGTGCAGAGCCACGCGGGCGTACGCGGGTGCGTGGCCTGACGCCCACGCCGTCGCCTTCGCCGTCTCCGCCGCCCCCTCCCCCTCCTCGCATGACAGCGGAGGAGGAGGCCCGTCTCCTGCAGCGTGTCATGGACGACTCCATGAACACGCACGACGAGAGGCAGTGGGACGGCCTGGAGGAGGCCATGGACCTCTCTGCCGCCGGGGACGTGGCCTTCCCGGAGCTGCAGCTGGCGGCCGTCACGGCGACGGCCAAGGAGGAGCCAATGGAGGAGGACTCGCCCGCGTTCGAGAAGCTCCTGGGCCAGGAGTGGGGCTGGTCATGCACTGCGCCGGAGATGGCCGTCGACCTGGGTGTGAACTGATGCCCCACTCCGGAGCGGGAGGCGTCGCCGCGGGAGGAGGTGGTGCAGGCACCTCCGGCCGTCCAGCCCGCCCCCGTCCACCACGCACCGCCGGCCCACCTCTGGACGCCGCCGGAGTACATCGACCTCGTGGCGCCACCGGCCCGCCAGATCTCTCCTTCACGCCGCCACCAACGATGGCCGACCTCCCCAAAGCGACGCCCAGCTCTCCCCTAATCTGGTGCTCGTCCCCTCCCCCACACGGCGGCAGACTGCATCTCCATCTGACCCGTCCCCAACCCAGCGCGGCCGGGGATTAGGGGCGAGGGGGTAGCCGGTTGCTGGGTCTGCCGCTGCTCCAGATTCCTAAAGGTTGTATTCTGTAGTTAACTAGTTATATAGTATGTATTCTGTAGCTACTAGCTAGTAGTCTGCCTGTTTATATGCTTTGCTATTTGGCTACTAATTCATGGTATAACGGAATAATGGTAGCTAGCTGTTAACGGTTGTTTGTTGATTCAATTGTTCAAGTACTAGAGAAGAGAACCAATATAGCTAGCTGTTTATTTAAGATTAATTCAGTATTAATTGCCATTCTTGTTTGTAGAAATGAAGAGAAAGAGAACTTTGCACAATTGTAGAAATGATGTCATTTTGATAGAAATGTCTAACGTTTGATATTTTTCAGATAATTCCAAAAAATTATAGTAAATACTATGTGTGCCTAGTAGTATTATGGAAAATTTTGAGCTAATATGGGCTACAAGATTTTGAGACATTGGCTATTTTGCTGAACAGAAGCAAATTTTGGTTCAAAATTTAACATTTCCAAAAATTCTGAAACAATTCTAGTAAATAATACATGTTCCCAGTAGTATTCTGGCAAATTTTAACCTTTTTTGGACAAAATAATTGTGAGCCACACTGGTGGAAAAAGGGCCTTTGGTCGCGGTTCGCAACTGCCATTAGTCGCGGTTGCGCAACCGCGACCAAATAGGCGCGACTAAAGGACCCCCACTTTAGTCGCGGTTGCTTAAGAACCGCGACTAAAGGCCCGTCCACGTGGGCGCCAGGCGGCCGTCGGGGCGGAGGACCTTTAGTCGCGGTTCTTCTGGCCAACCGCGACTAAAGGCCGCCACAGGTTTAGGGTTTTAGCCCCCCCCCCTAAACCTGTTTTCTGTTTAATTTGTATTGTTTTATTTCTTTTTTGCTTTATTTTAATTTTGAAGGAGTTTCACATATTCTACGGTACTACATACATGCATATGAATGTACAATTTCAAACAAATTTGAAATTAGAACCAAAAAGAATTCAAGAGGAATATACAATATATATTCAATATCATCAGATGACCATATACAATTTTGAACAAGTTTCCATACATAATTTAATGCATATAAAGTTCTACGTCCTCGTAATGGTGTTCTCCTTTAGAATGGAGGACTTCCCTGCTGAACCATCCAGCTAGTTCCTCTTGAAGTGGTCGGAAGCGAGCTTCTGTACTAAGCATCATCCGGAGGTTATTCCTCTGAGCATTGGTATCACTCGGAACCCGCTCAGAGGTGTATCTCCGGATCATCTCACAGACATAGTATCCACATAGATTGGTCCCCGCTGGCTGAATATCCCCAGCATTCTTAGCCTTTGACCTTTTGAATTCTAGCTCTTTTTTGAATTCACCGACCTTTGTATCTACGAACCGTCTCCAAACCCTACGAGGCAAAGAAAATTAAATGAACAAGAGAGTTATTAGTTACTTGATATTAGGAAATGAACGAAATAGGCCGATCGATATAGAGCGCAAATGAATGAAAATAATTACTTCTGCAGCATTCTTCTCATGCCGCCCCAAAGCTTTGGATCCATATTCAAAGAGTCGTGGACGAGACATTCTGAGGTGTCAACTTTAATTACTAGCAGAATCCAGTGGAACCTGCGGACACGATACATGCACAGTACGTCATGCATAACTCATCGATTAGCCGGCCACATACCATGCATGGAGTAAACAAAAGAGAATGTGCTCAAGACAGAAACACTCACCCAAAATGGTAAGAAAATAGAATATCACTTTTGAGTTCCTGCTTTGTAAGAAACTGCCACAGGTCTGCCTCCATGTCGGCGGGGTGATGCTCCAACACATATCCATTAACGATGTGTGGGTCAATGAACCCAACATCATGGATGTTCCTTACTCTGCATTCCTTAATCTTCATTCTGCATGTATAATAGCGGACACAACAATATAGTTAGGACATATATATAGTGCAGGCAATATGAACGAGATGGGGTAGAAATAAATCACTTACAGAACGTAGCAACTGATGATAGATTTGTCGAGCTCGCGCAGATTGAAAAGCTGGAACAATTCACTCAGATGAATTTGTACATAGTAATGTTTGAAGTGATGCTCATATCTAACTTCCGCATAAATATATTCTTTGGCGTTTTTATTTTTTATGTAACCCTTGTACCATTTCAGCAGACCTTTCATTTATGGAGGTAGATCCTTTTCCTGCGTAGGCTCGACGAGAGGCCCATTCTTCACATATGTAATTACTACCTCCTTCACTGGCGCCTCATCAAGGCCTAACAGTTCACGAAGAGTAATACCTAAGTTGGCCGCTTGTTCTCTGGCACTCGTTACAGTCAATCCATGTGCTGCCGCAGCTGCTATGATATCGGGGTCATCCGGACCGGCGGCTTTCACTATAAGCGGGGCAATCGATTGTTTACTTTGTTCCCCGAGCTGGGCAACTCGTTTCCCGCTTTTTTACTTTCAAATTCCGTTTTCTCGGCCTCCTCCAAGGCTTTGTTCTCCTGGTTCTCCGTCCGCTCTTTCTTCTCCTTCAACATGAGTGCCTGCCTACGAAGTTCACGTGCATAGTCGTCAGGCAGATTGTAGATGCATAACCAAGGAGGAAGGTTGTAGATGCATAGAGTCACGGGCCAGGTGCTATGGCTGGAGCTCTGCTCGCCAAAAGGATTCATGCCATCTGTACTTAGACCAAATCTTATGTTCCTTGCGTCAGCTGCAAAATCATTGAACTCTCTGTCGATCTTTCTCCATTGCGTTCCATCTGCGGTGTGTCTCAACTCCCCGTCCGACTTACGGTCCTCTTTGTGCCATCGCAACAACTTGGCATGCTCTTTGTTCCTGAACAGACGTTTCAACCGTGGTATTATAGGAGCATACCACATCACCTTGGCGGGAACCCTCTTCCTGGGTTTCTCGCCCTCAACATCGTCATCAGGGTCATCGCCTCTGATCTTATAACGCAATGCAGTGCATACCGGGCATTCATTCAAATTCTCGTATTCACCGCGGTAGAGGATGCAGTCGTTGATGCATGCATGTATCTTCAGAACCTCTAAACCTAGAGGACAGACAACCTTCTTTGCTTCGTACGTACTGGCGGGCAACTCGTTATTCTTTGGAAACATATTCTTCAACATTTTCAGCAAGTTTTCAAATGCCGAGTCAGCTACACCTGCCTGTGCCTTCCATTTCAGCAAATCCAGTGTGCAGCCCAGCTTTTTCAGACCATCATCGCATCCGGGGTACAACGACTTTCTGTGATCCTCTAACATGCGATCCAAATTCTCCCTCTCCTTTTCAGTTTCGCAGCGTCTCCGTGCATCAGCAATGGTCCGACCAAGATCATCAACGGTCTCATCACGTGCCTCTTCTTCACCTTCACCTTCCCCTTCACCTTCAGCATCCTCCATGAAAGTATCACCGAAATGAGCAAGATAGCTTTCATCGATGAAATCATCCCCTTCTTCATCTTCTTCCATTATAACCCCTCTTTCTCCATGCTTGGTCCAACAATTATAGCTTGGCATGAAACCGTGCCGAAGCAGGTGCAGGTGAACTTCTCTTGAGGAAGAGTAACCCTTCTGATTCTTACAGTCAACACATGGACAGATAACAAAACCCTTCTGCTTGTTCGCATTAGCCACTACGAGGAAATCTTTCAAACCCGTAGTGAACTCGCGGGAGAGTCGGTTACCGTACATCCATTGCTGATTCATCTGCATTATTATAATATAAAATATATAATTAACCATCATGCATTTGTTAAACTAACTAGCTATAAACAATAGAAATTAAACAATGAACAACACACATGCATATTTTATCAATGACACACATGCATGAAAGGTTCAAGTTGCTAACCGCGATCGAGGAGGAAAAAATAAATGAGGAACCTCAAGTGTGGCTCCAACACTTCATATCATGTTTGTTTCACGCTCTTGGGGCATTTCATCAAACACCTTGTGTGCATAAGAGGAACCAAAAGCAAACCTACACCCCCTTGTGAAGCTTGCGAAGAGAAGTGGCACCAAATGGCTAAGTGAGTGTGCTGAACTGGTATATATAGGGGAGGAGCTTTAGTCGCGGTTGGCCTGGCCAACCGCGACTAAAGGCCTTTGGGCACCTTTAGTCGCGGTTGGCCTGGCCAACCGCGACTAAAGCCCCTCACGTGCACCAGCTGGCCACCGAGCGCCCTGGGCCCAGGCCTTTGGTCGCGGCTCGTCTGCCGAACCGCGACTAAAGACTTCATTAGTCGCGGTTCCTACAGTTTCGCGACTAATGGGGCTGGACGGAAGCCTTTTTTTCTACCAGTACCAGTAGCTTTTTTTTCACACTGTTAATTTTGAGCCCGCCCTCGATTTTCTTCCAAAATTCGCCACTGCACCAGACGGTAATTTGCGACCTACCTGATGGCGTAGTGAGTAGCGACTTCTGCCTTTGCGTGCGCCACCTTTTGACGACCTGACGGCATTACTTACTCGGAAGGATAAACACAAGACGCCTCCATCTCACCATGTGTCACATGCACAATCCAAAGTGTGCGGAGTTTCCTCTCTTCCCCGGAGCGAGGGAGGCAAAGGTGATGCACGATCGATGTTGACAAGACAATATTAGAAGAAGAGATAAATCTCCACCACATATAAATGTCAAACGAACGGCACACGGCAATGGTTCCATCAATCATCACTCGCAAACAAACCTGAGCTACATGCGCTTGCCCAAGAGCAAACAGACACCCAACCCCAACAGATGCGTAAGCACGAGCCACATGTCAACGCACGCCGGTGTGAATTAGACGAGTCAACGTACGTAGCGTACGTACGGGATTGGATTATGATTAGGGTTATCTATGCATCGATCGACGGCGACACCTCCCAGTCACAAGTCACAGAGCACAAATGCACCGCACCGACTCGCCGCTCCGAAAGTCAGAGGCCACGCGCGCCTACCTATAGTGAGCGTGTGACACGAGCATAGTATAATATCAGCATGTCATGTCTTCTTCTCTTGGGCCAAGTTCTTCCGGCGAAAGTAAAGATCTTGATTGGATCAGGCGGCGGTCACGGGGTCTTGAACGTTGTATTCCCTTTTTGGGGCACCGTCTTAGAGTTTTTGGTCCCATTTATGCTTCCTACTGGCCGGGCGTGCACATCATCATGGTCTGTAGGTGCCCGGCCGACGGTGAGGATGGTGACGCGTGTCGCAACCACAATGGTGACGAGCAAAGCAGGGTCGTGGTTTGTCCTTTTGATGTCGAAGATTCGGTGTATCAATGGGTGTGCCTAGGCTTGTTTTTGGCTATGACAAAGAAGTCGAAGCCGCGGACGGCGGGATGATGACTCAATGAGGGCGGTCTTCAGTGGGCGGTGCTCGCCGGAGGTTGCGCTGGACTAGATCGGTGCGAGGCTTGCAACTTTCTTCTGTGAAGCTCGTCAGCAAAATCAGAGCCGCCATGTCCTCGACACCACGGCCTACTGTTTGGCGTTGCTTTATTGCTCGGTGCCTCCTTTCGATGGTTGTGTTGTGATCTTGTCTGTTGCCAGACATCCGCATATGCCCTGTGTGGGGTTTGTAATTTAGATTTTCGCCCGATTCTCTTTTAATTATTAGGGAAACTCTTTTCTTCTTAATCAATGAAAACGGCAAATCTTTTGCCTCGTTTCGAATGTTCTCGAAACTAAAAAGTTGTCAGCATGTGCATGCATTGCACATGTACGCACCGAACTTGTTTGGATTGCACTCTGGATATAAGTTACTGTACATGGCACGCCACATGCTTGTGAGATGTGTGTTGTCACAAACCTGGTTCCAGGTCCCGTCGGCGTGTGTTGTCACGGTGGTAGGCTCGGAGTCAGTCCAATGTGTTTAATGCTCCATCACAACAATTTCCAACTGAAAAAAAGAGACGAGAATCAGAGACTTGGGGCAGCGGTGGCTCGAAGACGTACCACGGCCACCGGTTCGGGTGCGGCCGAGCAGCGGTCTGCTCCGTTGCAACGGAACGCCGCCGAAAAAGGCCGACGAAGCCCAGGCGCGCGAGTGCGACGCGGTTATTGTCGCCAACGTCGTCGTCGAGCCCCGCCGCGCGCTTTCACACGGACGCGGTGGGGCGCTCCTCAAACGGCACGTGCTTTCCGATGACGTCCTCGCACGCGCGCATCCAACGGCGGCGAGGCTGCTTCCTCCTCCCCTCTGCGTGTATTTGTGTACCATCGTTTTCCCATGCCCTTTTTTTTGTCTTTGACGGCAGTACTCATCTTTGATGACTTTGGGTTCCTTTTAGTTGCCATTTTTTCCCCGGAAATTCTTTGTTACTAAGTTTTTTTTTTGAAAGGAGGGAATTCTTAGTTACTAAGTTAAACAAGATGCTACCCTAAAAAAAGTTAAACAAGATGCCTCCGTCATATTCATCTGGGCAAGGCAAAGCTCCACAGGGACGCTCTTGTAAATTTTACATTTTGCGAGAGTGTTTCTGCAATGCCAAAACACGCTATCAGTAAAGATAATTGTATACTAGCAAGATGCTCGTGCATTGCACGGAATATCAATATGCATTTTTTTACAAAACATGTGTTGTGATTGGCCCATGCAGGAGTAATCTCATGTGGAAAAACTAATGATATCTCGAGAATTTTATCGGAAAACTGGTATCTCGACAATTTCATCGAAAAAAAATGAAAGATGAGAGATAAGGTGAGGAGGAGTGGAGTGTGGTGGTGACTGGTTGTCGGACTGGGCGGAGGCATGGGGATGAACGGCGCCGGCAGGCGGCAGCGGCCACCATACTAGATTGTTACAAAGACTTTCTTTTTTAATTGCTCAGTAATGAGGTTGTGAGATATAAGGATAAACGAGGCAATGCCTTGTCTGTAAGAGCATAATTGGTTTGGTGCCAAAAATAGACATGCCAATGTTTGACATTGTGTCAAATATTCGCTACTATATATTTGGTTGGTTATCGAGTTGTCTTGTCTATCTCACATAAAGTTGCGAATATTCGGCAAGTCTTGATATTGCCAGTATTTGGCAATTCCAACATTTGGCTAGCCAAATATTGATAGCAAACCAATCATGCTCTAAATGTGGGGAGAGGTGCGGGTATTTTTTGTAGAATTGTCATAGTTTGCTTTTTATCCATCAGATATAGATCGGACGGTTTATATTATAAAATAACAGACACGTCATCATCATCAACTTGTTTTTTTATAAAAGTAGAGATATCACGGACAGCGCCACATTACCAGCACCGTTACCAGTAACTGCAAACAAACTAAGCTGGTCAGGTGAACGTGCTAAAGGTCAACGTCCAATGTACATGAACAATACATGGCGACGGTATGTATCTGTCGCGGTCAAATGCATTGCCCCGATTCATTGCTCAGATGTCACTACTCCACAATACACGCACATCGGGCCCCCTTGGTATAAACTATGGACAGGTAGTATATATATTAACTATTCGTCTGGATTGGACTGGATATACATAGCATATGTACTATACGTTATGTGCTTGTAAAATCCATGTGACGTTTACGGCGGCAGCAGCATAGCATGGCTGCTTAATTCCAGGCCGTCACAAATCCAACCAATAGGGCATTTCGAATGCTGGTTGGGACGGGACCCGGTTCCAGAGAGCGGAGCAGTAAAGATTAGGGTAGGGGGTGAACACCTGAACGGAGCGGGGCTCGTCTACAGTGTGCCGGTGTGGATTGGAACGGAAGGTGGTTGTAGAGTACGTGGAGGGGGACGGAAAAGGGCGGGCTAGAAAATGCAGCGACAGTGGCGCCGATGAGTGGAGTGGAACCTCGGGACTGTTAGGATTAATCAACGAGTGTTAATGAAGGGATAATCTCCTAACCGTGGGCAGTGGCGAACTGCCGCGTGGGTTCACTGCCGGCCAGGCATCTCCTCCGAACAGACGTCTTTCTACAAGCATCTCTTCCCTTTGTATAAAGAGCAGTTTTCAATCAATGAAGAGAACAGCGATTCATTCTTGCACTTGTTTCTTAATAGAGACAACGGGCACACGGCCTCTGGTTTCGCCGAGCGGCACCCACACTGGTCTGCCACCAAGAGGTCCAGAGGAAGGTTCCCGCCAAGTAGAGTACAAGGAGAGCCCAGAGCGAGCGATTGGTGGGCGGGCTACGTGAGCTGAGCTAGTGCGCGGCGGACGCAGCAGACCGGGGCGTGCAGCGGCACGACGCGGTGATCACTTTGCGACGTCCGCATCTCATCCTACGTGACGGCGTAGCGACCTCTGCCTTTGCGTGTGCCTTGCAGTAGTACCACCTTTTGACGACCTCACGACGGTATTTTTTTTTTTGATATAGCTTACCACTCATGCCAAGTGATCACGACGGTATTGGATGGTAGGATAAAACGAGCCGCCTTCATCTGTCACCAGTACATAGGCCAAATTGTGCAGGGTTTTCTCCCTCCTTTCCGGTTATAAGGCTCAAATTTCAAATCTTATCAAGCAAGGCATTTTGTAAATAGACAAATATATCTCGTATTTTATAAAACTATCTCAATTAAACTCATGCATTAATTTTGATTAATTGTGGTGCATGCATGCTTGGCCACTACTCCTAGATGAGTAGCAACATTACATGCATTGGTGGTGCGTTCCTCCTTAATTCCTGCATGCAAATATTTAATGCGCATTGGAAATTAGAAATAAGATGGAGGCGAGCTCTCTAAATTGGAAAAACAAAAAAGTTGAAATAAACCATATGAACCAGAAAGGAGGGAGTAGTAGTAAGGTTGTTCGTAAGACCTCCTCCAATGTACTAGTGCTAAGATAAGGTGCTAAGCATATTAAAAATCTAAGCAACTAAAGTCCCTAACGCAAATGTGCTTAGCTTGTTGTTGCTAAGCATCCTTCATTTAATGATTTAGCAACTAAAGTTGTTCATGCATTGGTGGGCTTCTTTCATTTAAGTGTTTTTCCTAGGTTCCCGCGCTTGGCATTGTTTCTTCCTGAGGTCACCACACCCATCTTTCTCCTCTTAATTACCTTGCCACATCATCTTTTTTGCCTACATGGCAGCCTTAGCACATGTACAAGGTGAAGCATTGGGAGAGGTCTAATGAAAGTATTATAGGTAGTATCATTCATGTCAACTAAACAATGTTGATGAGGTGGCATAGAAATTAAATGAAAAAAGAGATGCTTGAATATCATATCATGATACGTACTGTATCATATTAAATGATATGTTAATTTGTGTCATGTATGTCAATAAATATAGTTCTATATGATACCAATCAACATATGATACCATGCATTACAGTTGTAGTATATATACTAATGTTATATGCATGATACTAATATATGATCATTACAACCAGTCTTAACGAGGTGATGCATGATCGATGTTGACAAGATATAGGGGAGAAAAATCTATTAAATCTTCACCGCATAGCAAACGAAACGGCACACGGCAGACGGCAGTTCTTCCATCAATCATCGCTCGCAAACAAACCTGAGCTGTCCATTTCTCTCCCGTCCCAGGAGCAAACAAACGCCCAGCCCAAACGGACGCGTAAGCACGCGCCAAATGTCAACGCTCGCCGGTGCCAATTAGACGAGTCAATGTACGTACGTATGTGATTGGATTATGATTAGGGTTCTCTATACATCGATCGACGGCGACCCCTCCCAGAGGTCAGAGCGCAAATGCACCGCACCGACTCGCTGCTAGGAAAGTCAGAGGTCACGCCTGTCTACCTACAGTGTACGCATGACACGAGCATAGTATAATGTCAGCGTGCCATGTTCCCAAAATTTTAAAAATGTCAGCAAGTGTATACACCGCACATGTACACACCGAACTTGTTTGGATTAGCCTTTGGATGGATACACATTACTAGATGTGGCACGTCACATGCTTGCGAGATTGTGTACTCTACTAACTGTAATTAACAACATTTGATTTGGGCTGTGTATGCAGTATGCTATGCACGGCTGCTAACTGCTTCCAGGTCCTGACAAAATCTAACCACTAGAAAATGTACAATTCACACAACCACACGGGAAAAAAAAGCCAAAACCATCTTGCCACACTTGACAGGGACGAAAAGATTAAAAACACACCGGGCTCTAAGCTGCTGCGCGTGCAGTGACTGTCCGTACACACCGGGCGTCCGGCCGGTCTCGGCTAGCCGCCGTGCACGACGGCGGCGGCGGCGGGGGCCTTCTTGATCGTCGCGGCGCCGAACCCGCCGCCGCCGCCGACGCGCGGCGGGAGGCCGCTCCCGACGGCGGCGCTGCGGCTCCTGCGCACGGCCGGGGGCGGCAGGCCGACGCGCCCGGCGTCGGCGCCGAAGTCGCACGGCGCGTCCTCGTCGATCCTGCCCACCCCCACGCTCCGGCTCCTGGGCGGCACGGCCGCGGCCGCGGGGGAGGCGCCGCTGCCCTGCTGGCGCTGGGACATGGCGCGGACCAGCTCGCCGACGTCGTCGTCCCCGCGCCGCGTGGAGCGCGAGCTGAAGGTGGCCGCCTGCATGTGCATGGCCCCGGCCCCGCCGCGGCCCACGGCGCCCGCGTACTGCGTGGGCATGGCCCCCGCGCACGCCGACATCTTGCGCACGTACGAGTCGCACGCCCGCGACAGCGCCCGCACCGGCGCGCCCAGCCACCGCCCCAGCTTCTTCCCCCCGCCGCCGCCGCCGCCCTGCCCCTTCTCCTGCTTCATCCCGCGCGATCCGGTCGACGCCTTTCTCCTCCGCGAGCGCGCGCGCGGGAGTCAATGGGTGGGAGGGAAACGGAGGAATTCGGGCGATGGGTGAGTAGAGGACGATGATTGATTCTTGGACGCGGTGGGTATATAAAGGGACAGGCCGGATGGATGGATGGTCCAGTCACCTGGTTTGAAACTTTGAACCAGTATTGCATAGCATAGTAGCACCCACCGATAGTTATTTTTTGTGTGTGTGAGCAAGAAAGCTCAGGCGAACACACACACCCCGCAGTCAAATCAAATTGGAGCAAGAAATGTTCCGCAACTGGGCGTATATATGACAATATACAAACATGATGAGTATGAATGGAATTCGTCAAAGTCGCGCGCGATTTGCCCGAAAACTTAACACGGTCTAGTAGGCGAGCCGAGCCGCGTCCTCTCTTCTGCTGTAGCTTGGGCAGTTTGCACACCTCGGTAGCAGCAGTACGTAGTAGTGTTGGATCTGGCTTGAACTGTGTAAAAATGGGTATAAAAACGAGAGCTAGCTTAACACTCAAACGTTTAACATGTTCTACAAGCATGCGTGGGTTAATCCGTGGCCTTTTTGGGATTGGGTTTCTTCTGGTGTGGAGAACCTGAGTGAAACTGAGATGCAAAATTCTACCGATAATCAAAGCGTGGGTGACCAGTTACCTGTCCTGTCTTGCCCAGACATGGAAAAACAGGAAAAGCGGGCGAGCCTTGTCCCTTTTCCCAGCCTTTTTTGAGCACTTTAACTTTAACTGGATTGAGCAATGCTGTTTGTATACTCCTGAGCTAAACTTAGCTTTTACTAGCACTGTTTTTTACCAAATCATATTACATCGGAGTATTATGAGGGGAAATTATATGGAAGTGCATGTAAGCAAGGGCGTGGTTTGAGGAAAGAAGGAAGAGCTGTTTGATTAAGAAATGTGATGCCGTCTTGTTGTGCGGATAACATTAGAGCAGATGCAGAGATGGGCACTTCGTGGAGATCTTTTTCTTAGGGGTAAAGCCATACTTTATTCATCAAATACCACGTGGGATACAAATTGGATCATGAGATTAAGTGAACCACACATGGCGTTCTTGATTAAAAAATGGAAAATCTAGCTAAGCTGTGAGGTTCAACATTAACTGAGTGTCCTTCAGACATAAAATTACAGGTAAAACTTGCTGCTCAGGATTTAATTCACTGATGACCGAGCGATACCAGCTTCGACTGCCCTTCACAATGTCGCTCACCACATGTTTTGTGTCAGAAGACATTTTGAAGCTTTGGAGGCCTAGATCTTCTGCCGAAGATAGTGCTTCACGACATGCTATCGCTTCTAGTGTGGCGGCTTCGTGAGGTCCCAAAATAACAAGAGAGGAGTTTCCCAAGAAATCCCCTTGTTGATCACGGCACATTGCAGCAGCAGAACCCCTGGTGTTTGAGACACTTGCGTCAACATAATTTTTTGTATACCCAGTAGGTGGAGCCTTGGGCTGGACAGTCATTACTATCCCCCTAGGTGGCACGCCTCCTGTGTAGTTGAACATCGAGCTATGTTCCTTTATGTTTTCAACCTCAGAGATAAATCAACCGATGAGCGAATGTGTTGCGTGAGGATTTTGGAAGATCCCCTCAAGGATTGCTTTCCTCCTAGGCGACCAGGTGGTCCATAAAGTGAATGCAAGCTTCAGAAAAGCCACATGGGATAAAGTATGTAACATTGAAAACAACCATTGCTTTGCACTTGGTTAGCTTGTGACAATGAGGTGCTCCGCCAGCTCTATGTTGACAAGTGCCTAGATGCATCTTGACATAGAACATTCTAACGATGAGTGTCTCCATGAGTCTGCCGCACCACATAAACCACAAGATCTTGTCACGTACTCGCCAACTGTTGTTGACAAAGATTTGATCAAGGGAAGAAGCCATCAAGCAGATCGTGTCCACTTTGTTCAGAGCAATTGTAGAAGGTCTAGTATAGCCATCGTATGGAGAAGGAGCAACGGTGTTCCCTTTGAATGTCCAAGGCCCTTCTTTCTGTTGGGAAACGTAGCATGCAATTTTTAAAAAAAATCCTACGATCACGCAAGATCTATCTAGGAGATGCATAGCAACGAGAGGGGGAGAGTGTGTCCACGTACCCTCATAGACCGAAAGCGGAAGCGTTAGGTTAACGCGGTTGATGTAGTCGAACGTCTTCACGATCCAACCGATCTAGTACCGAATGTACGACACCTCCGAGTTCAGCACACATTCAACTCGATGACGTCCCTCAAACTCTTGATCCAGCAGAGGGTCGAGGGAGAGTTCCGTCAGCACGACGACATGGTGATGGTGATGTGATTCGCGCAGGGCTTCACCTAAGCACTACGACGCTATGACCAGAGGAGTAAACAGTGGAGGGGAGCAGCGCACACGGCTAAGAGAACAATTGATGTGCTATGAGGTGCCCCCTGCCCCGTATATAAAGGCGGGGAGGAGGAGGCCGGCCACCAAGGGGCGCGCCATGGGGGGTCCTACTAGGAATCCACTCCTAGTAGCATTCGCCCCCTTTTTTCCTTTCTCATCGGAGGGGAAAAGGAAGGAGAGGGAGAGGGAGAGGGAAAGGGAGGCGCCGCCCCCTCCCCTAGTCCAATTCAGACTCCCATGGGGGGCGCACGACCACCTCTTGCGAGCTCCCCTCTCTCTCCACTAAGGCCCATGTAGGCCCAATACTTCCCCGGGGGGTTCCGGTAACCCCTCGGTACTCCGAAATATACCCGAACCTTTCTGAAACCATTCCGGCGTCCAAATATCATCGTCCAATATATCAATCTTTACCTCTTGACCATTTCGAGACTCCTCGTCATGTCCGTGATCTCATCCGGGACTTCGAACAAACTTTGGTCACCAAAAACACACAACTTATAATACAAATCGTCATCGAACGTTAAGCGTGCAGACCCTACGGGTTCGAGAACTATGTAGACATGACCGAGACACATCTCTGGTCAATAACCAATAGCAGAACCTGGATGCTCATATTGGTTCCTACATATTCTACGAAGATCTTTATCGGTCAAACCGCAATGACAACATACATCATTCCCTTTGTCATCGGTATGTTACTTGCCCGAGATTCGATCGTCGGTATCCTCATACACTACAAAAAAATACACTTCCGTGATGATACGTGTTTGTTACAGTAGGTCGTTTTTTGTCATGCATGTACATCCATGACAAATTTATGACAGAATCAAGATAGTCATACCTGTGCTGTCGTAGAAGTGTTCCATGACATTACCAAAATTATCATCACGGAAGTGTCCACTTCCATGACGATAAATCGCGCGTCATAGAAGTGCTTTCGTCAAGGGTGACCGACACGTGGCATCCACCGTAACGGAACGCCGTTAAGCTATCGGGTCGGGTTTTGGATCCGATAACCCGTTAACAGCCCCGACCAATGGGGATTTTCCACGTGTAAAATCATCATTGGCTGGAGGAAACACGTGTCGGCTCATCATTGGGACAAAATGTCAACCACTCATTGGACGAAAGGCGCCTATGATACGTCGACACGTGTCACGGCCCAACAGAGGCCCATTCCTGTGAAAAGGCCGGTCCGTTTGACTTGGTCAAAAGCTGGCAGGCTGGCCCTTGAAAAGCCTGTTAACGGCATGTTCGAATATAGCCCATTTATAGCCCGCTAACCCAAGGCCCGTTACGCCCTATCCGAATTAGGCCTAGTAGCATCATCTGGGCCATCCAATATGATTCCAGCCCGTTTGCACTTCTGGCCCATGACGTCTTTCGGCCCATATGAGGCCCTATGTAACTCTTGGCCTACTAACGGTCCATGGTGAAACTGGCCCGTAATGAACAGTGTATCACTTTACACTGGCCCGTAAGGAACAATGTATCACTTTATACCCATTAACGGTCCGTTATTCCGTTGGGCCATTTCCAGCCCATGTTATCTTTCGGCCTTCTCAGAGCCCATTTATTCTTGGGCTCATTTCCAGCATTCGTTTACTTACGACCCGTTACTGTCATTTTTTGCTTGTGGGCCAAATTCAGCCCATGGTTACAATCGGCCCGTTTGTGGTCCGTTAATACATTGGGCCGTTTTCATAGCGTCATCAAATACGGCCTATTAACGATGGCCCGTTATGGTCGGCCCATGAACGGACGATTCCAACTCTAGCCCATTTACGGCCATAATGCGGCCTGTTATTGGCCCATGTTTGGCCATCGATCATACTGCCCGTATAAGGCCCATTGATGATACGGCCCGTAGAAGGCCCATTGTTTCTACGGCCCGTAGAAGGCCCACTGTTTCTACGACCCGTAGAAGGCCCACTGTTTCTACGGCCCGTAGGAGGCCCAGTGTCACTACAGTAAATATTAGCCCATGGTTATTGTGGCCTAGTTTTAAAAAATAGGTTATTGCAGCCACTAGCAAACCGCGGAAAAAGAACTGCAATGACTAGAAGCAAACAAATAAACAAAACAACAAGGAAATAAATAAGCAAGCAACTTACATTAGGCTATCACGGCTATCACACATATTACACCCACTGGGCATCAAACTTCACCACTAGTGCAAATAAACGCGCCGATAAAAGAATATACAAAACTGAGAGCACTTCAGAAGGCACTAGGCCTGGCCAGGTCGCCCCCCAAACAGCTGAATAAGCTGAGTAGACCTCAGTTGTGTCAACGATAGATGCATCAACACTAGATTTAAGGCATGATGGTGCGCACGGCAGTCCTATGACATCTTCATTGCATCTTTGACTTCAAGTCAGAGTTGAGCTGAAGCAAGCCTTTCTGCTTTAAGTCAAGACTGAAGAAATCGAACTGATTGAGGCAGCGACTACACAGAGGTTGTCTCACACCTGCTGGTGAGTAGCTTTAACTCACTGTCTTCATCAAGACAGGACCTTGGGGTCATCTCGCTGTCCTCAAGATGGTTTGGCTCACTATCTTCCGTAAAGTTCTTCCTGGCGTAAGAGATACGAGTCTGAAAGAGAAACAAGGAGACATGTAACATGTTTCACAATTATATAAGCAAAAAAATGGATCTGTTCTGCATAAGGAACATGTTTTTACAACTACAATTTGCAAACATCCAATCAGATGTAAACAACAAAGCAAACAACAGTGGAGGAAATGATGCCTATCCAAATCTATACTAGAACAAAGTTTGAAGGCTTGAGAAGGTTGAACTTACATTACATGTTAACACGGGATGGACAAAGCCCTTCTCCATGTTGATGGAAGGATAATTCAATAAATTCCTCAAAGAAAATTCTTTATAAGCGTTGCCATTATTCTACATTTTGCAAAGAGTAAATATAGATCAAATAATATTGGAAGAAACAGAGGATAATGAAGCTCAGGTGCAGACTGATGATACATAATCAAATAGCAATTAATTGAGTACATCGTTACAAGGCAAAAGGGAGAGAGGTACTGACAAGAGCAATGCAGAGCCCATTATTGTTTTGATATCGTATGATCCTTTGAGCAAGGAGATTCATCTGAAATTAGTTTTCATACAAGAGAGAAGGTAAGGCATAAGCAGAAATTTAGGAGTTCTAATTTTGAATTCATATCGTAGACAATACCCGACGCTGGGCTCCCAACAGTTCTAATAGGGGTTTGGCCGCCACTGGAGTAGGGGTAAAGTGTGGTACAGTTGGGCCTGTGTTTTTTGTGGCTACTGATCTATTTGATTTAACAGGTATCACTACCTTTTCCAAATACCTACTTTGTACTCCTTGACGACCTGCACTCACCCTCTTCCTTTTGGACACCTATTACGAAAGAACAACATTTGGCTGGAAAAACATAGTGTGACGACACATGGAATAGGTACAGAAAATGGATAGGTATGGCATATACTCATATATGATGCTTAAACTAAGCAGATGGTGTAACAAAGTAGAAGTAATGCAAGAGGCCAGAAGCAAAATATGTGTGACCAATACAACTTGCAAAGTTAGAGCAAGCACCTTGATGGGTGAATAAGATAGGCCATCCTCCACCATGCCAAGTTTGTTAGGCAGTGGATCATTCCGCAATATTCCTCTCGTGCGCCCATTCTCATATTCATTTTGATAATGTTCAATATCTGACATGCATGAAAACATAAAAACAAGTGAGATTTTCTTTGTAATGCAGAAGTGATTCTAATCCAATACCACCTCCCTGTAAACCCCTTTGTGCTACCTCTGCAATTCTTTTAAAAGATGCCATGCATGCTGTAATTTGTTGTGTGCATTAATATAATGTGGCCTACTACTCAAAATATGAGAGCTCCAGAAGTGATGACACTTCGCAGATGATAGCTTCAACATATAGTAAAGAAGAACAAGTCGACCTGACCTGACAGATTCAAAATATACTAAGGGAGAACAACTCGACCTGACCAGTCGACCGCATGAGAAGAGTATCATCTTAAAGAAGAGCAGAAGAGCAAGCAGATTGAAGATATTACAAGTCTTTTAATACAATGTCGGTTGGCCAACCATGATGAACCAGAGCGCACAGAGAAGTACTATTCTTTCCGGTCTCTCCATATGTGGCTCACATGCATTTCGAAACTAAAGTAGGAACATTTAGCTAACCAATTAAACATCTCTCAGTTTTACTAATATCAGCAATAATATCAGATATGAATTTGTACAACTAAGCTTGTTTAGCTCGATGGGTGGAGCAGCGCTATTACGACACGAACCACGTAGGCTGATTGTGGTCATCATAAAATGGGGAAAACATAAGCATGATGAGTACAGTGTTGACCGTGGCAGTGGGATGGCAGATCTGAAGCTGCAAACCGTGCAAAGGGTAGTTAGCAACCGATGTTTGCTTTGAAATAATAACTAAGATTTGGTATGGACAAGAAAGTATGGTCAACAAGTGACAAAGAAATGCAATTATGCTGTCTCTCTATATGTCGCGACATGCATTTGGAAACTCAAGTGGGACCTTTAGCTAACCAATTAAATGTGTCGGTTAACTAATATCAGTATCATATCACAATCATATTTGAACAACTAAGCTTTCGAATTCTGAGTGTTGTGTTGTTTATCTTGAAGGGTGGAGTAATGCTAGTATGACAGAAAGCACCTACGCAGATCATAGTAGAGTAGATAAAAGGGGAAAACCCTAAGCATCAAGAGAAAAAATCAGGAAAGTGGAACTAGCTGGACCAGTGGGTGGTGCACATGCTTTTCGAAATGAATATAGGAACATTAGGTGACCAATTAAACGTTCTCTGTTTTAGTGATATGAGCATCATATCAGATTCGCATTTCAACACGTAAGCTTTGGGTTGAGATCTTGAGGAGCAATGCTAGCACGACACGAAGCACCTATGATGATGGTAGTGAATATAAAGGGGGGAAACCATAAGATTTACGAGTATAGTGCCCGTGCCATGGCGGACCTGAAGGTGCAAACCGGACAAAGCTACTTCGCAACCAATGTTTGCTTTCAACTAGCCACTACGATTTGGTACGGACAAGAAAAGTATAGTAAACAAATTATGATCTATTTTCCGGGTGAGATCAATAACTTAAGCACATATGGAAGAGTACCACCTCTCTTGCGACGCCGTGTAGGCCTATGCTGATACGTTGAGGGTGCTGCGGGTGCGATGGCTGTCGGCAGCGGGGAAGAAGACTTTAGACGGCAGACGGCCGGGTCGGGGGATATATCCTATTGCCGTGGATGAGGCGGTCGTAGGAGCGGCAACGGCAAGGTGGACGACGGCACCGATGAAGCGAGAGGAGGTGATGAAAGGATTATGGTCCAACGTCGTGGATGAGAGACGTCCATCTCTTGCAGTGGATGACGGGGTAGGGGTAGCGGCTCCGGCAAGGTGGAGGATGTGGTGGCGGATGGAGGAGGCTGGCCGCAGTGCGGAGGTTGTCGTGCCGCCGACGGTGTATGAATGGGGAAATGGAGGGGAGGGGGATCTCAAACTACGGGACGCGCTTCTATGAAATGGGGGAAAGTTACGAACTTATCCCCCGTTTAAAATTTCGGACATTGCGTCGGTTGGGGATAGGATGGTAATCTCGCATCTCCCAAATATCCGCCGGTAACTATTTCGGGCAAGGAGAGGGTGTTTTGCCGCCCACGGTTGGCGCCCACGGTGTATGAACGGGGCTGACAGGTAGGGCGGTTGTGTCATGTCTGATGGAAGTTACACATCTGCCCCTATTTAAAATATAAGCCTACATCGATTTCGGACGAGGAGAGTTTGTTTTGCCGCCCACCGTGTATGAATGGGGAAATGGAGGAAGAGACACATGTCTTTTGGATGATCTTGAATCAAATGTGTTTTGCCGCCCACGTTTGGCGCCCACCGTGTCTGAATGGGCTCAGAGGCTGTTGTGTCACATCTGATTGAAGTTACTAGTCTACCCCTATCGACAACAGTGTAAATCGTGTCGATAAGGATGTCAAGTGTGAGGGGTAGACAGTAATTTCCATCTCGCAAACACTTGCTTCTTGCAGCCCACAAATTATAGTGGGTGTTTAACTACTTCGTTCAAAACTTGGGAGAATTAGCATTCACGTTTGCCCTGGGACCTGGCAAACTAAATTCAAATCCAATTTGTATTCGATTACGAATATCCATAGATAATTATACGTTTTGTTATTTATTTCTTCAAAACCACAACAAAGATTTATTCACCTTTATATATGATTATGATTTAGAAATGTCGTGATCTTCGAATTCAGTAGGTTGGATACACTCTGAGTCAAACAACTATTTCATCCAATACAATATGCTCACACAACAAACAGTTCACCTTATGTCAATCATACAAGTTCTGAGGATTATCTCGCCTAAAAAATTCGGATCATTACAACACATGGACAACATAGGGGGTATTGCAACATAATCCATTCAGAGACATGACACAACATGCAAGTACAATAATCTAATGAAAATTTAAACTGGTATCTAAAGAAGAACCGGGATTATCTTGGGCTTCAGATAGCAGAAACAGCAGGACCTCCTCCGTCTTCAAATGCAACATTCTTACTTCCTCCAATTCTTGGGTTGCTTGCATAATGCGTGCCGCTAATTCTGTAATTTCCAGCCTCAAGATAAATATTACCTCATTCATGGCAGCCACACCATCTCTTTCTGCCTCTAGTAGAGCCTCAAGCACTATAATATATGTGCTCAGACTGCTCTCCGGCGGTGTTGCCTCTGAACTGCTACCATCTGGTAACATGGATGGCGCACTGCTTCCACAAATAGATTCTGGGGTTGTACATTGTGTCCTAGTGTGAACTACATCCTGAAAGGTTTCCGCTGGACATCAGTAAGAGATAGTTATCGTATGATCCAGGCAGTAAGCTTACATGGTAAACGACGGACGAATTATTGCCGAGCATGGCAAACTATATTTAAATGGTTTGAAGCAGCATCAGCCAAAAAGAAATTAAAATGGTAAGATGAAACTAGGGATGTAAATGGCAAATAAATGAAATCCGCCAGTCCCATCTAGTTAGTTTTTGCTACCTCCCTAGTTCATTTTCCTCAGAAAAACAAAAACTCTTTTGAACTATCATACCACTAGTGGACTTTAATTGGGATTAAACCGGACCGAGTTGACATCCCTAGTTGAAAGAGAGTGTACAACCGCTATATTTAAGTTGCCAATGCATCTAAGAAGTTGAAATAATCTGAGAAAGCACTTAACAGTGTGGCCTCATATAAACTACGAAGACAATCATGTGATGAAGTTGAGAGGAAAAGTTAAGGACTCAAATGAAATAGGCATGCATTTCTTTACGATAGTACAGTAGGCACTGCTGACATATTGGCCAACTCAGGTATAGCGTAACAACAAAGAAGCATTCGAATCAAGCAATACAGCAAAGCAGACAACTGAACTATTTGTAATTCGGTAGGATTACACGTTGAGGGCACAAGCCAAGAAAGCAGCCCACTCGCGTTACATTTCACATGTACTAAAACACACTGGCTTACCATATGTTGCTGTGAAGCCTAGCCGCTGTTGCAATGTTCTTTGAAGATATCGTCAGCATCCCATGGTTGGAAATCTAGTTGTTGTAGTTTATTCTGCACCATCTATTTAGGTAAAATTAATTTTAATCGCATGCACTGGTCCGAGTTGATCATCAATGGTTCATCTAAACTAATGAAAGAAGGGTGTGTGCATACACGACAATACTCCCTCCGATTCTTTTTACTTTGCGTATAACTTTTTCTCAGTTTTCTTGTATTAGTCTGCGCGTTGCCGATTCCTAGCGCTGGTTTCCTTTTGTGCCCCGCCCCATCTGCCTCTGCCCTAATTAATTGGCAAATTAGTCCATAAAAATTAAACCAGTGCCCTCCTTGGTATGCGGGTCAAGAGTTATGGGCAGAGTAAATAGAATCGGAGGGTGTATATCTGCTTCCCTCTATTTTTATGCTTGTTCGAGGTGCCAGCCCCAAAAGAACAAATATTTTGCTTGATGGGGTTGGCAGCTCCATAATTAATAGAAGCATCAAATTAGTCATGCAACTTGGGAAGATCAAGAACACACAAACAAGTAATGAACAGAGGCTCGGAGCAGTGATGTAATAGCTAGGATCAGAAAATGTAGGGTAAAACGAACAAAAAGCAGCAGAACCACATGCTAGTTTGCTGATGTGTAATTAAGCATAGAGAATATTAAGCAGTCTGATGGAACCAACAGGTGGCATCAGAACAAAACTAAAGCATATTAACTATATGTGCACTGGTATGTAATTTAGCACATGTAACATGTTCACTGCCAGAAGTATGGCCCTACAGGTGCAAACAGAATAACGCGTCTCATGAAAAACTGAATGATGCCCTGAAGAAATTCAAAGGTGTGGTGCTTATGCTAGGAAAGTGAACATAGGCGCCGGCCATTGGATAATAGTACCTGATTCTCGGTGGCGTATGGGTATCGTTGTCATACTTGATAGCTAAGGATCGTCGATGGTGCTCGTGTTGCGGTTGAGTTTGGGCCAGCCGTCGCCATCGCTGAAGCGGCTCCGGTGCTACGGTTGCGGCGCCTGTCGACATGCAAGAAAGCTCATCTGTGGTAAGTGAACAGTTGCACGATAAAGAGAAAAATCTAAGGAGTACAAATCGAAATAACCCGATGAGGCTGCGGCGTCGGTAAAGCAAGGCCGGTGGAGTTGAATATGGCGTCCATGGAGCGGGTCCGGTGCAGTGGATGAAGGCTTTGGCGGGCGCGTTGTACAGTGCTTTCGGTGAGGTGGATCTGTTGCGGCGGACGAGGGCTTGTATGAAGGGCCAGCGAAGGGGCGGACGAGGGAGTCAGTGAAGGGCCTACGCTGTGGTGGACGAGGGCGCCGATTAAGCAGATCCGGTGCGGTGGACCATGATGGCGGTCAAGGAGATCTGGAGCGGTGGACAAGCCAGTCGCTGAAGCGGCTCCGGTGAAGTGGTGAGTTGGCAGTTGGGGGTTCCAAGGTGCGGAAGGTAGATCCGGCGGGGTGTGAGGTCCACCGCTGCGGCGAAGGACTAGATTCGGCGGCTTGGCGTGGTTGGGGGGTCGGGGAGGGGAAGGGGAGGGGCTCTGGGGAAGAATGTTGGGGGCAACGAGGGGAAAACAATGGAGTTACCAGAGCAGCCCTTTTCCGTTCATGTGACAGGGGTAAAACAGGAATATCGCAAGGCTAAACGTTTGGGCGCGTGATATTTCGATGTGAGCGGGAAGTTTGAAAGCTTTTGGCACCTAAAATTATAAGTATTCTGCTCTCGTACGGCCGACTATGATATCATGGCCGACAATTTGTTTGTTTTGCACGCAAAAAAATGTGCAAGTTCTGAAAATCAATGTCTCCAACTCAAAACTTAGATTGTCCATTCAATTCAAGTATGGATCATTGAGCTACTACAAGCAAATACCATCATACGGTCCAATTCAAATGAAATTCCAAATGTGTTTATCCTAAATATGATGACAGAAGAAAAAATGTGTATGTGTATGAATAAAGTGGATGATTATAAAGTTTGAACATGCACTACTAGGGAAAAGGCTAGCAGCAGCGCGGGTTTTAGACCTATCAGTAGCACGGGGTGGTGCGCTACTGATAAGGCGCTACAGTTAACGAATAGCAGTAGCGTGCCTCCACCCATGCTACGGCTAAATCGACTTAGTAGCAGCGAGTTCCAGGAGGAGCGCTGCTGGTAATTAGTAGTAGCGCTTCTCTCTGCCCGCGCTGCTACTATTATTTCGTATTTTATTTCTTTTTTATTTCATGTTGTATTCATACACCTTTACACAAATTTTCATACAACAGGAATTTACAAATTGTTTTTACATCATAATGAGTTATTACATCACGGGGTGGAAGAACCGTGTGGACTAGTTTCAAGTGGACGGACATCCACTTGAAACTAATCCGCGGTTCTTTCACCCAATGATATAATAAATATCATCATCATCATCATCATCATCATCATATCATTAACAACTTATCATCATCATCATCATAACATTGGTCACTAGTCGTAATCACAAGTACTCCTCACATCTTCAACTCTAACACATTGTATCACATAATAAACATATTGTACCTCATAGGACCTACTACATTCTCTTAGGACCTACTATATTCTCTAAGGTAAAATAGCAAAAAACAAGATAGCCCCTCGCTCTCCATTATGGAGAATGCAGATTATCCTGTCTCCAATTCTTGCCTTTCGCTTAATGTTGCTTCCAAGAACCTCCTTATGAATGTCCAAACATTTTTCCACTCTTTGATTAGCATGTGCTCACCGGTTTCAGAAATTCGATATGCACAGGTGAGATACGTAGGATGACCTGGCTGTAGGTTCAGAACTTCAAGGCGACCATTGTAATACATCAGATGAGGCACACAATCCATCGGGATTTTCTGTTGAAAAACATAGTAATAACTTCGTAGTTAGCAATGATGTACTAGTTTTAGAAGTATGCAAAAGATGCACGGATGTCGTAATAGTAAAATATCTTACCAAGGTATCTCCATAGAAGTTATCGTGGTTCAACATGTGCACTAGTGGCACGTATTCACCATAATTTGGAGGAGTTCGATAATAGGTATTGTAATTCTCAAAAAAAGTACAATAAGCAATCAGATGATTTTTCTCCTTATAAGTTAATTCGGAGTCATCAGTGTAGTGGGTTTTGTCTACCATCTTCTGCACATTCTTTGAAGATTCAAAATAAGCTGTCAATGGAAATAAGCTGTCAACTATTTTGAAACAAACAATATAAATTAGTTAATAACTATGTTTGAGAAACTCACATTGCGGTAGAATCGGAAGCGTATCAACAAGGACCCAAATGTCCATATTGTCTTTGCTCGATGCCAGGATCACCAAGATCCATGCTGACAATCATACCCTCATAAAAACCATACATTTTGCAAAGTGCTTCCCAATTTTGGCAACCAAAATGGGTTACGCTCTGAGAATTGTACAGATTTACTTCAAAATCGATATCATGATGGGTCCTTAGGTGTATTTTCTTTGTTTGAAAATTTTCATGGTCTTCAAAACCCATCCTCTCCAAGACATAGCGTCTTGCATGGCATGGGATAAGCTAGTCGAATTGTAAAAGATGAAAATTAGACGTTGAAATAGTTGAAGTCATGCTTAATTACGAAAAAAATACTTGTCGTTGTTGCGTACCGTTTCAACATCGAAGGTCTCCTCGAGCTTGATGCTGAAGCGCCGATCTTCATCCAGCTGAACGAACCTGTCGCACATACCTCGATCATTATGGCACCAACTGCACTCCCCCGGGAGACTGTCGTCGTCCGAGTATGACATTTCCTATGTTCATAATTCAAAGATTAAACTTGTACATATTCTAGCACAAGTCATGCCAGAATTCAAGGAAAAATCCGGCATGACCTTTGCTAAAAAAAGACATATCGAGCGCCTGAAATTTGCCAGAACGGAAATTAATCAATGCTCCGGCAAAACATAGGCCACTCGGAGGTGTAACCAAAACATGAAATAATTGCTTAAACTAAAAAATAACACCAAATATGGCATGTTCAACTAGTTCTATTAATTTAACTAGTTCTATTAATTCAACTAGTTCTTACTAAATATAAACTTAGTATAAAAAGAAAAAAAACTAGTTCTTTCTAAAAATGAAGTAGTTCAACTACTTATTAATTTACTTACTATACTAGTTCAACTAAAACCTAACTAGTTCAACTAAAACTAAACTAGTTCTATTAATTCAACTAGTTCTTACTAAATATAAACTTACTATAAATAGAAAGAAACTAGCACATCTACTACTACTAATTAACATCTAACTACTACATCTACTACTAATTAACATGTACTACTGCTAATTATACAACTAGTTTACCATCACTACTAGTAATTAATATCCACTACTTCTAAAAATCATCATCTATGAACCCTAAATTAACATCTACTACTACTAAAATCATCTCCTAACTAAGCAAAGAGAGAGGGGGTTGGGGAGGGGTGGGGGGCTTACAGAGGGAGAGACGGTGGCGGGGAGGTGCTCGGCGACGGAGGGGCGGCGAGGGAGGGCTCGGGATCGGGAGGGCGGCGGTCCTGGGCGGCGGGCTCGGCGGGCTCGGTCGAGGGCGGCGGCGGTGAGGTCGAGGGCGGCGACAGTGTGGTCGAGAGCGGCGGCGGTGAGGTTGAGGGCAGGCGGCGGCGGCGACGGTGAGGGCGCAGGCGCGCTCAGGCTCGAGCGGCGGCGAGAGGGAGTAGGGGAACAGGCCGGTGGGGGGGAGGAGGACTTAGCGAAATTTTGATGCGGGGGGTGGTTAACTCGAACTAGCAGTAGCACATGTACAGAAAACGCGCTATAGCTAACTTATCTACAACGCGTTTTGGGGAAAACCACTACTGCTAATGGAAGCAGTTATTTCTTTTGTTTAGTAAAAACATCAAAAATATACATTGGTCATCATTGATCTTTTTGTGTATAATCTAAATAGTCAACATGAATCCTCACTGTACCTGTATAGGTACAGGCGAGGATTCATATTGCAACCACAAATCATACACATATAGTTCAATGAAGACCAAGTGCTCGAGATAGGTTGAGAAGCAACATATTTAAGGTGGTAAACACCTTGTTCGCTTAGCAGTATGGGACTAAACTTAATTAGTTGCGATCATACTTAGCAGCAGCGAGTTTTGAGCAAAACCGCTGCTACTAAGTTCTTTAGCAGTAGCGCGTCCACGGGAAGGGCGCTACTACTATATCTAGCCTGGGGGCAACATCGTGGCAATTATAGTAGTAGCGCTCTTTTCACCTAGAGCGCTACTGCTACTCAGTCATTAGCAACGCTCTTTTCTAAAGCTCGTTGCTGCTAATTAGCAGTAGCGTCTGTTTTTAGACCGCGCTGCTGCTAAGATTCTGTGTATAAGGTTTTCCCTAGTATTAATGCCCGTATGTGTATATCTCTAGATTTGATATATGAATTTGAAATCACGAAATCCCAGCTTAAAAAATGTACCTCCGTTTAAATGAATTACAAAAGCTAATGGTGGAGTCGAATTCCAAAATTCAAATCTTAGGTTTGTAATTCTGGTACATCAAGGTATATCACGCATGTTCAAAAGTATCGTTATCTCATAGTACAAACTATGAAATAATTGATCAACCATGAGTGCACAATATCTCAATTACGCTAAAGCAATGCTGGGGATATCGCTTATCGGGAACTTATCGGTCGACCCATGATAAGGGGTAAATCGGCCAGTTTATCGGCATATCGGCCAATTTATCGCTATATCGGCTGATTTATCGGCCCATTTATCATATCGGTCAGACAATGATAAGCGATAAATCGGCCGATTTATCGGAATATCGGAAGATATCTTGAACAGTGCGCTAAAGTCCCTCAAATATAGACACCTCACTCTTTATCTGAAGTCAACCCCCCCACCACCACCACACACACACACACATACACACACAGAGAGAAGTCGTTCTCTCCCCCAAACACCAACACACGAGCACATTAACACCCCTCTCTCTTGTAAAGTCCGGACCCCAACATAGGTCTCTATCACTTTGTCTCTCGGGCATGCACACATCTCTTCCCTAACTCTCTAGGTCTCCCGCTATCTCTCTTACCCAAGCACACGCACTATGTAGAGTGTATATTTCCCATACACACAAAATGTCACCCCCAAACGTCTATCTCCCTAGTTATGTGGTTCTCGCGCACTCACCTCACACACCACCCCCACTGCAAACAAACACACTTTGTCTCCTTGTGCACCACTCTCCTCTTTCTATCTCTCCCACATGCGGACTCGCCCCAGCTCCTTCCCTGTATACATATATGTCGTGACTCTTTGCATAGCTCCCTAATGTATAATCGTTGTCGATTTCGCACATTGTTCTCTACACCATCTATTCTAGCTCTCTCATGAAGTCCCTATCACACACACGATGACTCGCTTCCCTTGCGTCTCCGTTCATAGGCCAATTTCGGACAACATCAACATTGTATCCCTATCTATACGCCATTTATGGACACAAACGACACCTCTCGCCCTCTCTCTCTCTCTCTCTCTCTCTCTCTCTCCGGCGCTAGCTCTCTCTTTCTCTCGCTCTCACACCCCTCTCCCCCACACACACTCGATGTCTCTTCCAAATAGTCCGCTCCCCCCGCCCGCACCCGTGCTATCTCGCTACTACACATGTCACACCATTCCCCCTTCCCTTATACTAGGTTTACATCATTAGTGGTCTCTCTACTCCACATACACTCTCTCCCTCTCACACACAAACGCATGCACAAATACACACAGACATGCACAAACACCCATTTACCTGGATCCTCATCTCTCCTCATGTCTGCATGTGTATCTCACACACTCACTCTCTAATTATGTATATGTGTCTCCATGTTACACAACACAAAGCCTCATGTACATGTCTCTCTCTATCCTCCACACACATAGACACAAAGAATCTGTTATCATTGCCTCAGTCTCTAACATATCACACACGCACTCTCTGTCTCTGTCTCTCTCTCTCTCTCTCTCTCTCGCAAACACGCTCAACAAGGGTTTCCTCGTGAATAACTTACCGTCTATTCATGAACAGTCGTAGCAGTACGGCGAACACGAAACGTGAAAAAGAATAAATCTACACGTTCTTACACCACCTAGTATGACTACTAGGACTAGAGCAAGCCAAAAAGCGCGCCGCCGTCACCCCCTCCCTGTCGACAACGGGAAAAT
The DNA here is from genome assembly GCA_034509565.1 of Triticum monococcum. Lineage (NCBI taxonomy): Eukaryota > Viridiplantae > Streptophyta > Magnoliopsida > Poales > Poaceae > Triticum > Triticum monococcum. The sequence continues at coordinate 571,228,280 of CM067841.1, read as the reverse complement.
CTTCGTTTTACATAGTCGAGAAGTCATTGTGCTAAGGGCCCACATGCCGAGGCGTTGAATAGAATGTAGATGCTAGTTTATGGAAGCAAGTATAGATAATACGTTTGTATCTTCATACTTATATTTCTTCTCTTATAAAAAACCGAGTTGGTGATGATTGTATGTGTGCCATCTTGCAATATAGACCGTCCGATCTATATCTGACGGATGGAAATTAAACTAAAAGATACCCGCATCCCTCTCCACATTTGCAGACAAGGCCTTCCCTCGTTCATCCTTATCTCCAACAAACCTAATTGTTGAGCAATTAAGAAAGGAAGCCTCTTGAACAAACTGGCCTGGTGGCCGCTGCCGGCGTCGTCAATCCCCATGCCTCTACTCAGTTTGACCACCAACCACCACCACACCCCACTCCTCTTCACCTTATCTCATATTTCTCGCGATATCATTAGTTTTTACACATGGGATTACTCCTGCAAGGGCTAATCACAACAAGTGTTTTATAAAAAAATGCATCTTGATGTTCCGTGCAATGCACGGATCTTGCTAGTACTCCTACACAAGACTAAGTTGGTGATGCTGGTGTGTCTTCCATACGTCGTTTCTGACCATTAGATCTAGATCTAACGATTGTGAGGTAAGTTGTTGCCTTTTCTCACCAACATCCCACTTGTCTACCAATTTGCAGAAAAACTCATCATTAGTATCCCTCCCTGACCTCACCAAAACAGCCCAAGGAATATATTCTAATTGAAACATAATATATCTCTAGTGACATATGTATATCAAAATTAGAGTGTTTTGTACCAAGTTTGTGAATAAGTATTATTCTAATTATGATTCGTTGCAACGGACATGAACATTGCTAGTATTTCCAACCATGCATTTCTTTTCCTAGTATTCCATAGTTTCGAGTTTTCCATCAAGATATTAGTCACTCATGGTTGATATTTACTTTCAATCATGTGCACATATGCACTATGTAACTAGCCTTGCTTATTGGCTTCCAAAGCTTAACTTTCACTCCTACTTACAATATGTAGAGTATTTAACAAAAAACTACCACTTTCAACCAGCCCTAGGAGGAATCTATTGTACAAAAAATAGCAAAAACATACCCAAAATTTCTTAATCCACGCAAAAAACTACCTAGTACTCCTACCGATTAGGTTCGTTTAAATCCATTTATGACAGGGTTGGCCCACATGTCTGTGCTAACGAGGCAGCTTAAACCAACACATTTTGTTTGACCATTGACAAGAGGGACCGACATCTAACCTTCTATCCTGTTATTCCCCCTCAAATCATTATTTTTCCTGAACATTACTTCAAACAGTAGTGATGCGTGTTCGTCGGTGGCGCCGGTGATGAGCGAGTTGGCCGCCGCTCCACCGGACGGGCCGGATGCCGCGCTGGCCTCCGCACGGGTTGGCAGGCTGGCCCGATCGTGACTCACGAGCGAGCAAGCCGCCGCGCTGGCCTTCGCTTGAGCCAGATGGCTGGCCTTAGCACGGCGCACGCGAGCAAGCCGCCGCGCTGCCTTGCCAATCTAGCGAGCAAACCTTGCAGACAAGCAGCTGGACGGAGCTATCTTGGTTAGCTAGCGGCCGCGAGCGCCGGACGGAGTTGGCATCCGGGCTGCCGCAACATGGGCTCCGCACCGCCAGCGGTTTTGACCCCGCCTTCTGCCGGCGGCGGTAGCTGCGTCTCATGGCCGAGGATGACTTGGTGGACGGGCCGGAGGTAGGAGGTCACTGGAGGATTTTTGTTGGTAAGAGCATGTACAATGGTTGATAAGGTAGTCTTATCTTAAGTTTGCCACGTATGCAAGTTGAGGGAGTCCTGGATTAGGGGGTGTCCGGATAGCCGGACTATACCTTTGGCCAGACTCCTGGACTATGAAGATACAAGATTGAAGATTTCGTCCCGTGTCTGGAAGGGACTTTCCTTGGCGTGGAAGGCAAGCTTGGTGATACGGATATGTAGATCTTCTACCATTGTAACCGACTCTGTGTAACCCTAGCCCTCTCTGGTGTCTATATAAACCAGAGGGTTTTAGTCCGTAGGACGAAAAACAATCATACCATAGGCTAGCTTCTAGGGTTTAGCCTCCTTGATCTCGTGGTAGATCTTCTCTTGTACTACCCATATCATCAATATTAATCAAGCAGGAGTAGGGTTTTACCTCCATCGAGAGGGCCCGAACCTGGGTAAAAACATCGTGTCCCTTGTCTCCTGTTACCATCCGCCTAGACGCACAGTTCGGGACCCCCTACCCGAGATCCGCCGGTTTTGACACCGACATTGGTGCTTTCATTGAGAGTTCCTCTGTGACGTCACTTTTAGGCCCGATGGCTTCTCCGATCATCAACAACGATGCGATCTAGGGTGAGACCTTTCTCCCCGGACAGATCTTCGTATTCGGCGGCTTTGCACTACGGGCCAATTCACTTGGTCATCTAGAGTAGATCGAAAGCTACACCCCTGGCCATCAGGTCAGATTTGGAAGTTTGAGCTACACGGCCGACCTCCGCGGAGACTTGATCTTTGATGGATTCGAGCCGCAGCCGAGCGCGCCACACTGTCACGATGGGCATGATCTAGCTCTGCCGCCGAACAGTGCCCTGGAGGCCGTACCCGCATCAGCTCCGACCCTTAATTCGGAGCCAACTGCGCCAATCGAGGATGGGTGGTTGGACACCGCTTCGGGGGTTGCAATCTCTACGGTCATTGAGCCGAACACCAGCCCTATTCTCTGGGAAGCCCGTGACTCCAAGGAGCCGGACTCCTCTCCAGACTCCAAGCCCTCCGCACCCCTACCGATCGAACCCGATTGGGCGCCGATCATGGAGTTCACCGCTGCGGACATCTTTCAGCACTCGCCCTTCGGCGATATTCTGAATTCACTAAAGTCTCTCTCTTTATTAGGAGAGCCCTGGCCGGACTATGGTCAGCAAGGTTGGGATGCGGATGATGAAGAAATTCAAAGCCCACCCACCACCCACTTCGTAGCCACTGTCGATGATTTAACCGACATGCTCGACTTCGACTCCGAACACATTGACGGTATGGACGCCGATGCAGGAGATGATCAAGAACCAGCACCTATAGGGCACTGGAAAGCCACCTCGTCGTATGATATATACATGATGGACAGCCCAAAAGAAGGCAATGGAGATGGAACAGCGGAGGATGACCCCTCCAAGAAGCAGCCTAAGCGCCGGCGTCAGCGGCGCCGCTCTAAATCCCGCCAAAGCAAAAACGATGATTTCGGCACGGGAGATAATAACACCCCAGACAGTGCCAAAGACAACCACCTCCAGCAAGATTCAGCACAGGAGGATGGAGAAGCCAGCCCTCATGAGAGAGCGGCAGACAGAGAGGTCGAGGACGATAATTATATGCCTCCCTTCGAAGACGAGGCAAGCCTCGACGACGACGAATTTGTCGTGCTGGAGGATCCCGTCGAACAAGAGCGTTTCAAACGCAGGCTTATGGCCACGGCGAGCAGCCTCAAGAAAAAATAGCAACAGCTTAGAGATGATCAAGATTTGCTAGCCGACAGATGGACTGAAGTCCTTGCGGCCGAAGAGTATGAACTCGAACGCCCCTCCAAGAGCTACCCAAAGCGCAGGTTGCTACCCCGATTAGAGGAGGAAGCACCTAAACCTACATCACCAGCGCATGATGCGGCTGACCGGCCACCCCGTGGCCGCGACAGAGAGGCCTCTAGGCCCTCCACTCAAGCCGCACCCCGGCGCCGCTCAAAAAATACCAAGGCACGGGAAAATGCGCCAGACCTGCGAGATATTGGAGGACAAGGCAAGGCAAACGAGATCGATCTACGGATCGCGTGGGCGCCCCACGACACGAGACAGTAATCGTCACTCCGGATACAGTAAATTCGTCCGGGCCGAACACAGTAGACAAAGCTCATTTGAGCTGCGTCGTGATATAGCCCAATACAGAGGCGCCGCACACCCACTATGCTTATCATCAAATCCTCGAGGGTTTCAAACCCATGAACATTGAATCATACGATGGCACAACAGATCCTGCGGTATGGATCAAGGACTATCTCCTTCATATCCACATGGCCCGCGGTGATGACCTACACGCCATCAAATACCTCCCACTCAAACTTAAAGGACCAGCTCGGCATTGGCTTAACAGCTTGCCAGCAGAACCAATTGGTTGTTGGGAGGACCTGGAAACCGCATTCCTCGACAATTTCCAGGGCACTTATGTGCGACCACCAGACGCCGATGACCTTAGCCACATAATTCAGCAGCCAGAGGAATTGGCTAGACAATTTTGGACACGGTTCCTAACCAAGAAAAATCAAATCGTTGACTGTCCGGATGCAGAGGCCCTAGCAGCCTTCAAGCATAACATCCGCGACGAGTGGCTTGCACGGCACCTAGGACAGGAAAAGTCAAAATCTATGGCAGCCCTCACGACACTTATGACCTGCTTTTGCGCGGGAGAAGGCAGCTGGCTAGCTCCCAACAATAACATGACCAAGAGCCCTGGTAATTCGGATACCAAGGACAGCAGTGGCAGGTCGTGTTGCAACAAGCAAAAGCGCCGCCTTAACGACGACAATGTTGAGGATACGACAGTTAATGCCGGATTCAGAGGCTCTAAACCCGGTCAACGGAAAAAGCCATTCAAAAGAAATACTCCGGGCCCGTCCAGTTTGGACCGAATACTCGACCGCTCATGCTAGATACATGGCACCCCCGAAAAACCAGCCAATCACACCAACAGGGATTGTTGGGTGTTCAAGCAGGTAGGCAAGTTAAATGCCGAAAGCAGAGACAGGGGGCTGCATAGCGATGACGAGGAGGAGCCCCGGCCACCGAACAATAGTGGACAGAAAGGTTTTCCCCCACAAGTGCGGACGGTGAACATGATATACGCAACCCACGTTCCCAAGAGGGAGCAGAAGCGTGCGCTAAGGGACGTATACACGATGGAGCCAGTCGCCCCAAAGTTCAACCCATGGTCTTCCTGCCCGATCACTTTTGATCGAAGGGACCACCCCACTAGCATCCGTCATGGCGGATTCGCCGCATTGGTTCTAGACCCAATTATTGACGGATTTCACCTCAGTAGAGTCCTGATGGACGGCGGCAGCAGCCTGAACCTGCTTTACCAGGATACAGTGCGGAAAATGGGCATCGATCCCTCGAGGATTAAACCCACTAAAATGACCTTTAAAGGCGTCATACCAGGTGTAGAGGCCAACTGTACAGGCTCAGTTACACTTGAAGTGGTCTTCGGATCTCCGGATAATTTCCGAAGCAAGGAGTTAATCTTCGACATAGTCCCGTTCCGCAGTGGCTATCACGCACTGCTCGGGCGAACTGCATTTGCCAAGTTCAATGCGGTGCCGCACTACGCATACCTCAAGCTCAAGATGCCAGGCTCTCGAGGAGTCATCACGGTCAATGGAAACACCGAACGATCTCTCCGAACAGAGGATCATACGGCGGCTATCGCAACGTAGGTACAAAGTAGCCTCTCAAGGCAATTCTCCAGTCCGGCCATTAAACGTCTGGACACCGTCAAGCGCGCCCGGAGTAACCTACAACAAGACCGCCTGGCACGTTCCGAGCAAGCGTAGCAATGCGGCCCCAACCCTAGCCCTCGCGAACTTGCGAAACCAGTGTTGCACGTACATAACTACGCTCTGGAAATACCATGGGCACAGGGGGAGGGGCACCATGACGGCATTAGGGGCTGCCGATTTCTTAATTTTCTCTTATTTTCAGGACTCCATTCTTCGGAAGGCTTGTCCGGCAGTACAATTGCCGCACAAACGATACAACCAGGGAAGCAGAAAGCTACGCCGCACTATGGAACTCTAAGGTGGTCTCTATAACGAGCAGTATACCTGTTTCGCATAACATTCCGCAGCTCGCCCCTGGAAAGGACTTGTTAAATAGTCCCATCTTTTGCTTATTGCACTATTTGTATCGTTCTGCTTTGATCGCAGCTTTTTTAAATAAACAATGCATAGCTTCCATTTATTATTGCATTACTCTTTTTTACGAATATATGTTCATTAATGACATGTTGCACCCATACACTTTGGTACAACCAATACGCCAGGGGCTTAAGTACCCCACAATACGGTGTGAGAAGTCCGAACACTTTCACAAGTGCGGCACCCTAAACTTATAGCATTATATGCATCGGCTCCGAATCATGTCTTGGGTCAATAGTTGGGTTTGCCCGGCTCCTATGTTTTAGTACCTTACGTTCCGTTATATCGGCTAAGGTAGCACTAGGAGAACTACTGCGATTGTGCCCCAGTTGAGCTGGGCTAAGCACCTCAGTAGAGAAAGCTAAAACTGACCGTCATGATGAGGCGAGAGCTGGTCGCTGTTCAAGAGGTTTTCGAGTCCCTAAAGACTTATGCCGCTTAGAGCGAGGAGTCGGCTTTGTCCGGCCTAGGCGTGGATAGCGCCCCGAACTCGGTCTTCCGAACACTAGGGGCTTCGCCGAAATTTAAAATTATAGAATTCTATGGCTAAGTGAGAGTGTTCAAGCATTATAGCCTGATTGCCTTGTTAGTTGTGTTGAGCGCCTCCCTCGAAGGATCCAAGAATGGGAAAAAGAGCGCTCATGTTTATCCCGAACACCCCAGCACTCGTGGCATGGGGGCAGAAGCCGACGACTCGCCATCTCTCAAATTTGATAAACGGCCGCACAGAAGGTAATATTTTAAATTCAAAAGCGTTGCTTAGCGCATATGAACAAGTTTTTAGCGTACAGGATCACAAATGCGAGTTTACTCAAAAATTACATCTTTGGAGCATTCATCCGCTATAAGGCGGGCACCCTTCAGAACGCCCTCATAATACGCTTCCGAGACGCGATGCTCCTTGCCCGGCGGCGGCCCGTCCTTCACCAGCTTCTCCGCATCCATCTTGCCCCAGTGCACTTTAGCACGGGCAAGCGCCCTACGGGCACCTTCGATGCAGACGGAGCGCTTGATTACTTCAAGCCGTGGACAGGCATCCACCAGCCACCTCACCAGCCCGAAGTAGCTCCCAGGCAGAGCCTCTCCAGGCCAAAGCCAAACTATGAGGCCCTTTATGGCCTGTTCGGCCACCTTATGGAGCTTGACCATTTGCTTCAGCTGGTCGCTCAAAGGCACCAGGTGTCCGGCCTCAGCATACTGAGACCAGAACACCTTCTCCGTCGAGCTCCCCTCCTCGGCTCGGTAGTAGGCGGCGGCATCAGACGCACTGCGGGGCAAATCTGCGAATGCTCCTAGAGAGCTCCGGACTCGGGTAAGTAACAAGTAATTCACTTTCACGTGCTTGCTTTGCATAATGAATGCCTTACCCGCCGCTATCTTCTTCATCGCTTCAATTTCTTGGAGGGCTTTCTGGGCTTCGGCCTTGGCAGACTTCGCGCTTTCGAGGGCTGCCGTAAGGTCGGACGCTTGCATCTTTGAGTCAAGCTCCAAACTCTCGTGTTTTTCACGAGAGCCTGGAGCTCTTTCTGCACCTCTTCCACCCACACCTCCTGGTTCCCTCTCTCTGTGCGCTCCGCGGCCGCTCTGTTTTCGGCCTCGGATATCGCTTTCTTTAGGGTTGCCACCTCGGTCGTGGCCCCTATAATAGCACGTTGATCCTGTCATTTTTTGCAACCACATCTTCTCTATATACTTGCGCAAGGTATTACTTACCTTCCTTCTCCTCAAGTTGCCTCTTGGCATGGCCGAGCTTGTTCTCGGACCGCGCGAGGTTTTGCTTCAGCGTATGCACCTCCGCAGTCAGTGTGGCGGAGGCCAGCAGCGAAGCCTGCATATGCATATTGACTTGATTATGTTAGACTCCTGCGAATGTTATTAGATCCTCTATTCGGCTTTTCTTTCCGAACACCGAACAGAGCATCAGGGGGTACTGTCTATGCGGTAATATTTTTACATATTCTTTACTTACCCCAAAGCCTGTTAGAAGGCTGGCACAGGCTTCAGTCAGTCCGCTCTTGGCAGACTGAACCTTCTGGATCACCGCACTCATAATAGTGCGGTGCTCCTCGTCGATGGAGGCGCCGTTAAGCACCTCCAGCAAATTGTCCGGTGCCTTCGGTTGGACGGAGGTCACCGGCTCGGTAGGCTTGCTCCTCTTGGAAGGAGGCTGCCTACCGGAGTCTGGAACCGTTGAAGGTTCCGGCGCGGTGTCCGGCTCAAGGCCGGACTCGGAGCCCTTGGGGGTTTTATCCCCTTTGCGCCTAGAGTTCGGGAGGTCGCCTTGCGGCGCCTCTGGGACCACCTCCTCCTGGCTTGGAACCTGTTGGGACAGCACCTCGGCGTCGTCCATAGGGTGGGGGGAGGTAGCGGGCGGAAGTGAATTCACGTCCGACGAATCCAGGGAGCCGCTCGACGACTCGTCGAGCCTGGCCTTGGGCGGACTGCATAGTCATATTCGGCGTAAGGAGGAGCTGTGCAAGAAAGGAACACTATGAATTGCTCTGGTGTCTGAATACTTACGATCTCGCCAGGGGCTTGGCCCTGTGCGGCCACTCCTCTTCACTATCGTTGGTGTTGGTGGAGTAGTCCCGAGGAAGGGTCTTCCCCTTCTTGGACCCTTCGGCCTCCCCAGTTGGGACGGCCTTCCTTTTCTTCCCTTCCCCTGCTGGAGGGGGAGAGGTCTCTTCTTCCTCCTCCTCGTCTTCAGGGAGGAGTGCGTCTTGGGGTCGTCGGATGATAAATCCGATGCCTCCAGGCGCCGGGCACTCTTTCGAGTCCCTGCGGCCTTCTTCTTGGCCTTCTTCTCCGGCACCACATAGGGTGCCGGAACCAGCAGCTTCGCCAAGCGAGCGTCCGCTGTGCCTTGCAAAGGAGCCGGACAGTTGATCTGTCCGGACGTCTCCTGCCAATCCTGTAAAAGGTAAGGGAGCTTAGATCCTGCATGGAGTCAAACTATGAAAAACTAATACCCTGTAAAAGGTAAAAACAGCTTACCACACTAGCATGACACTGCGTGCTAAATCCATGATCCTCGGTAGCGGATGCGGGGGCCTCGGCGCCCTTGAAAAGCACCTTCCAGGCATCTTCATACATCGTGTTGAAGAGCCTGCTCAGAGTTCGGTACTGCGCCGGGTCGAACTCCCACAGGTTGAAAGCCCGTTGTTGAAATGGGAGGATCCGACGGATGAGCATAACCTGGACTACGTTGACAAGTTTGAGCTTCTTGTCCACCAGGGTTTGGACGCGTGTTTGGAGTCCGGTCAGCTCTCCTTTTTTACCCCACGACAGGCCCGTCTCTTTCCAGGAGGTGAGCCGCGTAGGGGGTCCGGATCGGAACTCGGGGGCTGCGACCCATTCAGGGTCACGCGGCTCGGTGATGTAAAACCACCCCGATTGCCTCCCCTTTAGGGTCTCCATGAAGGAGCCCTCGAGCCATAGGACGTTGGGCATCTTGCCCACATTGGCGCCTCCGCACTCCGCCTGGGTGCCGCGCACCACCTTCAGCTTGACATTGAAAGTCTTGAGCCATAGGCCGAAATGGGGACAGATGCAGAGGAAAGCCTCGCACACGACGATAAACGCCGAGATGTTAAGGATGAAGTTCGGGGCCAGGTCGTGGAAATCCAGGCCATAGTAGAACATGAGCCCCCGGACAAATGGGTGGAGAGGGAAACCCAGTTCGCGGAGGAAATGGGGGAGGAACACCACCCTCTCATGGGGCCTAGGGGTGGGGATGAGCTGCCCCTCTTCGAGAAGCCGGTGCGCAGTGTCATTAGACAAGTATCTGGCCTTCCTCAGTTTTTTGATGTGTCCCTCCGTGATGGAGGAGACCATCCACTTGCCTCCTGCTCCAGACATGGCTGGAGAAGGTTGAGGTGGGGTGTGCGGACTTGGGCGCTGGAGCTCGAGTGCGCGGAAATGGATAGGCAAAGGAGGAAGAATGCGTGGATGAAAAGGTGGATCCTTATCCCCTTATATGGGCGGACACGACTATGTGTCCCCACCAGCCTGGTAAAACTCACTTATCTCCCCAGTGCCGTAATCAATGGCGCGGTTGGGTTACCCGCGCTGTATTGATGAGAATCCCGGAATAAGGGGACACGATCTCTGCTTTGACAAGACGTGCCAAGGAAACCGCCTCGCTAAACGCACTGAGGTGGGACAGTAAAACGATTCGAATAAAGACTTGGCCGTGGTGTGATGTCACGCTACGGAATACGTTAGCAGATTAGATTTGTGTAAATATTATTCTCTCTATGGCAATAGGTGGAAACTTATTTTGCAGAGCCGGACACTACCTTTGTGTTCAAAATCTTCTATGAAGTACTTGGAGGAGGAACCCGCCTTGCAATGTCGAAGACAATCTGCGCGCCGGACTCGTCATCATTGAAGCCTGGTTCAGGGGCTACTGAGGGAGTCCTGGATTAGGGGGTGTCCGGATAGCCGGACTATACCTTCGGCCGGACTCCTAGACTATGAAGATACAAGATTGAAGACTTCGTCCCGTGTCCGGAAGGGACTTTCCTTGGCGTGGAAGGCAAGCTTGGCAATACGGATATGTAGATCTCCTACCATTGTAACCGACTCTGTGTAACCCTAGCTCTCTCCGGTGTCTATATAAACCAGAGAGTTTTAGTTTGTAGGACGAAAAACAATCATACCATAGGCTAGCTTCTAGGGTTTAGCCTCCTTGATCTCGTGGTAGATCTACTCTTGTACTACCCATATCATCAATATTAATCAAGCAGGAGTAGGGTTTTACCTCCATCGAGAGGGCCCGAACCTGGGTAAAAACATCGTGTCCCTTGTCTCCTGTTACCATCCGCCTAGACGCATAGCTCGGGACCCCCTACCCGAGATCCACCGGTTTTGACACCGACACAAGTGGTAGTAGTTTCTTGGCATTTTAGTGGTTTCTTGCATTATTAGAGCAAGTACAATAGAGCTGAGTCAGCGGGCTATAAGAAATAAACTACTACTACATGTTGGCTACAAGATGGGCTGTAGATGACATGGCACTGGCTTATAGCCAGCAGCTGGCTATACTATTAACCATGCTCTTAGGGGTTTCTTGTAAGGAACAATGTACGTACTACTAGCGACAAAAGGCGATTCTAGGTTGCGTTGTACTCCAATGAGTACTACTAGTGGTCGTGGGAGTGTATACCTCGTTTTGTGGGTTCGATCCCGGCCGAACGCATGGCGGCCTTTAAAAAAATAGTACTACTACACTTTGCTGCGAGCCAATATTTTACACGGGTAGTTTGAGTTTTGAAGTCAAACGGACGTGCGGCCCCACAATCTGGGTGCACTGGACAGCCTAGCCACGTGAACGGGTTTTCCTTCCCAGCATCCCGTGGCTTGCGTGCTCGCCCTAGCCGCACCTCGCTTGCAGCTTCCAGCTAGTAGCATATTTAAACAAGCGCCTCCCAATTAAGCCGGAGGAGCCAGAAAAGCCTGGCGGGGCATTGAGAACTGTGCAATATGGCTCTGTACATAAAGTTCTCTACTACTACTCTGTAGCTTGTGGTGTTGCATGCATGGACTTCACTCCATTATTGGCTCTACTATAAAAGAAATTCCTCTTGCCGTGTTTTTTTGAAACGGAGGCAAAAGCTTTGCTTCATCTCATTCATAAAGAAGGAACTACTAACAAAGTTCGACGAGATCCATTACACCTCCACAAATGGAAGCGAAAAGCCTAGTCTCGCTGTATCAAATAACTCAAATGTTCTGCCCCCGCAGTAACCATCGCTGATAAACAGGCTGCTAGTGTGTGCGTGAGAGGAGCGGCTGAGTAGGCCAGCTACGTGAGAGGAGCGGCTGAATAGAGCACCGAGAGTACCCACTAGGCCACTACGCAGGTGTACTTCCCCTGCATTGATAGTACATCGATGGTTTTAGAGAACAGTAGTACCCTCCACTTCCAACTGTAGCTCCTTGGCCCTGAGACTCAAGAGTTCAAAACTGGTGCACTATACTAGATTAGACTAGAAGTAAAGTACATCGCACTACTAGTTGAGAAAAGTAGTACTAGTACTGCTACAGTACAAGTACGTACTCCTCCGTCACATAATGTAAGCCATTTTTTGACACTAGTTGGCGTGTACAAAAAATGGCAAAAACATACCCAAAATTTCTTAATCCACGCCAAAAACTACTACCTAGTGCCAAAAATTTCTTACTAGTGCTATTATTTACAGTATAATGCAATCCCATAACGTTCCATAATCCCTTTCTTTCAAAAAAATCACTTCTGGAGAGAAGATTGCTATCTCCACGCGAGCTTCTCATAGGCCAGCGCCACCGCATGCAGTCATGTGAGAGAGAGGGAGACATCCATGCAGCATGCAGAGAGAGGAGAACGCGGGCGGACAGCCAATGGGCTGCATGGGGCATTTATAGCTGCTACCTCCTCCCATCCATGTGCCAGGGGCATTTCCGTCCAGAAAGCATGCAACGAGCCCCTACCTTGGTATCCGAGTCTGCTGTTATGCGCAGAGTAAAAAGAATCGGAGGGAGTACTAGTAAATAATAGCCTCACCCCTTCGCTGAGGAACGATCTACAGTTGGAAGGGACGAGGCCCTGCGGTTACTACGCTCTTATCTCCTCCTCGCCAGTTCCCCTCCCCTCAAAGAGAAGGCAGTTCGTCGCTGCTCCCATGGATTCGCCAGGCGGTTCTCCTCCTCGTCGGGGCTGGGAGACCTTGGACGACGATCCTATGGGAGAAATCGCACGCCGCTCCGACATCCTCACCGCCGCAAGACGCGGTGCTTCCTGCACCAACTTTTTCAAGACGCTGCTTAAACAGGCCATGCTTGTTGGTCTTCCATGCATCCTTGAGGAGATGGTTCTTCTATGGGACAATCCTTCGAACAGTCCACCGCTCCCTGGCCATGGTTGCACGTTGACTCCGCTAGAGTTGCCGACATTGAGAGGTAGTCGGATTTTGTCCGATGAGCAGGTCAGTAATGGAGTTTGATCATGCAGTACATAGTTATTCCATCTCCATCCCGTAATTTCTCCGCTGCCCACCATCTTATATATAGGTCTGGGTCGGTGCCAACGAAGATTGGCTTGCATACCTCCGGCCGGATACCACCATCATTTTGCAGAACATCCACAGCAGTGCGGCCGTTCCGGTAGACCCCTTCTCCACCATTGGGATCGGCCTTCCGGACTGGCTGGGCAAGAATACGTATGATGATGCCTACATGAGATTGAAGAAGATAGCAATTGCGGACCTGCCAACAAAGTGACGCGGCTACGATGATTACTATCTCATCGCGGTGTTCGACATAAGGATTGCCATCAATGCAGGAGGCAGTAACGGCAGAGGCTAGCGCATGTTGGCGGCGACAGATTTGTACCCCTACACGTTCGAAGACGTCGTGCGCCATCTAGGCCGCATCTTCGCGGTGACAATCCAGGGGACTTGTTTCATTTGGTTGACATCCTATGGTACGGGAGATTACAAACGGAATGCACAAACCATCATTTGCATCCCTAACGGTACTCCATTATTTTGCAGGGACCAGTCATCCCCCGATCAAAATAAGATCGCCGATCCTGGATGTGCATCTGCATCTGCGATTCGGGCTAACCTGGAACCCTGTAGCTGACTTTGGCATATTGGGATCAACTATCTTAGCAGTCGTTACCCATGGTACCACTGATGTGCAACATGGTCACATAATCTACCACGATCGGACCGTCGCCATCTACCCAGGTATTCCATTTTTAACCCTCTCGCCTTCTCTTTCATTGTTGTACTAGTAGTATACTTTGTAGTACTAGTAGGAGTACTTTTTACCTTGGAGGACGCGTATAGCTAGCTAGGCCCTTGAAGACTTGAACCCACTAGCTGCCACCATTTTTGTTTTTCCATGTCTTACTATCTCATCCATGTAGCCAAGAGTGGCTATATATATAATAATCCGGTTATTTTACTTCCTCTATACCGGAGTAGTACTATTTGCTACACAATATTACTGACCGCCACATTTGAGCACAACATTATTATGCATGGACCTTGACTATGTACGTCACCATGTGTCCAGATCTGGGATGCCGCGTGTACCAGATGAACGACGCCGAGTTCGACCCCCGTGATGCTACGTGGGTGCCGAGGAACACTCTTGGAGAGTACTTGCTTTTCATCGGGGACAACTACCCCATTGTGAAGCGGATGCCACCTTCCGTACACGACATGGAAGGCCTGCCATTCATGAAGCATGGTTGTGTCTTCAGTGCGCACCGCCGGATGAACGACATGCTGGGACACGCTATCCCTGATTTATGCCGCTTCAGCTTGGATGAGTCTCCATCGTGTGGAACTGGACTAGAAAGCTGCGACAATGATTCCCGTTGCCCACCACTATGGATCATGCCATCCATGAAGAACACCTGGGACTGGAACCTGGAGGAGGACATGTAGCCCATCTATAACGTGTATGTGGAGTATGGTAGTTGTGAACGGTAGTGCTGTGAATATATGTAGACTAGTCGTGCACAAATTTATCACATGAGTTGGAGATGAACTTGTGTGGCATACTGGCATTTTTCCTTTAGAATTTATTACTAGTAAATGTGTTATGTGTATGTGCAACTTGTGTGCTTGTTGCACGGGCTCCAACACGCTCTTTGAGAAAAAAGGTGGCACAACTTTGGATATACGTGACGTGGCGGCATCATACAGTAGCATCATTCGCTATAGTTGTACACTTGTACTAGTACACTCCTACTAGGATGAAAACTCCTATAAAACCTTGCGCTTGGCTCTTTGCCTCTTTGGGAGGTTCAACAGTTCGTACTCGTGTGAACCTTGCACTTGGCTCTTCGCCTCTTCGGAAGGTCCAACAATGATGATACTACAATACAATATGCTTCTGGCAATCTGACACCGATTGAACTGCTGCACGTCCACCGCGAGGGCGAGGGAGAGGGAGAGGGAGAGGGAGAGGGCGCTGTAGTAAAAACCCTCTCCTCGTCCTGCGAACCACCGCGTGCATGGGCGAGGGAGAGGCGTAGTAAGCAAGCTTCTCCTCGTTCGGCGAGTTGATGGGACACATCAAAGCAGTACTAGTACTAGTAGTAGTAGTCCATACTGCGTCCTTTCTGATTAATATGGCTTAATTTGAAATGAGAAAAATACACTGGCGGTCAACGTATGTAACAGTACGCTCTTTACGGCCACTATATATAGTTTTGCGGCGATTATGCGATCACTAGCTCATCGTAGAGCACCGTATTGCACCCTACTGACCGGCCACATAGTCGACGTGGCACTTTGTTGACTGGTTAAATTGTCACCTGGTTTCTGGGTCCCACCTGTCAGTTGCCAGAGCAAAGAAATCAGTTAAACAAAACTTTACGCAGGCGCGACACGTGTCCAACCCTTGCGCGCGAACCGCCCTGGCTGTGTATGTGAGTGCATGCACGTGTCCTCCCTCAGTCTTCCAACAAAGAGTGTACTACATGATGTACATCTACACTTCCAATGTGTTTAGCCTTTAATCTAAATCGATATTGATTGACTAATGCACCAACTTGTGCTGTAGGTATAGGCTACATGTCTATCCTTAATTACAGCATGCAACGGCCTTCATTTAATCTTCCTATCTCAATGGTCGCATGCACACATAAGTCTGCTACTTTTGGGCGTTAATTATGCCCTGGTCAATGTGTAATTCTCTAAATGTACAGTCTTTCACGGACGTACGGAGTAGGTTGAGCACTTGAGCGTGAGCGTGTGTGTTGCGTCGTGTGCTGTGTGCCGCATGGGTGCGTGAGTGTTGCGTGCGTCCATGTGTACGTGTGAGTGTTGCATGTTGCATGCATGCATGGGGCTTACTCCCTCCCCTTGACATGTCCATTTGACTAAACATTTCAACAAGTGACTAGGTACGGAGCAAAATGAGTGAAGTGAGCGTAGAGGCATATGGATACTGTAGAAAGGAAGTCCTCGCGATCCATTTATTCCCCATCTCGGTCAAAGAGAACTATTCAACTAGTCTTTGGAGTGAAGTGACAATACACACTGCAGCAGATGGGACACGTAATTAATAAGCTAAACAGCATGTTGGTGTTACTAAATCAGTCGGTTATGTTTGTTAGTCTCAAGTCATTGAAAGCATGCACAACCCACATATCTTATTGGTTGATATGACACAAAACAAAAAACGACAAGGAAGTTAATGTACGGTGCCTAAGTGTTTTGGGATTATTTGATTTTCGTAAGGTGACTTACACACCTAGACGGAGGGAGTAGTAGAATTGAGATTGAATGCACTTTCTTCCCCGTCTTCCACTCTTCTTCCTCCTCTCTTCTTCTTCATCCTCTGTTCCCCATCGTCGGCCGCACACCATTTACCCCCGCTGAATGCTCGCCCGCCCGCGCCATTTTCCTTGGTAGCTCGCGCGTACCATATCCCCCCGCTCACTGCTCGGCCACACAAGGAGAAGCTTCTTTACTCGCCCACCCGAATCCACTTCCCCGCTGGCTCGCAGGCACCGAAAACCCCAATGGAAGAACTGACTGACACGCAGAGCCGCGATTGGAATTCCCTCCCCGATGTTCACTTGGAGCAGATCTGTAGTCGTATGGACCTACTCAGCACCGTCCGTCTGGCCGCATGCTCGGTGTCTTTGTACCGTCTACTCATCTGCAAACGGCCGGCTCTTTTCAAGACACCCTGCTTGCTGATGCCCGATCCTCGCAGGTGGCCCAGACACCGACTTGACGATCCTACGGAGGTTGCTGTGGTGCCCCTCGACATGCTACCACTACCCGTCGACATGTCCTTCATGTGCGGCCACTACTGGGTGGGCATGAAGGCCAACTGGATCATCCTCATCCACCACACCGGTACTCCGTGGCGTCTCGTGGATATCTACACCCAGCGAGAGATCACCCTTCCATCATTCGATACTGCCGCCATCGAACCTCGCGGCCCGCCGGACACTCCTGCCTACTACGCACGAGACGCGTCAAGCTTTTGGCTCGACCTCTATTTGCAGAAAGTTGTAATCTGCGAAGTGCCCACACCATCAGAAGACTACATGGATTACAAGCTCATTACCTTGTTCAACAAGGGATTAGTCTATCTGGAATCCAATCGCCATACATGGTTATGGCTCATCATCAATCCTGTTGAGGAAACATTTCTGTCTGATGCTATAGTGCACGATGACATCGTTTACGCGGTCGACGCACAGATTGGCTACCTATATTGGTGGAATCTATCGTCGTGTAATTGTTCTATCTCATCTCATCTTTACCTTATGAATACGACTGCCTATTCATTTGTTACAAATTTAGAATGCATAGCATGTCTATAACCACATCATTGCTATATGTTCCTCTCATTTCCTAGATTTTTATGACCACACATGTTATTGTTAGAGTTGATATGAGAACAATTGGCATCTAATGATTGTTAGAATACATATTATGAGCATAACATCATGATTTCTATATGTTACTCTCGTTTACAAGATTTTTATAAGAACGCATGTTATTGCTTAGAGTTGATATGAGAACAATAGTAGTAAGTGCTATGGTAGAATATGAGTAGGCGCTGTCATAACTGTTTTCCTCTCATTGTTACATGATGTTTGAACCATGACATATTGCTAGAATATGAAAGCCATTGGCTTATTTTTTTAACTTGGGGTATGATTATGACCACGACATTGCAATTCTCTGTCTATGATATGTGTCACCGTTATAATAATCTTAATTCCACACATACTGTGAACATGAGTGTTTATTTTTGTCCTTTTGGTCTCCTATTTGAATTGTTGCAGCAGACGCAAATGCGTTGGCCTTCATGATTCCAGGACCTGGAATCATACCAGCCGATGGGTGGTGGTTTATCGCTCGTTCAGCTGACGGCGGTCATTTGATGCTCATTCGCACGTACCAAATTGACCAAACCATTACATCAAACCACATATAGTACAATGAGTGGGGCGTTCGTGACATTGATTGCTATGGCTACTTCATGTTCGAGAAAGATCCCAGCTCCGTTGGGCCAGATGTATTCAACTGGAGGCGGGTTTACAGCCTCGGCAACCACTCCTTGTTCCTCGGGCTCAATTATCCGATCATCCAACCAATTATCGATCATATCACCGGCGATGATTATTCTGCTATGCAACTTCCATTCGCGAGGGGGGCCTGTGTTTACACATCATACCATGGGTTTCATGAATCACCATATCTAGAGATTCGTCGACACAACTTGTTGCCAGATAATCTTCAGTGTGTGAAAGGCATCAAGCTTCCATGCGATGGATGGCTTTTGCAAACCCGACATGGGGCGATGTGGTTCATGCCAACAGCAAATATGCACAACTTGATTCGTGCTGATATCTAGACTGAGCCATGTATTCTGCTGCTGTAGCACGACCCTCTTTTGTTGGATATTATGTACTGTTGTTAGTTTGAAGCACTCCTCTGGTTTGAAGGATAGATACCTTCCTGGGATCAAGTGCATCCTAACTCACCTGCATAGGATGTACTGATAATGATGATGGAGATGCTGCGCAGAAGCCATATATATATATATATATCAGTTAGGCTTCAAGTGCGTACTTGTTAGTTAAACCTATGTATAAATCGTGACACTAAATACGACTAGTAAGTAGTACAGTAGCAGTACTAGTATACGTCGGTCAAATTATTCATCATGTCCACACATTGAATTGACGTGACAACACGCTGTGCGTGAGGTGACACAAGAATCCCGGCGGCATGTTCGTGTATTCTGGACTTCAGATTTGGAGTACCACTTATCTGTCGAAATCTTTCATCATTCACTTAAAACAGTCGATTGATCATACATTGAGTACCATATAACTGGAGTTACCGATGCAAGTCGAAGAAGGATTGGCCCATGCTACCGGCTGGCGTCAAGTTCGATCGCACGGATCAGGGGCTGGTCGAGCACCTTGAGGCCGAAGTGAGTGTTGGCAGCGCGAGATTTCAGTCTCTCATCAATTTGTTCATACCAACCATCGACAGCGAGCACGGCATATGTTACACCCAACCTGAGAAACTTCCAGGTAAGACACCGATCGGCCGTCTACTTGCACAAACATATTCCTTGGTTATAGCTCTATTTTTCTTTTTAGACGCAGACCTGGTAAAGCAATTACAATTTGACAGTTAATAAAAAGCGAAACAAGTGACTGCAACATGCCAAAGATGTTATGAAAATGCCAACTAGGTACATTAAAACATGTATTCCACAATACTGGAGGTATCACACTGAGTGGCCTAAGGAAGCATTTCTTCCAGCGCAATTCCAGGGCGTTCAAAAGGGGCGCGCGGACGCGTCGCAAGATACAGTCGGAATGCGGCATGCACGCGATGTGGCACAAGACCGGCAATACCTTGCCGGTGATGGTCAATGGCCGTTAGACGGGAAGCAAAAAAGGTTCTGGTGCTGCACACCAACAAGAACTTCGACCAGTAGAGGACCAACTGGGTGATGCACCAGTACTACCTCGGGGACCTGGATCAAGAGAAGGAGCGGGAGCTGGTCCTCTGCAAGATTTTCTACCAGACGAACACTAGGGCCAGGAGTAAAAAGATTATAAGTTAGTTTGGTATTGGTAGTTGTACTACCTTGTCGTCCGCAAGTTGGTATTGTTGTTAACGATCTTTTGGTATGAACTTGCATTTGCTTCCAACCATCATGCCGAGGGTCAACGTGGATATAAAGCTGAATCATTTGTTTCGAAACGAATTTTCAGGCACCTGGTTTTTATTTGATGGGTAGCATAAGCACCCGCCATTCGAATTCCCAGTTCTCCAATTTTTTCGAAACAAGTGCATGCACTTATTATTATGATAAAAAAATATCCGCGCTGCATCCTAGTTATCAGTCTGTACTTGCAGTTTATTGAGGACATATATTGTTTTTTCAGGTCGAGCAAGTTTCAACTGGGCTGTAGATTGCCCAGGGTTGTTTTGTTTTTAACAGGCCCAGCCCATGACGACAATGGAGCACAAAGATCTAGCAGGTATCTACCGGCCTCTGGCCCGCCAGCGTTAGTTATATTTTGTCTTACAACATCCGCAGGCAGTTTTTTTACTGAATCAAACACACAGCCCAGTTCTATTTTCTTCTTGAAACGCATGTCTTACATCCGTTTTCTAATCTCTACCTATAGTTTTACTAGTTCATATACACGTATCATTATATTGAACACACATAAAATTCCCTTTTCATATTTACATCCTTATTTTTGTTGTTTTTTCCCACCCAGCATTGATTTTTTTACCATTGGTTTTCCCTTAAACCAACTAAATTGTCCCACGTCTTATTTTCTTACAAAAACAAAACGATTTTTTGGCGAATCAATAAGTTCTTAAAAAGTGTTTATCATTTCGGGATTACAATAGTTTGGATTCCACCGAAATATGCAAAATAAGGTTGGACTTCTTGACCGTGGTCCTGGGCAGAAAATGGGCTATAATAAATTACTTAAGAATTAGCAAATGGGCTGCAAATTACAAAAAATAGCAAATGGGCTTTATGTTGTCTGCCACAGATTTGGAGGCTGACTTGTGGGCCTACTAAGTTCATGCGTACACAAGGTTTCTCAAAAAAGAAACTTAGTCAACAATCGACTCTACTAGCGTCAGATCATTAGGTGTCAATCTAACGGCAATCGTGCTTCTTCAGTCCCTGATCTTCCTGCCCCAGCCACCCAAACCAACGCCGTCGGAACCGTCTGCTCCCGCCTCCCGTGGCCGGCAGTGCTGCCGGGAAGGCCTCGCGGCCCCATCATACTCGCATCCCTGGCCTATCTATCCCTCTACTCACCCACACCTCCTGTTATTTTCCGGCGACAGCAGCCGAACCAGTCAACCCTCGTACTCTCCACTGCGTGGGCAGGCACTGCCGTGTCTTCCCCGGCTCCGTGTCGTTCCCTTCATAGGCCTCGCCGTCGTCCACCGCCCTGGTGCTCTCGGCGCGGCCTAGTCAACGATGTCCATCCAACGGCCGTAGTGATTCTTCAACCTCTGGTCTTGTTGCCCCAGCCGCCCAAAGCAGCGCTGGTCGTGCAGCATGCTCCTGACTCCTGTGGCTGGCTGTGCTATCGCGGAGGCCTCATCGTCCCAATACTACTCCCACCTCTGGCCAGGCCATCCCTCCACTCACCCACTCCCCCTGTTATTCTGCGGCGAGGGCAGCCTCACATCGCAGCCGAACCAGTGAACCCTCGTACTCCTCTCCGTGTGGGCATCCACTGCCGCGTCTTCCCCGGCTCTGTGTCGTTCCCTTCCTAGGCTTCAATGTCGTCCACTGCCATTGTGTTCTCGGTGCGGCGTGGTCAATGTGGTCAACGACCGACTTCCATCGGAAGAGTACTGTACGTGGAGAGGATGACAGCTAGGTCCACGATAGCCGCAAGGAAGTGCCTCCTTATTACGCGCAAAATAATTATTCCTCCACCTGACAGCCAGGACCCACCAGACGGGCCACCAGTATTTCACGGAAAAAATGTTTCCCCCTGACTGTTGGGACCCATCGGACGGGCCACCGTATTTCGCGAAAAAAACGTTTGCCCCTGACAGCTGGGACCCACCGGACGGACCATAGTATTTCGCAAAAAAACGTCCCCCCCGCTGTCAGCTCGGACCCACCGGAAGTGCCTCCTTATTACGCACAGAAAAATGAATACTCCCCCTACTAGCTGGGACCCAACCTGGTGGGAGGCTGACTTGTGGGCCTACTAAGTTGACGAGGATGGAGGGCTTTGTCAACTTAGTCAATATGAACGTTTCTAGTTCCAGTGACCGTACGATGTCCATCCAACGGCCGTAGTGCTTCTTCAACCTCCGGTCTTCTTGCTCCAGCCGCCCAAAGCTGCGCCGGTCGTGCCGCGTGCTCCTGCCTCTCGTGGCCGGCTATGATGCCACGGAGGCCTCACCGCCCCCTACTACTCCCACCACTTGGCCATGCTATCCCTCTACTCACCCACACCCCCTGTTATTCTGCGGAGATGGCAGCCTCACGCCGCAGCCGAACCAGTGAACGCTCGTACTCCTCTCCGCGTGGGCATCCACTGCCGCATCTTCCCCGACTCCGCGTCGTCCCCTTCCTAGGCCTCGCCGTCGTCCACCGCCTTGGTGCTCTTGGCGCGGCATGGTCAATGTGGTCAACGACCGACCTCCATCGAAAGAGTACTATACGTGGAGAGGCTGACGGCTGGGTCCACGGCCACAGCCCAGTTTTTTTGTGATTTGCCAAGTAAGTCGCTTTGTCGGGCCTGTTGGGCTGCAAATCTTTCAAGACGAGGAGAGCTTCATTCGGCTGGCCGAGAAAATGGCCCATCAGTAATCAGAAATGGGTTGTACATTTTTAAAACACATCAAACTGGCAATTAGTTTAAAATATCTTTTTTTTCATTTTGAGGTTTTAAATTACATTAATTTTTATGCTTGGAGAATTTGTTGGATTTTATATTGATATACATTTATTTTTAAAATCAGTTTGAATGTGAGTCCAAATTTCGGGATTAAAAACAGTTTGGACCGCAAAATATGCCAAATTTAGTTAATTTTTTAACCGTGGCCACAATATGGGTTGTAATGCTAACAAAAAGAATATGGGCTCCAAAAAAACCTTAAGAATTAGCAAATGGGCTGTAAATTATTAGAAATAATGGCGGATGGGCTGTATGCTGTTTTCCACAGATTTAAGGCTTTCCTAAAAAAAGGTTGACGCACAAGCACTGGCTGTTGGATGTCCATCCAACGGCCGTCGTGCTTCTTCAATCTCTGCTCTTCCTGCTCCAGCCGCTCAAACAAGCGCCGGCGGGACTGCCTGCTCCCTCCTCGCGGCCGGCTGTGCTGCCACGCTGGCCTCACCGCCCGACCGTACTCCCATCGCTGGCCTAGCCATCCCTCTACTCACCCACACCTGCTGTTATTCTCCGGCGACGGCAGACGAACCAGTAAACCCTCATACAGTCGTACTCCCCTCCACGTGGGAAACAACTGCCGAGTCTTCCCTGCCTCCGTGTCGTCCCCTTCCTAGGCCTCGCCATCGTCCACCGCCCTGGTGCTCTCGGCGTGGCGTGGTCAACGTGGTCAAGGAACGACTTCCATCGGACATGGACTGTACATGGAGAGGCTGACAGCTGGGTCCACGGCCGCAGCAAGGAAGTACCTCCTTATTACGCGGAAAATAATGATTCCTCCACCTGACAGCTGGGACCCACCGGACGGGCCACTGTATTTCGTGAAAAAACGTTTTCCCTCGACTGCTGGGACCCACCAGCTACATCTTCGCACGCAAGGAAGTGCGTCCGGGCAAAAAAACAAAACGATTCGCCCCTTGACTGCCGGGACCGACCAGCTACATCTTGGCAGGCAAGGAAGTGACTGACAGTCGGGACCCACCTGGTCGAAGCGTACGTAGCGTTGCCATTCTGGCCGCGAACGTGTACGTACATACTGGTCGATGTAGAGGCACGCACATGTCGTAGTAGAGGCGCGCACGTGTTGTAGTAGAGGCGCGCACGTAGCATTTACACGTATGTACGTCGGCCAGGGTGCAAGAAAGAAAATATGGCCACGTATGTGTACATACGGGCGGGGTCTTGAACGCCTACTCGCGCATACGTACGGCCAGGGCTCGTGTACATTACTGGGTCGGAACGGAGAAACAACGTCGTTGTTGTGTTCATGGGGAGGCAACGGAACGCGTCGTGTTCATCGGGAGGGCTTGGACGGAACATGCGATGGAAACGAGGCCTGGCGTACTGCAGAACGGAGGAAACGACCTTGTGTTCGACCGGCCAAGTTCGAAACAGGATCCTGTTCATCGGGAGGGGTCTGGCGTACCGCAAAACAGAGAAAACGGACCTCCTACGGTCGAAACGGGGGTCCTATTGATCGGGAGGGGTGTGGCGTACCGCAAACGGAGGAAACGGACTTGTGTTGGAGCGCTACGGTCGAAATGGGGGTCTTGTTCATCGGGAGGGGTGTGGTGTACCGCAAAACGGGACTCCACGAGATACTGTTCATCTCCACCATCGACCTCCTCCAGCCTCCACGGGCTCTTGTTCATCCAACCTCCACCGTGCGCTACTCCACCGGCTACTGTTCAACCACCCCTCCATCGTCTACTGTTCATCCAGCCCTCCACACCACGGGGTCCTGTTCAACCACCCCTCCACGAGCACCCCTCCACCGTCTACTGTTCATCCAACCCTCCACACCACAGGGTCCTGTTCAACCACCCCTCCACCGTCTACTGTTCATCCAGCCCTCCACACCATGGGGTCCTGTTCATCCACCCTGTCGGTGTCAAAATTGGCAAATCTCGGGTAGGGGGTCCCGAACTGTGCGTCTAGGCCGGATGGTAACAGGAGGCAGGGGATACGAAGTTTTACCCAGGTTCGGACCCTATTGATGGAGGTAAAACCCTATGTCCTGGTTGATTAATATTGATGATATGGGTAGTACAAGAGTAGATCTACCACGAGATCAGAGAGGCTAAACCCTAGAAGCTAGCCTATGGTATGATTGTATGTTGTGATTGTTGTCCTACGGACTAAAACCCTTCGGTTTATATAGACACCGGAGAGGGTTAGGGTTACACAAGGTTGGTTACAAAGGAGGAGATATCCATATACGTATTGCCTAGCTTGCCTTCCACGCCAAGTAGAGTTCCATCCGGACACGAGACGAAGTCTTCAATCTTGTATCTTCATAGTCTAACAGTCCGGCTGTCCGGAGACCCCCTAATCCAGGACTCCCTCAGTAGCCCCTGAACCAGGCTTCAATGACGATGAGTCCGGCGCGCAGTTGTCTTTGGCATTGCAAGGCGGGTTCCTTCTCCGAATACATCACAGAAGAATTTGATTACGAGGATAGTGTCCGACCCTGCAAAATAAGTTCCACATTCCACCATAGAGAGAATAATTTTTCCGCAGATCTAATTTGCTGGCTTGTTTTGGCAACACGACGTTATGTCATGGCCCGGTGATTATTCGAACCATTTCTTTTAACCAGCTCCACACATAACGCGAGGCGGTTTCTTGGCACGTCTTGCCGAAGCGGAGATCGTGTTCCCCTAATTACGGGATTCTCATTAATGCGGCCATGGGTAACCCAACAGTGTCTAGGACTCCTAGATTATAGGCAAGTCCCAAACGGCTATGGAGAGGACGCTTGATATTCACCCTCTTTATAAGGGGACAAGGTTTTCGCTTTTTCCCTCTCGTGCTCAATCGAACCCTCCCCCCACCTCGAGTTCTAACACCTAAAGCCTAGGTTAGGTGCTCCGGATCTTCAACCATGTCCGGATCCAGCCTTCAAGGCCGATGGACGTCCTCCTCCGTTACGGAAGAGGACATTAAGAAGTTGAGGGAGGCCAGATACCTGACCGCCGAGGTTTCCCATCGTTTGCCTGCTCGAGGGCAGATCGTCCCTACTCCCGAACCCAACGAGAATGTTGTGTTCGTCTCCCATTTTCTCCGAGGTCTAGGCCTTACTCTGGACCCTTTCGTCAGGGGTTCGATGTTTTATTACGGGCTAGATTTCCACGATCTAGCTCCGGACTCCTTCCTCCACATCACGGCATTTATTGTCGTGTGTGAGGCCTTCCTCCGCGTCACCCCTCACTTCGGCCTGTGGCTCAAGACCTTTGAAGTAAAGCCAAAGATGATCAAGAGGCAACACATAGCGTGCGGAGGTGCATCAATAGGCAAGATGGCAGGAGCTCCATGCCCGAAAGGTTCCTTTCCAGAGGTGTCCAAATTATGGCAACGGGAGTGGTTTTACGTCACGGCTCCCAGAAGCGCCAAGTGGGCGGCTGCCCCCGCTTTCCGCTCGGGCCCCCACCATAACTGATGTCATGGATTAGTAGGGGTCTGAGCTGGGGTCCAACCAAGGACGTGCCTATACTGCAAAGCCGCATCTGAGGTCTCTTCGAGGGAGATTTTAATTTGGTTGCGGTAATACAAGTTATGCTGGTTCGTCAAGTCCAGCCTTGCAAACGCCGGCCCCTTCGCTTGTGGGAGTTCAACCCAGAGGGACCATGTGCCATTCAGAGTTTCCTCGGTCTAACGCATGAGGAGATGTACAAGTTATTCTTCGGACCTCAAGTGGAATGTCCGGATATTACCGAGGACGTGGCCCTGAGCAGTAACCGCGCCGCCGAACAAGTAAGAAATCCTCTAGCCGAACACGTTGTCTGTTATTCGAAGTTATTTCTGAGAGTTCGCTTTTTGACCAGAACTGGCTAACAAAGGCGAAGATGATTCGGTGTTTGGCCCCCCTCCCCGAGGGTTTGGAAAATCCAGTATTGGAGAAGATGCTCGAGGTCGCACCTTGCCCGGAGCCCTTGAAGGAAGATACCGGGAGGATAATACGGGCAGACGCGGGCCCCCATTGCTTCCCGTTCCAACCGAGGGAATGAGCGTCTCCATGAGGGAGGACGGCCGGGGGAGGAAAAGGACTGCTTCCGAGGATCCGGAAGCCGAAGCCTCCAAACGGGAGAAGAAGTCTCCCACAGAGGGTGCTGCCTCGGGGGGTGCTTTTGCCGCACAAAGTCCGCGGGGGGATAAGCCCTCCAACGAGTCGTAAGTGATCCAAAATATTTTAATAGGTATGCTATCTTTTTTCTCTGAGAAAATAACCACCTCATATATCTTGCAGTTCAGGCCTTAGCCCCTCTCAAATGAGCTCGTCTTCGGGGGATCTTCTTCCAGAGATGACGGAGAGCGAAACGCCTCCCCGGACTCCTCCGCTCCAGAAGCGGGCGACCCCGAAGTGTCGTCGCGAAGGGCCTCTTCGGATCCGGTGAGGCCAGAAGATAATCCCGTAGACCCCCGAAGTCCCCAGTGTCCGGCTCCAAAAGAGAGCGTACAAAAGAGTCCGGCACCGTCTGGTGTGCGGTCGGACGTTCTGAGGGAGTTGGTGGGGCGAGCGGCCATCTCAGAAGAGCACCGTATGCTGATGGGTACGGTTATGGAGAGAATCTCGTCCGCTGAAAGAGGATTACATGAAGCCTTTATGAGTCTACTGACAGGCTTTGAGGTATGTGAGGTAATATGTGATAGTACTGCACATGTTAGGTGTGCCCTGTGTAAATAGTAGCCCCTGAGACTCTGGTTGTCATCGAGGACGGCGGTGAACAGAGGATCATATTCTCAGGCAATAACCAGACTACCCCTATGTGCAGGTGGTTGAAGCTCCGGTGGCTAGCCGGGCTAGTGAGTATGCCAAATTAAAATGGCAACTGGATGCGGCAGACGCCGACATCGAGCTTGTTAACAAGAGGCTTGACGAGGCACAGGGTAAGTGTTATTTTCCAGTGAACGCCACATAGTAAGAGCAGCATGATGCCAGCATCTTTAATACGTTGTGACTGCAGATGGAGCTGCCACCGTGGAAGCCTTGCGGGCGGAACTTGCCTGAGCCAAGGAACAAGCGAGGATTAGTAATGCGTCTGCTTTGAAGGCGGACGAAGAGTTGAAAGCCGAGAAGGCCGCGCATTGCGAGAGCCAGGAGAAGATGGCCAAGATGGCTGTAGAATTAAAAGACACTGCCGACCGTTGCCGGGTCCTTGAAAAAGAAAACCGAGCGAAGGCAACGGACCTTGAGAAGGCCGCGGCGGCGGACAAAGACACCCGTTCTGCTATGAGAGCGAAGAAGGAGGAGCTACGGGAAGCCGGGGATATTGAGGCTGGGAAACCCTTCATGTTACGGAGGAAGTTCGGAGATCCACGGTATGCCCCTCTTGATTGGCTGTGGAGTTCGGCAGATGCGTATATGGATTTGGCGGCGAGCGCTGCCGATGCGGCCAGGTACTTCCAAGGTGAGACAGATCGTGAAGTGGACAAGCTGTTCTAGACACAATTCCATGTTCCAGGGCGTCCGCTTTCATTGACTGACCAACTAGCCGAATGCGCCGAACTGAATAGGTTGTCCGGACTCGCCATGAGGTCTATTGTGGATCAGCTGTGGCCAGAAAGGCCAAAGCCGAACAGCTATTTCAGCTTAGTGCAGCAGTTCCTTGATGCGGTGCCACGCATTAATGCGATGAAGAGGTCGGCATGCATAGAAGGCTCGCGGATGGCCCTTGCCCATGTTAAAGCATACTGGGCAGAGATGGATGCTACAACTGTTGCGGCGCAGGGTTCGGCCATAGGCCGGGTGGCTGTCGAGCACTATTTCGAGGAAGTTCCCGAGGGTACTCGTTTGATAGAGGCCCAATGCTAAAAAAATATTATGTTTGAGTGATATGTATTCTCATTGTAAGCAAAATGCTTTTACGAAGTTTTTATAAGGTTATGTTTATACTTTTGCCTGAAAGTAGTATGATGCCTCCTGTGCGACCGTTTATGTATACATGTGTATAACCTGAAAGATTGCAGCCGTCGGCTTCAACCCCCACGAATATAACGCGGAGGTGCTTGCAAAAAACGCGTGTTCACACTTAACCCAATGTCTTGGTCCTATTAAGGATGTGATAGCGTAGCGAGCGAGGCAACCGGACTATAATGCTTTAACTCTTTCACTTAGCCATAGGAGTTTGACAGTGGGCTACTAGATAGCCCCTGGTGGCTCCACACTCTCCCGATCGCGGGGTGCATACATGCCTGGCCGGAAAACGGCCCTTCGTTAAGGCGGAGGAATTCTAACATTCCGATAGGTCACCGAGTGGTTGACCAGTCTCACGCTATATCATGACAGTCAGTTTTCGACTTTCTCTACTGAGGTGCTCATCCGGATGAACCAGGGCACAATCGTAGTAGTTCTCCTAGTGCTACCTTAGCCGGTAAAGCGGAACGTAAGGCACCAAAACACAGGAGCCGAGCGAACCCAACATTTGACCAAAGACAATGATTCGGAGCTGATGCATATAAGGCCAAACTCGCGACGCCGAACACTCCCTAAGGTATTCGGTCTTTGTGGTATAAACCGGGCCTAAATAGTGCCCTTCGTAAGAAGCCCCTTGTGTCCAGGTACGTGCATTATTCGGACGTGGCCACATGCCAAGACGTCAGCATCCTTCTCAACTGTGCTGAGAATTCGGTGGATATGTATCAACAAGAGACAGTAAAAAAGGTTTATGCAGTGTCTTAATCTAAAAAGAATCCTTGGAGCGGGTCCCTGCTGCATGTCTGCACCTGTGTCTTTGTTGTGCCGTATCCTGGACGGGTGTAGCACGATGATCATCTATAAAAGAGAGGAACTTAGGTGAAAAAGTTGTCGTGCAAAAGGATAGTTTTTAAAGGAACCAAGTATAATTCAAGATGAGTAAAAATTGCCACTTGTCTGCGCGTGTTGAGCCCCTTGTATAGGGGTGTGACCATTGATCTGGTGTGAATTACATATACCTGTGCCGGACTCGTCTAACTGTGTCCGAGGTCTTGACGACCTGTTAAATGCTTTAGTTGGTGAGGCCATTTTTAGTGTGCGGCTGCCAAGGCAGCTGCACTCTCTTCGGCGTGCAAAGATCACTTAATACTCCCATTTACTGTAATGATGCCACGTGGTCCGGGCATCTTGAGTGTGAGGGAAGCATAGTGCGGTATTGCATTAAAGCGAGCGAAAACTTCGCATCCGAGTAGTGCTTGATAGCCACTTTGGAACGGAGCGATGTGGAAGGTTAAATGTTCGCTACGGAGGTTATTGGGGGAGCCGAATATAACTTTTAGTAGCAGGGAGCCCATGCAATGAGCCCCTGGGCCTGGCGTTACTCCTTTAAAGGTAGTATTGCTATGGCAAATTTTTGTTGGGTTTATCCCCATTTCGCGGATTGTATCCTGATATATCAGGTTTAGACTGCTGCCACCGTCCATCAGGACTCGTGTGAAGTGATATCCGTCAATTATTGGCTCTAATACCAGGGCAGCCCATCCTACATGCCGCATACTTGCTGAGTAATCACGATGGTCGAAAGTGATCGGTTGAGACGACTAGTGGCCGGACTCCGCGGTGATAGGCCCTTGGGCATGTTGTTCTGGGAGTGCTGTTTTGTTTCTTCCCTTGATCACGTGTAACACATTTACTATTTTGACTTCTGGTGGAAATTTCTTTTGTTCCCCAGTGTCTTGCTTGAGAGGCTCATCCTCGTCCTCGCTTGGTGTATCCTCCCCTTTGTGTACGGCGTTGAGCTTACCAGACTGCTTGAAGACCCAACATTCTCTGTGGGTATGATTAGCAGGTTTACCAGGGGTGCTATGGATCTGACATATTTGGTCCAGAATTTTGTTTAGGCTGGACAGTTCGTCTCTGGCGCCTTTAGAGGGCGGCTTTTGCTGACTTGGCCGAGAGCTTTTGAATCCGGCGTTTACTGCCATGCTCTTCGTGATGTCTTCTTTGTTCCAGCCTTTGTTACTGCTGTTGCACCGTGATTTCCCGTTTCCACCTCTAGCTTCAGATGTATTGGGGTCGCTGGTGCTGCATCTGGCTAGCCAGCTGTCCTCACCCGTGCAAAAGCGGGTCATGAGGCTTGTTAATGCTGCCATTGTTCTCAGCTTTTCTTGGCCGAGGTGTCTGGCGAGCCATTCGTCACGGACGCTATGCATAAAGGCTGCCAGGGCTTCGACGTCCGGACAATCGACAATTTGGTTCTTTTTAGTAAGAAACATGTTCCAAAGTTTTTGGGCTGACTCTCCGGGCTGTTGAGTTATATGGCTCAAATCGTCCGCGTCCGGAGGTCGGACATAAGTTCCTTGAAAATTTGCCCGAAAAGCGTCTTTGAGCTCTTCCCAGCTTCCTATGGAGTTTTCAGGGAGGCCTTTAAGCGAATGACGAGCTGGCCCTTTGAGCTTGAGTGGTAAGTACTTGATGGCATGGAGATCATCTCCTCGAGCCATATGGATATGGAGGATATAATCCTTAATCCAGACCCCAGGGTCTGTTGTTCCATCGTATGCCTCTATGTTTACGGGTTTGAATCCTTCTGGAAATTCATGGTCCAGCACCTCATCGGTGAAACATAGGGGGTGCGCGGCGCCCCTGTATCTCGGTGTACCGCGTTGTTCGGATGTTTGTTGTGTTACGTTGTATGCTGGGGCGCGCTTGCATGGTCCATAGATGGATCTGGTTGCGCCGTCCTTTTGGTGCGAGCCCTCGCATGGATCGCGTATTGGCTTGTGAGTGGCGTTATTTGCCGCTCGATGTTGGCCATGAGGTCGTCTATCCGGCCAGGTGGCTATTTTGATTTTTGGTTGTGGGGGGTCTGACGCCTCCTCATCAAATTCAGGTAGCAACTTCCGCTTTGGGTAGCTCTTGGTGGGGCAATTGTCGCCATACCTCGCTGCTGTGTTGAGTACTTTACTCCATCTGATTTGGAGTGTGTCTTGCGCAGCCTTGAGCCTTTGCTTCTCCTTTTTCAGACTCCTCGCGGTGACAACAAGCCTTTGACGGGCATTCTGCTGCTCCGGGTGCCTGTCCGGCGTTATGTCATCCGGACTATTATCTTTGACAGAATTGGTTTGTTCAGTTTGATTCTCCATATTGCCGTGGTCCGCCAGTTGTTCGCCCTGCTCCAACGCTGGGTCTATATGATTGTTATCTCTGCCGAGGCGGGATTTGGGGCAGCGCTTGCGCCGCCGCTTTGACTGCTTCTCGAGGGAACAAGCCTTCGGTGCGTTCTTTCATTCCTCGTCGTCATCTTCTTTTGGTGTGTCCACCATGCATACGTCATATAATGAAGTGGACGTCCAGCGCCCCGTGGGCGGTGGTTCCTCTTCGCCTCCCGCATCGTCGTCCATACTGTCGATGTCTTCGGAGTCGAAGTCGAGCATGTCGGTTGAGTCATCGACAATGGCTATTAAGTGGGTGGTGGGTGGGCATCGAATTTCTTCGTCGTCCGAATCCCAATCCTGTTGGCCATAATCCGGCCAGGGCCCTCCTGACAAAGAGAGAGACCTTAGAGAATTCAGAATGTCGTCGAGGGGCGAGTGCTGAAAGATATCTGCGGCAGTGAATTCCATGATCGGCGCCCATTCGGATTTGATTGGCAGGGGCGCAGGCAGTTCGGAGTCAGAAAGAGAGTCCGGCACCTTGGAGTCACGGGTTGCGCGGAGGATTATGCTGGTGTTCGGCTCGATCGCCGGTGAGACTGCAGCCCCTGAGTCGGTGTCTAACCACCCGTCCTTGATTGGCGAAGTTGGCTCCGAACTAAGGGTCGGAGCTGATGCGGGCGCGGCTTCTGGGGTACTGTTCGGCGGCAGAGCTAGGTCATACCCATCGCGACAGTGGGGCGTGCCCGGCTGTGGCTCGAATCCGTCGAAGATCAAGTCTCCGCGGATGTCAGCCGTGTAGTTCAAACTTCCGAATCTGACCTGATGGCCAGGGGCGTAGCTTTCAATCTGCTCCAGATGGCCAAGTGAATTAGCCCGCAGTGCAAAACCACCACGAAGATCTGCCCGGGGAGAAAAGTCTCACCCTGGACCGCATCGCTATCGATGATGATAGGAGCCATCAAGCCTAACGGCGACGACACAGAGGAACTCTCAATGAAAGCACCAATGTCGGTGTCAAAACCGGTGGATCTCGGGTAGGGGTCCCGAACTGTGCGTCTAGGCCGGATGGTAACAGGAGGCAGGGGACACGAAGTTTTACCCAGGTTCGGGCCCTCTTGATGGAGGTAAAACCCTACATCCTGCTTGATTAATATTGATGATATGGGTAGTACAAGAGTAGATCTACCACGAGATCAGAGAGGCTAAACCCTAGAAGCTAGCCTATGGTATGATTGTATGTTGTGATTGTTGTCCTACGGACTAAAACCCTTCGGTTTATATACCAGAGAGGGTTAGGGTTACACAAGGTCGGTTACAAAGGAGGAGATATCCAAATACGTATTGCCTAGCTTGCCTTCCATCCAAGTAGAGTTCCATCCGGACACGAGACGAAGTCTTCAATCTTGTATCTTCATAGTCTAACAGTCCGGCCAATGGAGATAGTCCGGCTGTCCGGAGACCCCCTAATCCAGGACTCCCTCACACCCCTCCACGGGCACCCCTCCACTGTCTACTATTCATCCAGCCCTCCACCACACCACGCGGGTCATGTTCATCCAGAGGCAACGCCACCGCTCACTGTTCATCCAAACGCCCCTGCAACGCTCACTGTTCATCCCATCGATCGGCTTCAGTTAGCAGCAGTAACGAAGGAATCGCTCGATCGGGTTTAGTTAACAGCCATTGATCGATCGCTCGGGTTCAGTAACGCGTAGCCTGCAGTGCAATCGCTCGGGTTCAGTTAGAGCCCAATGCCTCGCTCGGGTTCAATTAGAGCCAACGTCTCGCACACACGCGCATACGTGTATGAGAGAAATGCGCATCGCTCGGCCCCCGACCTCCCACCGTAACCGGGAACTCCCCGAAATTTTCCTCCCCCTCGCTTCTTCCACGGTTTTTTTCGTCATGGACGGCCCAAAGAATGTCATGCAGCTGCGTCTCCGGCCCGCCCAGGATGAAAAGCCCATTTTCTGTCATGATTTTTTGTCATAGAAGTAGGAGCCCACCACATCTATGATGATACCGGGTTTTGTCACAATTATCGTCATAGAAGTGTCATATGTATGACCGAATTTTTTTCGTTTGGCCCAAAATGTCACGGATTTGTCTTTTTTGTAGTGATACATAGTTCAATCTCGTTACCGTAAGGCTCTTTACTCGTTTCGTAATGCATCATCCCGCAACTAACTCATTAGTCACATTGCTTGCAAGGCTTATAGTGATGTGCATTACCGAGAGAGCCCAGAGATACCTCTCCAATACTAAGAGTGACAAATCCTAATTTTGATCTATGCTAACCCAACAAACACCTTAGGAGACACCCATAGAGCATCTTTATAATCACCCAGTTACGTTGTGACGTTTGATAGCACACAAGGTGTCCCTCCGGTATTCGGGAGTTGCATAATCTCATAGTCAGAGGAATATGTATAAGTATTGAAGAAAGCAATAACAATAAAACTTAACGATCATTATGATAAGCTAATGGATGGGTCATGTCCATCACATCATTCTCTAAGGATGTGATCCCGTTATCAAATGACAACACATGTCTAAGCTCAGGAAACTTAACCATCTTTCATTAACGAGCTAGTCAAGTAGAGACATACTAGGGACACTCTGTTTTGTTTATGTATTCACACATGTACGAAGTTTCCGGTTAATACAATTCTAGCATGAATAATAAACATTTATCATGATATAAGAAAACATAAATAACAACTTTATTATTGCCTCTAGGGCATATTTCCTTCACTTCCATGACACACCCAATCATCAAGACTAGAGAACTGCTAGGTGTGTAGGTTTACGTTTTGCAAGATTTGACCACCTTCGGTAAGTCCCAGGCAACCCTCATGTTCCTGAAGAACCAATACTAACTATAGGGTTTGTCCATGTGGACGTGAGCGATCTCCATCCATCGTGTTGCTTCTTCTGATAGCTCATCATCGGCAACCACTACATCCTCTAGATCATCCTCATTAAGCCCCAACTTTTTCATCATGGCTTCCATCTTGCTCGTGGCTAAGCCCAAGCTAGATGTTGATTGATACATCTCCAACATATCTATAATTTTTGATTGTTCCATGCTATTATATTATCTGTTTTGGATGTTTAATGGGCTTATTTATACACTTTTGTATTATTTTTGGGACTAACCTACTGACCCAAGGCCCAGTGCAAATTGTTGTTGATTAGACACAAGGGGAGCCAAAGAATATTCTCAAGTATTAGCAGCTGAGTTGTCAATTCAACCACACCTGGAAACTTAATATATGCAGCAAAGTATTTAGTAGCAAAGTAATATGATAGTAGTGGTAACGGTAGCAAAAGATAACGGTAGCAAAAGTAATGTTTTTGGTATTTTGTAGTGATGATCGCAATAGCAACGGAAAAGTAAATAAGCGAAGAACAATATATGGAAAGCTCGTAGGTAATGGGTCAGTGATAGAGAATTATGCCGGATGCGGTTCATCATGTAACAGTCATAACCTAGGGTGACATAGAACTAGCTCCAATTCATCAATGTAATGTAGGCATGTATTCCGAATATAGTCATACGTGCTTATGGAAAAGAACTTGCATGACATCTTTTGCCCTACCCTCCCATGGCAGCGGGGTCCTAGTGGAAACTAAGGGATATAAAGGCCTCCTTTTAATAGAGTACCGGACCAAAGCATTAACACATAGTGAATACATGAACTCCTCAAACTACGATCATCACCGGTAAGTATCCCGATTATTGTCACTTCGGGGTTAACATATCATAACACATAATAGGTGACTATAGACTTGCAAGATAGGATCAAGTACTCTTGTATATTGATGAAAACATAATAGGTTCAGATCTGAAATCATGGCACTCGTACCCTAGTGACAAGCATTAAGCATAGCACAGTCATAGCAACATCAATCTCAGAACATAGTGGATACTAGGGATCAAACCCTAACAAAACTAACTCGATAAGATGATAGATCTAATCCAACCCATCACCGTCCAGCAAGCCTAAGATGGAATTACTCACGCACGGCGTTGAGCATCATGAAATTGGTGATGGAGGATGGTTGATGATGACGATGGCGGCGGATTCCCCTCTCCGAAGCCCCGAGCGGACTCCAGACCAACCCTCCCGAGAGGTTTTAGGGCTTGGCGGCGGCTCCGTATCGTAAAACGTGATGAATTCTTCTCTCTGATTTTTTTCTCCCCGAAAGCAAATATATAGAGTTGGAGTTGAGGTCGGAGGAGCTCCAGGGGGGGGGGCACGAGGTAGGCGGTGCGCCCTAGGGGGGCAGGCGCGCCCCCACCCTCGTGGACAGGTGGTGGGCCCCCTGGTCCTCATCTTTTTCAAGGATTTTTTATTATTTCCGAATAGATGTTCCATGAAGTTTCAGGTCATTCCGAGAACTTTTGTTTCTGCACATAAATAACACCATAGCAATTCTGCTGAAAACAACGTCAGTCCGGGTTAGTTCCATTCAAATCATGCAAGTTAGAGTCCAAAACAAGGGCAAAAGTGTTTGGAAAAGTAGATACGACGGAGACGTATCAACTCCCCCAAGCTTAAACCTTTTCTTGTCCTCAAGCAATTCAGTTGATAAACTGAAAGTGATAAAGAAAAACTTTTACAAACTCTGTTTACTCTTGTTGTTGTAAATATGTAAAGCCAACATTCAAGTTTTCAGCAAAGATTATGACTAACTACATTCACAATAACGCTTAGGTCTCAAGTTTACTCATATCAATGGCATAATCAACTAGCGAGCAATAATAATAAATCTCAGATGATAACACTTTCTCAAAACAATCATAATATGATATAACAAGATGGTATCTCGCTAGCCCTTTCTAAGACCGCAAAAAATAAATGCAGAGCACCTTTAAAGATCAAGGACTGACTAGACATTGTAATTCATGGTAAAAGAGATCCAGTCAAGTCATACTCAATGTAAACTAACAGTAATGAATGCAAATGACAGCGATGCTCTCCAATTGGTGCTTTTTGATAAGAAGATGATGACTCAACATGAAAGTAAATAGATAGGCCCTTCGGAGAGGGAAGCAGGGATTTGTAGAGGTGCCAGAGCTCGGTTTTGAAATAGAGATGAATAATATTTTGAGCGGTATACTTTCATTGTCAGCATAACAACCAAGAGATGGCAATATCTTCCATGCTACACACATTATAGGCGGTTCCCAAACAGAATGGTAAAGTTTATACTCCCCCTCCACCAACAAGCATCGATCCATGGCTTGCTCAAAACAACGAGTGCCTCCAACTAACAAGAGTCCCAGGGGGAGTTTTGTTTGCAATTATTTTGATTTAGTTTGCATAAAGCATGGGACTGGGCATCCCGGTGACCAGCTACTTTCTCGTGAGTGAGGAGCGGAGTCCACTCCTCTTGAGAATAACCCGCCTATCATGGAAGATACGGACAGCCCTAGTTGATACATGAGCTATTTGAGCATACAAAACAGGATATTTATTTGTAGGTTTAGAGTTTGGCACATACAAATTTACTTGGAACGACAGGTAGATACCATATATAGGTAGGTATGCTGGACTCGTATGGAATAACTTTGGGGTTTATGGAGTTGGATGCACAAGCAGTATTCCCTCTTAGTACAGGTGAAAGCTAGCAAAAGACTGGGAAGCGACCAGCTAGAGAGCGACAACAGTCATGAACATGCATTAAAATTAATCAACACCAAATGCAAGCATGAGTAGGATATAATCCACCATGAAAATAAATATCGTGAAGGCTATGTTGATTTTGTTTCAACCACATGCGTGAACATGCGCCAAGTCAAGTCACTTAAATCATTCAGAGGAGGATACTGCCCTATCATACCACATCACAACCATTTTAATAGCATGTTGGCACGCAAGGTAAACCATTATAAGCTCCTAGCTAATCAAGCATGGCAGAAGAAACTATGATCTCTAGTTGTCATTGCAAACATGTTTATTCATAATAGGCTGAATCAGGAACGATGAACTAATCATATTTACAAAAACAAGAGAGGTCAAGTTCATACCAGCTTTTCACATCTCAATAAGTTCATGATATAATCATCATTATTGCGTTTCACTTGCACGACCGAACGATGTGGATAATAATAGTGCACGTGCATTGGACATAGCTAGAATCTGCAAGCATTCAATAAACAGGAGAAGACAAGGCAATATGGGCTCTTTTGTCAGATCAACAATAATGCATATAAGAGCTACTTCAACAATTTAATTATGGTCTTCTCCTATCGACCCCCAAAGAAAAGAAAAGAAATAAAACTATTTACACAGGAAAACACCCAACAAGTAAAAGAAGAACATGAAATCTTTTTAGGTTTTCCTTTTTTAATTACTACTACAAGCATGGAAAGTAAACTAATTAAAAGCTACAACTAATTTTTTTGGTTTTTCTTAAGGTTTATCAAACACACAAGAAGAGAGCATAAAAAGGAAAATAAACTAGCATGGATGATACAATGAAAAAGTATGAGCACCGACATCTATCAATGAGTGTCTGAACATGAATGTAATGTCGGTGAGGAATACGTACTCCCCCAAGCTTAGGCTTTTGGCCTAAGTTGGTCTATGGCCACGGTTGGTCTGGCTGATATCCATAGTAATAGCTGGGGTCGTACTGAGATGCAGCGGCTATCGTCTCCTGAGCTGTAGCGTGGCGACGAGCGGCCTCCGCCCTCCTCTCGTACTCATCTGCCTCCTCTCTAGTAATAACATATCTTCCTTTTGCCTGATAATCAAAGAACGCAGGAGCAGGGAGAATAATACGGACAGCACGCCGTCTATCAGAGATTAAACGATACTGGAGAGGTGATTCATTCCTCTCGATAAACTAGTGGTGCACCATAGCATTAAAGTCTAGGTAAGCAGGAGGTAATTCAATATCATCATTACATATAGTTACACCAAGAAAATCAGCTAAGCGGGTTGCATAAATTCCACCAAAGAAATCTCCATTAAATCTATTCATATGCAACCTACGTGCAGCAATGGCTCCCAAATTATAAGATTTATCTCCCAACACGACACTCCTAAGAATACTGAGGTCAGGGACACACATGTGACATGCTTCATCTTTACCGTTAATGCATCTACCTATGAAGAGAGCAAAATAATGTATAGCAGGAAAATGAATGCTCCCAATGGTAGCTTGTGTTATATCTCTAGATTCCCCCACAATTATACTAGCAAGAAAATCTCTAAATTCAGATTTGCGAGGTTCCCTAATACTACCCCATTGTGGAAGTTTGCAAGCAGTGGTAAAATCATCTAAGTCCATAGTGTAAGAATTTTAATAAAGGTCAAATAGGACAGTTGGAGAATTACGTGAAGATGAAAATTCAAACCTCCGCACAAAGGAACTAGTGAGATAGTGGTACTGACGGCATTTTTCTTCCTCGAAGCTCACAAGATCAGCGTAACACAAATATGCATTAAATTCTTCCTTAATTCCCGCTCGATCCATAAAGTTTTCTGAAGGCCATTCACAAGGACGCACTGGAGCGTTTCTTGGCGGCTCATCATCAGCATCACGCATTGCAAGCCTGGGCTCTTGTTTCCTTGAAGAGCCACCTTGGTACATTTTCCTAAACATATATCTTCCTCTGAAAAGTTTCTGAATTTTTTAGTAACTTAAAAATAAAAGTGAACCAAACTCAATAATATTGATAGCAACTACTCCTACAATTGCCTAGAGCCTATATCATGCATCAAAACTACTTTTGACCATATAAATTGGACACGCAAGCTCAAGAACAGGGTCACCTAAGCAGCACAAATTTGCAATGACTAAAGCACTAGAACAAAAACTAATTGGACCAATGGAGGAGTCACATACCAAGGAACAATCTCCCCAAGCAGTTTCGTGGGAGGTGCTTTGAGTAAGGAGATCGAAAATGGCAGCAAAATGAGCTTGGACTCGGGTTTGAGCTGGATATTCGTGTTTGTGGGAGGAAGAAGGAGTGTGTGGGTGCAAGGATAACTGGAGGAGGGCCACCGTGGGCCCACGAGGGAGGGGGCGCGCCCAGGGGGTAGGGCGCACCCCTGACCCTCGTGGCCAGGTGCCAGCTCCTCCTGCCATGTTCTCAGTGCCAAATATTCTCAAATATTCCAGAAAAATCATATTTAAATTTTAGGGCATTTGGAGAACTTTTATTTTCAGGGTATTTTTATATTGCACGGATAAATCAGATAACAGACAGAAAATACTAATTTTATTTTATTTAATATAAATAATAGAAAGTAAAAGGAGGGTACAGAAGGTTGTGCCTTCTAGTTTCATCCATTTCATGATCATCAAAAGGAATCCACTAACAAGGTTGATCAAGTCTTGTTAACGAACTCATTCCGAATAACATGGAACCGGAGAAATTTCAAATAACACTATGTTACCTCAACGGGGATATGCACATCCCTAATAATAAGAATATCATATTTCTTCTTGATAGTAGGAAGAGGAAATTCAAAACCTCCAAATATAATCGATGGAATTTTTCCAATAGAGTTGATACTATGAACTTGAGGTTGTTTCCTCGGAAAGTGTACCATATGCTCATTACCATTAACATGAAAAGTGACATTGCCTTTAGTGCAATCAATAATAGCCCCTGCAATATTCAAAAAGGGTCTTCCAAGAATAATAGACATACTATCATCCTCGGGAATATCAAGAATAACAAAGTCTATTAAAATAGTAACGTTTGCAACTACAATAGGCACATCCTCACAAATACCGACAGGTACAGTAGTTGATTTATCAGCCATTTGCAAAGATATTTCAGTAGGTGTCAACTTATTCAAATCAAGTATACGATATAAAGAGAGAGGCATAACACTAACACCGGCTCCAAGATCACGTAAAGCAGTTTTAACATAGTTTCTTTTAATGGAGCATGGTATAGTGGGTACTCCTGGATCTCCAAGTTTCTTTGGTATTCCACCCTTAAAAGTATAATTAGCAAGCATGGTGGAAATTTCAGCTTCCGGTATCTTTCTTTTATTTGTAACAATATCTTTCATATACTTAGCATAAGGATTCATTTTGAGCATATCAGTTAATTGCATACGCAAAAAGATAGGTCTAATCATTTCAGCAAAGCGCTCAAAATCCTCATCATCCTTTTTCTTGGATGGTTTGGGAGGAAAAGGCATAGGTTTATGAACCCATGGTTCTCTTTCTTTACCGTGTTTCCTAGCAACAAAGTCTTTCTTATCATAACGTTGATTCTTTGATTGTGGGTTATCAAGATCAACAGTAGGTTCAATTTCTCTATCATTATCATTACTAGGCTGAGCATCATCATGAACATTATCATTAACATTATCAATAGTTTCAAGTTCATTACCAGATTGTGTTTCAGCATCAGAGATAGAAATATCATTTGGATTCTCAGGTGTTTCAATAACAGGTTCACTAGAAGTATGCAAAGTCCTATCATTTTTATTTTTCTTCCTTTTAGAAGGACTAGGTGCATCCACATTATTTCTCTGAGAATCTTGCTCAATTCTCTTAGGATGGCTTTCAGGATACAAAGGTTCCTGAGTCACTCTACCACCTCTAGTCATAACTCTAACAACATTATCATTATTCTTACTATTAAATTCATTAAGCAAATCATTTTGAGCTTTAGTTACTTGTTCTACTCGAGTGGTAACCATAGAAGCATGTTTACTAATAACTTTAAGTTCACCTTTGACATTAGCCATATAATCACCCAAGTGTTCAAGCATATTTGAATTGTATTTCAATTGTCTACCAAAATAAGCATTAAAATCTTCTTGCTTAGCCATAAATTTATCAAACTCATCTAAACATGGGCTAGCAAACTTAGTAAATGGGATTTTAGCTTTATCATATCTATAGAGAGAATTTACCTTTACTACCTTGTCGGGTCATCAAGACCATGAGTTTCTTCAATAGGTGAAGGATTAAGATCATATGTTTCTTCAATAGGCGGTAAATTAAGACCATGTATTTCTTCAATAGGAGGTAAATTCTTAACATCTTCATCTTTAATACCTTTTTCTTTCATAGATTTCTTTTCCTCTTGCATATCTTCAGGACTGAGAAATAGAATACCCCTCTTCTTCGGAGTTGGTTTAGGAATAGGCTCAGGAGCTGGCTCAGGAAGTGTCCAACTATTTTCATTTGTCAACATATTATTCAATAGAACTTCAGATTCATCCGGTGTTCTTTCCCTGAAAACAGAACTAGCACAACTATCCAGGTAATCTCTGGAGGCATCGATTAGTCCATTATAAAAGATATCAAGTATTTCATTTTTCTTAAGAGGATGATCAGGAAAAACATTAAGTAACTCGAGAAGCCTCCCCCAAGCTTGTGGGAGACTCCCTTCTTCAATTTGCACAAAATTATCTATATCCCTTAAAGCAGCTTGTTTCTTATGAGCAGGAAAATATTTAGCAGAGAAGTAATAAATCATATCCTGGGGACTCAATACATCTCCATCGTATCTAATTTTCCAAACACTTTTGCCCTTGTTTTGGACTCTAACTTGCATGATTTGAATGGAACTTATCCGGACTGACACGGTTTTCAGCAAAATTACCATGGTGTTATTTATGTGCAGAAACAAACGTTCTCAGAATGACCTGAAACTTCACGGGGCAACTTTTTGGAAAATATAAAAAATACCTGCAAAAGATGAAGGCCAGGGGCCCACCACCTGTCCACGAGGGTGGGGGGCGCGCCCCCTACCTCGTGGGCCTCCTGGAGCTCCTCCGACTCCAACTCCAACTCTATATATTGTGTTTCGAGGAGAAAAATACCAGAGAGAAGAATTCATCGTGT
Organism: Triticum monococcum; assembly: GCA_034509565.1. Classification (NCBI taxonomy): domain Eukaryota; kingdom Viridiplantae; phylum Streptophyta; class Magnoliopsida; order Poales; family Poaceae; genus Triticum; species Triticum monococcum. The sequence goes on along the minus strand of CM067841.1, from coordinate 571,185,939 downwards.
TTTACGATACGGAGCCGCCACCAAGCCCTAAAACCTCTCGGGAGGGCTGATCTGGAGTCCGTTCGGGGCTCCCAAGAGGGGAATCCGTCGCCATCGTCATCATCAACCATCCTCCATCACCAATTTCATGATGCTCACCGCCGTGCGTGAGTAATTCCATCATAGGCTTGCTGGGCGGTGATGGGTTGGATGGGATCTATCATGTAATCGAGTTAGTTTTGTTAGGGTTTGATCCCTAGTATCCACTATGTTCTGAGATTGATGTTACTATGACTTTGCTATGCTTAATGCTTGTCACTAGGGCCCGAGTGCCATGATTTCAGATTTGAACCTATTATGTTTTCATCAATATATGAGTGTTCTTGATCCTATCTTGCAAGCCTATAGTCACCTATTATGTGTTATGATCTGTTAACCCCGAAGTGACAATAATCGGGATACTTACCGGTGATAACCGTAGTTTGAGGAGTTCATGTATTCACTATGTGTTAATGCTTTGTTCCGGTACTCTATTAAAAGGAGGCCTTAATATCTCTTAGTTTCCGTAAGGACCCCGCTCCCACGGGAGGGTAGGACAAAAGATGTCATGCAAGTTCTTTTCCATAAGCACGTATGACTATATTCGGAATACATGCCTACATTACATTGATGAACTGGAGCTAGTTCTGTGTCACCCTGGGTTATGACTGTTACATGATGAACCGCATCCGGCATAATTCTCCATCACCGATTCATTGCCTATGAGCTTTCCATATATTGTTCTTCGCTTATTTACTTTTCCGTTGCTATTGCTATCATCACTACAAAATACCAAAAACATTACTTTTACTACTGTTACCTTTTGCTATCATTACCACTACTATCATATTACTTTGTTGCAGATACTAAGTTTCCAGGTGTGGTTGAATTGACAACTCAACTGCTAATACTTGAGAATATTCTTTGGCTCCCCTTGTGTCGAATCAATAAATTTGGGTTGAATACTTTACCCTCGAAAACTGTTGTTCCCCTATACTTGTGGGTTATCAAAACTATTTTCTGGCGCTGTTGCCGGGGAGCATAGCTCTATTCTTTGAGTCACTTGGGATTTATTTCTACTTATCATTATGAAGAACTTGAAAGATCCAAGAACCAAGATTTATCCCTCAACTATGAGGGGAGGTAAGGAACTGCCATCTAGCTCTGCACTTGATTCACCTTCTGTTTTGAGTAAGCTTGCGACACTTAAACCTGCTTCTGCTATTCGTTCTAATATTTCGCATGTTATTGATGATGCTACTTCTGCTATCCATGATACTTATGATGAAACTACTTCTATGCTTGATACTACTGTGCCACTTGGTGAATTTCTTGATGAACAACTTACTAGGGCTAGAGAGATTGAAAATATTGAATCTAATAATACTGATGAAATTGATGATGAAGACTTACCTGTTATTCTTGAGGGTTATGTTTTTGATAAAGAAGCTTCTTTAGCTATTTTAGCTTGCAAAGATGGATACAAACTTAAGAGGTTATTAGCTAAATGGAATAAGCAATCTCTAAATGCTAGGATGAAACGTGGCCCTGCTTTTGCTACTTCACCTATCTGTGTTACCGATAAGGATTATGAATTCTTTGTTGATCCTGATATAATTACTTTGGTTGAATCTCATCCTTTTCATGGCTATGAATCTGAAACTGTTGTGGCACATCTTACTAAATTAAATGATATAGCCACCCTGTTCACTACTGGCGAGAGAACTCATTACTTTTATATCCTTAAAATATTTCCGTTCTCATTAAAGGGTGATGCTAAGATATGGTTTAATTCTCTTGAGCCTGGTTGTGTGCGTAATCCCCAGGATATGATTTATTACTTCTCTGCTAAATATTTCCCAACTCATAAGAAACAAGCTGCTTTAAGGGATATATATAATTTTGTGCAAATTGAAGAAGAGAGTTTCCCACAAGCTTGGGGGAGGCTTCTCCAATTACTTAATGCTTTGCCTGATCATCCTCTTAAGAAAAATGAAATACTTGATATCTTTTATAATGGACTAACCGATGCCTCTAGAGATTACCTTGATAGTTGTGCTGGTTCTGTTTTCAGGGAAAGAACACCAGATGAAGCTGAAATTCTATTGAATAATATGTTGACAAATGAAAATAATTGGACACCTCCGGAGCCAATTCCTGAGCCTATTCCTAAACCAACTCCGAAGAAGAGGGGTATCCTATTTCTCAGTCCTGAAGATATGCAAGAGGAAAGAAATCTATGAAAGAAAAAGGTGTTAACGCTGAAGATGTTAAGAATTTACCTCCTATTGAAGAAATACATGGTCTTAATTTACCGTATGTTGAAGAAACATATGATCTTGATCCTTTACCTATTGAAGAAACTCATGGTATTGATAACCCGACACAGGTAGTAAAGGTAAATTCTCTCTATAGATATGATAAAGCTGAAATCCCATTTACTAAGTTTGCTAGCCCATGTTTAGATGAGTTTGATAAATTTATGGCTAAGTAAGAAAATTTTAATGCTTATTTTGGTAGACAATTGCAATACAATTCAAATATGCTTGAACACTTGGGTGATTATATGGCTAATGTCAAAGGTGAACTTAAACTTATTAGTAAACATGCTTCTATGGTTACAACTCGAGTAGAACAAGTAATTAAAGCTCAAAATGATTTGCTCAATGAATTGAATAGTAAGGATAATGATAATGTTGTTAGAGTTATGACTAGAGGTGGTAGAGTGACTCAGGAACCTTTGTATCCCGAAGGCCATCCTAAGAGAATTGAGCAAGATTCTCAGAGAAATAATGTGGATGCACCTAGTCCTTCTAAAAGGAAGAAAAATAAAAATGATAGGACTTTGCATACTTCTAGTGAACCTGTTATTGAACCACCTGAGAATCAAAATGATATTTCTATTTCTGATGCTGAAACTCAATCTGGTAATGAACCTGAAACTAGTGATAATGTTAATGATAATGTTCATGATGATGCTCAGCCTAATAATGATAATGATATTGAAATTGAACCTGCTGTTGACCTTGATAACCCACAATCAAAGAATCGACGTTATGATAAGAAAGACTTAGGAAACACGGTAAAGAAAGAGAACCATGGGTTCAGAAACCCATGCCTTTTCCTCCCAAACCATCCAAGAAAAAGGATGATGAGGATTTTGAGCGCTTTGCTGAAATGATTAGACCTATCTTTTTGCGTATGCGATTAACTGATATGCTCAAAATGAATCCTTATGCTAAGTATATGAAAGAAATTGTTACAATTAAGAGAAAGATACCGGAAGCTGAAATTTCCACCATGCTTGCTAATTATACTTTTAAGGGTGGAATACCAAAGAAACTTGGAGATCCTGGTGTACCAACTATACGATGCTCCATTAAAAGAAACTATGTTAAAACTACTTTATGTGATCTTGGAGCCGGTGTTAGTGTTATGCCTCTCTCTTTATATCGTATACTTGATTTGAATAAGTTGACACCTACTGAAATATCTTTGCAAATGGCTGATAAATCAACTGCTATACCTGTCAGTATTTGTGAGGATGTGTGTGTTGTAGTTGCAAACGTTACTATTTTAACGGACTTTGTTATTCTTGATATTCCCGAGGATGATAGTATGTATATTATTCTTGGCAGACCCTTTTTGAATACTGCAGGGGCTGTTATTGATTGCACTAAAGGCAATGTCACTTTTCATGTTAATGGTAATGAGCATACGGTACACTTTCCGAGGAAACAACCTCAAGTTCATAGTATCAACTCTATTGGAAAATTCGATCGATTAAATTTGGAGGTTTTGAATTTCCTCTTCCTACTGTCACGAAGAAATATGATATTCTTATTATTGGGGATGTGCATATCCCCATTGAGGTAACATAGTGTTATTCGAAATTTCTCGGGTTCCATGTTATTCGGAATGAGTTCGTTAACAAGACTTGATCAACCTTGTTAGTGGATTCCTTTTGATGATCATGAGATGGATGAAACTAGAAGGCACAACCTTCTATGCACTCCTTTTACTTTCTATTATTTATATTAAATAAAATAAACAGTAATTTTTTTTGTCTGTTATCTGATTATCTGTGCAATATAAAATATTCCGAAAATAAAAGTTCTCCAAATACCCTGAAATTTAAATATGATTTTTTTCTGGAATATTTGAGAATATTTGGCACTGAGAACACAACAGGGGGGTCAACCACCTGCCCACGAGGGTGGAGGGCGCACCCCCTGCCTCGTGGGCCCACGGTGGCCCTGCTCTACTTATCCTTTCACCCACACACTCCTTCTTCCTCCCCCAAACATGAATATCCAGCTCAAACCCGAGTCCAAGTTCATTTTGCTGCCATTTTCGATCTCCTTGCTCAAAGCACCTCTCACAAAATTGCTTGGGAGATTTTTTTCCTTGGTATGTGACTCCTCCATTGGTCCAATTAGTTTTTGTTCTAGTGATTTATTCATTGAAAATTTTTGCTGCTTAGGTGACCCTGTTCTTGAGCTTGCATGTCAAATTTATATGGTTCCAAGTAGTTTTGATGCATGATATAGGCCCTAGGCACTTGTAGGAGTAGTTGCTATCAATATTATTGAGTTTGGTTTACTTTTATTTTGAAGTTACTAAAAATTTCAGAATTTTTCAGAAAATGATGAAGAGACTTTTGAGGGGCTCATCGAGCCGAAGCCTAAGTATAATCTGCCTCGCACCGCGGAGGTTCGGTCGTGTGAATGGCCTTCCGATGATTTCTTGAGAGCAGTCGGGATTTCTGAAGATTTTCATGAATTGGCTAAGAATGCAGGCCTCACTGCTTTCCTCCACGACCAATGCTATGAGTATCTCTTACTCACAAATATATTTGTGCAAAACTTTCATTTCCATTCTAGGAGCTCACCACCTACGGTGGAGTTTCATTTATATGATGAGCATAAGGAGATGTCACTTTATGATTTTGGTTGGGTTTGTTTAGTCCCTTTCGAGGGCAAGACAGAGGAACCACATTGCGAGGATGTGGATGGGTTTATTGATACTATAACTATAGGGGAAACAAGGAAGGTTTCCGATGCACGAACCACTAGCATACATTTTTCCTGTTTTACGCTATTTTGCATTATTTGCTTGTCGTTGTTTAATTGGCCGCGGAAACTGTGGAAACCTTAGTGTCCCTGATATTATTATTTTTCTCCACAGTTTATACGGTGATAACTCTATTAGTATGGGCGGCATTATTGCCAAACGGTTAAGTCTGAACCGTACAAAGGGCCCCGTCTTTGGAGGCATCTATGCTTCATGCCTAGCTGCACATTTTAACATACCTATTCGGCATTATGAGAAGGAAGAAAAAGTGCTGCCTCGTGTTTATTTGGATTATAAAAGCATGGTGGCACATGATTTTATTGTTAAGAATAGGGAAGGAGAGCTTAAATACAAATTTTTCTTTCATAAACATCATCCTGAGACTATTACCCTGCCCGCTCCTTCTTTGTTTGATTTATCTGCAGGCCAGTACCGTGTTCCGTTAGAGGCTATTCACGCCTACCGGAACCCTGCACCAGCCATGGAGCCAGAGCCGGAACCACAAGTTGATCCTTCACGACTGTCTAATTACCAGTGGGATCCGGAGATGATTGCCAGCCAGTGGCAATCGGAGTCTTCTTCTTCATCGCAGTATGACCCCAACTATTATTGTAGATATCCGCCAGGCCAGCCGTGGCCATAGACCAACTTAGGCCAAAAGCCTAAGCTTGGGGAGTATGTATTTCTCACTGACATTACATTTATGTTCACACACTCATTGCTAGATGTTGGTGCTCATACGTTTTCATTGTATCATCCATGCTAGTTTAATTTCCTTTTTTATGCTTTCTTCTTGTGTGTTTGATAAACCTTAAGAAAAACAAAAATATTAGTTGTAGCTTTTAATTAGTTTACTTTCCATGCTTGTACTAGTAATTAAAAAGAAAACCCAAAAAGATTTCTTGTTCTTCTTTTACTTGTTGGGAGCTCTCTCGTGTAAATAGTTTTATTTCTTTTCTTTTCTTTGGGGGTCGATAGGAGAAGACCATAATTGTCGGTGTACTAAAGTAGGGGTACCTTAGTATCCCGAACTTGTGCACGGGCAGTCGCAGCGACCCGCGGCAAGGCTTGCCGGGTGACCGCCAAGACCCTGCATGGTTCCTTTAGGAGCCATTCAAGAACAAAGTAAACAAGCCCCGGCAAGAGGAGCTTGCCGGGAAGGAGACAAGGCCCCGGCAAGGAGAGCTTGCCGGGAAGGAGACGAGACCCCGGCAAGAAGAGCTTGCCGGGAAGACCAACCAAAGCATCTCAAGAAGCTCGCTGCGGCGCACTGCGCGCCCCGACAAGGCCCGGTGAGCGACAAGCTCCCGGACGCAACACGACAACATCCGCGGCAAGGCACTTGCCGCGGCAAGCTACTACCCCGCAGCACCACGCTCCAGCTCACCCACGAACGTGTCGCCCTGGGACCATTCCTGGCGTACGTGGCGGGAGGCTGTGCAGCCGGGGGCATGCGGTGGCAAGCAGGCGCTGACAAGTAGCCATCGTGGCAAACGGTGGCGTTCCTAGCGGTCCCTCTCTGGGCCGTCAAGGTGACACAGACGGGCATTTAATGCCCTTGTCCCCTACCGTCAGAGTTAGGTAGGATACGACTGTAGCAGGCGGTGGCGCCAACTACCACCCCTTTTACATTTTTACCCTAACCTCTGTTGCCACGTGTCGGTGACCCCTTAGACATATAAAAGGAGGCCCATGCGCAACAGAGAGAGGAGGACAGCCATTCTCACGCTCGGTCTCGCCAGCTGCTCGAGTGTACTGTACCACTCGTCGCTCCCAAGCAAGAACTCAATACAACCACCAAAGCAGGAGTAGGGTTTTACGCATCCGTGCGGCCCGAACCTGGGTAAACCGATCGTCTCGCTCGTGTGTTTCGCCTCAATCTGCTCTTTGTGCATCCACCGCCCCCTGCCGAACCAAAAGGGGCTCGGTCCGCCGATCCCCATAGGTGTGCGAGGGATCAGCAACCCCCGACAATAATTAAATTGTTGAAGTGGATCTTGTATGCATACTTGTTGATCTGACAAAAGAGCCCATATTGCCTTGTCCTCTCCTGTTTATTGAATGCTTGCAGATTCTAGCTTAGTCCAATGCACGTGCACTATTATTATTCTTCACATCACTCGGTCGTGCAAGTGAAAGGCAATTATGACGATATATGATGGACTGACTGAGATAAGAAAGGTTGGTATGAACTCGACCTCTTTTGTTTTTGTAAATATGATTAGTTCATCGTTCCTGATTTAGCCTATTATGAATAAACATGTTTGCAATGACAACTAGAGATCATAGTTTCTTATGCCATGCTCGATTAGCTATGAGTTATAATGGTTTACCTTGCGTGCCAACATGCTATTGAAATGGTTATGATTTGGTATGATAGGGTGGTATCCTCCTCTGAATGATTTAAGTGACTTAACTTGGCACATGTTCACGCATGTAGTTGAAACAAAATCAACATAGCCTTCACGATATTTATGTTCATGGTGGATTATATCCTACTCATGCTTGCATTCGGTGTTGATTAATTTTAATGCATGTTCATGACTGTTGTCGCTCTCTAGCTGGTCGCTTCCCGGTCTTTTGCTAGCTTTCACCTGTACTAAGCGGGAATACTGCTTGTGCATCCAACTCCATAAACCCCAAAGTTATTCCATACGAGTCCACCATACCTACCTATATATGGTATCTACCTGCCGTTCCAAGTAAATTTGTATGTGCCAAACTCTAAACCTTCAAATAAATATCCTGTTTTGTATGCTCAAATAGCTCATGTATCAACCAGGGCTGTCTGTATCTTCCATGTTAGGCGGGTTATTCTCAAGAGGAGTGGACTCCGCTCCTCACTCACGAGAAAGTGGCTGGTCACCGGGATGCCCAGTCCCGTGCTTTATGTAAACTAAATCAAAATAATTGCAAACAAAACTCCCCTTGGGACTCTTGTTAGTTGGAGGCACTTGTTGTTTCGAGCAAGCCATGGATTGATGCTTGTTGCTGGAAAGGGGAGTATAAACTTTACCATTCTGTTTGGGAACCGCCTATAATGTGTGTAGCATGGAAGATATTGCCATCTCTTGGTTATTATCTTGACAATGAAAGTATACCACTCAAAATATTATTTATCTCTATTTCAAAACCGAGCTCTGGTACCTCTACAAATCCCTGCTTCCCTCTGCGAAGGGCCTATCTATTTACTTTCATGCTGAGTCATCATCCTCTTATTAAAAAAGCACCAGTTGGAGAGCACCGCTATCATTTGCATTCATTATTGTTAGTTTATATTGAGTATGACTTGACTGGATCTCTTTTACCATGAATTACAATGCCTAGTCAGTCCTTGGTCTTTAAAGGTGCTCTGCATTTATGTTTTGCGGTCTCAGAATGGGCTAGCGAGATACCATCTTGTTACATCATATTATGATTGTTTTGAGAAAGTGTCATCATCCGAGATTTATTATTATTGCTCGATGCTATTGATATGAGTAAACTTGAGACCTAAGAGTTATTGCGAATGTGGTTAGTTATAATCTTTGCTAAAAACCTGAATGCTGGCTTTACATATTTACAACAACAAGAGCAAACAGAGTTTTTAAAAGTTTTTCTTTATCACTTTTAGTTTGTCAACTGAATTGCTTGAGGACAAGCAAAGGTTTAAGCTTGGGGGAGTTGATACGTCTCTGTCGTATCTACTTTTCCAAACACTTTTGCCCTTGTTTTGGAGTCTAACTTGCATGATTTGAATGGAACTAACCCGGACTGATGTTGTTTTCAGCAGAATTACCATGGTGTTATTTATGTGCAGAAACAAACATTCTCGGAATGACCTGAAACTTCATGGAGCAACTTTTTGGAAAATATAAAAAATACCTGCAAAAGGTGAAGGCCAGGGGGCCCACCACCTATCCATGAGGGTGGGGGCACGCCCCCCTACCTCGTGGGCCCCCTGGAGCTCCTCCAACTCCAACTCTATATATTGTGTTTTAGGGAGAAAAACTAGAGAGAAGAATTCATCGCGTTTTACGATACGGAGCCGCCGCCAAGCCCTAAAGCCTCTCGGGAGGGCTGATCTGGAGTCCGTTCGGGGCTCCGGAGAGGGGAATCCGTCGCCATCGTCATCATCAACCATCCTCCATCACCAATTTCATGATGCTCACTGTCGTGCGTGAGTAATTCCATCATAGGCTTGCTGGACGGTGTTGGGTTGGATGGGATCTATCATGTAATCGAGTTAGTTTTGTTAGGGTTTGATCCTAGTATCCACTATGTTCTGAGATTGATGTTGCTATGACTTTGCTATGCTTAATGCTTGTCACTAGGGCCCGTGTGCCATGATTTCAGATCTGGACCTATTATGTTTTCATCAATATATGAGTGTTCTTGATCCTATCTTGCAAGTCTATAGTCACCTATTATGTGTCATGATCCGTTAACCCCGAAGTGACAATAATCGGGATACTTACCGGTGATGACCGTAGTTTGAGGAGTTCATGTATTCACTATGTGTTAATGCTTTGTTCCGGTACTCTATTAAAAGGAGGCCTTAATATCCCTTAGTTTCCGTAAGGACCCCGCTACCACGGGAGGGTAGGACAAAAGATGTCATGCAAGTTCCTTTCCATAAGCACGTATGACTATATTCAGAATACATGCCCACATTACATTGATGAACTGGAGCTAGTTCTGTGTCACCCTAGGTTATGACTGTTACATGATGAACCGCATCCAACATAATTCTCCATCACCGATTCATTGCCTACGAGCTTTCCATATATTGTTCTTCGCTTATTTACTTTTCCGTTGCTATTGCTATCATCACTTCATAATACCAAAAACATTACTTTTACTATTGTTACCTTTTGCTATCGTTACCACTACTATCATATTACTTTGCTACTAAATACTTTGCTACACATACTAAGTTTCCAGGTGTGGTTGAATTGACAACTCAGCAGCTAATACTTGATAATATCCTTTGGCTCCCCTTGTGTCGAATCAATAAATTTGGGTTGAATACTTTACCCTCGAAAACAGTTGCGATCCCCTATACTTGTGGGTTATCAGGACTATGCACACAACCAGGATCAAGAGAATTAAACCATATCTTAGCATCACCATTTAATGAGAATGGAAATATTTTAAGGATATAAAAGTAGCGAGTTCTCTCATCATTAGTGAACAGGGTGGCTATATCATTTAATTTAGTAAGATGTGCCACAACAGTTTCAGATTCATAGCCATGAAAAGGGTCAGATTCAACCAAAATAATTATATCAAGATCAACAGAGAATTCATATTCCTTATCAGTAACACGGATAGGTGAAGTAGCAAAAGCAGGGTCAGGTTTCATTCTAGCATTAAGAGATTGCTGCTTCGAATTAGCTAATAACCTCTTGAGTTCGTATCTATCTTTGCAAGCTAAAATAGCTAAAGCAGCTTCTTTTTGAAAAACATAACCCTCAGGAATAACAAGTGAGTCTTCATCATCACTTTCATAAATATTATCAGATTCAATATTTTCATTCTCCCTAACCCTAGCAAGTTGTTCATCAAGAAATTCACCAAGTGGCACAGTAGTATCAAGCATAGAAGTAGTTTCATCATAAGTATCATGCATAGCAGGGTGGCATCATCAATAACATGTGACATATCAGAACGAATAGCAGAAGCAGGTTTAGGTGTCGCAAGCTTACTCAAAACAGAAAGTGAATCAGGTGTAGAGCTAGATGGCAGTTCCTTACCTCCCCTCGTAGTTGAGGGATAAATCTTGGTTCTTGGATCTTTCGAGTTCTTCATAATGATAAGCAGATATAAATCCCAAGTGACTCAAAAAATAGAGCTATGCTCCCCGGCAACAGCGCCAGAAAATAGTCTTGAGAACCCACAAGTATAGGGGATCGCAACAGTTTCCGAGGGTAGAGTATTCAACCCAGACACAAGGGGAGCCAAAGAATATTCTCAAGTATTAGCAGCTGAGTTGTCAATTCAACCACACCCGGAAACTTAATATCTGCAGCAAAGTATTTAGTAGCAAAGTAATATGATATAGTGGTAACGGTAGCAAAAGATAACGGTAGCAAAAATAATGTTTTTGGTATTTTGTAGTGATGATAGCAATAGCCACAGAAAAGTAAATAAGCGAAGAACAATATATGGAAAGCTTGTAGGCAATGGACCAGTGATAGATAATTATGCTGGATGCGGTTCATCATGTAACAGTCATAACCTAGGGTGACATAGAACTAGCTCCAATTCATCAATGTAATGTAGGCATGTATTCCAAATATAGTCATACATGCTTATGGAAAAGAACTTGTGTGACATCTTTTGTCCTACCCTCCCGTGGCAGTAGGGTCCTAGCGGAAACTAAGGGATATTAAGGCCTCCTTTTAATAGAGTACCAGACCAAATCATTAACACATAGTGAATACATGAACTCCTCAAACTACGGTCATCACCGGTAAGTATCCTGATTATTGTCACTTCGGGATTAACGGATCATAACACATAATAGGTGACTATACACTTGCAAGATAGGATCAAGAACTCTCATATATTGATGAAAACATAATTGGTTCAGATCTGAAATCATGGCACTCGGGCCCTAGTGACAAGCATTAAGCATAGCAAAGTCATAGCAACATCAATCTCAGAACATAGTGGATACAAGGGATCAAACTCTAACAAAACTAACTCGATTACATGATAGATCTCATCCAACCCATCACCGTCTAGCAAGACTAGGATGGAATTACTCACGCACGGCGGTGAGCATCATGAAATTGGTGATGGAGGATGGTTGATGATGACGATGGCGATGGATTCCCCTCTCCGGAGCCCCGAATGGACTCCAGACCAGCCCACCTGAGAGGTTTTAGGGCTTGGCGGCGGCTCCGTATCGTAAAACGCGATGAATTCTTCTCTCTAATTTTTTTCTCCCCGAAAGCAAATATATAGAGTTGGAGTTGAGGTCGGAGGAGCTCCAGGGGCCCACGAGGTAGGGGGCGCGCCTCGCACCCTCGTGGACAGGTGGTGGGCCCCCTGGTCCTCATCTTTTCCAAGGATTTTTTATTATTTCCGAAAAGATATTCCGTGAAGTTTTAGGTCATTCCGAGAACTTTTGTTTCTGCACATAAATAACACCATAGCAATTCTGCTGAAAACAGCATCAGTCCGGGTTAGTTCCATTCAAATCATGCAAGTTAGAGTCCAAAACAAGGGCAAAAGTGTTTGGAAAAGTAGATACGACAGAGACGTATCATCCATCGACCTACTTCTTACTCCTATATATATATATATATCCATATACCCTGAAAACATCCAGGAGCACCACGAAACTCTATTTTCACCGCCGCAAGCTTCCGTACCCGAGAGATCCCATCTTGGGGCCTTTTTTGGAGCTCCGCCGGAGGGGGTATCGATCACGGAGGGCTTCTACATCAACACCATAGCCTCTCCGATGATGTGTGAGTAGTTTAGTACAGATCTTCGGGTCCATAGTGATTAGCTAGATGGCTTCTTCTCTCTCTTTGGATCTCAATACAATGTTCTCCTCGATTTTCTTGGAGATCTATTCGATGTAACTCTTTTTGCGGTGTGTTTGTCGAGATCCGATGAATTGTGGGTTTATGATCAAGTTTATCTATGAACAATATTTGATTCTTCTCTGAAATCTTTTATGTATGATTGGTTATCTTTGCAAGTCTCTTCGAATCATCAGTTTGGTTTGGCCTACTAGATTGATCTTTCTTGCAATGGGAGAAGTGCTTAGCTTTGGGTTCAATCTTGCGGTGTCCTTTCCCAGTGACAGCAGGGGAAGCAAGGCACGTATTGTATTGTTGCCATCGAGGATAAAAAGATGGGGTTTATATCATATTGCTTGAGTTTATCCCTCTACATCATGTCATCTTGCCTAATGTGTTACTCTGTTCATATGAACTTAATACTCTAGATGCATGCTGGATAGCGGTCGATGTGTGGAGTAATAGTAGTAGATGCAGAATTATTTCGGTCTACTTGTCGCGGACGTGATGCCTATATACATGATCATGCCTAGATATTCTCATAATTATGCACTTTTCTATCAATTGCTCGATAGTAATTTGTTCACCCACCATAATACTTATGCTATCTTGAGAGAAGCCACTAGTGAAACCTATGGCCCCCGGGTCTATCTTTTATCATATAAGTTTCCAATCTATTTTATTTTGCAATCTTTATTTTACTATCTATATCATAAAAATACCAAAAATATTTATCTTATTATCTCTATCAGATCTCACTCTCGTAAGTGACCGTGAAGGGATTGACAACCCCTTTATCGCGTTGGTTGCGAGGTTCTTATTTGTTTGTGTAGGTACGAGGGACTTGTGTGTAGTCTCCTACTGGATTGATACATTGGTTCTCAAAAACGGAGGGAAATATTTACGCTACTTTGCCGCATCACCCTTTCCTCTTCAAGGGAAAACCAACGCAGTGCTGAAGAGGTAGCAAGAAGGATTTATGGCGTCGTTGCCAGGGAGATCTACTCACAAGTCAAGACATACCAAGTACCCATCACAAACTCTTATCCCTCGCATTACATTATTTTCCATTTGCCTCTCGTTTTCCTCTCCTCCACTTCACCCTTGCCGTTTTATTCGCCCTCTTTTCCGCTTGCCTCTTTTTCGTTCATCTTTTTTTTGCCTTTTTGCTTGCTTGTGTGTTGGATTGTTTGTCACGATGGCTCAAGATAATACTAAATTGTGTGATTTTTCCAGTACCAACAATAATGATTTTATTACCACTCCGATTGCTCCCCTTACCGATGCTGAATCTTGTGAAATTAATACTGCTTTGTTGAATCTTGTCATGAAAGATCCATTTTCCGACCTTCCTAGTGAAGATGCCGCTACCCATCTAAACAGCTTTGTTGATTTCTGTGATATGCAAAATAAGAAAGATGTGGATAATGATATTGTTAAATTGAAACTATTTCCGTTTTCGCTTAGAGATCGTGCTAAAACTTGGTTTTCGTCTTTGCCTAAAAATAGTACTGATTCTTGGAACAAGTGCAAAGATGCTTTTATCTCTAAGTATTTTCCTCCTGCTAAGATCATCTCTCTTAGAAACGATATTATGAACTTTAAGCAACTTGATCATGAGCATGTTGCACAAGCATGGGAGAGGATGAAATTAATGATTCATAATTGCCCTACACATGGTTTGAATTTGTGGATGATCATACAAAATTTTATGTTGGATTGAATTTTGCTTCTAGAAATCTTTTAGATTCGGCCACGGGAGGCACTTTTATGGAAATCACTTTAGGAGAAGCTACCAAACTCCTAGATAATATTATGGTTAATTATTCTCAATGGCACACAAAAAGATCTACTAGTAAAAAGGTCCATGCTATAGAAGAAATTAATGTTTTGAGTGGAAAGATGGATGAACTTATGAAATTGTTTGCTAACAAGAGTGTTTCTTCTGATCCTAATGATATGCCTTTGTCTAATTTGATTGAGAATAATAATGAATCTATGGATGTGAATTTTGTTGGTAGGAACAATTTTGGTAACAATGCGTATAGAGGAAACTTTAATCCTAGGCCCTTTCCTAGTAATTACTCTAATAATTATGGTAATTCCTACAACAATTCTTATGGAAATTATAATAAGATGCCCTCTGATTTTGAATCTAGTATTAAAGAATTTATTAGTTCGCAAAAGAGTTTCAATGCTTTGATTGAAGAAAAATTGTCTAAGATTGACGAGTTGGCTAGGAACGTGGATAGAATTTCTCTTGATGTTGATTCTTTGAAACTTAGATCTGTTCCACCTAAGCATGATATCAATGAGTCCCTCAAAGCCATGAGAATTTCCATTGATGAGTGCAAAGAAAGAACCGCTAGGATGCGTGCTAAAAAAGATTGTTTTATAAAAGCGTGTTCTTCTAGTTTTGATGAAGATCTAAAAGTGATTGATGTGTCTCCTATTAAATCTTTGTTTTGCAATATGAATCTTGATAATGATGGGACTGGAGATGAGTCAACTTTAGTTAAAAGGCGTCCCAATGATTCGAAGTTTTTAGATCTTGATGCAAAAAATGGTAAAAGTAGTATTGGAGAGGTCAAAACTTTACATAGCAATGAACCCATTATTTTGGATTTCAAGGAATTTAATTATGATGATTGCTCTTTGATAGATTGTATTTCCTTGTTGCAATCCGTGCTAAATTCTCCGCATGCTTATAGTCAAAATAAAGCTTTTACCAAACATATCTTTGATGCTTTAATGCAATCATATGAAGAAAAGCTTGAATTAGAAGTTTCTATTCCTAGAAAACTTCATGATGAGTGGGAACCTACTATTAAAATAAAAATAAAGATCATGAATGCTATGCTTTATGTGATTTGGGTGCTAGCGTTTCCATGATACGTCTCCGTCATATCTACTTTTCCAGACACTTTTGCCCTTGTTTTGGACTCTAACTTGCATGATTTGAATGGAACTAACCCGGACTGACGTTGTTTTCAGCAGATTGCCATGGTGTTATTTTTGTGCAGAAATAAAAGTTCTCAGAATGACCTGAAAATCAACGGAGAATTATTTTGGGATATATAAAAAATACTGGAAGGAATATCCATGTCAGGGGGGCCTCCACCTGTCCACGAGGGTGGGGGCGCGCCCGACCTCCGGGGCGCGCCCCCTGCCTCGTGGGCCCCCTGACGCTCCACCGACCTTAACCCTGACTCCATATATTCACTTTCAGGGAGAAAAAACCCAGAGAGAAGGATTCATCACGTTTTACGACACGGAGCCGCCGCCAAGCCCTAAACTCTCTCGGGAGGGCTGATCTGGAGTCCGTTCGGGGCTTCGGAGATGGGAATCTGTCGGCATTGTCATCATCAACCATCCTCCATCACCAATTTCATGATGCTCACCGCCGTGCGTGAGTAATTCCATCGTAGGCTTGCTGGACGGTGATGGGTTGGATGAGATTTATCATGTAATCGAGTTAGTTTTGTTAGGGTTTGATCCCTAGTATCCGCTATGTTCTGAGATTGATGTTGCTATGACTTTGCTATGCTTAATGCTTGTCACTAGCACTACAAAAAAATACACTTCCGTGATGATACGTGTTTGTCACAGTAGGTCGCGTTTTCTGTCATGCATGTACATCCATGATGATTTTATGACAGAATCAAGATAGTCATACCTGTGTTGTCGTAGAAGTGTTCCATGACATTACCAAAATTATCATCACAGAAGTGTCCACTTCCATGACGATAAATCGCGTGTCACAGAAGTGCTTTCGTCAAGGGTGACCGACACGTGGCATCCACCATAACGGAACGCCGTTAAGCTATCGGGTCAGCTTTTGGATCCGATAACCCGTTAACAGCCCTGACCAATGGGGATTTTCCACATGTAAAATCATCATTGGATGGAGGAAACATGTGTCGGCTCATCGCTGGGACAGATATCATCCACTCATTGGATAGAAGGCGCCTATGATACGTCCACACGTGGCACGGCCCAACAGAGGCCCATTCCTGTGAAAATGGCGGCCCATTTGACTTGGTCTAAAGGTGGCGGGCTGGCCCATGGAAAGCCTGTTAACGGCATGTTCACATATAGCCCATTTACAGCCCGCTAACCCAAGGCCCATTATGCCCTATTCGAATTAGGCCCAGTAGCGTCATCTGGGCCATCCAATATGATTCTAGCCCGTTTTCACTTCTGTTCCATGTATGGCCCATGACGTCTTTCGGCCCATATGAGGCCCTATGTAACTCTTGGCCTATTAACGGCCCGTGGTGAAACTGGCCCGTAATGAACAGTGTATCACTTTACACCCATTAACGGCCCGTGATGAAACTGGCCCGAAAGAACAGTGTATCACTTTATACCCATTAATGGCCCATTATTCTGTTGGGACGTTTCCAGCCCATGTTATCTTTCGGCCTTCTCAGAGCCCATTTATTCTTGGGCTATTTTCCAGCATTCGTTTACTTACGGCCCGTTACTGTCATTTTCTGCTTGTGGGCCAAATTCAGCCCGTGGTTACAGCCGGCTCATTTGTGGTCCGTTAATACGTTGGGCCGTTTTCATAGCGTCATCAAATACGGCCTATTAACGATGGCCCGTTATGGTCGGACCATGAACGGACGATTCCAACTCTAGCCCATTTATGGCCAGAATGCGGTCTGTTTAGCCCATGTTTAGCCAATCGATCATACGACCCGTATAAGGCCCATTGATGATACGGCCCGTAGAAGGCCCATTGTTTCTACGGCCCATAGAAGGCCCACTGTTTCTACGGCCCGTAGAAGGCCCACTGTTAATACGGCCCATAGAAGGCCCACTGTTTCTACAGCCCATAGGAGGCCCAGTGTCACTACAGTAAATATTATCCCATGGTTATTGTGGCCTAGTTTTCAAAAATAGGTTATTGCAGCCACTAGCAAACCGCAGAAAAAGAACTGCACTGACTACGAGCAAACAAATAAACAAGATAACAAGGAAATAAATAAGCAAGCAACTTACACTAGGCTATCACAGCTATTACACATATTACATCCACGGGGCATCAAAGTTTGCCACCAGTGCAAATATAGGGAACACAACAGCATATAAACGCCGCAGCAAAACAAGTCTAGAACTGAAGCCACTTCAGAAGAGCTCAAGAAACAATATCCTGGGTGCCCATAATGCTGGCAAGATGCTTAGCAAGCTTATTAACTTTCTTTTGTTTGGCGCTTAAGTCCTCCAGCGCTTGCTGTTGCACCAGAAAGTATGAATCTGAATTCTGTAGGGACTTCCTCAGTCCTTCGGCTTCCTGTCGCATAACATATGATGGATGTCTTTCAACTTGAAGTTGAGACTCAAGAAGCCGAACTGATTCAGGCAACGAGTTCGAAGAGCTGGTGCCTGCAGTGGTAGCCAGTAACTCGAACACTACATCAAGACAGGACTTTGGGGTTGTCTCAGTGTCTTCAATATAGTTTTTGTCAGCTTTCTGGGAGACCAACAGGGATTTCTCACCATCTTGAACCTTATCTGCATTACTTCCTTTACCATTGCATAATAGGGTACTCTTCTCCAATATTTTATCCGCGTTCTAAAAGAGAAACAAACAAACACATCTCAGGTTTACAATGTAGTATATGAAACTCATTTTGGTAAACCAGTTCAGTAGTAAGGTGGACAGGATAACAGCATGAAACAAACATATATATATGTAGTATGGTCACTGTATGGTCTATATCATTCTAGTTTATGTTGCTGAATCAAGATAGATACAGTTCGAATCATATCTATTTAAGACAAAGCAGCATAGACAGAATATAAGTGTGGGAAACTACAGAGCAATAACAACACTTGTAATGTGCATGGCATGAGAACATAACTGTTTATTCAATTGAAACTGAAATCAACATAAAGCAAGTTACAACAGCAAACAACCAAACACGTTGAAGAAACAGGTTTAAAACATACCTGTTGTGCCATTGGAGTTTCAATTGCATCCTTCAAATTTGAAATTAGTTGGTATCAGTAAATACAGTGATGCAAGAGCAAAGTAGTATGAACCATAGCTACGGAACCTGTCCTGAGAACAATTCTTCTTCTGCTTTAAGCGTTGACTTCGGGTTCGGAGTGGTGGTCCTCGTGATTTGGGCACTGCAGTTGCCTTACTAACTGCTCGTGTTTAGGTGCTCTGTGGTGGAGACGGTGTTGTGTCAACGGGAACTGGGTGTCTATCTGCTGGGGTTGGGGTTAGAAGGGGTGTAGCTGGTTCTCTGTCCAACTGGGTAGGGGTACAATCTGCATGAGTGTGGGTTATGTGTGGTGGGACTGGTTCTTGGGCAAGTACAACCGTGGTTCTATCTGCATCGACAGGTAGCACGATCTTTTCTGAAGACCGTGTTTTTACTCCCACAGATACTGCCATCAGTCCCTCCAATTGAAATGGCTGATAAACAAGAAAGGAAATTTAATGTACAGACATTGTAAGATAGACAGGTGCAATGGATGGTAGGGAAGAAAACAGGGCATGAAATAATTCACATTTATGTTGTCTAAGCAAACAGAATAGCAGGACATAATTTCACATATATGATGGCTAATTAAACAGGATCGCATGACGCAATTTCACATGTATGATGGCTAACTAAATAGGATAGAATGACATACTTCAAAAGATGATGATTATGTAAACAGGATGACATGATATAACTATACGATGTGTCTATTAAAGTGGTTGGCATGCCATAAATCACAAACATGCCGTCGATGGAAACACGATGGCATGATATAATTCACGGATAGAATGACATAATTTAAAATATGATGACTATGTAAACAGGATGAGATGATATAACTATATTATGTCTTTTGAAAATGGGTTGGCATGCCATAATTCAGATACATGCCGTCTATGTAAACATCATGGCATGACATAATTCAGTTATATGATTTATATACTAAGGAAGTGAGCAGAGGGCAATCGCATATATGATGTGTCAACTAAGGAGATGGCATTCAATATTGTGTATATGATGTAAAAACTAAGCATTGCAATACAACATATGCATTATATGAGTAATATAACCCTGCCAAGTTTGAGCATACACCTCAGGGGGATAATAGGACTGGTCATCTGGCTCTGAATCCTCCTCTGAAGAGCTATATGTAACCAGCAAGATATCTGCTTTAGCAGGTAGCATTGTCTGCTCTGAAGACCTTGTTTTCACTCCAGATTTCTCCATCACCAATTCAAATGGTTGATGCACACGAAGAGCAGTTGAATATACAAACATTGTCGACAAAAGCAATGAGAAATACAAAAAAAGGATGGCATGATATAAGTCACATATATGACGCTTGCCTAAACAGCATGGCATTGCATAATTCACATACATAATGCCTTGCAACAAGATAACATTGCATAATTCACATATATAATGTCTTGCAACAAGATGGCATTGCATAATTCACATATATGGTAATTAGACACTAAGCAAGTGGCATTCACACAAAGCATGTCTAAACTAAGCAAATGTCATAGCAATGCAAGATACCATACGCACGATATGAGCAACATAACCCTGCCAAGTTAGGGCATGCATCTCGGGGGGTAAATATGACTGGTCATCTGTCTCTGAATCCTCCTCTGAGGAGCTATCTATAACCAGCAAGACATGCGCTTCGTCAGATAGCATTGTCTGCTCCGAAGACCTTGTTTCCACTCCAGATTTTTCCATGGCCGTGCCGAATGGCTGATGCACAGGAAGAGTAATTGAATGTACTAAAATTGTTGAAAAATTTAACACATAATAAAAAATGATGGCATGATAATTCACATATAAGATGATGGGCTAACCAGGGTGGCATTGCAAAATTCACATATATGATGCCTGGCTAGACAAGATGGCATTGCATGATTCACATATACGATAAAGAAACTAAACAGATGGCATTGACACAAAGCATGTCTAAACTAAGCAGATGACATCTTTAATGTATACAGTAAGCAATGCAAGGCACCAAATGCATGATATTACCAACATCAGCATGCCAAGTTAGAGCGAAGACCTCATGGGGTAAATAGGAGTGGTCTTCTCCTTCTGAATCCCCCTCAGAACAGTTATCATCCTCTTAATTACGATCCGAAATGGGTGGAGGGGGGCTGCCTTTGCGCCCTCCATGGAACGACGTCTGCATGAAATTTTATTGCCACGCAAGGCTAGTCTCTTTTGCTCTACATGATCAGTTCCATTGTGTACAATAACTAGCATGCATAGGAATAAAACATAGTGAGATTATGTAAGGAGTGCATGCACAAATCCAGAGTTATGGTAGAAAACTATGGATAGACCCAAAACCAATGATAGCAGGCAGATAATAGCTTTAGTTAAAAAATACAGATAATGGCTCCTTTAATGTTTGTACATACTGATTGCTGCCCCAATATGTACCCCACAACCATTTAAAAACTCAAGTTTCAGCATTGGTTTGGACCTGACTCGTAGTCTAATAGGTGAACACGATGATAATGTAGCATGTCATCATATTAAGCGATGCATAACGTAAGCAGACATGGAAGAGTGCGACCTCTCTTGCGGACCCGTGTAGTCCTCAAGGTCATCTGCTCAGTTGATGATGGTAATGCAGTTGCCGTGGCTACCGGCGGCGGGGAAGAAGATCTGAGGCGGCGAAAGACAGTCTGGAGAGCGGATCCCTGCTGTGGTGAACCCTTCCGTCGTTGGAGCAGCTGAGCTGGGGTGGAACACAGCGCCGCAGGAGCAGGACAAACCACACAAGGTTTTCTTTGACACATATCTGTAAAAGAAGTAATGGAGTAAGGGCTTGTTTGAATTTGAGGATTCTAACAATGCAGGGATAGGAAATAGACAGGAATAGGATAGGAATGCACGTGCAAAACAGAGAATTTAAAAACACAAGATTTCTGCCAATCTGGGTGTTTGATTCACAACAATTGGAAGATCACAGGATGCAAAAAAGCATGGTGAGATTAAGTCAAAACACAAGAAAATGTACGGTTATAATGCTATTATGCTACTATCTCTTAGTCTTGTGCTTGATGAATAGGAATATGAAAAGGAGGAGAAGTGGAAATTAGAATTCCTATGGTTTTTCTTTCAAGGAGACACTAAAGGAACAAATCCTACAGTTTTCCTTTGCTCCATTCCTTTGCAACAAATTCATGAAAAGTAGTACCATAGGAAACTTTCCAATTCCGATGTTTTTCATTCACTTTTCCTTTCAAGCACTGGCGATTCTAGTAGGCAGGCTTGAGCAAGGAAAATCCTACACTAAAAAATGTTTTTGTGCTACTTCTATTACTTTGGACCCAGGCCACTGCCATACTAGCTCAACTCCCAGGCCCATCGACAAATGCACAGCTCAAACGCGCAGAGATAAATAATGATGGTGTTCAAGAGAGTCCATCACGGATAGCTAAGTTGCCTGGTACCTCACTGCTTGTCATATAGTAGGATAAAATAATCGTATTTCCCGTTACTATGAGTGCTCAGTGGACAATATATATAACATGTAGAGCAAAAAAGAGATGTAACAAGTGTACAACCTCTTTGGCGAAGCCATGTCGATCTCAGCGTGATTGGGTTTGCCGGTGAGGATGCTCCGGCTGACTTGGCTGTCGGAGGAGGGGAAGAAGATCTTAGGCGTCTGGAGATGGAGCCCGAGGTACTGCTCCGCTGTGATGGAGGGTTTCGTCGTTGGAGCAGCTCCGGTGAGTTGTACGATTTGAGGCTGAAGCAGGACAAGAGAGACAACGAATAACGTTAACTTGAGTGGTATTCTAATAGCATCTCCAATACATGACGTAAAATACATAACCAAAAAGTGCTAGATGTAAAATACATCAACCGCTCATCCGTGAACTTAACTGTCGAAACTGAATTTAACTATCGAAACTAAACTTAACCGTCGAAACTAAACTTAACTATCGAAACTGAATTTTGCTGTCAAAACTGAACGCACTAGCAAGGTGACGCTACACGTCGGTCGACTAACTTTTTCATCTCCGGTCAGTCGATTTTGTAGCCGTTGGATACGAAATCAAGGGCCTATGGTTCATCTTCAACCTCCACCCCCTGAGCCGCTAGCCACCACCGGCCAAACAGCAGCCCCCCGCCGCCCGCGGCCGGTGGTGCACCACCCCGCCCGCCCCGAAAACACTCCCCACCGCCGGTCCGCCGCCGCCCCGGCCATCCCTCTAGGGCCCCCCGTGCCGACCTTTTTCTCCGGCGATCCCCACGCCACCGCCCCACCAACGCCCCGCCACCGCCGGCGACCACCGCCCCCATCCTGAATCCTAAGATAGATAGCGGGGTACCTCTCCGGCGAGCCCCCCTCCCCGCTGCGGCTGGTTCTTCCTTCACCCTAGCGAGCCCCCCCCCCCCCCCAACCCCCTGAAAATCGACTGATTCAGTCGACTGAAGTGTAGCTAAATTGGAGCAGCATCGCAAGAAAGAGCAAGAGCGAGAGCAGCAGCGCGATCAAGAGCAATAGCAAGAGCAGACCAGGCAGGGGACCGAGAGCAAGAGCAGAGCAGCAGCGCGAGCGAGAGCTAAAGCAGCAGCAACTCCTACTGATGTGGACATCGCCGCTGAGGGAGCGACACCGTGGAGGAAGTGGCCGGCGACGCCGCCGTGGATGGAGCCGCGTCGTGTCGGCTTGGGACCGAGCGCCGGCAGCACCGTGAGATCGAATCAAGAAGAAAATGCGGCAATTAGTGTACAACCTCTTTGGTGGCGCCGATTAGGCCGCAGCTTCATCCGAGGAAATGGTGATGATGATGCTCTTCCGGTGGTGCAGGTGAAGATGGCGATGTGGGAATGGAGGTGGCGCGAATGACGAGGGGAACGTCAGGGTGTGGCGACCAGACCCGAATGGATCCAGTCTACTGTGCTCCGGTGTCATCCCTGGATCAGTAATGCTAACACCACACAGTACATCTAAGGATTTATAGCAGAGTGGCAATCACACACTTATTACATCGATGTCTCCGAAGAGAACTTATTACAATAATATGGCTTAAGGCCATCTAGTGTCGATAACAGCGGAAGACTTGGAAGATAAATGGGTCCATCAACTCCAACGGCATCACTGAGTATAGAACCACGACCTAAAAACACCTCAATCATCGTCTGGAAAGTCTGCAACATTAACGTTGCAGCCCGAAACGGGTCAGCACATGGAATATGCTGGCAAGGTAACACATAGAGAGTAATGGAATGAAACAGCTATACTATATGCATATTTGGCTGGTGGAAAGCTCTATGGTTACTGTTTTGCGTAAAGCCAATTTTTCCCTACTGCAAAGGAATAAATTTATTTAACTATCATGGTGGTTGTTAAACATTGAGAATGGTTGACAGCATTCTCAATCCCAATTAAAAGTAATCAATAAACCCAACAATATTAATTAGAAGTAACATGTTGAGATTCACATGATATTCAAGTACTAGATACTCAAGATTGTCCATAACCGGGGACACGGCTAATCATAATTAGTTTATTACACTCTGTAGAGGTTTGCGCACTTTTCCCCACAAGACTCGATCGCCTCCGTTGGATTTCTCGCACTACATGGTGTTTGAGAAACGGATGACCGAGACATAGTCTTTCAGAAGCGCTAGCACCTTACGATGGAGTAGACCGTACCACCTACATCCCCTACATCTGCTAGTCTACCCCTATAAGAGTTCGCACGACTTAGTTAACTATGCCAGAGCCCATATTGGCTTGTGGCTGCACACGTAAGTATTTAGCATGAAAGATCTTATGATCCCTTTGAGCCTGGGTGGCGGTCCAAAATAAAACAGGCAAGTCCTGATAGACATCAGGTGCCTCAATCCACCCAGATGTGTGTTTAAGTTGCCACCTTAGATAAACCATTAAAATTATCAATCTCACATCTGTCATGGATATCACTCACCCAATCCACATCTTCTAGCATAGCATGGCATAATAAGCAAACGTAGAAGTAACTCCCAAAGGTTTCATAATAAACAGGTAATAGGTACTACCTCATCTACTGCCCATCCCACAATTTAATTAGATCCTAATCATGCAATGTGTGAGGATGGATCTAATGCAATAAAACTGGGTTGTAGAAAAGGTATGATCAAAGTGTTACTTGCCTTGCTGATGATCCGCGAGTCCTAGAGATTCGAAGTAACAGGAGGCGCAATCCGGGTAATCTATCGCAGACAAACAACAATCATACAATAAGTACTCATCTAATGCACGGGTAAAACTCGAACAAAAGATCGAACCAGATAGTTCAACTTAAGAACTCCGGTTGCAAAGAGAGAAAGAACCAAACAAAGAAACCGAAAACAAACGGCGGAAGAAAACAACTTGGTTCTAGCAAGTTGAATCTAGGTCAAAATTTTACCGTAGCTAAACTTAGTTAAAGTTGATTAGTCGGAACAGCGGTTTCGAAACGAAACTCCAGGCGCTTGTATCACCTGATTCCGATAAACGAGCGAGAAGATAAACTAGAACGAAGATCGGATCTGAGATCGCGATCGCGGAATAAATCCGACGAAAGAAAAAGAAGAACGATTAAACGAACGGACGTTCGTTAACCTAGAAGAATCTGGTGATCACGTTCGTTAGGACGAACGGTCCGGCGAACGGTCTCTAGGCAACTAAATCGGAAAAGAGAACGAATCCGATCTAGGGTTTCGGAGAAGAAAACCGAACGAAAAACCGATCTAGAGAACCGGAACGGTTTAGAAAAGAACCGGAACGATTTAGAAGAAAACCGATCCGAGGAAAAGAAAGAGAGACGCGGCGCGGTACCTCGGCGAGGTCTCCGACGAGGGGCTCCGGCGGCGTGGGCGTAGGGCGGCGGCGGCAGCTAAGGGCGGCGGCGGCAGCGGTGGCAAGGGGCGGCGGCGGCGCGGCGCGGGGTGAGGGTGCGGTGGAAGCTTGGGGCTTGGTTTGATGATTTAGAGGGGGGGTGCTTGGGTATTTATATAGGTGAGGGGAGGGTTTGCTTGGGGGAGGGGCAAGAAATAGAGTAGGAAAAGGAAAGATCTAGAAAAAAACGGAGTAGGACTAAAGTCCTACTAGGACTCCAAAAGGGCAGCGGCGGCGGCTCCCTGGCCTGGGCGCTCGGGATTTTTTTTAAACGGTTTCACGCGCGGAAAAACACAGAAAAATAAAATCTACCTGACTCCAAAACTACTAAAGTAAATTTTCCCCGACTCCTAAAAATGAGTCGAACAAAATGAACTTTTCTCCGGGCCTAAAATGCAATTTTTGAAAACGCGCATTTTTCCCTATCCAAATAAAATGCAAAAAAAACTCCGACAAAACCAATGATCCTCTTTTCAAAATTTGAGAAAGCTCAAATATGAAAATAACGAAATCTCCAACTCTCTCCGAGGGTCCTTGAGTTGCGTGAAATTTCTAGGATCAACAAAATGCAAGAAAATATGATATGCATGATGATCTAATGTATAACATTCCAAATTGAAAATTTGGGATGTTACAAACCTACCCCCCTTAAGATGAATCTCGCCCTCGAGATTCGGGTTGGCTAGAAAATAGGTGAGGGTGGTCCTTGAGAAAATCCTCTTCTCTCTCCCAGGTGGCTTCATCCTCTGAGTGGTGGTTCCACTGGACTTTGCAAAACTTAATAACCTTGCTGCGGGTAACTCTGCTGGCGTAATCGAGAATCTTAACTGGTTTCTCTTCATACTTTAGGTCGTCCTTCAATTGAATTGCTTCCAGTGGCACTTTATCTCTTAGCGGTACCTCCGCCATCTCGGCGTGACATTTCTTCAGCTGAGAAACATGGAATACGTCATGAACTCCTGACAGTCCCTCTGGTAATTCCAACTTATACGCGACTTCTCCCATACGTTGCAAGATCCTATATGGTCCAACGAAACGCGGTGCTAATTTTCCCTTAACTCCAAAGCGCTTAACTCCTCGAAGTGGGGATACTCGGAGATACACTCTGTCTCCTGTTTCGTAAACTGTCTCCTTGCGTTTAGAATCTGTGTAGCTCTTCTGCCTGGACTGGGCTACCTTGAGCCTATCGCGAATCTACTTCACCTTCTGTTCAGACTCCTTAATCAAATCTGGTCCAAAGAATTGGCGGTCTCCAACTTTGTCCCATGACAATGGTGTCCTGCACCTCCTTCCGTACAAAGCTTCGAAAGGTGCCATCTTCAAACTGGTTTGGTAACTGTTGTTATACGAAAATTCCGCATACGGTAAATTATCGTCCCAACTAGATCCATAATCTAGTGCACAAGCTCTCAGCATATCTTCCAAAATTTGATTGACCCTCTCGGTCTGTCCATCTGTCTGCGGATGAAAAGCGGTGCTGAATTCTAGCCTGGTTCCCAAAGTTTCATGCAACTGATTCCAAAACTTTGAGGTAAAATGGGTTCCTCTATCCGATACAATACTCCTCGGAACTCCATGCAAACATATGATCCTAGTCATGTATATCTTTGCCAACTTAGCACTGGTGTAAGTGGTCTTAACTGGAATGAAATGTGCTACCTTCGTCAAACGATCAACTACTACCCATATCGAGTCATATCCTGCTTTCGTCCTGGGTAGTCCTGTGATAAAATCCATGCCTATCTTATCCCACTTCCATTCGGGTATCGGCAATGGTTGCAACAATCCGGCTGGCTTATGATGTTCTGCCTTTACTCTATGACATACGTCACAAACTGCTACATATGCTGCAATATCCTTCTTTATTCCGGTCCACCAGAATGTCTCCTTCAAATCCAAATACATCTTGGTATTTCCTGGGTGAATCGAATATGGTGAATCAGGTGCCTCTTGTAGAATCAACTTCCTGATCTCCGGGTCATTTGGCACATAAACACGGTCTTCAAACCATAGGGTATCGTGCTCATCCTCACGAAATCCCTTTGCTTTTCCTTTGCTTAGTTTCTCCTTTATAGCAGCAATCTCCTTGTCTGATTTCTGAGCCTCTCTGATTTTATCCATCAATGTTGACTGAATCTCCAATGCTGCTACATAGCCTTTCGGAACTATCTCTAAACTTAGTTCACGAAGATTTTCTGCTAACTCCTTGGGTATTTCTCCCGGTATTAACGTATTGATGTGTCTCTTACGGCTCAATGCGTCAGCTACTACATTAGCTTTACCGGGATGGTAATGCAATCTCATATCATAATCCTTGATGAGCTCCAACCATCTCCTTTGTCTGAGATTCAACTCCTTTTGCGTAAAAATGTACTTCAAACTCTTGTGATCCGTGTACACCTCACAATGATTTCCAATGAGGAAATGTCTCCATGTCTTCAATGCATGCACTACGGCTGCTAACTCCAAATCATGGGTGGCGTAATTCAACTCATGAGGTTTCAGTTGTCGTGAAGCATACGAAACAACTCTTCCTTCCTGCACAAGCACTGCTCCAAGTCCTCGACGTGAAGCGTCACAATACACCTCATAATCCTTGGTCTGATCTGGCAGAATCAACACTGGTGAGGTAACCAATCGTTTCTTCAACTCCTGGAAACTAGCCTCACACTCCTCAGTCCAATTAAACTTGGTATCCTTCTTCAACAACTCCATCATAGGCTTCGCAATCTTTGAAAAGTTCTCAATGAATCTCCGGTAGTATCCTGCGAGTCCAAGAAAACTCCGGATCTCTCCAACTGTCGTTGGTGCTTCCCATTCGGTTACAGTCTCAACCTTTGCGGGGTCAACTGCTATCCCTTCTCCGGATATAACGTGTCCGAGGAATCCTACTTCCTTCAACCAAAACTCACATTTGCTAAATTTGGCATATAACTGATGTTCCCTTAGTTTCTCCAAAACCAAACGCAAATGTTCCTTATGCTCTTCTTCATTCTTCGAATAAACCAGGATATCATCAATGAACACTACAACGAACTTATCCAAAAACTCCATAAATACCTTGTTCATCAGGTTCATAAAATAGGCAGGCGCGTTAGTCAATCCAAATGACATAACGGTATACTCATACAGTCCATATCTTGTGGTGAATGCTGTCTTAGGTATGTCCTGCTCTCGAATCTTCAACTGGTGGTACCCTGATCGCAAATCGATCTTGGAAAACACTTTAGCTCCTTGCAAACGATCAAACAGATCATTGATCATTGGCAGTGGGTACTTGTTCTTGATGGTTACTTCATTCAATCCACGGTAATCAACAACCATCCGTAATGATCCATCCTTCTCCACTAGAAGTACGGGTGATCCCCAAGGCGAAGAACTTGGGCGAATGTAACCTTTCTCCAATAACTCCTTAATCTGATTCTTAATTTCCACCAAATCCTTTGCTGCCATCCGGTATGGTCTCTTTGATATTGGTCCAGTGCCTGGCAATAACTAAATCAAAAACTCAATGTCTCTATCCGGTGGCATGCTGGCAACTCTTCCGGAAATACATCAGGAAAATCCTTTACCACTGGTACTTCTTCCTGCACTACTCCTGTTAGGCAATTTACTTGTGTCCTATTTGGCACATGCCGGGATACATACTTGATCCTTCTTCCTTCTGGCGTTGTAAGCAAAATTGACTTACTAGCACAATCGATGTTTCCTCCATACATCGACAACCAATCCATACCTAATATCACATCCAATCCTTGAGATTCCAATACTATTAGGTCTGAGGGAAAAACATAGTTACCAATCCTTAATGGTAAATCCGGGGTCACGTCTCAGAAGCATTTGAGGGTTTAGAAAAGACGAGAAATAAGAATAGAGAGAGGTCTAAAGAGAAAACACTACCCCAATGCACATGAGCAAATTCACACAAAATCACTTCATTCAATCAAACAAGGGCTTACAATCGGTCGGTCTGGCACCCTGCTCTCCGAAGGGAACGCGCGTCATATTGCATTTGCACACACATGTGGGATGGCAATTGAGAGCCGACCATAGGCACACTCCCCGGCCTCGCAAGTCGGGTGACTTAATAGAAGAGGGAGACGAGCGATAGTGCTAGAGAAGTGTTGTACTACGTTGGTGCCTGGACGATCCCTGCAAGACACGGAAGATCAGTTCGTCCATGCATGTGACCAGACTCCAGCAGACACGCCTGGATTGGCTATCGTCTACATATCGTGCAGGCTGTGTTGTACATGGCTGTAGTTGTGGTGAGAAATCTAAAAAAAGGTTTCTTGTCATCTCGCAAAATTAGGTGTCATGTGCTTCGGATCACTGCGAGGGTTAAACAGCGACAACTGAGTTGGGCTAGTCATTGGGGGCACATGCACAAACAGTGACTACTCGGCTGCCATCTAGGTCAAGTCGGCTATGTTAATTAGGACATCTATCGATGGACCCCTTTTCTATGAGTTTATCTTTAATTTGAGCTTTGCTCCTCGTCTAGTTTGTCCGTCGGGATTCATGTTGTCTCCTTTGGGCAGTGAGGTTATGATTTCTTGTCATGTGGCATTTTTTCGTGTTATATGTTATAATCCGACGCTTCAGATCAAAATGACGACAACTGCGCCTCCGGGCCACGTGCATGAGGAGGTGGTTTTGCAATGGAGAAGATCAGAAGAGGGAGAGGTGAGACGGTGATTTTGGAACGGAGGTGATGGAGAGGAGAGGAGGTGGTTTTGCAATGGAGAAGATCAGAAGAGGGAGAGGCGAGATGGTGGTTTTGGAATGGAGATGGTGGAGAGGAGAGGTGGTGGTTTTGCAATGGAGAAGAGGGAGAGGAGCGTGCGGAAGTGATTTAGGATTGGACGAGAGGGCCGGCGCGCTGTGACTGGATCAAAATCAAAATCAATTTACCCTTCAATTAAAAAAGCGACCCCACATTAACTAGTCTCCCTTTTATTCTAGGTCATAATTGACCATGATTTTCGCACATAAAATATATGTTATACGTTGCAAAAATAATATAATTTGAAAGTACATTCAGATACAAACCAAACGATACAATTTTTCGTGACATGCATTCACATTTTGCTTGTCAAATACAGTACATGGTCAAACTTTGACCCAAATACGCAAAACAACAAAAAAAACTTCCAAGACCAGCGCCGCTCTTCTGCTCTTCTCCTCTTAAACCACCGCTGCTCCTCTCCTGTTCCAATCTAAATGCAGCGCCACTCCTCTCGTCTTCCATTTCAAAACCACTGCCCCTCCTCTCCTGTTCCAGTCCAAAACCAGCATCGCTCCTCTCCCCTTCTAATCCAAAACCAGCGCTGCTCCTCTCCTCTTCCATTCAAAAACCACCGTCGGCGAGTGAAGGTGCTATGGAGAAGTGGATCGATGGAGGAGTACAACCGATACGTGAGGATCGCAGACGGCGACCCTGTGAAGCTAGCTAGGATGTTGGAGATACAGTCTTGGTTTGACAACAAGGACCAACTAGCGGCGACGGCGACATCCATGGCCAAATATCTGCAAAGAGCGAAAAGGCGGCGATACTCCCGGAGGGAGTCACGCCGGAGTACATAGAGCCGCTCCTCTGGGCCATGGAGCAAACAGATTCACCGAATCCGATCGTGAGGGAGCGGTGGTGGGAGTATCGATCCCAGATGGAGCATCCACCAGAGATTGAAGGATCGAGCAACTACAGGGTGCCGTTTGTGAGGGTGTCCTGCCAGAGCGAGCCGGTGGAGTCTTCGTCGACCGAACCCAACTGCAAGAGGAGAAAAGCAGTTGGCCCGACGACGCTTCCCCGCCATCGTCTCCCTCGCCGTTCACATCGTCTCACGGGGCGGCTGTCTGCCGCCGAGGAATAGGAGGGGGCTGCCCCCCCCCCCCCCAGCCCAATACTCAGACAGGTTGTGAATTGTCAGGAGGAGCTTAGGGTTGTCAGTATTTGCAGGTTGTGAATTGTGTTTTGTGTTGTGTATTTTGAGAGTACTTTCAGATATGAATGTCTTTTGAATTTCAGATTTGCAATATTGAGCATATGAAGTATTCTATGAATTCTAGAGATCTATGTTTAGCACTTAAAAATGTAGTTTCATAGGAGTATAAAAGTGCAGACAATGTGATTCTCAGAGAAGAAACTGCAAGTTTCAGTTTCAGATAAGAAACTGCAAGTTCAGTTTCAGATAAGAAACTGCAACTTTCAGAGGCAGAGCAT
This sequence comes from Triticum monococcum, assembly GCA_034509565.1. Classification (NCBI taxonomy): domain Eukaryota; kingdom Viridiplantae; phylum Streptophyta; class Magnoliopsida; order Poales; family Poaceae; genus Triticum; species Triticum monococcum. Next base: position 571,154,229 of record CM067841.1, on the reverse strand, counting down.
TTATATTAACACGGCCTTTTCAAACAGGGTTAACATCATGTTGGAAGTTTTATTCATGGTTGAAAATGGAACTACTAGCCAGTTAACATCATGCTGAGCAACATTCATGCAGAGCACATCTTCATATGATGCACAGTCAAAATGCCCACACAATGTCGAGTGTGCGAAACACAGAGAAAATGAGGGACGAAGTTTTGGCAAGTATTGGACGTGGTTTTGGGCTGCCCCCTCTAGGCTTTCATTTTTAACATGCCCAGCCCACGACCTCGGATGGGAGGTCCATATGCCTGTTTGTATTTTCTTAGGGCCGTCATGTATCAACCGGCCTATCGACCTCCCATCCGAGGTTTTATTTTTGGCAGCCCAATTTATGTATTATTTTGAAGAAAACGCAGAGGTCTGTTCTATTTTTCTATATAAGAATAGGAACGCGAGGTCCAACTTATGTTTCCCTTCTAACTATATTATATATATTCAAATTATTTTATATGTTATTATATATTATTTTTATTGTCATCACATATTTAACAGATACTTACATATGTAAGAAAACAATATCCCACATCTTATTAACTTATAAAAATAATTTCTTAACAAATAAAATCCTGGATTGTTTTGGCACGAAAATCCTAGTGATTGTGTACAAAAACTTGGTAAGATTTAAGGACGAATGTAATAATATCACTTATTATTTAAATATATTTATAACAAAATGCTCAGCCCCTTTTTATTTTTTGATAACATTGCTGGCCCAACCCAACATTATGATTAGACTCAGCCCAGCAAAATCGTGTATTTCGAGAAAGTGCAAATGGCCTGTAATTTTTTAGGAAATAAAATAAATGGGCCGCATGGATGCTACATTATTTGTTCACCCAGCCCAGCTAATGGTTGTAATTCAAAAAAAAGATCAAATTGACTGTAAATTCTACCGTGCAAAAAAGGACTATAATTATGAAAAAATGGGTTGAATACGTGCCACATTTTTGGAGGCTGAAATGTGGGCCAATAGGTAGAAGCCAACGCAAGTCGTTGTCAATTTAGTCAACAAATGATTCTAACATGTTAGCCGTTAGATTTACATCCAACGACCGGCATCCATCTTCAATATCTCGTCTTCTTCCTGCAGCACTGCCAGGACCACCTCCCGCCTCCTACTGCTAGCAGCTCTGCTTAGCACGCTTCGCTATGAAGCGCTACTCCATCGTTGGCCAGGCCATCCCTCCACCCCTCCACATCTCCTGTTCTTCTCCACCGACTGCCGAACCACACCGCACTAGAACCAGTTAACCCTCATACACCTCTCCGTCTACGACTCTACTCCCGCGTCTTCCCATCTCCAGCTCGTTGCTGTCCGGGGCCTCGCCGTCGTCCACCACTTTGGATGCGCTCGGCGCGGCATGGTCAACATGGTCAAAGAACGACACTATCGGAAGTAGACTGTGCATGGAGAGGCTGACAGCTGGGTCCATGGCCGCACACAAGGAAATGCCTCCTCATTACGCGCAAAATAATGATTCCTCCACCTAACATCTGGGACCCACCGGAAGGGCCTCTGTATTTCACGAAAATAACGTGCCCCCCGCTGACATGTCGGACCCACCAACTATCTTCCCACACAAGGAAGTGCCTCCTTATTACACACAAAAAATGAATATTCCCCCTGCAAGCTGGAACCCAGCATAGTGGGAGGCTGACTTGTGGGCCTACCAAGTTGACGGGGATGGAGGGCTTTGTCAACTTAGTCAATATGAACGATTCTAGCTCCTGTTAGTGTACGATGTTCATCCAACGGCCATAGTGCTTCTTCAACCTCTGGTCTTCTTGCTCCAGCCACCCAAACCAGCGCCGGTCGAGCAGCGTGCTCCTGCCTCCCGTGACCGGCTGTGATGCCGCGGAGGCCTCACCGCCCCCTACTACTCCCACCGCTGGCCAGGCCATCCCTCTACTCACCCACACCCCCTGTTATTCTGCGGCGACAGCAGCCTCACACTACAGCCGAACCAGTGAATCCTCGTACTACTCTTCGCGTGGGCATCCACTGTTGCGTCTTCCCCGGCTCCGAGTCGTCCCCTTCCTATTCCTCGCCGTCGTCCACCGTCGTGGTGCTCTCGGCGCGGCGTGGTCAACGTGGTCAAGGAACAACTTCCATCGGACGTGGACTGTACGTGAAGAGGCTGATAGCTGGGTCCATGGCCGCAGCAAGGAAGTGCCTCCGTATTACACGCAAAATAATGATTCCTCCACCTGATAGCGGGGACCTACCGGACGGGCCACCGTATTTCGTGAAAAAAAACGTTTCCCCCTGACTACTGGGACCCACCAGCTACATCTTCGCATGCAAGGAAGTGCGTCCGGGCAAAAAAAATGATTCGCCCCCCTAACTGCCGGGACCCACCAGCTACATCTTCGCACGCAAGGAAGTGCGTCCGAGCAAAAAAATGATTCGCCCCCCTGACTGCTGGGACCCACCAGCTACATCTTCGCATGCAAGGAAGTGCCTGACAGTCGAGACCCACCTGGTCGAAGCGTACGTAGCGTTGTCATTCTGGTCGCGAACGTGTACGTACATATATACTGGTGGATGTAGAGGCGTGCACGTGTCGTAGTAGAGGCGCGTACGTGTCGTAGTAGAGGCGCGCACGTAGCATGTACACGTACGTACAACAGCTGGGGTGCAAGAAAGAAAATACGGCCACGTATGTGTACATACAGGCGGGGTATCGAACTCCTACTCGCGCATACGTACGGCCATGGCTCGTGTACATGGCTGGGTCAGAACGGAGAAACAGCGTCGTCGTCGTGTTTATGGGGAGGCAACGGAATGCGTTATGTTCATGGGGAGGCAACGGAATGCGTCGTGTTCATGGGGAGGCAACGGAATGCGTCATGTTCATCGGGAGGCATCGGAACGCGTGGGAGCCAACCGGCTGGGTCGAAACGGAATGCGTGGTCGTGTTCATCGGGTGGGCTTGGACGGAACAGGCAATGGAAACGAGGCCTGCCGTACCGCAGAACGGAGGAAACAGCCTTGTGTTCGACCGGCCACGTTCGAAACGGGATCCTGTTCATCAGGAGGGGTCTGGCGTACCACAAAATGAACGAAACGGACCTCCTACGGTCGAAACGGGGGTCCTGTAGATCGGGAGGGGTGTGGCATACCGCAAAATAGACGAAACGGACCTCCTACGGTCGAAACGGGGGTCCTGTTGATCGGGAGGGGTGTGGCGTACCATAAAACGGACGAAACGGACCTCCTACGGTCGAAACGGGGGTCCTGTTCATCGGGAGGGGTGTGGCGTACCGCAAAATGGGACTCCACGGGATACTGTTCATCTCCACTGTCGACCTCCTCCAGCCTCCACGAGCTACCGTCGACCTCCTCCAGCCTCCACGGGCTCCTATTCATCCAGCCTCCACCGCGCGCTACTCCACCAGCTACTGTTCGACCACCCGTCCACGGGCACCCCTCCACCGTCTACTGTTCATCCAGCCCTCCACACCACGGGGTCCTGTTCAACCACCCCTCCATGGGCACCCCTCCACCGTCTACTGTTCATCCAGCCCTCCACACCACGGGGTCCTGTTCATCCAGAGGCAACACCACCGCTCACTGTTCATCCACCCCCCCGCAACGCTCACTATTCATCCAATCGATCGGCTTCAGTTAGCAGCAGTTGCGAAGGAAACGCACGATCGGATTCAGTTAACAGCCATCGATCGATCACTCGGGTTCAGTAACGCGTAGCCTGCAGTGCAATCGCTCGGGTTCAGTTAGAGCCCAACGCCTCGCTCGAGTTCAGTTAGAGCCAATGCCTCGCACACACGCGCGTACGTGTACGAGAGAAACGCGCATCGCTCGGCCCCCGACCTCCCACCGTAACCGGGAACTCCCCGATTTTCCTCCCCCTCGCTTCTACTACAGTTTTTTCGTCATGGACGGCCCAAAGAATGTCATGCAGCTGCGTCTCTGGCCCGCCCAGGATGAAAATCCCATTTTCTGTCATGATTTTTTATCATAGAAGTAGGAGCCCATCACATCTATGATGATACCGGGTTTTGTCACAATTATCGTCATAGAAGTGTCATATGTATGACAGAATTTTTTTTCTTTCGGCCCAAAATGTCACGGATGTGTCTTTTTTTGTAGTGTAGGGCCCGAGTGCCATGATTTCAGATCCGAATCTATTATGTTTTCATCAATATATTAGAGTTCTTGATCCTATCTTGCAAGTCTATAGTCACCTACTATGTATTATGATCCGACAACCCCGAAGTGACAATAGTCGGGACCACTCTCGGTGATGACCGTAGTTTGAGGAGTTCATGTATCCATAATGTGTTAATGCTTTGTTCCGGTACTCTATTAAAAGGAGGCCTTAATATCCCTTAGTTTCCAATAGGACCCCGCTGCCACGGGAGGGTAGGACAAAAGATGTCATGCAAGTTCTTTTCCATAAGCACGTATGACTATATTCAGAATACATGCCTAAATTACATTGATGAATTGGAGCTAGTTCTGTGTCACCCTAGGTTATCACTGTTACATGATGAACCGTATCCGGCATAATTCTCTATCACCGATCCATTGCCTACGAGCTTTCCATATATTGTTCTTCGCTTATTTACTTTTCCGTTGCTATTGTTATCATCACTACAAAACACCAAAAATATTACTTTTGCTACCGTTACCTTTTACCACCATTACCACTACTACCATATTACTTTGCTACTAAACACTTTGCTGCAAATATTAAGTTTCCAGGTGTGGTTGAATTGACAACTCAACTGCTAATACTTGAGAATATTCTTTGGCTCCCCTTGTGTCGAATCAATAAATTTCGGTTGAATACTTTACCGTCGAAAACTGTTGCGATCCCCTATACTTGTGGGTTATCAAGACTATTTTCTGCCGCTGTTGCCGGGGAGCATAGATCTATTCTTTGAGTCACTTGGGATTTATATCTACTTCTCATTATGAAGAACTTGAACGACGTGAAAACCAAAATTTATCCCTCAACTACGAGGGGAGGTAAGGAACTACCATCTAGCTCTGCACTTGAATCACCTTCTGTTTTGAGTAAGCTTGCGACACCTAAACTTGCTTCTGCTCTTAATTGTGATATGTCGCATGTTATTGATGATGCCACTTATGCTATGCATGATACTTATGATGAAACTACTTCTATGCTTGATACTACTATGCCACTTGGTAAATTTCTTGATGAACAACTTGCTAGGTCTAGAGAGAATGAAATTATTGAAACTGATAATATTGATGAAAGTGATGATGAAGGTTCTCCCCCTAGATATGAATTACCTGTTGTGCATGAGGGCTATGTTATGGATGAAGAAACTGCTAGAGATTTTCTTGCTTGCAATAATAGGAGTGATCTTAAGAAATTATTAGCTAAGCTGAAACAAAAACTCTGAATGCTATAATGAAATATGATCCTGCTTATGCTACTTCACCTATCTTTGTTACTGATAAGGATTATGATTTCTCTGTTGATCCTGAGATAATTACTTTAGTTGAATCTGATCCTTTCTATGGCTATGAATCTGAAACTATTGTGGCACATCTTACTAAATTAAATGATATAGCCACCCTGTTCAGTAATGATGAGAGAACTCGCTACTTTTATATCCTTAAAATATTTCCATTCTCATTAAAGGGTGATGCTAAGATATGGTTTAATTCTCTTGATACTGGTTGTGTGCGTAGTCCCCAGGATATGATTTGTTACTTCTCTGCTAAATATTTTCCCGCTCATAACAAACAGGCTGCTTTATGGGAAATATATAATTTTGTGCAAATTGAGGAAGAGAGTCTCCCACAAGCTTGGGGAGGCTTCTCCAGTTACTTAATGCTTTTCCTGATCATCCTCTCAAGAAAAATGAAATACTTGATATCTTTTATAATGGACTAACCGATGCTTCCAGAGACCACCTGGATAGTTGTGTTGGTTGTATTTTCAGGGAAAGAACACCAGATGAACCTGAAATTTTATTGAATAATATGCTGACTAATGGAAATAATTGGACACTTCCTGAGCCAACTCCTAAGCCAACTCCGGAGAAAAGGGGTATTCTATTTCTCAGTCTTGAAGATATGCAAGAGGCAAAGAAATCTATAAAGGAAAAAGGTATTAAAGCTGAAGATGTTAAGAATTTACCTCCTATTGAAGAAATACATGGTCTTAATTTACCGCCTGTTGAGGAAATACATGGTCTTAATTCATTACCTATTGAAGAAACATGCGGTCTTGATAACCCGACACAGGTTGTAAAGGTAAATTCTCTCTATAGATATGATAAAGCTGAAATCCCATTCACTAAGTCTGCTAGCCCATGCTTGGATGAGTTTGATGACTTTATGGTTAAACAAGAAAACTTCAATGCTTATTTTGGTAGAGAATTAAAACGCAATGCTGATATGCTTGAACACTTGGGTGATTATATGGCTAATATTAAAGGTGAACTTAAACTTATTAGTAAACATGCTTCTATGGTTACCACTCAAGTAGAACAAGTCCTTAAAGCTCTGAATGATTTGCTCAATGAATTGAATAGTAAGAAAAATGATAATGTTGTTAGAGTTATGACTAGAGGTGGTAAAATGACTCAAGAACCTTTGTATCCTGAGGGCCATCCTAAGAGAATTGAGCAAGATTCTCAAAGAAATAATATTGATGCACCTAGTCCTACTAAGAGGAAGAAAAAGAAAAATGATAGGACTCTGCATGCTTCTAGTGAACCTGTTATTAACACACCTGCGAATCCCAATGACATTTCTATTTCTGATGCTGAAACACAATATGGTAATGAACATGAACCTAGTAATGTTAATGATGATGTTCATGTTGATGCTCAACCTAGCAATGATAATGCTATAGAGATTGAACCTGCTGTTGATCTTGATAACCCACAATCAAAGAATCAACGTTATGATAAGAGAGACTTTGTTGCTATGAAGCACGGTAAAGAAAGAGAACCATGGGTTCAGAAACCCATGCCTTTTCCTCCTAAACCATCCAAGAAAAAGGATGATGAGGATTTTGAGCGCTTTGCTGAAATGATTCGACCTATCTTTTTGTGTATGTGTTTGACTGATATGCTTAAAATGAATCCTTATGCTAAATACATGAAAGAAATTGTTACAAATAAAAGAAAGATACCGGAAGCTGAAATTTCCACCATGCTTGCTAATTATACTTTTAAGGGTGGAATACCAAAGAAACTTGGGGATCCCGGAGTACCAATTATACCATGCTCCATTAAAAGAAACTATGTTAAAACTGCTTTATGTGATCTTGGAGCCGGTGTTAGTGTTATGCCTCTCTCTTTATATCGTAGACTTGATTTGAATATAAGTTGACACCTACTGAAATATCTTTGCAAATAGCTGATAAATCAATTGCTATACCTGTAAGTATTTGTGAGGATGTGCCTGTTGTGATTGCAAACGTTACTATTTTAACGGACTTTGTTATTCTTGATATTCCCGAGGATGATAGTATGTCTATTATTCTTGGAAGACCCTTTTTGAATACTGCAGGGGCTGTTATTGATTGCACCAAAGGCAATGCCACTTTTCATGTTAATGGCAATGAGCATACGGTACACTTTCTGAGGAAACAACCTCAAGTTCATAGTATAAACTCTATTGGAAAAATTCCATCGATTATTTTTGGAGGTTTTGAATTTCCTCGTCCTACTATCAAGAAGAAATATGATATTCTTATTGTTGGGGATGTGCATATCCCCGTTGAGGTAACCTAGTGTTATTTTAAAATTCTCCGGTTCCATGTTATTCAGAATGAGTTTGTTAACAAGACCTGATCAACCTTGTTAGTGGATTCCTTTTGATGAGCATGAGATGGATGAATTTAGAAAACACAACTCTCTGTACCCTCTTTTTACTTTCTGTTATTTATATTAAATAAAGCAAAAATAGTATTTTTTGTCTGTTTTCTGAATTATCCATGCAATAAAAAAAATACCCCGAAAATAAAAGTTCTCCAAATGCCCTGAAATTTAAATATGATTTTTTCTAGAATATTTGAGAATATCTGGCACTGATAACACAGCAGGGGGAGCAAGACCTGGCCAGAGGGTGGAGGGCGCGCCCCCTGCCTCGTGGGCCCACGGTGGCTCCCCTCCACTTATTCCAGCTACCACACACTCCTTCCTCCCACAAACATCACTAACCAGCTCAAACCCGAGTCCAAGCTCATTTTGCTGCCATTTTCGATCTCCTTGCTCAAAGCACCTCTCACAAAACTGCTTTGGGGGATTGTTCCTTGGTATGTGACTCCTCCAATGGTCCAATTAGTTTTTGTTCTAGTACTTTATTCGTTGCATATTTTTGCTGCTTAGGTGACCCTGTTCTTGAGCTTGCATGTCAACTTTATGTGGTCAAAAGTAGTTTTGATGCATGATATTGCCTCTAGGCACTTGTAGGAGTAGTTGCTATCAATTTTGTTGAGTTTGGTTCACTTGTATTTTGAAGTTACTAAAATTTTCAGAAAAAGATGAAGAGATTTTTGAGGGGCTCATCGAGCCGAAGCTCGAAGGATAAGCAAAGTGAGGAGGATAAGACGCCCAAATATAATCTCCCTCGCACCACGGAAGTTTGGCTGTGTGAATGGCCTTGTGATAATTTCTTGAGAGCAGCCAGGATTTATGATGATTTCTATGAATTGGCTGAGAATGCAGGCCTCCCCGCCTTCCTCCACGACCAACGCAAACAGTATCTCTTACTCACCAATATCTTTGTGCAAAACTTTCATTTCCATGCTAGGAGCTCACCACCTATGGTAGAATTTTATTTATATGATGAGCATAAGGAGATGTCACTTCGTGATTTTTGTCGGGTTTGTTTGATCCCTTTCGAGTGCAGCATAGAGGAACCCCATCGTGACGATGTGGATGGGTTTATTGATACCATTACTGTAGGGGAGACGAGGAAGGTTTCCGATGCATGAATTACTAGCATACACTTTCCTGTTCTATGTTACTTTGCTATATTTGCTAGCAGATGCTTAATTGGGCGCGGAAACTGTGGAAACCTGAGTGCCCCTGATATTGTTATTTTGTGCCATGCCTTATTTCGTGATGACACATTCAGTATGGGCGCTATTATTGCAAAGCGGTTAAATCTTAACCGTACTAAGGGCCCCGTCCTTGGAGGCATCTTCGCCTCGCGCCTCACCGCACACTTTAATATACCTATTAGGCATTATGAGAAGGAAGAGAAGTTGCTGCCTCCTGTTTATCTAGATTATAAGAGTATGGTAGCACATGATTTTATTGTTAAGAATAGGGAAAAGGCGCTTGAGTACAAATTAATATTTGGTAAAAATCATCCTGAGACTATTACCTTGCCTGCTCCTTCCTTGTTTGATTTATCTGCAGGCAAGTACCTTGTTCCGTTGGAGGCCATTCACGCCTACCGGAACCCTACATCAGCTACAGAGCCATAGTCGGAACCACAAATTGATCCTCCACGACAGTCTGATTACCAGTGGGATCCGGAGGTGATTGCCAACCAGTGGCTTCTTCAAAAAAAGCCTAAGCTTGGGGGAGTACGTATTTCTCACCGAGGCTTCTTCACAGTACGACCCCAACTATTACTTTGGATATCCGCCAGGCCAGCCGTGGCCATAGACCAACTTAGGCCAAAAGCCTAAGCTTGGGGGAGTACGTATTTCTCACCGACATTACATTTATGTTCACACACTCATGCTAGGTGTCGGTGCTCATACTTTTTCATTGTATCATCCATGCTAGTTTATTTTCATTTTTTATGATTTCTTCTTGTGGGTTTAATAAACCTTAATAAAAACAAAAAAATTAGTTGTAGCTTTTAGTTAGTTTACTTTTCATGATGTAGTAGTAATAATTAAAAGAAAACCCAAAAATATTTCTCGTTCTTCTTTTGCTTGTTGGGAGCTTTCCCATGTAAATAGTTTTATTTCCTTTCTTGTTCTTTGGGGGTAGAGAGGAGAAGACCATAATTAAAATGTTGAGTGGCTCTTATATGCATTATTGTTGATCTAACAAAGAGCCCATATTACCTTATCTTCTCTCTTGAATTGAATGCTTGCAGATTCCAGCTTAGTCCAATGCACGCGCAATATTATTATTATCCACACTATTCGGTCGTGCAAGTGAAAGGCAAAAATGATGATTATATGATGAACTTATTGAGATGAGAAAAGCTGGTATGAACTCAACTTCTCTTGTTTTTGTAAATATGATTAGTTCATCATTCCTTATTCAACCGATTATGAATAAACATGTTTGCAATGACAATTAGAGATTGTAGTTTCTTATGCCATGCTTAATTAGCAAGGAGCTTACAATCGTTTTCCTTGCGTGCCAACATGCTATTAAAATGGTTGTGATGTGGTATGATAGGGTGGTATCCTCTTTTGAACGATTCGAGTGGCTTGACTTGGCACATGTTCACGCATGTAGTTGAAACAAAATCAACATAGCCTCTATGATATTTATGTTCATGGTGCATTATATCCTACTCATGCTTGCATTTGGTGTTGATTAATTTTAATGCATGTTCATGACTGTTGTCGCTCTCTAGCTGGTCGCTCCCCAGTCTTTTTCTAGCCTTCACCTGTACTAAGCGGGAATACTGCTTGTGCATCCAATTCCATAAACACCAAAGGTATTCCATATGAGTCCACCATACCTACCTATATATGGTACCTACCTGCCGTTCCAAGTAAATTTGTATGTGCCAAACTCTAAATCTTCAAATAAACATCCTGTTTTGTATGCTCGAATAGCTCATGTATCAACTAGGGCTGTCTGTATCTTCCATGTTAGGCGGGTTATTCTCAAGAGGACTAGACTCCTCTCTTCACTCACGAGAAAATGGCTGGTCATCGGGACGCTCAGTCCCATGCTTTATGCAAATCAAATCAAAATAATTGCAAACAAAACTCCCATGGGGTTGTTGTTAGTTGGAGGCACTCGTTGTTTTGAGCAAGCCATGGATTGATGCTTGTTGGTGGAGGGGAGTATAAACTTTACCATTTTGTTTGGGAACCACCTATAATGTGTGTAGCATCGAAGATATCGCCATCTCTTGGTTGTTATGTTGACAATGAAAGTATACCGCTCAAAATATTATTCATATCTGTTTCAAAACCGAGCTCTAGTACCTCTACAAATCCCTGCTTCCCTCTGCGAAGGGCTTGTCTGTTTACTTTTATGTTGAGTCATCATCCTCTTATTAAAAGGCACCAGTTGGAGAGCACCGTTGTCATTTGCATCCATTACTGTTAGTTTACATTGGGTATGACTTGACTGGATCTCTTTTACCATGAATTACAATATCTAGTCAGTCCTTGATCTTTAAAGGTGCTCTGCATTTATGTTTTGCGGTCTCAGAAAGGGCTAGCGAGATACCATCCTGTTATATCATATCATGATTGTTTTGAGAAAGTGTTGTCATCCGAGATTTATTATTATTGCTCGCTAGTTGATTATGTCATTGATATGAGTAAACATGAGACGTAAATGTTATTGTTAATATGGTTAGTTCATAATCTTTGCTGAAAACTTGAATGCTAGCTTTACATACTTACAACAACAAGAGCAAACAAAGTTTGTAAAAGTTTTTCTTTATCACTTTCAGTTTATCAACTGAATTGCTTGAGGACATGCAAAGGTTTAATCTTGGGAGAGTTGATACGTCTCCATCGTATCTACTTTTCCAAACACTTTTGCCCTTGTTTTGGACTCTAAGTTGCATGATTTGAACGGAACTAACCCGGACTGATGCTGTTTTCAACAGAATTGCCATGGTGTTATTTTTGTGCAGAAATAAAAGTTCTCAGAATGGCCTAAAAATCAATGGAGAATTATTTTGGAATATATAAAAAAATACTGGAAGGAAGATCCGCATCAGGGGGCCTCCACCTGTCCACGAGGGTGGGGGCGCGCCCTACCCCCCTAGCGCGCCCCCTGCCTCGTGGGCCCCCTAACGCTCCGCCGACCTCAACCCTGACTCCATCGCATTTTACGATACGGAGCCGCCGCCAAGCCCTAAACTCTCTCGGGAAGGCTGAACTGGAGTTCGTTCGGGGCTCCGGAGAGGAGAATCCGCCGCCATCATCATCATCAACCATCCTCCATCACCAATTTCATGATGCTCACCGCCGTGCGTGAGTAATTCCATCGTAGGCTTGCTGGACGATTATGGGTTGGATGAGATTTATCATGTAATCGAGTTAGTTTTGTTAGGGTTTGATCCCTAGTATCCACTATGTTCTGTGATTGATGTTGCTATGACTTTGCTATGCTTAATGCTTGTCACTAGGGCCTGAGTGCCATGATTTCAGATCTGAACCAATTATGTTTTCATCAATATATGAGAGTTCTTGATCCTATCTTGCAAGTCTATAGTCACCTACTATGTGTTATTATCCAGTAACACCGAAGTGACAATAGTCGGGACCACTCCCGGTGATGAACGTAGTTTGAGGAGTTCATATATTCACTATGTGTTAATGCTTTGTTCCGGTACTCTATTAAAAGGAGGCCTTAATATCCCTTAGTTTCCAATAGGACCCCGCTGCCACGGGAGGGTAGGACAAAAGATGTCATGCAAGTTCTTTTCCATAAGCACGTATGACTATATTCGGAATACATGCCTACATTACATTGATGAATTGGAGCTAGTTCTGTGCCGCCCTAGGTTATGATTGTTACATGATGAACCACATCCGGCATAATTCTCTATCACCGATCCATTGCCTACGAGCTTTCCATATATTGTTCTTCGCTTATTTACTTTTCCGTTGCTATTGTTATCATCACTACAGAACACCAAAAATATTACTTTTGCTACCGTTACCTTTTACCACCATTACCACCACTATCATATTACTTTGCTACTAAACACTTTGCTGCAGATATTAAGTTTCTAGGTGTGGTTGAATTGACAACTCAGCTGCTAATACTTGAGAATATTCTTTGCCTCCCCTTGTGTCGAATCAATAAATTTGGGTTGAATACTCTGCCCTCGAAAACTGTTGCGATCCCCTATACTTGTGGGTTATCATTCCATGATTCCAAAAACTTTGTGTGATGTGTTAGGTTTCCGTGAATTTGATGATTGTTCTTTAAATTTGCACCTCGCAGAGTCCACTATTAAGAAGCCTATGGGAAGGATTAATGATGTTCTTATTGTTGCAAATAGGAATTATGTGCCCGTAGATTTAATTGTTCTTGATATTGATTGCAATCCTACATGTCCCATTATTCTTGGTAGACCTTTCCTTAGAACGATTGGTGCAATTATTGATATGAAAGAGGCGAATATTAGATTCCAATTTTCGTTAAGGAAAGGCATGGAACACTTCCCTAGAAAGATAATTAAATTACCTTATGAATCTATTATGAGAACCACTTATGAATGGCATACCAAAGATGATAATACCTAGATCTATTCTTGCTTTTATGCCTAGCTAGGGGCGTTAAATGATAGCGCTTGTTGGGAGGCAACCCAATTTTATTTTTGTTTCTTGATTTTTGGTTCTGTTTAGTAATAAATAATTCATCTATCCTCTATTTAGATGTGGTTTTATGCTTTTAATTAGTGTTTGTTCCAAGTAGAACCTTTGGGAAGACTTGGGGGAAGTTTTTGCGATCTTACTGTAAAAAAATAGAAACTTTAGTGCTCACGAGATTTGCTGCCATTTTTTACTGGAGAGTGAGATTAGGTTGATTCCTTTTGAATATGATTAATAGACAAATACCTCACGTCCACCAATTTATTTAAGAATTTTTGGGGTTACATAAGTATTCGAAACCTACAGATTACTACAGACTCTTCTGTTTTTGACAGATTCTGTTTTTTGTGTGTTGTTTGCTTATTTTGATGCATCTATGGCTAGTATCAGAGGGTATGAACCATAGATAAGTTGGAATAAATTTGGTTTAACACCAATATAAATAAAGAATGAGTTCATTACAGTACCTTAAGTGGTGGTTTGTTTTCTTATAAAAACGGAGCTCATGAGCTTTTCTGTTGAGTTTTGTGTTGTGAAGTTTTCAAGTTTTGGGTAAAGATGATGGATTATGGAATAAGGAGTGGCAAGGGCCTAAACTTGGGAATTCCCAAGGAACCCCAAGGTAAAATTCAAGGGCAACCAAAATCCTAAGCTTGGGGATGGCCCGGAAGGCATCCCCTCTTTCGTCTTCTTTCATCGGTAACTTTACTTGAGGCTATATTTTTATTCACCACATGATATGTGTTTTTCTTGGAGCATAAGTCTTTCATTTTTAGTTTACCACAATCATCCTTGCTGTACACACCTTTTGGGAGACACACACATGAATTGGAATTTATTAGAATACTCTATGTGCTTCACTTATATCTTTTGAGCTAGATAATTTTGCTCTAGTGCTTCACTTATATCTTTTAGAGCATGGTGGTGGTTTTATTTTATAGAAATTATTGATCTCTCATGCTTCACTTATATTATTTTGAGATTCCTTTAGAACAGCATGGTAATTTGCTTTGGTTATGAAATTAGTCCTAATATGATAGGCATCCAAGATGGGTATAATAAAAACTGTCATAAAAAGTGCATTGAATACTACGAGAAGTTTGATAGTTGATAATTGTTTTCAGATATAAAGATGGTGATATTAGAGTGTGCTGGTTGAGTAGTTGTGAATTTGATAAATACTTGTGTTGAAGATTGCAGGTCCCGTATCATGCACGTATGGTAACCGTTGTGTAACAAATTTGAAACATGAGGTGTTCTTTGATTGTCTTCCTCATGAGTGGCGGACGGGGATGAGCGATGGTCTTTTCCTACCAATCTATCCCCCTAGGAGCATGCGTGTAATGCTCAGTTTTTGATGACTTGTAGATTTTTGCAATAAATATGTGAGTTCTTTATGACTAATGTTGAGTCCATGGATTATACACACTCTCATCCTTCCATCATTGCTAGCCTCTTCGGTACCGTGCATTGCCCTTTCTCACCTTGAGAGTTGGTACAAACTTCTCCAGTGCATCCAAACCCCGTGATATGATACGCTCTATCACACATAAACCTCCTTATATCTTCCTCAAAACAGCCACCATACCTGCCTATTATGGCATTTCCATAGCCATTCCGAGATATATTGCCATGCAACTTTTCACCGTTTCATTTATGACATGCTTCATCATTGTCATATAGTTGACGCCGTATTTGTTGAAAAACTACCATGCATAATTTATCATACATGTCACTCTTGATTCATTGCCCTTCCCGGTACACCGCCGGAGGCATTCATATAGAGTCATATTTTGTTCTAGTATCGAGTTGTAATCATTGAGTTGTAAATAAATAGAAGTGTGATGACCATCATTGATAGAGCATTGTCCCAAAAAAGAGAAAGGCCAAAAAAAGGCCCAAAAAAGAAATAAAAAGAAATAAAAAGGGACAATGCTACTATCATCTTTTCCCACACTTGTGCTTCAAAGTAGCAGCATGATCTTTATGATAGAGAGTCTCTTGTTTTGTCACTTTCATATACTAGTGGGAATTTTTCATTATAGAACTTGGCTTGTATATTCCAACAATGGGCTTCCTCAAATGCCCTAGGTCTTCGTGAGCAACCAAGTTGGATTCACACCCACTTAGTTTCTATTGTTGAGCTTTCATACATTTATAGCTCTGGCGCATCCGTTGCATGGCAATCCCTACTCCTTGCATTGACATCAATTGATGTGCATCTCCCTAGCTCGTTGATTAGCCGCGTCAATGTGAGACTTTCTCATTTTTTTGTCTTCTCCACATAACCTCCATCATTATATTCTATTCCACCCATAGTGCTATATCCATGGCTCACGCTCATGTATTGCGTGAAAGTTGAAAAAAGTTTGAGATTACTAAAGTATGAAACAATTGATTGGCTTGTCATCGGGGTTGTGCATGATGAGAGCATTCTTGTGTGATGAAAATGGAGCATGACCAAACTATATGATTTTTTAGGGACGGACTTTCTTTGGCCATGTTATTTTGAGAAGACATGATTGCTTAGTTAGTATGCTTGAAGTATTATTATTTTTATGTAAATATTAAACTTTTGTCTTGAATCTTTCGGATCTGAACATTCATGCCACAATAAAGAAAATTACATTGAGAATTATGCTAGGTGGCATTCCACATCAAAAATTCTGTTTTTATCATTTACCTACTCGAGGACGAGCGGGAATTAAGCTTGGGGATGCTTGATACATCTCCAACGTATCTATAATTTTTTATTGTTCCATGCTATTATATTATCTGTTTTGGATGTTTAATGGGCTTATTTATACACTTTTATATTATTTTTGGGACTAACCTACTAACCCAAGGCCTAGTGCAAATCGCTGTTTTTTTGCCTATTTCAATGTTTCGCAGAAAAGGAATATCAAACGGAATCCAAACAGAATGAAATCTTCGGGAGAGTTATTTTTGGAACAAACGTGATCCAGGGGACTTGGAGTAGATGTCAAGAAAGAAACGGGGTGGCCACAAGGCAGGGAGGCGCGCCCCCACCCTCATGGGCCCCTCGCAGCTCCACCGACCTACTTCTTCCTCCTATATATATATATATATATATCCATATACCCAGAAAACATCCAGGAGCACCACGAAACCCTATTTCCACTGCCGCAACCTTCTGTACCCGAGAGATCCCATCTTGGGGCCTTTTTCGGAGCTCCGCCGGAGGGGGAATCGATCATGGAGGGCTTCTACATCAACACCATAGCCTCTCCGATGATGTGTGAGTAGTTTACCACAGACCTTTGAGACCATAGTGATTAGCTAGATGGCTTCTTCTCTCTCTTTGGATCTCAATACAATGTTCTCCTCGATTTTCTTGGAGATCTATTCGATGTAACTCTTTTTGCGGTGTGTTTGTCGAGATCCGATGAATTGTGGGTTTATGATCAAGTTTATCTATGAACAATATTTGATTCTTCTCGGAAATCTTTTATGTATGATTGGTTATCTTTGCAAGTCTCTTCAAATTATCAGTTTGTTTTGGCCTACTAGACTGATCTTTCTTGCAATGGGAGAAGTGCTTAGCTTTGGGTTCAATCTTGCGGTGTCCTTTCCTAGTGACAGCAGGGGCAGCAAGGCACGTATTGTATTATTGCCATCGAGGATAAAAAGATGGGGTTTCTATCATATGGCTTGAGTTTATCCCTCTACCTCATGTCATCTTGCCTAATGTGTTACTCTATTCTTATGAACTCAATACTCTAGATGCATGCTGGATAGCGGTCGATGTGTGGAGTAATAGTAGTAGATGCAGAATCGTTTCGGTCTACTTGTCGCGGATGTGATGCCTATATACATGATCATGCCTAGATATTCTCATAATTATGCACTTTCTATAAATTGCTCGACAATAATTTGTTCACCCACCGTAATACTTATGCTATCTTGAGAGAAGCCACTAGTGAAACCTATGCCCCCGGGTCTATCTTTTATCATATAAGTTTACAATATATGTTATTTTGCAAACTTTATTTTACTATATATATCATAAAAATACCAAAAATATTTATCTTATTATCTCTATCAGATCTCACTCTCATAAGTGACCGTGAAGGGATTGACAACCCCTTTACCGCGTTGGTTGCGAGGTTCTTATTTGTTTGTGTAGGTACGAGGGACTTGCGTGTAGTCTCCTACTGGATTGATACCTTGGTTCTCAAAAACTGAGGGAAATACTTACGCTACTTTGCTGCATCACCCTTTCCTCTTCAAGGGAAAACCAACACAGTGCTCAAGAGGTAGCACCGATCCATCCATCATCTCCCTTCCATGAGAATTTTGCTTCGCAGGCAGTAGATCCCTAGCATTATGCAGATCGGCTAACGACAACAAAGAGTCATGTAGGGGAGGAGAGGACTATGGCGTCACTTGGCGCTGCCGAGAGGAACATTAAAGGCTAATGAGAGGGGAGACTCTACTGGAAATATGCCCTAGAGGCAACAATATTTGTATTATTATATTTCCATATTCATAGTTAAGTGTTTATATTTCATGCTATAACTGCTATGATCCTGGAATATGCGATTCGGTGAAAAACTCATATGCACCTGTGAAATGATAAATGGATAAAATAAAGGCTCCTACTCTCACCTCTAAGACTAGCTGAAGTGTTGTTTGTGATCACGTTTTCCAGATCTTTGGATATCGTTAAGAGTAACGATGATCCTAAAACAACATTGAGATTATGGCATTGAAAGAACGATCATATTGAATCGACCCACACTTGTTTGTTATGAATTGAGTTAATACCATATGCATTCAATTGTAATATCATGGAGTGTTGACGTGTGATTTTTCTCCTTAGACCATGAGAGTGTCATGTTCACTTCTTACCGTACGGTGGGCTTTTGGTTTCCTCAAACTTCACCTATTAGACGGTGATCATAACGACAACTTACAAGTTCATCAGAAAATTTAACAAGTGGCCAGATAGCTCGAGAGTGGGATTTGCTCCTCTGACGATGGAGAGATATTCTTAGGGCTCTCTCAGTGTGACGACATCAATCATCGTTTGGCCAGACACAGGTGACTACGTCACGGGGATGATGGAACACAATAACGAGAAAGAAGAACAACATATGTAACGAGGATTTTGGTATAATGAGCATGGTGATGACTCAGGAGGATACCGATTCATCACGGGTTTTGTGAAGTATGACGAAGCAAAGGGAGGATCACATGATAACCAAAAGTTCATTCAAATATCATTCATGTGCTCATAGGGATCGATATGGATGTCCACGGTCCCGCTATCGGTCATTGAACGAACGGTTTCATTCATGTCTATGAGTTAATAAACCTACAGGGTTACAAGATTAAGTCAATCATGATCTGCTGAGTGTTAGTAGGATGGGAGTCACAAGAATATATTTGTGGAATTATATCATGAATATTTGAGATAGTTCCGAGAGGATCCGAAAGCGTTTCGGGGTCACCGCAAGGGTTTCGAAGAGTATCGGGTAATAGCGGGTATCTATTACCAATAAATTATATATAGGTGGAATTTTTTTCCGGAGATGTTAAAATATATATAATGGTCTAGAGGCATTTTTCATCCCTTCCCACTTTATCAAAGTATCACCCCACAAAGTCCTCCTAAAAGTGAAGTGTTCCCGCTCTTTCTCAAAGACGTCAACAACAGAAATATTCTTGTTAAAACATAGGTTATATAATCTAGGATAGGATTAATTTAGTGGTTTATCATCTAGCCACAAATCCTCCTAACACATGGTATTAGTCCAATTTCTTCCTTCCTTCTTGACATACTTGTAAAACTAGTTTTTTGAGTGCCAAAAGCCCAAACTAAAACTGAGAATCCCACTGTGTGTTTAACCCCAGAAAGACATGCACCTTTTACATATTTGCTAAGTAAAATGGATTGCCATAGTCCCTCCTTGGTCTCCAGTTTCCAAAGCCATTTCGACAAAGCTTTATTCATGAGATCCAAATTAACAACCCCTACACCTCCATGTTTCTTGGGTTGACAAATCTCAACCCACCCAACCAAGTGGTATTTTTTCTTATCATTATCTCCCTGCGAGGTAATTCTGGCTCTAAAAAGTCGGGTTTGTTTTCTTAGCACCACAGGGAAAGGGTAAAAATACATCGTAAAAGTTAGAAAGCCGCTAAGAATGGACTGGACTAAAGGAAGTCTGCTAAAAAAATTAAGCATTCTCCCTTGCCAACAAGCACATCTATTTTCAAATTTATCCTCTATAGGTTTCGAGTCTTCGTTTCTAATCCTCACCTCATTCAAAGGAATTCCCAGCTACTTCATGGGTAAAGTCCCCAATTGACAAGTAAAATTTTCTTATAGTTACCCCCTTTATCAATGGCCTCCCAAAAGAGGAAGGTCTCACTCTTGTGGAAGTTAATCTTAAGCCCATACATTTGTTCACATGCATAGAAAATAATTTTCAAATGTTGTGCACTAGATAAAATCATAATCATATCAGTCCAATACATGGCATGAGAAAAAAAGCTTGCGGACCAAGGCAAAGGACAAAGGTAGCGCTTTGGTCCATTGCACCATCTATTACGAGACATTTGCATTCAAATTATATGCCATGTATTGCAAGACGGAGGGAGTATGGACAAAGGGCCATTTGATTTTGTCATATGTCTTTTCGAAGTCCACCTTTTTGCCGAGATTTTCAAAGTCCACTTTGAAAAGCATATCACTCTGTTTTTTTAGTATGAATTGTATTCAAGGCCTCATGTAAAATCAACACCCCCTCCACGATATATCTATCTTTAATAAAGACAGTTTAAACATGATAACTCAAAAATTGTACGACCTCACTAAGTCTATTCATAAGAATCTTAATGGAGATTTTAAATCTAACATTTAGCAAACAAATGGGCCTAAATTTTTGAATTTGTTTAACACCTTTAGTCTTAGGGATAAGGGTAATAATCTCATAGTTAAGTCTGACAAGATTCTTATTGTTCTTATGTAAAGGATCCTGATAAGTGCGACACGTGTGGCACGAACACATAACAATTTCAAACGTTTTTATGACAAGTTTAGTGATGCGAGAATGACAACTTTAGTTATCAAATAGTATTACTTTCTCATCTCACTTAATTAAGTTTCAGAACCTCTATGCATAAATAATGACACTACTACCAACCTGTATGACAAGTTATGATATTCAATGTTCACCCGCAAAATAATCATTCCGAAAAATTCCAAGCTTCAGACGGAGCCTCGCCAGGGTTGTTGATGCCAGAATCTACCACTGAATACACAGACGTGATCATCCCCGTCGCTTGCTGATCGGACGGCCCCAAACACACACTGATCTACAACTCCCGAATCTACCCACTCCCAGAGCTCAGCATCGATCCTCCTCCCCCCACCCTCTTCCCACGCGCGCACCGCACCACAGCATGTCGTGGCTCACGCGCTCCATCGCGGCCACGCTCTCCGGCGAGCCCGACCCCGACTCCGACGCCTCCGAATCCGAGGCCTCCTCCGCCGGCAGGCCGGCCGCGGAGGGGTCCTCGCCGCGCGATCCCGAGGACGAGGTGCCCGAGCAGCCCATCACCCCGAGCCGCGGCGTCAAGGACGACATCTCCGAGCTCACCGAGACCCTCACCCGCCGCCTCTGGGGCGTGGCGTCCTTCCTCGCCCCACCGCCGCCCCCGCCGGAGCCGGAGTCCTCGTCCCCGCGCGCCGCGCCCGCGGAGGCGGACGACGGGGAGGGGGGCGATGTGGACGTGGACGGGGACGGGATCGCGGGGATCCGGAGCGATCTGGCGGAGATCGGGGGCAGGGTGAGGAGCGGCATCTCCATGCTGCAGAGCAACCTGGCCGTGGCGGAGATCTCCAAGATCGCGTCCTCGCTCCTGCCGTTCGGGGAGGAGGAGCCGGACGAAGGGGAGCCCGTCGCCGGCGGGACCGAGGAGGTGCTGGTCTTCGTGAAGCACATCTCGACGCGGCCTGAGACGTGGCTCGATTTCCCCCTCTTCATCAGCGAGCGTTATGCAGATGGTATGATTTGGTCCCCAGTCGGATAATGCGTGCTTAATTTGGTGCACTGGAATGAAATGGGTGTACGTTGTGGTCTCAGTTTTGAGTGTATTGATTAATGAAGAAAGTAGATGTTGGAGGTGGTGTTAGAACTTTCCTGCGAAGATCTCAAGCATGCTCATCCTGAATTAGTTGATATGCGCATCTTAGAGTACATAAACTCCTTTTTCGACTGGTTTAGTTCTATGTAGTTTGTTGAATAGATTGAAGTCCCCACGTCGCAGTCTGGAATGCCATTGCACTTCCTTTGAAAGCTACCTACATCGGTCATCACTTATCAGTTCATTGATGCTAGCCGATACTTTTCTACTTTGCTTGTACACCTGCTTGGTATCAACTATACTTTTGGAATCTTGATGTTCTGATTCTTTCCATCTAGCAATACATTTTTGCATATTCATGATTTTTCCGTTGTCATGCTATCAATATCAATGTGATTAACAAAATCGAGTTAATGTCTTAACTCTTGAGCACCATAACTTGTTTAATAGTATGAATGTAAGTACGTAATACCACGCTCCGTCGGTTTTATAGCTTTCCACAGCAGTCATGAATGCTTCATATTTTTTTAGAGGTTGTGCATTATGTAGCTATGCACAGGAAATCATGTAAATATCACAGAATTGATTTCAAGCAGTGCTCCCCTATTGCTGCAGAATGCATCACTTTAGGATGCAAAGGTAATAGGTATCTCCATTTCAGCTTGACGTGATATTGAGCTAACATTTAGTTCTGGAATAAATAGTTCACCCTATGTATGCATACCCTCTCTACGCCTTTTAGTCCTGAAATGGTTTCCTGATGCTTTGTTGGCCTCTAGTTGCATCATATAACTCATGCTTGCCTCTCTCAAATAGAATCATGTTATGTGTAGCAGACCTCACTGATTACCTTAAATCTCTTACACAGTTTCTCTTGATCTTTAGATTTTGAACTGTCGAATGCTCAGTATGTGCATGCACTATCCATGGAACACCTTGTGCCAAGCTTATCAGATTTAAAGGTTCAGATTTGCTCAACTGATATGAGTGAAGCATGTTTCTGGAAGATATATTTTGTGCTTCTGCACTCAAAACTGAACAAACAAGATGCCGAACTTCTTTCAACACCACAGGTAGTTTCCCTGCATTATTCACAGTATTTATCATGTTTTTGGCACAATGTTCTTAATTTATTATGGTTTTTGTGCTATATATGTTGTAGTGAATGGGGTGCTTCTTAGAGAATTAACGGGACATTTAGCAACTCCAGGCTATATGCCAATAACTATAGGCTATAGCAGCACAGGCTGTTTGTAGTCACGAAATTTATTATCTCGAGAACTGTTTGGTCCCTTTACAGGCGACATGATTTGATATGCTATATTTAGTACGCACATGTAAAGAACTGAATCTCCCATCCTGGAACTGGGTGATCTGTGGTAGAAATGTGACCCTTAGACTGTGTTTAGTGTGTGAACAAAATGGAATGGAATGTCATGGTTCCATTTCACTGGAACGGGTTGGTTCGGTTCCTGTGCTTGGCTGGGATAATTAGGTGGAATGGAATTGTTACATTTCAGTGTTTGGTTGGGGAGATGAAATGGAATGAATTTGGTTCAGGTCTCCTCTTATACAGAAATTGTGAGATTACCTCCTTTGATATGCATATGTACAATATAAACGATTATAGCTCGTTGCACTTCTATCAACAAATTATTCGAACTCTCAGCAAAATTTCAATTGTATTGCAGTATAGAACCCTCAGTTGCAGCAAATAGCATGGCCAAACAATCCAACTAAGTAGGATCACACCACAACCACACAACATCAATAGCTGCATCTAGAAATAATTAACATTGCCGCACACGCTTATGAGTTCAGAGTTCAGCCCCCCGCATGCACCAAAACTTCAGAGTTCAGACTCGACATTACCACACACACACACTTGCTGATTGCAGATTACAACCAGTAGCAATTTGTTCTCTCTTGCTTGCATTTCCGCACTCTCTCTTGAGAAAAAGCTAGCTAGCTAGCCAAGGAAGAGTTTGAAAAGAGAAGGCTAGCCAAAAAAGATGAAGCTCTCAAGCCAGAAAGAAAAAGGTTGGCGCGAGTAGATCAATCCGGCTAAATCCTAGAGAACCTGGGGTGTCTGAGGTAGAACACCATGCCAAGCAGCAGCACCTTGAACAGCACGGCATACAGCACCACAGCGCAGTCAGCATGCGCACTATGGCGAACACCCCCATGGCGCGTGGGTATGCGTCCGCTTCCTTGCCGGCTTGCTCTCAGCCAAATCCGCTGCCGTCCAGCAGCCGACGGATATCCCTCCCGCCACCCTGCCTCTCTTCCCTGCGAGCAGCCGCCGCTGCTGATTTTCCATGGCTGCTAGCCCGACGCCGCTAGCCGCATTCTCGCTGGAAGCGCTGCTGCTCTTTCCATCTCTGCTGCCACCATAGACGAGAGAGAGGCGAGGGGATAGGATTGGGTGTGGTGAGAGGGCGTGGACGGTGACGTGAGAGCGGTGGAACCGTGACTAAGGGTTATATTCTCTTTTGAGGGATGGGTCATGGGTGTGTTCCAGTTCCTTTTCAAACCAAACGCAAGAATATGCCCTAGGTGTAGGATGAACCCATTGCATTCTACTACTTCCGTCCTGGTTTATTGGTCCTTTTTGTATTTTGTGCTAAACTTTGACCATAGATTTAACTAAGAAAATATTAATGTATGTCATCAAAAAATATATCGTTGGATTCGTATTTGAACATAGTTTCCAACAATATTATTTTCGGTGACATGCATTAACATTTTGTTAGTTAAATCTAAGGTCAAAATTTCAGACAAAATACGAAGGGGACCAATGAACCAGGACGGAGGTAGTACCATATGCCTCAAACCAAGCACACCCTTAATGCACAGTTTATATTCACCTTTAACACTTTCAGACTCCAAGTAGAATCTGTTTGCTTAAAATGATAAAATCGTATCGCCTCAAGTAGCCTTTCAGTCCCAAACAAGTTGGGGTAGGCTAAAGTTGAAACTCATAAGATCTTGAAACCAAGTCATGGTTCTGGCATGTGGATTGCTACCTTCCATGCACCCCTGTGGCCCTGTCCATGGCTAGTTCGTTGGTGATATTCCAGTCCTTCAAATCTCTCTTTACGGACTCTTCCCATGTCAAGTTTGGTCTACTCTTGACATTATCAGCACACTTTAACCATCCGCTATGCATTGGCGCTTCTGGAGGCCTACGTTGCCTATGCCCAAACCATCTCAGAGGACGATGTTGGACAAGCTTCTCTTCAAACAGTGCTACCCCAACTCTATCACGTATATCATCATTCCGGACCCGATCCTTTCTTGTGTGGCCACATATCCATCTCAACCAGGAGGTATGCTAAGATGCATTTCAAGTTGTGGCAGCATAGGATCAAGAAAGGGTGGGATTCCCTTAATTGTTGCTTGAAACTTGACCAAGTATTTTGATTTTTCAATGCACAATAACAGAGTGATTTTCTCCTTAGGTCGCATTTATTTTCTATTCCAAATTATTTCAACCTAATTATTTCCCCCTTTTCCATACAGATCCTAGAAGCAAGGGAGGAGCTGCTGCAAAGCATACAGGCTAAGAATAAGCGAGGATCTGAAACTACCGGAGAATCATCAGAGAATGCGAATGAATCCTCTGCCCCAGCTGAAGAGAAGGTGATAGAACCTTCAATCATCCAAGATAAAGAAGTCTCCATATCAGAGGTCCGTTCCTTCGAAGAACCCACCTCCGACATCACGCCAGAAATCGAGGCCGAGAAGTTCCCAGTCTCAACCACCGAAGTGGAAATCATCGACAAGTCAGTGATCGAAGAAGAGCTGTTGTCAGTGAAAGATAAAATCAAGGCCCCACTCGTCCAGTCCAGACTCCACGCCGACACCGATGAAGACGAAGTGGACGAATGGCCTGACGATGACTCAACCGAGGAGCCCGAGGCGGTAGCAGCAGCAAGCAACAGGGCTTCGCTGGGGCGGGAGGAGGACGTGTCGTTCAGCGACCTGGAAGACGATGACGATGATGATGGCGGCAATAAAGTGTCGGGCAAGTAGCTAAGATAATTTCTAGGTCCGGTCCCGGCACAATCATCCGAGCCTCCATTGGAGCAGTCCCACAAGCACACGCTCGCTGGCTTCACTCAAGGGACTACAGAAGGCAGCGGTGGATGGATGGGTGGATGATTACGCGGTCATTATTAGTCTCTTGAGAGGCGATGATGATGGATCCTCGAAGCTTGCTGGGCCTCCCTGGGCTACCCTGGATTAGAACAGAAGCACAAAACTGGAATAATAATGATGGCTAGTAAGTACGTACATGCTGTATCGTTTGGCCTGTTTCTGTACATAGAGCCCCCTGGTGCGGGGCTGCCTCCTGTATGAACCAACCTGGCAACGTACCACTCTGTCCGTCCATCTGGGTGGGCATATTGGTGCAGGTGCGCGCACTCAATAAATCGCTCGATTAGCTGAAAGCACTTCGGTTTGGGTTCGTCGTACTTGAGATCCACCAAATGTCTTTGCTTGATTTCTGGTATGAGTTGCCCTGGGCGCAGACCTGCTTAAAAAGTTTTACGCACTTGTGGTAGTACATGCTGTCATGGAGTGAGCATGAGGGGGAAATGATGGGCAACTAACTTGTCTGAATCATGCGTCCAGCTTCTTCGAACTACATAGTGAGGTTGCTGGTACACGCATAATGGCACGCACGAACACCCAAGTAATTCTTGCGTAGATTCTTTGGCCTGGCGGGGGCCGGTTGGCGTGTGGACATGCATCTCGGGGCCGGTACGCGGAGTGATACGGCATCGACCGCGTCGTATGTGATCGCCGGCGCGTCTGACTGGACCACCGTAGCGGGCAATGGGCTACTCCTGCACCCGACGACGGCGACGGTGCGCGCATCCAATCGGCGGGGCACCTACACGGACGGCGCCAGCACGTGAGCTCGTACGACGCCGCGCCTCCCAAACGAACAAGAAAGGGGGCGCTTCCCCTCGCACGCGGCGCCATGGCATGTACTCCCTCCATTTTAGGTCCTTTTTGTTTTCAAGTAAGTCACCAACTTATAAGTCGAAAAATACAAAAACTGACTTATTTTGTCAACGGATCCAATTTATAAGTCACCTATAAGTCATAAGTTGCTCCATCCCAACTTAAAACTTATAAGTCACCCCCTTTTACATGGGTCTCATCACTTTTACATTAAAAAACAAGGTGAGAAGATGTGGTCAGGTGACTTATAAGTCAGATGACAACCAAACAGGCGTAACTTATAAGTCACTAATTTTAAGTCACCTGACTTATAAGTCAGGTGACTTATTGAAACCAAACAGGCCCTTAAACTATAGTGCACCCGCGCTTTTCCAGGTTCAAATTTGATCATAAATTTAACCGACGAGATCAATTATGACGGGAGCAAAACTTATATAATTGAAAAGTTCTTTTGAATACAAATTCATTGATATAACTTATGCTTTCGCCGCAATCGGTCTCGTTGGTTAAATTTATGATCAAAGTTAAAGCACGAAAATTAAGGACGCTCTATATTTTGGAACAGAGGGAGTAGCATGTAGTGCCCGTATGGTACGTGCCGCGGGCTAGTCGCTCGCACCAGAGTCCTACGACGGTGACGGTGGCAAACCTTGTACTATTTTGCACGGACGGCGTCGGGCTAATCGCACGCACCAAAGTCCTGCGCCGGACGACGGCGACGGTGACAGGCGCGAGCCTCGTACCGCCTGCACGGACAGACGGCGGGCGCGACTAGGCGAGCTCGCACCACGCCGCGCCGGCCGAACCAAGAAGAAAGGGAGCGCTCCCCCCTCGCGCGCGGCGGCATGGCAATTGGCAAGTGCAACCCTGGGGATCGGCCGGATGGTATCGGTGGCGGGCCCTTGCCTCGCGGAGACATGTGCAAGGGGACTGCAGCTGCGGAGCGATGTTTTATCCGCCGATGCCGACGTTGCCGGCGTCCCCGGTGGACTCGCTGCTCGCTAGATCGACCCCGAGAGCGACTGACTGACGGGGAGGGAGGGAGAGGTCTCTTTCCTCTCCTCGCAACGTGCGCTGTCTCCCGCACCCGGCGCCCACGACCGCGACCGCCGCCCGTACCACATGCAGTATCCTCCAGACACAAACAAAACTCATTTCCAAACAAAACATGCGTGCAACGACACTCCACCCGTGGGCGTATTCTTCTCCCTCGGTTCAGCATCGGCACGATCAGCAGCAAAGAGTTCGTGCTGAACGCGGATATACAGAGAAAAAAGAGCTTCAGACTGTGACTGGTGGCTACGTACGCTCGGTGAGTTGGAATGTGTGCAGCCAGACCATGGAACTTCCAGTCCAAAGAGGACCAAGGTAAATACAGCAGGAACCTGGGTGACAAGGCGAGCAACTCCAACGCGTCGGACTCAAACAAACGGCGCTTTTATTCGCGTTTTGTCTGTTTGAATCGGTCATCCACCATCTTTAACATTTGAGGCGGCAGTGTGCACAACGCCCGCGATCCATTTTATGTTAGCGCATAAATTTGGAAAAGGCCCGTGGCCGTAAATCGTGCCAGCGGCCATGCCATTGCCCAAAGTTCATTGCCGGCACCATGCCAGCGGCCGGCATACTATGCCAGATTCAAAAAAACACCACACGGTTTATACTGACACACTTGTCAGCGGCCGGTACACATGTCAACGCACAAAAAGCGGCGAGAGTTCGACCACGCCATCACACGGCCGTGGTCATGCCAACACACTTGCCGGCATACAAAAAAGGATGGCGCTCGCCGTCAGAGATCACTCGTTGTCGAACTTGAGCATGCCGGCCTGCATCTTCTCGAACCACGGCCTCTTTCTTGGCGACATGGTGTTGAGATCCACCTTCATGATCTCCACACCGTCATCATGCTAGTGAGAGTCACTTCTTTCGTCTTGGTCTTGGCATTGGCGGCCTCGATCTCTAGCATCTTGGCTTGCTTCTCCGTCTCCATCTCAAGCATCCTCGTTTGCTTCTTCGCCTTCATCTCAAGCCTCCTCCTTTGATCTTCATGCAGGCATTCATTTGCTCTTCCTTATCTTGCCGGCACTTCTCCTCTCTTGAGTCCTTCTTGATCATCATGCCCTCCACGTTTGTGATCAAGGTGGTTGATGCCGCATCCCACTTGTCCTTCTTCTTGAAGTTGGTCTTCCACTGCGGCCGTGCCTTCTCGCCCTTCCTAACCTCCTCCACGGCTTTCTTCCACTCACGCGCCATGAGGGCGGCATATTGTGCCTTGAACTTCTCCTCGCCTTTGATGACCCTCCAACAATGGGAGAAGTTGAAGGACTTGCCTTCGTGTTGGACCTTGAATGCCTCCAAAGCTTGGAATGTCTACAAATGAATTGCATGCAAGCATATTGACAAAATGGATATGGAAATGGACATGCAAGTATAAACGGAATAACACAAAGAGGAGCGCTTGCATGCATACCATGTCTTGCATACCGATGCCACCCACGGAGCGTGCCTTGATGCTCTCAAAAGTGGCACAAAACTTGTTGCACTCTTATTGGATCATCTTCCATCACTTCAAAATGGATACCCACCCGCGCGTGCTTTGCATTTGGTACGGCGGAAACTTCCTGCGTTCATGGAACTCACGATGGACACGAGTCCAAAAGGTTGATGCCTTTTGTTCGACGCCGACCTTGGGTTCTTGCGCAATGTCCCTCCAACACTCACAAAGGAGCTTGTTCTCGGCCGCCGTGTATGCCTTCGTCCACCTGCTCTTGCGCTTCGGCTTCACCCCGGCGGCTTGGTTGGCAAGCTCGTCCTCGAACAAAGGCTCCCCGTCAATGTCCAACTTATCCTCTTCCTCGAGGCCGTAGTCCTCCGAAAACTCGTGGTCGAGCGGGAAGCCGTCCAGGTCCCGACCGACCTGATCTTGCACGAAGACGTCCTGTATGTCAGCTTGATCAAAGGTCGACGGCTGAACGGCCCTCGGCCGTCCTGGCTTTGTGTCTCATCGGGATCGCAACCAGCCGCGGCGGCACCGCCAGCAGACGTCGTACCACCCTTGAAGATAATGCTCTCCATGAAACAGTTGGCCATCTCGTCGTCACCGGCCGCCGGCATTCTGTCGAACAGGTTGCGGGCTCCGGGGAGCATGTCGGCTGGCATCTCCAGCGTGCGTTTCCTCGCCCCACCGGATGACGAGCCACCGACTACCAGTGTGGCATTCAGGTCGATGGGAGCGGGCGTGGAAGGCACCACCAGCTCACTTCCGGCGAGCAGTCCCCGGAGAGTCGGGAGGCTTGCGGGTAGACGTCGAAGCCGGGAATCGGGTGAATCGCCGACGCACGGGACGACTCTAGTAGCACCATCCGAGGAAACGCAGATGACCCGGTGCTGGCCGCGGCCACGACGGCGTTGATGAGCCCGTGCTGGCCTGGGTTTAATCCTAGGTAGATCAGCACCTCCCTCGTTGCCGCCATGACGCGGGCTTTGGTGTCCTCCTGCTGCGCGGCGGCGGCGATAGTGGCCGCGGCCGATGCTTCTTCCCTTCAGTCCGCCGCGTGCCTCTGGCCTTTTCTCTTCGCTGACTCCCTGACTCGCTCCTCAGCCGTCAGCTTCTTCTTCTGCTTGCGCACGGTGGCGGTCTTGCGGGGATGCGGGGCTTGCCTTTGCAACGACACTCCAGTCGTGGACGTAATTCTTTTCCCCTAGTTCAGCATTGGTACAATCAGCAGCAAATAGCTCATGTCCGTGCTGATACAGAGACAAAAGAGCTTCAGACTGTGACTTGGGTAGCTAGGTACTCCCTCCGTTTCTTTGTATCCTGCATATAAAATTTGGTCAAAGTCAAATTATATAAAGTTTAACTAAATTTATATAAAAAATATGGATATCTACAATACTAAAACCATATAGTATGAAAATACATTTCATGATGCATCTGATAATATTGATTTCATATTATGAATATTGATATTTTTTAATATAAAGTTGATCAAACTTTATAAAGCTTGACTTTGACCAAACCTTATATGTAGACTAAAAAGAAACGGAGGGAGTACGTACGATGAGTTGGGAATGTCTGCAACCAGATCATGAAACTTCCAGCGTCATGAGGACCAAGGTAAGTAAGGGAGTCCTGGATTAGGGGGTCTCCGGACAGCCGGACTATTGGACTATGAAGATACAAGATTGAAGACTTTGTCCCGTGTCCGGATGGGACTCTCCTTAGCGTGGAAGGCAAGCTTGGCAATATGGATATGTAGATCTCCTCCCTTGTAACCGACTCTGTGTAACCTTAGCCCCCTCCGGTGTCTATAAACCGGAGGGTTTAGTCCATAGGACAACTACAATCATATCATAGGCTAGCTTCTAGGGTTTAGCCTCTACGATCTCGTGGTAGATCAACTCTTGTAATACTCATATCATCAAGATCAATCAAGCAGGACATAGGGTATTACCTCCATCAAGAGGGCCCAAACCTGGGTAACATCGTGTCCCCTGTCTCCTGTTACCATCCGCCTTAGACGCACAGTTTGGGACCCCCTACCTGAGATCCGCCGGTTTTGACACCGACATTGGTGCTTTCATTGAGAGTTCCACTGTGTCGTCATCATAAGGAGGGATGGATCGTCTCGTTGTCAAGAACAACATCACCTCTGGGGGAGCCCTGGCTGTAGGCCAAACTCTCCGACTAGGCGACTTCGTCATGACCGCCCGCTCGGCCGCGGCGCCGACGATGACTTCTCGGGTCATCGAAAATAGCCTCCACATCGGCTCGAAATTCACCGAGCAGATGGATCCAACGGAGCTCTCCTCATTGAATGAGCTCTTGGATCGCATCGCCGCTCTGGGAGTCGCTACGGACTATAATCGGATTGGGCTTAAACCCGACCAAAGTGTATTAAATCTACACCGGTCACCCATCAGATAGCGGTGGTGGAGGAGCAATCCGGTGATTCTTACTCTATCCTGAGGACGAACTATGTCTGGATTCCCGAGCTCTCCTAGCCGGATACCCGTCCACGGGAGGACATCGTCCTAACCCTGAACCTAGAATCAGTCAATATCCCGAACCTGCGAGGCAATGATACGTCTCTGTTGTATCTACTTTTCTAAACACTTTTGCCCTTGTTTTGGACTCTAACTTGTATGATTTGAATGCAACTAACCCGGACTGACGCTGTTTTCAGCAGAATTGCCATGATGTTGTTTTATGTGCAGAAAACAAAAGTTCTCGGAATGACCTGAAACTCCACGGAATATCTTACAATAAATAATAAAAAATCCTCGCCAAAGATGAAGACCAGGGGGCCCAAACCCTTGCCACGAGGGTGGGGGCGCCCCCTACCTCGTGGCCCCCCCTGGAGAGCTCCCGACTCCAACTCCAACACTATATAACTGCTTTCGGGGAGAAAAAATAGGAGAGAAGAAATCATTGCGTTTTACGATACGGAGCCGCCGCCAAGCCCTAAAACCTCTCGGGAGGGCTGATCTGGAGTCCGTTCGGGGCTCCGGAGAGGGGGATTCGTCGCCGTCGTCATCATCAACCATCCTCCATCACCAATTTCGTGATTCTCACCGCCGTGCGTGAGTAATTTCATCATAGGCTTGCTGGACGTTGATGGGTTGGATGAGATTTATCATGTAATCAAATTAGTTTTGTTAGGGTTTGATCCCTAGTATCCACTATGTTTTGAGATTGATGTTGCTATGACTTTGCTATGCTTAATGCTTGTCACTAGGGCCCGAGTGCCATGATTTCAGATCTGAACCTATTATGTTTTCATCAATATATGAGAGTTCTTGATCCTATCTTGCAAGTCTATAGTGATGCTTAACCAAAACCTATGTCTTCGAGTGAAGACTATGAGAGCGAATCTTGTCCAGAGTCGGACAAGTCAGCTTTGCTTGTAGCCCAAGTAAAGTTGTTGTGTGTGTTTGAAATCTGACCGTTGGAACACATGTCAGTTCCTTAGTGACCCAGGGTCATTTCGGACAAATCAGGTTGGGTTGCCTAGTGGCTATAAATAGCCCACCCCCTACAACCATAAACAGTTGGCTGCTCAGAGTTAGAATACGGCTTTTGTCGTTTGATAGCAACCCACCTCGAAGCCTTTGAGAGAGAATTCCTTGCGAGGATAAAGCCCTAACCACCTAGAGCCAAAGAGTGTTAGGCATCACCTAAGTCTTCCTGTCTGTGTGATCTGAAGACTTCTTACACTTGAGGACTGTGAATCCTCCAGGCGGTTAGGCGTCGCGTTTTGAGCATCCAAGAGTCATTGTGGATCGCCGGTGAATGAAGTCTATGAAGGTTTGGGAGTCTACCTTGAAGACTTACCAGAGTGATTGGGCGAGGTCTGTGTGACCTTAGCTCAAGGGGAATACGGTGAGGACTGGGTGTCCTGAGCTGCGTGTTCAGGACTGGGTGTCCAGGACTGTGTGTCCTCAGGTTTAAATACCTAGCCGCCCTAACCAGACGTACAGTTGTCATAGCAACTGGAACTGGTCTAACAAATCATTGTCTTCAACGAGTCACTGGTTTCATCCTTCCCTTCCCTTTACTTACTGTTGGTCCTTGTGAAGTCATTGTATGATTGCACTATCTTTTGTCTTCACTGAGTGACTGCGTGTTCTGATTGGCTTCATAATATCTTCCTGCCTGATCCTTACTACCTAGCTGCTATAGGTCATTGTGCTTTCACTTCATTGAATACTTGACTATGGTTTGCCTAGTGTAGTCTACCTTTCGCTGCATGGTAATAGGCCTATTTCTATCGTTTGTCTTCGAAACTTCCACGTTGTGAAGACTTTCATAAAAATCGCCTATTCACCCCCCTCTAGTCGATATAACGCATTTCACTATCTATTTACTTTTATGTTGAGTCATCACCCTCTTATTAAAAAGCACCAGTTGGAGAGCACCGTTGTCATTTGCATTCATTACTATTAATTTATATTGGGTGTGACTATGATTGGATCTCTTTTACCATGAATTACAATGTCTAGTCAGTCCTTGATCTTTAAAGGTGCTCTGCATTTATGTTTTGCGGTCTCAGAAAGGGCTAGCGAGATACCATCTTGTTATATCATATTATGATTGTTTTGAGAAAGTGTTATCATCCGAGATTTATTATTATGGCTTGCTAGTTGATTATGCTATTGATATGGGTAATCATGAGACTTGAGAATTATTGCAAATGTGGTTAGTTATAATCTTTGCTGAAAACTTGAATGCTAGCTTGACATATTTACAACAACAAGAGCAAACAGAGTTTGTAAAAGTTTTTATTTATTTCTTTCGGTTTGTCAACTGAATTGCTTGAGGACAAGCAAGGGTTTAAGCTTAAGGGAGTTGATACGTCTCCGTCGTATCTACTTTTCCAAACACTTTTGCCCTTATTTTGGACTCTAACTTGTATGATTTGAATGGAACTAACCCGGACTGACACTGTTTTCAGCAGAATTGCCATGATGTTGTTTTATGTGCAGAAAACAAAAGTTCTCGGAATGACCTAAAACTCCACGGAATATCTTACAATAAATAATAAAAAAATCCTCGCCAAAGATGAAGACCAGGGGGCCCACACCCTTGCCACGAGGGTGGGGGGCGCCCCCCCTAGGGCGCGCCCCCTACCTCGTGGGCCCCCTGGAGACCTCCCCACTCCAACTCCAACTCTATATAACTGCTTTCGGGGAGAAAAAATTAGGAGAGAAGATATCATCGTGTTTTATGATACGGAGCTGTCGCCAAGCCCTAAAACCACTCGGGAGGGCTGATCTGGAGCCCGTTCGGAGCTCTGGAGAGGGGGATTCGTCGCCGTCATCGTCATCATCAACCATCCTCCATCACCAATTTCATGATGCTCACCGCCGTGCATGAGTAATTCCATCGTAGGCTTGCTGGACGTTGATGGGTTGGATGAGATTTATCATGTAATCAAGTTAGTTTTGTTAGGGTTTGATCCCTAGTATCCACTATGTTCTGAGATTGATGTTGCTATGACTTTGCTATGCTTAATGCTTGTCACTAGGGCCTGAGTGCCATGATTTCAGATCTGAACCTATTATGTTTTCATCAATATATGAGAGTTCTTGATCCTATCTTGCAAGTCTATAGTCACCTATTATGTGTTATGATCCGTTAACCCCGAAGTGACAATAATCGGGATACTTACCGGTGATGACCGTAGTTTGAGGAGTTCATGTATTCACTATGTGCTAATGCTTTATTCCGGTTCTCTATTAAAAGGAGGCCTTAATATCCCTTAGTTTCCATTAGGACCCCGCTGCCACGGGAGGGTAGTACAAAAGATGTCATGCAAGTTCTTTTCCATAAGCACGTATGACTATATTCGGAATGCATGCCTACATTACATTGATGAATTGGAGCTAGTTCTGTGTCACCCTATGTTATGACTATTACATGATGAATCACATCCGCCATAATTATCCATCATTGATCCGATGCCTACGAGCTTTCCATATACTGGTTTACGCTTATTTACTTTCCCGTTGCTATTGTTACAATCACTACAAAATACCAAAAACATTACTTTGCTTTCGTTACTCTTTTGTTACCGTTACCATCACTATCATATTACTTTGCTACTAAACACTTTGCTGCAGATACTAAGTTTCCAGGTGTGGTTGAATTGACAACTCAGCTGCTAATACTTGAGAATATTCTTTGGCTCCCCTTGTGTCGAATCAATAAATTTGGGTTGAATACTCTACCCTCGAAAGCTGTTGCGATCCCCTATACTTGTGGGTTATCAAGACTAATTTCTGGCACCATTGCCGGGGAGCATAGCTCTATTCTTTGAGTCACTTGGGATTTATATCTGCTGGACACTATGAAGAATTTGAAAGACGCTAAGACAACAATTTATCCCTCAACTACGAGGTGAGGTAAGGAACTGCCATCTAGCTCTGCACTTGATTCACTTTCTGTTATGAGGAAGCTTGCGACACCTAAACCTGCTTCTGCTATTCGCTCTGATATGTCGCATGTTATTGATGATGCTACTTCTGCTATACATGATACTTATGATGAAACTGCCTCTATGCCTGATACTACTATGCCACTTAGTGATTTTCTCGAGGAACGACTTGCTAGGGCTAGAGAGATTGAAAATATTGAATCTGATTATGAGGATGAAAGTGATGATGAAGAATCACTTGTTATTCCTGAGGGTTATTTATTTGATCAAGAAGCTTCTTTAGCTATTTTAGCTTGCAAAGATAGATATGAACTCAAAAGGTTATTAGCTAAATGGAATAAGCAATCTCTAAATGCTAGGATGAGACCTGACCCTGCTTTTGCTACTTTACCTATCTGTGTTGCTGATAAGGATTATGAATTCTCTGTTGATCCTGATATAATTACTTTGGTTGAATCTGATCCTTTTCATGGCTATGAATCTGAAACTGTTGTGGCACATTTTACTAAATTAAATGATATAGCCACCCTGTTCACTAATGATGAGAGATCTCGCCACTTTTATATCCTTAAAATATTTCCGTTCTCATTAAAGGGTGATGCTAAGATATGGTTTAATTCTCTTGATCCTGGTTGTGTGCGTAGTCCCCAGGATATGATCTATTACTTCTTTGCTAAATATTTCCCTGCTCATAAGAAACAAGCTGCTTTAAAGGAAATATACAACTTCGTGCAAATTAAAGAAGAGGGTCTCCCACAAGGGGGAGGCTTCTCAAGTTACTTAATGCTTTACCTGATCATCCTCTTAAGAAAAATGAAATACTTGATATCTTTTATAATGGACTAACCGATGCCTCCAGAGATTACCTGGATAGTTTTGCTGGTTCTCTTTTCAGGGAGAACACCGGATGAGGCTGAAATCTTATTGAATAATATGTTGACAAATGAAAATAATTGGGCACCTCCTGAGCCAGCTCCTGCTCCAATTAATGATTCTATTCCTAAACCAACTCTGAAGAAGAGAGGTGTTCTATTTCTCAGTCCCGAAGATATGCAAGAGGCAAAGAAATCTATGAAATAAAAAGGTATTAAAGCTGAAGATGTTAAGAATTTACCTCCTATTGAAGAAATACATGGTCTTAATTTACCGCCTATTGAAGAAACATATGATCTTGATCCTTTACTTATTGAAGAACCTCCAGACCTCGATAACCCGACACAGGTAGTAAAGGTAAATTCTCTCTATAGATATGATAAAGCTGAAATCCCATTTACTATAATTGCTAGCCCATGCTTAGATGAGTTTGATAAATTTATGGCTAAGCAAGAAGACTTTAATGCTTATTTTGGTAGACAATAAAAATACAATTCAAATATGCTTGGACACTTGGGTGATTATATGACTAATGTCAAAGGTGAACTTAAACTTATTAGTAAACATGCTTCTATGGTTACCACTCAGGTAGAAGAAGTACTTAAAGCTCAAAAGGAATTGCTCAATGAGATGAATAGTAAGAAAAATGATTATGCTGTTAAAGTGGCTACTAGAACTGGTAGAATGACTCAGGAACCTTTGTATCCTGAAGGCCACCCTAAGAGAATTGAGCAAGATTCTCAGAGAAATAAAATTGATGCACCTAGTTCTTCTAAAAAGAAGAAAAATAAAAATGATAGAACTGTGCAAACTTCTAGTGAACCTATTGCTGAACCACCTGATAATCCAAATGATATATCTATGTCTGATGCTGAAACACAATCTGGCAATGAACATGAACCTAATAAAAATGTTAATGATGATGTTCATAATGATTCTCAACCTAGTAATGATAATGATGTAGAAATTGGACATGCTGTTGATCTTGATAACCCACAATCAAAGAATCAACGTTATGATAAGAAAGACTTTGTTGCTAGGAAACATGGTAAAGAAAGAGAGCTTTGGGTTCAGAAACCCATGCCTTTTCCTCCCAAACCATCCAAGAAAAAGGATGATGAGGATTTTGAGCGCTTTGCTGAAATGATTAGACCTATCTTTTTGCGTATGCGATTAACTGATATGCTCAAAACCAATCCTTATGCTAAGTACATGAAAGATATTATTACAAATAAAAGAAAGATACCGGAAGCTGAAATTTCCACCATGCTTGCTAATTATACTTTTAAGGGTGGAATACCAAAGAAACTTGGAGATCCAGGAGTACCTACTATACCATGCTCCATTAAAAGAAACTATGTTAAAACTGCTTTATGTGATCTTGGAGCCGGTGTTAGTGTTATGCCTCTTTCTTTATATCGTAGACTTGACTTGAATAAGTTGACACCTACTGAAATATCTTTACAAATGGCTGATAAATCAACTGATATACCTGTCGGTATTTGTGAGGATGTGCCTGTTGTAGTTGCAGACGTTACTATTTTAACGGACTTTGTTATTCTTGATATTCCTGAGGACGATAGTATGTCTATTATTCTTGGAAGACCTTTTCTTAATATTGCAGGGGCTGTTATTGATTGCACTAAAGGCAATGTCACTTTTCATGTTAATGGTAATGAGCATACGGTACACTTTCCGAGGAAACAACCTCAAGTTCATAGTATCAATTCTATCGGAAAAATTCCATCGATTATATTTGGAGGTTTTGAATTTCCTCTTCCTACCGTCAAGAAGAAATATGATATACTTATTATTGGGAATGAGTTTGTTAACAAGACTTGATCAACCTTGTTAGTGGATTCCTTTTGACGAGCATGAGATGGATGAAACTAGAAGCACAACCTTCTGTACCCCACTTTTACTTTCTGTTATTTAGTTGAAATAAAGTAAAAATAAATACTTTTCTGTCTGTTATCTGATTATCCGTGCAATATAAAAATACCTAGAAAATAAAATTTCTCCAAATGCCCTGAAAATTAAATATGATTTTTTCTAGAATATTTGAGGATTTATGGAACAAAGAACACACCAGAGGGGCCAACCACCTTGCCACGAGGGTGGAGGGCGCCCCCCTGCCTTGTGGGCCCATGGTGGCCCTCCTCCACTTATTCCTGCACCCATCCTGTTCTTCTTCCTCCCACAAACACGAAAAACCAACTCAAGCACGAGTTCCAGCCCACTTTGCTGCCATTTTCGATCTCCTTGCTCAAAGCACCTCTCACAAAACTGATTGGGGAGCTTGTTCCTTGGTATGTGACTCCTCCATTAGTCCAATTAGTTTTTGTTCTAGTACTTTATTCATTGCAAATTTGTGTTTCTTAGGTGACCCTGTTCTTGAGCTTGCATGTCAAATTTATATGGTCAAAAGTAGTTTTGATGCATGATATAGGCCCTAGGCACTTGTAGGAGTGGTTGCTATCAATATTATTGAGTTTGGTTTACTTTTGTTTTGAAGTTACTAAAAATTTCAGAAAATGATAAGGAGATTATTGAGGGGCTCATCGAGCCAAAGCTCAAAGGAAAAGGCACCGAAGCCTAAGTATAATTTGCCGCGCACCGCGGAGGTTTGGGCGTGTGAATGGCCTTCCGAGGATTTCTTGAGAGCAGCCGGGATTTATGAAGATTTTCATGAATTGGCTCATAATGCAGGCCTCACCGCTTTCCTCCACGACCAATGCGATCAGTATCTCTTACTCACAAATACCTTTGTGCAAAACTTTCATTTTCATTCTAGGAACTCACCACCTACGGTGGAGTTTCATTTATATGATGAGCATAAGGAGATGTCACTTTATGATTTCTGTCGGATTTGTTTAATCCTTTTTGGGGGCAAGACAGAAGAACCACATCATGATGATGTGGAGGGGTTTATTGATACTATCACTGTAGGAGAAACTAGAAAGGTTTCCGATGCACGAATCACTAGCATACATTTTCCTGTTTTACGTTACTTTGCATTATTTGCTAGCCGTTGCTTAATTGGACGCGGAAACTGTGGAAACCTTAGTATCCCTGATATAATTATTCTGCTCCACGGTTTATACGGTGATAACACTTTTAGTATGGACGATATTATTGCTAAACGTTTAGGTCTGAACCGTACAAAGGGCCCCATCTTTGGAGGCATCTATGCTACACACCTAGCTGCACATTTTAACATACCTATTAGGCATGCTGAGAAGGAAGAAAAAGTGCTGCCTCGTGTTTATCGAGATTATAAAAATATGGTGGCACATGATTTCATTATTAAGAATAGGGCAGGAAAGCTTAAATATCAATTGTTCTTTAATAAACATCATCCTGAGACTATTACCTTGCCTGCTCCTTCTTTGTTTGATTTGACTGTAGGCAAGTACCTTGTTCCGTTGACGGCTATCCATGCTTACCGGAACCCTGCACCAGCCGAGGAGCCAGAAACGGAACCACAATTTGATCCTTCACGACAGTCTAACTATCAATGGGATCCGAAGATGATTGCTAGCCAGTGGCAATCGGAGCCTTCTTCTTCCTCATCACAGTACAACCCCAACAACTATTATTATGGATATCCGCCAGGCCAGCCGTGGCCATAGACCAACTTAGGCCAAAAGCCTAAGCTTGGGGGAGTACGTATTTCTCACCGACATTACATTTATATTCACACACACTCATTCCTAGATGTCGGTGTTCATACTTTTTCATTGTA
Organism: Triticum monococcum; assembly: GCA_034509565.1. Classification (NCBI taxonomy): domain Eukaryota; kingdom Viridiplantae; phylum Streptophyta; class Magnoliopsida; order Poales; family Poaceae; genus Triticum; species Triticum monococcum. The sequence goes on along the minus strand of CM067841.1, from coordinate 571,114,042 downwards.
TCATCCATGCTAGTTTATTTTCCTTTTTATACTTTCTTCTTGTGTGTTTAATAAACCTTAAGAAAAACAAAAAAAATAGTTGTAGCTTTTAATTAATTTACTTTCCATGCTTGTAGTAGTAATTAAAAAGAAAACCCAAAAATATTTCCTGTTCTTCTTTTGCTTGTTGGGAGCTTTCCCGTGTAAATAGTTTTATTTCTTTTCTTTCTTTGGGGGTCAGTAGGAGAAGACCATGATTAAATTGTTGAAGTGGCTCTTATATGCTTTATTGTTGATTTAACCAAGAGCCCATATTGCTTTGTCTTCTCCTATTTATTGAATGCTCGTAGATTCCAGCTTAGTCCAATGCACGTGCACTCTTATTATTATTCACATCGTTCGGTCGTGCAAGTGAAAGGCAATTATGATGATATATGATGGACTGACTGAGATGAGAAAAGCTGGTATGAACTCGACCTCTTTTGTTTTTGTAAATATGATGAGTTCATCGTTCTTGATTTAGCTTGTTATGAATAAACATGTTTGCAATGACAATTAGACATCATAGTTGCTTGTGCCATGCTTGATTAGCTATGAGTTATAATGGTTTACCTTGCGTGCCAACATGCTATTAAAATGGTTATGATGTGGTATGATAGGGTGGTATCCTCCTCTGAATGATTTAAGTGACTTGACTTGGCACATGTTCACGCATGTAGTTGAAACAAATCAACATAGCCTTCACGATATTTATGTTCATGGTGGATTATATCCTACTCATGCTTGCATACAATGTTTATTAATTTTAATGCATGCACATGGTTGTTGTCGCTCTCTAGTTGGTCGCTTCCCAGCATTTTGCTAGCCTTCACTTGTACTAAGCGGGAATACTGCTTGTGCATCCAATCCCTTAAACCCCAAAGTTATTCTAGATGAGTCCACTATACCTTCCTATATGCGGTATCTGCCTGCCATTCCAAGTAAATTGTATGTGCCAAACTCTAAACCTTCAAATAATCATCCTGTTTTGTATGCTCGAGTAGCTCATGTATCAACTAGGGTTGTCTGTATCTTCCATGTTAGGCGGGTTATTCTCAAGAGGAGTGGACTCCGCTCCTCACTCACGAGATAAATGGCTGGTCACCGGGATGCCCAGTCCCATGCTTTATGCAAACTAAATCAAAAATAAATGCAAACAAAACTCCCCCTGGGACCTGATGTATGTTGGAGGCACTCGTTGTTTCGAGAAAGCCATGGATTGATGCTTGTTGGTGGAGGGGGAGTATAAACTTTACCATTCTATTTGGGAACCGCCTATAATGTGTATAGCATGGAAGATATCGCCATCTCTTGGTTGTTATGTTGACAATGAAAGTATACCGCTCAAAATATTATTCACCTCTATTTCAAAACCGAGCTTTGGCACCTCTACAAATCCCTGCTTCCCTCTGTGAAGGGCCTATCTGTAAGTGCATCTAGTCCCACCCCTAGTTGGTTTTGGAGTATTGATGACAAACCTAGTTGAGGGACTAATGTGTTTGTGAGAATTGCAGGATAACACAGGTAGAAGTCCCTCATTGATTCGGTTTTCCTACCAGAGATGACCCCTAAAAATGTATGAAGACATTGATGTCAAAGGTGGTATGTGAAGATATTCACATTGAAGACTATGACAAGAGAAGACATCGCATGAAGCCTATGGAGCTCGAAGACTTAGATCTTTCGTAGTTCTTTTTCTTCTTTGTTGAGTCATACGAACCACCATACTGTTAAGTGAGGTCCAAGAGAACCAGTCAGAATGACTGAAGTGATGCTTAACCAAAACCTATGTCTTCGAGTGAAGACTATGAGAGCGAATCTTGTCCAGAGTCGGACAAGTCAGCTTTGCTTGTAGCCCAAGTAAAGTTGCCGTGTGTGTTTGAAATCTGACCGTTGGAACACGTGTCAGTTCCTTAGTGACCCAGGGTCATTTCGGACAAATCAGGTCGGGTTGCCTAGTGGCTATAAATAGCCCACCCCGTACAACCATAAACGGTTGGTTGCTCAGAGTTAGAATACGGCTTTTGTCGTTTGAGATCAACCCACCTCGAAGCCTTTGAGAGAGAATTCCTTGCGAGGATAAATCCCTAACCACCCAGAGCCAAAGAGTGTTAGGCATCACTTAAGTCTTCCTGTCTGTGTGATCTGAAGACTTATTACACTTGAGGACTGTGAATCCTCCAGCCGGTTAGGTGTCGCGTTCTGAGCATCCAAGAGTCATTATGGATCGCCGGTGAACGAAGTCTATGAAGGTTTGGGAGTCTACCTTGAAGACTTACCAGAGTGATTGGGCGAGGTCTGTGTGACCTTAGCTCAAGGGGAATACGGTGAGGATTGGGTGTCCTGAGCTGCGTGTTCAGGACTGGGTGTCCGGGACTGTGTGTCCTCAGGTTTAAATACCTAGCCGCCCTAACCAGACATAGAGTTGTCACAGCAACTGGAACTGGTCTAACAAATCATTATCTTCAACGAGTCACTGGTTTCATCCTTCCCTTCCCTTTACTTACTGTTGGTCCTTGTGAAGTCATTGTATGATTGCACTATCTTTTGTCTTCACTGAGTGACTGCGTGTTCTGATTGGCTTCATAATATCTTCCTGCCTGATCCTTACTACCTAGCTACTATAGGTCATTGTGCTTTCACTTCATTGAATACTTGACTATGGTTTGCCTAGTGTAGTCTACCTTCGGCTGCATGGTAATAGGCCTATTTCTATCGTTTGTCTTCGAAACTTCCACGTTGTGAAGACTTTCATAAAAATCGCCTATTCACCCCCCTCTAGTCGATATAACGCACTTTCAATTGGTATCAGAGCGAGGTACTCCCTTGTTCTGTGTGATTCAGTTTAACCACCTGGAGTTTTAGCTATGTCGACTGCAGGGATAATTAAAGTCTCCGCTGCATGCCCTGTCTTCGATGGAACTGAATATCCCTACTGGAAGAATAAGATGCGCATGCATCTTGAAGCCATTGATGTCGACCTATGGTATGTCGTCAAGAATGGCGTTCCAAAGGCTGGTGAAGGTGTCACCGCTGCTGATGTCAAGAAGTTCGTTCAACTGGACTCCACTGCCAAGAACATCATCTGTGGTCATCTGACCAAAGGACAGTATGGCCGTGTAAGTGCTTTGGAAACATCTAAGCTAGTCTGGGACTGGCTCTCCAAGGTCAATGAAGGCATCTCAACCCAGAGAGATCAGAGAATCAGTGTCCTTCGCAACCTCTTCAACCGCTTCAAGAGAAATGACAATGAGAATGTCCAGCTCACATTTGATCGACTCACTGACATCACAAATGAGCTTCAAGCTCTCGGCGCCACTGAGATCACCAAGCATGAAGTCGTCAAGACACTCCTAAGATCACTTGACAGCTCGTTTGACACCCTAGCCCTGATGATTCAAGAACGTCCTGACTTCAAGACACTCGATCCATCTGACATACTTGAGAGGCTCAACACACACGAGTTTCAGCTTTCTGAGAAAAGAGACATCTACGGTCCCAACTATGGGCGAACTCGTGCCTTGAAGGCAAAAGCTGTCTCCACATCTGAAGAAGAATCTGACAGCAGTTCTGATGATCCTGAAGACATTGGAAAGGAGCTTGCTATGCTTGTGAAGAAGTTCCAAAAATTCACCAAGAAGAAAGGCTTCAAAAAGTCTTCACGGTCAAGCTCAAGGAATGATGAAGCTTCTGCTTATGACTACAAGAAAAGATCATGCCACAAGTGCAAGAAACCTGGCCACTACATCTCTGAGTGTCCGCGGTGGGACAATGAGAACAACAAGAAGAAGAAGAGCAAGGAGTATGACTCTGACAACAACAACAAGAAGAAATACTCAAAGTCTTCTTCCAAGTCTTCCTCCAAGTCTTCATCACACAAGAAGAGCTCATCTGGCAAGGCACGTGTGTTTGTTGGCAAGGAAATGGATTCAAAGGAGGAGTCCGCTTCTGGGGAGGCGGAGGTGGAGTCTGAGGAGGAGTCCGATTCTGGCGTTGCGAGTCTGGCTACAGCATACGTTGCCAAGTCCATCTTCAACACTGAAGACAACGACTTCATCACCGTCACCGATGCAAATGACAAGGACTACTCCGCTCCTACCTACTGCTTCATGGCACGCGGTGCCAAGGTAAACACACGCACTACTCGCTATCAAACATCTAGTGAAGATGACTCTGATTGTGATTCCAAACCCAGCTACAAAACACTTGCTAAAATTGCAACTGAAGAACAGAAAGCTATGGAACATATTCAAAAACTGTTAGACAAAAGCGATGATCTGCTAGACGCTGAAATGACTCGATCTCAGTCCTTAATTGAAGACATAAAAAATCTTCATGTTAAGTATGAGGAACTTGAAAGTCGTCATGAAACGCTCTCAACAACTCATGAAAGGCTTTCCTATGATTATCTTCAAAGGAAGCAAGATCTTGAGAAATTGAGAGCGACTCATGAAGATCTTCAAAAGGAAAACGAGTCACTTCGCGCCAAACAGATCAGTTCCGCTCAGGAAGGATTTGAACCACCATGTCTTAAATGCATTGAGCGTGATAATGCTACCTCTGTTGCTGAATGTTCTACTGCTGCTACTATTGCAATATCTTCAACTGTTGGTGTGGTAACTAACCCCTCCGCTGAGGATACCACTGCTATTGTTGATGAGAATGCTAGGTTGAAGACACTGCTTGAAACAGGGATGTACAAAAGTCTCAAAGGGCATCAGACACTATGTGATGTCCTCAAAAGGCAGATCCTGAACCAAAACCCTAGGAAAGAGGGTGTTGGGTTCGAAAGGAAAATGAATGATGATGGCTCTTACTGGAAACCTGAGCAGTACCCCAAAACCACATGGGTTGCTGCAAAGGAACCTTCAGCGGGTCCATCCACCCTATCTGGCTTCACTTGTGCTAATCCCATTGTTATTGATGAATCCTTTGATGCAAACTATAAACTATTTAAGAATCAGAATGGTGAAGTGTTTGCCAGGTATATTGGTACTAACTGCAGGAATGGACCGCCTATGAAGAAGATCTGGGTGCCGAAAAGGTGTTTGGAGAATCTTCCTGTGAATGTCATCATGACACCACAGGTGAAGAAGACAAACCCCAGACCACAGGCTTCATACGGTCCAAAGGCTTCATACAGATAGAGGACTCACCTGAGTCGCACTAACGCAAATGTTTTGCAGGGAAGCCATACTCAGGCCTATGAATATGAGCGCGGTTCATCAAACCACCATGTTCATAAGACCAAGAACTATTCTGCTTATTCTTATGAGTACTATTGTCCTCCTGCAAGACTTTTTGCTAGGGCTCCAAAGCCAAAGTTCTCAGATGCTGCACTTAGACTTATTGCTTCTAAGCCACCCTTGAAGATGTGGGTGGCTAAGAAAGCTTAACTCTCTTTTCCAGGGAAGGGTCTCCAGTAGAAAACCAAAATCGTCTGACGCTATTGCTAGGGACCTTAAACATCTTGTAGGTCGCAAGATCAAATGCCCAAATGGTCTTATTATGTACTTTGTTCCTGAATCGCTTGCTACTCGCCCTATCAGTCCAAATCTCGATCTAAGCTTTCATAACCCACTGGTTCATCAAATGTTTTTGCTTCACAATTCTCTTCGTGAAGCCTATCCCCCTAACTGCACTGTAGGGTACGACACCAGCAGCTTCAGAATGGATTATTGATACTGGGTGTACCAATCACATGACTGGCAAGAGAAGCCTTCTTATGGACTGAACCTTACGTCCATCCGACAAGAGTCACATCACATTTGCTGACACTGGTAAAAGTAAGGTATTGGGTCTAGGTAGAGTTGCAATCTCAAAGGATCAACACATGGATAAAGTCATGCTTGTTGAATCCCTTGGTTTCAACTTAATGTCTGTCTAAATGCTTTGCAATTTAAACATGATCGTGATGTTTGGAAAATACCGTTGCCTTGTTCTAATGGAATCTGACAAGTCTCTAGTGTTTGAAGGGTATAGGAAAGATGATTTGTACGTGGTAGATTTCTCAGCAGGACCACAGCTTGCCGTATGTCTTCTGGCAAAAGCTTCAGAATGCTGGCTCTGGCATCGGAGGCTAGGGCATGCTGACCTGAGGAACCTCCACACCCTTGCAAAGAAGAAGCATGTCATAGGCATCGAGGGCGTCAAGTTCAAGAAAGATCACTTAGCGGTGCCTGTGAAGCAGGAAAGATGACGAGGGCCAAGCATCCCTCGAAGACAATCATGACAACAACTCGACCCTTCGAACTGCTCCACATGGATCTTTTCGGTCCCACTCATTACTCAACTCTTACTACTACTGCTTGTCTCTATGGCTTTGTCATTGTTGATGATTATTCTAGATATACTTGGGTGCACATAATCCTCTACAAGACTGAAGTGCAGGATGTCTTCAGACGCTTCGCCAATCGAGCAATGAACAACTACGGCACCAAGATAAAGCATATCAGAAGTGACAATGGCACTGAATTCAAGAACAATGGCCTTGATACATATCTTGATACTTTGGGCATCACACATGAATTCTCAGCTCCGTACACGCCACAGCAGAATGGCGTCGTCGAACGCAAGAACAGAACACTCATTGAGATGGCCCGAACGATGCTTGATGAATACAAGACTCCAAGAAAATTCTGGCCTGAAGCCATTGATACAGCATGCCATACAATCAACCGTGTTTATCTTCACAAGCTTCTGAACAAGACATCTTATGAGCTCCTTACTGGCAAGAAGCCAAATGTCAGTTACTTCAGAGTATTTGGCGCCAGGTGCTGGATCAAGGATCCACATCACACTTCAAAATTTGCACCAAAAGCACATGAGGGTTTTATGCTTGGATATGGAAAGGATTCGCACTCCTACAGAGTCTTCAATCTCTTTCATTATAAAGTGGTTGAAACAGTGGATGTGCGGTTCGATGAGACTAACGGTTCACAAAGAGAGCACCTGCCAAATGTGCTAGATGAAGTTCCATCCAGTGAATCAATCAAACTTATGGGAACTGGAGAAATCATACCCTCTGAAGCTCAACCTGAAGAGGAACTTATCATCTCCGCACCTGATCAACCTGAAGACAATGCTCAGCCTGAAGACAATCCCTCTAACAATGGCAATGATCAGCAAGAGCAAAATCTTCGCCATGTACATCCTCGTGTTGCCAATGAAGTGCAGATTGAGAGAATAATTGATAGCATCAATGCACCCGGTCCGCTCACTCGTTCAAGGGAAACACAGCTAGAAAATTTCTGTGGGCACTTCGCATTCGTCTCAATAACAGAACCCAAGAAAGTTGAAGAAGCCTTCATGGAACCTGAATGGATTCAAGCTATGCAAGAAGAGCTTCAACAGTTTGAGCTGAATAATGTATGGGAACTGGTTAAGCGTCCTGATCCTCGGAAGCACAATATAATAGGCACCAAATGGATATACCACAACAAGCAAGATGAGCATGGTCAAGTTGTCAGAAACAAAGCTCGTCTCGTTGCTCAAGGATATACTCAAGTTGAAGGGATTGACTTCGATGAAACATTTGCTCCTGTGGCTCGACTTGAAGCCATACGCAGACTGCTGGCCTATGAAAATCATCATAACATACTTCTATATCAAATGGATGTGAAGAGCGCTTTTCTCAATGGCAAGATTGAAGAAGAAGTGTATGTTGCACAACCGCCTGGCTTTGAAGATCCAAAACATCCTGACATGGTATACAAGCTCAACAAGGAACTGTATGGCCACAAACAAGCCCCTCGGGCTTGGTATGACACACTCAAATACTTCCTGAAGAGCAAAGGCTTCACACCTGGTTCCCTCGACCCTACTCTCTTCACGAAGACATATGATGGTGAACTGTTTGTGTGCCAAATATATGTGGATGACATGATCTTCGGCTGCACCAATCAGAAATACAGTGAAGAGTTTGGATATATGATGCAAGAGCAATATCAGATGTCCATGATGGGAGAGCTGAAGTTCTTCCTTGGTCTTCAAATACGACAACAATGCAACGGGATCTTTATATCTCAAGAGAAGTATCTCAAAGATTGCCTGAAGAAGTTCGGTATGCAAGACTGCAAAGGCTTCACGACGCCAATGCCAGCCAAACAACATCTGGGTCCCGACGACATTGGTAAAGAGTTCGATCAAAAGGTATACCGCTCCATGATTGGTTCTTTACTTTATCTATGTGCATTTGGGCCAGATATTATGCTTAGTGTTTGCATATGTGCTCGATTCCAATCGGCACCAAAGGAATCGCATCACTTAGCTGTGAAGCGAATTCTTCGATATTTGGCTTACACCCCAACTCTAGGATTATGGTATCCAAAGGGCTTAGAGTTTGATCTAGTTGGATTCTCAGATGCTGATTATGCTGGTGACAAGGTGGATCGCAAGTCTACATCAGGCACATGTCCTTTTCTGGGATGATCACTTGTATGTTGGTCTTCAAAGAAGCAGAACTATGTATCTCTCTCCACTGCTGAATCTGAATAAATTGTTGCTAGATCTTGCTGCGCTCAGCTTCTGTGGATGAAGCAAACACTCAAAGACTATGGCATTCATCTGAAGCAAGTGCCACTCTACTGCGACAACGAAAGCGCCATCAAGATTGCCAATAGCCCAGTTCAGCACTCGAAGACAAAGCACATTGAGATTCGTCATCACTTTCTCAGAGATCATGTTGTGAAGGAAGATATTGATATCATACACGTCAACACTGAAGAGCAATTGGCAGATATCTTCACCAAGCCCTTGGATGAGAAGAGATTTTGCAAGTTACGGTGTGAGCTAAATATCTTGGAATCCTCAAATTTCCTGTGATCAGGCACACATCCTAACACTTATGCATATTGATGACTTAGATGTGCAACACATGAAGCAAAGTATATCTTCAATCAATGAAGACATGCATTCTAAGTGTGAATACATTAATGACGAATTTGACCTCGGAGCGCCACGATAATTGTGCGCCGTGTCTGGGTCTAACACTTCCTATACAGTGGGTAACGCCACCACCAAATGTTGTGTTTGAAGTGTTTCACTCATGGCGTTACATTTGCTATGTCTTCACATTTGGTTTGGCTTCAATCTCAACATGTCTTCATGATTATCTTCACTAGGTTGATTATATATATATACTAGTGTTCTGTCCTCTACAACATTCACTTATAGCTACGTCTTCTTGTTGAATCTTTTGAACTAAGTGAATGTGATCGGACCCTAACCTCTCTATGCTTTCTATCTCAAACTCTATCTCTCCAAATCATATGCATTCTCTTGAAACTGTCAAATGTCTTCTCTGCGTCCTTGTCAGCAGAAGATACAGAGACAAACATTAAGTCCGCTTTCAATGCTAATTCCTTCACCTGAAACCCGGAGAAGTGGGAACGACCACCCGACAATCCAGGCGTGCGTGGGACGTGGAACAACCTCCGATATGCTGCATGATGGCCACGTGTTCCTCAGATGTGAATCGCCAGGGGCACCTGTGTAACGCCCTCGATGCGACTATAGCTCCCACGTGTCGAGGCACGACTTAGAGACATAATCGCATTGAAGGCATATGTCACAAGTGAGGTAATCTTCACACAACCCATGTAATACATAAGGGAAAAGATACATAGTTGGCTTACAATCGCCACTTCACACAATTACATGAATAAAACATTACATCAACCAAATACAATCAAGGTCCGACTACGGAACCAAAATAAAAGAAGAACCCCAAATGCGACAAAGGTCCCCGATCGACCCCAACTGGGCTCCACTCCTGGTCAACTAGAACGAAACAACACAACGGACAAAGTCTTCATCGAGCTCCTCCCGAGCTTGGTTGCGTCACCTGCTCGGTAACATCGGCACCTGCAAACTGGTTTTGGAAGTATCTGTGAGCCACGGGGACTCAGCAATCTCGCACCCTCGTGATCAAGACTATTTAAGCTTATGGGTAAGGTAAAGGTATGAGGTGAAGCTGCAGCAAGCGACTAGCATATATGGTGGCTAACATACGCAAATGAGAGCGAGAAGAGAAGGCAAAGCACGGTCGATAAAAGTATGATCAAGAAGTGATCCTAAATCAACCTACGTCAAGCATAACTCCAACACCGTGTTCACTTCCCGGACTCCGCCGGAAAGAGACCATCACGGTAACACACGCGGTTGATGCATTTTAATTAAGGTCAACTTCAGGTTTTCTACAACCGGACATTAACAAATTCCCATCTGCCCATAACCGCGGGCACGGCTTTCGGAGGTTCAAATCCCTGCAGGGGTGTCCCAACTTAGCCCATGACAAGCTCCCACGGTCAACGAAGGAATAGACCTTCTAGCGGGAAGACCCGATCAGGCTCGGAATCCCGGTTACAAGACATTTTGACAGGTAAAACAAGACCAGCAAGACCGCCCAATGCGCCGACATCCTGATAGGAGCTGCACATATCTCGTTCTCAGGGCAACACCGGATGAGCGCTCCGTACAACTAAAACCAGCCCTCAAGTTTCCCCGAGGTGGCGCTGCAAAGGACTCTAGTTCGGACCAACACTTAGACAAGCACTGGCCCGGGGGGTTAAAATAAAGATGACCCTCGGGATGCGCGACTCCCAAGGGAAAAAAGGCTAGGTGGCGAATGGTAAAACCAAGGTTGGGCCTTGCTGGAGGAGTTTTATTCAAGGCGAACTACCAAGGGGTTCCCATTATAACCCAACCGCGTAAGGAACGCAAAATCCGGGAACATAACACCGATATGACGGAAACTAGGGCGGCAAGAGTGGAACAAAACACCAGGCATAAGGCCGAGCCTTCCACCCTTTACCAAGTATATAGATGCATTAATTAAATAAGATATATAGTGATATCCCAACAAGTAAAACATGTTCCAACAAGGAACAACATCTCCATGTTCCAACAAGGAGCAAACTTCAATCTTCACCTGCAACTAACAACGCTATAAGAGGGGCTGAGCAAAGCGGTAACATAGCCAAACAACGGTTTGCTAGGACAAGGTGGGTTAGAGGTTTGGTTCAACAATATGGGAGGCATGATAAGCAAGTGGTAGGTATCGCAGCATAGGCATAGCAAAAGAGCGAGCATCTAGCAAGCAAAGATAGAAGTGATTTCGAGGGTATGGTCATCTTGCCTGCAATCCCGCAAGGAAGAAGAACGAGTCCATGAAGAAGACAAACGGACGTAGTCGAACGGGTCCTCACGAACGCGACGTTATCGGAACTAACCCGAAGAAGCAACACCGGAAAGAAGCAAACAACATAGTAAACAACCATCACATCAACATGGCATGATGCACAACCAAGTATGATGCATGTCCGGTTTAATGAAGCATGGCATGGCAAAGTGCACAAACAAAACTACAAATTAAGTGGAGCTCAATATGCAACGAGTTGCATATTGACGAAACACCACATTCAAGTTATTTAGTTCTCTCCCGTTTAAGTACTCAACAATATTAAATGTTGGTTAACATGGCAAGAGGTGAAGCATAACAAAACTATACCCATTAAACAGTTTAAATGGGGCCGGATATAACAGACAACAAATCCGGTAAATCCCCATATGCATTAGTGATTTATTGCAACAACAATTTAAACATTTTAGTTGTTGTTATCATGATGCGGATGACATGAACAAGTTTATGCAATTTTTATTAAAAGTTGACAAGAGCATTATAAGGCATTTGTCACCGTGGTGGAAGGAAAAAAGGGTGCCACGGCAACGATAATGAAAACGGTGCCATGGCGGCGTTCCGGTTCCGGTAACTCGATTGAGATACCGATGCAAAGGAGAAGTGTGCGGAACGTGACAAGCAAGGATGGTGGGTGATCTCGGATACCGAGTTCCCACATGTCGTTGGCAAGGCAAAAGAGGGGCAACGTGCAAACACGATCATCTCATATCACATAACATGCATTCGGTCCACGGATGATTGTGTCGATGGTTATACCTTTCGAAGCGTGCCTTATCGGAACGGATCAAGTTTGTAGAGGGAAGTAGGCGTTCTCGCGACGGCGGTAGTGGAAGTAGTTGTTCAGGCAACGGTAGTCGGACTTGACGATACCGTTACACGGGTCTTCGGTAACGGTAGTGGTACCCATTTTTAGTCGTGCACATTCCGTAGATGTTTGAGGTCACGACGAGGATCTTGATGTCCACGGAGTCTTCGAGGGTCGACGGTAGTGGTACTCGGGTCATCGGCGACGGTAGTCGTTCTATGCATCGGGCATCAAGGTACTTGCCATTCTTGTGTAGACGAACTTGGCGCATCCGAAGGGGTACTTGACGCGTTCGAGGGTCCTCATGTCATGGTACTTGGCAAATTCCCTTGAGAAGGTGCTTGACGGTCCGGGTACGGGTCTTGGCGTGTCGTTCTTGTCGATCCAAAACCCGGCAGAAGAAAGGACCTCAGGCGGGCAGCAGCAAGGAGGTGATGGCGCACACACTGGACATGGGGCAGGGCGAGGAGAAGGCGCACGGCTTGGTGACGAGGAGAACCAGCGGTTCTAGGGGGTGGAGGTGACGATGCTAGGGTGTGGGAGGCCGCTACCAGCACGGACAAGGCAAGGAGGAGGAGGCGCTGGCCTTGCCGAGGCCAGCAGCAGGCCACGTCGGGACAGGAGGCCGACGAAGTCCCAGGGCGGCGCAGCCATGGCAGGGCCTGACGGATCCGGACGGGGGCGACACTTGGCGGCGGAGGGCGACGCGAGGCAGAGGAGGAGCAAGGCGGCGGCAACTCAGAGCTCGGGGACGAGGCATGGAGGTCGAGGTCGTCGGCGGAGTTTGCGAGGTGGCGCTCGGCGTCCCTGTCGATGCGGCAGCGCGGAGAGCTCGGGATGACTCCCGCGGAGGAGCAGAGAGGATCAGGTCGAGGGGATGCAGTGAGAAAGGCCACGGCGACTGGAGGATAATGACGAGGGGATCAGGCGCGGGCGCTGGGAGAGGGACTGCTGCGAGCAAGAAAGAGAGATCGAGGGGAGATGGGGATCGGGATGCGTGCGCGTGCAACGTTCTCCTGGCGGCGCTATGAAGCACGAAGGAGGAGGAGGGGATCGGGCCTAGGTGGCTCGGGCGCCTAGGGTTGGAGGAGATAGATGGGCCAGCTGGGCCTAGCAGGCCGGCCTAGGCTGGGCTTTTCTCTCTCTCTTCTCTTATATCCTTTACCAGAAAAGAAAATCGAGAGAGGGAAAAGAAGGAGAGGGTTACGGAAGGATTTTGCACATAGGGATAATTTCCCCGGACTTGCAAAAAAATGAGCTTGATCCCGCAAAATAGAAGTGGGCACATGGTTGAAGTTGAATTCAAACTCATTTGAAATTAATTCAAATGATTTGAATGGAAGTGAGTTTTGGGAAGGTCCAAAAATGTTGAGACTTTTGGAGGAGCCTCAAAAAAAGAAGAAATAATTTTCGGCAAGGTTTGGAGATCAACTCGAAGCAGAAAAGCATGGGATTATCTGCACGTGTGTTACGGGTGATTCCACATAATTGGAATAATTACTATAGCTCTCTAAATATCGAGAGGATAAGTTTTAAAGAGTAATCACCATAGTGAATATCCCTCGATTTAAATGGACCGCAGATCCATGCAATTTATTTTGTTGAGTTTTAAAACGGGTTGCATGATGACATGATGCAATGCACATGATGCAAAGATGAAATGCAGCGGACCAAACAAAACACACGACGAAACCCGGAAACCCTGGAAGGCAACTGAAGCTCCGGTCTTGGGGCGTTACAACCTGTGTAATAACGCTGAGCCGCCCCTGTCCCTATAAATACACGCCACACCACAGTCATTATCTCTTCTTCCACTCTCGCACGAACCCTAGCGCCACCGCTAGCCCTCGACAACGCCGGCGACGAAGCGCTTAGCTGCCGCAACCTCTCCGACGCCGTCTTCACGCCGACCGCGGACATCGTCTTCTCCGCCGTCGCCATAGGTGTCCTCCGTCGCCAAGTTAGGGCACGGACGATCGAACTGCTCGGCCTCCTCTTCTACTCCGTCTAGCAGTTCCTTGTGTGGTAAATACAACTTCCTTTTTACGGCCCCTTTGATTCTACAGATTCGTCACTTTCTACCACAAGTAGTTTCTGTTCACACATGTTGGATCCACTTCATACTACATCTCATATTATGCCTAGTATGTTCACCTATGCTTCACAAAGTAGTTAGATTCCTCACTTGTACTGATCTCTGGATTCATACAAATCTGGAACCAACTCCTTATCTATGAGTGAATGTCTTCGCACGATGAGGTCAATGTCTTCTAAACTGATTTATCTTCAAAATCTTCTAAGAATGCATATGACCTCTTCCCCTTCCCTCGCACCTTAATGCTGTCACAGGTACATATCCGTGGGAGAATCCCTTGGTTCCCATAGTCTGCATTCATTTGCAGAATTCTTACAGCATCATATAAATTCTCCCGAAGCCAGTTCCTGTTTGTCCAGCAAGCGAAAGCCTCTGAAGCCTTTGAACATGTTGAAGCCATTCAGTTTAAAGTTCATGACTACAGAGATATCTGCAAGGAAGGGAGACAGATAGCGTCGTGGGGAAACATCAAGCGATTTGCCTGATACCTCTCAGAGCTTTACAAGATAGATCCTGAAGAGGATTACAATCAGCGCAAGACCCGAATCCAATGGATTCGAAGATATTGGGCAGAACAATGGTTCAAATACCGGTTTGTGACCTAGGAATATGCTGAGAAAAATGCCATCAAGCGACCTTGGGGAGACATCCTATACAAAAATCTTCAACCCGGGTCCAGAGCTGAAGCCATTAAACAAGGCTTCTATCCCTGCATGGTCCATGGACAACAGCCTGCAGATGCACACCCATCGTCACTACTATGGTGTCGTGACGACAATCTGTTCAAGCGCAACTTCCAGTTTGCCAAGAACTCAGTGAAGCAGAACAAGAAGTCTTTGGGACTAGACTTCAACCCTGGTCCCTCTGCTCCCCGTACTGACGGCACACGTGATGCAAAACCCAATGTCATCGGTCCGTTCTACAACCTGGATGGCCTCATTACTCACATTTCTGTTCTAGGTGCCAAAGTGGATCATTCTGATGATGATGCTGACACTGATGAAGCCCCAGCCCCTACTCCAAAGCCGCAGAAGCCAAAGAAGGCTAAGGCTTCAAGATCAGTTGCTCCACCGAAAATTTCACGGGCGAAACCACTGGCTACTACACCTCCTGAAGACAGTGTGCAGTCTGAAGATCTGTCACACATCTCCAAGCCCCAAAGAGTCAAGATGCCTCTGCCACACACCAGCCAAGAACTGACTGCTGCTGCCATTCTGCGCAATGATGCCATTGATTTGTCCAGTGATGAAGATCTGGCAGATGATGCTCTTGAGCAACTGATCAAGAGGAAAGAAGAAGCAGAAATCTTCAATGATCTGCCTCTCTTTGATGTGGCAATCATCCACAACTTCATTGATGAGTGGTTTGACACGCCCAACCTCAGCTTCGAAGATCTGCAACTTCCAATTGGCCTCAGTGTCGCCTTCCATGGCGCCATTGCTTGAGAATTAGCTATCGCCCAGCGCATTGTTGAATTGAAGCAGAAGATTGACTTTGAGAAAACTCAGTTCAAGAAGCATATGACCACGCTCAGCGTGCAAGAGGTGAAGAACTTCAAGATTATGCTGCACGAGCTCAAAGAAGCCTTTCTCAAGAAACGTGCAGAAGCTCAGGGTTCTCGTGAGCGCATGAAGAGCCTGGCTGACAAGTGTGTGCAAGCCTACAATGAGGCTGAGAAGCGCAAGGCCCTTGGGCGTCCGGGCATTGACCCAGGATGGCTGCTAAGAAGAAGAAGCCCACTGTGGCCGAACCCAACGCACCAAGGCAGGAAGCAGATCCCATTGTCTTCCCAACTAGCATGACTGGCTCGAAGCCAAAAGCCAGGTCTACCGCTTCAGAACTAAAGAAGATGAGGACTGCTGAGGCTGAAGCCAAAAAGAGGAAATATCCTGAAGCCTCTGATGCTGCTCCCTCCAAGAAGAAGCGGAAGACCAAGAAGGAACGGGCTGCTCCCAAAGAGCCCTTAATTGTTGAACCTATCTCCATGGTTCGCCCTGACGCTGAACGTCAAGAGCGCCAACTGACTGTCCATGAGCCTGCTTCCACAGAGGCTTATGAAGCTGAAGACATTCCAGTAGCTGATCCCACCGCTACTGAAGACATTAGTCACCATGAAAATGTTGAAGATAATGTAGTCCTTCCTCAGATCGAGCACCAACAGGTATCATCGCCTGTGCTTACGCACAGCAAACTCATCAGCATTGGTCGTCCCTTGACGCCAATCGCTCAGGATACAACATGGGCTGATCACCCACAGCAACCACAAGTCACACCACCCCGGCAAGAAGAAGATGACTTTGAGGCCCAGCCAACGCCATCTCCAAAGGCGTCGCCAGCATTCCGCAGGCTTCACAAAGGATCAAGGTCTCAAGTCCCTCCTTCCAGCATTCGAGAAGGAGAAGTGCCTCAACAATCTGTTGCACGTCAAGTGTTTCCAGATGCCACTCCTACTGTGACTAAATCCGAAGCCAAACTAGCTGAAGATGTTCCGGCTGCATCAGTCGATGAAGAAGAAACCCCAAGAGTTGCTACCCCCTGTCTCACCAAGAAGCTGTTCTCAAGGAGAACGTGACTGTGACCGACCCTCCAGCTCATCAAGTGGAGGTTGAGAATCTTGAGGCTGCCACCACCAAAAGAAATGAAGCCAATGACATTGTCATGGCTGAAGCAAATGTGGAGCCTGCACCAACCAATGAGCCAGAAGTCAGTGAAGCAAATGATGCTACTGCTCCTGTTCCTGCGCCTGCTGCTGGTCCTCAGTTTGACTATCATGTTGAGCACAGGCCTCGGGTACAGAAGCCAATTCCAAGGTTGCCCAGGTTTCCAGGTCCTGCATCAGCACCTGGATCCTTCAATGTCAACGGCTTCAAAGCAGACAACACTTTCTTCAATAGCTCCAAGAACCCCTACTCAAGGGAACGAATATCTTCTGATCGGTTCTGGAGCTATCCACAGCGAAGCTATTACTCCTGCATTCTGTACAATCAAGGTCGCATCTTCCCACATAAGCGTCTTGACACCAAAGCAATAGCTGGTCTGCCCTATCTGGAAGAAGCTCTGGATTACTTCAAAGAGGTTGGACTGTTGCCTTTTGTCACTGACCAAGAGCACTGGAATTAAGAGTTGCTGCTCCAATTTTATGCCACACTTCACATACGAGGCTACAACAGAGATCCAAAGACGTGGGTCCTAGAGTGGATGACAGGAAATGTTCATCACGAAGCCAAAGCCTTTGATATCATTGAGCTCACTGGTCTGCCCACTCCTGGAGATCTCTATGAACCTGGCTGTCAGCTTCACAGTGAAGCTATGGAGAACATCTTTCAGAAGCCTGAACCGAACATGAGTCAGATGCTCAGTATAATGAAGCCCTTGCCACAAGATGCTGCATATCCTAAGGAGTTCTTTGTTGAAGACCTTGAGTATCTGCCAAGGACTATCTATCACATCATAAGGCGAACTCTCTGGCCCATCAAAGGATATTCTCCACATGCCAAGCTGGAAGGTGCAATGAAGACTTTGGTCTTCTATATTCTTCATGGCAAATGCTTCAATGCACAAGACTTCTTCATCCGCCAACTTGCTGCATCAAGCTCTGATCTTTTTGGCTTGAAGTTCTACGCTCCATGGATAATGCGGCTGATTAAACCCCACTCCGCTATCTCATATCAGCCATCTGCTCGCAATCATCAGATCTTTCTACCTGATGTGGATATGTCCGTTGAAGCCATTTATCCTGAGCCTGCCAAGGAGCCTTTTAGTCTTCAGAATGCGGAGCATCAAAGTTTCTCTCAGAACATTGAAGGAGTTGAAGCAGTCACTCGTGTTTATCCTCTGGCTGGAACTACACATGCATCTCATTGTGCCCTTACTGAAGCCACCGAAAGCACTATTGCCCAACGACCCAAGAAGCGATCTCATGTTCTCAATGACCGAGAGCTTCTGGTGGCTCTTCATCAGAAATAGGATAGGCATCATGACTGGCTGAAGTGCCAAATGCAAAGCCTCTTGGTGGATGTCAACCGCATTCGCAATCTTGCCACCAAGAATGCCTTTGTTGCCCATGAAACCTCTCGACGCACATGGAAAGGGCTGACACTTATGTGCTCTGAAGATGATCTTCAAGAGGATGACTTCTCTGAACGCTTGAAGTTTGACTCCACACCTCCCCGAAGGGCAGTGCTGCGATGAACTCCATCTCTTGAAGACTCTGAGTTCTCTTCCTCTGCGGCAACTATGAATGCCAGAGTGATCGAGGACGAAGACGATGCTACTTCACCGCCCCCTCCTTCAGCACGCTTCGACACTACTCCAAGTGATTCTGCACCGCCGAACACCACCGGCGACCCTGCTGCTTCACCTACTCTTCATGGGAACGAGTAGATGCTCTATGTCTTCAAACCTTTTTGGTCCTTACTGACAAAAGGGGGAGAAGCATATGAGTTTGATAGTCTTCAAGCGGGTCCATATGGGCGGTTGCTTTATATTTTGCCTAGTGTTTACAACTCTCGTTTTGATACATTTGATTCTTTGAGTTGTAACACTTAAACTCGATGGTCATCTGCTACTTATTTGCTACTTTGTGATGCGATGATAAATTCCGCATGTGCGACGATAAATTCCGCACTTAGAACATTTTGCAGACGTCCATTTTCCATTATGCATGTCATTATCTTCACATACCTTCAGATGCATAATGAATTGTCATCATAAGTTGAAGAGGATCTCCACAAGTACAACCTGCCATGTGCATTTGCATTCCAAAAGCAAATTACTCATATGCACATCTTCAGGGGGAGCCCTTGCAACTTATGAAGACAATTCCTTATCCTTTACAATTTCACATTATATTCCCCGTTGAAAACTTCAACTAGTTTGTCATCAATCACCAAAAAGGGGGAGATTGTAAGTGCATCTAGTCCCACCCCTAGTTGGTTTTGGAGTATTGATGACAAACCTAGTTGAGGGACTAATGTGTTTGTGAGAATTGCAGGATAACACAGGTCGAAGTCCCTCATTGATTCGGTTTTCCTACCAGAGATGACCCCTAAAAATGTATGAAGACATTGATGTCAAAGGTGGTATGTGAAGATATTCACACTGAAGACTATGATAAGAGAAAACATCGCATGAAGCCTATGGAGCTCGAAGGCTTTTATCTTTTGTAGTTCTTTTTCTTCTTTGTTGAGTCATAGGAACCACCATACTGTTAAGTGGGGTCCAAGAGAACCAGTCAGAATGACTGAAGTGATGCTTAACCAAAACCTATGTCTTCGAGTGAAGACTATGAGAGCGAATCTTGTCCAGAGTCGAACAAGTCAGCTTTGCTTGTAGCCCAAGTAAAGTTGCCATGTGTGTTTGAAATCTGACCGTTGGAACACGTGTCAGTTCCCTAGTGACCCAGGGTCATTTCGGACAAATCAGGTCGGGTTGCCTAGTGGCTATAAATAGCCCACCCCCTACAACCATAAACGGTTGGCTGCTCAGAGTTAGAATACGGCTTTTGTCGTTTGAGATCAACCCACCTCGAAGCCTTTGAGAGAGAATTCCTTGCGAGGATAAAGCCCTAACCACCCAGAGCCAAAGAGTGTTAGGCATCACTTAAGTCTTCATGTCTGTGTGATCTGAAGACTTATTACACTTGAGGACTGTGAATCCTCCAGCCGGTTAGGCGTCGCGTTCTGGGCATCCAAGAGTCATTGTGGATCGCCGGTGAACGAAGTCTATGAAGGTTTGGGAGTCTACCTTGAACACTTACCAGAGTGATGGGCGAGGTCTGTGTGACCTTAGCTCAAGGGGAATACGGTGAGGACTGGGTGTCCTAAGCTGCATGTTCAGGACTGGGTGTCCGGGACTGTGTGTCCTCAGGTTTAAATACCTAGCCGCCCTAACCAGACGTATAGTTGTCACAGCAACTGGAACTGGTCTAACAAATCATTGTCTTCAACGAGTCACTGGTTTCATCCTTCCCTTCCCTTTACTTACTGTTGGTCCTTGTGAAGTCATTGTATGATCGCACTATCTTTTGTCTTCACTGAGTGACTGCGTGTTCTGATTGGCTTCATAATATCTTCCTGCCTGATCCTTACTACCTAGCTGCTATAGGTCATTGTGCTTTCACTTCATTGAATACTTGACTATGGTTTGCCTAGTGTAGTCTACCTTCGGCTGCATGGTAATAGGCCTATTTCTATCGTTTGTCTTCGAAACTTCCACGTTGTGAAGACTTTCATAAAAATCGCCTATTCACCCCCCTCTAGTCGATATAACGCACTTTCACTATCTATTTACTTTTATGTTGAGTCATCACCCTCTTATTAAAAAGCACCAGTTGGAGAGCACCGTTGTCATTTGCATTCATTACTATTAATTTATATTGGGTGTGCCTATGATTGGATACCATGAATTACAATGTCTAGTTAGTCCTTGATCTTTAAAGGTGCTCTGCATTTATGTTTTGCGGTCTCAGAAAGGCTAGCGAGATACCATCTTGTTATATCATATTATGATTGTTTTGAGAACGTGTTGTCATCCGAGATTTATTATTATGGCTTGCTAGTTGATTATGCTATTTATATGGGTAATCATGAGACTTGAGAATTATTGCAAATGTGGTTAGTTATAATCTTTGTTGAAAACTTGAATGCTAGCTTGACATATTTACAACAACAAGAGCAAACAGAGTTTGTAAAAGTTTTTCTTCATTTCTTTCGGTTTGTCAACTGAATTGCTTGAGGGCAAGCAAGGGTTTAAGCTTAAGGGAGTTGATACGTCTCCGTCGTATCTACTTTCCAAACACTTTTGCCCTTATTTTGGACTCTAACTTGTATGATTTGAATGGAACTAACCCGGACTGACGCTGGTTTCAGCAGAATTGCCATGATGTTGTTTTGTGTGCAGAAAACAAAAGTTCTCGGAATGACCTGAAACTCCACGGAATATCTTACAATAAATAATAAAAAATCCTCGCCAAAGATGAAGACCAGGGGGCCCACACCCTTGCCACGAGGGTGGCCCCCCCCCCTAGGGTGCGCCCCCTACCTCATGGGCCCCCTGGAGACCTCCCGACTCCAACTCCAACTCTATATAACTGCTTTCGGGGAGAAAAAAATAGGAGAGAAGAAATCATCGTGTTTTATGATACAGAGCTGTCGCCAAGCCCTAAAACCTCTCGGGAGGGCTGATCTGGAGTCCGTTCGGGTCTCCGGAGAGGGGGATTTGTCATCGTCGTCGTCATCACCAACCATCCTCCATCACCAATTTCATGATGCTCACCACCGTGCGTGAGTAATTCCATCGTAGGCTTGCTGGACGTTGATGGGTTGGATGAGATTTATCATGTAATCAAGTTAGTCTTGTTAGGGTTTGATCCCTAGTATCCACTATGTTCTGAGATTGATGTTGCTATGACTTTGCTATGCTTAATGCTTGTCACTAGGGCCCGAGTGCCATGATTTCAGATCTGAACCTATTATGTTTTCATCAATATATGAGAGTTCTTGATCCTATCTTGCAAGTCTATAGTCACCTATTATGTGTTATGATCCGTTAACCCCGAAGTGACAATAATCGGGATACTTACCGGTGATGACCGTAGTTTGAGGAGTTCATGTATTCACTATGTGCTAATGCTTTGTTCCGGTTCTCTATTAAAAGGAGGCCTTAATATCCCTTAGTTTCCATTAGGACCCCGCTGCCATGGGAGGGTAGGACAAAAGATGCCATGCAAGTTCTTTTCCATAAGCACGTATGACTATATTCGGAATGCATGCCTACATTACATTGACGAATTGGATCTAGTTCTGTGTCACCCTATGTTATGACTGTTACATGATGAACCGCATCCGGCATAATTATCCATCATTCCGATGCCTACGAGCTTTCCATATACTGGTTTACGCTTATTTAATTTCCCGTTGCTATTGTTACAATCACTACAAAATACCAAAAACATTACTTTGCTTTCGTTACTCTTTTGTTACCGTTACTGTCGGTGTCAAAACCGGCGGGATGTTGGGTAGGGGGTCCCGAACTGTGCGTCTAGGCCGGATGGTAACAGGAGGCAGGGGACATGAAGTTTTACCCAGGTTCGGGCCCTCTCGATGGAGTAAAACCCTACGTCCCGCTTGATTAATATTGATGATATGGGTAGTACAAGAGTAGATCTACCACGAGATCAAAGAGGCTAAACCCTAGAAGCTAGCCTATGGTATGATTGTATGTTGTGATTGTTGTCCTACGGACTAAAACCCTTCGGTTTATATAGACACCAGAGAGGGTTAGGGTTACACAAGGTCGGTTACAAAGGAGGAGATATCCATATACGTATCGCCTAGCTTTCCTTCCACGCCAAGTAGGGTCCCATCCGGACACAAGACGAAGTCTTCAATCTTGTATCTTCATAGTCTAACAGTCTGGCCAATGGAGATAGTCCGGCTATCCGGAGACCCCCTAATCCAGGACTCCCTCAGTAGCCCCTGAACCAGGCTTCAATGACGATGAGTTCGGCGTGCAGTATTGTCTTCGGCATTGCAAGGCGGGTTCCTTCTTCGAATACATCACAGAAGAATTTGAATACGAGGATAGTGTCCGACCCTGCAAAATAAGTTCCACATTTCACCGCAGAGAGAATAATTTTTCCGTAGATCTAATTTGCTGGCTTGTTTTGGCAGCATGACGTTATGTCATGGACCGATGATTATTCGAACCGTTTCTTTTAACCAGCTCCACACATAATGCGAGGCGGTTTCTTGACACGTCTTGCCGAAGCGGAGATCGTGTTCCCTCAATTACGGGATTCTCATTAATGCGGTCGTGGGTAACCCAACCGTGTCTAGGACTCCTAGATTATAGGCAA
The DNA here is from genome assembly GCA_034509565.1 of Triticum monococcum. Classification (NCBI taxonomy): domain Eukaryota; kingdom Viridiplantae; phylum Streptophyta; class Magnoliopsida; order Poales; family Poaceae; genus Triticum; species Triticum monococcum. The sequence continues at coordinate 571,091,067 of CM067841.1, read as the reverse complement.
GTCCCAAATGGCTACGGAGAGGACGCTTGATATTCATCCCCTCCATAAGGGGACAAGGATTTCGCTTTTTTCTCTCGTGCTCAATCGAACCCTTCCCCCGCCTCGAGTTCTAACACCCAAAGCCCAGGTTAGGTGCTCCGGATCTTCAACCATGTCCGGATCCAGCCTTCAAGGCCGATGGACGCCCTCCTCCATTACGGAAGAGGACATTAAGAAGTTGAGGGAGGCCAGATACCTGACCACCGAGGTTTCGCATCAGCTGCCTGCTCGAGGACAGATCGTCCCTACTCCCGAACCCAACGAGAACGTAGTGTTCGTCTCCCACTTCCTCCGAGGTCTAGGCCTCACTCTAGATCCTTTCGTCAGGGGTTTGATGTTCTATTACGGGCTAGATTTCCATGATCTAGCTCCGGACTCCTTTCTCCACATCTCGACATTTATTGTCGTGTGTGAGGCCTTCCTCCACATTACCCCTCACTTCGGCTTGTGGCTCAAGACCTTTGAAGTAAAGCTGAAGATGATCGAGGGGCAACAAGCAGCGTGCGGAGGTGCATCAATAGGCAGGATGGCAGGAGCTCCATGGCCGAAATGTTCCTTTCCAGAGGTGTCCGAATTATGGCAACTGGAGTGGTTTTACGTCACGGCTCCCAGAAGCGCCAAGTGGGCGGCTGCCCCCGCTTTCCACTCGGGCCCCCCACCACAACCGATGTCATGGATTAGCAGAGGTCTGAGCTCGGGTCCAGCCAAGGACGTGCCAATAATGCAAAGCCGCATCCGAGATCTCTTTGAGGGAGATTTTAGTTTGGTTGCGGTAATACAAGTTATGCTGGTTCGTCAAGTCCAGCCTTGCAAACGCCGGCCCCTTCGCTTGTGGGAGTTTAACCCAGAGGGACCACGTGCCATTCAAAGTTTCCTTGGCCTGACGCATGAGGAGATGTACAAATCATTCTTTGGACCTAAAGTAGAATGCCCGGATATCACCGAGGACGTGGGCCTGAGCAGTAACCGTGCCGCTGAACAAGTAAGAAATCCTCTAGCCGAACACACTGTCTTTTATTCGAAGTTATTTCTGAGAGTTCGCTTTTTGACCAGGACTGGCTAACAAAGGCGAAGATGATTCGGTGTTTGGCCCCCCTCCCTGAGGGTTTGGAAAATCCGGTATTGGAAAAGATGCTCGAAGTCGCACCTCTCCCAGAGCCCTTGAAGGAAGATACTGGGGGATAATACGGGCGGACACGGGCCCCCATCGCTGCCCGTTCCAACCAAGGGAACGAGCGTCTCCATGAAGGAGGACGACCGGGGGAGGAAAAGGACTGCTTCCGAGGATCCGGAAGCCGAAGCCTCCAAATGGGAGAAGAAGTCTCCCACAGAGGGTCCTGCCTCGGGGGGTGCTTTTGCCACACAAAGTCCGCGGGGGGATCAGCCCTCCAACGAGTCATAAGTGATCCAAAATACTTTAATAGTAAAGGTATGCTGATCTTTTTCCTCTGAGAAAATAACCACCGCATATATCTTGCAGTTCGGGCCTTAGCGCCTCTCAAATGAGCTCGTCTTCGGGGGATCTTCTTCCAGAGATGATGGAGAGCGAAACGCCTCCCCCGAACTCCTCCGCTCTAGAAGCAGGCGACCCCGAAGTGTCGTCACGGAGGGCCTCTCCGGATCCGGTGAGGCCAGAAGATAATCCCGTAGACCCCCGAAGTCCCCATTGTCCGGCTCCCGAAGAGAGCATACAAAAGAGTCCGGCACCATCTGGTGTGCGGTCGGACGTTCTGAGGGAGTTGGTGGGGCGAGCGGCCATCTCAGAAGAACACCGTATGCTGATGGGTATGGTGATGGAGAGAATCTCGTCCGCCGAAAGCGGATTACATGAAGCCTTTATGAGTCTACTCGTAGGCTTTGAGGTACGTGAGATAATATGTGATAGTACTGCACATGTTAGGTGTGCCCTGTGTAGATAGTAGCCCCTGAGACTCTGGTTGTCGTCGAGAACGGCGGCGAACAGAGGATCATATTCCCAGGCAATAACCAGACTACCCCTATGTGCAGGTGGTGGAAGCTCCGGTGGCTAGCCGGACTAGTGAGTTTGCCAGATTAAAACAGCAACTGGATGCGGCAGACGCCGACATCGAGCTTGTTAACAAGAGGCTTGACGAGGCACAAGGTAACTGTTATTATCCGATGAACGCCACAGAGTAAGAGTAGCATGATGCCAGTATCTTTAATATGTTGTGACTGCAGATGGAGCTGCCACCGTAGAAGCCTTGCGGGCAGAACTTGCCCGAGCCAAGGAACAAGCGAGGATTAGTAATGCGGCTGCTTTGAAGGCGTCCGAAGAGTTGAAAGCCGAGAAGGCCGCGCATTGCGAGAGCCAAGAGAAGATGGCCAAGATGGCCGTAGAATTGAAAGACACTGTCGACCGTTGCTGGGTACTTGAAAAAGAAAACTGAGCAAAGGCAACAGACCTTGAGAAGGCCGCGGCGGCGGACAAAGACACCCGTTCTGCTATGAGAGCGAAGAAGGAGGAGCTGCGGGAAGCCGGGGATATTGCGGCTGGGAAACCCTTCATGTTACAAAGGAAGTTCGGAGATCCACGGTATGCCCCTCTGGATCGGCTGTGGAGTTCGGCAGATGCGTATATGGATTTGGTAGCGAGCGCTGTCGATGCGGCCAAGTATTTCCAAGGTCAGATAGATCGTGAAGTGGACAAGCTGTTCTGGACGCAATTCCACGTTCCAGAGCGTCCGCTTACATTGACCGACCAGCTAGCCGAATGGGACGAACTGAATAGGTTGTCCGGACTCGCCATGAGGTCTGTTGTGGACCAGCTATGGCCGGAAAGGCCAAAGCCCAACAGCTATTTCAGCTTAGTGCCGCAGTTCCTTGATGCGGTGCCGCGCATTAATGTGATGAAGAGGTCAGCGTGCATAGAAGGCTCGCGAATGGCCCTTGCCCGTGTTAAAGCATACTGGGCGGAGATGGACGCTACCACTATTGCGGCGCAGGGTTCGGCCATAGGCCGGGTGGCTGTCGAGCACTATTTCGAGGAGGTTCTCGAGGGTGCTCGTTTGATAGAGGCCCAGTGCTCGAAGAATATTATGTTTGAGTGATATGTATTCTCATTGTAAGCACAATGCTTTTATGAAGTTTTTATAAGGTTATGTTTATACTTTTGTCTGAAAGTAGTATGATGCCTCCTGCGCGGCCGTTTATGTATACATGTGTATAACCTGAAAGATTGCAGCCGTCGGCTTCACCCCCCACGCATATAATGCAGAGGTGCTAGCAAAAAACGCGTGTTCACACTTAACCCAACGTCTTGGTCCTATTAAGGAGGTGATAGCGTAGCGAGCGAGGCAACCGGACTATAATGATTTAACACTTTCACTTAGCCATAGGAGTTTGACAGTGGGGCTACTAGATAGCCCCTGGTGGCTCCGCACTCTCCCGGTCGTGGGGTGCGTACATGCCTGGCCGGAAAACGGCCCTTCGTTAAGGCGGGGGAATTCTAACATTCCGATGGGTCACCGAGTGGTTGACCAGTCTCACGCTATATCATGGCAGTCAGTTTTTGGCTTTCTCCACTGAGGTGCTCGTCCGGATGAACCAGGGCACAATCGCAGTAGTTCTCCTGGTGCTACCTTAGCCGGTAAAGCAGAACGTAAGGCACCAAAACATAGGAGCCAGGCAAACCCAACATTTGACCAAAGACAATGATTAGGAGCTGATGCATATAAGGCCAAACTCGTGACGCCGAACACTCCCTAAGGTATTCGGTCTTTGTGGTATAAACAGGGCCTAAATAGTGCCCCTCGTAAGAAGCCGCTTGTGTCCAGGTACGTGCATTATTCTGACGTGGCCACATGCCAAGACGTCAGCATCCTTCTCAACTGTGCTGAGAATTCAGTGGATATGTATGAACAAGAGACAGTAAAAAAGGTTTACGTAGGGTCTTAATCTAAAAAGAATCCTTGGAGCGGGTCCCTGCTGCACGTCTGCGCCTGTGTCTCCGTTGTGCCGTATCCTGGACGGTGTAGCATGATGATTATCTGTAAAAGAGAGGAACTTAGGTGAAAAAGTTGTCGTGCAAAAGGATAGTTTTTAAGGGAACCAAGTATAATTCAAGATGTGTAAAAAATTGCCACTTGTCTGCGCGCGTTGAGCCCCTTGTATAGGGGTGTGACCATTGATCCGGTATGAATTACATATAGCTGTGCCGGACTCGTCTAACCGTGTCCGAGGTCTTGACGACCTGTTAAATGCTTTAGTTGGTGAGGCCGTTTTTAGTGTGCGGCTGCCAAGGCAGCCGCACTCTCTTTGGCACACAAAGATCGCTTAATATTTCCGTTTACTGTAATGATGCCATGTGGACCGGGCATCTTGAGTGTGAGGGAAGTGTAGTGCGGTATTGCATTAAAGCGAGCGAAAGCTTCGCGTCCGAGTAGTGCTTGATAGCCACTTTGGAACGGAGCAATGTGGAAGGTTAAATGTTCGCTGTGGAAGTTATCGGGGGAGCCGAATATAACTTTTAGCAGCAGGAAGCCCGTGCAATGAGCCCATGGGCCTGGCGTTACTCCTTTAAAGGTAGTATTGCTATAGCAATTTTTTGTTGGGTCTATCCCCATTTCCCGGATTGTATCCTGATATATCAGGTTTAGACTGCTGCCACCGTCCATCGGGACTCGTGTGGAGTGATATCCGTCAATTATTGGGTCTAAGACCAGGGTAGCCCATCCTGCACGCCGGATACTTGCTGAGTAATCACGATGGTCGAAAGTGATCGGTTGAGACGACCAGTGGCAGGATTTCGCGGTGATAGGCCCTTGGGCATATTTTTCGGGGAGTGCCGTTTTGTTTCTTCCCTTGATCACGTGTAGCACGTTTACTGTTTTGACTTCTGGTGGAAATTTCTTTTGTTCCCTAGTGTCTCGCTTGAGAGGCTCATCCTCGTCTTCGCTTGGTGTATCCTCCCCCTTGTGTACGGCGTTGAGCTTACCGGACTGCTTGAAGACCCAACATTCTCTGTGGGTATGATTAGCAAGTTTACTAGGGGTGCTATGGATCTGACATATTTGGTCCAGAATTTTGTTTAGGCTCGACAGTTCGTCTCTGGCGCATTTAGAGGGCGGCTTTTGCTGACCTGGCCGAGAGATTGTGAATCCGGCGTTTACTGCCGTGCTCTTCGTGTTGTCTTCTTTATTCCGGCATTTGTTACTGCTGTTGCGTCGTGATTTCCCGTTTCCATCTCTAACTTCAGATGTACTGGGGTCGCTGGTGTTGCATCTGGCTAGCCAGCTGTCCTCACCCGCGCAAAAGCGGGTCATGAGGCTTGTTAATGCTGCCATTGTTCTCGGCTTTTCTTGGCCGAGGTGTCTGGCGAGCCATTCGTCACGGACGCTATGCTTAAAAGCTGCCAAGGCTTCGGCGTCCGGACAGTCGACAATTTGGTTCTTTTTAGTAAGAAACATGTTCCAAAGTTTTCGGGCTGACTCTCCAGGCTGTTGAGTTATATGACTCAAATCATCCACGTCCGGAGGTCGGACATAAGTCCCTTGGAAATTTGCCCGAAAAGCGTTTTCGAGCTCTTCCCAGCTTCCAATGGAGTTTTTAGGGAGGCCTTTAAGCCAGTGACGAGCTGGCCCTTTGAGCTTGAGGGGTAAGTACTTGATGGCGTGGAGATCATCTCCTCGAGCCATATGGATATGGAGGATATAATCCTCAATCCAGACCCCAGGGTCTGTTGTTCCGTCGTATGCCTCTATGTTTACGGGTTTGAATCCCTCTAGAAATTCATGGTCCAGCACCTCATCGGTGAAACATAGGGGGTGTGCGGCACCCCTGTATCTGGGTGTACCGCATTGTTCGAATGTTTGTTGTGTTATATTGTATGCTGGGGCGCGCTTGCATGGTCCATAGATGGATCTGGTTGCGCCGTCCTTTTGGTGCGAGCCCTCGTGTGCATCGCGTATTGGCTTGTGAGTGGTGTCTATCCGGCCAGGTGGCTGTTTTGATTTTTGGTTGTGGGGGGTCTGAGGCCTCCTCATCGAATTCAGGTAGCAACTTCCGCTTTGGGTAGCTCTTGGTGGGGCGATTGTCGCCGTACCTCGCTGCTGTGTTGAATACTTTACTCCATCTGAGTTGGAGAGTGTCTTGCGCGGCCTTGAGCCTTTGCTTCTGCTTTTTCAGACTCCTCGCGGTGGCAACAAGCCTTTGACGGGCATTCTGCTGCTCCGGGTGCCTGTCCGGCGTTATGTCGCCCGGACTATTATCTTTGACAGAAATGGTTTGTTCGGTTTGATTCTCCGTATTGCCGTGGTCCGGCAGTGGTTCGCCTTGGTCCAACGCTGGGTCTGTATACGTCATCGTCTTCGGTGCGTTCTTCCGTTCCTCGTCATCGTCTTCTTTTGGTGTGTCCACCATGTATACGTCATATGGTGAAGTGGACGTCCAGCGCCCTGTGGGCGGTGGTTCCTCTCCGCCTACCGCATCGTCGTTCATATCGTCAATGTCTTCGGAGTCGAAGTCGAGCATGTCAGTTGAGTCATCGAAAGTGGCTATTAAGTGGATGGTGGGTGGGCGTCAAATTTCTTTGTCGTCCGCATCCCAATCCTGTTGGGCATAATCCGGCCAGGGCTCTCCTGACAAAGAGAGAGACCTTAGTGAATTCAGAATGTCGCCGAAGGGCGAGTGCTGAAAGATGTCCGCGACGGTGAATTCCATGATCGACGCCCAATCAGATTCGATTGACAGGGGCACGGGAGGTTCGGAGTCAGAAAAAGAGTCCGGCACCTTGGAGTCATGGGCTGCACAGAGGGGTATGCTGGTGTTCGGCTCGATCTCCGTTGAGACTGCTGCCCCTAAGGCGGTGTCTAACCACCTGTCCTCGATTGGCGCAGTTGGCTCTGAACTAAGGGTCGGAGCTGATGCGGGCGCGGCTTCTGGGGTACTGTTCGGCGGCAGAGCTAGGTCATACCCATCGCGACAGTGCGGCATGCCCGGCTGTGGCTCGAATCCGTCGAAAATCAAGTCTCCGCGGATGTCGGCCGTGTAGTTCAAACTTCCAAATCTGACCTGATGGCCAGGGGCGTAGCTTTCAATCTACTCCATATGGCCAAGCGAGTTAGCCCGCAGTGCAAAGCCGCCGAATACGAAGATATGTCCGGGGAGAAAAGTCTCACCCTGGACCGCATCACTATCGATGATAGTAGGAGCCATCAAGCCTAACGGCGACGACACAGAGGAACTCTCAATGAAAGCACCAATGTCGGTGTCAAAACCGGCGGATCTCGGGTAGGGGGTCCCGAACTGTGCGTCTAGGCCGGATGGTAACAGGAGGCAGGGGACACGAAGTTTTACCCAGGTTCGGGCCCTCTCGATGGAGGTAAAACCCTACGTCCTGCTTGATTAATATTGATGATATGGGTAGTACAAGAGTAGATCTACGACGAGATCAGAGAGGCTAAACCCTAGAAGCTAGCCTATGGTATGATTGTATGTTGTGATTGTTGTCCTACGGACTAAAACCCTTCGGTTTATATAGACACCAGAGAGGGTTAGGGTTACACAAGGTCGGTTACAAAGGAGGAGATATCCATATACGTATCTCCTAGCTTGCCTTCCATGCCAAGTAGGGTCCCATCCGGACACGAGACGAAGTCTTCAATCTTGTATCTTCATAGTCTAACAGTCTAGCCAATGGAGATAGTCCGGCTGTCCGGTGACCCCCTACTCCAGGACTCCCTCAGTTACCATCACTATCATATTACTTTGCTACTAAACACTTTGCTGTAGATACTAAGTTTCCAGGTGTGGTTGAATTGACAACTCAGCTGCTAATACTTGAGAATATTTTTTGGCTGCCCTTGTGTCGAATCAATAAATTTGGGTTGAATACTCTACCCTTGAAAGCTGTTGCGATCCCCTATACTTGTGGGTTATCAGGCAACATCTCGGAGGCCGAACTTCCTAGATCGGAAACTCCCCTGCCCCTGGGTCTCAGATTGGGTCAAGGTCTGGACTTAAATCCACCCACCCACCCAGATATAAATGATCTTTCCCACATTAGGCAAGAGGCCCAAGAGACAGTACATCACTATTGGGCCAGATTCCTCCTTGTAATGAACAAGGTCAAGGACTGTCGCGAGGAACACGCAATTTTGTTCTTTTGCAACAATTACACGGACAAGGGAATCCTCAACGCCATAAGTCGCCGTGACATAGCACACTTCGCTGACTTGGCGGCCATAGTACGGAAGTACTGTGCGATGGAAAACGCCTGGAAAACCCAAACAAAATTTTGGGATAATCCGGCTCTGACAAAACCCCCAGTCCGAACTAAAAGGGTGCACTCTCATAAGTCGCTCGGCTCAATTACAAAGAAGCAAAAGCCCACTATAGGGCGTGAAACCGTATTGGAGGGATGGCTTAACGGGCCCTGCAAAATTCATAGTACAGCGGTACCATACCAACACACAACCTTAGAGCATGTGGGGTACTCCGGCAGCTGGCCAAAAGCGGTGAGGATCTCCTCATTCAAAACACCGCAGAGCACCATCCCGTGGATAACAATACAGTATTGACAGTCTTCGAGACCTTTGCCTCAAATAATAGGCGTAAGCGAGAACTCCGCAGCCTTGCCGAAGTCTGCCACATGGCAGCAATAAATCCATGGAGCGACACGGCTATCACCTTCAATGCCAGTGACGAACCTAACTTCCGAACATCCCGAGCACCAGCCGCCTAGGTCCTCGGTCCAATTGTGGACGGCTTTCGGCTTACTAAAGTGCTTATGGACGGCGGCAGCGGATTAAACCTCATTTATGAGGAGACTCTTCAAAAAATGGAAATAGACAGAAACCGTATTGAGCAAAGCAGCACGACCTTCCGAGGACTCATCCCCAGTCGGGAGGCACGTTGCGCTGGGAAAATCACACTAGATGTGGTATTTGACACTCCGGAGAATTACAGGTCCGAAGAAATTACATTCCAAGTGGCCCCGTTCAGTAGCGGATACCACACCCTTCTGGGGCAGGAGGCATTCACGATCTTCCAAGCCATACCCCATTACGGGTACATGAAGCTCAAAATGCCCGGGCCGAATGGAATCATCACTCTACCTAGTGATCCGGACATAGCACTCCGTGCCGAAAACAAAACAGCCACATTGGCCCTCGAGGCATTATCCGAAGCCCTTGCGGTGGAGGAATTAACTGCGCTGCGCTCCACAGTGGACATGGACGACGTGATACTCGACAAAAGACCCAAGTCCACCTCTTTTAAACCAGCGGATGAAATAGTCAAATTCCAAGTCCATCCAACGGACCCCACAAAAATAGCATCCATCGGGGCACAGTTAAACCCCGCTGTAGACGTCGCACTACGGGAGTTCCTGCGCGAGAATTGGGACATATTCGCCTGGCATCCTTCAGACATGCCAGGAATCCCAGGAAGGTTGGCCGAGCATAGCCTTAACATTATAAAAGGATTCAAGCCGGTCAAGCAGACTCTTCGGCATTTCTCTGAACCTAAGCGACAAGCCATGGGAGAAGAGCTAGCCAAGTTACTGGAGGCCAGATTCATTAGAGAAATAAAATATCCAGACTGGCTAGCAAACCTGGTGATGGTACCAAAGAAGGACAACTCCTGGCGCCTATGCGTAGACTTCAAGGACCATAATAAGGCTTGCCCAAAGGATCCCTTCCCCCTCCCTCGCATCGATCAAATCATCGACGCTACCGCAGGACACAACTCATTGTGCTTCCTCGACGCATACTCTGGTTACCACCAGATTAAGATGGCGTCCGATCAAGCCGCAGCGGCATTTATCACTCTGTACGGCCCCTTCTGTTTTAACACAATGCCCTTCGGGCTCAAAAACGCTGCCGCAACATATCAGCGCATGATTCAGACATGTCTGGAAAAGCAGATCGGCAAAACAATGGAGGCATACGTGGACGATGTGGTCGTTAAAACTAGACATGTTGACTCCTTAATAGACGACTTGAGGCTCACGTTCGACAATCTCCGAACATACGACATTAAGCTCAATCCAGAAAAATGCGTTTTCGGCGTGCCCGCCGGAAAGCTCCTGGGCTTCATCGTCTCCAGTAGAGGAATTGAAGCAAATCTGGCTAAAATCCGAACTCTATCACAGTTGGCTATCCCAACTGACCTCAAGCAAATCCAGGAGTTAACTGGATGTGTGGCCGCCTTAAGCCGATTTATCTCCCGATTAGGAGAAAAGGCACTCCCCTTTTATCGCCTTCTTCAGCGCACCGAACACTTCGAGTGGACGGACGCAGCCACGACCAGATTGGAAGAAATAAAAACCATCCTGGCCACTAACCCAATCTTGGTCGTGCCAAATATCGGTGAACAAATGTTGTTATATATAGCGGCAACTCACCAAGTTGTAAGCGCAGTGCTCATTGTCAAACGAGAGACGGACGGACATAAATTCCCACTTCAAAAGCCGATATATTATGTATCCACTGTCCTCACTCCATGCAAATCACGATACCCACATTATCAAAAGATAGCATACGCGGTATTCATGGCATCCTGGAAATTGCGACACTACTTTCAAGAGTGTTCAATTACGGTGGCCTCAGAAGTACCACTCAACGACATAATAAACAACAGCGATGCCACAGGCCGGATTGCCAAATGGGCTATCGAGCTCCTCCCATTCGACATAACATATAGACCACGGCGAGCCATTAAGTCGCATGTACTGGCCGATTTCATCGCTGAGTGGACAGAAGCCGAACTCCCTAAAGAGTACAACGCGTACTCCAATTGGATCATGCACTTTGACGGCTCTAAAATGCTGGCTGGTCTGGGGGCTGGTGTCGTCCTGACGTCCCCCACCGGAGATACAGTCCAATACGTACTCCAAATACTATACACAGACTCCAACAACGCAGCCGAATACGAGGCCCTATTACATGGTCTCCGGATGGCAGTTTCCATGGGCATTCAACGCCTGGAGGTGCGTGGGGACTCGAACCTCGCAATATCTCAAATAAATGGAGACTTTGATGCCAAGGAGCCGAAAATGGCGGCATATTGCAAAGCCGTCCTCAAAATGTCAGCTCGGTTTGAGGGGCTTGAATTCCACCATGTGGCTCGGGAAAACAAGCAGGCAGCGGATATCCTTGCCCGTATCGGCGCTAAGCGCGACCCTGTCCCACCTAACATCTTCTTGGAAAAGCTGTTTAAGCCATCCATGGTATGGGAAGGGGACACCGGTAACAATAGTCTGGACCCGGCCACAACACCAGATACCGAACAGTCTAACACAATCGGAGGCCCTGCCATCGAAATAACACCTTCGGCCCACGTGATAATGGCCGTCATCGCCCCGTGGACAGAACCATTCCTGGCCTACCTAACCAGGCAGGAACTACCCGAGGACCAAAATGAGGCACGTTGCATAGTGCGGCGATCTAAAGCCAACAAGGTCCACGAGGGAGAGCTTTATAAGAAAAGCACTACCGGAGTCCTTCAAAGGTGCATCTCCGAAGAGGAAGGGCGGAAGCTTTTGGCATAAATCCATGCTGGACTCAGCGGCCACCACGCTGCAGCCCGGGCCCTTGTAAGCAAGGCCTTTCGTACAGGTTTCTATTGGCCGACGGCCCGAGCAGATGCACAGGATTTGGTCCAACGTTGCATCGGTTGCCAGCTTTTTGCAAACCAACACCATATGCCGCCTACCGCTCTGCAAACAATCCCCATTACTTGGCCCTTTGCGGTCTGGGGGCTTGATATGGTTGGACCCCTCAAAGGGGGAACCCATAAGAAAAAAATACTTACTAGTCATGGTGGATAAATTCACCAAATGGATAGAAGCCGAACCCGTTAAAATGACTGAATCCGGACCGGTGATAGACTTCATATCTGGGGTTGTACACCGTTATGGCATCCCCCACAGCATCATCACTGACAATGGCACGAACTTTACAGCCGACGAGGTCAAACTTTGGTGCAGCAACATGGGCATCAAGCTCAATTATGGTTCTGTCTATCACCCGCAAACTAACGGTCAAGTCGAGCGAGCAAATGGTCTTATCATGAGCGGCATCAAACCCAGATTAGTGCGGTCCTTAAAGGAATCAAACACGCACTGGGTAGAGGAGCTCGACTCCGTACTATGGGGGCTGCGGACCACGCCGAATCGCACTATCGGATACACACCATTCTTTATGGTGTACGGCGCAGAGGCGGTTCTGCCTTGCGACATAATTCATGACTCACCTCGAGTGTGCATGTAAGAAGAAAAATAGGCCGAGCTCGATCGGCAGGGTAGTTTGGACGCCCTGGAGGAGGAGCGCGACGTGGCAAAAGCCCGTTCCGCATTCTATCAGCAACAGGCTCGAAGGTATCAAAGCAGAGAAGTATGGGCCAAAACCTATAACGTTGGCGAACTAGTTCTACGCCTGCTGGAGAAGAAAAAGAACAAGCTCAAGCCCAAATGGGAAGGTCCCTTCATTATTGACCAGGTTCTGACCGGCAGGGCGTACCGTCTACGGGATGCATCGGACAATCGACTCGAGCCAAACCCATGGAACGCAGCCAGACTCCGAAGATTCTACGCCTAGTGTCGGACTCTATGTTCGTCTCTTCACCCCCGTCAATTTTTTGCATATCTGTTATCTGTCTTTTCTCTCTTTTTCTCTTCCTTTTTTTCTCCTCAAGGCCCTAAAAGGCTAACTTGTGTCCTGACTACACAATCTTGACGCGCTAACCGTGCTCATTATACCTGGGGGCTTCTTATATAGAAGCTTAATATAACTATTTTTCTGGGCTTTATGCCCCACACATGTGTTATTCTTCCGCATGTACCTTTTTTCGCCATTATATGCATCGATATGACTTAAGTTTTGGCCAAGCTGGGTTGCCTGGCTCTTGTATTTATGCCCTACATTCCCGTTAATTTGGCTAGGGCATAAGGGGAGCACCTTTGCGATTGTTACTGCCGGGTCAGCCAGATGTGTATCTAAGACTGGGTGAAGCCAAAAGCTAGCGTTCTAAAGGGAATATTCGGTCGGTGAACAAAAGATGACTTTTCTTTATTTTGATACATGCCCCCAGATGTTTATAGCCTATGTCTCTTTTCGCAGTTCGGACATGCACATTAGGGCATGCGTACCCAGGGAAAGGAACCCTTAACGGAACTATTCTCCCTGGAAGATGTTTCTTACTATCCATGTAATATAACATAGCTAGTTGGGTACTTGTCTGTTCAAGCACTTATGACCCCTACGCCTGGTTTCCACGCATACCTCGGTTTTTACATAACCGAGCGGGTATTTGGATACACTCCGGACTATCAGGTCCAGAGGTCAAAGCGAAAAGGTCCGCCATGACAAATGATTTACAATCCGGCTAGGGACATTATATATGTCAGTCAAAGTACACAGTCACTAAGACTGACTAAATTCTTCTTCTATACCATCCAACAGGCTGTCTAGCCTACAATCCTGTTGGGAATACTTTGTGGCTAATTCTACTTGATCATACACCAAACTGACGGGGATCTCTTTCCCATTAGGCCCCACAGGTCTGACCTCGGCCATGTGGTTTGGGTCAGCTTTGGTATATCGCGTCTTCACCATGGCCCAAGCTTCCCTTGCACCTTGTTGGCAGGCTGATATCTTCCATAATCGGAAGCGCCGCCGCGCTTCCTTGAGCTTCTCTATAAGCTCCCCCATGCCTCCTAGCGGGGACGCAGATGGCCACAAGGCTTGGGCAATACCCTGCATCACCTGCCGAACTTGTTCGTGCAGTTGTGAGAGCTCTGGTAGAAGATCACCCGCAGACCCAGGCATCTCCTCCGCGGGATGACTCGTGAGCATCAGGGTCGGGCCAACAGTGGTACAAAATGTGCGGCCCGCACAGGGCCCAAAAATCTGGGGGCCCCAATTTTTTTATATAGGCCTAGTATTTTTTTTAAATAGCTACTGGGCCGCTGGACTGGGCTAGAGACCTGGAGTCGAGGCGACTAGGGCGACGAGCATGATCTCCTCGACTCCTCGTCCTACTCGATCGCTACAGGTTTTCGTAAAAAAACTCGATCGCTACAGGGATCTGGGATTGCTGGATCGGAATCGTGAAAAGTGAAAACTCTCGATCATGGGGCGTCTCGTCGCCTCGTCCCTGGTGATTAGATCGATCGGATCACAGGGCGACCGCCCGCTGCCGCTGTTACCTACTTGCCTTCGTCGCCTCCCCTCTCAATTTGGATTGATCGGTGATCGACTACAGCCTCTAGGTGCTCGAAGAATACTAAAAGAATGAGGATGTTCAAATAAATAGCAATCAGGAGTTGGATAGGTATGACTTTTTTATATGTCCAATTGTTATGTAAGACATTATATTATATAAATTATAATTTTTCCTATGAGATATATAAACATTATAATTGCTCGTTAGTTCCTTTTTTAATATAGGGCCCCATTTTTTTAGTTCGCACAGGGCCTCGGATTTTGCCGGCCCGGCCCTGGTCAGCATACCTGCAGACATAACTCTGTTAGCCGGCTTCATCGCCGAACTCTTTCAAAAGTTCATTCAAGCACGTACTGAAAATGCCGCGTCGAAGCCGCTTATTCTCCTTCACGGAGTCTGCAAGCTGGGCTCGGGCATCTTTCAGCTCCACGCCCAGCTGGATATTGGTGTCCTAGAGATCGTTTCTCTCCTGCCTGACCTGCGTAAGCACGTGCTCGCCAGCGTTTAGCTGTCGATTAGCACATTGCGCATTACCCGGCACGGCTTCCGGATTCACTCCGGAGTCATCTGCAACATCTATTGTTAGATTTGCATGCATGCCGCATACTATCTGGTACCTGTCATTCTTTGCAATGGAAACAAGTGTTACCAGAGGGGGCCTTCTCGGACTCCTTCAACGCGGCAACCGCGGCCCGTAGCTGGGCCTTGCACTCTTTCAGCTCTTGAGACAATTGGGTGTTCTTCTTTGTAAGAACCTGTACAAGTAATGATCCTTAAATCAGTTGTGTCAACTGTTTCAAGTCTCAGGGGCTACTGATATATATAATCGTCAGATTTTCTTACCCGTATATCCGTTACATACTGGTCCGTGGTTGTGGCAAGACCATTTTGAGCAGCACAGATGTACGTGTCTCCTGAGTTGAAGGCATCGAACGCCTGTTGGGAGAAACAAGCGTCACAAAGTACGGCCCGGTGACGCCTGTGATTCATGGCGCTTTCCACTTCAGAATTTGTAGCGGATAGTCTATCCGCATCCTCTGTAGGAGGAGCATCCGGCATTCGCCTCGTGTTAGCCTCCGCCTCTATGTCCGGCCTTGGGGCCCGACTGGTGGAGGCATGATCGGCAACCTCCCCGGATGTAGTCCGGCGAGTGTTTTTCCTACTAGGAAACATGGACGTTATTATATTTTAAAAGATGACAACCACGGAGTGAGGTTCTGTATCATACCTCTACGCCGGCGTCTCAATCCTTACCGCCTTCCTTTTTAGCCTACCCGGCTTTGGTGCCCCTTGTTGGCGAGTCACTGCGGGTTCGGTGGGGCGTCCCGACGACCTTCCCTGTAAGACACCATATGTGTATGGTAGGTGAAGTGCATAAAAGGGGATCCTTTTTGGAAGTTGGGACTCCGGTTTTTCTTACATGCGATGCAGGGAGTAGCCCAGGATAGTCGGCTATGATGGCCACCATGGCATCATCGTAGCTCAATTGATAGAAAGTCCTGTCGATCAGCTCCACAAATATGTCCGGATCCTCTTCGAGTCCGGGATCGAGGGCCCGGTCAGGGTCCTTCGGTTGTGGAGGTGGGCTGTTGACCTCCCTTACAGCTTTTGGCAGTTCCTGCCATGGAACGGCAATGTGAGTATTTACGACTAAGAATGCGGGAATGTTGGGAGTAAAAAGTGACAGCTCACCCAGCTTGGAGGGTTGTACATGGAGAATCCATCCCGTGGTCTAATACGGATGAAATCCTCTTCCTCTCCCTTGTACAAATCGGACAGAATTTTTGCTAGAGCAGCAACTGAGTCCGGTCCCTTACGCCCGCAGCGGGTGGCATCATCTTCCCCGTTAAAGTGCCACATGGGGTGCCCTCGATATTGAAGTGGCTGCACCCCCCGCATTATACATACTGACATAACCTCGATTATTGTTAGTCCTGATTGAGCCAGCACTTTTATCCGGCCCATCAGGTAAAGGACTTCTCCGTTATCTTCCTCATGAGGGCTCCGTGGGCGAGCTTCGGCGTTTCTTCAAAGGGGCATTGTCGAACTCGGGAAGCCCCATACGAATAGGATCTGGAAGGGGGATGTCCTCCATGTGAAACCACTCCGAAGGCCAGTCTTCAGACGTCTTCCTCGGGGTACCGGATAGGTATCCGGTCCCGACGATGCGCCATATTTCGGTTCCGCCCACTTGATATATTGACCCCTTCTGTGTACGGGGCATAAGGCAGAATATCCTCTTTCACAGCTCGAAATGAGCTTCGTAGCCCAGAAACAGCTCACAAAGGGCAACATAACCAGCGATGTGTAATATGGAAGCGGGGGTGAAATTATGCAACTGGAGGCCATAAAACTCTAGGAGCCCACGGAGGAACGGATGGATTGGAAATCCAAGTCCCCTTAGTAAATAATAAGGGACAAGCCATACCCTCTCCCCCTTGGAGGGATTGGGGAGGCTCTCCGCTTGCTCCCCGCCATTATAGGTGGCGAGCCCGACTCGAACGGGAACCATGTACGCTGGAGGGAGAAATCCCTGGGTCTGTAACTCTACTAACTGGTTGTGCAGGACGGAACACTTCTCCCAATCACCACGCTTAGGGCTACGGGAGCGGAAGGAGGAGCTGCGATGGCCGGCCATACTGGAACGGATTTTTCCGAGCGCGCTCCGATGGAAACTCGCCGTGGGAGGATGGTGTGGTCTGGATCTAAGAATCCACTTCTCTTTAATAGACAGTTTACTTACATAGCTAGGGTGGCAAATGTAAAAATGCCCTGGCTCCTCGCATTCGCTCGACACGTGGAAGATAGCCCTTATTGGGCGCGGAAGCCAAGAAGTGCAACATTTATGGGGAGCCGGACACTACTCAGCAGATATTCAGAATTTGGAGAAGAACCCGCGTTGCAATGCCGAAGACAATCTGCGCGCCGGACTCATCGTCATTGAAGCCTGGTTCGGGGGCTACTGAGGGAGTCCTGGATTAGGGGGTCTCCGGACAGCCGGACTATATCCTTTCGCCGGACTGTTGGACTATGAAGATACAAGATTGAAGACTTCGTCCCGTGTCCGAATGGGACTCTCCTTAGCGTGGAAGGCAAGCTTGGCAATACGGATATGTAGATCTCCTCCCTTTTAACCGTCTCTGTGTAACCCTAGCCCCCTCCAGTGTTTATATAAACCGGAGGGTTTAGTCCGTAGGACAACAACAATCATACCATAGGCTAGCTTTTAGGGTTTAGCCTCTACGATCTCGTGGTAGATCAACTCTTGTAATACTCATATCATCAAGATCAATCAAGCAGGACGTAGGGTATTACCTCCATCAAGAGGGCCCGAACCTGGATAAACATCGTGTCCCCTGCCTCCTGTTACCATCCGCCTTAGACGCACAGTTCGGGACCCCCTAGCCAAGATCCATCAGTTTTGAAACCGACAGTAAGTACTCCCTCCGCCACGAATTACTCGTTGCGGAAACAGATATAAATAGATGTATTTAGAACTAAAATACTTTTTTGAAAAGGAGGTTAAGACTCTCGATCTCTGCATCAATTGATGCATACAGTCATCTTTATTTATTATTCAACAAAGGTCTAACAAGAACATAATATAAAGCCACCACTCACACCTACAAAACTCGATAGTGTGGAGGGCTCTCACTCCCCATATCTAACTCCGGTGTCGTCGCCGATCCATCCACATAACGTAATGAAACCAATAGCCGGTGCAGCAGATCTAAAGCGTACACCACCTGCATACGTTCTAGACGCCGTCATCTTCATCGAAACACCGACCCATCTTCAGGAGAGAGATCCGCATCATCCTTGCCAATCCGTCTATGCGTCGACGCCACCACGACGCCCAATGGCACGACCGCGCCGCGCTCGTCCATCCAGACACGAAGATTTTGGAAGATCTGTCATGCGTAGCACCTGCCGACCAGGCATGACACAACGTAGCACCCGTCGGCCAGGCATGACTTGACATCTCCACCCAAAACTCCATGCAAGACGAAGGCGCTCCACCTCCTGCCTCTGTCTTCCAGCGCTGCTCCACAAACAATGCTCCCAAGAGAAAAAACGACACCGTAGTAGCGCCATCGTCCGATCTGGAAGACCAGATCCTAGGGTTTCCCCCGAAGCAGCACGAGTGGATCGACAGTAGTTACACGATGATGCCTTTATCAAGGTAACGACGCAGAACGCCGCCATCGCCTGCCATCTGCTCGATTTTCACCGGCAACTATGTCTTCCCGACTCGCAGTCGGAGCTAGATGACGAATCTCGAGATCAGACCATCCAGTGTCAGGCCTACCACCTCCGACGGAGGAGATGGCCACCACCGCCGGCTGCACCGGCCAGATCAGATCTGACCAGAAGCGCCGCCGACCAGACCACCATGGCCTCCACGCCATCGTTGTCGATCCGATGCCCGATGGCGCGCCGACTACAGCCACCGCCCTCCCCGGTATAGGGCCGCGCCGTGCTTGCAGCTGCTGCCGCTCGAGACAGGGTCGGCCACCACGCCGCCACAACCATCGCCGCCGCGTCGCAAAGATTGGATTGGCCGCCGAGCTCGCATCCTAGACGCCGCTGCCGCGTCGTGCACGCCGCCTCCAAGAGTTGTCGCCCGACACCTCCTCGTGATCTGGCCGTGACCCGCCGGCCGTGATGCTTGAAGGGTGGGGAAGCCCCGCCGCCGCCATGCCGGCCCGGCTTTGCCTGGAGGCGCTGCGGACGGGAGGGATGGGTGGGGTCGAGTGGTGGCATGGGGTCTGAGGGAAGACCTCAACTGATGCGTATGAGCGGCCAGATCTCCTCTTGCGGAAATAGATAAAAATAGATGTATCTAAAACTAAATTACAACTAGATACATTATTTTTGCGACAAGTAATTCAAAACGGAGAGAGAACTGGACGACAAGGCAACTGACTGACGGATTGACAGAGAAGTGGTTAGTTAGTTTCTGATCCCAATTCGCCAGTTGGAAGATAAGAACATGCAACGTCAGGCAACGGTCCAAGAAAACATATCACTGTGAGTTCCTATTCGCCTCCACATGGACTGCTCTCCAAGCCAAGTGAAGGGACAAACCCGGGGGTACACGTCCTTCTCGCCGATAGCGACACAAATCAAACAAATAAGCAAACAAACAAGCAACGAATGTGTCCCATGCCAGTGCACATGACAGTGCCAAACAAAGACAGCACGGAACCAGGTCCCCCGTACATTCATTCACTCGTTCAACCGCCAGCCTCCATTTGTGAAGCTGCCACTTAATCCTTCATAGGCTCCCGATACAAGCTACTAGCCTACTATCATCCAGAAGATGCAAGCATATGCAGAAGAATTACAACAAGAAGGAAAAAAAAGACAAAGAGGTGAAGAACTGAACATGTATCTCTGATAATTAACTGATTGATCGTGGCAAAAAGTACAAGGCGAAAACAAGTATTATCTTCATTTGAAGGTAAAGTCTGTCAACAAGGAACAAAGGACCACCCGTCATCTAGGCACCCACCCACCCCCCCAAAAGGGTTTTGATTTTTTGTTTCTTACAAAAGAATTTCGACGTACCCGAAAGAATAAAAGCGTCTCCCAGGCTTTTCTGATGATGATGATGATGATGATCCAAAGCTATATCTATCTACATTCTCCACATTTCAGTTTGTATGCTCCTGACCCCCCACCCACCCTAGGGCAGGCAAGGGATCAGAGAGAGCGAGCGAGCTTCCTCCTGTAAGCATCACACAGGCATCAGACGTTGCCTCCCTTTACAGAGGGCTCCTCTGATGCCTGCAAAGTAACGAAAAATAACCGCCGTCGTAACGATCTTCGGTCGCTGCTGTCATGGTATCAATGTCACTCCACTTGCTCGCCAATCAGGTCGAGGCCCATGACGAGGAAGGAGACGCCCTGGAACAGGAGGAAGTAGAAGTGGATGCCCTGCGCCGACAGCACGCTGCGAGCCGCCGCAGTCAGCAGGAGGAACGACAGCGCCAGCTCCTTCCGGTAGATCCTGTTGTGCTTCTGCTTCTTCTTGGGGGCGTCCTTCTTGGGGAGCGACGAGTCCTTGGCAGCCAGCCCGGCGAGGTCCGGCGCCGACCCGACCCTCTGCTGCTGCTGCACGGTGTGCTTCTCGACGAGGGCCACGAGGTCGCCCTCGGAGGAGCGGCCCGACTTCTTGGTCACCACCCACTCGTAGGCGCTCCCGAGCTGGAACAGGCCGGAGATCATGGCGTTGAACTTGGTCACCGACATGGTGTTCTCGAAGAGGAGGTACGGGACGATGAACGGGAAGGACTTTGGGGATGGCAGGATGCTCATGATGGACATTGTCGCTGGAATGTAGCATACCACCCATGCGGGAAGCTCGGCCTCGGGAACGAACATTGTCATGGGGAGGATGACGCAGAAGAGGGTGAATGAGTAGAAGGGCAGGATGAGCTTGCGGAGGAGGAAGAATAGGAATATCAGGTTGCACTTCTTCCAGAATCCAATCTGCAGCACAAAGCAAGCAGCATCATTAGGCCAATTGTCCATACATGCATTAGACTACACGCGACAAAATGAAGCTAGAATACAAATTAGGGGAAGATAAGAACTAAAGATGTGCCGGCATGAATGCAGTAGGATATATGTCAATAGAAAACGTTTTTTGTGTGTGGAAATTGATGACTGCTTGAGTGTAAGAGGGTTAATGTAACTAAATTTTGTCAAACAATTATGTACAACAGCATTCTACTTGATGCCTCTTGACAATTACTGCATCTTGTACATTATCCTATAAATCCAAAACATGTTGCCAAGCACTGTTGGCTTCTTGCAGAAAACTACATTTTACTGAATAAATATACATGGCTGGACATTTTAACTTTCACAGCACGTCATCAGAAAACGGCTCATACCTTGGATTTTATAATGTCCACAAAGCAGAGTCTAAACAGCTGCATGGGGCCTGAGTGCCATCTGTGCTGCTGCTTTCTGTATGCTTCATATGATTCTGGCAACTCACATTGACACTGAAAGGAAAGTTACAAAAGTTAAATTTTATGACTCTTTAATCTCCATGCAAAGGTAAACTCTGCATAAGCCATGTGGGAATTTGTGGCAGTACCTCAACATCATTCAGGTAGAGGAACTTCCATCCCTTGAGATGTGCTCGGACGGCAATGTCCATGTCCTCCACCGTTGTCCTCTCCATCCAGCCACCGGAGTCCTCAAGAGCCTTGATTCTCCACACTCCGGCAGTCCCATTGAACCCAAAGAAGTTGAGGAACGCTCCATTCACTTGCTGCTCCACCTCAAAGTGGAAGCACAGATTTATGTTCTGTAATCTAGTCAACAGGTTCTCATCGTTGTTTACGAACGACCATCTCGCCTGAACCAACCCAACATCGTCCTTCCCCTGGAGGTTGCGCATCGAATTTGTCAGGACAAAAACATAACTGATATGACTGACTGTCACATAAATGAAGCAGCAATACATCCACATCGGTAAGAATTGGTCAGTCAAGTCGAACCTTGAAATGGGGCATGGCGCGCTTCAGGAAATCCGCCTGTGGCTGGAAATCGGCATCAAAGATGACAACGTATTCATAGTCCTTCACATAGCTGCAGTTCATTGCTGATTTGAGGTTTCCGGCCTTGTAGCCGTCCCTGATCACCCGGTGCCTGTACACTATGCGCACGCCCTCCCGCTGCCATTTCTCAACCTCCTCCTTGATGAGCGCCGAAGTGGTAGCATCATCGGAGTCGTCCAGCACCTGCACCAAGAAGTTTGATCTTGGCCAGTCGAGAGCGCAAATTGCGCCAATGGATTGCTGGTAGACCTGCAGACATCCAAATGAAATAAGTTACCAACTGAATTGGACTAGTGTTCTTTTTACAACAACAAAATACCCTTAAGATTTCCCAAAAGAAGTGTACTAGTAGACAGTTGATTGAATTTTAGTATCTTTTCTTAGCCACTTCCCAAATTAAGTAGTATGCTATAGCTTGACATCTTGATCTCCAATCACATGCCTCCTCAATTATTATCTGGTGACTGGTGACGACAGACTTCTAGTCCGAGATTTGGATTAATAAGTGCGCCTTAAAGAAAGCATGATATGATATGAATCCCAACCGCAAACCAAATTCGGCCTTTTGTAAAGCAAATCACGGAGTTTGTTGTTGTTGGTGTGAGATTCATATGAAGTACGAGCACATCAACGTCAGAGAGCGAGCATCCGAGTTGTGGTTGGAGAGCTCGGGACAAAGATCCGAACAAAATGCAGTCTACGCTTAACCCGAATCCCCAGAATGCAGTCAGAGAGCATCTTCCCCCACTCTACCTGGAACTGGAATTTAGGCTGTCCTACTCGCATCGTGGAGCTCCAATTGCAGCTCAAGATCGATTGGGAGGCAAGGGGAAGATGATGATTGGAGCTTACCTCTCGCTCGTTGCACATGGGCATCTGCACGAGGACCATGGGGAAGTCCTCGTCGCCGGCCTCGACGTCGTCCTTGTCGGCGGCGATGGGCACGGGCTTGATGCCCCGGAGCTTGATCCAGAGGCAGCCGAGGCAGAGGACGAGGCGGTCGACGCTCTGGATCATGAAGAGCACGACGCAGGAGTTGGTGAGGAACTGCAGCGGCGGCGCGATGTACTGGAGGCGGACGCGCATCCAGCCGGCGTAGGCGGCGGCGGCGAGCCCGTCGACGGCGAGGAGGCCGTCCATCGCGAGCTGGCCCGGCATCTCGGGCATCTGGGGCATCTGGAGGTGCCAGCCCTGGAGGTAGGCGGCCACCTCGACGGCGAGCAGCAGCATGGAGAGCACGACGAAGACCCTGAGGCAGCCGTAGAAGCGCGCGCGCAGGGCCGTGCTCTCCCCGGGCGCGGCGTCGCCGTCCGTCCGGCCCGCCGCCACCCGCCGGCGCGCGGCGGCGGCGACGGCGAGCGCCGCGGAGGCCGCGCCCGTGAGGCGCCCCGCCGCGCGGTGCGCCTTGAGGAGCAGCACCCAGGTGATCTGGCGCGCGTTCTTGCCGCGCCCGGCCTTGCCGGCCGCCAGCCCCGCCGGCGACCCCGGCACCGGCTCCTGCTCCATCTCGGAGATCGACCAGTTGGGGTTCTCCATCTTGACCACCACCGGCGTCCCGCCGCCCCCGTCGCTCAGCCTCGCCTCCCTCCCCCAGAACGACGGCGCCATTGTTGCCACCCGACCTCGCCGACCTCCGGCAGACAGCAGCAGCAGCAGCCAAGAACCCTCCTCAACCAGGCAGCCCACGAAGAATGGCTTCTTCCTCCTCCTTCTCGGCGCCGCTTTACCCGCTCATAGAGGACAGCAGCTGGACGCCCTTAATAGCCCCCCCTGGACTGGAGGAGACACCCGCCAGAGCACGCACCGCGCGCAGAGCAGCAGGCCACGAAGAGGGGAGGCGGGGAAGAACAGCTCACCACGTCGCTCGCTCGCTCTCGCTCCAGGTCCAGGATACGATACGAGCTCCCCCTCCCCCGCTTTGTTTATTTGTAGCCTCGCCACCGCCGCGTCGACCCCTCCTACCGCCCGACCCGGCCGAATAAAAAACGCTCCTTTGGCGCCCCGAGACGCGCGCACACGACCGACCCGCCCGCCTGGCCGTGTCAAGGTGAACCGAAACGAGCAGCGGAGCCGGTGCCGGGTTTGGACGGACGCTTCGACGCTGTTTCGGGCCGAGATCGCCGTGTATTTCCTCCCTGGCGGGCGACGAGATGAGATCAACGTGGGCGCGGTGCGGGCGAAGGAGTTCGGCGCACGTCGGTGTATTCGTTGCGTGCGGTTGGGCCGCGGCCTGGGCTGTCGCCTGTCGGTGCCACGGCGGCCGGCGCGCGCGCTCTGGCCGGCAGCTTGCTACTACGTGCTGCATGCCGCTGCCGCTGCCGCGCCGGTCAAAACGGCCGGGCGGTCAGGCGCTGCTGACGAGCACCGGGTGGGAAATTCCGGGTGCATGGGGCGGATTACGGGCCAAAAATATTGGGGAAAAGGGCAAAAAGGCTGGGATTAGATTAGATCTGCGCCACTTGGCTGGAGATGGGGACAAACTGAGCCGCGGTTCCATTAACAAACGTACTAATAATCCGTGGTAAACAACAAAAGGGAAAGTGATCGGCCGAATCTCTGAATACCGGGGACAGGATTAGCATCTGCAACTAATAATCAGACAAATGGACACGCGAACGTGGAGAAGATTGACATTGTTTGTCTGCAGCATTTTCACACCGCGAGCGTTGGAGGTACGTGCCGGGGTGCAAAATGTCAGGTAACGGTGAGGTAGAATGTGAGCACCTAAATGCCCATAGGCGTGTTCACGGACAGCGACCGGTCACTCTTTATTTCTCTGCATCCGCGGTTGACCCTCTCAGATTCGACCCCTCAAATCCATGCTATGCTACTCATGCAACGTGATCGACATTTACGTACACGCAACTTGGACATGGCAGTAGCAAACATATATATTGGGGACAGGAAGTTTCATCATCACCTAGATACAACCGGACACAAAACGTTCATCGGCACCTGGATATCATAAGCCTAAACGATAGATAGACTAGATAGATAGATTATTGCGGAGAAGGAGGTTGTTGGACTTCACTATTCCTCGCCGATTCCTTCCACTTGGGGTCATCGGAGCGCCAGTAGTACTCCTCCGCGTAGGCATCGGCGGCCGGAGGGGGGGGGGGGGGGTCAGTCGTGGGTCGATGTTCCGCTGTCGGACGAAGATGAGGACGAGATGATGCCGACCAAACGTTGGCGGAGGGGCCTACTCATTGGCAAGCCGGATGGCCGCTCACCTTCTCCTTTGCAAGGCATACAGACTCCTTGATGCCGAGCAGGATCGCCTTTCCGATTTTGCGGCGACGACGACAAGCGTCCATCTCCCCGAGGTCAGTGACCAACGGATGATGTCGCGGACCTGCGGGCTATGTCACAGTCGTGGAGAGAAGCGCCCCCTGGGCCGGCTGCCTCACGCGGTGTGCAGCCTGCGCCTCCGATTCAAGCATCCTCCTTCGCAGAATCGATGGTGTGGCAACGAGTACCCAACGTCGTCCGCGACGAGCAGGGGCCTGAGAGCCGCGGAAGATGACAGATCTGGACTGGCGCAGACCACGACGAGTCACGCGTGGTCGGCTACATTGCCTCGTCGGGTGACTGGGGATGGTGTGGAGCTCGAGCTCTCGCCCCTGTCCATATGCGACTAGCAGAGGGCGAGGTCCTCACAGTCGAAATCCTCTTGCAGCAAGGCATCCCAGTCAATGGGATCTGCCTTGCCGCTGAATTCGTCATCGAAGGCGATGTCGGAGCTCACCATGGTTGCGCAAGGAGGGGGCATACGAGAGTGGAGTGGAAGGGGAGCAAAGAGGGCGGGAGTGAGGGCTAGGGTTGTGTCCAGGTGGGGATGGGTGGTGTTTTGTGGGGACATGGTGGGCCATCATGGGTCGGTGCGACATGACGGCCGCGTTCGGGCGTGTCTGGTCTGCCTCATATCCTTCCTAGATATGGGCTAGGGGGGCACTTGTCGGCCCAGACGTTTGGGTTGGCTATGCGGGATTTTGGATGGGTGAGAATTTGCGGTCTGGGCTATCCGCCTGGACGTTTGGGGACGATATGAGGGCTCCAGTTGTATATGCTCTTAGTAAGAGTTGTACCTCCAACAAAAAAGTAAGAGTTATGAGAGCATCTATAGGCGGACTCCCCAAATTGACCGGGCAGACACATGACCACTGATCGGATAGGAGAGGGAAGTAAAAAGTTGACCCAACCTAACCCCTCAAAGCCTCCTTGAATTCCTAGGCTATCCGACACTTCTCATATTGCCTTATATATGAGATGAGTATGAGGAGTGCCCGGGCGTATCCGATCAGTGGTCCCGCGTCCTCCACATAGGATTTGGCTAGCCACAGAGCATCCTTTTCCTTCTCTCTCTCTCTCTCTCTCTCTCTCTCCACCAATCACATGCATGTGACCGGGCGTATAGGGAAATAATGAGGGACATGGCTGCGTGGATGGACAAATAAGAAGTGAAAACGAACATGCCCAGCACTGATTGGGCATGTCCGGGAACGTTTGAGGGGCCAAATTTGCCTAGTCCAGCTGTAGATGCCCTAACATGAGTGTTTTTTTGTGGTGGATGTGTACCCTTTGATTTTTGTCATCGACAATAATCACTCTATGTAACCACAACCCTCTTTCCATATTCATACGTAGATGCACAAATCTTCCAAGGGTTCTTGAAAACTAACACCAACAGTGTGGGAAAACATTCCCAACTTGGTTGATAGTAATATTGCCAACATGTGTCAGTCTCGCATGTTTGGCCTACCTCTCCATAAATCTAATCACCTATCTCACACCTCTCCTCCATCCCTCTGCCGGCGTCAGAGAATGCCATGACCAAAGGCCTCAAGGCGGGGGGCTCTTGTTGATATCCCATCCCGGAAGATCACCCGAGTCCTTCTTCGATGGAAGAGGACGACATGTTATGAGCCTCACAATGGATGGTGGCGACAAATGCTCGCATCGTTGTCTTGTTGTGGTTGGTTGTTTCATGGGAGGCAAAACTGGGTTGATGGTTGTGAGGGTACCGTGGGTCATGACAGTCCAAGAGTGTGGATGGCTGACTCTATTATAATAATTTGATTTGCCTTAGGTCGCGGTCAATAGGGTGTGGTTCTTAGACGAGGGGGTCTGGACCGAGGCCTTATCGCAAGCTTGGGTATCTGCCACAACGGTAATCGACTAGGTAGAGCCATCACGAGTGCCCTAGCAACTGGATGTCGCTCTCTCTAGGTCGAGCTTGCCTGAGTGAGGGTAGCTCTGCCTCGACCGACAGAGCGAAGGAAGTCAAGTTTTGTGCCATGCTTCCTTCATCTTGGAGTGGAGTAGTTGATTTTGATCCTGGATGTTGACAACATTGGTGGCAGTTGTTCCTCACGTGTTGTTCCTCCTAGTAACGAGGATCCTGGATGTTGACAACAGGTGGTCCCGAGATCTTGACAATAGGATAACATGACCCGAGGAGGCCTAAGGGACAAGATGTGGTTCAGAACCACCCGGTAGAATCATCCCGAGCGCAAACTGAACCGGTAACCCTAACTTTGACCAAGTATATAAGGCAAGTTAGGAGCCTCCCAAAGGGGGAGACTGTAGAAAAACCCTAGAGCTAGGTCCTCCTGACTCCTCTCCCTCTCTGCTGCTAAGCCGAGAGACTTGTAACCCAAGAAACATGTCTCTCCGGTGATCTTCCATATCTCCAGCGAGTCCCCAAACAATAGAACACCAAAGGCAGGACCGCAGGAGTAGGATCTTACCTCCTCCTAGGGGGCCCGAACCTGGGTAAATTCCCTATTCTTCACCTCACCATCTTGATCTCCCATCCCACTCCCCCCTAACAAATCGGTCGTCCCTCGACGGCACCGCTGCTACGAAACACCGACACCCAACGGGATGAAACTCCATGTATGGAGGTTGCTGACGAAGATCTGTTTAACGCTTCATCGATCTAATATTAGAGGGATGGGTGGTGACACCGTGGTTTTATCCAATTTCATTCCCTCGGATTGGTAAAGGCCCTATGTACCGAGTACCTATCTTCAATGATATATGATAGAATTACAATGGAGTTTCCTATTTATTGAGCTTGGTTATGGCCTTATGGGTGTCTGCTCCCGCATGACCTCTCCTTCGGTGTGAAACATGTTTGCCTTTGTATAAGCCGTCGAGGGCCAGTGGTCTGGTAGCTTACAATATGATCAGGTAATTCTAAAGTTACAGTGAAGAAATCTCCTACAACCTTTTCTTATTCCTTACGAGTCTCTACTGATAGAGCAACTCGTTCTTGTTCCCTACGAGTCTCTACTTGAGCGCAGCGCGACACAAGACTTGGGAGTCCCTAACCACTTAGGGTAGTGATATGACTTAGTCGCACCGTAAAGCTTCCCTCTCCGAGTGTGTACTCTTACTCACCGACATCCTCCAACCCTACTTGTGTTCTATCCTCCACCCCTCTGGCATGGTGGGAGCATGTCATGGCCAAAGGCCTCGTGGCGGGGGCTCCGGCTAATAACCCCCGTGGAAGGCACTCATTCCTTTCTTTTGAAGGAGGATGCCCTAGCTATAGGCCTCGGCGGGTACTGTAACGTTGGAGGCAAACGACGTTATCTCCTTTGTGGGGATTGTTTGACGGTGACAACATTGGGTTGGTCCTTGGGAGCATTATAATTTCCGTGAAGTTCTTTGCCAATCGGGACCATGCTAACTATCAATTCGTTCACCACGTATGAAGAATGTATTCATGCAGTTACCGGGATGATGAAAAACTCATGTTGGTTCTTGTGCATCGAGGCAAAAGCCTTGATCTGTTCGTCATTGGTTGGATTCAACAAGGATAACGCTTGCACGTCATCTCCTTTTCCGAAGGAGTTGTTTGGATATCTCAATAGTGAACTCTAGGTAAAACATGCCTTATGGGATTCACTTGCTGGTTCCAACGGTTAGAGACATGACAGGCAAATTAACAAGACGAAGAACGAAAACAAGCAGGAGACACGAGATTTAACATGGAAAACCCCTCCAACACGAAGGGGAAAAAACCATGAGCGCCAGCCAACAAATCTTCACTATATCAGGGGAGGTTACAAACGCCGGGGATTTATAACTGATCAACTTATCCCGCGCGGCGGCTTACAATAGGTATATATAACACAGGTGACCCAGATCAATACCGCTCCGTACCACTTCGGCCCAAGCCTACCGACGACAAGCCTCGCTTTACTTGCTCGTCAGAAGATAGCTTTTCTTTTTATACTTGAATTTGTTTTGGAGCATAACGTAACACCAACAACGTTGTCATACGAATGTTACATCATTTTCGAAGGTGCCGCCCTACTATCTGTGTTGTTCGTTGTTTGTTGATATGTGTTTGATTGCAAGTGCTGTGGTTTATGGCGCTAGCGGTGGCGGGATTCATTCCCCGAAGTTAGCCATCATGCATGTATCGATGTATTGATCGAACCTCGCTTGAATAGATTATACTACGTCTTGGAGACCAGGAGGGCGATCCTTCCAGTGTCCAAAAAGAACGAAAATGAAAGAAAAGGAAAGTTCTCACGCGTCCATGAGACCATGACACGAGCTTCTGACAAAATTAGCATCCTGTTTAATTAGCAGTCAGTGGGCTGTTTTACAAGTCACAGGTCAGAGACAGCATCATGGTTGCCACGCTTAGTCTAGCATCGAGCTTCAGGCGACGGGGAAAGGCAGTTAATGGAGGAGGAGGAGGGGACAGGGTACGTGGAGATCCCAATCGCGCAGGAGCCCATGGCACAGTGGCGTCGCCAACCATGCAGTGGATATGCTCACGTTTAATGTCTGGTGCCTTGCTTGCCCCAGGGCCACAGCTGCTGCTGCCATTAACTACACTGCTTAATCACTAGTCCTGTAGCGGTAGCTGCACGCCTTTGCCCCCGCTGGCTGCCGCCAGTTTTATTCCATTCTTGTTTCATCTATAGTAGAAGCGATCATCGTTCCAAATTTCCAACAGTTTCTTTTGTCTATTGACAGCAGCTTCGTTATCTTCTTTTCGGGCACTATTCTTTGGTTCCTTGCTAACTGTAACGGGCTCCTTGATGCTTTTCTAAGCTAGACCCTAAAAAGCGGGACATTTGTGGCGCTGATCTGAGGAAAGATCGCCGCGCCGCGCTGCGATCTGATGCTGATAGCTTTATAGAAAGCGATGAGAGAGTGGTACCTGTCTGAATTGTAAATGGCTTCTTCTTCTTCTTCATGGTACACTTGATCTCGTGATCTCGCTGGTCCCGAGCTTGTTTATTTGATTTCTGTCATTGGCAAGCCCCATTTTCCCTCTTAATGTGAGCCAACTTGACAAGCGTCGGTCGTCGAGTTTCACGTACAGTACTAGTATAAATCAAAATGACACTCACACCTCACTAACACTAATGGTAATGCGCGTATGACTCGGTGAGAAGAAGCTGGTTAATTACTTAGATCTGCAGGGAGAAACCTGGCATGATTCACACCCGATCAAGGTTGACACGGGCGGAGCCGACGGTGGTGACAGAAGAGAAGATCGAGATCTCCCCAGTTGACCTAGAACGCCGGGGAAATGCAGATCTCGATGGTTATAGTAGCTTGGGTTTCCCCGAAGTGAGAAGCTGGCAGCACTGTTGTCAAACAAGAGATTCCCATCAGCAAACGTGCACTGGAAACTTCCTTTGGGTCCCAACCTGTAGATTATTATGCCATCCAAGGACAGTAAAATTGTTACTCTACTATGTCATCAAGCCCAATGCCATTTTGCGTGTGGACTCACTGATATGATGTTTAGTCTTCAGTGCAGATGCTAATTAACTCTCCAGCATGTGCATGGAGACAGACTGCTAAATCCAAGTAGTAACTCACCGGGGGAATATTCGGAGGGAACCAAATCGACATTTTTGAAGTTTTTATTAGTTCTTAGAGATATCCGTGATACTAGATGACACCTCGTTCCTGCAATATTTTTAGTTTTATTTTGAGTTCCTGTACTGTAAGCGGGGCCTAAATGTGCTTGAAAATCCACCAAATTGCAAAACATTTGGCCATCTGGGCTGATGAATCCTCTTGTAGTAAGTGGACTTCAGATTTTACGTATCATTTCATAACTATCAGAACTTCAGATTTTACGTAAACAGATCATAGTAAGTCCATATTATAACGGTTTAGACACATAAATCACCGCGCTTGTGTGATACCATTTATCATGCATCAAAGTCAAACCACTACAATATTCTTGCTGGCATCAAATTTGTTTTCAGCTAAAAAGACATGCACCAAGCCACTCCCATGATTTATGTGCGGAACTACCAAAAGATACACACAAATTCGAGAAATATACAATATTTAGATAGTTATATTCATTAGGGTGCGCCTATGCTTCAGTTAACTAAGAGTTTGAAGGATCAAAGATGTCAACTACAAGGGAGGGGGTGTATAGACAGTACCCATTTTTACATTTAGTTGATTTTAGAGGGATTGCAATAATATACGGCCTCTGGAGATGCA
Source organism: Triticum monococcum (assembly GCA_034509565.1). Taxonomy (NCBI): domain Eukaryota; kingdom Viridiplantae; phylum Streptophyta; class Magnoliopsida; order Poales; family Poaceae; genus Triticum; species Triticum monococcum. The sequence continues at coordinate 571,059,769 of CM067841.1, read as the reverse complement.
ACTAAGTGGAACACCCTAAATGATTAGCTATGACAAGCAAACAAGTAATCCCCCTCCGGTTGGGAAAGTCAAAAACGGGTTTCTAGGTCTTCAATTTGACCATCAAAACATCTGTAATATGTCATAAAGCATGCATGTTTAGAAACTTTATCCAATGTCGAATCTAATGATATATTTTTTGTGGCGTATAACATATATTTCAATAGTCATATTGATAGCCTTAAAACTCGTGACTGACTTATATTCCCATCCGGAGGGAATAACACAAGCTTAAGGAGCGGAATAACCACAAGTGTTAGAGGTAAAAATGTGTCTCAAAGTTGACACTTCATTGGGGAAGTGTTAATGTCCATTGGTTGTAATCACCGTGTATACACTTGAGAGCATGATTAGCCCTCTAATCATCTTGTAACTTACACCAAAACCCTCATTCTAGCATAGTTGTCCTTTTAGAATTAACCGCCACCCTATCAATTTTATAATTTGTTAATAATTATGCAAAAAAATATATTTTATTCTAATGCAAAATAAAATGCTCCATCTGGGTAGTAGCTCACCCAGGGAATATTAGGAGGGAACCAAATATGATTTCGTAATTACCACATTTCCTTGTCTCTATGCCTCTAATTCTTGTAGTTTTTTTATGAAATGCCAAATGTCATTTTTGAAGTTATAGTGATCATTTCTGCAATTTTTCAATTTCTGTGTTGAGTTCCTGCATTGTAAATGGGATTTCTCTATTGTTCCAATTTTATAGAGTGTCCCCCGAAGGGACATTGTAAATGGGATCTCTATATTGTTCCAATTTTATCGAATGTCCCCCGAAGGGACATTGTAAATGGGATCCAAACATGCTAGAAATCGAAAAGAAAGGCAGAACATTAGGCCATTTGCCATGATTAACCCTATTTCACTAAATGGACCACAATTAATAAATAATCATAATTGTACCTAATTAGACGATGACTATTAGATCTTCATATTATACGCAAACAAATCACAACTCTCAAATCATAGAAGGAACATTTTATAACAGTTTAAACCCGTACATCACACAGTTGTGTGATACCGTGTTACCATGCATCAAAATCCGACCACTCTGGTATTCATGTTGGGATCATGTTTGTTTCAATTAAAAAAATATGCACGAAGCAACACCGACGGTTCATGCGTTGAATTACCTAAAGATACACATGAAGTCAAGAATATGCAGTATTTGTAAATTTATTCACTATGGTGTCCCTATGTTTTGGTTAACTAATAATTTGAAGTATCAAAGATATCAACTACAAGAAGAGGGGGGAGGTGAACATGAGACTAACCAAATTTATTTTCTTAGTTGATTTTAGAGGGATTGCAAAAATGTAAGTCTTCTAGAGATGCAACTAAGTGGAACATCCAAAATGATGAGCTATCACAAGCAAAGCAAGGTAATGACACAACAGAAAGCTTGGGAGTGGAATAACCAAAGTGTTCTAGCTGAAGATGTATCCCGAAGTTCAAAACACTGGGAATGAGCTAATCTCAGCTGGACATAAGCAATGTGTATACACTCGAGAACATGATTAGTCCTACAATCATCTTGACATTAACACAAAAACCCTTGTCGGGGCATGGATGTCCTTTTAGAATGAACTATCACTCAGCCAATTTTATAATTTTGTTCATACACATGCAAAGAAAATGTTCTTTGTAATATATTAATTTGTCCATCTAGTGCAAAATAATACGTTATTGTCTTGACCAACTGAGAATTAACTAAATTTCAATTCATTTAGAAAAATCATACAAATAAATAAATATTCACTGTTCTATAATATTTTTTTCACCTGGTGAAAAATAATATATGTTTTTGAGATTTCAAACAAATGTGAAATATTGCACATCTCAACATTGGGTCAACAGTTTTGGACGTCGACTAAGAACAATAAAGTTCTTAAGTGGATTGGAATTAACATAACCATATTTATTATGGTAAATAGATGAGTTTTATAAGTTTAAAATGATAAAACCTTGGGATAAAAAGATGCAACAAAGTCCCAAAAAAATCCGACCTTTCATTTTATACATTTATTAATTATGACCAACAGATATTTAAACTTGATGTTTACTATGTGTCTTCATAAAACTGAAATAACACAAGCTGTGACAAAATAAACATAATATTTTTGTGATATTATATAATTACAAGTCATATGAAATATGTCTTTCTAGTCGTTATCTATTTATTATATTATGTAAATTAAATACATGCTTTAAATTACCAAGAAAATTACTTCTTTATATTGAAAATGTAATCTGCACTCATTTCAAAGATTGCCTCCCTAATGTACAATCCTTAACTCATCCTTGATTCTCTCTAGCTCAATCCCGGAATATTGTGTGATGACATTTGACTAATCTATCTAGCAGTTAGATTTGGCAATCAGAGCATTACATTCTCAGTTAACTCCTTATCTATATAATATTCAAATTTCAGTATTTTCGATCGATATAACTTGTATCTTAAAAACTTCATCGGTAGTGTGACGAAACATAGACATAACCATTGTTTTGACTAGTAGGTCACATTCATACACTTCCAATTAGACAACAGATTAAATATTCGACTATGCATGTAAGTTGGTTAGGCATGACCCCAATATGACTAGGCTATACCAACAAAGAGCCGTTTTTCACATAGATTCCATGAACCATGAGAGCATTATCATTACTAACTCATGCCTATGCTAAGTCCACAAATCAATGAATTTGTTGGATTTGCTTGGTGCATCAGTTTTGGTCTTTTTGTAGCCTACACATACCATCATATGCTTAACACATAGTATGATTCTAACCACTTGTAAATATGTTTTCATATAGTACTAGAATACATACACGGTGCATTCAATGCACAACAATAATTTGAGAGTACATGTCACAATTTTTTCATGTGAAGGCAAATTTTATTGCGTGATTAAATAAATTTTCTAGTAAGTTTTATTGGGTCATATATATAAATAAATATTTCCCCAGTATTTTTCCTTGACAATATAATTTCCTCCACGATCGATTGTATCCAAACACCACATAAGTAGATCCGACTGTCAAAGTTGCAGATAAAAAATTCATGATGTCGTATGTGGACTTAGAAATTCTCAGACGGCAGAGTATTGGCAAAAAGCATATTTATTATGCTTAATGCATGAGTTTATAAGTGTGTAAATGGTAATCATTTGGACTAAAAAAGAGACATACACGAGACAAAGTTTCACTGAAAAATATGACCCTTAATTTGATACATTAGTTAGTTACAACGATTCATTTTTCAATTAAAAACTTTACCATTAGTGTTGATAAAGTCAAAATAAAACATGTTCGGACTTGGGACAAACAAAACATGATATATTTTTTGACACATAAAAGTGAAAATTGTAGTGGGTAAAAGCGTATTTTTTTTATTTCATCTCAAATAAAAGAACTTTATATTTATTTTATTTTGTTTGAGTATGTGTGCTATATATCAATGATATCTTACTCTATGTGTTATATTAGTAAAAACAAGGTACAATATATTAAGTGTTGAATATAATTGATGCATGTTTATTGAATTTTCTTATTAATAGCTAAACATTAGCTTAACCTAGTCGTCTTTGCCCAGTTCCGATCCGATCGGCGTTTATTGGTACCACGTGTAATGTGATAAAATTTCACAAATCTATTTGCAAATTGTTTTGGCAATAATTTCATTATATTCTCATGTAACTCATTATCTATGCAATATTCATTATTATATTATTAAAAACTTGTCCAGAAATATTTCGATCGGTCTTATACATAAACATCTTGAATACTATGTCAATAGTGTAATAAACCATATGAACAAAATTTGTTTTCAAATGTAGATCATAATAATAAATTTTCATTTAGTCATTTGCATAGTCCACCGGGTTTGGCATTTTTGTAGCCTAAACAGACCGTCATATGCTAACACACGGTAAGATCTCAACCACTTGTAAATACATGTTTATATAGGAATTATTGATTATAGATTCATCTTCACAAATCAAAATAAATCTTAATCTGAAACATATGTAGTAATAACTTTTATCTATCGTGATACTTCTAGAATATGTACTTGTAAATTCAAGAGCATATGCCACAAGTTTTCCATGTGACAACACTCTTATTGTGTGATGAAATATCACCTCTGACTGTGTCACATATGTAAATTAGTATTTCCTCGGTATTTTTCCTCGACAATAGAGGGCCGCTCCTTCGATGTTCCTTGAGAAAAAGAAACCAGTTTGCCATATTTCCTCTTCGATCGATCGTATCCCAAACACTGCACAAGTAGATCCGATAGTCAAAGTCGCGGATTTGTTTTCCTCTACTAGCTAGGCAGTAGCTAAACCAAAAATGAGAGCTACGTTGAACAGTGCCCCGCAAAAAAAGAAGAAAAGAAGAGGTTGAACAGTATCCCGTAGTCGTACGTGGTGGAAGCCACGTATGTTTAGGTCCGAATGAACATGGGAGAAGCTAGGCTGGGCTAAACAAAATCACAACCCCAATCCCAACCCCAATCCCAACCACGTTAATCACCAGTATTCTACTCGCACGTCCATCCACAGATTCCCCGGATCATGCTCTCCGGAGTAGTCCATCATCAGCTAGCGCGACGGGATTAGCGACGATTAGACCTAAACAAGTCGCCAATTAATTGTGTGTGGACTTTGGCCACCGGCCGGGAACCAAAACCCTTGGCCGCACTTGTTAATTCGCGCGGAAGACGACTGGTTAGTTAATGGCGCGAAACTGTATTAATCTCGTGGCCGACTGTGCTGAAGAAATTGTTATTCCCGGGAGGGGCCGCGGGAGGCTCCCACCTGGCGCGCGCGTCGGTGCTCCGTCGCCGTCCTCTCCTCCGCCACCGGGCCGGCGCACCGGCCGCGCGCAATGCATGCAGGCCGGACGAGGTCCACCCTGCGACTGGCAGCATCATGCGTCGCACAACGAGGAGGAGTAGCTAGGACGTACTGGCGCAGCACGAACTCGGCTTGTTTAATCGCCCTCATTAACTCAACAGAGCAGGAGGAGAAAGTCGTCGTCGCTGGGGCGGAAGGGAATTCTCTACTGTATTTGTCTGACGGAGAAGATTGCTTGCCGCGCCGGTCGCCGTGTCTGTCAGAGCTCAGAAACCTTCCGTGCGTGCAAAGCGTGCGCGCATATGGCCGGCTTCTGACTTTACGGACTGCAGAGCATGCATGAGGCCGTCCCGTCGTTGGCTGGGCGATCTCATCTCGATCGGGACGAGTGGCAAATGGCAACTCTTCTGCTGGCCAAGACAAGATCAAGATGGATCAAAATAAGTAGGAGTGAGGATGATGCAAAGCAGCGCTGCTCTGCTGTCAAGTTGTTAATGACCCTGCTGATTTTGAGTAGCACCAAAGAAAGTAGGTAAGGGCCATTTAGACCCGAGACCAATGGCAAGCCGGCCTGGTCAGTGTACGGGCCACAAGGCGGGCCAGGCTAATAACAAGCAAATGAGATGTTTTTCACAGCTTAAATGTACGTTTTTTCCCGCAAAAATGTTCTTTTTTGTTTTTTACCCTGAAAAGATGTGGTTCACCGTACTCAATCAGATAGATAGATGACCTACCTACCCCTCAACAAAACGGGATACCACGTTGAACCAACATCCTCTTATACGTACACCACGCAAGCTAACAAGAGATCACCGCGGTGTTTTCTAGATGGCATGAGAGCATGGAGCACGGGATGGCTGGAGCAGAAGAGGGCCTAGCGGCAAGCGACGAGGTACAGGGAGATTAAGCTACTGCATTAGTGCGTCCCATGAGGGTCAGACATGGTGGCACATGCCAGCAAATGCATGGTCTCATTCCGGAACTCCATCGGTAATTCCTGATGCCTCATATGCCCATATATATCAAATCCGTGCCCATGATGTGCATGCACACAACGTACATTGCATGAAATGAGGCTAACTGATTTTAAGACGGAGAAGTGAACGATTCCTTTTTTTGCTTTGCTTAGGGAAGGAAGCCTCACTCCTTATAAAAGGTTTGGATGGTAGGAAGTGACATAAGGCCATCGGTCCTCCGGTAGGTCAGTAGTGAAATATCTCTTGGTAATGAGTTTAGTCTTTGGGTAGCTCACTAGATATGGGAGCTTTTATCAGTTATTTAGATAAGTGATGAGTTTTATTTATCTTAAGAGGAGATAATTGCACTTCCAGTTACGTACAAGATCAACATGATGCACCTAACCAACATAGTTCATGAAAATAGAGCCCAATGTTATCACTCCGTCCTCATGGAGAAAATGGGAGCTTGTGCACCCAATCTCAACTAGTAAGATGCATGCATGGCTGCCTGCATTAATGGTTAGCAACTCACATAGTCATTTGCATGGCTAATTAAACATCAGTAAAAACAACTAAGAAATGAGTTGCTAGGTTCGTCCAAACCCAATCCAGTCAGTGAACTAGAAAGGGCATGTACTATAGAAATGTTGGGCCCAACAACGTAGACAACCCCACTTATCTTCGTGGTGTATGGCCTGTTTCGCAAGCTTTAGGACCCTTTTTCAAGAAACCTTTGCGGTATCTTTCGCAAAGTTTGGTAAGAAAATGAGCTTGTGATAGACAATGCATACTGTGGAAAAATGTGGAACACAACTTTTCCTTTGACAAAAGGGTGTTCATCTTTGAGTTCATTAGTGGAACCATCCAATGATACAAAAGCCAACTACATAAGTTTATGACAAAGAAAAAAATTGATCACATTGGGTTGAATGACGTCAACAACATCCTTACAACTCCCAAATGTAGTAACAAAAGCGCCCATCGGTCTATTAGACCCTTGTAGAAGGCAGACCATTATGCAAAGCTATAGAAAGAAAGATGACACTAGTCTGATCAATCGGAATATAAGCAATGTTTTTTTAAGAACTCCCACATAAATCAGTTTTTCGTAAGATGGTCTTGATTTGGGTGTTAATACATTACTAAACTTTTGTTATAGTTTTTTTCTAAGAATTTTTTCATAAAATTTACAAAAATGGTTATATTATTAAAAGGTTCAAGGATTTTAATTTTTTTCTCAAATATAAAAAATATCGCTATATTTTTTAAAAAATTGAAGGATTTGAAAAAAAAATCTACTCGACTTTTATAAAAATGGTCACCTATTTTTGAAAAATGTTCTCATTTTTTGTGTTTATTTCATAAAAAGCTCATCAATTCTAAAGAATGCACACATATTTTAAAAATATGTTTGTGTACTTTTAATAATGTTCTCCATTTTCACAAAATATCATGAACTTTAGAAAATTATCTCGAAATTTTAAAAATGTTCGTCTAACTCCAAAAATGTTCAGAGTTTTTTTTTGGAAAACCGACACAGAAACACAAGGCAGGATGCCCAAAGGAATACATGTTTTGTTTTGAGAAATCACAAAGGAATACGTACGAGTATCAAAAGTGGCTTAGCTCCCGAGCTTGGGAGTTGAAGGCGGCCGCACGAGAGTTGTGATAATCCTGAAGATCAGAAAAAACAGTCAACATAGTCGTCTAGTAAGATCCGACCCGACTGAGCTGCAGTCGGCCCGGATCTCGGGGACTACACCCAGTGGGTGCGCTAGCGCGCCCCCACGGAAAAAATTCAAAGGACCAGAGCGGTCAAGGAGTGAAGACTTACCCGGATTGCAGACCGCGTCGACAGAAACTCCTGAGTGAATTGCCTCAGGAGGCCGGCCTGCGCCTGCAACCGGCTCCGAACCTCTTGGGCCGCGACGTTCAGCTCGCCGCTCCCTCCGCTGGGAGTCCACCCGGACGTGGCGGAGCTGGCCGCCTCCAGGGCATCTGCCGTCCGCTCGGCTCCCGCGGCTCGGCGCGTGTCCGGCGGGGCCGTGCCCCCTCCGGCGGGCCGGTCCGCCGCCGGCTCGATCTCAAGGCCGGCTCCGGCCTCGGGTGTAGCCCGGGCCGGCTCCTCCGGCACCGCCGACGATCGGCCGCCTTCGCCTGCTCCGGCTGGCGCTGCCGGCGACGTCCTCTCGGCGGATCCCTCGACGACCTCGCCCCTCTGCACCGGCGGCTGCTCGGGGATAATCTCCTCCGCCGTGGGCAGAGGGACGTCCGGATCCAAGGTCTGGAGGGGAATGGCGAGCAGCGGAGTCTGGCTGCGCGCGCTTTCCACCTCCGCCTCCACGGCCGCCCGCTCCGATGGAGCCTCGGCCACCGCGCTCGCTCGCCCTGGCGCCGTTTGGGCGGCCTCTCGCTCCGCCGTCGCCCGCTCGGCCGCCTCCCTCTCTCGGTGCGCCTCGCGTGCGTTGCGCTGCGTGGCTGCGTCAAGTTCGGCGCGGGGGTCCACTCGGCGGGACCCTGAAGAGCCGGCGCCCGGCCCGACCACGGAGCCGGCTGGGCCTCTTTCGAGGGAGAGCGGCGCCCTGCTCAGGAAATCAGAAAACATTCAAGGAAAGAAAACTTCAGAATAACAAGCACGCAGGCGGCTACTAGACTTACGCGGAAACTGACGGGGGCTTCTTCACCGCCTTCCGGAAGCGGGCCGCCTTCGCCGCCGCCTCCTCGCGCTTCGTGGCCGCGGCGGAGGCCTTTGGTTTCTTCGGCCGGCTTCCGAAGAGCGGGAGCGCGGCCCGGCGTTTTCCCTTCCCACCGCCGGCAGTCGGCGCGGCGGACGAGCTCGCGCCGCGGCAGTCGGTTGCCGACTGGCGGCGAGGGAGTTCTCCGGTTTCAAAGTCGTCCGGCCAGTCGTTGAAGCTGGCCGAGAGCCCGGTGCCGCCGAGCTCGGCGGCACCCCCCGTGGCGGCGTCCTCCATGGCGACGGCGGAGAGATCCGGGTCGTCGGGGTCATCCACCGTGCGGTCCGGGCGTACTCACGGTCGAATCCGGCTGCCCCGGCTGGCAGCGGGAGGAGAGGATTCTGATAAAGGAAAAGAGAAAAATGGTCGCCTAGTCAGAAGCCGGCTATCCCAAGCCGGCAGACGACGAGAGGAAAAGCTTACCGCAGGCGGAGGCTGGGCGCGGGAGTACGGCGCCTTGCCGAATTGCCACTCGTCGGTGAGCTTCAAGTTGGCGACGTAGTTCGCCATCAGAGCCACCTCGGCGTGCGGCATCTCCCAGGTACTCAGCCGGCAGGGATCGAACCGGCCGCTCATCTGGCACATCATGTGCGGCCGGCTTTGGAGAGGCAAGATCCGGCGCTCGACGAAGGCGGTTACCAAGTCGGACGCAAGCAGACCCTACGATTGGATCATCACCCGAAGCCGGGAGATGGAAGCGTTCCCCGCTGGAGAAAGGGACTTCGACCGGTAGCCCCAGTTCCGCCGCTTCCCAGCCGGCGGGCCAGCTACGTAAGCCGACAGGTTGACGTAGTCGCCGTGCCGGGCGACGTTCTTGACGTAGAATAAGACTTTTGCCACAGCTTGACCAACTGGATCAGAGGAATGTGGGGGAAGGGGTTGTCGTCGCAGGCCCTCTTCATCGCGATGAAGGCGCCGCAGGGAGCCGGCACGCCGGCGGAGACGGTGCCGAGCTTGTTCTGGAACAGTTCGGCCCAGAGCTCCAGCGTCGGCAGCACCCCCAAGTACCCTTCGCAGAGCGTGACGAAGGCCGAGAGTTGGAGCACCGCGTTGGGCGTGACGTGGTGCGGTTGAAGATTGTAGAACTCGAGAAACGATCGCATGAAATTGCTCGCCGGGAAGCCGAAGCCCCGGAGGAAGTGCGTGCGGAAGACGACGCGCTCGCCTTCCTCCGGCGCCGGCGAGACCTCCTTCGCGGGCGCCAGGCGCACCTGCACGAGGTCGGCGGAGGGCAGACGCCGGGTCTGGCGGAGGAACTCGATGTGCTCGTCGTGGACGTTGGACCCGTCCCACGAGCTCGACAAGGCCAGCGACATGGCGACGTGGGAGGGCTACGGCGCGAAGCAGCGTCGAGCAAGAAGAAGAGCAGGAAGAAGAAGAGCAAGGGGGATGGGGAGCGGGGGAGCGAGCAGGCCCGTGCCTCTCCCCCTCCCCTCCTACTTGTAGGCACATGCGCCGGAGACGAGGAGGCGCGGCGTGGGGGATCGTGGGGATCAATCGCGCCCATCTCCCCCACGCTCGCGTTTATTACGCGCCTTGATGGCGCAGGGTAACGGCCGCGGGGAGGCGAGCAGCCCCCTCGGGCCACAGAAGATCTGCGCCCGGGCCGAGGCCGGGGAGTGGCGGGCCCGGACCTGCGGCGACGTCCCGTCGCGCGCGTGCGACGGCAGGATTTCCCCGCCACATGGCTCGTCGTGGGGCCCGCGGCCGGCCCGCGGGTCAACCACGGTCGCCCTAATAAAGAAAAGCGTTCTGAAGCCGGCCGCAACAACGCAGTCGGCCCCTCACGGTATGAAGCCGGCCTAGCTTCCCGTCCTTCCATCTGCCGTGAAGCTCGCCCGCCTTCGGGGACTACTGTCGGGGTAAATAGCCACGGGTTGCCCAGCCGGCTCCCCCTGGCCCCTCAGAAAAAATTGTGAGCCCGTCCGGCTCATAAGAAGACTTAAGACTTAGGCCAGCTCCCCCCTAGCCGGCTAACTTCCCAGCCGGCTTGGGGGGCGGCCCGCTCCTTCTACCCCCGCAAAGAAAACTGTAGAGGGCCGGCTACGACATGGCCAGCTGCGGCAGAGCCGGCTATGACTAGGCCGGCTATGGCACGGCCGGCTATCGCAGGGCCGGCTCCGACAAAGCAGTCAACGCCGTACCCGCGATGTACGCGCCCACCCTGCGATGACGAAGCGGGGCGTGGCTACAGTGGAGCCTGCCACCCCCAAGAATCCGGAGCATGCCTGGTACAGCGCGTCGTGCGGGCACCTGCGGCCCGCCGGCACTGTAGTCTCGGCGGCTCTGACGCCGTCCACGACGGGCCACCAGTGTGGCCCCCGAGGCGGTGGGCCCCTTCGGGCAGAGAGATGCCGAAGGCGGCCACCCCTCCTCTCAAGCCGGCAAGACGGAGGGCCGGCTTCTCGCAGCCGGCCTGCCGCCTTCCCCGAAGGGGACGCCCAAAAAGAAGACAAGGTGCGGCGGGGCTACAGTAATCGCCCGCCAAGGCGGCGTTACTGTAGCCACGCTTACCCCGACCAAGCCTGCGCCAACAAACACGGAGCAACAGTAACCGGCCGCCGACAAGGCCCTGGCCGGTGGGGCCGGCCTGTCGTCCCAGGAGCCGGCAGTCGGCGGGACCCACCAGCCGGCGGGCCCCAGAAGCCGGCGGAGAAGCCGGCGAACATAGTCACCGACAGCTGGGCCTCGCACCCAGTCGGATTACCATTGTACCCCCGGGGGGTAGGCCTATATAAACCCCCCGGTGCACCCATGCAAAGGGGGGAACTCTTTCTCTAGACATAGACACGTACAAGGAGAGGAGACGGGCTGTGCTAAGCTCTTCTTCCTCCTTCCTCCCCAAACAGCTCAAGGAGCATTGTAGCCACCTGTGAACTTAGTAACCATGCGGAGACCCCGCAGAGCAGCAGTAGGGGTGTTATCTCTCCGGAGAGCCCTGAAGCTGGGTAAGATTCGCCGGCGTGCATGCCTACGCCTCATCCCGTTTCCAGGCACCGGCGACGTTCTTTTGGCCCCCGCAATGATAAGCCACCCGTTGGCATATGTCGATCCTACCACCCGACAGCGAGAGTCACGGCCGTGCCTTTCGGAAACGGAAAAAACGCGTTTTCTGTTTTTTTTTCTTTCGCGAGAGTCACGGTTTTGCTTTCGCGAGAGTTACGGCCGTGCCTCTCGGAAAGGGAAAAACAAAACGTGTTTTCTGTTTTTTTTTCTTTCGCGAGAGTCACAGTTTTGCTTTCGCGAGAGACACGGTTGTTCTTTCGCGAGAGCCATGGCCATGCCTCTCAGAAAGGAAAAAACGTGTTTTCTGTTTTTTTCTTTCGCGAGAGTCACGGTTTTGCTTCTGCGAGAGGCAGGGTTGTGCTTTCGTGAGAATCACGGCCGTGCCTCTCGGAAACGAAAAAAACGTGTTTTCTGTTTTTTTCCTTTCAGGAGAGTACCGTTTTGCTTCCACAAGAGGCACGGATGTGATTTCGCGAGAGGCACGGGCGTGCCTCTTTCGGAAAGAGAAAAAAAACCATGCTCCCGGTTCGGTTTTTTTGCCCGGTTTTTTCATGAAAAAAAAGTTCGTCAAAACCTATCAACATGGGATCTAGTTTTGAAAATCTCGACGCGAGGAATCCAATGATGAAAATGGTTCGAAATTTGGACGCACGGTTTAAAAGATAAAACGTTTTGAATAAACGAATCTACGAAAAAAAGGGAAAACTCTCAGGTTGTGACAAGTGGCATGCTACAAGTGCGCCACTTGTCGCAACTTGGGAATTGAGTGTTTTTAGCAACGAGTACTCCTTAATTAGTGATTTCGACATACCACCATCCGCATTAGCAATTGCCAACAGCTACGAGCGTGCGCAGGAACATGAACATATGCTGATGGGATGGGAGCCGAGCTGATAACACGAAAAAATGTATAAAACTAACTTATGCTTACAAAATTGGCTCATGCGTATGAGAAAATTAACTACACACAATGGAATATATATTTTTTTCCTTACCGAAAAATAAAATTAGATGCAAACAATCAAAACATCTTTCCGAAAAGTAAAATTAGGTGCAAACAATCAAAAAATCTTTCCTAGAAATAAAACTAGGTGCAAACAATCAAAACATGTGTGCTCTACATGAAAAAAAAAATATACATTTGATTATTATTTTTCTTCTCTTTATGCCACAAACATAGTGATATTTCGGGTATAATGAGCAAGGTAGATCATGTAAAGAATAGCGATTTCATCAATTTAAAATTATTGCTGCAGGATAAGGTTTTAATTTTTTTTGTTATAAATATCATGAAATTAGATTTTGCTTGGTAAACATTTCTTATTCTATGCACGAAGGGTACAACTACAAGGGAGAAAATCCACACTAGCACTAGATACTCTATAACTATCAATCTATGTAAAAAACAATGCATATGTCTCTGTAACTACTATAATTGAAGATGAATAGATCGGATGTTTTTTTTTAAAAAATGTCTCTGTAACTACTCCGTCGTGTAATTACAAGCCACAAAATTTCTGGCACTACTAAACTTGAATTGGAAAATTAAGTTTAATAATTTTTCATATTCACGAATTATGCTATTAGTGCTTCTCCACCGTGTTGAAATGGTGGGCATGGACCTGTGTCTGGTCTTGAACCATTTTTTTAATTAAAATTGAGATATTTTTTCTCCCGTTACAACGCACGGGCTTGCTTGCTAGTATTTAAATAAATGCTGGATTTGTTAGGTTTTTTAAGAGGAAGATCCGTATTGCACTTTCAGTTCTGTACCAAGATCAACACAATGCACCTAACCAGCGCAGTTCATGCCCCCCGAAAAAAAGAAAAAAAACCAGCGCAGTTCATGGCAATATAGCCCAATGATTGTAACTCCATCCGCATGGACAAAATAGTACCTTGTACAGCCAACCTCGCCCAGTAACATGCATGCATGGCTGCCTGCTTCCATGGTTAGCTCGCATGGTTGATCTGCACGGCTAATTAAACATCATTAAAAATAACTAAGAAATGAGTTACTAGCTCCGTCCAAAACCAGTATGAGTGGACTAGGAAGAGTGTACTGTACAAAAGTCAAGCCCATCATTGGCAAATTTTGGTAAGAAAATGAGCTCATCGTAGACAATACATAGCTTTGGAAAAAATTTGTAGCACAACTTTATCTTGGATAAAGAAGGCCGTTCATCACTGAATTAATTGAACCAGATGTAACGCCCTCGATGCGGCTATGTCTCCCACGTGTCGAAGCACGACTTAGAGGCATAACCGCATTGAAAGCAATGTCGCAAGTGAGGTAATCTTCACACAACTCATGTAATGCATAAGGGAAAAGATACATAGTTGGCTTACAATCGCCACTTCACACAATTACATGAATAAAGCATTACAACATCCAAATACAAACAAGGTCCGACTACGAAACCAAAATAAAAGAAGAACCCCAAATGCGACAAGGTCCCCGATCGACCCCAACTGGGCTCCACTACTGATCAACTAGAACGAAACAACACAAAGGATAAGATCTTCATCGAGCTCCTCCTTGAGCTTGGTTGCGTCATTTGCACGGTCCAACGGCACCTGCAAGCTGGTTTTGAAAGTATCTGTGAGCCACGGGGACTCAGCAATCTCGCACCCTCGCGATCAAGACTATTTAAGCTTATGGGTAAGGTAAAGGTATGAGGTGGAGCTGCAGCAAGCGACTAGCATATATGGTGGCTAACATACGCAAATGAGAGCGAGAAGAGAAGGCAAAGCACGGTCGATAAAAGTATGATCAAGAAGTGATCCTAAAACAACCTACGTCAAGCATAACTCCAACACCGTGTTCACTTCCCGGACTCCGCTGGAAAGAGACCATCACGGTTACACACGCGGTTGATGCATTTTAATTAAGGTCAACTTCAGGTTTTCTACAACCGAACGTTAACAAATTCCCATCTGCCCATAACCGCGGGCACGGCTTTCGAAAGTTCAAAACCCTGCAGGGGAGTCCCAACTTAGCCCATCACAAGCTCTCACGGTCAACGAAGGATATTCCTTCTAGCGGGAAGACCCGATCAGACTCGGAATCCCGGTTACAAGACATTTCCACAAGTTAAAACCAATCCAGCAACACCGCCCGAATGTGCCGACAAATCCCGATAGGAGCTGCACATATCTCTTTCTTAGGGCACACTCAGATTGTCCTAGGTACGGGTAGGCCAGCCCAGAGTTGCCCCTGGTGGCCACGGCAGCTGACAGGTGGACCAACACTCAGAGGAGCACTGGCCCCGGGGGGGGGGGGGGTTAAAATAATGATGACCCTTGAGTCTGTAGAACCCAAGGGAAAGAAAAGGCTAGGTGGCAAATGGTAAAACCAATGTTGGGCATTGCTGGAGGAGTTTTATTCAAGGCGAACTGTCAAGGGGTTCCCATTATTACCCAACCGCGTAAGGAACGCAAAATCCGGGAACATAACACCGATATGACGGTAACTAGGGTGGCAAGAGTGGAACAAAACACCAGGCATAAGGCCGAGCCTTCCACCCTTTACCAAATATATAGATGCATTAATTAAATAAGATATATTGTGATATCCCAACAAGTAAACATGTTTCAACAAGGAACAACATCTCCATGTTCCAACAAGGAACAAACTTCAATCTTCACCTGCAACTAACAATGCTATAAGAGGGGCTGAGCAAAGCGGTAACATAGCCAAACAACGGTTTGCTAGGACAAGGTGGGTTAGAGGCTTGGTTCAACAATATGGGAGGCATGATAAGCAAGTGGTAGGTATCGCAGCATAGGCATAGCAAAAGAGCGAGCAACTAAGCAAGCAAAGATAGAAGTGATTTCGAGGGTATGATCATCTTGCCTGAGGTCTCGCAAGGAAGAAGAACGAGTCCATGAAGAAGACAAACGAACGTAGCCAACGGATCCTCACAAACGCAACGTTACCGGATCCAACCCGAAGAAGCAACACCGGAAAGAAGCACACAACATAGTAAACAACCACCACATAAGCATGGCATGATGCACAAACAATTATGATGTATGTCCGGTTTAATGAGGCATGGCATGGCAAAGTGCACAAACAATCCTACAAATTAAGTGGAGCTCAATATGCATCGGGGTGCATATTGCCAAAACACCACACAACGTATTTAGTTCGATCTTGTTTATGTACCCAATATTAAATGTTGAATAACATGGCAAGAGGGTGAAGCAAAGTAAAACTACCTATCTAGTCAAGTTTAAATGAGGCCGGAAGCAACGAACAACAATTCTGGAAACTCCTCATATGCATATATTAGGTTTGGTACTGTTTTGCCCTAAACATAATTTTAGAGTTGCTAAACATGCAATGTAAGGCCACCATGTTAAACTAGGCATTTTTCCACCCCATTTACATATAAAGTTTATTAAATTTCGAGTTACGGATATTTAGTTATGAATTAAATCATTTTAACATGGCATAGGAGAAAATTTAAACAAACAACATTTTAAATATTTTAAACATAGATGAAAGTGGCATATTATTAATCTACACAAAATTCTGAGCAAGTTTCATATTGAGTTTGTTTAATTCCGATGCACGGTTAATGAGTAATTATATGCATGAAGGCTAGGGACTTTTCTATAAAACTGGCAGCCTCTGGAATAATAACTAAATCGCAGAACTAAAAAAAATAGATATCGGGCCGAATCCGGCTAGCCCAATAGAGGAAAAGCCAGGGTGCTGCTCACATTGGGCCTTGAGGCCTGTGTGTGGCTGGGGCGAAGAGGGAGCTGGGCCTTGTGCAAGAAGTGGCCCAGGCGGCCGCTGGAGCTGGGCCAGGGGCGCTGGCTGCGATGGCCCAGGTGCTGGCGTGGGGGCTGCTGGGCCTTAGAGCCCAGATAGCAGCCACTCGCGGGCGAGGCGCAGTCAATGCGGGCATCGACCGTGTCTTCCTCCTCTCGATCAGAGGCGCAACAGGACCTGGAGGCGGCAAAGTGCAGTCGGGGGCGGTCTCCAGGGCACGGGGAGGCAACGTGGGGAAATGGCGGGGACCAAGGCGAAGCAGGGGGAGGTCCGGCAGCGACAGGGATGGCCGGGACCCAACAGATACGAGGCCAGGGCGGCTTGGGATGGGGACGAGACGGGCAGCGCTTGAAGCTTCGGCCATGGCTCCTGTGAAGGATTCAGAGAGAGGGGGAGAACTACGTGAGGGAGAAAACAGATGGAGGGAGGAGAAATAAGGGGAGGCGTGGTCTGGCTTGGCGGAGGTGGTCGGAGGCTGCGGTTTGTGGTGGTCACCGTGTAGGAGCGGGACGAGGCGCGACCCTGGTCTCCTGGACGAAGCAGAGGAGGAGGCGCAGACGTGACGGCGCTTGTCGAGGCGGAGGAGGCTTTCGGGAAGGCGCGGGGCAACGAGAAGGAGGCCGCAGGTGAGGGAGGCGCTCGGCAGGAGGCGAGGCAAGCAGCGGCGACGGGGACGGCCATGGATGCTCCTGCGTGCTTCCTAGAAAAGACATGGAGCAGGTGAGAGAGGGAAATAGAGGGAAAGGGAGCAGAGGAAGCGAAGGAGAAGCAGAAGCGGGGAGGAACCGTGATCGGAGTTGGGGACGAGGTGAAGCAGCGGTGGTCTCTGGCGAGGTGGGTCGAAGGCGGAGGACTCAGGGCAGGAGCTCGGGCAGGAGGGGTGGATCAAGGAGGGGGTGGATTTGGTTGGCTGGTGCGTGAAATCGAGGAGGGGATGGATCCCGAAAAGGATTTGGTGGAGTGGCGGCGGCGATGGGACAACCCCTAGAAATTTGGGATTTGGTCTAGGGTTAGACTAGCTATATATGGTAGGTGGGTTAGACTTAGGGGTATATCGTCCCTCCGATCGCAATCGAACGATCGCGAATAAAATAGCTAGGAAGTTCAAATAAGAAAATGGTGACGTTTTGTAGACGTTTGGGGATGATCCGGACACAACGGTGGCGACAGTCCGGATCGGGTCCGGGACAATTTTGGACGCGCACGTGAGGGGTTCGATGCACTGTGCAGAGAGGGTTTCGGACCGAGCGGTCGCATCGGACAACTCCGGAAGCGAAGAGGGGAAGGAGGATGGACTAGGTGGGCTGCAGGTGGGTTGTGAAAAATGGGTTGGACTGAGATGAGAGGGGAGGAGTGCAGCCCGGCAACTGTTTCCGGAGACCGAAAACATCCGACGTTTGACCGGCTATATTGCCGCTATAGTTTAACGGTTGGGCTATCAGACGAACTCTGAATGCGATGAAACTTGAGAGACGGTCTATCTACACTATAATAAGGCCACACGCCAACTTTCATCCCATTCCGAGAACATTTTCCGGCCACTTATAAAATAATATTTCGGACATGCCGCGGGCGCGTGCAAGTGTGCCTGGGTTCAGAACGGACAACAGGCGGAACGAGGAGACCGGGACGGATGCAAGTTTTGAAAACATGATGATGCAATGCAGATGATGACATGATGAAATGCAACACGCAAGCAAAAGACATGGCAACAACAGCGAATAACTGGAAGACACCTGGCACATCGGTCACGGGGCGTTAAACCAGAGCTAGACGTGCTCTCGTGTAACGACCCACCGCGGCCCTTGCGTCACCCCTGGAGCGACTCGGGGGCGATTAGGGATCCGCCGCCCAGCCACCCCTTCCATCCTCGCTGTCACCGGAGACGGTCGCCAAGAAAGCCCGCGCAGGCGTCGGGGATCTCGGCGCTTGGATCGATCTCATCGGCCTGCGGACCAGATCGCATCGAAGGCCTGCGGTTCCTAGGGCGGCGACCCTGCCAGCGAGACGGCGTCGTCCGGCGGCTGGCGACGTTCGTAGGAGATGCTGGCCAGTGTGCTCGGCCGCGCGGGCGGCGGGTCGCTGGTGGAGTTCGGCTACGTCGCGACGCTCTATTGCGTCAGATCTGGAGGTTCCCCTCTGTTCTGCTTCCTCGCTCGACGTCCCGGTGGCTGGCGTCTGCTGGCTACAATAATGGTGAGTTTTGGTGGTGTACTTGGGTCCCAGGGGTAGCTAGTACGTACTGGCACAACACGAACTCGGCTTGTTTAGGGGGTGTTTGGTTAAGAAGTCTTAGGACTTTTTCTAGTCCCAGGAACTAATCAAAAAAGACTCTCTAGTAGAGTTTTTTTCTAGTCCCTGTAGAAAAAGTCCCTCCCGTTTGATTCCTAAAGACTTTTTAGGAATCTTTTCTAGTCTCTGAGACTAAAAAGTCTCTGAACCAAACACCCCGTTAATCATTCTCGTTAACTCAACAGAGCAGGAGGAGAAAGTCGTCGTCCCTGGGGCGGGACGGAATTCTCTACTGTATTTGTCTAACGGGGAAGATTGCTTGCCGCGCCGATCGCCGTGTCAGAGCTCGGAAACCTTCCGTGCGTTCAAAGCCTGCGTGCGTATGGCCGGCTTATGACTTTACGGACTGCAGAGCATGCATGAGGCCGTCCCGTCGTTGGCTGAGCGATCTCATCTCGATCGGGACGAGTGGCAAATGGCATCCCTTCTTGTTCTGACCAAGATCAAGATGGATTGAAATAAGCAGGAGTGAGGATGGAGCAAAGCAGTGTTGCTCTGCTTTTGCTTAGTATCGCAAGTTGTTAATGACCCTGCTGATTGATTTTCAGTAGCACCAAGGAAAGCAGGTAAGGGCCATTTAGACCCGAGACCTGTGGCAGGCATTTGGGCGGGTCGCAAACCTCGCCGATGCTCCAGCTAGCCTGGTCAGTGTACGGGCTACAAAGGCAGGCTGAGCTAATAACAAGCAAATTAGGTGTTTTTCACAACTCAAATGTATGTTCTTTCCCACAAAAAATGTGATTTTTTTTGTCTTTTACCCTGAAAGAAGTGGCTCACTGTATTGCATTAGATCAAGTGTCTGCCTATCCCTCAACAGAACTGCTGAAATATGGGATGGGATTTAGGCCCATCTATCAATTTCTGAAAATCTCTAAGGGCCCATATGGGTTTAGTTGACACTAGGTGAAGTTTAGTCCCACCCCAAAAATTCGAGAGGAGTTGGACGTCCTTATAAGGCTTTCTTTTCCGCATGCTATTGGAGCTTGAGAATAGAAGAGGCCCTCGCGCACTCCTCCGCCGCCGCCCGCGCCGCGGGAATGAGCCGAGCCAAGCTTATAGCTACACGCTTATTTTTGCCGGCCAGTAACGGAGAGTTTTTGAACAGCTGGGCCACAATCTGAGACGTCGGATCGTGGGCTGTCACCGACTCGGACGTGGGTCAAACCCACATCTCTCCACGTGGCCGCACCTATATAAGTGTCAGGCGTCTCCTAACCCTAGCCGCCACGAACAAATATCTGCTCCACGCGAATCGCCCACCGTCGCTCCTTTGCTGCTGCTGCCGCCGGTGACTCCATCCTATTCGCCCATCTCGTACACGGTCGACGGGAGAGTAGGTCTCCGAAACCCCGCCTCTCCGGATCCTGTATGGGAGATGGGCGAATAGGTTTTTGGGACGCGACTGCTCGCTGTTCGTCTACATCATCTACGTCCACATCATCTTCATCGCCACCACATCTCAGTCCAATGCCGACCGTCTCGCCGCCGAGAAGCTCAAGGCCGACAAGAAGGCCACCGAGGATGCCGCTGCTGCCACCGCCGCCGCGGCTTCTGCCTGGCCTACAGGAGGGTATAACACGTTTATCCCGCTCATGTTTATTTTCGTATTAACAGTATTAGCATTATGTGTAAATGTATCTACTGTTTGCATTGTACGTGCTTGTCTAGATCAGAACCAGTATGTCGTTAATTCTATCAATGTCATGCTAGTGATTTATTTATGGATTAAATTAGTCAAAAAATTGTCTATTTACTTAGCAAAAACTGCATACCAGGCTGAATCAATATCCTTCTATCCCTACACCACTACAGCCAACAAGAAAACAACGCGGTGCTTTCTGAAGATGGCATGAGAGCATGGAGCATGGGATTGCTGGAGCTGCAGGGCCTAGCAGCAAGCGACGAGGTGCAGGGAGATTAAGCAGCTGCATGACTGCGTCCCATGAGGGTCAGACATGGTGGCACGTGCCAGTGAATGCATGATCTCATTCCGGAACTCCATTGGTAATTCCTGATGCCTCATATGCCTATATATATATATATATATATATATATATATATATATATATATATATATATTCAAATCTTGGAGGCACACAACGTACAGTGCATGAAATGAGGCTAACTGATTCTAAGACGGAGAAGTGAACGATTCCTTCTTTGCTTTCCTTAGGCAAGGAAGCCTTGCTCCTTATAAAAGGTTTGGATCGTAGGAAGTGACATAAGGCCATCGGTCCTCCGGTAGGTCAGTAGTGAAATATCTCTTGGTAATGAGTTTAGTCCTTAGGTAGCTCACTGTATATGAGAGCTTTTATCAGTTCTTTAGATAAGTGATGAGTTTTCTTATTTTTTAAGAGGAAGATATGTATTGCACTTCCAGTTACGTACAAGATCAACATGATGCACCTAACCAACATAGTTCATGAAAATAGAGCCCAATGTTATCACTCCGTCCTCATGGAGAAAATGGGAGCTTGTGCACCCAATCTCAACTAGTAAGATGCATGTATGGCTGCTTGCATCAATGGTTAGCAACTCACATAGTCATTTGCATGTCTAATTAAACATCAGTAAAAACAACTAAGAAATGAGTTGCTAGGTTCATCCAAAACTAGTCCAGTCAGTGAACTAGGAAGAGCGTGTACTATAGAAAAGTTGGGCCCAACAACGTAGATGACCCCACTTATCATCGAGGTGTATGGCCTGTTTGGCAAGCTTTAGGACCCTTTTTCAAGAAACCGTCGTGGTATCTTTCTCAAAGTTTGGTAAGCAAATGAACTTGTGATAGACAATGCATACTGTGGAAAAATGTGGAGCACAACTTTGCCTTTAACAAATGGGTGTTCATCTTTGAGTTCATTAGTGGAACCATCCAATGATACAAAAGCTAACTACATAAGTTTATGACAAAGGAAAAATTGATAACATTGGGTTGAAAGACATAACAACATCCTTACAACTCCCAAACGTGTAACAAAAGCGCCCATCGGTCTATAGAAAGAAATATGACACTAGTCGGATCAATCGGAATGTAAGCAAAGAACTCCCACATAAATCAGTTTCTCGTAAGACGATCTTGATTTGGGTATTAACACATTACTAAACTTTTGTTATAGTTTTTCCTAAGATTGTTTTCATAAAATTTACCAAGAAAATATTATTAAAAGGTTCAAGAATTTTATTTTTTTCTCAAATATAAGAATATCGGTATATTTTTAAAAAATGAAGAATTTGAAAAAAATCTACTCGTCTTTTATAAAAATGATCACGTATTTTTGAAAAATATTCTCATTTTTTGTGTTTATTTCATAAAAAGCTCATCAATTCTAAAGAATGTTCACATATTTTAAAAATAGTTTTGTGTATTTTGAAAAATGTTCTGCATTTTCAAAAAAATATCACGAACTTTAGAAAATTGTCTCTAAATTTTGAAAATGGTCGTCTAACTCCAAAAATGTTCAATTGTTTTTGAGAAAATCGACACACAAACAGAAGGCAGAGTGCCCAGACGAATACGTGTATTGTTTTGAGAAATCATAGAGGAATACGTACGAGAATCAGCAGTGGCCGCCCAGGAAACTAGTTTTTTTAGACAACCCAGGAAAGTAGGTAAGGGCCGCACACCTCGCCAGAGGAACCAGCCCAGTCAAGTGCGTACAGGCCACAAGGCAGGCCGGGCTAAAAACAAGCAAATGTGTGGTTTTTTCAAAGAGGAAAGTATAGTTTTCCCCTTAAATCCTTCCTCATGGATCAGTATTCCCCTAAACTCTAAAACTAGATTTATTTAACCCCTGAATTCTACAAAACCGGATAAATGTGGCTAGGTGTGGTTTTGGGGAGGATTTAGGGCGGTTTTACAGCTAGGTTGCTGACTTCAAAAATCTCCACATACCTTCCCGCACAGCGCCACTGTGCTGCCCATCGGAATTGATCGCCGGTCAATCGAAGCACCAGCCCAATGGATGCAATGAAGCTACCGCCCTCGGAATCGAGGACTTAGTAGCCGCACCACCGCCGTAGTCCTCGAGAACCCAGAGGTCCACGCACAGGTGGCATCAGACGCCCCTAGCAACCCGTCCGCAACGGGCAGGTGCAAGTGCTCCTTGCAGGTGACGACCGGAGGAGGGTAGGAGGCACCAGCCAGAATGTCTCGGCCGCCGTGTCGAACGCCGCCATCTAACCAGTGAGACCGGCCTTCATGTGCTCCAGCAAGTACAGGTGCCGTGAGGAGCGGCTGAGGTGATCAGGTTTTAGAGTCTGGCCTTTATAGATCACTCATGTCACAACTTTGCAGGAGAAATAAAATTACATCAAAGTACACAAATTAAACCAAATAATTTCACTCGAATGGATAGCCTCTTGTCATCGCCCCCGCCAAAACTCCGCTTCAGCATCTTTATCCTTCATGAGAAGGATCTGAACATCTGAAAGGCAAAGTTGCCATTCCGCCAGAGAGCTCATTAAAGATCTAGAAGTCCATCTCTGGGTTGTTCTGGAAGCAGATCGGGGTCGCCGGAAGAGACGGCGGTGCGGCCGGCGTTGCATCTGAAAGAAGAAGGTTTTGAACATAAGTTGTTAGAATTCAGAAGTACGGGCGTGATGTGAGTGGTCTGAAGGTCGGATGCTTACTCTGCAGCATTGGAAGGTTATTGTTGTTGTGGCTGGCGTGGACGAGCATAGCGGCGGGCTCGGCCTCCTAAGGTTCTCCAGCTGCTCGAACGCCTCCACGTACAGTTGCTGCACATACGTCCTCTCCGCTCTGGCCAGCTGCTGCGGCGCGCACTGACATCGACGAACTCGATCTTGACCAGCTGGCAGATGGAACTGGCGTACACGATGCGCCGTGTTGCCGGGCGTACGCGTACACTTGTCATGCATGGAGGAAGGAGGGCGCGGAGAGGGGAGCCGGCATGGCGGCGTTGCGCGCGGAGACTGCGGGGATTTTTGACAGCAAGCGTGCATAACCACCCTAACTCCTCCTGAAAACCACCCAGGGCCACATTCACCCGGTTTTGCAGAGTTTTTTGGGGGGTTGGGGGGGGGGGGGGGGGGGGGGATTAATCTGGTTTTAGACTTTAAGGGGATGTTGATCCATGAGAAAGGATTTGAAGGGGAAAACTATACTTTCCTCTTTCTCAAAAAGAAACAGGGGAATAACCGTTACCAAAAAAGGAGCTAAAAATACGAGTACTTTTTTCACTCATTGCATCTACCTATCTCTCTACTACGCTGGCTCCTTCGTCTCAGCCCACCATTACACCATGGCATGTTTCAACTCGAGCCAATCTTCTTCGATCATGGTCGATCAAATATCATCACGCCGCTTTGTAAAGGTGGCACGAGAACATGGAATATGGGATGGCTAGAGCATTAGGGCATGGCGGTAAGGGACGCGGTGACGAAAGGCTAAGCTGATGCTGTTGTGCCTGAGAGGAACATCGAAGATGATAGCGCGCACGGGAGAATACATGTTGCAATTCCGATGATTAATTGTTAGTTCCTGATGCCTCATATGCCTATATATACCAAATCCATATCCATGGTGTGTAGAGACACAACAAACAACATATGAAATGAGACTACGCGGTTATAAGACGGAGAAGTGGGTAGGATGAAAAACAAACTATTCCACCTTTCCTTAGGGGAGGCATACTCCTTATGAAAGGTCTAAATGGTATGGAGTGACACAAAGCCATCGGTTCTCCGGTAGACGAGTAGCAAAATATGTCTTGGTAATGAGTCTAGTCCTCGGGTAGGTTAGTGGATATAGGAGCTTTATCAATTCTATCCCTAATAATAAAGGGGCTATCGCTTCTTCTTCCCTAATTTTCGTCCATAGTCCGTCCGTGTGTTCCGTATATCGCCCATACACGGTCGCTCGTGTGGGCCTCAGCACAAGCCGTCCATCCTCGGCGTCCTAAAAATTTGAATAGATAGTCCCACGTCGTTTTCGCTTGTACACAATCCCACCAGTTGAAATATGTTGATCGAGTTGGAAACAACAAGCGGCCTCGAAAGGGGTTGGTAAACAAAATGTTCTTGAGACCCAACCTTGATGAGAGGCGGTCGACGCCGTCCCAGGACATGGCCAGCAGAGAAGTGAGAGGGTGAGGAGAGTGACGAGACGAGAAGCATCGGCGGCGCGCTAAGGTGGCCACGGAGGTCTGTGTAGGGCCGGCAACGAGGTGACGAGCTGCAGCTCACGTCCGTGGCAGACACAGGGCTGGTTGTAGCCGAAGGATGGTGTAGGGGATGTGTGGCGGCGCAGAAGGGATCGAGAGAAGAGAAGAGGAAGGGATCGGTACTTCGGGTAGGCACGACAGACTAGGGTTAGTTAAGGGAAAATGTGAGATGAGCCTCAGCTAGGCAAGTGGGCCATAGCTTCAAGAGGACAGGAATAAGAATACTCCAGGAGACCACCACATCATGCACACATATCAAGGGAGCAACTAGTTAACGAGCGCTCCTTCGAGAGCCTCGCAACGATCAGCGCCACTTGGCGTGCTCTCAGCCATTCGCCACGCGTCGCGCTCTAGACGCTCCCTTCGGATTTTGTTTTTTATTTAATTTTTTCGCACACGTTTTCGGCTTTTTAATCATTTTTTTTCTGGTTTTTTTCGACGTTCTGGTTTTCTCCCGGTCTTCCTTAGCTTTTCGATAAAAAAAATTCGAAACAAAATTTTTGTGTGTGAAAAAATGGGTTCTTTTTTCCGCGAAAGTCACGGTTTTTTTTCCGCGAGAGGCACGGTTGTGCTTTAGCGAGTGTCGGGGTAAATAGCCACGGGTAGCCCAGCCGGCTCCCCCTGGCCCCTCAGAAAAAATTGTGAGCCCGTCCGGCTCATAAGAAGACTTAAGACTTAGGCCAGCTCCCCCCTAGCCGGCTAACTTCCCAGCCGGCTTGGGGGGCGGCCCGCTCCTTCTACCCCCGCAAAGAAAACTGTAGAGGGCCGGCTACGACATGGCCCTGGCCGGTGGGGCCGGCCTGTCGTCCCAGGAGCCGGCAGTCGGCGGGACCCACCAGCCGGCGGGCCCCAGAAGCCGGCGGAGAAGCCGGCGAACATAGTCACCGACAGCTGGGCCTCGCACCAAGTCGGATTACCATTGTACCCCCGGGGGGTAGGCCTATATAAACCCCCCGGTGCACCCATGCAAAGGTGGAACTCTTTCTCTAGACATAGACACGTACAAGGAGAGGAGACGGGCTGTGCTAAGCTCTTCTTCCTCCTTCCTCCCCAAACAGCTCAAGGAGCATTGTAGCCACCTGTGAACTTAGTAACCATGCGGAGACCCCGCAGAGCAGCAGTAGGGGTGTTATCTCCCCGGAGAGCCCTGAAGCTGGGTAAGATTCGCCGGCGTGCATGCCTACGCCTCATCCCGTTTCCAGGCACCGGCGACGTTCTTTTGGTGTAACACCCTCGATGCGACTATATCTCCCACGTGTCGAGGCACGACTTAGAGGCATAATCGCATTGAAGGCATATGTCGCAAGTGAGGCAATCTTCACACAACCCATGTACATATAAAAATAAAGGGGGAATAATAATAATAGTCGGCTTACACTCGCCACGTCACATCAAGGTACATAAATAGCATTCATCATACAAACACTCATGGCCCGACTACGGCGCCAAAATAGAAAAGACTCCCCAACATGCGACTAAACCCTGAATCGAACCCCGAGCAGG
This sequence comes from Triticum monococcum, assembly GCA_034509565.1. NCBI lineage: Eukaryota > Viridiplantae > Streptophyta > Magnoliopsida > Poales > Poaceae > Triticum > Triticum monococcum. The sequence continues at coordinate 571,033,405 of CM067841.1, read as the reverse complement.
CACCACTACTGATCATCAGGAAAAGAAACATAGTATCGCTGAGAGTCCTCGTCGTACTCCCACTTCAGCTCGAACGCGCCATCCGGAGGAGTATCATCGGTCCCTGCATCTGGTGATATAGTAATATGTGAGCCACAAGGACTCAGCAATCCCGCACCCTCGCGATCAAGACTATTTAAGCTAAATAGGTAAGGAAGGGGTAATGTGAGTGGAGCTGCAGCAAGCGACTAGCATATATGGTGGCTAACTTATTCGCAAAAGAGAGCGAGAAGAGAAGGCAAGGCACGAGCGGTAACTAAAACGAGCAGACTACGCAAGCATAACTCCAACGCCGTGTCCACTTCCCGGACTCCGCCGAGAAGAGGCCATCACGGCAACACACGCAGTTGTTTCATTTTTAATTAATTAAGTTCAAGTTATCTACAACCGGACATTAACAAATTCCCATCTGCCCATAACCGCGGGCACGGCTTTCGAAAGATCAATCCCTGCAGGGGGGTCCCAACTTAGCCCATAACAAGCTCTCATGGTCAACGAAGGAATAGACCTCCACCCAGGACCCACCGATCAGACTCGGTATCCCGGTACAACAAGATGATTCGACAGGTCAAAACTAGTCCAGCAACACCGCCCGAATGTGCCGACAAATCCCGATAGGAGCTGCACATATCTCTTTCTCAGGGCACACTCAGATGAGCCAGACGTCGGGTAGGCCAGCCCAGGGTTGCCCCTGGTAGCCCCGGACATCGCTCAGAGGGACCAACACTCAGAGGAGCACTGGCCCGTGGGGGCTAAAAACAAAGATGACCCTCGGGCTCCGGAAACCCAAGGGAAAGAAAAGGGGGGGTAGGTGGCAAATGGTAAAACCAAAGTTGGGCATTGCTGGAAAAGCTTTAATCAAGGCGAACTATCAAGGGGTTCCCATTATAGCCCAACCGCGTAAGGGACGCAACAAACCGGGAACATAACACCGATATGACGGAAACTAGGGCGGCAAGAGTGGAACAAAACACTAGGCGAGAGGCCGAGCCTTCCACCCTTTACCAAGTATATAGATGAGTAAAGTTAACATAGCAATATAATGATATCCCAACAAGTAAATAAAGGTTCCAATAAGGAACGGCTCCAATCTTCACCTGCAACTATCAACGCTAAAAGAAGGGCTGAGCAAAGCGGTAACATAGCCAATCAATGGTTTGCTAGGACAAAGGTGGGTTAGAGGCTCAATCATGGCAATTGGGAGGCTGACAAGCAAGTGGTAGGCATTGTAGCATTGGCAAAGCAAAAGAGCGAGCAAACTAGCATAGCAAAGATAGTAGTGATTTCAAGGGTGTGATCATCTTGCCTGCACAATTGTCAGAATTGACTGGATCCTCAAAAGCAAACTCAACGGGCTCCTCGTTAGCGAACTCGTCTCCCGGCTCTACCCAACAACACAAACAAGCAACAAAGATACAATCAACCACGTGCAAGGGCAACCAATAAGATGCACGATGATATGCTATGCGGGATGCGATGCGGGATGCAAGAATGCAACATGTAACAGGAAATGCATGAACCTGGCCTCAACCTGGAAATCCAAGTGTGCCACTGGATAGAGGGGAAGAAATCCCCTGAAAACGATATAAAGATCATGGCAATCGGAGCTACGGTTAAGAAATGGCAAGCGTTTTACTAAACGAACCGATCTGCGATTTACAGCAAGATGCCTCCTAAATGCAACAAAATGAACATGCTACAGCCACCCAACATGAAAACAAATTGCATGGCAGTGATGTACTCATCAAGCTTAACAAATCATCATGACTGAGGCATAGGCAAATTCATCCATTAAGGGCTTCAAACAAGCATGGCAAAACTGAATAAGCAAAACAGATTTCAGACTTAGCGAAAATAACGCTAGTCTGAAATTTCAGACCACGATGCTCTCTTTGGAGCAGCAAAACAACATGAAGGAAAACCTGAACATGGCAAGTAAGAGCATGGCATGGAGCTACTCAACAAGCTTAACAAAACACCCAAAATGACCTGGGGCCAAAAGGGTTCACAAAATACTCTACCGAGCACACGAACATCGATGAAACACAATCAGTTTTCAGACTTAGTGAAAACTGGGACATGCTGAAATAATAACTCACGGAGGCATATAAACGAGCTCGATGCTCTCACTACGGTGCAAGTCATGGCAAGGTAAGCATATATCCATAAAGAAGGCACAAAATGCTAGCTAGACATGGCAATAACAATGGCATAGCATGCATGGATCACTAGCAATCACTCCGGCAAAATCGCAAAAGAGTTAACGATCTGCCCAAAACAGCAACTATCCAAAAGTTGAGCTCGATTGAGTCAACCTAGGGGGCTCCAACATAACAAGTAAAGACATGGATGGATTAAGCACAACAAGCCTAACAAATCACACTTACTGATCATTCTCAAAAGAGGCACGGATCACTAGGAAACAAGCCGGACATATAGCATCGTGAACTAAAACGGCTCAGACTTAGTGAAAATCACTAAGTCCCTGAAATCTGTAATCTCAGGTAGCCCTCTTCGCAAGCTTGCACAAGACAACACACACATCCTAAAAATACATGGAAGGAACCTATGGAAATAAGACAACATGCTTAACAATTCATCCCAAAGGGGCACAGGCATAACATGCACGGATTAAATATGGCAAAAATGACAAAAGTGCATGTTGGATTAACGGATCTGCAATTTAACTCAACATGCCTCCTTCCAACACCATTTTGGGCAGCAAGATGACCTCAAATGCAAATGATGCAATGGAATGAAATGATGTGCTCGTCGAGACGAAGAATGTGACATATCATACACCCGAAACGGAGCTACGGATGCAAAGTTACGGGGCCTCGAACAGGAGCATATGGAGTAAAAAATCCTGGGACTTAGAAAAAATAGCACCCTAGGGTTTACTGTAGCATCCGCGGATCTGGATCGGGGCGCGCCTCCCGAGGCTGGATCCAGCGAGGTCGCTCGCCGGCGACGAAGGGCGGTGGCGGCCGGCGTCTTGCCGGACGTAGGGGAGGCGAGGCCGACTCCGGGCGGCGACCACCGGAGCGGCGGAGGCGGCGGCGTCGCGGCGCGCGGCCGGGAGGAGGCGCGGCGAGCTGCGGAGATGCGGGGCGGCGCGGCGGAGATGCGGGGCCGCGGCGGCGCGGCGAGCTCCAGCGCCGGCGGCGGTCGGCGTCGGGGAAGACGAAGCGAGGCGGCGGCGGGGAGAGTGGCCCGGTCGGGCGAGGAGGCGGGCTCCCCGCGGGCTCGGGCGGGCCGGCGCGGCGGCGGCGATGTGGGCGCCCGCCCGGGACACGTGGCGGCGTCTGATAGGCTGGCGGCGGCGGGGCGGATGCGTCCGGCCGGATTCGGACGTGCCTGGCCGGGTGCGGGGGCGATTTAGGGTTTCGGGGAGGAAGAGAGATCCGAAAAACGGGGGGTTGTATATATAGGCATAGAGGGAGCTAGGAGAGTCCAAATGAGGTGCGGTTTTCGCCTACACGATCGTGATCGAACGACCGAGACGATGGAGCTGAGTTTGGTGGGTTTTGGGCCAAATTGGAGGGGTGTTGGGCTGCACACACACGAGGCCTTTTCGGTCCCTCGGTTAACCGTTGGAGTATCAAACGAAGTCCAAATGACCCGAAACTTGACAGGCAGTCTACCGGTAGTAAACCAAGGCCGCATGGCAAGTCTCGGCTCAATCCGGAAATGTTTAATCCCCACACACGAAAGAAAGCTAGAAATGGCCACCGGAGGAGAACGAAGCGCCGGAATGCGAAATGGACAACGGGAAAAATGCTCGAATGCATGAGACGAACATGTATGCGAATGCAATGCACATGACGACATGATATGAGATGCACGAAAACAAAAACAACACACGGAGACAAAGACCCGACCCGAGAATTAAATATAACTTAATGCCGGAAACGGCAAGAGTCGGAGTACAATTGGGGAAGGTTACACACGGGGCGTTACAACACTCCACCACTACGAAAAGATCTCGTCCCGAGATCTAGGACTGAAAGAACTCCGGGTACTCAGAACGGAGGTGATCCTCGCGTTCCCAGGTAGCTTCACGGTCGGAATGGTGTGACCACTTGACTTTGAGAAATTTGATTGACTTGTTGCGAGTTTTGCGTTCAGTCTCTTCAAGGATTGCAACTGGGTGCTCACGGTAGGAGAGATCTTCTTGGAGCTCAATGTCCTCGAAGTTGATGGTGCGCTCAGGCGTCTTGAAGCACTTACGGAGTTGCGAGATGTGGAACACATCATGAACATTGGCAAAGGTTGCAGGAAGCTCGAGTTGATAGGCGAGGTCGCCTCTCTTGCTGACGATCTTGAAAGGCCCGACGTATCTTGGGGCAAGCTTCCCTTTGATACCGAAGCGACGAGTCCCTTTCATAGGAGAGACGCGGAGGTAGACATGATCTCCGATCTCAAATGCCAAATCACGGTGCTTGCTGTCGTAGTAGCTCTTCTGACGAGACTGGGCTGCTTTGAGGTTATCACGAATGACCTTGCACATTTCTTCTGCCTCTGTGATCAGGTCATTACCCAGCAGCTGACGTTCACCGGTTTCAGACCAGTTGAGAGGTGTACGGCACTTCCTCCCATACAGAATTTCAAATGGGGCCTTGCCGGAGCTTGCTTGGAAACTGTTGTTGTATAAGAATTCAGCATAAGGAAGGCAATCCTCCCACTTCATGCCGAAGGAGATAACACAAGCTCTGAGCATATCTTCAAGAATCTGGTTGACACGCTCGACTTGACCGCTTGTTTGAGGGTGGAAAGCAGTGCTGAAGCGAATGCTGGTGCCCATGGCCTTCTGAAAAGAATCCCAGAACTTGGAGGTAAAGATGCTGCCACGGTCTGAAGATATCACTTGAGGAACACCGTGCAGAGAGACAATGCGAGAGGTATAGAGCTCCGCCAATTGAGCTGCAGTGATTGACTCTTTGATAGGCAAGAAATGAGCCACTTTGGTCAGCTTGTCGATGACAACGAATATAGCATCATTGCCACGCTTGGACTTAGGAAACCCAGTCACGAAGTCCATTTCAATGTGGTCAAACTTCCATTCTGGAATGGCGAGAGGTTGGAGGAGACCTGCTGGCCTTTGGTCTTCTGCTTTCACTCTTCTGCAGACATCACATTCATTCACGAATTGAGCGATCTCGCGCTTCATTCGAGTCCACCAATAAGTTTGCTTCAGGTCTTGATACATCTTCGTGCTCCCAGGGTGGATGGAGAGGAGAGAGTTATGAGCCTCATTCATGATCACCTTACGAAGTTCACCTTTGGGCACAACAATTCGATCCTCGAAGAAGAGAGTGTCCTTGTCATCAAGTCGGTAGCACTTGTACTTGGACTGACTCTTTGCAATACCAATCTTCACCTTTTTCACCATAGCATCAAGAAGCTGGGCTTGGCGAATCTGGTCTTCCAAGGTAGGAGAAACTTGAAGGTTGGCAAGGAAACCTTGAGGAACAACTTGCAGATTAAGTCTGCGGAAAGCTTCACACAGCTCGGGTTGATAAGGCTTGAGAATCAGACTGTTGCCATATGCTTTTCTGCTCAAAGCGTCAGCAATCACATTAGCCTTGCCTGGAGTATACTCGATACTCGGATTGTACTCTTGAATCATTTCGACCCATCGAGTCTGCCTGAGGTTGAGATTAGGCTGAGTGAAGATGTACTTGAGACTTTTGTGATCGGTGAAAATGTCCACTTTCCTTCCCAAGAGAAGATGTCTCCAAGTCAACAATGCGTGCACAACTGCCGCCAACTCGAGATCATGAGTGGGGTAGTTCTTCTCATTTGGCTTCAACTGGCGAGAGGTATAAGCAACAACTTTCTTCTCTTGCATCAGTACAGCACCGAGACCTTGGAGAGAGGCATCACAAAAGACCTCGTACGGCTTGGTTTCATCAGGCGGAGTTAGAACTGGAGCAGTGATCAATTTCTCTTTCAAAGCGTTGAAAGCAACATCACACTCCGGAGACCAAACGTACTTGACGTGCTTCTGAAGAAGATTTGAGAGAGGCTTCGCGATCTTGGAGAAGTTTTCAACGAATCTTCGGCAATAACTTGCAAGACCGAGGAAGCTACGGAGTTGCTTCACATTCTGAGGAGGTTCCCAATTAACGATTGCAGACACCTTCTCAGGATCCACGGAAATGCCCTTGGCAGAGATAATATGCCCAAGATAAAGAACTTCATCGAGCCAAAACTCACACTTAGAGAACTTGGCATAGAATTGATGTTCCCTTAGCTTGTCAAGAACCAAACGCAAGTGTTTGGCGTGATCTTCCTTGTTCTTCGAGAAAACCAGGATATCATCGAGATAGACCAAAACAAAGTCGTTGGTGTAGGGGTTGAAGATGAAGTTCATCATGCGAGAGAACGTCGGAGGAGCATTAGCGAGGCCAAAAGACATAACTGTGTATTCATATGACCCATAGCTTGTTCTGAACGCCGTCTTTGGAATATCTTGTTCACGAATGCGAATTTGATGATAACCCATACGGAGATCAAGCTTGGAGAATACTTGGGCACCCTTGAGTTGTTTGAATAGCTCATTAATGTTGGGAAGTGGATACTTGTTCTTGATGGTCTTCTTGTTCAATGGACGATAATCAACACAAAGTCGGTCCGTTCCATCCTTCTTCTTCACAAAAAGAACACCACAACCCCACGGAGAAGTACTAGGCCGAATGAGACCCATTATTTCTTGCACATCGAGCTGTTTCTTCAACTCCTTCAACTCTTCGGGGCCGAGCTTGTAAGGCCGTTTACACACCGGTTCCGTACCGGGCTCAAGTTCAATAACGAATTCAACAGGCCGGTTTGGAGGCATGCCTGGGAGTTCTTCAGGGAAGACATCTTGATACTCACAAACAACCGGAATCTGCGAAATAGCATCCAATTCACCCTTTTCATTGAGAGAGAACAACTGGATGGTATTATCCCGAGCAGCAAAGACAATGACATCTTCAGAGGAATGAGTCAGTTGAATCTGCCTGGCTGCACAATCGAGGTGAGCCTTGTGTTTAGAGAGCCAGTCCATCCCAAGAATGAGGTCGATATCGGAGTTGCCAAGAACCACCGGAGAAGAGAGAAACTTGTGATCACCCAAAGTGATAGAAATATCCGGAACAATAGCGCTTGCACTCATGAATTTTCCTGGAGAAACAACAGACAACTGCCTAGGCAATTCTTGCAAGGGTAACTCATGCTTAGAAACAAAAGGTCTCGAGATGAAACAATGCGAAGCACCCGTGTCAAAAAGAACTTTTGCAGGAATATCATTAACAGGAAGGTTACACATGATCACATCTGACGAATCCTCTGCCTGAGCTGCGTTCATCAAGTTGACCTTGGTGGACTTGGGGTTATGCTTGACCACAGATGTACTTGCCGATCTGACAGGAGGAGGAGGAGGAAGACGCCTCTGGTTGAAACACTTGTTGGCGTAGTGACCCTTCTGTTGGCACTTGTTGCACGTGACCTCTGAGAGCGGACGGTGGTACGGAGCACTTGATCTTGGAGCTTGAGACGAAGTCTTGTTTCTGAAAGCCTGGGTTGGGTGGGTGGGAAGAACCACTGCCACCTTTACTCTTCTGCTGATACAGCTGACGGAACGGAGGAGGAGGAAGCCAATACTTCTGCTACTTGGCCACTTGAGTAGAGGACGAAGACGAAGTGTCTCTGACTCGCTTCCTGGAAGCATCACACCTGAGCTGAGCAGCCTCTTGCTTCAGTGCCATGTTGTAGAACTCATCGTATCTCAGCGGCTCGAAGAGGACAAGAGCGAGCTGAATCTCTTCACGAAGACCACCCCTGAACTGATAGATCATGCTCTTCTCATCAGGAACATCCTGCTTGGCAAAACGGGCGAGCTTCTGGAACAACTTGTTGTAGTCATAGACAGACAAAGAGCCTTGCTTCAGATTGCGGAATTCTTCACGTTTGCTTTCAGTCACATTTGAGGAATGTGATGAGCGCGGAAATCACGACGGAAATCATCCCAAGTGATCAAACGTCCACCTCTGGAATCCCGGTACTGCTGAAACCACTCTGCGGCCTGATCCTTGAGCTGGAAAGACGCGAACTTGACGAAATCTTCAGGTCTGACGTTGCTACATTCAAAATGCTTGCCCAGATCGACTAACCAATCATCAGCATCGGTAGCCTCAACGCAGTTACTGAACGTCTTTGGGCCATTTGCGAGGAACTGATTCAGAGTTGCAAACTGGTTCTGGTTGCTGCCTTGATTCGCTTGACTGCTTTGATTCCGCTCTTGGATGATTTGCATGATCAGCTGAGTATTTGCATTAGTAGCAGCCATCACAGCCTGCCATGCTTCCGGAGGAGGCAGAGGTGGCGGAGGATCTTGATTCTGGTTCTGACTGGTGCTCTTAGCGGGAGCCATCCTGAAGAGGTTGACCACCATTAGCACACAAATAGAGAAATATAGAAGGTGAATCCAACGGAATGAAAATTGCAACATAAGTCTTCACAACCGAACAAAATGAACGAATGCACTTCTCTTGAAGTGGTCACATATTCCTAAATTGCGAAGCCACGAAGAATCATGTAGAAGAGGTACATCAACGAGGGATGGAATCGACATATGACGTCGGAGAAGAACGAATACCACAGCTCGAAATAAAACCAAGGGTTGGCTTGCGGAATAAGCCGGAACAAACACATGATAGAAATTTCGTCCGAAGTGTTCGTGGTAGGACCTACACGGGCTCGACCGTACAGCACCATCATGTACAAGGCAGTGCACATGACATACGAAGCGTCCCCGAGTCAGCATAGCCAAGGACTCTTTAAGACACAACGAGGACACTGTAAAATCGACCGTGAATAGGCGAACCACTAGACGTCGAACCCCAATTTCATATCACACATCTGTTGGAAAGATATCCTAAGGCTACTTGAATTCCCACCTATGAAATTCCCGAAACTTTCCGGTTAAGCAATCAGGTGTTGAGGATACAGGGGAAGCATAATATCTCACCCAAGCTAGCAAATCCTACATCCAGCTGCATCCATCCTTCAACACATAACCAAGAAACCTTCGGAAACCATCTATCTCAACCTTCGAAAAGCATCCGTTATACAAGTTATGGCGATACTCCCGAACTCCCGCCCCAGTACTGGGTGGCGTCGAGGTTATCTCACCAACGAACTGCATAAAGGAGATTTTCGATGTCGCGCACATATCTCAAGTATGCCAGAATTGCAACGATAGAATTATGATGACAACACCTCAGAGCTCAACTCCCCGGGACACTTCCACTAAACCCCTGACAGGAGGCACCAAGACAGTATTCTCATCATAAGCCATCAGAACAAAACTAGGATACTCGCGTGATCCTAAAATTTTTTTAGTGAAATTTGAGAAGAGAAGAGTCAAAACTCTACGTCAGGATGCCTTACCAGAGCGATGAGGAGACTGGGAAGTAAAAAGAATTCCTAAGCTCTCCGATATATAATTCCTAAGGACTCAAAACATTTTTCTAGACACAACTCGGCTGCTAAAAACAATCAAGCAATGGGGCTCCTAAGGTCGGGGAAGGCTCTGATACCAACTTATAACACCCTCGATGCGACTATATCTCCCACGTGTCGAGGCACGACTTAGAGGCATAATCGCATTGAAGGCATATGTCGCAAGTGAGGCAATCTTCACACAACCCATGTACATATAAATATAAAGGGGGAATAATAATAATAGTCGGCTTACACTCGCCACGTCACATCAAGGTACATAAATAGCATTCATCATACAAACACTCATGGCCCGACTACGGCGCCAAAATAGAAAAGACTCCCCAACATGCGACTAAACCCTGAATCGAACCCCGAGCAGGCACCACTACTGATCATCAGGAAAAGAAACATAGTATCGCTGAGAGTCCTCGTCGTACTCCCACTTCAGCTCGAACGCGCCATCCGGAGGAGTATCATCGGTCCCTGCATCTGGTGATATAGTAATATGTGAGCCACAAGGACTCAGCAATCCCGCACCCTCGCGATCAAGACTATTTAAGCTAAATAGGTAAGGAAGGGGTAATGTGAGTGGAGCTGCAGCAAGCGACTAGCATATATGGTGGCTAACTTATTCGCAAAAGAGAGCGAGAAGAGAAGGCAAGGCACGAGCGGTAACTAAAACGAGCAGACTACGCAAGCATAACTCCAACGCCGTGTCCACTTCCCGGACTCCGCCGAGAAGAGGCCATCACGGCAACACACGCAGTTGTTTCATTTTTAATTAATTAAGTTCAAGTTATCTACAACCGGACATTAACAAATTCCCATCTGCCCATAACCGCGGGCACGGATTTCGAAAGATCAATCCCTACAGGGGGGGTCCCAACTTAGCCCATAACAAGCTCTCACGGTCAACGAAGGAATAGACCTCCACCCAGGACCCACCGATCAGACTCGGTATCCCGGTACAACAAGATGATTCGACAGGTCAAAACTAGTCCAGCAACACCGCCCGAATGTGCCGACAAATCCCGATAGGAGCTGCACATATCTCTTTCTCAGGGCACACTCAGATGAGCCAGACGTCGGGTAGGCCAGCCCAGGGTTGCCCCTGGTAGCCCCGGACATCGCTCAGAGGGACCAACACTCAGAGGAGCACTGGCCCGTGGGGGCTAAAAACAAAGATGACCCTCGGGCTCCGGAAACCCAAGGGAAAGAAAAGGGGGGGTAGGTGGCAAATGGTAAAACCAAAGTTGGGCATTGCTGGAAAAGCTTTAATCAAGGCGAACTATCAAGGGGTTCCCATTATAGCCCAACCGCGTAAGGGACGCAACAAACCGGGAACATAACACCGATATGACGGAAACTAGGGCGGCAAGAGTGGAACAAAACACTAGGCGAGAGGCCGAGCCTTCCACCCTTTACCAAGTATATAGATGAGTAAATTTAACATAGCAATATAATGATATCCCAACAAGTAAATAAAGGTTCCAATAAGGAACGGCTCCAATCTTCACCTGCAACTATCAACGCTAAAAGAAGGGCTGAGCAAAGCGGTAACATAGCCAATCAATGGTTTGCTAGGACAAAGGTGGGTTAGAGGCTTAATCATGGCAATTGGGAGGCTGACAAGCAAGTGGTAGGCATCGTAGCATTGGCAAAGCAAAAAAGCGAGCAAACTAGCATAGCAAAGATAGTAGTGATTTCAAGGGTGTGATCATCTTGCCTGCACAGTTGTCAGAATTGACTGGATCCTCAAAAGCAAACTCAACGGGCTCCTCGTTAGCGAACTCGTCTCCCGGCTCTACCCAACAACACAAACAAGCAACAAAGATACAATCAACCACGTGCAAGGGCAACCAATAAGATGCACGATGATATGCTATGCGGGATGCGATGCGGGATGCAAGAATGCAACATGTAACAGGAAATGCAAGAACCTGGCCTCAACTTGGAAATCCAAGTGTGCCACTGGATAGAGGGGAAGAAATCCCCTGAAAACGATATAAAGATCATGGCAATCGGAGCTACGGTTAAGAAATGGCAAGCGTTTTACTAAACGAACCGATCTGCGATTTACAGCAAGATGCCTCCTAAATGCAACAAAATGAACATGCTACAGCCACCCAACATGAAAACAAATTGCATGCCAGTGATGTACTCATCAAGCTTAACAAATCATCATGACTGAGGCATAGGCAAATTCATCCATTAAGGGCTTCAAACAAGCATGGCAAAACTGAATAAGCAAAACAGATTTCAGACTTAGCGAAAATAACGCTAGTCTGAAATTTCAGACCACGATGCTCTCTTTGGAGCAGCAAAACAACATGAAGGAAAACCTGAACATGGCAAGTAAGAGCATGGCATTGAGCTACTCAACAAGCTTAACAAAACACCCAAAATGACCTGGGGCCAAAAGGGTTCACAAAATACTCTACCGAGCACACGAACATCGATGAAACACAATCAGTTTTCAGACTTGGTGAAAACTGGGACATGCTGAAATAATAACTCACGGAGGCATATAAACGAGCTCGATGCTCTCACTACGGTGCAAGTCATGGCAAGGTAAGCATATATCCATAAAGAAGGCACAAAATGATAGCTAGACATGGCAAGAACAATGGCATAGCATGCACGGATCACTAGCAATCACTCCGGCAAAATCGCAAAAGAGTTAACGATCTGCCCAAAACAGCAACTATCCAAAAGTTGAGCTCGATTGAGTCAACCTAGGGGGCTCCAACATAACAAGTAAAGACATGGATGGATTAAGCACAACAAGCCTAACAAATCACACTTACTGATCATCCTCAAAAGAGGCACGGATCACTAGGAAACAAGCCGGACATATAGCATCGTGAACTAAAACGGCTCAGACTTAGTGAAAATCACTAAGTCCCTGAAATCTGTAATCTCAGGTAGCCTTCTTCACAAGCTTGCACAAGACAACACACACATCCTAAAAATACATGGAAGGCACCTATGGAAAGAAGACAACATGCTTAACAATTCATCCCAAAGGGGCACAGGCATAACATGCACGGATTAAATATGGCAAAAATGACAAAAGTGCATGTTGGATTAACGGATCTGCAATTTAACTCAACATGCCTCCTTCCAACAACATTTTGGGCAGCAAGATGACCTCAAATTCAAATGATGCAATGGAATGAAATGATGTGCTCGTCGAGATGAAGAATTTGACATATCATACGCCCAAAACGGAGCTACGGATGCAAAGTTACGGGGCCTCGAACAGGAGCATATGGAGTAAAAAATCCTGGGACTTAGAAAAAAAATAGCACCCTAGGGTTTACTGTAGCATCCGCGGATCTGGATCGGGGCGCGCCTCCCGAGGCTGGATCCGGCGAGGTCGCTCGCCGGCGACGAAGGGCGGTGGCGGCCGGCGTCTTGCCGGACGTAGGGGAGGCGAGGCCGACTCCGGGCGGCGACCACCGGAGCGGCGGAGGCGGCGGCGTCGCGGCGCGCGGCCGGGAGGAGGCGCGGCGAGCTGCGGACATGCGGGGCGGCGCGGCGGAGATGCGGGGCCGATTTCGGCGGCGCGGCGAGCTCCGGCGCCGGCGGCGGTCGGCGTCGGGGAAGACGAAGCGAGGCGGCGGCGGGGAGAGTGGCCCGGTCGGGCGAGGAGGCGGGCTCCCCGCGGGCTCGGGCGGGCCGGCGCGGCGGCGGCGATGTGGGCGCCCGCCCGGGACACGTGGCGGCGTCTGATAGGCTGGCGGCGGCGGGGCGGATGCGTCCGGCCAGATTCGGACGTGTCTGGCCGGGTGCGGGGGCGATTTTGGGTTTCGGGGAGGAAGAGAGATCCGAAAAACGGGGGGTTGTATATATAGGCATAGAGGGAGCTAGGAGAGTCCAAATGAGGTGCGGTTTTCGCCCACACGATCGTGATCGAACGACCGAGACGATGGAGCTGAGTTTGGTTGGTTTTGGGCCAAATTGGAGGGGTGTTGGGCTGCACACACACGAGGCCTTTTCGGTCCCTCGGTTAACCGTTGGAGTATCAAACGAAGTCCAAATGACCCGAAACTTGACAGGCGGTCTACCGGTAGTAAACCAAGGCCGCATGGCAAGTCTCGGCTCAATCCGGAAATGTTTAATCCTCACACACGAAAGAAAGCTAGAAATGGCCACCGGAGGAGAACGAAGCGCCGGAATGCGAAACGGACAACGGGAAAAATGCTCGAATGCATGAGACGAACATGTATGCGAATGCAATGCACATGACGACATGATATGAGATGCACGAAAACAAAAACAACACACGGAGACAAAGACCCGACCCGAGAATTAAATATAACTTAATGCCGGAAACGGCAAGAGTCGGAGTACAATTGGGGAAGGTTACACACGGGGCGTTACATTTGGCCCCCGCAATGATAAGCCACCCGTTGGCATATGTCGATCCTACCACCCGACATTTGGCGCCCACCGTGGGGCCAGGTGCACCGTCGTCCGAAGACCTGTTCTGGACGGGAACCCTTTTCCTCCCTCGCGGGCGCAGCCAGCCTGGCTCGCCCGATGGCGCTTGCCGCGACACGCTGCACGGCGTTGCCGACGTCTGCGCGGCTAGCGGCCTCGCCAGCCTCTTCGACAAGGCCCGCATCTCCAACGAGCTCGCCTCCGATGCGGGCACATATCACCTCGCCAACCTCCTCAGCCAGCTCCACGTCTCCAGCGAGCCCGCTGCAGACTTGGAGTCGGTTGGCTCCACCGACCCGATGCCCGTCGACTCCGACGCGGCATCCTACGACACCTTCCCCACCAACGTCACGGTCTACAACGACCCGCTCCCTCCGGCTGGCGATCGCGATTCTGACGCCCCCGAGGTAATGGTTATCGGCCTCGACGGCCCGACTGACGAGGGCGCCCGCGACTCCCCGCGCGCGGTGGCCCAAGACTTGTCCGTCCCCCTTCCGGCTGACGCCAGCGACGAAGTTCTGGAGGCACGCCGCCTCGCTCTCCTCGCGGAGGGCCGGCGGCTGGCCTCCGTAAGACGCCTCACCGAGGCCTACCAGCGCGAAGCTGATCGCGCCGCCTTCGGCACGCCGGCTCCGGCTGGCCCTAGCCGGGCCGGCGCCGTCAGGCAACGCGGCGCCGTCATCGCCGACACGCTCGGCGTGGATCGCCCGGTCTACGCCACCCCGCTCGAGAACCTGCGCGCCGCCCAGGCGGCCGTCGACGAGCTAGACGGCTTGGAGGCCGAAGATCTCCCCCATATGATGCGGCGCATCCAGCAGCTAATCGATGCGGCCGCACGACGGCACGAGGCCGACGCCTGCGCGGGAAGCCCTCCCCCGCGCCGCGAGCACGGCGCGACCTCCCGGTCGCCGACTACCAGCTACACCCGCACGCGGCGCGAGAAAGAGCCGGCTCCCAGCCGAAGCCGGACCCAAGTCTCCATCGAGCGAGACGCGGACGGCCGCCCCCGAGCCATGGAATGGTGGGGCACCCCGCCTCCGCCTCGAACTCGCGGAGAAAGATATCCTACCCCGCCTCCCGTGGCTCACCCGACTCTCAGCGGCCGGCTTGGTCGCCAGGAGGGAATCGGCTAAAACGACGCCCGCCACCGGATCGACCGCCTGGCCCGATCTCTGGCGCTAGAAGAAGAAGACGATGTCGGCCCGCCTTGCTTCGGCCCCCGCATCCGCGACGAGCCCTTCCCCAAAGGGTTCTCGCTCCCAAGAGACACGCCTAAGTACAACGGCTCGGTGAAGCCGGAAGACTGGCTGACCGACTACTCCACAGCCGTCAGCATCGCCAATGGCAACCGGCGCGTTGCCGTAAATTACGTGCCCCTCATGCTGCAGGGCACGGCGCGGACTTGGCTTAACAGCCTTAAGCCGCTCAGCATCAACAGCTGGGTGGACTTCACTGAAGCCTTCGTTCGCAACTTCACCAGCACCTACAAGCGGGCTCCCAAGCCCAGACAGCTCTCCCTGTGTGTACAGGGCCCAGCCGAGTCCACTCGCGACTACCTGACGCGTTGGGCCGAGCTCCGCAACTCCTGCGAGGGGGTGCACGAGGTGCAAGCCATCGAATACTTCACCGCCGGGTGCCGAGAAGGCACCCTCCTCAAGCACAAGCTTCTCTGCGATGAGCCGACTACCCTCGACGAGCTCCTAAACATCGCCGACAAATACGCCACCGCCGAATCCTCGATGAAGACCGAGCTCCGGGTGGACGCATCCGGAAAGGTACTCAATCCGGCGCCCAAAGCGCCGGCTGGGGACGGCGGCCGACGCCAACACCAGAACGATCAAAAACGCAAGGGCCCTGCGCTGCCTCCCGCCAGTTGGCAGGTGGCCACGGTCGAAGACGCGCCGCCTGAAGGGCGGTCCGCGCCCAAGAAGCCTAAGGGCGGTCGGCCGGCTTGGCAGCCGGCCTTCTCCTACGAGCAAACCCTTGATGCCCCGTGCAAATTCCATAGCGGCGCGAAGCCGTCCAACCACACGACCCGCAAATGCAACTGGCTCGCCCGAATCTCGAAGGGCGAAGGGCTCACGCCGACTCCGCCTGCCGGCCCGCCGCCGCCGGCTCCGCCGCCCAAAGCCGCCCGGCCCGCGGTCGACGCCGTGCAGGACGAGTTCCCCGATGAGCAAGCGTCTTATGTCATCTTCACGAGCCAGCCCGAAGACCGGCGCAGCAGGCGCCGAGAGCAACAGGAGGTCAACATGGCCGCTACCAGCCCAGCCGGCCGTATGCACTGGTCGGAGAAACCCATCAGCTGGAGCCGGGCCGACCACCCAGAGGTGATGCCCTCCCCCGGCTCCTACGCATTGGTCCTGGAGGCCACCCTCGCTACGGATACGCGCGCCGCACGCTTCTCCCGCGTGCTGATCGACGGCGGAAGCAGCATCAACATCCTGTACCGCGACACCATGGAGAAGCTGGGCGTCAAGGCCAAGCAACTTGCACCGACTCGAACGGTGTTCCACGGCATCGTGCCCGGACTGTCCTGCGCCCCCATCGGCAAGCTCAAGATCGATGTACTCTTTGGGGGCAAGGATCATTTCCGCCGGGAAGCAATCTGGTTCGAGGTGGTGGACCTGGATAGCCCTTATCATGCCTTACTTGGCCGACCCGCCTTGGCCAAGTTCATGGCGGTCCCCCACTATGCTTACCTCAAGATGAAGATACCGAGCTCTAAGGGCGTCATCACCATCGCCGGCGACTACAAGAAGTCCGCCGACTGCGCCGCGGCCAGCAGCCGGCTGGCCGAATCCCTCGTGATCGCGGCCGAGAGGAACACGCTGGACCGGGTCGTGGCCCAGGCCAGCAAGCAGCTAAACCAACCCGCCGACTCCAAGGAGTATGATGCCCAAGGATCTTTCCAGCCGGCCAAGCAGACCAAGAAGATACAGCTCGACCCCGAGCACCCCGAGAGGTTCGCCGTCATTGGGGCGAGCCTAGATAGCAAATAGGAAGGCGAGCTCGCCGATTTCCTCCGTGAGAATCGGGATATCTTTGCATGGTCCCCCAAGGACATGCCGGGTGTTCCGAAGGATTTCGCCGAGCACAAATTGCACGTGCGGGAGGATGCCAAACCAGTCAAGCAGCCCCTCCGCCGACTGTCAGAGGAGAAGAGAAGGATCGTAGGGGAGGAGATAGCCCGGCTCCTTGCAGCCGGCTTCATCATGGAAGTTTTCTTCCCCGAATGGCTCGCGAACCCGGTTCTCGTGCTGAAGAAGAATAACAAGTGGCGCATGTGTATAGATTACACGAGCCTCAACAAGGCCTGCCCAAAGGATCCCTTCGCTCTGCCCAGGATCGATCAAGTAATAGACTCCATAGCCGGATGCGAGCTGTTGAGCTTTTTGGATGCCTACTCGGGATACCACCAGATCAAGCTGAACCCGGATGACCAACTGAAAACCGCCTTCATCACGCCGTTTGGGGCCTTCTGCTACCTGACCATGACGTTCGGCTTGAGGAATGCCGGCGCCACGTTTCAGCGTTGCATGCAGAAGTGCCTCCTCACGCAGCTCGGCAAGAATGCCCACGTTTACGTGGATGATGTTGTGGTGAAAACGGAGAAGCGTGGCACCCTGCTGGAAGACTTGAAGGAGACATTCGAGAACCTGCGCCGGTTCCGAATCAAGCTCAACCCAGAGAAATGCGTGTTCGGAGTGCCAGCCGGCCAGCTCCTAGGCTTCCTGGTCTCTGAACGCGGCATAGAGTGCAACCCTGTGAAGATCAAAGCCATCGAGAGGATGGCGGTCCCAACCAAGCTCAGAGAGATTCAGAAGTTCACCGGGTGCCTGGCCTCTCTTAACCGCTTCATCAGCCGGCTCGGAGAAAAGGCTCTCCCCCTCTACCGCCTCATGAAGAAGAGCACTCACTTCGAGTGGAACGACCAGGCCGGCCAAGCCTTCCACGAGCTGAATAAAATGTTGTCCACGCCGCCTGTCTTGGCGGCACCGACTAAGAAGGAGCCCATGCTCCTATATATTGCCGCCACCAGCCGGGTGGTCAGCGCCGTCATTGTGGTCGAACGCCCCGAAGAAGGCCGAGCCCAGCCGGTGCAGAGACCAGTCTATTACCTGAGCGAGGTGTTGTCCACCTCGAAACAAAATTACCCGCACTATCAGAAGATGTGCTATGGCGTGTACTTCGCCGCCAAGAAGCTGAAGCCGTACTTTCAAGAGCACCCCATCACGGTCGTATGCACTGCCCCGCTTGCCGACATCATAGGCAGCTGGGATGCATCCGGCCGGGTGGCCAAATGGGCCATCGAGCTGGCCCCCTACACCATCTTCTACCAACCCCGCACCGCCATCAAGACGCAAGTGTTGGCCGACTTCCTTGTCGACTGGGCCGAGACCCAGTACTTACCACCGGCGCCCGACTCCACCCATTGGCGCATGCACTTTGACGGATCAAAGATGCGCACCGGCTTGGGAGCCGGCGTCGTCCTTACTTCTCCAAAGGGCGACAAGCTCAAATACACGCTGCAGATCCACTTCGCCGCCTCCAACAACATCACCGAGTACGAGGCACTCATACACGGGCTCCGGCTGGCCAAGGAGCTTGGTATTCGCCGGATCCTGTGCTATGGCGACTCGGATTTGGTGGTGCAGCAGTCTTCTGGCGATTGGGACGCCAAGGACGCAAACATGGCGAGCTACCGTTTCCTGGTACAGCAAATCAGTGGATACTTCGACGGATGTGAGTTCCTTCACGTGCCGCGGGCCGACAACGAGCCGGCTGACGCCCTGGCTCGAATAGGTTCCACGCGGCAAGCAATACCAGCCGGCGTCGCCCTGCAGCGCCTCCTCAAGCCTTCAATCAGGCCGTCTCCGGAGTCCGATTCCATTTTCGTGCCGCCTAACCCCGAGGGGGCCGGGTCCGGCTCGAAGAATCAAGCAGCCGGCCCGGGGACTTCAATATTCGGCTCGGGAACTGCGACAGCCGGCCCGGGGACTGCGGCAGCCAGCCCGGGGACTGCGGCAGCCGGCCCGGGGGCTGCTGTAGCCGGCCCGGGGACTTCTTCAGCACAGGAAGCGGCGGCCGACTCCAGCGCTGCACTGCCCAACCCACCCACCCTGGTGGCTCTGGCCACATTGGTGGCTGAGGAGGTCACCGCCCCATCATGGGCCCAAGCCATCCGCAACTTTCTGGTGAACCATGACCTGCCGGCTGACAAAAACGAAGCAAGACAAGTCCAGCGCCGGGCTGGAGCATACACAATCGTCAACAGAGAGCTTGTCAAGCGCAGCGCCACCGGAGTCTTGCAGCGATGCATCGAGCAGGAGAAAGGCATCGCGATCCTCAGGGATATACACCAAGGAGAATGCGGCCATCACGCCGCATCAAGATCACTGGTCGCCAAAGCCTTCCGCCACGGTTTCTTCTGGCCGACTGCTTTGGATGACGCCAAAGAGCTAGTCAAACACTGCAAAGGCTGCCAGCTTTTCAGCTCGCAGCAACACATGCCGGCTTCGGCACTCAAGACCATTCCCATCACCTGGCCCTTTGCCGTCTGGGGGTTGGATATGGTGGGCCCATTCAAGACGGCGCGCGGCGGCATGACTCATTTGCTCATCGCCGTTGACAAATTCACCAAGTGGATCGAGGCGAAGCCGATCAAGAAGCTGAATGGGCCGACTTCAGTGACGTTCATTGCAGATATAACAACCCGGTACGGCGTACCGCACAGCATCATCACCGACAACGGCACGAATTTTGCCAAAGGTGCCCTGGCACGGTTCTGCGCTGCGCAAGGTATCCGGCTGGACCTTGCGTCAGTCGCCCACCCACAGTCGAACGGCCAGGTGGAGCGGGCAAATGGCCTCATTCTGTCCGGCATCAAGCCTCGACTGGTCGTACCCCTGGAGCGTTCAGCCGGCTGCTGGCTCGATGAGCTGCCGGCTGTCCTATGGAGTCTGCGCACTACTCCCAACAGATCAACCGGCTTCACTCCCTTCTTCCTTGTATATGGTGCCGAGGCGGTCATCCCAACAGACATCGAGTTCGACTCGCCTCGGGTAACCATGTACACGGAAGCGGAAGCCAAAGAAGCACAAGAAGACGGCGTCGACCTGCTGGAAGAGGCCCGGCTGTTAGCCCTCAGCCGGTCCGCTATCTACCAGCAGGGTCTGCGCCGCTACCATAGCCGGAGGGTCCGCCCAAGATCCTTCCAGGAGGGCGACCTTGTGCTCCGGCTGATCCAGCGGACAGCCGGTCAGCACAAGCTCGCAGCCCCCTGGGAAGGCCCCTTCATCATCAGCAGAGCCTTGGGCAACGACGCCTACTACCTCATCGACGCGCAGAAGCCAAAGGCACGCAAGAGAGACGACTCCGGCAAGGAGTCGGAGCGACCGTGGAACACGAACCTCCTTCGAAAGTTTTACAGTTAAAGCGCAGTATGTGTCATACCCCCTTTTCTATTTAGTATGATACAGTAGGCTCCCCGAGAAAGACTCGGGGACTGCCACCCGTTGTTTTATGAATGAAAGTTATCATGCGTATGGTATTATCTTCTCATTTATTTTGTCCGATACCGGGTCCGACGAGTCGGCCCGGGGACTGGCCGACTAGAGTTATATCAAGAACCTTACCCGCAGTCAGACAAGTAATGTGTCGACACCCAGGCTTGGCTCTTGCCGAAATCGCAGCTCGAAGAACCGACTGTCCGACCGGCAAGAGCCACCAGCCGGAAAGGGTGCGCACATGAAAAACGGCTAGGGACCAAACAGGCTCGTATATATAACAAAAGCCGGCTCGCTGCCTCCCGCCGACCGACTACCAGAGTAGCCGGCCGGCCGGCTTACATTCAGTCTACTTCAAATCCAAGAAAACTCAAGTACTTGCCTTCCCAAAGAGGGAAGGTGGCAAAGGAAAGAGCCTAAGGACAAAAAGTACACTCGGATGAACGCCAACACATGCGCATATTAATATATTACACAAAAAGCCTCCAGAGAGGTCGACATTCAGCATCGTTCGATACACCCCCAGTGGGTGGAATTGCAGAAACTTAAACTTGTCCAAAAAGAAAGACAGGGACGAAACGAAAGGCAGTTCAAGCCGGCGGGGCCGCAGACGAGCTGGATTAGGTGGCGGAGGTAGTCGCGCCGGCTGAAGGAGCGGCCGACTGACGAACCTCGGCTTGATCGTCGCCTCCGGCAGAGGGCGCGCTCCCGCGTGGCTTGTTGCTAGTGGCACGGTCGGCTGGGGGACGGTTGGCCGCCCCACCAGTCGGCTCGGCGTCTTCGCTGTCCTCTTCCTCGTCGTCTTCGCCCTCGTCGCTAGAGGCGATCTCTTCCGTCGAGTCCTCGCCGTCCGCCGGGTTCAGCCCAAACCATTCCTCCGGCTGGGCGGCGCCATCGTCGTTAAGCTCCGGCGCGAAGACGCTGGTGTCGGTGCACTCGGCGATCGTCGAGGCGCGCTGCGCGATCGCCGGCCGCACCTCCTCCAGTTCGGCGTCGGCTTCCGACCGCCACGTCCGCAGCTGGTCCAGGCTTAGCCCTGGGTACCACGCGCGGACGAACTCCAGCGCGCGCCCGGCTCCAAGACGGGCCGCGGACGTCTTCCAGGCCTCGAAGCGGCCGACTGCGACCTCGAGCCAGTCGGCCGTCCGGCTTGGGGTCCGGGGAATTGCCTGGCCGGGCCAGAGCGCGGCCAGCATCGTCGCCCCGGCGCGTTGGAGTCGGCGGAGCAACCGGTGGGCCGGCTGCAGCCGCGCCTGGACGGCGATAAGCTGCTCCGACAATGTTCGGTTCGCATCCGGCGGAATCACGACCCCGGATTGACGGCGCTCCTCGCGGTAGGCTTCGATGGCTTGGGCCGCTAGGACAGACTGGCCGGGGAAGTACTCTGCGCAAGACAGCAAACACAAGTCAAAACAAAACCATAGGCGGCCGGCGATTGGAAGAAGAGCAAGGAAGACAGCCTATCGTCAATAAGATCCTCGACCCGGCCGAAGCCTTCTTCCAGTGCCCGGCGCGTCTCGGCCCAGCTCGCCTCCCTGGCCCCGAACTCCGCCCTCAGGGTAGCCTCATCGTCCTGCGCTTTTTGCAGGGCCGCCTTGTGGCTCTTCTCCTGGTCGGCCAGTTTCGTTGCCAGGCGGTCGCGCTCTTGAGCCAGATCAGCGTACTCGGCGTCCTTGGCACGAAGAGCAGCCTGCACCACGCCGAGTTCCCTCCGCAAGTCGGCGTTGGCCTCTGCATGAGCAAGAAATAAAGAGAAAAATCAGCAAAGGGAAAGTCATCAAGAAAGATCCGACCCGACTGCGCTGCAGTCGGCCCGGATCTCGGGGACTACACCCAGTGGGTGCGCTGTCGCGCCCCCACGAGAAGTTAACCATGACAAGACACTTACGCTGGCTGCTGGCGAGGTCTTCGGTCCTCCGGCTTAGCTCCCGAGCTTGGGAGTTGAAGGCGGCCGCACGAGAGTTGTGATAATCCTGAAGATCAGAAAAAACAGTCAACATAGTCGTCTAGTAAGATCCGACCCGACTGAGCTGCAGTCGGCCCGGATCTCGGGGACTACACCCAGTGGGTGCGCTAGCGCGCCCCCACGGAAAAAATTCAAAGGACCAGAGCGGTCAAGGAGTGAAGACTTACCCGGATTGCAGACCGCGTCGACAGAAACTCCTGAGTGAATTGCCTCAGGAGGCCGGCCTGCGCCTGCAACCGGCTCCGAACCTCTTGGGCCGCGACGTTCAGCTCGCCGCTCCCTCCGCTGGGAGTCCACCCGGACGTGGCGGAGCTGGCCGCCTCCAGGGCATCTGCCGTCCGCTCGGCTCCCGCGGCTCGGCGCGTGTCCGGCGGGGCCGTGCCCCCTCCGGCGGGCCGGTCCGCCGCCGGCTCGATCTCAAGGCCGGCTCCGGCCTCGGGTGTAGCCCGGGCCGGCTCCTCCGGCACCGCCGACGATCGGCCGCCTTCGCCTGCTCCGGCTGGCGCTGCCGGCGACGTCCTCTCGGCGGATCCCTCGACGACCTCGCCCCTCTGCACCGGCGGCTGCTCGGGGATAATCTCCTCCGCCGTGGGCAGAGGGACGTCCGGATCCAAGGTCTGGAGGGGAATGGCGAGCAGCGGAGTCTGGCTGCGCGCGCTTTCCACCTCCGCCTCCACGGCCGCCCGCTCCGATGGAGCCTCGGCCACCGCGCTCGCTCGCCCTGGCGCCGTTTGGGCGGCCTCTCGCTCCGCCGTCGCCCGCTCGGCCGCCTCCCTCTCTCGGTGCGCCTCGCGTGCGTTGCGCTGCGTGGCTGCGTCAAGTTCGGCGCGGGGGTCCACTCGGCGGGACCCTGAAGAGCCGGCGCCCGGCCCGACCACGGAGCCGGCTGGGCCTCTTTCGAGGGAGAGCGGCGCCCTGCTCAGGAAATCAGAAAACATTCAAGGAAAGAAAACTTCAGAATAACAAGCACGCAGGCGGCTACTAGACTTACGCGGAAACTGACGGGGGCTTCTTCACCGCCTTCCGGAAGCGGGCCGCCTTCGCCGCCGCCTCCTCGCGCTTCGTGGCCGCGGCGGAGGCCTTTGGTTTCTTCGGCCGGCTTCCGAAGAGCGGGAGCGCGGCCCGGCGTTTTCCCTTCCCACCGCCGGCAGTCGGCGCGGCGGACGAGCTCGCGCCGCGGCAGTCGGTTGCCGACTGGCGGCGAGGGAGTTCTCCGGTTTCAAAGTCGTCCGGCCAGTCGTTGAAGCTGGCCGAGAGCCCGGTGCCGCCGAGCTCGGCGGCACCCCCCGTGGCGGCGTCCTCCATGGCGACGGCGGAGAGATCCGGGTCGTCGGGGTCATCCACCGTGCGGTCCGGGCGTACTCACGGTCGAATCCGGCTGCCCCGGCTGGCAGCGGGAGGAGAGGATTCTGATAAAGGAAAAGAGAAAAATGGTCGCCTAGTCAGAAGCCGGCTATCCCAAGCCGGCAGACGACGAGAGGAAAAGCTTACCGCAGGCGGAGGCTGGGCGCGGGAGTACGGCGCCTTGCCGAATTGCCACTCGTCGGTGAGCTTCAAGTTGGCGACGTAGTTCGCCATCAGAGCCACCTCGGCGTGCGGCATCTCCCAGGTACTCAGCCGGCAGGGATCGAACCGGCCGCTCATCTGGCACATCATGTGCGGCCGGCTTTGGAGAGGCAAGATCCGGCGCTCGACGAAGGCGGTTACCAAGTCGGACGCAAGCAGACCCTACGATTGGATCATCACCCGAAGCCGGGAGATGGAAGCGTTCCCCGCTGGAGAAAGGGACTTCGACCGGTAGCCCCAGTTCCGCCGCTTCCCAGCCGGCGGGCCAGCTACGTAAGCCGACAGGTTGACGTAGTCGCCGTGCCGGGCGACGTTCTTGACGTAGAATAAGACTTTTGCCACAGCTTGACCAACTGGATCAGAGGAATGTGGGGGAAGGGGTTGTCGTCGCAGGCCCTCTTCATCGCGATGAAGGCGCCGCAGGGAGCCGGCACGCCGGCGGAGACGGTGCCGAGCTTGTTCTGGAACAGTTCGGCCCAGAGCTCCAGCGTCGGCAGCACCCCCAAGTACCCTTCGCAGAGCGTGACGAAGGCCGAGAGTTGGAGCACCGCGTTGGGCGTGACGTGGTGCGGTTGAAGATTGTAGAACTCGAGAAACGATCGCATGAAATTGCTCGCCGGGAAGCCGAAGCCCCGGAGGAAGTGCGTGCGGAAGACGACGCGCTCGCCTTCCTCCGGCGCCGGCGAGACCTCCTTCGCGGGCGCCAGGCGCACCTGCACGAGGTCGGCGGAGGGCAGACGCCGGGTCTGGCGGAGGAACTCGATGTGCTCGTCGTGGACGTTGGACCCGTCCCACGAGCTCGACAAGGCCAGCGACATGGCGACGTGGGAGGGCTACGGCGCGAAGCAGCGTCGAGCAAGAAGAAGAGCAGGAAGAAGAAGAGCAAGGGGGATGGGGAGCGGGGGAGCGAGCAGGCCCGTGCCTCTCCCCCTCCCCTCCTACTTGTAGGCACATGCGCCGGAGACGAGGAGGCGCGGCGTGGGGGATCGTGGGGATCAATCGCGCCCATCTCCCCCACGCTCGCGTTTATTACGCGCCTTGATGGCGCAGGGTAACGGCCGCGGGGAGGCGAGCAGCCCCCTCGGGCCACAGAAGATCTGCGCCCGGGCCGAGGCCGGGGAGTGGCGGGCCCGGACCTGCGGCGACGTCCCGTCGCGCGCGTGCGACGGCAGGATTTCCCCGCCACATGGCTCGTCGTGGGGCCCGCGGCCGGCCCGCGGGTCAACCACGGTCGCCCTAATAAAGAAAAGCGTTCTGAAGCCGGCCGCAACAACGCAGTCGGCCCCTCACGGTATGAAGCCGGCCTAGCTTCCCGTCCTTCCATCTGCCGTGAAGCTCGCCCGCCTTCGGGGACTACTGTCGGGGTAAATAGCCACGGGTTGCCCAGCCGGCTCCCCCTGGCCCCTCAGAAAAAATTGTGAGCCCGTCCGGCTCATAAGAAGACTTAAGACTTAGGCCAGCTCCCCCCTAGCCGGCTAACTTCCCAGCCGGCTTGGGGGGCGGCCCGCTCCTTCTACCCCCGCAAAGAAAACTGTAGAGGGCCGGCTACGACATGGCCAGCTGCGGCAGAGCCGGCTATGACTAGGCCGGCTATGGCACGGCCGGCTATCGCAGGGCCGGCTCCGACAAAGCAGTCAACGCCGTACCCGCGATGTACGCGCCCACCCTGCGATGACGAAGCGGGGCGTGGCTACAGTGGAGCCTGCCACCCCCAAGAATCCGGAGCATGCCTGGTACAGCGCGTCGTGCGGGCACCTGCGGCCCGCCGGCACTGTAGTCTCGGCGGCTCTGACGCCGTCCACGACGGGCCACCAGTGTGGCCCCCGAGGCGGTGGGCCCCTTCGGGCAGAGAGATGCCGAAGGCGGCCACCCCTCCTCTCAAGCCGGCAAGACGGAGGGCCGGCTTCTCGCAGCCGGCCTGCCGCCTTCCCCGAAGGGGACGCCCAAAAAGAAGACAAGGTGCGGCGGGGCTACAGTAATCGCCCGCCAAGGCGGCGTTACTGTAGCCACGCTTACCCCGACCAAGCCTGCGCCAACAAACACGGAGCAACAGTAACCGGCCGCCGACAAGGCCCTGGCCGGTGGGGCCGGCCTGTCGTCCCAGGAGCCGGCAGTCGGCGGGACCCACCAGCCGGCGGGCCCCAGAAGCCGGCGGAGAAGCCGGCGAACATAGTCACCGACAGCTGGGCCTCGCACCCAGTCGGATTACCATTGTACCCCCGGGGGGTAGGCCTATATAAACCCCCCGGTGCACCCATGCAAAGGGGGGAACTCTTTCTCTAGACATAGACACGTACAAGGAGAGGAGACGGGCTGTGCTAAGCTCTTCTTCCTCCTTCCTCCCCAAACAGCTCAAGGAGCATTGTAGCCACCTGTGAACTTAGTAACCATGCGGAGACCCCGCAGAGCAGCAGTAGGGGTGTTATCTCTCCGGAGAGCCCTGAAGCTGGGTAAGATTCGCCGGCGTGCATGCCTACGCCTCATCCCGTTTCCAGGCACCGGCGACGTTCTTTTGGCCCCCGCAATGATAAGCCACCCGTTGGCATATGTCGATCCTACCACCCGACAGCGAGAGTCACGGCCGTGCCTTTCGGAAACGGAAAAAACGCGTTTTCTGTTTTTTTTTCTTTCGCGAGAGTCACGGTTTTGCTTTCGCGAGAGTTACGGCCGTGCCTCTCGGAAAGGGAAAAACAAAACGTGTTTTCTGTTTTTTTTTTCTTTCGCGAGAGTCACAGTTTTGCTTTCGCGAGAGACACGGTTGTTCTTTCGCGAGAGCCATGGCCATGCCTCTCAGAAAGGAAAAAACGTGTTTTCTGTTTTTTTCTTTCGCGAGAGTCACGGTTTTGCTTCTGCGAGAGGCAGGGTTGTGCTTTCGTGAGAATCACGGCCGTGCCTCTCGGAAACGAAAAAAACGTGTTTTCTGTTTTTTTCCTTTCAGGAGAGTACCGTTTTGCTTCCACTAGAGGCACGGATGTGATTTCGCGAGAGGCACGGGCGTGCCTCTTTCGGAAAGAGAAAAAAAACCATGCTCCCGGTTCGGTTTTTTTGCCCGGTTTTTTCATGAAAAAAAAGTTCGTCAAAACCTATCAACATGGGATCTAGTTTTGAAAATCTCGACGCGAGGAATCCAATGATGAAAATGGTTCGAAATTTGGACGCACGGTTTAAAAGATAAAACGTTTTGAATAAACGAATCTACGAAAAAAAGGGAAAACTCTCAGGTTGTGACAAGTGGCATGCTACAAGTGCGCCACTTGTCGCAACTTGGGAATTGAGTGTTTTTAGCAACGAGTACTCCTTAATTAGTGATTTCGACATACCACCATCCGCATTAGCAATTGCCAACAGCTACGAGCGTGCGCAGGAACATGAACATATGCTGATGGGATGGGAGCCGAGCTGATAACACGAAAAAATGTATAAAACTAACTTATGCTTACAAAATTGGCTCATGCGTATGAGAAAATTAACTACACACAATGGAATATATATTTTTTTCCTTACCGAAAAATAAAATTAGATGCAAACAATCAAAACATCTTTCCGAAAAGTAAAATTAGGTGCAAACAATCAAAAAATCTTTCCTAGAAATAAAACTAGGTGCAAACAATCAAAACATGTGTGCTCTACATGAAAAAAAAAATATACATTTGATTATTATTTTTCTTCTCTTTATGCCACAAACATAGTGATATTTCGGGTATAATGAGCAAGGTAGATCATGTAAAGAATAGCGATTTCATCAATTTAAAATTATTGCTGCAGGATAAGGTTTTAATTTTTTTTGTTATAAATATCATGAAATTAGATTTTGCTTGGTAAACATTTCTTATTCTATGCACGAAGGGTACAACTACAAGGGAGAAAATCCACACTAGCACTAGATACTCTATAACTATCAATCTATGTAAAAAACAATGCATATGTCTCTGTAACTACTATAATTGAAGATGAATAGATCGGATGTTTTTTTTAAAAAAATGTCTCTGTAACTACTCCGTCGTGTAATTACAAGCCACAAAATTTCTGGCACTACTAAACTTGAATTGGAAAATTAAGTTTAATAATTTTTCATATTCACGAATTATGCTATTAGTGCTTCTCCACCGTGTTGAAATGGTGGGCATGGACCTGTGTCTGGTCTTGAACCATTTTTTTAATTAAAATTGAGATATTTTTTCTCCCGTTACAACGCACGGGCTTGCTTGCTAGTATTTAAATAAATGCTGGATTTGTTAGGTTTTTTAAGAGGAAGATCCGTATTGCACTTTCAGTTCTGTACCAAGATCAACACAATGCACCTAACCAGCGCAGTTCATGCCCCCCGAAAAAAAGAAAAAAAACCAGCGCAGTTCATGGCAATATAGCCCAATGATTGTAACTCCATCCGCATGGACAAAATAGTACCTTGTACAGCCAACCTCGCCCAGTAACATGCATGCATGGCTGCCTGCTTCCATGGTTAGCTCGCATGGTTGATCTGCACGGCTAATTAAACATCATTAAAAATAACTAAGAAATGAGTTACTAGCTCCGTCCAAAACCAGTATGAGTGGACTAGGAAGAGTGTACTGTACAAAAGTCAAGCCCATCATTGGCAAATTTTGGTAAGAAAATGAGCTCATCGTAGACAATACATAGCTTTGGAAAAAATTTGTAGCACAACTTTATCTTGGATAAAGAAGGCCGTTCATCACTGAATTAATTGAACCAGATGTAACGCCCTCGATGCGGCTATGTCTCCCACGTGTCGAAGCACGACTTAGAGGCATAACCGCATTGAAAGCAATGTCGCAAGTGAGGTAATCTTCACACAACTCATGTAATGCATAAGGGAAAAGATACATAGTTGGCTTACAATCGCCACTTCACACAATTACATGAATAAAGCATTACAACATCCAAATACAAACAAGGTCCGACTACGAAACCAAAATAAAAGAAGAACCCCAAATGCGACAAGGTCCCCGATCGACCCCAACTGGGCTCCACTACTGATCAACTAGAACGAAACAACACAAAGGATAAGATCTTCATCGAGCTCCTCCTTGAGCTTGGTTGCGTCATCTGCACGGTCCAACGGCACCTGCAAGCTGGTTTTGAAAGTATCTGTGAGCCACGGGGACTCAGCAATCTCGCACCCTCGCGATCAAGACTATTTAAGCTTATGGGTAAGGTAAAGGTATGAGGTGGAGCTGCAGCAAGCGACTAGCATATATGGTGGCTAACATACGCAAATGAGAGCGAGAAGAGAAGGCAAAGCACGGTCGATAAAAGTATGATCAAGAAGTGATCCTAAAACAACCTACGTCAAGCATAACTCCAACACCGTGTTCACTTCCCGGACTCCGCTGGAAAGAGACCATCACGGTTACACACGCGGTTGATGCATTTTAATTAAGGTCAACTTCAGGTTTTCTACAACCGAACGTTAACAAATTCCCATCTGCCCATAACCGCGGGCACGGCTTTCGAAAGTTCAAAACCCTGCAGGGGAGTCCCAACTTAGCCCATCACAAGCTCTCACGGTCAACGAAGGATATTCCTTCTAGCGGGAAGACCCGATCAGACTCGGAATCCCGGTTACAAGACATTTCCACAAGTTAAAACCAATCCAGCAACACCGCCCGAATGTGCCGACAAATCCCGATAGGAGCTGCACATATCTCTTTCTTAGGGCACACTCAGATTGTCCTAGGTACGGGTAGGCCAGCCCAGAGTTGCCCCTGGTGGCCACGGCAGCTGACAGGTGGACCAACACTCAGAGGAGCACTGGCCCCGGGGGGGGGGGGGGTTAAAATAATGATGACCCTTGAGTCTGTAGAACCCAAGGGAAAGAAAAGGCTAGGTGGCAAATGGTAAAACCAATGTTGGGCATTGCTGGAGGAGTTTTATTCAAGGCGAACTGTCAAGGGGTTCCCATTATTACCCAACCGCGTAAGGAACGCAAAATCCGGGAACATAACACCGATATGACGGTAACTAGGGTGGCAAGAGTGGAACAAAACACCAGGCATAAGGCCGAGCCTTCCACCCTTTACCAAATATATAGATGCATTAATTAAATAAGATATATTGTGATATCCCAACAAGTAAACATGTTTCAACAAGGAACAACATCTCCATGTTCCAACAAGGAACAAACTTCAATCTTCACCTGCAACTAACAATGCTATAAGAGGGGCTGAGCAAAGCGGTAACATAGCCAAACAACGGTTTGCTAGGACAAGGTGGGTTAGAGGCTTGGTTCAACAATATGGGAGGCATGATAAGCAAGTGGTAGGTATCGCAGCATAGGCATAGCAAAAGAGCGAGCAACTAAGCAAGCAAAGATAGAAGTGATTTCGAGGGTATGATCATCTTGCCTGAGGTCTCGCAAGGAAGAAGAACGAGTCCATGAAGAAGACAAACGAACGTAGCCAACGGATCCTCACAAACGCAACGTTACCGGATCCAACCCGAAGAAGCAACACCGGAAAGAAGCACACAACATAGTAAACAACCACCACATAAGCATGGCATGATGCACAAACAATTATGATGTATGTCCGGTTTAATGAGGCATGGCATGGCAAAGTGCACAAACAATCCTACAAATTAAGTGGAGCTCAATATGCATCGGGGTGCATATTGCCAAAACACCACACAACGTATTTAGTTCGATCTTGTTTATGTACCCAATATTAAATGTTGAATAACATGGCAAGAGGGTGAAGCAAAGTAAAACTACCTATCTAGTCAAGTTTAAATGAGGCCGGAAGCAACGAACAACAATTCTGGAAACTCCTCATATGCATATATTAGGTTTGGTACTGTTCTGCCCTAAACATAATTTTAGAGTTGCTAAACATGCAATGTAAGGCCACCATGTTAAACTAGGCATTTTTCCACCCCATTTACATATAAAGTTTATTAAATTTCGAGTTACGGATATTTAGTTATGAATTAAATCATTTTAACATGGCATAGGAGAAAATTTAAACAAACAACATTTTAAATATTTTAAACATAGATGAAAGTGGCATATTATTAATCTACACAAAATTCTGAGCAAGTTTCATATTGAGTTTGTTTAATTCCGATGCACGGTTAATGAGTAATTATATGCATGAAGGCTAGGGACTTTTCTATAAAACTGGCAGCCTCTGGAATAATAACTAAATCGCAGAACTAAAAAAAATAGATATCGGGCCGAATCCGGCTAGCCCAATAGAGGAAAAGCCAGGGTGCTGCTCACATTGGGCCTTGAGGCCTGTGTGTGGCTGGGGCGAAGAGGGAGCTGGGCCTTGTGCAAGAAGTGGCCCAGGCGGCCGCTGGAGCTGGGCCAGGGGCGCTGGCTGCGATGGCCCAGGTGCTGGCGTGGGGGCTGCTGGGCCTTAGAGCCCAGATAGCAGCCACTCGCGGGCGAGGCGCAGTCAATGCGGGCATCGACCGTGTCTTCCTCCTCTCGATCAGAGGCGCAACAGGACCTGGAGGCGGCAAAGTGCAGTCGGGGGCGGTCTCCAGGGCACGGGGAGGCAACGTGGGGAAATGGCGGGGACCAAGGCGAAGCAGGGGGAGGTCCGGCAGCGACAGGGATGGCCGGGACCCAACAGATACGAGGCCAGGGCGGCTTGGGATGGGGACGAGACGGGCAGCGCTTGAAGCTTCGGCCATGGCTCCTGTGAAGGATTCAGAGAGAGGGGGAGAACTACGTGAGGGAGAAAACAGATGGAGGGAGGAGAAATAAGGGGAGGCGTGGTCTGGCTTGGCGGAGGTGGTCGGAGGCTGCGGTTTGTGGTGGTCACCGTGTAGGAGCGGGACGAGGCGCGACCCTGGTCTCCTGGACGAAGCAGAGGAGGAGGCGCAGACGTGACGGCGCTTGTCGAGGCGGAGGAGGCTTTCGGGAAGGCGCGGGGCAACGAGAAGGAGGCCGCAGGTGAGGGAGGCGCTCGGCAGGAGGCGAGGCAAGCAGCGGCGACGGGGACGGCCATGGATGCTCCTGCGTGCTTCCTAGAAAAGACATGGAGCAGGTGAGAGAGGGAAATAGAGGGAAAGGGAGCAGAGGAAGCGAAGGAGAAGCAGAAGCGGGGAGGAACCGTGATCGGAGTTGGGGACGAGGTGAAGCAGCGGTGGTCTCTGGCGAGGTGGGTCGAAGGCGGAGGACTCAGGGCAGGAGCTCGGGCAGGAGGGGTGGATCAAGGAGGGGGTGGATTTGGTTGGCTGGTGCGTGAAATCGAGGAGGGGATGGATCCCGAAAAGGATTTGGTGGAGTGGCGGCGGCGATGGGACAACCCCTAGAAATTTGGGATTTGGTCTAGGGTTAGACTAGCTATATATGGTAGGTGGGTTAGACTTAGGGGTATATCGTCCCTCCGATCGCAATCGAACGATCGCGAATAAAATAGCTAGGAAGTTCAAATAAGAAAACGGTGACGTTTTGTAGACGTTTGGGGATGATCCGGACACAACGGTGGCGACAGTCCGGATCGGGTCCGGGACAATTTTGGACGCGCACGTGAGGGGTTCGATGCACTGTGCAGAGAGGGTTTCGGACCGAGCGGTCGCATCGGACAACTCCGGAAGCGAAGAGGGGAAGGAGGATGGACTAGGTGGGCTGCAGGTGGGTTGTGAAAAATGGGTTGGACTGAGATGAGAGGGGAGGAGTGCAGCCCGGCAACTGTTTCCGGAGACCGAAAACATCCGACGTTTGACCGGCTATATTGCCGCTATAGTTTAACGGTTGGGCTATCAGACGAACTCTGAATGCGATGAAACTTGAGAGACGGTCTATCTACACTATAATAAGGCCACACGCCAACTTTCATCCCATTCCGAGAACATTTTCCGGCCACTTATAAAATAATATTTCGGACATGCCGCGGGCGCGTGCAAGTGTGCCTGGGTTCAGAACGGACAACAGGCGGAACGAGGAGACCGGGACGGATGCAAGTTTTGAAAACATGATGATGCAATGCAGATGATGACATGATGAAATGCAACACGCAAGCAAAAGACATGGCAACAACAGCGAATAACTGGAAGACACCTGGCACATCGGTCACGGGGCGTTAAACCAGAGCTAGACGTGCTCTCGTGTAACGACCCACCGCGGCCCTTGCGTCACCCCTGGAGCGACTCGGGGGCGATTAGGGATCCGCCGCCCAGCCACCCCTTCCATCCTCGCTGTCACCGGAGACGGTCGCCAAGAAAGCCCGCGCAGGCGTCGGGGATCTCGGCGCTTGGATCGATCTCATCGGCCTGCGGACCAGATCGCATCGAAGGCCTGCGGTTCCTAGGGCGGCGACCCTGCCAGCGAGACGGCGTCGTCCGGCGGCTGGCGACGTTCGTAGGAGATGCTGGCCAGTGTGCTCGGCCGCGCGGGCGGCGGGTCGCTGGTGGAGTTCGGCTACGTCGCGACGCTCTATTGCGTCAGATCTGGAGGTTCCCCTCTGTTCTGCTTCCTCGCTCGACGTCCCGGTGGCTGGCGTCTGCTGGCTACAATAATGGTGAGTTTTGGTGGTGTACTTGGGTCCCAGGGGTAGCTAGTACGTACTGGCACAACACGAACTCGGCTTGTTTAGGGGGTGTTTGGTTAAGAAGTCTTAGGACTTTTTCTAGTCCCAGGGACTAATCAAAAAAGACTCTCTAGTAGAGTTTTTTTCTAGTCCCTGTAGAAAAAGTCCCTCCCGTTTGATTCCTAAAGACTTTTTAGGAATCTTTTCTAGTCTCTGAGACTAAAAAGTCTCTGAACCAAACACCCCGTTAATCATTCTCGTTAACTCAACAGAGCAGGAGGAGAAAGTCGTCGTCCCTGGGGCGGGACGGAATTCTCTACTGTATTTGTCTAACGGGGAAGATTGCTTGCCGCGCCGATCGCCGTGTCAGAGCTCGGAAACCTTCCGTGCGTTCAAAGCCTGCGTGCGTATGGCCGGCTTATGACTTTACGGACTGCAGAGCATGCATGAGGCCGTCCCGTCGTTGGCTGAGCGATCTCATCTCGATCGGGACGAGTGGCAAATGGCATCCCTTCTTGTTCTGACCAAGATCAAGATGGATTGAAATAAGCAGGAGTGAGGATGGAGCAAAGCAGTGTTGCTCTGCTTTTGCTTAGTATCGCAAGTTGTTAATGACCCTGCTGATTGATTTTCAGTAGCACCAAGGAAAGCAGGTAAGGGCCATTTAGACCCGAGACCTGTGGCAGGCATTTGGGCGGGTCGCAAACCTCGCCGATGCTCCAGCTAGCCTGGTCAGTGTACGGGCTACAAAGGCAGGCTGAGCTAATAACAAGCAAATTAGGTGTTTTTCACAACTCAAATGTATGTTCTTTCCCACAAAAAATGTGATTTTTTTTGTCTTTTACCCTGAAAGAAGTGGCTCACTGTATTGCATTAGATCAAGTGTCTGCCTATCCCTCAACAGAACTGCTGAAATATGGGATGGGATTTAGGCCCATCTATCAATTTCTGAAAATCTCTAAGGGCCCATATGGGTTTAGTTGACACTAGGTGAAGTTTAGTCCCACCCCAAAAATTCGAGAGGAGTTGGACGTCCTTATAAGGCTTTCTTTTCCGCATGCTATTGGAGCTTGAGAATAGAAGAGGCCCTCGCGCACTCCTCCGCCGCCGCCCGCGCCGCGGGAATGAGCCGAGCCAAGCTTATAGCTACACGCTTATTTTTGCCGGCCAGTAACGGAGAGTTTTTGAACAGCTGGGCCACAATCTGAGACGTCGGATCGTGGGCTGTCACCGACTCGGACGTGGGTCAAACCCACATCTCTCCACGTGGCCGCACCTATATAAGTGTCAGGCGTCTCCTAACCCTAGCCGCCACGAACAAATATCTGCTCCACGCGAATCGCCCACCGTCGCTCCTTTGCTGCTGCTGCCGCCGGTGACTCCATCCTATTCGCCCATCTCGTACACGGTCGACGGGAGAGTAGGTCTCCGAAACCCCGCCTCTCCGGATCCTGTATGGGAGATGGGCGAATAGGTTTTTGGGACGCGACTGCTCGCTGTTCGTCTACATCATCTACGTCCACATCATCTTCATCGCCACCACATCTCAGTCCAATGCCGACCGTCTCGCCGCCGAGAAGCTCAAGGCCGACAAGAAGGCCACCGAGGATGCCGCTGCTGCCACCGCCGCCGCGGCTTCTGCCTGGCCTACAGGAGGGTATAACACGTTTATCCCGCTCATGTTTATTTTCGTATTAACAGTATTAGCATTATGTGTAAATGTATCTACTGTTTGCATTGTACGTGCTTGTCTAGATCAGAACCAGTATGTCGTTAATTCTATCAATGTCATGCTAGTGATTTATTTATGGATTAAATTAGTCAAAAAATTGTCTATTTACTTAGCAAAAACTGCATACCAGGCTGAATCAATATCCTTCTATCCCTACACCACTACAGCCAACAAGAAAACAACGCGGTGCTTTCTGAAGATGGCATGAGAGCATGGAGCATGGGATTGCTGGAGCTGCAGGGCCTAGCAGCAAGCGACGAGGTGCAGGGAGATTAAGCAGCTGCATGACTGCGTCCCATGAGGGTCAGACATGGTGGCACGTGCCAGTGAATGCATGATCTCATTCCGGAACTCCATTGGTAATTCCTGATGCCTCATATGCCTATATATATATATATATATATATATATATATATATTCAAATCTTGGAGGCACACAACGTACAGTGCATGAAATGAGGCTAACTGATTCTAAGACGGAGAAGTGAACGATTCCTTCTTTGCTTTCCTTAGGCAAGGAAGCCTTGCTCCTTATAAAAGGTTTGGATCGTAGGAAGTGACATAAGGCCATCGGTCCTCCGGTAGGTCAGTAGTGAAATATCTCTTGGTAATGAGTTTAGTCCTTAGGTAGCTCACTGTATATGAGAGCTTTTATCAGTTCTTTAGATAAGTGATGAGTTTTCTTATTTTTTAAGAGGAAGATATGTATTGCACTTCCAGTTACGTACAAGATCAACATGATGCACCTAACCAACATAGTTCATGAAAATAGAGCCCAATGTTATCACTCCGTCCTCATGGAGAAAATGGGAGCTTGTGCACCCAATCTCAACTAGTAAGATGCATGTATGGCTGCTTGCATCAATGGTTAGCAACTCACATAGTCATTTGCATGTCTAATTAAACATCAGTAAAAACAACTAAGAAATGAGTTGCTAGGTTCATCCAAAACTAGTCCAGTCAGTGAACTAGGAAGAGCGTGTACTATAGAAAAGTTGGGCCCAACAACGTAGATGACCCCACTTATCATCGAGGTGTATGGCCTGTTTGGCAAGCTTTAGGACCCTTTTTCAAGAAACCGTCGTGGTATCTTTCTCAAAGTTTGGTAAGCAAATGAACTTGTGATAGACAATGCATACTGTGGAAAAATGTGGAGCACAACTTTGCCTTTAACAAATGGGTGTTCATCTTTGAGTTCATTAGTGGAACCATCCAATGATACAAAAGCTAACTACATAAGTTTATGACAAAGGAAAAATTGATAACATTGGGTTGAAAGACATAACAACATCCTTACAACTCCCAAACGTGTAACAAAAGCGCCCATCGGTCTATAGAAAGAAATATGACACTAGTCGGATCAATCGGAATGTAAGCAAAGAACTCCCACATAAATCAGTTTCTCGTAAGACGATCTTGATTTGGGTATTAACACATTACTAAACTTTTGTTATAGTTTTTCCTAAGATTGTTTTCATAAAATTTACCAAGAAAATATTATTAAAAGGTTCAAGAATTTTATTTTTTTCTCAAATATAAGAATATCGGTATATTTTTAAAAAATGAAGAATTTGAAAAAAATCTACTCGTCTTTTATAAAAATGATCACGTATTTTTGAAAAATATTCTCATTTTTTGTGTTTATTTCATAAAAAGCTCATCAATTCTAAAGAATGTTCACATATTTTAAAAATAGTTTTGTGTATTTTGAAAAATGTTCTGCATTTTCAAAAAAATATCACGAACTTTAGAAAATTGTCTCTAAATTTTGAAAATGGTCGTCTAACTCCAAAAATGTTCAATTGTTTTTGAGAAAATCGACACACAAACAGAAGGCAGAGTGCCCAGACGAATACGTGTATTGTTTTGAGAAATCATAGAGGAATACGTACGAGAATCAGCAGTGGCCGCCCAGGAAACTAGTTTTTTTAGACAACCCAGGAAAGTAGGTAAGGGCCGCACACCTCGCCAGAGGAACCAGCCCAGTCAAGTGCGTACAGGCCACAAGGCAGGCCGGGCTAAAAACAAGCAAATGTGTGGTTTTTTCAAAGAGGAAAGTATAGTTTTCCCCTTAAATCCTTCCTCATGGATCAGTATTCCCCTAAACTCTAAAACTAGATTTATTTAACCCCTGAATTCTACAAAACCGGATAAATGTGGCTAGGTGTGGTTTTGGGGAGGATTTAGGGCGGTTTTACAGCTAGGTTGCTGACTTCAAAAATCTCCACATACCTTCCCGCACAGCGCCACTGTGCTGCCCATCGGAATTGATCGCCGGTCAATCGAAGCACCAGCCCAATGGATGCAATGAAGCTACCGCCCTCGGAATCGAGGACTTAGTAGCCGCACCACCGCCGTAGTCCTCGAGAACCCAGAGGTCCACGCACAGGTGGCATCAGACGCCCCTAGCAACCCGTCCGCAACGGGCAGGTGCAAGTGCTCCTTGCAGGTGACGACCGGAGGAGGGTAGGAGGCACCAGCCAGAATGTCTCGGCCGCCGTGTCGAACGCCGCCATCTAACCAGTGAGACCGGCCTTCATGTGCTCCAGCAAGTACAGGTGCCGTGAGGAGCGGCTGAGGTGATCAGGTTTTAGAGTCTGGCCTTTATAGATCACTCATGTCACAACTTTGCAGGAGAAATAAAATTACATCAAAGTACACAAATTAAACCAAATAATTTCACTCGAATGGATAGCCTCTTGTCATCGCCCCCGCCAAAACTCCGCTTCAGCATCTTTATCCTTCATGAGAAGGATCTGAACATCTGAAAGGCAAAGTTGCCATTCCGCCAGAGAGCTCATTAAAGATCTAGAAGTCCATCTCTGGGTTGTTCTGGAAGCAGATCGGGGTCGCCGGAAGAGACGGCGGTGCGGCCGGCGTTGCATCTGAAAGAAGAAGGTTTTGAACATAAGTTGTTAGAATTCAGAAGTACGGGCGTGATGTGAGTGGTCTGAAGGTCGGATGCTTACTCTGCAGCATTGGAAGGTTATTGTTGTTGTGGCTGGCGTGGACGAGCATAGCGGCGGGCTCGGCCTCCTAAGGTTCTCCAGCTGCTCGAACGCCTCCACGTACAGTTGCTGCACATACGTCCTCTCCGCTCTGGCCAGCTGCTGCGGCGCGCACTGACATCGACGAACTCGATCTTGACCAGCTGGCAGATGGAACTGGCGTACACGATGCGCCGTGTTGCCGGGCGTACGCGTACACTTGTCATGCATGGAGGAAGGAGGGCGCGGAGAGGGGAGCCGGCATGGCGGCGTTGCGCGCGGAGACTGCGGGGATTTTTGACAGCAAGCGTGCATAACCACCCTAACTCCTCCTGAAAACCACCCAGGGCCACATTCACCCGGTTTTGCAGAGTTTTTTGGGGGGTTGGGGGGGGGGGGGGGGGGGGGATTAATCTGGTTTTAGACTTTAAGGGGATGTTGATCCATGAGAAAGGATTTGAAGGGGAAAACTATACTTTCCTCTTTCTCAAAAAGAAACAGGGGAATAACCGTTACCAAAAAAGGAGCTAAAAATACGAGTACTTTTTTCACTCATTGCATCTACCTATCTCTCTACTACGCTGGCTCCTTCGTCTCAGCCCACCATTACACCATGGCATGTTTCAACTCGAGCCAATCTTCTTCGATCATGGTCGATCAAATATCATCACGCCGCTTTGTAAAGGTGGCACGAGAACATGGAATATGGGATGGCTAGAGCATTAGGGCATGGCGGTAAGGGACGCGGTGACGAAAGGCTAAGCTGATGCTGTTGTGCCTGAGAGGAACATCGAAGATGATAGCGCGCACGGGAGAATACATGTTGCAATTCCGATGATTAATTGTTAGTTCCTGATGCCTCATATGCCTATATATACCAAATCCATATCCATGGTGTGTAGAGACACAACAAACAACATATGAAATGAGACTACGCGGTTATAAGACGGAGAAGTGGGTAGGATGAAAAACAAACTATTCCACCTTTCCTTAGGGGAGGCATACTCCTTATGAAAGGTCTAAATGGTATGGAGTGACACAAAGCCATCGGTTCTCCGGTAGACGAGTAGCAAAATATGTCTTGGTAATGAGTCTAGTCCTCGGGTAGGTTAGTGGATATAGGAGCTTTATCAATTCTATCCCTAATAATAAAGGGGCTATCGCTTCTTCTTCCCTAATTTTCGTCCATAGTCCGTCCGTGTGTTCCGTATATCGCCCATACACGGTCGCTCGTGTGGGCCTCAGCACAAGCCGTCCATCCTCGGCGTCCTAAAAATTTGAATAGATAGTCCCACGTCGTTTTCGCTTGTACACAATCCCACCAGTTGAAATATGTTGATCGAGTTGGAAACAACAAGCGGCCTCGAAAGGGGTTGGTAAACAAAATGTTCTTGAGACCCAACCTTGATGAGAGGCGGTCGACGCCGTCCCAGGACATGGCCAGCAGAGAAGTGAGAGGGTGAGGAGAGTGACGAGACGAGAAGCATCGGCGGCGCGCTAAGGTGGCCACGGAGGTCTGTGTAGGGCCGGCAACGAGGTGACGAGCTGCAGCTCACGTCCGTGGCAGACACAGGGCTGGTTGTAGCCGAAGGATGGTGTAGGGGATGTGTGGCGGCGCAGAAGGGATCGAGAGAAGAGAAGAGGAAGGGATCGGTACTTCGGGTAGGCACGACAGACTAGGGTTAGTTAAGGGAAAATGTGAGATGAGCCTCAGCTAGGCAAGTGGGCCATAGCTTCAAGAGGACAGGAATAAGAATACTCCAGGAGACCACCACATCATGCACACATATCAAGGGAGCAACTAGTTAACGAGCGCTCCTTCGAGAGCCTCGCAACGATCAGCGCCACTTGGCGTGCTCTCAGCCATTCGCCACGCGTCGCGCTCTAGACGCTCCCTTCGGATTTTGTTTTTTATTTAATTTTTTCGCACACGTTTTCGGCTTTTTAATCATTTTTTTTCTGGTTTTTTTCGACGTTCTGGTTTTCTCCCGGTCTTCCTTAGCTTTTCGATAAAAAAAATTCGAAACAAAATTTTTGTGTGTGAAAAAATGGGTTCTTTTTTCCGCGAAAGTCACGGTTTTTTTTTCCGCGAGAGGCACGGTTGTGCTTTAGCGAGTGTCGGGGTAAATAGCCACGGGTAGCCCAGCCGGCTCCCCCTGGCCCCTCAGAAAAAATTGTGAGCCCGTCCGGCTCATAAGAAGACTTAAGACTTAGGCCAGCTCCCCCCTAGCCGGCTAACTTCCCAGCCGGCTTGGGGGGCGGCCCGCTCCTTCTACCCCCGCAAAGAAAACTGTAGAGGGCCGGCTACGACATGGCCAGCTGCGGCAGAGCCGGCTATGACTAGGCCGGCTATGGCACGGCCGGCTATCGCAGGGCCGGCTCCGACAAAGCAGTCAACGCCGTACCCGCGATGTACGCGCTCACCCTACGATGACGAAGCGGGGCGTGGCTACAGTGGAGCCTGCCACCCCCAAGAATCCGGAGCATGCCTGGTACAGCGCGTCGTGCGGGCACCTGCGGCCCGCCCGGCGCGGCATTGTAGTCTCGGCGGCTCTGACGCCGTCCACGACGGGCCACCAGTGTGGCCCCCCGAGGCGGTGGGCCCCTTCGGGCAGAGAGATGCCGAAGGCGGCCACCCCTCCTCTCAAGCCGACAAGACGGAGGGCCGGCTTCTCGTAGCCGGCCTGCCGCCTTCCCCGAAGGGGACGCCCAAAAAGAAGACAAGGTGCGGCGGGGCTACAGTAATCGCCCGCCAAGGCGGCGTTACTGTAGCCACGCTTACCCCGACCAAGCCTGCGCCAACAAACACGGAGCAACAGTAACCGGCCGCCGACAAGGCCCTGGCCGGTGGGGCCGGCCTGTCGTCCCAGGAGCCGGCAGTCGGCGGGACCCACCAGCCGGCGGGCCCCAGAAGCCGGCGGAGAAGCCGGCGAACATAGTCACCGACAGCTGGGCCTCGCACCAAGTCGGATTACCATTGTACCCCCGGGGGGTAGGCCTATATAAACCCCCCGGTGCACCCATGCAAAGGTGGAACTCTTTCTCTAGACATAGACACGTACAAGGAGAGGAGACGGGCTGTGCTAAGCTCTTCTTCCTCCTTCCTCCCCAAACAGCTCAAGGAGCATTGTAGCCACCTGTGAACTTAGTAACCATGCGGAGACCCCGCAGAGCAGCAGTAGGGGTGTTATCTCCCCGGAGAGCCCTGAAGCTGGGTAAGATTCGCCGGCGTGCATGCCTACGCCTCATCCCGTTTCCAGGCACCGGCGACGTTCTTTTGGTGTAACACCCTCGATGCGACTATATCTCCCACGTGTCGAGGCACGACTTAGAGGCATAATCGCATTGAAGGCATATGTCGCAAGTGAGGCAATCTTCACACAACCCATGTACATATAAATATAAAGGGGGAATAATAATAATAGTCGGCTTACACTCGCCACGTCACATCAAGGTACATAAATAGCATTCATCATACAAACACTCATGGCCCGACTACGGCGCCAAAATAGAAAAGACTCCCCAACATGCGACTAAACCCTGAATCGAACCCCGAGCAGGCACCACTACTGATCATCAGGAAAAGAAACATAGTATCGCTGAGAGTCCTCGTCGTACTCCCACTTCAGCTCGAACGCGCCATCCGGAGGAGTATCATCGGTCCCTGCATCTGGTGATATAGTAATATGTGAGCCACAAGGACTCAGCAATCCCGCACCCTCGCGATCAAGACTATTTAAGCTAAATAGGTAAGGAAGGGGTAATGTGAGTGGAGCTGCAGCAAGCGACTAGCATATATGGTGGCTAACTTATTCGCAAAAGAGAGCGAGAAGAGAAGGCAAGGCACGAGCGGTAACTAAAACGAGCAGACTACGCAAGCATAACTCCAACGCCGTGTCCACTTCCCGGACTCCGCCGAGAAGAGGCCATCACGGCAACACACGCAGTTGTTTCATTTTTAATTAATTAAGTTCAAGTTATCTACAACCGGACATTAACAAATTCCCATCTGCCCATAACCGCGGGCACGGCTTTCGAAAGATCAATCCCTGCAGGGGGGTCCCAACTTAGCCCATAACAAGCTCTCATGGTCAACGAAGGAATAGACCTCCACCCAGGACCCACCGATCAGACTCGGTATCCCGGTACAACAAGATGATTCGACAGGTCAAAACTAGTCCAGCAACACCGCCCGAATGTGCCGACAAATCCCGATAGGAGCTGCACATATCTCTTTCTCAGGGCACACTCAGATGAGCCAGACGTCGGGTAGGCCAGCCCAGGGTTGCCCCTGGTAGCCCCGGACATCGCTCAGAGGGACCAACACTCAGAGGAGCACTGGCCCGTGGGGGCTAAAAACAAAGATGACCCTCGGGCTCCGGAAACCCAAGGGAAAGAAAAGGGGGGGTAGGTGGCAAATGGTAAAACCAAAGTTGGGCATTGCTGGAAAAGCTTTAATCAAGGCGAACTATCAAGGGGTTCCCATTATAGCCCAACCGCGTAAGGGACGCAACAAACCGGGAACATAACACCGATATGACGGAAACTAGGGCGGCAAGAGTGGAACAAAACACTAGGCGAGAGGCCGAGCCTTCCACCCTTTACCAAGTATATAGATGAGTAAAGTTAACATAGCAATATAATGATATCCCAACAAGTAAATAAAGGTTCCAATAAGGAACGGCTCCAATCTTCACCTGCAACTATCAACGCTAAAAGAAGGGCTGAGCAAAGCGGTAACATAGCCAATCAATGGTTTGCTAGGACAAAGGTGGGTTAGAGGCTCAATCATGGCAATTGGGAGGCTGACAAGCAAGTGGTAGGCATTGTAGCATTGGCAAAGCAAAAGAGCGAGCAAACTAGCATAGCAAAGATAGTAGTGATTTCAAGGGTGTGATCATCTTGCCTGCACAATTGTCAGAATTGACTGGATCCTCAAAAGCAAACTCAACGGGCTCCTCGTTAGCGAACTCGTCTCCCGGCTCTACCCAACAACACAAACAAGCAACAAAGATACAATCAACCACGTGCAAGGGCAACCAATAAGATGCACGATGATATGCTATGCGGGATGCGATGCGGGATGCAAGAATGCAACATGTAACAGGAAATGCATGAACCTGGCCTCAACCTGGAAATCCAAGTGTGCCACTGGATAGAGGGGAAGAAATCCCCTGAAAACGATATAAAGATCATGGCAAT
Organism: Triticum monococcum; assembly: GCA_034509565.1. Lineage (NCBI taxonomy): Eukaryota > Viridiplantae > Streptophyta > Magnoliopsida > Poales > Poaceae > Triticum > Triticum monococcum. The sequence continues at coordinate 570,989,973 of CM067841.1, read as the reverse complement.
CGGAGCTACGGTTAAGAAATGGCAAGCGTTTTACTAAACGAACCGATCTGCGATTTACAGCAAGATGCCTCCTAAATGCAACAAAATGAACATGCTACAGCCACCCAACATGAAAACAAATTGCATGGCAGTGATGTACTCATCAAGCTTAACAAATCATCATGACTGAGGCATAGGCAAATTCATCCATTAAGGGCTTCAAACAAGCATGGCAAAACTGAATAAGCAAAACAGATTTCAGACTTAGCGAAAATAACGCTAGTCTGAAATTTCAGACCACGATGCTCTCTTTGGAGCAGCAAAACAACATGAAGGAAAACCTGAACATGGCAAGTAAGAGCATGGCATGGAGCTACTCAACAAGCTTAACAAAACACCCAAAATGACCTGGGGCCAAAAGGGTTCACAAAATACTCTACCGAGCACACGAACATCGATGAAACACAATCAGTTTTCAGACTTAGTGAAAACTGGGACATGCTGAAATAATAACTCACGGAGGCATATAAACGAGCTCGATGCTCTCACTACGGTGCAAGTCATGGCAAGGTAAGCATATATCCATAAAGAAGGCACAAAATGCTAGCTAGACATGGCAATAACAATGGCATAGCATGCATGGATCACTAGCAATCACTCCGGCAAAATCGCAAAAGAGTTAACGATCTGCCCAAAACAGCAACTATCCAAAAGTTGAGCTCGATTGAGTCAACCTAGGGGGCTCCAACATAACAAGTAAAGACATGGATGGATTAAGCACAACAAGCCTAACAAATCACACTTACTGATCATTCTCAAAAGAGGCACGGATCACTAGGAAACAAGCCGGACATATAGCATCGTGAACTAAAACGGCTCAGACTTAGTGAAAATCACTAAGTCCCTGAAATCTGTAATCTCAGGTAGCCCTCTTCGCAAGCTTGCACAAGACAACACACACATCCTAAAAATACATGGAAGGAACCTATGGAAATAAGACAACATGCTTAACAATTCATCCCAAAGGGGCACAGGCATAACATGCACGGATTAAATATGGCAAAAATGACAAAAGTGCATGTTGGATTAACGGATCTGCAATTTAACTCAACATGCCTCCTTCCAACACCATTTTGGGCAGCAAGATGACCTCAAATGCAAATGATGCAATGGAATGAAATGATGTGCTCGTCGAGACGAAGAATGTGACATATCATACACCTGAAACGGAGCTACGGATGCAAAGTTACGGGGCCTCGAACAGGAGCATATGGAGTAAAAAATCCTGGGACTTAGAAAAAATAGCACCCTAGGGTTTACTGTAGCATCCGCGGATCTGGATCGGGGCGCGCCTCCCGAGGCTGGATCCAGCGAGGTCGCTCGCCGGCGACGAAGGGCGGTGGCGGCCGGCGTCTTGCCGGACGTAGGGGAGGCGAGGCCGACTCCGGGCGGCGACCACCGGAGCGGCGGAGGCGGCGGCGTCGCGGCGCGCGGCCGGGAGGAGGCGCGGCGAGCTGCGGAGATGCGGGGCGGCGCGGCGGAGATGCGGGGCCGCGGCGGCGCGGCGAGCTCCAGCGCCGGCGGCGGTCGGCGTCGGGGAAGACGAAGCGAGGCGGCGGCGGGGAGAGTGGCCCGGTCGGGCGAGGAGGCGGGCTCCCCGCGGGCTCGGGCGGGCCGGCGCGGCGGCGGCGATGTGGGCGCCCGCCCGGGACACGTGGCGGCGTCTGATAGGCTGGCGGCGGCGGGGCGGATGCGTCCGGCCGGATTCGGACGTGCCTGGCCGGGTGCGGGGGCGATTTAGGGTTTCGGGGAGGAAGAGAGATCCGAAAAACGGGGGGTTGTATATATAGGCATAGAGGGAGCTAGAAGAGTCCAAATGAGGTGCGGTTTTCGCCTACACGATCGTGATCGAACGACCGAGACGATGGAGCTGAGTTTGGTGGGTTTTGGGCCAAATTGGAGGGGTGTTGGGCTGCACACACACGAGGCCTTTTCGGTCCCTCGGTTAACCGTTGGAGTATCAAACGAAGTCCAAATGACCCGAAACTTGACAGGCAGTCTACCGGTAGTAAACCAAGGCCGCATGGCAAGTCTCGGCTCAATCCGGAAATGTTTAATCCCCACACACGAAAGAAAGCTAGAAATGGCCACCGGAGGAGAACGAAGCGCCGGAATGCGAAATGGACAACGGGAAAAATGCTCGAATGCATGAGACGAACATGTATGCGAATGCAATGCACATGACGACATGATATGAGATGCACGAAAACAAAAACAACACACGGAGACAAAGACCCGACCCGAGAATTAAATATAACTTAATGCCGGAAACGGCAAGAGTCGGAGTACAATTGGGGAAGGTTACACACGGGGCGTTACAACACTCCACCACTACGAAAAGATCTCGTCCCGAGATCTAGGACTGAAAGAACTCCGGGTACTCAGAACGGAGGTGATCCTCGCGTTCCCAGGTAGCTTCACGGTCGGAATGGTGTGACCACTTGACTTTGAGAAATTTGATTGACTTGTTGCGAGTTTTGCGTTCAGTCTCTTCAAGGATTGCAACTGGGTGCTCACGGTAGGAGAGATCTTCTTGGAGCTCAATGTCCTCGAAGTTGATGGTGCGCTCAGGCGTCTTGAAGCACTTACGGAGTTGCGAGATGTGGAACACATCATGAACATTGGCAAAGGTTGCAGGAAGCTCGAGTTGATAGGCGAGGTCGCCTCTCTTGCTGACGATCTTGAAAGGCCCGACGTATCTTGGGGCAAGCTTCCCTTTGATACCGAAGCGACGAGTCCCTTTCATAGGAGAGACGCGGAGGTAGACATGATCTCCGATCTCAAATGCCAAATCACGGTGCTTGCTGTCGTAGTAGCTCTTCTGACGAGACTGGGCTGCTTTGAGGTTATCACGAATGACCTTGCACATTTCTTCTGCCTCTGTGATCAGGTCATTACCCAGCAGCTGACGTTCACCGGTTTCAGACCAGTTGAGAGGTGTACGGCACTTCCTCCCATACAGAATTTCAAATGGGGCCTTGCCGGAGCTTGCTTGGAAACTGTTGTTGTATGAGAATTCAGCATAAGGAAGGCAATCCTCCCACTTCATGCCGAAGGAGATAACACAAGCTCTGAGCATATCTTCAAGAATCTGGTTGACACGCTCGACTTGACCGCTTGTTTGAGGGTGGAAAGCAGTGCTGAAGCGAATGCTGGTGCCCATGGCCTTCTGAAAAGAATCCCAGAACTTGGAGGTAAAGATGCTGCCACGGTCTGAAGATATCACTTGAGGAACACCGTGCAGAGAGACAATGCGAGAGGTATAGAGCTCCGCCAATTGAGCTGCAGTGATTGACTCTTTGATAGGCAAGAAATGAGCCACTTTGGTCAGCTTGTCGATGACAACGAATATAGCATCATTGCCACGCTTGGACTTAGGAAACCCAGTCACGAAGTCCATTTCAATGTGGTCAAACTTCCATTCTGGAATGGCGAGAGGTTGGAGGAGACCTGCTGGCCTTTGGTCTTCTGCTTTCACTCTTCTGCAGACATCACATTCATTCACGAATTGAGCGATCTCGCGCTTCATTCGAGTCCACCAATAAGTTTGCTTCAGGTCTTGATACATCTTCGTGCTCCCAGGGTGGATGGAGAGGAGAGAGTTATGAGCCTCATTCATGATCACCTTACGAAGTTCACCTTTGGGCACAACAATTCGATCCTCGAAGAAGAGAGTGTCCTTGTCATCAAGTCGGTAGCACTTGTACTTGGACTGACTCTTTGCAATACCAATCTTCACCTTTTTCACCATAGCATCAAGAAGCTGGGCTTGGCGAATCTGGTCTTCCAAGGTAGGAGAAACTTGAAGGTTGGCAAGGAAACCTTGAGGAACAACTTGCAGATTAAGTCTGCGGAAAGCTTCACACAGCTCGGGTTGATAAGGCTTGAGAATCAGACTGTTGCCATATGCTTTTCTGCTCAAAGCGTCAGCAATCACATTAGCCTTGCCTGGAGTATACTCGATACTCGGATTGTACTCTTGAATCATTTCGACCCATCGAGTCTGCCTGAGGTTGAGATTAGGCTGAGTGAAGATGTACTTGAGACTTTTGTGATCGGTGAAAATGTCCACTTTCCTTCCCAAGAGAAGATGTCTCCAAGTCAACAATGCGTGCACAACTGCCGCCAACTCGAGATCATGAGTGGGGTAGTTCTTCTCATTTGGCTTCAACTGGCGAGAGGTATAAGCAACAACTTTCTTCTCTTGCATCAGTACAGCACCGAGACCTTGGAGAGAGGCATCACAAAAGACCTCGTACGGCTTGGTTTCATCAGGCGGAGTTAGAACTGGAGCAGTGATCAATTTCTCTTTCAAAGCGTTGAAAGCAACATCACACTCCGGAGACCAAACGTACTTGACGTGCTTCTGAAGAAGATTTGAGAGAGGCTTCGCGATCTTGGAGAAGTTTTCAACGAATCTTCGGCAATAACTTGCAAGACCGAGGAAGCTACGGAGTTGCTTCACATTCTGAGGAGGTTCCCAATTAACGATTGCAGACACCTTCTCAGGATCCACGGAAATGCCCTTGGCAGAGATAATATGCCCAAGATAAAGAACTTCATCGAGCCAAAACTCACACTTAGAGAACTTGGCATAGAATTGATGTTCCCTTAGCTTGTCAAGAACCAAACGCAAGTGTTTGGCGTGATCTTCCTTGTTCTTCGAGAAAACCAGGATATCATCGAGATAGACCAAAACAAAGTCGTTGGTGTAGGGGTTGAAGATGAAGTTCATCATGCGAGAGAACGTCGGAGGAGCATTAGCGAGGCCAAAAGACATAACTGTGTATTCATATGACCCATAGCTTGTTCTGAACGCCGTCTTTGGAATATCTTGTTCACGAATGCGAATTTGATGATAACCCATACGGAGATCAAGCTTGGAGAATACTTGGGCACCCTTGAGTTGTTTGAATAGCTCATTAATGTTGGGAAGTGGATACTTGTTCTTGATGGTCTTCTTGTTCAATGGACGATAATCAACACAAAGTCGGTCCGTTCCATCCTTCTTCTTCACAAAAAGAACACCACAACCCCACGGAGAAGTACTAGGCCGAATGAGACCCATTATTTCTTGCACATCGAGCTGTTTCTTCAACTCCTTCAACTCTTCGGGGCCGAGCTTGTAAGGCCGTTTACACACCGGTTCCGTACCGGGCTCAAGTTCAATAACGAATTCAACAGGCCGGTTTGGAGGCATGCCTGGGAGTTCTTCAGGGAAGACATCTTGATACTCACAAACAACCGGAATCTGCGAAATAGCATCCAATTCACCCTTTTCATTGAGAGAGAACAACTGGATGGTATTATCCCGAGCAGCAAAGACAATGACATCTTCAGAGGAATGAGTCAGTTGAATCTGCCTGGCTGCACAATCGAGGTGAGCCTTGTGTTTAGAGAGCCAGTCCATCCCAAGAATGAGGTCGATATCGGAGTTGCCAAGAACCACCGGAGAAGAGAGAAACTTGTGATCACCCAAAGTGATAGAAATATCCGGAACAATAGCGCTTGCACTCATGAATTTTCCTGGAGAAACAACAGACAACTGCCTAGGCAATTCTTGCAAGGGTAACTCATGCTTAGAAACAAAAGGTCTCGAGATGAAACAATGCGAAGCACCCGTGTCAAAAAGAACTTTTGCAGGAATATCATTAACAGGAAGGTTACACATGATCACATCTGACGAATCCTCTGCCTGAGCTGCGTTCATCAAGTTGACCTTGGTGGACTTGGGGTTATGCTTGACCACAGATGTACTTGCCGATCTGACAGGAGGAGGAGGAGGAAGACGCCTCTGGTTGAAACACTTGTTGGCGTAGTGACCCTTCTGTTGGCACTTGTTGCACGTGACCTCTGAGAGCGGACGGTGGTACGGAGCACTTGATCTTGGAGCTTGAGACGAAGTCTTGTTTCTGAAAGCCTGGGTTGGGTGGGTGGGAAGAACCACTGCCACCTTTACTCTTCTGCTGATACAGCTGACGGAACGGAGGAGGAGGAAGCCAATACTTCTGCTACTTGGCCACTTGAGTAGAGGACGAAGACGAAGTGTCTCTGACTCGCTTCCTGGAAGCATCACACCTGAGCTGAGCAGCCTCTTGCTTCAGTGCCATGTTGTAGAACTCATCGTATCTCAGCGGCTCGAAGAGGACAAGAGCGAGCTGAATCTCTTCACGAAGACCACCCCTGAACTGATAGATCATGCTCTTCTCATCAGGAACATCCTGCTTGGCAAAACGGGCGAGCTTCTGGAACAACTTGTTGTAGTCATAGACAGACAAAGAGCCTTGCTTCAGATTGCGGAATTCTTCACGTTTGCTTTCAGTCACATTTGAGGAATGTGATGAGCGCGGAAATCACGACGGAAATCATCCCAAGTGATCAAACGTCCACCTCTGGAATCCCGGTACTGCTGAAACCACTCTGCGGCCTGATCCTTGAGCTGGAAAGACGCGAACTTGACGAAATCTTCAGGTCTGACGTTGCTACATTCAAAATGCTTGCCCAGATCGACTAACCAATCATCAGCATCGGTAGCCTCAACGCAGTTACTGAACGTCTTTGGGCCATTTGCGAGGAACTGATTCAGAGTTGCAAACTGGTTCTGGTTGCTGCCTTGATTCGCTTGACTGCTTTGATTCCGCTCTTGGATGATTTGCATGATCAGCTGAGTATTTGCATTAGTAGCAGCCATCACAGCCTGCCATGCTTCCGGAGGAGGCGGAGGTGGCGGAGGATCTTGATTCTGGTTCTGACTGGTGCTCTTAGCGGGAGCCATCCTGAAGAGGTTGACCACCATTAGCACACAAATAGAGAAATATAGAAGGTGAATCCAACGGAATGAAAATTGCAACATAAGTCTTCACAACCGAACAAAATGAACGAATGCACTTCTCTTGAAGTGGTCACATATTCCTAAATTGCGAAGCCACGAAGAATCATGTAGAAGAGGTACATCAACGAGGGATGGAATCGACATATGACGTCGGAGAAGAACGAATACCACAGCTCGAAATAAAACCAAGGGTTGGCTTGCGGAATAAGCCGGAACAAACACATGATAGAAATTTCGTCCGAAGTGTTCGTGGTAGGACCTACACGGGCTCGACCGTACAGCACCATCATGTACAAGGCAGTGCACATGACATACGAAGCGTCCCCGAGTCAGCATAGCCAAGGACTCTTTAAGACACAACGAGGACACTGTAAAATCGACCGTGAATAGGCGAACCACTAGACGTCGAACCCCAATTTCATATCACACATCTGTTGGAAAGATATCCTAAGGCTACTTGAATTCCCACCTATGAAATTCCCGAAACTTTCCGGTTAAGCAATCAGGTGTTGAGGATACAGGGGAAGCATAATATCTCACCCAAGCTAGCAAATCCTACATCCAGCTGCATCCATCCTTCAACACATAACCAAGAAACCTTCGGAAACCATCTATCTCAACCTTCGAAAAGCATCCGTTATACAAGTTATGGCGATACTCCCGAACTCCCGCCCCAGTACTGGGTGGCGTCGAGGTTATCTCACCAACGAACTGCATAAAGGAGATTTTCGATGTCGCGCACATATCTCAAGTATGCCAGAATTGCAACGATAGAATTATGATGACAACACCTCAGAGCTCAACTCCCCGGGACACTTCCACTAAACCCCTGACAGGAGGCACCAAGACAGTATTCTCATCATAAGCCATCAGAACAAAACTAGGATACTCGCGTGATCCTAAAATTTTTTTAGTGAAATTTGAGAAGAGAAGAGTCAAAACTCTATGTCAGGATGCCTTACCAGAGCGATGAGGAGACTGGGAAGTAAAAAGAATTCCTAAGCTCTCCGATATATAATTCCTAAGGACTCAAAACATTTTTCTAGACACAACTCGGCTGCTAAAAACAATCAAGCAATGGGGCTCCTAAGGTCGGGGAAGGCTCTGATACCAACTTATAACACCCTCGATGCGACTATATCTCCCACGTGTCGAGGCACGACTTAGAGGCATAATCGCATTGAAGGCATATGTCGCAAGTGAGGCAATCTTCACACAACCCATGTACATATAAATATAAAGGGGGAATAATAATAATAGTCGGCTTACACTCGCCACGTCACATCAAGGTACATAAATAGCATTCATCATACAAACACTCATGGCCCGACTACGGCGCCAAAATAGAAAAGACTCCCCAACATGCGACTAAACCCTGAATCGAACCCCGAGCAGGCACCACTACTGATCATCAGGAAAAGAAACATAGTATCGCTGAGAGTCCTCGTCGTACTCCCACTTCAGCTCGAACGCGCCATCCGGAGGAGTATCATCGGTCCCTGCATCTGGTGATATAGTAATATGTGAGCCACAAGGACTCAGCAATCCCGCACCCTCGCGATCAAGACTATTTAAGCTAAATAGGTAAGGAAGGGGTAATGTGAGTGGAGCTGCAGCAAGCGACTAGCATATATGGTGGCTAACTTATTCGCAAAAGAGAGCGAGAAGAGAAGGCAAGGCACGAGCGGTAACTAAAACGAGCAGACTACGCAAGCATAACTCCAACGCCGTGTCCACTTCCCGGACTCCGCCGAGAAGAGGCCATCACGGCAACACACGCAGTTGTTTCATTTTTAATTAATTAAGTTCAAGTTATCTACAACCGGACATTAACAAATTCCCATCTGCCCATAACCGCGGGCACGGATTTCGAAAGATCAATCCCTACAGGGGGGGTCCCAACTTAGCCCATAACAAGCTCTCACGGTCAACGAAGGAATAGACCTCCACCCAGGACCCACCGATCAGACTCGGTATCCCGGTACAACAAGATGATTCGACAGGTCAAAACTAGTCCAGCAACACCGCCCGAATGTGCCGACAAATCCCGATAGGAGCTGCACATATCTCTTTCTCAGGGCACACTCAGATGAGCCAGACGTCGGGTAGGCCAGCCCAGGGTTGCCCCTGGTAGCCCCGGACATCGCTCAGAGGGACCAACACTCAGAGGAGCACTGGCCCGTGGGGGCTAAAAACAAAGATGACCCTCGGGCTCCGGAAACCCAAGGGAAAGAAAAGGGGGGGTAGGTGGCAAATGGTAAAACCAAAGTTGGGCATTGCTGGAAAAGCTTTAATCAAGGCGAACTATCAAGGGGTTCCCATTATAGCCCAACCGCGTAAGGGACGCAACAAACCGGGAACATAACACCGATATGACGGAAACTAGGGCGGCAAGAGTGGAACAAAACACTAGGCGAGAGGCCGAGCCTTCCACCCTTTACCAAGTATATAGATGAGTAAATTTAACATAGCAATATAATGATATCCCAACAAGTAAATAAAGGTTCCAATAAGGAACGGCTCCAATCTTCACCTGCAACTATCAACGCTAAAAGAAGGGCTGAGCAAAGCGGTAACATAGCCAATCAATGGTTTGCTAGGACAAAGGTGGGTTAGAGGCTTAATCATGGCAATTGGGAGGCTGACAAGCAAGTGGTAGGCATCGTAGCATTGGCAAAGCAAAAAAGCGAGCAAACTAGCATAGCAAAGATAGTAGTGATTTCAAGGGTGTGATCATCTTGCCTGCACAGTTGTCAGAATTGACTGGATCCTCAAAAGCAAACTCAACGGGCTCCTCGTTAGCGAACTCGTCTCCCGGCTCTACCCAACAACACAAACAAGCAACAAAGATACAATCAACCACGTGCAAGGGCAACCAATAAGATGCACGATGATATGCTATGCGGGATGCGATGCGGGATGCAAGAATGCAACATGTAACAGGAAATGCAAGAACCTGGCCTCAACTTGGAAATCCAAGTGTGCCACTGGATAGAGGGGAAGAAATCCCCTGAAAACGATATAAAGATCATGGCAATCGGAGCTACGGTTAAGAAATGGCAAGCGTTTTACTAAACGAACCGATCTGCGATTTACAGCAAGATGCCTCCTAAATGCAACAAAATGAACATGCTACAGCCACCCAACATGAAAACAAATTGCATGCCAGTGATGTACTCATCAAGCTTAACAAATCATCATGACTGAGGCATAGGCAAATTCATCCATTAAGGGCTTCAAACAAGCATGGCAAAACTGAATAAGCAAAACAGATTTCAGACTTAGCGAAAATAACGCTAGTCTGAAATTTCAGACCACGATGCTCTCTTTGGAGCAGCAAAACAACATGAAGGAAAACCTGAACATGGCAAGTAAGAGCATGGCATTGAGCTACTCAACAAGCTTAACAAAACACCCAAAATGACCTGGGGCCAAAAGGGTTCACAAAATACTCTACCGAGCACACGAACATCGATGAAACACAATCAGTTTTCAGACTTGGTGAAAACTGGGACATGCTGAAATAATAACTCACGGAGGCATATAAACGAGCTCGATGCTCTCACTACGGTGCAAGTCATGGCAAGGTAAGCATATATCCATAAAGAAGGCACAAAATGATAGCTAGACATGGCAAGAACAATGGCATAGCATGCACGGATCACTAGCAATCACTCCGGCAAAATCGCAAAAGAGTTAACGATCTGCCCAAAACAGCAACTATCCAAAAGTTGAGCTCGATTGAGTCAACCTAGGGGGCTCCAACATAACAAGTAAAGACATGGATGGATTAAGCACAACAAGCCTAACAAATCACACTTACTGATCATCCTCAAAAGAGGCACGGATCACTAGGAAACAAGCCGGACATATAGCATCGTGAACTAAAACGGCTCAGACTTAGTGAAAATCACTAAGTCCCTGAAATCTGTAATCTCAGGTAGCCTTCTTCACAAGCTTGCACAAGACAACACACACATCCTAAAAATACATGGAAGGCACCTATGGAAAGAAGACAACATGCTTAACAATTCATCCCAAAGGGGCACAGGCATAACATGCACGGATTAAATATGGCAAAAATGACAAAAGTGCATGTTGGATTAACGGATCTGCAATTTAACTCAACATGCCTCCTTCCAACAACATTTTGGGCAGCAAGATGACCTCAAATTCAAATGATGCAATGGAATGAAATGATGTGCTCGTCGAGATGAAGAATTTGACATATCATACGCCCAAAACGGAGCTACGGATGCAAAGTTACGGGGCCTCGAACAGGAGCATATGGAGTAAAAAATCCTGGGACTTAGAAAAAAAATAGCACCCTAGGGTTTACTGTAGCATCCGCGGATCTGGATCGGGGCGCGCCTCCCGAGGCTGGATCCGGCGAGGTCGCTCGCCGGCGACGAAGGGCGGTGGCGGCCGGCGTCTTGCCGGACGTAGGGGAGGCGAGGCCGACTCCGGGCGGCGACCACCGGAGCGGCGGAGGCGGCGGCGTCGCGGCGCGCGGCCGGGAGGAGGCGCGGCGAGCTGCGGACATGCGGGGCGGCGCGGCGGAGATGCGGGGCCGCGGCGGCGCGGCGAGCTCCGGCGCCGGCGGCGGTCGGCGTCGGGGAAGACGAAGCGAGGCGGCGGCGGGGAGAGTGGCCCGGTCGGGCGAGGAGGCGGGCTCCCCGCGGGCTCGGGCGGGCCGGCGCGGCGGCGGCGATGTGGGCGCCCGCCCGGGACACGTGGCGGCGTCTGATAGGCTGGCGGCGGCGGGGCGGATGCGTCCGGCCAGATTCGGACGTGTCTGGCCGGGTGCGGGGGCGATTTTGGGTTTCGGGGAGGAAGAGAGATCCGAAAAACGGGGGGTTGTATATATAGGCATAGAGGGAGCTAGGAGAGTCCAAATGAGGTGCGGTTTTCGCCCACACGATCGTGATCGAACGACCGAGACGATGGAGCTGAGTTTGGTTGGTTTTGGGCCAAATTGGAGGGGTGTTGGGCTGCACACACACGAGGCCTTTTCGGTCCCTCGGTTAACCGTTGGAGTATCAAACGAAGTCCAAATGACCCGAAACTTGACAGGCGGTCTACCGGTAGTAAACCAAGGCCGCATGGCAAGTCTCGGCTCAATCCGGAAATGTTTAATCCTCACACACGAAAGAAAGCTAGAAATGGCCACCGGAGGAGAACGAAGCGCCGGAATGCGAAACGGACAACGGGAAAAATGCTCGAATGCATGAGACGAACATGTATGCGAATGCAATGCACATGACGACATGATATGAGATGCACGAAAACAAAAACAACACACGGAGACAAAGACCCGACCCGAGAATTAAATATAACTTAATGCCGGAAACGGCAAGAGTCGGAGTACAATTGGGGAAGGTTACACACGGGGCGTTACATTTGGCCCCCGCAATGATAAGCCACCCGTTGGCATATGTCGATCCTACCACCCGACATTTGGCGCCCACCGTGGGGCCAGGTGCACCGTCGTCCGAAGACCTGTTCTGGACGGGAACCCTTTTCCTCCCTCGCGGGCGCAGCCAGCCTGGCTCGCCCGATGGCGCTTGCCGCGACACGCTGCACGGCGTTGCCGACGTCTGCGCGGCTAGCGGCCTCGCCAGCCTCTTCGACAAGGCCCGCATCTCCAACGAGCTCGCCTCCGATGCGGGCACATATCACCTCGCCAACCTCCTCAGCCAGCTCCACGTCTCCAGCGAGCCCGCTGCAGACTTGGAGTCGGTTGGCTCCACCGACCCGATGCCCGTCGACTCCGACGCGGCATCCTACGACACCTTCCCCACCAACGTCACGGTCTACAACGACCCGCTCCCTCCGGCTGGCGATCGCGATTCTGACGCCCCCGAGGTAATGGTTATCGGCCTCGACGGCCCGACTGACGAGGGCGCCCGCGACTCCCCGCGCGCGGTGGCCCAAGACTTGTCCGTCCCCCTTCCGGCTGACGCCAGCGACGAAGTTCTGGAGGCACGCCGCCTCGCTCTCCTCGCGGAGGGCCGGCGGCTGGCCTCCGTAAGACGCCTCACCGAGGCCTACCAGCGCGAAGCTGATCGCGCCGCCTTCGGCACGCCGGCTCCGGCTGGCCCTAGCCGGGCCGGCGCCGTCAGGCAACGCGGCGCCGTCATCGCCGACACGCTCGGCGTGGATCGCCCGGTCTACGCCACCCCGCTCGAGAACCTGCGCGCCGCCCAGGCGGCCGTCGACGAGCTAGACGGCTTGGAGGCCGAAGATCTCCCCCATATGATGCGGCGCATCCAGCAGCTAATCGATGCGGCCGCACGACGGCACGAGGCCGACGCCTGCGCGGGAAGCCCTCCCCCGCGCCGCGAGCACGGCGCGACCTCCCGGTCGCCGACTACCAGCTACACCCGCACGCGGCGCGAGAAAGAGCCGGCTCCCAGCCGAAGCCGGACCCAAGTCTCCATCGAGCGAGACGCGGACGGCCGCCCCCGAGCCATGGAATGGTGGGGCACCCCGCCTCCGCCTCGAACTCGCGGAGAAAGATATCCTACCCCGCCTCCCGTGGCTCACCCGACTCTCAGCGGCCGGCTTGGTCGCCAGGAGGGAATCGGCTAAAACGACGCCCGCCACCGGATCGACCGCCTGGCCCGATCTCTGGCGCTAGAAGAAGAAGACGATGTCGGCCCGCCTTGCTTCGGCCCCCGCATCCGCGACGAGCCCTTCCCCAAAGGGTTCTCGCTCCCAAGAGACACGCCTAAGTACAACGGCTCGGTGAAGCCGGAAGACTGGCTGACCGACTACTCCACAGCCGTCAGCATCGCCAATGGCAACCGGCGCGTTGCCGTAAATTACGTGCCCCTCATGCTGCAGGGCACGGCGCGGACTTGGCTTAACAGCCTTAAGCCGCTCAGCATCAACAGCTGGGTGGACTTCACTGAAGCCTTCGTTCGCAACTTCACCAGCACCTACAAGCGGGCTCCCAAGCCCAGACAGCTCTCCCTGTGTGTACAGGGCCCAGCCGAGTCCACTCGCGACTACCTGACGCGTTGGGCCGAGCTCCGCAACTCCTGCGAGGGGGTGCACGAGGTGCAAGCCATCGAATACTTCACCGCCGGGTGCCGAGAAGGCACCCTCCTCAAGCACAAGCTTCTCTGCGATGAGCCGACTACCCTCGACGAGCTCCTAAACATCGCCGACAAATACGCCACCGCCGAATCCTCGATGAAGACCGAGCTCCGGGTGGACGCATCCGGAAAGGTACTCAATCCGGCGCCCAAAGCGCCGGCTGGGGACGGCGGCCGACGCCAACACCAGAACGATCAAAAACGCAAGGGCCCTGCGCTGCCTCCCGCCAGTTGGCAGGTGGCCACGGTCGAAGACGCGCCGCCTGAAGGGCGGTCCGCGCCCAAGAAGCCTAAGGGCGGTCGGCCGGCTTGGCAGCCGGCCTTCTCCTACGAGCAAACCCTTGATGCCCCGTGCAAATTCCATAGCGGCGCGAAGCCGTCCAACCACACGACCCGCAAATGCAACTGGCTCGCCCGAATCTCGAAGGGCGAAGGGCTCACGCCGACTCCGCCTGCCGGCCCGCCGCCGCCGGCTCCGCCGCCCAAAGCCGCCCGGCCCGCGGTCGACGCCGTGCAGGACGAGTTCCCCGATGAGCAAGCGTCTTATGTCATCTTCACGAGCCAGCCCGAAGACCGGCGCAGCAGGCGCCGAGAGCAACAGGAGGTCAACATGGCCGCTACCAGCCCAGCCGGCCGTATGCACTGGTCGGAGAAACCCATCAGCTGGAGCCGGGCCGACCACCCAGAGGTGATGCCCTCCCCCGGCTCCTACGCATTGGTCCTGGAGGCCACCCTCGCTACGGATACGCGCGCCGCACGCTTCTCCCGCGTGCTGATCGACGGCGGAAGCAGCATCAACATCCTGTACCGCGACACCATGGAGAAGCTGGGCGTCAAGGCCAAGCAACTTGCACCGACTCGAACGGTGTTCCACGGCATCGTGCCCGGACTGTCCTGCGCCCCCATCGGCAAGCTCAAGATCGATGTACTCTTTGGGGGCAAGGATCATTTCCGCCGGGAAGCAATCTGGTTCGAGGTGGTGGACCTGGATAGCCCTTATCATGCCTTACTTGGCCGACCCGCCTTGGCCAAGTTCATGGCGGTCCCCCACTATGCTTACCTCAAGATGAAGATACCGAGCTCTAAGGGCGTCATCACCATCGCCGGCGACTACAAGAAGTCCGCCGACTGCGCCGCGGCCAGCAGCCGGTTGGCCGAATCCCTCGTGATCGCGGCCGAGAGGAACACGCTGGACCGGGTCGTGGCCCAGGCCAGCAAGCAGCTAAACCAACCCGCCGACTCCAAGGAGTATGATGCCCAAGGATCTTTCCAGCCGGCCAAGCAGACCAAGAAGATACAGCTCGACCCCGAGCACCCCGAGAGGTTCGCCGTCATTGGGGCGAGCCTAGATAGCAAATAGGAAGGCGAGCTCGCCGATTTCCTCCGTGAGAATCGGGATATCTTTGCATGGTCCCCCAAGGACATGCCGGGTGTTCCGAAGGATTTCGCCGAGCACAAATTGCACGTGCGGGAGGATGCCAAACCAGTCAAGCAGCCCCTCCGCCGACTGTCAGAGGAGAAGAGAAGGATCGTAGGGGAGGAGATAGCCCGGCTCCTTGCAGCCGGCTTCATCATGGAAGTTTTCTTCCCCGAATGGCTCGCGAACCCGGTTCTCGTGCTGAAGAAGAATAACAAGTGGCGCATGTGTATAGATTACACGAGCCTCAACAAGGCCTGCCCAAAGGATCCCTTCGCTCTGCCCAGGATCGATCAAGTAATAGACTCCATAGCCGGATGCGAGCTGTTGAGCTTTTTGGATGCCTACTCGGGATACCACCAGATCAAGCTGAACCCGGATGACCAACTGAAAACCGCCTTCATCACGCCGTTTGGGGCCTTCTGCTACCTGACCATGACGTTCGGCTTGAGGAATGCCGGCGCCACGTTTCAGCGTTGCATGCAGAAGTGCCTCCTCACGCAGCTCGGCAAGAATGCCCACGTTTACGTGGATGATGTTGTGGTGAAAACGGAGAAGCGTGGCACCCTGCTGGAAGACTTGAAGGAGACATTCGAGAACCTGCGCCGGTTCCGAATCAAGCTCAACCCAGAGAAATGCGTGTTCGGAGTGCCAGCCGGCCAGCTCCTAGGCTTCCTGGTCTCTGAACGCGGCATAGAGTGCAACCCTGTGAAGATCAAAGCCATCGAGAGGATGGCGGTCCCAACCAAGCTCAGAGAGATTCAGAAGTTCACCGGGTGCCTGGCCTCTCTTAACCGCTTCATCAGCCGGCTCGGAGAAAAGGCTCTCCCCCTCTACCGCCTCATGAAGAAGAGCACTCACTTCGAGTGGAACGACCAGGCCGGCCAAGCCTTCCACGAGCTGAATAAAATGTTGTCCACGCCGCCTGTCTTGGCGGCACCGACTAAGAAGGAGCCCATGCTCCTATATATTGCCGCCACCAGCCGGGTGGTCAGCGCCGTCATTGTGGTCGAACGCCCCGAAGAAGGCCGAGCCCAGCCGGTGCAGAGACCAGTCTATTACCTGAGCGAGGTGTTGTCCACCTCGAAACAAAATTACCCGCACTATCAGAAGATGTGCTATGGCGTGTACTTCGCCGCCAAGAAGCTGAAGCCGTACTTTCAAGAGCACCCCATCACGGTCGTATGCACTGCCCCGCTTGCCGACATCATAGGCAGCTGGGATGCATCCGGCCGGGTGGCCAAATGGGCCATCGAGCTGGCCCCCTACACCATCTTCTACCAACCCCGCACCGCCATCAAGACGCAAGCGTTGGCCGACTTCCTTGTCGACTGGGCCGAGACCCAGTACTTACCACCGGCGCCCGACTCCACCCATTGGCGCATGCACTTTGACGGATCAAAGATGCGCACCGGCTTGGGAGCCGGCGTCGTCCTTACTTCTCCAAAGGGCGACAAGCTCAAATACACGCTGCAGATCCACTTCGCCGCCTCCAACAACATCACCGAGTACGAGGCACTCATACACGGGCTCCGGCTGGCCAAGGAGCTTGGTATTCGCCGGATCCTGTGCTATGGCGACTCGGATTTGGTGGTGCAGCAGTCTTCTGGCGATTGGGACGCCAAGGACGCAAACATGGCGAGCTACCGTTTCCTGGTACAGCAAATCAGTGGATACTTCGACGGATGTGAGTTCCTTCACGTGCCGCGGGCCGACAACGAGCCGGCTGACGCCCTGGCTCGAATAGGTTCCACGCGGCAAGCAATACCAGCCGGCGTCGCCCTGCAGCGCCTCCTCAAGCCTTCAATCAGGCCGTCTCCGGAGTCCGATTCCATTTTCGTGCCGCCTAACCCCGAGGGGGCCGGGTCCGGCTCGAAGAATCAAGCAGCCGGCCCGGGGACTTCAATATTCGGCTCGGGAACTGCGACAGCCGGCCCGGGGACTGCGGCAGCCAGCCCGGGGACTGCGGCAGCCGGCCCGGGGGCTGCTGTAGCCGGCCCGGGGACTTCTTCAGCACAGGAAGCGGCGGCCGACTCCAGCGCTGCACTGCCCAACCCACCCACCCTGGTGGCTCTGGCCACATTGGTGGCTGAGGAGGTCACCGCCCCATCATGGGCCCAAGCCATCCGCAACTTTCTGGTGAACCATGACCTGCCGGCTGACAAAAACGAAGCAAGACAAGTCCAGCGCCGGGCTGGAGCATACACAATCGTCAACAGAGAGCTTGTCAAGCGCAGCGCCACCGGAGTCTTGCAGCGATGCATCGAGCAGGAGAAAGGCATCGCGATCCTCAGGGATATACACCAAGGAGAATGCGGCCATCACGCCGCATCAAGATCACTGGTCGCCAAAGCCTTCCGCCACGGTTTCTTCTGGCCGACTGCTTTGGATGACGCCAAAGAGCTAGTCAAACACTGCAAAGGCTGCCAGCTTTTCAGCTCGCAGCAACACATGCCGGCTTCGGCACTCAAGACCATTCCCATCACCTGGCCCTTTGCCGTCTGGGGGTTGGATATGGTGGGCCCATTCAAGACGGCGCGCGGCGGCATGACTCATTTGCTCATCGCCGTTGACAAATTCACCAAGTGGATCGAGGCGAAGCCGATCAAGAAGCTGAATGGGCCGACTTCAGTGACGTTCATTGCAGATATAACAACCCGGTACGGCGTACCGCACAGCATCATCACCGACAACGGCACGAATTTTGCCAAAGGTGCCCTGGCACGGTTCTGCGCTGCGCAAGGTATCCGGCTGGACCTTGCGTCAGTCGCCCACCCACAGTCGAACGGCCAGGTGGAGCGGGCAAATGGCCTCATTCTGTCCGGCATCAAGCCTCGACTGGTCGTACCCCTGGAGCGTTCAGCCGGCTGCTGGCTCGATGAGCTGCCGGCTGTCCTATGGAGTCTGCGCACTACTCCCAACAGATCAACCGGCTTCACTCCCTTCTTCCTTGTATATGGTGCCGAGGCGGTCATCCCAACAGACATCGAGTTCGACTCGCCTCGGGTAACCATGTACACGGAAGCGGAAGCCAAAGAAGCACAAGAAGACGGCGTCGACCTGCTGGAAGAGGCCCGGCTGTTAGCCCTCAGCCGGTCCGCTATCTACCAGCAGGGTCTGCGCCGCTACCATAGCCGGAGGGTCCGCCCAAGATCCTTCCAGGAGGGCGACCTTGTGCTCCGGCTGATCCAGCGGACAGCCGGTCAGCACAAGCTCGCAGCCCCCTGGGAAGGCCCCTTCATCATCAGCAGAGCCTTGGGCAACGACGCCTACTACCTCATCGACGCGCAGAAGCCAAAGGCACGCAAGAGAGACGACTCCGGCAAGGAGTCGGAGCGACCGTGGAACACGAACCTCCTTCGAAAGTTTTACAGTTAAAGCGCAGTATGTGTCATACCCCCTTTTCTATTTAGTATGATACAGTAGGCTCCCCGAGAAAGACTCGGGGACTGCCACCCGTTGTTTTATGAATGAAAGTTATCATGCGTATGGTATTATCTTCTCATTTATTTTGTCCGATACCGGGTCCGACGAGTCGGCCCGGGGACTGGCCGACTAGAGTTATATCAAGAACCTTACCCGCAGTCAGACAAGTAATGTGTCGACACCCAGGCTTGGCTCTTGCCGAAATCGCAGCTCGAAGAACCGACTGTCCGACCGGCAAGAGCCACCAGCCGGAAAGGGTGCGCACATGAAAAACGGCTAGGGACCAAACAGGCTCGTATATATAACAAAAGCCGGCTCGCTGCCTCCCGCCGACCGACTACCAGAGTAGCCGGCCGGCCGGCTTACATTCAGTCTACTTCAAATCCAAGAAAACTCAAGTACTTGCCTTCCCAAAGAGGGAAGGTGGCAAAGGAAAGAGCCTAAGGACAAAAAGTACACTCGGATGAACGCCAACACATGCGCATATTAATATATTACACAAAAAGCCTCCAGAGAGGTCGACATTCAGCATCGTTCGATACACCCCCAGTGGGTGGAATTGCAGAAACTTAAACTTGTCCAAAAAGAAAGACAGGGACGAAACGAAAGGCAGTTCAAGCCGGCGGGGCCGCAGACGAGCTGGATTAGGTGGCGGAGGTAGTCGCGCCGGCTGAAGGAGCGGCCGACTGACGAACCTCGGCTTGATCGTCGCCTCCGGCAGAGGGCGCGCTCCCGCGTGGCTTGTTGCTAGTGGCACGGTCGGCTGGGGGACGGTTGGCCGCCCCACCAGTCGGCTCGGCGTCTTCGCTGTCCTCTTCCTCGTCGTCTTCGCCCTCGTCGCTAGAGGCGATCTCTTCCGTCGAGTCCTCGCCGTCCGCCGGGTTCAGCCCAAACCATTCCTCCGGCTGGGCGGCGCCATCGTCGTTAAGCTCCGGCGCGAAGACGCTGGTGTCGGTGCACTCGGCGATCGTCGAGGCGCGCTGCGCGATCGCCGGCCGCACCTCCTCCAGTTCGGCGTCGGCTTCCGACCGCCACGTCCGCAGCTGGTCCAGGCTTAGCCCTGGGTACCACGCGCGGACGAACTCCAGCGCGCGCCCGGCTCCAAGACGGGCCGCGGACGTCTTCCAGGCCTCGAAGCGGCCGACTGCGACCTCGAGCCAGTCGGCCGTCCGGCTTGGGGTCCGGGGAATTGCCTGGCCGGGCCAGAGCGCGGCCAGCATCGTCGCCCCGGCGCGTTGGAGTCGGCGGAGCAACCGGTGGGCCGGCTGCAGCCGCGCCTGGACGGCGATAAGCTGCTCCGACAATGTTCGGTTCGCATCCGGCGGAATCACGACCCCGGATTGACGGCGCTCCTCGCGGTAGGCTTCGATGGCTTGGGCCGCTAGGACAGACTGGCCGGGGAAGTACTCTGCGCAAGACAGCAAACACAAGTCAAAACAAAACCATAGGCGGCCGGCGATTGGAAGAAGAGCAAGGAAGACAGCCTATCGTCAATAAGATCCTCGACCCGGCCGAAGCCTTCTTCCAGTGCCCGGCGCGTCTCGGCCCAGCTCGCCTCCCTGGCCCCGAACTCCGCCCTCAGGGTAGCCTCATCGTCCTGCGCTTTTTGCAGGGCCGCCTTGTGGCTCTTCTCCTGGTCGGCCAGTTTCGTTGCCAGGCGGTCGCGCTCTTGAGCCAGATCAGCGTACTCGGCGTCCTTGGCACGAAGAGCAGCCTGCACCACGCCGAGTTCCCTCCGCAAGTCGGCGTTGGCCTCTGCATGAGCAAGAAATAAAGAGAAAAATCAGCAAAGGGAAAGTCATCAAGAAAGATCCGACCCGACTGCGCTGCAGTCGGCCCGGATCTCGGGGACTACACCCAGTGGGTGCGCTGTCGCGCCCCCACGAGAAGTTAACCATGACAAGACACTTACGCTGGCTGCTGGCGAGGTCTTCGGTCCTCCGGCTTAGCTCCCGAGCTTGGGAGTTGAAGGCGGCCGCACGAGAGTTGTGATAATCCTGAAGATCAGAAAAAACAGTCAACATAGTCGTCTAGTAAGATCCGACCCGACTGAGCTGCAGTCGGCCCGGATCTCGGGGACTACACCCAGTGGGTGCGCTAGCGCGCCCCCACGGAAAAAATTCAAAGGACCAGAGCGGTCAAGGAGTGAAGACTTACCCGGATTGCAGACCGCGTCGACAGAAACTCCTGAGTGAATTGCCTCAGGAGGCCGGCCTGCGCCTGCAACCGGCTCCGAACCTCTTGGGCCGCGACGTTCAGCTCGCCGCTCCCTCCGCTGGGAGTCCACCCGGACGTGGCGGAGCTGGCCGCCTCCAGGGCATCTGCCGTCCGCTCGGCTCCCGCGGCTCGGCGCGTGTCCGGCGGGGCCGTGCCCCCTCCGGCGGGCCGGTCCGCCGCCGGCTCGATCTCAAGGCCGGCTCCGGCCTCGGGTGTAGCCCGGGCCGGCTCCTCCGGCACCGCCGACGATCGGCCGCCTTCGCCTGCTCCGGCTGGCGCTGCCGGCGACGTCCTCTCGGCGGATCCCTCGACGACCTCGCCCCTCTGCACCGGCGGCTGCTCGGGGATAATCTCCTCCGCCGTGGGCAGAGGGACGTCCGGATCCAAGGTCTGGAGGGGAATGGCGAGCAGCGGAGTCTGGCTGCGCGCGCTTTCCACCTCCGCCTCCACGGCCGCCCGCTCCGATGGAGCCTCGGCCACCGCGCTCGCTCGCCCTGGCGCCGTTTGGGCGGCCTCTCGCTCCGCCGTCGCCCGCTCGGCCGCCTCCCTCTCTCGGTGCGCCTCGCGTGCGTTGCGCTGCGTGGCTGCGTCAAGTTCGGCGCGGGGGTCCACTCGGCGGGACCCTGAAGAGCCGGCGCCCGGCCCGACCACGGAGCCGGCTGGGCCTCTTTCGAGGGAGAGCGGCGCCCTGCTCAGGAAATCAGAAAACATTCAAGGAAAGAAAACTTCAGAATAACAAGCACGCAGGCGGCTACTAGACTTACGCGGAAACTGACGGGGGCTTCTTCACCGCCTTCCGGAAGCGGGCCGCCTTCGCCGCCGCCTCCTCGCGCTTCGTGGCCGCGGCGGAGGCCTTTGGTTTCTTCGGCCGGCTTCCGAAGAGCGGGAGCGCGGCCCGGCGTTTTCCCTTCCCACCGCCGGCAGTCGGCGCGGCGGACGAGCTCGCGCCGCGGCAGTCGGTTGCCGACTGGCGGCGAGGGAGTTCTCCGGTTTCAAAGTCGTCCGGCCAGTCGTTGAAGCTGGCCGAGAGCCCGGTGCCGCCGAGCTCGGCGGCACCCCCCGTGGCGGCGTCCTCCATGGCGACGGCGGAGAGATCCGGGTCGTCGGGGTCATCCACCGTGCGGTCCGGGCGTACTCACGGTCGAATCCGGCTGCCCCGGCTGGCAGCGGGAGGAGAGGATTCTGATAAAGGAAAAGAGAAAAATGGTCGCCTAGTCAGAAGCCGGCTATCCCAAGCCGGCAGACGACGAGAGGAAAAGCTTACCGCAGGCGGAGGCTGGGCGCGGGAGTACGGCGCCTTGCCGAATTGCCACTCGTCGGTGAGCTTCAAGTTGGCGACGTAGTTCGCCATCAGAGCCACCTCGGCGTGCGGCATCTCCCAGGTACTCAGCCGGCAGGGATCGAACCGGCCGCTCATCTGGCACATCATGTGCGGCCGGCTTTGGAGAGGCAAGATCCGGCGCTCGACGAAGGCGGTTACCAAGTCGGACGCAAGCAGACCCTACGATTGGATCATCACCCGAAGCCGGGAGATGGAAGCGTTCCCCGCTGGAGAAAGGGACTTCGACCGGTAGCCCCAGTTCCGCCGCTTCCCAGCCGGCGGGCCAGCTACGTAAGCCGACAGGTTGACGTAGTCGCCGTGCCGGGCGACGTTCTTGACGTAGAATAAGACTTTTGCCACAGCTTGACCAACTGGATCAGAGGAATGTGGGGGAAGGGGTTGTCGTCGCAGGCCCTCTTCATCGCGATGAAGGCGCCGCAGGGAGCCGGCACGCCGGCGGAGACGGTGCCGAGCTTGTTCTGGAACAGTTCGGCCCAGAGCTCCAGCGTCGGCAGCACCCCCAAGTACCCTTCGCAGAGCGTGACGAAGGCCGAGAGTTGGAGCACCGCGTTGGGCGTGACGTGGTGCGGTTGAAGATTGTAGAACTCGAGAAACGATCGCATGAAATTGCTCGCCGGGAAGCCGAAGCCCCGGAGGAAGTGCGTGCGGAAGACGACGCGCTCGCCTTCCTCCGGCGCCGGCGAGACCTCCTTCGCGGGCGCCAGGCGCACCTGCACGAGGTCGGCGGAGGGCAGACGCCGGGTCTGGCGGAGGAACTCGATGTGCTCGTCGTGGACGTTGGACCCGTCCCACGAGCTCGACAAGGCCAGCGACATGGCGACGTGGGAGGGCTACGGCGCGAAGCAGCGTCGAGCAAGAAGAAGAGCAGGAAGAAGAAGAGCAAGGGGGATGGGGAGCGGGGGAGCGAGCAGGCCCGTGCCTCTCCCCCTCCCCTCCTACTTGTAGGCACATGCGCCGGAGACGAGGAGGCGCGGCGTGGGGGATCGTGGGGATCAATCGCGCCCATCTCCCCCACGCTCGCGTTTATTACGCGCCTTGATGGCGCAGGGTAACGGCCGCGGGGAGGCGAGCAGCCCCCTCGGGCCACAGAAGATCTGCGCCCGGGCCGAGGCCGGGGAGTGGCGGGCCCGGACCTGCGGCGACGTCCCGTCGCGCGCGTGCGACGGCAGGATTTCCCCGCCACATGGCTCGTCGTGGGGCCCGCGGCCGGCCCGCGGGTCAACCACGGTCGCCCTAATAAAGAAAAGCGTTCTGAAGCCGGCCGCAACAACGCAGTCGGCCCCTCACGGTATGAAGCCGGCCTAGCTTCCCGTCCTTCCATCTGCCGTGAAGCTCGCCCGCCTTCGGGGACTACTGTCGGGGTAAATAGCCACGGGTTGCCCAGCCGGCTCCCCCTGGCCCCTCAGAAAAAATTGTGAGCCCGTCCGGCTCATAAGAAGACTTAAGACTTAGGCCAGCTCCCCCCTAGCCGGCTAACTTCCCAGCCGGCTTGGGGGGCGGCCCGCTCCTTCTACCCCCGCAAAGAAAACTGTAGAGGGCCGGCTACGACATGGCCAGCTGCGGCAGAGCCGGCTATGACTAGGCCGGCTATGGCACGGCCGGCTATCGCAGGGCCGGCTCCGACAAAGCAGTCAACGCCGTACCCGCGATGTACGCGCCCACCCTGCGATGACGAAGCGGGGCGTGGCTACAGTGGAGCCTGCCACCCCCAAGAATCCGGAGCATGCCTGGTACAGCGCGTCGTGCGGGCACCTGCGGCCCGCCGGCACTGTAGTCTCGGCGGCTCTGACGCCGTCCACGACGGGCCACCAGTGTGGCCCCCGAGGCGGTGGGCCCCTTCGGGCAGAGAGATGCCGAAGGCGGCCACCCCTCCTCTCAAGCCGGCAAGACGGAGGGCCGGCTTCTCGCAGCCGGCCTGCCGCCTTCCCCGAAGGGGACGCCCAAAAAGAAGACAAGGTGCGGCGGGGCTACAGTAATCGCCCGCCAAGGCGGCGTTACTGTAGCCACGCTTACCCCGACCAAGCCTGCGCCAACAAACACGGAGCAACAGTAACCGGCCGCCGACAAGGCCCTGGCCGGTGGGGCCGGCCTGTCGTCCCAGGAGCCGGCAGTCGGCGGGACCCACCAGCCGGCGGGCCCCAGAAGCCGGCGGAGAAGCCGGCGAACATAGTCACCGACAGCTGGGCCTCGCACCCAGTCGGATTACCATTGTACCCCCGGGGGGTAGGCCTATATAAACCCCCCGGTGCACCCATGCAAAGGGGGGAACTCTTTCTCTAGACATAGACACGTACAAGGAGAGGAGACGGGCTGTGCTAAGCTCTTCTTCCTCCTTCCTCCCCAAACAGCTCAAGGAGCATTGTAGCCACCTGTGAACTTAGTAACCATGCGGAGACCCCGCAGAGCAGCAGTAGGGGTGTTATCTCTCCGGAGAGCCCTGAAGCTGGGTAAGATTCGCCGGCGTGCATGCCTACGCCTCATCCCGTTTCCAGGCACCGGCGACGTTCTTTTGGCCCCCGCAATGATAAGCCACCCGTTGGCATATGTCGATCCTACCACCCGACAGCGAGAGTCACGGCCGTGCCTTTCGGAAACGGAAAAAACGCGTTTTCTGTTTTTTTTTCTTTCGCGAGAGTCACGGTTTTGCTTTCGCGAGAGTTACGGCCGTGCCTCTCGGAAAGGGAAAAACAAAACGTGTTTTCTGTTTTTTTTTCTTTCGCGAGAGTCACAGTTTTGCTTTCGCGAGAGACACGGTTGTTCTTTCGCGAGAGCCATGGCCATGCCTCTCAGAAAGGAAAAAACGTGTTTTCTGTTTTTTTCTTTCGCGAGAGTCACGGTTTTGCTTCTGCGAGAGGCAGGGTTGTGCTTTCGTGAGAATCACGGCCGTGCCTCTCGGAAACGAAAAAAACGTGTTTTCTGTTTTTTTCCTTTCAGGAGAGTACCGTTTTGCTTCCACAAGAGGCACGGATGTGATTTCGCGAGAGGCACGGGCGTGCCTCTTTCGGAAAGAGAAAAAAAACCATGCTCCCGGTTCGGTTTTTTTGCCCGGTTTTTTCATGAAAAAAAAGTTCGTCAAAACCTATCAACATGGGATCTAGTTTTGAAAATCTCGACGCGAGGAATCCAATGATGAAAATGGTTCGAAATTTGGACGCACGGTTTAAAAGATAAAACGTTTTGAATAAACGAATCTACGAAAAAAAGGGAAAACTCTCAGGTTGTGACAAGTGGCATGCTACAAGTGCGCCACTTGTCGCAACTTGGGAATTGAGTGTTTTTAGCAACGAGTACTCCTTAATTAGTGATTTCGACATACCACCATCCGCATTAGCAATTGCCAACAGCTACGAGCGTGCGCAGGAACATGAACATATGCTGATGGGATGGGAGCCGAGCTGATAACACGAAAAAATGTATAAAACTAACTTATGCTTACAAAATTGGCTCATGCGTATGAGAAAATTAACTACACACAATGGAATATATATTTTTTTCCTTACCGAAAAATAAAATTAGATGCAAACAATCAAAACATCTTTCCGAAAAGTAAAATTAGGTGCAAACAATCAAAAAATCTTTCCTAGAAATAAAACTAGGTGCAAACAATCAAAACATGTGTGCTCTACATGAAAAAAAAAATATACATTTGATTATTATTTTTCTTCTCTTTATGCCACAAACATAGTGATATTTCGGGTATAATGAGCAAGGTAGATCATGTAAAGAATAGCGATTTCATCAATTTAAAATTATTGCTGCAGGATAAGGTTTTAATTTTTTTTGTTATAAATATCATGAAATTAGATTTTGCTTGGTAAACATTTCTTATTCTATGCACGAAGGGTACAACTACAAGGGAGAAAATCCACACTAGCACTAGATACTCTATAACTATCAATCTATGTAAAAAACAATGCATATGTCTCTGTAACTACTATAATTGAAGATGAATAGATCGGATGTTTTTTTTAAAAAAATGTCTCTGTAACTACTCCGTCGTGTAATTACAAGCCACAAAATTTCTGGCACTACTAAACTTGAATTGGAAAATTAAGTTTAATAATTTTTCATATTCACGAATTATGCTATTAGTGCTTCTCCACCGTGTTGAAATGGTGGGCATGGACCTGTGTCTGGTCTTGAACCATTTTTTTAATTAAAATTGAGATATTTTTTCTCCCGTTACAACGCACGGGCTTGCTTGCTAGTATTTAAATAAATGCTGGATTTGTTAGGTTTTTTAAGAGGAAGATCCGTATTGCACTTTCAGTTCTGTACCAAGATCAACACAATGCACCTAACCAGCGCAGTTCATGCCCCCCGAAAAAAAGAAAAAAAACCAGCGCAGTTCATGGCAATATAGCCCAATGATTGTAACTCCATCCGCATGGACAAAATAGTACCTTGTACAGCCAACCTCGCCCAGTAACATGCATGCATGGCTGCCTGCTTCCATGGTTAGCTCGCATGGTTGATCTGCACGGCTAATTAAACATCATTAAAAATAACTAAGAAATGAGTTACTAGCTCCGTCCAAAACCAGTATGAGTGGACTAGGAAGAGTGTACTGTACAAAAGTCAAGCCCATCATTGGCAAATTTTGGTAAGAAAATGAGCTCATCGTAGACAATACATAGCTTTGGAAAAAATTTGTAGCACAACTTTATCTTGGATAAAGAAGGCCGTTCATCACTGAATTAATTGAACCAGATGTAACGCCCTCGATGCGGCTATGTCTCCCACGTGTCGAAGCACGACTTAGAGGCATAACCGCATTGAAAGCAATGTCGCAAGTGAGGTAATCTTCACACAACTCATGTAATGCATAAGGGAAAAGATACATAGTTGGCTTACAATCGCCACTTCACACAATTACATGAATAAAGCATTACAACATCCAAATACAAACAAGGTCCGACTACGAAACCAAAATAAAAGAAGAACCCCAAATGCGACAAGGTCCCCGATCGACCCCAACTGGGCTCCACTACTGATCAACTAGAACGAAACAACACAAAGGATAAGATCTTCATCGAGCTCCTCCTTGAGCTTGGTTGCGTCATCTGCACGGTCCAACGGCACCTGCAAGCTGGTTTTGAAAGTATCTGTGAGCCACGGGGACTCAGCAATCTCGCACCCTCGCGATCAAGACTATTTAAGCTTATGGGTAAGGTAAAGGTATGAGGTGGAGCTGCAGCAAGCGACTAGCATATATGGTGGCTAACATACGCAAATGAGAGCGAGAAGAGAAGGCAAAGCACGGTCGATAAAAGTATGATCAAGAAGTGATCCTAAAACAACCTACGTCAAGCATAACTCCAACACCGTGTTCACTTCCCGGACTCCGCTGGAAAGAGACCATCACGGTTACACACGCGGTTGATGCATTTTAATTAAGGTCAACTTCAGGTTTTCTACAACCGAACGTTAACAAATTCCCATCTGCCCATAACCGCGGGCACGGCTTTCGAAAGTTCAAAACCCTGCAGGGGAGTCCCAACTTAGCCCATCACAAGCTCTCACGGTCAACGAAGGATATTCCTTCTAGCGGGAAGACCCGATCAGACTCGGAATCCCGGTTACAAGACATTTCCACAAGTTAAAACCAATCCAGCAACACCGCCCGAATGTGCCGACAAATCCCGATAGGAGCTGCACATATCTCTTTCTTAGGGCACACTCAGATTGTCCTAGGTACGGGTAGGCCAGCCCAGAGTTGCCCCTGGTGGCCACGGCAGCTGACAGGTGGACCAACACTCAGAGGAGCACTGGCCCCGGGGGGGGGGGGGGTTAAAATAATGATGACCCTTGAGTCTGTAGAACCCAAGGGAAAGAAAAGGCTAGGTGGCAAATGGTAAAACCAATGTTGGGCATTGCTGGAGGAGTTTTATTCAAGGCGAACTGTCAAGGGGTTCCCATTATTACCCAACCGCGTAAGGAACGCAAAATCCGGGAACATAACACCGATATGACGGTAACTAGGGTGGCAAGAGTGGAACAAAACACCAGGCATAAGGCCGAGCCTTCCACCCTTTACCAAATATATAGATGCATTAATTAAATAAGATATATTGTGATATCCCAACAAGTAAACATGTTTCAACAAGGAACAACATCTCCATGTTCCAACAAGGAACAAACTTCAATCTTCACCTGCAACTAACAATGCTATAAGAGGGGCTGAGCAAAGCGGTAACATAGCCAAACAACGGTTTGCTAGGACAAGGTGGGTTAGAGGCTTGGTTCAACAATATGGGAGGCATGATAAGCAAGTGGTAGGTATCGCAGCATAGGCATAGCAAAAGAGCGAGCAACTAAGCAAGCAAAGATAGAAGTGATTTCGAGGGTATGATCATCTTGCCTGAGGTCTCGCAAGGAAGAAGAACGAGTCCATGAAGAAGACAAACGAACGTAGCCAACGGATCCTCACAAACGCAACGTTACCGGATCCAACCCGAAGAAGCAACACCGGAAAGAAGCACACAACATAGTAAACAACCACCACATAAGCATGGCATGATGCACAAACAATTATGATGTATGTCCGGTTTAATGAGGCATGGCATGGCAAAGTGCACAAACAATCCTACAAATTAAGTGGAGCTCAATATGCATCGGGGTGCATATTGCCAAAACACCACACAACGTATTTAGTTCGATCTTGTTTATGTACCCAATATTAAATGTTGAATAACATGGCAAGAGGGTGAAGCAAAGTAAAACTACCTATCTAGTCAAGTTTAAATGAGGCCGGAAGCAACGAACAACAATTCTGGAAACTCCTCATATGCATATATTAGGTTTGGTACTGTTCTGCCCTAAACATAATTTTAGAGTTGCTAAACATGCAATGTAAGGCCACCATGTTAAACTAGGCATTTTTCCACCCCATTTACATATAAAGTTTATTAAATTTCGAGTTACGGATATTTAGTTATGAATTAAATCATTTTAACATGGCATAGGAGAAAATTTAAACAAACAACATTTTAAATATTTTAAACATAGATGAAAGTGGCATATTATTAATCTACACAAAATTCTGAGCAAGTTTCATATTGAGTTTGTTTAATTCCGATGCACGGTTAATGAGTAATTATATGCATGAAGGCTAGGGACTTTTCTATAAAACTGGCAGCCTCTGGAATAATAACTAAATCGCAGAACTAAAAAAAATAGATATCGGGCCGAATCCGGCTAGCCCAATAGAGGAAAAGCCAGGGTGCTGCTCACATTGGGCCTTGAGGCCTGTGTGTGGCTGGGGCGAAGAGGGAGCTGGGCCTTGTGCAAGAAGTGGCCCAGGCGGCCGCTGGAGCTGGGCCAGGGGCGCTGGCTGCGATGGCCCAGGTGCTGGCGTGGGGGCTGCTGGGCCTTAGAGCCCAGATAGCAGCCACTCGCGGGCGAGGCGCAGTCAATGCGGGCATCGACCGTGTCTTCCTCCTCTCGATCAGAGGCGCAACAGGACCTGGAGGCGGCAAAGTGCAGTCGGGGGCGGTCTCCAGGGCACGGGGAGGCAACGTGGGGAAATGGCGGGGACCAAGGCGAAGCAGGGGGAGGTCCGGCAGCGACAGGGATGGCCGGGACCCAACAGATACGAGGCCAGGGCGGCTTGGGATGGGGACGAGACGGGCAGCGCTTGAAGCTTCGGCCATGGCTCCTGTGAAGGATTCAGAGAGAGGGGGAGAACTACGTGAGGGAGAAAACAGATGGAGGGAGGAGAAATAAGGGGAGGCGTGGTCTGGCTTGGCGGAGGTGGTCGGAGGCTGCGGTTTGTGGTGGTCACCGTGTAGGAGCGGGACGAGGCGCGACCCTGGTCTCCTGGACGAAGCAGAGGAGGAGGCGCAGACGTGACGGCGCTTGTCGAGGCGGAGGAGGCTTTCGGGAAGGCGCGGGGCAACGAGAAGGAGGCCGCAGGTGAGGGAGGCGCTCGGCAGGAGGCGAGGCAAGCAGCGGCGACGGGGACGGCCATGGATGCTCCTGCGTGCTTCCTAGAAAAGACATGGAGCAGGTGAGAGAGGGAAATAGAGGGAAAGGGAGCAGAGGAAGCGAAGGAGAAGCAGAAGCGGGGAGGAACCGTGATCGGAGTTGGGGACGAGGTGAAGCAGCGGTGGTCTCTGGCGAGGTGGGTCGAAGGCGGAGGACTCAGGGCAGGAGCTCGGGCAGGAGGGGTGGATCAAGGAGGGGGTGGATTTGGTTGGCTGGTGCGTGAAATCGAGGAGGGGATGGATCCCGAAAAGGATTTGGTGGAGTGGCGGCGGCGATGGGACAACCCCTAGAAATTTGGGATTTGGTCTAGGGTTAGACTAGCTATATATGGTAGGTGGGTTAGACTTAGGGGTATATCGTCCCTCCGATCGCAATCGAACGATCGCGAATAAAATAGCTAGGAAGTTCAAATAAGAAAACGGTGACGTTTTGTAGACGTTTGGGGATGATCCGGACACAACGGTGGCGACAGTCCGGATCGGGTCCGGGACAATTTTGGACGCGCACGTGAGGGGTTCGATGCACTGTGCAGAGAGGGTTTCGGACCGAGCGGTCGCATCGGACAACTCCGGAAGCGAAGAGGGGAAGGAGGATGGACTAGGTGGGCTGCAGGTGGGTTGTGAAAAATGGGTTGGACTGAGATGAGAGGGGAGGAGTGCAGCCCGGCAACTGTTTCCGGAGACCGAAAACATCCGACGTTTGACCGGCTATATTGCCGCTATAGTTTAACGGTTGGGCTATCAGACGAACTCTGAATGCGATGAAACTTGAGAGACGGTCTATCTACACTATAATAAGGCCACACGCCAACTTTCATCCCATTCCGAGAACATTTTCCGGCCACTTATAAAATAATATTTCGGACATGCCGCGGGCGCGTGCAAGTGTGCCTGGGTTCAGAACGGACAACAGGCGGAACGAGGAGACCGGGACGGATGCAAGTTTTGAAAACATGATGATGCAATGCAGATGATGACATGATGAAATGCAACACGCAAGCAAAAGACATGGCAACAACAGCGAATAACTGGAAGACACCTGGCACATCGGTCACGGGGCGTTAAACCAGAGCTAGACGTGCTCTCGTGTAACGACCCACCGCGGCCCTTGCGTCACCCCTGGAGCGACTCGGGGGCGATTAGGGATCCGCCGCCCAGCCACCCCTTCCATCCTCGCTGTCACCGGAGACGGTCGCCAAGAAAGCCCGCGCAGGCGTCGGGGATCTCGGCGCTTGGATCGATCTCATCGGCCTGCGGACCAGATCGCATCGAAGGCCTGCGGTTCCTAGGGCGGCGACCCTGCCAGCGAGACGGCGTCGTCCGGCGGCTGGCGACGTTCGTAGGAGATGCTGGCCAGTGTGCTCGGCCGCGCGGGCGGCGGGTCGCTGGTGGAGTTCGGCTACGTCGCGACGCTCTATTGCGTCAGATCTGGAGGTTCCCCTCTGTTCTGCTTCCTCGCTCGACGTCCCGGTGGCTGGCGTCTGCTGGCTACAATAATGGTGAGTTTTGGTGGTGTACTTGGGTCCCAGGGGTAGCTAGTACGTACTGGCACAACACGAACTCGGCTTGTTTAGGGGGTGTTTGGTTAAGAAGTCTTAGGACTTTTTCTAGTCCCAGGGACTAATCAAAAAAGACTCTCTAGTAGAGTTTTTTTCTAGTCCCTGTAGAAAAAGTCCCTCCCGTTTGATTCCTAAAGACTTTTTAGGAATCTTTTCTAGTCTCTGAGACTAAAAAGTCTCTGAACCAAACACCCCGTTAATCATTCTCGTTAACTCAACAGAGCAGGAGGAGAAAGTCGTCGTCCCTGGGGCGGGACGGAATTCTCTACTGTATTTGTCTAACGGGGAAGATTGCTTGCCGCGCCGATCGCCGTGTCAGAGCTCGGAAACCTTCCGTGCGTTCAAAGCCTGCGTGCGTATGGCCGGCTTATGACTTTACGGACTGCAGAGCATGCATGAGGCCGTCCCGTCGTTGGCTGAGCGATCTCATCTCGATCGGGACGAGTGGCAAATGGCATCCCTTCTTGTTCTGACCAAGATCAAGATGGATTGAAATAAGCAGGAGTGAGGATGGAGCAAAGCAGTGTTGCTCTGCTTTTGCTTAGTATCGCAAGTTGTTAATGACCCTGCTGATTGATTTTCAGTAGCACCAAGGAAAGCAGGTAAGGGCCATTTAGACCCGAGACCTGTGGCAGGCATTTGGGCGGGTCGCAAACCTCGCCGATGCTCCAGCTAGCCTGGTCAGTGTACGGGCTACAAAGGCAGGCTGAGCTAATAACAAGCAAATTAGGTGTTTTTCACAACTCAAATGTATGTTCTTTCCCACAAAAAATGTGATTTTTTTTGTCTTTTACCCTGAAAGAAGTGGCTCACTGTATTGCATTAGATCAAGTGTCTGCCTATCCCTCAACAGAACTGCTGAAATATGGGATGGGATTTAGGCCCATCTATCAATTTCTGAAAATCTCTAAGGGCCCATATGGGTTTAGTTGACACTAGGTGAAGTTTAGTCCCACCCCAAAAATTCGAGAGGAGTTGGACGTCCTTATAAGGCTTTCTTTTCCGCATGCTATTGGAGCTTGAGAATAGAAGAGGCCCTCGCGCACTCCTCCGCCGCCGCCCGCGCCGCGGGAATGAGCCGAGCCAAGCTTATAGCTACACGCTTATTTTTGCCGGCCAGTAACGGAGAGTTTTTGAACAGCTGGGCCACAATCTGAGACGTCGGATCGTGGGCTGTCACCGACTCGGACGTGGGTCAAACCCACATCTCTCCACGTGGCCGCACCTATATAAGTGTCAGGCGTCTCCTAACCCTAGCCGCCACGAACAAATATCTGCTCCACGCGAATCGCCCACCGTCGCTCCTTTGCTGCTGCTGCCGCCGGTGACTCCATCCTATTCGCCCATCTCGTACACGGTCGACGGGAGAGTAGGTCTCCGAAACCCCGCCTCTCCGGATCCTGTATGGGAGATGGGCGAATAGGTTTTTGGGACGCGACTGCTCGCTGTTCGTCTACATCATCTACGTCCACATCATCTTCATCGCCACCACATCTCAGTCCAATGCCGACCGTCTCGCCGCCGAGAAGCTCAAGGCCGACAAGAAGGCCACCGAGGATGCCGCTGCTGCCACCGCCGCCGCGGCTTCTGCCTGGCCTACAGGAGGGTATAACACGTTTATCCCGCTCATGTTTATTTTCGTATTAACAGTATTAGCATTATGTGTAAATGTATCTACTGTTTGCATTGTACGTGCTTGTCTAGATCAGAACCAGTATGTCGTTAATTCTATCAATGTCATGCTAGTGATTTATTTATGGATTAAATTAGTCAAAAAATTGTCTATTTACTTAGCAAAAACTGCATACCAGGCTGAATCAATATCCTTCTATCCCTACACCACTACAGCCAACAAGAAAACAACGCGGTGCTTTCTGAAGATGGCATGAGAGCATGGAGCATGGGATTGCTGGAGCTGCAGGGCCTAGCAGCAAGCGACGAGGTGCAGGGAGATTAAGCAGCTGCATGACTGCGTCCCATGAGGGTCAGACATGGTGGCACGTGCCAGTGAATGCATGATCTCATTCCGGAACTCCATTGGTAATTCCTGATGCCTCATATGCCTATATATATATATATATATATATATATATATATATATATATATATATATATATATATATATATATTCAAATCTTGGAGGCACACAACGTACAGTGCATGAAATGAGGCTAACTGATTCTAAGACGGAGAAGTGAACGATTCCTTCTTTGCTTTCCTTAGGCAAGGAAGCCTTGCTCCTTATAAAAGGTTTGGATCGTAGGAAGTGACATAAGGCCATCGGTCCTCCGGTAGGTCAGTAGTGAAATATCTCTTGGTAATGAGTTTAGTCCTTAGGTAGCTCACTGTATATGAGAGCTTTTATCAGTTCTTTAGATAAGTGATGAGTTTTCTTATTTTTTAAGAGGAAGATATGTATTGCACTTCCAGTTACGTACAAGATCAACATGATGCACCTAACCAACATAGTTCATGAAAATAGAGCCCAATGTTATCACTCCGTCCTCATGGAGAAAATGGGAGCTTGTGCACCCAATCTCAACTAGTAAGATGCATGTATGGCTGCTTGCATCAATGGTTAGCAACTCACATAGTCATTTGCATGTCTAATTAAACATCAGTAAAAACAACTAAGAAATGAGTTGCTAGGTTCATCCAAAACTAGTCCAGTCAGTGAACTAGGAAGAGCGTGTACTATAGAAAAGTTGGGCCCAACAACGTAGATGACCCCACTTATCATCGAGGTGTATGGCCTGTTTGGCAAGCTTTAGGACCCTTTTTCAAGAAACCGTCGTGGTATCTTTCTCAAAGTTTGGTAAGCAAATGAACTTGTGATAGACAATGCATACTGTGGAAAAATGTGGAGCACAACTTTGCCTTTAACAAATGGGTGTTCATCTTTGAGTTCATTAGTGGAACCATCCAATGATACAAAAGCTAACTACATAAGTTTATGACAAAGGAAAAATTGATAACATTGGGTTGAAAGACATAACAACATCCTTACAACTCCCAAACGTGTAACAAAAGCGCCCATCGGTCTATAGAAAGAAATATGACACTAGTCGGATCAATCGGAATGTAAGCAAAGAACTCCCACATAAATCAGTTTCTCGTAAGACGATCTTGATTTGGGTATTAACACATTACTAAACTTTTGTTATAGTTTTTCCTAAGATTGTTTTCATAAAATTTACCAAGAAAATATTATTAAAAGGTTCAAGAATTTTATTTTTTTCTCAAATATAAGAATATCGGTATATTTTTAAAAAATGAAGAATTTGAAAAAAATCTACTCGTCTTTTATAAAAATGATCACGTATTTTTGAAAAATATTCTCATTTTTTGTGTTTATTTCATAAAAAGCTCATCAATTCTAAAGAATGTTCACATATTTTAAAAATAGTTTTGTGTATTTTGAAAAATGTTCTGCATTTTCAAAAAAATATCACGAACTTTAGAAAATTGTCTCTAAATTTTGAAAATGGTCGTCTAACTCCAAAAATGTTCAATTGTTTTTGAGAAAATCGACACACAAACAGAAGGCAGAGTGCCCAGACGAATACGTGTATTGTTTTGAGAAATCATAGAGGAATACGTACGAGAATCAGCAGTGGCCGCCCAGGAAACTAGTTTTTTTAGACAACCCAGGAAAGTAGGTAAGGGCCGCACACCTCGCCAGAGGAACCAGCCCAGTCAAGTGCGTACAGGCCACAAGGCAGGCCGGGCTAAAAACAAGCAAATGTGTGGTTTTTTCAAAGAGGAAAGTATAGTTTTCCCCTTAAATCCTTCCTCATGGATCAGTATTCCCCTAAACTCTAAAACTAGATTTATTTAACCCCTGAATTCTACAAAACCGGATAAATGTGGCTAGGTGTGGTTTTGGGGAGGATTTAGGGCGGTTTTACAGCTAGGTTGCTGACTTCAAAAATCTCCACATACCTTCCCGCACAGCGCCACTGTGCTGCCCATCGGAATTGATCGCCGGTCAATCGAAGCACCAGCCCAATGGATGCAATGAAGCTACCGCCCTCGGAATCGAGGACTTAGTAGCCGCACCACCGCCGTAGTCCTCGAGAACCCAGAGGTCCACGCACAGGTGGCATCAGACGCCCCTAGCAACCCGTCCGCAACGGGCAGGTGCAAGTGCTCCTTGCAGGTGACGACCGGAGGAGGGTAGGAGGCACCAGCCAGAATGTCTCGGCCGCCGTGTCGAACGCCGCCATCTAACCAGTGAGACCGGCCTTCATGTGCTCCAGCAAGTACAGGTGCCGTGAGGAGCGGCTGAGGTGATCAGGTTTTAGAGTCTGGCCTTTATAGATCACTCATGTCACAACTTTGCAGGAGAAATAAAATTACATCAAAGTACACAAATTAAACCAAATAATTTCACTCGAATGGATAGCCTCTTGTCATCGCCCCCGCCAAAACTCCGCTTCAGCATCTTTATCCTTCATGAGAAGGATCTGAACATCTGAAAGGCAAAGTTGCCATTCCGCCAGAGAGCTCATTAAAGATCTAGAAGTCCATCTCTGGGTTGTTCTGGAAGCAGATCGGGGTCGCCGGAAGAGACGGCGGTGCGGCCGGCGTTGCATCTGAAAGAAGAAGGTTTTGAACATAAGTTGTTAGAATTCAGAAGTACGGGCGTGATGTGAGTGGTCTGAAGGTCGGATGCTTACTCTGCAGCATTGGAAGGTTATTGTTGTTGTGGCTGGCGTGGACGAGCATAGCGGCGGGCTCGGCCTCCTAAGGTTCTCCAGCTGCTCGAACGCCTCCACGTACAGTTGCTGCACATACGTCCTCTCCGCTCTGGCCAGCTGCTGCGGCGCGCACTGACATCGACGAACTCGATCTTGACCAGCTGGCAGATGGAACTGGCGTACACGATGCGCCGTGTTGCCGGGCGTACGCGTACACTTGTCATGCATGGAGGAAGGAGGGCGCGGAGAGGGGAGCCGGCATGGCGGCGTTGCGCGCGGAGACTGCGGGGATTTTTGACAGCAAGCGTGCATAACCACCCTAACTCCTCCTGAAAACCACCCAGGGCCACATTCACCCGGTTTTGCAGAGTTTTTTGGGGGGTTGGGGGGGGGGGGGGGGGGGGGATTAATCTGGTTTTAGACTTTAAGGGGATGTTGATCCATGAGAAAGGATTTGAAGGGGAAAACTATACTTTCCTCTTTCTCAAAAAGAAACAGGGGAATAACCGTTACCAAAAAAGGAGCTAAAAATACGAGTACTTTTTTCACTCATTGCATCTACCTATCTCTCTACTACGCTGGCTCCTTCGTCTCAGCCCACCATTACACCATGGCATGTTTCAACTCGAGCCAATCTTCTTCGATCATGGTCGATCAAATATCATCACGCCGCTTTGTAAAGGTGGCACGAGAACATGGAATATGGGATGGCTAGAGCATTAGGGCATGGCGGTAAGGGACGCGGTGACGAAAGGCTAAGCTGATGTTGTTGTGCCTGAGAGGAACATCGAAGATGATAGCGCGCACGGGAGAATACATGTTGCAATTCCGATGATTAATTGTTAGTTCCTGATGCCTCATATGCCTATATATACCAAATCCATATCCATGGTGTGTAGAGACACAACAAACAACATATGAAATGAGACTACGCGGTTATAAGACGGAGAAGTGGGTAGGATGAAAAACAAACTATTCCACCTTTCCTTAGGGGAGGCATACTCCTTATGAAAGGTCTAAATGGTATGGAGTGACACAAAGCCATCGGTTCTCCGGTAGACGAGTAGCAAAATATGTCTTGGTAATGAGTCTAGTCCTCGGGTAGGTTAGTGGATATAGGAGCTTTATCAATTCTATCCCTAATAATAAAGGGGCTATCGCTTCTTCTTCCCTAATTTTCGTCCATAGTCCGTCCGTGTGTTCCGTATATCGCCCATACACGGTCGCTCGTGTGGGCCTCAGCACAAGCCGTCCATCCTCGGCGTCCTAAAAATTTGAATAGATAGTCCCACGTCGTTTTCGCTTGTACACAATCCCACCAGTTGAAATATGTTGATCGAGTTGGAAACAACAAGCGGCCTCGAAAGGGGTTGGTAAACAAAATGTTCTTGAGACCCAACCTTGATGAGAGGCGGTCGACGCCGTCCCAGGACATGGCCAGCAGAGAAGTGAGAGGGTGAGGAGAGTGACGAGACGAGAAGCATCGGCGGCGCGCTAAGGTGGCCACGGAGGTCTGTGTAGGGCCGGCAACGAGGTGACGAGCTGCAGCTCACGTCCGTGGCAGACACAGGGCTGGTTGTAGCCGAAGGATGGTGTAGGGGATGTGTGGCGGCGCAGAAGGGATCGAGAGAAGAGAAGAGGAAGGGATCGGTACTTCGGGTAGGCACGACAGACTAGGGTTAGTTAAGGGAAAATGTGAGATGAGCCTCAGCTAGGCAAGTGGGCCATAGCTTCAAGAGGACAGGAATAAGAATACTCCAGGAGACCACCACATCATGCACACATATCAAGGGAGCAACTAGTTAACGAGCGCTCCTTCGAGAGCCTCGCAACGATCAGCGCCACTTGGCGTGCTCTCAGCCATTCGCCACGCGTCGCGCTCTAGACGCTCCCTTCGGATTTTGTTTTTTATTTAATTTTTTCGCACACGTTTTCGGCTTTTTAATCATTTTTTTTCTGGTTTTTTTCGACGTTCTGGTTTTCTCCCGGTCTTCCTTAGCTTTTCGATAAAAAAAATTCGAAACAAAATTTTTGTGTGTGAAAAAATGGGTTCTTTTTTCCGCGAAAGTCACGGTTTTTTTTCCGCGAGAGGCACGGTTGTGCTTTAGCGAGTGTCGGGGTAAATAGCCACGGGTAGCCCAGCCGGCTCCCCCTGGCCCCTCAGAAAAAATTGTGAGCCCGTCCGGCTCATAAGAAGACTTAAGACTTAGGCCAGCTCCCCCCTAGCCGGCTAACTTCCCAGCCGGCTTGGGGGGCGGCCCGCTCCTTCTACCCCCGCAAAGAAAACTGTAGAGGGCCGGCTACGACATGGCCAGCTGCGGCAGAGCCGGCTATGACTAGGCCGGCTATGGCACGGCCGGCTATCGCAGGGCCGGCTCCGACAAAGCAGTCAACGCCGTACCCGCGATGTACGCGCTCACCCTACGATGACGAAGCGGGGCGTGGCTACAGTGGAGCCTGCCACCCCCAAGAATCCGGAGCATGCCTGGTACAGCGCGTCGTGCGGGCACCTGCGGCCCGCCCGGCGCGGCATTGTAGTCTCGGCGGCTCTGACGCCGTCCACGACGGGCCACCAGTGTGGCCCCCCGAGGCGGTGGGCCCCTTCGGGCAGAGAGATGCCGAAGGCGGCCACCCCTCCTCTCAAGCCGACAAGACGGAGGGCCGGCTTCTCGTAGCCGGCCTGCCGCCTTCCCCGAAGGGGACGCCCAAAAAGAAGACAAGGTGCGGCGGGGCTACAGTAATCGCCCGCCAAGGCGGCGTTACTGTAGCCACGCTTACCCCGACCAAGCCTGCGCCAACAAACACGGAGCAACAGTAACCGGCCGCCGACAAGGCCCTGGCCGGTGGGGCCGGCCTGTCGTCCCAGGAGCCGGCAGTCGGCGGGACCCACCAGCCGGCGGGCCCCAGAAGCCGGCGGAGAAGCCGGCGAACATAGTCACCGACAGCTGGGCCTCGCACCAAGTCGGATTACCATTGTACCCCCGGGGGGTAGGCCTATATAAACCCCCCGGTGCACCCATGCAAAGGTGGAACTCTTTCTCTAGACATAGACACGTACAAGGAGAGGAGACGGGCTGTGCTAAGCTCTTCTTCCTCCTTCCTCCCCAAACAGCTCAAGGAGCATTGTAGCCACCTGTGAACTTAGTAACCATGCGGAGACCCCGCAGAGCAGCAGTAGGGGTGTTATCTCCCCGGAGAGCCCTGAAGCTGGGTAAGATTCGCCGGCGTGCATGCCTACGCCTCATCCCGTTTCCAGGCACCGGCGACGTTCTTTTGGTGTAACACCCTCGATGCGACTATATCTCCCACGTGTCGAGGCACGACTTAGAGGCATAATCGCATTGAAGGCATATGTCGCAAGTGAGGCAATCTTCACACAACCCATGTACATATAAATATAAAGGGGGAATAATAATAATAGTCGGCTTACACTCGCCACGTCACATCAAGGTACATAAATAGCATTCATCATACAAACACTCATGGCCCGACTACGGCGCCAAAATAGAAAAGACTCCCCAACATGCGACTAAACCCTGAATCGAACCCCGAGCAGGCACCACTACTGATCATCAGGAAAAGAAACATAGTATCGCTGAGAGTCCTCGTCGTACTCCCACTTCAGCTCGAACGCGCCATCCGGAGGAGTATCATCGGTCCCTGCATCTGGTGATATAGTAATATGTGAGCCACAAGGACTCAGCAATCCCGCACCCTCGCGATCAAGACTATTTAAGCTAAATAGGTAAGGAAGGGGTAATGTGAGTGGAGCTGCAGCAAGCGACTAGCATATATGGTGGCTAACTTATTCGCAAAAGAGAGCGAGAAGAGAAGGCAAGGCACGAGCGGTAACTAAAACGAGCAGACTACGCAAGCATAACTCCAACGCCGTGTCCACTTCCCGGACTCCGCCGAGAAGAGGCCATCACGGCAACACACGCAGTTGTTTCATTTTTAATTAATTAAGTTCAAGTTATCTACAACCGGACATTAACAAATTCCCATCTGCCCATAACCGCAGGCACGGCTTTCGAAAGATCAATCCCTGCAGGGGGGTCCCAACTTAGCCCATAACAAGCTCTCATGGTCAACGAAGGAATAGACCTCCACCCAGGACCCACCGATCAGACTCGGTATCCCGGTACAACAAGATGATTCGACAGGTCAAAACTAGTCCAGCAACACCGCCCGAATGTGCCGACAAATCCCGATAGGAGCTGCACATATCTCTTTCTCAGGGCACACTCAGATGAGCCAGACGTCGGGTAGGCCAGCCCAGGGTTGCCCCTGGTAGCCCCGGACATCGCTCAGAGGGACCAACACTCAGAGGAGCACTGGCCCGTGGGGGCTAAAAACAAAGATGACCCTCGGGCTCCGGAAACCCAAGGGAAAGAAAAGGGGGGGTAGGTGGCAAATGGTAAAACCAAAGTTGGGCATTGCTGGAAAAGCTTTAATCAAGGCGAACTATCAAGGGGTTCCCATTATAGCCCAACCGCGTAAGGGACGCAACAAACCGGGAACATAACACCGATATGACGGAAACTAGGGCGGCAAGAGTGGAACAAAACACTAGGCGAGAGGCCGAGCCTTCCACCCTTTACCAAGTATATAGATGAGTAAAGTTAACATAGCAATATAATGATATCCCAACAAGTAAATAAAGGTTCCAATAAGGAACGGCTCCAATCTTCACCTGCAACTATCAACGCTAAAAGAAGGGCTGAGCAAAGCGGTAACATAGCCAATCAATGGTTTGCTAGGACAAAGGTGGGTTAGAGGCTCAATCATGGCAATTGGGAGGCTGACAAGCAAGTGGTAGGCATTGTAGCATTGGCAAAGCAAAAGAGCGAGCAAACTAGCATAGCAAAGATAGTAGTGATTTCAAGGGTGTGATCATCTTGCCTGCACAATTGTCAGAATTGACTGGATCCTCAAAAGCAAACTCAACGGGCTCCTCGTTAGCGAACTCGTCTCCCGGCTCTACCCAACAACACAAACAAGCAACAAAGATACAATCAACCACGTGCAAGGGCAACCAATAAGATGCACGATGATATGCTATGCGGGATGCGATGCGGGATGCAAGAATGCAACATGTAACAGGAAATGCATGAACCTGGCCTCAACCTGGAAATCCAAGTGTGCCACTGGATAGAGGGGAAGAAATCCCCTGAAAACGATATAAAGATCATGGCAATCGGAGCTACGGTTAAGAAATGGCAAGCGTTTTACTAAACGAACCGATCTGCGATTTACAGCAAGATGCCTCCTAAATGCAACAAAATGAACATGCTACAGCCACCCAACATGAAAACAAATTGCATGGCAGTGATGTACTCATCAAGCTTAACAAATCATCATGACTGAGGCATAGGCAAATTCATCCATTAAGGGCTTCAAACAAGCATGGCAAAACTGAATAAGCAAAACAGATTTCAGACTTAGCGAAAATAACGCTAGTCTGAAATTTCAGACCACGATGCTCTCTTTGGAGCAGCAAAACAACATGAAGGAAAACCTGAACATGGCAAGTAAGAGCATGGCATGGAGCTACTCAACAAGCTTAACAAAACACCCAAAATGACCTGGGGCCAAAAGGGTTCACAAAATACTCTACCGAGCACACGAACATCGATGAAACACAATCAGTTTTCAGACTTAGTGAAAACTGGGACATGCTGAAATAATAACTCACGGAGGCATATAAACGAGCTCGATGCTCTCACTACGGTGCAAGTCATGGCAAGGTAAGCATATATCCATAAAGAAGGCACAAAATGCTAGCTAGACATGGCAATAACAATGGCATAGCATGCATGGATCACTAGCAATCACTCCGGCAAAATCGCAAAAGAGTTAACGATCTGCCCAAAACAGCAACTATCCAAAAGTTGAGCTCGATTGAGTCAACCTAGGGGGCTCCAACATAACAAGTAAAGACATGGATGGATTAAGCACAACAAGCCTAACAAATCACACTTACTGATCATTCTCAAAAGAGGCACGGATCACTAGGAAACAAGCCGGACATATAGCATCGTGAACTAAAACGGCTCAGACTTAGTGAAAATCACTAAGTCCCTGAAATCTGTAATCTCAGGTAGCCCTCTTCGCAAGCTTGCACAAGACAACACACACATCCTAAAAATACATGGAAGGAACCTATGGAAATAAGACAACATGCTTAACAATTCATCCCAAAGGGGCACAGGCATAACATGCACGGATTAAATATGGCAAAAATGACAAAAGTGCATGTTGGATTAACGGATCTGCAATTTAACTCAACATGCCTCCTTCCAACACCATTTTGGGCAGCAAGATGACCTCAAATGCAAATGATGCAATGGAATGAAATGATGTGCTCGTCGAGACGAAGAATGTGACATATCATACACCCGAAACGGAGCTACGGATGCAAAGTTACGGGGCCTCGAACAGGAGCATATGGAGTAAAAAATCCTGGGACTTAGAAAAAATAGCACCCTAGGGTTTACTGTAGCATCCGCGGATCTGGATCGGGGCGCGCCTCCCGAGGCTGGATCCAGCGAGGTCGCTCGCCGGCGACGAAGGGCGGTGGCGGCCGGCGTCTTGCCGGACGTAGGGGAGGCGAGGCCGACTCCGGGCGGCGACCACCGGAGCGGCGGAGGCGGCGGCGTCGCGGCGCGCGGCCGGGAGGAGGCGCGGCGAGCTGCGGAGATGCGGGGCGGCGCGGCGGAGATGCGGGGCCGCGGCGGCGCGGCGAGCTCCAGCGCCGGCGGCGGTCGGCGTCGGGGAAGACGAAGCGAGGCGGCGGCGGGGAGAGTGGCCCGGTCGGGCGAGGAGGCGGGCTCCCCGCGGGCTCGGGCGGGCCGGCGCGGCGGCGGCGATGTGGGCGCCCGCCCGGGACACGTGGCGGCGTCTGATAGGCTGGCGGCGGCGGGGCGGATGCGTCCGGCCGGATTCGGACGTGCCTGGCCGGGTGCGGGGGCGATTTAGGGTTTCGGGGAGGAAGAGAGATCCGAAAAACGGGGGGTTGTATATATAGGCATAGAGGGAGCTAGGAGAGTCCAAATGAGGTGCGGTTTTCGCCTACACGATCGTGATCGAACGACCGAGACGATGGAGCTGAGTTTGGTGGGTTTTGGGCCAAATTGGAGGGGTGTTGGGCTGCACACACACGAGGCCTTTTCGGTCCCTCGGTTAACCGTTGGAGTATCAAACGAAGTCCAAATGACCCGAAACTTGACAGGCAGTCTACCGGTAGTAAACCAAGGCCGCATGGCAAGTCTCGGCTCAATCCGGAAATGTTTAATCCCCACACACGAAAGAAAGCTAGAAATGGCCACCGGAGGAGAACGAAGCGCCGGAATGCGAAATGGACAACGGGAAAAATGCTCGAATGCATGAGACGAACATGTATGCGAATGCAATGCACATGACGACATGATATGAGATGCACGAAAACAAAAACAACACACGGAGACAAAGACCCGACCCGAGAATTAAATATAACTTAATGCCGGAAACGGCAAGAGTCGGAGTACAATTGGGGAAGGTTACACACGGGGCGTTACAACACTCCACCACTACGAAAAGATCTCGTCCCGAGATCTAGGACTGAAAGAACTCCGGGTACTCAGAACGGAGGTGATCCTCGCGTTCCCAGGTAGCTTCACGGTCGGAATGGTGTGACCACTTGACTTTGAGAAATTTGATTGACTTGTTGCGAGTTTTGCGTTCAGTCTCTTCAAGGATTGCAACTGGGTGCTCACGGTAGGAGAGATCTTCTTGGAGCTCAATGTCCTCGAAGTTGATGGTGCGCTCAGGCGTCTTGAAGCACTTACGGAGTTGCGAGATGTGGAACACATCATGAACATTGGCAAAGGTTGCAGGAAGCTC
The DNA here is from genome assembly GCA_034509565.1 of Triticum monococcum. Classification (NCBI taxonomy): domain Eukaryota; kingdom Viridiplantae; phylum Streptophyta; class Magnoliopsida; order Poales; family Poaceae; genus Triticum; species Triticum monococcum. The sequence continues at coordinate 570,945,475 of CM067841.1, read as the reverse complement.
GAGTTGATAGGCGAGGTCGCCTCTCTTGCTGACGATCTTGAAAGGCCCGACGTATCTTGGGGCAAGCTTCCCTTTGATACCGAAGCGACGAGTCCCTTTCATAGGAGAGACGCGGAGGTAGACATGATCTCCGATCTCAAATGCCAAATCACGGTGCTTGCTGTCGTAGTAGCTCTTCTGACGAGACTGGGCTGCTTTGAGGTTATCACGAATGACCTTGCACATTTCTTCTGCCTCTGTGATCAGGTCATTACCCAGCAGCTGACGTTCACCGGTTTCAGACCAGTTGAGAGGTGTACGGCACTTCCTCCCATACAGAATTTCAAATGGGGCCTTGCCGGAGCTTGCTTGGAAACTGTTGTTGTATGAGAATTCAGCATAAGGAAGGCAATCCTCCCACTTCATGCCGAAGGAGATAACACAAGCTCTGAGCATATCTTCAAGAATCTGGTTGACACGCTCGACTTGACCGCTTGTTTGAGGGTGGAAAGCAGTGCTGAAGCGAATGCTGGTGCCCATGGCCTTCTGAAAAGAATCCCAGAACTTGGAGGTAAAGATGCTGCCACGGTCTGAAGATATCACTTGAGGAACACCGTGCAGAGAGACAATGCGAGAGGTATAGAGCTCCGCCAATTGAGCTGCAGTGATTGACTCTTTGATAGGCAAGAAATGAGCCACTTTGGTCAGCTTGTCGATGACAACGAATATAGCATCATTGCCACGCTTGGACTTAGGAAACCCAGTCACGAAGTCCATTTCAATGTGGTCAAACTTCCATTCTGGAATGGCGAGAGGTTGGAGGAGACCTGCTGGCCTTTGGTCTTCTGCTTTCACTCTTCTGCAGACATCACATTCATTCACGAATTGAGCGATCTCGCGCTTCATTCGAGTCCACCAATAAGTTTGCTTCAGGTCTTGATACATCTTCGTGCTCCCAGGGTGGATGGAGAGGAGAGAGTTATGAGCCTCATTCATGATCACCTTACGAAGTTCACCTTTGGGCACAACAATTCGATCCTCGAAGAAGAGAGTGTCCTTGTCATCAAGTCGGTAGCACTTGTACTTGGACTGACTCTTTGCAATACCAATCTTCACCTTTTTCACCATAGCATCAAGAAGCTGGGCTTGGCGAATCTGGTCTTCCAAGGTAGGAGAAACTTGAAGGTTGGCAAGGAAACCTTGAGGAACAACTTGCAGATTAAGTCTGCGGAAAGCTTCACACAGCTCGGGTTGATAAGGCTTGAGAATCAGACTGTTGCCATATGCTTTTCTGCTCAAAGCGTCAGCAATCACATTAGCCTTGCCTGGAGTATACTCGATACTCGGATTGTACTCTTGAATCATTTCGACCCATCGAGTCTGCCTGAGGTTGAGATTAGGCTGAGTGAAGATGTACTTGAGACTTTTGTGATCGGTGAAAATGTCCACTTTCCTTCCCAAGAGAAGATGTCTCCAAGTCAACAATGCGTGCACAACTGCCGCCAACTCGAGATCATGAGTGGGGTAGTTCTTCTCATTTGGCTTCAACTGGCGAGAGGTATAAGCAACAACTTTCTTCTCTTGCATCAGTACAGCACCGAGACCTTGGAGAGAGGCATCACAAAAGACCTCGTACGGCTTGGTTTCATCAGGCGGAGTTAGAACTGGAGCAGTGATCAATTTCTCTTTCAAAGCGTTGAAAGCAACATCACACTCCGGAGACCAAACGTACTTGACGTGCTTCTGAAGAAGATTTGAGAGAGGCTTCGCGATCTTGGAGAAGTTTTCAACGAATCTTCGGCAATAACTTGCAAGACCGAGGAAGCTACGGAGTTGCTTCACATTCTGAGGAGGTTCCCAATTAACGATTGCAGACACCTTCTCAGGATCCACGGAAATGCCCTTGGCAGAGATAATATGCCCAAGATAAAGAACTTCATCGAGCCAAAACTCACACTTAGAGAACTTGGCATAGAATTGATGTTCCCTTAGCTTGTCAAGAACCAAACGCAAGTGTTTGGCGTGATCTTCCTTGTTCTTCGAGAAAACCAGGATATCATCGAGATAGACCAAAACAAAGTCGTTGGTGTAGGGGTTGAAGATGAAGTTCATCATGCGAGAGAACGTCGGAGGAGCATTAGCGAGGCCAAAAGACATAACTGTGTATTCATATGACCCATAGCTTGTTCTGAACGCCGTCTTTGGAATATCTTGTTCACGAATGCGAATTTGATGATAACCCATACGGAGATCAAGCTTGGAGAATACTTGGGCACCCTTGAGTTGTTTGAATAGCTCATTAATGTTGGGAAGTGGATACTTGTTCTTGATGGTCTTCTTGTTCAATGGACGATAATCAACACAAAGTCGGTCCGTTCCATCCTTCTTCTTCACAAAAAGAACACCACAACCCCACGGAGAAGTACTAGGCCGAATGAGACCCATTATTTCTTGCACATCGAGCTGTTTCTTCAACTCCTTCAACTCTTCGGGGCCGAGCTTGTAAGGCCGTTTACACACCGGTTCCGTACCGGGCTCAAGTTCAATAACGAATTCAACAGGCCGGTTTGGAGGCATGCCTGGGAGTTCTTCAGGGAAGACATCTTGATACTCACAAACAACCGGAATCTGCGAAATAGCATCCAATTCACCCTTTTCATTGAGAGAGAACAACTGGATGGTATTATCCCGAGCAGCAAAGACAATGACATCTTCAGAGGAATGAGTCAGTTGAATCTGCCTGGCTGCACAATCGAGGTGAGCCTTGTGTTTAGAGAGCCAGTCCATCCCAAGAATGAGGTCGATATCGGAGTTGCCAAGAACCACCGGAGAAGAGAGAAACTTGTGATCACCCAAAGTGATAGAAATATCCGGAACAATAGCGCTTGCACTCATGAATTTTCCTGGAGAAACAACAGACAACTGCCTAGGCAATTCTTGCAAGGGTAACTCATGCTTAGAAACAAAAGGTCTCGAGATGAAACAATGCGAAGCACCCGTGTCAAAAAGAACTTTTGCAGGAATATCATTAACAGGAAGGTTACACATGATCACATCTGACGAATCCTCTGCCTGAGCTGCGTTCATCAAGTTGACCTTGGTGGACTTGGGGTTATGCTTGACCACAGATGTACTTGCCGATCTGACAGGAGGAGGAGGAGGAAGACGCCTCTGGTTGAAACACTTGTTGGCGTAGTGACCCTTCTGTTGGCACTTGTTGCACGTGACCTCTGAGAGCGGACGGTGGTACGGAGCACTTGATCTTGGAGCTTGAGACGAAGTCTTGTTTCTGAAAGCCTGGGTTGGGTGGGTGGGAAGAACCACTGCCACCTTTACTCTTCTGCTGATACAGCTGACGGAACGGAGGAGGAGGAAGCCAATACTTCTGCTACTTGGCCACTTGAGTAGAGGACGAAGACGAAGTGTCTCTGACTCGCTTCCTGGAAGCATCACACCTGAGCTGAGCAGCCTCTTGCTTCAGTGCCATGTTGTAGAACTCATCGTATCTCAGCGGCTCGAAGAGGACAAGAGCGAGCTGAATCTCTTCACGAAGACCACCCCTGAACTGATAGATCATGCTCTTCTCATCAGGAACATCCTGCTTGGCAAAACGGGCGAGCTTCTGGAACAACTTGTTGTAGTCATAGACAGACAAAGAGCCTTGCTTCAGATTGCGGAATTCTTCACGTTTGCTTTCAGTCACATTTGAGGAATGTGATGAGCGCGGAAATCACGACGGAAATCATCCCAAGTGATCAAACGTCCACCTCTGGAATCCCGGTACTGCTGAAACCACTCTGCGGCCTGATCCTTGAGCTGGAAAGACGCGAACTTGACGAAATCTTCAGGTCTGACGTTGCTACATTCAAAATGCTTGCCCAGATCGACTAACCAATCATCAGCATCGGTAGCCTCAACGCAGTTACTGAACGTCTTTGGGCCATTTGCGAGGAACTGATTCAGAGTTGCAAACTGGTTCTGGTTGCTGCCTTGATTCGCTTGACTGCTTTGATTCCGCTCTTGGATGATTTGCATGATCAGCTGAGTATTTGCATTAGTAGCAGCCATCACAGCCTGCCATGCTTCCGGAGGAGGCGGAGGTGGCGGAGGATCTTGATTCTGGTTCTGACTGGTGCTCTTAGCGGGAGCCATCCTGAAGAGGTTGACCACCATTAGCACACAAATAGAGAAATATAGAAGGTGAATCCAACGGAATGAAAATTGCAACATAAGTCTTCACAACCGAACAAAATGAACGAATGCACTTCTCTTGAAGTGGTCACATATTCCTAAATTGCGAAGCCACGAAGAATCATGTAGAAGAGGTACATCAACGAGGGATGGAATCGACATATGACGTCGGAGAAGAACGAATACCACAGCTCGAAATAAAACCAAGGGTTGGCTTGCGGAATAAGCCGGAACAAACACATGATAGAAATTTCGTCCGAAGTGTTCGTGGTAGGACCTACACGGGCTCGACCGTACAGCACCATCATGTACAAGGCAGTGCACATGACATACGAAGCGTCCCCGAGTCAGCATAGCCAAGGACTCTTTAAGACACAACGAGGACACTGTAAAATCGACCGTGAATAGGCGAACCACTAGACGTCGAACCCCAATTTCATATCACACATCTGTTGGAAAGATATCCTAAGGCTACTTGAATTCCCACCTATGAAATTCCCGAAACTTTCCGGTTAAGCAATCAGGTGTTGAGGATACAGGGGAAGCATAATATCTCACCCAAGCTAGCAAATCCTACATCCAGCTGCATCCATCCTTCAACACATAACCAAGAAACCTTCGGAAACCATCTATCTCAACCTTCGAAAAGCATCCGTTATACAAGTTATGGCGATACTCCCGAACTCCCGCCCCAGTACTGGGTGGCGTCGAGGTTATCTCACCAACGAACTGCATAAAGGAGATTTTCGATGTCGCGCACATATCTCAAGTATGCCAGAATTGCAACGATAGAATTATGATGACAACACCTCAGAGCTCAACTCCCCGGGACACTTCCACTAAACCCCTGACAGGAGGCACCAAGACAGTATTCTCATCATAAGCCATCAGAACAAAACTAGGATACTCGCGTGATCCTAAAAATTTTTTAGTGAAATTTGAGAAGAGAAGAGTCAAAACTCTACGTCAGGATGCCTTACCAGAGCGATGAGGAGACTGGGAAGTAAAAAGAATTCCTAAGCTCTCCGATATATAATTCCTAAGGACTCAAAACATTTTTCTAGACACAACTCGGCTGCTAAAAACAATCAAGCAATGGGGCTCCTAAGGTCGGGGAAGGCTCTGATACCAACTTATAACACCCTCGATGCGACTATATCTCCCACGTGTCGAGGCACGACTTAGAGGCATAATCGCATTGAAGGCATATGTCGCAAGTGAGGCAATCTTCACACAACCCATGTACATATAAATATAAAGGGGGAATAATAATAATAGTCGGCTTACACTCGCCACGTCACATCAAGGTACATAAATAGCATTCATCATACAAACACTCATGGCCCGACTACGGCGCCAAAATAGAAAAGACTCCCCAACATGCGACTAAACCCTGAATCGAACCCCGAGCAGGCACCACTACTGATCATCAGGAAAAGAAACATAGTATCGCTGAGAGTCCTCGTCGTACTCCCACTTCAGCTCGAACGCGCCATCCGGAGGAGTATCATCGGTCCCTGCATCTGGTGATATAGTAATATGTGAGCCACAAGGACTCAGCAATCCCGCACCCTCGCGATCAAGACTATTTAAGCTAAATAGGTAAGGAAGGGGTAATGTGAGTGGAGCTGCAGCAAGCGACTAGCATATATGGTGGCTAACTTATTCGCAAAAGAGAGCGAGAAGAGAAGGCAAGGCACGAGCGGTAACTAAAACGAGCAGACTACGCAAGCATAACTCCAACGCCGTGTCCACTTCCCGGACTCCGCCGAGAAGAGGCCATCACGGCAACACACGCAGTTGTTTCATTTTTAATTAATTAAGTTCAAGTTATCTACAACCGGACATTAACAAATTCCCATCTGCCCATAACCGCGGGCACGGATTTCGAAAGATCAATCCCTACAGGGGGGGTCCCAACTTAGCCCATAACAAGCTCTCACGGTCAACGAAGGAATAGACCTCCACCCAGGACCCACCGATCAGACTCGGTATCCCGGTACAACAAGATGATTCGACAGGTCAAAACTAGTCCAGCAACACCGCCCGAATGTGCCGACAAATCCCGATAGGAGCTGCACATATCTCTTTCTCAGGGCACACTCAGATGAGCCAGACGTCGGGTAGGCCAGCCCAGGGTTGCCCCTGGTAGCCCCGGACATCGCTCAGAGGGACCAACACTCAGAGGAGCACTGGCCCGTGGGGGCTAAAAACAAAGATGACCCTCGGGCTCCGGAAACCCAAGGGAAAGAAAAGGGGGGGTAGGTGGCAAATGGTAAAACCAAAGTTGGGCATTGCTGGAAAAGCTTTAATCAAGGCGAACTATCAAGGGGTTCCCATTATAGCCCAACCGCGTAAGGGACGCAACAAACCGGGAACATAACACCGATATGACGGAAACTAGGGCGGCAAGAGTGGAACAAAACACTAGGCGAGAGGCCGAGCCTTCCACCCTTTACCAAGTATATAGATGAGTAAATTTAACATAGCAATATAATGATATCCCAACAAGTAAATAAAGGTTCCAATAAGGAACGGCTCCAATCTTCACCTGCAACTATCAACGCTAAAAGAAGGGCTGAGCAAAGCGGTAACATAGCCAATCAATGGTTTGCTAGGACAAAGGTGGGTTAGAGGCTTAATCATGGCAATTGGGAGGCTGACAAGCAAGTGGTAGGCATCGTAGCATTGGCAAAGCAAAAAAGCGAGCAAACTAGCATAGCAAAGATAGTAGTGATTTCAAGGGTGTGATCATCTTGCCTGCACAGTTGTCAGAATTGACTGGATCCTCAAAAGCAAACTCAACGGGCTCCTCGTTAGCGAACTCGTCTCCCGGCTCTACCCAACAACACAAACAAGCAACAAAGATACAATCAACCACGTGCAAGGGCAACCAATAAGATGCACGATGATATGCTATGCGGGATGCGATGCGGGATGCAAGAATGCAACATGTAACAGGAAATGCAAGAACCTGGCCTCAACTTGGAAATCCAAGTGTGCCACTGGATAGAGGGGAAGAAATCCCCTGAAAACGATATAAAGATCATGGCAATCGGAGCTACGGTTAAGAAATGGCAAGCGTTTTACTAAACGAACCGATCTGCGATTTACAGCAAGATGCCTCCTAAATGCAACAAAATGAACATGCTACAGCCACCCAACATGAAAACAAATTGCATGGCAGTGATGTACTCATCAAGCTTAACAAATCATCATGACTGAGGCATAGGCAAATTCATCCATTAAGGGCTTCAAACAAGCATGGCAAAACTGAATAAGCAAAACAGATTTCAGACTTAGCGAAAATAACGCTAGTCTGAAATTTCAGACCACGATGCTCTCTTTGGAGCAGCAAAACAACATGAAGGAAAACCTGAACATGGCAAGTAAGAGCATGGCATGGAGCTACTCAACAAGCTTAACAAAACACCCAAAATGACCTGGGGCCAAAAGGGTTCACAAAATACTCTACCGAGCACACGAACATCGATGAAACACAATCAGTTTTCAGACTTGGTGAAAACTGGGACATGCTGAAATAATAACTCACGGAGGCATATAAACGAGCTCGATGCTCTCACTACGGTGCAAGTCATGGCAAGGTAAGCATATATCCATAAAGAAGGCACAAAATGATAGCTAGACATGGCAAGAACAATGGCATAGCATGCACGGATCACTAGCAATCACTCCGGCAAAATCGCAAAAGAGTTAACGATCTGCCCAAAACAGCAACTATCCAAAAGTTGAGCTCGATTGAGTCAACCTAGGGGGCTCCAACATAACAAGTAAAGACATGGATGGATTAAGCACAACAAGCCTAACAAATCACACTTACTGATCATCCTCAAAAGAGGCACGGATCACTAGGAAACAAGCCGGACATATAGCATCGTGAACTAAAACGGCTCAGACTTAGTGAAAATCACTAAGTCCCTGAAATCTGTAATCTCAGGTAGCCTTCTTCACAAGCTTGCACAAGACAACACACACATCCTAAAAATACATGGAAGGCACCTATGGAAAGAAGACAACATGCTTAACAATTCATCCCAAAGGGGCACAGGCATAACATGCACGGATTAAATATGGCAAAAATGACAAAAGTGCATGTTGGATTAACGGATCTGCAATTTAACTCAACATGCCTCCTTCCAACAACATTTTGGGCAGCAAGATGACCTCAAATTCAAATGATGCAATGGAATGAAATGATGTGCTCGTCGAGATGAAGAATTTGACATATCATACGCCCAAAACGGAGCTACGGATGCAAAGTTACGGGGCCTCGAACAGGAGCATATGGAGTAAAAAATCCTGGGACTTAGAAAAAAAATAGCACCCTAGGGTTTACTGTAGCATCCGCGGATCTGGATCGGGGCGCGCCTCCCGAGGCTGGATCCGGCGAGGTCGCTCGCCGGCGACGAAGGGCGGTGGCGGCCGGCGTCTTGCCGGACGTAGGGGAGGCGAGGCCGACTCCGGGCGGCGACCACCGGAGCGGCGGAGGCGGCGGCGTCGCGGCGCGCGGCCGGGAGGAGGCGCGGCGAGCTGCGGACATGCGGGGCGGCGCGGCGGAGATGCGGGGCCGCGGCGGCGCGGCGAGCTCCGGCGCCGGCGGCGGTCGGCGTCGGGGAAGACGAAGCGAGGCGGCGGCGGGGAGAGTGGCCCGGTCGGGCGAGGAGGCGGGCTCCCCGCGGGCTCGGGCGGGCCGGCGCGGCGGCGGCGATGTGGGCGCCCGCCCGGGACACGTGGCGGCGTCTGATAGGCTGGCGGCGGCGGGGCGGATGCGTCCGGCCAGATTCGGACGTGTCTGGCCGGGTGCGGGGGCGATTTTGGGTTTCGGGGAGGAAGAGAGATCCGAAAAACGGGGGGTTGTATATATAGGCATAGAGGGAGCTAGGAGAGTCCAAATGAGGTGCGGTTTTCGCCCACACGATCGTGATCGAATGACCGAGACGATGGAGCTGAGTTTGGTTGGTTTTGGGCCAAATTGGAGGGGTGTTGGGCTGCACACACACGAGGCCTTTTCGGTCCCTCGGTTAACCGTTGGAGTATCAAACGAAGTCCAAATGACCCGAAACTTGACAGGCGGTCTACCGGTAGTAAACCAAGGCCGCATGGCAAGTCTCGGCTCAATCCGGAAATGTTTAATCCTCACACACGAAAGAAAGCTAGAAATGGCCACCGGAGGAGAACGAAGCGCCGGAATGCGAAACGGACAACGGGAAAAATGCTCGAATGCATGAGACGAACATGTATGCGAATGCAATGCACATGACGACATGATATGAGATGCACGAAAACAAAAACAACACACGGAGACAAAGACCCGACCCGAGAATTAAATATAACTTAATGCCGGAAACGGCAAGAGTCGGAGTACAATTGGGGAAGGTTACACACGGGGCGTTACATTTGGCCCCCGCAATGATAAGCCACCCGTTGGCATATGTCGATCCTACCACCCGACATTTGGCGCCCACCGTGGGGCCAGGTGCACCGTCGTCCGAAGACCTGTTCTGGACGGGAACCCTTTTCCTCCCTCGCGGGCGCAGCCAGCCTGGCTCGCCCGATGGCGCTTGCCGCGACACGCTGCACGGCGTTGCCGACGTCTGCGCGGCTAGCGGCCTCGCCAGCCTCTTCGACAAGGCCCGCATCTCCAACGAGCTCGCCTCCGATGCGGGCACATATCACCTCGCCAACCTCCTCAGCCAGCTCCACGTCTCCAGCGAGCCCGCTGCAGACTTGGAGTCGGTTGGCTCCACCGACCCGATGCCCGTCGACTCCGACGCGGCATCCTACGACACCTTCCCCACCAACGTCACGGTCTACAACGACCCGCTCCCTCCGGCTGGCGATCGCGATTCTGACGCCCCCGAGGTAATGGTTATCGGCCTCGACGGCCCGACTGACGAGGGCGCCCGCGACTCCCCGCGCGCGGTGGCCCAAGACTTGTCCGTCCCCCTTCCGGCTGACGCCAGCGACGAAGTTCTGGAGGCACGCCGCCTCGCTCTCCTCGCGGAGGGCCGGCGGCTGGCCTCCGTAAGACGCCTCACCGAGGCCTACCAGCGCGAAGCTGATCGCGCCGCCTTCGGCACGCCGGCTCCGGCTGGCCCTAGCCGGGCCGGCGCCGTCAGGCAACGCGGCGCCGTCATCGCCGACACGCTCGGCGTGGATCGCCCGGTCTACGCCACCCCGCTCGAGAACCTGCGCGCCGCCCAGGCGGCCGTCGACGAGCTAGACGGCTTGGAGGCCGAAGATCTCCCCCATATGATGCGGCGCATCCAGCAGCTAATCGATGCGGCCGCACGACGGCACGAGGCCGACGCCTGCGCGGGAAGCCCTCCCCCGCGCCGCGAGCACGGCGCGACCTCCCGGTCGCCGACTACCAGCTACACCCGCACGCGGCGCGAGAAAGAGCCGGCTCCCAGCCGAAGCCGGACCCAAGTCTCCATCGAGCGAGACGCGGACGGCCGCCCCCGAGCCATGGAATGGTGGGGCACCCCGCCTCCGCCTCGAACTCGCGGAGAAAGATATCCTACCCCGCCTCCCGTGGCTCACCCGACTCTCAGCGGCCGGCTTGGTCGCCAGGAGGGAATCGGCTAAAACGACGCCCGCCACCGGATCGACCGCCTGGCCCGATCTCTGGCGCTAGAAGAAGAAGACGATGTCGGCCCGCCTTGCTTCGGCCCCCGCATCCGCGACGAGCCCTTCCCCAAAGGGTTCTCGCTCCCAAGAGACACGCCTAAGTACAACGGCTCGGTGAAGCCGGAAGACTGGCTGACCGACTACTCCACAGCCGTCAGCATCGCCAATGGCAACCGGCGCGTTGCCGTAAATTACGTGCCCCTCATGCTGCAGGGCACGGCGCGGACTTGGCTTAACAGCCTTAAGCCGCTCAGCATCAACAGCTGGGTGGACTTCACTGAAGCCTTCGTTCGCAACTTCACCAGCACCTACAAGCGGGCTCCCAAGCCCAGACAGCTCTCCCTGTGTGTACAGGGCCCAGCCGAGTCCACTCGCGACTACCTGACGCGTTGGGCCGAGCTCCGCAACTCCTGCGAGGGGGTGCACGAGGTGCAAGCCATCGAATACTTCACCGCCGGGTGCCGAGAAGGCACCCTCCTCAAGCACAAGCTTCTCTGCGATGAGCCGACTACCCTCGACGAGCTCCTAAACATCGCCGACAAATACGCCACCGCCGAATCCTCGATGAAGACCGAGCTCCGGGTGGACGCATCCGGAAAGGTACTCAATCCGGCGCCCAAAGCGCCGGCTGGGGACGGCGGCCGACGCCAACACCAGAACGATCAAAAACGCAAGGGCCCTGCGCTGCCTCCCGCCAGTTGGCAGGTGGCCACGGTCGAAGACGCGCCGCCTGAAGGGCGGTCCGCGCCCAAGAAGCCTAAGGGCGGTCGGCCGGCTTGGCAGCCGGCCTTCTCCTACGAGCAAACCCTTGATGCCCCGTGCAAATTCCATAGCGGCGCGAAGCCGTCCAACCACACGACCCGCAAATGCAACTGGCTCGCCCGAATCTCGAAGGGCGAAGGGCTCACGCCGACTCCGCCTGCCGGCCCGCCGCCGCCGGCTCCGCCGCCCAAAGCCGCCCGGCCCGCGGTCGACGCCGTGCAGGACGAGTTCCCCGATGAGCAAGCGTCTTATGTCATCTTCACGAGCCAGCCCGAAGACCGGCGCAGCAGGCGCCGAGAGCAACAGGAGGTCAACATGGCCGCTACCAGCCCAGCCGGCCGTATGCACTGGTCGGAGAAACCCATCAGCTGGAGCCGGGCCGACCACCCAGAGGTGATGCCCTCCCCCGGCTCCTACGCATTGGTCCTGGAGGCCACCCTCGCTACGGATACGCGCGCCGCACGCTTCTCCCGCGTGCTGATCGACGGCGGAAGCAGCATCAACATCCTGTACCGCGACACCATGGAGAAGCTGGGCGTCAAGGCCAAGCAACTTGCACCGACTCGAACGGTGTTCCACGGCATCGTGCCCGGACTGTCCTGCGCCCCCATCGGCAAGCTCAAGATCGATGTACTCTTTGGGGGCAAGGATCATTTCCGCCGGGAAGCAATCTGGTTCGAGGTGGTGGACCTGGATAGCCCTTATCATGCCTTACTTGGCCGACCCGCCTTGGCCAAGTTCATGGCGGTCCCCCACTATGCTTACCTCAAGATGAAGATACCGAGCTCTAAGGGCGTCATCACCATCGCCGGCGACTACAAGAAGTCCGCCGACTGCGCCGCGGCCAGCAGCCGGCTGGCCGAATCCCTCGTGATCGCGGCCGAGAGGAACACGCTGGACCGGGTCGTGGCCCAGGCCAGCAAGCAGCTAAACCAACCCGCCGACTCCAAGGAGTATGATGCCCAAGGATCTTTCCAGCCGGCCAAGCAGACCAAGAAGATACAGCTCGACCCCGAGCACCCCGAGAGGTTCGCCGTCATTGGGGCGAGCCTAGATAGCAAATAGGAAGGCGAGCTCGCCGATTTCCTCCGTGAGAATCGGGATATCTTTGCATGGTCCCCCAAGGACATGCCGGGTGTTCCGAAGGATTTCGCCGAGCACAAATTGCACGTGCGGGAGGATGCCAAACCAGTCAAGCAGCCCCTCCGCCGACTGTCAGAGGAGAAGAGAAGGATCGTAGGGGAGGAGATAGCCCGGCTCCTTGCAGCCGGCTTCATCATGGAAGTTTTCTTCCCCGAATGGCTCGCGAACCCGGTTCTCGTGCTGAAGAAGAATAACAAGTGGCGCATGTGTATAGATTACACGAGCCTCAACAAGGCCTGCCCAAAGGATCCCTTCGCTCTGCCCAGGATCGATCAAGTAATAGACTCCATAGCCGGATGCGAGCTGTTGAGCTTTTTGGATGCCTACTCGGGATACCACCAGATCAAGCTGAACCCGGATGACCAACTGAAAACCGCCTTCATCACGCCGTTTGGGGCCTTCTGCTACCTGACCATGACGTTCGGCTTGAGGAATGCCGGCGCCACGTTTCAGCGTTGCATGCAGAAGTGCCTCCTCACGCAGCTCGGCAAGAATGCCCACGTTTACGTGGATGATGTTGTGGTGAAAACGGAGAAGCGTGGCACCCTGCTGGAAGACTTGAAGGAGACATTCGAGAACCTGCGCCGGTTCCGAATCAAGCTCAACCCAGAGAAATGCGTGTTCGGAGTGCCAGCCGGCCAGCTCCTAGGCTTCCTGGTCTCTGAACGCGGCATAGAGTGCAACCCTGTGAAGATCAAAGCCATCGAGAGGATGGCGGTCCCAACCAAGCTCAGAGAGATTCAGAAGTTCACCGGGTGCCTGGCCTCTCTTAACCGCTTCATCAGCCGGCTCGGAGAAAAGGCTCTCCCCCTCTACCGCCTCATGAAGAAGAGCACTCACTTCGAGTGGAACGACCAGGCCGGCCAAGCCTTCCACGAGCTAAATAAAATGTTGTCCACGCCGCCTGTCTTGGCGGCACCGACTAAGAAGGAGCCCATGCTCCTATATATTGCCGCCACCAGCCGGGTGGTCAGCGCCGTCATTGTGGTCGAACGCCCCGAAGAAGGCCGAGCCCAGCCGGTGCAGAGACCAGTCTATTACCTGAGCGAGGTGTTGTCCACCTCGAAACAAAATTACCCGCACTATCAGAAGATGTGCTATGGCGTGTACTTCGCCGCCAAGAAGCTGAAGCCGTACTTTCAAGAGCACCCCATCACGGTCGTATGCACTGCCCCGCTTGCCGACATCATAGGCAGCTGGGATGCATCCGGCCGGGTGGCCAAATGGGCCATCGAGCTGGCCCCCTACACCATCTTCTACCAACCCCGCACCGCCATCAAGACGCAAGCGTTGGCCGACTTCCTTGTCGACTGGGCCGAGACCCAGTACTTACCACCGGCGCCCGACTCCACCCATTGGCGCATGCACTTTGACGGATCAAAGATGCGCACCGGCTTGGGAGCCGGCGTCGTCCTTACTTCTCCAAAGGGCGACAAGCTCAAATACACGCTGCAGATCCACTTCGCCGCCTCCAACAACATCACCGAGTACGAGGCACTCATACACGGGCTCCGGCTGGCCAAGGAGCTTGGTATTCGCCGGATCCTGTGCTATGGCGACTCGGATTTGGTGGTGCAGCAGTCTTCTGGCGATTGGGACGCCAAGGACGCAAACATGGCGAGCTACCGTTTCCTGGTACAGCAAATCAGTGGATACTTCGACGGATGTGAGTTCCTTCACGTGCCGCGGGCCGACAACGAGCCGGCTGACGCCCTGGCTCGAATAGGTTCCACGCGGCAAGCAATACCAGCCGGCGTCGCCCTGCAGCGCCTCCTCAAGCCTTCAATCAGGCCGTCTCCGGAGTCCGATTCCATTTTCGTGCCGCCTAACCCCGAGGGGGCCGGGTCCGGCTCGAAGAATCAAGCAGCCGGCCCGGGGACTTCAATATTCGGCTCGGGAACTGCGACAGCCGGCCCGGGGACTGCGGCAGCCAGCCCGGGGACTGCGGCAGCCGGCCCGGGGGCTGCTGTAGCCGGCCCGGGGACTTCTTCAGCACAGGAAGCGGCGGCCGACTCCAGCGCTGCACTGCCCAACCCACCCACCCTGGTGGCTCTGGCCACATTGGTGGCTGAGGAGGTCACCGCCCCATCATGGGCCCAAGCCATCCGCAACTTTCTGGTGAACCATGACCTGCCGGCTGACAAAAACGAAGCAAGACAAGTCCAGCGCCGGGCTGGAGCATACACAATCGTCAACAGAGAGCTTGTCAAGCGCAGCGCCACCGGAGTCTTGCAGCGATGCATCGAGCAGGAGAAAGGCATCGCGATCCTCAGGGATATACACCAAGGAGAATGCGGCCATCACGCCGCATCAAGATCACTGGTCGCCAAAGCCTTCCGCCACGGTTTCTTCTGGCCGACTGCTTTGGATGACGCCAAAGAGCTAGTCAAACACTGCAAAGGCTGCCAGCTTTTCAGCTCGCAGCAACACATGCCGGCTTCGGCACTCAAGACCATTCCCATCACCTGGCCCTTTGCCGTCTGGGGGTTGGATATGGTGGGCCCATTCAAGACGGCGCGCGGCGGCATGACTCATTTGCTCATCGCCGTTGACAAATTCACCAAGTGGATCGAGGCGAAGCCGATCAAGAAGCTGAATGGGCCGACTTCAGTGACGTTCATTGCAGATATAACAACCCGGTACGGCGTACCGCACAGCATCATCACCGACAACGGCACGAATTTTGCCAAAGGTGCCCTGGCACGGTTCTGCGCTGCGCAAGGTATCCGGCTGGACCTTGCGTCAGTCGCCCACCCACAGTCGAACGGCCAGGTGGAGCGGGCAAATGGCCTCATTCTGTCCGGCATCAAGCCTCGACTGGTCGTACCCCTGGAGCGTTCAGCCGGCTGCTGGCTCGATGAGCTGCCGGCTGTCCTATGGAGTCTGCGCACTACTCCCAACAGATCAACCGGCTTCACTCCCTTCTTCCTTGTATATGGTGCCGAGGCGGTCATCCCAACAGACATCGAGTTCGACTCGCCTCGGGTAACCATGTACACGGAAGCGGAAGCCAAAGAAGCACAAGAAGACGGCGTCGACCTGCTGGAAGAGGCCCGGCTGTTAGCCCTCAGCCGGTCCGCTATCTACCAGCAGGGTCTGCGCCGCTACCATAGCCGGAGGGTCCGCCCAAGATCCTTCCAGGAGGGCGACCTTGTGCTCCGGCTGATCCAGCGGACAGCCGGTCAGCACAAGCTCGCAGCCCCCTGGGAAGGCCCCTTCATCATCAGCAGAGCCTTGGGCAACGACGCCTACTACCTCATCGACGCGCAGAAGCCAAAGGCACGCAAGAGAGACGACTCCGGCAAGGAGTCGGAGCGACCGTGGAACACGAACCTCCTTCGAAAGTTTTACAGTTAAAGCGCAGTATGTGTCATACCCCCTTTTCTATTTAGTATGATACAGTAGGCTCCCCGAGAAAGACTCGGGGACTGCCACCCGTTGTTTTATGAATGAAAGTTATCATGCGTATGGTATTATCTTCTCATTTATTTTGTCCGATACCGGGTCCGACGAGTCGGCCCGGGGACTGGCCGACTAGAGTTATATCAAGAACCTTACCCGCAGTCAGACAAGTAATGTGTCGACACCCAGGCTTGGCTCTTGCCGAAATCGCAGCTCGAAGAACCGACTGTCCGACCGGCAAGAGCCACCAGCCGGAAAGGGTGCGCACATGAAAAACGGCTAGGGACCAAACAGGCTCGTATATATAACAAAAGCCGGCTCGCTGCCTCCCGCCGACCGACTACCAGAGTAGCCGGCCGGCCGGCTTACATTCAGTCTACTTCAAATCCAAGAAAACTCAAGTACTTGCCTTCCCAAAGAGGGAAGGTGGCAAAGGAAAGAGCCTAAGGACAAAAAGTACACTCGGATGAACGCCAACACATGCGCATATTAATATATTACACAAAAAGCCTCCAGAGAGGTCGACATTCAGCATCGTTCGATACACCCCCAGTGGGTGGAATTGCAGAAACTTAAACTTGTCCAAAAAGAAAGACAGGGACGAAACGAAAGGCAGTTCAAGCCGGCGGGGCCGCAGACGAGCTGGATTAGGTGGCGGAGGTAGTCGCGCCGGCTGAAGGAGCGGCCGACTGACGAACCTCGGCTTGATCGTCGCCTCCGGCAGAGGGCGCGCTCCCGCGTGGCTTGTTGCTAGTGGCACGGTCGGCTGGGGGACGGTTGGCCGCCCCACCAGTCGGCTCGGCGTCTTCGCTGTCCTCTTCCTCGTCGTCTTCGCCCTCGTCGCTAGAGGCGATCTCTTCCGTCGAGTCCTCGCCGTCCGCCGGGTTCAGCCCAAACCATTCCTCCGGCTGGGCGGCGCCATCGTCGTTAAGCTCCGGCGCGAAGACGCTGGTGTCGGTGCACTCGGCGATCGTCGAGGCGCGCTGCGCGATCGCCGGCCGCACCTCCTCCAGTTCGGCGTCGGCTTCCGACCGCCACGTCCGCAGCTGGTCCAGGCTTAGCCCTGGGTACCACGCGCGGACGAACTCCAGCGCGCGCCCGGCTCCAAGACGGGCCGCGGACGTCTTCCAGGCCTCGAAGCGGCCGACTGCGACCTCGAGCCAGTCGGCCGTCCGGCTTGGGGTCCGGGGAATTGCCTGGCCGGGCCAGAGCGCGGCCAGCATCGTCGCCCCGGCGCGTTGGAGTCGGCGGAGCAACCGGTGGGCCGGCTGCAGCCGCGCCTGGACGGCGATAAGCTGCTCCGACAATGTTCGGTTCGCATCCGGCGGAATCACGACCCCGGATTGACGGCGCTCCTCGCGGTAGGCTTCGATGGCTTGGGCCGCTAGGACAGACTGGCCGGGGAAGTACTCTGCGCAAGACAGCAAACACAAGTCAAAACAAAACCATAGGCGGCCGGCGATTGGAAGAAGAGCAAGGAAGACAGCCTATCGTCAATAAGATCCTCGACCCGGCCGAAGCCTTCTTCCAGTGCCCGGCGCGTCTCGGCCCAGCTCGCCTCCCTGGCCCCGAACTCCGCCCTCAGGGTAGCCTCATCGTCCTGCGCTTTTTGCAGGGCCGCCTTGTGGCTCTTCTCCTGGTCGGCCAGTTTCGTTGCCAGGCGGTCGCGCTCTTGAGCCAGATCAGCGTACTCGGCGTCCTTGGCACGAAGAGCAGCCTGCACCACGCCGAGTTCCCTCCGCAAGTCGGCGTTGGCCTCTGCATGAGCAAGAAATAAAGAGAAAAATCAGCAAAGGGAAAGTCATCAAGAAAGATCCGACCCGACTGCGCTGCAGTCGGCCCGGATCTCGGGGACTACACCCAGTGGGTGCGCTGTCGCGCCCCCACGAGAAGTTAACCATGACAAGACACTTACGCTGGCTGCTGGCGAGGTCTTCGGTCCTCCGGCTTAGCTCCCGAGCTTGGGAGTTGAAGGCGGCCGCACGAGAGTTGTGATAATCCTGAAGATCAGAAAAAACAGTCAACATAGTCGTCTAGTAAGATCCGACCCGACTGAGCTGCAGTCGGCCCGGATCTCGGGGACTACACCCAGTGGGTGCGCTAGCGCGCCCCCACGGAAAAAATTCAAAGGACCAGAGCGGTCAAGGAGTGAAGACTTACCCGGATTGCAGACCGCGTCGACAGAAACTCCTGAGTGAATTGCCTCAGGAGGCCGGCCTGCGCCTGCAACCGGCTCCGAACCTCTTGGGCCGCGACGTTCAGCTCGCCGCTCCCTCCGCTGGGAGTCCACCCGGACGTGGCGGAGCTGGCCGCCTCCAGGGCATCTGCCGTCCGCTCGGCTCCCGCGGCTCGGCGCGTGTCCGGCGGGGCCGTGCCCCCTCCGGCGGGCCGGTCCGCCGCCGGCTCGATCTCAAGGCCGGCTCCGGCCTCGGGTGTAGCCCGGGCCGGCTCCTCCGGCACCGCCGACGATCGGCCGCCTTCGCCTGCTCCGGCTGGCGCTGCCGGCGACGTCCTCTCGGCGGATCCCTCGACGACCTCGCCCCTCTGCACCGGCGGCTGCTCGGGGATAATCTCCTCCGCCGTGGGCAGAGGGACGTCCGGATCCAAGGTCTGGAGGGGAATGGCGAGCAGCGGAGTCTGGCTGCGCGCGCTTTCCACCTCCGCCTCCACGGCCGCCCGCTCCGATGGAGCCTCGGCCACCGCGCTCGCTCGCCCTGGCGCCGTTTGGGCGGCCTCTCGCTCCGCCGTCGCCCGCTCGGCCGCCTCCCTCTCTCGGTGCGCCTCGCGTGCGTTGCGCTGCGTGGCTGCGTCAAGTTCGGCGCGGGGGTCCACTCGGCGGGACCCTGAAGAGCCGGCGCCCGGCCCGACCACGGAGCCGGCTGGGCCTCTTTCGAGGGAGAGCGGCGCCCTGCTCAGGAAATCAGAAAACATTCAAGGAAAGAAAACTTCAGAATAACAAGCACGCAGGCGGCTACTAGACTTACGCGGAAACTGACGGGGGCTTCTTCACCGCCTTCCGGAAGCGGGCCGCCTTCGCCGCCGCCTCCTCGCGCTTCGTGGCCGCGGCGGAGGCCTTTGGTTTCTTCGGCCGGCTTCCGAAGAGCGGGAGCGCGGCCCGGCGTTTTCCCTTCCCACCGCCGGCAGTCGGCGCGGCGGACGAGCTCGCGCCGCGGCAGTCGGTTGCCGACTGGCGGCGAGGGAGTTCTCCGGTTTCAAAGTCGTCCGGCCAGTCGTTGAAGCTGGCCGAGAGCCCGGTGCCGCCGAGCTCGGCGGCACCCCCCGTGGCGGCGTCCTCCATGGCGACGGCGGAGAGATCCGGGTCGTCGGGGTCATCCACCGTGCGGTCCGGGCGTACTCACGGTCGAATCCGGCTGCCCCGGCTGGCAGCGGGAGGAGAGGATTCTGATAAAGGAAAAGAGAAAAATGGTCGCCTAGTCAGAAGCCGGCTATCCCAAGCCGGCAGACGACGAGAGGAAAAGCTTACCGCAGGCGGAGGCTGGGCGCGGGAGTACGGCGCCTTGCCGAATTGCCACTCGTCGGTGAGCTTCAAGTTGGCGACGTAGTTCGCCATCAGAGCCACCTCGGCGTGCGGCATCTCCCAGGTACTCAGCCGGCAGGGATCGAACCGGCCGCTCATCTGGCACATCATGTGCGGCCGGCTTTGGAGAGGCAAGATCCGGCGCTCGACGAAGGCGGTTACCAAGTCGGACGCAAGCAGACCCTACGATTGGATCATCACCCGAAGCCGGGAGATGGAAGCGTTCCCCGCTGGAGAAAGGGACTTCGACCGGTAGCCCCAGTTCCGCCGCTTCCCAGCCGGCGGGCCAGCTACGTAAGCCGACAGGTTGACGTAGTCGCCGTGCCGGGCGACGTTCTTGACGTAGAATAAGACTTTTGCCACAGCTTGACCAACTGGATCAGAGGAATGTGGGGGAAGGGGTTGTCGTCGCAGGCCCTCTTCATCGCGATGAAGGCGCCGCAGGGAGCCGGCACGCCGGCGGAGACGGTGCCGAGCTTGTTCTGGAACAGTTCGGCCCAGAGCTCCAGCGTCGGCAGCACCCCCAAGTACCCTTCGCAGAGCGTGACGAAGGCCGAGAGTTGGAGCACCGCGTTGGGCGTGACGTGGTGCGGTTGAAGATTGTAGAACTCGAGAAACGATCGCATGAAATTGCTCGCCGGGAAGCCGAAGCCCCGGAGGAAGTGCGTGCGGAAGACGACGCGCTCGCCTTCCTCCGGCGCCGGCGAGACCTCCTTCGCGGGCGCCAGGCGCACCTGCACGAGGTCGGCGGAGGGCAGACGCCGGGTCTGGCGGAGGAACTCGATGTGCTCGTCGTGGACGTTGGACCCGTCCCACGAGCTCGACAAGGCCAGCGACATGGCGACGTGGGAGGGCTACGGCGCGAAGCAGCGTCGAGCAAGAAGAAGAGCAGGAAGAAGAAGAGCAAGGGGGATGGGGAGCGGGGGAGCGAGCAGGCCCGTGCCTCTCCCCCTCCCCTCCTACTTGTAGGCACATGCGCCGGAGACGAGGAGGCGCGGCGTGGGGGATCGTGGGGATCAATCGCGCCCATCTCCCCCACGCTCGCGTTTATTACGCGCCTTGATGGCGCAGGGTAACGGCCGCGGGGAGGCGAGCAGCCCCCTCGGGCCACAGAAGATCTGCGCCCGGGCCGAGGCCGGGGAGTGGCGGGCCCGGACCTGCGGCGACGTCCCGTCGCGCGCGTGCGACGGCAGGATTTCCCCGCCACATGGCTCGTCGTGGGGCCCGCGGCCGGCCCGCGGGTCAACCACGGTCGCCCTAATAAAGAAAAGCGTTCTGAAGCCGGCCGCAACAACGCAGTCGGCCCCTCACGGTATGAAGCCGGCCTAGCTTCCCGTCCTTCCATCTGCCGTGAAGCTCGCCCGCCTTCGGGGACTACTGTCGGGGTAAATAGCCACGGGTTGCCCAGCCGGCTCCCCCTGGCCCCTCAGAAAAAATTGTGAGCCCGTCCGGCTCATAAGAAGACTTAAGACTTAGGCCAGCTCCCCCCTAGCCGGCTAACTTCCCAGCCGGCTTGGGGGGCGGCCCGCTCCTTCTACCCCCGCAAAGAAAACTGTAGAGGGCCGGCTACGACATGGCCAGCTGCGGCAGAGCCGGCTATGACTAGGCCGGCTATGGCACGGCCGGCTATCGCAGGGCCGGCTCCGACAAAGCAGTCAACGCCGTACCCGCGATGTACGCGCCCACCCTGCGATGACGAAGCGGGGCGTGGCTACAGTGGAGCCTGCCACCCCCAAGAATCCGGAGCATGCCTGGTACAGCGCGTCGTGCGGGCACCTGCGGCCCGCCGGCACTGTAGTCTCGGCGGCTCTGACGCCGTCCACGACGGGCC
The DNA here is from genome assembly GCA_034509565.1 of Triticum monococcum. Lineage (NCBI taxonomy): Eukaryota > Viridiplantae > Streptophyta > Magnoliopsida > Poales > Poaceae > Triticum > Triticum monococcum. The sequence goes on along the minus strand of CM067841.1, from coordinate 570,923,978 downwards.
ACCAGTGTGGCCCCCGAGGCGGTGGGCCCCTTCGGGCAGAGAGATGCCGAAGGCGGCCACCCCTCCTCTCAAGCCGGCAAGACGGAGGGCCGGCTTCTCGCAGCCGGCCTGCCGCCTTCCCCGAAGGGGACGCCCAAAAAGAAGACAAGGTGCGGCGGGGCTACAGTAATCGCCCGCCAAGGCGGCGTTACTGTAGCCACGCTTACCCCGACCAAGCCTGCGCCAACAAACACGGAGCAACAGTAACCGGCCGCCGACAAGGCCCTGGCCGGTGGGGCCGGCCTGTCGTCCCAGGAGCCGGCAGTCGGCGGGACCCACCAGCCGGCGGGCCCCAGAAGCCGGCGGAGAAGCCGGCGAACATAGTCACCGACAGCTGGGCCTCGCACCCAGTCGGATTACCATTGTACCCCCGGGGGGTAGGCCTATATAAACCCCCCGGTGCACCCATGCAAAGGGGGGAACTCTTTCTCTAGACATAGACACGTACAAGGAGAGGAGACGGGCTGTGCTAAGCTCTTCTTCCTCCTTCCTCCCCAAACAGCTCAAGGAGCATTGTAGCCACCTGTGAACTTAGTAACCATGCGGAGACCCCGCAGAGCAGCAGTAGGGGTGTTATCTCTCCGGAGAGCCCTGAAGCTGGGTAAGATTCGCCGGCGTGCATGCCTACGCCTCATCCCGTTTCCAGGCACCGGCGACGTTCTTTTGGCCCCCGCAATGATAAGCCACCCGTTGGCATATGTCGATCCTACCACCCGACAGCGAGAGTCACGGCCGTGCCTTTCGGAAACGGAAAAAACGCGTTTTCTGTTTTTTTTTCTTTCGCGAGAGTCACGGTTTTGCTTTCGCGAGAGTTACGGCCGTGCCTCTCGGAAAGGGAAAAACAAAACGTGTTTTCTGTTTTTTTTTCTTTCGCGAGAGTCACAGTTTTGCTTTCGCGAGAGACACGGTTGTTCTTTCGCGAGAGCCATGGCCATGCCTCTCAGAAAGGAAAAAACGTGTTTTCTGTTTTTTTCTTTCGCGAGAGTCACGGTTTTGCTTCTGCGAGAGGCAGGGTTGTGCTTTCGTGAGAATCACGGCCGTGCCTCTCGGAAACGAAAAAAACGTGTTTTCTGTTTTTTTCCTTTCAGGAGAGTACCGTTTTGCTTCCACAAGAGGCACGGATGTGATTTCGCGAGAGGCACGGGCGTGCCTCTTTCGGAAAGAGAAAAAAAACCATGCTCCCGGTTCGGTTTTTTTGCCCGGTTTTTTCATGAAAAAAAAGTTCGTCAAAACCTATCAACATGGGATCTAGTTTTGAAAATCTCGACGCGAGGAATCCAATGATGAAAATGGTTCGAAATTTGGACGCACGGTTTAAAAGATAAAACGTTTTGAATAAACGAATCTACGAAAAAAGGGAAAACTCTCAGGTTGTGACAAGTGGCATGCTACAAGTGCGCCACTTGTCGCAACTTGGGAATTGAGTGTTTTTAGCAACGAGTACTCCTTAATTAGTGATTTCGACATACCACCATCCGCATTAGCAATTGCCAACAGCTACGAGCGTGCGCAGGAACATGAACATATGCTGATGGGATGGGAGCCGAGCTGATAACACGAAAAAATGTATAAAACTAACTTATGCTTACAAAATTGGCTCATGCGTATGAGAAAATTAACTACACACAATGGAATATATATTTTTTTCCTTACCGAAAAATAAAATTAGATGCAAACAATCAAAACATCTTTCCGAAAAGTAAAATTAGGTGCAAACAATCAAAAAATCTTTCCTAGAAATAAAACTAGGTGCAAACAATCAAAACATGTGTGCTCTACATGAAAAAAAAAATATACATTTGATTATTATTTTTCTTCTCTTTATGCCACAAACATAGTGATATTTCGGGTATAATGAGCAAGGTAGATCATGTAAAGAATAGCGATTTCATCAATTTAAAATTATTGCTGCAGGATAAGGTTTTAATTTTTTTTGTTATAAATATCATGAAATTAGATTTTGCTTGGTAAACATTTCTTATTCTATGCACGAAGGGTACAACTACAAGGGAGAAAATCCACACTAGCACTAGATACTCTATAACTATCAATCTATGTAAAAAACAATGCATATGTCTCTGTAACTACTATAATTGAAGATGAATAGATCGGATGTTTTTTTTAAAAAAATGTCTCTGTAACTACTCCGTCGTGTAATTACAAGCCACAAAATTTCTGGCACTACTAAACTTGAATTGGAAAATTAAGTTTAATAATTTTTCATATTCACGAATTATGCTATTAGTGCTTCTCCACCGTGTTGAAATGGTGGGCATGGACCTGTGTCTGGTCTTGAACCATTTTTTTAATTAAAATTGAGATATTTTTTCTCCCGTTACAACGCACGGGCTTGCTTGCTAGTATTTAAATAAATGCTGGATTTGTTAGGTTTTTTAAGAGGAAGATCCGTATTGCACTTTCAGTTCTGTACCAAGATCAACACAATGCACCTAACCAGCGCAGTTCATGCCCCCCGAAAAAAAGAAAAAAAACCAGCGCAGTTCATGGCAATATAGCCCAATGATTGTAACTCCATCCGCATGGACAAAATAGTACCTTGTACAGCCAACCTCGCCCAGTAACATGCATGCATGGCTGCCTGCTTCCATAGTTAGCTCGCATGGTTGATCTGCACGGCTAATTAAACATCATTAAAAATAACTAAGAAATGAGTTACTAGCTCCGTCCAAAACCAGTATGAGTGGACTAGGAAGAGTGTACTGTACAAAAGTCAAGCCCATCATTGGCAAATTTTGGTAAGAAAATGAGCTCATCGTAGACAATACATAGCTTTGGAAAAAATTTGTAGCACAACTTTATCTTGGATAAAGAAGGCCGTTCATCACTGAATTAATTGAACCAGATGTAACGCCCTCGATGCGGCTATGTCTCCCACGTGTCGAAGCACGACTTAGAGGCATAACCGCATTGAAAGCAATGTCGCAAGTGAGGTAATCTTCACACAACTCATGTAATGCATAAGGGAAAAGATACATAGTTGGCTTACAATCGCCACTTCACACAATTACATGAATAAAGCATTACAACATCCAAATACAAACAAGGTCCGACTACGAAACCAAAATAAAAGAAGAACCCCAAATGCGACAAGGTCCCCGATCGACCCCAACTGGGCTCCACTACTGATCAACTAGAACGAAACAACACAAAGGATAAGATCTTCATCGAGCTCCTCCTTGAGCTTGGTTGCGTCATCTGCACGGTCCAACGGCACCTGCAAGCTGGTTTTGAAAGTATCTGTGAGCCACGGGGACTCAGCAATCTCGCACCCTCGCGATCAAGACTATTTAAGCTTATGGGTAAGGTAAAGGTATGAGGTGGAGCTGCAGCAAGCGACTAGCATATATGGTGGCTAACATACGCAAATGAGAGCGAGAAGAGAAGGCAAAGCACGGTCGATAAAAGTATGATCAAGAAGTGATCCTAAAACAACCTACGTCAAGCATAACTCCAACACCGTGTTCACTTCCCGGACTCCGCTGGAAAGAGACCATCACGGTTACACACGCGGTTGATGCATTTTAATTAAGGTCAACTTCAGGTTTTCTACAACCGAACGTTAACAAATTCCCATCTGCCCATAACCGCGGGCACGGCTTTCGAAAGTTCAAAACCCTGCAGGGGAGTCCCAACTTAGCCCATCACAAGCTCTCACGGTCAACGAAGGATATTCCTTCTAGCGGGAAGACCCGATCAGACTCGGAATCCCGGTTACAAGACATTTCCACAAGTTAAAACCAATCCAGCAACACCGCCCGAATGTGCCGACAAATCCCGATAGGAGCTGCACATATCTCTTTCTTAGGGCACACTCAGATTGTCCTAGGTACGGGTAGGCCAGCCCAGAGTTGCCCCTGGTGGCCACGGCAGCTGACAGGTGGACCAACACTCAGAGGAGCACTGGCCCCGGGGGGGGGGGGTTAAAATAATGATGACCCTTGAGTCTGTAGAACCCAAGGGAAAGAAAAGGCTAGGTGGCAAATGGTAAAACCAATGTTGGGCATTGCTGGAGGAGTTTTATTCAAGGCGAACTGTCAAGGGGTTCCCATTATTACCCAACCGCGTAAGGAACGCAAAATCCGGGAACATAACACCGATATGACGGTAACTAGGGTGGCAAGAGTGGAACAAAACACCAGGCATAAGGCCGAGCCTTCCACCCTTTACCAAATATATAGATGCATTAATTAAATAAGATATATTGTGATATCCCAACAAGTAAACATGTTTCAACAAGGAACAACATCTCCATGTTCCAACAAGGAACAAACTTCAATCTTCACCTGCAACTAACAATGCTATAAGAGGGGCTGAGCAAAGCGGTAACATAGCCAAACAACGGTTTGCTAGGACAAGGTGGGTTAGAGGCTTGGTTCAACAATATGGGAGGCATGATAAGCAAGTGGTAGGTATCGCAGCATAGGCATAGCAAAAGAGCGAGCAACTAAGCAAGCAAAGATAGAAGTGATTTCGAGGGTATGATCATCTTGCCTGAGGTCTCGCAAGGAAGAAGAACGAGTCCATGAAGAAGACAAACGAACGTAGCCAACGGATCCTCACAAACGCAACGTTACCGGATCCAACCCGAAGAAGCAACACCGGAAAGAAGCACACAACATAGTAAACAACCACCACATAAGCATGGCATGATGCACAAACAATTATGATGTATGTCCGGTTTAATGAGGCATGGCATGGCAAAGTGCACAAACAATCCTACAAATTAAGTGGAGCTCAATATGCATCGGGGTGCATATTGCCAAAACACCACACAACGTATTTAGTTCGATCTTGTTTATGTACCCAATATTAAATGTTGAATAACATGGCAAGAGGGTGAAGCAAAGTAAAACTACCTATCTAGTCAAGTTTAAATGAGGCCGGAAGCAACGAACAACAATTCTGGAAACTCCTCATATGCATATATTAGGTTTGGTACTGTTCTGCCCTAAACATAATTTTAGAGTTGCTAAACATGCAATGTAAGGCCACCATGTTAAACTAGGCATTTTTCCACCCCATTTACATATAAAGTTTATTAAATTTCGAGTTACGGATATTTAGTTATGAATTAAATCATTTTAACATGGCATAGGAGAAAATTTAAACAAACAACATTTTAAATATTTTAAACATAGATGAAAGTGGCATATTATTAATCTACACAAAATTCTGAGCAAGTTTCATATTGAGTTTGTTTAATTCCGATGCACGGTTAATGAGTAATTATATGCATGAAGGCTAGGGACTTTTCTATAAAACTGGCAGCCTCTGGAATAATAACTAAATCGCAGAACTAAAAAAAATAGATATCGGGCCGAATCCGGCTAGCCCAATAGAGGAAAAGCCAGGGTGCTGCTCACATTGGGCCTTGAGGCCTGTGTGTGGCTGGGGCGAAGAGGGAGCTGGGCCTTGTGCAAGAAGTGGCCCAGGCGGCCGCTGGAGCTGGGCCAGGGGCGCTGGCTGCGATGGCCCAGGTGCTGGCGTGGGGGCTGCTGGGCCTTAGAGCCCAGATAGCAGCCACTCGCGGGCGAGGCGCAGTCAATGCGGGCATCGACCGTGTCTTCCTCCTCTCGATCAGAGGCGCAACAGGACCTGGAGGCGGCAAAGTGCAGTCGGGGGCGGTCTCCAGGGCACGGGGAGGCAACGTGGGGAAATGGCGGGGACCAAGGCGAAGCAGGGGGAGGTCCGGCAGCGACAGGGATGGCCGGGACCCAACAGATACGAGGCCAGGGCGGCTTGGGATGGGGACGAGACGGGCAGCGCTTGAAGCTTCGGCCATGGCTCCTGTGAAGGATTCAGAGAGAGGGGGAGAACTACGTGAGGGAGAAAACAGATGGAGGGAGGAGAAATAAGGGGAGGCGTGGTCTGGCTTGGCGGAGGTGGTCGGAGGCTGCGGTTTGTGGTGGTCACCGTGTAGGAGCGGGACGAGGCGCGACCCTGGTCTCCTGGACGAAGCAGAGGAGGAGGCGCAGACGTGACGGCGCTTGTCGAGGCGGAGGAGGCTTTCGGGAAGGCGCGGGGCAACGAGAAGGAGGCCGCAGGTGAGGGAGGCGCTCGGCAGGAGGCGAGGCAAGCAGCGGCGACGGGGACGGCCATGGATGCTCCTGCGTGCTTCCTAGAAAAGACATGGAGCAGGTGAGAGAGGGAAATAGAGGGAAAGGGAGCAGAGGAAGCGAAGGAGAAGCAGAAGCGGGGAGGAACCGTGATCGGAGTTGGGGACGAGGTGAAGCAGCGGTGGTCTCTGGCGAGGTGGGTCGAAGGCGGAGGACTCAGGGCAGGAGCTCGGGCAGGAGGGGTGGATCAAGGAGGGGGTGGATTTGGTTGGCTGGTGCGTGAAATCGAGGAGGGGATGGATCCCGAAAAGGATTTGGTGGAGTGGCGGCGGCGATGGGACAACCCCTAGAAATTTGGGATTTGGTCTAGGGTTAGACTAGCTATATATGGTAGGTGGGTTAGACTTAGGGGTATATCGTCCCTCCGATCGCAATCGAACGATCGCGAATAAAATAGCTAGGAAGTTCAAATAAGAAAACGGTGACGTTTTGTAGACGTTTGGGGATGATCCGGACACAACGGTGGCGACAGTCCGGATCGGGTCCGGGACAATTTTGGACGCGCACGTGAGGGGTTCGATGCACTGTGCAGAGAGGGTTTCGGACCGAGCGGTCGCATCGGACAACTCCGGAAGCGAAGAGGGGAAGGAGGATGGACTAGGTGGGCTGCAGGTGGGTTGTGAAAAATGGGTTGGACTGAGATGAGAGGGGAGGAGTGCAGCCCGGCAACTGTTTCCGGAGACCGAAAACATCCGACGTTTGACCGGCTATATTGCCGCTATAGTTTAACGGTTGGGCTATCAGACGAACTCTGAATGCGATGAAACTTGAGAGACGGTCTATCTACACTATAATAAGGCCACACGCCAACTTTCATCCCATTCCGAGAACATTTTCCGGCCACTTATAAAATAATATTTCGGACATGCCGCGGGCGCGTGCAAGTGTGCCTGGGTTCAGAACGGACAACAGGCGGAACGAGGAGACCGGGACGGATGCAAGTTTTGAAAACATGATGATGCAATGCAGATGATGACATGATGAAATGCAACACGCAAGCAAAAGACATGGCAACAACAGCGAATAACTGGAAGACACCTGGCACATCGGTCACGGGGCGTTAAACCAGAGCTAGACGTGCTCTCGTGTAACGACCCACCGCGGCCCTTGCGTCACCCCTGGAGCGACTCGGGGGCGATTAGGGATCCGCCGCCCAGCCACCCCTTCCATCCTCGCTGTCACCGGAGACGGTCGCCAAGAAAGCCCGCGCAGGCGTCGGGGATCTCGGCGCTTGGATCGATCTCATCGGCCTGCGGACCAGATCGCATCGAAGGCCTGCGGTTCCTAGGGCGGCGACCCTGCCAGCGAGACGGCGTCGTCCGGCGGCTGGCGACGTTCGTAGGAGATGCTGGCCAGTGTGCTCGGCCGCGCGGGCGGCGGGTCGCTGGTGGAGTTCGGCTACGTCGCGACGCTCTATTGCGTCAGATCTGGAGGTTCCCCTCTGTTCTGCTTCCTCGCTCGACGTCCCGGTGGCTGGCGTCTGCTGGCTACAATAATGGTGAGTTTTGGTGGTGTACTTGGGTCCCAGGGGTAGCTAGTACGTACTGGCACAACACGAACTCGGCTTGTTTAGGGGGTGTTTGGTTAAGAAGTCTTAGGACTTTTTCTAGTCCCAGGGACTAATCAAAAAAGACTCTCTAGTAGAGTTTTTTTCTAGTCCCTGTAGAAAAAGTCCCTCCCGTTTGATTCCTAAAGACTTTTTAGGAATCTTTTCTAGTCTCTGAGACTAAAAAGTCTCTGAACCAAACACCCCGTTAATCATTCTCGTTAACTCAACAGAGCAGGAGGAGAAAGTCGTCGTCCCTGGGGCGGGACGGAATTCTCTACTGTATTTGTCTAACGGGGAAGATTGCTTGCCGCGCCGATCGCCGTGTCAGAGCTCGGAAACCTTCCGTGCGTTCAAAGCCTGCGTGCGTATGGCCGGCTTATGACTTTACGGACTGCAGAGCATGCATGAGGCCGTCCCGTCGTTGGCTGAGCGATCTCATCTCGATCGGGACGAGTGGCAAATGGCATCCCTTCTTGTTCTGACCAAGATCAAGATGGATTGAAATAAGCAGGAGTGAGGATGGAGCAAAGCAGTGTTGCTCTGCTTTTGCTTAGTATCGCAAGTTGTTAATGACCCTGCTGATTGATTTTCAGTAGCACCAAGGAAAGCAGGTAAGGGCCATTTAGACCCGAGACCTGTGGCAGGCATTTGGGCGGGTCGCAAACCTCGCCGATGCTCCAGCTAGCCTGGTCAGTGTACGGGCTACAAAGGCAGGCTGAGCTAATAACAAGCAAATTAGGTGTTTTTCACAACTCAAATGTATGTTCTTTCCCACAAAAAATGTGATTTTTTTTGTCTTTTACCCTGAAAGAAGTGGCTCACTGTATTGCATTAGATCAAGTGTCTGCCTATCCCTCAACAGAACTGCTGAAATATGGGATGGGATTTAGGCCCATCTATCAATTTCTGAAAATCTCTAAGGGCCCATATGGGTTTAGTTGACACTAGGTGAAGTTTAGTCCCACCCCAAAAATTCGAGAGGAGTTGGACGTCCTTATAAGGCTTTCTTTTCCGCATGCTATTGGAGCTTGAGAATAGAAGAGGCCCTCGCGCACTCCTCCGCCGCCGCCCGCGCCGCGGGAATGAGCCGAGCCAAGCTTATAGCTACACGCTTATTTTTGCCGGCCAGTAACGGAGAGTTTTTGAACAGCTGGGCCACAATCTGAGACGTCGGATCGTGGGCTGTCACCGACTCGGACGTGGGTCAAACCCACATCTCTCCACGTGGCCGCACCTATATAAGTGTCAGGCGTCTCCTAACCCTAGCCGCCACGAACAAATATCTGCTCCACGCGAATCGCCCACCGTCGCTCCTTTGCTGCTGCTGCCGCCGGTGACTCCATCCTATTCGCCCATCTCGTACACGGTCGACGGGAGAGTAGGTCTCCGAAACCCCGCCTCTCCGGATCCTGTATGGGAGATGGGCGAATAGGTTTTTGGGACGCGACTGCTCGCTGTTCGTCTACATCATCTACGTCCACATCATCTTCATCGCCACCACATCTCAGTCCAATGCCGACCGTCTCGCCGCCGAGAAGCTCAAGGCCGACAAGAAGGCCACCGAGGATGCCGCTGCTGCCACCGCCGCCGCGGCTTCTGCCTGGCCTACAGGAGGGTATAACACGTTTATCCCGCTCATGTTTATTTTCGTATTAACAGTATTAGCATTATGTGTAAATGTATCTACTGTTTGCATTGTACGTGCTTGTCTAGATCAGAACCAGTATGTCGTTAATTCTATCAATGTCATGCTAGTGATTTATTTATGGATTAAATTAGTCAAAAAATTGTCTATTTACTTAGCAAAAACTGCATACCAGGCTGAATCAATATCCTTCTATCCCTACACCACTACAGCCAACAAGAAAACAACGCGGTGCTTTCTGAAGATGGCATGAGAGCATGGAGCATGGGATTGCTGGAGCTGCAGGGCCTAGCAGCAAGCGACGAGGTGCAGGGAGATTAAGCAGCTGCATGACTGCGTCCCATGAGGGTCAGACATGGTGGCACGTGCCAGTGAATGCATGATCTCATTCCGGAACTCCATTGGTAATTCCTGATGCCTCATATGCCTATATATATATATATATATATATATATATATATATATATATATATATATATATATATATATATTCAAATCTTGGAGGCACACAACGTACAGTGCATGAAATGAGGCTAACTGATTCTAAGACGGAGAAGTGAACGATTCCTTCTTTGCTTTCCTTAGGCAAGGAAGCCTTGCTCCTTATAAAAGGTTTGGATCGTAGGAAGTGACATAAGGCCATCGGTCCTCCGGTAGGTCAGTAGTGAAATATCTCTTGGTAATGAGTTTAGTCCTTAGGTAGCTCACTGTATATGAGAGCTTTTATCAGTTCTTTAGATAAGTGATGAGTTTTCTTATTTTTTAAGAGGAAGATATGTATTGCACTTCCAGTTACGTACAAGATCAACATGATGCACCTAACCAACATAGTTCATGAAAATAGAGCCCAATGTTATCACTCCGTCCTCATGGAGAAAATGGGAGCTTGTGCACCCAATCTCAACTAGTAAGATGCATGTATGGCTGCTTGCATCAATGGTTAGCAACTCACATAGTCATTTGCATGTCTAATTAAACATCAGTAAAAACAACTAAGAAATGAGTTGCTAGGTTCATCCAAAACTAGTCCAGTCAGTGAACTAGGAAGAGCGTGTACTATAGAAAAGTTGGGCCCAACAACGTAGATGACCCCACTTATCATCGAGGTGTATGGCCTGTTTGGCAAGCTTTAGGACCCTTTTTCAAGAAACCGTCGTGGTATCTTTCTCAAAGTTTGGTAAGCAAATGAACTTGTGATAGACAATGCATACTGTGGAAAAATGTGGAGCACAACTTTGCCTTTAACAAATGGGTGTTCATCTTTGAGTTCATTAGTGGAACCATCCAATGATACAAAAGCTAACTACATAAGTTTATGACAAAGGAAAAATTGATAACATTGGGTTGAAAGACATAACAACATCCTTACAACTCCCAAACGTGTAACAAAAGCGCCCATCGGTCTATAGAAAGAAATATGACACTAGTCGGATCAATCGGAATGTAAGCAAAGAACTCCCACATAAATCAGTTTCTCGTAAGACGATCTTGATTTGGGTATTAACACATTACTAAACTTTTGTTATAGTTTTTCCTAAGATTGTTTTCATAAAATTTACCAAGAAAATATTATTAAAAGGTTCAAGAATTTTATTTTTTTCTCAAATATAAGAATATCGGTATATTTTTAAAAAATGAAGAATTTGAAAAAAATCTACTCGTCTTTTATAAAAATGATCACGTATTTTTGAAAAATATTCTCATTTTTTGTGTTTATTTCATAAAAAGCTCATCAATTCTAAAGAATGTTCACATATTTTAAAAATAGTTTTGTGTATTTTGAAAAATGTTCTGCATTTTCAAAAAAATATCACGAACTTTAGAAAATTGTCTCTAAATTTTGAAAATGGTCGTCTAACTCCAAAAATGTTCAATTGTTTTTGAGAAAATCGACACACAAACAGAAGGCAGAGTGCCCAGACGAATACGTGTATTGTTTTGAGAAATCATAGAGGAATACGTACGAGAATCAGCAGTGGCCGCCCAGGAAACTAGTTTTTTTAGACAACCCAGGAAAGTAGTTAAGGGCCGCACACCTCGCTAGAGGAACCGGCCCGGTCAACGTGCGTACAGGCCACAAGGCAGGCCGGGCTAAAAACAAGCAAATGTGTGGTTTTCACAAAGAGGAAAGTATAGTTTTCCCCATAAATCCTTCCTCATGGATCATTATTCCCCTAAACTGTAAAACTAGATTTTTTTTTAACCCCTGAATTCTACAAAACTGGATACATGTGGCTAGGTGTGGTTTTTGGGAGGATTTAGGGCAGTTTTACACCTAGCTTGCTGACTTCAAAAATCTCCACAGACCTCCCCGCACAGTGCCACCATGCCGCCCGTCGGAATTGATCGCCAGTGAATTGAATCACCAGCCCGATGGATGCAATGAAGCTACCGCCCTCGGAATCGAGGACTTAGTAGCCGCGCCGCCGTCGTAGTCCTCGAAAACCCGGAGGTCCACGCACAGGTGGCATCGGAAGCCTCTAGTGACCTGTCATTGACGAGCAGCTGCAAGTGCTCCTTGTAGGTGACGGCCTAAGGAGGGAGGAGGCATCCGCTGGAAGGTCTCGGCCGCCATGTCGAACCCCACCATCTAACTAGTGAGACTGGTCTTCATGTGCTCCAGCAACTACAAGTGCCATGAGGAGCAACCGGCATAATCAGTTTTTAGAGTCTGGCCTTTATAGATCACTCATTTCACAACTTTGTAGGAGAAATAGAACTACAACAAAGGACATGGATTAAACCAAACAATTTCACTCAAATCGATCGCCCCTTGTCGCCGCCCCCGCTGAAACTCTGCTCCTACAACATCTTTATCATTCATGAGAAGGACCTGAACATCTGAAAGGCAAAGTTGCCATTCGGCCACAGAGCTCATCAACGATCTGGAAGTTCATCTCTGGGTCACCGGAAGAGGCGGCGGTGCGGCCGACGCTGCATCTGAAAGAAGAAGGTTTTGAACATGAGACGCTAGAATTCATAAAAATGGGCGTGACATAAGTGGTCTGAAGGTAGGATGCTTTCTCTGCAGCATTGGAAGGTTGTTCCTATTGTGGCTGGCGTGGACGAGCATAGTGGCGGGCTCGGCCTCGTGAGGTTCTCCATCTTATCGAACACCTCCACGTACAGTTGTTGCACGTACGTCCTCTCCGCCCTGGTCAGCTACTGCGGCGCGCACTGACATCAGCGAACTCGATCTTGACCAGCTGGCAGATGGAATTGACGTACACAGTGGCGCCGTATTGCCCGGAGTACGTGTACACCTTATAATACATGGAGGAAGGAGGTCGCGGAGAGGGGAGCCGGCACGGTGGCGCTGCGTGGGGAGGTTGTGGGGATTTTTGATAAGTCACCAATGTTGGGGAACGCAGTAATTTCGAAAATTTTCCTACGCACACGCAAGATCATGGTGATGCACAGCAATGAGAGGGGAGAGTGTTGTCTACGTACCAACGCAGACCGACTGCGGAAGCGATCACACAACGTAGAGGAAGTAGTCGTACGTCTTCTTCCCGATCCGACCGATCCAAGCACCGTTACTCCGGCACCTCCGAGTTCTTAGCACATGTTCAGCTCGATGACGATCCTCGGGCTCCGATCCAGCAAAGCGTCGAGGAAGAGTTCCGTCAGCACGACGGCGTGATGACGATCTTGATGTACTACCGACGCAGGGCTTCGCCTAAGCACTACAACGGTATGATCGAGGTGGAATATGGTGGCAGGGGGCACCGCACACGGCTAAGGAACGATCTCAAGGATCAACTTGTGTGTCTTGGGGTGTCCCCTGCCCCCGTATATAAAGGTTGGAGGAGGGGGGCTGGCCTGCCAGAGAGAGGGAGGCGCAGGGGGAGTCCTACTCCTACCGGGAGTAGGACTCCCCTCTCCAATCCTATTCTAACTAGGACTCTCAAGGGGGAAAGGAGAGAGAGGGGGGCCGGCCCCTTCTCCTAGTCCTACTAGGACTTGGGGAAGGGGGGGGGGGGCGCCGGCCAGCTATGGGTTGTCCCTTTTCTCTTTTCCACTAAGGCCCAATAGGCCCATTAGTCTCCCGGGGGGTTCCGGTAACCCTCCCGGTATTCCGGTAAAATCCTGATTTCACCCGGAACACTTCCTATGTCCAAACATAGGCTTCCAATATATCAATCTTTATGTCTCGACCATTTCGAGACTCCTCGTCATGTCCGTGATCTCATCCGGGACTCCGAACAACCTTCGGTACATCAAAATGCATAAACTCATAATAACTGTCATCGTAACGTTAAGCGTGCGGACCCTATGGTTCGAGAACAATGTAGACATGACCGAGACATGTCTCTGGTCAATAACCAATAGCGGGACCTGGATGCCCATATTGGCTCCTACATATTCTACGAAGATCTTTATCGGTCAGACCGCATAACAACATACGTTGTTCCCTTTGTCATCGGTATGTTACTTGCCCGAGATTCGATCGTCGGTATCCAATACCAAGTTCAATCTCGTTACCGGCAAGTCTCTTTACTCGTTCTGTAATACATCATCCCACAACTAACTCATTAGTTGCAATGCTTGCAAGGCTTAAGTGATGTGCATTACCGAGAGGGCCCAGAGATACCTCTCCGACATTCGGAGTGACAAATCCTAATCTCGAAATACGCCAACCCAACATCTACCATTGGAGACACCTGTAGTACTCCTTTATAATCACCCAGTTACGTTGTGACGTTTGGTAGTACCCAAAGTGTTCCTCCGGCAAACGGGAGTTGCATAATCTCATAGTCATAGGAACATGTATAAGTCATGAAGAAAGCAATAGCAACATACTAAACGATCGGGTGCTAAGCTAATGGAATGGGTCATGTCAATCAGATCATTCAACTAATGATGTGACCTCGTTAATCAAATAACAATTCTTTTGTCCATGGTTAGGAATCATAACCATCTTTGATTAACGAGCTAGTCAAGTAGAGGCATACTAGTGACACTTTGTTTGTCTATGTATTCACACATGTATTATGTTTCCGGTTAATACAATTCTAGCATGAATAATAAACATTTATCATGATATAAGGAAATAAATAATAACTTTATTATTGCCTCTAGGGCATATTTCCTTCAACCAAGTGGGCAAAACCACCCTAATTCCTCCCCAAAACCACCCAGGGCCACATTCACCTGCGTTTGCAGAGTTTTTTGGGGGGGTGGGGTGGGGGATAATCTGGCTTTAGAGTTTAGGGGATGTTGATCCATGAGGAAGGATTTGAGGGGGGAAACTACACTTTCCTGTTTCTCAAAAACAAAAAGGGAAAGAATTGTTACCAAAAAATGAGCTACATTTATTAGTACTTTTTTCACTCACTGCGTCTACCTATCCTTCTACTACACTGGCTCCTTCATCTCAGTCCACAATTACACCATAGCATATTTCAACTCGAACCAATCTTCTTCGATCTCGGTTGATCAAATATCATTGCGCCGCTTCATAAAGGTGGCACGAGAACATGGAATATGGGATGGCTAGAACATTAGGGCATGGAGGTAAGGTACGCAGTGACGAATGGCTAAGCTGAGCCAGTCATGCCTGAGAGGAACATTCAAGGTGGTAGCGTGCACCGGGGAATGCATGCTGCAATTCCGGTGATTAATCATTAGTTCATAATGCCTCATATGCCTATATATATACCAAATCCATATCCATGGTGCATAGAAGCACGACGATCAACATATGAAATGAGACTACGTGGTTCTAAGACGGAGAAGTGAATAGGATGAAAAATAAACTATCCCACCTTTTCTTAGGGAAGTCTTACTGCTTATAAAAGGTCGGAATGGTATGGAGTGACATAAAGCCATCGGTCCTCCAGTAGGCCAGTAGCGAAATATCTCTTGGTAATAAGTTTAATCCTCGGGTAGGTCCATGGATATAGGAGCTTTATCAATTATTTAAACAAATGTTGAATTTGCTAGGTCTTTAAGAGGAAGATTTGTATTGCAATTTCAGTTACGTACCAAGATCAACATGATGCACCTAACCAATGCAGTTCATGGCAATATGGCCCAATGATTGGAACTCCATCCTCATGGACTAAATGGGACCTTGTACAACCAGCCTCGCCTTGTAACATGCATGCATGGCTGCCTGCTTCCATGGTTAGCTCACATGGTTGATCTCTGCTGCCTCTTGAGCACTGCGTTGGTTTTTCCCGAAGAGGAAGGGATGATGCAGCAAAGTAGCATAAGTATTTCCCTCGGTTTTTGAGAACCAAGGTATCAATCCAGTAGGAGGCTACGCACAAGTCCCTCTGCACAAAACAAATAAATCCTCGCAACCAACGCAAATAGGGGTTGTCAATCCTTGTAAGGCCACTTACAAGAGTGAGATCTGATAGATATGATAAGATAATATTTTGGTATTTTTATGATAAAGATGCAAAGTAAAATAAAGGCGAAGTAAACAGCAAAGGAAATAACTAAGTAGTAGGAGATCGATATGATAAAGATAGACCTGGGGGGCATAGGTTTCACTAGTGGCTTCTCTCGAGAGCATAAGTATTCTACGGTGGGTGACCAAATTACTGTTGAGCAATTGACAGAATTGAGCATAATTATGAGAATATCTAGGTATGATCATGTATATAGGCATCACGTCCGAGACAAGTAGACCGACTCCTGCCTGCATCTACTACTATTACTCCACTCATCAACCGCTATACAGCATGCATCTAGAGTATTAAGTTAAAAACAGAGTAACGCCTTAAGCAAGATGACATGATGTAGAGGGATAGACTCATGCAATATGAAGAAAACCCCATCTTGTTATCCTCGATGGAAACAATACAATACATGCCTTGCTGCCCTTACTATCACCGGGAAAGGACACCGCAAGATTGAACCCAAAGCTAAGCACTTCTCCCATTGCAAGAAAGATCAATCTAGTAGGCCAAACCAAACTGATAATTCGAAGAGACTTGCAAAGATAACCAATCATACATAAAAGAATTCAGAGAATATTCAAATATTGTTCATAGATAGACTTGATCATAAACCCACAATTCATCGGTCTCAACAAACACACCACAAAAAGAAGATTACATCGAATAGATCTCCACAAGAGAGGGGGTGAACATTGTATTGAGATCCAAAAAGAGAGAAGAAGCCATCTAGCTACTAAATATGGACCTGTAGGTCTGAGGTAAACTACTCATACTTCATCGGAGAGGCTATAGTGTTGATGTAGAAGCCCTCCGTGATCGATGCCCCCTCCGGCGGAGCTCCGGAACAGGCCCCAAGATGGGATCTCGTGGATACAGAAAGTTGCGGCGGTGGAATTAGGGGTTTGGCTCCGTATCTGATCGTTTGGGGGTACGTGGATATATATAGGAGGAAGGAGTACGTCGGTGGAGCAACAGGGGGCCCACGAGGGTGGAGGGCGCGCCTGGTGGGGGTGGGCGCGCCCCCTACCTCGTGGCCTCCTGTTTCTTTTCTTGGCGTAGGGTCCAAGTCTCCCGGATCATAATCTTCCTAAAAATCACGTTCCCGAAGGTTTCATTCCGTTTGGACTCCGTTTGATATTCCTTTTCTTCGAAACCCTAAAACAGGCAAAAAACAGCAATTCTGGGCTAGGCCTCCGGTTAATAGGTTAGTCCCAAAAATAATATAAAAGTGGATAATAAAGCCCAATAATGTCCAAAACGGTAGATAATATAGCATGGAACAATAAAAAATTATAGATACGTTGGAGACGTATCAAGCATCCCCAAGCTTAATTCCTACTCGTCCTCGAGTAGGTAAATGATAAAAACAGAATTTTTGATGCGGAGTGCTACTTGGCATAATTTTAATTTAATTCTTCTTAATTGTGGTATGAATATTCATATCCGAAAGATTAAAGACAAAAGTTCATATTGACATAAAAATAATAATACTTCAAGCATACTAACAAAGCAATTATGTCTTCTCAAAATAACATGGCTAAAGAAAGTTATCCCTACAAAATCATATAGTCTGGCTATGCTCTATCTTCACCACACAAAATATTTAAATCATGCACAACCTCGATGACAAGCCAAGCAATTGTTTCATACTTTTTACATTCTCAAAACTTTTTCAATCTTCATGCAATACATGAGCGTGAGCCATGGACATAGCACTATAGGTGGAATAGAGTGGTGGTTGTGGAGAAGACAAAAAGGGAGAAGATAGTCTCACATCAACTAGGCGTATCAATGGGCTATGGAGATGCCCATCAATAGATATCAATGTGAGTGAGTAGGGATTGCCATGCAACGAATGCACTAGAGCTATAAGTATATGAAAGCTCAAAAAGAAACTAAGTGGGTGTGCATCCAACTTGCTTTCTCATGAAGACCTAGGGCATTTTGAGGAAGCCCATCATTGGAATATACAAGCCAAGTTCTATAATGAAAGATTCCCACTAGTATATGAAAGTGATAACATGAAAGACTCTCTACTATGAAGATCATGGTGCTACTTTGAAGCACAAGTGTGGTAAAAGGATAGTAACATTGTCCCTTCTCTTTTTTTTTCCTCATTTTTTTATTTGGGCCTTTTCTCTTTTTATGGCCTCTTTTCTTTCTCTTTTTTTATTTTTCGTCCGGAGTCTCATCCCGACTTATGGGGGAATCATAGTCTCCATCATCCTTTCCTCACTGCGACAATGCTCTAATAATGATGATCATCACACTTTTATTTTTCTTACAACTCAACAATTACAACTCGATACTTAGAACAAAATATGACTCTATATGAATGCCTCCGCGGTGTACCGGGATATGCAATGACTCATGAGTAACATGTATGAAAGAATTATGAACAGTGGCTTTGCCACAAATACGATGTTGACTACATCATCATGCTAAGCAATATGGCAATGATGGAGTGTGTCATAATAAACGGAACGGTGGAAAGTTGCATGGCAATATATCTCGAAATGGCTATGGAAATGCCATAATAGGTAGGTATGGTGGCTGTTTTGAGGAAGGTATATGGTGGGTGTATGATACCGGCGAAAGGTGTGCGGTATTAGAGAGGCTAGCAAAGGTGGAAGGGTGAGAGTGCGTATAATCCATGGACTCGACATTAGTCATAAAGAGCTCATATACTTCTTGCAAAAATCTACAAGTTATCAAAGCAAAGTATTATGCGCATGCTCCTAGGGGGATAGATTGGTAGGAAAAGACCATCGCTCGTCCCCGACCGCCACTCGTAAGGAAGGCAATCAAAAAATAAATTATGCTCCGACTTCATCACATAACGGTTCACCATACGTGCATGCTACGGGAATCACAAGCTTCAACACAAGTATTTCTCAAATTCACAACTACTCAACTAGCATGACTTTAATATCACCATATCCATATCTCAAAACAATTATCAAGTATCAAACTTATCATAGTATCCAACACACTCATAAGAAAGTTTTATTATTAATCTTGTGTACCAAGCATATTAGGATTTTAAGCAAATTACCATGCTATTTAAGACTCTCAAAATAATCTAAGTGAAGCATGAGAGATCAATAGTTTCTATAAAACAAATCCACCACCGTGCTCTAAAAGATATAAGTGAAGCACTAGAGCAAAATTATATAACTCAAAAGATATAAGCGAAGCACATAGAGTATTCTAGCAAATTCCAAATCATATATGGCTCTCTCAAAAGGTGTGTACAGCAAGGATGATTGTGGTAAACTAACAAGCAAAGACTCAAATAATACAAGACGCTCCAAGCAAAACACATATCATGTGGCGAATAAAAATATAGCTCCAAGTAAAGTTACCGATAGAAGTAGACGAAAGAGGGGATGCCTTCTGGGGCATCCCCAAGCTTTGGCTTTTAGGTGTCCTTAGATTATCTTGGGGGTGCCATGGGCATCCCCAAGCTTAGTCGCTTGCCACTCATTGTTCCATAATCCATCAAATCTTTACCCAAAACTTGAAAACTTCACAACACAAAACTTAAAGTAGAAAATCTCGTGAGTTCCGTTAGCGAAAGAAAATAAAATACCACTTCAAGGTACTGTAATGAACTCATTCTTTATTTATATTGGTGTTATACCTACTGTATTCCAACTTCTCTATGGTTTATAAACTATTTTACTAGCCATAGATTCATCAAAATAAGCAAACAACACACGAAAAACAGAATCTGTCAAAAACAGAACAGTCTGTAGTAATCTGTAGCTAGCGCAAGATCTGGAACCCCAAAAATTCTAAAATATATTTCTGGATGTGAGGAATTTATCTATTAATCATTTTCAAAAAGAATTAACTAAATATCACTTTCCAAATAAAAATGTCAGTAGTTCTCGTGAGCGCTAAAATTTCTGTTTTTTACAGCAAGTTCAACAAGACTTTCCCCAAGTCTTTCCAACGGTTCTACTTTGCACAAACACTAATTAAACAAAAAAACACAACCAAAACAGAGGCTAGATAAATTATTTATTTATTACTAAACAGGAGCAAAAAGCAAGGAATAAAAATAAAATTGGGTTTCCTCCCAACAAGCGCCATCGTTTAACGCCCCTAGCTAGGCATTGATAATTTTAATGATGCTCACATGAAAGACAAGAATTGAAGCACAAAAGGAGCACCATAAAGCATGTTACAAAGACATCTAAGTCTAACATACTTCCTATGCATAGGCATCTTATAGGGAAACAAATTATCAAGGCAAGCAAAAACTAGCATATGCAAGGAAGCGGAAAGAAACAATAGCAATCTCAACATAACGAGAGGTAATTTAGTAACATGAAAATTCTACCACCATATTTTCCTCTCTCATAATAATTACATGTAGTATCATAAGCAAATTCAACAAAATATCTATCACATAAAATATTTTCAACATGATCAACATGCATGCAAAGTTGACACTCTTCCAAAATAGTGGGATTAACATTAACTAAAGTCATGACCTCTCCAAACCCACTTTCAATAATATTGCAAACACTATTATCAATCTCATATTCATCATGGGGCTTAAATAAATTTTCAAGATCAAAAGAAGAATCACCCCAATCATGATCATTGCAACAAATAGTAGTCATAGCAAAACTAGCATCCCCAAGCTTATGGTTTTGCATATCATTAACACAATTGACATTAAGAGAATTTATAATAACATCATTGCAATCATGCTTTTCATCGAATGAACTATCAAGTATGGGTGCAATAGCAATGATCTCATGTTTAACATAAGGAACTATAGCAAATTCATCTTCATAAATATTGGCATCATGGCCACAAGAATAGCAAGCATCATGTTCATCAAGGCATATTTCAACCAAATCATCGGAATCATCATTATCTATAGATTCGTGCATATCATTATTTTCTTCCAAAGCAATGGTCATTCTTTCAATAAATTCTTGGACATAGACATTATGAGCAAAGTTTTCATTGCAATATTTAAGTATGACGGAATTTTCAGATTTATTGAGAGTAAAATCATACTTTTCAATCAAAGAAGCAACTTCATGAGCACCCTTAAAAACGACAAATTCTTCAATTTGTTCGATATCATAATAACTATAAACACCCTTTGCATAAGAAGATAAGATTTCATTATCATTGAACTCACATTGGTAGGGAAGGTGTTTTTTAGGGTTCTTAGAGCAACAAGTAAAATCACAAATTTCACAAAGATTCCAAGCATAGCATAGCAAACTATTTATATGATACCATAAGAGCTTCCCTTTTTCAGACAAACGATGACGCACAAAATGAGCATGCTCATCTAAAGATTTCCCATCAACTAGGCTAGTTGGGGTTTCAGCACGAGCACATAAGGATCAAAGATGATCCAAGTAGAACACTTTAAGTGGATCCATATCAATAGATTTTTAGCAAGCAAAGATGCAAGAAAATAGAAGGCACATGGAAACACAAACAAGGATACATACGGGAAAAAGGCAAACAAAAGAGGAGGCAAATAAAACGGCAAGGGTGAAGTGGGGGAGAGGAAAACGAGAGGCAAATGGCAAATAATGTATTGCGGGAGATAAAGGTATGTGATGGGTACTTGGTATGTTGACTTTTGCATAGACCTCCCCGGCAACGGTGCCAGAAATCCTTCTTACTACCTCTTCAGCACTGCGTTGGTTTTCCCCGAAGAGGAAGGGATGATGCAGCAAAGTAACGTAAGTATTTCCCTCAGTTTTTGAGAACCAAGGTATCAATCTAGTAGGAGGCTACGCGCGAGTCCCTCGTACCTGCACAAAACAAATAAATCATCGCAACCAACGCAAATAGGGGTTGTCAATCCCTATAAGGCCACTTACGAGAGTGAGATCTGATAGATATGATTGTTGGGTAACGTTGCAGAAAACAAAAAATTTCCTACTCGTTTCACCAAGATCCATCTAGGAGTTCATCTAGCAACGAGTCATGAGATGCATCTACATACCTTTGTAGATCGCGTGCGGAAGCGTTCAACGAACGGGGATGATGTAGTCGAACACGACGTGATCCAAATCACCGATGACCGAGTGCCGAACGGACGGCACCTCCGCGTTCAACACACGTACGGGACGGGGAACGTCTCCTCCTTCTTGATCCAGCAAGGGGGAAGGAGAGGTTCGTGATGATCCAGCAGCACGACGGCGTGGTGGTGGATGCAGGGCGTCACAGTAGCAGGGCTTCGCCTATACTACGCAAGAGGGAGATGTAACATGGAGAGAGGGAAGCACCAAAAGCCGTAGACCAAAGTCCCTCCTCTCCCCCACTATATATAGGGGTGCCAAGGGGGGGCGCCGGCCCTAGGAGATGGATCTCCTAGGGGGGGGCGGCGGCCAAGGGTGGGGGGCTTGCCCCCCAAGGCAAGGGGGCGCCCCCCTTTAGGGTTTCCCCTAACCCTAGGCGCATGGGCCCCTTAGGGGGTGGCGCCCCAGCCCACTAAGGGCTGGGTTCCTTCCCACTTCAGCCCATGGGGCCCTCCGGGATAGGTGGCCCCACCCGGTGGACCCCCGGGACCCCTCCGGTGGTCCCGGTACAATACCGGTAACCCCGAAACTTGTCCCGATGGCCGAAACAGCACTTCCTATATATAATTCTTTACCTCCGGACCATTCCGGAACTCCTCGTGACGTCCGGGATCTCATCCGGGACCCCGAACAACATTCGGGTTACTGCATATACATATCTTCACAACCCTAGCGTCACCGAACCTTAAGTGTGTAGACCCTACGGGTTCGGGAGACATGTAGACATGACCGAGACGACTCTCCGGTCAATAACCAACAGCGGGATCTGGATACCCATGTTGGCTCCCACATGCTCCACGATGATCTCATCGGATGAACCACGATGTCGAGGATTCAATCAACCCCGTATGCAATTCCCTTTGTCAATCGATATATTACTTGCCCGAGATTCGATCGTCGGTATCCCAATACCTCATTCAATCTCGTTACCGGCAAGTCACTTTACTCGTACCGTAATGCATGATCCCGTGACCAGACACTTGGTCACTTTGAGCTCATTATGATGATGCATTACCGAGTGGGCCCAGTGATACCTCTCCGTCATACGGAGTGACAAATCCCAGTCTTGATCCGTGTCAACCCAACAGATACTTTCGGAGATACCCGTAGTCTACCTTTATAGTCACCCAGTTACGTTGTGACGTTTGGTATACCCAAAGCACTCCTACGGTATCCGGGAGTTACACGATCTCATGGTCTAAGGAAAAGATACTTGACATTGCATAACTCTAGCAAAACGAACTACACGATCTTTATGCTATGTTTAGGATTGGGTCTTGTCCATCACATCATTCTCCTAATGATGTGATCTCGTTATCAATGACATCTAATGTCCATAGTCAGGAAACCATGACTATCTGTTGATCAACGGGCTAGTCAACTAGAGGCTCACTAGGGACATGTTGGTGTCTGTTATTCACACATGTACTACGATTTCCGGATAATACAATTATAGCATGAATAAAGACAATTA
Source organism: Triticum monococcum (assembly GCA_034509565.1). Lineage (NCBI taxonomy): Eukaryota > Viridiplantae > Streptophyta > Magnoliopsida > Poales > Poaceae > Triticum > Triticum monococcum. The sequence goes on along the minus strand of CM067841.1, from coordinate 570,900,653 downwards.
TCATGAACAAGGAAATATAATAATAATGCTTTTATTATTGCCTCTAGGGCATATTTCCAACAGTCTCCCACTTGCACTAGAGTCAATAATCTAGTTACATTGTGATGAATCGAACACCCATGGAATTCTGGTGTTGATCATGTTTTGCCCTAGGGAGAGGTTTAGTCAACGGATCTGCTACATTCAGGTCCGTATGTACTTTACAAATCTCTATGTCTCCATCTTGAACATTTTCACGAATGGAGTTGAAGCGACGCTTGATGTGCCTTGTCTTCTTGTGAAACCTGGGCTCCTTGGCAAGTGCAATAGCTCCAGTGTTGTCACAAAAGAGTTTGATTGGCCCCGACGCATTGGGTATGACTCCTAGGTCGGTGATGAACTCCTTCACCCATATTGCTTCATGTGCTGCCTCCGAGGCTGCCATGTACTCCGCTTCACATGTAGATCCCGCCACGACGCTTTGCTTGCAACTGCACCAGCTTACTGCCCCTCCATTCAAAATATACACGTATCCGGTTTGTGACTTAGAGTCATCCAGATCTGTGTCGAAGCTAGCGTCGACGTAACCCTTTACGACGAGCTCTTCGTCACCTCCATAAACGAGAAACATTTCCTTAGTCCTTTTCAGGTACCTTAGGATATTCTTGACCGCTGTCCAGTGTTCCTTGCCGGGATTACTTTGGTACCTTCCTACCAAACTTACCGCAAGGTTTACATCAGGTCTGGTACACAGCATGGCATACATAATAGATCCTATGGCTGAGGCATAGGGGATGACACTCATCTCTTCTATATCTTCTGCCGTGGTCGGACATTGAGCTGAGCTCAATTTCATACCTTGTAGCACAGGCAAGAACCCCTTCTTGGACTGATCCATATTGAACTTCTTCAATATCTTATCAAGGTATGTGCTTTGTGAAAGACCTATGAGGCGTCTTGATCTATCTCTATAGATTTTGATGCCTAATATATAAGCAGCTTCTCCAAGGTCCTTCATTGAAAAACTCTTGTTCAAGTAGGCCTTGATGCTGTCCAAGAGTTCTATATCATTTCCCATCAAAAGTATGTCATCTACATATAGTATGAGAAATGCTACAGAGCTCCCACTCACTTTCTTGTAAACGCAGGCTTCTCCATAAGTCTGCGTAAACCCAAACGCTTTGATCATCTCATCAAAGCGAATGTTCCAACTCCGAGATGCTTGCACCAGCCCATAAATCGAGCATTGGAGCTTGCACACCTTGTCAGCATTCTTAGGATCGACAAAACCTTCCGGCTGCATCATATACAATTCTTCCTTAAGGAAACCATCAAGGAATGCCGTTTTGACGTCCATTTGCCATATTTCATAATCGTAGAATGCGGCAATTGCTAACATGATTCGGACGGACTTCAGCTTCGCTACCGGTGAGAAAGTCTCATCGTAGTCAACCCCTTGAACTTGTCGATAACCCTTAGCGACAAGCCGAGCTTTATAGATGGTCACATTACCATCCGCGTCTGTCTTCTTCTTAAAGATCCATTTATTTTCTATGGCTCACCGTTCAACGGGCAAGTCAGTCAAAGTCCATACTTCGTTTTCATACATGGATCCTATCTCGGATTTCATGGCTTCTAGCCATTTGTCGGAATCCGTGCCCGCCATCGCTTCTTCATAGTTCGAAGGTTCACCGTTGTCTAACAACATGATTTCCAAGACAGGGTTTCCGTACCACTCTGGTGTGGAACGTGTCCTTGTGGACCTTCGAATTTCAGTAGGAGCTAGATCAAAAGTATCTTGATCATTATCATTAACTTCCTCTCTAGTCGGTGCTGGCACCTCAGGAACATTTTCTTGAGTTGCGCCATTTTCCGGTTCAAGAGGCAATACTTCATCGAGTTCTACTTTCCTCCCACTTACTTCTTTCGAGAGAAACTCCTTCTCTAGAAAGGATCCATTCTTGGCAACAAAGACCTTGCCTTCGGATCTGAGGTAGAAGGTATACCCAATAGTTTCTTTAGGGTATCCTATGAAGACGCATTTTTCCGACTTGGGTTCGAGCTTTTCAGGTTGAAGTTTCTTGACATAAGCATCGCATCCCCAAACTTTTAGAAACGACAGCTTAGGTTTCTTCCCAAACCATAATTCATACGGTGTCGTCTCAACGGATTTCGACGGAGCCCTATTTAAAGTGAATGCGGCAGTCTCTAAAGCATAGCCCCAAAAAGATAGCGGTAAATCAGTAAGAGACATCATAGACCGCACCATATCTAATAGAGTGCGATTACGACGTTCAGACACACCATTACGCTGAGGTGTTCCAGGCGGCGTTAGTTGTGAAACTATTCCACATTTTCTTAAGTGTGTGCCAAATTCGTGACTCAAGTATTCTCCTCCACGATCTGATCGTAGAAACTTGATTTTCCTGTCACGTTGATTCTCAACCTCACTCTGAAATTCCTTGAACTTTTCAAAGGTTTCAGACTTGTGTTTCATTAAGTAGATATACCCATATCTACTTAAGTCATCAGTGAGGGTGAGAACATAACGATAGCCACCGCGAGCCTCAACACTCATTGGACCGCACACATCAGTATGTATGATTTCCAATAAGTTGGTTGCTCGCTCCATTGTTCCTGAGAACGGAGTCTTGGTCATTTTACCCATGAGGCATGGTCCGCACGTGTCAAATGATTCATAATCAAGAGACTCTAAAAGTCCATCGGCATGGAGCTTCTTCATGCGTTTGACACCTATGTGACCAAGGCGGCAGTGCCACAAGTATGTGGGACTATCATTATCAACCTTGCATCTTTTGGCAGTCACATTATGAACATGTGTAGCATTACGTTCGAGATTCATAAAGAATAAACCATTCACCATAGGAGCATGACCATAAAACATATCTCTCATATAAATAGAACAACCATTATTCTCGGATTTAAATGAGTAGCCATCTCGAATTAAACGAGATCCCGATACAATGTTCATGCTCAAAGCTGGTACTAAATAACAATTATTAAGGTTTAAAACTAATCCCGAAGGTAGATGTAGAGGCAGCGTGCCGACGGCGATCACATTGACCTTGGAACCATTCCCGACGCGCATCGTCACCTCGTCCTTTGCCAGTTTCCGCTTATTCCGCAGCCCCTGCTTTGAGTTACAAATGTGAGCAACTGCACCGGTATCAAATACCTAGGAGCTACTACGGACACTAGTAAGGTACACATCAATTACATGTATATCACATATACCTTTTGTTTTGCTGGCCTTCTTGTCTGCTAAGTATTTAGGGCAGTTCCGCTTCCAGTGACCGTTTCCCTTGCAATAAAAGCACTCAGTCTCGGGCTTGGGTCCATTCTTTGGCTTCTTTCCGGCAGCTTGCTTGCCGGGCGCGGCAACTTCCTTGCCGTCCTTCTTGAAGTTCTTTTTACCCTTACCCTTCTTGAACTTAGTGGTTTTATTCACCATCAACACTTGATGTTCCTTCTTGACTTCTACCTCTGCTGATTTCAGCATAGCAAATACTTCAGGAATGGTCTTTTCCATCCCCTGCATATTGAAGTTCATCACAAAGCTCTTGTAGCTTGGTGGAAGCGACTGGAGGATTCTGTCAATGACCGCATCATCCGGGAGATTAACTCCCAGCTGAGTCAAGCGGTTATGCAACCCAGACATAGTGAGTATGTGCTCACTGACAGAACTATTCTCCTCCATCTTACAGCTGAAGAATTTGTCGGAGACTTGATATCTCTCGACCCGGGCATGAGCTTGGAAAACCATTTTTAGCTCTTCGAACATCTCATATGCTCCGTGTCTCTCAAAACGCTTTTGGAGCCCCGGCTCTAAACTGTAAAGCATGCCGCACTGAACGAGGGAGTAGTCATCGGTACGTGCCTGCCAAGCGTTCATAACGTCTTGTTCTCCAGGGAGAACAGGTGCGTCACCCAGCGGTGCTTGTAGGACATAATCTTTCTTGGCAGCTATGAGGATGATCCTCAGGTTCCGGACCCAGTCCGTATAGTTGCTGCCATTGTCTTTCAGCTTGGTTTTCTCTAGGAACGCGTTGAAGTTGAGGACTACGTGGGCCATTTGATCTACAAGACATATTGTAAAATATTTTAGACTAAGTTCATGATAATTAAGTTCATCTAATCAAATTAATAATGAACTCCCACTTAGATAGACATCCCTCCAGTCATCTAAGTATAACATGATCCGAGTCAACTAGGCCGTGTCCGATCATCACGTGAGACGGACTAGTCAACGTCGGTGAACATTTTCATGTTGATCGTATCTTCTATACGACTCATGCTCGACCTTTCGGTCTTCTGTGTTCCGAGGTCATGTCTGTACATGCTAGGCTCGTCAAGTTAACCTAAGTGTTTGCATGTGTAAATCTGTCTTACACCCGTTGTATGTGAACGTCTGAATAAAACACCCGATCATCACGTGGTGTTTTGAAACAGCGAACTGTCGCAACGGTGCACAGTTAGGGGGAACACTTCTTGAAATTAATATGAGGGATCATCCTATTTACTACCGTCGTTCTAAGTAAACAAGATGCAAAACATGATAAACATCACATGCAATCAAATAATAAACGTGACATGATATGGCCAATATCACATAGCTCCTTTGATCTCCATCTTGGGGCTCCATGATCATCCTGTCACCGGCATGACACCATGATCTCCATCATCGTGCCTCCATGAAGTTGCTCGCCAACTATTACTTCTACTACTACGGCTAACGCGTTTAGCAATAAAGTAAAGTAATTTACATGGCGTTTCTCAATGACACGCAGGTCATATAAAAAATAATGACAACTCCTATGGCTCCTGCCGGTTGTCATACTCATCGACATGCAAGTCGTGATCCCTATTACAATAACATGAACATCTCATACATCGCATATAGATCATTCATCATTCATCACAACTTTGGCCATATCATATCACAAACCACTTGCTGCAAAAACAAGTTAGACGTCCTCTAATTGTTGTTGCAAGTTTTACGTGGCTGAATTAGGGTTCTAGCAAGAACGTTTTCTTACCTACGTTAAAGTCACAACGTGATTTGTCAACTTCTATTTACCCTTCATAAGGACCCTGTTCATCGAATCCGCTCCAACTAAAGTAGGAGAGACAGACACCCGCCAGCCACCTTATGCAACTAGTGCATGTTAGTCGGTGGAACCGGTCTCACGTAAGCGTACGTGTAAGGTTGGTCCGGGCCGCTTCATCCCACAATACCGCTGAAGCAAGAAAAGACTAGTAGCGGCAAGAAAGTTGACAAATCCACGCCCACAACAAATTGTGTTCTACTCGCGCAAGAAGAACTACGCATAAACCTGGCTCTGATACCACTGTTGGGTAACGTTGCAGAAAACAAAAAATTTCCTACTCGTTTCACCAAGATCCATCTAGGAGTTCATCTAGCAACGAGTCATGAGATGCATCTACATACCTTTGTAGATCGCGTGCGGAAGCGTTCAACGAACGGGGATGATGTAGTCGAACACGACGTGATCCAAATCACCGATGACCGAGTGCCGAACGGACGGCACCTCCGCGTTCAACACATGTACGGGACGGGGAACGTCTCCTCCTTCTTGATCCAGCAAGGGGGAAGGAGAGGTTCGTGATGATCCAGCAGCACGACGGCGTGGTGGTGGATGCAGGGCGTCACAGTAGCAGGGCTTCGCCTATACTACGCAAGAGGGAGATGTAACAGGGAGAGAGGGAAGCACCAAAAGCCGTAGACCAAAGTCCCTCCTCTCCCCCACTATATATAGTGGTGCCAAGGGGGGGGGGGCGGCCCTAGGAGATGGATCTCCTAGGGAGGGGGCGGCGGCCAAGGGTGGGGGGCTTGCCTCCCAAGGCAAGGGGGCGCCCCCCTTTAGGGTTTCCCCTAACCCTAGGCGCATGGGCCCCTTAGGGGGTGGCGCCCCAGCCCACTAAGGGCTGGGTTCCTTCCCACTTCAGCCCATGGGGCCCTCCGGGATAGGTGGCCCCACCCGGTGGACCCCCGGGACCCCTCCGGTGGTCCCGGTACAATACCGGTAACCCCGAAACTTGTCCCGATGGCCGAAACAACACTTCCTATATATAATTCTTTACCTCCGGACCATTCCGGAACTCCTCGTGACGTCCGGGATCTCATCCGGGACCCCGAACAACATTCGGGTTACTGCATATACATATCTTCACAACCCTAGCGTCACCGAACCTTAAGTGTGTAGACCCTACGGGTTCGGGAGACATGTAGACATGACCGAGACGACTCTCCGGTCAATAACCAACAGCGGGATCTGGATACCCATGTTGGCTCCCACATGCTCCACGATGATCTCATCGGATGAACCAGGATGTCGAGGATTCAATCAACCCCATATGCAATTCCCTTTGTCAATCGATATATTACTTGCCCGAGATTCGATCGTCGGTATCCCAATACCTCGTTCAATCTCGTTACCGGCAAGTCACTTTACTCGTACCGTAATGCATGATCCCGTGACCAGACACTTGGTCACTTTGAGCTCATTATGATGATGCATTACCGAGTGGGCCCAGTGATACCTCTCCGTCATACGGAGTGACAAATCCCAGTCTTGATCCGTGTCAACCCAACAGATACTTTCGGAGATACCCGTAGTCTACCTTTATAGTCACCCAGTTACGTTGTGACGTTTGGTATACCCAAAGCACTCCTACGGTATCCGGGAGTTACACGATCTCATGGTCTAAGGAAAAGATACTTGACATTGCATAACTCTAGCAAAACGAACTACACGATCTTTATGCTATGTTTAGGATTGGGTCTTGTCCATCACATCATTCTCCTAATGATGTGATCTCGTTATCAATGACATCTAATGTCCATAGTCAGGAAACCATGACTATCTGTTGATCAACGGGCTAGTCAACTAGAGGCTCACTAGGGACATGTTGGTGTCTGTTATTCACATATGTACTACGATTTCCGGATAATACAATTATAGCATGAATAAAGACAATTATCATGAACAAGGAAATATAATAATAATGCTTTTATTATTGCCTCTAGGGCATATTTCCAACAATGATAAGATAAGATTTTTTGGTATTTTATGATAAAGATGCAAAGTAAAATAAAGGCAAAGGAAATAACTAAGTAGTAGGAGATCAATATGATAAAGATAGACCCGGGGGCCATAGGTTTCACTAGTGGCTTCTCTCGAGAGCATAAGTATTCTAAGGTGGGTGAACAAATTACTGTTGAGCAATTGACAGAATTGAGCATAATTATGAGAATATCTAGGTATGATCATGTATATAGGCATCACGTCCGAGACAAGTAGACCGACTCCTGCCTGCATCTACTACTATTACTCCACTCATCGACCGCTATCCAGCATGCATCTAGAGTATTAAGTTAAAAACAGAGTAACGCCTTAAGCAAGATGACATGATGTAGAGGGATAGACTCATGCAATATGAAGAAAATCCCATCTTGTTATCCTCGATGGCAACAATACAATACGTGCCTTGCTGCCCTTACTGTCACCGGGAAAGGACACCGCAAGATTGAACCCAAAGCTAAGCACTTCTCCCATTGCAAGAAAGATCAATCTAGTAGGCCAAACCAAACTGATAATTCGAAGAGACTTGCAAAGATAACCAATCATACATAAAAGAATTCAGAGAAGATTCAAATATTGTTCATAGATAGACTTGATCATAAACCCACAATTCATCGGTCTCAACAAACACACCGCAAAAAGAAGATTGCATCGAATAGATCTCCACAAGAGAGGGGGAGAACATTGTATTGAGATCCAAAGAGAGAGAAGAAGCCATCTAGCTACTAACTATGGACCCGTAGGTCTGAGATAAACTACTCACACTTCATCGAAGAGGCTATGGTGTTGATGTAGAAGCCCTCCGTGATCGATGCCCCCTCCAGGGAAGCTCCGGAACAGGCCCTAAGATGGGATCTCGTGGATACAGAAAGTTGTGGCGGTGGAATTAGGGTTTTGGCTCCGTATCTGATCGTTTGGGGGTACGTGGATATATATATAGGAGGAAGGAGTACATCGGTGGAGCAACAGGGGGCCCACAAGGGTGGAGGGCGCGCCTGGTGGGGGTGGGCGCGCCCCCCTACCTCATGGCCTCCTGTTTCTTTTCTTGGCGTAGGGTCCAAGTCTCCCGGATCATAATCTTCCTAAAAATCACGTTTCCGAAGGTTTCATTCCGTTTGGACTCCGTTTGATACTCCTTTTCTTCGAAACCCTAAAACAGGCAAAAAAACAATTCTGGACTGGGCCTCCGGTTAATAGGTTAGTCCTAAAAATAATATAAAAGTAAATAATAAAGCCCAATAATGTCCAAAACAGTAGATAATATAGCATTGAGCAATCAAAAATTATAGATACGTTAGAGACGTATCAATCTCCATGGCTATTTAAACATCACTAAAAATAACTAAGAAATGAGTTGCTAGCTTCGTCCAAAACTACCCCATTGAGTGGACTAGGAAGAGTGTACTGTAGAAAAGTTGAGCCCAACCGATCAATGTTAGACAACTCCACCTATCATCGTGGTTTGCATAATTGACCTAGGCGTATGGCATGTTTGGCAGGCTTTAGCGCCTTTCTTTCAAGAAACCATTCCGCGGTGTCATTGGCATACTTTGGTAAAAAAAAAGAGCTTGTGGTAGACAATACATAGCTCTGGAAATTTTGAAGGACAACTTTCTCTTTGATAAAAATGTTAACCAAACATATGAAAAATGTTAAATGTGTTTACAGAAAATCTTCAAAGGTGTTCAAAAAATGATAATATGGCATTTAGAAAAATGTTAATATGCATAAAAAAGTATTGACCATGCATTAGAAAATGTTAATCTTATCTTTGAAAAATGCTAATCAAGCATTTGAATAAGATTAAATGTCAATCAATCATATAAAAAAGGTTAAATGTGTTTACAAAAAATATTCCCCACGTGTTCAAAAAATGATAATATGGCATTTAGAAAATATTAATATGCATAAAAAAGTATTGACCATGCATTAGAAAATGTTAATCTTATATTTGAAAAGTAATAATCAAGCATTTGAATAAGATTAAAAGTGTGTATAGGAAGAATGTTGACGAAGTATTCAAAAAATGTAAATCTTGTATTTGAAAAATATTAATCAGGAACTTAAAAATGTTTCTAGAAAATATGTTGACCATGTATTAAAACATTGTTAAATTTGTATTGGAAAATTGTTAAACGTGTATTACGAAAATGTTGTTGACATATACAAAAGAAATTAGAATGAAAACCAAAAGAAAAGAGAAAGCAAAAATAATTAAAACCGCAGTACAAACAAAATAAACCAAATAAAAAAGAAAATGAAAAATAAAACCGAAGAAATAAATGCAAAAGAATAAAAAATCAGGGTAGAATAAAGATAGACACTAAATAAATAAATAAACAAAACTAATGAAAAAAGAAAGAAAATCAAAACCAAATAAAGAAAATGAAAAACAATAATTAAAACCAAAGAAAACAACCAAAAGAAAGAAAAGAAAAACCAAATGAAAACAGAGAATAACCGGGGTCCGAACGAGCCAGGTTTCTCGTAAGTGATCCCACCCTACTGATATTATGAAACAGTGGAAAACAGAGAAGAAACAGTGGAAAACCTTACAGTATAAATTTCATCGTGTATTAAAAAATTGTTCATTAAGAAAATATTCACCGTATATTATGAAAAAGTCAACCATGCATTATAAAAATATTCAAGGTTTATTACAAAAATATTGATCATATTTAAGAAATTGTTCACCTTTATTTGAAACTTGTTCAGCGTATAATAAGAAATAGTTCAACATATACTACAAAATGTTCATGGTGTATTTCAGAAAATTGTTCTGCATATATCACAAAAATGTTCATCGTATTTAAGAAATTGTTCACCCTTATTTGAAACTTGTTCCGCATATATGAATAAATAGTTCAACATATACTACAAAATGATCATGGTGTATTTCAGAAAATTGTTCTGCATATATCACAAAAATGTTCAATGTGTGTTTTAGGAATTGTTCAGCGTATATTATGAAAATATTCAATGTACATTTAAATATTGTTCATCCTATATAAGAAATTGTTCACTTTTTTCAAAAATTGTTCACGTTTTAAAAGTGGTTGGATATTTTTTACATTTTCAAACATTTTTCGTATTATTATAAAGGAAATTTGTTCACATTTTCCAAGAAATATTGTTTTTATAAGAAAAAAATGGATCTGCCGTTGTATTTTATTACAGCTCTCGTGTTGCATTTTAGTCTTGTAGAGTTGCTAGCTCGACCGGCTACGAACGTTGCTTTGTTGCGTGCGGTCGGGAGTTCTATTCCAGGCGCAAGATCTTATTTTTCGTGAAGTTTTCCCATTCAATGCCTGTGAATGGGCCGGCCAGTTTTGCGCGTCCTTAGCGAATGCTAGTCTGTTTGCCGCTCGCGAGCGTCCGACAGGACCTCTCGTCAAAGAGTAGCCTATTCGCGGGAGCAACTAACTAACGAGTGCTCCTTCGAAAACCTCGAGCTTCACTTGGCGCCTTTTTAGCTATTTGCCATGTGTCACGCTCTGGAGACTTCTTTCAGATTTTTTTTAAATTTTTTCGCATGCGTTTTCGACTTTTTAAACGGTTTTTTCTCCTAATTTTTTCGACGTTTCAGTTTTCTACCGGTCTTCCTTAGCTTTTGGGTCAATTTTTTTTTGGCATGAAAAAATGAGTTTTTTTTCCTTTCACGAGAGTCACGGTTTTGCTTCCGTGAAAGACACGGTTGTGCTTTCTCGAGAGCCACGGCCCTGCCTTTCGGAAACGGAATAAAAAAAACGTGTTTTTTTCCTTCCGCGAGAGGCACGGTTGTGATTTCGCGAGAGTCACGGCTGTGCCTTTCAGAAACAAAATAAAAAACGTGTTTTCTAATTTTTTTTTCCTTCCGCGAGAGGTACGGTTGTGCTTTTGCGAGAGTCACGGTCGTATCTTTCGGAAAAGGAAAAAAACGTGTTTTCAATTTTTTTTTCCTTCCGCGAAAGGCACTGTTGTTCTTGCGCGAGAGTCAAGGCCGTGCCTCTTGAAAACGAGAAAAACGTGTTTTTTTTTCTTTTGCGAGAGGTACGGTTGTGCCTTCGCAAGAGGCACGGATGTGCTTTCGCGAGAGGCACAGGCGTGCCTCTTTCGAAAAGAGAAAAAAAATCCGTGCTCCTGGGTCAGTTTTTTCTGAAAAAAATTCGTCAAAACATATTAACATGGGATCTAGTTTTGAAGGTCTTGACGCAAGGAATCTGACGGTGAAAACGGTTCAAGATTTAGACGCGCGGTTTAAAAGATAAAACATTTTGAATAAACAAATCTATGAGAAAAAAGAAAAATCTTCCGTATTGCGATAAATGAAATACTTGCAGTGCGTCACTTGTCGCAGCCTAAAAGGTGAAAGTGATCTTTGTAATAAGTACTCCTCAACTAATGGTTTCGCCTCTTCACACAGGGAGCAAACGAGCAGACCAATTTCGGCCGGGCCATTTAACGCTAAACTGTGCCATGGACACTGGAGCCAGTTTTGGGAAGGCTCTAGTCCCTTTTTTTAATCATTTTTTGAAACATTCTAAAAGGTTTTTGATCTGTTTTCCATTTTTCTTTTGTTTGAAATTTTAAAAAATATTCACGATCAAAAGTACTTATAATTTCAGAAAAATGTTCACGTTTTTAATTTTATTCACATTTGCACGCCTTTTCAAAAAATGTCTGATATTCCAATTTTCAGAATTACAAAGTTCACGCTTGTAAAAAAATGTATAAATTTCGAAAACAATTTTTAATTTGCAAAAACAATTCACTTTATAAATATTTAGTATTTTAAAAAATGTTTGAAGTTACAAAAACAACTAAATCTGGTGTCACTACAGGTCAGCGTCTATAGCTCGCTTATAACGAGATGTGGTCGCAATCGTGTGAAGAGAACTAGTAGTGTGCCGACCAAGTTAGATTTTCTTTGCATTCGCTAACGTCGCTCGTTATTCTTTTTTTATTAGGTTCTTTTATAACTTTTATTTGTATTCACATTTTAAAATAAAAACTTTATATTTATTTCAAAAACTTAAGATTGAGAATTTGAAAAATGCCAATGCAGTGTAAGTTTTTGTTAGCATAACTTCAAAAAACATTCATAGCTTTTTAAAAAGTTTGTGACATTTAAAAATGTACACGCTTTTCAAAAACATGTACATGTAATTTTTAGAAAAATGTTTATACAGTGTAAAAAGGTGTTCGCTTTATTAAATAAATGGTTAAACTTGTATTAAAAAGATATTAAAGATGTATAACAAAAATTTACGATGTGTATGAAAAAAAGTAGAGATCAAAACATTTATTTGCAAAAAATCATGTATACGACTAATGTAAACCCATATAAAAAATTTGGATGTATACAGAAAATGTACAATGCGTATGAAAACAATAGATGTCAAAACATATATTAAGAATATGCTAATAATTTATCTAAAAATGTTAAATATGTATAAATTTTTTTCATGTATGTATAGCAAAAACGTGCAATGTATACGAAAACAATAGACATCAAAACATTTTTTGACAAAAATGATGTATTAAAATATATTCTTGGCGTACACTAGAAATGTATAATGTGCAAAATGTAGAAATGTGCTGAAAAAATAAATAAAAAGAAAGGAATAAATAAAACTAGAGAAAGAAACAAAGAAAACCAATAAAAACAGAAATAAAGAAAACAAAAAGTATAGAGTCCTGGAGCTTTTGCCAATGTTTTTGTTCTTTGCATTTGAGGGATCCACATTCACATATCATTGCCATACCTAAATGAAATTTCCTAAAATATTCTTTGAATATGTATTAGTTCAATTATGTATATGTTGTTATGGATTAGCAAAATCACGCTGGGATTAGTTGCATTTTCACTGTCCTGACACTAAGCCCGGAGGTGACGCTTTGAGGCACGCGTCCGTGGTTGTTGGCCCTGCTGGAACCCTTCCTCCAGGCCACGGTCGATCTGAGGGAGGAAAAGGAGTGGAGGAACAGGAAGAGAGCCATAGAGGGGGAGGAGATAGCTCTCCATGGTGTGGTCGCTTGAATCATGGAGGTGTAAACGGCGGCGGCGTAGCAGGGGAAGTGGAGATGACAGAGGGAGATGAGGCCGACAGTGGCGATGCACGAGGAGGGAACATGTGCGGGGCTTGGGGTGATTTTTCTAGATTAGAGAGAGAGGTAGGCGTGAGGAAGATTTTTCTAGACGAGCAAACAGTGCAGAGACAAAGCGGTGAACCAACATGCCAACCAGAAAAACCGGATGTCTAGCGGGAGGTAAAAACTGTAGCGAATCAGCAACGTACAAAAACAGCTGCCGCTACCACATTGATCGACGACCCCTCAAAAATCGGTAAGAATTCAAAACCTACATGTTGTAGTTTCTTGTATTATTTGGTTTGAAGAACGTGGAAGATCAATATGTGTATGATGCTGAATTTAAAAATGTAATAATGCAATGAATTTGTGTTTCATGCTAACTAGCAATGCATTCGAGCTAGCTTTGTTCATATTGTATTTTTAGTTCTTTTACATAAGTTTCGGTAAATTTGTGGTTTTCTGAAATTTGTTAAACAAAAAGACCAGTTCGCATTCGAATGCCTCCCAAATCCGGCGAACCAAAGCCCTAGCGCATTTGGCGCAACTGGGCACCCCTCAAGTGCAATTCTTTTTTGCTTGGTTGACTTCGCAATATCGACTATGGACGTCTGATCGGAGGGCACGCCATGGGTTGCAAGACGCTCCCTCGGCGTGTTACACGTGCTGTCAGGAGGAGGACAACATGGATCATATCTTGGCACAATGTATTTTTGCATGGCAAGTGTGGCACAAATGTTTTAAGTATTTGTGAGTCAATATACACATCCCGAGCCTAGGTGAATCCTTTATGGAATGGTGGGGAAGGACTCGTGGTACTTTGCAAGGATTGGACAAGAGAGGGTTCGACTCCTTTATCATTGCGACCGCATGGCAGTTATGGAAGCAGAGGAATGCGAGAGTGTTCAATCGGATCGAGCAAATTAGAAGGCCGGCTAGTCTAGTGCATCAAATCTTCGACAAGATAAAGTTGTGGAAACTTGCTGGTGTGGGAGTGGTGGGCTTAATTAGATTCGTAAGAGAGTAGTTTTTTTTTCGTTTGGAGTTTTTTTAACATAGTACAGACGCAAAACACTTATACATACGTGCATACATTCACTCTTATGAATACACACACGTGCATCCTATCCATATAAACACCTCCAAGAGATTGAGTCGGCATATCATCTTAAGATTTATGAAGTCACCATAGGCGTTTCGTCGTTGACGGAAACGTCTTTTCTCATTGAAAACGCATTGCCGGAAATCCTAAAATAAATCCAGAAATAATACGAGATGGTTAGAGAGACAATCGTATTTTCCAGCCAACCAGGGTTCATGTTCGTTTGGAGTTGGTGTACCGCGACAATGTTCGCATCCGTCACGGTCTCTTGTAATCATGTTTTATCGCTTCTACGTATAAGATACGTTATTGGGTACTCTCGGGGAAAAAAAAAGCCCTAACGCCGCGCCCCGAAATCGCCCGCCGCACTTATCCGCCGACGTCGCCGCTCCACTTCACGCGCGGCCGCCGCCGTCGCTCCTCCTCGGTCGCACTTCCATATCACGCGTAAATACATCCATGAGGAACCATCCCTGAACATATAATCCGCATTCGCCCAGACGAAACTGGTGGAGCTCTCCATCGCGGAACAAAGACGATCCAGCAAGAGACGCGCGCGCCATGGCCGGGGACCCGCGACTTCCCGGCGGCATCGACCGGATCAGCGGCCTCACGGACGACCTTCTCGGGCACATCCTCTCCTTCATGCCCGTCTGGGACGCCGTGCGCTTGTCCGCGCTCTCCAGGCGGTGGCGGGGCGCCTGGGCCCACGCCCCCGTCCTCAACATCTCCGATAAGCAGCACCCGGACCGGTTCCTCGAGTTCGCCGGCGCGGCGCTCGCGCGGTACGGCCAGCCCGACATCCCGTCGCTCGCCGTGACCATCGGTCGCCGGTCCAATCTCGGCCCCGCCACGGCCGCTTGGCTCCGCGGCGCCATGGAGCACGTCGTCGGATCTATCCGCGTCCAGGTGGACCGGCACACCCCTCCGCTGGATCAGCTGGTTCTGCCACGCAGCCTGCGAGCCACGGCCATGACCCTGGACTTGAGCGGCGACTTCCTATCCAAAGGCGTGCTCGTCCTCCCGGAGCCTGCCGAACCTGCCGCTTTCCGGCGGATGACAGAGCTGAGCCTCTCGAATGTGCGTCTGCAGGTGCAGCCAGACAGGCTTGGCGAGTTCTTGTCATCATGCTTCCCGCAGCTGAGGAAGCTGCGCCTTCGCAAAGTTTGCAATGTGGCCGCGGAGCCGAGACTGTGGCCACTGATGCTCGACATGGACATGCTCGAGGAGCTAGAGGTCGACAGCATCCACCAACTAACGGCGCTGCAGGTAGTGGCTGCCAAACTCCGGCTGCTGATCGTGAGACACTGCTTCGAGAGTCTGGCGGTGCTCCGCGCCGACATCGTCTTCAAGGTCACCGCGCCGGGGCTGGAGGTGATCAGCTGGACCGGCTGGTTCCCGAAGCAGCTGAACTTCCTACCCGACGCACAATGTGTCCGTCGACTGTCCAGCATCATCGTCAACTGGGCCAGCATATCGTGGGCTGACTACTGTTTGCCGGGTGTCATGCAGTTGCTCGAGACATGCTCTGGAGCTGACCGGCTAGATCTTTGTGTCGACATCTATGATGGATGGGTTCCATCCATGGTATCAAAACAGGTAGGAACACCAATTCAAGCTAAGTAGCTAGCTCTGCAGATTGCAAACTATATAAATCATCACAAATGCACATGTGTTTTCATGTTTTTTGTTTTTGCCTGTGTGCAGGATTTCATGGAACGCATGCCACACCTTCCCAACATCAGGACACTCTCCCTGACGATCGTCACGATTCTCCGAATGCTCCGCTCTCCAATTGGTGAAATTGTCTTCTGCTTCCTTAGGCGATGCCCGAACCTAACTCTGCTTCACATCGACCTATCGACGCTGCACCAGTTTACAAGGCAGGAGCCGCATTATCTTGTGTTTCCGGTAAGTATGCACCTGAGATTTCTCAATGCTTAATGACTTTTATTCATAAACTGACCATGTTAGTCTATTTATTACTCATTAAGCATGGTCAGTTATATAGAATTCTATATCAAAATAGGTAGTTCATAGCGTTGATATAGAAGAATTCTTTATAAAATGTCAGCTTCAAACTCAGATGGTGGTACAGGATGACACATGCAAGTTTATTGTGAGCAAAAACCTTTGAGTAACTAAGGGAATGTTTGGATCCCTCGCCTGATCGCCTCGCTAGCCAGGGCCAGCCTTGCCGGCGGAGGCGAGCCAAATCGGCTCGCTCGCTCAAACGCGAAAAAAGCTGGAAACCGCTGGTAACGAGGCGTGCTCGCTCAGAAACCAAATGATCGCTTCCTTGCTGGGCCAGGCTAGGCGAGCACTTGCCTGAGATCCAAACGTTTCCTAATTTTTTTGCTAATAAGCAAAGCTTGCACTTTGAGTAACTAATTATCTGGTTGAATATTTGTAAGAGTTAGCTAACTTTATTTGACATTGGATGTGCTTGGATGAATGTGCATTTCTATTTGTTGGGTGTTAGTCTGGTGAGCACATATCTGACTTAAACCTAACTGAAGAAATACTAGAAATAACATGTAGTCCTAGGCTCCTAGCAACATATAGAGCTTGTGATTTGAACATACTACTATAAAACTGCTTAGATCTTCTTGGTTTATATATGACCGATCAAGATTCTCCTTTTCACATATAGCATCGTAAACTGAAATTGAAGTTGAAACTTTATATGATGAGATTAATTTGGAATTGTGATAAACGTAATTGCATCTGCATGTGTCTTTGAAATTCTTTCTGTCAATTTGATTTTTAATCCATATCATTTATGTTTCACTCCCAACTGAACTGTCAGGATGATGATGATGCTGAAACTAAAGCTGCAAAGCCATGTCAAGACCGTGAATATAATCCGCCTAAAGCACACAAATATCAATTGCAACTAGGCTCTCTTCGAAAGATAAGAATCAGCGGCTTTGCCGGAACGGATGCTGAGATGGAGCTCACCGATCTTCTTTTCGGAGTTGGAGCCGAGCGGCCGGCGCTCGAGAGGATATCTATATCATCATTTGCACACCTGAAGGATCGCATTGGCAGGATCGCCCAGAAGATGAGGGCTCGGTTCCCTCTTGCAGGTGGGCGCTGGGAAACCTCCCCCTTGGAAGAGATCACGTGGACAAAGAACAATGACGGGCTGGAAAGATCAAACGCTCTTAGATCAACAAATCATAATGTAGTTGCAGATATATGTTGACCAATGGAATGTATACGTAGCACCTATGATCAGTTGGTGCTTCCGTTCAGTTTTGCTTAAATTCAGATTCTATCTATGCATGTGACAGGTTGCATTGTCTTGCATAGAAAATCTTGTGAAATTCCTGTGTTGCAAGCATGTACTCTCTTCGTTCTAAATATAAGTTATTTTAGAGATTTCACTATAGACTACATACGGAGCAAAATGAGTGAACCTATACTCTAAGAGGCGTCTATATACATCTGAATGTAGTCTTTATAGTGAAATCTCTAGAAAGACTTATATTACTCCGTATTTGTTTGACACAAACAGGTGCAAAGTGCATGAAAACATATGCGGTTTGTATGAGGGATGTTATTTCCGTGCGGGAGCAGATGAGCCGAGCCTTCATTTTGACGACTGAGTTGGAGCTGAACTCCTTGTCTATCCACAGGTTCAGTTTCTGAAAATGTTTGTGCCTCAGTGCCTGAAATTATCCTCCTCCTCAATCCAACAGGAAGAAACCAGCCGACGAGTATTTGTCAGCAACTCAATCAACTCTTGCACCTTGTTTCAATTTTTTTCTTGTTTTAAAAAAACAACTCTTGCACATCTCTGCGGATGCAGACGACGAATATGTCGTGGCTGCATCATTCAGGAAACGAAAACCCACATTTTTTTGCACTGCAACTTTTTCAAGTACACATGTTGTAGTGTACTATATTTTGTGTCTTTGTCCCTCCACTAGCTCCCACCCTCGTGGCTGCATCATTCAGCTTGCCTTTGTCCCTCCACTAGCTCCCACCCCCACCCCTCGGCGTCGCCGGCCCCTGTGCCGACGGTGCGGCCGTGCCTCCGCCACCCGGCTGAGGTCTCCACCGGCCCTGTCTCGCTGCCGGCTGCCATGTCCCCTTGCAGCCCCGCCTCCTTGGAGAGGGTCGCCTTCTCGGACGTGGATTCCGCCCTCGGATCCCCGGCCCCATCTTTCGCCGATGTGGTCTGCTCCGGGCATTCAAGGCCTGCTTCGCCGGCCCCGCTTCGCACCTCCTCGCCCATCAGACCTGCACCACCTGCGCTGTCTGCCCCAGCGCGGCCGCGCATTCAATCCATCGTGGTGGTGGGTGAGGACGGCCATGAACCCGCCGGGGCGGGCAGGCCTGCGGCTTCGCAGGGGGCCGTTTCACAAGAGTGGCATCTGGTCCGACGCAAGGGCAAGAAAGGGGCACTGCACCGACCCGCCAATAGCACCGACGCCATTACTGCTCCACCATCCTCAACCACCGCCGGCCGGGGCATTCATGCCAGCTCCACCTATAAGGATGACCTCCATGGTAGGTGCTTCCGGTGTCTCAGCTCCTCTCACAGAGTTGCCTCCTGCCGTAGTGAAGTCCGGTGCATCCACTGCCTCGTCCTCGGCCATACCACCCACCACTGCCCTTCTTGCCACCTTCCTCGCGTTCCGCTCTCCTTCCTCGACGAACCGCGCCGCCGCCCCCCTCCCCTGCGGCTACCGGTCTCCTCCCGCATCGCTTTCCCGCAAGGTCACCCCAACCACGACCGCGCTCCTGTCCTTTCTCGGTTGGTCTTCCCACCACCCCCACCGCCGCCCCCCCATCTCCACCAACCGTGCCGTCAGCAACCCCCCTACCACCCCTCCGCCTGCCATGGAGATGGCAGCACGCTTCTCATACGGTCCGGCGAGGGGGAACCGCCGCTGCCGCAAGACGGTGTGCCTGATCGAGGAGACCCAGGAGGCGCTGGACGAGGAGACGCGGCTGCGCGAGTCTGCCCTCGTATTCACCGCTGTGGGGTCGCCTGCGTTGGTGCCCGCGGACGTCGCGGCGGCTGTTCGCCCCGAGTTCCCTGATGTGCCCACCAACGGCCTTCAGGTCTCCCTGATGCAGCCGGGCTCGTTCTTCGTGCGCTTTGCTCATCGCTGGTGGTTCGACCTGGTGCGTGGCCACGATATGGTGCATGCCCACGGCACGCCCCTGCTGATCCGTCGGTGGAACCGGCTGACCTTCGCGGCTTCCGTCAAGTGCCGGTACAGCGTGCGGCTCTTCATCCAGGGCATCCCGCCGCACGAGTTCAGCCTCAACACCGCCCAAGACCTGCTTCCCGAATGCCTCTTCTACCAGGTGGCCATCGAATCCCTCGACAAGCTCGACATGTCATACTTCGTCGCCCGGGCCTGGGTGGGCGACCCCGACGAGGTACCGACGGAGACGGTGCTCACCGTCCGGCCACGCACCCGCTGCTCCGATCCGCTAGCGCATGTCTCCCTCCCGCCCGGTTTTGGGCTCGATGGGGAGGAGGAGGAGAACTGCGCCTGCACCGAGCACCTCCCCAGCAAGCTCCACTACCCGGTGCTCGTCCACGTCGACTTCGTCACCTACTATCCTCCCCGCCCGGAGTACGCGGTCCGGCGTGATGGGGGCGATGAAGACGACGATGCGCCGCCGCCCGAAGACATGCCGCACCCGTGAGAGCACGGGGTTCCCGACGATGTCACCAAGACCCGAACAGGTTTCGGCCTCTCGCTGGCTGAGAGGAGGGGCCGCCGCCGGAATGGTCGCCCCTTCTCCGGCCACTACCGGCGGGTGCCCGGTGCTCTGCAGCCCGAAGAGATCTACGGCAAGGCCGTCCGCGAGCTCTCCTCTCCCGTCTTCGTGCTGGCGGACGCTGATGAGGGCTCCGGCGACAACTCCCAACCCGACGGCGCGGCAGCGGTGGAGCCGCGCGAGGAGAGGGCGGTGGCCGAACCGGCTACGCTGCATGCGGACGTCACATCGCGCGCCCCACACGTGGGGTCCCCGGTGCTGCAGGCCCCGGTGGTCCAACCGCTGCTGCATGAGGACACGGGCGGGGCCCTGTCCCTGGTGGGCATGGGCCATCTGTCCTTGTTGTTGGGGAACGTAGTAATTTCAAAAAAATTCCTACGCACACGCAAGATCATGGTGATGCATAGCAACGAGGGGGAGAGTCTAATCTACGTACCCTTGTAGATCGCAACGGAAGCGTTGACACAACGTAGAGGAAGTAGCCGTACGTCTTCTTCCCGGTCCGACCGATCCAAGCACCGTTACTCCGGCACCTCCAAGTTCTTAGCACACGTACAGCTCGATGACGATCCCCGGGCTCCGATCCAGCAAAGCTTCGGGGAGGAGTTCCGTCAGCACGACGGCGTGGTGACGATCTTGATGTTCTACCGACGCAGGGCTTCGCCTAAGCACTGCAACGATATGATCGAGGTGGAATATGGTGGCAGGGGGCACCGCACACGGCTAAGGAACGATCTCAAGGATCAACTTGTGTGTCTTGGGGTGCCCCCTGCCTCCGTATATAAAGGAGCAAGGGGAGGAGGCGGCCGGCCAAGGTGTGGCGCGCCAAGGGGAGTCCTACTCCCACCGGGAGTAGGACTCCTAGTTGGACTAGGAGAGAAGGGGGAGAATAGGAGGAAGAGAGGAAGGAAAAGGGGGGGGGGCGCCGGCCCCCTTCCCTTGTCCTATTCGGACTAGGAAGGGGAGGGGCGCGCGGCCACCTCTTGCCTCCTCTCCTCTTCTCCCTTAAGGCCCATGTTGGCCCAATAAACCCCCCGGGGGGTTCCGGTAACCCCCCCGGTACTCCGGTAAAATGCCGATTTCACCCGGAACAATTCCGATGTCCAAATATAGGCTTCCAATATATCAATCTTTATGTCTCGACCATTTCGAGACTCCTCGTCATGTCCGTGATCACATCCGGGACTCCGAACTAACTTCGGTACATCAAAATGCATAAAATCATAATAACTGTCATCGTAACGTTAAGCGTGCGGACCCTACGGTTCGAGAACAATGTAGACATGACCGAGACACGTCTCCGGTCAATAACCAATAGCGGGACCTGGATGCCCATATTGGTTCCTACATATTCTACGAAGATCTTTATCGGTCAGACCGCATAACAACATACGTTGTTCCCTTTGTCATCGGTATGTTACTTACCCGAGATTCGATCGTCGGTATCCAATACCTAGTTCAATCTCGTTACTGGCAAGTCTCTTTACTCGTTCCGTAATACATCGTCTCACGACTAACATCTTAGTTATAATGCTTGCAAGGCTTATGTGATGTGTATTACCGAGAGGGCCCAGAGATACCTCTCCGACGCTCGGAGTGACAAACCCTAATCTCAAAATACGCCAACCCAACATCTACCATTGAAGACACCTGTAGTACTCCTTTATAATCACCCAGTTACGTTGTGACGTTTGGTAGTACCCAAAGTGTTCCTCCGGTAAACGGGAGTTGCATAATCTCATAGTTATAGGAACATGTATAAGTCATGAAGAAAGCAATAGCAACATACTAAATGATCGGGTGCTAAGCTAATGGAATGGGTCATGTCAATCAGATCATTCAACTAATGATGTGACCTCGTTAATCAAATAACAACTCTTTGTTCATGGTTAGGAAACATAACCATCTTTGATTAACGAGCTAGTCAAGTAGAGGCATACTAGTGACACTCTGTTTGTCTATGTATTCACACATGTATTATGTTTCCGGTTAATACAATTCTAGCATGAATAATAAACATTTATCATGATATAAGGAAATAAATAATAACTTTATTATTGCCTCTAGGGCATATTTCCTTCACCTGTCGCCTGGGGTGGCAGCCGACAACGGGGTGCGGGCCACCACTTCCCCGCCAATGATAACTGCGGCTGCCTGCACCCCTGCAGCATCGGATCTGCAGGACGCAGTGCCCCCCTGCGTGTCCACCGTGGTGGGGCCGCTGCCGAGTGGTCGGGCGAGCGGCTCGAGGCCCACCACGGACAGCCTCCTGTCCGCTACCCTGCTTGGCACAGCGACCGTGCTGGATGGACCGCTGACCAAGACCAAGCCCATGCATGCCCACGCTAGTGCTAGCCTCCCGGACGCTACTCTGCATGGCGAGCCGACCCTGGTGGATGGACCGCTGACTGCGCATCTGCATGCCCATGCCAGCGCTGCTGAAGAGAGGGGTCCCACATAGGGTGGGGCCGAGGCGGTGGGCCCTGGTAGGGCTGTCGATGGGGTGCATGCCTTCCCGATCACCCACGAGCAAGCCACCGAGCTATTCCTCGACCCGGTGGCTGCCCCCATCGAACCGGCCATCCTCCAGGCTCCAAAAGCACCGCGTGGACGCCCACGCCGCCCTGCGAGGACGCCGGCGACGGCAATGAGGCGCAGCTACCGCCTGAACTGCAAGAAGAACCTCTTCCCTGCGGCTCAAGGGAACGTCATGGCTCAGGCACGTCGCCTTGTCATGTCCAAGCACGGACTCGCCATCCCGGAGCGCGGCGAGGCGGTGGAGCTACGCCTGGCCGAGTACCAGGGGGTCTTCAACGAGCCCCTATCGCCTGTCCAGATGGAGGCACTCTCCGCGCTGGCCAGAGCGGGCAAGGAGGTAGAGTCGACGGCTCCGACGTCATCTTAGGCTGCTGTGTCGGATGTTAGTCGAACTCGCTCCCCTATGGAAGACAACTGGTTAGTTTGGAACGTCAGGGGTTTGAACAACCCAGCTAGGAGAGCTGTGGTTAAGGAGGTGGTGTATCGCAACAATGTATCCCTAGTTTGTTTGCAAGAAACGAAGCTATCATTCATCGATAGAGCTATGGTGGCTCAGTGTTGTGGCACTGATTTCTCGGAGTTTGCATACCTACCCGCTGATGGCACCAGAGGGGGCGTACTGCTAGCATGGAAAGGAAACCACTATTCCATGCCCGGTGTCACCATTCTCACACACGCTGTGGCTGTGGCTGGGTGCAACGCCAAGGGAGAGCAACTGGGGATCATCGGCGTCTATGGCCCGCAGAACTGGGACGAGAAGGTGCGGTTTCATCAAGAGCTCAGGCATACGGTGCAGAACTCCCTATCAGCAGGGGGTGCCCTAGCCCTAGTCGGAGACTTCAACCTCATCACGCGGGCAGCTGACAAGAACAACTCCCGGATCAACCATCGATGCATCACAACATTTAGGAGCTTTATTAACGAGTTGCAACTGAAGGACCTATACCTACATGGTCGTAGATACACATGGAGTAACGAGCAAGAGCAAGCAACCATGGTGAAGCTAGACCGTATACTCATCAACGGAGCATTCGAGGAGCTGCTGCCCGACTGCATGTTGCATGCCCTATCCTCGGAAATCTCGGACCACTGCCCTTTATTGCTCAATTGTGAGATAGCCTTTCGGCAGGCGCGATGCTTTAGATTCCAAAACCATTGGACCAAACTAGAGGGGTTTGAGGAGGTGGTTAGTGCCGCTTGGCAGGGGGGCCTAAGGCCGGTGATCCCCTTGGCCAGTTCGCTGGCAGGCTGCAGGCCACGGCCAAAGCGCTACAACGCTGGCAGGCCAAGTTCTGCAACAACATCAAGCTTAAGGCAGCCATCACGAGTGAGATCATTGCGCAGCTCGACAGGGCTATGGACCAGAGGCCCCTCATGGCAGACGAGAGACAGTTCAGGGCAAACATGAAGATGCAGAGACTTGGGTATGCCGCGCTGGACAGGGCTATCTGGCGGCAGAAATCGCGGGTCAGGGGGATAAAGGAAGGGGATGCTGGAGCTAACTTCTTCCGTGCCAAAGCTACGACGCAGAGACGTAAAAACTTCATCCCCAAGCTACAGGTGGACGGAGTTAAAATCACCGAGCAGGAAACCAAACTAAAGGCATTCCACTCCTTCGAGCCTATCTTCGGGGCCAAGCAACCAAGGCCAAGGAGGCTGAACTTACAGGGGCTCGGTTATGAACGGATTGAGCTAGGTGACATGGATGCACCCATCACCGAAGAGGAAATCATTGCCAACATAGCGGAGCTGGACGGCAACAGAGCCCCCGGGCCCGATGGATTCACGGGGCTATTTTACAAACGCTGCTGGCACATCATCAAGGCTGACCTAACTGCAGCCATCAGGGCAGTACAGACCACCACCACGTCCCACCTCCGTCGCCTGAACCAAGCTACCATGATCCTACTTGCAAAGAGTGCTGACGCCGCCACCATGAAGGACTACAGGCCGATCAGTCTGATATGTAGCTTCGCCAAGCTGGTCACCAAAATCTTGGCGACAAGGATCCAGAGGAGGATGGATGATCTGGTTGGACCTTGTCAGAACGCATTCATCAGAGGTAGGGCCATCCAAGACAACTTCTGTTTTGTCAGTGGCCTGGCCAAGGCCTTTCGGCGATCCAAAATGCCTGCTCTAATGCTGAAACTTGACATCCAACGTGCTTTCAACACGGTATCCTAGGAGTTCCTTCTCGAGCTGCTAACCGCAAGGGGTTTTGGGAGAGTGTTCACCAACTGCCTGGCTGCGCTCCTCAGTACCGCATCCACGAGAATCCTTGTAAATGGTGAACTCTCCGAGAGGATCGATCTTATGAAGGGCCTAAGGCAGGGCGACCCTCTGTCCTCACTGTTGTTCGTTTTGGTGATGGACTGTCTAGCAACACTGATTGACAAGGCAGCGAACCTGGGAATTCTGGGCCCTATGGGAGACCAACTATTGCCATTCCGGACATCTCTATACGCAGACGACGCTGTGCTGTTCATCAACCCTTGCCGGCGCGAGATTGTCGCCGTAAGCCAGATCTTTGGGCTGTTCGGCGATGCCACGGGCCTCCACACGAACCTCGCAAAATCATCCGTATTGCCCATCTGCTGCGAGGGGATGGACCTGCAGGAGTTGCTTCAAGACTTGAACTGCCCGATCAAGCATTTTCCGTGCACCTACCTCGGCATGCCGCTGACAGATTCAAAGCTGAAGAAGAATGACCTCCAACCAATATGTGACAAACTAGTCTGCAGAATGAAGGGATGGAAGATGGCCATGCTTACCATGGACGGGAGATTGGACCTGGCAAAAACGGTACTTTCGGCCATGCCGATCTTCCGGATGATCGCGTTGATCATGCCAACTTGGCTTGCGAAGCTGATAGACAAGGTGCGGCGTGGTTTTCTCTGGGAGGGCTCCGACGCTGCAGCAGGGGGCAAGTGTTTGGTCAACTGGAGAACTGTTTGTAGGCCCAAGGAGCTCGGCGGGCTCGGCATCACCAACATGCTGGCACATAGTAGAGCATTGCGGATGCGGTGGCTCTGGCGCTCCTGGACCGATGGCAACAAGGCTTGGGACGGGCTAGAACTACCAATTGACCGCACTGTCATAGCCCTCTTCAATGCCTCGGTCGACTTCCAACTTGGCAATGGTGAGCGGATACTCTTCTGGAAGGAGCCATGGTTCAAAGGTATCTGCCTCCAACATGCTTTCCCGGTGCTATTCGAGCACTGCACTAGGAAGAACCTAACGGTCGCCCAAGCGCTTGTGGAAGGCAGATGGATGAGGCACCTCAAGCAACACCTACCGCTACAGGCAACTAGAGAGTTCGTGGCACTATGGGAAGGGATCAGCGGCACCGTTCTATCGATGACACGTGACCAGGTGCGGTGAAGATGGACCTCCGATGGGATATACACGACCCGGTCGGCATACCTGATCCAGTTTGAGGGATGCACCAGGAATGGCTTCGCTGACTTTATCTGGAACACAGACGCGCCTGGCAAATGCAAGCTGTTTGCATGGTTGGCAATGCTTGGACGATGCAACACTGCCGACGTTCTAGCCAAGAAGGGCTGGCCACATAATGCAACCTGCTCATTCTGTGACGGACCAATGGAAGATGCCCTTCACCTGCTGGCCACGTGCCCGTTCACGCTGCAGATCTGGCATACCGTCCTCCGCCGGTGCGGTCTACCTCAGGAGCTCGCCCCATGCCCAACCACAGAATCCCTATCACAATGGGCTGAGCGCACAACCTCCATGCGTCCGGCGATGCAAAGCAAGAAGTGGAGTGCCTTGGTACAATTAGTCTGGTGGTCAACTTGGAACGAACGCAATGCTAGAATCTTTCGGAACCAGCAATCATCAGCACACGCGGTGGTCGACAGGATGATTGAGGAGGCAAACGTGTGGCGGACTGCTGGACGAGGCAATGCCAGCTCCTTGCTAAACAAACCCAGGGAATCCGACTAAGAAATTGAGCTAGATTAGGGGTACTTCTGGTGTAGGTGTTGGCCATTGTTGCATGGTCGATCTATACATTCGCTTGTAACTGTTCTCCTCTACCCCCCCCCCCCCCCCCCCCCCCATATATCAATGAAAAGCTGCTCTCAGCTTTTTCGTCAAAAATATTTTGTGTCTAGGATCTTCTGTAACTTTGTCGACATAGATATGACCTTATCTGCAAGATTCCTGAGAAGTTTGTGACCCAAAAAATATTCCTCAGTGTACCATCAGGTATGCAACCCGTCCGTTCCAAGCAGGGAGAAACCAAAGGATGAACAGTGGGCATCACGAAAATAAAATCAGCACCATAGTACATCCAATCGGCGTGATGTGCACCGGTTCATGCCCCCCAAAGCAGCTAGTCAATCAAATCATGCGCATTTTCGCAGATGCCGGTGACCAAAGATATCTGCCCGCTGTTCTGGCCGCGTCATTCAGAGAAACAAGATCACATTTTCGTAGCTCAACTATTGCAAGTACCACTCATGTTGTATGGACGCGACTATTCTGCGCTCGGGATCAGAGGAGCCCAGGTGTGAATTTTTTTGATTATTTTATGATGCAAGATGCTCATGTATGTTATGTTTGTGCAAAATTTGGCGAAGTTTGGACATTCAAAGAGCTCATGGCGAAAAAAACAAATTTTGGGTGTCTTATTTTTTTTTGTACAACATTGTTCATGTCCGATTTTGTCTTTTTTCCATGAGCTCCTCGAGTGCCCAAACACCCTGAAATTTTGCACAAACATCTATTTGAGCATTTTACACCACACACACAAAATATAATTTTTTTGACTTTTTCTGTAATTTTTGTATTTTCACTGTCTATCAGGTGTACATAAGTCCGGACACCGAATTGAATTATTAGTTTTGTGTCTACTTTTTATTTTGCAGCTCTTTTAGATGCACATATGGCTTATAAAATCATGTGCGTATGTACTACACATGTATAGACTTGACACTAATGCTTGTATCTTTTGGGTTTATTTTGGTCTTTTAGGTGATGTTTTATTCGGTGAGAGTACAAGGCACGTGTGACAACTTTATCAATTTCAAGATGTTGTGTCGGCTTAGTGTTTTGAATGTGATAATAGGGTATGTGGGCATCTGTGTTTGTAAGTATACCGTGTTAGAGACCCTTCTGTTTAAGGTTGTCATAGTGTTTTGGTGGATTTGCTCGGATCTTGTCATAGTTTGTCTATGTTCATGTGTTTAAGGTTGGATCCTTCCGATCTACGCTATTATTCATCGGCGGCGGTTACTGTTCTACTGCGCTGGTCCTATGGGGCCTTAATACGACGACTTCCCGACTGTCTACTACAACAAGTTTTATTTGGCTCTGCCGAGGGAGGGGCAATGACGGCTGTACGCTCTCGGCTTGCTTCAGTGCTTCTAGTCGTCGCTAGGTGGTCAAGTTTCTCGGATGTAATTTTTATTATTTCTGTTGTTTGTTGTACTGTTATAATTGAAGATGAATAGATCGGATGTTTTCTCGGAAGGATGTACCGTGTTAGAGAAAACTAATTTAACGAAAACCATACGTGAACTTGTTTTTTTGCACCGGCGGAACCAAGTGATGCCACGTGTCACGGCCTGGGACGCGCACGAACGAGCGAGCGAGGCTTCGCGACCCGTTCCGGTCGCCGTGTACTATCATCTGCTTTATTTATTTGTTTATTATGTATTTAATTAATTAATAAAATTTCTCCGGCCGCGACAGCACTTTGCATTATTTATTGCTCCGGCCGCGTCGCAATAATGCTCCTGCTGCCGTGGAGCGAAATCCTTGTCCCGGAATTTTCTCTCGCCCGCCGTGGCCCGTGGGCATCGTCTCGTCTGCGGATTCCTCCTTCCATCCGTGTCCAGCGCTTTCTCCTCTTTCCCACCCCTCCATCCTTCCCCTCCAATAGCCAGGCAAGAACCGGGACACAAGCAAAGCTTTGGCTTGCCAAGAGGACGGACTACCACCAGAGGAGGAGACAAGGAACCCGCCGCGGCCTCCAATCCAATCCGCCGCGCTCGCTTCCCCTCCGGCCCAACACCCCAACCCCAGCCAGGCAGCCTTCGCGGCGACCGCAAGCTCCTCCGCTCCCCTCAGGTGAGCTTCTCCTCCCTCCCCCCTGCCCCGCTTCTTCTGCGCTTCAGCCTGCTCTGCCCGCGTGCTCGGACGACTCGAAGCTTGGATGTCGTCCAATCTGTGGAGATCGAAAGAGGGCAGGCCCGGTCCTGGCGGCGTCTTTGGGGCGGTTTCCCGCGGGGATTTAGGGAGCTCGGTTAAACCTCTTTTTTTTTTAAACCTCTAGTATGCTGGGGGTCGATGGTAGAGATGTTGCTGCGCCTGATCTTGGTTGTAGTTTGGGCACGCGTTGGCTTGGCTACCTCACACACAGTCCACGGGCAGTGGGTCTGCTGGTTGTTACCGTTCTGGATGGATGGATACTGTACCTACTTTCTACCGGCTCAAGCCTAGTTTTACCCTGATTGCAACGGAATTTCACTTTTACTACCATCGGTTGCATGGGACAGGGCTGAACGCTGGCGTTTAGTCCCACTTTTCGTCTTCTCTAATAGGACTACTACTTTTTATCTTGTAGAATAGAAACAGAACATGTCTTCTCTGATAGCGATTTGTCTCCTGAATTCGTTGATCCGTTACCCATGTGATGGAAGGTTGTTTGCTGTACCTGGTTGGAGATAATTGGACCGGCCACTATAAGTAGTGTAGATACCCTGAAATGCTCATTGATCCTATGAGTTTCTCATGCTCGCGCATCGTCAATTCCTAACTTGTTGGTACTTTACATATCTCTGTCTGGTTTCTTCATTAGGCTGTTGAGTGGCCAGAAATCTCGATATGGATGTGCCTGCGGCTCCAGCCATGGCATTTAAAGCCTACAAGTACAAAGAGGTTCTTGTTAGGGACTACTTGCTGGCAGACTCGTATGCTCCATACGCTGCTGTGCTCGGGGGGATCCTGATGTGCAAATTGGTAATGTCATTCACCCTTGTTCTGTTTTTTTTACGGTAATTCACCCTTGTTCTGTTAAGTCTTATGACCACTCTACTAGTAACCATGCAATAGCTTTTTTGTGTAGCATGTTGATTGGGCAAAAAATGTGTTAAACTTCTTTTCATGCTCATGTAGTTTGACTTACTGAGTTTCATGTGGGCGCTTAACTTTAATCTATTAATTAGAAAATGTTCTCATTATATTTTGAGTTTTTTTCTTTGACATGTCAATTCGTATTGGTTTTATTCACCCTTCCAAACCCGTGATTACACTGATGAGTGTAGATCAGGTGCCAGTTGAGCAAAGAAATTTTGCTTAGCAGTACATATTTGCTTATTTAGGTTTGTATTTATTTGTAGATATATTTTATTTGTTCGACCTCGGTTCAGTATTCATTATGACTTTATAAGCTAAGGTCAAATGCGATACAGCCCAAAGCCCCACCATGTTATGGTTAAGCTAACGCAAGCAGATTTTGGTTGAGCTAACTCAAACGTATTTTGGTTGAGCTAACTCAAACGTATTTTGGTTGAGCTAACTCAGCCGTATTTTTGGTTGAGCTAACACAAATGAATTTTGTTTAGTAGCTCGCTGCAATAGGGTAGTGTGATGCTAGCAATGAACATTATCTGTAGCATGTGTTGTCTCTGTGAATCTTAATTCTCAATGGAACTTCGTAAATGCATCTATCATACCTGAACTTCAATCATTGTTAAAGTTTCTTGACTATCACATAACATTATTTGTGTTTGCTGGCTCAGGCCTACGATTTCACGCGCATTATCAGTTCATTTAACTTCAAAGGTTATGCTTCTCTTAACGATATGCAGAAGATCGAATGGAACAACAGGTGAGATTAATTTTACAACTTAGTCTCCAACTCCCTCCTTTGGTATACATAATATTTATGACTTTTTATCTTCTACTAGGGGCATGTCCACTGTCCATGCAATATTCATTACAGTTATGTCAGTATACCTAGTGTTCTTCTCGGGCATGTTTTCTGACCAGCTGGATGGACCAGTAACAGTTAGAAGTTCAAGCCTCTCCAGTTTTACATTAGGGGTATGTGTATGCTATTACTTCATTTTATTTTCTTGAGAGAATGCACCACAAGCTTCTTGTTTAACATCTCTATCTTTCCATTGCCTCGTTCTGAGCTGAATCTCATGTTTGCCAGGTCTCTATTGGGTATTTCGTTACAGACATTGCCATGATATATTGGCTTTACCCTGCCCTTGGTGGAATGGAGTATGTAAGTAAATATGCTTTTGTCATGCCTTCCCCTTCTCCTCCTGTTCCACGTTCTAACGACTAACCTTTGCCGGCTACTCTCATTCGACTCTTCTAAACTGCCTTTCTGTCTTTATTGTTACTTTTAGGTTATCCACCACATGCTTTCACTTATGTCTACAATGTACGCTATGCTTTCTGGGGAAGCACATGTATACATATACATGGGTCTCATCACTGAGACTACTACACCAGGAATCAATCTAAGATGGTAACTTGTACTCCCTCTGTTCCCAAATACTTGTCTTTCTAGGCATTTCAAATGGACACAACATACGGATGCATGTAGACATATTTTAGACTGTAGATTCACTCATTTTGCTCCGTATGTAGTCATTTGTTGAAATCTCTAGAAAGACAAATATTTGGGAACGGAGGGAGTATATGTGAACAAGTTCACAATTGTTGTTTATATATTGCCATACTTCAATCTGCCTAAACTGATATTATGTCTCTTGGTCCCATCAAGGTTCCTTGATGTTGCTGGAATGAAGAACTCCAAAGCTTACCTTGTTAACGGAGTTGCAATGGTTGTTACTTGGCTGGTAAGCACAACCACTATCTGCTTATAAACGACACTAATTTGCAATGGTTCTTACTTGGCTGGTAAGAACAAGACACTATTCACTTATAAAATGACACAGCGTATACATGTTTAAAAAAACATTGAACTTGTATAACCACATCCAAGATTGTTGACTGCAGTAATCTTACAATTTTCTGATTCACAACGTGTCCCCGCCTTCAAATCGGTGTAGTTGTGTTGACTGTTGACTACTTTGAATCTGACAAGTGGCTTGATTCGAGGATATATTACTGATACATAAGCCTGTTTGTCCTACACTAGAAACTGGAATTTGCTGTTGCACACCACAAAGGGAATAATTATCCATTGGATCTTAATTTCACCTTTCAAATTGGTAGCATACATCACATAAGTTTTGTTAGGTCATTTAAGTATTGGATTGTTTGTAAGGACAAACGTGGCCTTTGTAACTCCTGAGGGACTTGAGATAAAATTATCAAATTTACAGCCATAACGTGACCACTAATAGTACTCAGATTTACTCAAATCTGTTTGCTAAATCAGTATTATGATGCGTATGGTCTAAAAAACAAATATGATGTATTTTTATTACAACCAATTGGTTCCTAATCTCGAAACAAATGCCTTCATGCAGGTTGCAAGGATAATTCTGTTCATGTACTTGTTCTATCACATGTTTGTACATTATGATCAGGTACACTACGGTTCATTCGAGGTCACTATACACCACAGCTACCGCACACATAATTCTGATTTATACTTGTTCATCGATGACAGATTAAGAAGATGAACACCTTCGGCTATTTTCTGGTACTTATTGCGCCTTGCATAATCTTCGTAATGAATGTGCTTTGGTTCTCCAAGATCCTAAAAGGTCTCAAGAAGACGATGGCCAAGAGGCATGCTGAGTAGTGGAATGAGTATTCATGATTTAACATACAACTACCGCCCGATCATCTGTAGATTTGGTTACATCTGCTTATAGCTTACGAGTAGTAGTCACTACCGTAGCTCATATCGGTGATTTCAGCTCGGCTGCCACGTTTCGGTGTTTGACTACCCAGCCTTTCCTAGATGCTCGATTTGTATATATGTTTGGTTATGGCTGCATTTACCTATTTGCATGTTAATAAATCTTTTAGTTGTGTATATATGCTTTTATCTCTGAGCCTGTCTTTGAGTGAATTGTTTTCTGTGTTTCAGCCGCATATATTTTTGTCATTTTCCATAGTTCTGTAGATCCCTCTAGGGAGTCTGCCTTTGAAACGAAAATACGGTCACCTTAAGGATATTTCCTCTTTAGCTCCTGCGCAATTAAATTAGAATTCGTGAAAACTCGGCGCAGCCTGCTATTAGGTTTGGCGATGCTTTGAGGATCATTTGTGGGTTCCAAAATGGAAAGGATGAAGAAAAGAAAGAAGGGCTGGAGGCCAAATATAAGCAAATTTCGAGCACGCTCAGCAAGTTGCGACTAGCATTGCCTTGTCTCAAAGAAGGCAGACCCCATCAAAGGCAAATCAGTGGTTGCTGAATACCCTCTTGCCCCTGCAGGAAAGATAGCTGAAATTCAGGTTTTGTCGTGGCGGGTTCCTGAAGCCGGATGGGTTCAGTTAAATACGGACGGTTCCTTTGTCCAGCCTACAGGATTTGCTGGGAGTGGTAGTTATTCTTCACCATGCAGATGCCTTCAACACTGCTCGTTTGCCCTGGAAGCTGAGTTATCTTGGATCAAGGAAGGGCCGTCTCTGGCCTTGGAATGGAGCCAACTCCCAATACATATTGAGACTGACTGTCCTAAGCTGTTAATCTTCAGAGGAAAGAAGGTGTGGATATATCAAAGCTTTGGCTTCTTTGTGCATGATATCAAATTGCTCATGGCACAACAAAATACCTGTATTGCTCATGTTCGACTGAATAGTGATCTTGCTAGTCATACTTTGGCAAGTCATGGTAGAGGCAGTGGCCGAACGGTTGTGTGGCTTGCTTCTGGCCCAAATTTTCTTTTTTTGTTGAACTTTGTAATTCTGATAGTAGCTATGCTACATGAGTAATATGCAAGTTATTTCCCACACACAAAGAAGGGCAGATTGGGTGAAGGGTGTTTGTAAGTGAATCAAAACACTACCA
Organism: Triticum monococcum; assembly: GCA_034509565.1. Taxonomy (NCBI): domain Eukaryota; kingdom Viridiplantae; phylum Streptophyta; class Magnoliopsida; order Poales; family Poaceae; genus Triticum; species Triticum monococcum. Next base: position 570,867,121 of record CM067841.1, on the reverse strand, counting down.
AGACCCTTCCAAGTTGAAGTACCAGCTAATGAGATGCCTAGAAAAGTGCCCCCTCTCCTTGTTATCTACACTCTTCATCGGCGGCGGTTGCTGTTCTGGTTCTATGGGGGCTTAGCACGACGACTTCCCAACTTTCTACTGCAACAAGGCTTGTCCGGCTCCGGCGAAGGAGGGGCGATGACAGCGGCGCGCCTTGGGCTCGCTTCAGTGATTGTAGTCATTGCTAGGAGTGTGGCGGTGAGCATTGCATCTAGGCCACCTCCAGCCTTCTTCTCCACATCCCAAGATCGAGTCTGGCAAAGCTGTGCGTGGACGGTGGGCGTCCATAGCCCCGACAAGTCGTGGTGCTCGGTCCCTGCGTTCAGAGTCTGGCAAAGCTCTGCGTGGACGGTGGGCGTCCATAGCCCCGACAAGTCGGGGTGCGTGCAGGAGTAGGGTTATTATTACGGTGGTGGAGCACGGGCCCCTGGCGTACGAGAAAGGGAAGTGTCTCCAGTCGGGGAGTTGGTGATGCGAATGGAGAAGCCTCGCACTGGTCCCTGGACCTGGCGTGCGAGAAAGATGGCTTCCAGTGGGGGAGTTGATGAATCATGACGGAGATGCGACATATCACGTGGAATGCGGTGCTGCTACTGCTTCTGCGACGCATGAAAAAAGGAAGGTGACTTTTTTCTTTTTTGCAGTGATGAAAAATAAGGAGGCTTTGTGGGTGGCGGAATATAGAAGGCAAGAACAGAGCCAGCGTGCTTGGCTGCTTCGTCAGGCCTGAAGCAACCAGTTATTCGCATTAAGTAAGCTTCTATATTCCGTTTAAGCACAATCAAGTCGTTGTAGTATAGTGGTAAGTATTCCCGCCTGTCACGCGGGTGACCCGGGTTCGATCCCCGGCAACGGCGATTTTTTTTCGTTTTTCTCCGTCCTGCGGTGCTCTTCTTTTCTTCGAGCGCCGTGCTTCTATTCAGCGCCAAGACATCAATCAGTCCTGAAGAATCGAATAATGGTCCCTCGTATAAACATTGTACAGTCGGCATTGAAAGTAAAATCGTTTGTGCAAGTTCGTACTTTGTGCCTCATCAAAAGTCAAAACTCTCACCAAATCTGTAGGTAAACATGTCGTAATTACGTCACCATAGCTCTCGTTGGTTTGTGGCTCCGGGGCCACGTTCTCGTGGATACACCCAAGACCAAATAAGCATGCACTAGTAGAAAAAGGGTTAAATATGAAGCACATTAGTGCTGGTTTGAATTTAAACCGGCATTAATGTGATCATTAGTGTCGGTTCCAACGGCTAGGCGGGCAGACATCATTAGTACCGATTCGTGGGTAACTTTTAGTACCGGTTCATGCCATGAACCGGTACTAATAAGGTTGTGTCAGGCTATGGTCAGTCTGGGGCCCCCACGAAGATCTTTAGTACCGGTTCATGCCATGAACCGGTATTAGAGTTTTTTTGTAAGCTGATTTTTAGTCCCACCTCGCCAAGAGAGAGGCAGTATGAGCGGTTTATAAGCCGTGAGTGCACAGACAATGACGAAGAGTTGCAATGCTCACCTACATGTTGATTAGTTTCAAGTCTTGCGGAATAGCATAGATTGCACTGAGTTATGTGCAATGCAGTCTACACTATTCTGAATGGCTTGAAGCAAATTAACCAGCATTGTACCTCTTTTTTTATTTTTAATAACTTATTTGAACTCCGGACTTTTTTTGTGTTCAGTATGCAGTATTCAAAGCGACGTCATCAATTTCCAACATGTTCTGACATCATTTGTTATTTTTCGGTCATTTACCTAATTGTTTAGTATGCAACATTCAATTTCCAGAAGAAAATAAATAGAAGAAATGAAATAATGCAGAAAATAAAAAAACTATACAAAAAATTACTCAAAAATAAATAGAAGAAAATAAATAATGCAGAAAAAAAACTATATAAAAAACTACTCAAAAATAAATAGAAGAAAATAAATAATGTAGAAAAAAAACTATATAAAAATTTGTTGGCGCGCTGTCCAGTGGGCCTGCCAGACCTAGGGTGTGCAAATGCAGGCCCAGAAGGGCCAGCAGGCTCACAGGGCAGTGCGCCCTAATTAATTAGGCCCAGAAGCCTGCTATATAGAGGAGTTCGAAGAGGTAGCCGCGGCTGGGTTTATAAACCAGTGCGGCTGCCCTTCGCCCGGCGAGGTGGGACTAAACTTTGGGTGGCAGCGCGAGGCCTTTAGTACCGGTTGGTGGCTCCAACCGGTACTAAAGACCACCCTTTAGTACCGGTTGGAACCACCAACCAGTACTAAAGGCCTGCTCTTCCCGGCTCTCCTATATATACAACACTTACGAAAATTCAATTAGATCTCCCCACTTCTTTCGTCTCCAATCTCTCGCGCGCCGCTCGAACCCGTCCTCGCCGCCAGTCGCCCGTCGTCCGTCGTCGTCGTCGCTGTCCCCGTCGCCGCCCGTCGTCCGTCGTCGTCGTCCCGCCGCGGTCCCGTACGTCTCTCGCTCTCACGTATACCCGCCGCGCCGCCGGCCCGTACGCCGCCGCCCCCGCTCGTACGTACGGGGCGGCGGCGTACGGGGCCGCACACATACACACATACACACACATATATACATACACACTACACACACATACACACATATTTTTTTTACTTATTTTCTGTTTTTTAGAAAAGTTAATTAGATGATCGAATGTTTGATTAATGTCGAATGTTAGATGAATTAGCTAGATAGAAAATTGTCGAACTAGAGATTTGAACTAGTTGAATAATTAATATAACTAGTTTATTTTTAGTAAGAAAATTATTGAACTAGTTTATTTAGGTATATGATATTTGAACTAGTTCAATAATTAATATAACTAGTTTATTTTTAGCAAGAAAATTGTCGAACTAGTTTATTTAGGTATATGAGATTTGAACTAGTTTAATAATTAATACAACTAGTTTATTTAGGTATATGAGATTTGAACTAGTTTAATAATTAATATAACTAGTTTATTTTTAGTAAGAAAATTTTGGTATCTGAGATTTGATGATCTAATTAAAATATTATTTGTTAATGAGTTTTTCTGTTTATTTAATTTTTTATATATTTTGAGTTTATATAAATGTTAGATTAATGTCGAATATTAGATGAATTAGATAGAAAAGTTAAATATATAGTAATGTCAATTGTTAGAGATGAATATAGTTACATATATTAATGTCAAATGTTAGATGAATATACATTTGGCTAGATATTAATTAATGTTAGATAGTAATAGGTGTTTAATGTTTCACTTATATGAACATAGGAAATATCATCTGACGATGAAAAAGATTTCATTATGTGCGAACACTGTGAAGACCAGCGCAGCCTGTACGACAGGAATTTCCTTGTTGATGCTAGGCGCTTCTGATGGGGAACGTAGTAATTTCAAAAAATTTCCTACGCACACGCAAGATCATGGTGATGCATAGCAACGAGGGGAAGAGTCTGATCTACGTACCCTTGTAGATCGCAACAGAAGCGTTGACATAACGTAGAGAAAGTAGTCGTACGTCTTCTTCCCGGTCCGACCGATCCAAGCACCGTTACTCTGGCACCTCCGAGTTCTTAGCACACGTACAACTCGATGACGATCCCCGGGCTCCGATCCAGCAAAGCTTCGGGGAGGAGTTCCGTCAGCACGACGGCGTGGTGATGATCTTGATGTTCTACCGACGCAGGGCTTCGCCTAAGCACTGCAACGATATGATCGAGGTGGAATATGGTGGCAGGAGGCACCGCACACGGCTAAGGAACGATCTCAAGGATCAACTTGTGTGTCTAGAGGTGCCCCCTGCCCCCGTATATAAAGGTTTCAAGGGGAGGGGCTGGCCGGCCAAGGTGGGAGGCGCAGGAGGAGTCCTACTCCCACCGGGAGTAGGACTCCCCCCTCCAATCCTATTCCAACTAGGATTCCTTAAAGGGGAGAGAGAGAGAGAGGTGGTCGGCCCCTTCTCCTAGTCCTAATAGGACTAGGGGGAGGGGGAAGGTGCGCAGCCCTTGTGGGCAGCCCTCTCACCTTTCCACTAAGGCCCATGTAGGCCCATTTGGCTCCCGGGGGGTTCCGGTAACCATCCCGGTAATCCGGTAAAATCCCGATTTCACCCGGAACACTTCCGATGTCCAAACATAGGCTTCCAATATATCAATCTTTATGTCTCTACCATTTCGAGACTCCTCGTCATGTCCGTGATCACATCCGGGACTCCGAACTACCTTCGGTACATCAAAATGCATAAACTCATAATAACTGTCATCGTAACGTTAAGCGTGCGGACCCTACGATTCGAGAACAATGTAGACATGACCGAGACACGTCTCCGGTCAATAACCAATAGCGGGACCTGGATGCCCATATTGGCTCCTACATATTCTACGAAGATCTTTATCGGTCAGACCGCATAACAACATACGTTGTTCCCTTTGTCATCGGTATGTTACTTGCCCGAGATTCGATCGTCGGTATCCAATACCTAGTTCAATCTCGTTACTAGCAAGTCTCTTTACTCGTTCCGTAATACATCATCTCACAACTAACATCTTAGTTATAATGCTTGCAAGGCTTATGTGATGTGTATTACCGAGAGGGCCCAGAGATACCTCTCCGACAATCGGAGTGACAAACCCTAATCTCGAAATATGCCAACCCAACATCTACCATTGGAGACACCTGTAGTACTCCTTTATAATCACCCAGTTACGTTGTGACGTTTGGTAGTACCCAAAGTGTTCCTCCGGTAAACGGGAGTTGCATAATCTCATAGTTATAGGAACATGTATAAGTCATGAAGAAAGCAATAGCAACATACTAAACGATCGGGTGCTAAGCTAATGGAATGGGTCATGTCAATCAGATCATTCAACTAATGATGTGACCTCATTAATCAAATAACAACTCTTTGTTCATGGTTAGGAAACATAACCATCTTTGATTAACGAGCTAGTCAAGTAGAGGCATACTAGTGACACTCTGTTTGTCTATGTATTCACACATGTATTATGTTTTCGGTTAATACAATTCTAGCATGAATAATAAACATTTATCATGATATAAGGAAATAAATAATAACTTTATTATTGCCTCTAGGGCATATTTCCTTCAGTCTCCCACTTGCACTAGAGTCAATAATCTAGATTATACAGTAATGATTCTAACACCCATGGAGCCTTGGTGCTGATCATGTTTTGCTCGTGGAAGAGGCTTAGTCAACGGGTCTGCAACATTCAGATCCGTATGTATCTTGCAAATCTCTATGTCTCCCACCTGGACTAGATCCCGGATGGAGTTGAAGCGTCTCTTGATGTTTGGTCCTTTTGTGAAATCTGGATTCCTTTGCCAAAGCAATTGCACCAGTATTGTCACAAAAGATTTTCATTGGACCCGATGCACTAGGTATAACACCTAGATCGGATATGAACTCCTTCATCCAGACTCCTTCGTTCGCTGCTTCCGAAGCAGCTATGTACTCCGCTTCACATGTAGATCCCGCTACGACGCTTTGTTTAGAACTGCACCAACTGACAACTCCACCGTTTAAAGTAAACACGTATCCGGTTTGTGATTTAGAATCGTTCGGATCAGTGTCAAAGCTTGCATCAACGTAACCTCTTACGGTGAGCTCTTTGTCACCTCCATATACGAGAAACATATCCTTAGTCCTTTTCAGGTATTTCAGGATGTTCTTGACCGCTGTCCAGTGATCCACTCCTGGATTACTTTGGTACCTCCCTGCTAAACTTATAGCAAGGCACACATCAGGTCTGGTACACAGCATTGCATACATGATAGAGCCTATGGCTGAAGCATAGGGAACATCTTTCATTTTCTCTCTATCTTCTGCAGTGGTCAAGCATTGAGTCTGACTCAACTTCTCACCTTGTAACACAGGCAAGAACCCTTTCTTTGCTTGATCCATTTTGAACTTCTTCAAAATCTTGTCAAGGTATGTGCTTTGTGAAAGTCCAATTAAGCGTCTTGATCTATCTCTATAGATCTTAATGCCCAATATGTAAGCAGCTTCACCGAGGTCTTTCATTGAAAAACTCTTATTAAAGTATCCCTTTATGCTATCCAGAAATTCTATATCATTTCCAATCAGCAATATGTCATCCACATATAATATAAGAAATACTACAGAGCTCCCACTCACTTTCTTGTAAATACAGGCTTCTCCAAAAGTCTGTATAAAGCCAAATGCTTTGATCACACTATCAAAGCGTTTATTCCAACTCCGAGATGCTTGCACCAGTCCATAAATGGATCGCTGGAGTTTGCACACTTTGTTAGCTCCCTTTGGATCGACAAAACCTTCCGGTTGCATCATATACAACTCTTCTTCTAGAAATCCATTCAAGAATGCAGTTTTGACATCCATCTACCAAATTTCATAATCATAAAATGCGGCAATTGCTAACATGATTCTGACAGACTTAAGCATCGCTACGGGTGAGAATGTCTCATCGTAGTCAACCCCTTGAACTTGTCGAAAACCTTTTGCAACAAGTCGAGCTTTATAGACAGTAACATTACCGTCAGCGTCAGTCTTTTTCTTGAAGATCCATTTATTCTCAATTGCTTGCCGATCATCGGGCAAGTCAACCAAAGTCCATACTTTGTTCTCATACATGGATCCCATCTCAGATTTCATGGCCTCAAGCCACTTTGCGGAATCTGGGCTCACCATCGCTTCTTCATAGTTCGTAGGTTCATCATGATCTAGTAGCATGACTTCCAGAACTGGATTACCGTGCCACTCTGGCGCGGATCTTGCTCTGGTTGATCTACGAGGTTCAGTAGTATCTTGTTCTGAAGTTTCATGATCATTATCATCAACTTCCTCACTTATTGGTGTAGGTGTCGCAGAAACAGTTTTCTGTGATGTACTACTTTCTAATAAGGGAGCGGGTACAGTTACCTCGTCAAGTTCTACTTTCCTCCCACTCACTTCTTTCGAGAGAAACTCCTTCTCAAGAAAGTTTCCGAATTTAGCAACAAAAGTCTTGCCTTCGGATCTGTGATAGAAGGTGTATCCAATAGTTTCCTTTGGATATCCTATGAAGACACATTTCTCCGATTTGGGTTCGAGCTTATCAGGTTGAAGCTTTTTCACATAAGCATCGCAACCCCAATCTTTAAGAAACGACAACTTTGGTTTCTTGCCAAACCACAGTTCATACGGTGTCGTCTCAACGGATTCTGATGGTGCCCTATTTAACGTGAATGCGGCCGTCTCTAAAGCGTATCCCCAAAACGATAGCGGTAAATCAGTAAGAGACATCATAGATCATACCATATCTAGTAAAGTACGATTACGACGTTCGGACACACCATTACGCTGTGGTGTTCCGGGTGGCGTGAGTTGCGAAACTATTCCACAATTTTTCAAATGTATACCAAACTCGTAACTCAAATATTCTCCTCCACGATCAGATCGTAGAAACTTTATTTTCTTGTTACGATGATTTTCAACTTCACTCTGAAATTCCTTGAACTTTTCAAATGTTTCAGACTTGTGTTTCATCAAGTAGATATACCCATATCTGCTTAAATCATCTGTGAAGGTGAGAAAATAACGATATCCGCCACGAGCCTCAATATTCATCGGACCACATACATCGGTATGTATGATTTCCAATAAATCTGTTGCTCTCTCCATAGTACCGGAGAACGGTGTTTTAGTCATCTTGCCCATGAGGCACGGTTCGCAAGTACCAAGTGATCCATAATCAAGTGGTTCCAAAAGTCCATCAGTATGGAGTTTCTTCATGCGCTTTATACCGATATGACCTAAACGGCAGTGCCACAAATAAGTTGCACTATCATTATCAACTCTACATCTTTTGGCTTCTACATTATGAATATGTGTATCACTACTATCGAGATTTAACAAGAATAGACCACTCTTCAAGGGTGCATGACCATAAAAGATATTACTCATATAAATAGAACAACCATTATTCTCCGATTTAAATGAATAACCATCTCGCATTAAACAAGATCCAGATATAATGTTCATGCTCAACGCTGGCACCAAATAACAATTATTTAGGTCTAATATTAATCCCGAAGGTAGATGTAGAGGTAGCGTGCCGACCGCGATCACATTGACTTTGGAACCGTTTCCCACGCGCATCGTCACCTCGTCCTTAGCTAATCTTCGCTTAATCCGTAGTCCCTGTTTCGAGTTGCAAATATTAGCAACAGAACCAGTATCAAATACCCAGGTGCTACTGCGAGCATTAGTAAGGTACACATTAATAACATGTATATCACATATACCTTTGTTCACCTTGCCATCCTTCTTATCCGCCAAATACTTGGGGCAGTTCCGCTTCCAGTGACCAGTCTGCTTGCAGTAGAAGCACTCAGTTTCAGGCTTAGGTCCAGATTTGGGTTTCTTCTCCTGAGCAGCAACTTGCTTGCTGTTCTTCTTGAAGTTCCCCTTCTTCTTCCCTTTGCCCTTTTTCTTGAAACTAGTGGTCTTGTTGACCATCAACACTTGATGCTCCTTCTTGATTTCTACCTCCGCAGCTTTCAGCATTGCGAAGAGCTCGGGAATAGTCTTGTTCATCCCTTGCATATTATAGTTCATCACGAAGCTCTTGTAGCTTGGTGGCAGTGATTGGAGAATTCTGTCAATGACGCAATCATCTGGAAGATTAACTCCCATCTGAATCAAGTGATTGTTATACCCAGACATTTTGAGTATATGCTCACTGACAGAACTATTCTCCTCCATCTTGCAGCTATAGAACTTATTGGAGACTTCATATCTCTCAATCCGGGCATTTGCTTGAAATATTAACTTCAACTCCTGGAACATCTCATATGCTCCATGACGTTCAAAACATCGTTGAAGTCCCGATTCTAAGCCGTAAAGCATGGTACACTGAACTATCGAGTAGTCATCAGCTTTGCTCTGCCAGACGTTCATAACATCTGGTGTTGCTCCAGCAGCAGGCCTGGCACCCAGCGGTGCTTCCAGGACGTAATTCTTCTGTGCAGCAATGAGGATAATCCTCAAGTTACGGATCCAGTCCGTGTAATTGCTACCATCATCTTTCAACTTTGCTTTCTCAAGGAACGCATTAAAATTCAACGAAACAACAGCACGAGCCATCTATCTACAATCAACATAAACAAGCAAGATACTATCAGGTACTAAGTTCATGATAAATTTAAGTTCAATTAATCATATTACTTAAGAACTCCCACTTAGATAGACATCCCTCTAATCCTCTAAGTGATCACGTGATCCAAATCAACTAAACCATGTCCGATCATCACGTGAGATGGAGTAGTTTCATCGGTGAACATCATTATGTTGATCATATCTACTATATGATTCACGCTCGACCTTTCGGTCTCCGTGTTCCGAGGCCATATCTGTATATGCTTGGCTCGTCAAGTATAACCTGAGTATTACGTGTGTGCAACTGTTTTGCACCCGTTGTATTTGAACGTAGAGCCTATCACACCCGATCATCACGTGGTGTCTCAGCACGAAGAACTTTCGCAATGGTGCATACTCAGGGAGAACACTTCTTGATAATTTAATGAGAGATCATCTTATAATGCTACCGTCAATCAAAGCAAGATAAGATGCATAAAAGATAAACATCACATGCAATCAATATAAGTGATATGATATGGCCATCATCATCTTGTGCTTGTGATCTCCATCTTCGAAGCACCGTCATGATCACCATCGTCACCGGCGCGACACCTTGATCTCCATCGTAGCATCGTTGTCGTCTCGCCAATCTTATGCTTCCACGACTATCACTACCGCTTAGCAATAAAGTAAAGCATTACATCGCGATTGCATTGCATACAATAAAGTGACAACCATATGGCTCCTGCCAGTTGTCGATAACTTGGTTACAAAACATGATCATCTCATACAATAAAATCAGCATCATGCCTTGACCATATCACATCACAACATGCCCTGCAAAAACAAGTTAGACGTCCTCTACTTTGTTGTTGCAAGTTTTACGTGGCTGCTACGGGCTTAAGCAAGAACTCATCTCACCTACGCATCAAAACCACAACGATAGTTTGTCAAATAGACTCCGTTTTAACCTTCTCAAGGACCGGGCGTAGCCACACTCGGTTCAACTAAAGTTGGAGAGACAGTCGCCCGCAAGCCATCTATGTGCAAAGCACGTCAAGGGAACCGGTCTCGCGTAAGCGTACGCGTAAGGTTGGTCCGGGTCGTCTCGTCCAACAATACCGCCGAACCAAAGTATGACATGCTGGTAGGCAGTATGACTTGTATCGCCCACAACTCACTTGTGTTCTACTCGTGCAAATAACATCAAACCATAAAACCTAGGCTCGGATGCTACTGATGGGGAACGTAGTAATTTCAAAAAATTTCCTATGCACACGCAAGATCATGGTGATGCATAGCAACGAGGGGAAGAGTCTGATCTATGTACCCTTGTAGATCGCAACAGAAGCGTTGACACAACGTAGAGGAAGTAGACGTATGTCTTCTTCCCGGTCCGACCGATCCAAGCATCGTTACTCCGGCACCTCCGAGTTCTTAGCACACGTACAGCTCGATGACGATCCCCGGGCTCCGATCCAGCAAAGCTTCGGGGAGGAGTTCCGTCAGCACGACGGCGTGGTGACGATCTTGATGTTCTACCGACGCAGGGCTTCGCCTAAGCACTGCAACGATATGATCGAGGTGGAATATGGTGGCAGGGGGCACCGCACACGGCTAAGGAACGATCTCAAGGATCAACTTGTGTGTCTAGAGGTGCCCCCTGCCCCCGTATATAAAGGTTTCAAGGGGAGGGGCTGGCCGGCCAAGGTGGGAGGCGCAGGAGGAGTCCTACTCCCACCGGGAGTAGGACTCCCCCCTCCAATCCTATTCCAACTAGGATTCCTTAAAGGGGGGAGAGAGAGAGAGGTGGCCGGCCCCTTCTCCTAGTCCTAATAGGACTAGGGAGAGGGGGAAGGTGCGCAGCCCTTGTGGGCAGCCCTCTCACCTTTCCACTAAGGCCCATGTAGGCCCATTTGGCTCCCGGGGGGTTCCGGTAACCCTCCCGGTAATCCGGTAAAATCCCGATTTCACCCGGAACACTTCCGATGTCCAAACATAGGCTTCCAATATATCAATCTTTATGTCTCGACCATTTCGAGACTCCTCGTCATGTCCGTGATCACATCCGGGACTCCGAACTACCTTCGGTACATCAAAATGCATAAACTCATAATAACTGTCATCGTAACGTTAAGCGTGCAGACCCTACGGTTTGAGAACAATGTAGACATGACCGAGACATGTCTCCGGTCAATAACCAATAGCGGGACCTGGATGCCCATATTGGCTCCTACATATTCTACGAAGATCTTTATCGGTCAGACCGCATAACAACATACGTTGTTCCCTTTGTCATCGGTATGTTACTTGCCCGAGATTCGATCGTCGGTATCCAATACCTAGTTCAATCTCGTTACTGGCAAGTCTCTTTACTCATTTCGTAATACATCATCTCACAACTAACATCTTAGTTATAATGCTTGCAAGGCTTATGTGATGTGTATTACCGAGAGGGCCCAGAGATACCTCTCCGACAATCGGAGTGACAAACCCTAATCTCGAAAGACGCCAACCCAACATCTACCATTGGAGACACCTGCAGTACTCCTTTATAATCACCCAGTTACGTTGTGACGTTTGGTAGTACCCAAACTGTTCCTCCGGTAAACGGGAGTTGCATAATCTCATAGTTATAGGAACATGTATAAGTCATGAAGAAAGCAATAGCAACATACTAAACGATCGGGTGCTAAGCTAATGGAATGGGTCATGTCAATCAGATCATTCAACTAATGATGTGACCTCGTTAATCAAATAACAAGTCTTTGTTCATGGTTAGGAAACATAACCATCTTTGATTAACGAGCTAGTCAAGTAGAGGCATACTAGTGACACTCTATTTGTCTATGTATTCACACATGTATTATGTTTCCGGTTAATACAATTCTAGCATGAATAATAAACATTTATCGTGATATAAGGAAATAAATAATAACTTTATTATTGCCTCTAGGGCATATTTCCTTCAGCTTCAGCATCAAGCTGGATGAGACATTCGAAGTTGATACAGTAAGTCACTTTGTCAATTATTATTGAAATGCAAAACTTATGCCTCATTTGCTTCAACTTATAATTTTAAATTTTCACTATTCTATTAGCGCATCCCCTGCCATGCAAGAATTTTTGTCTTGGATAAGATAGGTTTTAGTGCTATAGATGATATGGAGGTAAAGAGAGTTTACTTGAAGACGGAGCATGGGTATACTTTCAACGTCAAATTATATAATGGAGACACATACACCCATTTTGAATGCAAAACTTGACAAGCACTATGCAAGGCTTATGCATTTGAGCCTGGTACGGTTCACCTTTGATATTCGTCCGGAAGATGATATTGAAGGTAATGTAGACATCTGGGTCGATGTGCAAACGCCTCCAGTTCTACCATTATGTGAGTTTTTCTCAATCATGCATGCATATGTTTATGTCTTTGATACAGTTTATTCAGAAATAGTTGACAACTAATTTGTATTGTCAGCTTATTTCGGTTCAAGCAAACATGTCCGACGCTTGGTAGACAGGACCTACTACTGCCCCGGGGCTCAAGTAAACTGCGAGGAGATAAGTCATTATGTTTCATGGCTTGAGGATCTTAATACTGTCAAGACAAATTTTTTTCCTGAACTTAGAAATGTTAGTACTCAAAACGTGCGACCAATGGTGATCGTATTGAACTACGGTCACATCTATAATCGAAAAATGGTAAGATTTTAACTATTTGTCCTTAATTAGTGCATCTTTTGCATACATTATTTTTGAAGCTAAACTTTCATTGCTTAGTATATTAATTACTATACGATGTTCTTCAACAGGGACTTCCGATGACAGTTGTGCCTCAGTGGATCGAGACTAAAGGTGACATGTCAATGGTTAGCTTACGACCAAGATATCCTACATTGCACATGAGTGCATTCAGGATTTCTGAAAGCGAAGAATGCTTAATAGTGAAAGATTGGAGCAAAATTGTTAACGATCGTAGAGAAGTACTAGGGGGCAGCAAGGAGAAGCGCAACCCAAGATTAGGAGACAGATTCATCTGCATGCTCCAGTATGATGAATCAGGAGAGCTATACATGTTCTATGCCATTCTACCTAAGAGGGAGCAGCACTAGTTCATGCTCTTAATTAGTGTCTCATGTCCGTGTCCTGAACTTCGATGTTGGTGATGATTATGTTGAACTCGATGATATCTTTTCTTCTATTACAAAGTGAATGTTTCCTCTTTAAGCTAGCCAGTGTTGGTGATGATTAGATAGCTAGCGATAATGACTATGATGATTAAATAGTGGTAATTAGACGACTACGATGATTTTTAGCTAGCTAGAGTTTCTTTAATTATTAATATGCGATGATGATGATGATGATGACGACGACTACAACTCATTATAACGTAAAACAATCCTAAATTAAATTGATAACACAAATTTAATTGAAAAATACAAAATAAAATAAAACCCACAAACATTTAGTACCGGTTGGTGTTACCAACCGGTACTAAAGGGCTCCCGGCCCCCGGAGCTGGCTCGTGCCACGTGGTTTCCCTTTAGCACCGGTTCATGCTGAACCGGTACTAAAGGGGGGGGGGCTTTAGTGCCCACATTTTAGTGCCGGTTATGGAACCGACACTAAAGGGCCTTACGAACCGGTGCTATTGCCCGGTTCTGCACTAGTGACGGTCGGCATGTCGGCGAGGAGGGACTAGGCCAAGATAAAAAAAATTCTCGATAAGCTTGGGGCCGCCCCTCTCGAGATGAAATGCGTCAAGCAAGATCGGAGATGAAGTAACATATAAAACGGTCATCCAAAATCCAACAATTGAAACTCTTATGGCGACTAGGTATCATCTGGGCAAGGTGGTGGAGGATCTCAATGTTGGAAATATGCCCTAGAGGCAATAATAAAAGCATTATTATTATATTTCCTTGTTCATGATAATTGTCTTTATTCATGCTATAATTGTGTTATCCGGAAATCATAATACATGTGTGAATAACAGACACCAACATGTCCCTAGTAAGCCTCTAGTTGACTAGCTCGTTGATCAACAGATAGTCATGATTTCCTGACTATGGACATTGGATGTCATTGATAACGAGATCACATCATTAGGAGAATGATGTGATGGACAAGACCCAATCTTAAACATAGCATAAAGATCGTATAGTTCGTTTGCTAGAGTTTTTCCAATGTCAAGTATCTTTTCCTTAGACCATGAGATTGTGTAACTCCCGGATACCGTAGGAGTGCTTTGGGTGTACCAAACGTCACAACGTAACTGGGTGACTATAAAGGTAGACTACAGGTATCTCCGAAAGTGTCTGTTGGGTTGACACGGATCAAGACTGGGATTTGTCACTCTGTATGACGGAGAGGTATCACTGGGCCCACTCGGTAATGCGTCATCATATTGAGCTCAAAGTGACCAAGTGTCTAGTCACGGGATCATGCATTGCGGTACGAGTAAAGTGACTTGCCGGTAACGAGATTGAACGAGGTATTGGGATACCGACGATCGAATCTCTGGCAAGTAACATATCGATTGACAAAGGGAATTGCATACGGGGTTGATTGAATCCTCGACATCGTGGTTCATCCGATGAGATCATCGTGGAGCATGTGGGAGCCAACATGGGTATCCAGATCCCGCTGTTGGTTATTGACCGGAGAGTCGTCTCGGTCATGTCTACATGTCTCCCGAACCCGTAGGGTCTACACACTTAAGGTTCGGTGACGCTAGGGTTGTGAAGATATGTATATGCAGTAACCCGAATGTTGTTCGGAGTCCCGGATAAGATCCCGGACATCACGAGGAGTTCCGGAATGGTCCGGAGGTAAAGAATTATATATAGGAAGTGCTATTTCGGCCATCGGGACAAGTTTCGGGGTCACCGGTATTGTACTTGGACCACCGGAAGGGTCCCGGGGGTCCACCGGGTGGGGCCACCTATCCCGGAGGGCCCCATGGGCTGAAGTGGGAAGGGACCCAGCCCAAAGTGGGCTGGGGCGCCACTCCCCTAGGGCCCATGCGGCTAGGGTTGAGGGGAAACCCTAAAGGGGGCGCCCCCTTGCTTGGGGGGCAAGCCCCCACCCCTAGGCCGCCGCCCCCCCTAGGAGATCCCATCTCCTACGGCCGGCGCCCCCCTAGGCACCCCTATATATAGTGGGGGAGAGGAGGGACTTGAGGACACAGCCTTTGGTGCATCCCTCTCTCCCCGTTACATCTCTCTCTCGTAGTATAGGCGGAGCCCTGCTACTGTGACGCCCTGCATCCACCACCACGCCGTCGTGCTGCTGGATCTTCATCAACCTCTCCTCCCCCCTTGCTGGATCAAGAAGGAGGATACGTCATCCACTCCGTACGTGTGTTGAACGTGGAGGTGCCGTCCATTCGGCACTTGGTCATCGGTGATTTGGATCACGTCGTGTTCGACTACTTCATCCCCGTTCTTTGAACGCTTCCGCTCGCGATCTACAAAGGTATGTAGATGCATCCGATGACTCGTTGCTAGATGAACTCATAGATGGATCTTGGTGAGACCGTAGGAAAATTTTTGTTTTCTGCAACGTTCCCCAACACTCAAGTCATTAGCTTTTAACACTCGATCTCTACAGGATCAGGCCACAAACGTTGAGATGCAAACCGATGTGGACCGACTGGCTGCCACAAAAAGGGTGCACCTAAAACCAAAGGATAGAGAAACGATATAGATGCACCTAAACCTTATTATCAGCCCAGGTGTCTAAGGGGTTTTGAGTCGTGCGGCACCAGAGTAGGCACTCGTAAGGGATAATGGACATGCATGTTTCTTCCGAGATTCTATGGTTGCAGTTGCACCTCATAACTGAAGGATCATTTGATCGTATTGTATCCTTGAATATTGGAACCAAACTACCATATACCATGATAGTTCAAATGGATCTTAAATTGGGTAGTCGATTCAAATGATACAAAATTTCTAGATTGATACAAGTTTCTAGATTTCTGATTGAAAGGGCTTGAAATTATGCATTAATTTCACAAACTTGGGTGCCAAGTGACCGCTTCTACTGTTCTTCGTGCAACGTGACATGGGCCCTTGCTTTCAGGCACATGATTCAAGCAAAATATGTAGGCTCCTTGCAATATCCCATCGCCTCTTGTGTGCGGTAGTTAGGCATTTCCCCCTAAGAGCATCCCAAACAAGGGTATGCACATGCCCCTAGATCGTTTTAGGGAGTTGGGGGCAGGGGAACCCCACTCCAGCAGGGGCAGCAAAAGTTGACCAAAACTGCCAAGTGACTGGTTCTACTGTTTTTCATGCAACGTGCCATCGCCTCTTGTTTTTGCACACACAATTTAAGCAGAATATGTAGACTCCATGCAACATCCCATCACCTCTTGTGTGCGGTAGTTAGGCGTTTTCCCCCAAAGCATCCCTAGCAAGGCTATGCCGAGGCCCCTAAATCATTTTTGGGAGTTGGGAGCAGGGAAACCCCACTTAAGCAATAACAAGCATATATTAGTGCAACTTCAGTAATTATTATAACTAATGTAGATCACTTAAAAGTGAATTCCATTTTAAGTTTCTAAGACAAAACTAAGTAGTGGCACACTATTGCAGCATCAAATTCGTTATCACATGCACAAATATTGGAAAAATCTTAAGGCCAAAAACCGACTAAGCATGAATAAAGAAGACATAATAAAAAAACAAATATTTTCTGGAGGTAGCATGAATGAAGTGCATTGGTATTACGCTAAAAGAAGAAAGAAAATAAAGGAAAAAATTGGAAGTAAATGCTTTTTTGTAATAGGTACTGTAGAACTTGCATTGTTGCGTAATATGCAATAACAATCATAGAGTAGTGCAACTTCAACAATTATTATGATTGAATTAGATCACTTACAAAATAAATTACATACAAGTTCCTAATGCAAAACTAATGTGTGACACATGATTTGGACATCGAATACACTGTCACATGCACAAATATTAGAGAAAATCCAACGGACAAACTTTTTTTTTGCGATGATAAGAGAGTTTTATTTCATAATAGTAGGGTTACAATCGAGAGGCACCAACTCCTCAATACATGGTGGACCTCTACCAAGCCATACAACAGTAGTACTCTCCGTACGGCTATACAATGCCAGACGATGTGCTACCGTATTTTGTTCCCATTTGATTTTAGACGGAATAAACTCCCGCTCCATCATGTGATGACGAATCTCCGCTACCAGATGGCCATACGCTGATCTAGTTAGACTCTCGCCCTTCATAGTCGCCAATGCCTCCACGGAATCAGACTGAACGATGACCGGTAGGGAACAGTGATGAATAGTAAGTGCCATACCCTGCATTATCGCATGTAGTTCCGCTTCCAAAGCATCATTACAGTTGAAGATGCACCGGTATGCAGCAAATAACACGCTGCCATCCTGCTTTCGCAATACCATTCCGGCCGCCGCCGATCCATCCGACGGTGAAAACGCTCCGTCCACAGATAGTGCAGCCCAGTCCGCAGGTGGGTGCGGCCATGGTAGCGATGGGGCCGCAGCCCGCTGCTCGACAGGCGTGTCATGAAACATTGGCATTTTCCCTTTGATAATCTCATATGTAGTAAACCTCCTACTTACATGTATCGACTTCATATAACTCTGGAGATATTCAGCCGTTGCCACCACAGATGGAGTGTCCTTCCCATGAACTAGGTCTGACCACAACGACCAAATTCTCCAGATCAACATTATTGTGCAATCACGCATCGAATCATCACAGTTCGCCAGGATGTTCAAGAGCCAATCTTTCCCCGTATCCTGCAGCCATTCTTGAGCTGGCAATTTCCAAACTGTACGCATTTGTTCCCAGATGTTCCTTGCATGAACACACGAAACCAAGGCATGGAAGCTTGACTCTTTCTCACGTCCACACAACGGGCAGCCGTCTCTAGTAGAAATATGTCTATATTTTTTGCACGCATTTGTGGCCAGGGCTCTAGAGACAACTTTCCACGCCATAATCCTCATTTTTAGCGGCACCTGGGCACCCCAGATCCGCTGCCAAACAGGTCTCTATCCCGACGGTTGAGTGCTAGATGAGCCCAGGTTTAAGGCCAGACGATCCTCAGTTTCCAAACGGTAAGCACTTTTAACCGAAAACCGTCCGCTCCTCTCTGGATACCACGCAAGAAAGTCCTGGCCGTTCCTTGGTGAGGTGCGGATCTTCAAAATCTCACGTACATCCAAATCCCATAAGTGCTCTCGTAATCTTTGGACATTCCGGGCTCCCACCCACCCCCCGGCGATCGCCACCACCTCCGGTGATCTCCTCCCCTAGCCACCAAAATTCCTCTTCTCTCCACTAGATCTCTTCGGCGCCCTGAGATCTACCCTCTAATACCCATCTCCATGGGTTCTGATGTTGGATCCACCCTTGGCTTGGACTTCTCCAAGGGCTTGGTTTTTGCGGATAAGGTTTTTCAATCTACTGGTTTTACGGTGCATCCCATGGATGACACGGGCTTCTTCACCATGGTAATCTCCTTTGGGCAGCATGTTTTTCGTTTGCATGAGGATTCAGTGGCAGTAGCAATTGAGGCGGCCATTGGGGGTTCTGCAATTGAGTTCATGGTTTTTCCGCTCAAGGATAAGGTTTTTGGCTTTCAAGTTTCCTGTAAGGCTGTGGCTATGATCGTTCTTCAGCTCCGTTCTTATTCTTGTGATCATTTTAAATGTTACTTCCATCTTTGGGGCAATGGGGGCCCAAATTGGGGCCGTGAGTTCAAGCTTTGGAAGTTGGAATGTGATGCAGAATGGATACTTGTTAGTCCTTCCAAACGTCGAGCTGCAGTTGGCATGCTCGCCATGCATTCCAAGCCCCAAAAGTCCTTGGTAAGATCTTCACATGCCCAAGCCAAGAAGCTTTCTTTTTCAACGTTCCAGAGTTATCCTGCTTGCCGTGGGTATCGTTATCCAGCCACGCAGGAATGTATTCAAACCATTGAGGATGCTGGGTATACTCTCCCGGAGCATGAGAGGGTGGTCATCCTTCCCCCGCCGCTGGCTGAACTCCGGTGGACGTCAACCGCTCCATCCATATCTTTTGGTACGGTTGGAAACCTCCCTCCTTATGCGGCTCGGCCGCCGTCTATCTCGGGCGGGAATTTTGCTTCTTTGAATGTGGACGTGTCTCCCCATGTTGGGCCATCATCTGCACGTGCCACGGACCAAGTTGGGCCGGGATTACCCTCTGGGCCTTCCACTATTCCTTCCTCTCAACAGGCTTTAGTTGAGTTTGATAACTTAATTACAGGTATGGTGGATGAAATCTTAATGTGTCAGAAATGTTTGCGCAAGGGCCATTTTGCTACGGCGTGCACGTCCAGGTTGCACTGTAACTCTTGTCTGTGGGTGGGGCATGGCACAAAAGATTGCAACCGATTTGCACAGATTTTGGGTCTGGTTTGGAAACCGAAACCCGGTAACGTTGCAACTTCTGAGGATCCCTCAGCTCCCACCGAGAATATCTCTCTGACGCAACTTTTACCAAACTTGGACTCCTCTTGCACTTCCGCATTAACTCTTTCGCCCCGTTCCATCAGCCCTGGCCCCAAAACACCATCGCCTGCACCGCCTGAAACCCCACCACCGCCGGAGTCCTCGCCGTCTGCTGCAAGCTCGGAGCGTGCCTCTCCGATGGCCAACTTCCACCTTGACCCTCTGCTCTATGTGCCAGCGGGGCACCACATTGTGGATGGCGGGGAGGCTAGGGTGCCGCACACCTTTGTGACGCCACATACCCCACTTGTGCGTCGCCATGAGGAGTTCATGTTGGCTGAGGTAATGCCCATCCCCCCTCCTGATCAGATTGGGGCTGCTAGAGAGGAAGTTGTCCAGTGGCTGCAAGCTCATGGGATTTTGGTGAGGTCTGCTCAACCTTGGATTAGATCGGTGGGTCTTTTTGAGCTACGGGATGCTGCTGTTAGATTTTCACTTCTTCAGATGCCGCCTCAGCCCCTGGGTAATGATCGTTTTGTTCGGTTTATGAAGCATGATGAGGGGGAATCTTTTAGAGGGGCTCAGGGTTTCAGACAAGGTTTGCTTATGTTTTTGGGGGTTCCACTTGATCTTCGCAATGAGCATGGTCTTCGGGCAGCAGTCAACACCTTCGGGAAGTTTCATCATTGGATTAGTGAGGACCCATATCTGGTGCGCTCCTTGGTCTTTGCCTCTTTCCCGGAGGATATTCTTGTGCCCCGGGATGTGGTGTTCATGGAGTATGCAGCTTGGGGTGGTGCCAGAGTGTCTTGGACGGCGCCATTGTATATTCTGGGTGCCAATTTCGCTGAGCAAATGCCCCAAGATGAGGACTGGATGCCCATCAATGGCAACCCCCATCCCTAGCCTGGTGTTCCCTTCCCAGAGATGCCTCCTTTTATCCTGCCCCCGTTCCCTGCTCTGGGGTGGAACGATGTGCCACCGCCGCCTGCACCTGACCATGAACAACAGGACAATTGGGGCAACTGGGATGAGCCTATTGTGGAACCAGTTGTGGAGGACCAAGAGTCCATGGTATTTGATGCTTCGGCACAACAAAGCTCTACCCAACCAAGTTCAGATGTGCAGCTCCAGGAGCCTCCTGCAGTCATTATAGTTGGTGACACTGCAATGGAAGTCCGAATCGATTCAGAGAACATTGCCACGGAAGTGGAAGACTCTAGCAATTGGGCGATCGTGGTTTATCAACCCCCAGTTGTTAATGTTCTGGCCCCTGCTCAACCTGTTCTCAAGGTCCCTTTTGGGCCCCCTCTGCCCCTGGAAATGATATGGAGGCGTTCTTTTGAGAACTTGCTGAATGCACCAATGCGGTTTGACATACCGAAACCCCTGATGCCTAAACCTCTGTCCCCAGTTAAGAGAAGATGGAGCTTTGCTTTTCAGTCTGACGATCTTCCTTTACTGACATGGAAGGAGCCGGATACGGTTAGACCTGTGGCAAGAGCCCTTTTTGTGGACGAACCGGATGAACCTACGCCTGCTGTGATCCCCTCTCCACCTGTGTGCGCAAGATCACGGAGGCCTCGCAAATCTAGGGCGCCAACGCCTCTGGTTGAAACGTCTGTTCGCAGATGTACCAGAAGTTTGGCCCAGCGTGATGGGTTTAAGCCCACTTTCCATGAGCTGGTTCTACAGCCCAAGAAGAAGAAGCCCAATGCTAGGCCCATTCCTGCTGAGAGGCCCAGCACCACTGCACATGGAGATGTCCCTCCTCCCACTCCTATCAGTCATCTGCAAGCTATTGGCAAGGAGTTAGGCATTGATGCAGCTCTGCTCACTGAGGATGCACTTATGGTGGACCCTTCTGCCACAACCAACAAAGCCTCCAATAAATAGTGTGCTATCCAAATGCTGGGTTTTGCAAGCCCCCAAATTTGCTTCCTGCATGTTTTTACTTTCTGAACTTTGGATATGTAATAATGTTGGTTCAGACCTTGATGTGGCTTTTGGACATATGGTATTGTGTGCCATGTGGTTTGGGGAACTGCTTATGATCTTTATATATGAATCCTCATTGTAAAAACTGGAATGTCTTGTGCTGGAATGTCAGGGGTTTAAACTCTGAAAATAGGCAAAGAGCTATCAGGCAAAAGATTGATGAGAGTCACTGTGCAATTGCATGTTTGCAGGAAACTAATGTGCTTCTTTTGACTCCAGATTAGTTAAACGTTTTTGTCCTAAAAGATTTGACAGTTTTGCTTTTGCCCCTTTCCTGGGGGCCTCTGGTGGAATCATAGTTGTTTCGAACTCCTCTGTTTTTGAGGGGACGTTATTAGAAATCCAACAATTTGCAGTAGTGATTGAGTTTGTTTCCAGACAAAATAATGAGAGGTGGACTCTTGTTGCTGTTTATGGTCCTTGTCAGGGGGAAGCTAGGGATAATTTTGTTACTTGGTTGTACCACCTCAATATTCCAGTGGATGAAAATTGGCTACTCCTGGGGGATTTCAATTTTTTGCGCTCGCAGGATAACAGAAATTTGCCTGGAGGGGATCTGAATGACATGTTTATCTTTAATGAGATCATAGGGCACTTGGGCCTTTTGGAATTGCCTATCAAAGGCAGATCATACACTTGGTCTAATATGCAGGATAATCCCCTCCTTGAGCAGCTAGATTGGTTTTTCACTTCTGTTGATTGGATATCTGACTATCCCATGGCTGAGGTGAGGCCCCTGGCAAAAACTGCATCTGACCATGTGCCATGTGTGGTTTCAATCAAAACTTCTATCCCCAAGTCTAACATTTTTAGATTTGAGAACTATTGGCTAGAGCTAGAGGGTTTTATGGACTGTGTGGATTCTTCATGGCAAAGACCTTCTAGAAAGGGGCATATCACAGCTAGAATAGCTGACAAATTCAAATCCCTGAGAATGTGTCTCAAGAGATGGCAGATGAACATCTCCAAACTGAAAATGCTTGTCTGTAAATGTAATAAGGTTATTCTGTTACTAGATGAACTTGAGGAGCTCAGACCATTGTACAGGCATGAATCCAATTTTCGAAGAGTGGTCAAAAGTCATGTGGAAAAGCTACTCCACCTTCAATGGCTTTATTGGAAAAAGAGATGTACTATCAGATATATTAAGGTGGGTGGAGAAAACACTAAGTTCTTTCATGCTATGGCTACTGAGAGGCATAGAAGGAATTCTATTGCTAGTTTAAAACTACCTAATGGCACTGTGGTATCTGAACACTCTCAAATGGAGGGTATTATCTGAAATTGTTTTAAAAACAGAATGGGCTCTTCAAGGGGAATCCACATGGGCTTTGATCTCACCTCTTTAATTGTTCCAGTGGAGGGTTTAGATGCTCTCACTAAGCCCTTTGAGAAAGAGGAAATGGACAATATTGTCAAACATATGCCAGTGGATAAAGCCCCAGGCCCAGATGGTTTTAATGGGCTTTTCTTCAAAAGGTGCTGGCACATTATCTCTTCATATTTTTATGAACTGGCACAGGCTTTCTATGATGGTACTGCTCAGCTAGAAAACATCAATGATTCATATATCACATTGGTGCCTAAGAAACATTCACCTGAGGAGGTGGGGGACTTCAGGCCTATTTCTTTAACAGGAATGGGTCTTAAGTTCCTTTCCAAAATGACAGCAAATATGTTCCAAGAAGTAATAATGCAATGTATCCATAAGAACCAGTATGGGTTTATAAAAAGCAGAACTATTCAGGACTGTATTGGATGGACTTTTGAGTACTTACACCAGTGCCATCAGTCCAAGAGACCAATTGTCATACTTAAATTGGATTTTGAGAAGGCCTTTGATTCTCTTGAGCATGAGGCAATTGTCCAAATCTTGAGACATAAGGGTTTCAATGAAAAGTGGATTCTTTGGATGACACAGCTTTTGTCTACAGGTACATCATCTGTCCTACTAAATGGTGTTCCTGGTAGGAAATTCATATGCAAAAAGGGGGTTAGGCAGGGGGATCCAGTTTCTCCTCTGCTTTTTGTATTAGAAGCAGACTTGTTACATACTGTAATTAATGACATGTTCAGAAGAGGCATACTTCACCTCCCAATACCTTGTCATGACCAGGACTATCCTGTGATTCAATATGCTGATGATACCTTGATTATCCTGCCTGCTGACAAGGTACAATTAATTGCTCCGAAGGACATGTTGCAGGTGTTCTCTGTGTCTACTGGGCTGGATGTGAATTATCATAAATCTTTTATCATTCCTATCAATGTGGACAATGATGTCATGATAGATTTAGCTGCTGCTTTTGGATGTCAAATTGGGAAAATGCCTTTCACATACCTTGGATTGCCAGTAGGCACTACTAGGCCTAAAATGGTGGACTTCATGCCTCTGGTGGACTGCATGGAGAGAAGAATGACAGCTAGCTCCTCTTTTTTAAACCAAGGGGAGAGACTACAGTTTTTGAACTCAGCTTTGTCTTCTATGCCCATCTTCTTTCTTTCTAGTTTGGCTGTCCCTGCTGGCATTTTAAAGCAATTGGAGAGAATTCAGAGACAATGCCTATGGAGGAAAAACAGGGGTGAACCTGCCCCTTCTCTGGCTACTTGGGACCTTATTTGCAGGCCAAAAAACAAGGGAGGCCTTGGTATTCTAAACCTGGGTGTTCAGAATGTGGCTCTACTACTCAAACATGCAAATAACTTCCTCAATAAAAAGGATATACCTTGGGTGTCCTTAATTTGGGACTCTTACTATCATGGCAGAGTACCCCAAGGAACTTCTGATTGTGGCTCCTTCTGGTGGAAGGATATATGCAAGGTCTTGCAAAACTTTAGGGACTGTGCTTGGGTTCAGATCAATGATGGAGACACTGCACTCATGTGGTCAGACACTTGGAAGCTTGATGGTCAGGACTCTAAGCTTCAATTCAGATTTCCTAGGCTTTTTCATATGTCAAAGACCCCTGGATTTCTGTTAAGGATTTCTTGGACTCTCAGGACATGTTCCACAACTTCCATCTTCCTTTGTCTAGCCAGGCCTTTGATGAGCTGGTTATGCTTCAATCTCTGTTAGAAAACCATGATAGAGACACTGGGTCCAAGGATATTTGGCTTTGGAATGGCACGGCCAAGGGATACTCTTCGAAGCTTTTTTACTCCCATGTGTTTGTCTCACAAACTTTCAACCCCCTAACAGCTTGGATTTGGAAGTCCTCTTGCACTATGAAAATAAAGGTCTTTGCTTGGATGCTCATTATGGATAGACTTAATACCAAAGATATGGTGGAACGGAGGCATTGGCATTTGGAGGATGGAGTAAACTGTGTGCTCTGTCCTTTGCAGGCTAGGGAAACAAGAGATCATCTGTTCTTCAATTGCAATTTTAGTGTCAGGGTTTGGAACTATTTGCAAATTGATTGGTCATCAGGTAACTCGATGAAGGAGCTGGTTATCAATGCCAAACGGAGTTTTAGGAAACCTTTTTTCACTGAAGTGGTCTTTATAGCTTGCTGGAATATATGGATTGTCAGAAATGCTAAGGTTTTAGGCATGAGAGAGCTGGATTTAATAAATGGAGAGCAGCTTTTCTGCATGATATTGCTTTAATGCAATATAGGATTAAGCCTGCTTTTAAGGATGATCTCCTTAAATGGATCTCTTTTCTACCACCTTGAGCCTGTTTGTTGTTTTCCTACCTTATTTAGATTAGCTTGATTACCCCTTGTAATCCCTCTTGTACTTGTAATTGTTCTGCCTTTTAATAAAGTTTTGATATGCTGTGGGGGTTTTTCCCTACAGTCCCCAGTCGAAAAAAAAATCTTTGGACATTCCAAGCACCATGATCATCCAGAAAGTCAGCCACCCAATTGAATCGGCAATTTCTCTTAGGTGTGACAGGCCGGAAGTCATGTTTCCTCGGTATCCAAGCATCCCTCCATGTTTTGATCAGAGTACCATCGCCAACGCGCCAAATAATACCTTTTTTCAGGAGCTCCAAGCCATGAACAATCCCTTTCCAGACCGCAGACGAGTTCGTGGAAAAGACAGTGTCCAACAAATTTCCTCGTGGGTAATATTTAGCCCTCAGTAGCCGCGCACATAGACTCTCCGGGCTATCCAACAGACGCCAGGCTTGCTTTGCCAACAAAGCCTGGTTGAAGGCACGTATGTCTCTAAATCCCATACCCCCCATAGACTTGGGGAGCATCATCCTTTCCCAGCTGAGCCAAGCCATCTTCCTCTTTCCATTTTCCACCCCCCATCAATACTGTCTCATCATTTTTGTTAGATCATCACACACTGATGCCGGCAGACGGAATACGCTCATAACATAGGTGGGGATTGCCTGCGCCACAGCCTTTATCAAAATTTCTTTGTTCCCTGAAGACACATATTGCTCACTCCAATCAACAAGCCTCTTTCTTAACCTTTCCTGAAGGGTCTCAAATTGCCCTTTGTGTACTCTTCCTTCCGGTACTGGCAGGCCCAAGTACTTTGGTTCAAACACTTGTTGTGTAACCTCCAGAATGCTCTTGACCTCCACTGCCACTGACTCATTGCAAGTAACAGAAAAAAGGATGGAACACTTTTCGGGGTTGATAAGTTGACCCGTCGCCAAAGTATAAGTGTTCAACAAACCTTTTACAATGTTCGCTTGCTGGCTAGAAGCTTCAAACAACAACATAGTATCGTCCGCAAAGAGAAGGTGAGATATAACCGGTGCCCCGCGGCAAATAGACACCCCTTTCAGATTTCCATCATTAACTGATTTGGAGATAAGAGCGGAACTTTTTTGACTAAGCATGAATAAACAAAGACATCATAACAAAATAAAAGGAGATTTATTACTATAATGAAATGAGTGTACTGGTATTACCTAAAAGAAGAACAAACAAATAAAAATATCAAGAAAATGATAGACTAAATTTATAGCAGATTTTATAGAACTTCCACTATTCCAAAAATGCAAGAAACAAGCATATAGTAGTGCAACTTTAATATTATTATGATTCAAGCAGATCAGTTACAGAAATGAATTCCATACGGAGACATATACGCACGCGAGCGCACACACACAGGGCATTAGGGCAAGAACACACAACCACAAGTTCACAACCCACACACACGCACACGCCGAGGCAAACAAAACACACCTAAAACAAAGCCAACAGAATACCCATTAGCAAAACCGATTGGTCAGGAGACTATCCACGAACCTGGTCCCTTGAGCGAGCGCCCTGAAATTCCCCTTGACATACTCACCGTACTCGATCTCCCTGTACCTTGCCTCGCCGAGCCCCGGGAGCGGCTTCACCGTCCCGGCGACGGACGCGTCCTGGAACATCACCACGGTCGCCCGGCCTCTCTCGGCGTCCACCAACACCCTATGCTCGGCGCTCCTGTACTTGCCGTTGGTGAGGACCTGGAGGATGTCGCCGACGTTGACGACGAGGGCGCCCGGCAGCGGGTCCAGCGGGAACCACCTGCCGTCCCTCCTCACCTGGAGGCCGGGGGTGTCGTCCACGTGCAGCAGGAGGGCCAGGCCGAGGCCGTCGTGGTGCGGCGTGATGCCTATCACCTTGTCCGGGTGCCGGCATGGAGGGTAGTGGTGCATGGCCACGGTCTGCCTCTTGCCCCGGAAGGCCCCGTCGAGCGCCTCCCGCTCCACTCCGAGATCGCTCGCCATGAACCCTAGCAGGCGCCTCGTGAGACCAGACATCTGGAGCGAGTACTTTTCGAGTGCATCCCTGTGTTATAAGCAGGCGAATAAGACCTCCGAATTAAAGCAAGCAGAGTGATAAGCATGTGCACTATTTGACTTTGGACGAAAGTCATACGAGTAGTAGTGTATTAGGAATACCTAAATGTTGGCGGATCGGCTGGCCAGAACTCCACGTTCGTTTGCTCGTTCTCCTGCGTCGTGAGTATCAGGCTCTCTGCCCAGTCCAACTTGTCCCGGGATGGTCCGGTGAAGTGGTGCCCAAACCCTCCCAAGCCGCCGGCCTGGATGCCCACCGCGTTCTTCTTCTCCAGTGGCAAGCGGAAGAACTGCATAGCGTTATTCTTCATGTCTTGCACAACCGATTCGTCAAGTCCATGGTTTGTTAGCTGCAAACGAAGAATGTGTAGATTTGTTACAGAAAAAGGATAATGCAAATGCAGATTCCCTCTATATATACGAAAAAGGATGAAGGATGCCTAACCTGGAAGAAGCCCCAGTCTCGACACGCAGAGCCAAGCTTGGCGGTCTCCGCCTCCGAGGACTCCGAGTCGAGCAGCCTCGCCATGTCTACGAGCGGCAGCTCGTGGCTCTCGTCGTCGCCCACCACGACCCCGTCCCCGACCTCGTCCGGCCGGGCGTACCTGTCGGGAATCACGGTTGAGTCCGCGAACGTGGCCGCCGCGGCGTCCGTGATCTCGGCCCTGGTGACGAGGAGGTCGCCGTCGATCTCCATCGACCCTCCCGTGCGTGTACGTCCTCCTCCTCCTCCCAGGAATTAGTGCTGAGTCGCCCCGGTCCTTCTCTGCTGCGTTCAGGTATGTGCTGAGTCGTGAGTTGTGCGCCCTGTTGAGAATCTACATTTTATCCAAGAAAAGCTGTCAAACGTTCGATGGTGGGCATGCGCATCTCAATAATGTTGTTTTGGGTGGGTAGGTATAGTGATACAGCGGTCGGGCCATTTTGTGATAACGAATCCACATTGTTTTGACTTTTGAGTCATGGCAACTGTGGCGGTGGGCATGGTCTCTGTCATTGACAGTGACGACGCACAGATCTGGATCTAAAAACTTTTGTCTTGGTTATCCTGGGTGCTTCGTGATGTCACGGGTGAGCTATTAAACGAAAGCTCCGTGTGGGTGTCACTTTTTTTTAGGATGCCGTTGTGGTTCTTTCTGTGCCAGGTTCCGGGTGAAGATGCTTGTCAGTTTCGGGCTAGGCAGCAGTGACATTTCGCGCCGTTCCCCCTCTTAGGGCGTTGTTGCAGAGGTTAGGTGTACGAGGGCGTGTCGTGGCGTTGTGTTCAGGTCTTCATTCGTTATCTGTCATTAACGTAGTCACATGCGTTTGTTATCCGTTACCCCAAGTTCTGCTTTGTAAGAGGGCTTCCTCATTACCTCGTATTGTTTAGTTGTTTATCTTGTTTGTGCTTTATACACTTTTTTTTTGTAAAGCGAGGCGAAAGCATGCATCGAGGGAGACGAATGGTGGGTTTTCCTTTATATAATAACACCACTGTTCATGTTAGAAGTAAATGGACTAGAAAAAAAAGATCACATGGCAAAAGGCATTAACAATAGCGATTACGTGGTGCACTTATGCATCACAAATTTTATTGCCATGTCGCCGGCCAAATCGAATGGACAAAGCCCTAGCAACCGTCTCCAAAATGTCTGCACACAGAGTCCAGTACAACATAGCTCATGAAGTAGTTAGAACTTAGAACCTCATGAAGTGACAAGATGAGATGAAGATGGCCAAATGAGTGGCGATGGATATGAAGTGATTGAACCAATATGCATACTTAAAAATGTTTCTCCAACAAATATAATGATCTAGAAATATGAAAGCACATTACATGTAATAGAGTGGAGCAGAACAGAAGCATGGCAACATGATTGTCGTGCACATGCCCACCATCGAACGAGCATGGACAACTTAAGTACTGGATTCTCGCTAGGGCGCACAACTCAACCCATTACAACACCTACCTATGACAGAAACCGAGGCAATTCAGCATTTCTAAAGGGCAGGGGTGGAGCTACAGTGTTGGGCCGGGGTCATCTTAAAATGGATTTGCATTTCATGTTGTTAATGTAGAACTACCCCATTTATTCCATACGGAGACATATACACACAAGCGCGCACACACTCCCCCGCAAAAAAAGTGCGCACACACAGAGCAAGAACACACAATCACAACCCACACAGAGAGAGCAAGCACACACACACACACACACACACAACAACAGGCACACAAAGCAAACCACACCTTTTTTGAGGTAAAAACAAAACACACCTAAAAAAGCCAACCGAACACCCACGCGGACACTTTAAACCACTGTGGAGGCCCTAAATGAGGTTGCGATATCCCTAGGCCCAACTGTGCTGATGTAAAAAAAAGACTCTAAGTGTGCCAACATGCAAAATGAACTGATTACACGTGCCTGACCATTAACAAAACCCATTTAGATTTCCTTCTCATCATGCGCTGGAGACTATCCACGAAGAGTTAATTACAAGGAACTACCATACTTCAGCACGTCGTAACTAATTGGTACCATTAGTCAATTTTTTGCAAGTCAGTACCAACTCTCAGCCTAAGTGTTGCAAAACGGCCTGACAGCCATCTAACCACGTATTGACAGTGTATCTGACCGAGTGGCCTCACCTGTCAGGTGACATGGTGGCCTACCAGCGCGCGCTGCTCCGCTGACTCGGACGAACCCGTCTCGGTCGTTTTGGCTCGGCCGAACTGGTTCGAGCGGGATGAACCCTAGCTCTTGTTTCCCTTCTCCCTTCCCCCTCGCTCTTTGGCGATGGTGGCGGCGACTCACGGCGGCGGTGACGTTGTGGGTGGCTACGATGACCTTCCTGGCCTCGGGAGCAATGACCAGGTAGGTCTGGACGACGGCGGCTCCAGTTCGTATTACTCCAGCACCGACGATGAGGATTTGGAGGAGGCGGCGCTGTCCATGGAGGATAGGGTGAGGCTGGCAAAGATTTGGGTGGCCAACCCTACCAGTAGCGATCACTGGACCAGTGGAGCTGGTGGCGTGTTGTAAGTTCCTCTCGTCTCTTCTTTCTGCCTATTTCAAATTGGGGGCTAGGGTTAGTTTCTTTGAAATTTTCAACTTTGCCATCAATTGTAGTTTGAATGATGTTGTGTGGGATGTTGGGATTCACTTGGATGCTTAACATAATTTGGATAGGAAGATATGCAGCTCAGATGTAACATTTCCGAACCTATATGCACTGTTGCAAACACAAGGATTTTCTTTCTCTGATGAACTGTACCACATGAAGAATTTAGGCACAGGAGAGGAGAGAGAGTGGTAAGGCATATTTCTTCTGTTGGGGAACGTGGTAATTTCAAAAAATTTCCTACGCACACGCAAGATCATGGTGATGCATAGCAACGAGGAGGAGAGTCTGATCTACGTACCCTTGTAGATCGCAACGGAAGCGTTGACACAACGTAGAGGAAGTAGTCGTACGTGTTCTTCCCGATCCGACCGATCCAAGCACCGTTACTCCGGCACCTCCGAGTTCTTAGCACACGTTCAGCTCGATGACGATCCCCGGGCTCCGATCCAGCAAAGCTTTGGGGAGGAGTTCCGTCAGCACGACGGCGTGGTGACGATCTTGATGTACTACCGACGCAGGGCTTCGCCTAAGCACTACTACGGTATGATCGAGGTGGAATTTGGTGGCAGGGGGCACCGCACACGGCTAAGGAACGATCTCAAGGATCAACTTATGTGTCTAGAGGTGCCCCCTGCCCCCGTATATAAAGGTTGACCGGGGGAGGGCTGTTGGGGAACGCAGTAATTTCAAAAAATTTCCTACGCACACGCAAGATCATGGTGATGCACAGCAACGAGAGGGGAGAGTGTTGTCTACGTACCAACGCAGACCGACTGCGGAAGCGATCACACAACATAGAGGAAGTAGTCGTACGTCTTCTTCCCGATCCGACCGATCCAAGCACCGTTACTCCGGCACCTCCGAGTTCTTAGCACACGTTCAGCTCGATGACGATCCCCGGGCTCCGATCCAGCAAAGCATCGAGGAAGAGTTCCGTCAGCACAACGGCATGGTGACGATCTTGATGTACTACCGACGCAGGGCTTCGCCTAAGCACTACAACGGTATGATCGAGGTGGAATTTGGTGGCAGGGGGCACCGCACACGGCTAAGGAACGATCTCAAGGATCAACTTGTGTGTCTTGGGGTGTCCCCTGCCCCCGTATATAAAGGTTGGAGGGAGGGCGACTGGCCGGCCAGAGAGAGGGAGGCGCAGGGGGAGTCCTACTCCTACCAGGAGTAGGACTCCCCCCTCCAATCCTATTCCAACTAGGACTCTCAAGGGGGAAAGGAGAGAGAGGGGGGCCGACCCCTTCTCCTAGTCCTACTAGGACTTGGGGAAGGGGGGAGGGCCACGGCCAGCTGCGGGCTGCCCCTTTTTCTCTTTTCCACTAAGGCCCAATAGGCCCATTAGTCTCCCGAGGGGTTCCGGTAACCCTCCCGGTATTCCGGTAAAATCCCGATTTCACCCGGAACACTTCCTATGTCCAAACATAGGCTTCCAATATATCAATCTTTACGTCTCGACCATTTCGAGACTCCTCGTCATGTCCGTGATCTCATCCGGGACTCCGAACAACCTTCGGTACATCAAAATGCATAAACTCATAATAACTGTCATCGTAACATTAAGCGTGCGGACCCTACGGTTCGAGAACAATGTAGACATGACCGAGACACGTCTCCGGTCAATAACCAATAGCGGGACCTGGATGCCCATATTGGCTCCTACATATTCTACGAAGATCTTTATCGGTCAGACCGCATAACAACATACGTTGTTCCCTTTGTCATCGGTATGTTACTTGCCCGAGATTCGATCGTCGGTATCCAATACCTAGTTCAATCTCGTTACTGGCAAGTCTCTTTACTCGTTCCGTAATACATCATCTCACAACTAACATATTAGTTGCAGTGCTTGCAAGGCTTATGTGATGTGCATTACCGAGAGGGCCCAGAGATACCTCTCCGACAATCGGAGTGACAAACCCTAATCTCGAAATACGCCAACCCAACATCTACCATTGGAGACACCTGTAGTACTCCTTTATAATCACCCAGTTACGTTGTGACGTTTGGTAGTACCCAAAGTGTTCCTCCGGTAAACGGGAGTTGCATAATCTCATAGTTATAGGAACATGTATAAGTCATGAAGAAAGCAATAGCAACATACTAAACGATCGGGTGCTAAGCTAATGGAATGGGTCATGTCAATCAGATCATTCTACTAATGATGTGACCTCATTAATCAAATAACAACTCTTTGTTCATGGTTAGGAAACATAACCATCTTTGATTAATGAGCTAGTCAAGTAGAGGTATACTAGTGACACTCTGTTGGTCTATGTATTCACACATGTATTATGTTTCCGGTTAATACAATTCTAGCATGAATAATAAACATTTATCATGATATAAGGAAATAAATAATAACTTTATTATTGCCTCTAGGGCATATTTCCTTCAGTCTCCCACTTGCACTAGAGTCAATAATCTAGATTACACAGTAATGATTCTAACACCCATGGAGCCTTGGTGCTGATCATGTTTTGCTCGTGGAAGAGGTTTAGTCAACGGGTCTGCAACATTCAGATCCGTATGTATCTTGCAAATCTCTATGTCTCCCACCTGGACTAAATCCCGGATGGAGTTGAAGCGTCTCTTGATGTGTTTGGTTCTTTTGTGAAATCTGGATTCCTTTGCCAAGGCAATTGCACCAGTATTGTCACAGAAGATTTTCATTGGACCCGATGCACTAGGTATGACACCTAGATCGGATATGAACTCCTTCATCCAGACTCCTTCGTTTGCTGCTTCCGAAACATCTATGTACTCCGCTTCACATGTAGATCCTGCTACGACGCTTTGTTTAGAACTGCACCAACTGACAGCTCCTCCGTTTAAAGTAAACACGTATCCGGTTTGCGATTTAGAATCGTCCGGATCAGTGTCAAAGCTTCCATCAACGTAACCTCTTACGATGAGCTCTTTGTCACCTCCATATACGAGAAACATATCCTTAGTCCTTTTCAGGTATTTCAGGATGTTCTTGACCGCTGTCCAGTGATCCATTCCTAGATTACTTTGGTACCTCCCTGCTAAACTTATAGCAAGGCACACATCAGGTCTGGTACACAACATTGCATACATGATAGAGCCTATGGCTGAAGCATAGGGAACATCTTTCATTTTCTCTCTATCTTCTGCAGTGGTCGGGCATTGAGTCTGACTCAACTTCACACCTTGTAACACAGGCAAGAACCCTTTCTTTGCTTGATCCATTTTGAACTTCTTCAAAATCTTGTCAACGTATGTGCTCTGTGAAAGTCCAATTAAGCGTTTTGATCTATCTCTATAGATCTTTATGCCTAATATGTAAGCAGCTTCCCCGAGGTCTTTCATCGAAAAACTTTTATTCAAGTATCCCTTTATGCTATCCAGAAATTCTATATCATTTCCAATCAGCAATATGTCATCCACATATATTATCAGAAATGCTACAGAGCTCCCACTCACTTTCTTGTAAATACAGGCTTCTCCAAAAGTCTGTATAAAGCCAAATGCTTTGATCACACTATCAAAGCGTTTATTCCAACTCCGAGATGCTTGCACCAGTCCATAAATGGATCGCTGGAGTTTGCATACTTTGTTAGCTCCCTTTGGATCGACAAAACCTTCTGGTTGTATCATATACAACTCTTCTTCTAGAAATCCATTCAGGAATGCAGTTTTGACATCCATGTGCCATATTTCATAATCATAAAATGCGGCAATTGCTAACATAATTCTGACGGACTTAAGCATCGCTACGGGTGAGAAGGTCTCATCGTAGTCAACCCCTTGAACTTGTCAAAAACCTTTCGCGACAAGTCGAGCTTTATAGACAGTAATATTTCCATCAGCGTCAGTCTTTTTCTTGAAGATCCATTTATTCTCAATTGCTTGCCGATCATCGGGCAAGTCAACCAAAGTCCATACTTTGTTTTCATACATGGATCCCATCTCAGATTTCATGGCCTCAAGCCACTTTGCGGAATCTGGGCTCACCATCACTTCTTCATAGTTCGTAGGTTCATCATGATCTAGTAGCATGACTTCCAGAACTGGATTACCGTACCACTCTGGTGCGGATCTCACTCTGGTTGATCTACGTGGTTCAGTAGTATCATGTCCTGAAGCTTCATGATCATCATCATTAGCTTCCTCACTAATTGGTATAGGTGTCGCAGAAACAGTTTTCTGTGATGTACTATTTTCCAATAAGGGAGCAGGTACAGTTACCTCGTCAAGTTCTACTTTCCTCCCACTCACTTCTTTCGAGAGAAACTCCTTCTCTAGAAAGTTTCCGAATTTAGCAACAAAAGTCTTGCCTTCGGATCTGTGATAGAAGGTGTATCCAATAGTTTCCTTTGGATATCCTATGAAGACACATTTCTCCGATTTGGGTTCGAGCTTATCAGGTTGAAGCTTTTTCACATAAGCATCGCAGCCCCAAACTTTAAGAAACGACAACTTTGGTTTCTTGCCAAACCACAGTTCATAAGGTGTCGTCTCAACGGATTTTGATGGTGCCCTATTTAACGTGAATGCGGCCGTCTCTAAAGCATAACCCCAAAACGATAGCGGTAAATCAGTAAGAGACATCATAGATCGCACCATATCCAGTAAAGTACGATTACGACGTTCGGACACACCATTACGCTGTGGTGTTCCGGGTGGCGTGAGTTGCGAAACTATTCCACAATTTTTCAAATGTACACCAAACTCGTAACTCAAATATTCTCCTCCACGATCAGATCGTAGAAACTTTATTTTCTTGTTACGATGATTTTCAACCTCACTCTGAAATTCTTTGAACTTTTCAAATGTTTCAGACTTATGTTTTATTAAGTAGATATACCCATATCTGCTTAAATCATCTGTGAAGGTGAGAAAATAATGATATCCGCCACGAGCCTCAATATTCATCGGACCACATACATCGGTATGTATGATTTCCAATAAATCTGTTGCTCTCTCCATAGTACCGGAGAACGGTGTTTTAGTCATCTTGCCTATGAGGCACGGTTCGTAAGTACCAAGTGATTCATAATCAAGTGGTTCCAAAAGCCCATCAGTATGGAGTTTCTTCATGCGCTTTACACCGATATGACCTAAACGGCAGTGCCACAAATAAGTTGCACTATCATTATTAACTTTGCATCTTTTGGCTTCTACATTATGAATATGTGTATCACTATCATCGAGATTCAACAAGAATAGACCACTCTTCAAAGGTGCATGACCATAAAAGATATTACTCATATAAATAGAACAACCATTATTCTCTGATTTAAATGAATAACCGTCTCGCATCAAACAAGATCCAGATATAATGTTCATGCTCAACGCTGGCACCAAATAACAATTATTTAGGTCTAATATTAATCCCGAAGGTAGATGTAGAGGTAGCGTGCCGACCGCGATCACATCGACTTTGGAACCGTTTCCCACGCGCATCGTCACCTCGTCCTTTGCTAGCGTCCGCTTATTCCGTAGTCCCTGTTTCGAGTTGCAAATATTAGCAACAGAACCAGTATCAAATACCCAAGTGCTACTGCGAGCTCTAGTAAGGTACACATCAATAACATGTATATCACATATACCTTTGTTCACTTTGCCATCCTTCTTATCCGCCAAATACTTGGGGCAGTTCCGCTTCCAGTGACCAGTCTGCTTGCAGTTGAAGCACTCAGTTTCAGGCTTAGGTCCAGACTTGGGTTTCTTCTCTTGAGCAGCAACTTGCTTGCTGTTCTTCTTGAAGTTTCCCTTCTTCTTCCCTTTGCCCTTTTTCTTGAAACTAGTGGTTTTGCTAACCATCAACACTTGATGCTCCTTCTTGATTTCTACCTCCGCAGCTTTCAGCATTGCAAAGAGCTCGGGAATAGTCTTGTTCATCCCTTGCATATTATAGTTCATCACGAAGCTCTTGTAGCTTGGTGGTAGTGATTGGAGAATTCTGTCAATGACGCAGTCATCTGGAAGATTAACTCCCATCTGAATCAAGTGATTATTATACCCAGACATTTTGAGTATATGCTCACTGACAGAACTGTTCTCCTCCATCTTGCAGCTATAGAACTTATTGGAGACTTCATATCTCTCAATTCGAGCATTTGCTTGAAATATTAACTTCAACTCCTGGAACATCTCATATGCACCATGACGTTCAAAACGTCGTTGAAGTCCCGATTCTAAGCCGTAAAGCATGGCACACTGAACTATCGAGTAGTCATCAGCTTTGCTCTGCCAGACGTTCATAACATCTGGCGTTGCTCCAGCAACAGGCCTGTCACCCAGCGGTGCTTCCAGGACGTAATTTTTCTGTGCAGCAATGAGGATAATCCTCAGGTTACGGACCCAGTCCGTGTAATTGCTACCATCATCTTTCAACTTTGCTTTCTCAAGGAACGCATTAAAATTCAACGGAACAATAGCACGAGCCATCTATCTACAATCAACATAAACAAGCAAGATACTATCAGGTACTAAGTTCATGATAAGTTTAAGTTCAGTTAATCAAATTACTTAGGAACTCCCACTTAGATAGACATCCCTCTAATCCTCTAAGTGATCACGTGATCCAAATCAACTAAACCATAACCGATCATCACGTGAGATGGAGTAGTTTTCAATGGTGAACATCGTTATGTTGATCATATCTACTATATGATTCACGCTCGACCTTTCGGTCTCCGTGTTCCGAGGCCATATCTGCATATGCTAGGCTCGTCAAGTTTAACCTGAGTATTCTGCGTGTGCAAAACTGGCTTGCACCCGTTGTAGATGGACGTAGAGCTTATCACACCCGATCATCACGTGGTGTCTGGGCACGACGAACTTTGGCAACGGTGCATACTCAGGGAGAACACTTCTTGATAATTTAGTGAGAGATCATCTTATAATGCTACCGTCAATCAAAGCAAGATAAGATGCATAAAAGGATAAACATCACATGCAATCAATATAAGTGATATGATATGGCCATCATCATCTTGTGCTTGTGATCTCCATCTCCGAAGCACCGTCATGATCACCATCGTCACCGGCGCGACACCTTGATCTCCATCGTAGCATCGTTGTCGTCTCGCCAATCTTATGCTTCCACGACTATCACTACCGTTTAGTAATAAAGTAAAGCATTACATCGCGATTGCATTGCATACAATAAAGCGACAACCATATGGCTCCTGCCAGTTGCCGATAACTCGGTTACAAAACATGATCATCTCATACAATAAAATCAGCATCATGCCTTGACCATATCACATCACAACATACCCTGCAAAAACAAGTTACACGTCCTCTACTTTGTTGTTGCAAGTTTTACGTGGCTGCTACGGGCTTAAGTAAGAACTCATCTCACCTACGCATCAAAACCACAACGATAGTTCGTCAAATAGACTCCGTTTTAACCTTCTCAAGGACCGGGCGTAGTCACACTTGGTTCAACTAAAGTTGGAGAGACAGTCTTCCGCAAGCCATCTGTGTGCAAAGCACGTCGAGGGAACCGGTCTCGCGTAAGAGTACGCGTAAGGTTGGTCCGGATCGTCTCACCCAACAATACCGCCGAACCAAAGTATAACATGCTGGTAGGCAGTATGACTTGTATCGCCCACAACTCACTTGTGTTCTACTCGTGCATATAACATCAAACCATAAAACCTAGGCTCGGATGCCACTGTTGTGGAACGCAGTAATTTCAAAAAATTTCCTACGCACACGCAAGATCATGGTGATGCACAGCAACGAGAGGGGAGAGTGTTGTCTACGTACCAACGCAGACCGACTGCGGAAGCGATCACACAACGTAGAGGAAGTAGTCGTACGTCTTCTTCCCGATCCGACCGATCCAAGCACCGTTACTCCGGCACCTCCGAGTTCTTAGCACACGTACAGCTCGATGACGTTCCTCGGGCTCCGATCCAGCAAAGCGTCGAGGAAGAGTTCCGTCAGCACGACGGCGTGATGACGATCTTGATGTACTACCGACGCAGGGCTTCGCCTAAGCACTACAACGGTACGATCGAGGTGGAATTTGGTGGCAGGGGGCACCGCACACGGCTAAGGAACGATCTCAAGGATCAACTTGTGTGCCTTGGGGTGCCCCCTGCCCCCGTATATAAAGGTTGGAGGAGGGGGAGCCGGCCGGCCAGGGAGAGGAGGCGCAGGGGAGTCCTACTCCCACCGGGAGTAGGACTCCTCCCCCCAATCCTAATCCAATTAGGACTCCCGGGGGGAAAAGAGAGAGAAGCGGGGCCGGCCCCCTATCCTAGTCCTACTAGGACTTGGCGAAAGGGGGGGGGGGGGCGCCGGCCAGCCATGGGCTTGTCCCTTTTCTCTTTTTCCACTAAGGCCCAATAGGCCCATTAGTCTCCCGGGGGGTTCCGGTAACCCTCCCGGTATTCCGGTAAAATCCCGATTTCACCCGGAACACTTCCTATGTCCAAACATAGGCTTCCAATATATCAATATTTACGTCTCGACCATTTCGAGACTCCTCGTCATGTCCGTGATCTCATCCGGGACTCCGAACAACCTTCGGTACATCAAAATGCATAAACTCATAATAACTGTCATCGTAACGTTAAGCGTGCGGACCCTACGGTTCGAGAACAATGTAGACATGACCGAGACACGTCTCCGGTCAATAACCAATAGCGGGACCTGGATGCCCATATTGGCTCCTACATATTCTACGA
This sequence comes from Triticum monococcum, assembly GCA_034509565.1. NCBI lineage: Eukaryota > Viridiplantae > Streptophyta > Magnoliopsida > Poales > Poaceae > Triticum > Triticum monococcum. The sequence continues at coordinate 570,827,955 of CM067841.1, read as the reverse complement.
AGATCTTTATCGGTCAGACCGCATAACAACATACGTTGTTCCCTTTGTCATCGGTATGTTACTTGCCCGAGATTCGATCGTCGGTATCCAATACCTAGTTCAATCTCGTTACCGGCAAGTCTCTTTACTCGTTCCGTAATACATCATCTCACAACTAACATATTAGTTGCAGTGCTTGCAAGGCTTATGTGATGTGCATTACCTAGAGGGCCCAGAGATACCTCTCCGACGATCGGAGTGACAAACCCTAATCTCGAAATACGCCAACCCAACATCTACCATTGGAGACACCTGTAGTACTCCTTTATAATCACCCAATTACGTTGTGACGTTTGGTAGTACCCAAAGTGTTCCTCCGGTAAACGGGAGTTGCATAATCTCATAGTTATAGGAACATGTATAAGTCATGAAGAAAGCAGTAGCAACATACTAAACGATCGGATGCTAAGCTAATGGAATGGGTCATGTCAATCAGATCATTCTACTAATGATGTGACCTCGTTAATCAAATAACAACTCTTTGTTCATGGTTAGGAAACATAACCATCTTTGATTAACGAGCTAGTCAAGTAGAGGCATACTAGTGACACTCTGTTGGTCTATGTATTCACACATGTATTATGTTTCTGGTTAATACAATTCTAGCATGAATAATAAACATTTATCATGATATAAGGAAATAAATAATAACTTTATTATTGCCTCTAGGGCATATTTCCTTCAAGTAGGACTCCCCCCCAATCCTATTCCTAATAGGTTTCCTTGAAGGGGAGAAGAGGAGGGGAAGGTGCGCAGCCCATCTAGGGCAGCCCCTTCTCTTTTTCCACTAAAGGCCATTATGGCCCATATAGCTCCAGGGGGGTTCCGGTAACCCTCCCGGTATTCCGGTAAAATCCCGATTTCACCCGGAACACTTCCGATGTCCAAACATAGGCTTCCAATATATCAATATTTACGTCTCGACCATTTCGAGACTCCTCGTCATGTCCGTGATCACATCCGGGACTCCGAACAACCTTCGGTACATCAAAATGCATAAACTCATAATAACTGTCATCGTAACGTTAAGCGTGCGGACCCTACGGTTCGAGAACAATGTAGACATGACCGAGACACGTCTCCGGTCAATAACCAATAGCGGGACCTGGATGCCCATATTGGCTCCTACATATTCTACGAAGATCTTTATCGGTCAGACCGCATAACAACATACGTTGTTCCCTTTGTCATCGGTATGTTACTTGCCCGAGATTCGATCGTCGGTATCCAATACCTAGTTCAATCTCGTTACTGGCAAGTCTCTTTACTCGTTCCGTAATACATCATCTCACAACTAACATCTTAGTTATAATGCTTGCAAGGCTTATGTGATGTGTATTACCGAGAGGGCCCAGACATACCTCTCCGACAATCGGAGTGACAAATCCTAATCTCGAAATACGCCAACCCAACATCTACCTTTGGAGACACCTGTAGTACTCCTTTATAATCACCCAGTTACGTTGTGACGTTTGGTAGCACCCAAAGTGTTCCTCCGGCAAACGGGAGTTGCATAATCTCATAGTCATAGGAACATGTATAAGTCATGAAGAAAGCAATAGCAATATACTAAACGATCGGGTGCTAAGCTAATGGAATGGGTCATGTCAATCAGATCATTCAACTAATGATGTGACCTCGTTAATCAAATAACAACACTTTGTTCATGGTTAGGAAACATAACCATCTTTGATTAACGAGCTAGTCAAGTAGAGGCATACTAGTGACACTAAGTTTGTCTATGTATTCACACATGTATTATGTTTCCGGTTAATACAATTCTAGCATGAATAATAAACATTTATCATGATATAAGGAAATAAATAATAACTTTATTATTGCCTCTAGGGCATATTTCCTTCAGTCTCCCACTTGCACTAGAGTCAATAATCTAGTTCACATCGCCATGTGATTTAACAGCAATAGTTCACATCACCATGTGATTAACACCCATAGTTCACATCGTCATGTGACCAACACTCAAAGGGTTTACTAGAGTCAGTAATCTAGTTCACATATCTATGTGATTAACACCCAAAGAGTACTAAGGTGTGATCATGTTTTGCTTGTGAGATAATTTTAGTCAACGGGTCTGTCACATTCAGATCCGTAAGTATTTTGCAAGTTCTATGTCTACAATGCTCTACACGGAGCTACTCTAGCTAATTGCTCCCACTTTCAATATGTATCCAGATTGAGACTTTAGATTCATCTGGATCAGTGTCAAAAACTTGCATCGACGTCACCCTTTACGACGAACCTTTTTGTCACGTCCATAATCGAGAAACATATCCTTATTTCACTAAGGATAATTCTGACCGCTGTCCAGTGATCTACTCCTAGATCACTATTGTACTCCCTTGCCAAATCAATGCAGGGTATACAATAGATCTGGTATACAGCATGACATACTTTATAGAACCTATGGCCAAGGCATAGGGAATGACTTTCATTCTCTTTCTATCTTCTGCCGTGGTCGGGCTTTGAGTCTTACTCAACTTCACACCTTGTACTACAGGCAAGAACTCTTTCTTTGACTGCTCCATTTTGAACTACTTCAAAATCTTGTCAAGGTATGTACTCATTGAAAAAACTTATCAAGCGTCTTGATCTATCTCTATAGATCTTGAAGCTCAATATGTAAGCAGCTTCACCGAAGTCTTTCTTTGAAAACTCCTTTCAAACACTCCTTTATGCTTTACAGAATAATTCTACATTATTTCCGATCAACAATATGTCATTCGCATATACTTATCAGAAATGTTGTAGTGCTCCCACTCACTTTCTTGTAAATACAGGCTTCACCGCAAGTCTGTATAAACTATATGCTTTGATCAACTCATCAAAGCGTATATTCCAACTCCGAGATGCTTGCACCAGTCCACAGATGGATCGCTGGAGCTTGCACATTTTGTTAGCACCTTTCGGATTGATAAAACCTTCTGTTGCATCATATACAACTCTTCTTTAATAAATCCATTAAGGAATGCAGTTTTGTTTATCCATTTGCCAGATTTCATAAAATGCGGCAATTACTAACATGATTCAGACAGACTCAAGCATAGATACGAGTGAGAAGCTCTCATAGTAGTCAACACCTTGAACTTGTCGAAAACCTTTTGCGACAATTCTAGCTTTGTAGATAGTAACACTACTATCAGCGTCCGTCTTCCTCTTGAAGATCCATTTATTCTCAATTGCTTGCCGATCATCGGGCAAGTCAACCAAAGTCCAAACTTTGTTCTCATACATGGATCATATCTCAGATTTCATGGCCTCAAACCATTTCGCGGAATCTGGGCTCATCATCGCTTCCTCATAGTTCGTAGGTTCGTCATGGTCAAGTAACATGACCTCCAGAACAGGATTACCGTACCACTCTGGTGTGGATCTCACTCTGGTTTACATACGAGATTCGGTAGTAACTTCATCTGAAGTTACATGATCATCATCATTAGCTTCCTCACTAATTGGTGTAGTAGTCACAAGAACAGATTTCTGTGATGAACTACTTTCCGATAAGTGAGAAGGTACAATTACCTTATCAAGTTCTACTTTCCTCCCACTCACTTCTTTCAAGAGAAACTCCTTTTCTAGAAAGGATCCATTATAAGCAATGAATGTCTTGCCTTAGGATCTGTGATAGAAGGTGTACCCAACAGTCTCCTTTGGGTATCCTATGAAGACATATTTCTCCGGTTTGGGTTTGAGCTTATCAGGATGAAACTTTTTCTCATAAGCATCGCAACCCCAAACTTCAAGAAACGACAACTTTGGTTTCTTGCCAAACCATAGTTCATAAGGCGTCGTCTCGACGGATATAGATGGTGCCCCTTTTTAACGTGAATGCAGTTGTCTCTAATGCATGACCCCAAAAACGATAGTGGTAAATCGGTAAGAAACATCATAGATTGCACTATATCCAATAAAGTACGGTTATGACGTTCGGACACACCATTATGCTGTGGTGTTCCAGGTGGCGTGAGTAGTGAAACTATTTCACATTGTTTTAACTGAAGACCAAACTCGTAACTCAAATACTCTTCTCTACGATCAGATCATAGAAACTTTATTTTCTTGTTACGATGATTTTTCACTTCACTCTGAAATTCTTTGAACTTTTCAAATGTTTCAGACTTATGTTTCATCAAGTAGATATAATCATATCTGCTCAAATCATCTGTGAAGATCAGAAAATAATGATACATGTCGCGAGCCTCAATATTCATCGGACCACATACATTAGTATGTATGATTTCCAACAAATCTGTTGCTTGCTTCATTGTTCCGGAGAACGGCGTTTTAGTCATCTTGCCCATAAGGCATGGTTCGCAAGCATCAACTGATTCATAATCAAGTGATTCCAAAAGCCCATCAGCATGGAGTTTCTTCATGTGCTTTACACCAATATGACCTAAACGGCAGTGCTACAAATAAGTTGCACTATCATTATTAACTTTGCATCTTTTGGTTTCAATATTATGATTATGTGTATCACTATGATCGAGATCCAACGAACTATTTTCATTGTGTGTGTAACCATATAAGGTTTTATTCATGTAAACAGAACAACAATTTATTCTCTTACTTAAATGAATAACCGTATTACAATAAACATGATCAAATCATATTCATGCTCAACGCAAACACCAAATAACATTTATTTAGGTTCAACACTAATCCCGAAATTATAGGGAGTGTGCGATGATGATCATATCAATCTTGGAACCACTTCCAACACACATCGTCACTTCACCCTTAACTAGTCTCTGTTTATTCTGCAACTCCCGTTTCGAGTTACTAATCTTAGCAACTGAACTAGTATCAAATACTGAGGGTTTGCTATAAACACTAGTGAAGTACACATCAATAACATGTATATCAAATATACTTATGTTCACCTTGCCATCCTTCTTATCCGCCAATTACTTGGGGTAGTTCCGCTTCCAGTGACCAGTCCCTTTGCAGTAGAAGCACTTAGTCTCAGGCTTAGGTCCAGACTTGGGCTTCTTCACTTGAGCAGCAACTTGCTTGCTGTTCTTTTTGAAGTTCCCCTTCTTCCCTCTGCCCTTTTCTTGAAACTAGTGGTCTTGTCTACCATCAACACTTGATGTTTTTCTTGATTTCTACCTTCATCGATTTCATCATCATGAAAAACTCGGGAGTCGTTTTCGTCATCCCTTGCATACTATAGTTCATCACGAAGTTCTACTAACTTGGTCATGGTGACTAGAGAATTCTGTCAATCACTATCTTATCTGGAAGATTAACTCCCACTTGATTCAAGCGATTGTAGTACCCAGACAATCTGAGCACATGCTCACTAGTTGAGCGATTCTCCTCCATCTTTTAGCTATATAACTTGTTGGAGACTTCATATCTCTCAACTCGGGTATTTGCTTGAAATATTAACTTAAACTCCTGGAACATCTCATATGGTCCATGACGTTCAAAACGTCTTTGAAGTCCTGATTCTAAGCCATTAAGCATGGTGCACTAAACTATCAAGTAGTCATCATATTGAGCTAGCCAAACGTTCATAACGTCTGCATCTGCTCCTGCAATAGGTCTGTCACCTAGCGGTGCATCAAGGACATAATTTTTCTGTGCAGCAATGAGGATAAACCTCAGATCACAGATCCAATCCGTATCATTGCTACTAACATCTTTCAACACAATTTTCTCTAGGAACATATCAAAATAAACATATGAAAGCAACAACGCGAGCTATTGATCTTCAACATAGATATGCTAATACTACCAGGACTAAGTTCATGATAAATTAAAGTTCAATTAATCATATTACTTAAGAACTCCCACTTAGATGGACATCCCTCTAATCCTCTAAGTGATCACGTGATCCAAATCAACTAAACCATGTCCGATCATCACGTGAGATGGAGTAGTTTCATTGGTGAACATCACTATGTTGATCATATCTACTATATGATTCACGCTCGACCTTTCGGTCTCCGTGTTCCGAGGCCATATCTGTATATGCTTGGCTTGTCAAGTATAACCTGAGTATTCCGCGTGTGCAACTGTTTTGCACCCGTTGTATTTGAACGTAGAGCCTATCACACCCGATCATCACGTGGTGTCTCAGCACGAAGAACTTTCGCAACGGTGCATACTCAGGGAGAACACTTCTTGATAATTAGTGAGAGATCACCTTAAAATGCTACCGTCAAACTAAGCAAAATAAGATGTATAAAAGATAAACATCATATGCAATCAAAATATGTGATATGATATGGCCATCATCATCTTGCTTCTTTGATCTCCATCTCCAAAGTACTGTCATGATCTATATCGTCACCGGCATGACACCATGATCTCCATCATCTTGATCTATATCAATGTGTCGTCACGTGGTTGTCTCGCCAACAATTGCTCTTGCAACTATTGCTATCGCATAGCGATAAAGTAAAGCAATTATTGGACGCTTGCATCTTATGCAATAAAGAGACAACCATAAGGCTTTTGCCAGTTGCCGATAACTTCAACAAAACATGATCATCTCATACAACAACTTATATCTCATCACGTCTTGACCATATCACATCACAACATGCCCTGCAAAAACAAGTTAGACGTCCTCTACTTTGTTGTTGCAAGTTTTACGTGGCTGCTACGGGCTGAGCAAGAACCGTTCTTACCTACGCATCAAAACCACAACGATAGTTTGTCAAATAGACTCCGTTTTAACCTTCTCAAGGACCGGGCGTAGCCACACTTGGTTCAACTAAAGTTGGAGAAACAGTCACCCGCAAGTCACCTATGTGCAAAGCACGTCGGGGAAACCGGTCTCGCGTAAGCGTACGCGTAAGGTTGGTCCGGGCCGCTTCATCCAACAATACCGCCAAACCAAAGTATGACATGCTGGTAGGCAGTATGACTTATATCGCCCACAACTCACTTGTGTTCTACTCGTGCATATAACATCAAACCATAAAACCTAGGCTCTGATACCACTGTTGGGGAACGTAGTAATTTCAAAAAATTTCCTACGCACACGCAAGATCATGGTGATGCATAGCAACGAGGGGGAGAGTCTGATCTACGTACCCTTGTAGATCGCAACGGAAGCGTTGACACAACGTAGAGGAAGTAGTCGTACGTGTTCTTTCCGATCCGACCGATCCAAGCACCGTTACTCCGGCACCTCCGAGTTCTTAGCACACGTTCAGCTCGATGACGATCCCCGGGCTCCGATCTAGCAAAGCTTTGGGGAGGAGTTCCGTCAGCACGACGGCGTGGTGACAATCTTAATGTACTACCGACGCAGGGCTTCGCCTAAGCACTACTACGGTATGATCGAGGTGGAATTCGGTGGCAGGGGGCACCGCACACGGCTAAGGAACGATCTCAAGGATCAACTTATGTGTCTAGAGGTGCCCCCTGCCCCCGTATATAAAGGTTGACAGGGGGAGGGCTGGCCGGCCAAGCTAGGGAGGCGCAGGAGGAGTCCTACTCCTACCGGGAGTAGGACTCCCCCCCCCCAATCCTATTCCTAATAGGTTTCCTTGAAGGGGAGAAGAGGAGGAGGTGGCCGGCCACCTCTCCTAGTCCTAATAGGACTAGGGGGAGGGGAAGGCGCGCAGCCCATCTAGGGCAGCCCCTTATCTTTTTCCACTAAAGCCCATTATGGCCCATATAGCTCCCGGGGGGTTCCGGTAACCCTCCCGGTATTCCGGTAAAATCCCGATTTCACCCGGAACACTTCCGATGTCCAAACATAGGCTTCCAATATATCAATCTTTACGTCTCGACCATTTCGAGACTCCTCGTCATGTCCGTGATCACATCCGGGACTCCGAACAACCTTCGGTACATCAAAATGCATAAACTCATAATAACTGTCATCGTAACGTTAAGCGTGCGGACTCTACGGTTCGAGAACAATGTAGACATGACCGAGGCACGTCTCCGGTCAATAACCAATAGCGGGACCTGGATGCCCATATTGGCTCCTACATATTCTACGAAGATCTTTATCGGTCAGACCGCATAACAACATACGTTGTTCCCTTTGTCATCGGTATGTTACTTGCCCGAGATTCGATCGTCGGTATCCAATACCTAGTTCAATCTCGTTACTGGCAAGTCTCTTTACTCGTTCCGTAATACATCATCTCACAACTAACATCTTAGTTATAATGCTTGCAAGGCTTATGTGATGTGTATTACCGAGAGGGCCCAGACATACCTCTCCGACAATCGGAGTGACAAATCCTAATCTCGAAATACGCCAACCCAACATCTACCTTTGGAGACACCTGTAGTACTCCTTTATAATCACCCAGTTACGTTGTGACGTTTGGTAGCACCCAAAGTGTTCCTCCGGCAAACGGGAGTTGCATAATCTCATAGTCATAGGAACATGTATAAGTCATGAAGAAAGCAATAGCAACATACTAAACGATCGGGTGCTAAGCTAATGGAATGGGTCATGTCAATCAGATCATTCAACTAATGATGTGACCTCGTTAATCAAATAACAACACTTTGTTCATGGTTAGGAAACATAACCATCTTTGATTAACGAGCTAGTCAAGTAGAGGCATACTAGTGACACTAAGTTTGTCTATGTATTCACACATGTATTATGTTTCCGGTTAATACAATTGTAGAATGAATAATAAACATTTATCATGATATAAGGAAATAAATAATAACTTTATTATTGCCTCTAGGGCATATTTCCTTCATCTTCCTTAGTGGTTTTGGTGATTGATGACAATACTTTTGCGTACTAATCGTGTGCATTGAGCATTTCAGATAATTCATCATTTGGCACAAAGACGATTCGAACCCCTCGGAATGTTTATGAAGACGGTGCTTTTCTTGCGTTTCATTTTCAGTGGACTTGAGTCGTAGGATCACCGCACTGTTAAGAGGGGGTCCGCTTTAGAAAGGTTTGGGTGGAATCAACACGTACACTGTCATCTTGCACCCTCTTTCTTTCCCAGCTCTTGAGCTTGTCCCACCTATTTGCTTGGACCTTTTCAGAACTGCTTAAGCGGTAGTACCGCTCCGCTCAGCGGTAGCACCGCTCCAGCGGTACTGCCACAAAGCAGTGCGGCTCCTACTTCGTGTTCTGTAAATGAGCGGCAGTTCAGCGCGGTAGTACCGCTCCAGCGGTACTGCGGGCCTAACTACCACCCTACTACCGCGGGTTTACTGGGCATTCTCATGCTAAGTGGAAGTACCGCTCCTCGGCGTGGTAGTACCGCTCCGACGGCACTACCGCTGGCTTCTGCCGCATGGAGTACCGCTTATTTGTTGCGTTCTGGACTGGTCTGTCCCCAGGGCAGAAGTAGAGCGGCAGTTCCTAGCGGTATTACCGCCCAGGGCGGCACTACCGCCCTGCCTCCCTCTACTACCGCGGATTCTGGATACTTCTCAACACCAAGCGGAAGTACCGCTGGTGGGACCAGTAGTACCGCTCCGATGGAACTACCGCCTCCCTGACTTGGTCATTTGTATGCAGCGGCTAGAACTTTCGTGCCAGCGGAAGTACCGCTCCCCTGAGCGGTACTACCGCTTGTGCACGGGCTGTGGGTGCATACCGGTGTGTTTCATCCCCCACTATATAAGGGAGTCATCTTCCCCAAGTTGATACCTCTTCCTCCCCCAAGCTTCGTTGTTGCTCACAAGCTCATTTCCGTCCGATCTCTCTCCCTAGCCAATCAAACTTGTTGATTCTTTAGGGATTGCCTGAGAAGGCCTAGATCTACACTTCCACCAAGACAAATTTGACTCCGCCACTAATCCCTTGCGGATCTTGTTACTCTTGGGTGTTTGAGCACCCTAGACGGCTGAGATCACGTCGGAGCCATATTCCATTGTGTTGAAGCTTCGTGGTGTTGTTGGGAGCCTACAATTTGGTTGTGGAGAGAGCCCCAACCTTGTTTGTAAAGGTTCAGTTGCCACCTTCAAGGGTACCACTAGTGAAATCACGACTTCTCGCATTGTGTGAGGGCGTGAGGAGAATACTGTGGCCTCTGCGAGATGGTAACTGACCTGCAATTATCCATCGAAATTGCTCCATGTACAACGCCTGCGAGTGGCGCACATCACGCGTCATTAAAGTCCAGTAGCGCCTCGACTTCAATCTATAGCGAAGATTGCTTCTCTCATCACAGCACCCTTGCATCGACCCGTGATGCGACCCTCTTGCCCAAGTTGCACGGACCAAGCGCAACCCTAGAGCAGCGACTGTGAGGCACGAAGCGCTCGCCTCGTACCCACTGCTTCTCATGTCGTGTGTGCTGGATTTTTCTTTGGGAATCACATCTATGGTGGATGATTAGGGTTGTAGCAGCCGTGGCCGCGGCGCAGTTACGTTCAATGTTCGCCTCCCAAGAGAAAGAGGGGAGATCGGGAGGGAGGACCTTAGGAGCATGGAGTGATCTATCTAATGGGCTGAGCCGAGGGCAGCCCGCTAGGAACATGCAATCACGGGCCTCCTAAAATGTCGGTGGAGTAGCGGCCCTTAAGGACATCCGTGCGAGTTTCAGCCTACGGCGCGCTTGACATAACTTCTATGTGAATCGGATGGCCATGCACGATCAGACCTGAAGAATGAACGGCTCTGTAGTCTGATAGCCTGAGAAGCTTCCTAGAGTGCGTAGTTATAATATATCTAAATGAGATTTGTGTTGGAAATATGAGCAATTTACCAAATGATTTTATTAACAGGAATACTAGATAAAGCATGACTAATATAGTAGAGATAAAACAAGTCATGTGTTCTGACAGAGAGAAGGTAAATAGCTTCTGCATATATGAACCGTAGCCTATCATATCTAAAGCAGATAGTATAGCAAGTAGCATATATGAAGTAGAACCTATCATGTGTAGGACAAGGACTAGAACAAGGAACTGTGGCAGAACCTTTGACAGGAAAGGCAAGAACACGTACGGGACAGCATCAACAGAAGCGCTGGACTTGGGGTCGGTGTCCTTGCCTGCCATGTCGTCGAGGAGGTCGTGGACGTCGGGGAAGAGGTCGTCGTCGGGGAAGTAGTCGTCGGCGATCGGATCGTCCGTGATGAAGCAGCCAGTAGTCGGCTGAGCGCTCCCCAAAAACCTTATCACCCTTCTCCCATACAGGACTCAAAAGGTGCGGTTTCGGAGGCCTACTGTCCCGACCTGCGGTGCACGCCGCAAGACGGGATGGGGAAAAAGTAGCAGTAGCGCAGTGTTCGGAACTTTGTGGCGAGAGTAAGAGGAGCTTCTGTTGTGTCTCTCTGGAGAGGAGTGACCTCTCTTATATAGGCACAGGAGAAGGACGCGAAGAGGCTGCGACAGGAGGTGAAGCAACGAAGGGAGACGAAGCGAACAGGCAGCGGCCGAAGAGACGCGCCGTTCGAATTCAGTGTCCACTACAGAAAATGTTTCAACTCCCACGTGACCTTTTGTATACCCGTCGTGCGTGGCAAAAATTTAGATATCGGCTCGGCTCATTCCCGCAACCCACGGTGCGGCGCGTCGTGACGAGGCGAGGCGTGGCATGGCGAGGTGGGTGGCGGAGGAGCGCGCGTGGATATCCCTCTTGTTCTAATGCTCGTACAAGTGGGGAAAGAACCTCCCTTATAAGGAGGTCCAACTCCCACTAAACTAGCAATGTGGGACTAAACTTTAGTAGTATCCCTTGCCTTGCACAAATGGGCTAAGTGGGCCTCTAGGATTTATTAGGAATTTCTAAAATAGTTATTGGGCTGCCCAAATTAGACTAAATTCCAGCAATCCCCCACCAGATCCCAGAGGCACACAGAAATTTGCCTTTGGTTCCAAAACACTGTTTTATATACCGGTACTGCAGTGGAGACTGTTAAGTTGAACTTCCACCTAGAACTCTATGCTACACTAGTAAGCAACTTGAACAGTGGACTGGGCCTTAAACTGCAAGTTTTCTGCGAATCTTGCTTCACACAAAGCCTTGACTACCGTGGATCTTCCCTGCGGGTGGAGCTTATGCATCATACTCCGTGACCTTTTATGAGTTTACTAGAGAGAACCCTACTCTCATAGATTGCGACGTTTGACAATCAGACTCATATAGGTGTGTTCTTCGAAAGATGTTTTGCAGGATAACATCTCTGCTTAAATAAGCCACTTAAAACATATTAAGATATACATCAACTTGTCATGCAGATTAGGAGAGTATTGCATCTTCGTGGAGTGGTATTGTGAATAGTAAGGACACTCTCCTCTCAGTTGACCAACAACTTGTCTTCCACATCTAATTCACGGGATCTCTGATCACAAAGAATATGTTACCACTGTGAACAACTCATATTGTGGGTCTCATACCCATCTCCCTCGATGCATTATCTATCACATTACGTGATAGACCCTTGGTAAAAGGATCTGCCAGATTTTTAGACGTTTGGATAAAATCCAACGCAATAACTCCGGAGTTTTTCATTTTCCTGACAGACTTTAACCTTCTCTGAACGTGTCTTGATGACTTCATGTTATCCTTTGAGCTGCTCACTTTCGTGATCACAGTTTGATTGTCGCAGTTCATAAGGACACCCGGTACAGGTTTCTCAACAACCGGCAAGTCATTCAAGAGCCGGCGAAGCCAATCTGCTTCAACCGTAGCTGTATCTAGTGCTGTGAGTTCTGCTTCCATTATTGACCTCGTTAAGATGGTCTGCTTACAAGACTTCCAAGAAACAGCGCCACCTCCATGAGTGAATACATAACCGCTCGTGGCCTTTATCTCATCAGCATCTGAGATCCAGTTTGAGTCACTATACCCTTCAAGCACCTTTGGATGCCCGGTGTAGTGAATTCCATAATTTGCAGTGCCTTTCAAATAACGCAAAACTCTTTCTAGAGCTTTCCAATGCACATCTCCTGGTTTTGAAACAAACCGACTCAGTTTGCTAACAGCAAAAGAGATGTCAGGTCTTGTAGCACTGGCTAAGTACATAAGCGAGCCAATAATCTGAGAATACTTCAATTGGTCTCTAGCAATTCTTCGATTCTTTCGAAGCAATACACTAGCATCATATGGTGTTGGAGAGGGCTTGCAGTCACTATAGCCAAAGCGACTCAAGATCTTTTCCACATAGTGAGATTGAAGCAATGTAATCCCACCATCATCGTCTCTCAACAACTTGATGTTCAGAATGACATCAGCCACTCCTAAATCCTTCATCTCAAAACAACGAGATAGGAAATCTTTGACCTCCTTAATCACATTCAGATTGGTTCCGAAAATCAGTATGTCATCAACATACAAGCATAGGATAACTCCCTCGCCCCCACCATGGCGATAGTACACACATTTGTCAGTTTCGTTCACAACAAAGCCTGTAGCTATTAAAGTTCTTTCAAACTTCTCATGCCACTGTTTGGGTGCTTGCTTAAGTCCATACAAAGACTTCAGCAACTTGCACACTTTCCCTTCCTGACCATCTAGTACAAACCCATCTGGTTGTTCCATATAAATTTCCTCGTCCAACTCTCCATTTAGGAAAGCACTCTTAACATCCGTTTGATGAACGAGAAGACCATGCGAGGCAGCTAGTGAAAGTAGAACTCGAATAGTGGTCAGTCGAGCCACATGTGAGTAAGTATCAAAGAAGTCTTCACCTTCCTTTTGGGTATAACCCTTAGCCATGAGCCGAGCCTTGTACTTTTCAATAATACCATCAGGCCTAAGCTTCTTCTTGAATACCCATTTGCATCCTATAGGTTTGCACCCATAAGGACGATCAGTTATCTCCCAAGTTTCATTCGCCAAGATGGAATCCATCTCGCTATGAACCGCTTCCTTCCAGTAGTCAGCATCTTCAGATGCATAGGCCTCTGAAATAGAACTGGGAGTGTCATCTATGAGGTACACAAGAAAATCATCATCAAAGGACTTTGCAGTCCTCTGTCTCTTGCTCCTAATAGGAACTTCATTGTTTTCCTCCACAGGACTTTCAAAGTGTTCCATCAAAATTGTAGGCTCGGTAATTGTAACTGGTTCCTGATTCGATGAACTAGGTATCTCCTGATTAGATGAGGTAGCCATATCCTTCATGGGAAAGATATCTTCAAAGAAAGTCGCATCATTCGACTCCATGATCGTACCGACATGCATGTCAGGTACCTCAGATTTTACAACCAAGAATCTATAGCCAATGCTATGAAAAGCATATCCTAGGAAAACACAATCCACAGTCTTTGGTCCAAGCTTCCGCTTCTTTGAAATTGGAGCATTGACTTTCGCCAAATAACCCCATGTTCGCAGATAAGAGAGTTTTAACCTTTTCTTCTCCCATTCCTCGAATGGAGTTATCTCTTTGTTCTTTGTGGGGACTCGGTTCAGGACATGACATGCTGTCAATATCGCCTCCTCTCACCATGCCTTGGAGAGGCCCGATGTGTCTAACATGGCATTAACCAAATCAGTTAGAGTATGGTTCTTTCTTTCAGCCACTCCATTTGACTGAGGTGAGTAGGGAGGCGTCCTCTCATGGATTATACCATGTTCCGCACAAAAAGCATCAAACTCATTGGAAAAATACTCTCCACCACGGTCGGGCCTAAGCCTCTTGATTTTCCGATCAAGTTGGTTTTCCACTTCAGCTTTATAGATCTTGAAAAAGTTCAAAGCCTCATCCTTAGATTTCAGAAGATACACACGGCAGTATCTAGTGGAGTCATTAATTAATGTCATGAAATATTTCTTTCCACCTTTTGTCAACACACCATTCATTTCACATAGATCTGAATGTATGAGCTCTAGTGGTGCAAGATTTCTTATTTCCACAGTCGTGTGAGACTTACGAGGTTTCTTAGCTTGCACACACACTTGACACTTAGATCCCTTGACGGTGGTGAAACTAGCGATTAAGTTCAACTTCGCTAGTCGCGACATGCAACCAAAGTTAACATGACAAAGACGTGAATGCCACACATTGGATTCACTATTGTTGCAAATATGATTAACAACTTTATTGCAAACGTCTTATAAGGATAAAGGAAACAAGCCTCCTGACTCATAGCCTTTACCAACAAAGGTTCCATACTTGGATATTACAAATTTATTCGACTCAAAGACAAGCTTGTAGCCATCTCTACACAGAAGAGATCCGCTAACAAGATTTTTATTGACGGAGGGGACATAATGGACGTTCTTCAGCCGCACGATCTTCCCCGAAGTAAACTTCAGATCGACCGTGCCAACACCACGAACAGAAGCACTTGAACCGTTGCCCATCAGCACGGTTGAAGTCCCTGCGGTCTGATAAGACGAAAACATGGAAATATCACCACATACATGCACATTAGCACCCGTGTCAATCAACCAGTCAGGAGAATGCTATACTGAAAGAATAGTGGGAAATATACCATACCCAACATCCTTCATGTCAGTGTCTCCAATGACAACATTAGCGGTCTTGCCGCCTTTCCCAGGATGACGCTTGTCATAGCGATTAGGGCAACTAGGAGCCCAATGATCAGGATCCCCACACACATGACAAGCACCTTTCTTCTTGCCATTCTTCTTCTTGAAGTTCGTGTGTTGCACAACCTTGTTCTTCCCATCAAACTTTGCTTTTCCATCAAACTTGCCCTTGTTCTTGAACTTGTGGGGCTGGAAGTTCTACTTCTGTACCACATTGGCACTATATCCTCCCTCAATACCTCGAGCACGCGTGTCCTTTGCTCTCGCCTTTTCTTCCACATCAAGAGTGCCAATGAGATCCGGGACGGAAAACTCCTGCCTCTTATGCTTCAGTAAGGTAGCAAAGTTCCTCCATGAAGGGGGAAGCTTAGTGATGATACCTCCGGCAACAAACTTGTCCGGTAGCATACAACTGAAGTGCTCAAGTTCTCTAGCAAATGACTGTATCTCATGAGCTTGCTCAACCACGGAGCACTCTTCAGTCATCCTGTAATCATAGAATTGCTCCATGATGTACAGCTCAGTGCCAGCATCCGAGACCCCAAACTTGGCCTCGAGTGCATCCCACATATCTTTTCCATTATCAATTGACGCATAAGCATCAACTATGTTCTCACCAAGAACACTCAAGAGAGCAGCCTTAAAACAGAGAATCCATTTTCTGAAAAGCTTGTGCCTGTTGAGCATCAAGCTCTCCTTCAGGTTTGCCGAGAGTGGCGTCATAGCAACTCATGGTTTGAAACCACAACTGCTCTCACGCGCCACCTCTTATAGTGGATACCCTCAAACATAGGAGGTCTCATGAAAGCAGCAAAACCACTTGGGGTAAATTGCCTATAATAAGGTTTTTGGATTGTTGGAAATATGAGCAATTTACCAAATGATTTTATTAACAGAAATACTAGATAAAGCATGACTAATATAGTAGAGATAAAACAAGTCATGCGTTCTGACAGAGAGAAGGTAAATAGTTTCTGCATATATGAACTGTAGCCTATCATATCTAAAGCAGATAGTATAGCAAGTAGCATATATGAAGTAGAACCTATCATGTGTAGGACAAGGATTAGAACAAGGAACTGTGGCAGAACCTTTGACAGGAAAGACAAGAACACGTACGAGACAACAGCAGCAGAAGCGCTGGACTTGGGGTCGGTGTCCTCGCCTGCCATGTCGTCGAGGAGGTCGTGGACGTCGGGGAAGTAGTCATCGGCGACTGGATCGTCCGTGATGAAGCAGCCAGTAGTCGCGCTGAGCGCTCTCCAAAAACCTTATCACCCTTCTCCCGTACAGGACTCAAAAGGTGCGGTTTCGGAGGCCTACTGTCCTGACCTGCGGTGCATGCCGCAAGACGGGATGGGGGAAAACATAGCAGCAGCGCAGTGTTCGGAACTTTGTGGCGAGAGGAAGAGGAGCTTCTGTTTCTCTTATATAGGCACAGGAGAAGGACGCGAAGAGGCTGCGACAGGAGGTGAAGCAACGAAGGGAGACGAAGCGAACAGGCAGCGGCCGAAGAGACGCGCCATTCGAAAAATTTAGATATCGGCTCGGCTCATTCCCGCAACCCGCGGCGGGCGGCGGAGGAGGAGCGCGCGTGGATATCCCTCTTGTTCTCATACTCGTACAAGTGGGGAAAGAACCTCCCTTATAAGAAGGTCCAACTCCCACTAAACTAGCAATGTGGGACTAAACTTTAGTAGTATCCCTTGCCTTGCACAAATGAGCTAAGTGGGCCTTTAATATTTATTAGGAATTTTTGAAATAGTTATTGGGCTGTCCAAAATAAACTAAATTCTAGCAATTTGCATCTTGTTTTCATGTTCATATTAGACATGAAACTGTCAGGAATAACCGAGTGTTACCCATTCATCACTCACTTCAATCTAGAAACGTTACATACATTTCAACAAACAACTCACGGAACAATCAAGGCTAGAATTGCATGAAAAATTAGCCAGACAATTTTGTGAGCAGACGATTCTGTGGGCAGTTTTCCAGAATCATATATTCTGAAGAATTACTAGCGAAAAGAACTGGCCCTGCATCTCTTCTCTCGAAGATGCCCACCGTCCTATGCTATATTGATCTCGAGGCTGTCCATGAACCTGGTCCCTTCAGCGAGCCCCCTGAAATTTCCCTTGACATACTCAGCATACTCTATTGCCCTGTACCTGGCCTCGCCGAGCCCCGGGAGCGGCTTCACCGTCCCGGCGACGGACGCGTCCTGGAACATCACCACGGTCGCCCGGCCTCTCTCGGCGTCCACCAGCACCCTATGCTCGGCGCTCCTGAACTTGCCGTTGGTGAGGACCTGGAGGATGTCGCCGACGTTGACGACGAGGGCGCCCGGCAGCGGGTCCAGCGGGAACCACCTGCCGTCCCTCCTCACCTGGAGGCCGGGGGTGTCGTCCACGTGCAGCAGGAGGGCCAGGCCGAGGCCGTCATGGTGCGGCGTGATGCCTATCACCTTGTCCGGGTGCTGGCACGGAGGGTAGTGGTGCATGGCGACGCTCTGCGTCTTGCCACGGAAGGCCCCGTCGAGCGCCTCCCGCTCCACTCCGAGGTCGCTCGCCATGAACCCCAGGAGGCGCCTCGTGAGGCCAGACATCTCGAGCGAGTACTTCTCAAGCGCATCCCTGGTGTCATAAGCAGGCGGGCGAATGAGACGAAGCAAACAGAGCAGTAATGCGCGTGTGAAGCTTGAAAAGAAGACCCAAATGTTTAAACAAAAAAATGACCCAAATGTTGGCGGATCGGCGGGCCAGAGGTCCATGCTCGTCTGCCCGTTCTGTTGCGTGGCGAGGATGAGGCTCTCTGCCCAGTCCAGCTTGCGGGATGAGCCGGTGAAGTGGTGCCCGAACCCTCCCAAGCTGCCGGCGTGGACGGCCAGTGCGTTCTTCTTCTCCAGCGGCAAGCGGAAGAACTGCATAGCGCTGTCTTTCATGCCTTGCACAACCGATTCGTCGACTCCGTGGTTTGTTAGCTGCAAAAGTGAACGAAGAATGTGTAGATTGGATACCCAGAGAAGTATAATGCGAATGCTATTTCGCTCTTATACGAAAAAGGGTAGTATTAAGGATGCCTGACCTGGAAGAAGCCCCAGTGTCGACACGCGGAGCCAAGCTCGGCGGTCTCCGCCTCCGAGGACTCCGAGTCGAGCAGCCTCGCCATGTCAACGAGCGGCAGCTCGTGGCTCTCGTCGTCGCCGCCGACGACGACCCCGTCCCCGACCTCGTCCGGCCGGGCATACCTGTCGGGGATCACGGTGGAGTCCGCGAACGTGGCCTCCGCGGCGTCCGTGATCTCGGCCCTGGTGACGACGACGTCGTCGTCGATCTCCATCGATCCTCCGGTTTCTGTCCGTCTGTCCTGCTCTCAGGACTTTAGGTACTGTGCTGGTTGGGTTGTGCGCCCTGACGGGAATCTAGTTTTTATCGCTGCCGGTGGTTTGATGGTGGGCATGTGCATGTCATTGTTGTTGTTGTGAGTGGGTTGGTGTAGTAGTACGTGATACAACGGTCCAAAACAGTGGCGGCTATAGGACATGGAGCCAGTGATGTCAACGGCAAAATTATACTACATGTATTGTATATGTATGTGCGCATATACACTAGGAACAACTTGCTGATCTATTTTTTTGTTACGTCACTTGCTCACCGTACATCAGTGGTTGAGCTAACGCAAATGGATTTTGGTTGAGCTAACTCAAACGAATTTTGGCTGAGCTAACTCAATATAAAGGTATTCTTTGAGTAGCTCGCGGCAATAGAGTAGTACGGTGTTAGAAATGAACATGCTTTCTGGCATGCGTTGTCTCTGTGAACCTTAAATTCTCACTGGAATTTTTTAACAAAATATGTATATGGCAACCGTGTGACAAATTGCAAAAACGATTACACCCATCCAACGCTGTCAGATCCCGATCTCCCTCAAAACATGGCCGCTCCTTTCGATAAATAATCACGGCGAGTGCTCCAACATGAATCCGTTCTTTCCACTGCCACCTCCCTGTTTCTCACGCGCCTACATCAATGAAGCTCCAATCCATGTTATGCTGCTGACCATCCCCACATCACCGTGGTGTCGTTGTCCGGGGAAGACGACGATAAGGAGGGCGAGCCGCGGGAACGGCGTCGCCGACAGAGATGAGCTGCGACAGCGAGGTGCGGTCCAAGGGTGGCAGGGGAGGCCGTTCCCAAGGACGACGAGAAACGATTGGGTTCGTGGTCGTCCAGGGCGGCGACCGAGCGCGCGCCACGAGCTCCCGACATCGCTGCCGATAGGCATAGGTTGGAAGTGCGGCAGGCATGGCTGGACCTCCTTGGCGTCGGGTGTTGGAAATATTAGCACTTTTCCGATTAGACTTATCCACGAGTAAACAGTAAGCATGGCATAAAGGGTATGCATCTCATAGCGATACCTAAGTATACTAGCACGTACAAAACATAGAATCAAACCTTCTATGAGTAGCACATATACGGCTAGCATAAGTATGAGTAAACGAGAGATGAACAGATCATACCCTCCGGTTGGTCGGGCCAATGCGGCGGCTGCAGCAGCAGCCTCGGCGTCGTCCGTGGCCTTCTTCTTAGCGGCGTCGTCGTCGGCCATTGTGTCGATGCAGAGGAAGTAGTGGAAGCAGAGACGAACAGAGTTGGGGACGGATCGGGAGCAGTCGCGTCGAGACGCTCCCCAAAAACCTTATTCTTGTTCTCCCGGGCAGGATCTCGAACGACAGGGTTGCGGAGGCACCAGCTCTCCCGACCAGCCGTGCACGCGGTCGTCGGGATGGGATCGCCGGAGGTAGCACAGAGTGAGGAACAATAGATGATGGCTAGGTCACGCGAGAGGGAGTGAGTGAACCGAACTAGGTTACTTCGCTGGCCAGAGCCTTCTTATATAGTCCGTAAGGAAGAAAGTCGTGGGCCTTGCCGAGGCCCACGACCGAGTCAGCCCACTCCCGGCAAGGGAGTCGACGAATACGCGGGTCCCGACAAGGGTCGCATCCCCGGCAAGGGAGTCGACGAATCCCGGCAACGCCACAGTCCAACGTCTTGGACAGTGGCCCACATGTTAGCGACTCATTAATTAATCCCTGATTAATTAATTCATTCCTGAGCGGCAAAAATAAGCTTCGGCTTCTCTCATTCCCGCAACCCGCGGCGCGCGCGAGGCGTGGCGAGGCGGGCGGCGGACGAGGAGGAGCGCGCGTGTACCACTCCTCTTCCCAAACTCCCAATGGCAAGTGGTAGAGCAACCCTTATAAAGGGGTCTGAACTCTCCTCAACTAGCAAGGTGGGACTAAACTTTCCATCACGTGCCATCTCATACATGGGCCTCAAGATTAACCAGGGATTAGTGTCTTATATGGGCCTAAGCCCATCCATAATCCAACAACCCCCCACCAGATCTCGAGGCACATAAGTTTGTCAACTATTCCAAACAATGTTTGATATACCAGAATTTTCAGTGGAGACTGTTAAGTTGAAATTCCACCTAGAGCATCAGGATTAGACTTCTTCACAACTAAACAATGGACTATGCCTTGAATTGTTAGTTTGGCGTGCAGAAGTTTCGCCTATTATCAGCTGATACATGGCTGCCGAATACTAAACCCCACGGGTGGAGCTTATTAGTCATACTCTGTACCTTCCCATGAGCTTAATAGAGATTACCCAATCTTATAGGCTGTGACCAACAGTCGGGCTTACATAGGTGTGTTCCTCCAAAGAATGCTCTGTAGGTTAGCATCTTGCTTACACAAGCTTTGGAACACATTAAGACAAAAGTTAGCCTGCCTTACAGAATTGAGAGTATTGTGTATCTCCAACGGAGTGGGTTAATTAAGGATACTCTCCTCAGTTGACCGCTGAATTGTTTTCTCAGGTCCTAATTCACGGGATCTTCGATCACATAGGTTGGGTTACCCCCATGGCAACTTACATGGGTATCATACCCATCTCCCTCGATGCATTTTCTATCACAATCCGTGATAGCCCTTTCGTAAAAGGGTCTGCCAGATTCTTAGCCGTCTGGATGTAATCCAACGCTATTACTTCGGAGTTTCTTGATTTTCTGACAGATTTCAATCTTCTTCTTATGTGCTTTGTGGATTTCATGTTGTCCTTTGAACTCTTAGCCTTGTCAATCACTGTTTGATTGTCACAGTTCATAAGGACAGCCGGCACTAGTTTATCAACCACCGGCAAATCCATCAAAAGCTCTCGAAGCCATTCTGCTTCGACGCATGATGTGTCTAATGCTGTGAGTTCTGCTTCCATAGTCGATCTGGTTAACATCGTCTGCTTGCAAGACTTCTAGGAAACAACACCACCACCAAGTGTGAAGACATGTCCACTTGTGGCTTTCATCTCATCAACATCAGATATCCAATTCGAATCATTATACCCCTCAAGTACCGTTGGGTACCCAGAATAGTGAATTCCATAGTGAAGGAAATATGCCCTAGAGGCAATAATAAAGTTATTATTTATTTCCTTATATCATGATAAATGTTTATTATTCATGCTAGAATTGTATTAACCGGAAACATAATACATGTGTGAATACATAGACAAACAGAGTGTCACTAGTATGCCTCTACTTGACTAGCTCGTTAATCAAAGATGGTTATGTTTCCTAACCATGAACAAAGAGTTGTTATTTGATTAACGAGGTCACATCATTAGTTGAATGATCTGATTGACATGACCCATTCCATTAGCTTAGCACCCGATCATTTAGTATGTTGCTATTGCTTTCTTCATGACTTATACATGTTCCTATAACTATGAGATTATGCAACTCCCGTTTATCGGAGGAACACTTTGGGTACTACAAAACGTCACAACGTAACTGGGTGATTATAAAGGAGTACTACAGGTGTCTCCAATGGTAGATGTTGGGTTGGCGTATTTCGAGATTAGGGTTTGTCACTCCGATTGTCGGAGAGGTATCTCTGGGCCCTCTCGGTAATACACATCACATAAGCCTTGCAAGCATTATAACTAAGATGTTAGTTGTGAGATGATGTATTACGGAACGAGTAAAGAGACTTGCCAGTAACGAGATTGAACTAGGTATTGGATACCGACGATCGAATCTCGGGCAAGTAACATACCGATGACAAAGGGAACAACGAATGTTGTTATGCGGTCTGACCGATAAAGATCTTCGTAGAATATGTAGGAGCCAATATGGGCATCCAGGTCCCGCTATTGGTTATTGACCGGAGATGTGTCTCGGTCATGTCTACATTGTTCTCGAACCGTAGGGTCCGCACGCTTAACGTTACGATGACAGTTATTATGAGTTTATGCATTTTGATGTACCGAAGGTAGTTCGGAGTCCCGGATGTGATCACGGACATGACGAGGAGTCTTGAAATGGTCGAGACATAAAGATTGATATATTGGAAGCCTATGTTTGGACATCGGAAGTGTTCCGGGTGAAATCGGGATTTTACCGGATTACTGGGAGGGTTACCGGAACCCCCCGGGAGCCAAATGGGCCTACATGGGCCTTAGTGGAAAGGTGAGAGGGCTGCCCACAAGGGCTGTGCACCTTCCCCCTCCCCCTAGTCCTATTAGGACTAGGAGAAGGGGCCGGCCACCTCTCTCTCTCTCTCTCTCCTCTTTAAGGAATCCTAGTTGGAATAGGATTGGAGGGGGGAGTCCTACTCCCGGTGGGAGTAGGACTCCTCCTGCGCCTCCCACCTTGGCCGGCCAGCCCCTCCCCTTGAAACCTTTATATACGGGGGCAGGGGGCACCTCTAGACACACAAGTTGATCCTTGAGATCGTTCCTTAGCCGTGTGCGGTGCCCCCTGCCACCATATTCCACCTCGATCATATCGTTGCAGTGCTTAGGCGAAGCCCTGCGTCGGTAGAACATCAAGATCGTCACCACGCCGTCGTGCTGACGGAACTCCTCCCTGAAGCTTTTCTGGATCGGAGCCCGGGGATCGTCATCGAGCTGTACGTGTGCTAAGAACTCGAAGGTGCCGGAGTAACGGTGCTTGGATCGGTCGGACCGGGAAGAAGAAGTACGACTACTTCCTCTACGTTGTGTCAACGCTTCCGTTGTGATCTACAAGGGTACGTAGATCAGACTCTCCCCCTCGTTGCTATGCATCACCATGATCTTGCGTGTGCGTAGGAAATTTTTTGAAATTACTACGTTCCCCAACAGTGGCATCCGAGCCTAGGTTTTATGGTTTGATGTTATTTGCACGAGTAGAACACAAGTGAGTTGTGGGCGATACAAGTCATACTGCCTACCAGCATGTCATACTTTGGTTCGGCGGTATTGTTGGACGAGACGACCCGGACCAACCTTACGCGTACGCTTACGCGAGACCGGTTCCCTCGACGTGCTTTGCACATAGATGGCTTGCTGGCGACTGTCTCTCCAACTTTAGTTGAACCGAGTGTGGCTACGCCCGGTCCTTGAGAAGGTTAAAATGGAGTCTATTTGACAAACTATCGTTGTGGTTTTGATGCGTAGGTGAGATGAGTTCTTGCTTAAGCCCGTAGCAGCCACGTAAAACTTGCAACAACAAAGTAGAGGACGTCTAACTTGTTTTTGCAGGGCATGTTGTGATGTGATATGGTCAAGGCATGATGCTGATTTTATTGTATGAGATGATCATGTTTTGTAACCAAGTTATCGGCAACTGGCAGGAGCCATATGGTTGTCGCTTTATTGTATGCAATGCAATCGCGATGTAATGCTTTACTTTATTGCTAAGCGGTAGTGATAGTCGTGGAAGCATAAGATTGGCGAGACGACAACGATGCTACGATGGAGATCAAGGTGTCGCGCCGGTGACGATGGTGATCATGACGGTGCTTCGAAGATGGAGATCACAAGCACAAGATGATGATGGCCATATCATATCACTTATATTGATTGCATGTGATGTTTATCTTTTATGCATCTTATCTTGCTTTGATTGACGGTAGCATTATAAGATGATCTCTCACTAAATTATCAAGAAGTGTTCTCCCTGAGTATGCACCGTTGCGAAAGTTCTTCGTGCTGAGACACCACGTGATGATCGGGTGTGATAGGCTCTACGTTCAAATACAACGGGTGCAAAACAGTTGCACACGCGGAATACTCAGGTTATACTTGACGAGCCAAGCATATATAGATATGGCCTCGGAACACGGAGACCGAAAGGTCGAGCGTGAATCATATAGTAGATATGATCAACATAATGATGTTCACCGATGAAACTACTCCATCTCACGTGATGATCGGACATGGTTTAGTTGATTTGGATCACGTGATCACTTAGAGGATTAGAGGGATGTCTATCTAAGTGGGAGTTCTTAAGTAATATGATTAATTGAACTTAAATTTATCATGAACTTAGTACCTGATAGTATCTTGCTTGTTTATGTTGATTGTAGATAAAAGGCTCGTGCTGTTGTTCCGTTGAATTTTAATGCGTTCCTTGAGAAAGCAAAGTTGAAAGATGATGGTAGCAATTACACGGACTGGGTCCGTAACTTAAGGATTATCCTCATTGCTGCACAGAAGAATTACGTCCTGGTAGCACCGCTGGGTGCCAGGCCTGCCGCTGGAGCAACACCAGATGTTATGAACGTCTGGCAGAGCAAAGCTGATGACTACTCGATAGTTCAGTGTGCCATGCTTTACGGCTTAGAATCGGGACTTCAACGACGTTTTGAACATCATGGAGCATATGAGATGTTCCAGGAGTTGAAGTTAATATTTCAAGCAAATGCCCGGATTGAGAGATATGAAGTCTCCAATAAGTTCTATAGCTGCAAGATGGAGGAGAATAGTTCTGTCAGTGAGCATATACTCAAAATGTCTGGGTATAACAATCACTTGATTCAGATGGGAGTTAATCTTCCAGATGATTGCGTCATTGACAGAATTCTCCAATCACTGCCACCAAGCTACAAGAGCTTCGTGATGAACTATAATATGCAAGGGATGAACAAGACTATTCCCGAGCTCTTCGCAATGCTGAAAGTTGCGGAGGTAGAAATCAAGAAGGAGCATCAAGTGTTGATGGTCAACAAGACCACTAGTTTCAAGAAAAAGGGCAAAGGGAAGAAGAAGGGGAACTTCAAGAAGAACAGCAAGCAAGTTGGTGCTCAGGAGAAGAAACCCAAATCTGGACCTAAGCCTGAAACTGAGTGCTTCTACTGCAAGCAGACTGGTCACTGGAAGCGGAACTACCCCAAGTATTTGGCGGATAAGAAGGATGGCAAGGTGAACAAAGGTATATGTGATATACATGTTATTGATGTGTACCTTACTAATGCTCGCAGTAGCACCTGGGTATTTGATACTGGTTCTGTTCCTAATATTTGCAACTCGAAACAGGGACTACGGATTAAGCGAAGATTAGCTAAGGACGAGGTGACGATGCGCGTGGGAAACGGTTCCAAAGTCGATGTGATCGCGGTCGGCACGCTACCTCTACATCTACCTTCGGGATTAATATTAGACCTAAATAATTGTTATTTGGTGCCAGCGTTGAGCATGAACATTATATCTGGATCTTGTTTAATGCGAGACGGTTATTCATTTAAATCGGAGAATAATGGTTGTTCTATTTATATGAGTAATATCTTTTATGGTCATGCACCCTTGAAGAGTGGTCTATTCTTGTTAAATCTCGATAGTAGTGATACACATATTCATAATGTAGAAGCCAAAAGATGCAGAGTTGATAATGATAGTGCAACTTATTTGTGGCACTGCCGTTTAGGTCATATCGGTATAAAGCGCATGAAGAAACTCCATACTGATGGACTTTTGGAACCACTTGATTATGGATCACTTGGTACTTGCGAACCGTGCCTCATGGGCAAGATGACTAAAACACCGTTCTCCGGTACTATGGAGAGAGCAACAGATTTATTGGAAATCATACATACCGATGTATGTGGTTCTATTAATATTGAGGCTCATGGCGGATATCGTTATTTTCTCACCTTCACAGATGATTTAAGCAGATGTGGGTATATCTACTTGATGAAACACAAGTCTGAAACATTTGAAAAGTTCAAGGAATTTCAGAGTGAAGTTGAAAATCATCGTAACAAGAAAATAAAGTTTCTACGATCTGATCGTGGAGGAGAATATTTGAGTTACGAGTTTGGTATACATTTGAAAAATTGTGGAATAGTTTCGCAACTAACGCCACCCGGAACACCACAACGTAATGGTGTGTCCGAACGTCGTAATCGTACTTTACTAGATATGGTACGATCTATGATGTCTCTTACTGATTTACCGCTATCGTTTTGGGGATACGCTTTAGAGACGGCCGCATTCACGTTAAATAGGGCACCATCAAAATCCATTGAGACGACACCCTATGAACTGTGGTTTGGCAAGAAACCAAAGTTGTCGTTTTTTAAAGTTTGGGGTTGCGATGCTTATGTGAAAAAGCTTCAACCTGATAAGCTCGAACCCAAATCGGAGAAATGTGTCTTCATAGGATATCCAAAGGAAACTATTGGATACACCTTCTATCACAGATCCGAAGGCAAGACTTTTGTTGCTAAATTCGGAAACTTTCTTGAGAAGGAGTTTCTCTCGAAAAAAGTGAGTGGGAGGAAAGTAGAACTTGACGAGGTAACTGTACCCGC
Source organism: Triticum monococcum (assembly GCA_034509565.1). Taxonomy (NCBI): domain Eukaryota; kingdom Viridiplantae; phylum Streptophyta; class Magnoliopsida; order Poales; family Poaceae; genus Triticum; species Triticum monococcum. The sequence continues at coordinate 570,800,857 of CM067841.1, read as the reverse complement.
TCCCTTATTAGAAAGTAGTACATCACAGAAAACTGTTTCTGCGACACCTACACCAATAAGTGAGGAAGTTGATGATAATGATCATGAAACTTCAGAACAAGATACTACTGAACCTCGTAGATCAACCAGAGCAAGATCCGCGCCAGAGTGGTACGGTAATCCAGTTCTGGAAGTCATGCTACTAGATCATGATGAACCTACGAACTATGAAGAAGCGATGGTGAGCCCAGATTCCGCAAAGTGGCTTGAGGCCATGAAATCTGAGATGGGATCCATGTATGAGAACAAAGTATGGACTTTGGTTGACTTGCCCGATGATCGGCAAGCAATTGAGAATAAATGGATCTTCAAGAAAAAGACTGACGCTGACGGTAATGTTACTGTCTATAAAGCTCGACTTGTTGCAAAAGGTTTTCGACAAGTTCAAGGGGTTGACTACGATGAGACATTCTCACCCGTAGCGATGCTTAAGTCTGTCAGAATCATGTTAGCAATTGCCACATTTTATGATTATGAAATTTGGCAGATGGATGTCAAAACTGCATTCCTGAATGGATTTCTGGAAGAAGAGTTGTATATGATGCAACCGGAAGGTTTTGTCGATGCAAAGGGAGCTAACAGAGTGTGCAAACTCCAGCGATCCATTTATGGACTGGTGCAAGCATCTCGGAGTTGGAATAAACGCTTTGATAGTGTGATCAAAGCATTTGGCTTTAGACAGACTTTTGGATAAGCCTGTATTTACAAGAAAGTGAGTGGGAGCTCTGTAGCATTTCTGATATTATATGTGGATGACATATTGCTGATTGGAAATGATATAGAATTTCTGGATAGCATAAAGGGATACTTGAATAAGAGTTTTTCAATGAAAGACCTCGGTGAAGCTGCTTACATATTGGGCATTAAGATCTATACAGATAGATCAAGACGCTTAATTGGACTTTCAGAAAGCACATACTTTGACAAGATTTTGAAGAAGTTCAAAATGGATCAAGCAAAGAAAGGGTTCTTGCCTGTGTTACAAGGTGAGAAATTGAGTCAGACTCAATGCCCGACCACTGCAGAAGATAGAGAGAAAATGAAAGATGTTCCCTATGCTTCAGCCATAGGCTCTATCATGTATGCAATGTTGTGTACCAGACCTGATGTGTGCCTTGCTATAAGTTTAGCAGGGAGGTACCAAAGTAATACAGGAGTGGATCACTGGACAGCGGTCAAGAACATCCTGAAATACCTGAAAAGGACTAAGGATATGTTTCTCGTATATGGAGGTGACAAAGAGCTCACCGTAAGAGGTTACGTTGATGCAAGCTTTGACACTGATCCGGACGATTCTAAATCGCAAACTGGATACGTGTTTACTTTAAACGGTGGAGCTGTCAGTTGGTGCAGTTCTAAACAAAGCGTCGTAGCGGGATCTACATGTGAAGCGGAGTACATAGCTGCTTCGGAAGCAGCGAACGAAGGAGTCTGGATGAAGGAGTTCATATCCGATCTAGGTGTTATACCTAGTGCATCGGGTCCAATGAAAATCTTTTGTGACAATACTGGTGCAATTGCTTTGGTAAAGGAATCCAGATTTCACAAAAGGACCAAACACATCAAGAGACGCTTCAACTCCATCCGGGATCTAGTCCAGGTGGGAGACATAGAGATTTGCAAGATACATACGGATCTGAATGTTGCAGACCCGTTGACTAAGCCTCTTCCACGAGAAAAACATGATCAGCACCAAGGCTCCATGGGTGTTAGAATCATTACTGTATAATCTAGATTATTGACTCTAGTGCAAGTGGGAGACTGAAGGAAATATGCCCTAGAGGCAATAATAAAGTTATTATTTATTTCCTTATATCATGATAAATGTTTATTATTCATGCTAGAATTGTATTAACCGGAAACATAATACATGTGTGAATACATAGACAAAAAGAGTCACTAGTATGCCTCTACTTGACTAGCTCGTTAATCAAAGATGGTTATGTTTCCTAACCATGAACAAAGAGTTGTTATTTGATTAACGAGGTCACATCATTAGTTGAATGATCTGATTGACATGACCCATTCCATTAGCTTAGCACCCGATCGTTTAGTATGTTGCTATTGCTTTCTTCATGACTTATACATGTTCCTATAACTATGAGATTATGCAACTCCCGTTTACCGGAGGAACACTTTGGGTACTACCAAACGTCACAACGTAACTGGGTGATTATAAAGGAGTACTACAGGTGTCTCCAATGGTAGATGTTGGGTTGGCGTATTTCGAGATTAGGGTTTGTCACTCCGATTGTCGGAGAGGTATCTCTGGGCCCTCTCGGTAATACACATCACATAAGCCTTGCAAGCATTATAACTAAGATGTTAGTTGTGAGATGATGTATTACGGAACGAGTAAAGAGACTTGCCAGTAACGAGATTGAACTAGGTATTGGATACCGACGATCGAATCTCGGGCAAGTAACATACCGATGACAAAGGGAACAACGTATGTTGTTATGCGGTCTGACCGATAAAGATCTTCGTAGAATATGTAGGAGCCAATATGGGCATCCAGGTCCCGCTATTGGTTATTGACCGGAGATGTGTCTCGGTCATGTCTACATTGTTCTCGAACCGTAGGGTCCGCACGCTTAACGTTACGATGACAGTTATTATGAGTTTATGCATTTTGATGTACCGAAGGTAGTTCGGAGTCCCGGATGTGATCACGGACATGACGAGGAGTCTTGAAATGGTCGAGACATAAAGATTGATATATTGGAAGCCTATGTTTGGACATCGGAAGTGTTCCGGGTGAAATCGGGATTTTACCGGATTACTGGGAGGGTTACCGGAACCCCCCGGGAGCCAAATGGGCCTACATGGGCCTTAGTGGAAAGGTGAGAGGGCTGCCCACAAGGGCTGCGCACCTTCCCCATCCCCCTAGTCCTATTAGGACTAGGAGAAGGGGCCGGCCACCTCTCTCTCTCTCCCCTTTAAGGAATCCTAGTTGGAATAGGATTGGAGGGGGGAGTCCTACTCCCGGTGGGAGTAGGACTCCTCCTGCGCCTCCCACCTTGGCCGGCCAGCCCCTCCCCTTGAAACCTTTATATACGGGGGCAGGGGGCACCTCTAGACAAACTAGTTGATCCTTGAGATCGTTCCTTAGCCGTGTACGGTGCCCCCTGCCACCATATTCCACCTCGATCATATCGTTGCAGTGCTTAGGCGAAGCCCTGCGTCGGTAGAACATCAAGATCGTCACCACGCCGTCGTGCTGACGGAACTCCTCCCCGAAGCTTTGCTGGATCGGAGCCCGGGGATCGTCATCGAGCTGTACGTGTGCTAAGAACTCGGAGGTGCCGGAGTAACGGTGCTTGGATCGGTCGGACCAGGAAGAAGAAGTATGACTACTTCCTCTACATTGTGTCAACGCTTCCATTGCAATCTACAAGGGTACGTAGATCAGACTCTCCCCCTCGTTGCTATGCATCACCATGATCTTGCGTGTGCGTAGGAAATTTTTTGAAATTACTACGTTCCCCAACACATAGTTCGAAGTACCTTGCAAATAACGCATCACTCGCTCAACAGCATGCCAGTGCACATCTCTCAGATTGGAAACAAACCGGCTCAGTTTGCACACAGCAAATGAGATGTTAGGACGAGTAGCACATGCTAGGTACATTAGTGAACCAACCACTTGAGAATATCTCAATTGATCTACAGTCGTGCCTTCGAACTTTCGAATCCGCACGCTAGGATCATTTGGTGTTGCAGAAGGTTTGCAGTCCGAATATCCAAAACGACTCAAAATCTTCTCAACATAATGGGATTGCAAAAGTGTAATTCCACCCTCAGAATTTCTCAGTAGCTTGATGTTCAGGATAACATCAGCCACACCCAGGTCCTTCATCTCAAAGTTGTGAGATAGAAAGGACTTGACCTCCTCAATGACCTTGAGGTGGGTCCCAAATATCAGTATGTCATTGACGTACAGACACAGTATAACTCCTTTGCCCCCACCATAGCAATAGTATACACATTTGTCAGCTTCGTTCACAACAAAGCCAGCAGATGTCAGAATAGTGTTGAACTTCTCATGCCATTGCTTAGGCACTTGTTTCAGGCCATACAAAGATTTCACTAGCTTACACACCTTTCTTTCCTGACCATTTACTACAAAGACATCCGGCTGTTGCATGTAAATTTCCTCGTCTAGCTCTCCGTTAAGGAAAGCTGTCTTAATGTCCATCCGATGAACGAGAAGACCATGTGAGGCAGCCAAAGCGAGTAACACTCGAATGGTTGTCAGTCTAGCCACAGGTGAATAAGTGTCAAAGAAATCCTCTTCTTCTTTCTAGGTATAACCCTTGGCCACAAGCCTAGCCTTGTACTTCTCAACAGTACCATCGGGCCTAAGCTTCCTTTTGAACACCCACTTACATCCTAATGGTCGACAACCATAAGGACGATCAGTGATCTCCCATGTCCCGTTAGCCAAGATGGAATCCATCTCACTACGGACCGCATCCTTCCAGTAGTCAGCATCCGGAGATGCATAAGCTTCTGAAATGGAGCTGGGAGTATCATCATCCACGAGGTACATGAGGAAATCATCACCAAAGGACTTTGAAGTCCTCTGCCTCTTGCTCCTAACAGGAACTTCCTCGTCATCCTCCGTGGAACTCTCATCACTTTTATATTCATAGTATTCCATCGGAATAGCAGGTTCAGGAGTCTCATCAGATTCCAGTCTAGAATTGCCTTGCATATCTCTCATGGGGAAAATATCCTCAAAAAATGTAGCATCCCTAGACTCTATAATTGTACCAACCTTTTGGTCAGGTACTTCAGATTTCACCACTAGAAATCTATAGCCAACGCTATGCTTGGCATAGCCAAGAAAAACACAGTCCACGGTCTTTGGTCCCAACTTGCGCTTTTTGATTATCGGCACATTGACTTTCGCCAAATAACTCCAAGTGCGCAAGTAAGAGAGTGTAGTTCTTTTCTTTTCCCATTGCTCATAGGGAGTAGTCTCATTATCCTTTGTGGGAACTTTATTCAGGACATGACAGGATGTCAATACAGCCTCCCCCCACCATGCCTTGGATAAACCCGATGTATCTAACATGGTGTTAACCAAATCAGTTAGAGTATGATTTTTCCGTTCGGCAACCCCGTTTTACTGGGGTGAGTAGGGAGGTGTCCTCTCATGAATAATACCATGTTCCGCACAGAATAAATCAAACTCATTAGAAAAGTACTCTCCACCACGATCAGACCGGACTTGTTTTATTTTCTTCTCAAGTTGGTTCTCAACTTCAGCCTTATAGACTTTCAAGTAGTGTAGAGCCTCATCTTTCGTATTTAACAAATACACATAGCAGAATCTAGTGGAATCATCAGTCAGAGTCATGAAGTATTTCTTTCCACCTTTAGTCAAGACACCATTCATTTCACAGAGATCTGAATGTATGAGTTCTAGAGGTGCCAGGTGTCTCTCCTTCGCAGGCTTGTGAGGCTTACGAGGTTGCTTAGCTTGCACACACACATGGCACTTAGAGCCTTTGGCTAAAGTGAAACTCGGGATTAAATCCATCTTAGCTAGCCGCGTCATACAACCGAAATTAATGTGCCAAAGACGTGAGTGCCAAACCTCAGATTCGTTCACATTAGAATGAATTTGGTTCACGACTTTATTACAGAAATCCTCCAGGGAAAGGCCGAACAAACCACCACCATCATATCCTTTTCCAACAAATAGTCCGTACTGAGATACGACTACTTTGTTAGACTCAAATACTAACTTAAACCCTTCTTTACATAGAATGGAGCCACTAACGAGATTCTTCTTTATGGCGGGGACATGCTGCATGTTCTTCAGTTGCACGATATTTCCCGAAGTAAACTTCAGATCTACCGTGCCAACAGCATGAACAGAAGCATGCGAGCCATTCCTCATCAGGACGGAACAATCTCATGTGACCTGGTAGGAAGAAAACAAAGACACATCAACACACACATGAATATTGGCCCAGTGTCAATCCACCCATCGGTGGACTGACAAACTGAAAGTATGATAAACAGATTACCATACCCAAATGCCGCATCATTGTTTCTCAGCGTGACATTCCCAGACTTGGAGTCCTATGTTGGCTTCTTGTACTTGTTTGGGCACTTGTTTGCCCAATGTTCATCTGAATCACAAGTAAAGTAGCCATCTCTCTTTTTGTCTTTCTTCTTACCCTTCTTCTTAAAGGTAGTATTCTGCTGGACAGAGTTCTTTCCCTTGAACTTGTGGAAGTTCTTCTGCACCACATTAGCGCTAGAAGAACTCTCTGCCCCTTTCACGTGTGAGTCCTTTGCTCTCGAGTTCTGCTCAACACTAAGATGACCAATGACATCCTCAACAGAGAATTCACGTCTCAGGTGCTTGAGAGAAGTAGCAAAGTTCCTCCAACTAGGAGGGAGTTTTGCAATAATGCAACCCGCGACAAACTTGTCCGGTAACTCACACTTCAGGAGCTCCAGCTCCTTAGCAATGCACTGTATCTCATGAGCCTAGTCCAGTACAGAACGGTTATCAACCATCCTGTAATCATGGAATTGCTCCATGGCATACAACTCACTGCCAGCATCAGTTGCGCCGAATTTGACTTCGAGCGCATCCCACAAGTTTTTGGCAATGCCCATATGAATATAGGCGTCAACCAACTTGTCTCCAATCACACTCAGAACTGCTCCCAGAAAGATTGTGGTTACCTCCCTAAACGCCTTCTCCTGTTCAGGAGCAATCGTTTCTGTGAGGGACACACCACCAACCCAGAACATGTTCATCGTTGTGAGCCACAAGGTGGTCCTAGTCTGTCAACACTTAAAATGCGTCCCAGTAAAAAAAATTCGGTTTCACAGTAGCAGCAAAGCCTTGAATCGAAAAGTGCCTAAAATAAGGTTTTGGGATTGTTGGAAATATTAACACTTTTCTGATTAGACTTATCCACGAGTAAACAGTAAGCATGGCATAAAAGGTATGCATCTCATAGCGATACCTAAGCATACTAGCACGTACAGAACATAGAATCGAACCTTCTATGAGCAGCACATATACGCCTAGCATAAGTACGAGTAAACGAGGGATGAACAGATCATACCCTCCGGTTGGCCAGGCCAACGCGGCGGCTGCAGCAGCAGCCTCGGCGTCGTCCATGGCCTTCTTCTTAGCGGCGGCATCGTCGGCCATGGTGTCGTTGCAGAGGAAGTAGTGGAAGCAGAGGCGAACAAAGTTGGGGACGGAACGGGAGCAGTCGCGTCAAGACACTCCCCAAAAACCTTATTGCCGTTTTCTCGGGCAGGATCTCGAACGACAGGGTTCTGGAGGCACCTGCTCTCCCGAGCAGCCGTGCACGCGGTCGTCGGGATGGGATCGCCGGAGGCAGCACAGAGTGAGGAACAGTAGATGACGGCTAGGGCACGTGAGAGGGAGTGAGTGAACTGAACTAGGTTATTTCACTGGCCAGAGCCTTCTTATATAGTCCGTAAGGAAGAAAGTCGTGGGCCTTGCCGAGGCCCACGACCGAGTCAGCCCACTCCCGGCAAGGGAGTCGTTGTTCCCGGCAAGGGTTGCACTCCCAGCAAGGGAGTCGACGAATATGCGGGTCTCGACAAGGGAGTCGATGAATCCCAGCAACGCAAGTCAGCCCACAGTCCAACATCTTGGACAGTGGCCCACATGTTAGCGGCTCGTTAATTAATCCCTGATTAATTAATTCATTCCTGAGCGGCAAAAATAAGCTTCGGCTCATTCCCGCAGTGCGCGCGCGCATGCGGCGAGGCGGGCGGCGGCGGTGGAGGAGCGCGTGTGTACCACTCCTCTTCCCAAGCTCCCAATGACAAGTGGTAGAGCAGCCCTTATAAAGGGGTCTCAACTCTCCTCAACTAGCAAGATGGGACTAAACTTTCCATCACTTGCCATCTCATACATGGGCCTCAAAATTAACCAGGAATTAGTGTCTTATATAAGCCTAAGTCCATCCATAATCCAACGTCGGGGACCATGATCAGAAGCGCTTCTGCTGCAGACGCACGTGCTGATCCAATTCTGAAACAGGAGCACTTCGGCGGCGGACGGGCGTTGGGCCCAGGCACGCGCCAGAGCCACAGAAGCAGCCCTACTCGCTGGCCATCGGCAGCGGCATGTCGCTCCTATACCCGAAGCAGCCACAGACCTCCGCCGACGAGAGCCTCCATGGCCTCCACGGACTCACGCCCCGAGCCACCAGCTCCTGCACACAACGTCGTCACTCCACTGTTGCTACTGAATTCGTCTGTGAATATGGTGTGTTCTCCTTGGTTCAGTTTACCTTACTGAACTAGTTCTGTGGCTAGTTCCAGCAGCGCCTACTAACCACTCGTAATGAATCCCGCAAGGTGATGATGATGATTGAATGAACAATTCTATTTTTCGCAAGACGGTTCATTGAGATGAAGACATGGTTAATATACAAGTAGTATTTACTACTGCCTCCGTTTGAAAATACTTGTCTTTGAAATGGACAAAAAGGATGTAATTAGAACTAAAATACGTTTAGATACATCTATCTCTTGGACAAGTATTTCCGGACGGAGGAAGTACATTTTAGGCAAACTTTGCTGGAAAAAACGAAGCAAAAATATTTGCATGTTTTTTTTAACAAATTCCCCATGCCTTGCTTCAGTTTAATTGTTAACATCACCTAGGATAGAAGAAGCAAGTGGCTCAGTATGTTGACGAGCAAGAAGTTATACTCAGATAGGTGAACGAGCAATAACCAAAAGAAACTGATCGGCAGATTTTTGGCTTCCTTTTCCCCCATTTTGTTGGGGTCAGGATCAGGTTTACCATGATCTATAATCTTTGGGCACATGAGTTGGTCACTGGGTTTTGAGGATTCTCACATTTTTGTGTTAGTGATTAGCATTTGGAATTTCCTTGAACGAATTTTTGGGGCTTTTGGGGCTTCTTTTCAGAGCCTATATTCAAGTATGAATTATGAGATATGAGGCACCTCTTTTGTTGACCTTTTACATCTCATCTGTGAGCAGTATATTTTGCTTAGTTCATGTGGAAGAGCTCCAATAGAGAGTGTGTCCTGCAACACTAATTAATGTTCATGCTGATTAAGCTTCTTCTAAAATACATTTATTTAGAACTATTATAAAACATTTACCCATTTGAAGAGAAAGATCTGATCAAGGGTAACAGGGAACTTGTATTCATGAAAATTAATCGGGAGGGAGCAGAATAGAGCAGCAGGTCTTTTTAGCCAAATTAGCGTGGTAATTTTTGTGTACATCACTCATGATCAAACAATGTGGTAACTTTTGAACCGGGGGAAATTAGTTATTGTAAACATACCTCTGTAACTTCTTTGCAAATAGCATAATAATATACACACCATAACCTAATAAATTACATACAAGCACCACGGTAATTTGAACCAAGAAAAAATTTATTGAAAAATATACCCCAATAACTCATGTGTAAAATAACATGGTAATATACACACAATAAAGCTGACAACTCATATACAAATAACACGGTAACTTTTGACTCGGGTAAAAATGTTGAAAAAGCATACCCTCCTCCAATAACTTCTGTGCAAATAGCATGATAATATATTCACTGCAGACGTGATAATTTAGACACAAATAACACGGTAACTTTGACCAAATGAAAAAAAAGTTGTTAAAAATATACCCCGGTAACTTATGTGAAAATAGCACAGTACCATATTATCTGCATTCCCGTTAACTTATTACAAACACCGCGATAATTTTGATCGAAGGGAAAAATGTTGTTGAAAAATATACACCCCCAGTAACTTATGTGATAAACAGCACCGCATTCCCGATGACTTACATACAGACACCATGGTAACTTTGACCAAAGAAAAACAAAGTTGGTGAAAAATATTCCCATAGTTTATGTGAAAATAGCACAGTAATATACGTACCCGATTATTTATGTACAAACACTACGGTAACTTTGACCAAAGGAAAAAAGTTATTGAAAAACCATACCCCCGGTACTTATGTGAAAATGGCACGGTAATATAAGAACCGCATAGTGGATAGTTTATGTACAAGCATCGCGGTAACTTTGTCCAAAGGGGAAAAAGTTACTGAAAACTGTACCCCGGTAATTTATGTGAAAATAGTACGGTAATGTACGAACCACATATCTGACAATTTAATACAAACACTGTGGTAACAGTCACCACAGTAACATTTGACAAAGGGAAAACGTTGTTTACGAATATACCCCGATAATTTCTATGTAAATAGTATGGTAATATATGCCCCTCATTTTTGATAACTTAAGTGCAAACACCGTGGTAATTTGCATCTGAAAAGGAGGAAGGGGACTTCCGGGTTTGTGAACCGTGTGAACCGATATGTAACATGCAGAAAAAAAGATGGAACTAGAATGCATAGTCCTAAAACCCAACCAAATGAGGCTGGTGTTTTGGATTTTCAGTTACTGTTGGTTGTCTTTTTTTTTGTTTAATCTCGTCTCAAGTAGATACATCTAGCATGTAGATTGAACCTAATCAATAAAGGTGGCTAGCACAGCTGGATGTCATTACATTTTGCATATGTGACAGTGTAGGTTCGATCCCCATTTGTTCCATTTTTTCGCCTATTTTTAAACAGCTGACTGCCCAGAAAATCGGGTGGACCCCGCAAACTAAGAGTTGGTTTGTTTGAGGGGAGGTGGGATCAAAGGCTGGCAGCCCAGAATCAAGAGGAGCCCGCGAGAGGAGGTAGGATCGAAGGGAGTGATTCGTTCGAGAGGAGGGGGTCGTGTGGTAGTTTTGCAATCTGCCACACAGTTGACAAATATCACAGTCCTAAGTACATCTACCATACCTGAACTCCAATCATTGTAACAGTTTCTGTACTATCACATAACACTATTTGTGTTTGCTAGCTCAGGCCTATGATTTCACGCACATTATCGGTTCATTTAACTTCAAAGGTTATGCTTCTCTTAACAAGATGCAAAAGATCTAATGGAACAACAGGTGAGATTAATTTTACAACTTACTCCCTCCGTCCCATAATATAAAAATGCTCTTATATTATGGGACGGAGGGAGTAATATCTAACTCTCTCCTTTGTTATGCATAATTTTTATGACTCTTTTATGTTCTAGGGGCATGTCCACTTTTTTTTGCGGGATCTAGGGGCATGTCCAATGTCCATGCAATATTCATTACAGTTATGTCAGTATACCTAGTGTTCTTCCTGGGTTTGTTTTCTGACCAGCAGGATGGACCAGTAACGGTTAGAAGTTCAAGCCTCTCCAGTTTTACGTTAGGGGTATCTGTATGCTATTACTTCATTTACTTTTCTTGAGAGAATGCACAAAAAGCTTCCCTTTGGCACATGTGTCTTCCCCGTGCCTCGTTGTGAGCTGAATCTCATGTTTGCCAGGTCTCTATTGGGTATTTCATTACATATATGCCATGATATATTGGCTTTACCCTGCCCTTGGTGGAATGGAGTATGTTAGTAAATATGTTTTTGCCATGCCTTCCCTTCTCTACCTCCTGTTTAGCATTTTGAACTGACTAATCTTGCCTACTACTCTCGTTTGACTCTTCTAAACTGTCTTTTCTGTCTCTATTGTTTACTTGTTAGGTTATCCACCACATGTTGTCACTTATGTCTACAATGTACGTTATGCTTTCTGGGGAAGCACATGTATACATATACATGGGTCTCATCAGTGAGACTACAACGCCAGGAATCGGTCTAAGATGGTAACTTGGATATGTGAACAAATTACACAATTGTTGTTTATATATTGCCATACTTCAATCCGTCTAAACTGATATTAAGTCTCCTGATCTCATCAACGTTCCTTGATGTTGCTGGAATGAAAAACTCCAAAGCTTACTTGTTAACGGAGTTGCAATGGTTGTTACTTGGCTGGTAAGCACACGACACTAGTTGCTATAAATGACATTTGTTTGTAATTGTTCTTGCTTGTCTGATAAGCACAAGACACTATTCACTTATAATGACACATCATATACATGTCTAGAAAAACATTGAATTTGTATAAACGCATCCAAGATTGTTGACTGCAGTAGTCCTACAATTTTCTGATTCACAACGCGGTGTAGTTGTGTTGACTGTTGACTACTTTGAATCTGACAAGTGGCTGGCTTCGAGGGTATATTACTGATACATAAGTCTTTTTGTCCTACATTAGAAACTGGAATTTGTTGTTGCACACCACAAAGGGAATAATTATCCGTTGGATCTTCTGAATTTCACCTTTTTCAAATTGGTAGCATACATCACATAAGTTTTGATAGGTCAGATAAGTATTGGATTGTTTGTAAGGCAAACGCGGCCTTTGTAACTCCTGGGGGACTTGAGATAAATTTATCAAATTTACAACCGTAACACGACCAGTGATGCAAACACTTAGATTTACTCAAATCTATTTGCTAAATTAGTATTATGATGTGTATGTCTAAAAAACAAATATTATGTATTTTTATTACCACCAATTGGTTCCTAATCTCGAAACAAATGTCTTCATGAAGGTTGCAAGGATAATTCTGTTCATGTACTTGTTCCATCACATGTTTGTACATTATGATCAGGTACACTATGATTCAACCGAGTTCACTATACACCACAGGTACTGCACACATAATTCCGAGTTATACTTGTTCATTGATAGATTAAGAAGATGAACCCCTTTGGCTATTTTCTAGTATTTATTGCGCCTTGCATAATCTTTCTGATGAATGTGCTTTGGTTCTCCAAGATCGTAAAAGGTCTCAAGGAGACGATAGCCAAGAGGCATACTGAGTAGTGGAATGAGTATATTCATGATTTAACATACAACCACCATCCGATCATCTGTAGATCTGATTACATCTGCATATAGCTTCCGAGTAGTTACTACCATAGCTCCAGCTCGGCTGTCATGTTTTGGTGTTTGACTATCCAACCTTTCCTAGTGCTCAATTTGTATATATGTCTGGTTACAGCTGCGTTTACTTATTTGTATGTTAAATATTTTAGTTGTGTATATGTGCTTGTATCTTTTGAGCAATTTCTGTGTTTGAGTTGCATATTTTTGTCATTTTCTATCAGTTCCGGAGATCCCTAGTGATCTAGACAGTCTGCCTTCAAAACGATAAGTTAGAATTGGTGCAAACTCAGGCTATTAGGTTTGGCAGTGCTTTGAGGATCATTTGTGGGTTCCAACATGCAAAGGATGAGATACTTTCTTAGCATGTATAGGCAACAGAATGCGAGAGGGAGAGGCGGAGACCAGGCCGCCTGAGGCGACCGGAATCTCACCGCCGTCACCACCGCATCGCTGCGCTAGGGGGTCACACCTGATCCGTTCGCGATCTCCTAATACATCTGCGGCGGCGCCGTCGGAGAGAAAGGAGGGGTCTACGGGATCGGGGGGACCGTGATGATCCGCAGCGTCAGATCGGGCGGGAGGAACGGCGGTGGATGCAATGGCGCGCTTCGTTCTCCATCGGGATGGATCCGGGCGGCTGGATCGAAGGGCGGCTTTGATTCACCCCTCATTCTAGATGGATGGTTCTTCTCGATCTGGAGAACGACATCCTCGCCGGCGAGTATCTTCCAGACGGAGAGATGATTGAGGTAGGTCTTCATTTCAAACTTGATGATTATGACATAGTTGTTGGCGAGTGTGTGCAGATTGACGTACGACCGAAGGCATCGGAGATGATTGATCTGACGGAGCCGATCCAGGCACGACCGGGAGGACGGTTTTGGGCGCTTCTGGAGAGCGATGACGAGGACCAAGCGGAGTGTCATGCACCCACCAGAGTCATGGCCTCGTCGGGTGTCGGTCCGCTGCCGTCGTCGGAGCCCATGAGTAAGATCTTTCGACGTCGTTCAAAATTTGAAAATTCCAAGCCGACCATGAAGCCATGGATCGGACCGATCCCTAAGGTAATGAGAGAACTGGTGACCTTGTCACAATTTTTGCCGGACAATTGGACTATGGTTACGAGAAAGAAGAAGAAAGGAAAGTTTAGCCGGCCACCGCCGCCGCCAAGATCGCCGGTGGCGAGATCGGCGAGTACTGTTCGAGCGGCCAGACGGGCTCGTTTGAATATGCTATTGGGTCGTGGACCTGGTTTGGAAGTTACGCCAGATGGAACGATGGTCGTGGGTCTTTCAGGTTTGGGCGAGGCCCAGCTGGAGGCCCAAGCCTCGTTTCATCACAAACAGGCGGACGTACATGTTGCATCGCTGCCAGTCACGCAATCGATCGAGACTAGGGTTGCGGAGCCGGGCTTCCGTTCGCTGGGTACTGGGCGGGCGAGGAGGATCTCCTGCACCGACGCCATGACCGGACGAGGGCAGCCGCCCATCAAGCGAGCGCCACACACCACGGGTGCTTCGACTGCTGGAGGGACCGGGCGTGGCGCCCCGCCATCCAATACTGCCGTGGCGGCTGGGGCCGGGCGTGGCACTCAACCAGTACTGGCCGCCGCCGGCGCTGGTCGTGGTGCCCCGGCGGCTGGGGGGAACGGCGCTATCGGGCGGAGCGGCCTACCTCCGCCGAAGTCGGTGGGAACGGGAGTGCAGCCTAGAGATGCCGCCAGCCGGGGCGTTCCCTCATCCGTACAGCAGGGGACCGAGACATCTAACTCCTCGGCGTTGACACATGCGCCTAGGCCCAATACGCGACAACCGGATGAATCGGCGCAGCCACCTGCAGCCAAGGCACCAACCCTAGGAAGGGGTCGCGGTGCACAAGGGCGTGGCAGATACTCTGGATACAGCCGAGATGGTCAGAACGTCAATCGATACGAGCAGTGGGGAGATGATGGATATGATGCATATGGTGAGGGATTGCACCGTGGATCTTCGTCCGGTGGCGGCCGTGGATATAACCGATACAATGATAATGATGCTGGACAGTTTCAAGGTCCGCCCGGTAATTTCGTTGAAGGTGTCACAGGTCCCCGGGATCGCTACCGTGGTGGATATCGTCGCGGTGGGAGAGGGAGACGCCCACCACCGCCTCGACAATACCCACCGCCACCACCGCCTACTATGGATATGGCTTCGGGGGAGGAACTCGAGCACAGAGCGGCTGAGGTGGGAGGTCCATCCACGCTACCGGCGGCGACAGTTGACACGGTTAGGGCTTTGGCAGCAGTGCAGGTTCCGGTGTCTTCTGGAGGGACCAAAACTAAGGAAGGCGCGTCTGACAAAGGGTCGGAGAAAGCGGAGGGAGAAAAACTCTCTAAGTGGGCGATTAAGAAGAAAAAGTTGCCTTGCTATAGATGTGGTGAACAGGGTCATTTCGTGGCAGAGTGTACGAATGAGCTTTGTGATTATTGCCTCCGCTCCCAGCATGTGACTGGGGAATGCCCTCTTCTCTCCGGTCCTAAGCCTGGTATTAATATTTTTGGGGTCTGCTGTAAGGAGTTGATGTTCTTTGAGACACCGGAGGTGGATCCTCTACCACAGATGGTTGAGAGCTCCTTCCCGGCAGTAATCAGAGTTACTAATGGACAGTTGACTGAGGCTTAGATCGTGAGACAACTACGTGATTTAGTGCCAGGTAATTATCAGTGGCATCTGGAGAAGTTAGAAGGTCAGACTTATAAGGTGGATTTTCCCACTAAAGAGGATAAGATGCATTTTCTTAAATGGGGTTTATGCAGAGTTTCCAGCACAAACGTTGTGATTGCTTTTGACGAGTGGAAGCAGGACAAACCTGAGGGTACACCTTTGGAGAAGGTGTGGGTTCGTTTTTATGGTGTGCCACCTAAATTTGTAAAACATTTTCTTATTGCTTGGAGTTTGGGTGGTTTGATTGGTAAGACAGAAAAGGTGGACATGCCATTCACTCGAGCACAAAACACTGCGAGGCTTTTGGTCAGTGTTGTGAGTGTTGAGCATATACCAGATGTAGTCAGATGGACACATGCTGGAGTCACTTATGTCTTAGAGCTTGAGATTGAGGATACTGCACTTTCTAAGGAGGGAGATGGGACACAAGACATGGATACTACTGAGGGGGGGCGGCGGACCCGGGAACCAAGAGAAGGGGTCCGATGACACACTGCCGGAGTCGGACAAGGGGCCTGTTACACAGTCTGATAAGGTAGACAGTTCTACCAAAGAGGCGCCCCCGTCCAACACTCCGATGAACACGCTTCTCTTTGGTTCCTTTGTACAGAGGTCTGCTCCTAGTCAGTTATGGAGCACCAGGGTCGAGGCAAACGACCCGATTGAGCTTGAGCTGCCACCAGTGCCGAGTCTAGTCGGCGATGTGACGACCATGGAGTCTTCTCCCGATGCGAGGGTGGATTCTGTTGGGATGGCCGCAGATTTGGGAGATCTCGGGAAGGATGTTCACACAGAGGTACCACGGCTGGACCTTTCGTCGGTGGTTGGGGCGCCCGGCCAGGAGATCTATGACGCGCCTCCTATTTCGTTGTCTTCGGTTGAGTTGGGGGTGAGATGCGGGAAGGAGTCCCGTGTTGTAACCCCTCTGTAGTTTTGTTCCGAGCAGGACGGCCGAGGTACGACGAGTTCCACGGGTGATAAGGGGGATGAGATCTGTGAGCAGGCGGCTCCACCGTCCTCTTCCCCCTTATTACCCAAAGCGGCAGTTCACCCCACCACGCCCCTTCCTCGTTCACCGATGATACAGGAAAGGCGTGGGAGTCCCGACCGTACCCCGCGCGAGAGGACCACGGAGGAGCTCATCGCTTTTGGTGGGATTACGGATCCGGTGTCGGCTGGCAGGCGTGTCAGCAACCGGATCCGGAGACAGCCCGATGCGGATGACTTTCAGCTAGCACGTGCCAAGAGGGATGCCATGCTTCGTCAGGCCGAGACTACTGCAGGTACGTCTTTTGATATAAGTTGTTCAATTTTACACTTCTCTGAGAATGAGTTAGTTGATAAGGAAAACAACTTAGGCATTTCTTTGGGATCAAATGAAATCGAGGTCGTCAAATCCGTTAATGATCTTTTAGACATGGAAGCGGAGAGGGCTTCTGAGATCATTCGTAATCTAGCCTCTATCAAACCTATGAACGACAATGACATGAATAATTTAGGCATTAATGATCTTGCAAATATCTGTAATAATCTCTTGCCTAGTATCGAGACCAAAGATGAGGAGGAAGTTGAGAACACAGATACGGTAGAGCCTCTCCTGGCGGAGGAGGCAGTGTCCGACATTGATAATAATATTGTCCCGCAAGGGGTTGGGGAGAAGCCCAAACGACCCTGGAAGCGGAAATTTATCCTACTTCGGCGGTACGCAGAAGTGCTAGAGTTAAACTTAAGAAAAAAATTCCATGATGACTTATGAAAGGACTCTTTTGGAATAGCAGAGGTCTAGCAGACTTGGCTAAACAAAGATTCTTAGCAGAGACAACATTAGAGCATCACTTGGATTTTGTTGCACTCTTGGAAATGGGACGAGATAATTACACATCCCAATTCCTTCAATCCCTCTCTAGTGGTATCGATTTTGATTGGCACAATTTACCACCTAGAGGAAGATCCGACGGGATTTTACTAGGAGTACGGTGTGAGACGTTAGAGGTGCTTAATGTGGTGCACGGAGACTTTTCAGTTAAATTCAGGGTGAGATCAAAATTGGATGGATTCCGATGGTCACTAGTTGCGGTATATGGGGTAGCGCAACCTGAATTTAAACCTGATTTTCTTGCCGATTTAGTGCGGATTTGTGGAGATGAAAATCTGCCACTACTAGTCGGGGGGATTTTAATATCATCCGGAGAAGGGAAGAAAAGAATAATGACAATTTCGATGGACGTTGGTCTATGATGTTTAACATGATTATCGAGAGCCTCAATTTGAGCGAAATTGAGCTTACCGGTAGACAGTTCACATGGGCCAATTCGTTACTTGTTCCGACTTATGAAAAGCTGGACAGGATACTTGCTAGTGTGGAGTGGGAACAAAAGTATTCGTTGGTGTCGGTTCATGCGATGCAAAGAGCGATCTCGGATCATACACCACTCTTTTTAGATTCGGGAGAGGCTACCCATGTTGCAAACAAAAATTCTTTCCCCTTCGAACAAAGTTGGTTTGAGCGAGAAGGATTTATGGAGATGATTTCACGCGAATGGGCTAAGCCGGTTACGGGAAGGACACATGTCGACAGATGGCAAAATAAGATTAGACACCTACGACAGTTTCTGAGAGGATGGACCAAGAATGAAAGTGGGATTTATAAGCAGAAAAAGAATGCCTAACGCAACTCATTGAGGCACTCGATGTTAAGGCTGAAACCACTTCTTTCTGTGAACGAACATCGAACCAAGTCCGAGGCTGAGCAAGGCCTACGTGCTCTCCTCAGAGAGGAGGAACTCATATGGGATTTGCGCGCGAAAACGCTTAAGGTTGTAAAAGGGGACGACAACACACAATTTTTCCATATGGTTGCAAATGGTAAACATAGGAAGAAGAAAATCATACAGCTTGAATAGGACGAGGGAACAATAGTGGGACATGAAAATTTGAAAACGTATATATCCAACTATTATAAACATCTCTTTGGACCTCCCAATACTTCCACGGTGTCTCTTGATGATTCTGTGATTGTTGATATACCTCAATTACAGGCAGCGGAGAATGAAATTCTCTCTGCACCGGTTTCTGAAAAAGAAGTTCTTTTGGCCATAACTCAAATGAAGCCGAATAAAGCACCGGGACCAGATGGGTTTCCAGCTGAATTCTATAAGAAATGTTGGCATATCATTAAAGATGATCTTATGCCTATGTTTCATGACTTTTTTGATGGCCATTTGGAGTTGTTTCACCTAAACTTTGGTACGGTTACGTTATTACCAAAGAAGAATGAGGCAGTCCGGATAGAACAATTTCGACCCATTTGCCTGCTGAATGTGAGTTTTAAAATCTTCACAAAGGTTGGGACCAATAGATTGACACAAATTGCTCACTCAGTGGTTCAACCTAGTCAGACAGCATTCATGTCGGGACGACACATACTCGAGGGAGTAGTTGTCTTACATGAAACACTTCATGATATTCACTCGAAGAAACTAGATGGGGTTATACTAAAAGTAGATTTCGAGAAGGCTTATGATAAAGTAAAATGGCCTTTTCTTCAGCAGGCAATGCGCATGAAGGGTTTTAGTGAAACGTGGAGGCACCAAGTGGATACTCAAGTCCAGAAGGGTAGTGTCGGTATCAAGGTGAACGATGACATTGGTCATTATTTCCAGACGCATAAGGGGATTCCATGTCACCCCTTCTGTTCAATATCGTGGCAGATATGTTCGCCGTCATTATTGGCAGGGCCAAGCAACATGGTCAGGTAGAGGGTGTAGTTCCTCATCTGGTTGATGGAGGAGTGTCCATTCTACAATATGCTAATGACACTATTCTTTTCATGGAACATGACATGGCTAAGGCACGTAACATGAAACTTATCTTATGTCTCTTCGAGCAATTGTCTGGCTTAAAGATTAATTTGAATAAGAGTGAGGTGTTCTGTTTTGGGAAGGCCAAAGACGAGGAACATACCTACAGACAATTGTTTGGATGTGAATTAGGTGCTTTACCATTCAGTTATTTGTGTATTCCGATTCATCACCGTAAATTATCCAATAAAGAATGGAAATGTATTGAAGAACGAATTGAAAAAAAAACTCGGCTGCTGGAAGGGCAAGCTGATGTCATATGGAGGTCGATTAGTTCTGATCAACTCAGTACTAACTAGTATGCCAATGTTTTTACTTTCGTTCTTCGAAATTCCAAAAGGGGTCCGAAAGCGACTTGATTTCTTTAGATCTCGATTCTTTTTGCAGTCTGATGAGGCCAAGAGGAAATACCGTCTCGCGCGATGGGATATCCTTTGTCAACCTAAAGACCAAGGGGGTCTCGGTATTGAGAACTTGGAAATTAAGAATAAATGCCTTATGAGCAAATGGTTGTACAGGTTAGGGACAGAGCCGGAGGGCATGTGGTCTCAAATCCTGCGCAATAAGTATTTGCACACGAAAACGCTAGCCCAGACTATCATCAGACCAACTGACTCACCATTTTGGAAGGGACTTATGAAAACGAAGGATATGTTCTTTCGTAGGGTCAAATTCTTGGTTGGCAATGGGATGTCAACAAGATTTTGGGAGGATACATGGTTAGGAGAGACACCTTTGGCCTTACAATATCCTACCCTTTACAATATTGTGCAACGTAAGGAAGATTACGTAGGTATCGTCCTTCAAACTATTCCCTTGAATATCCAGTTCAGACGTACGTTAGTGGGTGCGAGATGGACAACCTGGATGCACTTGGTTCGGAGGTTGATTCAAGTTCGACTCTCCGATATGCCGGACTCTACACAATGGAAGTTAACTAAAAATGGGATATTTACGGTGAAATCCTTTTATACGGATTTGATTAATTCTGGCCCCTCTCAAGGTCACTTCATATATGGAAGGTTAAGGTTCCTTTGCGGATTAAAATTTTTATGTGGTTTGTCCACAAACAAGTACTACTCACAAAGGACACCTTACTTAAGAGGCGATGGGTAGGCAACTCGCGGTGTTGTTTTTGTGCTCAGGATGAGACAATACAACATTTATTCATTGAATGCCCACTTGTCAAGTTACTTTGAAGAACGATTCATATAGCTTTTAATATTAATCCCCCAGTAGATATTGCGTCTTTGTTCGGGACGTGGTTAGCTGGGGTTGGACAGATTACGGCAGCTCGTATTCGGATTGGAATATGTGCGCTACTATGGGCTATATGGAACTGCAGAAATGATATGATTTTTAACAGACAACACAACTTAACTTTTTTGCAGGTTATCTTCAGAGCTACAGCTTGGATCCGTACGTGGTCCTTACTCACTCCTATGGACTCCGGTGAGCCTTTGGTTACTGGGTGCAACCAATGGGAGATGGTGGCTCGGGCTATATTCAACCGGTTCGGATGGCGTTCGCATAACAGGATAGACGGCTAGAGAGCTTGTCCTTATTATCACCGTATCGGTTGTTGTTAGGCCATTCTATTTTTTCAGATCTATATGCTTCGATTTTGCTCCGTTTGCGAGTTGTAAGACTTTTTGAAGATACTTTCTGAATTTTTAATAAAAGGGCCGCATGCATCATTATGATGCAGAGGCCGGGGGTTTTACCTCCATTTCCAAAAAAAAACATGCAAAGGATGAATAAAAGAAAGAAGAGCTGGAGGCCCAGTATAAACAAATTTTTAGCACACTCAACAAGCTCGATTGGCTTTGCTTTGTCTTTACTAAGGCAGATTGGGTGAAGGATGTTGTAGGTGAATCAAAATAGCAAGATTCCTCCAAGGTACGATCTCTGCAACTAGATATAAGATGTTTTTGAATTTTGAACTTCAAACATGTCTTGTATTACCCCTGCCCTCAAAATTTGGTCGCAGCTTTAACACTAAAACGTGTCTAGATACATTCCTATGTAGACAAATGCAAGACAAGTAATTCAGGACGGAGGGAGTATTTTGTTATAGAGGGAGTATATACCAGCTAATCAGATGGCTACAAAGTGCCCATTCTACCTTGAAAAGCTTAGATTATGTGATCTGTGTAGGACATATATAGAATGGAGCTCTCTGGCAAGAACACTGTAATCGTTAATCTCTGCCTCCATTTTCAGTATCTTAATAATATGATTACTAGCGCTTGGTATGTGGCAGTGAGCATGGCATCTCTAGGCCAACTCCAAGTCCAACCTTCTTCTCCACATCCCGAGAGTCTGGCTTAGCTCTGCGCAGACGTCCATAGCTCCGACAACTCGGGGTGCTCGTTCCTGGCGTTCATGAGCAGGGTCATTGCGGAATCTAAAAAAGAAGTAGTAGGGTTATTACGGTGGTGGTGCACTGGTCCCCGGCGTGCGTTCGAGAAAGATTTCTCTAGTGGCGGGGGAATTCATGAAGGAGAAGCCACGGATCACGTGGAACACGGTGCTGCTAGAAAACAAGGGGACTTTGTCTGTGGCGGAATCTACTAGTGAAGGCAAAGAACAGAGCCAGCGTGCTTGGCTGCTTGGTGGGGACTGAGGGAGCTAGTTGGTTACAGTCAAGTAAGCTCCAGTACGAGTGAAGCACATTCAAGTCGTTGTAGTATAGTGGTAAGTATTCCCGCCTGTCACGCGGGTGACCCGGGTTCGATCCCCGGCAACGGCGTTACAACTTTTTTTGTCTGTTCGTTTCTTTTGTTACGTCCCACGGTGCTCTTCTTTTCCACGAACGTGAAGCGCCCGCGTTTCCCAAACGTCACGGACAATCTCTCAAAAAAAAAAAACGTCACGGACAACACCAAGACATCATCAACTCTTCCAGAGACACGCAACATGTGAATACTTGATCTGTTTTATTGGTTTCCATTTATGCAATGAAATGAAATCGGGGGCATGCCCCTCAATTCAAAAAAAAAACATGTGACTTTATTCAGGAAAGGGAAAACATTGTACAACTCGCACCGGAAATGAAGTCTTCTTTCGGTGAAAACCATCATTATGTAGGGGCTCTCTCTTTTATTTACTCTTTGATGATTGAAGCAAGTATAGGGGACATCAACGACTGCTCCCATGACCCACTCCTTGTTTGGATGAGTTAAACGGACAACTGCTGTGATGATCTACTTCTTGACTTCTTGTCTGCATGTGTTAAAGTGGAGCTGAAACATGGATACATTATTGACATGCACATGCGGATGTAGCCACCATCGAACCACCATCACTATATCGGCTGGAGTACCGGACTCTGATCAGAGCGCGCAACTAACCCAGCACAGCACCCACCTAAACGCAGGGGAGAAGGACAGGGCAGTTCAGCATTCCTGCAGGGGGGGGGGGGGACGAGCAAGGGAGGACCGATGGAGCGCGTCGGCGACGAGGTCGTGCTCAGCAGGGCCGAGATCACGGACGCCGCGGCGGCCACGTTCGCGGACTCCACCGTGATCCCCGACAGGTACGCCCGGCCGGACGAGGTCAGGGACGGGGTCGTGGTGGGCGACGACGAGAACTACGAGGTGCCGCTGGTAGACATGGCGAGGCTGCTCGACCCGGACTCCTCGGAGGCGGAGACGGCCAAGCTCGGCTCCGCGTGTCGAGACTGGGGCTTCTTCCAGGTCAGACATCGTCCCTTTTTCGAAGTTTAATTTGACGAAAATGCAAATATTTTGTTATGCTCCTAGCACTGAAATGACTGAATTTTTTCAAAGTTTTGGCACTGAAAGCGGGGGCCCTGTTGATCTGTCTACGGACTGTGTGTACCAAATTTACTAGAGTATTCTTCGTTTGCAGCTAACAAACCACGGAGTTGAGGAATCGGTTGCACAGGATATGAAAGATAGCACTACGCAGTTCTTCCGCCTGCCGCTGGAGAAGAAGAAAGCAGTGGCCGTCAAGGCCGGCAGGTTCGAAGGGTTCGGGCACCACTTCCTCGGAGCATCCCGCGGGAAGCTGGACTGGGCAGAGAGCCTGGTCCTCAAGACGCAACTACAGGAGCAGAGGAGCATGGAGTTCTGGCCGGCCGATCCGGCAGCATTTAGGTCCTCACTGGACAAGTACTCGCTCGAGATGTCCAGCCTCACGAGACGCCTCCTGGCGTTCATGGCGAGCGACCTCGGGGTGGAGCGGGAGGCGCTCGCCGGGGCATTCCGGGGAAAGAAGCAAACCGTGGCCCTGCACCACTACCCTCCGTGCCAGCACCCGGACAAGGTGCTGGGCATCACGCCGCACCACGACGGCCTCGGCCTGACGCTGCTGCTGCACGTGGACGACACCCCCGGCCTGCAGGTGAGGAGGGACGGCAGGTGGTTCCCGCTGGACCCGCTGCCGGGCGCCCTCGTCATCAACGTCGGCGACATGCTCCAGATCCTCACCAACGGCAGATACAAGAGCCCCGAGCACAGGGTGCTGGCGGACGCCGAGAGAGGCCGGGCGACCGCGGTGGTGTTCCAGGAGGCTTGCGTCGGCGGCATGGTGAGGCCGCTCCTGGGGCTCGGCGACGCGAGGTACAGAGCTATCGAGTATGCCGAGTATTTCAAGGGGAATTACACGGCACTGGCTGAAGGGACGAGGTTCGTGGATAGTCTCCAGATCAGTGTAACGCATGACGAGAAGGAAGTCTAAAGACGACGCCAGAAAGACAAGATATTGATTTTTGGTGTTGGGCATTGTGTTTTTTTTTCCTTTCAAAAATGATTCCGATATATCATCAAAGTTCACCGGTAGTATAAAGCACCCTAAACATAATAAAAATCACGTCAAGACTTCAAGACCATCGAACTACAACTACTGCCGCCAGAACGAGCCGTCGATGCGCCGTTGTCATCTCTCCTCTACTGGAGTCGACATGACTTTGTTGATGACAACTAGGAAGCCTTCATGCACATGCCCATAAGAACCAACGCCTGGAGCCGCGGTCATCGTCATGGAACCCTTAAAAAGATCTGAAACACCTGACACCAAATCTGTCATACGACGAAAAATCATAACCTTACCGCCCTGCCAAAACAACACACATATTACACAACCAATACAGACCGCCCACTGACCTGAAGAGCAACCATGCATCATCCACAACCAGCACACACAGTTGCCATCACCAACAGACCCAACGCCAAAAATCAATTTTATGCTTATTCTTTCATATATTATAAAAAAGTGCAATTTCGGTCTTGATAGTGTGTAAATTTTCTCATTATTTCCTTTAGAAAAATATATTTTCCTTCTTCTTAAAAGATAATATCAATATCATTAATTCATTCTTTTTTCATAAACTTAATTGTTTTCATTGTTTTAGTTTTTGTTTCATTTTCTTTCTTTTTAAAGGGTAATACCAAAACCACTAATTCATTCTTTCTTAGAAAACATCAGTATTTTGATTTCTTACTTTTTGTTTTATTTCCTTTCTTCTTTAAGGGTAACACCAATGCCACTTATTCATTCTTTTTAGAAAACTTCAATATTTTTATTTTGTTTTACGTTTTGTTTTATTTCCTTTTTTTCTCTAAGGGTAATGATGACCCCACAAGTATAGGGGATCTATCGTAGTCCTTTCGATAAGTAAGAGTGTCAAACCCAACGAGGAGGAGAAAGAAATGATAAGCAGTTTTCAGTAAGGTATTCTCTGCAAGCACTGAAATTATCGGTAGCAGATAATTTTGTGATAAGGTAATTTGTAACGAGTAGCAAGTAATAAAGGTTCTCTGTGGCGGCGGAGTTTCTTCCCCAAAACTTGCTTGTTATTTTTTCTCGGACGAAAGATCTCATATATCAAAAGATGGGCATCGGAGTGTTGGGGAACGTTGCAAAAAACAAAAAAATTCCTACGGTTTCACCAAGATCCATCTATGAGTTCATCTAGCACGAGTGATCGGATGCATCTACATACCTTTGTAGATCGCGAGCGGAAGCGTTCAAAGAACGGGGATGAGGGAGTCGTACTCGACTTGATCCAAATCACCGGAGATCCTAGCGCCGAACGGACGGCACCTCCGCGTTCAACACACATACGGTCAGCATGACGTCTCCTTCTTCTTGATCCAGCAAGGGGAAAGGAGAGGTTGAGGAAGATGGCTCCAGCAGCAGCACGACGGCGTGGTAGTGATGGAGCTGCAGTACTCCGGCAGGGCTTCGCCAAGCTCTATGGAGGAAGAGGAGGTGTTGGAGAGGGAGAGGGAGGCACCAAAGGCAAAGGTGAGAGGTCCTCCACCCCCCCCCCCACTATATATAGGGGGCCTAGGGGGGAGCCGGCCCTAGGAGATGCAATCTCCTAGGGGGGTTGCGGCCAAGGGGGCGCCCCCCCCATTTAGGGTTTCCCCCACCCTAGGCGCATGGGCCCTAGGGGAAGTGGTGCCCCAGCCCACTTTGGGCTGGATCCCTTCCCACTTCAGCCCATGGGGCCCTCCGGGATAGGTGGCCCCACCCGGTGGACCCCGGGACCCTTCCGATGGTCCCCGTACAATACTGGTTACCCCGAAACTTGTCCCGATGACCGAAATAGCACTTCCTATATATAATTCTTTACCTCCGGACCATTTCGGAACTCCTCATGATGTCCGGGATCTCATCCGGGACTCCGAACAACATTCAGGTGACTGCGTATACATATCCCTACAACCCTAGCGTCACCGAACCTTAAGTGTGTAGATCCTACGGGTTCGGGAGACATGTAGACATGACCGAGATTGCTCTCCAGTCAATAACCAATAGCGGGATCTGGATACCCATGTTGGCTCCCACATGCTCCTCGATGATCTCATCGGATGAACCACGATGTCGAGGATTCAAGCAACCCCGTATACAATTCCCTTTGTCAATCGGTATGTTACTTGCCCGAGATTCGATCGTCGGTATCCCAATACCTTGTTCAATCTCGTTACCGGCAAGTCACTTTACTCGTTCCGTAATGCATAATCCCATGACCAGACACTTGGACACTTTGAGCTCATAATGATGATGCATTACCGAGTGGGCCCAGTGATACCTCTCCGTCATACGGAGTGACAAATCCCAGTCTTGATCCGTGTCAACCCAACAGACACTTTCGGAGATACCCGTAGTATACCTTTATAGTCACCCAGTTACGTTGTGACGTTTGGTACACCCAAAGCACTCCTACGGTATCCGGGAGTTACACGATCTCATGGTCTAAGGAAAGGATACTTGACATTGGAAAAACTCTAGCAAACGAACTATACGATCTTATGCTATGTTTAGGATTGGGTCTTGTCCATCACATCATTCTCCTAATGATGTGATCTCGTTATCAATGACATCCAATGTCCATAGTCAGGAAACCATGACTATCTGTTGATCAACGAGCTAGTCAACTAGAGGCTTACTAGGGACATGTTGGTGTCTATTATTCACACATGTATTACGATTTCCGGATAACACAATTATAGCATGAATAAAGACAATTATCATGAACAAGGAAATATAATAATAATGCTTTTATTATTGCCTCTAGGGCATATTTCCAACAGTCTCCCACTTGCATTAGAGTCAATAATCTAGTTACATTGTGATGAATCGAACACCCATGGAATTCTGGTGTTGATCATGTTTTGCTTTAGGGAGAGGTTTAGTCAACGGATCTGCTACATTCAGGTCCGTATGTACTTTACAAATATCTATGTCTCCATCTTGAACATTTTCACGAATGGAGTTGAAGCGACGCTTGATGTGCCTGGTCTTCTTGTGAAACCTGGGCTCCTTGGCAAGTGCAATAGCTCCAGTGTTGTCACAGAAGATTTTGATTGGCCCCGACACATTGGGTATGACTCCTAGGTCGGTGATGAACTCCTTCACCCAAATTGCTTCATGCGCTGCCTCCGAGGCTGCCATGTACTCCGCTTCACATGTAGATCCCGCCACGACACTCTGCTTGCAACTGCACCAGCTTACTGCCCCACCATTCAAAATATACACGTATCCAGTTTGTGACTTAGAGTCATCCAGATCTGTGTCGAAGCTAGCGTTGACGTAACCCTTTATGACGAGCTCTTTGTCACCTCCGTAAACGAAAAACATTTCCTTAGTCCTTTTCAGGTACTTCAGGATATTCTTGACCGCTGTCCAGTGTTCCTTGTTGGGATTACTTTGGTACCTTCCTACCAAACTTACGGCAAGGTTTACATCAGGTCTGGTACACAACATGGCATACATAATAGAACCTATGACTGAGGCATAGGGGATGACACTCATCTCTTCTATATCTTCTGCCGTGGTCGGACATTGAGCTGAGCTCAATTTCACACCTTGTAACACAGGCAAGAACCCCTTCTTAGACTGATTCATATTGAATTTTTTCAATATCTTATCAAGGTATGTGCTTTGTGAAAGACCTATGAGGCGTCTTGATCTATCTCTATAGATCTTGATGCCTAATATATATGCAGCTTCTCCAAGGCCCTTCATTGAAAAACTCTTATTCAAGTAGGCCTTAATGCTGTTCAAGAGTTCTATATCATTTCCCATCAAAAGTATGTCATCTATATATAATATGAGAAATGCTACAGAGCTCCCACTCACTTTCTTGTAAACACAGGCTTCTCCATAAGTCTGCGTAAACCCAAACGCTTTGATCATCTCATCAAAGCGAATGTTCCAACTCCGAGATGCTTGCACCAGCCCATAAATCAAGCGTTGGAGCTTGCACACCTTGTCAACATTCTTAGGATCGACAAAACCTTTCGTCTGCATCATATACAATTCTTCCTTAAGGAAACCATTAAGGAATGCCGTTTTGACGTCCATTTGCCATATCTCATAATCATAGAATGCGGCAATTGCTAACATGATTCGGACGGACTTTAGCTTCGCTACCGGTGAGAAAGTCTCATCGTAGTCAACCCCTTGAACTTGTCGATAACCCTTAGCGACAAGCCGAGCTTTATAGATGGTCACATTACCATCCGCGTCTGTCTTCTTCTTAAAGATCCATTTATTTTCTATGGCTCGCCGCTCAACAGGCAAGTCAGTCAAAGTCCATACTTCGTTTTCATACGTGGATCCTATCTCGGATTTCATGGCTTCTAGCCATTTGTCGGAATCCGGGCCCGCCATCGCTTCTTCATAGTTCGAAGGTTCACCGTTGTCTAACAACATGATTTCCAAGACAGGGTTGCCGTACCACTCTGGTGCAGAATGTGTCCTTGTGGACCTACGAAGTTCAGTAGCAACTTGATCTGAAGTTTCATGATCATCATCATTAACTTCCTCTCTAGTCGGTGCAGGCACCTCAGGAACATTTCCTTGAGTTGCGCCATTTTCCGGTTCAAGAGGTAATACTTCATCAAGTTCTACTTTCCTCCCACTTACTTCTTTCGAGAGAAACTCTTTCTCTAGAAAGGATCCATTCTTGGCAACAAAGATCTTGCCTTTGGATCTGAGGTAGAAGGTATACCCAATAGTTTCTTTAGGGTATCCTATGAAGACGCATTTTTCCGACTTGGGTTCGAGCTTTTCAGGTTGAAGTTTCTTGACATAAGCATCGCATCCCCAAACTTTTAGAAACAACAACTTAGGTTTCTTCCCAAACCATAATTCATACGGTGTCGTCTCAACGGATTTCGACGGAGCCCTATTTAAAGTGAATGCGGCAGTCTCTAAAGCATAGCCCCAAAAAGATAGCGGTAAATCGGTAAGAGACATCATAGATCGCACCATATCTAATAGAGTGCGATTACAACGTTCGGACACACCATTACGCTGAGGTGTTCCAGGCGGCGTGAGTTGTGAAACTATTCCACATTTTCTTAAGTGTGTGCCAAATTCGTGACTCAAGTATTCTCCTCCACGATCTGATCGCAAAAACTTGATTTTTCTGTCACGTTGATTCTCAACCTCACTCTGAAATTCCTTGAACTTTTCAAAGGTTTCAGACTTGTGTTTCATTAAGTAGACATACCCATATCTGCTCAAGTCATTAGTGAGGGTGAGAACATAACGATAGCCACCGCGAGCCTCAACGCTCATCGGACCGCACACATCAGTATGTATGATTTCCAATAAGTTGGTTGCTCGCTCCATTGTTCCTGAGAACGGAGTCTTGGTCATTTTACCCATGAGGCATGGTTCGCACGTGTCAAATGATTCATAATCAAGAGACTCTAAAAGTCCATATGCATGGAGCTTCTTCATGCGTTTGACACCTATGTGACCAAGGCAGCAGTGCCACAAGTATGTGGGACTATCATTAGCAACCTTACATCTTTTGGTATTCACACTATGAACATGTGTAGCATTACGCTCGAGATTCACTAAGAATAAACCATTCACCATCGGAGCATGACCATAAAACATATCTCTCATATAAATAGAACAACCATTATTCTAGGATTTAAATGAGTAGCCATCTCGAATTAAACGAGATCCCGATACAATGTTCATGCTCAAAGCTGGCACTAAATAACAATTATTGAGGTTTAAAACTAATCCCGTAGGTAAATGTAGAGGTAGCGTGCCGACGGCGATCACATCGACCTTGGAACCATTCCCGACGCGCATCGTCACCTCGTCCTTCGCCAGTCTCCGCTTATTCCGCAGCTCCTGCTTTGAGTTACAAATGTGAGCAACTGCACTGGTATCAAATACCCAGGAGCTACTACGAGTACTGGTAAGGTACACATCAATTACATGTATATCACATATACCTTTTGTTTTGCCGGCCTTCTTGTCCGCTAAGTATTTGGGGCAGTTCCGCTTCCAGTGACCACTTCCCTTGCAATAAAAGCACTCAGTCTCGGGCTTGGGTCCATTCTTTGGCTTCTTCCCGGTAGCTTGCTTACCGGGCGCGGCAACTCCCTTGCCGTCCTTTTTAAAGTTCTTCTTACCCTTGCCTTTCTTGAACTTAGTGGTTTTATTCACCATCAACACTTGATGTTCCTTTTTGACTTCTACCTCTGCTGATTTCAGCATTGCAAATAATTCGGGAATGGTCTTTTCCATCCCCTGCATATTGAAGTTCATCACAAATATCTTGTAGCTTGGTGGAAGCGACTCAAGGATTCTGTCAATGACTGCGTCATCCGGGAGATTAACTCCCAGCTGAGTCAAGCGGTTATGTAACCCAGACATTGTGAGTATGTGCTCACTGAAAGAACTATTTTCCTCCATCTTATAGCTGAAAAACTTGTCGGAGACTTCATATCTCTCGACTCGGGCATGAGCTTGGAAAACCATTTTCAGCTCTTCGAACATCTCATATGCTCCGTGTCTCTCAAAACATTTTTGGAGCCCCAGTTCTAAGCTGTAAAGCATGCCGCACTGAACGAGGGAGTAATCATCAACACGTGTCTGCCAAGCGTTCATAACGTCTTGGTTCTGTGGGACGGGTGCGTCACCTAGCGGTGCTTGTAGGACATAATCTTTCTTGGCAGCTATGAGGATGATCCTCAGGTTCCAGACCCAGTCCGTATAGTTGCTGCCATCGTCTTTCAGCTTGGTTTTCTCTAGGAACGCGTTGATGTTGAGGACAACGTTGGCCATTTGATCTACAAGACATATTGTAAAGATTTTAGACTAAGTTCATGATAATTAAGTTCATCTAATCAAATTATTCAATGAACTCCCACTCAGATAGACATCCCTCCAGTCATCTAAGTATAACATGATCCGAGTTAACTAGGCCGTGTCCGATCATCACGTGAGACGAACTAGTCAATGTCGGTGAACATCTTCATGTTGATCGTATCTTCTATACGACTCATGCTTGACCTTTCGGTCTTCTGTGTTCCGAGGCCATGTCTGCACATGCTAGGCTCGTCAAGTCAACCTAAGTATTTGCATGTGTAAATCTGTCTTACACCCGTTGTATGTGAACGTTGGAATCTATCACACCCGATCATCACGTGGTGCTTCGAAACAACGAACTGTCGCAACGGTGCACAGTTAGGGGGAACACTTTCTTGAAATTATTATGAGGGATCATCTTATTTACTACCGTCGTTCTAAGTAAACAAGATGTACAAAACATGATAAACATCACATGCAATCAAATAATAATAGTGACATGATATGGCCAATATCACATAGCTCCTTTGATCTCCATCTTGGGGCTCCATGATCATCTTGTCACCGGCATGACACCATGATCTCCATCATCATGTCTCCATGAAGTTGCTCGCCAACTATTACTTCTACTACTATGGCTAACACATTTTGCAATAAAGTAAAGTAATTTACATGGCGTTTCTCAATGACACGCAGGTCATACAAAAATAAAGACAACTCCTATGGCTCCTGTCGGTTGTCATACTCATCGACATGCAAGTCGTGATTCCTATTACAAGAACATGATTTCATACATCACATATATATCATTCATCACAACTTTGGCCATATCACATCACAGAAAACTTGCTGCAAAAACAAGTTAGACGTCCTCTAATTGTTGTTGCAAGTTTTACGTGGCTGCAATAGGGTTCTAGCAAGAACGTTTTCTTACCTACGTGAAAGCCACAACATGATTTGTCAACTTCTATTTACCCTTCATAAGGACCCTTTTCATCGAATCCGCTCCAACTAAAGTGGGAGAGACAGACACCCGCCAGCCACCTTATGCAACTAGTGCATTTTGTCGGTGGAACCGGTCTCACGTAAGCGTACGTGTAAGGTTGGTCCGGGCCGCTTCATCCCACAATACCGCTGAAGCAGTAACGGCAAGAAAGTTGACAACATCTACGCCCACAACAAATTGTGTTCTACTCGTGCAAAGAGAACTACGCATAAACCTGGCTCATGATGCCACTGTTGGGGAACGTTGTAGAAAACAAAAAATTTCCTACGGTTTCACCAAGATCCATCTATGAGTTCATCTAGCAACGAGTTATCGGATGCATCTACATACCTTTGTAGATCGCGAGCGGAAGCGTTCAAAGAACGGGATGAGGGAGTCGTACTCGATGTGATCCAAATCACCGGAGATCCTAGCGCCGAACGGACGGCACCTCCGTGTTCAACACACGTATGGTCAGCGTGACGTCTCCTTCTTCTTGATCCAGCAAGGGGAAAGGAGAGGTTGAGGAAGATGGCTCCAGCAGCAGCACGACGGCGTGGTGGTGATGGAGCTGTAGTACTCCGGCAGGGCTTCGCCAAGCTCTATGGACGAGGAGGAGGTGTTGGAGAGGGAGAGGGAGGCACCAAAGGCAAAGGTGAGAGGTCCTCCACCCCCCCACTATATATAGGGGGCCTAGGGGGGTGGCGGCCCTAGGAGATGCAATCTCCTAGGGGCGGCGGCCAAGGGGTGGGGGCTTGCCCCCCAAGCAAGGGGGCGCCCCCCCCCCCCCCCCTTTAGGGTTTCCCCCACCCTAGGCGCATGGGCCCTAGGGGAAGTGGCACCCCAGCCCACTTTGGGCTGGATCCCTTCCCACTTCAGCCCATGGGGCCCTCCGGGATAGGTGGCCCCACCCGGTGGACCCCCGGGACCCTTTCGGTGGTCCCGGTACAATACCGGTGACCCCGAAACTTGTCCCGATGGCCGAAATAGCACTTCCTATATATAATTCTTTATCTCCGGACCATTCCGGAACTCCTCATGACGTCCGAGATCTCATCCGGGACTCCGAACAACATTCGGGTTACTGCATATACATATCCCTACAACCCTAGCGTCCCCGAACCTTAAGTGTGTAGACCCTACGGGTTCGGGAGACATGTAGACATGGCCGAGATTGCTCTCCGGTCAATAACCAACAGCAGGATCTGGATACCCATGTTGGCTCCCACATGCTCCTCGATGATCTCATCGGATGAACCAGGATGTCGAGGATTCAAGCAACCCCGTATACAATTCCCTTTGTTAATCGGTATGTTACTTGCCCGAGATTCGATCATCGGTATCCCAATACCTTGTTCAATCTCGTTACCGGCAAGTCACTTTACTCGTACCGTAATGCATGATCCCGTGACCAGACACTTGGTCACTTTGAGCTCATAATGATGATGCATTACCGAGTGGGCCCAGTGATACCTCTCCGTCATACGGAGTGACAAATCCCAGTCTTGATCCGTGTCAACCCAACAGACACTTTCGGAGATACCTGTAGTATACCTTTATAGTCACCCAGTTACGTTGTGACGTTTGGTACACCCAAAGCACTCCTACGGTATCCGGGAGTTACACGATCTCATGGTCTAAGGAAAGGATACTTGACATTGGAAAAACTCTAGCAAACGAACTATACGATCTTATGCTATGTTTAGGATTGGGTCTTGTCCATCACATCATTCTCCTAATGATGTGATCTCGTTATCAATGACATCCAATGTCCATAGTCAGGAAACCATGACTATCTGTTGATCAACGAGCTAGTCAACTAGAGGCTTACTAGGGACATGTTGGTGTCTATTATTCACACATGTATTACGATTTCCGGATAACACAATTATAGCATGAATAAAGACAATTATCATGAACAAGGAAATATAATAATAATGCTTTTATTATTGCCTCTAGGGCATATTTCCAACACGGAGGGCCACCAGGGATCCCACGAGGCAGGGGGGCGCGCGCCCTCACCCTCGTGGCTAGGGTGTGGGGCCCCTCTGGTGCTTTCTCTACTCATTATTTTTTATTAATTCCAAAGATGGCTCCCGTGAAGTTTCGGGACTTTTGGAGCTGTGCAAAATAGGTCTCTAATATTTGCTCATTTTTCAGCCCAGAATCCGAGCTGCCGGCATTCTCCCTCTTCATGTAAACCTTATAAAATAAGAGAGAATAGGTATAAGTATTGTGACATAATGTGTAATAACAGCCCATAATGCAATAAATATCGATATAAAAGCATGATGCAACATGGATGTATCAACTCCCCCAAGCTTAGACCTCGCTTGTCCTCAAGCGAAAGCCGAAATTGAAAAATATGTCCACACGTTTAGAGATAGAGGTGTCGATAAAAATAAAATACGGACATGAGGGCATCATGATCATTCTTAGAACAGCAACATATATTTATATTGTCATATGATCTCTTATGCTAAAGTAATAATTCAATCACAATTTCAAGTATGAATCATGAACTTCATTGAGAATCAACAAACTCTAATCTCAGTCATTGAGGCAATTGCAATTTATCATAACATAGGAAAGAGTCAATATAAGAGCTTTTCAGCAAGTCCACATACTCAACCATCTTTTAGTCTTTCATAATTGCTAACACTCACGCGATATTTATGGTTATGAAGTTTTAATCGGACACAGAGAAAGAAAGGGGCTTATAGTTTTGCCTCCCAACGTTTTACCTCAAGGGTAATGTCAACAATAATAGTTCATGAAAACTCGCATCCAATTAGCTATATATATCAGGATCTTTCCAACACATTGTGCTTGCCAAAGGATAACATATAAAAAGGAAAGGTGAATATCACCATGACTCTTTTCATGAAGTATAAGACAAGAATAAAAGATAGGCCCTTCGCAGAGGGAAACAGAGGTTGTCATGCACTTTTATGGTTGGAAGCACGAAATCTTAATGCAAAAGAACGTCACTTTATATTGCCACTTGTGATGTGGACCTTTATTATGCAGTCCGTCGCTTTTATTTCTTCCACATCACAAGATCGTATAAAGCTTATTTTCTCCACATTAATAAGTCATACATACTTAAAGAGCAATTTTTATTGCTTGCACCGATGAGAATTTACTTGATGGATCTTACTCAATCCATAGGTAGGTATGGTGGACTCTCATGGCAAAACCGGGTTTAGGGATATTTGGAAGCACAAGTAGTATTTCTACTTGGTGCAAAGAAATTGGCTAGCAAGAGAGGGAAAGGCAAGCTCAACATGTTGGATGATCCATGCCAATATAATTTATCTCAGATGCAAGAGAACATAACCCATTACATTGTCTTCCTTGTCCAACGTCAACTCTTTAGCATGTCATACTTTAATGAGTGCTCACAATCATAAAGGATGTCCAAGATAGTATATTTATATGTGAACCTTTCTTTATTTATTACTTCCTATTAATTGCAACAATGACCAAAACTATGTTTGTCAATTCTCAACAACTTTTATTCATCATACTCTTTATATGTGAGCTCATTACTCTCCATAAGATCCATATGATCTCTTTATTTCTTCTCTTTTACTTTATTCCCTCAAGATCATAGCAAAATAATCAAGCCCTTGACTCAACACTAATCTTTATTATATATAGCTCACGGACTCGATTACATAATAAGATCATAAAGAAAAACTCACAACTAGATCATACTAAAACTTTATTCTACTAGATCAAGATATTATCAAAAGGATCGAACTAAGAAAAACGGTAAAGATAAAAGTGATGGTGATACGATACCGGGGCACTCCCCCAAGCTTGGCAGTTGCCAAGGGGAGTGCCCATACCCATGTGATTATATTTTCTTCCTCGGAGGTGGTGATGAAGGAGTTGTTGATGATGTAGGCTTGTCGTCCATCTTCCAAGGCATAGGCTCACCATCATAGAAGGATGATCGAGTCTTCGGGATCCTCAAATCTGCAGCCAAACTCATCCTCTTGAATCTATATTCATACTCACAGTTTGGTTTTGCAGGTCATAGATCTGGGCTTGAAGGCGCTAGATTTTCTCATGAAGCTTGAAGATGGCCTCCCCAATGTCCTTGGCATCCAGCTTGTGGTTGTCGGTGAACTCCGTGATCATTATGTGATTGGAGTCGAGTCCACGCTCTACCATCTCCTAACACCTGAAAACTTGCTCCTCCATTGCCTCGAGCCTTGTCTCCACGCTTCCGGTCCTCCTTGGTCCCTCCTAGGGCTGGAATTCGAGCCGAGTCGAGCCAGCTCGGCTCGACTCACTAGAGCTCGTTTCATTAACGAGCTAGCTCAACTCGACTCGTTATTATTAACGAGCTCAAATCCAAGATTGGCCCGACTCGTATAACTCGCGAGCTGGCTCGTTTAGCTTGTTAAGCTCGTTAAAGATATGAACATAAAACCCTCAAACATTATAAAAATTATATGTATATACTAAACATATATATCACTAAACAATAGTAATTTTCTTGTAACGCATGAGTCTCCTAGGCGGTTGGGCCTTCAACGGCTAGGCCTTGTGTTGTGCGCTTGGGACATAGGGTGCTGAGTGGCTGATTTTTTTTATATTGGGAGTGGCTGATCTTTTGTACCGAGCCTAACGAGTTACATGAGTACTCGTGAGATTGGCTCGTTTAACTTGGTCTACAAACGATCTTAAATTAAAGCTCGACTCGACTCGTTATTCTTCGAGTTCGAGTCGATTCGAGCCGAGTCATGAGCTACTCATTTAGCTCATGAGCTTCGAGCTTTTTTTCCAGCCCTAGTCCCTCCCCATCACAGATGTGCAGCAAACCCTCACGCATCTCAGTGGTTTGAGGGTGTTGCAGCACCTCCGCAAGGTAGGGGTTGATGACCTTCTCGAAGAACTTGTCCTTGGGGGCACTTGAAGAAGCCATGGCGATCTAGATCTGTCAGAAAAACAGTTCGAAACAAAGACAGAGGATTTTTGCGTGATACGGTGGTCAAAACCTTCGGGAGATTATATAATGAATTTTTACCGACCAATAGAAGTATCGTGCAAGAAAACGGAGTCCGGAGAGCACAAGAGGTGCCCACGAGGCAGGGGCGCGCCCAGGGGGTAGGGCGCGCCCTCCACCCTCGTGGAAGCCTCGTGTACTTTCCGGTCTGCTTCTTATTTTCCTATTCTTTTATATATTCCAAAACGGAGAAAAAATGCCATTAGAACTGTTTTGGAGTCGGTTTACTTATCGTACAACATACCCTATACCTTTTCGGAGTCGTTCTGGAAAGTGTCCCTTATGTATTCCTCCGGGGTTACGGTTTCAATAATATTAGTTTCAACATTTATGGGATTACCTGAGATATAATGTTTGATTCTTTGACCGTTCACCACCTTCGTATTTGTGCCTTCGAAGTTGTTGATTTTTATGGCGCTGGAACGATAGACCTCCTCAATAACGTAAGGATCTTCCCATTTAGAGAGAAGTTTGCCTGCAAAAAATCTTAAACGAGAGTTGTATAGCAATACATAATCACCTACATTGAACTCACGCTTTTGTATCCTTTTGCCATGCCATCTTTTAACTTTTTCTTTAAACAACCTGGCATTTTCATAGGCATGGGTTCTCCATTCATCAAGTGAGCTAATGTCAAATAACCTCTTCTCACCGGCAAGTTTGAAGTCATAATTGATCTCTTTAATAGCCCAATATGCCTTATGTTCTAATTCAAGAGGTAAGTGACATGATTTACCATAAACCATTTTATACGGGGACATACCCATAGGATTTTTATATGCAGTTCTATATGTCCATAATGCATCATCAAGTTTCTTTGACCAATTCTTTCTAGATCTATTAACAGTCTTTTGCAAAATTAATTTGAGCTCTCTGTTACTCAATTCTACTTGACCACTAGACTATGGATGATATGGAGATGCAATTCTATGATTAACATCATACTTAGCAAGCATTTTACGAAAGGCACCATGAATAAAATGTGAACCACCATCAGTCATTAAGCATCTAGGGACTCTAAACCTCGGAAAAATAACTTCTTTAAGCATTTTAATAGAAGTGTTATGATCAGCACTACTAGTTGGCATAGCTTCTACCCACTTAGTAACGTAATCAACAGCAACTAAAATATGTGTATACCCATTAGAGGAAGGAAAAGGTCCCATATAATCAAAGCCCCAAACATCAAATGGTTCAATAACAAGTGAATAATTCATAGGCATTTCTTGACATCTACTAATATTACCAATTCTTTGGCATTCATCACAAGATAAGACAAACTTATGGGCATCCTTGAAGAGAGTAGGCCAATAAAAACCGGATTGCAATACCTTATGTGCAGTTCTATCTCCAGCATGGTGTCCTCCATAAGCTTTGGAGTGACACTTGCGTAGTGTTCCTGTTCATGCTCAGGTACACAACGTCTAATAACACCATATACTCCTTTATAAAGATGTGGGTCATCCCAGAAGTAATGTCTTAAATCATAGAAGAACTTTTTCTTTTGCTGGTATGTGAAACTAGGTGGTATAAATTTAGCAACAATGTAATTAGAATAATCAACATACCATGGAGCAGTATGAGAAGCATTTATGACGTTTAATTGTTCATCAGGAAAGTTATCATCAAT
Organism: Triticum monococcum; assembly: GCA_034509565.1. NCBI lineage: Eukaryota > Viridiplantae > Streptophyta > Magnoliopsida > Poales > Poaceae > Triticum > Triticum monococcum. The sequence goes on along the minus strand of CM067841.1, from coordinate 570,762,140 downwards.
AGGTAGTGGGTCATCAAGAACATTTTCTAACCTAGACAAGTTGTCTACAATAGGGTTCTCAGCTCCCCTTCTATCAATAATATGCAAATGAAATTCTTGTAGCAGGAGAACCCATCTAATAAGTCTAGGTTTAGCATCTTTCTTTTCCATAAGATATTTAATAGCAGCATGATCAGTGTGAATAGTTACTTTAGAATCAACAATGTAAGGCCTAAACTTATCACAAGCAAATACAACTGCTAAAAATTCCTTTTCAGTAGTAGCATAATTTCTCTGGGCATTGTCTAGAGTTTTACTAGCATATTGAATAACATTTAATTTTTTATCAACTCTTTGTCCTAGAACAGCACCTACAGCATAGTCACTAGTATCACACATGATTTCAAAGGGTAAATTCCAATCAGGTGGCTGAACAATAGGTGCAAAAATCAAAGCTTTCTTAAGTATTTCAAATGCTTCTACACAATCATCATCAAAGATAAAAGGAATATCTTTTTGTAATAGGTTAGTGAGAGGCTGGGAAATTTTTGAGAAGTCCTTAATGAACCTCCTATAAAAACCGGCATGACCAAGGAAACTTCTTATACCTTTAATGTCCTTGGGACATGGCATCTTTTCAATAGCATCAACCTTAGCTTTGTCAACTTCAATACCTCTTTCAGAAATTTTATGCCCCAAGACAATACCTTCATTAACCATAAAGTGGCACTTCTCCCAATTCAAAACAAGGTTAGTTTCTTCACATCTCCGCAAAACTCGATCAAGGTTGCTCAAACAATCATCAAAAGAGGATCCATAAATAGAGAAATCATCCATGAAAACTTCACAAATCTTTTCACAAAAGTCAAAGAATATAGCCATCATGCATATTTGAAAGGTAGCAGGTGCAGTACATAAACCAAAAGGCATACGTCTATAAGCAAAGGTATCGAAAGGGCAAGTAAAAATAGTCTTTTCTTGATCATCAGCTGACACGGGTATTTGAGAGAAACCAGAGTAACCATCTAGAAAGCAAAAATGTGTATGTTTGGATAGTCTTTCTAGCATTTGATCAATAAAAGGCAAAGGGTAATGATCTTTTTTAGTAGCTTTATCTAATTTGCTGTCGGGGGTTGCTGATCCCACGTACACCTATGGGGATCGGCGGACCGAGCCCCTTTCCGTTCGGCAGGGGGCGGTGGATGCACAAAGAGCAGATCGCGGCGAACGCATGAGCGAGACGATCGATTTACCCAGGTTCGGGCCGCACGGATGCGTAAAACCCTACTCCTGCTTTGGTGGTTGTATTGAGTTCTTGCTCGGGAGCGACGAGTGCTACAGTACACTCAAGCAGCTGGCGAGACCGAGCGTGAGAATGGCTGTCCTCCCCCCTCTCTGTTGCGCAAGGGCCTCCTTTTATATGTCTAAGGGGTCACCGACAGGTGGCAACAGAGGTGGGGGTAAAAATGTAAAAGAGGTGGTAGTTGGCTCCACCGCCTACAACAGACGTATCATACCTAACCCTGACGGCAGGGGACAAGGGCATTAAATGCCTGTCTGTGTCACCTTGACGGCACAGAGAGGGACCGCTAGGAACGCCACCGCATGCCCCCGGCTGCACAGCCTCCCGCCACGTACGCTAGGAGCGGTCCCAGAGCGACACGTTGGTGGGTGAACTGGAGCGCGGGCTGCGGGTAGTAGCTTGCCACGGCAAGCGTCTTGCCGCGGATGTTGCCTTGTCGCGTCCGGGAGCTTGTCGTTCACCGGGTCTTGTCGGGACGCGCAGTGCGCCGCAGCGAGCTTCTTGAGATGCTTTGGTTGGTCTTCCCGGCAAGCTCCTCTTGCCGGGGTCTCGTCTCCTTCCCGGCAAGCTTCTCTTGCTGGGGTCTTGTCTCCTTCCCGGCAAGCTCCTCTTGCCGGGGCCTTGTTTCCCTCCCGGCAAGCTCCTCTTGCCGGGGCCTTGTTTTGCTCTTGGATACTTTGTTCTTGAATGGCCCCAAAGGGACCACAGAGGGTCTTGGCGGTCGCCCGGCAAGCCTTGCCGCGGGTCGCTGCGACTGCCCGTGCACAAGTTCGGGATACTAAGGTACCCCTACTTTAGTACACCGACAGGAGCCCCCGGGCCTGGGCCATACACGGTGCCGAGCGCTGTTGGGCCAGGCCCAAAACAGTGCACGGGCACGCGCGGCCTAGGTCACGCCATAACTCACTCCGCATCCACCGCGCCCTCCCCGCACGGCACGCGTCAAACGCGGCATCGTGGGAGAGATCGTGGGCGGTTTTCGAGGTGCCCACTCCCCACGATCACGGGGTGGGGAGAGGCCGCCCCATTCGTCGCCTCGGTTCTGCATGCCTGCCACACGGCTCCCATGCACTTGGGGTCGCGGACGGCGGAGGCGGGAAACGGAGCCATCGTGGGTCGGGGCAGCGGGTCGGCCCCCAGCTCCCTGCCTTCCCGCGTCTTGATTCGCTGAGCGGGGCGACCGAGCCCCCACCTCGCTCCTTTATAAAGAGCGGGAGGGGAGGACGGAAGCCCGCATTCTCTCATCTTCTCCTTCCTTCCGCTCCTGCTCCCCTTTCTCTCATTCGCCATGGAGAAAGGGAACCCTGGTCCTTCGTCAGTGGCGGCGAGGGCCGCTGCCAGGCAGCGCATCCCTCCCTCTCCCGCACCCGTGGTGGCGGAGCCAGCCATAAGGGGAAGAGGGAGGGGGCGAGGTCGTGGACGCGGTCGAGGACGAGGCCGCGGCGCTCGGGGAAGAGGTGGACGGGGCGGCGCGTCGGCCTCGCCTCCGCCAGCGGCTCCTCTTCCCATGGGGGTCCATGTTGGAGACGACCCCCGCGGGTTCTTCGTCAGGCTGCGCCAGGCGCCGCGTCATCGACTCCGACTCCCAGCCCCGTTTGCGGGCGCGATGGAGTTAGATCCGCCCGAGACGCTGAGGCTGCACATGAGGGGCTGTGGGATCAGCGGCACGCGAGTCCGCGTTGAAGTCCCAGCCCCCGGTGTGATGTATCTTGGTCGAGGGTGGAAGACGTTCGCCCGTATCCACAGCTTGACGGAGGGGCTCACCCTCCTTTTCAAGTTGGTGGAGGGCGATCTCCTCTCCGTCAAGGTCTTCGGGTGCTTCGGCACTCGAGCGAAGTGCTGCGTGGACAGCTCCTCCGATAGCGAAGGCCCCTCCTCGAGCGAGAGTGACGAGGAGGGGAGCGACAGCGACAACGAGGGTAGCGGGCGGCAGGATGACGGGTCCGACTAGGTGTCGGACGCCGCTCTGTGCGGCACCGGCGACCCCATCATCCGTGTCGCCGGCTCCTTGAACTCCCCGGGGTCGTCTCCTTGGGCGGCTAGCGTAGGGAGGCTGCGGAAGAGGAAGAGGGCCGGCGGCAAGGCCGTCAAGCCGGAGTACGAGGGCGTGGTGCCCTCGACAGCGTGCTGACGTCCTGCCGCCTCGTCTTCGAGCCCCACTTCCGGCGCCGCCATCACCGTCCAGCCTTGACGGCCCCCGGGATCTTCTCTTGGTGTCTTCTGGCACCCGTAGCTCGCCTAGGCGCCCCTTTTGCCCTTCTCGCCTCCTTGACCTACCTCCTGAAGAGAGGGACAAGAAAGGGATTACGGGCATCTTATCTTTTTAATTTGTAAGCCTTTGGGCCTTAGTTGCATTTAAAACTTGTAATCCTCTCTTTCATGTCTTCCATCCTCTATGGACTGTACCTGCGTGGAATGTTTTTTAATGAAAAGGGGATGTTTGCTGGGTTATTTGTCTCGCGGGTAGAACCCACGTCAAGGAGCAGTTCCTTGGTATCTTTCAGATAGACACTCCTTCCCCGGCAACAGGCCCAGCCATCTTCCCACGTCGCTCGACCTTTCTCACGCTTTTGACGGAGGCAGGGACGAGGCGGGTGCGGCCCTTCGTTTCATCCCTTTGCTGCCGCGACTACGACCAAAACTTGGCCCCAGGAACGAGCCCCAGGGCCTAGAGCTAAGGGAGCACGGTAGTTTTCGGGAAGAGACGAGGTTTCGTATTCCCCAGTCCATAAGAGAATGCATGAAGAGGGATGAAAGACTTATCTGAGATTGCAGCCCCCGGCAACTCTGGCTTGCCGTGGGCGAACCTTGGTACTTGCAGCCCCCGACAACACTGGCTTGCCGGGGCCTAGATGCCGGCACGTCCTTCTTCTCCTTTTCGTCCTCAAGCGGTCTGGCAAGGATGTGTGAGCCCTGCGAACCAAAGGAAACGAAAGAAAGGCAAAGGGACGCACACTCGACCTCTAAGTTAGGGGTTAGCCGCTGTTAAGCACTATCAACCCTAACCGAGGACCAGACTCGACCTAGCATGCATGCTATAACTCTAGGCGCCAGCGCTTCATTTACTTGTGCTCAGGGTCTGCTCCTAACTTTGTACAAAGGATTACATGCAACAGCGGCAAGACTTGTACAAAAGGGTGGTTGCCGGACAGGGTCCGACAACCGCGCCTTACGGGTAAAACTTACGAAGATGCTCGATGTTCCAGGAGTTGCTCACTGGTACGCCATCTTCGGTCTCCAGGCGGACAGCGCCAGGCCTGGTGACTCGTTTCACCCGGTAAGGGCCTTCCCACTTCGGCGTCAACTTGTTGGAATTCTTGGCGGACTGAACGCGCCGAAGAACAAGGTCGCCTTCCTCGAGGCTTCTGGCTTTAACTTTGCGGCTATGATAGCGGCGCAAAGCTTGCTGGTAGCGAGTGGCTTGCACAGCAACCTGAAGACGATCTTCCTCAAGGAGCAGCGCGTCATCTTGCCGCAGCCGCTCTTGCTCAAGCTCATCATAAGCGAGCACTCGAGGTGACCCGTATACGAGTTCCGTGGGGATAACTGCCTCCGCTCCATAGACTAGAGCGAAGGATGTCTGTCTAGTGGCTCGATTTGGCGTCGTCCTGATCGACCAAAGAACCACCGGCAGCTCCTCGATCCAGTTGCGTCCGCACTTGTGCAGCCTGTCGAAAGTTCTGGTCTTGAGCCCGCGCAGCACTTCAGCATTTTCCCTCTCCGCTTGACCGTTGCTTCTCGGGTGAGCAACAGAAGCGAAGCAGACCTTGGCGCCAAGATCTTGGACGTACTGCATGAAGGTGCAGCTCGTAAATTGTGTACCGTTGTCGGTGATTATCCTGTGAGGGATCCTGAAACGGCAAACAATTGACCTGAAGAACTTGACCGCGGACTGCGCCGTCACCTTCCTCACTGGTTCCACTTCCGGCCACTTTGTGAACTTGTCGATTACAACGTACAAGTACTCAAAGCCCCCGACTGCTCAGGGGAAGGGGCCGAGGATGTCGAGCCCCCAGACCGAAAATGGCCAGGATAAAGGGATCGTCTGGAGAGCTTGAGCTGGCTGGTGTATCTGCTTGGAATGGAACTGGCACGCTTCACACTTGGTTACTTGTGCAGTTGCATCCTGGAGGGCTGTCGGCCAGAAGAAGCCTTGTCGGAATGCTTTTCCGACAAGTGCTCTCGCGCCAATGTGGTGACCACATATGCCTCCATGTATCTCTGCCAACAGCTTCTGTCCATCTTCCCGAGGAATACACTTCAATTTCACACCGTTGAGTCTTCTTCTGCACAGTGTGTTGTCGACAAACTGGTACATACTAGACTGCCGGGCTACTCTTTCCGCTTCTTCTGGTTCCTCGGGAAGCTCTCCTGTCTGAAGAAAACGGACAATCTGCTACGCCCATGTTGGAGCCTGTGGCTCGACAACAAGGACTAAAGGCACATCTGCTGCTGCGGGAACGTCCGCTTCTACGGCAAGAGCCCGTGGCTCTGCCGGAGCTTGACGTTCCCCGGCAAGTTTGCCGGAGCAAAACTTTTCGGGAGAATCTGCTTCAACGGAACAAACCCTGGGGCTTGCCGGAGCAGACTGCTCCTCAGCATTCTTGGCGTCGATCTTGGGGACCTTCTTGGCGGCGGCTTCGGGAAGCTCTGCCGGAAGATAGTCACCAGAAATCAACTTCCTCTTCTTGCTCTGTCCAGTTGATGGTGTTACGGATGGCTGAGTCAGCTTGAGCCCAAAGATCCCTGGCTCCACAGGTAACTTAAGTGCTGCGCACTTTGACAGGCCATCGGCAATGTCGTTCTCAGCTCTTGGAACATGTTCCATTTGCAGGCCGTCAAAGCGCTCTTCTAGCTTCCTCACTTCATCAACGTAAGCTTCCATCAATGGACTCTGGTAAACCTTGTTCACTTGACGGACGACAAGCTGCGAGTCACCCCTGACAATAAGCTTCTTAATCCCAAGTTCTGTCGCGATCCTGAGACCGGCAAGCAAGCCTTCATACTCTGCAGTATTGTTTGTCGCTTGCTCCTTGGGAAAGTGCATCTGGACTATGTACTTGAGGTGCTCTCCGGTGGGTGCGACAAGCAGTATGCCAGCACCGGCGCCTTGCAGCGAGAAGGCACCGTCAAAGTACATGAGCCACTCTTTGCTTGCTTTCTTGGCGGGGATGCTCGTCTCCGGAATTTCTTCGTCTGGAGTTGGCGTCCACTCTGCTATGAACTCTGCCAATGCTCTGCTCTGGATTGTTGATGTACTCTCAAACTTGAGGCCAAAGCTTGACAGTTCCAGTGCCCACTCGACAATCCTGCCTGTTGCTTCTGGGTTTTGCAATATCCTCTTCAGCGGAAAGCGAGTGACAACTGTGATCTCGTGTGCTTGGAAGTAATGGCGCAGCTTTCTCGAGGCCATGAGAAGGCCGAAAAGCAGCTTCTGCACACCAGAGTACCTTGACCTAGCCCCCTGTAAAAGGGAGCTGACAAAGTAAACTGGGCGCTGCACCATTTTCTTCTGTACCTCCTCTTGCATCTGCGCAGATCCATCCTTGTCGGGACCAGAGCTTGTCGGGGAAGCCCCCTGCTTGTCGCTGGATGTGCTTGCCGCAGTTGCTGGCTCGTCATCGGCCTCCCTCTTCGCTACTAACGCAGCACTAACCACTTGATTGGTTGCCGCTATGTACAGCAGCAACTTCTCTTGTGGTTTAGGTGCAACAAGTGTTGGAGTGGAGGACAGGTATCTCTTCAAGTCTTGCAGCGCAGCCTCCGCTTCCGGAGTCTATTTCATTGGACCTGCCCTTTTCAAAATTTTGAAAAACGGCAGGGCGCGCTCAGCAGACCGAGAGATAAACCTGCTGAGGGCAGCCACGCAGCCGGCAAGCTTCCGCACATCCTTGACGCGCTTTGGTGCTTCTATCTGCTCAATGGCCTTGATCTTGTCGGGATTAGCTTCGATTCCCCGCTGAGACACAAAGAACCCGAGAAGTTTGCCGGAAGGGACTCCAAACACACACTTCTCGGGGTTGAGCTTGAGGTTGACCTTGCGCAGATTTGCAAAAGTCTCTTCTAAGTCTTGGATCAGAGTTGCCCTATCTTTGCTTTTGACCACTATATCATCCATGTAAGCTTCTACATTTCTGTGTATCTGTGGCTTCAAAGCGATATGGACTACTCTGGCAAATGTTGAACCAGCATTCTTTAATCCGAAAGGCATCCGTACAAAACAGTACGTGCCACATGGAGTAATGAATGCGGTTTTCTCCTCATCCTCTTCTGCCATGAAGATCTGATGGTATCCTGAATATGCGTCAAGAAATGAAAGCAACTCACATCCGGCTGTGGAGTCAACAATCTGGTCAATGCGCGTCAAGGGAAATGGATCTTTGGGACAAGCTTTATTAACATCAGTAAAGTCAATACAAAGCCTCCATTTCCCATTCGCCTTGCGCACTACAACCGGATTGGCCAACCACGTGGGATGGAGCACCCCTCTGACGAGGCCCGTTGCTTCCAATTTCTTGATTTCTTCTGCTATGAATTCTTGGCGCTCCACCGCCTGTTTCCTGACCTTCTGCTTGACGGGCCGCGCATGAGGACAAACGGCAAGATGGTGCTCAATTACCTTCCTGGGAACACCGGGGATGTCAGACGGTTGCCATGCAAACACGTCGACATTCGCCCGCAGGAAAGTAACGAGCGCGCTTTCCTATTTAGGGTCAAGCGTGGCACTGATGGTGAAGGTACCACCAGTGCTGTCCTCCGCCACGCCCTCGACAGTGTGCTGACGTCCTTGCCGCCAGCCCTCTTCCTCTTCCGCAGCCTCCCTACGCCAGCCGCCCAAGGAGACGACCCCGGGGAGTTCAAGGAACCGGCGACACGGATGATGGGGTCGCCGGTGCCGCACGGAGCGGCGTCCGACACCTAGTCGGACCCGTCATCCTGCTGCCCGCTACCCTCGTCGTCACTGTCGCTCCCCTCCTCGTCACTCTCACTCGAGGAGGGGCCTTCGCTCAGTTGATGGTGTTACGGATGGCTGAGTCAGCTTGAGCACAAAGATCACTGGCTCCACAGGTAACTTAAGTGCTGCGCACTTTGATAGGCCATCGGCAATGTCGTTCTCAGCTCTTGGAACATGTTCCATTTGCAGGCCGTCAAAGCGCTCTTCTAGCTTCCTCACTTCATCAACATAAGCTTCCATCAATGGACTCTGGTAAACCTTGTTCACTTGGCGGACGACAAGCTGCGAGTCACCCCTGACAATAAGCTTCTTAATCCCAAGTTCTGCCGCGATCCTGAGACCGGCAAGCAAGCCTTCATACTCTGCAGTATTGTTTGTCGCTTGCTCCTTGGGAAAGTGCATCTGGACTATGTACTTGAGGTGCTCTCTGGTGGGTGCGACAAGCAGTACGCCAGCACCGGCGCCTTGCAGCGAGAAGGCACCGTCAAAGTACATGAGCCACTCTTTGCTTGCTTTCTTGGCGGGGATGCTCGTCTCCGGAATTTCTTCGTCTGGAGTTGGCGTCCACTCTGCTATGAACTCTGCCAATGCTCTGCTCTGGATTGTTGATGTACTCTCAAACTTGAGGCCAAAGCTTGATAGTTCCAGTGCCCACTCGACAATCCTGCCTGTTGCTTCTGGATTTTGCAATATCCTCTTCAGCGGAAAGCAACGTACACCTATGGGGATCGGCGGACCGAGCCCCTTTCGGTTCGGCAGGGGGCGGTGGATGCACAAAGAGCAGATCGAGGCAAACGCACGAGCGAGACGATCGATTTACCCAGGTTCGGGCCGCACGGATGCGTAAAACCCTACTCCTGCTTTGGTGATTGTATTGAGTTCTTGCTCGGGAGCGACGAGTGCTACAGTACACTCAAGCAGCTGGCGAGACCGAGCGTGAGAATGGCTGTCCTCCCCCTTCTCTGTTGCGCATGGGCCTCCTTTTATATGTCTAAGGGGTCACCGACAGGTGGCAACATAGGTGGGGGTAAAAATGTAAAAGAGGTGGTAGTTGGCTCCACCGCCTACAACAGACGTATCATACCTAACCCTGACGGCAGGGGACAAGGGCATTAAATGCCTGTCTGTGTCACCTTGACGGCACAGAGAGGGACCGCTAGAAACGCCACCGTTTGCCACGATGGCTATCTCGTCAGCGCTTGCTTGCCACCGCATGCCCCCGGCTGCACAGCCTCCCGCCACGTACGCTAGGAGCGGTCCCAGAGCGACACGTTGGTGGGTGAACTGGAGCGCGGGCTGCGGGGTAGTAGCTTGCCACGGCAAGCATCTTGCCGCGGATGTTGCCTTGTCGCGTCCGGGAGCTTGTCGCTCACCGGGTCTTGTCAGGACGTGCAGTGCACCGCAGCGAGCTTCTTGAGATGCTTTGGTTGGTCTTCCCGGCAAGCTCCTCTTGCCGGGGTCTCGTCTCCTTCCCGGCAAGCTCCTCTTGCCGGGGCCTTGTTTTTCTCTCGGATACTTTGTTCTGGAATGGCCCCAAAGGGACCACGGAGGGTCTTGGCGGTCGCCCGGCAAGCCTTGCCGCGGGTCGCTGCGACTGCCCGTGCACAAGTTCGGGATACTAAGGTACCCCTACTTTAGTAGACGGCAAGCTTCCACACATCCTTGACGCGCTTTGGTGCTTCTATCTGCTCAATGGCCTTGATCTTGTCGGGATTAGCTTCGATTCCCCGCTGAGACACAAAGAACCCGAGAAGTTTGCCGGAAGGGACTCCAAACACACACTTCTCGGGGTTGAGCTTGAGGTTGACCTTGCGCAGATTTGCAAAAGTCTCTTCTAAGTCTTGGATCAGAGTTGCCCTGTCTTTGCTTTTGACCACTATATCATCCATGTAAGCTTCTACATTTCTGTGTATCTGTGGCTTCAAAGCGATATGGACTACTCTGGCAAATGTTGAACTAGCATTCTTTAATCCGAAAGGCATCCGTACGAAACAGTACGTGCCACATGGAGTAATGAATGCGGTTTTCTCCTCATCCTCTTCTGCCATGAAGATCTGATGGTATCCTGAATATGCGTCAAGAAATGAAAGCAACTCACATCCGGCTGTGGAGTCAACAATCTGGTCAATGCGCGGCAAGGGAAATGGATCTTTGGGACAAGCTTTATTAACATCAGTAAAGTCAATACAAAGCCTCCATTTCCCATTCGCCTTGCGCACTACAACCGGATTGGCCAACCACGTGGGATGGAGCACCCCTCTGACGAGGCCCGCTGCTTCCAATTTCTGGATTTCTTCTGCTATGAATTCTTGGCGCTCCACCGCCTGTTTCCTGACCTTCTGCTTGACGGGCCGCGCATGAGGACAAACGGCAAGATGGTGCTCAATTACCTTCCTGGGAACACCGGGGATGTCAGACGGTTGCCATGCAAACACGTCGACATTCGTCCGCGGGAAAGTAACGAGCGCGCTTTCCTATTTAGGGTCAAGCGTGGCACTGATGGTGAAGGTACCACCAGTGCTGTCCTCCTTGGCGGACACCTTCTTGGTAAGTGGTGGAGCGGCCATCATCTTCTTACTCTTGCCGGTGGAGCTCGATGGTGCGTCCTCGACGGCAGCGCAGCACTCCGAAGAGGCCCGCTTGCCGGAGTAGGCATCAGAGCTCTTGCCGGACTTGATCTTCTTCTTCCCCCCGGGAGCTTCAGCGGCAAGTGTCTCGCGGTCTGTCGCGATAGCTGCTTCCCGGTAGATCTTGTCGGCGCAGATAAGGGCATCCTTCTTGTCGCCAGGGACAGAGATGACGCTTATCGGGCCTGGCATCTTGAGCATGTTGTACGCATAGTGAGAGGTAGCCATGAACTTGGCGAGTGCGGGACGGCCAAGTATCACATTGTAAGGCAATGGGAAATCAGCAACGTCAAAGGTGACCTTCTCCGTTCTGAAATTCAGCTCGCTGCCAAATGTCACCGGCAACGTGACCTTCCCTTTCGGCTTGCTCCTTCCCGGGTTAATTCCTTGGAACGTACCGGTCTCTTCGAGCTCGCCATCCGGGATCTGGAGTTTTTGGAGCACAGCGGAGGAGATCAGATTTAAGCCGGCCCCGCCGTCAACTGCTTCTTGGTCACCTTGAGGTTGTGGATTGTTGGCGAAACCAACAACGGCAAGCACCCGACCGCAGTTGTGCGATCAGGGTGGTCCTCAATGTCAAAGACGATAGGCGTGCTGGACCACTTCAGAAGCTTGTGTGATTCGACAGGTGGCTCTGCCGCATTAACTTCCCGGAGCCACTGTTTGAGTTGGCGGTGGGAAGTATGCAGAGAAGCGCCACCGTCAACACACAAGACTTCTGTAGCCTTCTGAAACTCCTGCTCGTTGTTCTCAACATCATCCATGTCTTCGTCGTCGTCTCGTCTTCGTCCTTGTCGCGGCCGCGGGGAGGTCTGTCTCCTTGCCGCTGCTTGGCCTTGCCGCGGCTTCCTCCCTGGCCAGCGCGCTTCTTGCCGGCTTCTCCACCGCCTCCTTGGGCTCTCTCCTTGTCGCACCGCTCGTACTCAGCTTTTTGCTGCTAGACAAGCTGCTCGACCCTCTTGCAGTTCTGGAGATCATGGCCCTTGGTGCGGTGAATCTTGCAGTAGTGCTTGTCGGAGCTGCCCTACTTGTCGGCGGCCGCCACAGCTTGGCAGTTGGTGCATGCGGCAAACTCCCTGCCGGAGCTACCAACTTTGGCTTGCTTGGCGGCGCCGTCATCGCCGGACTGCTCAACGACTAGTACCTCTTTGCCGCTCTTCTTCCTGTTGCGCCTCCGGTTTTTCCTTGCCGGGGCGGCATCCTCGCTGTCAGATCCCCCTGCTCCAGGTTCTTCTGTGGGGAATTTCCTTCCTTCTTCAGCGCGTGCACACTTGTCGGCCAGGGCGTATAGCTCGCTGATGTCCCTGATCCTGCTCATCGCCATCTCCTCCCGCATCCTGCGATTACGCACGTTCTGATGGAACACGCTGATAACCGCGGCAGGGTGGATGTCTGGGATGTTGCGTTGCACGCGGCTGAATCTCTGGATATACTTGCGCAGGGGTTCTCCTTCCTTCTGGGCAAGCAGGTGGAGGTCACTCTCTTGGCCATGTGGTTTGTGGCCGCCCGTAAAGGCGCCGACAAACTGATGGCACAAATCCGCCCAAGAGGATATGGAGTTGTCCGGCAAGTGCATGAGCCAGGATCTGACTTCGGGCTTGAGCACGAGCGGGAAGTAGTTGGCAAGGACCTTGTCGTCTCGCCCCCCGGCAGCTTGCACCGCAATAGTGTAGATGCTGAGGAAATCAGACGGGTGCAACTTGCCGCCGTACTTCTCCGGTACGTCTGGCTTGAAATGCTTCTGGTTGGGCCACTGGACTTGCCGCAGCTCACGGGTAAACGCAGGACAACCTGCCGCGTACGGCAAGTTACCTGGCTCTCCGGGTGCATGCATGTCAACAGAGGGCCCAGCACGCAGGTCTGATTGACGGCGCGCTTCTCTTCGGCGCTCGATGCATGTTCGAGCGTCTTCCTCCTGTCTCTCATGAAGAACTTGGTGTTGATCGCGACGAGCTCGCGGATCTGACGACGCAGTGGAGTAGCTGTCGAGGTGGATCCGGCGAGTCGGCGATCTTGGCCTTCGGGGCGGAGAGTGCACAGTAGTTGCACCTTTGCCGGTCTTGTCGCCACCGGCTCGCGCCTGGCTGACTTGCCGCGGCAGCGATGCGCTCGGCTGCCGTGGGTCGTCACCGTTGGCGAAGCCGATGAGGCTCTGGATGGTGGCCCTCCAGTCATCAATCTTCGCTGGCGCTGGAGGGTAGTCTAGGAGCAGCTGGGCACGTGCCAACGCTTCCGCCGGAGTGGTGGGCGGCGGCAGCGAACGGTGCGAGGAGCGAGATATGCTCGGACTTCTAACTGCGTTAGAAGGAGCAACATCTCGTCCAGGCGACCGCGCCACGCTCGCGCCAGCATGTTGGCGTGCATGCTGGGCCTGAGCACTCCAGGATCCGCCAGCTTGATCTTGGCCCAGCAGACGTATGGTACCGTGGGTACCATGACGCTGCTGGTCCCGCGCCTAATGGGACGGGCGCGGTGCGTGTACGGACGCCGAGGTCTTGGAGTGCGCGCGGTCGTTGTGGGAGGTGACCGCGCCGCTGACGTGCGGCGTAGCCTGGTCCTTGGACCTGGCAGCGCCATGGGTCTCCCCGTTGGCACCCGTTCTTCCGCCGGCGCCTACTCCACCAGTCATTCGCTCTGGCGACGGTGGGCTCGGCGCAGACGGAGCAGCCGCCTCCGAAATCTTCTTCTTCGGCGGCATGTTGATGAAGACGATGAAGATCTGGCTCGTGCGAACGCTGGATCAGGTTCGCACAACCTCGACGCACCCCCTACCTAGCGCGCCAAAGATGTCGGGGGTTGCTGATCCCAGTACACCTATGGGGATCGGCGGACCGAGCCCCTTTCGGTTCGACAGGGGGCGGTGGATGCACAAAGAGCATATCGAGGCGAACGCACGAGCGAGACGATCGATTTACCCAGGTTCGGGCCGCACGGATGCGTAAAACCCTACTCCTGCTTTGGTGGTTGTATTGAGTTCTTGCTCGGGAGCGACGAGTGCTACAGTACACTCAAGCAGCTGGCGAGACCGAGCGTGAGAATGGCTGTCCTCCCCCCTCTCTGTTGCGCATGGGCCTCCTTTTATATGTCTAAGGGGTCACCGACACGTGGCAACAGAGGTGGGGGTAAAAATGTAAAAGAGGTGGTAGTTGGCTCCACCGCCTACAACAGACGTATCATACCTAACCCTGATGGCAGGGGACAAGGGCATTAAATGCCTGTCTGTGTCACCTTGACGGCACAGAGAGGGACCGCTAGGAACGCCACCGTTTGCCACGATGGCTATCTTGTCAGCGCTTGCTTGCCACCGCATGCCCCCGGCTGCACAGCCTCCCGCCACGTACGCTAGGAGCGGTCCCAGAGCAACACGTTGGTGGGTGAACTGGAGCGCGGGCTGCGGGGTAGTAGCTTGCCGCGGCAAGCGTCTTGCCGCGGATGTTGCCTTGTCGCGTCCGGGAGCTTGTCGCTCACCGGGTCTTGTCGGGACGCGCAGTGCACCGCAGCGAGCTTCTTGAGATTCTTTGGTTGGTCTTCCCGGCAAGCTCCTCTTGCCGGGGTCTCGTCTCCTTCCCGGCAAGCTTCTCTTGCTGGGGTCTTGTCTCCTTCCCGGCAAGCTCCTCTTGTCGGGGCCTTGTTTCCCTCCCGGCAAGCTCCTCTTGCCGGGGCTTTGTTTTGCTCTTGGATACTTTGTTCTTGAATGGCCCCAAAGGGACCACGGAGGGTCTTGGCGGTCGCCCGGCAAGCCTTGTCGCCGGTCGCTGCGACTGCCCATGCACAAGTTCGGGATACTAAGGTACCCCTACTTTAGTACACCGACATTTGCGGAAATCAATTACCATCCTATAACCTGTAATAATTCTTTGAGGAATCAATTCATCTTTATCATTAGGAACGACAGTAATACCCCCCTTCTTAGGGACACAATGGACATGGCTTACCCACTGACTATCAACAACAGGATAAATTATACATGGCTCAAGGAGCTTTAATATTTCCTTTCTTACCACTTCTTTCATCTTAGGATTTAGTCGTCGTTGGTAATCAATAACTGGTTTGGCGTCTTTCTCCAAATTTATTTTGTGTTGATATAGAGTGGAACTAATGCCCTTAAGATCATCAAGAATATATCCGATAGCAGCACAGTGCTTCTTTAGAGTTTTCAATAATCTCTCTTCTTCATGCTCTGAAAGCTTAGCACTAATGATAACAGGATATATCTCTTTCTCATCAAGATAAGCATATTTAAGAGTATCAGGTAAAGGCTTAAGCTCAAACACGGGATCACCCTTAGGTGGAGGAGGATCCCCTAGGATTTCAACAGGCAAGTTGTGCTTCAAAATAGGTCCCTGTTTAAAGAATACTTCATCTATTTCCCTTCTTTCATTCATAAACATATCATTTTCATGGTCTAGCAAATATTGTTCTAAAGGATCAGTAGGAGGCACGGCAATAGAAGCAAGACCAATAATTTCATCTTTACTAGGCAATTCCTCATCACGGGGTTGTCTACTAAATTTAGCAAAATTAAACTCATGAGACATATCCCCTAAACCAACAGAAACAATATCCTTATTGTAGTCTATCTTAGCATTAACAGTATTCAAGAAGGGTCTACCAAATATAATGGGACGAAGGTCATCTTGTGGGGAACCAAGAACAAGAAAATCAGCAGGATATTTAACTTTACCACACAAGACTTCAACATCTCTAACAATCCCAATCGATGCAATAGTATCTCTATTGGCAAGTTTAATGGTAACATTGATATCTTCTATCTCAGCAGGTGCAATATCATACATAATTTCGTTGTATAAGGAATGAGGTATTGCACTTGCACTAGCACCCATATCACATAAGCCATGATAACAATTATCTCCTATTTTAACATAAATAACAGGCATGCCTACAATATGTATATGTTTATTTTTAGCATCAGGTCTAGCAATTCTAGCAGCTTCATTGCAGAAGTAAATAACATGCCCATCAATATTATCGGCCAAGAGATCTTTAACCATAGCAATACTAGGTTCAACTTAATTTGCTCAGGGGGTTTAGGTGTCTTAATATTACTTTTGTTAACCATAGTTGAAGCTTTAGCATGATTCTTTATTCTAACAGGGAAATGTGGTTTCTCAATATAAGCAGCAGGAACAACATGATCATCATAAGTGATTGTCTTTTCTTCAACTTTAATAGGGGCAACTGCTTTTACTTCAATGGGAGGATTATATTTAAACCACTTCTCCTTAGGGAGATCAACATGAGTAGCAAAGGATTCACAGAAAGAAGCTACTATCTCAGAGTCAAGTCCATAATTAGGGCTAAATTCACGGAAAACATCGGTATCCATAAAATATTTAACAGAATCAAACTTAGGTGTTATACTGGACTCCTTACCTTCGTCGAGGTCCCAATCTTCAGAGTTGCGTTTAATTCTTTCCAATAAATCCCATTTGAATTCAATAGTCTTCATCATAAAATATCCAGTACAAGAAGTATCGAGCATGGAGCGATTACTGGGAGAAAGCCGAGCATAAAATTTTTGAATAATCATTTCTCTTGAGAGCTCATGATTGGGGCATGAATATAACATTGACTTAAGCCTCCCCCAAGCTTGAGCGATGCTTTCTCCTTCGCGAGGCCAAAAATTATATATATAATTATGATCACGATGAACAAGATGCATAGGATAAAACTTCTGATGGAATTCCAATTTCAATCGCTTGTAGTCCCATGATCCCATATCATCACATAGCCTATACCATGTCAATGCCTCTCCCTTCAAAGATAAAGGGAAGATCTTCTTCTTGATAACATCCTTGGGCATACCTGCAAGCTTAAATAATCGACAAACTTCATCCACAAAGATTAGGTGTAAATCGGGATGCAGTGTTCCATCTCCTGCAAAAGGATTAGCTAGCAGTTTCTCTATCATACCCGAAGGAATTTCAAAGTAAACATTTTCAGTAGGTTCAGTAGGTTGAGGAGCAACTCTTTGCTCTACTGGTCGGGGTGAAGATACCCCGAACATGCCCCTGAAAGGATTATGTTCCATAGTAACAAGTGACAATAAATTTCAGCACACTATATAAATTTTTCCTTACCAAATTCCACCTACCAAAGGCGCTTCACTCCCCGGCAACGGCGCCAGAAAAGTGTCTTGATGACCCACAAGTATAGGGGATCTATCGTAGTCCTTTCGATAAGTAAGAGTGTCGAACCCAACGAGGAGCAGAAGGAAATGATAAGCAGTTTTCAGTAAGGTATTCTCTGCAAGCACTGAAATTATCGATAGCAGATAGTTTTGTGATAAGGTAATTTGTAACGAGTAGCAAGTAATAAAGGTAAATAAGGTGCAGCAAGATGGCACAATCCTTTTTGTAGCAAAGGACCAGCCTGGACAAACTCTTGTATAAAGGAAAGCACTCCCGAGGACACATGGGAATTATCGTCAAGCTAGTCTTCATCACTCTCATATGATTCGCGTTCGGTACTTTGATAATTTGATATGTGGGTGGACCGGTGCTTGGGTACTGTCCTTCTTGGACAAGCATCCCACTTATGATTAACCCCTATTGCAAGCATCCGCAGCTACAACAAAAGTATTAAGGTAAACCTAACCATAGCATGAAACATATGGATCCAAATCAGCCCCTCACGAAGCAACGCATAAACTAGGGTTTAAGCTTCTGTCACTCTAGCAACCCATCATCTACTTATTACTTCCCAATGCCTCCCCCTAGGCCCAAACAATGGTGAAGTGTCATGTAGTCGACGTTCACATGACACCACTAGAGGGATGACAACATACATCTTATCAAAATATTGAACGAATACCAAATTCACATGACTACTTATAGCAAGACTTCTCCCATGTCCTCGGGAACAAACACAACTACTCAGAAAGCATATTCATGTTCATAATCAGAGGGGTATTAATATGCATAATGGATCTGAACATATGATCTTCCACCAAGTAAACCAACTAGCATCAACTACAAGGAGTAATCAACACTACTAGCAACCCACATGTACCAATCTGAGGTTTGGATACAAAGATTGGATACAAGAGATGAACTAGTGTTTGAGATGAGATGGTGCTAGTGAAGATGTTGATGGCGATTGACCCCCTACCGATGAGAGGATCGTTGGTGATGACGATGGTGATGATTTCCCCCTCCCGGAGGGAAGTTTCCCCGGCATAACAGCTCTGTCGGAGCCCTAGATTGGTTCCGCCTCGTGGCGGCGGAGTTTCTTCCCCAAAGCTTGCTTGTTATTTTTTCTCGGATGAAAGACCTCATATATCAGAAGATGGGCATTGGAGGGCCACCAGGGAGCCCACGAGGCAGGGGGCGCGCCCAGGGGGTAGGGCGCGCCCCCACCCTCGTGGCCAGGGTGTGGGCCCCCTCTGGTGCTTTCTCCGCTCATTATTTTTTATTAATACCAAAAATGACTCCCGTGAAGTTTTAGGACTTTTGGAGCTGTGCAGAATAGGTCTCTAATATTTGCTCCTTTTCCAGACCAGAATCCCTGCTGGCATTCTCCCTCTTCATGTAAACCTTGTAAAATAAGAGAGAATAGGCATAAGTATTGTGAAATAATGTGTAATAACAGCCCATAATGCAATAAATATCGATATAAAAGCAGGATGCAAAATGGACGTATCAGGTAACACCAATGTCACTAATTCATTGTTTCTTAGAAAACTTCATTATTTTATTTTATTTCTAGCCTTCTTTAAGATAATACCGATGCCACTAATTCATTCCTTCTTAGGAGACTTTATTCTTGCAATAAATCCACTATTAAATTTTTATTTTTTGCATTTGACAAAAAGAGGGCAATTCTATGTGAATTGTGTGTAAATTTTGTCCTTATTTTGTTTATATTTGTTAATGGGTTATACAAATGCCACTAATTCATTTTCCCTTAGTAACTTCAATACTTAGATTTTGTTTTTGTTTTTGTTTTCTTTTTTCTTGAAAGGTAATACCAAAGTCACTAATTCATTCTATATTAGAAAACTTCATTATTTTTAAATTTTATTTTTGTTTTTTATTTTATTTTCTTTCATCATTAAGGACAACTCCACTATTATATGTTTACTCATGCATATTGTAAAAACACATTTTCTATGTAAATTGTGTGCATTTGTTTTCACTATTTTTATATATTTTTTGTTTATTTCTTCCTACAAGATATTACCTCCATCCTGATTTATTGGTCCCTTTCGTATTTTGTGTCAAACTTTGACCACAAATTTACCTAACAAAATGTTAATATGTGTCATAAAAAATATTGTTGGATTCGTATTTGAATATAGTTTCCGATGATATTATTTTGGCTATGTACAACTTATATTTTATTAGTGAAAATCTTGGTCAAAATATGGCCCTGAATACAAGGAGGACTAATAAACCAGGACGGAGGTAGTAATAACAACACCACTAATTCATTATTTCTTTGAAAACTTCATTATTGTAATTTTATTTTCTATCTTTTTAGGATAATACCAATACCCCTAATTCATTAATTCTTAGGAAACTTTTTGATTTTGCAAAAATCTATTATATGTTTATTCTTGCATATTATAAAAAAGGGCAATTTCCTTGTAAATTGTGTGTAAATTTTTTCATTGTTTTTTATTGTTTTCACTTCCTTTCTCCTTAAGGGGTAGTACCAATGCCACTAATTCATTCTTTTTTTACAAAACTTCATTATTTATTTAGTTTTTTTCGTTATCTTTTCTTCTTAAAGGTAATACTAAATTCACTAATTCATTCTTTATTAGAAAACTTCAATATTTTGATTTGTTTTATTTTCTTCATCTTTAAGGTTAATTCCACTATTATATGTTTATTCTTGCATATTATAAAATAACACAATTTCTGTGTTACTTTGTGTTTATTATTATTATTATTATTACTTACTTACTTACTTACTTTTATTGTTTTATTTTATTTCTTCTAAAAAGGTAATACCAATGCTGTAACATCCCAAATTTTCAATTTGGAATGTTATACATAGATTATTCTGGCATTTCATATTTTATTGCATCACTCTAAATTAATATTGTTGGGTTGATAATTACCTTAATTGGGATTGAGTTGGAGGAACCTTCTCAATGATGTTTCAACTACCATGATAGTTAAATTAAAATCTATTCCTTTGTTGTAGGGAAAATTTGGCTTTTTTGCAAAAACTATAACCCTAGAGCTTTCCACCGGCGAAATATGCATGTAGTGATAGCATTATTCTGTTCTTGCTCTACTGTGTTATTTTGCCAGCATATTCCATGTGCTGGCCCGTTTTCGGGCTGCAACGTATTATGTTGCAGACTTTTCAGACGATGAGTAAGGTTCGTTAGGTCATTGCCGTGCATCTCAGCTATGCCGTTGGAGTTGATGGACTCACATTATCTTCCAAGCCTTCCGTTGTTATTGTATTAGATGGCCTTAAGCCATATTTATTGTAATTAGTTCTCTTTTGAGACATTCGATGTAATAAGTGTGTGATTGCTACTGTGTTATAAATCCTCGAGTAGTGTGTGTGTCAGCATTACCGATCCAGGGATGACACTGAAGCACAGAGACTTGACCGTTTGAGTTCGGGTCGCTACAAGATGGTATTAGAGCACACGCTGAGTGTAGGACACGACCACTAAGCTAAAAACCATAGATCACTATTCTCTTCTCATTTCTGATTCCTCTCCATTTTCCACTCTTTAGGATGGCGGATGCAAGGAACAAGTTTGCACAACCGGATGAAGAAGCACCTTTTGGACGACACTTGAAGGAAGTCACTAGGTACCTGAACATAGGAATACCAAGCTTCACCGGGACCTACAACGCCACTTTACAAGAAGAGGAGCGATAGATGATTCAAGTTCAAGTTCCAGGGAGAACCTTCACGCCAGTCACTAAACCCATAGAGTTTTCCTTCAATGCACCAACCTGGAGTTTAGGAAAGAGTATGGCAGCTCACATCACCATGGGACGCATTGGAGAAGTTTACCAAAAGGAGATTAAGGATACTATCTACCAGATCTGTGGGCGCCGAGATGAGCAATGGGAGATGATCAACACCAGGAAGGATAGATCAATTGCAGCTTTCATCCAGGAACTAAACCAGCACATTCGACGCTAGGAGAACTAGATGTGCGCAGGCATGATAGATCTGAAGAAGGCAATGACTAGGATCATGGAACTGGAGGAAGAACTCAAGGCTACACATGAAGATTATGAGGAGGAAATCGTCATACTAGTGGAGAAGAATGACGGCCTGATTAAGAAGATCAGAATATTCATGGGAGACCCCACACCAGTAGAAGAAGACAAAGAACCCAAGGAGATTAGCCCAGAGGACTACATCATCATCGACGACACCGACTCCGACCTAAGCGATGATGACTTTGAAGACGAAGCTGGAGCAGATATCATGGAGTCTGCAACCGAGGAATATTTTTAGTAGACCACCACATCAGTAGTAGTATTCCACCATGTAAATAGAGTAGTCCGATCACTTTTGCGATAGTTAGACCGATTGTATGCCTTGCTTGATTGATTGAGTGAAATGATTGTGTTTGTCTCATGTGCATATGGGTAGTGCTTTCTCATTAGACCTCATTCTATTCTAATCTCTCCCCTCTAAACCCATCAGATGCCTCCGAGACGTGACCCCGGATTTGCTTTCCCACCGGAGCTCACTCGGTTGATCCAGCAACAGAATACCCTGATGCAGTTGTTAGTTCAGAACCAAGGCAACAACAACAACAATCCACCACCACCACCACCACTAGTTGACAACATAGCCCGTTTTCTGAGGTTGCAGTCGCCGGTGTTTTCAAGTAGCACCGAGCCTATAGTAGCAGATGATTGGCTCCGCAGGATTGGAAGGGAGTTAACCACTGCAGGATGTACTGATGCTAAGAAGGTGCATTTTGCCGCACATCAGTTGGATGGACCAGTAGCATCATGGTGGGAAAATTACACCATCACCTATCCTATAGCCACGGTGACATGGGACCAATTTCAGCAAGCCTTCCGTACAATCCATGTCTCAAGTGGAGCCATGAATTTGAAGAAGCATGAGTTTCGCAACTTATGCCAGGGGAACCGTACTGTGGCTCAGTAAGCGGATGAGTTTAGCAAGCTATCTCGCTATGCCCCTGATGATGTGGCCACAGATGCCGCAAAGCAGGAGAAGTTTATGGAAGGGCTGAATGATGAGATGAGTATGCAGTTGATGGTGGCAACATTCACCAACTACCAGGAGTTGGTAGATAAGGCTCTTATGATTGAAGGGAAGCAGCAGCAGATTGAGAGTCGTAAGAGGAAGTATGGACAAGGGAGGTATAACTCAGGAGCTCAGCAGAAGCCTCGCCTAACCCCGAACTCGGGAGGACTTGTTCATAACCATGGAGGCCACACCCATAATGGAGGAAGTAACCATAATCATACTGGCCCAAGGAATGCGAATGGGAATGGAGCAAGGAACAATCAGAACCGCCCCAATCCAGCCACACCCACCAAGAGAGACCTAAGCCACGTTACTTGTTTCAAGTGCGGGAAGACTGCACACTATGCCACGGAGTGCCCTGAAGGGAAGAATGGAAACGGAAACGGGAGCGCTGGGAAGAAGCCCAATCCATTCAACAAAGGACAAGTGAACCACATTAACGTGGAGGAGGTTGAAGAGCAGCCAGACGTGGTTATAGGTAAGTTTTTGGTTAAGTCATTTACCGCTCTTGTTCTTTTTGATACCGGTGCATCGCATTCATACATATCAAGGGAATTCATGGATAAGTTTAAACTACCGACCCAAACCCTTAGGACCCCTCTGTTAGTAAGCTCACCTGGAGCAGAGTATATGGCTAGTCGATGGTGTGACCAGATACCCTTAACCATTAGCAACCATGTTTTTCCGTCGGACCTAATTATTTTGGAGTCACAAGGATTGGATGTGATATTAGGAATGGACAGGATGTCAAAGTACGGAGGAAGCATTGACTGTGTTAGTAAGTCAATTTGTCTCACCACCCCGGAGGGAAAAAGGATCAAGTATATATCTAGGCATGTGCCAAGAAGTAGCCAAGTAAATACCCTCACGGAAGTTGTTCAGGAAGAAGTGCCTGTAGTAAAGGATTACCCGGATGTTTTCCCAGAGGAGTTACCAGGCATGCCACCGGACCGAGATATTGAGTTTTTGATAGAGCTATTGCCAGGCACAGGGCCAATATCCAAGAGACCCTATAGGATGCCCGCGAATGATCTGGAAGAGATTAAGAAACATATCAAGGAGTTATTGGAGAAAGGTTACATTCGACGGAGTTCATCACCATGGGGAGCCCCTGTGCTTTTGGTTGAGAAGAAGGATAATTCCCTAAGAATGGTTGTTGATTATCGAGCCTTGAATGAAGTGACGATTAAGAACAAGTACCCATTGCCGATGATCAATGATTTGTTTGACCAGCTGCAAGGAGCTAAGGTGTTTTCGAAGATCGATCTGTGATCAGGATATCATCGGTTGAAGATACGAGAGAAGGATATACCAAAGACAACCTTCACCACACGGTATGGGTTATATGAGTTTACGGTCATGTCATTTGGACTGACTAACGCCCCTGCCTATTTCATGAGCATGATGAAAAAATTATTCATGGAATATTTGGATAAGTTTGTTGTGGTGTTCATTGATGATATAATGGTATATTCGAAGAATGAAGAGGAACACAAGGAGCATTTGCGTTTAGTTCTCGAGAAACTCAGGGAACATCAGTTGTATGCCAAGTTCAGCAAATGCGAGTTTTGGTTGAAGGAAGTCGGATTCCTTGGACATGTTATATCAGGAGAAGGTATAGCAGTAGACCCCACCAAGGTTCAGTCAGTCACTGAATGGTTGGCACCCACTTCAATTAGCGATATCCGCAATTTTCTTGGACTCACAGGATACTACCGGAGATTCATTGAGAATTTTTCCAAGATCGCGAAGCCCATGACAGAATTATTGAAGAAGGATACCAAGTTTAAATGGACGGGAGATTGTGAGACAAGTTTCCAGGAGCTTAAGAAACGTTTGATGATAGCCCCAGTGCTGACACTGCCAGATATATGTAAGGATTTCCAAGTGTATTGTGACGCCTCTCGCTTAGGACTTGGAAGTGTGCGTATGTAGGATGGAAGAGTTGTTTCGTATGCCTCGCAACAACTGAAACTGCATGAGTTGAATTATGCCACGCATGATTTGGAGCTAGCAGCCGTAGTTCACGCGTTGAAGACTTGGAGGCACTACCTTATTGGAAATCATTGTGATGTGTACACGGATCATAAGAGTTTGAAGTACATTTTCACCCAGAAGGAACTGAACCTTAGGCAGAGAAGATGGTTGGAGCTTATAAAGGATTATGACATGAAGCTTCACTATCATCCAGGAAAGGCCAACGTCGTAGCGGACGTTTTGAGCTGGAAGAGTTATGCTAATACCCTAGTGAGCACGGGAATGCCGAAGGAGTTAGCAGAGGATCTCCGGGAACTCCGATTGGAGATTGTTTCTAGAGGCTTTGTTGCAACAATGGAGGTACAGTCTACATTGTTGGGAAAAATTCGAGAAGCTTAGAAGGATGACAAAGAGATTGCCCAGATAAAGGAGAAAATGAGCGAAGGAAAGGCCAAAGGTTTTTGTGAGGATGAACACGACACCTTATGGTTTGAGGACCGTGTTTATGTGCCCAATAACACAGAGATCGGGAAGTTAATACTTTAGGAGGCTCATGACTCACCATACTCGATACACCCCGGAAACACCAAGATGTATTTGGATTTGAAGGAACGTTTCTGGTGGACAGGGATGAAGAAGGATATCGCCGAGTATGTGGCCGTATGTGATGTATGTCAGAGAGTGAAGGCAGAGCATCAAAAGCCAGCAGGATTGTTACAGCCTATGCCGATACCCGAATGGAAGTGGGATAAACTTAGCATGGATTTTATCACCGGATTGCCCAGAACCAAATCAGGATATGATTCTATATGGGTAGTAGTTGACCGTTTGACCAAAGTGGCACACTTTATCCCAGTGAAAACAACTTATACCAGTGCAAAGTTGGCCAAGATATATATGACCAGGATCGTATGTCTGCATGGAGTCCCGAGGAACATCGTATCGGATAGAGGAACATAGTTTACTTCAAAGTTTTGGCATCAGCTGCACCAGACTTTGGGAATGAGATTGTAGTTCAGTACAACATTTCACCCGCAGACGGGTGGACAGACCGAGAGTCTCAACCAGATTCTGGAGGACATGTTGAGAGCCTATGCGCTAGATTATGGATCTAGTTGGGATGAGAATCTGCCTTACGCAGAGTTCTCATACAACAATAGTTACCAAGCCAGTTTGAAGATGGCACCGTTCGAAGCCCTTTACGGCCGAAGGTGCAGAACACCATTGATGTGGGACGAAGTTGGAGACCGACAGTTGTTTGGACCAGACTTGATCAAAGAGTCCGAGGAGAAAGTTAAACTGATTCGAGATAGACTGAAGATAGCTCAGTCCAGACAGAAGAGTTATGCAGATTCGAAACGCAAGGAAGTAACCTATGAAATCGGAGACAGAGCATATCTGCGAGTATCACCTTTGCGAGCAGTGAAACGTTTTGGAGTTAAGGGAAAGTTAGCCCCGAGGTTTGTAGGACCGTATCGTGTTTTGGAACAGATGGGAGAAGTTGCCTACAAGTTGGAGTTACCTGAAGGACTGTCAGGAGTTCACGATGTGTTTCACGTTTCCCAGTTGAAGAAGTGCCATGCTGAGATGGCCGATATACCGCTAAGAGATACCATACCCTTGGAGGCGATTCAGTTGGACAATGACTTGACTTATGAGGAGAAGCCAGTCAAGATATTGGAGTTTGCCAGTCGAGTCACCTGCAGCAGGGTCATTAAGTTTTGCAAAGTTCAGTGGAGCCACCATACCGAGGACGAAGCCACATGGGAACGAGAGGATGACCTTCTCAAAGACCACCCACACCTATTTTCTAGCCAACCCGAATCTCGAGGGAGAGATTCATCTTAAGGGGGGTAGGTTTGTAACATCCCAAATTTTCAATTTGGAATGTTATACATAGATCATTCTGGCATATCATATTTTATTGCATTTCGTCTTGCGATCCTCGAAATCCTAAGCAACTCAAGAACCCTCGGAGAGAGTTGGGGATTTCCCCGGTTTTCAAATTTGATTTTTATCAATTTTGAGACGAGGATTTTGGTTTTAATTATTTTTCTCTCCAAAAATATTTCATATTACAACATATGAGAGGAGATAATATGACTTCTCCAAAATAAATGAAATATTGGAGGAAAAATATTAAAATCAATATTTGTTTTTATTTGGATTTTATTGCAATTTTGTTTGCATTAGAAAAATTGCATGTTTTCAAAGTTGCATTTTAGGGTCAAGAAAATGTTCATCTCATTCCAAATATTTTATTTAGACGGAGAAAATTTGTTTTGGCCTTTTTAGAATTTTATTTTATTTTCTAGGATTTTTTTAGTTTCGGTAGAATTATTTAAAAAACAAAAAACGCAAGGGCTAACTAGGCTGAAGCCCAGCCGGCCCGTTCGGCCGCCATCTCCCTCGCGCACGCCGCCGTGCGTTGCACGGACACCGAAGGGAGTCCGAGCCGGACTCCTCCCCGGGCGCCCCCTCGCCCAAGCCACGCCGCCCCCTCGTCCCTTTAAATAGCGCCGCCCCCACCCTGCCTCGCCACCACCACCGCCCGCCAGCCCCGCCGCCGCAGCCCGCGCCGCCGAGCCCCGTCGCCCGCTCCGCTGCTGCCGTGTGCCGCCTCCTAAGCCCCGCCGTCCGCCAGCCCCGTCGGAGCCGCACCCCACCGGATCCGACGAGGTAACACGCCGTCGCCGTCGTTTTTTTTAGAAAACTGATTTGGTTTTTTTAGAAAACCCTAACTCATTTTTTTAGGTTCGCCAGTTTTTCCCGGTTTTTCTTTTTAGCGGACGTTCGTTTTAACGAACGGTTTCCGCCCATTAGTTACAGATAACGAACGCTCGTTCGTTAGCCTGTTCGTCAGTTTTCTTTTATCGGATTATTCCGCGATTATTTCTGATCGCGATTTCTGATCCGATTTTCGTTCTAGTTTATATTTTCGCTCGGTAATCGGAATTAGGCGATTCAAGCGCCTAGATCTTCGTCTCGAGACCCTCTTTCCGCTTAACCAACTTGCACAGGTTTTTGCTATTGTAAAATTTGACCTAAGTCCAGATTAGTAAACGAATCTTGTTTCTTTCGCCGTTTGAGTTTCGTTGCTCCGTTCGATTTGATTCTTTTTGCAAACCGGAGTTCTTAAGTTGAACTTTCTGGTTAGATCTTCTTATTTGAGTTTTACCCGTGCTTCTTTGCTTGATTGCTTATGTATGCTATTGTTTGTTTGTGATAGAATTCCCGGAGTGCAAAGCATGTTATTTGGAGTCTCTAGGTTACGCGGATCATCAGCAAGGCAAGTAACACTTTGATCATACCCCTTTATCACCTAGTTTTTATGCATTAGTTCCAATCCCCAAACATTGCATGGTTAGGATGTCATTAACATGTGGGTTGGGAAGTAGTTGATGTGGTAGAACCTATTACCCTGTTGCATACAAACCCTTGGGAGTTACTTCTATGTGTTGCTTATATTGCTATGCTATGCTCGTAG
Organism: Triticum monococcum; assembly: GCA_034509565.1. Classification (NCBI taxonomy): domain Eukaryota; kingdom Viridiplantae; phylum Streptophyta; class Magnoliopsida; order Poales; family Poaceae; genus Triticum; species Triticum monococcum. The sequence continues at coordinate 570,734,577 of CM067841.1, read as the reverse complement.
ACGAGGTTTGGGTGAGTGAAATCCATGACAGATGTGAGATTGATAATTAATGGTTCAACTTAAGGTGGTAACTTAAATACACATCTGGGTGGATTGAGGCACCTGGAGTACCCAGTGTTGCCTGTATTTTTCTGGAAATCCCGGAGTACCCGTGTGATCTTCCTATGGACCGCCACCCAGGCTCAAAGGGAACTGAGATTATTCATGCTAGAAACTTCCGTGTGCAGCCACAAGCTATTATGGGCTCTAGCATAGTTGAGTAAGTTATGTGAAGCTCTTGAAGAGGTGGATCAGCAGGTAGTGGGTTGTAGGTTTGGTATGGTTTGCCCGAAGTAGAGAGTTAATGTTTCTGATAGACTATGTCTCGGTCATCCATTTCTCAAACACCATGTAGTGCGAGAAATCCAACGGAGGCGACCGAGTCTTGTGGGGAAAAGTGCACAAACCTCTGCAGAGTGTACAAACTAATCATGGTTAGCCGTGTCCCTGGTTATGGACAAATCTTGAGTATCTAGTACTTGGAGTATCTTAAGTATCTCATCACTCTAAATTAATATTGTTGGGTTGATAATTACCTTAATTGGGATTGAGTTGGAGGAACCTTCTCAATGATGTTTCAACTACCATAATAGTTAAATTAAAATCTATTCCTTTGTTGTAGGGAAAAATTGGCTTTTCGCAAAAACTATAACCATAGAGCTTTCCACCAGCCAAATATGCATGTAGTGATAGCATTATTCTGTTCTTGCTCTACTGTGTTATTTTGCCAGCATATTCTATGTGCTGACCTGTTTTCGGGCTACAACGTATTATGTTGCAGACTTTTCAGACGAGGAGTAATGTTAGTTAGGTCATTGTCGTGCAGCTCAGCTATGCTGTTGGAGTTGATGGACTCACTTTATCTTCCAAGCCTTCCGTTGTTATCGTATTAGATGGCCTCAAGCCATATTTATTGTAATTAGTTTTCTTTTGAGATATTCGATGTAATAAGTGTGTGATTGCTACTCTGTTATAAATCCTCGAGTATTGTGTGTGTCAGCATTACCGATCCAGGTATGACACTGAAGCATAGAGACTTGACCGTTTGAGGTCGGGTCGCTGCAAATGCAACTAATTCATTGTTCATTATAAAACTTCATCATTCTATTTTTTATTTTATTTTTTTCATGCTGGAAGCTACACATATTATAGCCATGTCTTCAGCTTGGCTCATCATCCTCATGCAAAGATTAATTGAACCCTAACATGGTATATCTATACAGCGACCTCATACCATAATTAAGTTTCAATGGATCGATGGATCAAAACTTATACACAAAAGATGTACCTATGAACTCCAACACTTGTGTGTTATTGTTTCCAATATCTATTCAACAAAATATACTACTATAACCGGCTATCTAGCTTGTGCTCTAAGGCGAGGAAGGCATACATTTAATGCTTCTCAAAAAGGGAAAAGTGAAAAAAATGCTTCTGGCTCCCTTTTTCCTGTTTTTTCTGGAAAAAGTTTGCCAAAACCTATTAACATGTGATCTAGTTTTGAAGATATCGACGTGAGAAATCTAATGATAAAAATGGTTTGGAATTTGGACACACGATTCAAGAGATTAACCTTTTTGAATAAACGAATCTACGAAAAAAAGGAAGACTCCCACTTCTCCGCCTTTGAGAAGTTTTTTTAGCAAAACACCCACAGACTTTATTTAACACCGATAGTAGATTTGTACATAGTTCGGAGGCTCTAAGTGTTGGGGAACGTAGTAATTTCAAAAAAAAAAATCCTAAGCACACGCAAGATCATGGTGATGCACAGCAACGAGAGGGGAAAGTGTTGTTTACGTACCCTCGTAGACCGGAAGCGGAAGCGTTATAACAACGCGGTTGATGTAGTCATACGTCTTCATGGCCCGACCGATCAAGCACCGAAACTACGGCACCTCCGAGTTTTTGCACATGTTCAGCTCGATGGCGATCCTCGGACTCCGATCCAGCAAAGTGTCGGGGATGAGTTCCGTCAGCACGACAGCGTGGTGACGATCTTGATGTTCTACCGTCGCAGGGCTTCGCCTAAGCACCGCTACAATATTATCGAGGATTATGGTGGAGGGGGGCACCGCACACGACTAAGAGATCAATGATCAGTTGTTGTGTCTCTGGGGTGCCCCCTGCCCCCGTATATAAAGGAGTGGAGGAGGGGGCGGCCAAGGAGGGTGGCGTGCCCAAGGGGGGAAGTCCAACTCCCACCGGGAGTAGGACTCCCCTTTTTCCTATTAGGAGTAGGAGAGGGAAGGAAGAGGAAGGAGGGAGGAAGGAAAGGGGGGCCCGGCCCCCCTCCCAATTCGGATTGGGCTTGGGGGGGCCCTCCCTTGCTCCTTTCCCCTCCTTTCCACTAAGGCTCAATAAGGCCCATATACCTCCCGGGGGGTTTCGATAACCTCCCGGTGATCCGGTATTGTCCCAATCTTACCCGGAACCTTTCCGGTGTCCAAATATAGTCGTCCAATATATCGATCTTTATGTCTCGACCATTTCGAGACTCCTCGTCAAGTCCGTGATCACATCCGGGACTCCGAACAACCTTCGGTACATCAAAATATATAAACTCATAATAAAACTGTCATCGTAACGTTAAGCGTGCGGACCCTACGGGTTCGAGAACAATGTAGACATGACCGAGACACGTCTCCGGTAAATAACCAATAGCAGAACCTGGATGCTCATATTGGCTCCTACATATTCTACGAAGATCTTTATCGGTCAGACCGCATAACAACATACGTTGTTCCCTTTGTCATCGGTATGTTACTTGCCCGAGATTCGATCGTCGGTATCTCAATACCTAGTTCAATCTCGTTACCGGCAAGTCTCTTTACTCGTTCCGTAATACATCATCTTGCAACTAACTTATTAGTTGCATTGCTTGCAAGGCTTAAGTGATGTGTATTACCGAGAGGGCCCAGAGATACCTCTCCAACAATCGAAGCGACAAATCCTAATCTCGAAATACGCCAACCCAACATGTACCTTTGGAGACACCTGTAGAGCACCTTTGTAATCACCCAGTTACGTTGTGATGTTTGGTAGCACACAAAGTGTTCCTCCGGTAAACGGGAGTTGCATAATCTCATAGTCATAGGGACATGTATAAGTCATGAAGAAAGCAATATCAACATACTAAATGATCGGGTGCTAAGCTAATGGAATGGGTCATGTCAATCACATCATTCTCCTAATGATGTGATCCCGTTAATCAAATGACAATTTATGTCTATGGTTAGGAAACATAACCATCTTCGATTAACGAGCTAGTCAAGTAGAGGCATACTAGTGACACTTTGTTTGTCTATGTATTCACACAAGTATTACGTTTCCGGTTAATACAATTCTAGCATGAATAATAAACATTTATCATGATATAAGGAAATAAATAATAACTTTATTATTGCCTCTAGGGCATATTTCCTTCACTAAGTGCCATAAATGGCGCCCTATGCTAAGGTTGAGAGAAGACCTTGCAATATCGTGGGCATCCCCATTACACTTCCTACTTTCAAACTTAAAAATGACATCATCTCTTCCTTGCCTTAGCTCTGTGATCTCCTTAATGAGCATAACATCTTCACCCAACGTTCCTTCTTCAATGTTCCTGACTACCCTTGCATATTTTGAAGCTATAACCAGTGAACTCAGCCCCCATAACATGCGCAAGGCATAATGCTTCCCTGCAAGCTACTGCTTCAACAGTTCTAGGCTCCATATTTCCTCCCATGACTAGTACTGAGGCTCCCAAGAAAGTTTCATCCTCTTCATGATATATTGCAGAAGCAACACATTTCCTCCGCCTTTCAGAGATAGCACCGTCGATGTTTGCTTTAAGCTTCCCGTTAGGAGGAGGAATCCATCCTGATCGATGTATCGACGGCTGGACTAAGTGGCGGGGATCAGTCCTTACGACGTCCGTATCCAGCTCCGCTATGAATCTTGTAATGAATCCACTTGTGGCGAAAGACGACTGAGAAATCTGTTCATATATCACATCACTCCTTGCCTTCCATATTGCCCAAAGCATCACTAACACGTTCACATATTTTTGTTCAGAGAGCATGTCCTGTAGCTCAAACATCCAATTTTTGGCATTCGACTCGGTGCACCTACGAATATCATCATAAAGCTCCGCTTCCACCACGCCCCATACATAGGGCGTCATACGAAACTCAAGCAAAGAATGTCTCCATGAGTCAGCCCCCATCCACATACCAAGCAAGTACTTTATTCCGCAATATGTCTGTGATGAGCAACATTTGATGTAGGTAGACTTTGTTGCGCTAACCTCCATGCAAAAACTCATAACTTTGGCGTCCGAGAAGATGGGAGTGACCTTTGCAAGGGGTAACTCTTAACTAGTGGTTTCATGTTTGGATGCCTTTGGTTTGATTGGAATGGGTCAAGCCCCTATGATAATTTAGTCCGGTGCGGGCTGAGACTGTTTCAGTCCATGTACAAAAAACAGTCAAGCAAACCAGTCACGACAACACATGACACCAGCTCTGTCTCGAAAAAGCACACACAAAACCAACGTCGCACTGCCATTGCCACGCGACCAACTAGGGTTAGAGGTCGCCAGGCTGTCGCCACCGTCTTGATCTCTGCTCGCCTCCTTGCCCAACCCTCCACCTCCATCCAAAGATACCATTCCTCGCCATCTCCCTATATGGTAACCATATCTTCCCCCAATGTCTTTGACCCTCGACGGCGGCCATGTCTGACAGCGGGTTTCGGCGGTAGGTCCCGCCCCTCAATCTTCTCTGCACGGGCGGCGACTAGGACGGCGTCGGTGACCAAGGTCCATCACCCACAGATGATCGAGTAGGTGACCAGTAGCTTCACGGTAGGGACCCAACAACTTTGGAGACCGAGATTAGTAGTGATTTGCTTGTGTTTCCGGTGTGGTTTTACATTTTGGCTGATGCAGTTGTGTTTTTTTATTGAAAGAGAGAGCGTTGATGCAGTTGTGTTTGATTTTGTGCCAGCAGTCAGCTGCTGCTGCTGCTGCTGCTGCAGATTCACGGTGGAGCCACCCATTTGACAGCAGAGGGGCACGTTCTACCGGCTGATTGACGGACCAGACTGCTCCAACCCAATCCAACGGCGGGCGGCTGCTCCGACGGGTCGATAGGAAGGAACCGGACCTAGTCGCTCCCCTGGGAAAATTCTCCACCTCCGCGCCCCTCCGCCGCCGGGCCGCCTCCGCCGCGTCATCCCGCCTCCTCGTCCCCTTCGTCACGCCGCTCCCGCGACCGGTCCTCCCTGGCCCCGCCGCCGGGTACCCTGACCCCAAGCCTCCCCGCATCGCGCTTCCCGGTCCCCACCCCGCTGGCGGCGCTACCGCGCTAGGTCACGCGGCCGCCACCGCTCCTTTGTCACCCGCGGCGCCTCTCCTCTGCCATTCCTCTACCGGACGCCGCGCCTCTCTTGCCCAGGGCACGATGATGGCCTGGCGGATGCTGCGAAGAAAGGTAGGGCTCCTTCTCTGAAATCTGTTGCGTTTCCTGTTCCTAGAGCGCACAGCTAAACACCCACGATTTCCTCGCATGAAACAAATATGGCTGAAGCCTTTGCGGCATGGGACTAACAATTGGAGACGTATTGCAGGATGTCCACACAGGCCTCTTGAATCTGGCCTTCCGCTCAGATCATGGCCGAACGAAGCATTTCGCCAGTGGGACATTGGGAAAGCTACCACGTAAGTTCAATTGATGTCGTACCGCAATTGCATAGATCCATTTTAGCTTGCTAATTGTCCAATCATTGTTTTGCCAAATTAAGCTCTAGCCTCTAGCATTGTTTTCTTGGAAGGCCTCAAGCATTGCTAGTACGATCACTATTTGCGTGCTAAGTATCTTATCGTTTCATCAACATGAATAATTCTTGACTGCTGCTGTTATTTTCTGGAAAGTCACCTCCATCTCTGCCATAGTATCATCTCTATAGTTGTGAGTTTGTGATATTGCTTTGTTCCCTCTATACCATCCTGCTCCAAAGTTTGTTACAACTACTGTCTCACACGGGGAGGGCATTTATGTGTAGCACCTCGCTTGAGTGAGATGAAGATGTATTTACTCTGCATATATGATTTGTTTGAAGTCAAACTACACAAAGTTTGATCAAATTTATAATAAAAAATGTGAACATCTACAATACTATGGTCATGTATAGCACTCCCTCCGTTCCGAATTACTCGTCGCAGAAATAGATGTATTTTAGTTCTAGATACATCCATTTTTGCGACGAGTAATTTGGAACGGAGGGAGTATGAAAATTAATTTTGTGATGCATCTAATGATTTTTATTTCATATTGTGAATGTTAATATTTTTTCCTATAAAGATGGTCAAACTTTACGAAGTTTGACTTCAGACAAATTTTACATGCAGACTAAAAAAAAGGGAGTACCCACACTTCAGTTTCTTCTCCTTCTCCTTTCACCCTTCTATATTATTTTTCTTTGTTTTTAGATCCTATATCTCGACCATGTTGTTCCTACTAGATGATGCCCCGCACGTTGCTGCGGGAATTGTAGTGAGGAAAATTTAATATATTAGACAAATGAATTATAAATAATTTGGATATACTTGTTAACCATATGGTCTCTTGGCTAAAGTAAAACAATTTGATTAGATTGAATTGAACAATGCATACAAAAATAGAAACATTTCCCCTTTTCCTTCTAATAATGTATATTTAAAAACACAAAATGCAAAGCAAATAATGTAATTGCTTAGTAAGGAACCTTCATTGTTCTGATCTTCAAACTAAGGAAGCCTACGAAATGTAGTATGTGAGACAAAAGAATAGTTCACAAAGATGGAGCACACATCAATGGTCGTCCTGAATCCTTCACTTCGCTAACCAACTAACCTGCACAATCATGTATTGTACTGAGAACCACCTGAGAATCACACCACAGAATAAATTACTCAAATCAGCAGAAGTATGACAAAAAAAAACACAACTAAAGGAAGATCTTATTATCACGTGAGTATGATGACATGGCTAGCAAGACGTCCTCATTTGTGTATATGCCTATAAAAATCTCTGTAAATAGATAACATATCAAATAATAATTTGATCGAGACATGGTACCTCTTGGAACATAGCAAACGACCAAAATGCATCTCGGCATGCTGGGAGAAGGTTATAACTTTTTTATCTTATCCAAGTACACAAATATAGATTACTATCCTTGCTAAAGAATAAAATAAGATAAGAATATAGATCACTAAAAATTATGGATGTACAGTTACATAGTAGAGTTCAGAAAATGATGTGACGTATTCCAACATATCAATGTAGACACATGAATCATATGGTATGTTCCCACAATGGCGACATAACTTGTGCCCTCGGGAGTAGGTAATTTCATGCTTATGCTGGTAAAATGTTTTCAATAATAAAAAATCATTTCAGGGTAACACATTTTCCTAAGTTTAGTTACATCGCATGATATCAAGATGGATTATACACCAAACTGATTCGGTTCAGCAACTTAAGCTTGAATTTGTCAAACATACACCAATGGATTAAATAGCCAAAGGAAGCATACTGAATTACGTAGACTTTGATCTGGCCTCTCAAGCTCCAAAACAACGGCACCCGTATATGGCTGACCCAGCCACCACTCTCTGTCAGATTCAGCCATCACGCAGTATCAATCATGGGCATAACTGAAACAGTGTCCGACTATAATTGTTGAACAATACAGAAGGAGATGCATATGCATGGATGTTATTTCAATTATACAGAGATATATACATTCAGCATACAACTATGTTTTCCAAATAAAATATGTGTTGAATGAAAAAGAAGATTATGGAAGTTATACCATCAAAGAAGATCTGTGCAAGGTAATTTCTTTAGATGTCTTCTTTAGCGATGCACAAATAATACAATCTCTGCAATAATTAATGCAATCCTGCTAAAGAAATGCAGGTACAGGAGTTACCTTCACTGGATGGTAGCATTGATCGTCTTCTTCAAAGGGATCTAGTAACATGATTATCACGATCTGCTAGAGCAAATCAAAACAGTAAATAGTAAATCTGCAACTTGGAAGTTATTTTGTGGGATCTCGGCTATACCTTGATATACTCTTGACTGGCAGTATCTCTTCTCGTCAGCATATCATGGTGAAGTTGTCTCAAAAACCTTTACACAACAGCTTCCCTCCCAACCAAGCCAAGGCTTCCGTCGGTTGCTGGTACTGCTGGCTGCAGGGCGTGGTCATCGATTTAGTGGATGAAGATGGTAGGACGGGGGAGAGAAGGCCACGGATTCTGTAGCCAAGGAGAAGAGGACGGATCTGATGGCACGGGTAAGCGAAGCGGTGGATGTGCAAGGGTTGGGCAGGAGGTTGGGAAGGGTATTAATGGTGAGAAGACATGGTAGGTCAGGGGAGAGGAGGAGCCAAATTAAGGTATCGATGCATTGTCTCCATTAATGGACATTAGAGAAGATGAAGAGGAAGAGGAGCAGCCGTGTAGAAGAAAGGACGCAGAGGAGGTGCTGCAGAAGGAAGTGGTACCATGCGGGGAACCCTGATGGATACGGTTTGCCAACGTCCAACCCAGCCCATTCGAACTCTTTGCTGAGAAATCGCTTCGTAAAGCAGGCCTGAGTGGGACTGCATGAGGTGTGACATGGCTAGATGTGAATGGATGATGACGTGTCTATGCTGCATGTTGAGATAAATCAAATAGTGGGGGTGAACTTCTTAAGTATATAGGATTCCTGTGTATTCAACTCCTGCATTCCAAGTGGGCCCATAGTGTCTGTACCACCTATGTTATTATTTAAAAATAAATAGATTACAGTGCAGGAAGAATCCCCTCAGCATATCTTAAGAAGCAGTGATACACTCAGCTTTATTCCATCCGGGAAATGACAAACGAGGCTAAATCCACACCATAGGATTTGAACCTTCACGCTAACGCCACCGCTCACCCATTGCTGGGCTATACTCGGTTCTTGGTTTATGATTTCTATTGGTTAGAGAAGAGTATTTCATATGTTACACGATGAACTTAATGGACTCAGACTCTAGCTTAGCATAGTGAATCTTCATGAAGTCATGAAGTCCTTTTTGGTCACTTTTCTAAGAGCGAGTACTTTCTTCCTTATTGGATACTCCCTCCGTCCGAAAATACTTGTCATCAAAATGGACAAAAAGGGATGTATCTAGAACTAAAATACATCTAGATACATCCCCTTTTATTCATTTTGATGACAAGTATTTCCGGATGGAGGGAGTACCTCATAAGTCTATGTTTCAGTGATTTGATCAGTATTTAATTCTCAATTGCAGAGTTCATCCATGGCAATGGACTCCAAGGTGCTGCTAACTGTACGGTCTTTAAACAGTCCACTATCAGGTATGTCAATCTGCTCTCCTATTATTCAGGTGGCATCACTACTCTTGTTACATTGACATATTCAACAAACTTTGGCACGCACTCAGTGCATCAAATTGAATTTGAGTGTTATCTCACACAAGGAATCTGAATCATATTTCTTTGGAAAAGCCAACCTCGACACCATGTTAATTTCCTGCACCCCACTAAATGATCTTGCAACTTTTGCATGGAGTCATGTATTTACCTCTTATCTTATCTGACCTTGCTTGGGAAAGGCATTCACTAGGTTCTTTTACCATACTCTAATTCTACTCTATCTTTGTTTATCTCATCTTCTGGAGCAACTGTTCAGATTTTTTAGTCGTTAAATGTAGGTCTTGTTTTGTAGGTATGCTACTATCGGTACATTGTTATTTGATGCAGATTTTAGGATTTATATATTAGGTGACAATACTGTCTTCTTTATAGGAATTTTCATGCAGGTGTGTATATGTTGGCATGGCACCAGAAAAAGGAGGATGTTGTTGGGCTAAAAGCACCGAAAAGGGAGAAGCGAGTGAGAAAGGAAACTCGCAGTCAACCTCCTGTAGAAGCGCCATATGTTGCACCAAAACCAAAGCTGACCAAATCAGCGCCAGATAAAATTGTTGAAATTTTTGATGGGATGACATTGCGTGACCTATCTAAACGATCTGGTGCAAAAATCAATGCACTTCAAAGCATACTTGCAGATCTTGGCGAAAGGGTTGAATCAGAGTTCGATTCTATTACCATCGATCTAGCTGAGCTAGTGGGTATGGTATGTATTTATAATCTTCCTTTTGTGACTTATTTTGTGCCCAGTTTTCCCCCCCTTTCTGACCATATATTCACTAAAAATGGAATTCTTACTTTTTTTGATGATATTATGTTGGAGCAAACTTACATGTTCAAATTTTATATGCGCTGATGTTGTTGTTAATTATATGTACTATTGTCTCCAGTTTACACCTAAGCTTTGTCATCATGAGATATTTATGCAGCTTTAGGAAAGCTTCTATTTCTTATGAATCATGATATTAATCGATATCTTTCATCCTTCTTGCACAGGAACTTGGTGTTAATATCAGAAGAATGCACACAGGTGAAGGCACAGTTGAACCACGGCCTGCTGTTGTAACAGTTATGGGTCATGTTGATCATGGTAAAACATCGCTTCTGGATTCCCTGCGGCAAACATCTGTTGCTGCTAAAGAAGCTGGTGGGATCACTCAGCATATAGGTGCCTTTGTTGTTGAGATGCAATCTGGAGCCTCTATCACATTTCTTGATACACCAGGGCATGCTGCATTTAGTGCTATGCGGGCTAGAGGTGCAGCTGTCACAGATATTGTAGTGCTTGTGGTTGCAGCAGATGATGGTGTGATGCCTCAAACACTTGAAGCTATGTCACATGCAAAAGTAGCAAATGTTCCAATTGTAGTCGCCATAAACAAATGTGACAAATCTGGAGCTGACCCTGAGAGGGTTAGAATTCAGCTTGGTTCTGAAGGATTGCTTTTGGAGGATATGGGTGGTGATGTACAGGTTGTTGAAATTTCTGCATTATCGAAACTTGGTTTGGATAAGTTGGAAGAGGCTTTGCTCCTTCAGGCCGAGATAATGGACCTGAAAGCCAGAACAGATGGGCCTGCTCAAGCTTTTGTGGTGGAGGCAAGGGTGGACAGGGGCAGGGGACCACTTGCAACAACTATAGTTAAGTCCGGCACATTAGTCAGTGGACAATACATTGTTGTGGGTGCAGAGTGGGGAAGAATTAGATCACTGAGAGACACGGCAGGGAAAGTAACAGAGTCTGCAAAACCCGCCATGCCTGTTGAGATTGAGGGGCTGAGGGGCCTCCCAATGGCTGGGGATGATGTAGTGGTTGTTGACTCCGAGGAAAGGGCAAGAATGCTTAGTCAAGGACGGAAGAAGAAACAGGAGAAAGATAGGCTTCGGAAGATTGACGAAAACATGACAGAGGAGGCAGAAATTGGAGAAGAGACGCCTGAAAGAGTTGAGATGCCCATAATTGTGAAAGCTGATGTACAGGGCAGTGTTCAAGCAGTTACGGATGCCTTAAGAAGTCTTAATAGCCCACAGGTATTTTATTGACCACATTGGATGCCTCATTTTTATTTTTGTAGTCTCACAAACTTGACTATATAAGCACTCAAGCAGTGCTGAATTCCTGATCGTTGACACTGCATTTTAGACCATATGTAACGTAGGTTTGTTCCAGTGGTTTGGTATGATATATGTTCTATTTACAGTATGCCGATATTTCTGTTAGATTCAGTCTTGCCTATGGCACCTTCTTTGTAGGTGTTTGTGAATGTTGTTCATGTTGGCGTCGGCCCTGTAAGTGAACATGACATTGATCTGGCACAAGCATGCCGAGCATGCATAGTTGGTTTCAACGTTCGCGATCCACCGAGTGCGATTACTCTAGGAGCAACACAAGCCAACATAAAGGTACCATGTTTATTATTGCTCTAGTGCCTGTACTGCTTTTGATTAAGTGTACACCTTTGGTAGAAATCAAGTTCTATGGCTTGGATATTGGTTGTGATTTTTTATGTCATATTTTAATGCTCAGTATAGGATGTAAATATGCCTTCTGGGACCTGGGTTACGTGCAAAAAGGGTAGATCTTACTTAAGATAACATTCTCGGAAATCCAACTCGGTGCCCAGGCTCATCTGCCCCTGCTTAGGAAAAAAAAACAAAATAAATACTTGAAAAATTCAAAAAATTCCAATTTTTTTTAGTGGTAGATAATTTGATGCGTGAGGTCCGCTCAAAATTTCAACTCATTTGGCCATCTGAGCAGCTCTCGGCAAAAAAGACAAATCGGGTCAGAACAGTGTGTGAACAGTAAACATTTTTACAGACCCCGATTTTGTCTTTTTTGCGGAGAGCTTCTCAGATGTCCAAATGGGTTGAAATTTGGAGCGGACCTCACGCATCAAATTATCTATCACCCAAATTTTTTTTGAATTTTTTTAGCATTTGTTTTGATTTTTTTCTGAGAGGGGGTGCAGATGAGCCTGGGAGCAGAAACTCCGCGTCCATTCTCTCTCTCTTGTTTCTGGTGTTTCTTTATATTGTGTAGACACTAGGATATGTTATAGTGAATTTAGGAAGAGTAAACATAATTCAGCTCTTATGTGTGTGGGGAATTGAGGATATGGCCTACATCATATTGACCTCGTTAAATACTGGACTTGAAATATGATAAGAGAATCCTGATCTCAACCTCTGATCAATTTTGAATGTCATACAGGAAGTGAGATTGCCCATGTCCCTCTAATATTGCCTATATAAACTCTATTTAGTTCTCATATCGCTAGTTCTCAGTATCCTGAGTTAAGTCTGGTCCCATTCTATATGTTCCACAAGTACACAACATATGTTCCCCAAAAGGAAAGTATATGATACATATTGTTAAGAGTCTAAACTCGCTGGTTGATTTTTTTAGTCTTTTTAACTTTGAAACTGGAAAATGAGTTTAGCTGACTTGACCATGCCTACTCTTCAGATTTTGCTGCACAAGGTGATCTACCATCTCCTCGAGGAAATGGGAAGGCTGATTGTGGAGAAGGCACCAGGGACTGCTGAAACCCAAATTTCAGGGGAGGCTGAGGTTCTGAACATATTCGAGCTGAAAGGGCGTAGCAAGTCAAAAGGGCCAGACATCAAGATTGCTGGCTGCCGGATAACCGATGGGCGCTTTAGCAGAACTGGAACCATGAGACTGTTGAGAAGCGGAGACGTTGTCTTTGAGGGTCCGTGTTCTTCGCTGAAGCGAGAGAAGCAGGATGCTGACACGCTCGACAAGGGTACCGACTGTGGATTGGTGATCGAGGACTGCGACGAATACCAGGTTGGGGATACCATCCAGTGCTTGGAGCAGGTGATCAGGAAGCCCAAGTTCGTATCGACACAAAGCGGCGCAGTCCGTATAGAGTGCTGATTGAGAATAATTGTTTGTCACTGGCATGATCGCATTGCTGTGAATTCAGCTACTTTTTTGAACTGACCGAAGTTTTGACGATATAGCCAGATAAAAACCAGGCTGGCATGCTTACTATTTTGGCACCATGCAGACGGCTAGATGCAAGTTACCTTTATGTTTTACGCCTAGAAAAAGAATCGTGATGCTTTCAGCGATGACGAACTATGTGAAACTTGAGAGAGGAAACTCGAGTTGTATATACTTGCAGTTTTCATAAGGTACAAAGATGGCTAATTACTAGCCCCCAAATGACCCAAAGGGTGCAATTCAATGTTACTACTCCCTCCATTCGTAGATATAGGGTGTATAGTTTTTGGCACAGAAATTAAAGAACGCACGTGGAGTGAAAATTTCACAAGTTTTGAGCGAGATTACACCTGACTAATTGACATGAAGAGATAGAGGAGCTTGCCTGATATAAGGAAATGTAATTAAATCCCTACAAAAATTACCCAAATGAGTGGTGCAATGCAGTACACTTTATATTTCGGACTTTTTCTCAAAAATCTATACACCGTATATCAAGGAACGGAGGGAGTACTATATAATCGTATTGATGCTTTGCACGTCCGAAACTAGAAGTCATATTTGAGAAGCTAATATTTAACCGGCTGTTGTCTTATTGCATTCAATATCTTGTTTTTTTTTCAATCGGTTGTGATCCAACGAAATGTTCTAGCTAAGATTCTAAATCATCATTAGACCAGTGATTGGCATATTCGTAATTACTGGGATGAAGCATGACTGGTACTAAAATGTGTTATTGTCATTGTTTAGGATTGCCAATTACTTGGACAACTAAAATAGATTTCTTCAAATATACAAGTCTGATAGGTTATTAGTTACAGTTTTGTTAAAGCACATCTAGATGTGCCATAAGGGCATGTACAATGGTGGCATACGGATACATATGCCCCATGACAAAAAGTAATTTGTGGCACCTACATTTATTTTTTCTCCCCAATGCAAGCTACCACTAGTGGGCCTCATTAAAAAAAATAGAAAATAAAGACTCACATGCATCTCTACTTTTTACTCCAACTTTTTCAGCTTTTGACACCGGACCACACTTTTTCTCTTCAAGCACCCGCTTCCCTATCCGAACCTACTTTACGTCATATCCGATCCTACATGGCATGCGAGGCATCATCTTGAGGCTATGCATTGTACATGCCCTAAGTATTGCACATCTAAGTCATATGTCATTGATCTTACATTGAGATTCGTGTGAATATTTTCTTTCTCTTTTTTCTTTTTCTCTTTATGCTTGATTCACTCACTTAGATGTGCAATAACTAGAGCACATCTAAATGTGCCCTAGATACACCCCAGTTTTGCTAAAGCACATCTAGATGTGTTATAAGTATTGCACATCTAAGTCCTATGTCATTGATCTTACATTGAGATTCGTGTGGATATTTTCCTTAGTTAATTGTGTGTATTTTTTGGTACAAAATTGATGCCAATGTAAAGTGTTGTCGATATGAACACATCCATATCGACTGTGTATCACATAGTTCAAATATTCTTAAACAAATTTCCCGTTAAGATAAATGTTAAGAAGCGTGTTCACGTTATATTTTAGTGCGGATAGAGTGGTCTAAAGGTTAAGAGTGAATCATATCGACAACAATATGTTTATCATACTCAAAAAAAAAGGTTAAGAGTGAATCATAATTTCAGGCTAACTTTAGGCTTAAACACAACAATAAGTTTATCATGTTTGTGCAATGATCACTTTGCCATGCAATACAATTGCTGGAATTTGCCATTCAGGCAAAAGTGAGGCGCTCGTTATTTGTGCCATGGTAGATAGTTCCCAGTTTGACAAACTAATGAACCGAGTCAAGCATATTTTAAAGTATGATTCAAATATTCAATCCTTAATGGAAGATATGAAGCGCTTACCCGCTTATAGATACCATGGCTCAAACATATTCAAAATGGAGCTCAAGCTCACATGCTCCTGGGTGAACAGTAATTTGTTTTTTTCTTTTTTTGAAAATTTAACAGCATATTAATGTCTTCTAACTGCGTGCAAAATTTCATGACAAAATGTCATATGTTTTGATCTCGGCCAAAATTAAAAAAGTACTTGAAAAGGCTACCTTAGAGCATTGGTTTCGTAGTCCAGAAAATGTTATGTCCGTGTTGTGTTAATGTATGTATAATTTTGTGCTCCCATGCAGAATTACATCAAAACATAAATAAATTAAATTAAAAGAGCTAATGCAAGTAGATGTCGCATTATTTAGGTAAAGATTGGCGGCATGTTTTTGCTACAATTGCTATGTATCAGGCGGTGGATCTTGTGGCTTATTTGCGGTACTGGAACCTGCAGTGTTGAAAGTTGAAATACTATGACAGTTTCGCCTTATAGAGCAAAAATGGAGGGTCCGAGTCTTCAGTTTAACTGTTACCTGAACATTCCTTCCTGCAGCTTCAGCCACAAGGTGGATATAAAGAACACCGGTAGCTGACAGCCTGATTCAGCCCAGAAATTGCAGGTGTACATCAGTATTCACTCCACCAGACCAACTAATGTTACCATAAACTAGGCGAACAATTCCTCTATGCCCGCAACTCTCTTTTCAAAATACAATCTCGGCAGCATGTCTCAGAAACTTGTTTCTTCAGGCTTTGTGCACTCAGCATCAGTCAAATCATGGAGTTCAGTAGCATGCAAATTTTCAGCGATGCTCCACTGGAGAATTAAAAACAGCACCGCGAGGAGTTTCTCGCTGAAAACAGTCCTGAATTTATTTTCAGTGCGATTGTGCATGGCTCCATCAAATGACTTGTTTAGATATCATAAAGGTTTGGTATAATACAAGCATTTCTTACTACAAGCACACAAAATGAGACAGGCAAGAAAAATGAAAGGCCAACCCAATTTTCAACATTCACATGTGAAGGGATCAGTCGAATCCAAATCACCGAGATGAACTATACCCGAAGCAGCATGCCGGCAATATTTTCTGAAACAAAGCCGAGCACCTCTAGAAGCCCTCTTCTCCATCTGAAGCATCCTATGTTTGCTCAGCGAAAAATTCATCATTGTAATCACAAGATTCAACCTCCAGTTTAAGTGATTCTAGGACTCTCGCGTTCAGCACAAAGAATTGGGCAAAGCTAACTTGTGTTTTGATGCCCCGATATAATCCCATCACTATTGTCTTCAAACGGATGTCAAGAGATCTGAGAAGACTGTGATGTTTCTGACGCCACAAATTTGGTTTACCTGATTGAGCTCTCTGAAAATAGGCATGGAAAAGAAAAATTAACCACCAGAAAACAGCTGGTAGATCAATAGAACAGGTGAACAGTGACCACTAGTACGCTATGGACTGTATAAATGAGGAAGGCCACCTTGATATACAATTTCTCCAAGCAAGGAAAGCATCTCATCAAACTCCGGCTATGCCTTCTAGGCATAGCCGGTCCCAAGCCCAGATAAAGGAGGAGGGTTGTAATAGGATTGGCGAACCAACGTAAAAACTAGCCAGTCTTATAGGTATGAAACCCATTTGAGCGAGAGTAGTACTAGGATGGGTGATCTCCTCGAAAGTCCTCGTGAAAGGGTTTCATATCTAAGGGTTGTGATAGACTTTGGCGAGCCAACGTATAAACTAGCCAGTCTTTTTGAGTATGAAACCCATTTGGACGAGAGTAGTATTAGGATGGGTGACCTCCTGGGAAGTCCTCGTGAAAGGGTTTCATATCTAGCGGATGGCAATGGGTCGGGTTTGGATCGGGTTGAACAATCTCAAATCCATATCCATGTCCATGAAGACAGTCTTTGCCCGCCCATAAAAAAATCCATGGATAAAAAATTGTGTCCATGTCCAAATCCGATGGATATCCATACCCATTGGATATCCATTGGGTCCTCTCGAGACATATAAATAAGACAACACAATATTAACATAAACTCTTCCATTCTTCACCTCGTGGTAGGCTAGGCTTCACTTATGGTAAATCAACACCCACTAACAACCTAAGATCATTTAGTATTTTCCAAATAGATGAGAATGACAAGTCATTTAAGAAGGAGGTAAAAATAAGGGAAGGGGTGTTGGATTATGTTACAGAGGGGATTGAATGTCAACTAAAAAAAGTTACGATGGGGATTGTGTAATTTCTTATGCATGTTTTAGATAAAAAAGTGTAAAATTGTTGTGGGACATATGACCGTGGGGCAATGATAGCAGATTTCCCCCATTAAGTCATACTATCGGGTCGGGTTTGGGTATATTCATGGGTACAAGATTATATCCATGCCCTATCCACGAACAATCGGGTCGGGTTTGGGCGCCGCCCATGGACACAAAAGCATATCCAAACCCTATCCATTCGGGTCGGATATCCATGGATAAAATTGCCATCCTTAAGCCTACCCCAACTTGTTTGGGATAACAAGCTTCGTAAGTAAGTAAGTAAGGAAAGCATCTCATCAAGTCAATAACCATATCCAAATTGTAAATATACATGTTGATAGCTAAGATCTTGACATTGTGCACCACAGTTGTTAGGCTACTAATGTACAATCCCTTTATCAAGCATAGAACACAACATTAGCAGTTTAGCACAGTAGACATAAATATGTGTAGATGATTTGTAACAAATGCAGCTAATGAACAAGCCTTGTCGAAAATGCAAGAAGTACAACATGCATAGTTACCTGAATAATTGTTGAGCCAAACATGATATTTTGAGTCGCAGAATTCAGAAATGCAGCCCAATGTCTCAAGATTAGGCACAAAAATAACCGAGATTTCAGTTGGCCCATGCAAGTCAAGATGGAGCAGCAACCTTTCAAGCAAAGGGGCATCCTCGATGATGAGTTCCGCTGGGGTGGGGATAGTACAAATCTGATGCTCTTAAGAGTAGGGGAGTTGATCCGGAGACAACGAACACCGAAAATGGAGTTAAGCAACAAGCTTTCCCGGTGGGCAGAAAGGATGACGCCTATGAGGGCTTCCCGATCGTCGGGGAGTTCACGGAGATCGAGGTTAAGAGGGGCGGCGCGCCAAAGGTGGCGCCACCGTTGCGCGAGGGCTTGGGTGCAGGCGCTGTCCTTGATGGGGAGGAGGGAGATGATCTCACCGAGGACGGCGTCCGGGAGGTTGCTGATGTGGTCGTGGACATCGCCCTCCGATCCGGGCGGCCATTCCTCGCTTCTCTCCACGGTCGCTTCATGGGTGTCCGTTAGTTTTATCCTCTTCGCACTAGGAATGACCAGCTCCATCTCCATGGCCAACACCGATGCCGGCACCGCCGCATTGGATATTTTGGATGTGGCGCCGCCTGTTGACGCTCAAAAGTGGCATGTTTATAAAGAGTGGCTTGAAGCTATGTCAAGATTAATTCAAACTTACTATTGAAAGTCATCATGAAATGTCTCTTTTCGAGAAGATAAAGATGAATATGAAGATGGTCTAAAATGGAGTTTGGATGTAAAAGTTATGACAAGTTCAGAGATCCTCATGTCGACACCAGATTAAAGAATGTCCATTAACCCAATGAATGTGGCTTCAAATGGAGAAAGCTTCAACAAGAAAGTTGTGCGTCTCGTTGAAACGATCGATTTTGATATAAAGATCGTCTCAATCCGAGGTCGTATGTAAAAGTTACAGCCCATACAGCGAGACCCTCCAGCGAGCAAAATATGACGTCCGGAACCAGACACATATATGGGTATGTCTGTTGAGCTGCGTGAGTAATTAACTGTTTTGCATGAGCGATTTGACCCTCGAGATGACCTCTGATGAAAAAACGTTCAACATGAAAGATGTTCGTCTCGTCGAAACAGTCAAGATTGCTTTTGGGCTCGTTTCCATCCGAGGTCGTTTGTCACTACAAAAAGGACCCTCAAAGTACAGCCTTAAACCGAACTGTTTTGGAAAGTTCGGATAAATCCAGTCCGAATTTGACTAGGGTTTTGGACGTGAATTGATGTAATTTTCTTGTAAGGAAAACCTAGATAAATCTTTGCTTGTACGGGAAGTCCAGCCGCCTCTTATATATGTTGGGGGTGACGGCCGATTGAAACAACACACAATCGATCAATTCATCTACCATTTTTTATCTTTTATCTTTTCTCCTTAACCCTAGTTCTTCTTCTTCCTCGTTCTTCGTCTGTTCTTCTTCTTTGCAGGGCGACGAACCTCGAGGCCCTAGGGGCGATCAGGTCGACCTAGGGCAGCCCATAGCCGCCGCGCGTCCAGACGGGGTCCCTCCCGGGCGTGCGGGGTTCTGGGTCTTCAAAAGCGCCCGTCCGATTGCCTGCGTACCGTGCTTCCGGCCGGGTATCCTTCGACGTGAGCTGCGGTGCATCACCCTCAGCGTCGAGGGTACACGGTGACGTGTTCGTGTGCGAACACACTTTTTGGTGACTCCGCTGGGGAAGAAGCTTTGAACGGTCTCCGACCTGTTCTTGCTACGAAGAGATCATCATCTAGGGTTTGCAATCTACAAAGGTAATATGAATACCAAATTTACAAATGTAGATGCAAACAATGCGTATGTTGTTGCTAGATCATCTAATGAGCATAATATATCGGCTAGCCCTAGCTTTATCAATCATGCATCTAATTATGTGCAAGAGCCGATGCAACAAAATCTTCATGCTTCTACCTCATATAATTTTAGCAACATGCAACATATGTATTCCAACTCCCATGCATCGGCAACCCCAGAAATCCATATGCCGATGAACAACATGACGAGTTCGGTTAATCAAGTTGAAACACCTCACATAGGAACTTTCGATAGTATGCAACAAAGTGTTTCACCTTTTTATTCACCGGCAACTAACTTGCAATATGTTAATCCAAACATGCCGGTGGATAGGGGAATTGGCCATGCTACTACCAGTTATCCGGCCAATTACCCTCAACCATCATATGCTACACCTCATGCTACTAATTTTCTGGCACCATATACGCAACTGTTGATGTCCATAATTCGGCTCCGCACCTTCATGGTCATGGCCGAATAAGTGAAACTTCTACAGGAGCACAAATGCCTTCACCTACTACCGTGGCATATCATGTTCCCCCAACATAATTACAAAATTTCGGTGACATATCGTTACAGAAAGAGTCTAAAAGTGTCGGGGGGCAATTCTATCCAGATTGGGTCATTAAGAAAAACCTTACGTCTTTTTGGGACGAATACAATGTTGTTCTACATGAATTAATAAAAGAGGGAAAGCCTATTAATTCTGTTGCAATACAAGGTAGATTATGTCAAAAAGAGAAAGCATTGAGTGTGGGTAGAATTATCAAAAAGAGTGGTGATTCGGAAAACAAAGTTAATTCGGTTATTGAAAAGACCGAATCAAATATTACGCATGCCGAATCTATTCTAGAAAAAGAGGATGACAAGGCGCTGGGGAGCTATTCGAAAGGGGAACAAGATATCGTTCAAGTAACGCAACCATCATGCTCTCCCAACGTATTCAAAGAGGTATGTCTAGCAAGTGATTTACCTATCTTCCGATTTGGTCGCAACTTTATTGTTGATGCTTCTATTAGAAAAATTCTCATAAGCAATCTTGAAAGACCAATGAAGAAGGGTAATTTATTTGTTAGCAATAAAATCATTGCAAAGCATATCGGTCAACACATTGTGCCATTTATAAAGACCGATTGTGACTTATTATTGTAGCCAAAGTTTTCCCCATTGCTTTTATCAAAAGTTCATATATAATTGGGTAGCTTTGCTTGTTTCTTACTTGGCTTACACTTGGTCTCAATTGAGACATATGTGTTCTAACTATTTTCGTTTCAGAAATTTAAAGCCAAGAGTAAATTCTTTTGAGAAAACCGATGCTAGTATAATATCTTATCCAATAACATCAGAAAAAGAATGCAAAAGAAAATGCATAGCCGAATGGGGAGATTTGAAATCTGAACCATTCGTTAGCTTACCTATAAAGCCGTTCACACACCAAGATCGGCTAGAAAACAAAATGTATACCTTCGATTCAAACATGTGTGATCAAATCTTTGATTTGTTGTTGAAAAATAATTACATTAGAATTCTTGATCATCATGTCAAGCCATGTATCCAAGGACGAATTTATTGTAAGTTGCATGATTCGTTCAAGCATAGTATTGAGGATTGCAACATGTTTCGTCAAATAGTTAAATTGGCCATTGATAAAGGACGATTGGAAT
This sequence comes from Triticum monococcum, assembly GCA_034509565.1. Taxonomy (NCBI): domain Eukaryota; kingdom Viridiplantae; phylum Streptophyta; class Magnoliopsida; order Poales; family Poaceae; genus Triticum; species Triticum monococcum. The sequence continues at coordinate 570,712,946 of CM067841.1, read as the reverse complement.
TTTTGAGACACCAAGAGATGACGAGTCTATTCCAATTGGTCCCAATGGTAAAAGGTTTTTGCATCGGCTGCTTCAAGCCGATCCATTTAAAGAGAAGGTAAAAACTGCAGGTGATGGGATCAAGCTTTCAAGTAAAGAAATTATTGAAGAGCATAATGAATATAATGTTGAGGGCGAGGATTCCATTGGAGCTACAATGGAGACGCCAAGGACTGGGGGGCAACAAGAAAATCCAAAGATCGGTGCAAGCACAACCAAAGAAAATAAAGGCCGACGTAAGCACAAAGATAAAAAGCTGAAAGTCACTTTCGCGCAACTATTGGAAAAATATCAGAAGATAAGTGAGGAGAACAGTGCTTATCGGCCAACTAATGCAAAGGCATCAAGATCACCCCATAGGAGCAAATCCAAGGATCGGTATTGGAAAAATGAGAATTCTAATGCGGTATATGCATATCCATATTTTGTGCCGCCAATGCCATGGATACCTTCCTATGATCATGTAAATCCATATCCATCGTGGGACAGGTATGATACAAGGGCGCATTCTTCATCTTATTTTAGATCATCTCACAAACATTATGCAGCTCCAAAAAGATCAATATTTGAACAATCACATGTCAAAGACAATTTCAATCATAAGGAATCGGTCCGGAGCTCAATGAACAAGAATGAGGTGGTCAAGCAAGTTTACCACGTCAAATGAGATGGTCGTAAGAGTGCCACTTCAGATATGATCTCAGGTGAAAAAGAGCCAAGTAAAGTGTTGACATTGGCTACAAAAGGCAATGAGGCAAGTCAATCAAGTGCCAAATCTGAAGGGAAGAAGTTGAGAGTGCATAAGGTAAAACAAGAATTGCCATTACTTCAAACAAAATCGCAGCCGGGGTGCCCACTCGGCTTATCGTATTGGTAAAAGAAGTTGCAAAAGCTTAGTGCACAAGAGCTTGAAAAGAGAAACATGGCATGGATTCCCAAAGGAAGTACTCAAAAGAAGAATGGTGTGCAAGCTTCCATTGCAATAAGTGCGACAAAGCTGAAGAAAGAGAAGAGTGAAAGCTTCGAACAACCAACCCGAAGGTTTGCGCATCGGAATCTTCGGTTCAAACAACATCCATATTCTTCAACTATGCCGTTGATGCCTATGCCATGGAATTAGTCATCAGGTATGATTGGTTACCCTCAATGTGCTTGTTATAATCCATGGATGCAATATAATTTCTTACATCATGAAAGGGCATTGCCAAGTCACTATACATTTGATTAGCTACAAGTTTGTTGCTGATCCAAAGGACCGAAATGAAGGAAATATGCCCTAGAGGCAATAATAAAGTTATTATTTATTTCCTTATATCATGATAAATGTTTATTATTCATGCTAGAATTGTATTAACCGGAAACATAATACATGTGTGAATACATAGACAAACAGAGTGTCACTAGTATGCCTCTACTTGACTAGCTCGTTAATCGAAGATGGTTATGTTTCCTAACCATGAACAAAAGAGTTGTTATTTGATTAACGGGATCACATCATTAGTTGAATGATCTGATTGACATGACCCATTTCATTAGCTTAGCACCCGATCGTTTAGTATGTTGCTATTGCTTTCCTCATGACTTATACATGTTCCTATGACTATGAGATTATGCAACTCCTGTGTGCCGGAGGAACACTTTGTGTGCTACCAAACATCACAACGTAACTGGGTAATTATAAAGGTGCTATACAGGTGTCTCCAAAGGTACATGTTGGGTTGGCGTATTTCGAGATTAGGACTTCGATCGTCAGAGAGGTATCTCTGGGCCCTCTCGGTAATGCACATCACATAAGCCTTGCAAGCATTGCAACTAATGAGTTAGTTGCGAGATGATGTATTACGGAACAAGTAAAGAGACTTGCCGGTAACGAGATTGAACTAGGTATTAAGATACCGATGATCGAATCTCGGGCAAGTAACATACCGATGACAAAGGGAACAACGTATGTTGTTATGAGGTCTGACCGATAAAGATCTTCATAGAATATGTGGGAGCCAATATGAGCATCCAGGTTCCGCTATTGGTTATTGACCGGATACATGTCTCGGTCATGTCTACATTGTTCTCGAACCCGTAGGGTCCGCACGCTTAAGGTTTTGATGACAATTATATTATGAGTTTATGAGTTTTGATGTACCGAAGGAGTTCGGAGTCCCGGATGTGATCACGGACATGACGAGGAGTCTTGAAATGGTCGAGACATAAAGATTGATATATTGGAAGCCTATGTTTGGATATCGGAAGTGTTCCGGGTGAAATTGGGATTTTACCGGAGTACCGGGAGGTTACCGGAACCCCCCGGGAGGTATATGGGCCTTAGTGCGCCTTAGTGGGAGAGAGGAGAGGTGGCCAGAGATGGGCCGCGCGCCTCTCCCCCCCTTAGTCCGAATAGGACAAGGAGAGGGAGCCGGCCCCCCTTCCTCCTCTCTCTCCTCTTTCCCCCTCCACGAATCCTATTCCAACTAGGAAAAGGGGGGGTCCTACTCCCGGAGGGAGTAGGACTCCTCCTGGCGCGCCTCCTCTTGGCCGGCCGGCCGCCCCCTTTGAGCCTTTATATACGGAGGCAGGGGCACCCCCTAGAGGCACAAGTTGATCCACGTGGTCATATTCTTAGCCGTGTGCGGTGCCCCCTTCCACCATAATCCTCGATAATATTGTAGCGGTGCTTAGGCGAAGCCCTGCGACGGTAGAACATCAAGATCGTCACCACGCCGTCGTGCTGACAGAACTCTTCCCCGACACTTTGCTGGATCGGAGTCCGGGGATCGTCATCGAGCTGAACGTGTGTTAGAACTCGGAGGTGCCGTAGTTTCGGTGCTTGATCGGTCAGGCCGTGAAGACGTACGACTACATAAACCGCGTTGTGCTAACGCTTCCGCTGCCGGTCTACAAGGGTACGTAGATCACACTCTCCCCTCTCGTTGCTATGCATCACCATGATCTTGCGTGTGCGTAGGAATTTTTTTGAAATTACTACGTTCCCCAACAGTGGTATCAGAGCCTAGGTTTTATGTGTTGATGTTATATGCACGAGTAGAACACAAGTGAGTTGTGGGCGATATAAGTCATATTGCTTACCAGCATGTCATACTTTGGTTCGGCGGTATTGTTGGACGAAGCGGCCCGGACCGACATTACGCGTACGCTTACGCGAGACCGGTTCTCCCGATGTGCTTTGCACAAAGGTGGCTAGCGGGTGACAGTTTCTCCAACTTTAATTGAACCGAGTGTGGCTACGCCCGGTCCTTGCGAAGGTTAAAATAGCATCAACTTGACAAACTATCGTTGTGGTTTTGATGCGTAGGTAAGATTGGTTCTTGCTTAAGCCCATAGTAGCCACGTAAAACTTGCAACAACAAAGTAGAGGACGTCTAACTTGTTTTTGCAGGGCATGTTGTGATGTGATATGGTCAAGACATGATGCTAAATTTTACTGTATGAGATGATCATGTTTTGTAACCAAGTTATCGGCAACTGGCAGGAGCCATATGGTTGTCGCTTTATTGTATGCAATGCAATTGCGCTGTAATGCTTTACTTTATCACTAAGCAGTAGCGATAGTCATGGAAGCATAAGATTGGCGAGACGACAATGATGCTACGATGGTGATCAAGGTGTCGCGCCGGTGACGATGGTGATCACGACAGTGCTTCGAAGATGGAGATCACAAGCATAAGATGATGATGGCCATATCATATCATTTATATTGATTGCATGTGATGTTTATCTTTTATGCATCTTATCTTGCTTTGATTGACGGTAGCATTTTAAGATGATCTCTCACTAATTATCAAGAAGTGTTCTCCCTGAGTATGCACCGTTGCGAAAGTTCTTCGTGCTGAGACACCACGTGATGATCGGGTGTGATAGGCTCTACGTTCAAATACCACGGGTGCAAAACAGTTGCACACGCGGAATACTCAGGTTATACTTGACGAGCCAAGCATATACAGATATGGCCTCGGAACACGGAGACCGAAAGGTCGAGCGTGAATCATATAGTAGATATGATCAACATAGTGATGTTCACCATTGAAACTACTCCATCTCACGTGATGATCGGACATGGTTTAGTTGATTTGGATCACGTGATCACTTAGAGGATTAGAGGGATGTCTATCTAAGTGGGAGTTCTTAAGTAATATGATTAATTGAACTTTAATTTATCATGAACTTAGTCCTGGTAGTATTTTGCAAATTATGTTGTAGATCAATAGCTCGCCTTGTTGCTTCCCTGTGTTTATTTTGATATGTTCCTAGAGAAAATTGTGTTGAAAGATGTTAGTAGCAATGATGCGGATTGGATCCATGATCTGAGGTTTATCCTCATTACTGCACAGAAGAATTATGTCCTTGATGCACCGCTAGGCGACAGACCTATTGCAGGAGCAGATGCAGACGTTATGAACGTTTGGCTAGCTCAATATGATGACTACTTGATAGTTTAGTGCACCATGCTTAACAGCTTAGAATCGGGACTTCAAAGACGTTTTGAACGTCATGGACCATATGAGATGTTCCAGGAGTTGAAGTTAATATTTCAAGCAAATACCCGAGTTGAGAGATATGAAGTCTCCAACAAGTTCTATAGCTAAAAAGATGGAGGAGAATCGCTCAACTAGTGAGCATGTGCTCAGATTGTCTGGGTACTACAATCGCTTGAATCAAGTGGGAGTTAATCTTCTAGATAAGATAATGATTGACAGAATTCTCTAGTCACCATCACCAAGTTAGTAGAACTTCGTGATGAACTATAATATGCAAGGGATAACGCAAACGATTCCCAAGCTCTTCGTGATGCTAAAATCGATGAAGGTAGAAATCAAGAAAAACATCAAGTGTTGATGGTAGACAAGACCACTAGTTTCAAGAAAAGGGCAAAAGGAAGAAGGAGAACTTCAAGAAGAACGACAAGCAAGTTGCTGCTCAAGTGAAGAAGCCCAAGTTTGGTCCTAAGCCTAAGACTAAGTGCTTCTACTGCAAAGGGACTGGTCACTGGAAGCGGAACTACCCCAAGTGATTGGTGGATAAGAAGGATGGCAAAGTGAACAAAGGTATATTTGATATATAGATTATTGATGTGTATTTTACTAGTGTTCATAGCAACCCCTCGGTATTTGATACTGGTTCAGTTGCTAAGAGTAGTAACTCGAAACAGGAGTTGCAGAATGAAAAGAAACTAGTTAAGGATGAAGTGCCAATGTGTGTTGGAAGTAGTTCCAAGATTGATATGATCATCATCGCACACTCCCTATACTTTCGGGATTAGTGTTGAAACGAAATAAGTGTTATTTGGTGTTTGCATTGAGCATGAATATGATTTGATCATGTTTATTGCAATACGGTTATTCATTAAAGTCAGAGAATAATTGTTGTTCTGTTTACATGAATAAAACCTTCGATGGTCATACACCCAATGAAAATAGTTCGTTGGATCTCGATCGTAGTGTTACACATAATATTGAAGCCAAAAGATGCAAAGTTAATAATGATAGTGCAACTTATTTGTGGCACTGCCGTTTAGGTCACATCGGTGTAAAGCGCATGAAGAAACTCCATACTAATGGACTTTTGGAACCACTTGATTATGAATCACTTGGTACTTGCGAACCATGCCTCATGGGCAAGATGACTAATACTCCGTTCTCCGGAACAATGGAGCGAGCAACAAACTTGATTGGAAATAATACATATTGATGTATGCAGTCCAATGAGTGTTGAGGCTCGCGGCGGGTATCCTTATTTTCTGACTTTCACAGATGATTTGAGTAGATATGAGTATATCTACTTGATGAAACATAAGTTTGAAACATTTGAAAAGTTCAAATAAATTCAGGGTGAAGTGGAAAATCATCGTGACAAGAAAAAATAGGGTTTCTACGATCTGATTGCGGAGACAAATATTTGAGTTACGAGTTTGGTCTTCAATTAAAACATTGTGGAATAGTTTCACAAACTCATGCCACCTGGAACAGCACAACATAATGGTGTGTCCGATCGTCATAACCGTACTTTATTGGATATAGTGCAATATATGATGTCTCTTACCGATCTACCACTATCGTTTTGGGGTTATGCATTAGAGACAGATGCATTCACATTAAATAGGGCACCATCTAAATCCGTTGGGACAACACCGTATGAACTATGGTTTGGCAAGAAACCTAAGCTGTCGTTTCTTAAAGTTTCAGGTTGCAATGCCTATGTGAAAAAGTTTCAACTTGATAAGCTCAAACCTAAATCGGAGAAGTGCGTCTTCATAGGATATCCAAAGGAAACTATTGGATACACCTTCTATCACAGATCCGAAGGCAAGACTTTTGTTGCTAAATTTGGAAACTTTCTAGAGAAGGAGTTTTCTCTCGAAAGAAGTGAGTGGGAGGAAAGTAGAACTTGATGAGGTAACTGTACATGCTCCCTTATTGGAAAGTAGTTCATCACAGAAATCTGTTCTTGTGACTACTACACCAATTAGTAAGGAAGCTAATGATGATGATCATGTAACTTCAGATCAAGTTACTACCAAATCTCGTAGGTAAACCAGAGTGAGATCCGCACCAGAGTGGTACGGTAATCCTATTTTGGAAGTCATGTTACTTGACCATGACGAGCCTACGAACTATGAGGAAGCGATGATGAGCCCAGATTCCGCAAAATGGCTTGAGACCATGAAATCTGAGATATGATCCATGTATGAGAACAAAGTATGGACTTTGATGGATTTTCTCGATGATCGGCAAGCCATAGAAAATAAATGGATCTTCAAGAGGAAGACGGACGCTGATAGTAGTGTTACTATCTACAAAGCTAGAATTGTCGCAAAAGGTTTTCGACAAGTTCAAGGTGTTGACTACGATGAGAGTTTCTCACTCGTATCTATGCTTAAGTCTGTCCGAATCATGTTAGCAATTGCCGCATTTTATGAAATCTGGCAAATGGATAAACAAAACTGAATTCCTTAATGGATTTCTTAAAGAAGAGTTGTATATGATACAACCATAAGGTTTTGTCAATCCTAAAAGTGTTAACAAAATATGCAAGCTCCAGCGATCCATCCATGGACTGGTGCAAGCATCTCGGAGTTGGAATATACGCTTTGATAAGTTGATCAAAGCATATAGTTTTATACAGACTTGCGGTGAAGCCTGTATTTACAAGAAAGTGAGTGGGAGCACTACAACATTTCTGATAAGTATATGTGAATGACATTGTTGATCGAAAATAATGTAGAATTATTCTGCAAAGCATAAAGGAGTGTTTGAAAGGAGTTTTTTTCCAAAGAAAAACCTCGGTGAAGCTGCTTACATATTGAGCATCAAGATCTATGGAGATAGATCAAAACACTTGATAAGTTTTTTCAACGAGTACATACCTTGACAAAATTTTGAAGTAGTTCAAAATGGAACAGTCAAAGAAAGAATTCTTGCCTGTGTTACAAGGTGTGAAATTGAGTAAGACTCAAAGCCCGACCACGGCATAAAATAGAAAGAGAATGAAAGTCATTCCCTATGCCTTGGCCATAGGTTCTATAAAGTATGCCATGCTGTGTACCAGACCTATTGTATACCCTACAATAATTTTGGCAAGGGAGTACAATAGTTATCTAGGAGTAGATCACTAGACAACGGTCAAAATTATCCTTAGTGGAATAAGGATATGTTTCTCGATTATGGAGGTGACAAAAGGTTCGTCGTAAAAAGTTACGTCGATGCAAGTTTTGACATAGATCTGGATGACTCTAAGTCTCGATCTAGATACATATTGAAAGTGGGAGCAATTAGCTAGAGTAGCTCCGTGCAGAGCATTGTAGACATAGAATTCGCAAAATACTTACGGATCTGTATGTGATAGACCCGTTGACTAAAATTATCTCACAAGCAAAACATGATCACACCTTAGTACTCTTTGCGTGTTAATCACATAAACGATGTGAACTAGATTACTGACTCTAGTAAACCCTATGGGTATAGGTCACATGACAATGTGAACTATGGGTGTTAATCACATGGTGATGTGAACTATTAGTGTTGAATCACATGGCGATGTGAACTAGATTATTGACTCTAGTGCAAGTGGGAGACTGAAGGAAATATGCCCTAGAGGCAGTAATAAAGTTATTATTTATTTCCTTATATCATGATAAATGTTTATTATTCATGCTAGAATTGTATTAACCGGAAACATAATACATGTGTGAATACATAGACAAACAGAGTGTCACTAGTATGCCTCTACTTGACTAGCTCGTTAATCAAAGATGGTTATGTTTCCTAACCATGAACAAAAGAGTTGTTATTTGATTAATAGGATCACATCATTAGTTGAATGATCTGATTGACATGACCCATTTCATTAGCTTAGCACCCGATCGTTTAGTATGTTGCTATTGCTTTCTTCATGACTTATACATGTTCCTATGACTATGAGATTATGCAACTCCCGTGTGCCGGAGGAACACTTTGTGTGCTACCAAACGTCACAACGTAACTGGGTGATTCGAAAGGTGCTCTACAGGTGTCTCCAAAGGTACATGTTGGGTTGGCGTATTTCGAGATTAGGATTTGTCACTCCGATCGTCGGAAAGGTATCTCTGGGCCCTCTCGGTAATGCACATCACATAAGCCTTGCAAGCATTGAAACTAATGAGTTAGTTGCGAGATGATGTATTACAGAACGAGTAAAGAGACTTGCCGGTAACGAGATTGAACTAGGTATTAAGATACCGACGATCGAATCTCGGGCAAGTAACATACCGATGACAAAGGGAACAACATATGTTGTTATGCGGTCTGACCGATAAATATCTTCGTAGAATATGTGGGAGCCAATATGAGCATCCAGGTTCCGCTATTGGTTACTGACCGGAGACATGTCTCGGTCATGTCTACATTGTTCTCGAACCCGTAGGGTCCGCACGCTTAAGGTTTCGATGACAGTTATATTATGAGTTTATGAATTTTGATGTACCGAAGGAGTTCGGAGTCCCGGATGTGATCACGGACATGACGAGGAGTCTGGAAATGGTCGAGACATAAAGATTGATATATTAGAAGCCTATGTTTGGATATCGGAAGTGTTCCGGGTGAAATCGGGATTTTACCGGAGTACCGGGATGTTACCTGACCCCCCCGGGAGGTATATGGGCCTTAGTGGGCCTTAGTGGAAGAGAGGAGAGGTGGCCAGAGATGGGCCGCGTGCCTCTCCCCCCTTGGTCCAAATAGGACAAGGAGAGGGGGCCGCCCCCTTCCTCCTCTCTCTCCTCTTTCCCCCCTCCACGAATCCTATTCCAACTAGGAAAAGGGGGGGAGTCCTACTCCCGGAGGGAGTAGGACTCCTCCTGGCGCGCCTCCTCTTGGCCGCCCCCCCTTTGAGCCTTTATATACGGAGGCAGGGGCACCCCCTAGAGACACAAGTTGATCCACGTGATCATATTCTTAGCCATGTGCGGTGCCCCCTTCCACCATAATCCTCGATAATATTGTAGCGGTGCTTAGGCGAAGCCCTGCGACGGTAGAACATCAAGATCGTCACCACGCCATCATGCTGACAGAACTCTTCCCCGGCACTTTGCTGGATCAGAGTCCGGGCATCGTCATCGAGCTGAACGTGTGCTAGAACTCGGAGGTGCCGTAGTTTCGGTGCTTGATCGGTCGGGCCGTGAAGACGTACGACTACATCAACCGCGTTGTGCTAACGCTTCCGCTGTCGGTCTACAAGGGTACGTATATCACACTCTCCCCTCTCATTGTTATGCATCACCATGATCTTGCGTGTGCGTAGGATTTTCTTTGAAATTACTACGTTCCCCAACACAAAATACTTGATTTGTCATTTCATTTGTTTATTTCGGCTATATGTGCTTTGAATGAAGTTTACATGGTAATGGTCGATATTTATCTATCGTCCTAAGATTATGTCAACGCATGGCTGGTGTAGTATTCTAACATCGTCCTTAGTTCGATTGGAGAGCGGGACAGGGTACGTGCTCATGGAAATTTATATGTATGCCTATATTATGATTGAATGGAGTTGAGACATCATGACCGATGTCATTGAATCTATGTTGCATAGACCAATTCATAGCTGTAGAATTGGCTACTGGGCTTATACTTTGTTTGGATATGATTTGGCTTATGGATCTTTGAGATCTATAAGAGGCCAAATCATAGCTGATTTTATTACTGAACATCAGATTAATGTCATGCATAATATTAATATTAGCCTTGTCTCTCTAATACTATGGAGATTATGTTTTGATGGTTCAATTCATAGCAATGGCCAAGTGTTGGTGTTGTTTATATATCTCTTTATGGTACTATTTTTGAAGCCTCATGCCGCTTAGAATAATTTTATGCACGATTAATCAAGGCCGAATATGCATTGTTATTCGGATTGACTCTTTTACTTGCTATAGGTGCTATACATATTGAGGCTTTCGGTGATTCGTTATGAGTAGTGCAACAAATATCCAAGGGTTATCAATGTTTTGCCGAATCACTTATAGTTTATCTTGGGGTATGTCTAGATGCAAAAATTACCTTGGGTTGCATTAAAATTGTTCATATATTTAGACATGTCAATTGAAGAGAGTTGGCATAGCAAGCATCCGGCTACCATGTCCGTCATGGTGTATTGCATATCTATCAATAGCCGATGCTTATTCTTGCCAACATAGGTAAGGCCGAATTGGAGCTCACTACCTCGGCCACTAATGAAACTTTTATGCAGACAATGTAAGGATTCGAGAAAGTTCATTGTTGATTATCTGCAGGATCCTAGCAGAAGGGTGGACAATATGGTTGATGGATGGTCTTGACATGCATACCTATGGAACTTTATAGTCGGAGTAATGAAGTTGGGAAAGTCATCCAAGCTTGCATCAAAATATTCACACAAGCAATGGCCGATATAAACTTATTGTCCTAAACATATGCAAAATGGCCGATGTAGTGTTGACATCGTCCTTAGAGCAAGCTATGTGCAAGTTATTTTTCGGCACACAAGCTTTGCCGAAAAACAAGGGGGCATGTGTTGACGCTCAAAAGTGGCACATTTATAAAGAGTGGCTTGAAGCTATGTCAAGATTAATTCAAACATACTATTGAAAGTCGTCATGGAATGGCTCTTTTCGAGAAGATGAAGATGAATATGAAGATGGTCTAAAACGGAGCTTGGATGTAAAAGTTATGACAAGTTCAAAGATCCTCATGTCGACACCAGATTAAAGAATGTCCAGCAACCCAATGAATATGGCTTCAAATGGAGAAAAATTCAACAAGAAAGTTGTGCGTCTCGTCGAAACGATCTATTTTGATATAAAGATCGTCTCAATCCTAGGTCGTATGCAAAAGTTACAACCCATACAGCGAGACCCTCCAACGAGCAAAATATGACGCCCGGAACCAGACACATATGTGGGTATGTTTGATGAGCTGCGTGAGTAATTAGTTGTTTTGCACGAGCGATTTGACCCTTGAGATGACCTCTGATGAAAAAACGTTCAACATGAAAGATGTTCGTATCGTCGAAATAGTCAAGAATGCTTTTGGGCTCATTTCCATCCAAGGTCGTTTGTCACCACAAAAAGGACCCTCAAAGTACAGCCAGTTTAAACCGAACAGTTTTGGGAAGTTCGGATAAAACCTGTCCGAATTTGACTAGGGTTTTGGACGTGAATTGATGTAGTTTTCTTGTAAGAAAAGCCTAAATAAATCCTTTGCTTATACGGGAAGTACAACCGCCTCTTATATATGTTGGGGGTGACGGCCGATTAAAACAACACACAATCGATCAATTCATCTACCACTTTTTATCTTTTATCTTTTCTCCTTAACCCTAGTTCTTCTTCCTCCTTCTTAGTCTGTTCTTCTTCTTTGCAGGGCAGCGAACCTCGAGGACCTAGGGGCGATCAAGTCGACCTAGGGCAGCCCATAGCCGCCGCGTGTCCAGACAGGGTCCCTCCCGGCGTGCGGGGTTTCCGGTCTTCAAAAGCGCCCGCCGGATTGCCTGCATACCGCGCTTCCGGCCGGGTCTCCTTCGACGTGAGCTGTAGTGCATCACCCTCGGCGTCGAGGGTACACGGTGACTTGTTCGTGTGCGAACACGGCCGCACTAGATTCTCTGCTTTTTTTGCATTTCCCTAGCTGTTTTTAGACAAATTTCCCTCTATTTTTTTAGGGGGAAAGCTAAATTTTATTGATCAAATGTAACATGGAAATGGATACAAATAGGATCATGATGGGTGAACCAAACATGGCGACCCTCATCCAAAGAACTAGAAAATTTAGCTAAACTATCTGCCTCTATGTTCACAGCTCGACCTTCAAAATTTAATTTGCAGTTAAAGTTTATGGATTGGTGCTTTATTTCTCTGATAATGTGTCCATAGCTACTGTTAGTACCCTTCTTAATATCTCCAAGTACCTGCTTCGCATCCAATTCAACAATGAAATTTTGAAGCAGCAAATCATCAACGAGACACAGGGCTTCGCGATAGGCTATTGCCTCCAACACTGCTACCTCATTAACTCCATGAATGACCAGGATTGAGCTGCCCAGGAAAAGGCCATTAGCGTCTCTACACACTGCTGCTGGAGAACCTACCTAGCCATCGCGTGCGAGACTGGCATCTACATGGATCTTTGCATATACTGGTGGAGGTGCCTTTGATCTTTCAACGGCTTGGTATAGCTCAGTTTCTTACCAACTTCTTAGGGACTAATTCAAGGTCTGCTATGAACCTATTGATAAACTGGTGTGTGGATGAAGGGTTTTGATAAATTTCCTCATGGATAATCTGTCGTCTTGCCCACCAGATTTCCCATAAAGTCACTGAAAGCCCGACGAAGGATTCATGCGATAGTGTATCAATCATCGTAAACAACCACTGCCTTGCACTAGGCTCCGTTGTCTCGCACCAGTGTTCTGCCAGCTCCCCATTGACGAGTGCCCACATACACCTCGCCATAGTGCATTCAAGAAGAGAATGCCTTCACGAATCTGCAGCTCCGCATAAGCCACATGAGATAGACATTTTTTGGTGTGCTCTAACATCCTCCATTGGCAGCAAGATCTTTGCTAATCTCCAAAGAAACATACGTATCTTGCCCGGGACTGGTGTTTTCCATAGTAATTTCCATGATGCCACATCTCTTCCATTACGCAATGAATCAGATGAACCATCTAGCCAGGCGCCCCCCTTAGTGTTGTTGCAATCATCATTTTATAGGCCAATCTGACTGAAAAGTTACCACTCTTCGTGAAGTTCCATGCCCAGCTATCATCCATGTCAATAGTGCATAATGGTATACTAAGTATGGCCTGCACATCGATTGGTAAGCATACCTTGGCAATCTTCACCTTGTCCCATTTTGCATTAGCACTATCAATAAGTTCAGAAACGAAAGAGGGTGGATTGTCACACCGATAACCAAAAGGGCACATCATCACATCCCGTGGTATCCAAATTTCTGTCCATATGAGTGTCCATGCTTCATTGCCTATCTGCTTGATCAAACCCTGTTTTAAAATGTCCCGTCCTTTCTAGATTGTTCTCCAAATTTGGCTAGGATGGCTACCAAGTTCTTGATACGTCCATTTTGCATGATGCTTTTATATCGATATTTATTACATTAGGAGCTGTTATTACACATTATGTCAGAATACTTATGCCTTTTCTCTCTTATTTTACAAGGTTTACATGAAGAGGTAGAATGCCGGTACCTGGAATTCTGGGCTGGAAAAGAGCAAATATTAGAGACCTATTCCCCGCAACTCCAAAAGTCCTGAAACTCCACGAAAGTCAGTTTTGGAATATATTAAAAATATTGGGTGAAGAAAGCACCAGAGGGGGGCCACCCACCATCCATGAGGGTGGGGGGCGCGCCCTACCCCCTAGGCGCGCCCCTGCCTCGTGGGCCACCTGGAAGCCCCCTGATGCCCATCTTCTGGTATAAGGTGTCTTTTGCCATGGAAAAAATAATAAGGAAGCTTTTGGGACGAAGCGCCACCGTCTCGAGGCGGAACCTTGGCAGAACCAATCTAGGGCTTCGGCGGAGCTGTTCTGCCGGGGAAACATCCCTCCGGGAGGGGGAATCGTCACCATCGTCATCACCATCGATCCTCTCATCGGGAGGGGGTCAATCTCCATCAACATCTTCACCAACACCATCTCCTCTCAAACCCTAGTTCATCTCTTGTATCCGATCTTTGTCTCAAAACCTCAGATTGGTACCTGTGGGTTGCTAGTAGTGTTGATTACTGATACGTCTCCAACGTATCTATAATTTTGATTGCTCCATGCTATATTATCTACTGTTTTGGACATCATTGGGCTTTATTATCCACTTTTATATTATTTTTGGGACTAACCTATTAACCGGAGGCCCAGCCCAGAATTGCTGTTTTTGCCTATTTTAGGGTTTCGAAGAAAAGGAATATCAAACGGAGTCCAAATGTAATGAAATCTTCGGGAATGTGATTTTCTCACCGAACATGATCCAGGAGACTTGGACCCTATGTCAAGAAATAAAGGAGGAAGCCACGAGGTAGGGGGCGCGCCTACCCCCCCAGGCGCGCCCTCCACCCTCGTGGGCCCCCTGTTGCTCCACCGACGTACTCCTTCCTCCTATATATACCTACGTACCCCCAAACGATCAAATACGGAGCCAAAAACCTAATTCCACCACCGCAACCTTCTGTATCCATGAGATCCTATCTTGGGGCCTGTTCCGGAGCTCCGCCGGAGGGGGCATCCATCACGGAGGGCTTCTACATCAACACCATAGCCTCTCCGATGAAGTGTGAGTAGTTTACCTCAGACGTTCGGGTCCATAGTTATTAGCTAGATGGCTTCTTCTCTCTTTTTGGATCTCAATACAATGTTCTCCCCCTCTCTTGTGGAGATCTATTCGATGTAATCTGCTTTTTGCGGTGTGTTTGTTGAGACCGATGAATTGTGGGTTTATGATCAAGATTATCTATGAACACTATTTGAATCTTCTCTGAATTCTTTTATGTATGATTGGTTATCTTTGAAAGTCTCTTCGAATTATCAGTTTGGTTTGGCCTACTAGATTGATCTTTCTTGCAATGGGAGAAGTGCTTAGCTTTGGGTTCAATCTTGCGGTGTCCTTTCCCAGTGACAGTAGTGTTGGAAATATGCCCTAGAGGCAATAATAAAATGGTTATTATTGTATTTACTAGTTCATGATAATTGTCTATTGTTCATGCTATAATTGTATTAACCGGAAACCATAATACATGTGTGAATACATAGACCACAACATGTCCCTAGTAAGCCTCTAGTTGACTAGCTCGTTGATCAATAGATGGTCATGGTTTCCTGACCATGGACATTGGATGTCATTGATAACGGGATCACATCATTAGGAGAATGATGTGATGGACAAGACCCAATATTAAGCGTAGCACAAGATCATGTAGTTCGTTTGCTAAAGCTTTTCTAATGTCAAGTATTATTTCCTTAGACCATGAGATTGTGCAACTCCCGGATACCGTAGGGATGCTTTGGGTGCACCAAACGTCACAACGTAACTGGGTGGCTATAAAGGTGCACTATGGGTATCTCCGAAAGTGTCTGTTGGGTTGGCACGAATCGAGACTGGGATTTGTCACTCCGTGTAAACGGAGAGCTATCTCTGGGCCCACTCGGTAGGTCATCATCATAATGTGCACAATGTGACCAAGGACTTGATCACGGGATGATGTGTTACGGAACGAGTAAAGAGACGTGCCGGTAACGAGATTGAACAAGGTATCGGGATACCGACGAACGAATCTCGGGCAAGTACTATACCGGTAGACAAAGGGAATTGTATACGGGATTGATTGAATCCTCGACATCGTGGTTCATCCGATGAGATCATCGTGGAGCATGTGGGAGCCAACATGGGTATTCAGATCCCGCTGTTGGTTATTGGCCGAAGAGTTGTCTCTGTCATGTCTACGTGTCTCCCGAACCCGTAGGGTCTACACACTTAAGGTTCGGTGACGCTAGAGTTGTAGAGATATTAGTATGCGGTTAAACGAAAGTTGTTCGAAGTCCCGGATGAGATCACAGACATCACGAGGAGTTCCGGAATGGTCCGGAGGTAAAGATATATATATATATAGGAAGTCCAGTTTCGGCCACCGGGAGAGTTTCGGGGTCACCGGTATTGTACCGGGACCACCGGAAGGGTCCCGGGGGTCCATCGGGTGGGGCCACCTGTCCCGGAGGGCCCCATGGGCTGAAGTGACGTCGGAACCAGCCCCTGGTGGGCTGGTGCGCCCCCCTTGGGCCTCCCTTGCGCCTAGGGTTGGAAACCCTAAAGGGGTGGGGGCGCCTCCACCTGGCTTGGGGGCCAAGCCACCCCTAGGCAGCCGCCCCTCCCATTAGATGGGATCTCTAGGAGCTGGCGCCCCCAGGGCCCCTATATATAGTGGAGGGGAGGGAGGGCAGCAGCACCCTAAGCCTTGGCGCCTCCCTCCCTCTCGTGACACCTCTTCCTCCCCGCTTGCGCTTGGCGAAGCCCTGCCGGGATCCCGCTACTTCCACCACCACGCCGTCGTGCTGCTGGATCTCCATCAACTTCTCCTCCCCCTTGCTGGATCAAGAAGGAGGAGACGTCTCCGCTTTGTACGTGTGTTGAATGCGGAGGTGCCGTTCGTTCGGTGCTAGGATCATCGGTGATTTGGATCACGACGAGTACGACTCCATCAACCCCGTTCTCTTGAACGCTTCTGCTTAGCAATCTTCAAGGGTATGAAGATGCACTCCCTCTCTCTCTTTGCTAGATGACTCCATAGATTGATCTTGGTGATGCGTAGAAAATTTTAAATTTTTGCCACGATCCCCAACAGTGGCATCATGAGCTAGGTCTATGCGTAGATTCTATGCACGAGTAGAACACAAAGTAGTTGTGGGCGATGATTTTTCAATTTGCTTGCCGTTACTAGTCTTATCTTGATTCGGCGGCATTGTGGGATGAAGCGTCCCGGACCGACCTTACACGTACACTTACGTGAGACAGGTTCCACCGACTGACATGCACTTGATGCATAAGGTGGCTGGCGGGTGTCTGTCTCTCCCACTTTAGTCGGATCGGATTCGATGAAAAGGGTCCTTATGAAGGGTAAATAGCAATTGGCATATCACCGTTGTTGTTTTGCGTAGGTAAGAAATGTTCTTTCTAGAAACCCATAGCAGCCACGTAAAACATGCAACAACAATTAGAGGACGTCTAACTTGTTTTTGCATGCTATGCTATGTGATGTGACATGGCCAAAAGGATGTGATGAATGATATATGTGATGTATGAGAATGATCATGTTCTTGTAATAGGAATCACGACTTGCATGTCGATGAGTATGACAACCGGCAGGAGCCATAGGAGTTGTCTTAATTTATTTATGACCTGTGTGTCAATGAAAACGCCATGTAATTACTTTACTTTATTGCTAACCGTTAGCCATAGTAGTAGAAGTAATAGTTGGCGAGGCAACTTCATGAAGACACGATGATGGAGATCATGGTGTCATGCCGGTGACGATGGTGTTCATGCCGCACCTCGAAGATGGAGATCAAAGGCACAAGATGATATTGGCCATATCATGTCACTTTATGATTTGCATGTGATGTTTGTCATGTTTACATATTATTTGCTTAGAACGATGGTAGCATAAATAAGATGATCCCTCGCAATAATTTCAAGAAAGTGTTCCCCCTAACTGTGCACCGTTGCTAAGGTTCGTTGTTCCGAAGCACCACGTGATGATCGGGTGTGATAGGTTCTAACGTTCGCATACAACGGGTGTAAGCCATATTTACACACGCAATACACTTAGGTTAACTTGACGAGCCTAGCATGTACAGACATGGCCTCGGAACACGGAAGACCGAAAGGTCGAACATGAGTCGTATAGTGGATACGATCAACATGAAGATGTTCACCGATGATCGTCTCACGTGATGATCGGACACGACCTAGTTGACTCGGATCATGTATCACTTAGATGACTAGAGGGATGTCTATCTAAGTGGGAATTCATTGAATAATTTGATTAGATGACTTATCATGAACATAGTCAAAAGGTCTTTGCAAATTATGTCGTAGCTCACCCTTTGGTTCTACTGTTTTAGATATGTTCCTAGAGAAAATTTAGTTGAGAGTTGACAATAGAAATTATGCGGACTGGGTCCGTGAACTGAGGATTGTCCTCATTGCTGCACAGAAGGGTTATGTCCTTAATGCACCGCTCAGTGTGTTGAGCCTCGAGTATCGTCTGTAGATGTTGGGAAACATCTGACATACACGTTTTGATGACTACGTGATAGTTCAGGACGTAATACTAACGGTTTAGAATTGTGGAACCAAAGACGTTTTTGAAACGTCGTAGAACATATGAGATGTTCCAAAAACTGAAATTGGAATTTCAGACTAGTGCCCACGTCAAGAGGTATGCGACCTCTGACAAGTTTCTTAAGCCTGCAAACTAAGGGAGAAAAACTCAATCGTTGAGCATGCGCTCAGATTGTCTGAATACTTCAATCGCTTGAATCGAGTGGGAGTTAATCTTCCAGATGAGATAGTGATGGTTCTCCATAGTCACTGCCACCAAGCTATTGGAGCTTCGTAATGAACTATAACATATCAGGGATAAACATGATGATCCTTGAGCAACTCGCGATGTTTGACACCGCGAAAGTAGAAATCAAGTAGGAGCATCAATTGTTGATGGTTAAACCACTAGTTTCAAGAAGGGCAAGGGAAAGAAGGGATACTTCATGAGACGGCAAATCAGTTGCTGCTCTAGTGAAGAAACCCAAGGTTGAACCAAACCCGAGACTAAGTGCTTATATAATGAGGGGAACGGTCACTGAAGCAGAACTACCATAGATACTTGGTAGATGAGAAGGCTGGCAAGGTCGACAGAAGTATTTTGAATATACGTTATATTATTGTGTACTTTACTAGTACTCCTAGTAGCACCAGGGTAATAAATACTGGTTCGGTTGCTAAGTGTTAGTAACTCAAAACAAAAGGCTACGGAGACTAGCTAAAGGTGAGATGACGATATGTTGGAAGTGTTTCCATGGTTGATATGATCAAACATCGCACGCTCCCTCTACCATCGGATTGGTGTTAAACCGAAATAATTGTTATTTGGTGTTTGCATTGAGCATAGATATGATTGGATTATGTTTATCGCCACACGGTTATTCATTTAAGGAGAATAATGGTTACTCTATTTATTTTAATAATACCTTCAATGGTCTTGCACCTAAAATGAATGGTTGATTGAATCTCGATCGTAGTGATACACATGTTCATGCCAAAAGATATAAGATCGTAATGATAGTACCACGTACTTGTGGCACTGCCATTTGAGTCATGTTGGTATAAAACGCATGAAGAAGCTCCATGTTGATGGATCTTTGGACTCACTCATTTTTGAAAAGATTGAGACATGCGAACCATGTCTATTGGTAGATATGCAGGAAGAAACTCCATGCAGATGGATCGTTTGGACTCACTTGATTTTGAATCGCTTGGGACATACAAATCATACCACATGGACAAGATGACTGAAAGGCCTCGCTTTCAGTAAGACGGAACAAGAAAGCAACTTGTTGGAAGTAATACATTTTGATGTGTGCAGTCCAATGAGTGCTGAGGCACACAGTGGATATCGTTATGTTCTTACTTCACAGATGATTTGAGTAGATGCTGGGTATATTTACTTGATGAAACACAAGTCTGAATTATTGAAAGGTTTAAGTAATTTCAGAGTGAAGTTGAAGATCGTCGTGACAAGATGATAAAATGTCTATGATATGATCATAGAGATGAATATCTGAGTTACGAGTTTGGCACACAATTAAGACATTGTGGAAATTGTTTCACAACTAATACCGCCTGGACCACCATAGTGTGATGGTGTGTCCGAACATCACAACCGCACCCTATTGGATATGGTGCATACCATGATGTCTCTTATCGAATTACCACTATCGTTTATGGGTTAGGCATTAGAGACAACCGCACTCACTTTAAATAGGGCACCACACAATTCCGTTGAGACGACACCGTATGAACTATGGTTTAGAGAAACCTAAGCTGTCGTTTCTTAAAAGTTTGGGGCTGCGATGCTTATGTGAAAAAGTTTCAGGCTGATAAGCTCGAACCCAAAGCGGATAAATGCATCTTCATAGAATACCCAAAAATAGTTGGGTATACCTCCTATTTCAGATCCGGAAGCAAAAGTGATTGTTTCTAGAAACGGGTCCTTTCTCGAGGAGAAGTATCTCTCGAAAGAATTGAGTGGGAGGATGGTGGAGACTTGATGAGGTTATTGAACCATCACTTCAACTAGTGTGTAGCAGGGCATAGGAAGTTGTTCCTGTGGCACCTACACCAATTGAAGTGGAAGCTTATGATAGTGATCATGAAACTTCGGATCAAGTCACTACCAAACCTCATAGGTCGACAAGGATGCATACTACTTCAGAGTGGTACGTTATCCTGTCTTGGAAGTCATGTTGCTAGACAACAATGAACCTACGAGCTATGGAGAAGTGATGGTGGGCCCAGATTCCGAAGAATGGCCCGAGGCCATAAAATCCGAGAGAGGATCCATGTATAAAAGAAAGTATAGACTTTGAAAGAACCACTTGATGGTCGTAAGGCTGTTGGGTGCAGATGAATTTTAAAAGGAAGACAGACAATGATGGTAAGTGTCACCATTAAGAAAGCTCGACTTGTCGTTAAGATGTTTCCCGACAAGTTCAAGGAGTTGACTACGATGAGACTTTCTCACTCGTAGCGATGCTGAGAGTCTGTTCGAATTATGTTAGCAGTTATTGCATTATTTATGAAAACTTGCAGATAGGATGTAAAAAACATTGTTTCCTCGACATTTTTCTTAAGGAAAGGTTGTATGTGATACAAACAGAAGGTTTTGTCAATCCTAAAAGATGCTGACAAGTATGCAAAGCTCCAAGAATCCTTCTAAGGACTGGAGTAAGCATCTTGGAGTTGGAATGTACACTTTGATGAGATGATCAAAGATTTTGGGTTTATACAAAGTTTATGAGAAACTTGTATTTCCAAAGAAGTGAGTGGGAGCACTATAGAATTTTTGATGAGTATATGTTGTTAACATATTGTTGATCAAAAATGATGTAGAATTTCTGGAAAGCATACAAGGTTATTTGAAAAGTGTTTTTCAATGGAAAACCTGGATTAAGCTTGAACATTGAGCATCAAGATCTATAAGGATAGATAAAAAACGCTTAATAGTACTTTCAAATGAATACATACCGTGACAAGATTTTGAAGGAGTTCAAAATAGACCAGCAAAGAAGGAGTTCTTAGCTGTGTTACAAGGTGTGAATATTGAGTAAAACTCAAGACCTGACCACGGCAGAAGAGAGAAATGACGAAGGTCGTCCCCTATGCTTTCGACGTAGGCTCTACAGTATGCTATGCTGTGTACCGCACCTGAAGTGTGCCTTGCCATGAGTCAGTCAAGGGGTACAAGAGTGATCCAGGAATGGATCACACGACAGCGGTCGAACTTATCCTTAGTAACTAGTGGACTAAGGAATTTTCTCGATTATGGAGGTGGCAAAAGAGTTAGTCGCAAAGGGTTACATCGATGCAAACTTTGACACTAACCCGGATGACTCTGAGTAGTAAACCGAATTCGTATAGTAGAACAGTTATTTGGAATAGCTCCAAGTAGCGCGTGGTAGCTGCATCTACAAGATGACATAGAGATTTGTAAAGCACACATGATCTGAAAGGTTCAGACTCATTGACTAATAAACCTCTCTCACAAGCAAGATATGAACAAACCCCATGGGTGTTGGATTCATTGCAATCACATAGTGATGTGAACTAGATTATTGACTCTAGTGCAAGTGGGAGACTGTTGGAAATATGCCCTAGAGGCAATAATAAAATGGTTACTATTGTATTTCCTAGTTCATGATAATTGTCTATTGTTCATGCTATAATTGTATTAACCGGAAACCATAATACATGTGTGAATACATAGACCACAACGTGTCCCTAGTAAGCCTCTAGTTAACTAGCTCGTTGATCAATAGATGGTCATGGTTTCCTGACCATGGACATTGGATGTCATTGATAACGGGATCACATCATTAGGAGAATGATGTGATGGACAAGACCCAATCTTAAGCGTAGCACAAGATCGTGTAGTTCGTTTGCTAAAGCTTTTCTAATGTCAAGTATCATTTCCTTAGACCATGAGATTGTGCAACTCCAGGATACCATAGGGATGCTTTGGGTGCACCAAATGTCACAACGTAACTGGGTGGCTATAAAGGTGCACTACGGGTATCTCTGAAAGTGTTTGTTGGGTTGGCACGAATCGAGACTGGGATTTGTCACTCCGTGTAAACGGAGAGGTATCTCTGGGCCCACTCAGTAGGACACCATCATAATGTGCACAATGTGACCAAGGAGTTGATCACGGGATGATGTATTACGGAACGAGTAATGAGACTTGCCGGTAACGAGATTGAACAAGGTATCGGGATACCGACGATCGAATCTCGGGCAAGTACTATACCGGTAGACAAAGGGAATTGTATACGGGATTGATTGAATCCTCAACATCGTGGTTCATCCGATGAGATCATCGTGGAGCATGTGGGAGCCAACATGGGTATCCAGATCCCGCTGTTGGTTATTGACCGGAGAGTTGTCTCTGTCAGGTCTACGTGTCTCCCGAACCCGTAGGGTCTACACACTTAAGGTTCGGTGATGCTATAGTTGTAGAGATATTAGTATGCGCTTAACCGAAAGTTGCTCGGAGTCCCGGATGAGATCCCGGATATCACGAGGAGTTCCGGAATGGTCCGGAGGTAAAGATATATATATATATATATATATATATATATATATATATATATAGGACCATCGGAAGTCTAGTTTCGGCCACCTGGAGAGTTTCTGGGTCACCGGTATTGTACCGGGACCACCGGAAGGGTCCCGAGGGTCCATCGGGTGGGGCCACCTGTCCCGGAGGGCCCCATGGGCTGAAGTGACATGGGAACCAGCCCTTAGTGGGCTGGTGCGCCCCCCTTGGGCCTTCCTTGCGCCTAGGGTTGGAAACCCTAAAGGGACGGGGGCGCCTCCACCTGGCTTGGGGGCCAAGCCACCCCTAGGCCGCCGCCCCTCCCATTAGATGGGATCTCTAGGGGCCGGCACCTCCAGGGCCCCTATATAGTGGAGGGAAGGAAGGGCAGCAACACCCTAAGCCCTGGCGCCTCCCTCCCTCCCGTGACACCTCTTCCTCCCCGCTTGCGCTTGGCGAAGCCCTGCCGGGATCCCGCTACTTCCACCACCAAGCCGTCGTGCTGCTGGATCTCCATCAACTTCTCCTCCCCCTTGCTGGATCAAGAAGGAGGAGACGTCTCCGCTCTGTACGTGTGTTGAACGCGGAGGTGCCGTCCGTTCGGCGCTAGGATCATCGGTGATTTGGATCACGACGAGTACGACTCCATCAACCCCGTTCTCTTGAACGGTTCCGCTTAGCGATCTTCAAGGGTATGAAGATGCACTCCCTCTCTCCCGTTGCTAGATGACTCCATAGATTGATCTTGGTGATGCGTAGAAAGTTTTAAATTTCTGCTACGATCCCCAACAAGTAGGGGAAGCAAGGCATGTATTGCATTGTTGCCATCGAGGATAACAAGATGGGGTTTTTATCATATTGCATGAATTTATCCCTCTACATCATGTCATCTTGCTTAAGGCGTTACTCTGTTTTATGAACTTAATACTCTAGATGCATGCTGGATAGCAGTCAATGAGTGGAGTAATAGTAGTAGATGCAGGCAGGAGTCGGTCTACTTGTCTCGGACGTGATGCCTATATACATGAACATACCTAGATGTTCTCATAACTATGCTCAATTCTGTCAATTGCTCAACAGTAATTTGTTCACCCACCGTAAAATACTTATGCTCTTGAGAGAAGCCACTAGTGAAATCTATGGCCCTCGGGTCTATCTTCATCACATTAATCTTCCAATACTTAGTTATTTCCTTTGCTTTTTTACTTTGCTTTTATTTTACTTTGCATCTTTATCACAAAAATACCAAAAATACTATTATATCATATCTATCAGATCTCACTCTCGTAAGTGACCGTGAAGGGATTGACAACCCCTTATCACGTTGGTTGCGAGGAGTTATTTGTTTGTGCAGGTACTAGGGACTCGCGTGCGGCCTCCTACTAGATTGATACCTTGGTTCTCAAAAACTGAGGGAAATACTTACGCTACTTTGCTACATCATCCTTTCCTCTTCAAGGAAATCCAAAAATCCAACGCAGTGCTCAAGAGGTAGCAAGAAGATTTCTGGCGCCGTTGCCGGGGAGGTTCGTGCAAGTCAAGATTTGACTCCCGACAACGAGCCATTTCTGGCGCCGTTGCCGGGGAGTCTACGCAAAAGTCAACATACCAAGTACCCATCACAACCCTTATCTCCCGCATTACATTATTTGCCATTTGCCTCTCGTTTTCCTCTCCCACACTTCACCCTTGCCGTTTTATTCGCCCTCTCTCTCTATCCTCCCTCTCTTTCTCTAATTGCCTCCTTTTGCCTGCTTGCTTTGTGTTTGCTTGTGTGTTGGATTGCTTGCTTGTCACGATGGCTCAAGATAACACTAAATTGTGTGACTTTACCAATACCAACAACAATGATTTTATTAGCACTCCGATTGCTCCTCTTACCGATGCTGAATCTTGTGAAATTAATGCCGCTTTGCCTTCCTAGTGAAGATGTCGCTACCCATCTAAATAGCTTCATTGACTTATGTGATATGCAAACGAAGAAAGATGTGGATAATGATATTTTTAAATTGAAGCTATTTCCTTTTTCGCTTAGAGATCGTGCTAAAGGTTGGTTTTCATCTTTGCCTAAAAATAGTATTGATTCTTGGAACAAGTGCAAAGATTCTTTTATCTCTAAGTATTTTCCTCCCGCTAAGATCATCTCCCTTAGAAATGATATTATGAATTTTAAGCAACTTGATCATGAACATGTTGCACAAGCTTGGGAGAGGATGAAATTAATGATACGTAATTTCCCTACTCATGGTTTGAATTTGTGGATGATTATACAAAAAATTTATGTCGGATTGAATTTTGCTTCTAGAAATCTTTTATATTCGACCGTGGGAGGCACTTTTATGGAAATTGCTTTAGGAGAAGCTACTAAACTCCTAGATAATATTATGATTAATTATTCTCAATGGCATACTGAAAGATCTACTAATAAAAAGGTACATGCGATAGAAGAAATTAATGTTTTGAGTGGAAAGATGGATGAACTTATGAAATTATTTGCTAGTAAGAGTGTTTCTTCTGATCCTAATGATATGCCCTTGTCTACTTTGATTGAGAAAAACAATGAATCTATGGATGTGAATTTTGTTGGTAGGAATAATTTTGGTAACAACGCGTATAGAGGAAACTTTAATCCTAGGCCTTATCCTAGTAATCCCTCTAATAATTATGGAAATTCCTACAACAATTCTTATCGAAATTATAATAAGACACACTCTGATTTTGAATCTAATATTAAATAATTTATTACTTCGCAAAAGAATTTCAATGCTTTGATTGAAGAAAAAATGCTTAAGATTGATGATTTGGCTAGGAACGTTGATAGAATTTCTCTTGATGTTGATTCTTTAAATCTTAGATCTATTCCTCCTAAGCATGATATCAATGAGTCTCTCAAAGCCATGAGAATTTTCATTGACGAGTTCAAAGAAAGAACCGCTAGGATGCGTGCTAAGAAAGATGCCTTTATAAGAGCGTGTTCTTCTAGTTCCTATGAAAATAAAGATGAAGATCTAAAAGTTATTGATGTGTCCCCTATTTAATATTTGTTTTGCAATATGAATCTTGGTAATTATGGGACTGAATATGATCCACCTTTACCTAGAAGGCGTTCCAAAAATTCAGAGTTTTTAGATCTTGATGCTAAATTTGATGAAAGTGGGATTGAAGAAATTAAAACCCTAGATGTTGCTAAACCCACTATTTTGGATTTCAAGGAATTTAATTATGAAAATTGCTCTTTGATTGATTGTATTTCCTTGTTGCGATCTGTGCTAAATTCTCCTCTTGCTTATAGTCAAAATAAAGCGTTTACTAAACATATCGTTGATGCCTTGATGCAATCTTATGAAGAAAAACTTGAGTTGGAAGTTTCTATTCCTAGAAAACTTTATGATGAGTGGGAAACTACTATTAAAATTGAAATTAAAGACCATGAATGCTATGCTTTGTGTGATTTTGGTGCTAGTGTTTCCACGATTCCAAAGACTTTGTGTGATTTGTTAGGTTTTCGTGATTTTGATGATTGCTCTTTAAAGTTGCACCTTGCGGATTCCACTATTAAGAAACCTATGGGAAGAATTAATGATGTTGTTATTGTTGCAAATAGAAATTATTTGCCCGTAGATTTTATCGTTCTTGATATAGATTGCAATCCTTCATGTCCTATTATTCTTGGTAGACCTTTCCTTAGAACGATTGGTGCAATTATTGATATGAAGGAAGGAAATATTAGATTCCAATTTCCGTTAAGGAAAGGAATGGAACACTTTCGTAGAAAGAAAATTAAATTACCTTATGAATCTATTATGAGAGCCACTTATGGATTACCTACCAAAGATGGAATACCTAGATCTATCCTTGCTTTTTATGCCTAGCTAGGGGCGTTAAACGATAGCGCTTGTTGGGAGGCAACCCAATTTTATTTTTATTCCTTGATTTTTGCTCCTGTTTAGTAATAAATAATTTACCCAGCCTATGTTTTGGTTGTGTTTTTTGTGTTTAATTAGTGTTTGTGCCAAGTAGAACCGCTGGGAAGACTTGGGGAAAGTCTTGATATCTTTCTGTAAAAAACAGAAACTTTAGCGCTCACGAGAACTGCTGCCATTTTTATTTGGAAAATGATATTTATTTAATTATTTTTGCAGATGATTAATAGATAATTTCATCACGTCCAGAAATTTATTTTAGAATTTTTGGGGTTCCAGATCTTGCGCTAGCTACAGATTACTACAGACTGTTCTGTTTTTGAGAGATTCTGTTTTTCGTGTGTTGTTTGCTTATTTTGATGAATCTATGGCTAGTAAAATAGTTTATAAACCATAGAGAAGTTGGAATACAGTAGGTTTAACACCAATATAAATAAAGAATGAGTTCATTACAGTACCTTGAAGTGGTCTTTTGTTTTCTTCCGCTAACAGAGCTCACGAGATTTTCTACTTTAAGTTTTGTGTTGTGAAATTTTCAAGTTTTGGGTAAAGATTGGATGGATTATGGAACAAGTAGTGGAAAGAGCCTAAGCTTGGGGATGCCCATGGCACCCCCAAGATAATCTAAGGACACCTAAAAGCCAAAGCTTGGGGATGCCCCGGAAGGCATCCCCTCTTTCGTCTACTTGTATCGGTAACTTTACTTGGAGCTATATTTTTATTCACCACATGATATGTGTTTTGCTTGGAGCGTCTTGTATGATTTGAGTCTTTATTTGTTAGTTTACCACAATCATCCTTGCTGTACACACCTTTTGAGAGAGCCATACATTATTTGGAATTTGTTAGAATACTCTATGTGCTTCACTTATATCTTTTGAGTTATATAGTTTTGCTCTAGTACTTCACTTATATCTTTTAGAGCATGGTGGTGGATTTGTTTTATAGAAACTATTGATCTCTCATGATTAACTTAGATTATTTTGAGAGTCTTAAATAGCACAGTAATTTGCTTAAATAATCCTAATATGCTTGGTATTCAAGAATAGTAAAAACTTCCTTATGAGTGTGTTGAATGCTATGAGAAGTTTGATGCTTGATAATTGTTTTGAGACATGAGGATGGTGATATTAAAGTTGTGCTAGTTGAGTAGTTGTGAATTTGAGAAATACTTGTGTTAAAGTTTGTGATTCCCGTAGCATGCACGTATGGTGAACCGTTATGTGATGAAGTCGGAGCATGATTTATTTTTTGATTGTCTTCCTTATGAGTGGCGGTCGGGGACGAGCGATGGTCTTTTCCTACCAATCTATCCTCCTAGGAGCATGCGCGTAATACTTTTCTTTGATTACTTGTAGATTTTTGCAATAAGTATATGAGTTCTTTATGACTAATGTTGAGTCCATGGATTACACACACTTTTCTTCCTTCCACCATTGCCAGCCTCTCTAATACCGTGCACCTTTCACCGGTATCATACACCCACCATATACCTTCCTCAAAACAGCCACCATAGCTACCTATTATGGCATTTCCATAGCCATTCCGGGATATATTGCCATGCAACCTTCCACCGTTCCGTTTATTATGACACACTCCATCATTGTCATATTGCTTTGCATGATCATGTAGTTGACATTGTATTTGTGGCAAAGCCACCGTTCATAATTCTTTCATACATGTCACTCATGAGTCATTGCATATCCCGGTACACCGCCGGAGGCATTCACATAGAGTCATATTTTGTTGTAAGTATCGAGTTGTAATTGTCGAGTTGTAAGAAAATAAAAGTGTGATGATCATCATTATTAGAGCATTGTCCCAGTGAGGAAAGGATGATGGAGACTATGATTCCCCCACAAGTCGGGATGAGACTCCGGAAGAAAAAAAGAGGCCATAAAAAAAGAGAAAAGGCCCAAATAAAAAAATGAGAGAAAAAGAGAGAAAGGGGCAATGCTACTATCCTTTTACCACACTTGTGCTTCAAAGTAGCACCATGATCTTCATGATAGAGAGTCTCCTATGATATCACTTTCATATACTAGTGGGAAATTTTCATTATAGAACTTGGCTTGTATATTCCAATGATGGGCTTCCTCAAAATGCCCTAGGTCTTCATGAGCAAGCAAGTTGGATGCACACCCACTTAGTTTCTTTTGTTGAGCTTTCATATACTTATAGCTCTAGTGCATCCATTGCATGGCAATCCCTACTCACTCACATTGATATCTATTGATGGGCATCTCCATAGCCCGTTGATACGCCTAGTTGATGTGAGACTATCTTCTCCTTTTTGTCTCCTCCACAACCATCATTCTATTCCACCTATAGTGCTATATCCATTGCTCACGCTCATGTATTGCATGAAGATTGAAAAAGTTTGAGAATGTCAAAAGTATGAAACAATTGCTTGGCTTGTCATCGGGGTTGTGCATGATTTAAATACTTTGTGTGGTGAAGATAGAGCATAGCCAGACTATATGATTTTGTAGGGATATCTTTCTTTGGCCATGTTATTTTGAGAAGACATGATTGCTTTGTTAGTATGCTTGAAGTATTATTATTTTTATGTCAATATTAAACTTTTATCTTGAATCTTTCGGATCTGAATATTCATACCACAATTAAGAAGAGTTACATTAAAATTATGCCAAGTAGCATTCCACATCAAAAATTCTGTTTTTATCATTAACCTACTCGAGGACGAGCAGGAATTAAGCTTGGGGATGCTTGATACGTCTCCAACGTATCTATAATTTTTGATTGCTCCATGCTATATTATCTACTGTTTTGGACATTATTGGGCTTTATTATCCACTTTTATATTATTTTTGGGACTAACCTATTAACCGGAGGCCCAGCCCAGAATTGCTGTTTTTGCCTATTTTAGGGTTTCGAAGAAAAGGAATATCAAACGGAGTCCAAACGGAATGAAATCTTTGGGAACATGATTTTCTCACCAAACATGATCCAGGAGACTTGGACCCTATGTCAAGAAATAAAGGAGGAAGCCACGAGGTAGGGGGGCGCGCCTACCCCCCCAGGCGCGCCCTCCACCCTCGTGGGCTCCCTGTTGCTCCACCGACGTACTCCTTCCTCCTATATATACCTACGTACCCCCGAACGATCAGATACGGAGCCAAAAACCTAATTCCACCGCCGCAACCTTCTGTATGCATGAGATCCCATCTTGGGGCCTGTTCCGGAGCTCCGCTGAAGGGGGCATCCATCACGGGGGGCTTCTACATCAACACCATAGCCTCTCCGATGAAGTGTGATTAGTTTACCTCAGACCTTCGGGTCCATTGTTATTAGCTAGATGGCTTCTTTTCTCTTTTTGGATCTCAATACAATGTTCTCCCCCTCTCTTGTGGAGATCTATTTGATGTAATCTTCTTTTTGCGGTGTGTTTGTTGAGACCGATGAATTGTGGGTTTATGATCAAGATTATCTATGAACAATATTTGAATCTTCTCTGAATTATTTTATGTATGATTGGTTATCTTTGCAAGTCTCTTCGAATTATCAGTTTGGTTTGGCCTACTAGATTGATCTTTCTTGCGATGGGAGAAGTGCTTAGCTTTGGGTTCAATCTTGCGGTGTCCTTTCCCAGTGATAGTAGGGGCAGCAAGGCACGTATTGTATTGTTGCCATCGAGGATAACAAGATGTTTTTTTATCATATTGCATGAATTTATCCCTCTACATCATGTCGTCTTGCTTAAGGCGTTACTGTGACGCCCCGAGACCGATGCTCGGGAAGACTTCCATATATTCCAGGTTTCGCCGTGTGTTTCATTTGTGCTTGCCCTTTTATTTTTGCATTGCATCATGTCATCGTGCCATCATATCATTATTTTTATAACTCTTCTAAATAAATTGTGTGGATCTTCGATCCATTTAAATCGAGGGAGTTCACATGGTGAAATTCTCTTTATAACATATAAAAGTCTCCTACTATTATTAGGGAGCTATATTTTAAAAATTCCATTGTTTTGGAATTCACCTTAACACACTTGCAAAATCCCAATGCCTTTGTTGTCACAACTATTGGCCTCTAACTTTGCTATATATCCTTTCTCTATTTTTCCGGAGCACCATCGAGATTCTCAATCATTTCTGGACCGTCCTAGCACCCACTTTCTATTAGAACCCATTTGAATTAAATTAAAATGAGTGTGGACCTAGTTTGCCCAAACCTCTTCCAACCATTTTTGTTAAATCCTCCATTTTTTCTTGGTCCAAGGAAAATATCCCTGTTGGTCTAATTCCTTTTTTAATTCTCTCTTTCTGTTCTCCAAAGTTCTCTTTATTTATTTATTTTTTATTGGGAGCCCAATTTAGCTTTCCAGGCTGGCCCTCTCCTTCTCTCTTCCTAGTCTTCCTTTTAGCCTAGCCCAACAAGGCCAACCCTTAACCTTTTGGACCAAGGCCCATATCCCTCCTAACCCTAGGCGCTTCTGGACCCTCTCCCTCGCGCCGCCAGAGTCAGCGAGCGCTGCGGCCTCGCTCGACCCCCTCCTCTCGTCGTGATCCTTTTCTCTCTCTCTCGATCTCCCACACCCGATCCCTGTCGCGCCCCTCTCCCTTCGCTCTCTCCCTTGTGCCGCCACCTACCTCGCACGCAACCCCACCGCCATGCGCCACCGTCGCGCTGCGCCGGCTGACGACCTCGCTCGGCCCGA
Organism: Triticum monococcum; assembly: GCA_034509565.1. Lineage (NCBI taxonomy): Eukaryota > Viridiplantae > Streptophyta > Magnoliopsida > Poales > Poaceae > Triticum > Triticum monococcum. Next base: position 570,681,407 of record CM067841.1, on the reverse strand, counting down.
GCGCCACCAGGAGCCTAGGCCCCGCCGCGTTTCGGCCGCCGCCAGCGAGCACCTCCGTCGAAGCCACGTCCGCCCGCCAACCTCCTCCTCTACTTCGCCCCCTTCTCTGCTCCCTCAGCCATGGCGCTCTGCCGCCCCTTGTCTCGCCCGCGCTGGCGACCAGCAGCAGGTCGCCACTCCGCGCCGTCCGCCCCACCTGCAGCTCCTCCACCTCGTCTCTGCGGCCTCCCCTCCTGCTCCCTGCATCCGTCCAGCCGTCCGTGTTGCTGCCGCTGGACACCAAGACCGGGGGCTCTTTAGCTGTTGCATGCTTGCAGTGCCTCCTCCCGAGCAGGAGTAGCTTGAACCGATGCCTCCGTGAAGCCCGAGTGGGAATGTTTGTGTGCACCGGTTACACCAAGACCCGGACCGACAAGTACCACGACATCCGTCGATTGCCAAGTACCCCCACGCGTGGATACGCCAAGTTCCTCTTCGACCGATGCAAGTTCCGCTACCGTCGCCAAAACCCGAGACGAAGTACCCTGACGGAGATCGGCAGGTCACAAGATTGTCCTGGATATCGTCAAGTACCACGACGACCCTCGAAGAGTTCGGATTCGACAAGTTCGACTATGGAACGGGAACCACTACTTCCACTACCGCCGTCTTCGGAATCGCTAAGAACGTCAAGTTCCTCCACGACGCCCGACGCCTAAAACGATCACCGAACCGGAAATAACGCCAAGTACCAGGACGACGAGGACCGCCAAGTTCGTCTTCCGCCATCTCCAAAATCGTCAAGTACCACTTTGAGATGTGCAACTACTTCCACGATGGAATGAGAACAACTACCACCGTTGAAGGCCGTCAAGTGAACATCCACCGACGACGTGTATGATCTACTCCATGAACGTGTACCACTACGTCCGGAGACTGTGAACCCGTCAAGTCCGACAACGTTTGTGTACAACTACCAACGACACACATGTTGCCAAGTACCCTCTCCGGATCGTCATGTTCGACTACCGATAAACATGTACCACTACCATCGTCGAGATCGCGAGAACCTCTACCGTCGACCCTAGAGCATGCGAGATCGACTACTTCCACTACCTTCGTCGCGAGAACGCCTACTTCCATCTACGAACGAGAACCGTCGGCTATGCACGCTACGAAAGGTATAACTGCTGAGACGGCTGCCCGTGTACCAATGCATGTGTGATGTATGAGATGCTCGTGCTTGCTCCATGCTCGAATGTCGGTGCACGTTGCCCTTCTTTTACCTTGTCACCATCGTCGACTCATGGGACACCCCGTATCCAGGAGTGCCCCACCATCTTTTGCACGCATCCGCATACTTCTCCTTTGCATCGGTATCTCAATCGAGTTACTGGAACCGGAATGTTGCAGTGGCACCGTTTTCGTTATCATTGCCGTGGCACCCTTTTTCTTTCCACCACGGTGACAAATGCCTCATAATATGCTCTTGTTAAGATTTTCTTAAAACTTGCATAACTTGAACATGTCATCCGCATCATGATAACAACATCAAGAATGTTTAAAATTGTTGTTTGCTTTAGATTACTAATGCATATGGGGATTTACCGGATTTGTTGATTGTTATATCCGGCCCCATTTAAATGGTTTAAATGGTATAGTTTTGTTATGCTTCACCTCTTGCCATGCTAACAACATATAATCTTGTTGGGTACATAAACGAGAGGGAACTAAATAAGTCATGTGGTGTTTTCTTCAATATGCAACTCCGTTGCATATTGTGCTCCACTTAATTTGTAGGGTTGCTTGTGCACTTTGCCATGCCATGCTTCATTAAACCGGACATGCATCATACTTGATTGTGCATCATGCCATGATTATGTGTTGGTTGTTTACCATGATTCTTTGCTTCTTTCTGGTGTTGCTTCTTCGGGTTAGTTCCGATTTCGTCGTGTTGTGAGGATTCGTTCGACTACGTCTGTTTGTCTTCTTCATGGACTCGTTCTTCTTCCTTGCGAGATTTCAGGCAAGATGACCATACCCTCGAAATCACTTATATCTTTGCTTGCTAGTTGCTCGCTCTTTTGCTATGCCTATGCTGCGATACCTACCACTTGCTTATCATGCCTCCTATATTGTTGAACCAAGCCTCTAACCCACCTTGTCCTAGCAAACCGTTGTTTGGCTATGTTACCGGTTTGCTCAGCCCCTCTTATAGCGTTGTTAGTTGCAGGTGAAGATTGGAGCTTGTTCCATGTTGGAACATGGATATTTTGTTGGGATATCACAATATCTCTTATATAATTAATGCATCTATATACTTGGTAAAGGGTGGAAGGCTCAGCCTTATGCCTGGTGTTTTGTTCCACTCTTGCCGCCCTAGTTTCCGTCATATCGGTGTTATGTTCCCGGATTTTGCGTTCCTTATGCGGTTGGGTTATAATGGTAACCCCATGACAGTTCGCCTTGAATAAAACTCCTCTAGCAACGCCCAACATTGGTTTTACCATTTGCCACCTAGCCTTTTCTTTCCCTTGGGTTCTGCAGACTCAAGGGTCATCATTATTTTAACCCCCCGGGCCAGTGCTCCTCTGAGTGTTGGTCCAACCTGTCAGCCGCCGGTGGCCACCAGGGGCAACTCTGGGCTGGCCTACCGGAAGTTTGGACAATCTGAGTGTGCCCTGAGAACGAGATATGTGCAGCTCCTATCGGGATTTGTCGGCACATTCGGGCGGTGTTGCTGGACTTGTTTTACCATTGTCGAGGATGTCTTGTAACTGGGATTCCGAGCCTGATCGGGTCTTCCCGCTAGAAGGAATATCCTTCGTTGACCGTGAGAGCTTGTGATGGGCTAAGTTGGGACACCCCTGCAGGGATTGAACTTTCGAAAGCCATGCCCACGGTTATGGGCAGATGGGAATTTGTTAATGTCCGGTTGTAGAAAACTTGAAATTGACCTTAATTAAAATACATCAACCGCGTGTGTAACCGTGATGGTCTCTTCTCGGCGGAGTCCGGGAAGTGAACACGGTGTTAGAGTTATGTTTGACGTAGGTTGTTTTAGGATCACTTCTTGATCATAGTTTCTCGACCGTGCTTTTGCCTTCTCTTCTCATGCTCTTTTGCGTATGTTAGCCACCATATATGCTAGTCGCTTGCTGCAGCTCCACCTCATACCTTTTACCCTTCCTATAAGCCTAAATAGTCTTGATCGCGAGGGTGTGAGATTGCTGAGTCCCCGTGACTCACAGATACTTCCAAAACCAGTTTGCAGGTGCCATTGAACCGTGCAGATGACGCAACCAAGCTCAAGGAGGAGCTCGATGAAGATATTGTCCTTTGTGTTGTTTCGTTCTGGTTGATCAGTAGTGGAGCCCAGTTGGGGTCGATCGGGGATCTGTGTAGCATTTGGGGTAGTCTTCTTTTATTTTGGTTCCGTAGTCGGACCTTGATTGTATCTGGATGATGTAATGCTTTATTCATGTATTGTGTGAAGTGGCGATTGTAAGCCAACTATGTATCTCTTTCCCTTATGTATTACATGGGTTATGTGAAGATTACCTCACTCGCAACATTGCTTTCAATGCGGTTATGCCTCTAAGTCGTGCTTCGACACGTGGGAGATATAGCCGCATCGAGGGCGTTACAGTTACTCTGTTTTCATGAACTTAATACTCTAGATGCATGCTGGATAGCGGTCGATGAGTGGAGTAATAGTAGTAGATGCAGGCAGGAGTCAGTCTACTTGTCTCAGACGTGATGCCCATATACATGATCATACCTAGATGTTCTCATAACTATGCTCAATTCTTTCAATTGCTCAACAGTAATTCGTTCACCCACCGTAAAATACTTATGCTCTTGAGGGAAGCCACTAGTGAAACCTATGGCCCTCGGGTCTATCTTCATCATATTAATCTTCCAATACTTAGTTATTTCCTTTGCTTTTTTACTTTGCTTTTATTTTACTTTGCATCTTTATCACAAAAATACCAAAAATATTATTCTATCATATCTATCAGATCTCACTCTCACAAGTGACCGTGAAGGGATTGACAACCCATTATCGCGTTGGTTGCGAGGAGTTATTTGTTTGTGCAGGTACTAGGGACTCGCGCGCGGCCTCCTACTGGATTGATACCTTGGTTCTCAAAAACCGAGGGAAATACTTACCCTACTTTGCTGCATCATCCTTTCCTCTTCAAGGAAATCCAACGCAGTGCTCAAGAGGTAGCAATTACTCCTTGTAGTTGATGCTAGTTGGTTTATTCAGTGGAAGATCATATGTTCAGATCCTTTATGCATATTAATACCCCTCTGATTATGAACACGAATATGATTTGTGAGTAGTTATGTTAGTTCCTGAGGACATGGGAGAAGTCTTGCTATAAGTAGTCATGTGAATTTGGTATTCGTTCGATATTTTGATGAGATGTATGTTGTCTTTCCTCTAGTAGTGTTATGTGAACGTCGATTACATGACACTTTACCATTATGTAGGCCTAGGAGAAGGCATTGGGAAGTAATAAGTAGATGATGGGTTGCTAGAGTGACAGAAGCTTGAACCCTAGTTTATGCGTTGCTTCGTAAGGGTTTAATTTGGATCCATATGTTTCATGCTATGGTTAGGTTTACCTTAATTCTTGTTTCGTAGTTGCGGATTCTTGCGAGAGGGGTTAATCATAAGTGGGATGCTTGTACAAGGAAGGGCAGTACCCAAGCACCGGTCCACCCACATATCAAATTATCAAAGTAACGAACGCGAATGATATGAGCATGATGAAAACTAGCTTGACGATAATTCCCATGTGTCCTTGGGAGTGTTTTCCTTTATATAAGAGTTTGTCCAGGCTTGCCCTTTGCTACAAAAAGGATTGGGCCACCTTGCTGCACCTTGTTTACTTTTGTTACTTGTTACCCGTTACAAATTACCTTATCATAAAACTAGCTGTTACTGATAATTTTAGTGCTTGCAGAGAATACCTTACTGAAAACCGCTTCTCATTTCCTTCTGCTCCTCGTTGGGTTTGACACTCTTACCTATCGAAAGGACTAAAATAGACTCCCTATACTTGTGGGTCATCAAGACTCTTTTCTGGCGCCGTTGCCGGGGAGTGAAGCGCCTCTGATAGGTGGAATTTGGTAAGGAAAAATTTATATAGTGTGCTGAAATTTACTGTCACTTTTTAATATGGAAAATAATCCTTTGAGGGGCTTGTTCGGGGTATCTTCACCCCGACCAGTAGAGCAAAGAGTTGCTCCTCAACCTACTGAACCTACTGAAAATGTGTACTTTGAAATTCCTTCGGGTATGATTGAGAAACTGCTAGCTAATCCTTTTATAGGAGATGGAACATTACATCCCGATATGCACCTAATCTATGTGGATGAAGTTTGTGGATTATTTAAGATTGTAGGTATGCCTGAGGATGTTATCAAGAAGAAGGTATTCCCTTTATCTTTGAAGGGAAAGGCATTGACATGGTTTAGGCTATGTGATGATATTGGACCATGGAACTACAACCGGTTGAATTTGAAATTTCATCAGAAGTTTTATCCTATGCATCTGGTTCATCGCGATCGTAATTATATATACAATTTTTGGCCTCGCGAAGGAGAAAGTATCGCTCAAGCTTGGGGGAGGCTTAAGTCAATGTTATATTCATGCCCCAATCATGAGCTCTCAAGAGAAATTATTATTCAAAAATTTTATGCTTGGCTTTCTCTCAATAATCGCTCCATGCTCGATACTTCTTGTATGGTTCTTTTATGATGATGACTATTGAATTCAGATGGGATTTATTGGAAATAATTAAATGCAACTCTGAAGATTGGGAATTCGACGAAGGTAAGGAGTCAGGTATAACACCTAAGTGTGATTGTGTTAAATATTTTATGGATACCGATGTTTTTTGTGAATTTAGCACTAAATATGGACTTGACTCTGAGATAGTAGGTTCTTTCTGTGAATCATTTGCTACTCATGTTGATCTCCCTAAGGAGAAGTGGTTTAAATATCATCCTCCCATTGAAGTAAAAGTAGCTGAAACTATTAATGTTGAAGAAAATACTATCACTTATAACGTTGATCCTATTGTTCCTACCGCTTATATTGAGAAACCACCTTTCCCTGTTAGAATAAAGGGTCATGCTAAAGCTTCAGCTGTGGTTCGTAAGAGTAATGCTAGAACACATACACCCTCTGAGAAAATTAAAGTTGAACCTAGTATTGCTATGGTTAAAGATTTCTTGGCCGATAATATTGATGGGCATGTTATTTACTTCTGTAATGAAGCTGCTAGAATTGCTAGACTCGATACTAAAAATAAACATAGACCTATTGTAGGCATGCCTGTTCTTTCTGTTAAAATAGGAGATCATTGTTTATCATGGCTTATGTGATATGACTGCGAGTGCGAGTGCAATACCTCATTCCTTATACAAAGAAATTATGCATGATATTGCACCTGCTGGGATAGAATATATTGATGTTACAATTAAGCTTGCCAGTAGAGATACTATTTCACCAGTTGGGATTGTTAGAGATGTTGAAGTCTTGTGTGGGAAAGTTAAATATCCTACTGATTTTCTTGTTCTTGGTTCCCCACAAGATGACTTTTGCCCCATTATATTTGGTAGACCCTTCTTGAACACTGTTAATGCTAGGATAGATTGCGAAAAGCATATTGTTGCTGTTGGTTTAGAGGATATGTCTCATGATTTTAATTTTGCTAAATTTCGTAGACAAACCCATGATAAATAATTGCCTAGTAAAGATGAAATTATTGGTCTTGCTTCTATTGCCGTGCCTCCTAATGATCCTTTAGAACAATATTTGCTAGACCATGAAAATGATATGTTTATGAAAGAAAGAAGGAAAATAGATGAAGTATTCTTTAAACAGGGACCTATTTTGAAACACAACTTGCATGTTGAAATTCTAGGGGATCCTCCTCTACCCAAGGGTGATTGCGTGTTTGAACTTAAACCATTACCTGATACTCTTAAATACAATTATCTTGATGAAAAGAAGATATATCTTGTTATTATTAGTGCTAACCTTTCAGAGCAAGAAGAAGAGAAATTATTGAAAACTTTGAAGAAGCACCATGATGCTATTGGATATATTCTTGATGATCTTAAGGGCATTAGTCTCACTCTATGCCAGCACAAAATAAGATTGGAGAAGGATGCTAAACCAGTTGTTGATCACCAACGACGGTTAAATCCTAAGATTAAAGAAGTGGTAAGAAATGAAATACTAAAGCTTCTGGAGGCAGGTATAATTTATCCCGTTGCTGATAGTCTGTGGGTAAGTCATGTCCATTGTGTCACTAAGAAGGGAGGTATTACTATTGTTCCTAACGATAAAGATGAATTTATCCCGACAAAGAATTGTTACATGTTATAGAATGGTAATGGACTTCCGCAAATTAAATAAAGCTACTAAAAAGGATCATTACCCATTACCTTTTATTGACCAAATGCTAGAAAGATTATCCAAACATACACATTTTTGCTTTCTAGACGGTTATTCTGGTTTCTCTCAAATACCCGTGTCAAAAGAAGATCAGGAAAAGACCAATTTTACTTGCCCTTTCGGTACCTTTGCTTATAGATGTATGCCTTTTGGTTTATCTAACGCACCTGCTACCTTTCAAATATGTATGACTGCTATATTCTCTGACTTTTGTGAAAAGATTGTTGAGGTTTTCAAGGATGATTTATCCGTGTATGGAACTTCTTTTGATGATTGCTTAAGCAACCTTGATCGAGTTTTGCAGAGATGTGAAGAAACTAATCTTGTATTGAATTGGGAGAAGTGCCACTTTATGGTTAAGGAAGGTATTGTCTTGGGGCATAAAATTTCTGAAAGAGGCATTGAAGTTGATAAAGCTAAAGTTGATGCTATTGAAAAGATGCCGTGTCCTAAGGACATTAAAGGTATACGAAGTTTCCTTGGTCATGCCGGTTTTTATAGGAGGTTCATTAAAGACTTCTCCAAAATTTCTAGGCCTCTGACTAATCTCTTACGAAAAGATGTTCCTTTTGTCTTTGATGATGATTGTGTAGAAGCATTTGAAATACTTAAGAAAGCCTTGATCTCTGCACCTATTGTTCAGCCACCTGATTGGAATTTACCCTTTGAAATTATGTGTGATGCTAGTGATTATGCTATAGGTGATGTTCTAGGAAAAGAGTTGATAATAAATTATATGTTATCCAGTATGCTAGTAAAACTCTAGACAATGCCCAGAGAAATTATGCTACTACTGAAAAAGAATTTTTAGCAGTTGTTTTTGCTTGTGGTAAGTTCAGACCTTATATTGTTGATTCTAAAGTAACTATTCACACTAATCATGCTGCTATTAAATATCTTCTGGAAAAGAAAGATGCTAAACCTAGACTTATTAGATGGGTTCTCTTGCTACAAGAATTTGATTTGCATATTATTGATAGAAAGGGAGCTGAGAACCCCATTGCAGACAACTTATCTAGGTTAGAGAATGTTCTTGATGGCCCACTACCTATTGATGATAGCTTTCTTGATGAAAAATTAGCTGTCATAAATGCTTCTTGTACTGCTCCATGGTATGCTGATTATGCTAATTACATTGTTGCTAAATTTATACCACCTAGTTTCACATACTAGCAAAAGAAAAAGTTTTTCTATGATTTAAGACATTACTCTTGGGATGACCCACACCTTTATAAAGGAGTAGATGGTGTTATTAAATGGTATGTACCTGAGCATGAACAGGAACAGATCCTATGCAAGTGTCACTCCGAGGCTTATGGAGGACACCACTCTGGAGATAGAACTGCACATAAGGTATTGCAATCCGGTTTTTATTGGCCAACTCTTTTCAAAGATGCCCGTAAGTTTGTCCTGTCTTGTGATGAATGTCAAAGAATTGGTAATATTAGTAGACGTCAAGAAATGGCTATGAACTATTCACTTGTTATTGAACCATTTGATGTTTGGGACTTTGATTATATGGGACCGTTTCCTTCCTCTAATGGGTATACACATATTTTAGTTGCTGTTGATTACGTTACTAAGTGGGTAGAAGCTATTCCAACTAGTAGTGCTGATCATAACACTTCTATTAAGATGCTTAACGAAGTTTCCGAGGTTTGGAGTCCCTAGATACTTAATGACCGATGGTGGTTCACATTTTATTCATGGTGCTTTTCATAAAATGCTTGCTAAGTATGACGTTAATCATAGAATTGCATATCCATACCATCCACAATCTAGTGGTCAAGTAGAACTAAGTAATAGAGAAATTAAATTAATTTTGCAAAAGATTGTTAATAGATCTAGAAATAATTGGTCCAAGAAACTTTATGATGCATTATGGGCCTATAGAACTGCATATAAAAATCCTATGGGTATGTCTCCGTATAAAATGGTTTATGGAAAAGCATGTCACTTACCTCTCGAACTAGAACATAAGGCATATTGGGCCATTAAAGAGCTCAATTATGATTTCAAAATTGCGAGTGAGAAGAGACTATTTGACATTAGCTGTTTAAAGAAAAAAGTTAAAAGATGGCATGAAAAAAGGATACAAAAGCGTGAGTTTAACATAGGTAATTATGTTTTGCTATAAAACTCTCGTTTAAGTTTTTTGCAGGAAAACTCCTCTCGAAATGGGAAGGTCCTTACATTATCGAGGAGGTCTATCGTTCCGGTGCCATAAAAATCAACAACTTCGAAGGCACAAATCCGAAGTTGGTGAACGGTCAAGGAATCAAACATTATATCTCAAGTAATCCCATAAATGTTGAAACCAATGTTATTGAGGCCATAACCCTGGAGGAGTACATAAGGGACACTTTCCGGAATGTTTCAGACTCCGAAAAGGAATAGGTATGTGGTACGGTAAGTAAACCGACTCCAAAACAGTTCTAATAGAAATTTTTCTCCGTTTTGGAATATTTAAGAAAATTAGAAGTAGTCCGAAAGGGATACGAGGCATCCACGAGGGTGGAGGGCGCACCCTACCCCCTGGGCGCGCCCCCTGCTTCGTGGGTACCTCGTGTGCCCTCTGGACTCCGTTTTCTTGCATGATACTTCTTTTAGTTGGTAAAATTTCATTATATAATCTCCCGAAGGTTTTGACCACCGTACCATGACACAGTCCTATGTTTTTGTTTTGAGCTGTTTCCGCAGCAGATTTGGAGCAAGATGTCTTCTCAAGAGTCATTCGGAGAGAGCCGGGTATCTCACCCGACATCGTGGCCAAAAGCAAACAGCGATGCCGATCACTTTGGGCCATCAACTGAGGAAGAGATGGAGGCTGACTTGAAAAGGATATATGCCATGAAGGAAGATCAAGAAGTTACCTCTCGTCTCCAAGGCAAATTTATGATGCAGGAACTTCATAGCTCAACAATTCCAAACTCGGTTATCCCTCCCAATGTTAGATTCCTTTCTTATGAGAATATGAAAAAGAGTGTTACTTGTTCTCCCACAGCTATGCAACATCCATGGGTGAAAGGAGCTTTAGCCGTCACGGGTAAGCTCTGTAAGGAAATAATGGATCTCAAGTAGCAAGTCAATAAGCTCGAGGAAGAGAATCTTATGCTAAGGGGCATCATCGCCAACAACATCACAGTACCACCTCCGAAGAAAGAGACATAAGCACATGGGTATGGGCACTCCCCTTGGCAACTGCCAAGCTTGGGGGAGGTGCTCCAGTATCGTATCACCATCACACTTCTATCTTTACTGTTTTTCTTAGTTCGACCCTTTTGGTAATATCTTGATCTAGTAGAATAAAGTTTTAGTATGATCTAGTTTTGAGTTTTGCTTTATGATCCTTCTATGAAATTGAGTCCGTGAGCTATATATAATAAAGATTAGTTTTGAGTCGAGGGCTTTGCTATCTTGCTATGATCTTGAGGGAATAAAAGAAAGAATAAAAAGAATTAAAGAGATGATATTGATCTTATGGAGAGTAATGACTTCACATATAAAAGAGTATGATGAACATGATGCCCTCATGTCCTTATTTTATTTTATTTTATCGACACCTCTATCTCTAAACATGTGGACATATTTTTCAATATCGGCTTCCGCTTGAGGACAACTGAGGTCTAAGCCTGGGGAGTTGATATGTCCATTTTGCATCATGCTTTTATATCGATATTTATTGCATTAGGAGCTGTTATTACACATTATGTCACAATACTTATGCCTTTTCTCTCTTATTTTACATGGTTTACATGAAGAGGGAGAATGCCGGCAGCTGGAATTCTGGGCTGGAAAAGGAGAAAATATTAGAGACCTATTCTGTGCAACTCCAAAAGTCCTGAAACTCCACGAAAGTCAGTTTTGGAATATATTAAAATATTGGGTGAAGAAAGCACCAGAGGGGGGCACCCACCGTCCATAGGGGTGGGGGGCGCCCCCTGCCTCGTGGCCACCTGGAAGCCCCCCGATGCCCATCTTCTCGTATAAGGTGTCTTTTGCCCTGGAAAAAAGAAGAAGGAAGCTTTCGGGACAAAGCGCCGCCGTCTCGAGGCGGAACCTTGGCGAAACCAATCTAGGGCTCCGGCGGAGCTGTTCTGCCGAGGAAACATCCCTTCGAGAGGGGGAAATCTGTTGGGGAACGAAGTAATTTCAAAAAATTTCCTATGCACACACAAGATCATGGTGATGCATAGCAACGAGAGGGGAGAGTGTCATCTACATACCCTCATAGACCGTAAGCGGAAGCGTTATGACAACGCGGTTGATGTAGTCATACGTCTTCACGACCGACTAATCCTCAGTACCGAACATATGGCACCTCCGCGTTCAGCACACGTTCAGCTCGGTGACATCCCGCGAACTCATGATCCAGTAGAGCTTTCGGGAAGAGCTTCGTCAGCACGACGGCGTGGTGATGGTGTTGATGAAGCTACTGACGCAGGGCTTCGCCTAAGCACCGTTACGATATGACCAAGGTGGATTATGGTGGAGGGGGGCACCGCACACGGCTAAGAGATCAATGATCAATTATTGTCTCTCCAAGGGGTTCCCCCTCCCCGTATATAAAGGAGTGGAGGAGGGGGAGGGGGCCAGCCTCCTATGGTGCGTCCCATGAGGAGTCATACTCCCACCGGGAGTAGGACTCCCCCTTCCAAGTAGGAGTAGGAGTAGGAGAGGAAGGGAGAGAAGAAGAGAAGGAAAGGGGGGCGCCGCCCCCCCTCCTTGTCCAATTCGGACTAGAGGGGGAGGGGCGCGCGGCTGCCCTAGACGCCCTCCTCTTCTCCGACTAAGGCCCATTAGGCCCAATATACTCCCCGGGGGGTTCCGGTAACCCCTCGGTACTCCGGTATATGTCCGAAACCTCCTGAAACACTTCCGGTGTCTGAACATAGTCGTCCAATATATCAATCTTTACGTCTTGACCATTTCGAGACTCCTCGTCATGTCCGTGATCATATCCGGGACTCCAAACTACCTTCGTTACATCAAAACACAAAAACTCATAATACCGATCGTCACAAAACTTTAAGCGTGCGGACCCTACGGGTTCGAGAACTTTGTAGACATGACCGAGACACATCTCCGGTCAATAACCAATAGCGGAACCTAGATGCTCATATTGGTTCCTACATATTCTACTAAGATCTTTAACGGTCAAACCGCATAACAATATACGTTGTTCCCTTTGTCATCGGTATGTTACTTGGCCGAGATTCGATCGTCGGTATCTCAATACCTAGTTCAATCTCATTACCGGCAAGTCTCTTGATACATCCATTTTGCATCATGCTTTTATATCAATATTTATTGCATTATGGGCTATTATTACAAATTATGTAACAATACTTATGCCTATTCTCTCTTATTTTACAAGGTTTACATGAAGAGGGGGAATGCCGGCAGCTGGAATTCTGGGCTGGAAAGGAGCAAATATTAGAGACCTATTCTGCACATCTCCAAAAGTCCTGAAACTTCATGGGAGCACGTTTCAGAATATATAAAAAATGTTGGGTGAAGGAAGTACCAGAGGGGGGCCACCCACCGTCCATGAGGGTGGGGGTTGCGCCCTATCCCCTGGGCGCGCCCCCCTGCCTCGTGGGCCCTCTGGTGGCCCTCCGATGCCCATCTTTGGCTATATGGAGTCTTTCGTCGAGGAAAAAATCATAAGAAATCTCACAGGATGAAACTCCGCTGCCACGAGGCGGAACCTTGGCGGAACCAATCTAGGGCTCCGGCGGAGCTGTTCTGCCGGGGAAACTTGCCTCCAGGATGGGGAAATCATCACCATCGTCATCACCATCGACCTCCTATTGGGAGGGGGTCAATCTCCATCAACATCTTCACCAGCACCATATCATATCAAACCGTAGTGCATCTCTTGTATCCAATCTTTGTATCCAAACCTCAGATTGTTACATGTGGGTTGCTAGTATTGTTGATTACTCCTTGTAGTTGATGCTAGTTGTTTTACTTGGTGGAAGATCATATATTCAGATCCATTATGCATATTAATACCCCTCTGATTATGAACAAGAATATGCTTTGTGAGTAGTTATGTTTGTTCCTGAGGACATGGGAGAAGTCTTGTTATAAGTAGTTATGTGAATTTGGTATTCGTTCGATATTTTGATGAGATGTATGTTGTCATCCCTCTAGTGGTGTCATTGGAACATCGACTACATGACACTTCACCATTGTTTGGGCCTAGAGGGAGGCATTGGGAAGTAACAATAAGTATATGATGGGTTGCTAGAGTGACAGAAGCATAAACCCTAGTTTATGCGTTGCTTCGTAAGGGGCTGATTTGGATACATATGTTTCATGCCATGGTTAGGTTTACCTTAATACTTCTGTTGTAGTTGAGAATGCTTGCAATAGGGGTTAATCATAAGTGTGATGCTTGTCCAAGTAAGGGCAGTACCCAAGCACCGGTCCACCCACATATCAAATTATCAAAGTACCGAACGCGAATCATATGAGTGTGATGAAAACTAGCTTGACGATAATTCTCATGTGTCCTCGGGAGCGCTTTCCTTTATATAAGAGTTTGTCCAGGCTTGTCCTTTGCTACAAAAAGGATCGGGCCATCTTTCTGCACCTTATTTACTTGCATTACTCGTTACCCATTACAAATTACATTATCACAAAACTATCTGTTACCGATAATTTCAGTGCTTGCAGAGAACACCTTGCTGAAAACCGCTTGTCATTTCCTTCTGCTCCTCGTTGGGTTCGACACTCTTACTTATCAAAAAGGCTATGATAGATCCCCTACACTTGTGGGTCATCAAGACTCTTTTCTGGCACTGTTGCCGGGGAGTGAAGCACCTTTGGTAGGTGGAATTTGGTAAGGAAAAATTTATATAGTGTGCTGAAATTTACTGTCACTTGTTACTATGGAACATAATCCTTTGAGGGGCTTGTTCGGTGTATCTTTACCCCGACCAGTAGAGCAAAGAGTTTCTCCTCAACCTACTAAACCTACTGAAAAGGTTTACTTTGAAATTCCTTCGGGTATGATAGAGAAACTGCTAGCTAATCCTTTCACAGGTGATGGAACATTACATCCCGATTTGCACCTAATCTATGTGATGAAGTTTGTGGATTATTTAAGCTTGCAGGTATGTCCGAGGATGTTATCAAGAAGAAGGTCTTCCCTTTATCTTTGAAGGGAGATGCATTTACATGGTTGAGGCTATGTGATGATATTGGATCATGGAACTACCAACGATTGAAATTGGAATTTCATCAGAAGTTTTATCCTATGCATCTTGTTCATTGTGATCGTAATTATATATATAATTTTTGGCCTCGCGAAGGAGAAAGCATCGCTCAAGCTTGGGGGAGGCTTAAGTCAATGTTATATTCATGCCCCAATCATGAGCTCTCAAATGAAATGATTATTCAAAAAATTTATGCTTGGCTTTCTCTCAGTAAGCGCTCCGTGCTCGATACTTCTTGTACTGGATCTTTTATGATGTAGACTATTGAATTCAAATGGGATTTATTGGAAAGAATTAAACGCAACTCTGAAGATTGGGACCCCGACGAAGGTAAGGAGTTAGGTATAACACCTAAATGTGATTGTGTTAAATCTTTTATGTATACCGATGCTTTCCGTGAATTTAGCACTAAATATGGACTTGACTCTGAGATAGTAGCTTCTTTTTGTGAATCCTTTGCTACTCATGTTGATCTCCCTATGTAGAAGTGGTTTAAATATAATCCTCCCATTGAAGTAAAAGTAGTTGCACCTATTAAAGTTGAAGAAAAGACTATCACTTATAATGATCCTGTTGTTCCTACTGCTTATATTGAGAAACCACCTTTCCCTGTTAGAATAAAGAATAATGCTAAAGCTTCAATCATGGTTAACAAAAGTAACATTAAGACACCTAAACCCCCTGAGCAAATTAAGGTTGAACCTAGTGTTGCTATGGATAAAGATCTCTTGGCCGATAATATTGATGGGCATGTTATTTACTTATGCAATGAATCTTCTAGAATTGCTAGACCGGATACTAAAAATAAACATAGACCTGTTGTAGGCATGCCTGTTATTTCTGTTAAAATAGGAGATCATTGCTATCATGGCTTATGTGATATGGGTGCTAGTGCAAGTGCAATACCTCATTCCTTATACAAAGAAATTATGGACGATATTGCACCTGCTGAGATAGAAGAGATAGATGTTACAATTAAGCTTGCCAATAGAGATACTATTTCACCAGTTGGGATTGTTAGAGATGTTGAAGTCTTGTGTGGGAAAGTTAAATATCATGCTAATTTTCTTGTTCTTGGTTCCCCACAAGATGACTTTTGTCCCATAATATTTGGTAGACCCTTCTTGAATACTGTTAATGCTATGATCGACTGCAATAAGGATATTGTTTCTGTTGGTTTAGGGGATATGTCTCATGAGTTTAATTGTGCTAAATTTCGTAGACAACCCCATGATAAGAATTGCCTAGTAAAGATGAAATTATTGGCCTTGCTTCTATTGCCGTGCCTCCTACTGATCCTTTAGAACAATATTTGCTAGACCATGAAAATGATATGTTTATGAATGAAAGAAGGGAAATAGAGGAAGTATTCTTTAATGTAGCGACCAGACCTCAAACAGTCTGATCTCTGTGCTCCGGTGTCATCCCTGGATCAGTAATGCTGACACCACACAGTACTTAGAGGATTTATAGCAGAGTAGCAATCACACACTTATTACATCGAGTGTCTCAGAAGAGAACTTATTACAATAAATATGGCTTAAGGCCATCTAACAACGATAATAGCGGAAGGCTTGGAAGATAAGTGAGTCCATCAACTCCAACGGCATCACTGAGTATAGAACCACGACCTAAAAACTCCTTAATCGTCGTCTGAAAAGTCTGCAACATTAATGTTGCAGCCCGAAAACGGGTCAGCACATGGAATATGCTGGCAAGGTAACACATAGAGAATAATGGAATGGAACAGCTATACTATATGCATATTCGGCTGGTGGAAAGCTATATGGTTACAGTTTTGCGTAAAGCCAATTTTTCCCTACTTCAAAGGAATAAATTTAATTACTATCATGGTGTTTGTTAAACATTGAGAATGGTTGACAGCATTCTCAATCCCAATTAAGCATCATTATTAAACATAACCCAACAAAATTTATTTAGAGCAACATGTTGAGATTCACATGATAATCCAGGTACTAGATACTCAAGATGTCCATAACCGGGGACACGGCTAACCATGATTAGTTTATTACACTCTGCAGAGGTTTGCGCACTTTTCCCCACAAGACTCGATCGCCTCCGTTTGGTTTCTCGCACTACATGGTGTTTGAGAAGACGGATGACCGAGACATAGTCTTTCAGAAGTGCTAGCACCTTACGATCGGGTAGACCGTACCACCTACATCCCCTACATCTGCTAGTCTACCACTGTAAGAGTTCGCACAACTTAGTCAACTATGCTAGAGCCCATAATAGCTTGTGGCTACACACGGAAGTTTCTAGTATGAATAGTCTCATGATCCCTTTGAGCCTGGGTGGCGGTCCAAAAGAAAACAGGCAAATCCTGGAATACCCAGGTGCCTCAATCCACCCAGATGTGTGTTTAAGTTGCCACCTTAGATAAACCATTAATTAACAATCTCACATCTGTCATGGATATCACTCACCCAATCCACGTCTACTAGCATAGCATGCCATAATAAGCAACGTAGAAGTAACTCCCAAAGGTTTGATAATAACAGGTAATAGGTGCTACCTCATCTACTTCCCATCCCACAATTTAATTAGATCCTAATCATGCAATGTGTGAGGATTTATCTAATGCAATAAAACTGGGTAGTAGAAAAGGTATGATCAAAGTGTTACTTGCCTTGCTGATGATCCGCAAAACCTAACGATTCGAAGTAATAGGCGGCGCACTCCGGGTATTCTATCGCAGACAAACAAACAAGCATACAATAAGTACTCATGTAATGCACAGGTAAAACTCAAATAAGAGATCTAACCAGAAGGTTCAACTTAAGAACTCCAGTTGGCAAAAAAAATCAAATCGAACGAAGCAACGAAAGTCAAACGACGAAAGAAAACAACTTTGTTCTAGTAATCTGGATCTAGGGCAAATTTTACAGTAGCAAAATCTTGTTTAAGTTGGTTAAACGGATAGAGGGTTTTGAGACGAAACTCTAGGCGCTTGAATCGCCTGATTCTGATAAACGAGCGAAAAGTTATACTGAAACGAAAATCAGATCAGGAATCACGATCAGAAAAATCGCGGATTTAATCCGAGAAAAAAAAGACGAACGCCGATTTCTCTCTCTCTCTTTTTTTGGCACGGAAAACGGGGCGCGACGAACCTCGGCGGCGGGATCCAGCGGCGGCAGCGGCGGACGTCGGCGGCGGCGGCTAGGCTGGGGGCTGGCTAGGTTTTCCCTCGGGGTGGGCTGCCTCGGCTTATAAAGGCCCCCCCCCCCCCCCCCCCCGGGTCGGTGTCCAGGTCGGACACGTCCCGTTAAGTCGGTTCGTTTTTTTAAATTATTCCGCTCGGAAAAAAATAAAAAAAATACTAAACGCACTCCAAAAATTCTGAAATAAATTTTCACGGGCTTCTAAAATCAACCCGCATAAGGTGAACATTTATTTGGCTCCTAAATGCAATTTTGAAAAACACACTTTTTTCTAAATTCAAATAAAACACCGAAAAACTCCGAAATAAAATCTTATTTGATTTTATTATTAAATCCTCAATATTTCTTTATGGTGGGAAAGTCATTTTATTTCCTCTCTCATATTTTTTGTAATAGAAATAATTGATGATAAAATAAATAAAATCAAATGATCCTATTCTCAAAATTTGAGAAAATTCAAATATGAAAATAACGAAATCCCCAACTCTCTCCGTGGGTCATTGAGTTGCGTAGAATTTCTAGGATCAACCAAAATGCAAAATAAAATATGATATGCATGTATAACATTCCAAATTGAAAATTTGGGATATTACATTTAAACAGGGACCTATTTTGAAACACAACTTCACTACTAGGGAAAAGCCTATACATAGAATTTTACTAGTAGCGCTGTACAAAATCAAGCGCTGCTGCTACTTAGTAGCCGCGCGCGTAAATAAACCGCGCTACTGCTATGACTTTAGCAGTAGCGCGTACTAGCAAAAAGTGCTGCTGCTACGTTTGAACTGGGCGCACATGGCTAGCCCAACCTAGCAGTAGCGCGTATAATGGCCCAGCGCTACTGCTAATCTCCTTAGCAGTAGCACGTACTAGCGAAAAGCGCTGCTGCTACGTTTGAACTGGGCGCACATGGCTAGCCCAACCTAGCAGTAGCGCGTATAATGGCCTAGCGCTACTGCTAATCTCCTTAGCTGCAGTGCGCTTACGTGTAAAGCACTGCTGCTAACGAAAATAAAATAAAGTGAATAAAGTAGAAAAGTAAATGAAAATGAAAGAAATAGAAAAAGGAGAAAGGGAAAAAATAAAATGTAAAGAAAAATAAAAGAAAAAAGGGAAAAAGGAGAAAGGAATAGCATTAGCGGGTTTCAATAAACGCGCTATAGCTAACTTAACTATAGCACGTTTCCGGCAACGCGCTACCGTTACGTTTCACTTAAACAACGGTTTCCCCCCACCCCGCCCCCGACCACCAATTCTTCCCCAAATCGTCCCTCGCCCTCGCCGCCGTCTCCTCACCGCCGCCGCCCGAGGCCGCCCTTAGCCTCACCGCCGCTGCCCGAGGCCGCCCTCAGCCTCACCGCCGCCGCCTGAGGCCGCCTTCAGCCTCACAGCCGCCGCCCAAGGCCTCCCTCCACGTCACCATCGGCGCCCTCCACCTCACCGCCGCCCGAGCCCGCCCAGGACCGCCCTTGCCCGTGCCCGAGCCCGCCCTCTCCGACCCTGCCCCGTCACCGAGCACCTCCCCGCCACCGTCTCTCCCCTCTCTGTAAGTCCCCCACCCCTCCCCCTCACTCATCTCTATATGTATTTTAGAGAAAAAATTAGATGTTTTTTAGTTAGGGCACTAGAGTTTTGCTAGGTTAATTAGGTTAGTAGTGCTGCTAGTAGTATTGGTACAGTAGGTTAATTAGGTGATGTTAAATGAATAACCTAAATGAATGAAATTAGTAGTTAACTGAATTTTTTTCCTTTCATCATTATAGAGCACTAAAGTTAACTGAATTTTGTTCTATTAGTAGTTAAATGATTTTTCTTCTACACTGTTTGCACATGTGGTTGCTCGTGTATATTTGGACACTGTTTGCAGGGAATGATGCTTAGTGGCCTATGTTTTGCCGGAATGTTTATTCATTTCTTTTCCGGCAAATTTCAGGTTCTCGATTTGTCCACTTTTTAGCAAAGCTCATGCCAAAATTTTCCGTGAATTTCGGCATGACTTGTGCTACAAACTAGGACATATCGAGTGCCCGTGATTTTCCGCACCAGGAAGGAGTCAACATTCCTGCAAAACAATAGGCCTTTTTTGTGTCATTATTCATTTTATTAGGTCTAGAATTAATTGACTAGATTTAATCATAGGAAACATGGCTAGCAACGATGAAGGACAGGGTTCTGGTGATTGCGACGACGCCTACCGGGCGGCAGACGAATTTTTTAGCCTTGCCGATGATCAACCGATGTTATTGCTGGGCCCACCGGTGGCATCGGGGACTGAGACCGACACGCAGACCGGTGCTAAGACTGAGACCGGTGCTCAGACTCAAACCGGCATAGAGACCGGCGCTGAGACTGAAACCGGCGCTGCCTCGGGGAGCGGAGCCGGTGTAGAACCGAAAGAAAAGAGGCAACGGGTTCCTAACAAACTCAGGAATACTAGAGTGGTGGTCACGGAGGTGGACGACGGCAATTTTGAGCCAACGGCGCCCGAGGAAGCGCGTCGATGCTACGGCAATCAAATAGGCTGCATCGTACGGACAACCGCCACCATCAACGATGAGAAACTACAGAAGATAGAAAATATGAGGAGCTCCCTCCTAAAGAAGTTTCACCAGATATTCTTGTTCCCGGCCAGAATGAGAAGGATTATAAAGATCCAGATGAGGACCCGGCAATGAAGAAGATAAACAAACACGCCATGACCAAGTTTAGTGACGCGTTGGCCGCTTGGAAAAATAGAATGAAAGCAAGGATCATTGACAAGAAGGAACCCTACTCCGAGATTGTAAAGGATAATCCGACAACCACGGAAGAGCAGTTTCAAATATTCAAGGAGGCTTGCGAGGCCGAAGATGCCAAAAAAAAGTCTAAGTACATGAAGGGGCTTCAAGAAAGGAACATTGGGAGCCACCACCTCGGAAGCCGTGGTTACGGCGGAAAGAGGTCCAAATGGGCCAAGGAGGACGCGGAAGCCGCAAGTCTGGGCATCCCAGACCCCTTGGCGGAGTTCACCGTCCCGCAGGAGCATGACGTCCTTAGGGCCCGGCACCGTTGGGACCCAGTGAAAAAGGTTTACGAGACAACACCGGTCATTACGGAGTTCATGAGACTGCTGGTAATTTTAGTTTCTAATCAATTCGACTGCACATGTTAGTCATATTTGTAAACGATCGTTGTGCCTTTTGCAGAGAGAGCAGCACAGGATTGCGGCCGAAAGCGACTCGCCGTCTGAGGCATTGGCGAGTCCCAAGTGGGACACTCCATTCAACCGGGCGTTGAACATATTGAAACAACAACCGGTGGATACTCGACCGTCGTATGGACGCGTGCACGGTGTCGGAGACGGCGCCATGTGGAAGAAGTACTACCGTGAGACCACAGAGGAGAGAAAGGAAATACGGAGGTTAAATGAAGAAAACATCGACAAGAGGGTTGATATTGCGGTTGAGAAGAAATCAACTGAGACAGTCGCAATAGCGGTAGCTGCCGCAAAACAGGTGGCTTTAGATATTTCTACTACCTTGGTTCCGGCCGTTTTCAATTGGACCAGGCAAAATCCAAAAAGATATGCAGCGGACTTTCCCCTTGCCGACTTCTTGGCGGGGAGCATCTCGACTAGCGTTGCACCAGCACCTGCAGCTGCACCTTCCCGCACCGGCTCCCGCACCGGACGTGCTAGGCGGTGCTTCGTCTTTGGCTGAGCTCGACGCCCTCACGGTATCTGTCACACCGGCCCCCTTCAATATAAATGTATAATCTCCCATTTTCGTTGCCTTTCGGATGTCTCACGTCACAGAATTTTCTTTGCAGGCTGACGAAACCCCGTGCACCATATTGTACACCATCGGCGACTAGAAGGTGGATGTGGGGAAGGCGACGATAATGGAGCCGAAGGAACCATTGTTCCATAGCCTGCCGATCCCCCCGAACGTCTTCAAGGTTTCCGTGGCCAGTGTCAAACCGGGCCACGAGAATTTGCCTCCTCCAGTACTACTAGGGGATGACGATGAGACACCGCGGCGGCTTGGTGATTGTTGCAATGCTGGGTGGGTTGTGGCCAAAGAGTCTGCTTCGTCTGGAGGCGGCCGGGAGCACACCCACGAGCACGCAACCTCTGCAAGGTATGAACATCAACACCCCACCTACCCAATTATCGTCGGGTGTCGGGTTGGGTGATAGCGGACGGGGTAAGGAGGAGGCTCCATTAGTCGCTGATGACGTCGCCATGGATGAGGATGAGCACGACAATGGCGCTACTGAACAGTATGTCTATACTGGCGCCTCCTCAGGGTTTGAGCGTCATGAGTCGGTGCCTGAATTGCCGTCTCAACATATTATCGATGACCTTCAGGTAGTAAAGAAGTTTAGGAAGAGAGCGAGGAAAGGCAAAAAAGTTGTTTCTATGATCCAGCCGCTTCAGCAGCCTCGGCTTCAGGACCGTATAGATATCCCCGGTGCAGATAAATGGCATATCCCCGGTCAACCAATCCTACCTGCAACAACGCTACGGTCCAGATTCGACGATCTAAAGAGACTTCATGACGATGTGCTGCGGGTAGAGAAAGACCTCATCACCTCGAAAGATCCAGGATACCCACTCTACGTGGTTAACGTTCCGCGGCAAATGTTGTACGTCGACAGCTTCCCCACAGATAAGTTCTTCCTCCGATTCGATTACATATTCGACATGTTTCACATGAAGAAGCTGGATTTTACGTTTGTCCGCCTTTATGCCTTGCAGATGAACTACATCATCGGGGTTGAGCAGATATCTCATATCTGTGTCGCTGACCCGTACTACATGCACGAGGGCTTCTTGGGAGTCTGCGCAAATCACCGTGAATACGCGAGGGATTACATCGTCAGTTTCATGCTCACCAATAAGGACAAGGGGGCGATTCTTGTGCCTTATCATCCCGTGTAAGTCATCCGCACTGCTATCCTTCCTTCGATTTCAATCATTCATTTGCACGGTGGAGGCTAATTAATTTGAGGACTTATTTTGCGCAGCGGCGGGCGCGCCGTCCTCATCATCCTCTACCCCTGATTCTCCCACGCTCTTTACTTGGACACGTCGAAGAACATTCACAAAAAGGATTACACCCACATCAAGGATGTTCTCAACAGTGCTATGTATCACTACCAATCACTGGGTGGAGAGGTCAGGGACAAGAAGATGAGGGGCGGCAGGGTCGCCTTCGGCCATAAGACCAACTTCTGCTGCATCCAGCAACCGGACGATTCTCTTAATGATGGATTCTTTGTCCTACACCACATGCTGGAGTACAGACGGGATCACCAGAACCTTCACATGGCACCTTATTCCAGTGATGCCCATATTCTGCAATGGGCAAAGGACATAGGAGATATCAAGGATCATCGACTTCGAGCTGAGTTCTATAACATCCAGCGCGAACTTTCCCAAATCATCATGAAGGAGGTCGTCGGAAAAACAGGGATGTTCTACGGAGAAGGACAAATGTCGCGGGAAGACGTTCGAACATGGATAGCCTCTCAGCGTCTCGACCTAAAGCCTTTCACTAGGCTCGGGGACTATCTCCCTGACTTGGATGGATGGAACGACATGTTGGAGTGATTGTCGATATATGACAATGTGTCCGTTTAGTCCATACTTTTTGTATGACAAAACTTTGAGTTATGCATGATGAAACTTTATTTGTGATGTAATTAAGCCATACTCCTCCTCGACTAGCGAAAATCACTCTAGTTAGGGCATTTTGGGGTATGATGAACTTTGTTATTTATGCTTATGATATGTTGTTTTTATTTTTGCCAAGTCTGTCTCTTTCTATTGCTCAACTATATATGTTGCATATCATCGACTCATGTGATGATGCAGGTGCATAGATCATAGATGGCGAAGAAGTGCTATGTCAGGCCCTTCTGGTTTCCGAGCGACATGCAGTAGTTAGTTTAGAGGTTCACGCTAATGCGAAAGAGGGATACGAACTCATGTTCTCAAAGTGATAGCTCTTCTCGCGTATATCATTGCTTAGATGGATGACGATGTATTTGCATATCATTCGAGACTTGTATCGCTATTTTCGAGATGATGACGAGAGACCACTTTGTGTTGGATGATGATTATGATGATGACATGATTTGATGAGACTAATTGTATGTATATGCTATGATTACATTTGTATGTGTATGATATGCTAAAGATTATTGTATAAAGCCTATTCAAATACAAAACAAGTACAAAACAAATATGCAGGAAAAAAACTAATAAATAAACTAGTAGTAGTGAGGGGGAAATTTAGCAGTAGCGCCGCATTGTCAATAGCGCGTCCCAGCAAACAGCGCTGCAGATAATATCAGTAGCGCCCTTTCCCAAAGAGCGCTATAGCTATTCATGTATAGCAGTAGCGTGGGACAATCGGCGCTACTGCTATACGTTAGCTGTAGCGCCTTATTAGTAGCGCCGGTGCCCGCGCTACTGAGAGGCCCAAAACCCTCGCTGCTGGTAGGCTTTTCCCAAGTAGTGCTTGCCTGTTGAAATCCTAGGGGATCCTCCTCCACCTAAGGGTGATCCCGTGTTTGAGCTTAAACCTTTACCTGATACTCTCAAACATGCTTTATCTTGATGAGAAAGAGATATATCCTGTTATTATTAGTGCTAACCTTTCAGAGCATGAGGAAAAGAAATTATTGAAAACTCTGAAGAAGCACCGTGCTGCTATTGGATATACTCTAGATGATCTTAAGGCCATTAGTCCCACTCTATGCCAGCACAAAATAAAATTGGAGAAAGACGCTAAACCAGTTGTTGATCACCAACGACGGTTAAATCCTAAGATGAAAGAAGTGGTAAGAAAAGAAATTCTAAAGCTTCTGGAGGCAGGTATAATTTATCCCGTTGCTGATAGTCAGTGGGTAAGTCCTGTCCATTGTGTCCCTAAGAAGGGAGGTATTACTGTTGTTCCTAATGATAAAGATGAATTGATCACACAAAGAATTTTTACAGGTTATAGAATAGTAATTGATTTCCGCAAATTAAATAAAGCTACTAAAAAGGATCATTGCCTATTACCTTTTATTGATCAAATGCTAGAAAGATTATCCAAACATACACATTTTTGCTTTCTAGATGGTTATTCTGGTTTCTCTCAAATACCTGTGTCAAAAGAGGATCAAGAAAAGACAACTTTTACTTGCCCTTTCGGTACCTTTGCTTATAGACGTATGCCTTTTGGTTTATGTAATGCACCTGCTACCTTTCAAAGATGTATGACTGCTATGTTCTCTGACTTTTGTGAAAAGATTGTTGAGGTATTCATGGATGATTTCTCTGTTTATGGGACTTCTTTTGATGATTGCTTAAGCAACCTTGATCGAGTTTTGCAGAGATGTGAAGAAACTAATCTTGTCTTGAATTGGGAGAAGTACCACTTTATGGTTAATGAAGGTATTGTCTTGGGGCATAAAATTTCTGAAAGAGGTATTGAAGTTGATAAAGCTAAAGTTGATTCTATTGAAAAGATGTCGTGTCCCAAGGACATTAAAGGTATAAGAAGCTTCCTTGGTAATGCCGGTTTTTATAGGAGGTTCATTCAGGACTTTTCTAAAATTTCTCGGCCTGTGACTAATCTCTTACAAAAAGATGTTCCTTTTGTCTTTGATGATGACTGTGTAGAAGCATTTGAAATACTTAAGAAAGCTTTGGTTTCTGCACCTATTGTTCAACCTCTTGATTGGAATTTACCCTTTTAAATTATGTGTGATGCTAGTGATTATGATGTAGGGGTTGTTCTAGGACAAATAGTTGATAAGAAATTAAATGTTATTCAATATGCTAGTAAAACTCTAGACAGTGCCCAAAGAAATTATGCTACTACTGAAAAGGAATTTTTAGCAGTTGTATTTGCTTGTGATAAGTTCAGACCTCGTATTGTTGATTCTAAAGTAACTATTCACACTGATCATGCTGCTATTAAATATCTTCTAGAAAAGAAAGATGCTAAACCTAGACTTATTAGATGGGTTCTCTTGCTACAAGAATTTGATTTGCATATTATTGATAGAAAGGGAGCTGAGAACCCCGTTGCAAACAACTTGTATAGGTTAGAGAATGTTCTTGATGACCCACTACCTATTGATGATAGCTTTCCTGATGAACAACTATTTTCATAAATGCTTCTCGTACTGCTCCATGGTATGCTGATTATGCTAATTATATTGTTGCTAAATTTATACCACCTAGTTTCACATACCAGCAAAAGAAAAAAATCTTCTATGATTTAAGACATTACTTGTGGTATGACCCACCTCTTTATAAAGAAGGAGTGGATGGTGTTATTAGACATTGTATACCTGAGCATTAACAAGAACAGATCCTACGCAAGTGTCACTCCGAGGCTTATGGAGGACACCGTGCTGGAGATAGAAGTGCACACAAGGTATTGCAATCCGGTTTTTATTGGCCTACTCTCTTCAAAGATGCCCGTAAGTTTGTCTTGTCTTGTGATGAATGTCAAAGAATTGGTAATATCAGTAGACATCAAGAAATGCCTATGAATTATTCACTTGTTATTGAACCATTTGATGTTTGGGGCTTTGATTACATGGGACCGTTTCCTTCCTCTAATGGGTATACACAAATTTTAGTTGTTGTTGATTACGTTACTAAGTGGGTAGAAGCTATTCCAACTAGTTGTGCTAATCATAACACCTCTATTAAGATGCTTAAAGAAGTTATTTTTCCGAGGTTTGGAGTCCCTAGATATTTAATGACTGATGGTGATTCAAATTTCATTCATGGTGCTTTTCGTAAAATGCTTGCTAAGTATCATGTTAATCATAGAATTGCATCTCCATATCATCCACAGTCTAGTGGTCAAGTAGAACTTAGCAATAGAGAGCTTAAATTAATTTAGCAAAAGACTGTTAATAGATCTAGAAAGAATTGGTTCAAGAAACTTGATGATGCATTATGGGCTTATAGAACTGCATATAAAAATCCTATGGGTATGTCTCCATATAAAATGGTTTATGGTAAAGCATGTCACTTACCTCTTGAACTAGAACATAAGGCATATTGGGCTATTAAAGAGCTCAACTATGACTTTAAACTTGCCGGTGAGAAGAGGCTTTTTGACATTAGCTCACTTGATGAATGGAGAACCCAGGCTTATGAGAATGCCAAACTGTTTAAAGAAAAAGTTAAAAGGTGCATGATAAAAGGATACAAAAGCATGAGTTTAATGTAGGTGATTATGTATTGCTATACAACTCTCGTTTAAGATTTTTTGCAGGCAAACTCCTCTCTAGATGGGAAGGTCCTTACATCATCGAGAAGGTCTATCGTTCCGGTGCCATAAAAATCAACAACTTCGAAGGAACAAATCCGAAGGTGGTGAACAGTCAAAGAATCAAACATTATATCTCACGTAATCCTATAAATGTTGAAACTAATGTTATTGAAACCGTAACCCCGGAGGAATACATAAGGGACACTTTCCAGAATGTTTCAGACCCCGAAAAGGAATAGGTATGTGGTACGATAAGTAAACCGACTCCAAAACAGTTGTAATGACAATTTTTCTCTGTTTTGGAATATTTAAGAAAATAGGAAAATAAGAAGCAGACCGGAAAGGACACGAGGCTTCCACGAGGGTGGAGGGCGCGCCCCCTGCCTCGTGGGCACCTCGTGTGCTCTCCGGACTCCGTTTTCTTGCACGATACTTCCTTTGGTTGGTAAATATTCACTAGATAATCTCCCGAAGGTTTTGACCACCGTATCACACAAAAATCCTCTATCTTTGTTTCGAGTTGTTTCTACTGCAGACTAGAGCAATATGTCATCCCAAGATTCGGAGGGAGAAAGCTATGTGGCTGATTACCTTGCAGATCATAAAGTCTACGGGGACTTGGAGCATTGTGGTTGGACCAGGAGGAAGAAGAAGACTATGAGCCTAGGGGAAAGGAGGAGACGAGCTCATATGAAGATGAAGTCCCATTACCTCAACCCGGGGACATGCATGTGGAGTTCAAAAAGTCAAGCCTTCCCAATAGAGCAAATAAACCTAAGATCGAGTTTATCCCCTTTCGCCTCTTGCAGGAGAACAAACAAGAACTATGCAAAAGGTACTAAGCCTTAAGCGGGAGATCGAGGACCTAAAGGAGCAAAATTCTGTCCTCAAGTGCAAATTAAGGAAGAAGCACACGCCATCAACAACTCCTTCATCACCACCTCCGAGGAAGGAAACATAAATACATGGGTATAGGCACTCCCCTTGGCAACTGCCAAGCTTGGGGTAGTGCCCCGGTATCGTATCACCATCACACTTCTATCGTTACCATTTTTCTTAGTTCGATCCTTTTGATAATATCTTTATCTAGTAGAATAAAGTTTTAGTATGATCTAGTTGTGAGTTTTACTTTATGATCCTTCTATGTAATCGAGTCCGTGAGCTATATATAATAAAGATTAGTGTTGAGTCAAGGGCTTGATTATTTTGCTATGATCTTGAGGGAATAAAATAAAAGAGAACAAATAAAAATAAATAAAGAGATCATATGGATCTTATGGAGAGTAATGAGCTCACATATAAATAGTATGATGAATAAAAATTGTTGATAGTTGACAAACATAGTTTTGGTCATCGTTGCAATTAATAGGAAGTAATAAAGAAAGAGAGGTTTTCACATATAAATATACTATCTTGGACATCTTTTATAATTGTGAGCACTCATTAAAGTATGATATGCTAAAGAGTTGACGTTGGACAAGGAAGACAACGTAATGGGTTATGTTTTCTTACATATGAGATAAATTATATTGTCATGGATCATCCAACATGTTGAGCTTGTCTTTCCCTCTCTTGCTAGCCAATTTCTTTGCACCAAGTAGAGATACTACTTGTGCTTGCAAATATCCCTAAACCCAGTTTTGCCATGAAAGTCCACCATATCTACCTATGGATTGAGTAAGATCCTTCAAGGAAGTTGTCATCATTGAAAGCAATAAGAATTGCTCTCTAAATATGTATGACTTATTAGTGTGGAGAAAATAAGCTTTATACGATCTTGTGATGTGGAAGAAATAAAAGCGACGGGCTGCATAATAAAGGTCCATATCACAAGTGGCAATATAAAGTGACGTTCTTTTGCATTGAGATTTCGTGCATCCAACCATAAAAGTACATGACAACCTCTGCTTCCCTCTATGAAGGGCCTGTCTTTTGTTCTTGTCTTTTACTTCATGCAAAGAGTCATGGTGATCTTCACCTTTCCTTTTTACATTTTATCCTTCGGCAAGCACAATGTGTTGGAAAGATCCTAATATATATGGCCAATTGGATGTCGGTTTTCATGAACTATTATTGTTGACATTACCCTTGAGGTAAAAAGTTGGGAGGCAAAACTATAAGCCCCTATCTTTCTCTGTGTCCGATTAAAACTTCATAACCAGAAATATCGCGTGAGTGTTAGCAATTTATGAAGGACTAAAAGATGGTTGAGTATGTGGACTTGCTGAGAAGCTCTTACATTGACTCTTTCCTATGTTATGATAAATTGCAATTACTTCAATGACTGAGATTATAGTTTGTTAGTTTTCAATGAAGTTTGTGATTCATACTTGAGTATGTGAATGAATTGTTACTTTATTTTATCGACACCTCTATCTCTAAACATGTGGACATATTTTTCGATTTCGGTTTTCGCTTGAGGACAAGCGAGGTCTAAGCTTGGGGGAGTTGATACGTCCATTTTGCATCATGCTTTTATATCGATATTTATTGCATTATGGGCTGTTATTACACATTATGTCACAATACTTATGCCTATTCTCTCTTATTTTACAAGGTTTACATGAAGAGGGGGAATGCCGGCAGCTGGAATTCTAGGCTGGAAAAGGAGCAAATATTAGAGACCTATTCTGCACATTTCCAAAAGTCCTAGAACTTCACGGGAGCATGTTTCAGAATATATAAAAAATATTGGGCGAAAGAAGTACCAGAGGGGGGCCACCCACCGTCCACGAGGGTGGGGGCATGCTCTACCCCCCTGGGCGCGCCCCCTGCCTCGTGGGCCCCCTGGTGGCCCTCCGTTGCCCATATTTGGATACATGGAGTCTTTCATCAAGGAAAAAATCATAAGCAAACTCACGGGACGAAATTCCGCCGCCATGAGGCGGAACCAATCTAGGGCTCTGGCGGAGCTGTTCTGCTGGGGAAACTTCCCTCCGGGAGGGGGAAATCATCACCATAGTCATCACCAATGATCCTCTCATCGGGAGGGGGTCAATCTCCATCAACATCTTCACCAGCACCATGTCATCTCAAACCCTAGTTGATTTCTTGTATCCAATCTTTGTATCCAAACCTCAGATTGGTACCTGTGGGTTGCTAGTAGTGTTGATTACTCCTTGTAGTTGATGCTAGTTGGTTTACTTGGTGGAATATCATATGTTCAGATCCATTATGCATATTAATACCCCTCTGATTATGAACATGAATATGCTTGGTGAGTAGTTATGTTTGTTCCTGAGGACATGGGAGAAGTCTTGTTATAAGTAGTCATGTGAATTTGGTATTCGTTCGATATTTTGATGAGATGTATGTTATCATCCCTCTAGTGGTGTCATGTGAACATAGACTACATGACACTTCACCATTGTTTGAGCCTAGAGGGAGGCATTGGGAAGTAATAAGTAGATGATGGGTTGCTAGAGTGAGAGAAGCTTAAACGCTAGTTTATGTGTTGCTTCGTAAGAGGTTGATTTGGATCCATATGTTTCATGCTATGGTTAGGTTTACCTTAATACTTCTGTTGTAGTTGCGGATGCTAGAAATAGGGGTTAGTCATAAGTGGGATGCTTGTCCAAGTAAGGGCAGTACCCAAGCACCGGTCCACCCATATATCAAATTATCAAAGTACCGAACGCGAATCATATGTGCGTGATAAAAACTAGCTTGACGATAATTCCCATGTGTCCTCGGGAGCGCTTTCCTTTATATAAGAGTTTGTCCAGGCTTGTCCTTTGCTACAAAAAGGATTGGGCCATCTTTCTGCACCTTATTTACTTGCATTACTCGTTACCCGTTACAAATTACTTTATCACAAAACTATCTGTTACCGATAATTTCAGTGCTTGTAGAGAACACCTTGCTGAAAACCGCTTATCATTTCCTTCTGCTCCTCGTTGGGTTTGACACTCTTACTTATTGAAAAGGCTAAGATAGATCCCCTACAGTTGTGGGTCATCATCTCTTTACTCGTTCCGCAATGCATCATCCCATAACTAACTCATTAGTCACATTGCTTGCAAGGCTTGTAGCGATGTGCATTACCGAGAGGGCCCAGAGATACGTCTCCGACAATCGGAGTGACAAATCCTATTCTCGATCTATGCCAACGCAACGAACACCACCGGAGACACCTGTAGAGCACCTTTATAATCACCCAGTTATGTTGTGATGTTTGGTAGAACACAAAGTGTTCTTCCGGTAATCGGGAGTTGCATAATCTCATAGTCATAGGAACATGTATTATGTTTCCGGTTAATACAATTCTAGCATGAATAATAAACATTTATCATGATATGAGGAAATAAATAATAACTTTATTATTGCTTCTAGGGCATATTTCCTTCAGTCTCCCACTTGCACTAGAGTCAATAATCTGGATTACTCAGTAATGATTCTAACACCCATGGAGTCTTGGTGCTGATCATGTTTTGCTCATGGAAGAGGCTTAGTCAACGGGTCTGCAACATTCAGATCCATACATATCTTGCAAATCTCTATGTCTCCCACCTAGGCTTGATCCCGGATGGAATTAATGCGTCTCTTGATGTGCTTGGTTCTTTTGTGAAATCTGGATTCCTTTGCCAAGGCAATTGCACCAGTATTATCACAAAAGATTTTCATTGGACCCGATGCACTAGGTATGACACCTAGATCGGATATGAACTCTTTCATCCAGACTCCTTCATTTGCTGCTCCCGAAGCAGCTATGTACTCCGCTTCACATGTAGATCCCGCCACGACACTTTGTTTAGAACTGCTCCAACTAATAGCTCTACCGTTCAATATAAATACGTATCCGATTTGCGATTTAGAATCGTCCGGATCAGTGTCAAAGCTTGCATCGACGTAACGATTTATGACGAGCTCTTTGTCACCTCCATAAACGAGAAACATATCCTTAGTCCTTTTCAGGTATTTCAGGATGTTCTTGACCGCTGTCCAGTGATCCACTCCTGGATTACTTTGGTACCTCCCGGCTAAACTAATAGCAAGGCACACATCAGGTCTGGTACACAACGTTGCATACATGATAGAGCCTATGGCTGAAGCATAGGGAACACTTTTCATTTTCTCTCTATCTTCTACAGCGGTCGGGCATTAAGTCTTACTCAACTTCACACCTTGTAACACAAGCAAGAACCCTTTCTTTGCTTGATCCATTTTGAACTTCTTCAAAACTTTATCAAGGCATGTGCTTTGTGAAAGTCCAATTAAGCGTCTTGATCTATCTTTATAGATCTTGATGCCCAATATATAAGGAGCTTCTTCGAGGTCTTTCATTGAAAAACCCTTATTCAAGTATCCTTTAATGCTATCCAGAAATTCTATATCATTTCCAATCAACAATATGTCATCCACATATAATATTAGAAATGCTACAGAGCTCCCACTCACTTTCTTGTAAATACAGGCTTCTCCAAAAGTCTGTATAAAACCGTATGCTTTGATCACACTATCAAAACAATTATTCCAACTGCGAGAGGCTTGCACCAGTCCATAAATGGATCGCTGGAGCTTGCACACTTTGTTAGCACCCTCTGGATTGACAAAACCTTCCGGTTGCATCATATACAAGTCTTCTTCCAGAAATCCATTCAGGAATGCAGTTTTGACATCCATTTGCCAAATTTCATAATCATAAAATGCGGCAATTGCTAACATTATTTGGACAGACTTAAGCATCGCTACGGGTGCGAAAGTCTCATCATAGTCAACCCCTTGAACTTGTCGAAAACCTTTCGCAACCAGTTGAACCTTGTAGACAGTAACATTACCGTCAGCATCGGTCTTCTTCTTGAAGATCCATTTATTTTCGATGGCTTGCCGATCATCCGGCAAGTCAACCAAAGTCCACACTTTATTCTCATACATGGATCCCATCTTAGATTTCATGGCCTTAAGCCATTTTGCGGAATCTGGGCTCACCATCGCTTCTTCATAGTTCGTAGGTTCGTCATGGTCAAGTAACATGACGTCCAGAACAGGATTACCGAACCACTCTGGTGCGGATCTTACTCTGGTTGACCTACGAGGTTCGGTAGTAACTTGATCTGAAGTTTCATGATCATCATCATTATCTTCCTCACTAATAGGTGTAGATGTCACAGGAACCGGTTTCTGTGATTAACTACTTTCCAATAAGGGAGCAGGTACAGTTACCTCATCAAGTTCTACTTTCCTCCCACTTACTTCTTTCGAGAGAAACTCCTTCTCTAGAAAGGATCCATTCTTAGCAACAAATGTCTTGCCTTCAGATCTGTGATAGAAGGTGTACCCAATAGTTTCTTTTGGGTATCCTGTGAAGACACATTTCTCCGATTTGGGTTCGAGCTTATCAGGTTGAACCTTTTTCACATAAGCATCGCAGCCCCAAACTTTAAGAAATGATAACTTTGGTTTCTTGCTAAACCACAGTTCATAAGGCGTCGTTTCAACGGATTGCGATGGTGCCCTATTTAACGTGAATGCAACCGTCTCTAAAGCTTAACCCCAAAACAATAGCGGTAAATAAGTAAGAGACATCATAGATTGCACCATATCTAGTAAAGTACGATTACGACATTCGGACACACAATTACGCTGTGGTGTTCCGGGTGGCGTGAGTTGCGAAACTACTCCGCATTGTTTCAAATGTAGACCAAACTCGTAACTCAAATATTCTCCTGCACGATCAGATCGTAGAAACTTTATTTTCTTGTTACGATGATTTTCCACTTCACTCTGAAATTCTTTGAACATTTCAAATGTTTCAGACTTATGTTTCATTAAGTAGATATACCCATATCTGCCCAAATCATCTGTGAAGGTGAGAAAATAACGATACCCGCTGCGAGCCTCAATATTCATCGAACCACATACATCAGTATGTATGATTTCCAACAAATCTGTTGCTCGCTCCATAGTTCTGGAGAATGGTGTTTTAGTCATCTTTCCCATGAGGCATGGTTCGCAGGTACCAAGTGATTCATAATCAAGTGATTCCAAAAGTCGATCAGAATGGAGTTTCTTCATGCGCTTTACACCAATATGACCCAAACGGTAGTGCCACAAATAAGTTGCACTATCATTATCAACTCTACATCTTTTGGCTTCAACATTATGAATATATGTATTACTACTATCGAGATTCAACACAAATAGACCACTCTTCAAGGGTGCATGACCATAAAAGATATTACTCATATAAATAGAACAACCCTTATTCTCAGATTTAAATGAATAACCGTCTCGCATCAAACAAGATCCAAATATAATGTTCATGCTTAACGCTGGCACCAAATAACAATTATTCAGGTCTAAAATTAATCCCGAAGGTAGATGTAGAGGTAGCGTGCCGACGGCGATCACATCGACTTTGGAACCATTTCCCACACGCATTGTCACCTCGTCCTTAACCAATCTTCGCTCAATCCGTAGTCCCTGTTTCGAGTTGCAAATATTAGCAACAGAACCAGTATCAAATACCCAAGTGCTACTGCGAGCTCTGGTAAGGTACACATCAATAACATGTATATCACATATACCTTTGTTCACCTTGTCATCCTTCTTATCCGCCAAATACTTGGGGTAGTTCCGCTTCAAGTGACCAGTCTGTTTGCAGTAGAAGCACTCAGTCTCAGGCTTAGGCCAGACTTGGGTCTCTTCTCCTGAGCAGCAACTTGTTTACCGTCCTTTTTGAAGTTCCCCTTCTTCTTCCCTTTACCCTTTTTCTTGAAACTGGTGGTCTTGTTGACCATCAACACTTGATGCTCCGTCTTGATTTCTACCTCCGCAGCCTTTAGCATTGCGAAGAGCTCGGGAATTGTCTTATCCATCCCTTGCATATTATAGTTCATCACGAAGCTCTTGTAGCTTGGTGGCAGTGATTGAGGAACTCTGTCAATGACACTATCAAAAGGAAGATTAACTCCCAATTGAGTCAAGTGGTTATGGTACCCAGACATTCTGAGTATATGTTCACTGGCAGAACTATTCTCCTCCATCTTGCAGCTGTAGAACTTATTAGAGACTTCATATCTCTCAATCTAAGCATTTTCTTGAAATATTAACTTCAACTCCTGGAACATCTCATATGCTCCATGACATTCAAAACATCGTTGAAGTCCCGGTTCTAAGCCGTAAAGCATGGCACACTGAACTATCGACTAGTCATCAGCTTTGCTTTGCCAGACGTTCTTTAATGTCACCAGTAGCATCTGCAGCAGGCCTGGCACCCAGCGGTGCTTCGAGGACTTAATTCTTCTGTGCAGCAATGAGGATAATCCTCAAGTTACGGACCCAGTTCGTGTAATAGCTACCATCATCTTTCAAGTTTGCTTCCTCAAGGAACGCATTAAAATTCAGCAGAACAACAACATGGGCCATCTATCTACAACAACATAGACAAGCAAAATACTACCAGGTACTAAGTTCATGATAAATTTAAGTTCAATTTAATCATATTACTTAAGAACTCCCACTTAGATAGACATCCCTCTAATCATCTAAGTGATCATGTGATCAAAATCAACTAAACCATAACCGATCATCACGTGAAATGGAGTAGTTTTCAATGGTGAACATCACTATGTTGATCATATCTACTATATGATTCACGCTTGACCTTTCGGTCTCAGTGTTCCGAGGCCATATCTGCATATGCTAGGCTCGTCAAGTTTAACCCGAGTATTCTTCGTGTGCAAAACTGGCTTGCACCCATTGTATAAGAACGTTGAGCTTATCACACCCGATCATCACGTGGTGTTTCGGCACGACGATCATTTGCAACGGCGTGTACTCAGGGAGAACACTTGTACCTTGAAATTTTTAGTAAGAGATAATCTTATAATGCTAACGTCAATCAAAGCAGAATAAGATGCATAAAGGATAAACATCACATGCAATCAATATAAGTGATATGATACGGCCATCATCATCTTGTGCCTTTGATCTCCATCTCCAAAGCACCGTCATGATCACCATCATCACCGGCAGGACACCTTGATCTCCATCGTAGCATCGTTGTCGTCTCGCCAACTATTGCTTCTACGACTATCACTACTACTTAGTGATAAAGTAAAGCAATTACATGGTGATTGCATTTCATACAATAAAGTGACTACCATATGGCTCCTGCCAGTTGCCGATAACTCCGTTACAAAACATGATCATCTCATATAATAAAATATAGCATCATGCCTTGACCATATCACATCACAACATGCCCTGCAAAAACAAGTTAGATGTCCTCTACTTTGTTGTTGCAAATTTTACGTGGCTGCTACGGGCTGAGCAAGAACCGTTCTTACCTACGTGGCTGCTACGTGGAATGGTCCGAAGATAAAGTTTGATATATGGGATAATAGTGTTTAGTCTTCGGAAGGGTTCCGGAATTCACCGGAAGGGGTTCCGGATGTTTCCCGAAATGTTTGGGTACGAGAAAACTTTATTTGGGCCAAAGGGGAAAGCCCATAAGAGTTTTGGAAAGTGCAAAAGGAAGTTTTGTGGAATCCAGAGGCCAGACGCCAGGGACCCTGGCGTCTGGGTCCAGACGCCGGGAACCCTGGCGTCTGACCCTGGAGTCCGAGAAGGACTCTTGCCTTTCGGGTGAAACCGACTTTGTGGAGGCTTTTACTCCAAGTTTCGACCCCAAGGCTCAACATATAAATAGAGGGGTAGGGCTAGCACCCGAGACACATCAAGAAACACCAAGCCGTGTGCCGGCTACCCCGTCCCCTCTAGTTTATCCTCCGTCATAGTTTTTGTAGTGCTTAGGCGAAGCCCTGCGGAGATTGGTCTTCACCAACACTGTCACCACGCCGTCGTGCTGCCGGAACTCATCTACTACTTCGCCCCTCTTGCTGGATCGAGAAGGCGAGGACGTATCGAGCTGAACGTGTGCTGAACGCGGAGGTGCCGTACGTTCGGTACTTGATCGGGTGTGACGCCCCCGATTTAATCGTACACTAATCATACACGCAAACGTGTACAATCAAGATCAGGGACTCACGGGAAGATATCACAACACAACTCTACAAATAAAATAAGTCATACAAGCATCATATTACAAGCCAGGGGCCTCGAGGGCTCGAATACAAGAGCTCGATCATAGACGAGTCAGCGGAAGCAGCAATATCTGAGTACAGACATAAGTTAAACAAGTTTGCCTTAAGAAGGCTAGCACAAACTGGGATACAGATCGAAAGAGGCGCAGGCCTCCTGCCTGGGATCCTCCTAACTACTCCTGGTCGTCGTCAGCGGGCATCACGTAGTAGTAGGCACCTCCGGTATAGGGGACGTCGTCGATGGTGGCGTCTGGCTCCTGGGCTCCAACATCTGGTTGCGACAACCAGAAAGAAAGGAAAGGGGGGGAAAAAGGGGGAGAAAGCAACCGTGAGTACTCATCCAAAGTACTCGCAAGCAAGGAGCTACACTACATATGCATGGGTATCAAATGGAGTAAGGGTATCATATGTGGACTGAACTGCAGAAAGCCAGAATAAGAGGGGGATAACTAATCCTTTCGAAGACTACGCTTCTGGCAGCCTCCGTCTTGCAACATGTAGAAGAGAGTAGACGGAAGTCCTCCAAGTAGCATCGTATAGCATAATCCTAACCGATGATCCTCCCCTCGTCGCCCTATGAGAGAGCGACCACCGGTTGTATCTGGCACTTGGAAGGGTGTGTTTTATTAAGTATCCGGTTCTAGTTGTCATAAGGTCAAGGTACAACTCCGGGTCGTCCTTTTACCGAGGGACACGGCTATTCGAATAGATAAACTTCCCTGCAGGGGTGCACCACATACCCCAACAGGCTCGATCCCATTTGGCCGGACACACTTTTCTGGGTCATGCCCGGCCTCGGAAGATCAACACGTCGTAGCCCTACCTAGGCACAACAGAGAGGTCAGCACGCCGGTCTAAATCCTATGGCGCAGGGGTCTGGGCCCATCGCCCTTTGCACACCTGCACGTTGCGTACGCGGCCGGAAGCAGACCTAGCCTAGTGGCTTTCCAGTCCAATCCGGCGCGCGCCACTCAGTCGCTAACGTCACGAAGGCTTCGGCTGATACCACGACGCCGGGATACCCATAACTACTCCCGCGTAGATGGTTAGTGCGTATAGACCAAATGGCCAGACTCAGATCAAATACCCAGATCTCGTTAAGCGTGTTAAGTGTCCGCGAACGCCGAACAGGGCCAGGCCCACCTCTCTCCTAGGTGGTCGGAACCTGCCCTGTCGCTCCGCCACAAAGATCCACACAGAGGGCCGTCGGGACAAAGGTCCTTTCAGCCCCCAATCCGTGAATCACTCGCGGGTACTCCTCGAGCCAACCCGACTTTGGTCACCACATGTATCATGTTTAATGTATAGTATATACCCGTGATCACCTCCCGAGTGATCACGGCCCAATAGTATAGCATGGCAGACGGACAAGAATGTAGGGCCACTGATGATAAACTAGCATCCTATACTAAGCATTAGGTTTGCAGGTAAAGGTAACAACAGTAGTAGCAAGGACAGGCTATGCATCAGTATAGGATTAACGAGAAGCAGTAACATGCTACACTACTCTAATGCAAGCAGTATAGAGAAGAGTAGGCAATATCTGGTGATCAAAGGGGGGGCTTGCCTGGTTGCTCTGGCAAGAGAGAGGGGTCGTCAACTCCGTAGCCGAACTGGGTAGCAGCGGCGTCGGTCTCGGTGTCTATCGAGAGAAGAGGGGGGGAAACAATAAATATTTAATCAAGCATATGCATAGTGATGCATGACATGACAAGTAACGGCGTTAGAGGTGCCCTAACGCGGTAGTAGGTGATACCGGTGAAGGGGGATAACATCCGGGAAAGTATCCCCAGGGTTTTACGTTTTCGGGCAGAGGAGCCGGAGGGGGAAAGTTGCGTGTTTGCTATGCTAGGGATGCGTGGCGGACGAACGGGCTGCGTATCCGGGTTCGTCTCCTCGTTCTGAGCAACTTTCATGTACAAAGTTTTTCGATCCGAGCTACGGTTTATTTTATATTAATTTTAAAAGGTTTAAATCAATTTTAGGATTTATTTAATTAATTTAACCAACATTATCCAGAATAGTGTCTGCTGACGTCATCATGACGTCAGCAGTCAACAGGGAGTTGACTGGGTCAATCTGACGTGTGGGTCCCGCATGTCATACACTGTTTACTTTAATTA
This sequence comes from Triticum monococcum, assembly GCA_034509565.1. Lineage (NCBI taxonomy): Eukaryota > Viridiplantae > Streptophyta > Magnoliopsida > Poales > Poaceae > Triticum > Triticum monococcum. Next base: position 570,642,099 of record CM067841.1, on the reverse strand, counting down.
GGATCTGACTAATCTAAGCACAGTTTAGTTAACTTAATCATAATTAATTAGGTTAATTAATTAATTAATTAATTAATTATATTATTTATTATTATTATTTTTTTATTTTTTTATTTTTTTTTAAAATCCTTTTTTTTAATTAAACGTTCTGGGGGCTGGGCCCTACATGTCATAGGCCCAGGGGGCCTAGCGGGCACGGGCGCTACGGGGCGGGTCAGGCGTTGCGGCGCCCGAATGGGCGTTCGCCCAGATCGCCGGGGCGAGGAGGCCCGGGGCACCGGCGAACAGGCGCGGGGCGACGGGGTTGGGGGCGTGCGAGGCTAGGAGGGCGAGGCCGCGGCCGCGGTGGGCGCAGCCGACGCGGTCAGACGCCGCAGAGCGGGGCGGGCGGCTTGGGGAGCCAGCGGAGCTAGGCCGTGGCGACGGAGGCGGAGCAGCAGGCAGAGCAAGGCAGTGCGCGCGCGTGCGTCGCGGGGCCGCGCGAGGTCAGGGGAGCAGTGGAGGCCGGCGCTGGCCGGCGAGGCCACAGCAGAGCGGGGGGAGGGGATGCAGTGCGCGGGCGGCGCACGGGGCAAGGGCGGCAGGAGTGCGCGGGGCGCGGGGTGAGCGCGTGCGGGGCACGGCCACGGTGGGCGCGCGCGGGGCGCCGGTGCGCGAGCGCGTACACGCGAGGTAGAGAGGAGGAGAGGGGAAGCTCACGGGGCCGGTAGGGTAATGGCAGCGGGGCGTGGGGAGGTAGACGGGGACAACGGCGTCGAGGGAAGCAGGCCGGTGAGGGAGGCGGTCCGGCGAGGCGGCGCGGTCTCCAGGCGGCGACGGCAAAGGGGCACGGCGTCGGGGGGGGGGGGGCGTTCCCCTCGATCCGATCTGGATCGGGGGTGGAGGGGGGGGGAGCGACTGGGGGAGGGGGGGCGAGTGGGTGCGAGGGGAGTGGCGGTGTGGGGGGTGAGTGGGGCGACGGGGTGGGGTTAGGGTTTCGGGGGTGTGGGTTATGGGAGGGGGGTGTGGCCGGCTGGGCCTTTGCCCAGTTGGGCCGGTGGTGGCCTGGCCGGTTGGGCCGTCTGGCCCAGTGGGGGGGTCCCTTTTATATTTTTTTTGTTGTTTGTTTTCTGTTTTCTTTTTATTTATTTTCTTTTCTGTTTTTATACATTTATAAACACTTAGGCATTTTATAAAATTGTGAACCATACACCATAATTATCTTTGTAATATTTGGCAACCACCGAACATTTTTGTTTTATTATTTTCTTTGAAAACTTTTATTACCATCATAATTTTGAATTGAATATCGAAACTGTTTTGATTTAACCCGAGATTAACTACAGTGACAGAGGTGACGTGGCATCATTAGTGAGGATTACTGTAGCTTAATTACCCGGGCGTCACAATTCTCCTCCACTACAAGAAATCTCGTCCCGAGATTTAGGAGGTAGAAGGAAAGAGTGCGGGGTATTCATCACGCAGACGATCCTCGCGTTCCCAGGTGGCTTCGTCTTCAGAGTGATTCGACCACTGGACTTTGAGGAATTTGATCGCCTTCTGACATGTGCGGCGTTCAGCTTGGTCAAGAATGCGGACCGGATGCTCTTTATAGGAGAGGTCCTGCTGCAATTCGAGCACTTCATGATCCACTGCTCGGATTGGGTCCTTGAAGCAGCGTCGGAGTTGTGACACGTGGAACACATCGTGAACCTGAGAAAGGTTCGACGGAAGCTCCAGTTGATATGCCACTTTTCCACGCCTTTCCAGAATAGTGAATGGGCCAATATAGCGGGGAGCTAGCTTCCCTTTGATCCCGAAGCGGTGAGCACCCTTCATTGGTGTAACTTGAAGATAAGCCTTTTCGCCAGGTTGATAGACCATGTCTTGGTGATGACGGTCATACTGACTTTTCTGACGTGACTGAGCAGTCTTGAGATGCTCGCGAATAATGCGAACTTGTTCTTCGGCCTGTTGGATAATATCCGGACCGAAGAGTGGGCGTTCCCCAGTTTCTGACCAGTTCAGAGGGGTTCGACACTTCCGTCCATAAAGCACTTCGAAGGGGGACATCTTCAGACTAGCTTGATAGCTATTATTATAAGAGAACTCGGCATATGGAAGAGATTCCTCCCATTTCTTGCCGAATGAGATTACACAAGCCCGAAGCATGTCTTCGAGAACTTGGTTGACACGTTCAACTTGCCCTTGTGACTGAGGATGGAACGCAGTACTGAACGACAGATGAGTCCCCATAGCTTCTTGGAAACTTGCCCAAAACCTTGAAGTGAATAAGCTGCCACGGTCTGAACTGATAACCAGTGGGATACCGTGAAGTGAAACAATTCTGGCCATGTAGAGAGTAGCAAGCTGACTAGCCGTGATTGTCTCTTTGACCGCCAGAAAATGGGCAACTTTGGAAAGCCGGTCAATGACGACAAGAATAGCATCATTACCTTCCTGCGATTTGGGAAAACCAGTGACGAAGTCCATCTCAACATGGTCCCATTTCCATTCAGGAATAGAGATAGGTTGCAGAGTTCCAGCAGGCCTTTGATGCTCTGCTTTGATTCGGCGACAAACGTCACATTCAGCAACATAACGAGCAATGTCCTGCTTCATATTAGACCACCAGAATCTTTGACGAATATCCTGGTACATCTTTGTACTACCAGGATGGATGGACAGAGGCGTATCATGGGCTTCTTGCATAACCCCTTTAGTTTTATCCAGGTTTTTCTTCGAACAAGGTACCACTAAGCGGCCTTTGAAATACAAGGCGCCATCGTCGGCGATCGTGAAGAATGAGGGCTTTCCCCTTTTGAGGTCGCGCTTAATCTTGAGGACTTCATCGTCACACTTCTGTATCCATTTGATGGTGTCCACAAGATCTGGTTTCGCAACCAGGGTATTGAGAGAACCCTTGGAAACAACATCGAGGTTCTGTTTGGGGAAACCTTCGGGAGGGGGAGCGAGTGATCCCGGAGGAACAATATGGAGGTTCAGCCTTCTAAATTCTTCAACAAGCGATGGGTGAACTTTGTGAACCTGGAGGTGGTTACAGTAATACTTGCGGCTCAAGGCATCAGCCATTACATTAGCCTTGCCGGGGGTATAGGATATACCCACGTCAAAGTCTGCAACAGTCTCCATCCATCTTTGCTGACGTAGGTTCAAATCTGGCTGAGTAAACAGATACTTCAGACTTTGATGGTCGGTGAAGATCTCGCAACGATTACCGAGAAGGTAATGTCGCCACTGCTTCAGTGCATGAATGACAGCAGCAAGCTCGAGGTCGTGAACTGGGTAGTTTTCTTCATGAGGGCACAGTTGACGAGAGGCATAAGCAATCACTCTGCGCTCTTGCATTAGGACACAGCCTAATCCTTGACGGGAAGCGTCGCAGTAAATGACGAAGTCCTTCTTAGTATCAGGTGGTGCAAGCACGGGGGCAGAAGTCAATTTGTCTTTGAGCGCTTGGAAACTTTCCTGACACTTGTCTGTCCAGTCGAACTTGACACCCTTATGCAATAAACTAGTCAGAGGCCTGGCAATCTTGGAGAAGTTCTCGACGAATCGACGGCAATAGCTGGCGAGACCGAGAAAACTTCGGACTTGCTTCACATTCTTCGGAGGAGTCCAATCGAGAATAGCCTGAACTCGTTCAGGGTTGACGGCAATACCATCTTTGGAGATGACATGCCCAAGATAGGTTACTTCGGGAAGCTAGAATTCACACTTGGAATACTTAGCATACAGCTGATGTTCTCGAAGCTTCTCTAGCACAAGACGCAGATGTACAGCATGTTCTTCCTCGTTCTTGGAAAATACAAGGATATCGTCCAGATATACCACGACGAACTTGTCGAGGTAATCCATGAATATATAATTCATCAGACGAGAGAAGGTGGCGGGAGCATTCGTCAAGACGAATGACATGACGGTGTACTCATATGACCCATACCGAGTCACGAAGGCGGTTTTTGGGATGTCCTCTTCACGAACACGGATCTGGTGGTAACCCAACCTCAAGTCGAGTTTGGAGAACACTGATGAACCAGCCAGTTGATCATAAAGATCATTGATCCGAGGAAGAGGGTATTTATTCTGAATGGTTGCTTGGTTTATAGGACGGTAGTCTTGGACTAATCGGTTTGTCCCATCCTTCTTCTTAACAAAGAGAGAAGGTGCTCCCCAAGGAGAGCAACTTGGACGAATGAAACCTTTGACAAGAGATTTGTCGATTTCCTCCTTAAGCTCAATGAGTTCATGCGGCGGCATCTTGTAGGGTCGTTTAGCTATAGGGGTAGTGCCGGGTTTCAAGTCGATGATGAATTCGACAGCTCTAGCAGGAGGAATCCCTGGAAGTTCTTCTGGGAAGACATCTTGGAATTCACGAACGACGGGAATGTTTTCAATGCCCTCGAGTGGTGCAGTGTTCAACGCATTCAAGGCATAAAGTCGTGCCTCGGTGTTCTGAACTAGATGAGCTTGGTAAGCTATTATTTCGTCAGAAGGGTTTAGCAGATGGACGACCTTAGTGGCGCAAACTATAGAAGCAGTATGCGCTTTCAACCAATCCATTCCCAGAATGAGGTCTATGTTAGACGACTTCAAGATAATGGGAGAGGCATAGAATTCCAGCCCTTCAATTTCCACGGGGGCATCGATGCCAACCAATGAGGTTTGACATTGTCCCACGGGGGTTTTTACCAATACCGAAGTGTTCATCTCCTCACATTTAATGTCATGCTTGTATGCAAAATCTTCTGACATGAATGAATGCGATGCTCCTGAATCGAATAAAACAGATGCAGGTACTGAGTTTACGAGGAGTGTACCCATCACGGTAGCAGGCTGGTCTTGGGCTTCGTTCAGATCAACATGGTTGGCATGAACGCGACCATAAGACTTGGCATTGTTGTTGCGGGGCTGGTTGTTTCCACGGCCAGTTGCTGGAAGGGCCAGTTGATTCTGTTTCTGGTTGCATTCCCTAGCACGGTGACCTGGTTGTCCACACCTGAAGCACAAACCATTCTCGGGAGTAGGAACAGGAGCTTGGGGTGGTGGAGCTGGAAGCCTTGGCTGCCTAGTTGGAGCCGTAGGCAGACGAGGTGCAGCATAGGACTGCCTTGGGGCAGGTGCATTCGGCTGGTACATGCTGTTGGGAATCCATATCTTGCGCTTCTGCGAGGACGGGCCCGAAGATGAGCCCGTGTCACGGCTGCGCCTGTGAGAGCTCTGGTATTCCTGCAGACCAGTTTCGACATTGATGGCTTTGTTCACCAGAGTGGCGAAATCAACAAAGTCATGCACTAGAAGTGCGAGCTTGATGTCAGCTTGAAGGCCATCCCGGAACTTCTCCTGTCTGCGTGCATCAGTTGCAATGTCCTCTTCAGCGTAGCGGGACAAGTCCAGAAACTCCCGCTGATAAGCTTCCACCGTTTTGTTGCCTTGGGTGAGGTTGCGGAACTCACGCTTCTTCCGGTCCATGATTCCCTGGGGAATGAAGCGAGCACGGAAGGCAGCTTGGAAGTCTGGCCAGGTGATGATTGTCCTAGCTGGCAGGGTACGCCTGTGGCTGTCCCACCATTGAGCTGCGGGTCCTTTCAGGAAGAATGAAGCAAAGGTGACATAGCTGGCAGGGGCTACATCAGCAGACTCCATCTCATAGGTGATGTCACGGAGCCAGTCATCAGCATCCAGAGGCTGAGTTGAGCTGCGGTACACAGTCGGGTTCAGGCGCATGAAATCCTGCAGAGTCACTTGGGTTGGCTGCTGGTTCATATTGGGGCGAGGGAACTGAGCCATAATATTCTCCATGAACTGACGATTCAGCTCAAACTGTTGCATCATCCCAGCCATGTACTCAGGCGGTGGTGGGGGGTTGCCACCACGACCACGACCACCTGGTCTAACCATCTTGCTAATATATAACAGGGGTAGTTCAGCATTTAGAAATTTGCAAACACAAGAATCATTCATGAAGAAACATGCACAACGAAAGCAGTACGATAGATACTACATAGTAGTCGGCATATCTTACCAAAGAGACCATGCATAGAGCTCGTTACACAGAGTTCGGTACAAAGTCTAAGACATCATAGGCGGCACGCAGACTCGCGGCGAATGCAACTAACAGTAACAAGCAAGTCTACATCAGTCCCACGCGGTACTGTGGAGGTAGGTGTAGCCCGACAGCTGGTAGCGACGCGAAGGGAAGACCTCCACGTGAGTAGACTGGGGTCCGCGGATACTCTGGTGCGGAACCCGATGCTCAGGTGGCAGGAGAGGACCAAGGGCAGGAGAGTAGCCTCCCACCTCTGGCCAACCGACACCCTGAGGCATCACGGTCCTGGCGGGGTAGATAGCAGAACGCGGCAGCTCCCCAGATCCAACAAAGGGGTGTAACATCGTCAAAGCACGGTAGAGGTGCTGACGAGTGGTGTACAACTCGTGGCGAAGAGCTCGGTTAGCTCGATCCAGACCATCAGCATGCAGAACAAAGTTCTGATGGTGGAAGGGCTCGCGGGTGACAGTGGAGTAGGCAGCAGTGTAGTAGCCCTCCGCACCAATATCAGATGCGATAGCAATGTGCCTGAAGGGGGAGGTGTCCAACTCCCGGTACTCCCTACGAAGGCGTGTCAGAGCAGCATAGGCAGCATCGTGAACTGCCATATCGATGGTCACTCCAACACCATAAGCGGTGTGCAGCACAGTAGTGGAGTCATACTCCCGGGAGTAGAGGTGGACGGTGGCACGGTACTGCTCCTGGTTAAAGTCCTGGTACTCCTCGGTGACGGTGTACTCGGGGTGCCAGCGATAACCCAGATAGGTCATCATCTCAGCTAGCACGGCAGGTGATCCCGAGGCACCAATGGCCGTCGTGTGGCGCACGACCTGCCTCGTGGGTTCCATCTGAAAACAAAGATGCTTCAAAGGAGTCAATTGCCAGCGTGGAAATTGTTCAAAATACTATACTAAGGTTTAACTATGGCTTTATCCAACTTTGGGGTGAACGTCGTAACGGGATCCTAGTGTCAGAGTTAGTAAATTTGTTTAACCCGAGTAGAAGAGAGTTAAGAGTCCCAGAGCAAAGGTCGAGGAGTAAAAGATCCTAGTATCACCCGATGGCGACGTGGGCCCGTAAGGCACACAGCCAAGTTAGTAAAAAGTTTTTGCAATGTCTAGACTCGACTTCGACCAAGGAGTGTGGAAGGGGGATTCCTACAGGCAGTCGGCTCTGATACCAACTTGTGACGCCCCTGATTTAATCGTACACTAATCATACACGCAAACGTGTACAATCAAGATCAGGGACTCACGGGAAGATATCACAACACAACTCTACAAATAAAATAAGTCATACAAGCATCATATTACAAGCCAGGGGCCTCGAGGGCTCGAATACAAGAGCTCGATCATAGACGAGTCAGCGGAAGCAGCAATATCTGAGTACAGACATAAGTTAAACAAGTTTGCCTTAAGAAGGCTAGCACAAACTGGGATACAGATCGAAAGAGGCGCAGGCCTCCTACCTGGGATCCTCCTAACTACTCCTGGTCGTCGTCAGCGGGCATCACGTAGTAGTAGGCACCTCCGGTATAGGGGACGTCGTCGATGGTGGCGTCTGGCTCCTGGGCTCCAACATCTGGTTGCGACAACCAGAAAGAAAGGAAAGGGGGGGAAAAGGGGGAGAAAGCAACCGTGAGTACTCATCCAAAGTACTCGCAAGCAAGGAGCTACACTACATATGCATGGGTATCAAATGGAGTAAGGGTATCATATGTGGACTGAACTGCAGAAAGCCAGAATAAGAGGGGGATAACTAATCCTTTCGAAGACTACGCTTCTGGCAGCCTCCGTCTTGCAACATGTAGAAGAGAGTAGACGGAAGTCCTCCAAGTAGCATCGTATAGCATAATCCTAACCGATGATCCTCCCCTCGTCGCCCTGTGAGAGAGCGACCACCGGTTGTATCTGGCACTTGGAAGGGTGTGTTTTATTAAGTATCCGGTTCTAGTTGTCATAAGGTCAAGGTACAACTCCGGGTCGTCCTTTTACCGAGGGACACGGCTATTCGAATAGATAAACTTCCCTGCAGGGGTGCACCACATACCCCAACACGCTCGATCCCATTTGGCCGGACACACTTTTCTGGGTCATGCCCGGCCTCGGAAGATCAACACGTCGTAGCCCTACCTAGGCACAACAGAGAGGTCAGCACGCCGGTCTAAATCCTATGGCGCAGGGGTCTGGGCCCATCGCCCTTTGCACACCTGCACGTTGCGTACGCGGCCGGAAGCAGACCTAGCCTAGTGGCTTTCCAGTCCAATCCGGCGCGCGCCACTCAGTCGCTGACGTCACGAAGGCTTCGGCTGATACCACGACGCCGGATACCCATAACTACTCCCGCGTAGATGGTTAGTGCGTATAGACCAAATGGCCAGACTCAGATCAAATACCCAGATCTCGTTAAGCGTGTTAAGTGTCCGCGAACGCCGAACAGGGCCAGGCCCACCTCTCTCCTAGGTGGTCGGAACCTGCCCTGTCGCTCCGCCACAAAGATCCACACAGAGGGCCGTCGGGACAAAGGTCCTTTCAGCCCCCAATCCGTGAATCACTCGCGGGTACTCCTCGAGCCAACCCGACTTTGGTCACCACATGTATCATGTTTAATGTATAGTATATACCCGTGATCACCTCCCGAGTGATCACGGCCCAATAGTATAGCATGGCAGACGGACAAGAATGTAGGGCCACTGATGATAAACTAGCATCCTATACTAAGCATTAGGTTTGCAGGTAAAGGTAACAACAGTAGTAGCAAGGACAGGCTATGCATCAGTATAGGATTAACGAGAAGCAGTAACATGCTACACTACTCTAATGCAAGTAGTATAGAGAAGAGTAGGCAATATCTGGTGATCAAAGGGGGGGCTTGCCTGGTTGCTCTGGCAAGAGAGAGGGGTCGTCAACTCCGTAGCCGAACTGGGTAGCAGCGGCGTCGGTCTCGATGTCTATCGAGAGAAGAGGGGGGGGAAACAATAAATATTTAATCAAGCATATGCATAGTGATGCATGACATGACAAGTAACGGCGTTAGAGGTGCCCTAACGCGGTAGTAGGTGATACCGGTGAAGGGGGATAACATCCGGGAAAGTATCCCCGGGGTTTCGCGTTTTCGGGCAGAGGAGCCGGAGGGGGAAAGTTGCGTGTTTGCTATGCTAGGGATGCGTGGCGGACGAACGGGCTGCGTATCCGGGTTCGTCTCCTCGTTCTGAGCAACTTTCATGTACAAAGTTTTTCGATCCGAGCTACGGTTTATTTTATATTAATTTTAAAAGGTTTAAATCAATTTTAGGATTTATTTAATTAATTTAACCAACATTATCCAGAATAGTGTCTGCTAACGTCATCATGACGTCAGCAGTCAACAGGGAGTTGACTGGGTCAATCTGACGTGTGGGTCCCGCATGTCATACACTGTTTACTTTAATTAGGATCTGACTAATCTAAGCACAGTTTAGTTAACTTAATGATAATTAATTAGGTTAATTAATTAATTAATTAATTAATTATATTATTTATTATTATTATTATTTTATTTATTATTATTTTTTTAAAATCCTTTTTTTTATTAAACGTTCTGGGGGCTGGGCCCTACATGTCATAGGCCCAGGGGGCCTAGCGGGCACGGGCGCTACGGGGCGGGTCAGGCGTTGCGGCGCCCGAATGGGCGTTCGCCCAGATCGCCGGGGCGAGGAGGCCCGGGGCACCGGCGAACAGGCGCGGGGCGACGGGGTTGGGGGCGTGCGAGGCTAGGAGGGCGAGGCCGCGGCCGCAGTGGGCGCAGCCGACGCGGTCAGACGCCGCAGAGCGGGGCGGGCGGCTTGGGGAGCCAGCGGAGCTAGGCCGTGGCGACGGAGGCGGAGCAGCAGGCAGAGCAAGGCAGTGCGCGCGCGTGCGACGCGGGGCCGCGCGAGGTCAGGGGAGCAGTGGAGGCCGGCGCTGGCCGGCGAGGCCACAGCAGAGCGGGGGGAGGGGATGCAGTGCGCGGGCGGCGCACGGGGCAAGGGCGGCAGGAGTGCGCGGGGCGCGGGGTGAGCGCGTGCGGGGCACGGCCACGGTGGGCGCGCGCGGGGCGCCGGTGCGCGAGCGCGTACACGCGAGGTAGAGAGGAGGAGAGGGGAAGCTCACGGGGCCGGTAGGGTAATGGCAGCGGGGCGTGGGGAGGTAGACGGGGACAACGGCGTCGAGGGAAGCAGGCCGGTGAGGGAGGCGGTCCGGCGAGGCGGCGCGGTCTCCAGGCGGCGACGGCAAAGGGGCACGGCGTTGGGGGGGGGGCGTTCCCCTCGATCCGATCTGGATCGGGGGTGGAGGGGGGGAGCGACTGGGGGAGGGGGGGCGAGTGGGTGCGAGGGGAGTGGCGGCGTGAGGGGTGAGTGGGGCGACGGGGTGGGGTTAGGGTTTCGGGGGTGTGGGTTATGGGAGGGGGGTGTGGCCGGCTGGGCCTTTGCCCAGTTGGGCCGGTGGTGGCCTGGCCGGTTGGGCCGTCTGGCCCAGTGGGGGGTCCCTTTTATATTTTTTTTTGTTGTTTGTTTTCTGTTTTCTTTTTATTTATTTTCTTTTCTGTTTTTATATATTTATAAACACTTAGGCATTTTATAAAATTGTGAACCATACACCATAATTATCTTTGTAATATTTGGCAACCACCGAACATTTTTGTTTTATTATTTTCTTTGAAAACTTTTATTACCATCATAATTTTGAATTGAATATCGAAACTGTTTTGATTTAACCCGAGATTAACTACAGTGACAGAGGTGACGTGGCATCATTAGTGAGGATTACTGTAGCTTAATTACCCGGGCGTCACATCGGGACGGATCGTAAAGGTGTACGACTACGTCAACCGCGTTGATAAACGCTTCCGCTTACGGTCTACAAGGGTACGTAGACAACACTCTCCCCTCTCGTTGCTATGCATCACCATGATACTGTGTGTGTGCGTAGGATTTTTTTTTTGAAATTTACTACGTTCCCCAACAGTGGCATCCAAGCCTGGTTTTATGCTTAGATGTTATATGAACGAGTAGAGCACAAGTGAGTTGTGGGCGATACAATTCATACTGCATACCAGCATGTCACACTTTGGTTCGGCGGTATTGTTGGATGAAGCGGCCCGGACCGACATTACGCGTACGCTTACGCGAGACTGGTTCTACCGACGTGCTTTGCACATAGTTGGCTGGCGGGTGTCAGTTTCTCCAACTTTTGTTGAACCGATTGTGGCTACGCCCGGTCCTTGAGAAGTTTAAAACAACACTAACTTGACGAACTATCGTTATGGTTTTGATGCGTAGGTAAGAACGTTTCTTGCTCAGCCCGTAGCAGCCACATAAAACTTGCAACAACAAAGTAGAGGACGTCTAACTTGTTTTTGCAGGGCATGTTGTGATGTGATATGGTCAAGACATGATGCTATATTTTATTGTATGAGATGATCATGTTTTGTAACCGAGTTATCGGCAACTGGCAGGAGTCATATGGTTGTCGCTTTATTGTATGCAATGCAATCGCCCAGTAATGCTTTACTTTATCACTAAGCGGTAGCTATAGTCGTAGAAGCAATAGTTGGCGAGACGACAACGATGCTACGATGGAGATCAAGGTGTCGCACCGGTGATGATGGTGATCATGACGGTGCTTCGGAGATGGAGATCACAAGCACAAGATGATGATGGCCATATCATATCACTTATATTGATTGCATGTGATGTTTATCTTTTATGCATCTTATTTTGCTTTGTTTGACGGTAGCATTATAAGATGATCTCTCGCTAAATTTCAAGATAAAACTGTTCTCCCTGAGTATGCACCGTTGCCAAAGTTCGTCGTGCCCAGACACCACGTGATGATCGGGTGTGATAAGCTCTACGTCCATCTACAACGGGTGCAAGCCAGTTTTTGCACACGCAGAATACTCAAGTTAAACTTGACAAGCCTAGATTATGCAGATATGGCCTCGGAACACTCAGACCGAATGGTCGAGCGTGAATCATATAGTAGATATGATCAACATAGTGATGTTCACCATTGAAAACTACTCCATTTCACGTCATGATCAGTTATGGTTTAGTTGATTTGGATCACGTGATCACTTAGATGATTAGAGGGATGTCTATATAAGTGGGAGTTCTTAAGTAATATGATTAATTGAACTTAAATTTATCATGAACTTAGTACCTGATAGTATTTTGCATGTCTATGTTTGTTGTAGATAGATGGCTCGTGCTGTTGTTCCTTTGAATTTTAATGCGTTCCTTGAGAAAGCAAAGTTGAAAGATGATGGTAGCAATTACACGGACTGGGTCTGTAACTTGGGGATTATCCTCATTGCTGCACAGAAGAATTACGTCCTGGAAGCACAGCTAAGTGCCAACCCTGCTGCAGGAGCAACACCAAATGTTATGAACATCTGGCAGAGAAAAGTTGTTGACTACTCGATAGTTTAGTGTGCCATGCTTTACGGCTTAGAACCGGGACTTCAATGATGTTTTGAACGTCATGGAGCATATGAGATGTTCCAGGAGTTGAAGTTAATATTTCAAGCAAATGCCCGGATTGAGAGATATGAAGTCTCCAATAAGTTCTATAGCTGCAAGATGGAGGAGAATAGTTCTGTCAGTGAGCATATACTCAAAATGTCTGGGTATCATAATAACTTGACTCAACTGGGAGTTAATCTTCATGTTGATAGTGTCATTGACAGAGTTCTTCAATCACTGCCACCAAGCTACAAGAGCTTCGTGATGAACTATAATATGCAAGGGATGAATAAGTCAATTCCCGAGCTCTTCGCAATGCTAAAGGCTGCGGACGTAGAAATCAAAAAGGAGCATCAAGTGTTGATGGTCAATAAGACCGCCAGTTTCAAGAAAAAGGGAAAAGGGGAGAAGAAGGGGAACTTCAAGAAGAACATCAAACGAGTTGCTGCTCAGGAGAAGAAACCTAAGTCTGGACCTAAGCCTGAGACGGAGTGCTTCTACTGCAAACAGACTGGTCACTGGAAGCGGAACTGCCCCAAGTATTTGGCGGATAAGAAGGATGGCAAGGTGAACACAAGTATATGTGATATACATGTTATTGATGTGTACCTTACCAGAGCTCGTAGTAGCACCTGGGTATTTGATACTGGTTTTGTTGCTAATATTTGCAACTCGAAACAGGGACTACGGATTAAGCGAACACTGGCTAAGGACAAGGTGACGATGCACATGGGAAATGGTTCCAAAGTTGATGTGATCGCCATCGGCATGCTACCTCTACATCTACCTTCGGGATTAGTTTTCGACCTAAATAATTGTTATTTGGTGCCAGCATTGAGCATGAACATTATATCTGGATCTTGTTTAATGCGAGACGGTTATTCATTTAAATATGAGAATAATGGTTGTTCTATTTATATGAGTAATATCTTTTATGGTCATGCACCCTTGAAGAGTGGTCTATTTTTGATGAATCTCGATAGTAGTGATACACATACTCATAATGTTGAAGCCAAAAGATGCAGAGTTGATAATGATAGTGCAATTTATTTGTGGCACTGCCGTTTGGGTCATATTGGTATAAAGCGCATGAAGAAACTCCATACTGATGGACTTTTGGAATCACTTGATTATGAATTACTTGGTACTTGTGAACCATGCCTCATGGGCAAGATGACTAAAACGCCGTTCTTCGGAACTATGGAGCGAGCAACTGATTTGTTGGAAATCATACATATTGAAGTATGTGGTCCAATGAATATTGAAGCTCACGGCGGGTATCGTTATTTTCTCACCTTCACAGATGATTTAAGCAGATATGGGTATATCTACTTAATGAAACATAAGTCTGAAACATTTGAAAAGTTCAAAGAAATTCAGAGTGAAGTTGAAAATCATCGTAACAAGAAAATATAGTTTCTACGATCTGATCGTGGAGGAGAATATTTGAGTTATGAGTTTGGTCTACATTTGAAACAATGCGGAATAGTTTCACAACTCACGCCACCCGGAACACCACAGCGTAATGGTGTGTCCGAACATCGTAATCATACTTTACTAGATATGGTGCGATCTATGATGTCTCTTACTGATTTACCGCTATCATTTTGCGGATATGCTTTAGAGACGGCCGCATTCACGTTAAATAGGGCACCATCAAAATCCGTTGAGAGGACACCTTATGAACTATGGTTTGGCAAGAAACCAAAGTTGTCGTTTCTTAAAGTTTGGGGCTGCGATGCTTATGTGAAAAAGCTTCAACCTGATAATCTCGAACCCAAATCGGAGAAATGTGTCTTCATAGGATACCCAAAGGAAACTGTTGGGTACACCTTCTATCACAGATCCGAGGGCAAGACACTCGTTGCTAAGAATGGATCCTTTCTAGAGAAGGAGTTTCTCTCGAAAGAAGTGAGTGTGAGGAAAGTAGAACTTGATGAGGTAACAGTACCTGCTCCCTTATTGGAAAGTAGTTCATCAAAGAAACCGGTTCCTGTGATGTCTACACCAATTAGTGAGAAAGTTAATGATGATGATCATGAAACTTCAGATCAAGTTGTTACTGAACCTCGTAGGTCAACCAGAGTAAGATCCGCACCAGAGTGGTACAGTAATCCTATTCTGGAGGTTATGTTGCTAGACCATGACGAACCTACGAACTATGAAGAAGCGATGGTGAGCCCAGATTCCAAAAAATGGCTTGAAGCCATGAAATCTGATATGGGATCCATGTATGAGAACAAAGTGTGGACTTTGGTTGACTTGCCCGTTGATCGGCAAGCCATTGAGAAAAAATGGATCTTCAAGAAGAAGACTGACGCTGATGGTAATGTTACTGTCTATAAAGCTCGACTTGTTGCAAAAGGTTTTCGACAAGTTCAAGGGATTGACTACGATGAGACCGTCTCACCCGTAGCGATGATTAAGTCTGTCCGAATCATGTTAGCAATTGCCGCATTTTATGATTATGAAATTTGGCAAATGGATGTCAAAACTGCATTCCTGAATGGATTTTTGGAAGAAGAGTTGTATATGATGCAACCGGAAGGTTTTGTCGATCCAAAGGGAGCTAACAAAGTGTGCAAGCTCCAACGATCCATTTATGGACTAGTGCAAGCGTCTCGGAGTTGGAATAAACGTTTTGATAGTGTGATCAAAGCATATGGTTTTATACAGACTTTTGGAGAAGCCTGTATTTACAAGAAAGTGAGTGGGAGCTCTATAGCATTTCTAATATTATATGTGGATGACATATTGTTGATTGGAAATTATATAGAATTTCTAGATGGCATAAAAGGATATTTGAATAAAAAAAATTCAATGAAAGACCTCGATGAAGCTGCTTATATGTTGGGCATCAAGATCTATAGAGATAGATCGAGACACTTAATTGGACTTTCACAAAGCACATACCTTGACAAAGTTTTGAAGAAGTTCAAAATGGATCAAGCACAGAAAGGGTTCTTGCCTGTGTTACAAGGTGTGAAGTTGAGTAAGACTCAATGCCCGACCACTGCAGAAGATAGAGAGAAAATGAAAAATGTTCCCTATGCTTTAGCCATTGGCTCCATCATGTATGCAATGCTGTGTACCAGACCTGATGTGTGCCTTGCTATTAGTTTAGCAGGGAGGTACCAAAGTAATCCAGGAGTGGAACACTGGACATCAGTCAAGAACATACTGAAATACCTGAAAAGGACGAAGGGTATGTTTCTCGTTTATGGAGGTGACAAAGAGCTCGTCGTAAATGGTTGTCGATGCAAGCTTTGACACTGATCCGGACAATTCTAAATCGCAAACCCGATACGTGTTTTTATTAAACGGTGGAGCTTTCAGTTGGTGCAGTTCTAAACAAAGCGTTGTAGCGGGATCTACATGTGAAGCGGAGTACATAGCTGCTTCGAAAGCAGCAAATGAAGGAGTCTGGATGAAGGAGTTCATATCCGATCTAGGTGTCATACCTAGTGCACTGGGTCCAATGAAAATCTTTTGTGACAATACTGGTGCAATTGCTTTGGCAAAGGAACCCAGATTTCACAAGAGAACCAAGCACATCAAGAGACGCTTCAACTCCATCCGGGACCAAGTCCAGGTGGGAGACATAGAGATTTGCAAGATACATACGGATCTGAATGTTGCAGACCTGTTGACTAAGCCTCTTCCACGAGCAAAACATGATCAACACCAAGGCTCCATGGGTGTTAGAATCATTATTGTGTAATCTAGATTATTGACTCTAGTGCAAGTGGGAGACTGAAGGAAATATGCCCTAGAGGCAATAATAAAGTTATTATTTATTTCCTTATATCATGATAAATGTTTATTATTCATGCTAGAATTGTATTAACCGGAAACATGAAACTTGTGTGAATACATAAACAAACAGAGTGTCACTAGTATTTCGTTAGCATTTCCTTCAGTCTCCCACTTGCACATTGATCAAAGATGATTATGTTTCCTAACCATAGACAAAGAGTTGTCATTTGATTAACGGGGTCACATCATTAGGAGAATGATGTGATTGACTTGACCCATTTCGTTAGCTTAGCACTTGATCGTTTAGTTTGTTGCTATTGCTTTCTTCATGACTTATACATGTTCCTATGACTATGAGATTATGCAACTCCCGTTTACCGGAGGAACACTATGTGTGCTACCAAACGTCACAACGTAACTAGGTGATTATAAAGGTGCTCTACAGGTGTCTCCGAAGGTACTTGTTGGGTTGGCGTATTTCGAGATTATGATTTGTCACTACGATTGTCGGAGAGGTATCTCTGGGCCCACTTGGTAATACACATCAATTAAGCTTTGCAAGCATTGTAACTATTGAGTTAGTTGCGGGATGATGTGTTACGGAACGAGTAGAGAGACTTGCCGGTAACGATATTGAACTAGGTATTGAGATACCGATGATCGAATCTCGGGCAAGTAACATACCGATGACAAAGGGAACAATGTATGTTGTTATGCGATTCGACCGATAAAGATCTTCGTAGAATATATAGGAGCCAATATGGGCATCCAGGTTCCGCTATTGGTTATTGACCAGAGAAATGTCTCGGTCATGTCTACATAGTTCTCGAACCCGTAGGGTCCGCACGCTTATCGTTCGTTGATGATATAGTATTTATGAGTTATGTATGTTGGTAACCGAATGTTGTTCGTAGTTCCGGATAAGATCACGAACAAGACGAGGAACTCCGGAATGGTCCGGAGATAAAGTTTGATATATGGGATAATAGTGTTTAGTCTTTGGAAGGGTTCCGGAATTCACTGGAAGGGGTTCCGGATGTTCCCGAAATGTTTGGGTACGAGAACACTTTATTTGGGCCAAAGGGGAAAGCCCACAAGGTTTTTGGAAAGCGCAAAAGGAAGTTTTGCGGAGTCCAGAGGCCAGACGCCAGGGTCCCTGGCGTCTGGGTCCAGACGCCGGGAACCCTGGCGTCTGACCCTGGAGTCCGAGAAGGACTCTTGCCTTTCAGGTGAAACCGACTTTGTGGAGGCTTTTACTCCAAGTTTCGACCGCAAGGCTCAACATATAAATAGTGGGGTAGGGCTAGCACCCAAGACACATCAAGAAACACCAAGCCATGTGCCGGCTACCCCGCCCCCTCTAGTTTATCCTCCGTCATAGTTTTCGTAGTGCTTAGGCGAAGCCCTGCGGAGATTGGTCTTCACCAACACCGTCACCACGCCGTCGTGCTGCCGGAACTCATCTACTACTTCGCCCCTCTTGCTGGATCGAGAAGGCGAGGACGTCATCGAGCTGAACGTGTGCTGAACGCGGAGGTGCCGTACGTTTGGTACTTGATCGGGACGGATCATGAAGGTGTACGACTACATCAACCACGTTGTTAAATGCTTCCGCTTACGGTCTACGAGGGTACGTAGACAACACTCTCCCCTCTCGTTGCTATGCATCACCATGATCCTATGTGTGTGCATAGGATTTTTTTTTAAATTTACTACGTTCCCCAACAGTAGCGCCTGGTACAAAACACGCTACTACTACTAAATAACAGTAGCGTTTGTTAGCTTGGGTCGCGCTGCTGTTACATGGGCCGTAGGGCAAAAATGGTAGCCCACTTACCTGCAGCGTTTGTTTCGAACGGGCGCTACAGCTGGTGGGCTTAGCAGTAGCGCCGGGCTCTACCCAGTGCTACTACTAGAGGAAAAGAAAACCGGCCCGCGTGCCCCCTGCACCCCCTCACTCTCACATCGATCCCTTCTCCCTGACGCCGCCGCCGCGGTTAGGGTTCCTCCCCGGCCGCCTCACCCCCGCCGACGGCGCCGTGTGCCGCCACCACGCAATGTCGCCTCTCGCCTCCTCCAACGCTCCAGCCCCGTAAGTCCCCCTCGATCTCCTCCTCCCTGCACACGCCACCACTAGGCTCTGATCGATTCGCCGCGGCGGCTCGCCATGTTTTTGGATTTTGTGTGGGGGAAAGGGATTTAGGGATTGCACGGTGGCTCTGTGCTTTGATGCAACGTGTTCTAGGCTTGTTTCCTCGCGTGATTGGGGAGAGAGTAGAGAGAGGGGTTAGGTGAGAGAAGTAGAGGCTTTTTGTTGCTCACCGAAACTTGCAATTCTTGATTAGCGGTTTAGCACATATATGAACACCACTAGTTGTTGGAACTAATCCAGATGCACAAGTTTGGTCAGCCAAAATCTTGGTCAAATCCAGGAGATAGAAAAGGAAGCGGGTAGAGGCGGGAGGGGGGATTGAGGGCAGCAGAAGGGAGCGAGTGAACTCACCTGAGCAATTGCGCTTGGATTACGACATGTCGTAGGCTTGGTTTCTTCTTCCTTGGCTGTTTCTTCTTCTCTCTCGTCCTGCCTTCACGAAATAGAGGCGCAGACCATGCTTGAGTTGGGTTAGAGCAGTCATATTAGATAGAGGCCAGAGCGGTTGATGCAAAGGGAAGCATGCACTTGCAATCTTGTTTCATTGCTTTTAGGAGTAGTAGGAGGTTAGCCAGTGACAACATCGATCCACCAGCACCCGACCGTTAATGGAATGATGGACCCAAATCGCTATCCATCTGGTGCTGTTAGTGAGCCCATTTTTGGTAAATTTCAGAAAAAGAAAACACAAAGATACATAGAATTGTATCTGATCTAAAAGGGGTGTTTGCCTTTTATAGTTTTAATTATTGTGCATCTGATGCCAAAGGTGGAATGGATGTTTACTTATTGTATTTTGTGAATCTTGTGCCGTGCTGTTTTGAAATATTCTAAGCTGGTTCAACTTTTGGATGTGGGAATAGATAAAGTGTTCCCCTGGATTGATCCACTTAGTTCAGTTGTCCTTGATGAGGATGGAAGTGTTTTTACCCTTGTGTTAGGGCTAGGAGTTGTCCTTGATGAGGATGGAAGAGTTATTGCTCTGGTTTGCCATGCTTGCAGAGATAATGCATAATTGATATTTGTGTAAATAAATGGTATTTTATCTATTGATGATCTTATTGCTGCCTTATAGCTGCCTTGATTAATGTGTTAATAAATGGCATTTTATCTACTAATAATGCAGAATTAGGCTATTTTTGAACTACTTTTGCTTGTCTGCTTGCGCAATAATGGCAATATGCCATTTATCTTATTATTAGGCACTGTTTGGGTTACATGATCTCTATTAGGTTATTGTATGAACTGAACTACAATTTAGTTGTTATTTTGCTTTAGGGAAATGGCGCCACCACCACCACCACCACCATGTTGACGGTGCAAGTCAAGGTGTGCCAGCAGCCTTGCAACTGGCACGCTGTTCGGCATCTACTTTGAGTCTAGTTTTCTTCATGCGGCGGTAATAAATTATATGAAACTAGTAACCACTATTTTGTTTTTAGCGTTATTGGCATTAATGCATCGTGTATATATCATTTTGCTTTTTGTACACAGATCGTGATCGTCCCATGCAATGTGAGGTCGGAATTCAACAAGCTGAACAGAGACTCTGTGACCTTTGAGGCTCATGGGGGCCCCTACACCATGGAGGTCGAGAAAGGACGAAATATGACGCAGGTGGGAGGAGATGGATGGGTCCGTTTCATTGCCCACATGCGTATCACCGGGGTTGAGTTGATCAGCTTCTCCTTCAGAGTAGAAAGGCCCAAGCCGGCCGTGATTTATGTCAACAAAGCAGAAGATGATGAAGATGATGAGGATGATGAGGATGATGACGACCCACTTGATGAAGCCATCGTAGCTCAAAGAATGAGGTTGAGAGAGGAGGTGTGCAACCTATGGTACATCATTCCGCCACACGCTGACTTTGTCAGGGTGCCATTCGTGACCCACCTGACAAGTATCGTGGTTGATCGGCATGTCATGGTATGTTGCATTTACTGTAGTAATTTGATGATATGCTTTATTGTTATACTTGGTGTAGAGTCCGATGATATATATGCTTAGTGAATCTTATATGCTTTATTTTTATACTTAGTGTAGAGTCCGATGATATATATGCTTAGTGAATCTGATGATCTATATGCTTAGTGAATCCGATGATATATATACTTTATTGTTATACTTAGTGTAGAGTCTGATGATATACATGATTAGTGAATCTTATATGCTTAGTGAATCCGATGATCTATATGCTTAGTGAATGTGATGGTATATATGCTTCGTGTAGAATCCAAAGAACTGTTAATAGTGTAGAATCCATATATACTTATTAGTAGATTTCATGCTTAGTAGAAATGTAGTATTGTCTTTTGATAGTGTAGAATGTGTGAGCCTACTTATTAATTGATATGTTTTTGTTATTCAGAAATTGCCAAAGAGCCTATCTGAGAGTTGTAGCATCAAGCCTGATGAAGAAAGCTCTGCTGGAATACGCCTTACCGCGAGGGGCTCCGTCACCACCTGTGCGTACAGCGTGGACATGGACGGTCGCACACGCTTCAACTCGGTTGGGTGGAAGAGCTTCCTCGTCGGCAAGAATCTTCATGTTGGACAGGCTATCCTAATTACTATCAAGAACACGCACCACCCAGGCTTGAGGATGATGATCGTCATCGATATCATCTAGAACTACATATGCATGCGTGTGGCTGCTGAATCATATATATGCTAGTATGACTACCTAGTAGACTTATCAACTATGATCTATCCATGCATTGTTGACTACTATATATCAGTTTGTGAGATTGTGTGGTTATATTAAATGTGGTATTGTCGTTAATGTTTGTGAGATGGTTCTATGAACTTAGTTTATTTGCACTGGACTTGTCTTGATTTCCATGAATATTGCATCTGACTTCTTTTCATTATTTTTAATTTCTATTTACCTAGTTGTAGTGTGGGGAGAAAATAGGGCACTACTACTACGTGATGATAGTAGTAGCGTTGGTAGAGAAAGAGACGCTACTACTAAGCATTTTTTAGCTGCAGCGCTTATTTTGAAACGCGCTACTGTTAAATAATAGCTGTAGCGTCTTAGCAGTAGCGCGGGTGCCCGTGCTACTGATATGTAAAAAACCAGCACCACTAGTAAGATTTTCTCTAGTAATGCTCGCTGGGCAAAAGCTAACTGCTCCTATAAGATAACGTCTGGAAGTACTAGCTTCAGCCTGTTAGAAATAACATTGAATGCTATCTTGTACAATACATTATAGAGAGAGATGGGCCTAACTGTGACATCAAGTTTGGGTTTTTTTACCTTTAATATTAAAATCAGGATGGTCTCGTTAACACATGCTGCTGATTCAGTGCCACTAATAATGCGTAGAACAGCCTTGGTTATCTCCGGAACTGGATCCTCTAACATTGTGAAGAAAAGTTAAAGAAGCTATAATACCCTAACTTTCCTTCTTTCTATCCATATGATGATGGCTAAAACGACTTAAATTGATTTGTAAATGGATGATCTATTGTGTACATTTATAGTAATTACATACAAACAAATTGATGGTGAAATAAAATTAATTTTAAATTGTTTATATTTACAGTAAATAACCAACTAATTATCTACTAACAGTCCATAACTTCCCTTCTTCATTTTACACTAGGCAAACACTATAGCATGGTGACTTCCTTCACAATATTAGAGGATCCGATTCCGGTTATCTCCTTGCCATACACATCCCAGTGATGTTGATAAAAATGTGCAGGGAACCCGTCTGAAGCTGACGCCTTGGCCGGGAACATTTGAAATAAAGCAGTTTTCACTTCCTCCACCTTGAACTCAGCATTCAGGAGATCGTTCATTGCCGAGTTGGTGGTGCCCTGGTGGTGGCACTACACCACAGCACTACATCCTCGACACACAAGTTGGTCGGAAAAACAACGTCCGCCGACAGACAGTCTGTTGGGTTCGACTAGTATAAAGTACTGGACCTGACAAAGGGCGGGGGTGTGTATAACCACATTTAACGGCCCACGGGTACCTTGCCGCTTTTCAGCGACCCATTCAGTGCAACCCGTGTAGTTTTCTTTAGCCTCCCCTCGAATCGGAAAGGGTTTATCTAAAAAAACCCAAATAAAATACCCTTAAAGAACCAAATAATTTGGCTAGGTATGGTGTCTCTCTCCATCAGGGAAGACATGTTTGGCTAGGTAATCCACACGATTCGGCGGTGATCCCTGTAAACATTCTAAATCTATATCTATGCCTATATGCCCATATATCCATGTCTATATCTATATCTCTATCTTCTTCTTCTTTAATTTTTAATTATATATATTATTATTATTATTATTATTATTTTATTATTATATTATATATATAATTATAAAGCAAGGTCATTTTTCATTTGTTCATCCGTTCACCTATATTATTATTATTATTATTATTATTATTATTTTTGGATGTGTTTTTCTGAATTTTTTGTCAGGGTAGGTTTTTTTTAGCATCCCACCGGTACGCGCGGGCCTGCTCGGTCATATAAAAAAGTTGGTACCAATTGAATTTGAACTCACAACATCATCTAGTCACAAATAACCAACTAAGCTAGCTATCTCTTGCGAAAAAGAACATATTTTATTCTATTTATACCTTGTGCGAACTATTAGTAGAAAGGAAAAACATTGTCTTTTTTCTTCGGGCTGTTGTTGTACGTGTGTAGGTCCGAGTAGGCCCATCTAAGATACATGGAGCCCGATTGCGATGCAAAAATATTGCTCCTAAATAGGGTCAGTATATCTATTGAATAGTCCCACCGATGTCTAAAAAATATATTGAATAGTCCCATCTCGCTTCCTTACACTCTATTCCTGCAACTTATATACGTCTTTAAGTTTCTTGAGTTATCAAATAGGCTCATTGGAATAAAAACATAGTGGATGATTGGGTCCCATCCCTAAAGAGGATTAATAGAACGAAGGAATGAAGGGAAGAGAAGGAAGACTACGACCCGAGGGCCCAAGGGGAGGTCCATTGGCACGAGAGCACCATGTGAAGGGAAGAGAAGGAAGACTTACGCCCTGAGGGTCCAAGGGGAGGTCCATGGCACGAGAGCACCATGTGAAACAAAGGCAAATAAAATAGCCGTCACAACGACCGCGGGATCGCAACCATGAACGACACATCCATTGTTAGACTCTATTTCTGTTCATGAGGGGATATGGGTTGTGCCTGCTGGAGTGGCAAGGCTCATCCTACCCGAAGGACGGAAGGAGCACTATTTTTCGACACTGCTCTACATGGCCGACCCCGCCGGCTACACCCGGTAATGGCCATCGTAGATATTTATTACATTAACTAAAGCTTATTTATTTCTTTTCATTTCTATCACAATAAGATGGACTTTACAAGGATGAGAATGAATCAGTTATCAAATCTTGGATGGAAATTTCTTTTACCTATTTCCCTAGGCAATCTCTTATTAACAACCTCTTCTCAACTTGTTTCACTATAAATAAGATAATACAATAATAGTAAGAATATTTTCAACACAAAAGCTCTCTCAAACAAGAGAAAGAAACACCGTCATCTTCAAAGATTGATCGATTCGGTGCTCTGCACCATAAAAAAAAGGAGCAATCAAAGAGCTATGTGGTGGGATGGGGGGGGGGGGGGGGGGGGCAGTGCCCCCCAGCCTTGAGAGATCCCTAGAGAATATTTTTTTTGAAGGGCTTAAGTTAGGAAAAAATTAGCCTTTGCCCCCAGCTCTTCATCTATTGCGTTTAGCCCCCTAGTGGTTTATGTCTATCTCCGGCACAACGTAGAACGTACATTACTTCTTCTTGGTTACGCTCGTGATCCATGAATGCCATGTTAATACAAATTTGCAGCCGATAGATGATCAAAACATATTGCGAATGTCACTTCACTCCACAAATCAATTAACTTGCTTCAACATCTTATTAGATAAAGAACATTGAATACTTTATTGGGAAAATCTCCTATCTGCTTTAGTTTTCGTATTTAACATGCCGCTTCATGTAATTCGCAAAGAATCGACAACTTGACTAATTAGCTTCTTCCATCAGGTTGAATCATGGGTCATATAATTTGAAGATTTTTGTCTTCACAAGTGAAAGCTGACAAAAAGTTGTCTAATGGCTGGGCCAAGGTTGATTCCTTCTGGTATTGGCATGCTCATGTCTATGATACCATGGAGCTTCACAATTCTACACTTACTAATACGAAGCTATAAGTTATTGTTCTAGGAAACTGGCAGTTTGAGTCTGTATTTTCATAGACGATATGATGGCATGCATTACAATCTTATGCAAATGTGTAGAAAAAAGTGGTTGCCATTGATACTCAAATTTGTTCAGTTTAGGAGCATCATTAAATGACATTCATAGAAGTCATGGCAAAAAACAAATCAGCAATCCAATACACTTTTGAAAATAACACTTTTGGATCATCGTTTATTTTTTTGCCACGACTTCCACTAATGTCATTTCGCAATGAAATTTTGTGATCACTCGAAACATTTGTCAATGTTTGCACAAAAAAAAACAGTTGCCTTTGAAATTTGTTTCAATTTTACTGTTAACTCAAGCTCATTTGAGCTCGAGCACAGAAGCACAGAGGTCCCCAAGCTCAGTACACAAATTCAAAGGTTCCTTTTTTTAGCATCAGTACAGACACAAGCGCTCATATACACGCGCATACACTCATCCTTATGAATGCACACCCCTATGAACGCACACACGCACACCCAGCCCTATGAGCACATCCGAGAGACTGAGCCGGCATATCATCTTGAGATTTACGAAGTCACCGTAGGCGCCTCGTCGTCGACGGGAACGTCTCCTCCCACTGAAAGCGCATCGCCGGAAATCCTGAAATAAATCCAGGAATAATGCGAGCATCAGGATTTGAACCCTGGTGGGTTGGGGATACCACTGTCCACCTAACCAACTCAACCACGGGTTGATTCGCACAAATTCAAATTCAAAGGTTCCACAAAGTGGTATGCATCATATAAGTCTAGTAATAACTATTTAAGAATGGTTCTTGGATATGTATATTGACGAGTGAGTATGTGACACGACAAAGAAAGCAGTCCCTGATTTGTTGAGGTATGGCCGTGATGGGGTAACCAAGGCTGGGTGATGAATCTGATGATATAGTTTTCAGAGGAAAAAGGAAATACAAAAGCCAGGCGATGATATACATATGATGTAGTATTTTTTTTTACTTTTCTTGACTTATTGTACAACGATAATTAAGATGTGCCGTAGTAGTTAGACAACCTATCTCCGTCTATGTTAGGCCTGATACACCGGAGGGACATCATCTCTTTCTGTTCTCCTCTCGCGCACAATGGAGGATCACTCACTCGTCTTGCAATTCTCTGGCACACTCGCAGCTAGCGCAATACTGAGCTGCAGCATCCGCCGGCGTGGGCTGCGATCCCCGAAGCACACCTCCCTAGTGAACTTTTCTTAGAGCGGCACACCTTGCTAGTGAAATGGTAACTATGCCGATTGCTGAACAATCTTTGTACCTCCCATCAAAAGAAATGAATCCTTTTTTTTTGCGGGGGCAAAAGAAATAAATCCGGGGATAAAAAGAGCACAAGTAACTGACAACCTGATTCTGTCCAGAAATGACAGGTGTACCTTAGTAATCCCCCAGGCCAACGTATTACCATAAACTAGGTCAGCATTTTCCCATATGCCTGACACTCACATGATCGGTTTCAAAATAAAATTTCGGCAGCATGTCGCATGTCCCTTATTTTCAGATGAAAAAGAAGAACTCTTCCCTTCCATTCAAAAACTTTGAGCTATCAGAGGTACTCAAATCATGAAGTTTAGTAGCATGCAAATTTTCAATGATGCTACACTAGAAAAAAACATAAAAACAGTTCTAAAAGAAACTTCTTAATTGAATATACCTTCTGTCAGCCATCGTTGTTTAGTACTGAATTTCTTAACAGTGCAATTGTGCATAGGTCCACCAAATGACTTGTTTAGATACAATAAATTGGGATAATATGATCTTCTCCACACTACAAGCACATTGGAACTAATCAGGCTTGAACAAAACACAAGATGGGACAAGCAAGATGGAAGGGAGGCCCCATTTTTCAGCATCCACATGCGAAGGGATCGGTCAAATCCAAATCACGGACATGCATGATATCTGAAACATCATGCCGACAAGCTATTGTAAAACAAAGCCGAGCACCTCTAGAAGCCCTGTTCTCCATCTGAAGCATCCTATGTTGCTTATCAAAAAATTCATCATTATGATTGTGGTATTCAACCGCAAGTTTAAGTGATTCTAGGATTCTGGCATTCAGCACAAAGAATTGGACAAAGTTAATTTGTGCCTTGATGCCTCGATAACAATGTAGCACTATTGTCTTCAAACGGATATCAAGAGATTTGAGAAGATTCCGATGCTTCCGGCGCCACAAATTTCGTTTTCCTGATCTGCCTCCCTGAAAGGAGCCATTGAGAAAAATTAATCGCTTGAAAGCTGGTCAACCATATGCCAGCGGAATGGTGACCACTAATACGATATGAACTTTATACATGAGAAATTTTACCTTTATATACAATTTCTCCAAGCAGGGAAAACATCTCAATAAATTAATAACTTTATCCAGATCATAAATATACATACTGATAGCCAAGATCTTGACATTAGGCACCACCGTTGTCAAGCTATGAATGTGCAATCCCTTTGTCAAGCATGCATAGAACGAAACATTAGCACAATGAAATATAAATATATACGATTGATATGCATAACATATGTGCACACAAAAGTGCAACTAATGAGAAGCCATGTAATAAGTAAAACAGACATAGCTACCTGAATAACTGTTGAGCCAAACACAATTTTGGAGTCGCTATACAATTCAGGAATGCAGCCCAATATCTCAAGTTTAGGCGCGGATATAACAGAAATTTGCATTTGTGTGTATGTATCAAGATTGAGCAACCTTTGAAGCAAAAACGCATCCTCGATGACAAGCTCCATTGTGCCACAACGAATGCCGATGTTTCTGATGGTAGGGGAGTTGATCCGGAGACAACGGATGCCAAAAGTGTAATCAAGAAGCAAGCTTTCCAGGACAGGGCAGCTCGCGAGGATAATGTGCAGCGCGAACTGTGATATAATGACCTCCACCAGTGCAAGTTTCTTGAGCTGGGGAAAGCGGAGCGTTTCGACCATATAGTCCTGGAGAGAGTACTGGCTGATGGTGAGGACACGGAGAGTGGGCGTGAACCGAAAGATGGACGTTGAAAGCGACGATGGCAGTTGTGGGCTTCGGCTTGCAAATGGGGCCACGGAGAGCTCCAGCTCTTGGAGGTTATCAAGGGCAGGGGATCCGAGGGTTCCAACTGAGCCATGCGCTGCTTTTGCTTGGTACAGAAGATAAGGCGCAGGTAGACACAGGCGGCGTCCGGACCCGTGGTGGGCAGAAAGGATGACGCCGAGGAGAGCTTTCGCTTGTATCCCATAGGCGTGGAGGTCACGGACGTCGATGTTAAGAGGGGCAGAGCGCCAGAGGTGGAGCCAGCGTGACGCGAGGACTTGGGTGCGAGCGCCGTCCTTGGTGGGGAGAAGGGTGATGATCTCACCGAGGATTGCGTCGGGGAGGTTGCTGATGTGGTCGCCGGGCGGCGGTTCTGGGCTTCTCACCGCCGTCGTCGTCGGTGGTTTGGGATCGTGGCCTTCCGTAACCGCCGGCGTGGCTTCGTTGATGCCCATTGCGGCTAGTTTCCTCTTCTTGGCACCCTCCATCTCCATGTACTGCGCCGCCGCCGCCGCGGTGGATTTTCCAGATGAGGCGCCGCCGCACTGGATTCTCCGCTATGCGCTATGCATTCCCCGAGCCGAGTAGGGTTCAACTAGAATCAAGTACTGAATCTGACCAAAGGCCGGCTGTGTTATTTATACCAAATACAACAGGCCATGGGCCCCTTGCCCCATTTTAGTGGCCCATTTAGTGCAGCACGTGTAGTTTTTTGCCTTCAGATATCTTGATGATCATGATTTAACTTTCAAAAGGTTGAAACAAATGCTGGGAGAGATGATGTAGGTGCGAGGAACGCAAGTGCTCACCCACAAATTCGTCAAAAGGAAAATACATCATGCACAAAGATCTCACATTGTTTAGGTAGAGACCTGTCACAACTACATAGCTTAAGCACAAATACATCAATTTATCATTTTTCCTGACTAAGAATGATTTATCTTTCCTCTGTGGATGGAAAAAAATATAGTCTTCCTTGTTTTCATGCTACACCATGTTTTACAGCATGACATGGTAGAGATCGATTTATCTCTCTTCAGTTCACTCACGGGAGGTACAGTTGCTATCTGTGGATGAACTATCAAGTGGGGACGTTGCAATGCTCGCATAATCGGGGCCTCCCAATCCCCAATTCCAGTCGCTCCTACTTCCAAAGGCTGTTTTTTTACCTCTTCAGCAGACTGTTTTTTTACCGTGCACGGAAGGTACTGTGCATGGCTTAGTCGTTCATGCTTTCACATGAAAGGTAAGAGTACATAATAGATTTCTATTATCACTATATACTCTCATATACATACCGTGTTGATGTCAGGTATGTTACATAGGAGTATGTGTGTGTCACCATCGACATTGTACAGTGCAACAATCCATCTACTCTCTCATTCCACAACCATATGCATTAAAATCTTATTCTGAAAATTGAAGCCTCCATATCTGTTGAACATAAAGTCGAATTTATGATCCATTTGCACAATTGTGTTCATGGTAATGAGGGCTTCTTAACAAGATCAATAGTGAATATATTTTGATAATTTTTTTAATTATGAAACATAGGGATGGACTATAGAACATGAAGAAAACCTAATAAGAATGATTGTTTATTAAAATCCAGATATTAAGTTTGAAGTATATTGATACGGAATGTAACATTGTGATATGCTCCTGACATGCAAAAATAATAATTTACAATAAAACAATTGATTTTTTTTAACCTATACATCTTATTTATCAATCATGTTTGAAGCACAGTGAGCTAAGAGTAAATTAGATAAAATATATTGTCATTTACAAGAAATATAATATTCTAACAAATTCAAATGTTTTACCATAATGTTTTATTATGTTTCACAAAAACAATCATGTTGTTTTGTTGTGGTTCATCTGTTTGGGATCATATCACAATGTTTTCATCTTGTATCATACACTTCAAACTTAGTGCTACTAATATTAAATAAACATTTGTTTACTCTACTTCGACATAAAATAGATGGATTCACGCTCTGTAGGATTTGAACCTATGACATCAGGTTTTGTAGACCAGCGTTCTACCGAAGTGAACTAAGAGCGCTTCTCATCGAACTTAATATACTACTAATTTTAAATAAACATCCGTTCTCATCAAGTTCATATGAACCACTTATTCAACCAAAATATCCATTTTCTTCTAAGTAGATATGAGCTCCGCACCTTCTGGTAAACCGGGGGTGAGTCGGCGAACACGTCTGGGTTCTCTCGTGGACTCTCCGATGATGAGGATGTCGAGGACTCTACCATAGGCTAGTCGGTGTCGCCACCGTCCTTCTAGTTAGACTATCCTGGAGTTAGGGTCTTGTTGCAAAGGTCTCCGACATCGGTCGTGACATAGCTTGGTTGCTTTGTTCTTGCCATGTCACCTTTTGCTAGAGGTTGGACAGGGTGAGGCATGTATGGTGATTGACTTAGTGGGTGCGGTGGCTAATTCTGAAGTAATGGTAAAAGAATTTGGCGGCTACAAGGTGATTACTCAATACCTACCCACCTAGCCAAGACCCCCAAAAGAGGATCATAGTCCCCCTTGGTGGAGACTCGCCTGCATCCACACATGACCCTCCTCTTCAACCTTCGAAAACCCTGAGTACTGGATGGAGCCACACCATCGAAAACTTGGCATTCATACGCTTCCAGAGCTCCAAAGACTAGTATGACAATTGCTTGTGCTTCCTTCCTCTAACGTCGATCCCCTGTCAATCTGTGCACCACTCCACCATGTGGTCTTCCGACGAAGATGTCCAATCAGGCTTGCCCAGGGTTGTCCACACTTTCGACCAAATAGTTCTAGCGAAGACATAGGTGGCGAGTATATGATTGATCGATTCTTCATGTTGATCACAATAAGGGCAGGTCTCCTGGTGTGGTAGTCCCCTCGCCGCCAATATGTCCAACAGTAGTTCGTCATGTCCAACCACACAAAGAAATGAAACGGTAGCGGCTCTGTAGTGATAACCCACAAGTATAGGGGATCGCAACAGTTTTCGAGGGTAGAGTATTCAACCCAAATTTATTGATTCGACACAGGGGGAGCCAAAGAATATTCTCAAGTATTAGCAGCTGAGTTGTCAATTCAACCACACCTGGAAACTTAGTATCGGCAGCAAAGTGTTTAGTAGCAAAGTAATATGATAGTAGTGGTAACGATAACAAAAGGTAAGAATAGTAAAAGTAATGTTTTTGGTATTTTGTAATGATGATAGCAATAGCAACGGAAAGTAAATAAGCGAAGAACAATATATAAAAAGCTCGTAGGCAATGGACCAGTGATGGAGAATTATGCCGGATGCGGTTCATCATGTAACAGTCATAACCTACGGTGACACAGAACTAGCTCAAGTTCATCAATGTAATGTAGGCATGTATTCCGAATATAGTCATACATGCTTATGGAAAAGAACTTGCATGACATATTTTGTCCTACCCTCCCGTGGCAGCGGAGTCCTTAGGAAACTAAGGGATATTAAGGCCTCCTTTTAATAGAGTACCGGAACAAAGGATTAACACATAGTGAATACATGAACTCCTCAAACTACGGTCATCATCGGTAAGTATCCCGATTATTGTCACTTCGGGGTTAGCGGATCATAACACATAATAGGTGACTATAGACTTGCAAGATAGGATCTAGAACTCTCATACATTGATGAAAACATAATAGGTTTAGATCTGAAATCATGGCACTCGGTCCCTAGTGGCAAGCATTAAGCATAGCAAAGTCATAGCAACATCAATCTCAGAACATAGTGGATACTAGGGATCAAACCCTAACAAAACTAACTCGATTACATGATAGATCTCATCCAACCCATCACCGTCCAGCAAGCCTACGATGGAATTACTCACGCACGGCGGTGAGCATCATGAAATTGGTGATGAAGGATGGTTGATGATGACGATGGCGACGGATTCCCCTCTCCGGAGCCCCGAACGGACTCCAGATCAGCCCTCCCGAGAGGTTTTAGGGCTTGTCAGCGGCTCCGTATCGTAAAACGCGATGAATTCTTCTCCCTGATTTTTTTCTCCCCGAAACACAATATATAGAGTTGGAGTTGGAGTCGGAGGAGCTCCAGGGGCCCACGAGGTAGGGGGCGCGCCCCCACCCTCGTGGACAGGTGGTGGGCTCCCTGGCCTTCATCTTTTGCAGGTATTTTTTATATTTTCCAAAAAGTTGCTCCGTGAAGTTTCAGGTCATTCCGAGAACTTCTGTTTCTGCACATAAATAACACCATGGCAATTCTGCTGAAAACAGCGTCAGTCCGGGTTAGTTCCATTCAAATCGTGCAAGTTAGAGTCCAAAACAAGGGCAAAAGTGTTTGGAAAAGTAGATACGACGGAGACGTATCAACTCCCCCAAGCTTAAACCTTTACTTGTCCTCAATCAATTCAGTTGACAAACTGAAAGTGATAAAGAAAAACTTTTACAAACTCTGTTTGCTCTTGTTGTTGTAAATATGTAAAGCCAGCATTCAAGTTTTCAGCAAAGATTATAACTAACCACATTCGCATTAACGCTTAGGTCTCAAGTTTACTCATATCACTGGAATAATCAACTAGCGAGCAATAATAATAAATCTCGGATGAAAACACTTTCTCAAAACAATCATAATATAATATAACAAGATGGTATCTCGCTAGCCCTTTCTGAGACCGCAAAACATAAATACAGAGCACCTTTAAAGACCAAGGACTGACTAGACATTGTAATTCATGGTAAAAGAGATCCAGTCAAGTCATACCCAATGTAAACTAACAATAATGAAAGCAAATGACAGCAGTGCTCTCCAACTAGTGCTTTTTAATAAGAGGATGATGACTCAACATGAAAGTAAATAGATAGGCCCTTCGCAGAGGGAAGCAGGGATTTGTAGAGGTGCCAGAGCTCGGTTTTGAAACAGAGATGAATAATATTTTGGCAGTATACTTTCATTGTCAACGTAACAACCAAGAGATGGCGATATCTTCCATGCTACACAAATTATAGGCGGTTCCCAAACAGAATGGTAAAATTTATACTCCCCATTCCACCAACAAGCATCAATCCATGGCTTGCTCGAAACAACTAGTGCCTCCAACTAACAAGAGTCACAGGGGGAGTTTTGTTTGCAATTATTTTGATTTGCTTTGCAGAAAGCATGGGACTAGGCATCCCGGTGACCAGCCACTTTCTCGTGAGTGAGGAGCGGAGTCCACTCCTCTTGAGAATAACCCGCCTAACATGGAAGATA
Source organism: Triticum monococcum (assembly GCA_034509565.1). Taxonomy (NCBI): domain Eukaryota; kingdom Viridiplantae; phylum Streptophyta; class Magnoliopsida; order Poales; family Poaceae; genus Triticum; species Triticum monococcum. Next base: position 570,609,134 of record CM067841.1, on the reverse strand, counting down.
CAGACAGCCCCATTTGATACATGAGCTATTCGAGCATACAAAACAGGATATTTATTTGAAGGTTTAGAGTTTGGCACATACAAATTTACTTGAAACGGCAGGTAGATACCGTACATAGGTAGGTATAGTGGACTCAAGTGGAATAACTTTGGGGTTTAAGGGATTGGATGCATAAGCAGTATTCCCGCTTAGTACAGGCGAAGGCTAGCAAAAGACTGGGAAACGACCAGCTAGAGAGCGACAACAGTCATGAACATGCATTAAAATTAATCAACACCGAATGCAAACATGAGTAGGATATAATACACCATGAACATAAATATTGTGAAGGCTATGTTGATTTTGTTTCAACTACATGCGTGAACATGCGCAAAGTCAAGTCACTTCAATCATTTAGAGGAGGATACCACCCTATCATACCACATCACAACCATTTTAATAGCATGTTGGCACGCAATGTAAGCCATTATAAGCTCCTAGCTAATCAAGCATGGCACAAGAACTATGATCTCCAGTTGTCATTGCAAACATGTTTATTAATAATAGGCCGAATCAGGAACGATGAACTAATCATATTTACAAAAACAGGAGAGGTCGAGTTCATACCAGCTTTTCTCATCTCAATAAGTTCGTCATATAATCATCATTATAGCCTTTCACTTGCACGACCGAACGATGTGGATAATAATAATAATAATAATAATAATAATAATAATAATAATAATAATAGTGCACGTGCATTGGACTAAGTTAGAATTTGCAAGCACTCAATAAACAGGAGAAGACAAGGCAATATGGGCTCTTTTGTCAGATCAACAATAATGTATATAAGAGTCACTTCAACAATTTAATCATAGTCTTCTCCTATCGACCCCCAAAGAAAAGAAAAGAAATAAAACTATTTACACGGGAGAGCTCCCAACAAGTAAAAGAAAAACAGGAAATCTTTTTGGGTTTTCTTTTTAATTACTACTACAAGCATGGAAGGTAAACTAAATAAAAGCTACAACTAATTTTTTTGGTTTTTCTTAAGATTTATTAAACACACAAGAAGAAAGCGTAAAGAGGAAATAAAGTAGCATGGATGATACAATGAAAAAGTATAAGCACCGACATCTAGCAATGAGTGTGTGAACATAAATGTAATGTCGGTGGGAAATACGTACTCCCCCAAGCTTAGGCTTTTGACCTAAGTTGGTCTATGGCCACGGTTGGTCTGGCGGATATCCATAATACTAGTTGGGGTCGTACTGAGATGCAGTGGCTATTGCCTCCTGCGCTGCAGTGTGGCGACCAGCGGCCTCCGCTCTCTTCTCGTACTCATCTGCCTCCTCTTTGATAATAACATATCTTCCTTTTGCCTGATGATCAAAGAAGGCAGAAGCAGGGAGAGTAATATGGACAGCACGGCGTCTGTCAAAAATTAGTCGATACTGGAGAGGTGATTCATTCCTCTCGACAAACTGGTGGTGAACCATAGCATTAAAGTCTAGGTAAGCAGGGGGTAATTCAATATCATCTTCGCGTATGGCTATACCAAGAAAATTAGCTATGCGGGTTGCATAAATTCCTCCAAAGAAATCTCCATTAAATCTATTAAGATACAACCTACATGCAACAATGGCTCCCAAATTATAAGATTTATCTCCTAACACAGCACTCCTAAGAATACTGAGGTCAAGGACACACATGTGACATGCCTCATCTTTACCATTAATGCATCTACCTATGAAGAGAGCAAAATAATGTATAGCAGGAAAGTGAATGCTCCCTATGGTAGCTTGTGTTATATCTCTAGATTCTCCCACAGTTATGCTAGCAAGAAAATCTCTAAATTCAGATTTGCGAGGATCCCTTATACTACCCCATTGTGGAAGTTTGCAAGCAGTGGTAAAATCCTCTAAGTCCATAGTGTAAGAATTTTCATAAAGATCAAACAGGGCAGTTGGAGAATTACGTGAAGATGAAAATTCAAACCTCCTCACAAAGGAACTAGTGAGATTGTGATACTGGCTGCACTTCTTTTCCTCGAAGCTCACAAGATCATCGTTACGCAAATATGCGTTGAATTCTTTCTTAATTCCCGCTCGATCCATAAAGTTCTTAGAAGGCCATTCACAAGGACGCACTGGAGCGTCTCTGGGTGGCTCATCATCAGCATCACGCATTGCAAGCCTGGGTCCTTGCTTCCTTGAAGAACCACCCTCGAACATTTTCCTAAGCATATTTCTTCCTCTAAAAAATTCTGAAATTTTTTAGTAACTTCAAAATAAAAGTGAACCAAACTCAATAATATTGATAGCAACTACTCATACAAGTGCCTAGAGCCTATATCATGCATCAAAACTACTTGGAACCATATAAATTTGACATGCAAGCTCAAGAACATGGTCGCCTAGGAAGCATAAATTTGCAATGAATAAAGCACTAGAACAAAAACTAATTGGACCAATGGAGGAGTCACATACCAAGGAACAATCTCCCCAAGAAGTTTTGTGACAGGTGCTTTGAGCAAAGAGATCGAAAATGGCAGCAAAACAAGCTTGGACTCGGGTTTGAGCTGGTTGTTCGTGTTTGGGGGAGGAGGAAGGAGTGAAGGAAATATGCCCTAGAAGCAATAATAAAGATATTATTTATTTCCTTATATCATGATAAATGTTTATTATTCATGCTCGAATTGTATTAACCGGAAACATAATACATGTGTGAATACATAGACAAACAAAGTGTCACTAGTATGCCTCTACTTGACTAGCTCGTTAATCAAAGATGGTTATGTTTCCTAACCATGGACAAAGAGTTATCATTTGATTAACGGGATCACATCATTAGTTGAATGATCTGATTGACATGACCCATTCCACTAGCTTAGCACGCGATCGTTTAGTATGTTGCTATTGCTTTCTTCATGACTTATACATGTTCCTATGCCTATGAGATTATGTAACTCCCGTGTGCCCGAGGAACACTTTGTATGCTACCAAACGTCACAACATAACTGGGTTATTATAAAGGTGCTCTATAGGTGTCTCCAAAGGTACATGTTGGGTCGACGTATTTCGAGATTAGGATTTGTCACTCTGATCGTCGGAGAGGTATCTCTGGGCCCTCTCGGTAATGCACATCACTTAAGCCTTGCAAGCATTGCAACTAATGAGTTAGTTGCGGGATGATGTATCACGGAACGAGTAAAGAGACTTGCCGGTAATGAGATTGAACTAGGTATTGGATACCGACGATCGAATCTCGGGCAAGTAACATGCCGATGACAAAGGGAACAACGTATGTTGTTATGCGGTCTGACCGATAAAGATCTTCGTAGAATATGTAGGAGCCAATATGGGCATCCAGGTCCCGCTGTTGGTTACTGACCGGAGACGTGTCTCGGTCATGTCTACATTGTTCTCGAACCGTAGGGTCCGCACGCTTAAAGTTACGATGATAGTTTCATTATGAGTTTATGTATTTTGATGTACTGTAGGTTGTTCGGAGTCCCGGATATGATCACGGACATGACGAGGAGTCTCGAAATGGTCGAGACATAAAGATTGATATATTGGACGGCTATATTCGGACACCGGAAGTGTTCCGGCGAAGTTTCGGATAAAACCAGAGAACCGGGGGGTTACCGGAACCCCCCGGGGGGTTAATGGGCCTCATGGGCCTAAAGTGGAGAAGAGGAAAGGCGGCCAGGGCAGGCCGCGCGCCCCCTCTCCCCCTAGTCCGAATTGGACAAGGAGGGAGGGGCGGCGCCCCCCCTTTTTCCTTCCTCTCGTCTCTCCCTTCCTTCCCCCTCTCCTACTTGGACAAGGAAAGGGAGGGGAGTCCTACTCCCGGTAGGAGTAGGACTCCTCCTGCGCGCCTCCTACTAGGGCCGGCCACACACCCCGTTGTCTCCTTTATATACTGGGGCAAGGGGGCACCCTAGGACACACAAGTTGATCTTCGTGATCGTTCCTTAGCCGTGTGCGGTGCCCCCCTCCATGATATTACACCTCGATCATATTGTAGCGGTGCTTAGGCGAAGCCCTGCGGCGGTTAAACATCAACATCGTCACCACGCCGTCGTGCTGACGAAACTCCTCCCCGAAGCTTTGCTGGATCAGAGCCCGGGGTGCGTCATTGAGTTGTACGTGTGTCAAGAACTCGGAGGTGCTGGAGTAACAGTGCTTGGATCGGTTGGACCGGGAAGACGTACGACTACTTCCTCTATGTTGCGTCAACGCTTCCGCTTCGGTCTACGAGGGTACGTAGACAACACTCTCCCCTCTCGTTGCTATGCATCACCATGATCTTGCGTGTGCGTAGGAATTTTTTTGAAATTACTACGTTACCCAACAGTGGCATCTGAGCCTAGGTTTTATGCGTTGATGTAATATGCACGAGTAGAACACAAGTGAGTTGTGGGCGATATAAGTCATACTGCTTACCAGCATGTCACACTTTGGTTCGGCGGTATTGTTGGATGAAGCGGCCCGGACCGACATTACGCGTACGCTTACGCGAGACTGGTTCTACCGACGTGCTTTGCACACAGGTGGCTGGCGGGTGTCAGTTTCTCCAACTTTAGTTGAACTGAGTGTGGCTACGCCCAGTCCTTGCGAAGGTTAAAACAGCACCAACTTGACAAACTATCGTTGTGGTTTTTGATGCGTAGGTAAGAACGGTTCTTGCTAAGCCCGTAGCAGCCACGTAAAACTTGCAACAAATAAAGTAGAGGACGTCTAACTTGTTTTTGCAGGGCATGTGTGATGTGATATGGTCAAGACATGATGCTAAATTTTATTGTATGAGATGATCATGTTTTGTAAATGAGTTATCGGCAACTGGCAGGAGCCATATGGTTGTCGCTTTATTGTATGCAATGCAATCGCGCTGTAATGCTTTACTTTATCACTAAGCGGTAGCGATAGTCGTAGAAGCATAAGATTGGCGAGACGACAACGATGCTACGATGGAGATCAAGGTGTCGCACCGGTGACGATGGTGATCATGACGGTGCTTCGGAGATGGAGATCAAAAGCACAAGATGATGATGGCCATATCATATCACTTATATTGATTGCATGTGATGTTTATCTTTTATGCATCTTATCTTGCTTTGATTGACGGTAGCATTATAAGATGATCTCTCACTAAATTATCAAGAAGTGTTCTCCCTGAGTATGCACCGTTGCCAAAGTTCGTCGTGCCCAGACACCACGTGATGATCGGGTGTGATAAGCTCTACGTCCATCTACAACGGGTGCAAGCCAGTTTCGCACACGCAGAATACTCAGGTTAAACTTGAGGAGCCTAGCATATGCAGATATGGCCTCGGAACACGGAGACCGAAAGGTCGAGCGTGAATCATATAGTAGATATGATCAACATAATGATGTTCACCATTGAAAACTAATGCATTTCACGTGATGATCGGTTATGGTTTAGTTGATTTGGATCACGTGATCACTTAGAGGATTAGAGGGATGTCTATCTAAGTGGGAGTTCTTAAGTAATATGATTCATTGAACTTAAATTTATCATGAACTTAGTACCTGATAGTATCTTGCTTATGTATGTTTGATTGTAGATAGATGGCCCGTGCTATTGTTCCGTTGAATTTTAATGCGTTCCTTGAGAAAGCAAAGTTGAAAGATGATGGTAGCAATTACACGGACTGGGTCCGTAACTTGAGGATTATCCACATTGCTGCACAGAAGAATTACGTCCTGGAAGCACCGCTGGGTGCCAGGCCTGCTGCTGGAGCAACACCAGATGTTATGAACGTCTGGCAGAGCAAAGCTGATGACTACTCGATAGTTCAGTGTGCCATGCTTTACGGCTTAGAATCGGGACTTCAACGACGTTTTGAACGTCATGGAGCATATGAGATGTTCCAGGAGTTGAAGTTAATATTTCAAGCAAATGCCCGGATTGAGAGATATGAAGTCTCCAATAAGTTCTATAGCTGCAAGATGGAGGAGAACAGTTCTGTCAGTGAGCATATACTCAAAATGTCTGGGTATAATAATCACTTGATTCAGATGGGAGTCAATCTTCCAGATGATTGCGTCATTGACAGAATTCTCCAATCACTGCCACCAAGCTACAAGAGCTTCGTGATGAACTATAATATGCAAGGGATGAATAAGACTATTCCTGAGCTCTTCGCAATGCTAAAAGCTGCGGAGGTAGAAATCAAAAAGGAGCATCAAGTGTTGATGGTCAACAAGACCACTAGTTTCAAGAAAAAGGGCAAAGGGAAGAAGAAGGGGAACTTCAAGAAGAACAGCAAGCAAGTTGCTACTCAAGAGAAGAAACCCAAGTCTGGACCTAAGCCTGAAACTGAGTGCTTCTACTGCAAGCAGACTGGTCACTGGAAGCGGAACTGCCCCAAGTATTTGGCGGATAAGAAGGATGGCAAGGTGAACAAAGGTATATGTGATATACATGTTATTGATGTGTACCTTACTAGAGCTCGCAGTAGCACCTGGGTATTTGATACTGGTTTTGTTGCTAATATTTGTAACTCGAAACAGGGACTACGGATTAAGCGAACACTGGCAAAGGACGAGGTGACGATGCGCGTGGGAAATGGTTCCAAAGTCGATGTGATCGCGGTCGGCACGCTACCTCTACATCTACCTTCGGGATTAGTATTAGACCTAAATAATTGTTATTTGGTGCCAGCGTTGAGCATGAACATTATATCTGGATCTTGTTTGATGCGAGACGGTTATTCATTTAAATCAGAGAATAATGGTTGTTCTATTTATATGAGTAATATCTTTTATGATCATGCACCCTTAAAGAGTGGTCTATTTCTGATGAATCTCGATAGTAGTGATACACATATTCATAATGTTGAAACCAAAAGATGCAGAGTTGAAAATGATAGTGCAACTTATTTATGGCGCTGCCGTTTAGGTCATATCGGTGTAAAGCGCATGAAGAAACTCCATACTGATGGACTTTTGGAACCACTTGATTATGAATCACTTGGTACTTGCGAACCGTGCCTCATGGGCAAGATGACTAAAACACCGTTCTCCGGTACTATGGAGAGAGCAACAGATTTGTTGGAAATCATACATATAGATGTATGTGGTCCGATGAATATTGAGGCTCGTGGCGGATATCGTTATTTTCTCACCTTCACAGATGACTTAAGCAGATATGGGCATATCTACTTAATGAAACATAAGTCTGAAACATTTGAAAAGTTCAAAGAATTTCAGAGTGAAGTTGAAAATCATCGTAACAAGAAAATAAAGTTTCTACGATCCGATCATGGAGGAGAATATTTGAGTTACGAGTTTGGTGTACATTTGAAACAATGCGGAATAGTTTCGCAACTCACGCCACCCGGAACACCACAGCGTAATGGTGTGTCCGAACGTCGTAATCGTACTTTACTAGATATGGTGCGATCTATGATGTCTCTTACTGATTTACCGCTATCATTTTGGGGTTATGCTTTAGAGACGGCCGCATTCACGTTAAATAGGGCACCATCAAAATCCGTTGAGACGACGCCTTATGAACTATGGTTTGGCAAGAAACCAAAGTTGTCGTTTCTTAAAGTTTGGGGCTGCGATGCTTATGTGAAAGAGCTTCAACCTGATAAGCTCGAACCCAAATCGGAGAAATGTGTCTTCATAGGATACCCAAAGGAGACTGTTGGGTACACCTTCTATCACATATCCGAAGGCAAGACATTCGTTGTTAAAAATGGATCCTTTCTAGAGAAGGAGTTTCTTTCGAAAGAAGTGAGTGGGAGGAAAGTAGAACTTGATGAGGTAACTGTACCTGCTCCCTTATTGGAAAGTAGTTCATCAAAGAAATCGGTTTCTGGGACACCTACACCAATTGGTGAGGAATTTAATGATGATGATCATGAAATTTCAGATCAAGTTACTACTGAGCCTCGTAGGTCAACCAGAGTAAGATCCGCACCAGAGTGGTACGGTAATCCTGTTCTGGAAATCATGCTACTAGATCATGATGAACCTACGAACTATGAAGAAGCGATGGTGAGCCCAGATTCCGCGAAATGGCTTGAAGCCATAAAATCTGAGATGGGATCCATGTATGAAAACAAAGTATGGACTTTGGTTGACTTGCCTGATGATAGGGAAGCAATTGAGAATAAATGGATCTTCAAGAAGAAGACTGACGCTGACGGTAATATTACTATCTACAAAGCTCGACTTGTCGCAAAAGGTTTTCGACAAGTTCAAGGGGTTGACTACGATGAGACCTTCTCACCCGTAGCGATGCTTAAGTCTATCCGAATCATGTTAGCAATTGCCGCATTTTATGATTATGAAATTTTGGCAGATGGATGTCAAAACTGCATTCCTGAATGGATTTCTGGAAGAAGAGTTGTATATGATGCAACCGGAAGGTTTTGTCGATCCAAAGGGAGCTAACAAAGTGTGCAAGCTCCAGCGATCCATTTATGGACTGGTGCAAGCCTCTCGGAGTTGGAATAAACGCTTTGATAGTGTGATCAAAGCATTTGGTTTTATACAGACTTTCGGAGAAGCCTGTATTTACAAGAAAGTGAGTGGGAGCTCTGTAGCATTTCTGATATTATATGTGGATGACATATTACTGATTGGAAATGATATAGAATTTCTGGATAACATAAAGGGATACTTGAATAATAGTTTTTTAATGAAACACCTCGGTGAAGCTGCTTACATATTAGGAATAAAGATCTATAGAGATAGATCAAGACACTTAATTGGACTTTCACAAAGCACATACCTTGACTAGATTTTGAAGAAGTTCAAAATGGATCAAGCAAAGAAAGGGTTCTTGCCTGTGTTACAAGGTGTGAAGTTGAGTCAGACTCAATGCCCGACCACTGCAGAAGATAGAGAGAAAATGAAAGATGTTCCCTATGCTTCAGCCATAGGCTCTCTCATGTATGCAATGCTGTGTACCAGACCTGATGTGTGCCTTGCTATAAGTTTAGCAGGGAGGTACCAAAGTAATCTAGGAGTGGATCACTGAACAGCGGTCAAGAACATCCTGAAATACCTGAAAAGGACTAAGGATATGTTTCTCGTATATGGAGGTGACAACGAGCTCATCGTAAACGGTTACGTTGATGCAAGCTTTGACACTGATCCAGACGATTCTAAATCGCAAACCGGATACGTGTTTATATTAAACGGTGGAGCTGTCAGTTGGTGCAGTTCTAAACAAAGCGTCGTGGCGGAATCTACATGTGAAGCGGAGTACATAGCTGCTTCGGAAGCAGCAAACGAAGGAGTCTGGATGAAGGAGTTCATATCCGATCTAGGTGTCATACCTAGTGCATCGGGTCAATGAAAATCTTTTGTGACAATACTGGTGCAATTGCCTTGGCAAAGGAATCCAGATTTCACAAAAGAACCAAGCACATCAAGAGACGCTTCAATTCCATCCGGGATCTAGTCCAGGTGGGAGACATAGAGATTTGCAATATACATACGGATCTGAATGTGGCAGACCCGTTGACTAAGCCTCTTCCACGAGCAAAACATGATCAGCACCAAGGCTCCATGGGTGTTAGAATCATTACTGTGTAATCTAGATTATTGACTCTAGTGCAAGTGGGAGACTGAAGGAAATATGACCTAGAGGCAATAATAAAGATATTATTTATTTCCTTATATCATGATAAATGTTTATTATTCATGCTAGAATTGTATTAACCGGAAACATAATACATGTGTGAATACATAGACAAACAAAGTGTCACTAGTATGCCTCTACTTGACTAGCTCGTTAATCAAAGATGGTTATGTTTCCTAACCATGGACAAAGAGTTGTCATTTGATTAACGGGATCACATCATTAGTTGAATGATCTGATTGACATGACCCATTCCACTAGCTTAGCACACGATCGTTTAGTATGTTGCTATTGCTTTCTTCGTGACTTATACATGTTCCTATGACTATGAGATTATGTAACTCCCGTGTGCCGGAGGAACACTTTGTGTGCTACCAAACGTCACAACGTAACTGGGTGATTATAAAGGTGCTCTACAGGTGTCTCCAAAGGTACATGTCGGGTTGACGTATTTCGAGATTAGGATTTGTCACTCCGATCGTCGGAGAGGTATCTCTAGGCCCTCTCGGTAATGCACATCACTTAAGCCTTGCAAGCATTGCAACTAATGAGTTAGTTGCGGGATGATGTATTATGGAACGAGTAAAGAGACTTGCCGGTAACGAGATTGAACTAGGTATTGGATACCGACGATCGAATCTCGGGCAAGTAACATACCGATGACAAAGGGAACAACGTATGTTGTTATGCGGTCTGATCGATAAAGATCTTCGTAGAATATGTAGGAGCCAATATGGGCATCCAGGTCCCTCTGTTGGTTATTGACCGGAGACGTGTCTCAGTCATGTCTACATTGTTCTCGAACCGTAGGGTCCGCACGCTTAAAGTTACGATGACAGTTTCATTATGAGTTTATGTATTTTGATGTACTGTAGGTTGTTCGGAGTCCCGGATATGATCACGGACATGACGAGGAGTCTCGAAATGGTCGAGACATAAAGATTGATATATTGGACGGCTATATTCGGACACCGGAAGTGTTCCGGGGAAGTTTCGGATAAAACCGGAGAACCGGAGGGTTACCGGAACCCCCGGGGGTTAATGGGCCTCATGGGCCTAAAGTGGAGAAGAGGAAAGGCAGCCAGGGCAGGCCGCGCGCCCCCTCTCCCCCTAGTCCGAATTGGACAAGGAGGGAGGGGCGGCGGACCCCCTTTTTCCTTCCTATCCTCTCTCCCTTCCTTCCCCCTCTCCTACTTGGACAAGGAAAGGGAGTCCTACTCCCGGTAGGAGTAGGACTCCTCCTGCGCGCCTAATACTAGGGCCGGCCGCACCCCCCCTTGGCTCCTTTATATACGGGGGCAAGGGGGCACCCTAGGACACACAAGTTGATCTTCGTGATCGTTTCTTAGCCGTGTGCGGTGCCCCCCAACACGATATTACACCTCGATCATATTGTAGCGGTGCTTAGGCGAAGCCCTACGACGGTTAAACATCAAGATCATGACCACGCCGTCGTGCTGACGAAACTCCTCCCCGAAGCTTTGCTGGATCGGAGCCCGGGGTGCGTCATCGAGCTGTACGTGTGTGAAGAACTCGGAGGTGCCAGAGTAATGGTGCTTGGATCGGTTGGACCGGGAAGACGTACGACTACTTCCTCTACGTTGCATCAACGCTTCCGCTTCCGTCTACGAGGGTACGTAGACAACACTCTCCCCTCTCGTTGCTATGCATCACCATGATCTTGCGTGTGCGTAGGAATTTTTTTGAAATTACTACGTTACCCAACAAGGAGTGTGTGGGTGAAAGGATAAGTGGAGGAGTGCCACCGTGGGCCCACGAGGCAGGGGGCGCGCCTAGGGGGGTAGGGCGCGCCCTCCACCCTCGTGGGCAGGTGGGTGACCCTCCTGCTGTGTTCTTAGTGCCAAATATTCTCAAATATTCCAGAAAAAATCATATTTAAATTTCAGGGCATTTGGAGAACTTTTATTTTTGGGGTATTTTTATATGCACGGATAATTAGATAACAGACAGAAAAAATACTATTTTTATCTTATTTAATATAAATAACAGAAAGTAAAAGGAGGGTACAGAAGGTTGTGCCTTCTAGTTTCATCCATCTCATGATCGTAAAAAGGAATCCACTAACAAGGTTGATCAAGTCTTGTTAACGAACTCATTCCGAATAACATGGAACCGGAGAAATTTCGGATAACACTATGTTACCTCAACAGGGATATGCACGTCCCCAATAATAAGAATATCATATTTCTTATTGACAGTAGGAAGAGGAAATTCAAAACCTCCAAATATAATCGATGGAATTTTTCCAATAGAGTTGATACTATGAACTTGAGGTTGTTTCCTCGGAAAGTGTATCGTATGCTCATTACAATTAACATGAAAAGTGACATTGCCTTTAGTGCAATCAATAACAGCCCCTGCAGTATTCAAAAAGGGTCTTCCAAGAATAATAGACATACTATCGTCCTCGGGAACATCAAGAATAACAAAGTCCATTAAAATAGTAACGTTTGCAACTACAACAGGCACATCCTCACAAATACCGACAGGTATAGCAGTTGATTTATCATCCATTTGCAAAGATATTTCAGTACGTATTAACTTATTCAAATCAAGTCTACGATATAAAGAGAGAGGCATAACACTAACACCGGCTCCAAGATCACATAAAGCAGTTTTAACATAGTTTCTTTTAATGGAGCATGGTATAGTTGGTACACCGGGATCTCCAAGTTTCTTTGGTATTCCACCCTTAAAAGTATAATTAGCAAGCATGGTGGAAATTTCAGCTTCCGGTATATTTCTCTTATTTGTAACAATATCTTTCATATACTTAGCATAAGGATTCATTTTGATCATATCAGTTAATCGCATACGCAAAAAGATAGGTCTAATCATTTCAGCAAAGCGCTCAAAATCCTCATCATCCTTTTTCTTGGATGGTTTGGAGGAAAAGGCATGGGTTTTTGAACCCATGGTTCTCTTTCTTTACCATGTTTCCTAGCAACAAAGTCTTTCTTATCATAACGTTGATTCTTTGATTGTGGGTTATCAAGATCAACAGCAGGTTCAATTTCTATATCATTATCATTACTAGGTTGAGCATCATCATGAACATTATCATTAACCTTATTACTAGTTTCAGGTTCATTATTAGATTGTGTTTCAGCATCAGAAATAGAAATATCATTTGGATTCTTAGGTGTTTCAGTAATAGGTTCACTAGAAGCATGCAAAGTCCTATCATTTTTCTTTTTCTTCCTTTTAGAAGGACTAGGTGCATCTATATTATTTCTTTGAGAATCTTGCTCAATTCTCTTAGGATGGCCTTCAGGATACAAAGGTTCCCGAGTCATTTTACCACCTCTAGTCATAACTCTAACAACATTATCATTATTCTTACTATTCAATTCAATGAGCAAATCATTTTGAGCTTTAAGTACTTGTTCTACTTGTGTGGTAACCATAGAAGCATGTTTACTAATAAGTTTAAGTTCACCCTTGACATTAGCCATATAATCACCCAAGTGTTCGAGCATATTTGAATTGTATTTCAATTGTCTACCAAAATAAGCATTAAAATCTTCTTGCTTAGCCATAAATTTATCAAACTCATCTAAGCATGGGCTAGCAAACTTAATAAATGGGATTTCAGCTTTATCATATCTATAGAGAGAATTTACCTTTACTACCTGTGTCGGGTTATCAAGACCATGAGTTTCTTCAATAGGTGAAGGATTAAGATCATATGTTTATTTTTCTTTCATAGATTTCTTTGCCTGTTGCATATCTTCAGGACTGAGAAATAGAATACCCCTCTTCTTCGGAGTTGGTTTAGGAAAAGGCTCAGGAATTGGCTCCGGAGGTGTCCAATTATTTTCATTTGTCAACATATTATTCAATAGAATTTCAGCTTCATCTGGTGTTCTTTCCCTGAAAATAGAACCAGCATAACTATCTAGGTAATCTCTGGAGGCATCGGTTAGTCCATTATAAAAGATATCAAGTATTTCATTTTTCTTAAGCGGATGATCAGGCAAAGCATTAAGTAATTGGAGAAGCCTCCCCCAAGCTTGTGGGAGACTCTCTTCTTCAAATTGCACAAAATTATATATATCCCTTAAAGCAGCTTGTTTCTTATAAGCAGGGAAATATTTAGCAGAGAAGTAATAAATCATATCGTGGGGACTATGCACAGAACCAGGATCAAGAGAATTAAACCATATCTTAGCACCACCCTTTAATGAGAACGGAAATATTTTAAGGATATAAAAGTAGCGAGTTCTCTCATCTTTAGTGAACAGGGTAGCTATATCATTTAATTTAGTAAGATGTGCCACAACAGTTTCAGATTCATAGCCATGAAAAGGATCAGATTCAACCAAAGTAATTATATCAGGATCAACAGAGAATTCATAATCCTTATCGGTAACACAGATATGTGAAGTAGCAAAAGCAGGGTCAGGTTTCATTCTAGCATTTAGAGATTGTTGATACCATTTAGCTAATAACCTCTTGAGTTCATATCGATCTTTGCAAGCTAAAATAGCTAAAGAAGATTCTTTATCAAAAACATAACCCTCAGGAATAACAGGCAAGTCTTCATCATCAATTTCATCAGTATTATCAGATTCAATATTTCCAATCTCTCTAGCCCTAGCAAGTTGTTCGTCAAGAAATTCACTAAGTGGCACAGTACTATCAAGCATAGAAGTAGTTTCATCATAAGTATCATGTATAGCAGAAGTGGCATCATCAATAACATGCGACATATCAGAACAAAATAGTAGAAGCAGGTTTAGGTGTCGCAAGCTTACTCAAAAAAAGAAGGTGAATCAAATGCAGAGCTAGATGGCAGTTCCTTACCTCCCCTCGTAGTTGAGGGATAAATCTTGGTTCTCTGATCTTTCAAGTTCTTCATAATGATAAGCAGATATAAATCCTAAGTGACTGAAAGAATAGAGCTATGCTCCCCGGCAACGGCGCCAGAAAATAGTCTTGATAACCCACAAGTATAGGGGATCGCAACAGTTTTCGAGGGTAGAGTATTCAACCCAAATTTATTGATTCGACACAAGGGGAGCCAAAGAATATTCTCAAGTATTAGCAGCTGAGTTGTCAATTCAACCACACCTGGAAACTTAGTATCTGCAGCAAAGTGTTTAGTAGCAAAGTAATATGATAGTAGTGGTAACGATAGCAAAAGGTAACAATAGTAAAAGTAATGTTTTTGGTATTTTGTAATGATGATAGCAATAACAACGGAAAAGTAAATAAGTGAAGAACAATATATGGAAAGCTCGTAGGCAATGGATCAGTGATGGAGAATTATGCCGGATGCGGTTCATCATGTAACATTCATAACCTAGGGTGACACAGAACTAGCTCCAGTTCATCAATGTAATGTAGGCATGTATTCCGATTATAGTCATACGTGCTTATGGAAAAGAACTTGCATGACATCTTTTGTCCTACCCTCCCATGGCAGCGGGGTCCTTACGGAAACTAAGGGATATTACGACCTCCTTTTAATAGAGTACCGAAACAAAGCATTAACACATAGTGAATACATGAACTCCTCAAACTACGGTCATCATCGGTAAGTATCCCGATTATTGTCACTTCGGGGTTAACGGATCATAACACATAATAGGTGACTATAGACTTGCAAGATAGGATCTAGAACTCTCATACATTGATGAAAACATAATAGGTTCAGATCTGAAATCATGGCACTCGGTCCCTAGTGACAACAATTAAGCATAGCAAAGTCATAGCAACATCAATCTCCGAACATAGTGGATAGTAGGGTGAAGGAAATATGCCCTAGAGGCAATAATAATGTTATTATTTCCTTATATCATGATAAATGTTTATTATTCATGCTAGAATTGTATTAACCGAAAACATAATACATGTGTGAATACATAGACAAACTTAGTGTCACTAGTATGCCTCTACTTGACTAGCTCGTTAATCAAAGATGGTTATGTTTCCTAACCACGAACAAGGTGTTGTTATTTTATTAACGAGGTCACATCATTAGTTGAATGATCTGATTGACATGACCCATTTCATTAGCTTAGCACCCGATCGTTTAGTATGTTGCTATTGCTTTCTTCATGACTTATACATGTTCATATGACTATGAGATTATGCAACTCCCGTTTACCGGAGGAACACATTTTGTGCTACCAAATGTCACAACGTAACTGGGTGATTATAAAGGAGCTCTACAGGTGTCTCCAAAGGTAGATGTTGGGTTGGCGTATTTCGAGATTAGGATTTGTCACTCCGATTGTCGGAGAGGTATCTCTGGGCCCTCTCGGTAATGCACATCACATAGGCCTTGCAAGCATTGCGGCTAATGAGTTAGTTGTGAGATGATGTATTACGGAACGAGTAAAGAGACTTGCCGGTAACGAGATTGAACTAGGTATTGGATACCGACGATCGAATCTCGGTCAAGTAACATACCGATGACAAAGGGAACAATCTATGTTGTTATGCGGTCTGACCGACAAAGATCTTCATAGAATATGTAGGAGCCAATATGGGCATGCAGGTCCCGCTATTGGTTATTGACCAGAGATGTGTCTCAGTCATGTCTACATTGTTCTCGAACCGTAGGGTCCGCACGCTTAACGTTACGATAACAGTTATTATGAGTTTATGCATTTTGATGTACCGAAGTTAGTTCGAAGTCCCGGATGTGATCAAGGATATGAAGAGGAGTCTCGAAATGGTCGAGACATAAAGATTGATATATTGGAAGCCTATATTTGGATATCGGAAGTGTTCCGGGTGAAATCAGGATTTTACCGGAGTACCGGGAGGTTACCGGAACCCCCCGGGAGCCATATGGGCCTTAATGGGCTTTAGTGGAAAGGAGAAAGGGGCAGCCCAAGGTGGCCACGCGCCTGCCCCCTCCCCTAGTCCTATTAGGACTAGGAGAGGTGGCCGGCCCCCCTCTCTCTTTCCCCCTCGGGGAATCCTAGTCCAACTAGGATTGGGGGGGGGGGAGTCCTACTCCCGGTAGGAGTAGGACTTCTCCTGTGCCCTCCTCCTGGCCGGCGGCCCCCTCCCCCTTGGCTCCTTTATATACGGAGGCAGGGGGCACCTCTAGACACACAAGTTGATCATTGAGATCGTTCCTTAGCCGTGTGCGGTGCCCCCTGCCACCATATTCCACCTCGATCATATCGTTGTAGTGCTTAGGCGAAGCCCTGCGTCGGTAGAACATCAAGATCGTCACCACGCCGTCGTGCTGACGGAACTCCTCCCCGACGCTTTGCTGGATCGGAGCCCAGGGATCGTCATTGAGCTGTACGTGTGCTAAGAACTCGGAGGTGCCGGAGTAACGGTGCTTGGATCGGTCGGATCAGGAAGACGTACGACTACTTCCTCTATGTTGTGTCAACGCTTCCGTAGTCGGTCTGCGTGGGTACGTAGACAACACTCTCCCCTCTCGTTGCTGTGCATCACCATGATCTTGCGTGTGCCTAGGAATTTTTTTGAAATTACTACGTTCCCCAACAGTGGCATCCGATCCAGGTTTTATGGGTTGATGTTATTTGCACGAGTAGAACACAAGTGAGTTGTGGGCGATATAAGTCATACTGCCTACCAGCATGTCATACTTTCGTTCGGCGGTATTGTTGGGCGAGACGACCCGGACCAACATTACGCGTACGCTTACGCGAAACCGGTTCCCTCGACGTGCTTTGCACACGGGTGGCTTGCGGGCGACTGTCCCTCCAACTTTAGTTGAACCGAGTGTGGCTACGCCTGGTCCTTCCGAAGGTTAAAACGGAGTCTATTTGACAAACTATCGTTGTGGTTTTGATGCGTAGGTGAGATTGGTTCTTGCTTAAGCCCGTAGCAGCCACGTAAAACTTGCAACAACAAAGTAGAGGATGTCTAACTTGTTTTTGCAGGGCATGTTGTGATGTGATATGGTCAAGACATGATGCTAAATTTTATTGTATGAGATGATCATGTTTTGTAACCGAGTTATCGGCAACTGGCAGGAGCCATGTGGTTGTCACTTTATTGTATGCAATGCAATCGCGATGTAATGCTTTACTTTATCACTAAGCGGTAGCGATAGTCGTGGAAGCATAAGATTGGCGAGACGACAACGATGCTACGATGGAGATCAAGGTGTCGCGCCGGTGACGATGGTGATCATGACGGTGCTTCGGAGATGGAGATCACAGGCACAAGATGATGATGGCCATATCATATCACTTATATTGATTGCATGTGATGTTTATCTTTTATGCATCTTATCTTGCTTTGATTGACGGTAGCATTATAAGATGATCTCTCACTAAATTATCGAGAAGTGTTCTCCCTGAGTATGCATCGTTGCGAAAGTTCTTTGTGCTGAGACACCACGTGATGATCGGGTGTGATAGGCTCTACGTTCAAATACAACGGATGCAAAACAGTTGCACACGCGGAATACTCAGGTTATACTTGACGAGCCAAGCATATACAGATATGGCCTCGGAAAACGGAGACCGAAAGGTCGAGCATGAATCATATAGTAGATATGATCAACATAGTGATGTTCACCAATGAAACTACTCCATCTCACGTGATGATCGGACATGGTTTAGTTGATTTGGATCACGTGATCACTTAGAGGATCAGAGGGATGTCTATCTAAGTGGGAGTTCTTAAGTAATTTGATTAATTGAACTTAAACTTATCATGAACTTAGTACCTCATAGTATCTTGCTTGTTTATGTTTGATTGTAGATAGATGGCTCATGCTGTTGTTCCGTTGAATTTTAATGCATTCCTTGAGAAAGAAAAGTTGAAAGATGATGGTAGCAATTACACGGACTGGGTCCGTAACTTGAGGATTATCCTCATTGCTGCTCAGAAGATTTACGTCCTGGAAGCACCGCTGGGTGCTAGGCCTGCTGCTGGAGCAACACCAGATGTTATGAACGTCTGGCAGAGCAAAGCTGATGACTACTCGATAGTTCAGTGTGCCATGCTTTACGGCTTAGAATCGGGACTTCAACGACGTTTTGAACGTCATGGAGCATATGAGATGTTTCAGGAGTTGAAGTTAATATTTCAAGCAAATGCCCGGATTGAGAGATATGAAGTCTCCAATAAGTTCTATAGCTGCAAGATGGAGGAGAACAGTTCTGTCAGTGAGCATATACTCAAAATGTCTGGGTATAATAATCACTTGATTCAGATGGGAGTTAATCTTCCAGATGATTGCGTCATTGACAGAATTCTCCAATCACTGCCACCAAGCTACAAGAGCTTCGTGATGAACTATAATATGCAAGGGATGAACAAGACTATTCCCGAGCTCTTCGCAATGCTGAAAGCTGCGGAGGTAGAAATCAAGAAGGAGCATCAAGTGTTGATGGTTAACAAAACCACTAGTTTCAAGAAAAAGGGCAAAGGGAAGAAGAAGGGGAACTTCAAGAAGAACGGCAAGCAAGTTGCTGCTCAGGAGAAGAAACCCAAGTCTGGACCTAAGCCTGAAACTGAGTGCTTCTACTGCAAGCAGACTGGTCACTGGAAGCGGAACTGCCCCAAGTATTTGGCGGATAAGAAGGATGGCAAGGTGAACAAAGGTATATGTGATATACATGTTATTGATGTGTACCTTACTAATGCTCACAGTAGCACCTGGGTATTTGATACTGGTTCTGTTGCTAATATTTGCAACTCGAAACAGGGACTACGGATTAAGCGAAGATTGGCTAAGGACGAGGTGACGATGCGCGTGGGAAACGGTTCCAAAGTCGATGTGATCGCAGTCGGCACGCTACCTCTACATCTACCTTCGGGATTAGTATTAGACCTAAATAATTGTTATTTGGTGCCAGCGTTGAGCATGAACATTATATCTGGATCTTGTTTAATGCTAGACGGTTATTCATTTAAATCAGAGAATAATGGTTGTTCTATTTATATGAGTAATATCTTTTATGGTCATGCACCCTTGAAGAGTGGTCTATTCTTGTTGAATCTCGATAGTAGTGATACACATATTCATAATGTAGAAGCCAAAAGATGCAGAGTTGATAATGATAGTGCAACTTATTTGTGGCACTGCCGTTTAGGTCATATCGGTGTAAAGCGCATGAAGAAACTCCATACTGATGGACTTTTGGAACCACTTGATTATGAATCACTTGGTACTTGTGAACCGTGCCTCATGGGCAAGATGACTAAAACACCGTTCTCCGGTACTATGGAGAGAGCAACAGATTTGTTGGAAATCATACATACATATGTATGTGGTCCGATGAATGTTGAGGCTCGTGGCGGATATCGTTATTTTCTCACCTTCACAGATGACTTAAGCAGATATGGGTATATCTACTTAATGAAACATAAGTCTGAAACGTTTGAAAAGTTCAAAGAATTTTAGAGTGAAGTTGAAAATCATCGTAACAGGAAAATAAAGTTTCTACGATCCGATCGTGGAGGAGAATATTTGAGTTACGAGTTTGGTGTACATTTGAAAAATTGTGGAATAGTTTCGCAACTCACGCCACCCGGAACACCACAGCGTAATGGTGTGTCCGAACGTCGTAATCGTACTTTACTAGATATGGTGCAATCTATGATGTCTCTTACTGATTTATCGCTATTGTTTTGGGGATACGCTCTAGAGACGGCCGCATTCACGTTAAATAGGGCACCATCAAAATCCGTTGAGACGACACCTTATGAACTATGGTTTGGCAAGAAACCAAATTTGTCGTTTCTGAAAGTTTGGGGCTGCAATGCTTATGTGAAAAAGCTTCAACCTGATAAGCTCGAACCCAAATCGGAGAAGTGTGTCTTCATAGGATATCCAAAGGAAACTATTGGATACACCTTCTATCACAGATCCGAAGGCAAGACTTTTGTTGCTAAATTCGGAAACTTTCTTGAGAAGGAGTTTCTCTCGAAAGAAGTGAGTGGGAGGAAAGTAGAACTTGACGAGGTAACTGTACCTGCTCCCTTGTTGGAAAGTAGTACATCACAGAAAATTGTTTCTGCGACACCTACACCAATAAGTGAGGAAGTTAATGATAATGATCATGAAACTTCAGAACAAGATACTACTGAACCTCGTAGATCAACCAGATTAAGATCCGCGCCAGAGTGGTACGGTAATCCAGTTCTTGAAGTCATGCTACTAGATCATGATGAACCTACGAACTATGAAGAAGCGATGGTGAGCCCAGATTCCGCAAAGTGGCTTGAAGCCATGAAATCTGAGATGGGATCCATGTATGAGAACAAAGTATGGACTTTGGTTGACTTGCCCGATGATCGGCAAGCAATTGAGAATAAATGGATCTTCAAGAAAAAGACTGACGCTGATGGTAATGTTACTGTCTATAAAGCTCGACTTGTCGCAAAAGGTTTTCGACAAGTTCAAGGGGTTGACTACGATGAGACCTTCTCACCCGTAGCGATGCTTAAGTCTGTCCTAATCATGTTAGCAATTGCCGCATTTTATGATTATGAAATTTGGCACATGGATGTCAAAACTGCATTCCTGAATGGATTTCTGGAAGAAGAGTTGTATATGATGCAACCGGAAGGTTTTGTCGATCCAAAGGGAGCTAACAAAGTGTGCAAGCTCCAGCGATCCACTTATGGACTGGTGCAAGCCTCTCGGAGTTGGAATAAACGCTTTGATAGTGTGATCAAAGCATTTGGTTTTATACAGACTTTCGGAGAAGCCTGTATTTACAAGAAAGTGAGTGGGAGCTCTGTAGCATTTCTGATATTATATGTGGATGACATATTGCTGATTGGAAATGATATAGAATTTTTGGATAGCATAAAGGGATACTTGAATAAGAGTTTTTCAATGAAAGACCTCGGTGAAGCTGCTTACATATTAGGCATAAAGATCTACAGAGATAGATCAAGACGCTTAATTGGACTTTCACAAAGCACATACCTATTGGAAATATGCCCTAGAGGCAATAATAAAAGCATTATTATTATATTTCCTTGTTCATGATAATTGTCTTTATTCATGCTGTAATTGTGTTATCCGGAAATCGTAATACATGTGTGAATAACAGACACCAACATGTCCCTAGTAAGCCTCTAGTTGACTAGCTCGTTGATCGACATATAGTCATGGTTTCCTGACTATGGACATTGGATGTCATTGATAACGAGATCACATCATTAGGAGAATGATGTGATGGACAAGACCCAATCCTAAACATAGCATAAAGATCGTATAGTTCGTTTGCTAGAGTTTTTCCAATGTCAAGTGTCTTTTCCTTAGACCATGAGATCGTGTAACTCCCGGATATCGTAGGAGTGCTTTGGGTATACCAAACGTCACAACGTAATTGGGTGACTATAAAGGTATACTACGGGTATCTCCAAAAGTGTCTGTTGGGTTGACACTGATCAAGACTGGGATTTGTCACTCCGTATGACAGAGAGGTATCACTGGGCCCACTTGGTAATGCATCATCATAATGAGCTCAAAGTGACCAAGTGTCTGGTCATGGGATCATGCATTACGGTACGAGTAAAGTGACTAGCCGGTAACGAGATTGAACGAGGTATTGGGATACCGACGATCGAATCTCGGGCAAGTAACATACCGATTGACAAAGGGAATTGTATACGGGGTTGCTTGAATCCTTGACATCGTGGTTCATCCGACGAGATCATCGTGGAGTATGTGGGAGCCAACATGGGTATCTAGATCCCGTTGTTGGTTATTGACCGGAGAGTCGTCTCGGTCATGTCTACATGTCTCCCGAACCCGTAGGGTCTACACACTTAAGGTTCGGTGACGCTAGGGTTGTAGGGATATGTGTATGCAGTAACTCGAATGTTGTTCGGAGTCCCGGATGAGATCCCGGACGTCAGAGGAGTTCCGGAATGGTCCGGAGGTAAAGAATTATATATAGGAAGTGCTATTTCGGCCATCGGGACAAATTTCGGGGTCACCGGTATTGTACCAGGACCACCGGAAGGGTCCCGGGGGCCCACCGCGTGGGGCCACCTGCCCCGGGGGGGCACATGGGCTGTAGGGGGTGCGCCTTGGCCTACATGGGCCAAGGGCACCAGCCCCAAGAGGCCCATGCGCCTAGGGTTCCAAAAGGGGAAGAGTCCCACAAGTGGAAGGCACCCCTAGGTGCCTTGGGGGGAGGGAAACCTCCCTTGGCCGCCGCCCCCCCCCCTAGGAGATTGGATCTCCTAGGGTCGGTGCCCCCCCTAGGCCCTCCTATATATAGTGGGGGAAGGAGGGCTTTTCATCCACGCCTTTGGTTGCCTCCTTCTCCCTCTCCAACACCTCCTCCTCCTCCATAGTGCTTAGCGAAGCCCTGACGGAGTACTGCAGCTCCATCACCACCATGCCGTCGTGCTGCTGCTGGAGCCATCTTCCTCAACCTCTCCTCTCCCCTTGCTGGATCAAGAAGGACGAGACGTCATCCGCTCCGTACGTGTGTTGAACACAGAGGTGCCGTCCGTTCGGCGCTTGGTCATCGGTGATTTGGATCATGTCGTGTACGACTACCTCATCCCCGTTCTTTGAACGCTTCCGCTCGCGATCTACAAAGGTATGTAGATGCATCCGATCACTCGTTGCTGGATGAACTCATAGATGGATCTTGGTGAAACCGTAGGAAAATTTTTGTTTTCTGCAACGTTCCCCAACAATACCTTGACAAGATTTTGAAGAAGTTCAAAATGGATCAAGCAATGAAAGGGTTCTTGCCTGTGTTACAGGTGTGAAGTTGAGTCAGACTCAATGCCCGACCACTGCAGAAGATAGAGAGAAAATGAAAGATGTTCCCTATGCTTCAGCCATAGGCTCTATCATGTATGCAATGCTGTGTACCAGACCTGATGTGTGCCTTGCTATAAGTTTAGCAGGGAAGTACCAAAGTAATCCAGGAGTGGATCACTGGACAGCGGTCAAGAACATCCTGAAATACCTGAAAAGGACTAAGGATATGTTTCTCGTATATGGAGGTGACAAAGAGCTCACCGTAAAAGGTTACGTTGATGCAAGCTTTGACACTGATCCGGACGATTCTAAATCGCAAACCGGATACGTGTTTACATTAAACGGTGGAGCTATCAGTTGGTGCAATTCTAAACAAAGCGTCATAGCGGGATCTACATGTGAAGTGGAGTACATTGCTGCTTCGGAAGCAACGAACGAAGGAGTCTGGATGAAGGAGTTCATATCCGATCTAGGTGTCATACCTAGTGCATCGGGTCCAATGAAAATCTTTTGTGACAATACTGGTGCAATTGCCTTGGCAAAGGAATCCATATTTCACAAGAGGACCAAGCACATCAAGAGACGCTGCAATTCCATCCGGGATCTAGTCCAGGTGGGAGACATGGAGATTTGCAAGATACATACGGATCTGAATGTTGCAGACCCGTTGACTAAGCCTCTTCCACGAGCAAAACATGATCAGCACCAAGGCTCCATGGGTGTTAGAATCATTACTGTGTAATCTAGATTATCGACTCTAGTGCAAGTGGGAGACTGAAGGAAATATGCCCTAGAGGCAATAATAAAGTTATTATTTCCTTATATCATGATAAATGTTTATTATTCATGCTAGAATTGTATTAACCGGAAACATAATACATGTGTGAATACATAGACAAACTTAGTGTCACTAGTATGCCTCTACTTGACTAGCTCGTTGATCAAAGATGGTTATGTTTCCTAACCATGAACAAGGTGTTGTTATTTGATTAACGAGGTCACATCATTAGTTGAATGATGTGATTTACATGACCCATTTCATTAGCTTAGCACCCGATCGTTTAGTATGTTGCTATTGCTTTCTTCATGACTTATACATGTTCCTATGACTATGAGATTATGCAACTCCCGTTTACCAGAGGAACACTTTGTGTGCTACCAAACGTCACAACGCAACTGGGTGATTATAAAGGAGCTCTACAGGTGTCTCCAAAGGTAGATGTTGGGTTGGCGTATTTCGAGATTAGGATTTGTCACTCCAATTGTCGGAGAGGTATCTCTGGGCCCTCTCGGTAATGCACATCACATAAGCCTTGCAAGCATTGCGACTAATGAGTTAGTTGCGAGATGATGTATTATGGAACGAGTAAAGAGACTTGCCGGTAACGAGATTGAACTAGGTATTGGATACCGACGATCGAATCTCGGGCAAGTAACATACCGATGACAAAGGGAACAACGTATGTTGTTATGCGGTCTGACCGATAAAGATCTTCGTAGAATATGTAGGAGCCAATATGGGCATCCAGGTCCCGCTATTGGTTATTGACCAGAGATGTGTCTCAGTCATGTCTACATTGTTCTCGAACCGTAGGGTCCGCACGCTTAATGTTACGATGACAGTTATTATGAGTTTATGCATTTTGATTTACCGAAGTTAGTTCGGAGTCCCGGATGTGATCACGGACATGACGAGGAGTCTCGAAATGGTCGAGACATAAAGATTGATATATTGGAAGCCTATATTTGGATATCGGAAGTATTCCGGGTGAAATCAGGATTTTACCGGAGTACCGGGAGGTTACCGGAACCCCCCGGGAGCCATATGGGCCTTAATGGGCTTTAGTGGAAAGGAGAAAGGGGCAGCCCAAGGTGGCCGCGCGCCTCCCCCCTCCCCTAGTCCTATTAGGACTAGGAGAGGTGGCCGGCCCCCCTCTCTCTCTTTCCCCCTCGGGGAATCCTAGTCCAACTAGGATTGGGGGGAGTCCTACTCCCGGTAGGAGTAGGACTCCTCCTGCGCCGTCCTCCTGTCCGGCGGCCCCCTCCCCCTTGGCTCCTTTATATACGGAGGCAGGGGCACCTCTAGACACACAAGTTGATCATTGAGATCGTTCCTTAGCCGTGTGCGGTGCCCCCTGCCACCATATTCCACCTCAATCATATCGTTGTAGTGCTTAGGCGAAGCCCTGCGTCGGTAGAACATCAAGATCGTCACCACGCCGTCGTGCTGACGGAACTCCTCCCCGACGCTTTGCTGGATCGGAGCCCAAGATCGTCATCGAGCTGTACGTGTGCTAAGAACTCGGAGGTGCCGGAGTAACGGTGCTTGGATCGGTCGGATTGGGAAGACGTATGACTACTTCCTCTATGTTGTGTCAACGCTTCCGCAGTCGGTCTGCGTGGGTACGTATACAACACTCTCCCCTCTCGTTGCTGTGCATCACCATGATCTTGCGTGTGCGTAGGAAATTTTTTGAAATTACTACGTTCCCCAACATAGGGATCAAACCCTAACAAAACTAACTCGATTACATGATAGATCTCATTCAACCCATCACCGTCCAGCAAGCCTACGATGGAATTACTCACGCACGGCGGTGAGCATCATGAAATTGGTGATGGAGGATGGTTGATGATGACGATGGCGACAGATTCCCCTCTTCGGAGCCCCGAACGGACTCCAGATCAGCCCTCCCGAGAGGTTTTAAGGCTTGGCGGCGGTTCCGTATCGTAAAACGCGATGAATTCTTCTCCCTGATTTTTTTCCTCCCCGAAACACAATATATAGAGTTGGAGTTGGAGCCGGAGGAGCTCCAGGGGGCCCACGAGGTAGGGGGCGCGCCCCCCACCCTCGTGGACAGGTGGTGGGCCCCCTGGCCTTCATATTTTGCCGGTATTTTTTATATTTTCGAAAAAGTTGCTCCGTGAAGTTTCAGGTCATTGCGAGAACTTTTGTTTCTGCACATAAATAACACCATGATAATTCTGCTGAAAACAGCGTCAGTCCGGGTTAGTTCCATTCAAATCGTGCAAGTTAGAGTCCAAAACAAGGGCAAAAGTGTTTGAAAAAGTAGATACGACGGAGACGTATCATGTAGACTTTCACACAATCTCCGAGTACGGTGTCACTTCACGTCCTGCGAACTTCGCTGCATAAGGCGATCGAACAAAAAAATCACCATTCGTTTCCCACGCCCACGTGACCTTATCTGACACATCCATGTTCAGGTAGACCTCTATAACAGCTATCCACAGGAGCATGTATTCATCATGGGTGTCTGCATCCATCTCCAGGCCCACAATTCCACATCCGCATCCCAATTTCCATCGATCACCGCCAAGTGCACCGTCCTGTTGGATTCTGCCCCGCCATAATGTGATGGTAGATCCTTGGGGTAAGCTCATGTGCTCTGAACACATTGATCCATCTGTACCCACAGACAACTGTCCCTTGGCCATCGCCTACCAGAACCCTAGTGGACACTTGGAAGATTGCATGTGCCTCCTTAGGCATAGTTATCTTGAATTCTTTCCACAGCCTTAGCTGATCAGAACTGGTAAGCCACAACCACCTCAACTGGATTGTGATGTTTAGCCATTTCAAGTTTGGTACCCCCAAGTCTACCCATCCACTCTGGTGTACAAGCCAATTCATAGGACATGGTGCAATTTCCTCCTCTAGCCTCGGCTTTGGCACACCACAAGAAGCGTCTGCATATTTTTTTCATGGTTATTGTCTCGGGGGTGGATCCAATGCCAGCATTGCATGGTTTGGATGGCATTTAAGGACATATGTACAATGGTGACATATGGTTACAGATGCCCCATGACAAAAAGCAGCTTGAGGCATCTATATTGATTTTTTTCTCTTCAACACAAGCTACTACTAATGGGCCTCATCAAAGAATAGAAAGTAGACTCTCACTACTCATGCATCCCTCCTCTGCACTTCAACCTTTTCAGCTTTATGCACCAGACCTTATTTTTTTTCTCCCCAAGCACCCGCCTCCCGCCGAGGATCCCCCTACACCATCCAAATCTACTTTTCCTGATATCTGATTCTGCATGGATTGCGGAGCATCATCCTAGGGCTATGCATTGGCCATGCCCTAAGACCGACTTGATCAGCAACAACCTCCCACTCTTCGGGAGCAAAGCTCCTCTCCACGTCGGCAGTTGGTTCGCAAGCTGGTTCGCTAGTGGTTGAATCTGCACCGCACAAAGCTTTCGAATACTCAAGGACTTAATCTAGGTGTTATTTCATATCTTGTAATGGTTCAACGATGGTCACCCTTTGTTTAATAATCATTAATCAATAAGAATTGGTCGTGTCATTGTATGCATCACAATGATGCAGAGGTTTCAGCCTCCTTTTCAGAAAAAAAAGACTTGCAAAAGAAAGTACATAAACAAAGGTTGATACGATCGCACTCTTTAAGAGCATCTCCAACAGGCGCGCTAAACAGGCGTCGCGCCGTAAATATACCCACTTTAGCACGCGCGCAACCCGGCGGATGGCTCCAGCGGGCGCACAATAACCGCGCGCGCGGTATAAGCAGTTGGGCGCGCGGCAGGAACCGGTACCTCGCGCGGTGTATTTGCGGCGCCCGCCTCTGCGCGCGGCACACTCGACGCTCGCGCTGCGCGCTCTTCTTCTCCCCCTCCAAAGCCTCGTGCGCGCCGGCGCTGGCGACCCGCACCCATGGACGCATGCGCCGGCACCCCGCACACCCCGTCCTATAGCCGCGACCCCCCCCCCCCCGCCGCCGCCACAAACCCTAGCCCGGGTGGCGTTGGCCTCGCCTCCGCCAGAGCTCCTCCGACCAGCGGCCTCGCGCGTGGCCTCTTCATGCCGCCGCGGATGACCTCGGCGGCGGGTGGCGTCGCGCCGGCGCCGGCCCGAGCCGCCGCCCCCTCCTCCTCAAAGCTCCCCAATGCGGCGCGGACAAAGAAGGGCAAGACATCGGCGAAGAAAAACAAGGCGGCGGACGGCTCCGGCACCTCCAAGGCGAGGAGGAAGAAGCTTGCGGGGCGTGCGACGGGCGCGGCGGCTGCCGAAGCGCCGGCAAGCCCACTCGTTGAGCCAGCGGCCGGCGCGCACAACATGTTCGACGAAATGCCTCCAAGGTAAAAAAAATTCTAACTTTTCACTTTTTTGTTATTTTTTGAATGCATCCGTCACATATAGATAGCTTATTTGCATTGTTCAAAAAAATTTGTAGTCCCAATGATGATGCATACATGTCAACGATGGGTGTTGGCTCCAACAATTCGCATTGGTCTCAAACCAATGACATGCATTTTGAAGACCATGAGTTCGAGGTGGACGAGTAGGGTGAGGGCATTGTTGACGCACCAAATGGAAGAGCGGGCAATTACACCAACACCGATGACATCTTACTATGCAATACTTGGTTGCAAGTGTCGAGGGATCCATCCATTGGAGGTGATCAAAGTAGAGATGCTTATTGGAACCGGATGAAGGAACACTTTGATGCTCGCAATGTGAGTGGAATTGACCGCTCCAACCGATCACTTAGGTCCCGGTGGTCGACAATCAACTCGGATTGTCAAAGGTGGGCGGCCTGTCAAAAGGCGGTTGACAAGTTGAACCCAAGTGGCACAAATGAGGACGATAGAGTAAGTGCCATTTCATCTTACATGTTGGTGCTAACTTGCTTTGTTTTGCTTGTTGTTGGTGCTAACTTGCTTTTCTTTTGCTTGTTGTTGGTGCTAAGTTGCTTTGTTTCATGTCGTACGACATTGCGCAAAACTTGTTCAAAGAAGAGGAGAGGAAAACCAAGAAGGGGAAGATCAAGAAAGGAAGGGTATTTACTTTGTCTCATTGCTATGAAGTGTTGAAGGATGATGAGAAATGGAAGAAGCGTGAAGATTTGGATGATTTGCATTTGAGCGACAAACGGAAGCGAACAATTAAGTTGGATGATGATGATGAGGATGATGCATCAAGTGATGACGGCAAGAGAAGCCCCACACCCAACTCGGTTTCATACTCGAAGCCAAAGCGACCGGATGGGTGCAAGAAAGACAAAACCGAAAAGAAGAAGATGAAAGGAGATGATGAGCTCAAAAATGCTATGGAAGCTATTGTGAAGGCAAGAAAAGAAGCCAACGAGGTGAGGAAAATGGCAAGGGCCCAAGATGCCGCGGCCGAGGAGAGGAGGTTGGCGGCCGAGGAGAGGAGGGTGGCGGCCGAGGAGAGGAAGGTGGCTTTGGAGGAGAGGAAGGTGAGCAATGAGGAGCGAATTAGATTGTTGGAATGGGAGAAGAACTTGTTCTTCTTGGAGACAACTAACCTCAGTGAGGCGCAAAAGGAGTATGTCAATCTTGCCCAACAAGAAGTCTTGATCCAAAAAAGAGCCATGGTTCGTGCAATGGGTGGCGGTGGCCTCGGCGCCATGGGTGGCTTCGGAGGTACCGTGGGCGCTTTAGGTGCAATGGGAGGCATGGCTGGCTTTGGAGCACCCCCCCGACGCTATGTCCACCATGGGAGGCATGAGTTTTGCTTCTCTCATGAGAGGCATGGGTGCACCTCCGGCCGCCATGGGCGGAATGTCTTTCAATGTGCCTCCTCGCACACATTCCCATGAAGATGCCGTTGAAGATCTTGCCAACTTTGTCGGAGCTTCATGTGATGCGGTGCGCGATGAGGAGAGGGAGGAAGATTCATCTTTGGAGGCGGAAGAATTGTCTTCCGAAGATGGGGACGAGGACGAAGACGAGGACGAGGAATGATGTGTCTTTCATTTGTGTATCGAACTTGATTTGCATTTTGAACTTGGTTGGATGAACTTGTGGACATGATTTTAAACTCGTGGGCATGAACTTCATCAACTTGTTTGTGTGAAATTTTTATTGTGTTGAAAATGTTCATCATTTTGTGTTGAAAATGCCATATGCAATGCACCGGCGAGTCGCGCGCGCTGTATTTTAGTGCGGCTGCTGGAGCCAGTGCTGCGCGCCGCACCAAATCAGGTAATGCGCGCGCGGCATATCTATTTTTTACACGTGGCGCGACCGGCGCCTATTGGAGATGCTCTAAGAAAATACGAAAATGCAACAACGAAACGAAGAAGCTGAAAGTGCATTTTTATTAGAAACAGGGGAGCCACAATGCCACATCCACGGGTTAAATCCAGGTTGCTCTCCACGTCCCCACCACCCCGACCAACACGAGCTGATCGAAGCAAACTGCTGCTGTAGCTCCCTTTTCGTCCACCCCCTCTGTGCACCTCCGAGCCTCCAATTCTATGAGCGAGAAAGAGCCGGAGACTGTGTTATGTTGCCGATCATGTCAAGCGCAACGCATGGCTGATCAACAGGCACCTGCAAAGCCGTCGTCGAATCGGCGCCTTAGATGAAAAATAAAACGCTAGCAAAATCTCTGTGATGTCTACTATTCTCTTCAGGATAATTTGCAGCAAAAGTGCTGAATCAAAAGAGTTGCTTACAAAGTGCCCTGCTCCAAGGATCCAGTAGAAATGCAGGTTTTTGTAAGATCTAACAAAGCCCTTGGTGGCTCCAGCAGAGCCACAGTAGAGAGGCTGTCTTGGCAGGCCCAAGAAGTTCTTCAGTCCATCCCATCTGAAACAAGCGACCAGTTGAGAAGTATTTTCCTTAATCCCATTATCAAAACAAAACAAAAATCCAAAAGCGACAGCTGAAAACTGGCTGTACTCTTACTTGAGCTTCTGTACCCATGCTTCTGCGCCGACAGTCGAGCAGATCACGTCGAGCTTCAGTCAAAAAAGAAATTTCACAGACTTTAGTAACTTGTTGCTTTTTTCTCTAAAAAAGATCCCTAAAAAAGTAACTTGTTGCAAGCATATTTCACTGAATACAATGCTTGGTGTCATAGTTTGGGGTGTATTTTCAGCTGCACATGTTGACAATGTAGTGTTTGCGCTGGTCAAATCACAAATCTTTATCTGCCTAGTTTTCAGCCATCAATCCCGACCTGCATGTTCTATCTAACGTATTGGACACCCCAAGAGGGGAAAAGAAAATTATCTTTCTGGAAAGCAGACAAATGTGCAGGCTTGTCCATGGCCCCAAGAAGATGGCAAGATCCATGGCTGGGCTAGATGCCAAATAGAGCCTGAAGAAACGGACGAAGCAAAGGCAGCTCACTGACGTTGGAGTGTTGAACCGAAGCGGCAAACCACGTGCTGGTGAAGCTTCTCTTCCTTCCGTGCCTTTGTTGGAAGCGAATCCAGAACTATTTCTGTTACTAAGTTACTACTGCTAGCTTGGATGTATTATCTACAAAGAATATACTATTTGTAATGAATACTTTATGTGAAATATACTCTGACAAAGTCGGAATATTTCGTACCTACCACGGGTTAATGTTTTTGAAATTTGAGCACATGCATTGTAAAATGGCATTTGGTCATGTCAAGATATATAGTGCATATTATTAGATTGGTCTTAAGTAGAGTACTGCTCCCTCCGTAACTAAATATGTCTTTTTAGAGGTTTCAATATGGACTATGTAAAGCAAAATGAGTGAATCTACACTCTAAAATAGGTATATATACATCCGTATGTAGTTTATATTGAATCTCTAAAAGGATGACTCACCTGCCCATTGTACACGGTCACATTGACACCATACGACAGGAGCTCATCAACCTGCAGGAGATGTGCCAATCGAAGTTTATAAAAACAGCAATTTCAAAAAAAAAAGGAAATGAGAGCACAAAATAGTTTTGTCATGCAATATGATGATATCCCAACCGACCTCCTGAATCCTCGGCTTCATGAAATCGTTGATCAGCGCGTAATAGACGCTGGAGGATTGCGCCTGCCATCTGCAGATAGTTTTTAAAACAACTAGTGATGATATATCACGCGTCTTATTCCAGCCGGCCGGCAGTTTTTGTTTGTCAAAATCGGAGTCTGTTCAAATGAGGCCCACTTACACCAGGTCTTTGGGGATGATCTTGAGCTTTTGCTTGATGGCTCCGTTCATGGCCTCCTGAATGGAGTCCCCTACGGACTTGCTCTCCAGGTACCTCGAGTACTCCGGCACCGCCGGCGATGAGCTCGCCGCGACCATCGGGTCCATCCCGGTGTCCAGCAAGAAGTTATACACGTCCTACATTTACGTAACAGGGCCGCTAAGCTGTACATCAATCAGAAAACCGGACGAGCAAATCATGGTTACTAGGTAAGATTCTGATGAGTCGTTCCATGTTACCACGTGGCCGCTGTTGACGACGATCCAGTTGAGCATTCTGTTGAGTGTGGCCTGTGCTTGCTTGTACTGCCCCGCCGCAACCTGCTGCTTCACCACCTGTGCGTCCCTGTTCATCAATGGCGGTCCGAGGTATGAGTTGATCAGAATTATGTTTAGTCTCTCTTTTGTTCTTGAGACGAGTCATGGCC
This sequence comes from Triticum monococcum, assembly GCA_034509565.1. Lineage (NCBI taxonomy): Eukaryota > Viridiplantae > Streptophyta > Magnoliopsida > Poales > Poaceae > Triticum > Triticum monococcum. Next base: position 570,576,403 of record CM067841.1, on the reverse strand, counting down.
GCACTTGTTTGCGTGGTCTGCGCCGTTGCGATCTAGCCTCGACACCTGGAACAAGAGCGCGCCATACGAAGACTGCATGCACGCGCGCGCATCATCAGTGTCAGAATCTCAATCACAACAGTTCACGCGGTGGAAGTGTTGCGAGGTTTTTATTTAGTTACCGCGAAATCCTCCGGCGAGATCCAGCTGTCGCCGAGCGCCACGCCGCCGAGCGTGAGCTTGAGCTCGCCGGCGCGGACGGCCCTGAGGACGGAGACGCCGAGCGTGGCCGCGTACTTGCCGCCGTACGACTCGGCGACGATGAACAGCGGGCTGCTCTGCAGAGTCGTCAGCTCCTTGACGAGGACCTTGAGCAGCGTGTTCATGTCCGCCGCCGCCTGTAGATCGGTGGTCACCAGCAGGCTGTCGTCCTCCACGTAGCTGTATCCGACCCCCACAGGGTTGTCCTGTCAGTATCACATCACATGGCAACAGCTCGATTCAGCCAAAAAAATGTACTCCAGAAGAAACATGTCGAGCTCTTTGTTTCGCTGACTGACCACGAAGATGAGGTCGGCCTTCTGCAGCCATGTCGAGCTGCGTGGCTTGAGGTCGCCGTTGAGCGGCCCGACCTCCAGGAAGTTGCCGACCCCGACGCCCGACGCTCCCTGAGAAAAAGAAGAATACGATTGACGACGACGAGGATAACCAAGTTCGAGCTGATGCAGATTGATGATCGTACCGGGCCACCCTGCAGCCAGAGGACGGTCGGCCATGGCTTGGTGGGCGTGGACACCCTCTGGGCCTGGGGGCTCTTGTAGTACCACCAGAACAGGTGAGCCTCTGCAACGGCCGAAGCATCAGCGAGACGAATGCATTACGGCAAAGAAACCAGCAGTATCGCCGGACTTACTCGGCCGAACCTCCACGTATCCCCACCGCTCCGTGCCGTCTGCGGTTCCGGCGGTGGTGGCATGCGCGGCACGAAGCAGAGAGAGGAGGAGGAAGGAGATGAGAGCGAGAGCACGGGACTCCATTTTGCAGAGCAGCTGGCAGACAGGTTAACGGCCACGGGAGCTCGCTTGGTTCCTCGTTCCTACAGAGTGCACTGACCGGTTTAAATAGGTTTCCATGTCGGCACGGTTTTTTTCACTGCATCATGCAAGATTGCAATGGTAACTTCACGGCGGTGGTTAGAACGATCCAAACTACTACATGGTTTTGCATATAGAAATGGAGCGAGTAGTTGCTCTGCTAAGAGGACAATAAACAGCTTGGCACTTGTGCTTGTGATATTGTTTGCGGAGGCAGACAAGCACACGATTACAATCTCGAGAAGAAACGGGTACATGCGTCTCGCTGGAGAACACGGTACTTATTTAGATTTTATTTGGGCAGCACTCTGCGCCGGCGCGCGCCGGCCCAAATTTGGACCGGTCTGCCCGCAGCCATCCGATATGTCTGCTAACAACCATTTAATTAGAGTCTAATCTTTGTCCTCGTTCACCTCTCGCGCGCAGAGAAATAAAAGAAAAAGTCAACCAACACCGCGCATCGCCACTGGCACATCTCGCGTGAGGAAAAAAGGTCTACCTTGCTCACCGTCGGCGACGTCCCCGTCGAGGGGCCCATCCCAATCTCATTGTCATTTTTCAGCGCCACACACTTTGCCGGATGCAGCTCCATGAAAATCTGATGCATCTTGCGGCCAAAGCCAGTTCCAGCAACTCCTGCACCCCATCGAAGCACGATGTCGCCGCCTCCGGCTTGCCATTGTCGTAGATTTGCAGTATTGTATTCCCGCAAAAAACAAATCTGAGCAATTGAGAAAAAAATGAAGTCATTTGAAGCAAAAACTTTAGCCGGTTCCAGCAAAAAGAATTGCAGGTTCAAGCAAAACCATGGATGTTCGTCACCAGAACGTAGCAAAAATTTTGGTCGGTCGTAGCAAAACAAAAAGAAGAGAAAAGCCGGTTCCAGCAAACTCACCACCATGGTTGCAGCACGCCGCCGGCATGGTCTCCATCGCTGACATGGTGACCCACCAGGTTGAAGCTCGCCCTTGTGTCGCTTGCAGCTTGCTGGGCACCGGTTGTAGCACTGCCCGTACCGGTTGCAACTTCCCATTGTGAGGTTGTAGCACCGCCCTGTGTCTGCCGCAGCTCGCTGGCCAGCGGTTGTAGCACCCGCACCGTCGCTGGTTGTAGCTCTCCACCTCGTGGATGTAGCACCCGCCCATGCCCCTTGCATCTTGTCGGCGTGAGGTTGTAGAAGCCTCATCAAGGGAGGACGAGGACATGGATGCCCATGGCTTCCCAGGGTTGCATCAAACCCTGAGTACTCCTCGCATCAGCGGCGTGCGTTTTGGGGGCAGTCGACTGCCAGCCCCATCTCAACCCGATCTAGATGAAAAAAGGGGCAGCACAGGGGAACAAAGGTGATTTCTCCGGCGATATGATTTGGGCGCTCGCTACAGGTGCTATGTGCTGGAGGTAGGAGATGATAAGGGAGGGGATGAGTGGACAAGCAAAGCAATAAGAGCATCGAGAGGATCAAGAAGGATGGGGAGTGATGGTGGGCCATGGAGGTTGTGGAGCCACGTCGCCACGTGGGCTACCAGGCGTCGTTCTTGATGTATCTATTGTATTCTTTTTGGCTGAAATTTTCAACTAACATCAGTCGATTTCTTATTGAGATGTGATGTCTACTACACAACCTTCTTTTTATAGACGTTGTTGGGCCTTCAAGTGCAGAGGTTTGTAGGACAGTAGCAAATTTCCCTCAAGTGGATGACCTAAGGTTTATCAATCCGTAGGAGGCGTAGGATGAAGATGGTCTCTCTCAAGCAACCCTGCAACCAAATAACAAAGAGTCTCTTGTGCCCCCAACACACCCAATACAATGGTAAATTGTATAGATGCACTAGTTCGGCGAAGAGATGGTGATACAAGTGGTATATGGATGGCAGATAATAGCTTTTGTAATATGAAAATATAAAAACAGCAAGGTAACGAATAATAAAAGTGAGCGTAAACGGTATTGCAATGTGTTAAAACAAGGCCTAGGGTTCATACTTTCACTAGTGCAAGTCCTCTCAACAATAATAACATAATTGGATCATATAACTATCCCTCAAGATGCAACAAAGAGTCACTCCAAAGTCACTAATAGCGGAGAACGAACGAAGAGATTATGGTAGGGTACGAAACCACCTCAAAGTTATTCTTTCCAATCAATCCATTGGGCTATTCCTATAAGTGTCACAAACAGCCCTAGAGTTCGTACTAGTATAACACCTTCAGACACAAATCAACTAAAACCCTAATGTCACCTAGATACTCCAATGTCACCTCAAGTATTTGTGGATATGATTATACGATATGCATCACACAATCTCATATTCATCTATTTAACCAACACATAGGACCTCAAAGAGTGCCCCAAAGTTTCTACCGGAGAGTCAAGACGAAAACGTGTGCCAACCCCTATGCATAGGTTCATGGGCGGAACCCGTAAGTTGATCACCAAAACATACATCAAGTGGATCAATAGAATACCCCCATTGTCACCACGAGTATCCCACGCAAGACATACATCAAGTGTTCTCAAATCCTTAAAGACTCAATCCGATGAGATAACTTCAAAGGGAAAACTCAATCCATTATAAGAGAGTAGAGGGGGAGAAGAAACATAAGGTCCAACTATAATAGCAAAGCTCGCGATACATCAAGATCATGCCAAATCTAGAACATGAGAAAGAGAGAGAGAGATCAAACACATAGCTACTGGTACATACCCTCAGCCCCGAGGGAGAACTACTCCCTCCTCATCATGGAGAGCAGCGGGATGATGAAGATGGCCACCGGAGAGGGATTGCCCCCTCCGGCAGGGTGCCGGAATGAGTCTAGATTGGTTTTCGGTGGCTACAGAGGTTTCTGGCGGCGGAACTCCCGATCTATTGTGCTTCCCGATCGTTTTAGGGTATATGGAGATATATAGGCGGAAGAAGTACGTCAGGGGAGCCACGAGGGGCCCATGAGGGTGGAGGGCATGCCCAGGGGGTGGGCGCGCCGCCTACCTCGTGGCTTCCTCGAAGCTTCCTTGACGTGGACTCCAAGTCTCCCGGGTTGCTTTCCTTCCAAAAATAAGTTCCGTGAAGTTTCAGGTCAATTGGACTCCATTTAATTTTCCTTTTCTGCGATACGCTAAAACAAGGAAAAAACAGAAACTGGCACTGGGCTCTGGGTTAATAGGTTAGTCCCAAAAATAATATAAAAGTGTATAATAAAGCCCATAAACATCCAAAACAGATAATATAATAGCATGGAACAATAAAAAAATTATAGATACGTTGGAGACGTATCAGCATCCCCAAGCTTAATTCCTGCTCGTTCTCGAGTAGGTAAATGATAAAAATAGAATTTTTGATGTGGAATGCTACCTAACATATTTATCCATGTAATTTTCTTTATTGTGGCAAGAATGTTCAGATCCATAAGATTCAAGACAAAAGTTTAATATTGACATAAAAATAATAATACTTCAAGCATACTAACCAAGTAATCATGTCTTCTCAAAATAACATGGCCAAAGAAAGCTATCCCTACAAAATCATATAGTTTGGCTATGATCCATCTTCACCACACAAAATATTTAAATCATGCCCAACCCCGATGACAAGCCAAGCAATTGTTTCATACTTTTGATGTTCTCAAACTTTTTCAATCTTCACGCAATACATGAGCGTGAGCCATGGATATAGCACTATAGGTGAAATAGAAGGATGGTTGTGGAGAAGACAAAAAGGGAGAAGATAGTCTCATATCAACTAGGCATATCAACGGGCTATGGAGATGCCCATCAATAGATATCAATGTGAGTGAGTAGGGATTGCCATGCAACGGATGCACTAGAGCTATAAGTATATGAAAGCTCAACAAAAGAAACTAGTGGGTGTGCATCCAACTCACTTGCTCACGAAGACCTAGGGCATTTTGAGGAAGCCCATCATTGGAATATACAAGCCAAGTTCTATTAATGAAATATTCCCACTAGTATATGAAAGTGACAACATATGAGACTCTCTATCATGAAGATCATGGTGCTACTTTGAAGCACAAGTGTAGTAAAAGGATAGTAGCATTGTCCCTTCTCTATTTTTCTCTCATATTTTTTATTTGGGCCTTTTCTCTTTTTTATGGCCTCTTTTTTTATTTTTTTTATTTGGGCTTCTTTGGCCTCTTTTATTTATTTATTTTCGTCCGGAGTCTCATCCCGACTTGTGGGGGAATCATAGTCTCCATCATCCTTTCCTCACTGGGACAATGCTCTAATAATGATGATCATCACAATTTTATTTTCTTACAACTCAAGAATTACAACTTGATACTTAGAACAAGATATGACTCTATATGAATGCCTCCGGCGGTGTACCGGGATGTGCAATGATGCATGAGTGACATGTATGAAAGAATTATGAACGGTGGCTTTGCCACAAATACGATGTCAACTACATGATCATGCAAGCAATATGACAATGATGAAGCGTGTCATAACAAACAGAACGGTGGAAAGTTGCATGGCAATATATCTCGGAATGGCTATGGAAATGCCATAATAGGTAGGTATGGTGGCTATTTTGAGGAAGGTATATGGTGGGTTTTGTTGGGGAACGTAGTAATTTCAAAAAAATTCCTACGCACACGCAAGATCATGGTGATGCATAGCAACGAGGGGGAGAGTCTGATCTACGTACCCTTGTAGATCGCAACGGAAGCGTTGACACAACGTAGAGGAAGTAGTCGTACGTCTTCTTCCCGATCCGACCGATCCAAGCACCGTTACTCCGGCACCTCCGAGTTCTTAGCACACGTTCAGCTCGATGACGATCCTCGGGCTCCGATCCAGCAAAGTGTCGAGGAAGAGTTCCGTCAGCACGACAGCGTGCTGACGATCTTGATGTACTACCGACGCAGGGCTTCGCCTAAGCACTACAACGATATGATCGAGGTGGAATTTGGTGGCAGGGGGCACCGCACACGGCTAAGGAACGATCTCAATGATCAACTTGTCTGTCTAGAGGTGCCCCCTGCCCCCGTATATAAAGGATCCAAGGGGGAGGGGTGCGCCGGCCAGGGAGAGGGCGCGGGAGGGGTCCTACTCCTACCGGGAGTAGGACTCCCCCCTCAATCCTATTCCAACTAGGATTCCCAAGGGGGAAAAGAGAGAGAGGGGGGCCGGCCCCTTCTCCTAGTCCTAATAGGACTAAGGGAAGGGGGGCGCGTGGCCAGCTATGGGCTGCCCCTTTTCTCTTTTCCACTAAGGCCCATGAAGGCCCATATGGCTCCCGGGGGGTTCCGGTAACCTCCCGGTGATCCGGTAAAAATCCCGATTTCACTCGGAACACTTCCGATGTCCATACATAGGCTTCCAATATATCAATCTTTATGTCTCGACCATTTCGAGACTCCTCGTCATGTCCGTGATCACATCCGGGACTCTGAACAACCTTCGGTACATCAAAATGCATAAACTCATAATAACTATCATCGTAACGTTAAGCGTGTGGACCCTACGGTTCGAGAATAATGTAGACATGACCGAGACACGTCTCCGGTCAATAACCAATAGCGGGACCTGGATGCTCATATTGGTTCCTACATATTCTACGAAGATCTTTATCGGTCAGACCGCATAACAACATACGTTGTTCCCTTTGTCATCGGTATGTTACTTGCCCGAGATTCGATCGTCGGTATCCAATACCTAGTTCAATCTCGTTACCGGCAAGTCTCTTTACTCGTTCTGTAATACATCATCTCGCAACTAACTCATTAGTTGCAATGCTTGCAAGGCTTGTGTATTGTGCATTACCGAGAGGGCCTAGAGATACCTCTCCGACAATCGGAGTGACAAATCCTAATCTTGAAATACGCCAACCCAACATCTACCATTTGGAGACACCTATAGTACTCCTTTATAATCACCCAGTTACGTTGTGACGTTTGGTAGCACCCAAAGTGTTCCTCCGGCAAACGGGAGTTGCATAATCTCATAGTCATAGGAACTTGTATAAGTCATGAAGAAAGCAATAGCAACATACTAAACGATCGAGTGCTAAGCTAATGAAATGGGTCATGTCAATCAGATCATTCAACTAATGATGTGACCTCGTTAAGCAAATAAAAACACATTGTTCATGGTCAGGAAACTTAACCATCTTTGATTAACGAGCTAGTCAAGTAGAGGCATACTAGTGACATTCTGTTTGTTTATGTATTCACACATGTATTATGTTTCCGGTTAATACAATTCTAGCATGAATAATAAACATTTATCATGATATAAGGAAATAAATAATAACTTTATTATTGCCTCTAGGGCATATTTCCTTCAGTCTCCCACTTGCACTAGAGTCAATAATCTAGATTACACAGTAATGATTCTAACACCCATGGAGCCTTGGTGCTGATCATGTTTTGCTCGTGGAAGAGGCTTAGTCAACGGGTCTGCAACATTCAGATCCGTATGTATCTTGCAAATCTCTATGTCTCCCACCTGGACTAGATCCTGGATGGAATTGAAGCGTCTCTTGATGTGTTTGGTCCTTTTGTGAAATCTAGATTCCTTTGCCAAAGCAATTGCACCAGTATTGTCACAAAAGATTTTCATTGGACCCGATGCACTAGGTATGACACCTAGATCAGATATGAACTCCTTCATCCAGACTCCTTCGTTCGCTGCTTCCGAAGCAGCTATGTACTCCGCTTCACATGTAGATCCCGCTATGATGCTTTGTTTAGAACTGCACCAACTGACAGCTCCACCGTTTAAAGTAAACACGTATCCGGTTTGCGATTTAGAATCGTCCGGATCAGTGTCAAAGCTTGCATCAACGTAACCTCTTACAGTGAGCTCTTTGTCACCTCCATATACGAGAAACATATCCTTAGTCCTTTTCAGGTATTTCAGGATGTTCTTGATCGTTGTCCAGTGATCCACTCCTGGATTACTTTGGTACCTCCCTGCTAAACTTATAGCAAGGCACACATCCGGTCTGGTACACAGCATTGCATACAAGATAGAGCCTATGGCTGAAGCATAGGGAACATCTTTCATTTTCTCTCTATCTTCTGCAGTGGTCGGGTCATTGAGTCTGACTCAACTTCACACCTTGTAACACAGGAAAGAACCCTTTCTTTGCTTGATCCATTTTGAACTTCTTCAAAATCTTGTCAAGGTATGTGCTTTGTGAAAGTCCAATTAAGCGTCTTGATCTATCTCTATAGATCTTAATGCCCAATATGTAAGCAGCTTCACCGAGGTCTTTCATTGAAAAACTCTTATTCAAGTATCCCTTTATGCTATCCAGAAATTCTATATCATTTCCAATCAGCAATATGTCATCCACATATAATATCAGAAATGCTACAGAGCTCCCACTCACTTTCTTGTAAATACAGGCTTCTCCAAAAGTCTGTATAAAACCAAATGCTTTGATCACACTATCAAAGCGTTTATTCCAACTCCGAGAGGCTTGCACCAGTCCATAAATGGATCGCTGGAGTTTGCACACTTTGTTAGCTCCCTTTGGATCGACAAAACCTTCTGGTTGCATCATATACAACTCTTCTTCCAGAAATCCATTCAGGAATGCAGTTTTGACATCCATCTGCCATATTTCATAATCATAAAACGCGGCAATTGCTAACATGATTCGGACAGACTTAAGCATCACTAAAGGTGAGAAGGTCTCATCGTAGTCAACCCCTTAAACTTGTCGAAAACCTTTTGCAACAAGTCGAGCTTTATAGACAGTAACATTACCGTCAGCGTCAGTCTTTTTCTTGAAGATCAATTTATTCTTGATTGCTTGCCGACCATTGGGCAAGTCAACCAAAGTCCATACTTTGTTCTCATACATGGATCCCATCTCAGATTTCATGGCCTCAAGCCACTTTGCGGAATCTGGGCTCACCATCGCTTCTTCATAGTTCGTAGGTTCATCATGATCTAGTAGCATGACTTCCAGAACTGGATTACCGTACCACTCTGGTGCAGATCTTGCTCTGGTTGATCTATGAGGTTCAGTAGTATCTTGTTCTGAAGTTTCATGATCATTATCATTAACTTCCTCACTTATTGGTGTAGGTGTCGCAGAAACAGTTTTCTGTGATGTACTACTTTCTAATAAGGGAGCGGGTACAGTTACCTCGTCAAGTTCTACTTTCCTCCCACTCACTTCTTTCGAGAGAAACTCCTTCTCAAGAAAGTTTCCGAATTTAGCAACAAAAGTCTTGCCTTCGGATCTGTGATAGAAGGTGTATCCAATAGTTTCCTTTGGATATCCTATGAAGACACATTTCTCCGATTTGGGTTCAAGCTTATCAGGTTGAAGCTTTTTCACATAAGCATCGCAACCCCAAACTTTAAGAAACGACAACTTTGGTTTCTTGCCAAACCACAGTTCATAAGGCGTCGTGTCAACGGATTTTGATGGTGCCCTATTTAACGTGAATGCGGCCGTCTCTAAAGTGTATCCCCAAAACGATATCGGTAAATCAGTAAGAGACATCATAGATCGTACCATATCTAGTAAAGTACGATTACGACGTTCGGACACACCATTACGCTGTGGTGTTCCGGGTGGCGTGAGTTGCGAAACTATTCCACAATTTTTCAAATGTACACCAAACTTGTAACTCAAATATTCTCCTCCACGATCAGATCGTAGAAACTTTATTTTCTTGTTACGATGATTTTCAACTTCACTCTGAAATTCCTTGAACTTTTCAAATGTTTCAGACTTGTGTTTCATTAAGTAGATATACCCATATCTTCTTAAATCATCTGTGAAGGTGAGAAAATAACGATATCCGCCACGAGCCTCAATATTCATCGGACCACATACATCGGTATGTATGATTTCCAATAAATCTGTTGCTCTCTCCATAGTACCGGAGAACGGTGTTTTAGTCATCTTGCCCATGAGGCACGGTTCGCAAGTACCAAGTGATTCATAATCAAGTGGTTCCAAAAGTCCATCAGTATGGAGTTTCTTCATGCACTTTACACCGATATGACCTAAACGGCAGTGCCACAAATAAGTTGCACTATCATTATCAACTCTGCATCTTTTGGCTTCTACATTATGAATATGTGTATCACTACTATCGAGATTTAACAAGAATAGACCACTCTTCAAGGGTGCATGACCATAAAAGATATTACTCACATAAATAGAACAACCATTATTCTCTGATTTAAATGAATAACCATCTCGCATTAAACAAGATCCAGATATAATGTTCGTGCTCAACGCTGGCACCAAATAACAATTATTTAGGTCTAATATTAATCCCGAAGGTAGATGTAGAGGTAGCGTGCCGACCGCGATCACATCGACTTTGGAACCGTTTCCCACGCGCATCGTCACCTCGTCCTTAGCTAATCTTCGCTTAATCCGTAGTCCCTGTTTCGAGTTGCAAATATTAGCAACAGAACCAGTATCAAATACCCAGGTGCTACTGCGAGCATTAGTAAGGTACACATCAATAACATGTATATCACATATACCTTTGTTCACCTTGCCATCCTTCTTATCCGCCAAATACTTGGGGCAGTTCCGCTTCCAGTGACCAGTCTGCTTGCAGTAGAAGCACTCAGTTTCAGGCTTAGGTCCAGACTTGGGCTTCTTTTCTTGAGCAGCAACTTGCTTGCCGTTCTTTTTGAAGTTCCCCTTCTTCTTCCCTTTACCCTTTTTCTTGAAACTAGTGGTCTTGTTAACCATCAACACTTGATGCTCCTTCTTGATTTCTACCTCCGCAGCTTTCAGCATTGCGAAGAGCTCGGGAATAGTCTTGTTCATCCCTTGCATATTATAGTTCATCACGAAGCTCTTGTAGCTTGGTGGCAGTGATTGGAGAATTCTGTCAATGACGCAATCATCTGGAAGATTAACTCCCATCTGAATCAAGTGATTGTTATACCCAGACATTTTGAGTATATGCTCACTGACAGAACTGTTCTCCTCCATCTTGCAGCTATAGAACTTATTGGAGACTTCATATCTCTCAATCAGGGCATTTGCTTGAAATATTAACTTCAACTCCTGGAACATCTCATATGCTCCATGACGTTCAAAACGTCGTTGAAGTCCCGATTCTAAGCCGTAAAGCATGGCACACTGAACTATCGAGTAGTCATCAGCTTTGCTCTGCCAGACGTTCATAACATCTGGTGTTGCTCTAGCAGCAGGCCTGGCACCCAGCGGTGCTTCCAGGACGTAATTCTTCTGTGCAGCAATGAGGATAATCCTCAAGTTACGGACCCAGTCCGTGTAATTGCTACCATCATCTTTCAACTTTGCTTTCTCAAGGAACGCATTAAAATTCAACGGAACAATAGCACGAGCCATCTATCTACAATCAACATAAACAAGCAAGATACTATCAGGTACTAAGTTCATGATAAATTTAAGTTCAATTAATCATATTACTTAAGAACTCCCACTTAGATAGACATCCCTCTAATCCTCTAAGTGATCACGTGATCCAAATCAACTAAACCATGTCCGATCATCACGTGAGATGGAGTAGTTTTATCGGTGAACATCATTATGTTGATCATATCTACTATATGATTCACGCTCGACCTTTCGGTCTCCGTGTTCCGAGGCCATATCTGTATATGCTTGGCTCGTCAAGTATAACCTGAGTATTCCGCGTGTGCAACTGTTTTGCACCCGTTGTACTTGAACGTAGAGCCTATCACACCCGATCATCACGTGGTGTCTCAGCACGAAGAACTTTCACAACGGTGCATACTCGGGGAGAACACTTCTTGATAATTTAGTGAGAGATCATCTTATAATGCTACCGTCAATCAAAGCAAGATAAGATGCATAAAAGATAAACATCACATGCAATCAATATAAGTGATATGATATGGCCATCATCATCTTGTGCTTGTGATCTCCATCTCTGAAGCACTATCATGATCACCATCGTCACCGGCGCGACACCTTGATCTCCATCGTAGCATCGTTGTCGTCTCGCCAATCTTATGCTTCCACGACTATCGCTACCGCTTAGTGATAAAGTAAAGCATTACATCGCGATTGCATTGCATACAATAAAGCGACAACCATATGGCTCCTGCCAGTTGCCGATAACTCGGTTACAAAACATATCATCTCATACAATAAAATTTAGCATCATGTATTGACCATATCACATCACAACGTGCCCTGCAAAAACAAGTTAGACGTCCTCTACTTTGTTGTTGCAAGTTTTACGTGGCTGCTACGGGCTTAAGCAAGAACTCATCTCACCTACGCATCAAAACCACAACGATAGTTTGTCAAATAGACTCCGTTTTAACCTTCTCAAGGACCGGGCATAGCCATACTCGGTTCAACTAAAGTTGGAGAGACAGTCGCCCGCAAGCCATCTATGTGCAAAGCACGTCGAGGGAACCGGTCTCGCGTAAGCGTACGCGTAAGGTTGGTCCGGGTCGTCTCGTCCAACAATGCCGCCGAACCAAAGTATGACATGCTGGTAGGCAGTATGACTTGTATCGCCCACAACTCACTTGTGTTCTACTCGTGCAAATAACATCAAACCATAAAACCAGGCTCGGATGCCACTGCTGGGGAACGTAGTAATTTCAAAAAAAAAATTCCTACGCACACGCAAGATCATGGTGATGCATAGCAACGAGGGGGAGAGTCTGATCTACATACCCTTATAGATCGCAACGGAAGCGTTGACACAACGTAGAGGAAGTAGTCGTACGTCTTCTTCCCGATCCGACCGATCCAAGCACCGTTACTCCGGCACCTCCGAGTTCTTAGCACAGGTTCAGCTCGATGACGATCCTCGGGCTCCGATCCAGCAAAGCGTCGAGGAAGAGTTCCATCAGCACGACGGCGTGGTGACGATCTTGATGTACTACCGACGCAGGGCTTCGCCTAAGCACTACAACGATATGATCGAGGTGGAATTTGGTGGCAGGGGGCACCGCACACGGCTAAGGAACGATCTCAATGATCAACTTGTCTGTCTAGAGGTGCCCCCTGCCCCCGTATATAAAGGATCCAAGGGGGAGGGGTGCGCCGGCCAGGGAGAGGGCGCGGGAGGTCCTACTCCTACCGGGAGTAGGACTACCCCCCCTCAATTCTATTCCAACTAGGATTCCCAAGGGGGAAAAGAGAGAGAGGGGGGCCGGCCCCTTCTCCTAGTCCTAATAGGACTAAGGGAAGGGGGGCGCGCGGCCAGCTATGGGCTGCCCCTTTTCTCTTTTCCACTAAGGCCCATGAAGGCCCATATGGCTCCCGGGGGGTTCCGGTAACCTCCCCTTGATCCGGTAAAATCCCGATTTCACTCGGAACACTTCCGATGTCCAAACATAGGCTTCCAATATATCAATCTTTATGTCTCGACCATTTCGAGACTCCTCGTCATGTCCGTGATCACATCCGGGACTCCGAACAACCTTCGGTACATCAAAATGCATAAACTCATAATAACTGTCATCGTAACGTTAAGCGTGCGGACCCTATGGTTCGAGAATAATGTAGACATGACCGAGACACGTCTCCGGTCAATAACCAATAGCGGGACCTGGATGCCCATATTGGTTCCTACATATTCTACGAAGATCTTTATCAGTCAGACCGCATAACAAGATACGTTGTTCCCTTTGTCATCGGTATGTTACTTGCCCGAGATTCGATCGTCGGTATCCAATACCTAGTTCAATCTCGTTACCGGCAAGTCTCTTTACTCGTTCTGTAATACATCATCTCGCAACTAACTCATTAGTTGCAATGCTTGCAAGGCTTGTGTATTGTGCATTACCGAGAGGGCCCAGAGATACCTCTCCGACAATCGGAGTGACAAATCCTAATCTTGAAATACGCCAACCCAACATCTACCATTTGGAGACACCTGTAGTACTCCTTTATAATCACCCAGTTACGTTGTGACATTTGGTAGCACCCAAAGTGTTCCTCCGGCAAGCGGGAGTTGCATAATCTCATAGTCATAGGAACTTGTATAAGTCATGAAGAAAGCAATAGCAACATACTAAACGAGCGAGTGCTAAGCTAATGAAATGGGTCATGTCAATCAGATCATTCAACTAATGATGTGACCTCGTTAATCAAATAACAACACATTGTTCATGGTCAGGAAACTTAACCATCTTTGATTAACGAGCTAGTCAAGTAGAGGCATACTAGTGACACTCTGTTTGTCTATGTATTCACACATGTATTATGTTTCCGGTTAATACAATTAATAATAAACATTTATCATGATATAAGGAAATAAATAATAACTTTATTATTGCCTCTAGGGCATATTTCCTTCAGGTTTATGGTACCGGCGAAAGTTGCGCGGTACTAGAGAGGCTAGCAATGGTGGAAGGGCGAGAATGCGTATAATCCATGGACTCAACATTAGTCATAAAGAACTCACATACTTATTGCAGAAATCTATTAGTTATTGAAACAAAGTACTACGCGCATGCTCCTAGGGGGATAAATTGGTAGGAAAAGACCATCGCTCGTCCCCGACCGCCACTCATAAGGAAGACAATCAATAAATAAATCATGCTCCGACTTCATCACATAACGGTTCACCATACGTGCATGCTATGGGAATCACAAACTTCAACACAAGTATTTCTCAAATTCACAACTACTCAACTAGCATGACTCTAATATCACCATCCTCATATCTCAAAACAATTATCAAGTATCAAACTTCTCATAGTATTCAATGCACTCTATATGAAAGTTTTTATTATATCCCTCTTGGATGCCCATCATATTAGGACTAAATTCATAACCAAAGGAAATTACCATGCTGTTTAGGACTCTCAAAATAATATAAGTGAAGCATGAGATTTCATTAATTTCTATAAAATAAAACCGCCACCGTGCTCTAAAAGGATATAAGTGAAGCACTAGAGCAAAAGACAAACTACTCCAAAAGATATAAGTGAAGATCAATGAGTAGTTGAATAATTATGCAACTATATGAAGACTCTCTAACATTAAAGAATTTCAGATCTTGGTATTTTATTCAAACAGCAAGAAAATCCTAACAAAATAAATTGACGCTCCAAGCAAAACACATATCATGTGGTAAATAAAAATATAGCTCCAAGTAAAGTTACCGATGGAAGTAGACGAAAGAGGGGATGCCTTCCGGGGCATCCCCAAGCTTAGGCTCTTGGTTGTCCTTGAATATTACCTTGGGCTGCCTTGGGCATCCCCAAGCTTAGGCTCTTGCCACTCTTTATTCCATAGTCCATGGAATCTTTACCCAAAACTTGAAAACTTCACAACACAAAACTTAACAGAAAACTCGTAAGCTCCGTTAGCGAAAGAAAACAAAACACCACTTCAAGGTACTGTAATGAACTCATTATTTATTTATATTGGTGTTAAACCTACTTTATTCCAACTTCTCTATGGTTTATAAACTATTTTACTAGCCATAGATTCATCAAAATAAGAAAACAACACATCAAAAACAGAATCTGTCAAAAACAGAACAGTCTGTAGTAATCTGGATCAAACATATACTTCTGGAACTCATAAAATTCTCAAATAAATTTCTGGACCTGAGGAATTTATCTATTAATCATCTGCAAAAATAATTAACTAAATATCACTCTCCAATAAAAAATGGCAGCAATTCTCGTGAGCGCTAAAGTTTCTGTCTTTTACAGCAAGATCAACAAGACTTTCCCCAAGTCTTCCCAACGGTTCTACTTGGCACAAACACTAATTAAAACATAAAACCACATCTAAATAGAGTCTAGATGAATTATTTATTACTAAATAGGAACAAAAATCAAGTAACAAAAATAAAATTGGGTTGCCTCCCAACAAGCGCTATCGTTTAACGCCCCTAGCTGGGCATGATGATTTCAATGATGCTCACATAAAGGATAAGAAGTGGAACATAAAGAGAGAATCATGAAGAATATTACTAACACATTTAAGTCTAAACCACTTCCTATGCATAGGGATTTTGTGAGAAAACAACTTATGGGAACAATAATCAACTAGAATGGGAAGGCAAAACAAACATAACTTTAAAACTTTAAGCACATAGAGAGGAAACTTGATATTATTGCAATTCATACAAGCATATATTCCTCCCTCATAATAATTTTCAGTAGCATCATGAATGAATTCAATAATATAACCAGCACCTAAATCATTCTTTTCATGATCTACAAGCATAGAAATTTTATTACTCTCCACATAAGCAAGATTCTTCTCCTTCAGAATAGCGGGAGTATCATAAGAGACTCGAATACTATAAATTGTTTCCATATTAAAAGAGTAATGTTCAGAAAAAGGGTAATCATAATAATGACAAGTTTTATAAATATAATCACTACTTTTTATAGCATAAGTATCATCACAATAATCATCATAGGTAGGAGGCATGCTATCATCATTATAAATTTGCATGTCAAAACTTGGGAGACTAAAAATACCGTCATTAAACATAGCTTCCCCAAGCTTGGGACAAACATTAATTGCAGCAAATATATTCTCAAAAACATCATCTTCATCAAACATAGCATCCCCAAGCTTGGGCCTTTTCATATCATAAGCATAATCACTCTCATCATTAATAGTATGGATAGAACCAATAGTATAGAAATTATCATATTCTTCCAAGCAAGTGCCAAAAAGATTTTCAAGATCATAAGAAGTATCATTATCTTCCACAATTATATTTTCATGAGGCATAATAGTAATATGAGCAGCATTATTTGGGAGAGATATCTTTTTACCTCTCGTCCTTTTTCTTTTCTTCTTCTTCACCACATCATGTGTGGGTTCAATCCTATTTTTGGAGCTCCTTATTAATGAGATTGGTTGAACAGAAGGCTCCTCCTCGTTACCTGATTCATCATAAGAAATAATAGAAGGGTATTGGGAAGTCTCTTCCCTTTCGTTAGTATTCTCTTCATCCTCTATTTGTTTTCTTTTGTTTATGTAATTGGCAATATAAGGATTTTCAATGCAATTCACCGCACAATACATATAAATTTCCTCTAGATCAAAGCCAAGCAGTTTATAACGGGCAAATTCTGTAAGATCCCCAGTTATATGTTTCATTTCTTCGCAACCCATGAGCAAGCTAAGTTCATTATAATGTGCAAGGGAAATCAACTCATCACAATTTTTGGACACGATTAGATCATGAAACAATTTGCATCGGATGGTTCAATGACCACGTTCATTGCAAAGCTCACAAGTATGGCCAAGAAAATTTAAATTTTCAGCACTATCATCTAGCCTTTCTTGCAACAATTTAGTTTCTAAGTACTTATGCCTCTTGCAATATCTATCTTCCCTATTTGGTGTGTACTTACAAACCCAACGCACTCCACAAAAATTGACATGTTTATAGGAGACATTTTCATCATAACTAGTTCAATCATCATTAGTACCATGGATATTCAAGGAGTTCATACTAACAACATTGCAATCATGCTCATCATTCAAAGATTTAGTGCCAAACATTTTAATGCATTCTTCTTCTAACACTTTGGCACAATTTTCCTTCGCATCATACTCACGAAAGATATTAAAAAGATGAAGCGTATGAGGTAGATTCAATTCCATTTTGTTTATTTCCTTTTATAAACTAAAATAGTGCTAAAACAAGAAACAAAAAGATTCAATTGCAAGATCTAAAGATGTACCTTCAAGCACTCACCTCCTTGGCAACGGCGCCAGAAAAGAGCTCGATGTCTACTACACAACCTTCTTCTTGTAGACGTTGTTGCCAAGTGCAGAGGTTTGTAGGACAGTAGAAAATTTCCATCAAGTGGATGACCTAAGGTTTATCAATCCGTAGGAGGCGTAGGATGAAGATGGTCTCTCTCAAGCAACCCTACAACCAAATAACAAAGAGTCTCTTGTGTCCCCAACACACCCAATACAATGGTAAATGTTGGAAATATGCCCTAGAGGCAATAATAAAATGGTCATTATTATATTTCCTTGTTCATGATAATTGTCTATTGTTCATGCTATAATTGTGTTATCCGGAAATCGTAATACATGTGTGAATACATAGACCACAACATGTCCCTAGTGAGCCTCTAGTTGACTAGCTCGTTGATCAATATATGGTTACGGTTTCCTAACCATGGACATAGGATGTCATTGATAACGGGATCACATCATTAGGATAATGATGTGATGGACAAGACCCAATCCTAAGCATAGCACAAGATCGTGTAGTTCGTATGCTAAAGCTTTTCTAATGTCGAGTATCATTTCCTTAGACCATGAGATTGTGCAACTCCCGGATACCGTAAGGGTACTTTGGGTGTGCTAAACGTCACAACGTAACTGGGTGGCTATAAAGGTACACTACGGGTATCCCTGAAAGTATTTGTTGGGTTGGCACAAATCGAGACTGGGATTTGTCACTCCGTATGACGGAGAGGTATATCTGGGCCCACTCGGTAGGACATCATCATAATGAGCTCAACGTGATCAAGGAGTTGTTCATGGGATGATGTGTTACGGGAACGAGTAAAGAGACTTGCCGTAACGAGGTTGAACAAGGTATCGGTATACCGACGATCGAATCTCGGGAAAGTATCGTACCGATAGACAAAGGGAATTGTATACGGGATTGATTGAATCCTTGACATCGTGGTTCATCCGATGAGATTATCGTGGAGCATGTGGGAGCCAACATGGGTATCCAAATCCCGCTGTTGGTTATTGACCAGAGAGTTGTCTCGGTCATGTCTACGTGTCTCCCGGACCCGTAGGGTCTACACACTTAAGGTTCGGTGACGCTAGAGTTGTAGAGATATTAGTATGCGGTTAACCGAAAGTTGTTTGGAGTCCCGTATGAGATCCCAGACGTCACAAGGAGTTCCAGAATGGTCCGCAGGTAAAGATTTATATATAGGAAGTCCAGTTTCGGCCACCGGGAGAGTTTCGGGGGTCACGGGTATTGTACCAAGACCACCAGAAGGGTCCCAGGGGTCCACCGGGTGGGGCCACCTATCCCGGAGGGCCCCATGGGCTGAATTGGCGTGGGAACCAGCCCCTGGTGGGCTGGTGTGCCCCACCCAAGGGCCCAAGGCGCCTAGGGTTGGAAACCCTAGGGGGCCGCCGCCCCGGGGGGCGCCGCCCCCCTCTAGATGGGATCTCCAAGGGGGCATGCGCCCCCTAGCCCCTATATATAGTGGAGGGGAGGAAGGGCAGCCGCACCCTAAGCCCTGACGCCTCCCTCTCCCTCCCGTGACACCTCTTCCTGCTCTAGTAGCGCTTGGCCAAGCCCTGCTGGAATTCCGCTGCTTCCACCACCACGCCGTCGTGCTGCTGGATCGCCATCAACTTCTCCTCCCCCCTTGCTGGATCAAGAAGGAGAAGACGTCTCTGCTCCATACGTGTGTTGAACGCGGAGGTGCCGTCCGTTCGGCGCTAGGATCATCGGTGATTTGGATCACGACGAGTACGACTCCATCAACCCTGTTCTCTTGAACGCTTCCGCTCGCGATCTACAAGGGTATGTAGATTCACTCCTCTCTCTCTCTAGTTGCTAGATGACTCCATAGATTGATCTTGGTGATGCGTAGAAAAATTTAAATTTCTGCTACGATCCCCAACAGTGGCATCATGAGCTAGGTCTATGCGTAGTTCTATGCACGAGTAGAACACAAATTGTTGTGGGCGTCGATTTTGCCAATTACTTGCCGTTACTAGTCTTATCTTGATTCGGCGGCATCATGGGATGAAGCGGCCCGGACCGACCTTACACGTACGCTTATGTGAGACAGGTTCCACCGACTGACATGCACTAGTTGCATAAGGTGGCTAGCGGGTGTCTGTCTCTCCCACTTTAGTCAGATCGGATTCGATGAAAAGGGTCCTTATGAAGGGTAATTAGAAATTGGCATATCACGTTGTGGTTTTGGCGTAGGTAAGAAACGTTCTTGCTAGAAACCTATAGCAGCCACGTAAAAATTTGCAACAATAATTAGAGGACATCTAACTTGTTCTTGCAGCATATGTCGTGTGATGTGGTATGGCCAAAAGGATGTGATGAATGATATATGTGATGTATGAGATTGATCATGTTCTTGTAATAGGAATCGCGACTTGCATGTCGATGAGTATGACAACCGGCAGGAGCCATAGGAGTTGTCTTAATTTATTGTATGACATGCGTGTCAATGAAAATGTCATGTAATTACTTTATTGCTAACCGTTAGCTATAGTAGTAGAATTAATAGTTGGCGAGACAACTTCATGAAGACACGATGATGGAGATCATGGTGTCATGCCGGTGACGATGATGATCATGGCGCACCGAAGATGGAGATCAAAAGGAGCAAAATGATATTGGCCATATCATGTCACTATTTGATTGCATGTAATGTTTATCATGTTTTTACATCTTATTTGCTTAAAACGACGATAGCATAAATAAGATGATCCCTCATTAAAATATCAAGAATTGTGTTCCCCTAACTGTGCACCGTTGCTAAGGTCTGTTGTTTCGAAGCACCACGTGATGATCGGGTGTGATAGGTTCTAACGTTCGCATACAACGGGTGTAAGCCAGATTTACACACGCAATACACTTAGGTTGACTTGACGAGCCTAGCATGTACAGACATGGCCTCGGAACACGGAAGACCAAAAGGTCGAACATGAGTCGTATAGAAGATACGATCAACATGAAGATGTTCACCGATGATGACTAGTCCGTCTCACGTGATGATCAGACACGGCCTAGTTGACTCGGATCATGTATCACTTAGATGACTAGAGGGATGTCTATCTGAGTGGGAGTTCATTAAATATTTTGATTAGATGAACTTAATTATCATGAACATAGTCTAAAACTTTGCAATATGTCTTGTAGATCAAATGGCCCACGCTAATGTTGCCCTCAACTTCAACGTGTTCCTAGAGAAAACCAAGCTAAAAGACGATGACAACAACTACACGGACTGGGTCCGTAACCTGAGGATTATCCTCGTAGCTGCCAAGAAAGCATATGTCCTTGATGCACCACCAGGTGAAGCACCTGTTTTCCCAGCAACTCAAGATGTTATGAACGCCTGGCAGTTGCATAGTGCTGATTACTCCCTGGTTCAGTGCGGCATGCTTTATAGCTTAGAACCGGGGCTCCAAAAGCGCTTTGAGCAGCACGGAGCATATGAGATGTTCCAAGAGCTAAAAATGGTTTTCCAAGATCATGCCCGGGTCGAGAGATATGAAGTCTCCGACAAGTTCTATAGTTGTAAGATGGAGGAGAATAGTTCTGTCAGCGAGCACATACTCAAAATGTGTGGGTTGCACAACCTCTTATCTCAGCTGGGAGTTAATCTCCCGGATGATGCGGTCGTTGACAGAATCCTTCAGTCGCTCCCACCTAGCTACAAGGGATTTGTGATGAACTTCAATATGCAGGGGATGGAAAAGACCATTCCTGAGGTATATTCAATGTTGAAATCAGCGGAGGTGGAGATCAAAAAGGAACATCAAGTGTTGATGGTGAATAAAACCACTAAGTTCAGGAAAGGCAAGGGTAAGAAGAACTTCAAGAAGGACGGCAAGGGAGTTGTCGCGCCCGGTAAGCCAGTTGCCGGGAAGAAGCCAAAGCATGGACCCAAGCCTGAGACTGAGTGCTTTTATTGCAAGGGAAATGGTCACTAGAAGTGGAACCGCCCCAAGTACTCAGCGGATAAGAAGGCCGGCAATACCAAAGGAGCTGCGGAATAAGCGGAGACTGGCAAAGGACGAGGTGATGATGCGCGCCGGGAATGGTTCCAAGGTCGATGTGATCGCCGTCGGCATGCTACCTCTACATTTACCTACAGGGTTAGTTTTAAACCTCAATAATTGTTATTTAGTACCAGCTTTAAGCATGAACATTGTATCTGGATCTCGTTTAATGCGAGATGGCTACTCATTTAAATCTGAGAATAATGGTTGTTCTATTTATATGAGAGATATGTTTTATGTTCATGCCCCGCTGGTCAATGGTTTATTCTTATTGAATCTCGAACATGATGTTACACACATTCATAGTGTGAATGCCAAAAGATGTAAGGTTGATAATGATAGTCCCACATACTTGTGGCACTGCCGCCTTGGTCACATTGGTGTCAAACGCATGAAGAAACTCCATGCAGATGGACTTTTGGAGTCTCTTGATTATGAATCATTTGACACGTGTGAGCCATGCCTCATGGGCAAAATGACCAAGACTCCGTTCTCCGGAACAATGGAGCGAGCAACCAACTTATTGGAAATCATACATACTGATGTGTGCGGTCCAATGAGCGTTGAGGCTCGCGGTGGCTATCGTTATGTTCTCACCCTCACTGATGACTTGAGTAGATATGGGTATGTCTACTTAATGAAACACAAGTCTGAGACCTTTGAAAAGTTCAAGGAATTTCAGAATGAGGTTGAGAATCAACGTGACAGGAAAATAAAGTTCTTACGATTAGATCGTGGGGGAGAGTATTTGAGTCCCGAATTTGGCACACACTTAAGGAAATGTGGAATTGTTTCACAACTCACGCCGCCTAGAACACCTCAACGTAATGGTGTGTCCGAACGTCGTAATCGCAATCTATTGGATATGGTGCGATCTATGATGTCTCTTACCGATCTACCACTATCATTTTGGGGTTATGCTATAGAGACTGCCACATTCACTTTAAATAGGGCCCCGTCGAAATCCGTTGAGACGACACCGTGCCTAAGTTGTCGTTTCTGAAAGTTTGGGGATGCGATGCTTATGTCAAGAAACTTCAACCTGAAAAGCTCGAACCCAAATCGGAAAAATGCGTCTTCATAGGATACCCTAAGGAAACTATTGGGTATACCTTCTACCTCAGATCTGAAGGCAAGATCTTTGTTGCCAAGAATGGATCCTTTCTAGAGAAAGAGTTTCTCTCGAAAGAAGTAAGTGGGAGGAAAGTAGAACTTGATGAAGTATTGCCTCTTGAACTGGAGAGTAGCGCAACTCAAGAAAATGTTTCTGTGGTGCCTGCACCGACTAGAGAGGAAGTTAATGATGATGATCATGAAACTTCAGATCAAGTTGCTACTGAACTTCGTAGGTCCACAAGGACACGTTCCGCACCAGAGTGGTACAGCAACCCTGTCCTGGAAATCATGTTGTTAGACAATGGTGAACCTTCGAACTATGAAGAAGCGATGGCGGGCCCGGATTCCGACAAATGGCTTGAAGCCATGAAATCCGAGATAGGATCCATGTATGAGAACGAAGTATGGACTTTGACAGACCTGCCCGATGATCGGCGAGCCATAGAAAATAAATGGATCTTTAAGAAGAAGACAGACGCGGATGGTAATGTAACCATCTATAAGGCTCTGCTTTTCGCTAAGGGTTATCGACAAGTTCAAGGGGTTGACTACGATGAGACCTTCTCACCCGTAGCGAAGCTGAAGTCTGTCCGAATCATGTTAGCAATTGCCGCATTCTATGATTATGAGATATGGCAAATGGACGTCAAAACGGCATTCCTTAATGGTTTCCTAAGGAAGAATTGTATATGATGCAGCCGGAAGGTTTTGTCGATCCTAAGAATGCTGACAAGGTATGCAAGCTCCAACGCTTGATCTATGGGCTGGTGCAAGCATCTCGGAGTTGGAACATTCGTTTTGATGAGATGATCAAAGCATTTGGGTTTACGCAGATTTATGGAGAAGCCTATGTTTACAAGAAAGTGAGTGGGAGCTCTGTAGCATTTTTCATATTATATGTGGATGACATACTATTGATGGGAAATGATATAGAACTCTTGGAAAGCATAAAGGCCTACTTGAATAAGTGTTTTTCAATGAAGGACCTTGGAGAAGCTGCTTACATATTAGGCATCAAGATCTATAGAGATAGATTGAGATGCCTCATTGGTCTTTCACAAAGCAAGTACCTTGACAAGATATTGAAGAAGTTCAATATGGATCAGTCCAAGAAGGGGTTCTTGCCTGTATTGCAAGGTGTGATATTGAGCACGGCTCAATGCCCGACCTATTGGAAATATGCCCTAGAGGCAATAATAAATTGATTATTATTATATTTCCTTGCTCATGATAATTGTTTATTATCCATGCTATAATTGTATTGATAGGAAACTCAGATACATGTGTGGATGCATAGACAACACCATGTCCCTAGTAAGCCTCTAGTTGACTAGCTCGTTGATCAATAGATGGTTACGGTTTCCTAACCATGGACATTGGATGTCGTTGATAACGGGATCACATCATTAGGAGAATGATGTGATGGACCAGACCCAATCCTAAGCCTAGCACAAAGATCGTGTAGTTCGTATGCTAAAGCTTTGTTAATGTCAAGTATCATTTCCTTAGACCATGAGATTGTGCAACTCCCGGATACCGTAGGAATGCTTTGGGTGTACCAAACGTCACAACGTAACTGGGTGACTATAAAGGTGCACTACAGGTATCTCCAAAAGTGTCTGTTGGGTTGGCACGAATCGAGACTGGGATTTGTCACTCCGTGTAAACGGAAAGGTATCTCTGGGCCCACTCGGTAGGACATCATCATAATGTGCACAATGTGATCAAGGAGTTGATCACGGGATGATGTGCTATGGAACGAGTAAAGAGACTTGCCGGTAACGAGATTGAACAAGGTATCGGGATACCGACGATCGAATCTCGGGCAAGTATCGTACCGATAGACAAAGGGAATTGTATACGGGATTGATTAAGTCCTTGACATCGTGGTTCATCCGATGAGATCATCGTGGAACATGTGGGAGCCAACATGGGTATCCAGATCCCGCTGTTGATTATTGACCGGAGAACGTCTCGGTCATGTCTGCATGTCTCCCGAACCCGTAGGGTCTACACACTTAAGGTTCGATGACGCTAGGGTTATAAAGGAAGTTAGTATGTGGTTACCGAATGTTGTTCGGAGTCCCGGATGAGATCCCGGATGTCACGAGGAGTTTCGGAATGGTCCGGAGGTAAAGATTTATATATGGGAAGTCCTGTTTTGGACACCGGAAGAGTTTCGGGGTTTATCGGTAACGTACCGGGACCACCGGGAGGGTCCCGGGGGTCCACCAAGTGGGGCCACCTGCCCCGGGGGGCCACATGGGCTGTAGGGAGTGCTCCTTGGCCTACATGGGCCAAGGGCACCAGCCTCACAAGGGCCCATGGCGCCTAAGAGGTGGGAAGGGGGCAAACCCTAAAGGGGATGGGCCTTAGGGCCCATCTAGCTGCGCCTCCCTCCCCTCTCCCCTCTTGGCCGCCACCCCCTTTGCCATCTAGGGCTGCCGCCCCCCCTAGGGGTGGGAACCCTAGAGGGGCCGCAGCCCCTCCCCTTCCCCTATATATATGAGGCCTAAGGGGGCTGCCCAACACACACGCGATTCAATCTCTCGTTGGTGCTGCCCTGCGTCTCTTCTTCCTCCTCTTCTGTGGTGCTTGGCGAAGCCCTGCAGGATAGCCACGCTCCTCCACCACCACCACGCCGTTGTGCTGCTGTTGGATGAAGTCTTCCTCAACCTCTCCCTCTCTCCTTGCTGGATCAAGGCGTGGGAGACGTCACCGGGCTGTACTTGTGTTGAACGCGGAGGTGCCGTGCGTTTGGCACTTGGTCATCGGTGATTTGAATCACGACGAGTACGACTCCATCAACCCCGTTCACTTGAACGCTTCCGCTTAGCGATCTACAAGGGTATGTAGATGCAACTCTCCTTCCCCTCGTTGCTAGTCTCTCCATAGATAGATCTTGGTGACACGTAGGAAAATTTTGAATTTCTGCTACGTTCCCCAACCATGGCATCATGTGCTAGGTCTATTGCGTAGATTCTATGCACGAGTAGAACACAAAGTAGTTGTGGGCGTTGATTTTGTTCAATATGCTTGCCGTTACTAGTCTTATCTTGATTCGGCGGCATCGTGGGATGAAGCGGCCCGGACCAACCTTACACGTACTCTTACGTGAGACCGGTTCCACCGACTGACATGCACTAGTTGCATAAGGTGGCTAGCGGGTGTCTGTCTCTCCCACTTTAGTCGGATCGGATTCAATGAAAAGGGTCCTTATGAAGGGTAAATAGCAATTGGCATATCACGTTGTTGTTCGGGAACGCAGTAATTTCAAAAAAATTCCTACGCACACGCAAGATCATGGTGATGCACAGCAACGAGAGGGGAGAGTGTTGTCTACGTACCAACGCAGACCGACTGCGGAAGCGATCACACAACGAAGAGGAAGTAGTCGTACGTCTTCTTCCCGATCCGACCGATCCAAGCACCGTTACTCCGGCACCTCCGAGTTCTTAGCACACGTTCAGCTCGATGACGTTCCTCGGGCTCCGATCCAGCAAAGCGTCGAGGAAGAGTTCCGTCAGCACGACGGCGTGATGACGATCTTGATGTACTACCGACGCAGGGCTTCGCCTAAGCACTGTAACGGTACGATCGAGGTGGAATTTGGTGGCAGGGGGCACCGCACACGGCTAAGGAACGATCTCAAGGATCAACTTGTGTGTCTTGGGGTGCCCCCTGCCCCCGTATATAAAGGTTGGAGGAGGGGGAGCCGGCCGGCCAGGGAGAGGAGGCGCAGGGGAGTCCTACTCCCACCGGGAGTAGGACTCCTCCCTCGAATCCTAATCCAATTAGGACTCTCGGGGGGGAAAGGAGAAAGAGGGGGGCCGGCCCCTTCTCCTAGTCCTACTAGGACTTGGGGAAGGGGGGCGCCGGCCAGCTTGGGCTTGTCCCTTTTCTCTTTTTCCACTAAGGCCCAATAGGCCCATTAGTCTCCCGGGGGGTTCCGGTAACCCTCCCGGTATTCCGGTAAAATCCTGATTTCACCCGGAACACTTCCTATGTCCAAACATAGGCTTCCAATATATCAATCTTTACGTCTCGACCATTTCGAGACTCCTCGTCATGTCCGTGATCTCATCTGGGACTCTGAACAACCTTCGGTACATCAAAATGCATAAACTCATAATAACTGTCATCGTAACGTTAAGCGTGCGGACCCTACGGTTCGAGAACAATGTAGACATGACCGAGACACGTCTCCGGTCAATAACCAATAGCGGGACCTGGATGCCCATATTGGCTCCTACATATTCTACGAAGATCTTTATCGGTCAGACCGCATAACAACATACGTTGTTCCCTTTGTCATCGGTATGTTACTTGCCCGAGATTCGATCGTCGGTATCCAATACCTAGTTCAATCTCGTTACTGGCAAGTCTCTTTACTCGTTCCGTAATACATCATCTCACAACTAACATATTAGTTGCAGTGCTTGCAAGGCTTATGTGATGTGTATTACCGAGAGGGCCCAGAGATACCTCTCCGACAATCGGAGTGACAAACCCTAATCTCGAAATACGCCAACCCAACATATACCATTGGAGACACCTGTAGTACTCCTTTATAATCACCCAGTTACGTTGTGACGTTTGGTAGTACCCAAAGTGTTCCTCCGGTAAACGGGAGTTGCATAATCTCATAGTTATAGGAACATGTATAAGTCATGAAGAAAGCAATAGCAACATACTAAACGATCGGGTGCTAAGCTAATGGAATGGGTCATGTCAATCAGATCATTCAACTAATGATGTGACCTCGTTAATCAAATAAAAACTCTTTGTTCATGGTTAGGAAACATAACCATCTTTGATTAACGAGCTAGTCAAGTAGAGGCATACTAGTGACACTCTGTTGGTCTATGTATTCACACATGTATTATGTTTCCGGTTAATACAATTCTAGCATGAATAATAAACATCTATCATGATATAAGGAAATAAATAATAACTTTATTATTGCCTCTAGGGCATATTTCCTTCAGTTGTGGTCTTTGCGTAGGTAAGAACCGTTCTTCCTAGAAACCCATAGCAGCCACGTAAAACATGCAAACAACAATTAGAGGACGTCTAACTTGTTTTGCAGGGTATGCTATGTGATGTGATATGGCCCAAAGGATGTGATGTATGAGATTGATCATGTTCTTGTAATAGGAATCATGACTTGCATGTCGATGAATATGACAACCGGCAGGAGCCATAGGAGTTGTCTTAATTTATTTATGACCTGCGTGTCAACATAAACGTCATGTAATTACTTTACTTTATTGCTAACCGTTAGCTGTAGTAGTAGAAGTAATAGATGACGTGACAACTTCAAGAGATCATGATGATGGAGATCATGATGATGGAGATCATGGTGTCATGCCGGTGACGATGATGATCATGGAGCCCCGAAGATGGAGGTCAAAAGGAGCAAAGTGATATTGGCCATATCATGTCACTATTTGATTGCATGTGATGTTTATCATGTTTATACATCTTATTTGCTTAGAACGACGGTAGTAAATAAGATGATCCCTCATAAAATTTCAGAAGTGTTCTCCCCTAACTGTGCACCGTTGCTACAGTTCGTCGTTTCGAAGCACCACGTGATGATCGGGTGTGATAGATCCTTACGTTCACATACAACGGGTGTAAGACAGTTTTACACATGCAAAACATTTAGGGTTAACTTGACGAGCCTAGCATGTGTATAGACATGGCCTCGGAACACAGAAGACCGAAAGGTCGAGCATGAGTCGTATAGAAGATACGATCAACATGAAGATGTTCACCGACGTTGACTAGTCCGTCTCACGTGATGATCGGACACGGCCTAGTTGACTCAGATCATGTAATCACTTAGATGACTAGAGGGATGTCTATCTGAGTGGGAGTTCATAAGATGAACTTAAGTATCCTGAACATAGTCAAAAGGACTTTGCAAATTATGTCATAGCTCACGCTATAGTTCTACTGTTTAGATATGTTCCTAGAGAAAATTTAGTTGAAAGTTGATAGTAGCAATTATGCGGACTAGGTCCGTAAACTGAGGATTGTCCTCATTGCTTCATAGAAGGCTTATGTCCTTAATGCACCGCTCAGTGTGCTGAACCTCGAACGTTGTCTGTGGATGTTGCAAACATCTGACATACACATTTTGATAACTACGTGATAGTTCAGTTAAACGGTGTTGAGTTGAGGCACCGAAGACGTTTTGAAACGTCGCGAAACATATGAGATGTTTCGAGGGCTGAAATTGGGATTTCAGGCTCGTGCCCACGTCAAGAGGTATAAGACCTCCGACGATTTTCTTAGCCCACAAACTAAAGGAGAAAAGCTCAATTGTTGAGCTTGTGCTCAGATTGTCTGAGTACAACAATCATTTGAATCGAGTGGGAGTTGATCTTCCAGATGAGATAGTGATGTTTCTCCGAAGTCATTACCACCAAGCTGCTAGAGCTTCGTGATGAACTATGATATATCAGGGACATATATGATGATCCTTGAGATATTCGCGATGTTTGACACCACGAAAGTAGAAATCAAGAAGGAGCATCAATTGTTGATGGTTGGTGAAACCACTAGTTTCAAGAAGGGCAATGGCAAGAAGGGATGCTTCATGAAACGGCAATTCAGCTGCTGCTCTAGTGAAGAAACCCAAGGTTGAACCCAAACCCGAGACTAAGTGCTTCTGTAATAAGGGGAACAACCACTGGAGCGGAATTACCCTAGATACTTGGTAGATGAGAAGGCTGTCAAGGTCGATAGAAGTATATTGATATACATTGTGTTAATGTGTACTTTACTAGTACTCCTAGTAGCACCAGGGTATTAGATACCGGTTCGGTTGCTAAGTGTTAGTAACTCGAAATAAAAGCTGCGGAATAAATGGAGACTAGCTAAAGGTGAGCTGGCGATATGTGTTGGAAGTTTTTCCAAGCTTGATGTGATCAAGCATCGCACGCTCCCTCTACCATCGAGATTGGTGTTTGCGTAGAGCATAGACATGATTGGATTATGTCTATCGCAATACGGTTATTCATTTAAGGAGAATAATGGTTACTCTGTTTATTTGAATAATACCTTCAATGGTCCTGCACCTAAAATGAATGGTTTATTGAATCTCGATTGTAGTAATACACATGTTCATGCCAAAAGATATAAGATAGTGATGATAGTACCACCTACTTGTGGCACTGCCACGTAAGTCATATCGGTATAAAACACATGAAGAAGCTCCATGTTGATGGATCCTTGGGCTCACTCGTTTTTTGAAAAGTTTGAGACATGCGAACCATGTCTATTGGTGTATATGCATGAAGAAACTCCATGCAAATGGACCGTTTTGTACTCACTTGATTTTGAATCACTTGAGACATGCAAATCATACCACATGGGCAAGATGACTGAAAGCCTCGGTTTCAGTAAAATGGAACAAGAAAGCAACTTGTTGGAAGTAATACATTTTGATGTGTGCAGTCCAATAAGTGCTGAGGCGTGTAGTGGATATCGTTATGTTCTTACTTCACAGATGATTTGAGTATATGTTGAGTAAATTTACTTGATGAATCACGAGTCTGAATTATTGAAAGGTTCAAGAAATTTCAGGGTGAAGTTGAAAGATTGTCGTGACAAGAGGATAAAAGATCTATGATATGATCATAGAGATGAATATCTGAATTACGAGTTTGGCATAGAATTAAGACATTGTGGAAATTGTTTCACAACCGATACAGCCTGGAACACCATAGTGCGATGGTGTGTCCGAACATCATAACTGCACCCTATTGGATATGATGCATACCATGATGTCTCTTATCAAATTACCACAATAGTTTATGGGTTAGGCATTGGAGACAACCACATTCACTTTAAATAGGGCACCACGTAATTCCGATGAGATGACACCGTATGAACTATGGTTTAGAGAAACCTAAGCTGTCATTTCTTAAAAGTTTGGGGTTGCGACGCTTATGTGAAAAAGTTTCAGGCCGATAAGCTCGAACCCAAAGCGGATAAATGCATCTTCATAGAATACCCAAAATAGTTGGGTATACCTCCTGTCTCAGATTCGAAAGCAATAAGGGATTGTTTCTAGAATCAGGTCCTTTCTCGAGGAAAAGTTTCTCTCGAAAGAATTGAGTGGGAGGATAGTGGAGACTTGATGAGGTTATTAAACCGTCTCTTCAACTAGTGTGTGGCAGGGCACAGGAAGTTGTTCCTGTGGCACATACACCAATTGAAGTAGAAGCTTATGATAGTGATCATGAAACTTCGGATCAAGTCACTCCCAAACCTCGTAGGATGACAAGCATGCGTACCACTTCAGAATGGTACGTAATCCTGTCTTGGAAGTCATGTTGCTAGACAACAATGAACCTACGAGCTATGGAGAAGCAGTGGTGGGCCCGGATTCCGATAAATGGCTCGAGGCCATAAAATCCGGGAGAGGATCCATGTATGGAAACAAAGTGTAGACTTTGATAGAACAGC
The DNA here is from genome assembly GCA_034509565.1 of Triticum monococcum. NCBI lineage: Eukaryota > Viridiplantae > Streptophyta > Magnoliopsida > Poales > Poaceae > Triticum > Triticum monococcum. The sequence continues at coordinate 570,545,025 of CM067841.1, read as the reverse complement.
TCGATGGTCGTGAGGCTGTTGAGTATAGATGGATTTTAAAGGAAGACGGACAATGATGGTAAATGTCACCATTAAGAAAGCTTGACCTGTCGTTAAGATGTTTTCGACAAGTTCAAGGAGTTGACTACGATGAGACTTTCTCACCTGTAGCGATGCTAAAAGTCTGTTGGAATTATATTAGCAGTTACTGCACTATTTATGAAATCTTGCAGATAGGATGTCAAAACATTGTTTCCTCGACGATTTATGAAGAAAGGTTGTATGTGATACAACCAGAAGGTTTTGTCAATCCTGAAAGATGCTAATAAGTATGCTAAACTCCAGCTATCCTTCTGAGGACTGGAGTAAGCATCTCGGAGTTGGAATGTGTGCTTTGATGAGATGATCAAAGATTTGGGTGTATACAAAGTTTATGAGAAACTTGTATTTCCAAATATGTGAGTGGGAGCACTATAGAATTTCTGATGAGTATATGTTGTTGACATGTTATTGATCAGAAATGACGTAGGATTTCTGGAAAGCATATAGGGTTATTTGAAAAGTGTTTTTCAATTGAAAGCCTAGATTAAGCTACTTGAACATTGAGCATCAAGATCCATAAGGATAGATCAAAAACACTTAATGGTACTTTCAAATGAGCACATACCTTGACATGATCTTGAAGGTGTTCAAGATGGATCAGTCAAAGAAGAAGTTCTTGCCTGAGTTGTAAGGTATGAAGTTAAGACTTAAAGCTCGACCACGGCAGAATAGAGAGAAAGGACGAAGGTCGTCCCTTATGCTTAAGACATAGGCTCTACAGTATGCTATGCTGTGTACCGCACCTGAAGTGTGCCTTGCCATGAGTCAGTCAAGGGGTACAAGAGTGATCCAAGAATGGATCACAGGACAGCGGTCAAAGTTATCCTTAGTAACTAGTGGACTAAGGAATTTTCTCGATTATGGAGGTGGTAAAAGAGTTCGTCGTAAAGGTTTACGCCGATGCAAACTTTGACACTAATCCAGATTATACTGAGTAGTAAACTGGATTCGTATAGTAGAGCAGTTATTTGGAATAGCTCCAAATAGAACGTGGTAGCTACATCTAGGAGATGACATAGAGATTTGTAAAGCACACACGGATCTGAAAGGTTCAGACCCGTTGACTAAAACCTTTCTCACAAGCATAACATGATCAAACCCAGAACTCTTTAGGATGTTAGTCACATGAGGATGTGACCTTGAGTGTTAATCACATATCGATGTGAACTGGATTATTGACTCTAGTGCAAGTGGGAGACTGTTGGAAATATGCCCTAGAGGCAATAATAAATTGATTATTATTATATTTCCTTGTTCATGATAATTGTTTATTATCCATGCTATAATTGTATTGATAGGAAACTCAGATACATGTGTGGATGCATAGACAACACCATGTCCCTAGTAAGCCTCTAGTTGACTAGCTCGTTGATCAATAGATGGTTACGGTTTCCTAACCATGGACATTGGATGTCGTTGATAACGGGATCACATCATTAGGAGAATGATGTGATGGACCAGACCCAATCCTAAGCCTAGCACAAAGATCGTGTAGTTCGTATGCTAAAGCTTTGTTAATGTCAAGTATCATTTCCTTAGACCATGAGATTGTGCAACTCCCGGATACCGTAGGAATGCTTTGGGTGTACCAAACATCACAACGTAACTGGGTGACTATAAAGGTGCACTACAGGTATCTCCGAAAGTGTCTGTTGGGTTGGCACGAATCGAGACTGGGATTTGTCACTCCGTGTAAACGGAAAGGTATCTCTGGGCCCACTCGGTAGGACATCATCATAATGTGCACAATGTGATCAAGGAGTTGATCACGGGATGATGTGCTACGGAACGAGTAAAGAGACTTGCCGGTAACGAGATTGAACAAGGTATCGGGATACCGACGATCGAATCTCGGGCAAGTATCGTACCGATAAACAAAGGGAATTGTATACGGGATTGATTAAGTCCTTGACATCGTGGTTCATCCGATGAGATCATCGTGGAACATGTGGGAGCCAACATGGGTATCCAGATCCCGCTGTTGATTATTGACCGGAGAACGTCTCGGTCATGTCTGCATGTCTCCCGAACCCGTAGGGTCTACACACTTAAGGTTCGATGACGCTAGGGTTATAAAGGAAGTTAGTATGTGGTTACCGAATGTTGTTCGGAGTCCCGGATGAGATCCCGGACGTTACGAGGAGTTCCGGAATGGTCCGGAGGTAAAGATTTATATATGGGAAGTCCTGTTTTGGACACCGGAAGAGTTTCGGGGTTTATCGGTAACGTACCGGTACCACCGGGAGGGTCCCGGGGGTCCACCAAGTGGGGCCACCTGCCCCGGGGGGCCACATGGGCTGTAGGGAGTGCTCCTTGGCCTACATGGGCCAAGGGCACCAGCCTCACAAGGGCCCATGGTGCCTAAGAGGTGGGAAGGGGGCAAACCCTAAAGGGGATGGGCCTTAGGGCCCATCTAGCTGCGCCTCCCTCCCCTCTCCCCTCTTGGCCGCCACCCCCTTTGCCATCTAGGGCTGCCGCCCCCCTAGGGGTGGGAACCCTAGAGGGGGCGCAGCCCCTCCCCTTCCCCTATATATATGAGGCCTAAGGGGGCTGCCCAACACACACGCGATTCAATCTCTCGTTGGTGCTGCCCTGCGTCTCTTCTTCCTCCTCTTCTGTGGTGCTTGGCGAAGCCCTGCAGGATAGCCACGCTCCTCCACCACCACCACGCCATTGTGCTGCTGTTGGATGAAGTCTTCCTCAACCTCTCCCTCTCTCCTTGCTGGATCAAGGCGTGGGAGACGTCACCGGGCTGTACATGTGTTAAACGCGGAGGTGTCGTGCGTTCGGCACTTGGTCATCGGTGATTTGAATCACGACGGGTACGACTCCATCAACCCCGTTCACTTGAACGCTTCCGCTTAGCGATCTACAAGGGTATGTAGATGCAACTCTCCTTCCCCTCGTTGCTGGTCTCTCCATAGATAGATCTTGGTGACACGTAGGAAAATTTTGAATTTTTGCTACGTTCCCCAACACGACCACGGCAGAAGATAGAGAAAAGATGAGTGTCATCCCCTATGCCTCGACCATAGGGTCTATTATGTATGCCATGCTGTGTACCAGACCTAATGTAAACCTTGCCGTAAGTTTGGTGGGAAGGTACCAAAGTAATCTCGGCATGGAACACTGTACAGCGGTCAAGAATATCCTGAAGTACCTAAAAAGGACTAAGGATATGTTTCTCGTTTATGGAGGTGACGAAGAGCTCGTTGTAAAGGGTTACGTTGATGCTAGCTTCGATGCAGATCTGGATGACTCCAAGTCACAAACCGGATATGTGTATATTTTGAATGGTGGGGCAGTCAGCTGGTGCAGTTGCAAGCAAAGCGTCGTGGCGGGGTCTACATGTGAAGCGGAGTACATGGCAGCCTCGGAGGAAGCACATGAAGCAATCTGGATGAAGGAGTTCATTACCGACCTAGGAGTTATTCCCAATGCGTCGGGCCCGATGACTCTCTTCTGTGACAACACTGGAGCTATTGCCCTTGCCAAGGAGCCCAGGTTTCACAAGAAGACCAAGCATATCAAGCGTCGCTTCAACTCCATTCGTGAAAATGTTCAAGATGGAGACATAGAGATTTGTAAAGTGCATACTATTGGGGAACGTAGCAGAAATTCAAAATTTTCCTACGTGTCACCAAGATCTGTCTATGGAGAGACTAGCAACGAGGGGGAGGAGAGTGCATCTACATACCCTTGTAGATCGCTAAGCGGAAGCGTTCAAGTGAACGGGGTTGATGGAGTCGTACTCGTCGTGATTCAAATCACCGATGACCAAGTGCCGAACGCACGGCACCTCCGCGTTCAACACACGTACAGCCCGGTGACGTCTCCCATGCCTTGATCCAGCAAGGAGAGAGGGAGAGGTTGAGGAAGACTCCATCCAGCAGCAGCACAATGGCGTGGTGGTGATGGAGGAGCGTGGCTATCCTGCAGAGCTTCGCCAAGCACCACAGAAGAGGAGGAAGAAGAGACGCAGGGCTGCACCAACGAGAGATCAAATCGCGTGTGTTATGGGCAGCCCTAGGCCTCATATATATAGGGAAGGGGAGGGGCTGCGCCCCCTCTAGGGTTCCCACCCCTAGGGGGGCGGCAGCCCTAGATGGGGAGCAAGGGGGGCGGCCAAGAGGGGGAGAGAGGGATGGCGCCCCTAGGGTGGGCCTTAAGGCCCATCTAAGCCTAGGGTTTCCTCCTTTTTTCCTCCTAGCTGCCCTTGGGCCTTGTGGGAGGCGCACCAGCCCACTTAGGGGCTGGTCCCTCACCACCCTTGGCCCATGCAAGCCTCCGGGGCAGGTGGCCCCACTTGGTGGACCCCCGGGACCCTCCCGGTGGTCCCGGTACATTACCGATAAACCCCGAAACCTTTCCGGTGACCAAAACAGGACTTCCCATATATAAATATTTACCTCCGGACCATTCCGGAACTCCTCGTGACGTCCGGGATCTCATCCGGGACTCCGAACAACATTCAGTAACCACATACTAACTTCCTTTATAACCCTAGCGTCATCGAACCTTAAGTGTGTAGACCCTACGGGTTCGGGAGACATGCAGACATGACCGAGACGTTCTACGGTCAATAACCAACAGCGGGATCTGGATACCCATGTTGGCTCCCACATGTTCCACGATGATCTCATCGGATGAACCACGATGTCAAGGACTTAATCAATCCCGTATACAATCCCTTTGTCTATCGGTACGATACTTGCTCGAGATTCAATCGTCGGTATCCCGATACCTTGTTCAATCTCGTTACCGGCAAGTCTCTTTACTCGTTCCGTAACACATCATCCCGTGATCAACTCCTTGATCACATTGTGCACATTATGATGATGTCCTACCGAGTGGGCCCAGAGATACCTCTCCGTCACACGGAGTGACAAATCCCAGTCTCGATTCGTGCCAACCCAACAGACACTTTCGGAGATACCCGTAGTGTACCTTTATAGTCACCCAGTTACGTTGTGACGTTTGGCACACCCAAAGCACCCCTACGGTATCCGGGAGTTGCACAATCTCATGGTCTAAGGAAATGATACTTGACATTAGAAAAGCTTTAGCATACGAACTACACAATCTTGTGCTAGGCTTAGGATTGGGTCTTGTCCATCACATCATTCTCCTAATGATGTGATCCCGTTATCAACGACATCCAATGTCCATGGTTAGGAAACCGTAACCATCTATTGATCAACGAGCTAGTCAACTGAGGCTTACTAGGGACATGGTGTTGTCTATGTATCCACACATGTATCTAAGTTTCCTATCAATACAATTCTAGCATGGATAATAAACGATTATCATGAACAAGGAAATATAATAATAATCAATTTATTATTGCCTCTAGGGCATATTTCCAACAGTCTCCCACTTGCACTAGAGTCAATAATCTAGTTCACATCGCCATGTGATTAACACTCACAGGTCACATCGCCATGTGACTAACACCCAAGAGTTTACCAGAGTCAATAATCTAGTTCACATCACTATGTGATTAACACTCAATGAGTTCTGGGTTTGATCATGTTGCTTGTGAGAGAGGTTTTAGTCAACGGGTCTGAACCTTTTAGATGAGATTGAACAAGGTGTTGATATACCGACGATCGAATCTCGGGCAAGTATCGTACCGATAGACAAAGGGAATTGTATACGGGATTGATTGAATCCTCGACATCGTGGTTCATCCGATGAGATTATCATGGAGCATGTGGGAGCCAACATGGGTATCCAGATCCTGCTGTTGGTTATTGACCGGAGAGTTGTCTCGGTCATGTCTACGTGTCTCCCGAACCCGTAGGGTCTACACACTTAAGGTTCGGTGACGCTAGAGTTGTAGAGATATTAGTATGCGGTTAACCAAAAGTTGTTCGGGGTCCTGGATGAGATCCCGGACGTCACAAGGAGTTTCGGAATGGTCCGGAGGTAAAGATTTATATATAGGAAGTCCAGTTTCGGCCACCGGGAGAGTTTCGGGGGTCACCGGTATTGTACCGGGACCACCTGAAGGGTCTCGGGGGTCCATCGGGTGGGGCCACCTATCTCGGAGGGCCCCATGGGCTGAAGTGGCGTGGGAACCAACCCCTGGTGGGCTGGTGCGCCCCACCCAAGGGACCAAGGCGCCTAGGGCTGGAAACCCTAGGGGGCCGCCCCCCCCCCTCTAGATGGGATCTCCAAGGGGCATGCGCCCCCCTAGCCTCTATATATAGTGGAGGGGAGGGAGGGGAGCCGCACCCTAAGCCCTGGCGCCTCCCTCTCCCTCCCGTGACACCTCTTCCTCCTCCAGTAGCGCTTGGCGAAGCCCTGCTGGAATCCTGCTGCTTCCACCACCACGCCGTCGTGTTGCTGGATCTCCATCAACTTCTCCTCCCCCCTTCCTGGATCAAGAAGGAGGAGACATCTCCGCTCCGTATGTGTGTTGAACGCGGAGGTGCCGTCCATTCGGCGCTAGGATCATCGGTGATTTGGATCACGATGAGTACGACTCCATCAACCCCGTTCTCTTGAACGCTTCCGCTCGCGATCTACAAGGGTATGTAGATGCGCTCCTCTCTCTCTCGTTGCTAGATGACTCCATAGATTGATCTTGGTGATGCGTAGAAAATTTTAAATTTCTGCTACAATCCCCAATAGTAAATTGTATAGGTGCACTAGTTCGGTGAAGAGATGGTGATACAAGTGGTATTTGGCTGGTAGATAATAGTTTTTGTAATCTGAAAATATAAAAACAGAAAGGTAACGAATGATAAAAGTGAGCGTAAACGGTATTGCAATGTGTTGAAACAAGGCCTAGGGTTCATACTTTCACTAGTGCAAGTCCTCTCAACAATAATAACATAATTGGATCATATAACTATCCCTCAACATGCAACAAAGAGTCACTCCAAAGTCACTAATAGTGGAGAACGAACGAAGAGATTATGGTAGGGTACGAAACCACCTCAAAGTTATTCTTTCCAATCAATCCATTGGGCTATTCCTATAAGTGTCACAAACAACCCTAGAGTTCGTACTAGAATAACACCTTAAGACACAAATCAACCAAAACCCTAATGTCACCTAGATACTCCAATGTCACCTCAAGTATCCGTGGGTATGATTATACGATATGCATCACAAAATCACAGATTCATCTATTCAACCAACACATAGGACCTCAAAGAGTGCCCCAAAGTTTCTACCGGAGAGTCAAGACGAAAATGTGTGCCAACCCCTATGCATAGGTTCATGGGCGGAACCCGCAAGTTGATCACCAAAACATACATCAAGTGGATCAATAGAATACCCCATTGTCACCACGAGTATCCCACGCAAGACATACATCAAGTGTTCTCAAATCCTTAAAGACTCAATCCGATGAGATAACATCAAAGGGAAAACTCAATCCATTACAAGAGAGTAGAGGGGGAGAAGAAACATAAGATCCAACTATAATAGCAATGCTCGCGATACATCAAGATCGTGCCAAATCTAGAACAAGAGAGAGAGAGAGAGAGAGAGAGAGAGAGAGATCAAACACATAGCTACTGGTACATACCCTCAACCCCGAGGGAGAACTACTCCCTCCTCGTCATGGAGAGCACCAGGATGATGAAGATGGCCACCGGAGAGGGATTGCCCCCTCCGGCAGGGTGCCGGAACGGGTCTAGATTGGTTTTTGGTGGCTACGGAGGCTTCTGGCGGCGGAACTCCCGATCTATTGTGCTCCCCGATCGTCTTAGGGTATATGGAGATATATAGACGGAAGAAGTACGTCAGGGGAGCCATGAGGGGCCCACGAGGGTGGAGGGCGCGCCCAGGGGGTGGGCACGCCCCCCTACCTCGTGGCTTCCTCGAAGCTTCCTTGGCGTGGACTCCAAGTCTCCCGGGTTGCTTTTCTTCCAAAAATAAGTTCTGTGAAGTTTCATGTCAATTGGACTCTGTTTTATTTTCCTTTTCTGCGATACTCTAAAACAAGGAAAAAACAGAAACTGGCACTGGGCTCTGGGTTAATAGGTTAGTCCCAAAAATAATATAAAAGTGTATAATAAAGCCCATAAACATCCAAAATAGATAATATAATAGCATGGAACAATCAAAAATTATAGATACGTTGGAGACGTATCAGCATCCCCAAGCTTAATTCCTACTCGTTCTCGAGTAGGTAAATGATAAAAACAGAATTTTTTGATGTGGAATGCTACCTAACATATTTATCCATGTAATTTTCTTTATTGTGGCAAGAATGTTCAGATCCATAAGATTCAAGACAAAAGTTTAATATTGACATAAAAATAATAATACTTCAAGTATACTAACCAAGTAATCATGTCTTCTCAAAATAACATGGCCAAAGAAAGCTATCCCTACAAAATCATATAGTTTGGCTATCCCTACAAGATTAAGCCCATTTCCTGTTTCCTGTTGCTTGTTTATAGGCCGACATGCTTCTTCTTTTTCTTCTGTTTGTATGCCCATTTTGCTCTCCTTATTCTTAGTCGTTTTTTCTGGGTATCTCTTGGGATGTGGGTTGAGCGTAAAATGTATACACGCAAGTACTATATAATATGTGAATAAATCATATTAGAGTGTAAAAATTGCATTATTACATGTTTATTTCTTACATATTAAAGCGTGCAAGTTTTTGCTTTGTTTTTTGTTTTTATTAAAAGATAATACCAATATCACTAATTTATTCAACCTCTAAAATTTTCATTATTTTAGTTATGTTTTAGTTTTTATTTCATTTCTTTCTTCTATAAGGTTGATACCAATGTCACTAATTTATTCTTATTACATGTTTTTTTTGAAATTCTACTCTTTTATGCTTATTCTGGCATATTATAAAAAGCAATTTATGTGCAAATCTTTACCATTTTCTCTGTTCTTAAAGTGTAGCAATGTCGGTAATTCATTATATCCTAGGAAACTTATTTATTTTGTTTTTGTTTCATTTTATTTTCCCTTTAAGGATAATACCAATTCCACAAAATTCATTCTTTCTTACAAAACTTAAATTTCCAAAATCCCGCCATTTTATGCTTATTATTGCATCTTAAACAAAATTGTAATTTCAATAACTGTGTGCAAAATTTTCCATTATTTGATTTTATTTTGTTTACTTGTTTCCTCTTCTTAAATGGGTAATACCAATGCCCCCAATTCATTATTCTCTTAAAAAATCATTATTATGGTTTTGTTTTAGTTTATATTTAATTTTCATTGTTCTGGAAGGGTAATACAAAAGCCACTAATTCATTCATTCTTGAAAACAATTAATTAATTTTATTTTGTTTTAGTTTTGATTTGTTTTTCATTTAATGTTAATACCAATGCCACTAATTCATTATTCTCAGGGAACTTAAAAAATTGGATGAAAATTCTAGTATTATATGCATGTTCTTGCATATTGAAAAGGTGCAATTTCTATGTAAATTGTGCACAATTTTTGTCAATGTTTGTTTTAGATTTTTTTTAATTTCCTTTCCTTGGTAACACCAATGCCACTAATTCTTTTTTTCTTAGGAAACTTCATTAATATGATTTTGTTTTAATTTGTATTTCATTTTCTTTCTTATTCAAAGGGTAATAACAAAGCCATTGATTCATTCTTTCTTAGAAAACTTCATTAATATGATTTTGTTTTAGGTTTGTTCTTTTTCCTTTCATCAAGTGTAATACCAGTGCTACTAATTTATTCTTCTCATGAAACTTAATTTTGTGTGTGAAAAATCCACTACTGTATGCTTGTTTTTGCATATTGTAGAAAGAGTAATTTCTATGTAAATTATTTGCAAAAAAATATCAATGTTTGTTTATATTACTAATTATTATTTAATTTCTTCTTAATGAGTAATAGTAATGCAACTAGTTCATTCTTTCTTAGTAACTCATTATTTTGAAAAACAATACTTTATTTTATTTTCTTCTCTACGGATAATGCCGATGCCATAGGAAACATTCTTGTTGTTGCAAAAATTTCCCTATTATATTCTTACTCTTGCATGTTATATTAAATCATGATTTCTATGTAAATTTTGTGCAATTATTTTCATATATTTTTGTTTCCTTTATGAAATGTTCTTTCATTATTATTTTTATCTTGGTCGATGGGTAAAGATATTCTAAGATGTTCTGCTTAACTATCTTGGCATTTGGTTATACTATGATAAAAATCACATCATCCGGGGGACTAGCTCGTATATAAATATCAATTTGGTTGTTGGGGTACAAAAAGGTGAGGACATTATGGAATAGTTAGATTAGGTAGGAGAATTCTTAGATGATTTTTGGATATGTCGATTTGATAGTCGACGTACGTACCAAAAAAATTATTATTTGTGGTTTCAGCTTATTGTAAGTTTTCTTTATCCTCTGCATTCATTCATGATATTTTCACCCTTTTCAAAACCGTACATTCATACTTTCCGAGCTATAGCCTACACACTGGGTCACATGTACTAGTGTGGAATATGAGCTCTATTTGAGTCAAGGTAGTTTTTGGCTAGTTGCATTACAAAATGGATATTTTGATGAGAGATGGGTTGCGCCCTGGCCAACACTCTTGTCAGATGGGCCTAGCTCGTAGGCTGCTTGTTTCCACGGCTAAGTACTCATGCATGCACGCACGGTGATATCAGCAGGAAGCAGATCGACTGAAACGAATTTAGGATCAGTTAACTGACATAAATTTCATTTTCAGTCAACTGAATGGTAGCCCGTCCCTTAGATTTTCAAAATAGTATAGATCATGTAGGTTTTCCAAAAAATCAATCTTTGTAAACTTTCGTTAAGTTTGTCGGAAAAGATATTAACATTTAGAATACCATATACATATCATTAAGCATCATTATTTCTTGCAGACGGTTCTCATAGCCAGTGTGTTATCAAGGATGATGGATGGCGGGAAAAAATCGTATACGGCCAGGTCGTATTCTTCTAATGGTTAGACCCTCTTCAGCAACAGTTACATGATGAAACGAGTCTTTTTTTTAAACCATGTACCATAGAACAATTGTACTACAGTGCTTTTCATAAGTATAAATAATCAGTATGTTACAAAAGGGAGAAGGAAAAAGAAAAACGTTATCTAACTATCCAAAAAGGCAACTATCTAGTTCCAGCTCTTGGGATTATCCTAATCATATTGAACATAGCTCCAACTCTTGGGATTATCCCAATCATATTAAATATTCTATGATATCCAGTTATCTAGACAAACAACATGCCTATCTTTAATTATGTGCTTCATCAGAAGCAGTGATGGGAACGAAGCATGAAAATAAAAAAAAATACGATGAACACCCAACATCTATCTAGGAGAATTATAGCAACGAGAGAGGAGAGCGTGTCTATGTACCCTCGTAGACTGTTAAGAGGAAGCGTATATCACGCGATTGATGTAGTCGTACTCATTACGATCCAATCGCGATCCAAACCGATGAAGTACCAAACGGGCGGCGCCTCCGAGTTTAGCAAACTTACGGCTCGATGACGTCTCCTCCTCCTTGATCCGGCAAGTAAAGGAGGATAAGTAGATGGGATCGCTGATGACCCACAAGTATAGGGGATCAATCGTAGTCCTTTCGATAAGTAAGAGTGGCGAACCCAACGAGGAGCAGAAGGAAATGGCAAGCAGTTTTCAGCAAGGTAATTTCTGCAGGCACTGAAATTGTCGGTAACAGATAGTTTGATAGCAAGATAATTTGTAACGAGAAAGTAATAGTAACGATTACAAAAATGCAGCAAGGTAGCCCAATCTTTTTTGTAGCAAAGGACAGGCCAGAACGGTCTCTTATAATAAGCAAAACATTCTTGAGGACACACGGAAATTCCATCTAGTCACTTTCATTTTGTTTGTTTGATTCACGTTCGCTACTTTGATAATTTGATATGTGGATGGACCGGTGCTTGGGTGTTGTCCTTACTTGAACAAGCCTCCCACTTATGATTAACCCCTCTGCAAGCATCCGCAACTACGAAAGAAGGATTAAGATAAAATCTAACCATAGCATTAGACATATGGATCCAAATTAGCCCATTACGGAATAGCGCATAAACTAGGGTTTAAGCTTCTATAACTCTAGCAACCCATCATCTAATAATTACTCCATAATGCGTTCCCTTAGGCCCAAAGATGGTGAAGTGTCATGTAGTCGACGTTCACATAACACCACTAAGGGAATCACAACATACATATCATTAAAATAACAAACGAATACCAAATTCACATGATTACTTATGACAAGACTTCTTCCATGTCCTCAAGAACAAAAGTAACTACTCACAAGACATATTCATGCTCAAGATCAGAGGGGTATTGAATAGCATAATAGATCTGAACATATAATCTTTCACCAAATAAACCAACTAGCATCAACTACAAGATGTAACCAACACTACTAGTCACCCACAGGTACTAGAGGATTTGATACAAAGATTGAATACAAGAGATGAACTAGGGTTTTGAGATGAGATGGTTATGTTGAAGATGTTGATGAAGATTGGCCCTCCCACGATGAGAGGTGATACGTCTCCAATGTATCTATAATTTTTGATTGTTTCATGCTATTATATTATTTTTAGGACTAACCTACTAACCAAAGGCCCAATGCAAATTGTTGTTTTTTTGCCTATTTCAGTGTTTCGCAGAAAAGGAATATCAAACGAAATTCAAACGGAATGAAACCTTCGGGAGAGTTATTTTTGAAACAAACGCAATACAGGAGACTTGGAGTGGACTTCAAGGAAGCAACGAGGCGGCCAAGAGGTAGGAGGGCGCGCCCCCACCCTCGTGGGACCCTCGTGGCTCCGCCGACCTACTTCTTTCGCCTATATATACTCATATACCCCGAAAACATCCGAGAGCATGACGAAACCCTATTTCCACCGCCGCAACCTTCTATACCCATGAGATCCCATCTTGGGGCCTTTTCCAGCGCTTCGCCGGAGGGGGAATCGATCATTGAGGGCTTCTACATCAACACCATAGCCTCTCTGATGATGTATGAGTAGTTTACCACCGACCTTCGGGTCCATAGTTATTAGCTAGATGGCTTCTTCTCTCTCTCTGGATCTCAATACAAAGTTCTCCTCGATTCTCTTGGAGATCTATTCGATGTAATTCTTTTTGCAGTGTGTTTGTCGAGATCCGATGAATTGTGGGTTTATGATCAAGATTATCTATGAACAATATTTGATTCTTCTCTGAATTCTTTTATGCATGATTTAATATCTTTGCAAGTCTCTTCGAATTATTAGTTTGGTTTGGCCTATTAGATTGATATTTCTTGCAATGGGAGAAGTGCTTAGCTTTAGGTTCAATCTTGTGGTGTCCTTTCCAAGTGACAACAGGGGCAGCAAGGCACGTATTGTATTGTATTGTTGCCATTGAGGATAAAAAGATGGGGTTTATATCATATTGCTTGAGTTTATCCCTCTACATCATGTCATCTTGCCTAATGCGTTACTCTGCTCTTATGAACTTAATACTCTAGATGCATGCTAGATAGTGGTCGATGTGTGGAGTAATAGTAGTAGATGCAGAATCGTTTCGGTCTACTTGTCGCGGACGTGATGCCTATATACATGATCATGCCTAGATATTCTCATAACTATGCGCTTTTCTATCAATTGCTCGACAGTAATTTGTTCACCTATCGTAGAACTTGCTATCTTGAGAGAAGCCACTAGTGAAACCTATGGCCCCCGGTTCTATCTTTCATCATATTATTTTCCTATTTACTTGCTATTTCCGCCGCAGTTTATTTTGCTATCTTTATTTTCCAATCTATACAACAAAAATACCAATAATATTTATCTTATTATCTTTATCAGATCTCACTTTCGCAAGTGGCCGTGAAGGGATTGACAACCCCTTTATCGCGTCGATTGCAAGGTTCTTGATTGTTTGTGCAGGTACGAGGGACTTGCGTGTAATCTCCTACTGGATTGATACATTGGTTCTCAAAAACTGAGGGAAATACTTGCGCTAATTTGCTGCATCACCCTTTCCTCTTCAAGGGAAAACCAATGCATGCTCAAGAGATAGCAAGAGGGTTGTTGGTGATGACGATGACTTCGATTTCCCCCCTCCCAAAAGGAAGTATCCCCGGCGGAATCGCTCCGTGAAGAGCAAAAGTGCTCTTGCCAAAGTTCCGCTTCGAGACGGTAGCGCTCCGTCCTGAAAGTCCTCTCTTGATTTTTTTTCTAGGGAAAATGGGCTTATATACCAGAAAATGGGCACCAGATGCTGGCCAGGGGGGCCCACTACCCACCAGGCGCACCAGGGGGTAGGCGCGCCCTGGTGCCTAGTGGGCACCTGGGTGGCCCCTCTGGTATTTCTTTTCTCCAATATTTTTTATATATTTCAAAATAAATCTCCGTAAAGTTCAACTCATTTGGAGGTGTGAAGAATAGGTATCTCTAACATAGCTTTTTCAGCTCTAGAATTCCATCTGACTGGAATCTCCCTCTTTATGTAAACCTTGCATATTATGAGAGAAAAAGTATTAGAATTGCTCCACGAAATGTTATATTGAATGAAAACACTATAAATGACAGTAGGAAAACATGATGCAAAATGGACGTATCAACCCCCCCAAGGTTAGACCTTGCTTGCCCTCAAGCGAAAACTGATATCGATAATCATGTCCACATGTTTAGAGAGAGAGGTGTCGATAAAAACCAAAATACAAACATAGTAGTATCATGATCATTATTATAACAACAAGGAAAGTTTATCATAAAACTTCTCATGAGCAAGTAACAATTCATCACAGGCATCAAAGTATAAGGAATAAACTTTGTTGAAAACTAACAAACTATGTTCTCAGTCAACAATGCAATTGCCATTCATCATATTTTCAGGAAGGGTCTCATGTCGGAGATTTTTAGCAAGTCCATATACTCAGCCATCATTTAGTCTTTGATGACCCACTAGTATAGGGGATCAATCGTAGTCCTTTCGATTAGTAAGAGTGTCGAATCCAGCAAGGAGCAGAAGGAAATGACAACTGGTTTCCAGCAAGGTAATTTTCTGCAAGCACTAAAATTGTTGGTAACATATAGTTTGATAGCAAGATATTTTGTAACTACGGTAAATAAAGTGTATCAAGGTAGCCCAATCCTTTTTGTGGCAAAGGACCTGCCAAAACGGTCTTTCATACTAAGCAAAGCATTCTAAAGGGTACACATGAATTTCATCTAGTCATTTTCATTATATTGATTCGATTTGTGTTCGCTCTTTGATATACGGGAACCTCATGGGCATTTTATTCTCATTCACTCTCACTTGAATATGCTCATGGGGAGGGCATAAGGTCTCTCGACCTTTTTTATAGCCAAGACTTCTAGAGTCGAGTACAAGGACTCGTGTATGACTCAAACCGACTTAAGGCTAGTGATTAGGAGAGAAGAGAGTGAAAAAAAAAGAAATGAAAAAACAAGGCTCAACCAATTGCAGGCTTGAGCGTAGGACCAAGAATTACCAAATTCAAAATAAAACTAACAGAAATCCATGAACGATACATTTGACTGTTATTTACTTGACTAACATTTTTTCTGAGAAAACTTCTGATCTATTTATCATGTCAAGCAATATAAAAGAACACAGAAATAACAAGAAATATTAGTCGACGGACATTCAACTAAGAACTAGCAAATCTCATCCAACTAAGAATTAGTTAAAATAGGTTTTACGTGTTATCCCATTCCAAAGAACAATATGAAAAAGTGGAATAAATATAAAAATAAACTTGAAAATAGAAGGAAAATAAAATAAAGAAAGATAACACCATAGGATATACTTAAATGTGAATATTTTTTGAAAAAATGAACATTTTTGGAATTTCAGAAAAAGCTTGAACATTTTTATTAATTCAGAAAAAATAAAAAAAATCCCGAAATTTTTAGGAAACTGCGACATTTTTAAATTTGTGAAAAAATGTGAAAATGGTGCCATTTTCTGATATTCTGAACAATTTTAAAAATACATGTGTCTTTTTATAAAATTGCTAAACATTTTCGTGAATTTGTGAAAAAAAGTTTTGAACATGAACAATTTGAAAATTCCTGAACATATTATTTTACCCCAACATTTTTAAATTCCAAATGAGTATTGAAAAATTCTGAACACTTTATAAAATGGATCTTTTTGAGAAAAGGTAAAAAAAGGAAAAATAGAAAAAAGAGTAAAAACAATAAAAACCTATAAAAGAAACAACAAGTAAAGGAAAAATCAACGTGTTGCTGGGAACTCCTATCCAGCGGTTTAAGTGCCCGTTAGCGCTGCTGGTGCTCGCAGGCGCCACGTAGCGGGCCGTTCCAACAATCTGCTGAAAAATCAAACGCGACGATACCAATGTCAACCGCACCGCGCGCTAACCACTAGACCACAGTGAGGAAACAGATCTAGTTAACCTTCCTTCAGTATAGCATTAGCGTATAGTAGTACTATATACCCACTATATAAATTGAATAAAGATAACATAAATTTGTACAAGAATTCACAAAAACAATGGATTGAAAAAAAATTAAAAACGTTCGTACCAATTGGGAAAAGTTTGCGGTAAAGGAAAACGTTCGTGAATTCGAAAAAACTTCAAGATTTTGAAAAAATCATGAATTTTAAAAAAGCATAAAATTGTAAAAAGTTCGCGAGTTCTAAGAAAGTTCGACAAACTTAATTGATTTGAAAAGACGTTCATCGATTTTGAATTAAAAAATAACGAAGTTGAAAATAGTTTGTGGGGTTTTGAAAAAAGTACAAACATTTTGAGTTGAAACATCACGATTTTGAAAATTGTTCACTGGGTTTTCAAAAAAAGTTCACGGATTTAAAATAATTTCACCGACTTCCATAAAAAAGTTCAAACTTTTGGAAAAAAAGTTTATCAATTTTGAAAAAGGTTCATATAATTTTCTAGAAAAATCCCATCAACTTTGGATTTTCTCAAATTTCAAAAAAGTTCATTAAAATTGAAAAAGTTCATCCATTTTCAAAAACTTCATCAATTTTCAAAAAAATTCAAAAATTGGAAAAGGAGTTCATCCAGTTTTTTAAGACAAATAGCAAAAATTGAGAAAAGTTTGCTCATTTGCAGAAGAAAAGGAAAACAAAAGAGAAACAGTGAAATGATAAGAAAAAGAAAAAGAAAAAACTGCGGGCATCGCGATCTGTAGAAAGAATAAAAGGCAAAAAATGAAGCAAATTATCACATGCGGCTCGCACGATAGTTCTGGCTAGCTGTTAGGTATGTCCTTTCCGTTTGTTTTTCCTTTTTTCCTTTTAGTTATATTTCTAGAACTTTTATAAGTATGTATTTCGAAAAACATAACTTACGTTTTAAAAACTAATACCTTGCATTGAAAATCATCATGTAATGTAAAATATTGTTCACGCAATTTTAAAAATTCTTCGTGCCATTCATATAATTGTTTGATATTAAAAATTATGTCCATGTGTTAGAAAAATATGTTTGTGAATTTTTAACTAAAATAGTTATAGACTGTAAAACATATTCCTGTAATTTTAGAAAATTGATTTGTGACACTGAAATAAAATTCCTGCTTTCAAAAATATGTCGTGAAAATTTAAAGAATCCTTTATAAAATATATTTATAAAACACCTAATAGTTTTAAATGTGTTGCTTACCATTCTGAAAATATCAGTGAAAATTTAGTAAAATTTTCATGAATTTATAATATGTTCTTTCTCCCAAATGTTCACCTAACATATGGTAAGGATTCCATACCATTCTAAAACACACTCAATGTCTATTTTATTTTTTTAACATTTATTGAAAGAAATGTCCGAAGATGTATTTGAAAAATGATCATCATGTACTTTAAAAATTGCATGTGCATAAAAAGTCTGTTATATGTGTATACTAAAAATGTACAACGTGTATTGAAAAGTTCAACATGCTTTTGGATAAAAAAACATGATGAAATCTATTTTTTTGAGACAAATTGATGAAATCTAATGATAAAAACACATAAACACTAAGGGCAAGGAACCCATGGACTCCTAAACACTAAGGGCAAGGAACCGATGGACTGCTAAAGGTTGGCAGAGAGCTCAGGCCGGCCCGCCGTGTGTCCCGGTTGGAATGGAGCACTACGCCAAAAGTTGAAGTCGGATTTCTCAAAAAGGAAAAAAGGAAGCCGGAGACTTCGCAGCGAAGGGCACAGTTCTGCAGGCTGCAGCCACAGCGCACAGCGGCGGCGCCGGCCATGGAGATGGAGCCGACCGGCCGGAGTACCAAGAGGATGAGACCCGCGCCACCCAACATCCACCAATCGATGCCAGGTCCAGCGGAAACGACCGACCCGGAAGCCACGGCCGCGGGGAGAACCCAACACCGGCTGCCGGGGGCTGGGAGAGATGGCGGCGAGGGGTCGCCGGACCGCATCAGCGATCTTCCCGACGCGGTCCTCGGCGAGATAATCTTCCTCCTCCCCACCAAGGAGGGCGCCCGCACCCGGTGGCGCCACCTCTGGCGCGCCGCCCCCCTCAACCTCGACTGTCGCGGCTTCTCCGGCAACCTCCCCGGCGCCATACTCTCCGCCCACGGGGTTCCCGTCCACCGCCTCTGCCTCCCGTCGCTCCTCCTCCAGTACAGAGCCGATGTCGCAGGCACTTGGCTCCGGTCCCCCTCCCTGGACAGGCTCCAGGAGCTCGAGTTCTACCTAGAGCTACCAATAACGTACAAATTTTCGTTCTCAAGGTTACAGTTGCTGCAACCACCACCGGCGTCCATCTTCCGGTTCTCCTCCACTCTCCGCGTCGCCACCATCAGCCAGTGCCATCTCCCTGACAATACCGTGGAGACGCTTCAGTTTCCCCTGCTCAAGAAGCTTGCGCTAGTGGAGGTTAAGAATAGGAAAGTCATAGAAAATGAGATGACATGCATCTCAAATACTATGCATAAGAATAGAAAAAGAGATGCCTTTTGATTCACATCATAGGATTTTTTTCATCGAGTCTAGGCTAATGTTTATTTTCCTCTATAGAAATAGGATTTCATTCCTACAAACCAAAGAGCTCTGAAGGAATTTTTCCTATAGAAATCCTATCCTATGAAAATCCTACAAAATTCCTCCAAACCAAAGGAGGCCTTAAAATCTCTCAGGGCTCGCTGCAGAGCATCATCACCTCCGGCTGCCCTGCCCTGGAAAGCTTGTTGCTCAGGACTAGTTTTGACATACGTGGTCTCAGGATCGACTCTCCTATCCTTAAAAGTATAGGCGTTCATTCTAGGTTTGTAGAACTCATCATTCAGGATGCCCCTTCACTTAAAAGATTGCTCTGTTTGAGAATGGATATGAGAATGCGAGTGTCAGTAATCTCGGCACCTAGACTAGCGACCTTGGGTTACATTTCTCAGGATTCACCGGACTCCAAAATCATGTTTGGCTCCACAGTTATTCAGGTAGCTATGTCATGTCCTTTATACTTCTTGATACATTTTTCTGTGCTGAAATCTTACATGTCATCTGTACTTATCTCTTAATATTGTGTTCCATGCATGATGAAGAGATTGCGTGTTGTTAGCCTGATAACGGTGGTGCCGACTATCAAGATCTTAGCTGTGCATATGAATTTTAATCTGGATATGGTTATTGAGTTGATGAAATGCTTTGTATGCTTGGAGGAGTTGTATATGAAGGTAATGGTTTGCATTGATACTCTATAAAGTGGTAGTGTTTGCTGTCCAGATGCTCTTTTGATCTACTTGGGAATTCTGAAGTTTGTGGTTTCTCCTGTCAGATTCAGACAGATTCACCAGCAGGGACAAATTTCTGGCGTCATAAACACCGGAATTTTCTCACATCTCATGATATTCGTTTGAAGACCTTAGTGCTGGTACATTACCGAGGCATCCAGGCACAAGTTAACTTTGTCGCGTTCTTTATACTGAATGCGAAACTGCTAGAGTCCATCCGACTGGAGGTTGATTCCAGGGATTACAATGACAGATTTTTCGCAGAACAATGTAGGATGCTTCAGATGGAGAAAAGGGTTTCTAGAGGTGCTCAGCTCTGTGTTACGACAGGTTCTCACGATGATGTTTCGAGCACCGTTGACCTCAATGATTTGGATTTGGCTGATCCGTTCGCATGTAGATGTTGAGAGTGGGCCTGGCTCCTGGTTGAGTTATTCTTGTGTATCTCATTTTGTGTTCTTGCCCAAGCTTGGTTAGTTTTCTAATACCTGTAGTCTTTCTAACTTTGTGTTATCCCTTAACTTTATGTTATTTAAATACTAAAAGAAGACAGGACCAAACGACGATGGCCAGAGTTAGCTATATTATGAAGATATCATCGGGGGGTGCTCATTTTGATTGTCCACTGGTACACCTCCCAAGCTGTTTCATTTGCAGTGAAGATTGTACAGTGTCTTCTCAATGTCTATTGGGAAGCACCGAGTGTTACTGAATTTACCCAGATTGTATCCATCCGAGTTTGCATAGAGGAAAACCTCTTGCTCTTTCCACCATCTGGGTTCCACTGCTAAAGCTGGGAGTGTTGTGGTAATTAATTATCAAATCACTCACATCTTCAGATTCGATAACTAGGCTGTTTTGAACCATGTTTTTTCACTGGGTTTGGTAATTGTGGAGATAGTTGTTCTTAACTATCTCGTTTCATTTCTTGCCCAAAGTAACTTGATTAGGTCTTGTGTCTATACTGTTACTAAGTTTGTACTATCACGAAACGGTAGTGTGATGTTTAAAACAGGGTACTTGTGAAGCCATCAGCCATTCCTGGTGATGTCAGTTATATTCAGATTGCGGCGCTTATTTTTATTTTCCAGTTTAAGCATCGTTCAAGTTAACTTTAGCAGCTAAACTCCATGGTTTGACTGTATCAATCAAATCTTACACTACATACTTCTCATTTCCAGTTCTGACTGCAGAAAGTTTACACAAGGAATACCAGTTTTTCCTTTTTACCGAATAGAGACATGCTACTGAGATTTTGTTATGAAACTAATAACCTGAGCGGCACAGGGGAAATATTGTCTACTATCCCTGAACACTTTAAATTGGTTTGTTTGGGAGAACGCAACTTTCTGGCTTCCGTTGTCGAATCTGTTGGAAATGTTCAGGCATCCAACTCCCAATCTATCGACAGTTTCAACTGCTTTTTGCAAGGCTTCCGTTTCTGCATGCAGAGCATCGGTAAGCTTACGACATGGCCCAGCAGAGGCAAATAAAGTACTCCTATGAATCACGGCAAACCACAGGCCAGCGGCCGGCTGTCATGAAGAAAGCACCAACGTTGATAGTCACGGCGTTTTCCGGTGTGCATTCCCGGTGTTTTGGCAGAGCAGGCTGGGCAGCACGCTTCCACCCATCACAATGTCTCCGGAAGGTAAACTGAAACTCATCTACGACGGAGAGAGACGTCGTTCCAAACGGGGCTTAACTTACGCGTGTTGCGACACATGGGCCGTTAAAACTGGCAAGGGACAACCGGGGTGGACTGTTAAAATGTCGGCGAAGAACTCAGCCCGGCCCGTCGTGTGGTCGCGTAGTAGCAGATGAAGTCCCGGCCAACACTTTTCCCTCACGATAGGGTTTGTATCCTCCCGGGGCGACGCCGTCGCTGCCGTCGAGACCTGGCTTCCCTGCGCCTTACCACCGATCCGCTGTATCTCATCCTTGATCGGGGAGTTAGCTCTCTGATCTTGGCAGGATTGCGGGGGGCGGAAGCGTTTTAGGGTTTGTCTCAGGAAGGCCCGGTTCAGATTGCAATTGGGCTAGGGTTTCGTGATGTCATCAAGCAAAGCTTCGGGGTCGACAACAACAAGCCAACCGGAGATCGACGATGTGGAATCACTGATGAAGGAATTGAGCTTGAGGGAGGAGGACTTGGACGATGTGGTGTTTGACGAGAAGGAAGCCCCGCCGGCGGCTGCTCGTTGGATTGCTCTTGTCAAGGTTCACACCATCAAATCGTACAGTCAATTTTGGTTCTACCGAAACATGCGGGCAGCCTGGGATCTTGCCCAAGAGGTGAAATTCAAACCCTTGGAGGAGAATCTCTACACGGTACAGTTCTCATGTTTGGGTGATTGGGAAAGAGTCACACAAGAGGGCCCTTGGCACTTTCGGGGGGATGCTGTGATCCTCAAGCCATACGATGGTGTGGCAAAGCCCTCGACGGTTCAACTGGATAGCATTGAGATATGGGCACAAATCCATGACGTACCACCTCTATACGCATATCTGGTTCCATCTCTTGCGGCAAGAGTGGGAGAAGTGCTCTTTGCTGAACCTATATCACAGGATTTTGTAGGGAATTTTCACCGTGTGTGGGTGAGGATTGATGCCAACAAACCATTGAAGAATGCTGTTTCCATGATACGAGAGGGCAAACGCCAAATCTACCGTGTCAAGTACGAGAAGCTTCCGGACTGGTGTGCTGTTTGCGGCAAGTTGGGACACCAGTATAAGGAGCATGGCACCGGGATACATCCACCATCTGCATTAGTTTTCAAGGATCTGAAGGCAACCTGGACCATGCGTAACGGTCCGGGGCCAGGAGGCGGACGAGGTCGCAGAGGCGGACGCCGGGGAGGCCGGGATGGAGGACGTGGTACACGCTCTCAAGATGATGAAGCAGAGCGGATGGAAGAGGATGGGGAGGACCTGGAAGTGGACGGGCTAGACATAGAGAAGAATAGAAAGAGAGCACCGGACCAAGCCCAGGAGAAACTCTTACTGGAAGCACGACAAAACTGTACAACTGTTTCAGCTCAGGGAAACACAGTACTGTTGTCGTCCACCTCTGCTCCACCAAGCCCTAGCGGAAAGCAAGACCTGAAGAGGACCAAGCTGGCACTGGAGATAGTGAAGAATAATACGTCCAAGCAAGCTGGACAGGGAAAGGAAGACACAAAGTTGGCGGGCTCTTTCGAGGGGCGCCGCCGGGCCCAATGAGTGTCTTCTGTTGGAACTGTCGTGGCGTGGGCAAGACCGCAACAGTTCGTGAGCTTCGTGACTTTGCGAGGCAACTTGCCCCTACCCTACTGTGCATTGTTGAAACGCAAATAGAAGGTGCTAGGGTAGAAGCATTAGCTGGAACTTTGGGTTTTGAAAATTCTTATGCCGTTGATAGTAATGGTAGAAGTGGTGGAATAGGTTTGTTTTGGAACAATGAAATAAAAGTTGATATTCTTGGTTATTCTCGTTATCACCTCGATGTCTCGATTGAGGAACAGGGAAAGGACAAGTGGAGGATGACATGCATATATGGTGAGGCTCAAACACATTTGAGGCATGAAACATGGACTGTTCTTAAAAACATCAGCACTTTGAGCTCCCTCCCATGGCTCTGCATAGGGGATTTCAATGAGGTGCTGCGTCCGGATGAACACCAAGGAGTGGGTCAACGTAGTAATGCTCAGATTCAAGCCTTTCGGGACGCTGTAGATGTTTGCATGCTGCTAGATTTGGGGTACAAAGGTAATTTTTGGACCTTCGAAAAGAAAGTTTCTGGAGGAAGTTACACAAAATGCAGGCTGGACAGGGCACTGGCCAACGCGGAGTGGATGGCCACATACCCCTTGGCGTCGATCACGCACCTAACCGGTGCCACCTCTGATCATTCACCCTTGCTACTCGACTTTGGAAACACGGAAGGCGAACGAACACGAAAATCATTCAAGTATGAGTTAATGTGGGAGACACATGAGGGGTTCCGCGACACAATTTCTTCAGGCTGGGCGACGGGGCACCCTTGTACATCAGTGGAAGAGTTGAGGCAGAAACTAACCGATCTTGCTAAGGGGTTGGGACAGTGGAGCACGGATACTTTCGGCAGTGTGAGAAAGGAGATAAAACAGTTAAAGAAGGCCTTGGAGGGCCTTAAGGGTGACCCGCTGAGGACCAAACCAACGCATGTTGAGCTGAAAATTAACGAACGCCTGATTGAGTTGTACCATAGGGAAGAGATAATGTGGAGGCAAAGAGCTAGAATTGAGTGGCTTTCTACGGGGGACAAGAATACGAAATTCTTCCATCTTCGAGCTAGTCTTCGCCGCAAGAAAAATATGATCAAAGCTTTACAAAACTCGCTCGGAGTGGAGATATCCGACCCGGCAGAATTGAGGGAGCTAGCAAACAATTTTTACCAAACTTTATACCAGTCGGAGGGGGTCCAGAATATGAACGCGGTGTTGGATCATGTCCCACGCAAGGTGACGGAGGAGATGAACACGTCTCTGTGTGCTCCCTACACAAACGAGGAAGTTAAGGTTGCCTTGTTCCAGATGTTTCCCACCAAAGCCCCCGGCCCGGACGGTTTTCCTGCTCATTTTTACCAGCGCCATTGGGATGTATGTGGAGCGGAGGTCACAAGGATTGTTCTGAGAATAGTCCGTGGAGAGGAGAGTCCGGAATGCATCAACGACACGGTGCTAGTTTTGATCCCTAAGGTAACAAACCCCATGGTGCTATCTCAATTCAGGCCTATTAGCCTCTGTAATGTCTTATACAAGATCGCTTCGAAGGTGGTTGCTAACAGATTAAAGGTTATCTTGCCTGACATAATATCGGAAGAGCAGTCAGCGTTTGTGCCTGGAAGGTTGATTACTGATAACATAATTTGTGCATACGAGTGTTTGCATTTTATGAGACGCTCAAGATCGAAAGCGAATGCTTTTTGCGCCCTAAAGCTGGACATGATGAAAGCTTATGACAGGGTAGAGTGGACATATCTGAGGGCCATCATGACAAAGCTGGGTTTTGCAGCACAGTGGATTGACATTGTTATGGGTATGGTCTCATCAGTATCTTTTTCGGTCTTATTTAATGGAGAGAAGCTTCATTCTTTTAAACCTACGAGAGGTATTCGGCAGGGAGACCCAATCTCCCCCTATTTATTCTTGATAGCAGCAGAGGGCCTTTCGTGCCTACTCAAAACCAGTTCTCAGTCATCATTGGCAGGTATTAAGGTGGCCCCAACGGCTCCTACCGTTAACCACCTTTTATTTGCAGATGACAGCCTGCTACTTTTCAAGGCGAGTGGGGAGGGATCTCTAGCGGTGTCAAACCTGCTAGCTACTTATTGTAGTGCATCGGGACAAAGGATTAACAATGAGAAGTCATCAATTTTTTCAGCAGAGGTTGCCCAGGACCAGTGAGGGATATTGTTAAGGACAATTTGCAGGTCCATAATGAAACTCTGAACGAGCGCTATTTGGGAATGCCCACTGAGGTTGGCCACTCGAAGAACGGCACTTTCAGATATTTGAGGGACCGTGTTTGGGAAAAGATAAAAGGGTGGATGGAGAAGCTTCTGTCATCGGCAGGTAAAGAGATATTGATCAACTCGGTAGCACAAGCCATACCTGTCTATTCCATGTCATGTTTCAGGTTGCCGAGAGGATTGTGCGAGAACATAACTTCAATTATAAGACATTTTTGGTGGGGGAGTAAACAGGGAAGAAGGAAACCGAGCTGGGTGGCGTGGGATATTATGACTAGGCCAAAACACCTGGGAGGCCTGGGTTTTCGTGACCTGGAGGTCTTCAACTTGGCATTACTCGCACGTCAAGCATGGCGGATTATGAATGATGAGTCGTCTCTCAGTACACGAATGCTGAAAGCTGTATACTTCCCTGACAACTCGCTACTGGAAGCCGCGCTCGGTCCTCATCCGTCTCAGATTTGGAGGGCTATTCTTGATGGCCGAGACATCCTATCACAGGGGATAATACGGAGGATTGGAGACGGGGAGACTACAAATATATAGCTGCATAACTGGATTCCTAGGGATAACTACAAGAGGCCCATCACGTCACTCATGGCTAATCCCCCCACCAAGGTGGCGCAGCTGATCAGTGCAGCTACGGCCTCATGGAATGAGGAGTACATACGCACTATATTCACACCCTTTGATGCTGCAGTGATCTTGAAGATACCTTTATGTACGCGCAGGGTCCCAGATTTTTGGGCCTGGCACGAGGAGAGTCGAGGTATTTTCAGTGTGCGTTCAGCATACCGAATGATAATGCGGACGAAGCTGGGCCGAGAAGCGTGGATACACGAAGAGGAGGGAACCTCGGTTGGACAGAATGAGAGCAATATGTGGAGTATGATATGGCACATTCAGGTTCCGTCCAAATTAAGAATGTTTGTATGGCGCCTTGCGAGGCATTCCATGCCCTGTGAAGAGGTTCTTAAGCATCGTAATATGGCAACGACCGATACTTGTATGCTGTGTGGGGCGATGGACACTTGGAAACATGCTTTATTGAAGTGCCCAATGGCGGGCGGTGTGTGGGCACTAGCCCCTGATGATCTTGTGCAGGCCATGAGTGAGCGGCAAGAGGACATGGCCAAGGACTGGCTCTTTGCTATACATAAAATGTTGCCAACAGATTTATTTGAAAGGCTCATAGTTACACTTTGGGCAATCTGGGGAGTGCGGAGAAAGGCTATCCATGAGGATATTTTTCAGTCTCCGAGCTCCACTAATGGTTTCATCAATAGCTACTTGCGGGATCTCCATGTTTTCAAACCCAAGCATCAGATACCAAGTGCTGCTGCAGCTACTAGGTCTACTCGATGGATCAGGCCGGTTGAGGATACGGCAAAGGTGAATGTGGATGCCGCTGTCTCTCGACGCGGCTATGGTGCGATTGGCGCCATATGCAGGGATCAGAATGGGGTTTTCTTGGAAGCGTCCTCCTTTTTTTTCAGAAATATAGATGATCCACAGACCCTCGAGGCGCTTGCGATAAGGGGGGCTTTAGCTCTTTCGGATGATCTTTATCTTCGGAGGATCCATGTCGCATCGGACTGCAAGGGGGTGGTCGAGGAAGTACGGAAGGAAAATGCAGCAAGTTATGGAGCAGTTATTCATGAAATAGTAGACCACTCTCTGTCTTTTGATTTCTGTAAATTTAGTCATGAGTTTAGGAGCTCGAATTATGAAGCTCACAACTTAGCGAAACATGCTCTTACTTTCGGTGATGGCCGCCATGTTTGGTTAGGGCATCCCGGGAATCTCTCTTTCGTCCCTGTAAACGTGGTGACGGGTTAATAAAGAGTTTCGCGAGGTTGTCTCAAAAAAAAAGATGAAGTCCCGGCCCTGCACTACAAAAAGTGAAGTTGAAGCCGGAGACTACGCAGCGAACGGCACGTCCCTCCCTCTCTGCGGCAGCGCTGACCATGAAGATGGAGCCGGCCGCCGGAAAAAGGCCAAGAACCACCGCTCGGACCTGTGCAAGACCAACAAGTATTGCTGACCGCATCAGCGATCTACCTGATGCCATCCTCGGTGAGATCATCTCCCTTCTTTCCACCAAGGACGCCGCTCGCACCCAAGCCCTCGCGTCTCGGTGGCGCCATCTATGGCGCACCGCCTCTCTTAACCTCGACTTCCGTGGCCTCCCTGCCAATCACACTGATGTCCTCCCCGGCATCATCCTCGCCGCCCACGAGGGACTGGTTCACCGTCTCTGCCTCCCGGCGCGCTACCTCTCAGACAAAGCCGCTGCCATGGAAGCCTGGATCCAATCCCCTGCCCTGGATAAGCTCCAGGAGCTCGACTTCTACCTACTAGAGCTGCCAAATACATGTGTAGATCTGCAATCGCCACCGGCGTCCATCTTCCGATTCTCGTCCACTCTCCGCGTGGCCACCATCAGCATGTGCTCTCTCATGGACTATTCTGTTGAAACACTCCGCTTTCCTCAGCTCAGGAAGTTTGCACTGGTGGCAGTCGACATCTCGGAGGACTCGTTGTGCCACGTTATCAACACATGCTGCCCTGCCCTAGAGTGCTTGCTGCTGAGAACCAATTTTAACGTTCATGGTGTCAGGATCAACTCCCCTACCCTTCAAAGTGTAGGTATTCATGCGAGCGTTGTAGAACTCACCATTGAGAATGCCCCTTCACTTGAAAGGTTGCTCTGCTTGAAAATGCATATGAAAATGATAGTGTCAGTAGTCTCCGCGCCCAGACTGGAGACCTTGGGTTGCATTTCTCACCATGAATGGGGCTCCAAAATCATGTTTGGCACCACAGTTATCGAGGTAGCTATGCCCATTGTACTTCTTGCTAGATTTCGGTGTCCACAAAGGTTATGTATGTTTTCTATACGGATTTATGTCTTAATATTGTGTTCCATGATTCATAAAGGGTTTGCGCGTTGATAGCCTGACAACTATGGTGCGTACTGTCAAGATCTTAGCTATCCATATGAATTCAAATCTGGACATGGTTATTGACTTGATGAGATGTTTTCCGTGCTTGGAGAAGTTGTATATGAAGGTGATGGTTTACATTGGTAGTCTATTAGTGTGTTAGTGTTTGCTTTCCAGCCGTTCTTTTGATCTACTTGGAGCTCTAAAGCGGTTTATTCTTCCTGTCTATTCAGATTCACAAAAAAACACCAACAGGGACAAATTGCTGGCGTCGCAAACACCGGAATTTTCTCACATCTCATGATATTTGTTTGAAGACCGTAGTGTTGGGATATTATAAAGGCTTCCAGGCACAAGTTGACTTTGTTACATTCTTTGTACTGAATGCAAGATCACTAGAGTCCATTCAACTTGTGGTTGATTCCAGGAATTACAGCCGCGAATTTGTCTCAGGACAACGTGAGAAGCTTCAGATAGAGAAGAGAGCTTCTAGAGGTGCCCGGCTTAGTTTTACGACAGATCGTTGCCACGATGTTTTGAGTATCGTCGACCTCAATGATTTGGATTTGGCCGATCCCTTTGCTTCTAGATGTTGAAAGTGGGCCTGGCCCCTGGTGGAGTTATTCTTGCATATCTCATTCTGTGTTTTTGTCCAAACTTGTCTAGTTTTCTCACATATGTACACTTTCTAACATTGCGTTATCTCTAAACTTTATGTTAATTGTAAACACAAACAAATCAAGACCAAACAACAAACTTGGGGTGCAGATTGTACAGTGTCTTCTCAGTGTCTATATTGGGAAGCACCGAGCTTTTACTGAATTTTCATCATACATCCACACTGCCTGACATTGGGTCTGTAGACTATAAATCCGAAGAGGCCCTATACTTCTTGACGGTATCCTGCACCTTCTGGCTTTCTGCTGCTGAATATGGAGGAAAAGTTCATCTATATAACAATTGACGGTGAAGACTCTGCTCTTGTAACGTCTCCACAAAGAAAGGGACGGCGTGTTCTGGCCGCGATGAGGCCACACAAAGTTCGCTTGGGTGCCAACCGTGGTGGCGCCATCGATATCTCTTTTGCACTTGTTCATAATGCAGTCGCGGCCAATGTAAAAGTTGTCATATCAGAGGTGCGGACTGGTTTCGGTTTATCTCTCAGTTCCATTGTTTCTGTTTTGAGGGCACACGAAAATTTTCAGCTTTTCTGTGGCGCTATCGGCAAGTCGTGTGGCTTATGGAGGTCTTTGATCGCTGTCACACGGGATACCGTCAATCATTTGAAGTTTTTCCTTCATCTGATATAGAGACATGCTGCTGAGGTCTGATATTGTATTCTGAAACTGATCACGGTACCTGAGCGGCACAGTGAAAAAATTGTTTAAAGATACATTAGTTGGTTTGGGAGTACAAGAGATGTATCATCATACATCCACACTGCCTGACATTGGACTGTAGACTATAAATCCGAAGAGGCCATATACTTCTTGACGGTATCATGCTGTCATCAGTTTCTGCTGCCCCATGCACCTTCTGGCTTTTCTGCTGCTGAATACTCCGTATGTAGGAAATGTTCATCTATATAAGCTGAAGACTCTGCTCTTGTAACGTGTCTCCACAAAGAAAAGGACGGCGCGTTCTGGCCACGATGAGGCGACACAAAGTTCGCTTGGGTGTCGACCGTGGTGGCGCGGTCGATATCTCTTTTGCACCTGTGCATAATGCAGTCACCGCCACTGTACAAGTTGTCATATCAGAGATGCAGAATGGTTTGGGTTTATCTCTCAGTTCCATTGTTTCTGTTTTGAAGGGACAAGGAAATTTTCAGCTTTTCTGTGGCGCTATCAGCAAGTCGTGTGGCTTACGGAGGTTTTTGATCACTGTCACACGGGATATCATCAGTCATTTGAAGTTTTGAAGTTCAAGGCTGGCCCCGACAGTAGTATCGAACGCAACTGTTCCTTCAAAGCTAAGCTCAATGGATACAACAACCATCAGATAAATCTTGAGCTTGAGTCCTTCTCAGTGAAGGTGACTTGGACGGTGTTGGCAAAACCCTGATGGATAATTCTCATCGTTTAGCTTTTATAATGGTGTTATATATGATCTTTCACTGGATGGATATTTCCACTTGACTAGACAACTAGACATTGCTTAATTTTATGCTGGAACCGAGTATTGTTAAGCTCGATATATCTCTGTTTCAGTCCACCTGGTAGAAGACGACTGTTTTTACGTGCGTCAAACGGTCAAAAGCACCAGTAATTGGTTCCAAACAAAAGTGTCAAATTTATCAGCTGCTAAGACGTAGTCCTAACACACAGCGAAAAATCTAAAAGATCAACAGCAAAAGAACACTTGTTAAATCAAAATGGATATGCAAATTGTCCATGCTAAGAATGGCCCCGGAAACTCACCTGCAGCATCACACATGCCAACTGCAACAGCATGTAATTATTGTTGAGGCAGGCACCAATTGAGCATATGCAAATGCAGGCTTGGAGAGTCTCCCCACGGACCATAGCCATGCATGATTTGCACAACTGCCAATGTATGCGGTAACTAAATTAACTCATAATATAGTGTGAGATAACATATCCTAAGCATCACCTAGAAACATACTCCCTCCGTTTCTAAATATTTGTCTTTCTAGACATTTCAAATGACTACTACATACGGATGTATGTAGACATCTTTTAGAGTGTACATTTACTCATTTTGCTCTGTATGTAGTCACTTGTTGAAATGCCTAGAAAGACAAGTATTTAGGAACGGAGGGAGTAGAAAGTTTTGTATGACAGTTCTGAATGACAGTTCAGAGGACGATCAAGCCATATCCTTTTGCAGTATGGGATATGTATTATACTCTAATTATTTTACAGAACATAACTTTGCATTGATTGTTTCAATTTCCATACATATGCTAGTCTGCACACTTGGGGTTGACCTTTTCAGCCTGGTACTTCCAGTAAGTTGACATGTTGACGATGAACTCTTTTCAGCTAACTGACATCATTGTACAGGACAAGTAGTAAGTCGTCAGAATCCATAAGGGCGCGATTGAAACGTCGTTGCATCGATAATTACAGGCGTAAAATATCCACGTGGAAAATTTATACGCGCTTCTCGGAGTCAGCCGCTTGGTTGGTTGCTTAGTAAAAAGGGGGCCTTTTTTGCCTTACACTTGGAAAAAGAATACACACCTCCCGCGCTCCATTTCCTTTCCACCCAGATTTTGCGGGTAGCCAGTTTAAGAGTTAATTACATTTTTCATACACGAATTTATACGGTGCGTACAAATTCATACATAAACTTGAAAACTGACACAAGTTAGTCCTATAACTTGTGTTTTAGGTACATCAAGATACAATTCCGTTACTTACTGTCAACTCTCTGTTAACTGCCCACGTGGCTCACCAGCATGACAGGGCCCGCGCTCTCTAGTATGTGGGTCCCACATGTAATGTAAAACGGGACGGAGGGAGTAGTAATCATTTATTTATGGACTGTGCTAACCACCAGTTGACTGGTGGTTAGCAATAGATCCGCACGACTCCCGCTACAGCGATTTTTTCATCCCTAGCGATTCTCCCTGTATTGCAGTTTTTTTACGTTTTTACGCAAAAAAAATTAAAAGAACACGCACCAGAGTCGCACACAAGACCTCAGGCGTCCATCCCCAGCTCAACAACCACCTGAGCTAACCCCTCATTGCAATTAAGTCATGCGTTAGTATATATTTCACTACCATCTATAACGTCGGACAAGCTTCAAAAATATCTGACTCCTTATAGAATTTGAGTACATATTTGAAAGAGAATTTCGCCTCACAACTAAATTGAACGGTCGGACCAAATCAAATAATAAACTAACCAATTTTTGGACATTTGTTTATTATGTATAATAGTACACGAAACATGCTTTTCCAGTGTTTTTCTTGGATTTCTGTACTGGACAATTTTCGCGAATGGATATATGGTGCCTCCATGATCCTTATGTTATACTAGTTACCTAGAACTTATCGGGGGGATATTTCTACACTTATTTTAACTGAAACAAAAGTTATCGGGGTGTTTATATGTAAGTTATCAGATATGTGTGGAGTAAATTATTCTGCTATTTACACAAGAGTTATCGGGGTACATTTTTAATTAAAAAAATCCCCAATTCAAAATTATCAGGGGGCTTGTGCATAAGTTATCAGGTCTGTAATGCATTATAGGTCAAACCATTTGTTTACTATTGACCCCCCCCCCCCCTCCTCTCAAAAAATATGATATCATCTTAGATTATCCTTATTTCAAAAGTTCAAAATGTTTTATAGGTCAAACCATTTGTCCGAATGAAAATTCGCTTTCCAATAAAAACGTCCTGACAACACCTTCGAAACTAGATTCCATGTTGGATGACTTTTTTTGAGAGGGGGGGGGGGGGTCAATAGTAACCATGACTGGGCTAAGTAAGTTATCGGCTGTGATGTGCACAAGTTACCATTCTAATTAGGCAGAAGTTACCAGGTATATGTTTTTCAACACATTTTTTGTCCGGGTCAAAAAAGTTACTGTGATGTTGGTACGTGAGTTATCAGCTCTGTTGCGCGTATATTACCATGCTATTTATACAAAAAATTATCAAGGTATGCCTACATTTTTTATTTTTTAAGGTCAAAAGTTACCGTGGTGTTCGTACATGAGTTATCGACTGTGTTGTCATATATTATCATGCTACTTACAGACAAGTTATCTGGATATGTTTTTGAGCAACATTTTTCCCGTTTAAAAAGTAATCATGTGTGTTATATGTGAGTTATCAGCTCTACTGTGTGTATATTATCATGCTAATTACACACAAGTTATCGGGGTATGTTTTTCAAAACTTTAATCCCGTTCAAAATGTTACAGTGGTGTTTGTATATGAGTTATCAGCTATTATGTCTATATTACCATGATATTTACATAAAAATCACCGAGTATGTTTCAACAATTTTCATCTAGAGGTGAAAAGCTGTCGTGCTATTTGCACCTGAGTTATCAGATCGGATATGCGTATATTACCATGTTATTTACATCAAAGTTATCGGGGTATATTTTAAACAACTTTTATCACGAGGATGAAAAGTTACCGTGATGTTTGTACTTGAGTTATCAGCTTTGATGTGCGTATATTATCATGTTATTTATAATGAAGTTACCACGGTGTTTATACGTGAGTTATCAACTTTTATCCTGATCATTTTTCACGCAGGCATGCTTGGCACGTAATAGGGGCGGCCCGACACACGACTAAACGGGTCGTGCCTGCCTGTTGCACGCCGTGCGCCGTGCTCTTCCTTCGAGGTGAGGACCAACGTCTGTAGATAAGATCATGAAGGTAAAAAATGTCATATGTTACCGTATATTGCAACGACAAGGCCATGGGCGAATTACCATGTTTAAAGTTTAGGTGATTTACGTAACAGATGGAGGTTTACCTCAAGTTGCATTGGCTTAGTTGGTTATTGGCTTTCCTATCATCGTAGGGGGCGTGGGTTCGAATCTCATTCCAGATTATTTTTTCTTCCGCCTAAACAACAGTAGCTCAATTTGTGGGCGGGTCCACCTTAAATGCAGCAGTGATTGACGTGCGGTCAGGTGGGAGAGAAAAATCGGATCTTAACTGCAGTACAGGTCAACGTGCAAGCAGGAGAGAAAATCGGGATCCAATCTGCGGGCAACTAGATTCGGCGGAAAAAAGGAAAGGACGACGCGCGCAGGATGGGGATCTGACGGCACGCGAGTCGTTCGGATCTGATGCAAAAGTCCGGACGACTGGATTTTAGCTTTTCCGTTTATTTATTGCTCATGATATCATATTTGGCCAACTTAGGCGTTTCGAGCCATGTTGTTTGGTTGAAAGATATTTTTTATAAAGTCAAAGGACAATGTTGAAGGTGTCGAGCACATTAGAACATCTACCACCAGACTTCGCAAATCCGGTCTCTTAAACGCCCATAGACGGGCGCGTCCGCGGACACTGACCGGTCACATCTTAAATTTCCTTCTCACAACCAAACAGCTCATCTACCATACCTCAAACCCATACAAAGTCATGCAACTACGTAAACGATGCATTACATATATCGTCCGGCTACCACATTCAGACATGTCATCGGACTACCAAAACTTGGCATGTTCTACCTACATACTAGCTATGTAGAAGATCATCCATGGCTAGTTGCCCTTCCCGGCGCCCTTGCCGCCCTTCTCACAGAAGTAGTGGTCGAAAGCATGGTATGGATCTAGCAGGATTTGCTCATCACCGGAGCTGTCCGACCCATCGCTGTCATCCTTCTCTCCTTGGGTGTGGCACAGACTACCCGATTCTACTCTCGAGCGAGGGTGTGCGTGTTCCTCGGCCGCCGCTAGGGATGGCAATTTCGGCCATGGGTATGGGTATCCGCGGGTACCCTATCCGAAAATAGTGGGCATGGGCAAGACTTGGCAAGATTTTGTACCCATGAGTAATGGGTATGCATACCCACAAAATATATGGGTAGGGCATGGGTATGAGATTGCGCCCATGGATAACCCAATAGGTACCCAGAAAATATTAATAAATAAAAATAACTCCTATGATATGTGGGGTCTACATCCAACTCATATTGTCCAACTCTTAATTCCTTATTCTCTAAACCAACCATAGCTAATAGGCTCCCAACAATCAGCTCACACTCCTCCCATGTCCTACGTGACTCCTCGAAATGATGAAATCTTGACTCATCACCAACACACTTTCTTTCAACTCTCGAACTAGCAAACCCCAGTTCCCGTCGTCGCCTTCCACTATGTCGGCTTCCACCAACCCCTTATCGTAATCCCTTGCCGGCTGGAATTGGCCACACACCACATGACGTTGTGTCGGTACTAGATTGATTGCACGTCATCACTTGAATATTACACTCATGTGTGTACTTCTTTAAAATTTAAATGCTACATATGTTGTACCCATTGAATACCCATTGGGTATAGGATACCCGATGGGTATGGGCATGGATGTCAATTTGTGCCCATAGGTATTGAAATGAGTGGGTATAAAAAGTTTCTATGAGTATGAGTTTGGGCAAGAGGAGGTTGTACCCACCCATACCCTACCCATTGCCATCCCTGGCCGCCGCTTCTTTACAATGTGGGCGTAGATGCCTTCCTCCTCCGCGGCGGCGCGCGCCGCCGCATCAGCCACCTCCGCCGCCGCTATGTCAGCAACAAGGCGGGCCTCGGCTACTCTTATCCTCTCCTTCACATGGCCCAGACGTTTAAGGCCGGTTTGATGCGCCGTTCTGGGTTGAGTTTTTTTTTTTATCGATCACTGACCGAGCCATCCGTTGCCCTAGCATATAAAGGGGGAGGGTTGAGGCGCCCGGGTATCGGTTTACTCTTGCCTGTCTCATTTCTCGTCATGCCCAAACTAACTTGACTTGACGTCGTGCTTGTACTGGCAATACACACTTTCGCTGTATGCCCATCAGCACCATCACGCAAGTTGTTTGCATTATTGGGCGTATCTGTCGATATATCTTGCTTTTCACCACAAAGCAGGAAAGAACAAAACCATTCACATGCATACGTACATACTCCTACAATAATACTACCTGCAGTATAAAGCACATCACAACTAAAGCAAACCAGATAATGTATATAGGGTGGTATAGCGGCGCACATATTCTCACCACAAATGAAATGCTCATGCAAGTTAACTATTGGCCTGTTGCTCGCCGACGAATATACCCGCACAACTCGTAAAGGAGCAGGAAGAAAGTGCGCGCGTTATTGCTCACCCACTCATCAGGTTTGCTAGCATGTACAATCAATCCTTATTAATTTCACTTTCACAATAGGAACCACACATGTCAAATTCCAGCATCCATCTTTCGCTTATCGGGTAAGCTACCTCCGTGGGGTTCTAGGCAAGCTGAAATACTACATCAAGAGGAGCTTTTTTTTTCGACAAAAGGTGTTTTTATTAACTTAAAATGTACTCCCTCCGTTCGGTATTACTTGTCGCAGAAATGGATATATCTAGACGTATTTTAGTACTAGATACATCCATTTCCGAGACAAGTAATTCCGAACGGAGGGAGTAGCATCAAGAGATACAACTATAGCGAGTATAC
The DNA here is from genome assembly GCA_034509565.1 of Triticum monococcum. Lineage (NCBI taxonomy): Eukaryota > Viridiplantae > Streptophyta > Magnoliopsida > Poales > Poaceae > Triticum > Triticum monococcum. The sequence continues at coordinate 570,508,646 of CM067841.1, read as the reverse complement.
CCGGTCTCTGCATAAATAGAATGCGCACAGTCAACTCTAACACACACATACAAAATATCACACCGACAACTAGCAAAATCATTGAAGACCGAAGCTATGCCTAGGCGGAAGGAAAAAGAAAAAAAGAAAGGAAATGATAAAAACAACGATGGACGACATACAACATTGACCATCGGCACCAACCATGTTATGACAACACGAGGACTACAAAGATGGTTCTCTAAAAACAATGTCTCTAGAAAGAAAACGATGTGCAAAAACATCGTTGTCACCCGATTCAAACCCTTGAAGATCAGATCGTAAGTCTTCACCCTAAAGATCAAGTATGAGTAAACTCCGAACAATGCCATCATCATGGTAACAACACAGAGAACACAGCCATTACCATGTATAACCAAACATCCCGGAGCAATATGACATGTTAATCATTGTTGTATAGTCTTCCAATGATCACTGTTTCATGTCGTCAATCGTGCTTTCTTTTTATATGGTAAGTACATGGCCTATCACCCCGGGGCAACATGCCATGTTTTTCACCCCGGAGCTTGAGATGAGGTAATCAAAAGGTACCACCCAATCAAAGTCATATTATATTGTCTCCTTCACTTGCCTCTGATCACTACAGTTGCATAGGCGCAAGATCATGATGATGGGTTGACGAGCCATGGCGAGAGCCGCTCCCTACAACACGACGGGGTCATTGACAGGGAGGAAGGAAATCGGTAGCGCTAAAATCCCAAGTCCAGGATGATTTAGAGGCCCTACAACATCCTCGCAAGTACCAGCCCATGGTTGATTTGCATCAAACGACAACATCACACGCTGCCACTAGCTCTCCGTCCTCGACGCAGACCGTGAACCATGTGACGCGGGAAATTGCCGTTCTCGCCAGATCAGAAGGTCAAAACCCCTCAAGCGATGTCATTCGACTGTTGCCGCTACCACTAGGGTCGTGCGCAATGTCAGCTAGCAGCATACTGCCGGATCCATGATGCCACATGCCTTGCATCATAGTGGAGGAACACACAGACCGCCACCTCCTAGTGGGCAGCAAGGGTGACGGCCGCGACATCTATAGCTTGATCACCGGTCCACTGCCTTAGCCCGATGCACCCTTGCACCATAGGGGCACCCGTTGCTCGAGGCTGCACCACGATCCAACGCAGTCGTTGCAATCTCCACCTTGGTGTCTAGTTGCTGCTCGTATGTCGTAAGATCACTTCATAAACGGCATAGGAGCGGTGCCCCGCTGCCGCCATCAGCCACACAGGAAAGCCGACAGCGCCGCTCGGCGGCGGCGAGGAGAGGATCAGATAGCCGCCCGAATCGCCCAGTGGACGACGCGGGGGCAGTTCAACCACACCAAGAGGAGCTTATATTAGTATAGAGACGTCAATGGAGGAATTTAAGACTCTTAATTTATTTCATCCGAGAGGCCATTTGGACAATCTTGTGGCCCGAAACAACCTAGTCACCACGCATAGTGTACCGTAAAGAGAACACACCAAATTTTGGAAAAGAATTCTATAAGACCAGGTCTCACGCAATAATGCTAAACATACAAAAAGTTACACGCAATTACACGCTGATTAGATTTTTTTCCCATCTATTGACCAATCATAAACTTGCCCCCCCCCCTGATTTTCAGGGGGTGTGCCACCTCGCCACCTATTGACCAATTAAATTAACCCTTTTTGTAAAAGCTTGTAACTCGTTTGTATGGGTTAGCAGGTGAGACCTATCCTGATGGATGACACATGACATTTACAAATCACAAAGCATCTACCCTACCCCCTACTTGAAATCAGGGGCGGGGGAGAGATTAGATGCTTTGTGATTTGTGAATGACACGTGTCATCCATCAGGATGGGTCTCACCTGCTAAACATGAGACCTGGTCTCATATAATTTTTCCCCCAAATTTTGAGCATAACTTTGGTCACGGAATTGTCTACAAAATATAACTTATATACACACATGGTGTATTTATTTAGGCATATAATTCATAATTTGTTAATAAAATTAATGGTGAAAGTTATGCTGAAAAATTGAGGGAGTTCAAGGAAATACCATATATAGCACCTAGCACCCTGATATTCCTCGCCCCCCATGGTTGGCGTCTTCTAGGGTTCCCAAGAAGGTAGCAAACTTTTTTTTTGAAAATGAGATAAACTCTTGACCGGTTAGCCAGTTAGAAAAGCCTATAGGGACTCGACGGTTTTCTGATGTTTGTTGAGGGATGAGTAGCACACAAGACGTCATTGATTGTCGCACAATTTGTTCTATGAACTAACTTAATGTAGAAATTGTTGCCATAAAAACACGACTATGAATGCCAACACGCAAAGAAGCATTAGTGACTAATGTGATGGAAAATGACGTGGGAAGAGGAAGAAGCTCCTCCTCTTATATTAGGAAGTGGGCTTTTCATCAGAAACCACTACGGGATGCTCAAATTCCGCTAGATGAGATTGCTTGTTTATTGAGGGATGGTGCGCCCTATGAAAAGGAGAAGGCATGGCATGCCACTGCCATCAAACAATGATCGGTGACGAGGATGCCCATGTCTGGATCCTGACAAAGTTGCAATCCCGGTCCTCTAGTGACCTCGTGGTGGAGGAAACCCTGACTGTCCGTGCCCTCGTCGTCCTCCCCGTCCTCAAAGAGGAGGTTTTGAACTTATCATGTGCCACGTCTAACACATCCAGCTCCGGCGCCAAGAAGATCTGCCTCGATCCATTGTGTTTGCGTAGGAAAAGCACATGCTCCATGCGTTTTCGCGTGCCCTCCCGCCCCTTTGACTTCTCAGCAAGATTCCATGTGCATACATTTAGTTTGTGTTTTGAAATATTTAAAAAGCTATAACTTTTGATTTGATCATCAAAATCGAGATCTGTTTTCATCAGTAGGTTCCCCGCGATGAACTCTTCAAAGCTAGATCACATATGATTATGTTTCGACAAACTTTTTTTCATGAGCAACTTTGGGTTCTATGGAAGCAACTTTAGTGCTATATGAAAGCAACTTATTCTTAGAGTATGACTGCCTATCATCGAAGACCCCTTTGAAGTTGGCTACCATGACTACCAAGTTAACTAGCTTCACCACTAAGTTTCTTACCATAACTAGCTTCGCCTCCAAGTTTATAGTATTGTTGGCAACTTAGTTTTCCAAGGTAGGCTTACATTATGATAAGCTTGTTGCTATGACTAGCGAGTAGCTTAACATCCTTAGTTGCTTACAATACTTTTAGGTATGGTAAGCAACTTAGTTTCATAGATATGCAACTTAGCAACACTAATGTGCAACTTTGCAATGTACTGTAGGCAACTGAAACAGTAATTGCAAGCAACTAATATAAGCATCACCGGTAGTCAACTTAGAGTGTTGTAGGCAACTTAGAAAACCAATGATAAGCAACTTCACATTATATGTAGGCAACTAATTTGTAAGGTTAGGCAACTGAGCAACAATGGGAGGCAACTAAGCGCCACCGGTAGGCAACTTTATAGTGTTGTAGGCAACTTAGAAAAGCAATGATAAACAACTTCACCATATATGTAGGCAACTGATCAACAATGAGAGGCAACTAATTACCAATAGAAGGCAACTAGGCATCAATGATAGGCAATTCCATAATATTTATAGACAACTGAGCAACCACGATGGGCAAGTTGAGATAATGTTAGCAAATTAACAGATGCACATGGTGCAGTGAAGTTGCTTGCATGTTTTGTGTGATTTTTCTTACCTTTTACACGAATCAACCTAATAGGTAGTTCTACTAGGCAAAAAAAGGAGTTGCTTCTCTATAATGCTACTTAGAGGTGAAAACTAATCATTGGGGTCATGGTAACTAATTTATAAGGATTCCCGACTCATAGGTAGTCATATTACTCCCTCCATCTGGGTTTATTAGGCCCCTTTCAGTTTGTACTAAAGTTTGACCAACAAATTTAACTAATGAAATCTAAACTATATGCCACAAAAATTATACCGTCGAAAAGCTCTTTCGAATACAAATCCAACAGTGTACTTTTGTAGCATATATTTTTACATTTTATTAGTCATATGTGAAGGAAATATGCCCTAGAGGCAATAATAAAGTTGTTATTTATATTTCCTTGTATCATGATAAATGTTTATTATTCATGCTAGAATTGTATTAACCAGAAATTTAGTACATGTGTGAATACATAGAAAAATAGAGTGTCCCTAGTATGCCTCTACTTGACTAGCTCGTTAACCAAAGATGGTTATGTTTCCTGACCATAGACATGTGTTGTCATTTGATAAACGGGATCACATCATTAGAGAATGATGTGATGGACAAGACCCATCCGTCAGCTTAGCATTACGATCGTTTAGTTTTATTGCTATTGCTTTCTTCCTGACTTATACATATTCCTCTGACTATGAGATTATGCAACTCCTAAATACCGGAGGAACACCTTCTGTGCTATCAAATGTCACAACATAACTGTGTGATTATAAAGATGCTCTACAAGTGTCTCCGAAGGTGTTTGTTGAGTTGGCATAGATCAAGATTGGGATTTGTCACTCCGTGTATCGGAGAGGTATCTATGGGCCCTCTCGGTAATGCACATCACTATAAGCCTTGCAAGCAATGTCACTAATGAGTTAGTTGCGGGATGATGCATTACAGAAAAAGTAAATTGACTTGCCGGTAACGAGATTGAACTAGGTATGATGATACCGACGATCGAATCTCGGGCAAGTAACATACCGATGACAAAGGGAATAACGTATGTTGTTATGCGGTTTGACCGATAAAGATCTTCATAGAATATGTAGGGGCCAATATGAGCATCCAGGTTCCGCTATTGGTTATTGATCGGAGATATGTTTCGGTCATGCCTACATAGTTCTCAAACCCGTAGGGTCCGCACGCTTAATGTTCGATGACGATTTATATTATGAGTTATGTGTTTTGATGACCGAAGTTTGTTCGAAGTCCCGGATGAGATCACGGACAGGACGAGGAGTCTCGAAATGGTCGAGAGGTGAAGATTGATATATTGGAAGGTTATATACGGACACCGGAATGGTTCCGATAAGGTTCGGGGATTTTTCGGAGTACCGGGAGGCTACCGGAACCCCCCGGGAAAGTTAATGTGCCTAATGGGTGTCGGTGTCAAATCCGACCGATCTCAGGTAGGGGGTCCCGAACTGTCCGTCTGAGGATCAAAGGTAACAAGAGACAAAGGGGACACGATGTTTACCCAGGTTCGGGCCCTCTCGATGGAGGTAAAACCCTACTTCCTGCTTGATTGACTTTGATGGGTATAAGGGTTACAACAGTTGATCTACCTCGAGATCGTAATGGCTAAACCCTAACTGTCTAGCCTATATGGATTCTGATTGTCTCTACGGACTAAACCCCTCGGTTTATATAGACACCGGAGGGACTTAGGGCTGCCCCAAGTCGGCTTACAGAAGAAGGAAATTGTACATCCAGACGCCAATCTTGCCATCCACGCAATGGAGAGTCCCATCCGAACACGGGGGAAGGCCTTCTACTTTGTATCTTCACGGCCCATCAGTCCAGCCCATACTACACGCCCGGACTCTCGAGGACCCCTCAATCCAGGACTCCCTCAGTAGCCCCCGAACTGGCCTTCACTGACGACGTAGCATCCGGAATATGTCTTAGGCTTTGCAAGTTGGGTTCGTCATTATACTTCGGACCAATGACAGTCCGGCCGTGACCTCGATGTATTTGCCTCTTATTCTCCCTCCCTATTGTCGCTTCGACTTCCACGCGCTGAGTGAATACGAATGGTCCATATTTGTTTTGCAAATAAGCCCCTCACCACGCTCGGATGGCATCTATATAAGGAGATGTAGATCTCCAAATGCCATCTCACATTGCGTAAAAGGAAAACTGCCAAGTTTAGCCACAAGCAAAGCCTTCCATCATGGCAGTGGCCCATGCTCCTCTTCACACCCTCATGGCCCTCAAGAGGATTATTGGCAGAGTTGCTCTATGCCTAATATCCAGCTAAGCCGACTCCAGACACAGGGCTATCTTCCCCTCGCGGATCTAGTCTCCGTTCGAGCGGGTTTGGCCTCAATCGGCAACGATGTGATGGCTGAGAACTTCCTCAACCCCAATAAGGAGGAGAGGGTGTGCTTTGTCCCATTCCTGTTGCGGGGTCTAGGATTTCCAATCCATCCCTTTCTCAGGGGGGTTATTGGAGTCTTACGGCATCCAACTACACAACCTCACCCTAGGTTCGATTCGCCACATCTCAGGTTTCGTTGCCCTCTGCGAGCTATTCTTAGGCATCGAGGCCCATTTTGAATTATGGAGGAAATTATTTTGCATCTTCCCCGCCATCGAGAAGGTTCCTTATTTGAAGTGGGCGGTGCCGAAGTATGGCGTATAGCCGGATCTAGATACCTCATAGGAACACCTAAAGAGGTATACCCACAGTAGTCTTCAGAATGGTTCAATATGGACGACGTCCCGCTGCCGGACACAGTTCAGCGCGGCCTCCCTGAATTTTCCAGTGCTCCTTTAAAGAAGCGCCTCAACTGGCGTCTCCGAAGTCCCAAGGAAGAGGACAGTGCGGAGATAAAGAGGTTGGTCGGCAAGGTCAGGTTGCTAGCCCATACCGAACTCTCGATAGTTGAGGTCATGGCGATTGCAATAAAGAGGTGCGTTCAGCCTCTCCAATCCAGAGTAACTCCCTTATGGTGTTACAACGGAGAAGATGACACGTGTTTTTCTTTCAGCTAATTGTTTTATTACTTTGTGTAAAGAATAAAATGTCTTAGATTGCAGATTTTTAGCAGGCTTTGGTTCTACATCAATCTAGAATGGTTGTGTGTTTGTGACTTCATGATAACCCACAAGTATAGGGGATCACAACAGTTTTCGAGGGTAGAGTATTCAACCCAAATTTATTGATACGACACAAGGGGAGCCAAAGAATATTCTCAAGTATTAGCATGTGAGTTGTCAATTCAAGCACACCTGGAAACTTAATATCTGCAGCAAAGTGTTTAGTAGCAAAGTAATATGATAGTAGTGGTAACGGTAGCAAAAGTAATATTTTTAGTTTTATAGTGATTGTAACAGTAGCAATGGAAAATTAAATAAGCGAAGAACAATATATGAAAAGCTCATAGGCAATGGATCAATGATGGATAATTATGTCGGATGCGATCAATCATGCAACAGTTATAACATAGGGTGACACAGAACTAGCTCCAGTTCATCAATGTAATGTAGGCATGTATTCAGAATATAGTCAGACGTGCTTATGGAAATGAACTTGCATGACATCTTTTGTCCTACCCTCCCGTGGCAGCGGGGTCCTATTGGAAACTAAGGGATATTAACACATAGTGAATACATGAACTCCTCAAACTACGGTCATCACCGGCAAGTATCCTGATTATTGTCACTTCGGGGTTAACGGATCATAACACATAATAGGTGACTGTAGACTTGCAAGATAGGATCAAGAACTCACATATATTCATGAAAACATAATAGGTTCAGATCTGAAATCATGGCACTCGGGCCCTAGTGACAAGCATTAAGCATAGCAAAGTCATAGCAACATCAATCTCAGAACATAGTGGATACTAGGGATCAAACCCTAACAAAACTAACTCGATTACATGATAAATCTCATCCAACCCATCACCGTCCAGCAAGCCTACGATGGAATTACTCACGCATGGCGATGAACATCGAAATTGGTGATGAGGGAAGGTTGATGATGATGATGGCGGCGGATTCCCCTCTCCGGAGCCCCGAACGGACTCTCGATCAGCCCTCCCAAGAGAGATTAGGGCTTGCCAGCGGCTCCATATCATAAAACATGATGAATCCTTCTCTTTTATTTTTTTCTCCCTGAACACGAATATATAGAGTTGGAGTTGAGGTCGGAGGAGCACCAGGGGGCCCACGAGGCAGGGGGCGTGCCCAGGGGGGTAGGCGCGCCCCCACCCTCATGGACAGGGTGTGGGCCCCCTGGCCTTGATTCTTTTGCCAGTATTTTTATATATTCCAAAAATAATCTCTGTTGATTTTCAGGTCATTCCAAGAAGTTTTATTTCTGCACAAAAATAACACCATGGCAATTCTGCTGAAAACAGTGTCAGTCCGGGTTAGTTCCATTCAAATCATGCAAGTTAGAGTCCAAAAAAGGGCAAAAGTGTTTGGAAAAGTAGATACGACGGAGGCATATCAGGCGGCCCTTGCGCAAGGCCGTCGTTCAAAACGAAAAGGGTCCGGGAGTCCCACAGAGGCCTCACATTCTTCCAAGAGGTAAGCTTGCTTAAGACATGCCTAGGCATGAGTCCGGATTGTTAAAAGTCTCCTTTCATCCTTGATATCAGGAGGAGTACGCAGAAGACGGTGGGAAAACACCCAGTTAGCCGAATGTCCACCAATCTGGCGGTGGACTCGCCAACTAGGACGAGAGCTGATGCAAAACCAGTTCTGCCTCCTCAAGAGGACTCAGACAACGTATCAATCACGAATTCCAAAGTGGAGAGCGTGATGAATCACTGTTGATCAATGGAGGTTATGCGCACTCCGGCCTTTTCCGAGCAAGAGTTTACCGCACTCAGCTTGGTGGATGCATATAACTGAGCCAGTCGAGACGGACTTACCGGAGTCATCCATCTGTTCTCGAAGGATATACAGGTAAAAGTTCATGAAATTTTTAATAGCCATGTGCCAGTAGCCCCCGAGACTTGAAGCAGTAAAGTAAACCGATTTAAGGATCGATATGACCCGCAGGTTCTCAAAGAGAGAAATACCGCGCTATCTCAGGAGCTAGAAGCGAATCAGGCACAACTTAATGTTGTCACCGGTGAATTGGCGGAAACGAAAAAGTCCGCAACAAGTGCATCCGGGAAGAATGAACATGAGGGGGAAAAGACAAACAATCCAAAGAGATAGAGAGCTTAAGGGCTCAGTTATCGGCCGCTCAGAAGGAAAATGGGAAGCTGAAAGGCCACATGTTTAGTATGTCTTCCTCTCTTATTTAAAACGACCCTACATACCCATATGTAGTCCATAGTTCGGAATGTCATGACTTTGTTGCCGCAGGTCTGTTAACCGGCCGTCCGGAAGAGGAAATATCCAGATTTCAAGGTGATGTGCTGAAGGAACTATCTGTGGTACATGCTCGGGCCCAGAAAGCCATGGAGAGTATGGTGAAGGCATTATGCCCCTCTGATACCCCTCCAGAAAGTATGGAGGGCTTAGCAAACTTGTTCAAGGGTGCCCGGCGCCGGTTCGAGCTATGGAAGACATCCACCTGTCGAGAAGGCGCACGAGAAGCCTAGGCCATGGTAAAAACACGCTTCGCCAAGCTAGATCCCAATCACATGACCCGAGTGGGACCACGGGGACCAGACGGGGAAGAAATTCCAGTGAAGTTGGTTTATGACCAAGTAATGGTAGCTGCGAAGTACTCGCAGGAGGACTGTAGTTTAGACAGTCTTATAGATGGAGTAGATAAGGAATAGGTGTTTGTATTAGTCAACATGTACCTTTTATCCGAACATGTGAAATTTTTTTCATCGCAGGCCTTTGGCTTTTAACCTCTGAACAAAAACTTGGTGGAGTGTTTCTGGATACTTTTTCGAAATGAAAGAACTATGTATTATGTCCGGAAACCAAGCAACCTCGTCATTGTGCTCGAACAGACAAAAAGTTTAGTTCAGGATGTATGTTATATTACATATGTAAGAAACATCTTCCAAGGAAAATAGGTCTGTTAAGGGTCCCTTTCCTTAGGTTGGCATGTTGGAATTATGCGTGCCGTGACATTGGTCTTTAGTACAGGAAAAAAGTGTCCCACAGTATTAGAGGGGTCACCATGGTGTAACAATCTGTCGCTTGATTGCCCACCACTTATTCTCTTAAGAACGCTAGCTTTCTGCTTCACCCGTTTGAGGTACATGTCCAGATGACCCGGTTGTAACAATCGCAGAGGTGCTCCCTTTATGCCCTAGCCAAACAATCGGGAACATAGGGCATAAACACAGGAGTGAGGCAACCCATCTTGGCAAAAACTTAAGTCATAGAGGTGCATATGATGACAAATGGATGTATATTAGCAAACAACACTTATATTGCGAGCTCCAGTCTCAAAATAATAGTAAGCTTCGGTTAAAGAAGCCCCCAGTCATGGTGGGATAGATACATTTAAGGATGTGTACCCCTCAAGTGTTCGGCTTATCCGAACACATCATGGAAATCATACCGAAACGAGAAAACAAAAAATAAATGAAAAGGAGAAAAAGGAACGCAAAATAAGTATAGCCAAACTTTATGCATAGAATCTTCAGAGCCGAGCAATGTTCCATGGATTTGGCTCGAAGCGATTATCTGATGCATTACGAAGGCGGTAGGCTCCTCCTGTGAGAACTTTATCAATAATGAAGGGACCCTCCCATTTTGGTTTGAGTTTGTCCTTTTTCTTCTCCGGAAGGCGTAAAACGAGTTCACCGACATTATAAGTCTTGGCCCGCACTTCTCTACTTTGGTATCTCCGAGCCTGTTGTTGATAGAATGCAGAACGGGCTTTTGCAACATCGCGCTCCTCCTCCAGGCCATCTAGGTCATCCTGCCGATCAAGCTCAGCTTCTCTCTCTTCATACATGCGCACTTGAGGTGAGTCATGAATAATGTCATAGGGCAAGACAGCCTCTGCGCCATACACCATGAAGAAGGGTGTGTACCCGGTCGTGTGATTGGGTGTTGTCCGCGGTCCCCAGAGTACGAAATCAAGTTCCTCGACCCAGTGTTTATCTGACTCCCGTAGGGATCACACTAGTCTGGGTTTAATGCCGCTCATTATCAGAACATTAGCCCGTTCGACCTGGTCGTTTGTTTGAGGGTGATATACGGAGGCGTAATCAAGCTTAATGCCTAGGTTAGTGTTGGGGAACATAGTAATTTCAAAAAATTTCCTACGCACACGCAAGATCATGGTGATGCATAGCAACGAGAGGGGAGAGTGTTGTCTACGTACCAACGCAGACCGACTGCGGAAGCGATCACACAACATAAAGGAAGTAGTCGTACGTCTTCCCGATCCGACCGATCCAAGCACCGTTACTCCGGCACCTCCGAGTTCTTAGCACACATTCAGCTCGATGATGATCCTCGGGCTCCGATCTAGCAAAGCTTCGGGGAGGAGTTCCGTCAGCACGACGGCGTGGTGACGATCTTGATGTACTGCCGACGCAGGGCTTCGCCTAAGCACTGCAACAATATGATCGAGGTGGAATTTGGTGGCAGGGGGCACCGCACACGGCTAAGGAACGATCTCAATGATCAACTTGTGTGTCTATGGGGTGCCCCCTGCCCCTGTATATAAAGGATGGAGGAGGAGGAGGCCGGCCAAGGCAAAGGTGCGGCCAGGATAGGGAGTCCTACTAGGACTCCAAGTCCTAGTAGGAGTCCACCAAGAGGGGAGGAAGGGAGAAGGAATAGGAGGAGAAGGAGAGGTGGCCGGCCTCCTTTTCCCTAGTCCAATTCGGACCAAAGGGGAGGGGGGGCGCAGCAGCCTTTTCCTCTTCCCACTAAAGCCCATCAAGGCCCATTACTTCTCCCGTAACTACCCGGTACTCCGAAAAATACCCGAATCACTCGGAACCTTTCCGATGTCCGAATATAGTCGTCCAATATATCGATCTTTACGTCTCGACCATTTCGAGACTCCTCGTCATGTCCCCGATCTCATCCGGGACTCCGAACTCCTTCGGTACATCAAAACTCATAAACTCATAATATAACTGTCATCGAAACCTTAAGCGTGCGGACCCTACGGTTCGAGAACAATGTAGACATGACCGAGACACGTCTCCGGTCAATAACCAATAGCGGGACCTGGATGCCCATATTGGCTCCTACGTATTCTACGAAGATCTTTATCGGTCAGACCGCATAACAACATACGTTGTTCCCTTTGTCATCGGTATGTTACTTGCCCGAGATTCAATCGTCGGTATCCAATACCTAGTTCAATCTCGTTACCGGCAAGTCTCTTTACTCGTTCCGTAATACATCATCTCACAACTAACATATTAGTTGCAGTGCTTGCAAGGCTTATGTGATGAGCATTACCGAGAGGGCCCAGAGATACCTCTCCGACAATCGGAGTGACAAATCCTAATCTCGAAATACGCCAACCCAACATATACCTTTGGAGACACCTGTAGTACTCCTTTATAATCACCCAGTTACGTTGTGACGTTTGGTAGTACCCAAAGTGTTCCTCCGGTAAACGGGAGTTGCATAATCTCATAGTCATAGGAACATGTATAAGTCATGAAGAAAGCAATAACAACATACTAAACGATCGGGTGCTAAGCTAATGGAATGGGTCATGTCAATCAGATCATTCAACTAATGATGTGACCTTGTTAATCAAATAACAACTCTTTGTTCATGGTTAGGAAACATAACCATCTTTGATTAACGAGCTAGTCAAGTAGAGGCATACTAGTGACACTCTGTTTGTCTATGTATTCACACATGTATTATGTTTCTGGTTAATACAATTCTAGCATGAATAATAAACATTTATCATGATATAAGGAAATAAATAATAACTTTATTATTGCCTCTAGGGCATATTTCCTTCAGTCTCCCACTTGCACTAGAGTCAATAATCTAGTTCACATCACCATGTGATTTAACAACAATAGTTCACATCACCATGTGATTAACACCCATAGTTCACATCGTCATGTGACCAACACTCAAAGGGTTTACTAGAGTCAGTAATCTAGTTCACACATCTATGTGATTAACACCCAAAGAGTACTAAGGTGTGATCATGTTTTGCTTGTGAGATAATTTTAGTCAACGGGTCTGTCACATTCAGATCCGTAAGTATTTTGCAAGTTCTATGACTACAATGCTCTACATGGAGCTACTCTAGCTAATTGCTCCCACTTTCAATATGTATCCAGATTGAGACTTAGAATCATCTGGATCAGTGTCAAAAACTTGCTTCGACGTAACCCTTTACGACGAACCTTTTTGTCACGTCCATAATCGAGAAACATATCCTTATTTCACTAAGGATAATTCTGACCGCTGTCCAGTGATCTACTCCTAGATCACTATTGTACTCCCTTGCCAAATCAGTGCAGGGTATACAATAGATCTGGTATACAGCATGACATACTTTATAGAACCTATGGCCAAGGCATAGGGAATGACTTTCATTCTCTTTCTATCTTCTGCCGTAGTCGGGCTTTGAGTCTTACTCAACTTCACACCTTATAATACAGGCAAGAACTCTTTCTTTGACTGCTCCATTTTGAACTACTTCAAAATCTTGTCAAGGTATGTACTCATTGAAAAAACTTATCAAGCGTCTTGATCTATCTCTATAGATCTTGAAGCTCAATATGTAAGCAGCTTTGCCGAAGTCTTTCTTTGAAAAACTCCTTTCAAACACTCCTTTTATGCTTTACAGAATAATTCTACATTATTTCCGATCAACAATATGTCATTCACATATACTTATCAGAAATGCTGTAGTGCTCCCACTCACTTTCTCGTAAATACAGGCTTCACCGCAAGTCTGTATAAAACTATATGCTTTGATCAACTTATCAAAGCGTATATTCCAACTCCGAGATGCTTGCACCAGTCCACAGATGGATCGCTGGAGCTTGCACATTTTGTTAGCACCTTTCGGATTGACAAAACCTTCTAGTTGCATCACATACAACTCTTCTTTAATAAATCCATTTAGGAATGCAGTTTTGTTTATCCATTTGCCAGATTTCATAAAATGCGGCAATTGCTAACATGATTCGGACAGACTTAAGCATAGATACGAGTGAGAAAAACTCATCGTAGTCAACACCTTGAACTTGTCGAAAACCTTTTTGCGACAATTCTAGCTTTGTAGATAGTAACACTACTATCAGCATCCGTCTTCCTCTTGAAGATCCATTTATTCTCAATTGCTTGCCGATCATCGGGCAAGTCAACCAAAGTCCAAACTTTGTTCTCATACATGGATCATATCTCAGATTTCATGGCCTCAAACCATTTTGCGGAATCTGGGCTCATCATCGCTTCCTCATAGTTCGTAGGTTCGTCATGGTCAAGTAACATGACCTCCAGAATAGGATTACCGTACCACTCTGGTGCGGATCTCACTCTGGTTTACCTACGAGATTCGGTAGTAACTTGATCTGAAGTTACATGATCATCATCATTAGCTTCCTCACTAATTGGTGTAGTAGTCACAGGAACAGATTTCTGTGATGAACTATTTTCCAATAAGGGAGAAGGTACAATTACCTTATCAAGTTTTCTAGTTTCCTCCCACTCACTTCTTTCGAGAGAAACTCCTTCTCCAGAAAGTTTCTGAATTTTAGCAACAAAAGTCTTGCCTTCGGATCTGTGATAGAAGGTGTATCCAATAGTTTCCTTTGGATATCCTATGAAGACACACTTCTCCGATTTGAGTTTGAGCTTATCAGGATGAAACTTTTTCATATAAGCATCGCAACCCCAAACTTTAAGAAACGACAGCTTAGGTTTCTTGCCAAACCATAGTTCACACGGTGTCGTCTCAACGGATTTAGATGGTGCCCTATTTAACGTGAATGCAGCTGTCTCTAATGCATAACCCCAAAACGATAGTGGTAAATCGGTAAGAAACATCATATATTGCACTATATCCAATAAAGTACGGTTATGACGTTAGGACACACCATTATGCTGTGGTGTTCCAGGTGGCGTGAGTAGTGAAACTATTTCACATTGTTTTAACTGAAGACCAAACTCGTAACTCAAACATTTTACCTCTGCGATCATATCGTAGAAACTTTTATTTTCTTGTCACGATGGTTTTTCCACTTCACTCTGAAATTCTTTGAACTGTTCAAATGTTTCAGACTTATGTTTCATCAAGTAGATATCCCCATATCTGCTCAAATCATCTGTGAAGGTCAGAAAATAATGATACCTGCTGCAAGCCTTAATATTCATCGGACCACATACATCAGTATGTATGATTTTCAACAAATCTGTTGCTTGCTTCATTGTTCCGGAGAACGGCGTTTAGTCATCTTGCCCATAAGGCATGGTTTGCAAGCATCAAGTGATTCATAATCAAGTGATTTCAAAATCCCATCAGCATGGAGTTTCTTCATGTGCTTTACACCAATATGACCTAAACGGCAGTGCCACAAATAAGTTGCACTATCATTATTAACTTTGCATCTTTTGGTTTCAATATTATGAATATGTGTACTATTAAGATCGAGATCCAATGAACTATTTTCATTGGGTGTGTAACCATATAAGGTTTTATTCATGTAAACAGAACAACAATTTATTCTTTTACTTAAATGAATAACCGTATTATAATAAACATGATCAAATCATATTCATGCTCAACGCAAACACCAAATAACACTTATTTAGGTTCAACACTAATCCCGAAAGTATAGGGAGTGTGCGATGATGATCATATCAATCTTGGAACCACTTCCAACACACATCGTCACTTCACCCTTAACTAGTCTCTGTTCATTCTGCAACTCCCGTTTCGAGTTACTACTCTTAGCAACTGAACTAGCATCAAATACTAAGGGGTTGCTATAAACACTAGTAAAGTACACATCAATAACATGTATATCAAATATACTTATGTTCACTTTGCCATCCTTCTTATCCGCCAATCACTTGGGGTAGTTCCGCTTCCAGTGACCAGTCCCTTTGCAGTAGAAGCACTCAGTCTCAGGCTTAGGTCCAGACTTGGGCTTCTTCACTTGAGCAGCAACTTGCTTGCTGTTCTTTTTGAAGTTCCCCTTCTTCCCTCTGCCCTTTTCTTGAAACTAGTGGTCTTGTCTACCATCAACACTTGATGTTTTTCTTGATTTCTACCTTCATCGATTTCATCATCATGAAAAACTTGGGAGTCGTTTTCGTCATCCCTTGCATACTATAGTTCATCACGAAGTTCTACTAACTTGGTCATGGTGACTAGAGAATTCTGTCAATCACTATCTTATCTGGAAGATTAACTCCCACTTGATTCAAGCGATTGTAGTACCCAGACAATCTGAGCACATGCTCACTAGTTGAGCGATTCTCCTCCATCTTTTAGCTATAGAACTTGTTGGAGACTTCATATCTCTCAACTCGGGTATTTGCTTGAAATATTAACTTCAACTCCTGGAACATCTCATATGGTCCATGACGTTCAAAACGTCTTTGAAGTCCCGATTCTAAGCCATTAAGCATGGTGCACTAAACTATCAAGTAGTCATCATATTGAGCTAGCCAAACGTTCATAACGTCTGCATCTGCTCCTGCAATAGGTCTGTCACCTAGCGGTGCATCAAGGACATAATTTTTCTGTGCAGCAATGAGGATAAACCTCAGATTACGGATCCAATCCGCATCATTGCTACTAATATCTTTCAACACAATTTTCTCTAGGAACATATCAAAAATAAACACAGGGAAGCAAAAACGCGAGCTATTGATCTACAACATAATTTGCAAAATACTACCAGGACTAAGTTCATGATAAATTTAAAGTTCAATTAATCATATTACTTAAGAACTCCCACTTAGATAGACATCCCTCTAATCCTCTAAGTGATCACGTGATCCAAATCAACTAAACCATAACCGATCATCACGTGAGATGGAGTAGTTTTCAATGGTGAACATCGTTATGTTGATCATATCTACTATATGATTCACGCTCGACCTTTCGGTCTCCATGTTCCGAGGCCATATCTGCATATGCTAGGCTCGTCAAGTTTAACCTGAGTATTCCGCGTGTGCAACTGTTTTGCACCCGTTGTATTTGAACGTAGAGCTTATCACACCCGATCATCACGTGGTGTCTGGGCACGACGAACTTTGGCAATGGTGCATACTCAGGGAGAACACTTCTTGATAATTTAGTGAGAGATCATCTTATAATGCTACCATCAATCAAAGCAAGATAAGATGCATAAAAGGATAAACATCACATGCAATCAATATAAGTGATATGATACGGCCATCATCATCTTGTGCTTGTGATCTCCATCTCCGAAGCACCGTCATGATCACCATCGTCACCGGCGCGACACCTTGATCTCCATCGTAGCATCATTGTCGTCTCGCCAATCTTATGCTTCCACGACTATCACTACCGCTTAGTAATAAAGTAAAGCATTACATCGCGATTGCATTGCATACAATAAAGCGACAACCATATGGCTCCTGCCAGTTGCCGATAACTTGGTTACAAAACATGATCATCTCATACAATAAAATTAGCATCATGTCTTGACCATATCACATCACAACATGCCCTGCAAAAACAAGTTAGACGTCCTCTACTTTGTTGTTGCAAGTTTTACGTGGCTGCTACGGGCTTAAGCAAGAACTCATCTCACCTACGCATCAAAACCAGAACGATAGTTTGTCAAATAGACTCCGTTTTAACCTTCTCAAGGACCGGGCGTAGCCACACTTGGTTCCACTAAAGTTGGAGAGACAGTCGCCCACAAGCCATCTATGTGCAAAGCACGTCGAGGGAACCGGTCTCGTGTAAGCGTACGCGTAAGGTTGGTCCGGGTCGTCTCGTCCAACAATACCACCGAACCAAAGTATGACATGCTGGTAGGCAGTATGACTTGTATCGCCCACAACTCACTTGTGTTCTACTCGTGCAAATAACATCAAACTATAAAACCTAGGCTCGGATGCCACTGTTGGGGAACGTAGTAATTTCAAAAAAATTCCTACGCACACGCAAGATCATGGTGATGCATAGCAACGAGAGGGGAGAGTGTTGTCTACATACTAACGCAGACCGACTGCGGAAGCGATCACACAACATAGAGGAAGTAGTCGTACGTCTTCCCGATCCGACCGATCCAAGCACCGTTACTCCGGCACCTCCGAGTTCTTAGCACACATTCAGCTCGATGACGGTCCTCGGGCTCCGATCTAGCAAAGCTTCGGGGAGGAGTTCCGTCAGCACGACGGCGTGGTGACGATCTTGATGTACTGCCGACGCAGGGCTTCGCCTAAGCACTGCAACAATATGATCGAGGTGGAATTTGGTGGCAGGGGGCACCGCACACGGCTAAGGAACAATCTCAATGATCAACTTGTGTGTCTATGGGGTGCCCCCTGCCCCTGTATATAAAGGATGGAGGAGGAGGAGGCCGGACAAGGCAAAGGTGCGGCCGGGATAGGGAGTCCTACTAGGACTCCAAGTCCTAGTAGGAGTCCACCAAGAGGGGAGGAAGGGAGAAGGAATAGAAGGAGAAGGAGAGGTGGCCGGCCTCCTTTTCCCTAGTCCAATTCGGACCAAAGGGGAGGGGGGGCGCAGCAGCCTTTTCCTCTTCCCACTAAAGCCCATAAAGGCCCTTTACTTCTCCCGTAACTACCCGGTACTCCGAAAAATACCCGAATCACTCGGAACCTTTCCGATGTCCGAATATAGTCGTCCAATATATCGATCTTTACGTCTCGACCATTTCGAGACTCCTCGTCATGTCCCCGATCTCATCCGGGACTCCGAACTCCTTCGGTACATCAAAACTCATAAACTCATAATATAACTGTCATCGAAACCTTAAGCGTGCGGACCCTACGGTTCGAGAACAATGTAGACATGACCGAGACACGTCTCCGGTCAATAACCAATAGCGGGACCTGGATGCCCATATTGGCTCCTACATATTCTACGAAGATCTTTATCGGTCAGACCGCATAACAACATACGTTGTTCCCTTTGTCATCGGTATGTTACTTGCCCGAGATTCGATCGTCGGTATCCAATACCTAGTTCAATATCGTTACCGGCAAGTCTCTTTACTCGTTCCGTAATACATCATCTCACAACTAACATATTAGTTGCAGTGCTTGCAAGGCTTATGTGATGAGCATTACCGAGAGGGCCCAGAGATACCTCTCCGACAATCGGAGTGACAAATCCTAATCTCGAAATACGCCAACCCAACATCTACCTTTGGAGACACCTGTAGTACTCCTTTATAATCACCCAGTTACGTTGTGACATTTGGTAGTACCCAAAGTGTTCCTCCGGTAAAAGGGAGTTGCATAATCTCATAGTCATAGGAACATGTATAAGTCATGAAGAAAGCAATAGCAACATACTAAACGATCGGGTGCTAAGCTAATGGAATGGGTCATGTCAATCAGATCATTCAACTAATGATGTGACCTTGTTAATCAAATAACAACTCTTTGTTCATGGTTAGGAAACATAACCATCTTTGATTAACGAGCTAGTCAAGTAGAGGCATACTAGTGACACTCTGTTTGTCTATGTATTCACACATGTATTATGTTTCCGGTTAATACAATTCTAGCATGAATAATAAACATTTATCATGATATAAGGAAATAAATAATAACTTTATTATTGCCTCTAGGGCATATTTCCTTTAGTTAGCACACCGGTTTTTCACCTCATCGGCTGTAAAGTTAGAGCCATTATCAGTATTAATGTTGTGCGGGAGACCATAATGGTGTATGATGCCAGATATAAAGTCGATCATCGACCCAGCTTTGGCTGTTTTGACTGGTTTGGCCTCTATCCACTTAGTGAATTTATCCACCATAACTAGCAAATATTTCTTCTTGTGGCTTCCCCCTTAAAGGGGTCCGACCATATCGAGCCCCCAGACTGCGAAATGCCAAGTAATGGTGATTGTTTTTAGGGCAGTGGGCGGCATATGACTTTGATTGGCGAACAGCTGGCACACGACACAACGTTGTACAAGGGCATGTGCATCTTCTTGGGCCGTGGGCCAAAAGAAACTTGTACGGAAGGCCTTACTTATGAGGGCCCGAGCTGCGGCGTGGTGGCCACTGAGACCAACATGTATTTCGGCCAAGAGCTGTCGCCCCTCCTCTTTGGAGATATATCTTTGAAGAACTCTAGTAGTACTTTTCTTGTATAGTTCTCCTTCATGAACTTTGTAGGCTTTCGAGTGTCGGACTATGCGACGGGCCTCATTCTGGTCATCAGGGAGCTCCCTCCTATTCAGGTAGGCTAGGAAAGGTCTGGTCCATGGAGAAATGACAGCCATGATTACATGGGCGAAAGGTGTCATTCAGTGTCCGAGCCCCTGATGGTATCAGGATTGTGTTCGGCATCTGAGGGTATGATCGGCTCCGGACTGGTATTACTACTTTCGTCCTGCCATACCACGGATGGCTTGAAGAGCCTTTCCACAAAGGTGTTAGGTGGGACTGGGTCGCGTTTAGCGCCCATTCAAGCAAGGATGTCCGCTGCCTGATTACTGTCTCGAGCAACATGATGAAACTCGAGCCCCTCGAACCGAGCTGATATTTTGAGTACGGCGTTGTGGTATGCTGCCATCTTTGGATCTTTTGCATCGAAATCTCCATTTATTTGGGATATTGAAAGGTTCAAGTTCCCACGCACCTCGAGGCGTTGTATACCCATAGAAACAACCATTCGGAGACCATGAAATAGTGCCTCATATTTGGTCGCATTGTTGGAGTCTGTATACATGATTTGTAACACATAACGGATTGTGTCTCCTGTAGGGGATGTTAGGATGACACCAGCCCCCAATCCGGCTAACATTTTAGAGCCATCGAAGTACATCACTGATGACCCACAAGTATAGGGGATCTACTGTAGTCCTTTCGATAAGTAAGGGCCTGTTTGTATTCACTCCACTCCATCAGATCCTTAGCTCAACTCCCAGCTCTCAGGTTGCTAGCTCCACAGGGCAAACAAGGAGCAGACAACTTGTTCGGCAACTAACTCCACTCTACACTCTAGATTACAGGCTCCCCACAACACATCAAGCTGGTTTGATACTGGTTAATACGTGGATCACTTGTTGTGCCAATGATGCAACACAGTGCAGAAAAATGCACAAATATGCTGAGTTTACTGAAAATAATTCTGAAGTTTCACACATAATTTCTTTGTGAAAAAATTCACTTTATCGCACAAGAACGCTTCAGCATGAGTTTGCTGAAATTACATGATTTTAGCAACATAGACAAATAGGATTTTTCATAAGATAAACACAAACAAAGGCAGCATAAACGCATGTACTTTGTAGACATCACTCTAGTCCAGTGGAGGTCCTGTAGAAACAATTTTCAACACATGAAAACCTTTATGCAATGCTGGTGATTGCTTGAATAGAACCAAAAACATATATACTCTGCTTCGGATGGTTTCACCTACAAAATTACGAAATTTGTTAATAGGTACAGATACATATCAATTGTGAAAGAAGCAAATCATGTTGTCATTGAACTAGCTAAGAACATCTTCTGGATTCTAGACTTATGCATCTTGCTACAAGGAAATAAATGACAAGTAATATTGTGACTAATATTTCAACTACTGACAAAGGCAGTGAACAATTTCGACATGTTTGGAGACAACATTCACTTGTTTAACTTTACGACCAGTCATCTATGAGAAAGCATGAATTTATCAAGCAAGGTAAAAACTAAAGAATTGTAGCAAATAAAAACACATGAATGTGGTAGAAACTAGTATACTCACATTTATAGCAGAACTGGAAGTCACCAACCAAGAGCAATATCAGTTTCTAGTCTATTACGGAACCGGTCCATGTCTTTATCACTAGCCTCCGAGGTTGATGCATCCGATGCATTCGGAGGGATGGCATACCGTTGATACCTTGAAGGGATAGTTGGGACATAGTTGGGATCTCTGTCGACTCGAAGAAAGTGAAGATCCCCCTTATCATGATATCGAACGTAGTTGTGGAGGGTCATAGTTGCAGCCACTATCATCTTTTGAGTTTCAACTAAATAATTGGGCATCTTTAGTAGAATCTGCCACTTCATTTTCCACACACCAAATGCTCTCTCGATCACATTACGCTTGGATGAGTGTATCTTGTTAAGTTTCTCCTTAGGTGTTCTTGGCGCCACACCTCATTGAAAATCAGGCACGTGGTACCTTTTTGTTGGGGAACGTAGCAGAAATTCAAAATTTTCTACGCAACACCAAGATCAATATATGGAGTAATCTAGCAACGAGGGAAGGAGAGTGCATCTACATACCCTTGTAGATCGCTAAGCGGAAGCGTTCAAGTGAACGGGGTTGATGGAGTCGTACTCGTCGTGATCCAAATCACCGATGATCCTAGTGCCGATCCATCTTGAACACCTTCAAGATCATGTCAAGGTATGTGCTCATTTGAAAGTACCATTAAGCGTTTTGATCTATCCTTATAGATCTTGATGCTCAATGTTCAAGTAGCTTAATCCAGGCTTTCCATTGAAAAACACTTTCCAAATAACCCTATATGCTTTCCAGAAATTCTATGTCATTTCTGATCAACAATATGTCAACAACATATACTCATAAGAAATTCTATAGTGCTCCCACTCACTTCTTTGGAAATACAAGTTTCTCATAAACTTTGTATACACCCAAAATCTTTGATCATCTCATCAAAGCATACATTCCAACTCCGAGATGCTTACTCCAGTCCTTAGAAGGATTGCTGGAGCTTTGCATACTTGTTAGCATCTTTCAGGATTGACAAAACCTTCCGGTTGTATCACATACAACCTTTCCTCAAGAAAATCGTCGAGGAAACAATGTTTTGACATCCTATCTGCAAGATTTCATAAATAATGCAGTAATCGCTAATATAATTCCAACAGACTCTTAGCATCGCTACGAGTGAGAAAGTCTCATCGTAGTCAACTTCTTGAACTTGTCGGAAAACATCTTAATGACAAGTCGAGCTTTCTTAATGGTGATACTTACCATCATTGTCCGTCTTCCTTTTAAAATCCATACGTACCTAACAGCCTTACGACCATCAAGTAGTTCTTCCAAAGTCCACACTTTGTTTTTCATATATGGATCCTCTCTCGGATTATATGGCCTCGAGCCATTTTGGAATCCAGGCCCACCATCGCTTCTCCATAGCTCGTAGGTTCATTGTTGTCTAGCAACATGACTTCCAAGACATGATTACGTACCACTCTGAAGTAGTACGCATCCTTGTCATCCCACGAGGTTTGGTAGTGACTTGATCTGAAGTTTCATGATCACTATCATAAGCTTCCACTTCAATTGGTGTAGGTGCCACAGGAACAACTCCCTGTGCCCTGCCACACACTAGTTGAAGAGACGGTTCAATAACCTCATCAAGTCTCCACCATCCTCCCACTCAATTCTTTCGAGAGAAACTTTTCCTCGAGAAAGGACCCGATTCTAGAAACAATCCCTTATTGCTCTCGGATCTGAGACAGGAGGTATACCCAACTGTTTTGGGTGTCCTATGAAGATGCATTTATCCGCTTTGGGTTCGAGCTTATCAGCCTGAAACTTTTCACATAAGCGTCGCATCCCCAAACCTTTAAGAAATGACAGCTTAGGTTTCTCTAAACCATAGTTCATACGGTGTCAGCTCATCAGAATTACGTGGTGCCCTATTTAAAGTGAATGTGGTTGTCTCTAATGCCTAACCCATAAACTATCGTGGTAATTCGATAAGAGACATCATGGTATGCATCATATCCAATAGGGTGCAGTTATGTTGTTCGGACACACCATCACACTATGGTGTTCCAGGCTGTATTAGTTGTGAAACAATTTCCACAATGTCTTAATTCTGTGTCAAACTCATAATTCAGATATTCATCTCTATGATCATATCATAGATATTTTATCCTCTTGTCACGACGATCTTTCAACTTCACCCTGAAATTACTTGAACCTTTCAATAATTCAGACTCGTGATTCATCAAGTAGATATACTCAACTTCTTAATCAAATCATCTGTGAAGTAAGAACACAACGATATCCACTACACGCCTCAGCACTCATTGGACTGCACACATCAAAATGTATTACTTCCAACAAGTTGCTTTCTAGTTCCATTTTACTGAAAACGAGGCTTTCAGTCATCTTGCCCATGTGGTATGATTTGCATGTCTCAAGTGATTCAAAATCAAGTGAGTCCAAACAGTCCATTTGCATGGAGTTTCTTCATGCATATACACCAATAGACATGGTTCGCATGTCTCAAACTTTTCAAAAACGAGTGAGCCCAAAGGTCCATCAACATGGAGCTTCTTCATGCGTTTTATACCGATATGACTTACGTGGCAGTGCCACAAGTAGGTGGTACTATCATTACTATCTTATATCTTTTGGCATGAACATGTGTATCACTATGATCGAGATTCAATAAACCATTCTTTTTAGGTGCAAGACCATTGAAGGTATTATTCAAATAAACAAAGTAACCATTATTCTCCTTAAATGAAGAACCGTATTGCGATAGACATAATCCAATCATGTCTATGCTCAATGCAAACACCAATCTCGATGGTAGAGGGAGCGTGCGATGCTTGATCACATCAAGCTTGGGAAAAACTTCCAACACATATCGCCAGCTCACCTTTAGCTAGTCTCCGTTTACTCTGCAGCCTTTTATTTCGAGTTTACTAACACTTAGCAACCGAACCGGTATCTAATACCATGGTGCTACTAGGAGTACTAGTAAAGTACACATTAACATAAGGATGGCAATTTTATCCATGGACATGGATACCCATGGATGTCCAACCCGAATGGATAGGGTTTGGATATGCTTTTGCGCCCATGGGTAGCGTCCAAACCCGACCCGATTACTCGTGGATAGGGCATGGACATAATCTTGTACCCATGGATATATCCAAACCCCACCCGATCGTCCGACTTAACGAGCAATATTCTGCTACCCCTACCCCATAGTCACATGTTCCGCTATAATTTTATCCTTTATCTAAAACATCCAAAAGAAATTACACAATCCCCACCGTAACATACTCCAACGCACCTTCTCATCCTATTATCTACACTAATTAAATGACTTGTTGTTGAGAATCGGTGCCATCTCCTTGAGTTACTCCTCTCATAGCCCTAGAGGAGGCCGCCGCTGCCAGCTGCTACCCCCATGTAAGGTGGATCACTGCAGCAGCCACTACTGGCCTGGAACAACCCAGCTCCATCTTCGCTTTTCCACACATGCATTGATGCATGGCCGCAGCAGTGGGACAATGCAAGGGCTATGACTGCACGGCGGGGAGTGAGGACGCCAACGCAGAGTGCACATTGCGCAATGAGTTATGTCTTATGTATAGGTCTTGCGAGGACCCAATGGATATCCAATGGGTATGGATATCCATCGGATTTGGACATGGTCATAATTTTTCGCCCATGGATTTTTTCATGGATGGGCTGGGACTGCCTTCATGAATATGGATATGGATTTGGTATTGATCAACCCGGTCCAAACCCGACCCATTGCCATCCTTACATTAACACAATGTATATCCAATATACTTCTATCGACCTTGCCAGCCTTCTCATCTACCAAGTATCTAGGGTAATTCTGCTCCAGTGGCTGTTCCCCTTATTACAGAAGCACTTAGTCTCGGGTTTGGGTTCAACCTTGGGTTTCTTCACTAGAGCAGCAGCTGATTTGCCGTTTCATGAAGTATCCCTTCTTGCCCTTGCCCTTCTTGAAACTAGTGGTTTCACCAACCATCAACAATTGATGCTCCTTCTTGATTTCTACTTTTGTGGTGTCAAACATCGTGAATATCTCAAGGATCATCATATATGTCCCTGATATATTATAGTTCATCACGAAGCTCTAGCAGCTTGGTGGTAATGAGTTCAGAGAAACATCACTATCTCATCAGGAAGATCAACTCCCACTCAATTCAAATGATTGTTGTACTCAGACAATCTGAGCACAAGATCAACAATTGAGCTTTTCTCCCTTAGTTTGCAGGCTAAGAAAATCGTCGGAGGTCTTATACCTCTTGACGTGGGCACGAGCCTGAAATCCCAATTTCAGCCCTCGAAACATCTCATATGTTTTGCGATGTTTCAAAACGTCTTCGGTGCCTCAACTCTAAACCGTTTAACTGAACTATCACGTAGTTATCAAAATGTGTATGTCAGATGTTCGCAACATCCACAGACGACGTTCGAGGTTCAGCACACTGAGTGGTGCATTAAGGACATAAGCCTTCTATGAAGCAATGAGGACAATCCTTAGTTTACGGACCTAGTCCGCATAATCGCTACTATCAACTTTCAACTAAATTTTCTCTAGGAACATATCTAAACAGTAGAACTGAAGGGCAAGCTACGACATAATTTGCGAAGACCTTTCGACTATGTTCAGGATAATTAAGTTCATCTTATGAACTCCCACTCAGATAGACATCCCTCTAGTCATCTAAGTGATTACATGATCCGAGTCAACTAGGCCGTGTCCGATCATCATGTGAGACGGACTAGTCATCATCGGTGAACATCTTCATGTTGATCGTATCTACCATACGACTCATGCTCGACCTTTCAGTCTCTTGTGTTCCGAGGCCATGTCTGTACATGCTAGGCTCGTCAAGTCAACCTAAGTGTTTCGCGTGTGTAAATCTTTCTTACACCCGTTGTATGTGAACGTTGGAATCTATCACACCCGATCATCACGTGGTGCTTCGAAACAACGAACTGTCGCAACGGTGCACAGTTAGGGGGAACACTTTCTTGAAATTATTATGAGGGATCATCTTATTTACTACCGTCGTTCTAAGTAAACAAGATGCAAAAACATGATAAACATCACATGCAATCAAATAATAGTTACATGATATGGCCAATATCATATAGCTCCTTTGATCTCCATCTTGGGGCTCCATGATCATCTTGTCACCGGCATGACACCATGATCTCCAGCATCATGATCTCCATCATCGTGTCTCCATGAAGTTGCTCGCCAACTATTACTTCTACTACTATGGCTAACACGTTTAGCAATAAAGTAAAGTAATTTACATGGCGTTTCTCAATGACACATAGGTCATACAAAAAATAAAGACAACTCCTATGGCTCCTGCCGGTTGTCATACTCATCGACATGCAAGTCGTGATTCCTATTACAAGAACATGATCTCATACATCACATATATATCATTCATCACATCCTTTGGCCATATCACATCACAAAACACTTGCTGCAAAAACAAGTTAGATGTCCTCTAATTGTTGTTGCAAGTTTTTACGTGGCTGCTATAGGTTTCTAGAAAGAACGTTTCTTACCTACGCCAAAACCACAACGTGAATTGCCAATTTCTATTTACCCTTCATAAGGACCCTGTTCATCGAATCCGATCCGACTAAAGTGGGAGAGACAGACACCCGCCAGCCACCTTATGCAACTAGTGCATGTCAGTCGGTGGAACCGGTCCCACGTAAGCGTACGTGTAAGGTTGGTTCGGGCCACTTCATCCCACGATGCCGCTGAATCAAGATATTACTAGTAACGGCAAGATAATTGACAATATCGACGCCCACAACTACTTTGTGTTCTACTCGTGCATAGTAACTACGCATAGACCTAGCTCATGATGCCACTATTGGGGAACGTAGCAGAAATTCAAAATTTTCTATGCAACACCAAGATCAATATATGGAGTAATCTAGCAACGAGGGAAGGAGAGTGCATCTACATACCCTTGTAGATCGCTAAGCGGAAGCGTTCAAGTGAACGGGGTTGATGGAGTCGTACTCGTCGTGATCCAATTCACCGATGATCCTAGTGCCGAACGGACGACACCTCCGCGTTCAACACACGTACATCCCGGTGATGTCTCCTACACCTTGATCCAGCAAGGGGAGAAGGAGAGGTTAGGGAAGACTCCATCCAGCAGTAGCACGACGGCATGGTGGTGAAGGAGGAGCGTGGCAATCCTGCAGGGCTTCGCCAAGCACCACGGGAGAAGAGGAGGACTTGGGAGAGGGAGAGGGCTGCGCCAAGACTTGGGTGCGGCTGCCCTCCCACCCCCACATATATATAGGGGCAAGGGAGAGGGGGGCCGGCCCCCTCAGATCCAATCTGAGGAGGGAGCGGCAGCCAAGGGGGGTTGCCTTGCCCCCCAAGGCAAGGGGGCGCCCCCCTTTAGGGTTCCCCCAAACCCTAGGCGCATGGGCCCTAGGGGGGGAGGCGCCCAGCCCACTAAGGGGCTGGTCCCTCTCCACATACAGCCCATAGGGCCCTCCAGGGCAGGTGGACCCTCCCGGTGGACCCTTGGAACCCCTCCGGTAGTCCCGGTACAATACCGGTAACCCCCGAATTATTCCGGTGACCGTATGATGACTTCCCATATATAAATCTTTACCTCCGGACCATTCCGGAACTCCTCGTGATGTCCGGGATCTCATCCGGGACTCCGAACAACATTCGGTAACCACGTACATCTATTCCCTATAACCCTAGCATCATCGAACCTTAAGTGTGTAGACCCTACGGGCTCGGGAGTCATGAGGACATGGCCGAGACAACTCTCCGGTCAATAACCAACAGCGGGATCTGGATACCCATGTTGGCTCCCACATGTTCCACGATGATTTCATCGGATGAACCACGATGTCGAGGATTCAATCAATCCCGTATTCAATTCCCTTTGTCCAGCGGTACGATACTTGCCCGAGATTCGATCATCGGTATCCCGATACCTTGTTCAATCTCGTTACCGGCAAGTCTCTTTACTCATTCCATAAAACATCATCCCGTGATCAACTCCTTGATCACATTGTGCACACTATGATGATGTCCTACCGAGTGGGCCCAGAGATACCTCGCCGTTTACACGGAGTGATAAATCCCAGTCTCGATTCGTGCCAACCCAATAGACACTTTCGGAGATACCTGTAGTGTACCTTTATAGCCACCCAGTTACGTTGTGACGTTTGGCACACCCAAAGCACTCCTATGGTATCCGGGAGTTGCACAATCTCATGGTCTAAGGAAATGATACTTGACATTAGAAAAGCTTTAGCATACGAACTACATGACCTTGTGCTAGGCTTAGGATTGGGTCTTGTCCATCACATCATTCTCCTAATGATCTGATCCCGTCATCAACGACATCCAATGTCCATGGTCAGGAAACCGTAACTATCTATTGATCAACGAGCTAGTCAACTAGAGGC
This sequence comes from Triticum monococcum, assembly GCA_034509565.1. Taxonomy (NCBI): domain Eukaryota; kingdom Viridiplantae; phylum Streptophyta; class Magnoliopsida; order Poales; family Poaceae; genus Triticum; species Triticum monococcum. Next base: position 570,479,596 of record CM067841.1, on the reverse strand, counting down.
TTACTAGGGACATGGTGTTGAGATCCCGTTATCAACGACATCCAATGTCCATGGTCAGGAAACCGTAACTATCTATTGATCAACGAGCTAGTCAACTAGAGGCTTACTAGGGACATGGTGTTGTCTATGTATCCACACATGTATCTGAGTTTCCTATCAATACAATTCTAGCATGGATAATAAACGATTATCATGAACAATGAAATATAATAATAATAACTGATTTATTATTTCCTCTAGGGCATATTTCCAACACTTTCCCCCTTGTAAGGTGCGAGATATCCAGGTCTATTAGGATAGCCCGCGTCCACAAGATAGTACTTACCTACAAACAACAAGCAGATTGCATGTAAGCCCTATGATTTGTTTACAGAATTTAAATAAAAGAAATTATTACAGGAACTACTAACCCTTTGGAGGATGAGGGAAGGTATCTTTGTCAGCTTCAATTGCATGATACAAGACACTGGTATCATGCATAGAGCCGGGTTGACCAACTGAAGTGTACATGAAATGCATGTCAAAATCACATATTGCCAGAACATTCTGTGTTGTTGATCCTGACCTTCCAATGTATCTAACTTGGTCGCCAGCAGGAATGGTAGCTCTGACGTGAGTACCATCTAGTGCGCCGATGCAATCCTTAAGATGTGGATAAGCCCTTCTACCCTTTTGAATCCTTGGGTGCACACTACTAAAGTTTGGGTCCTTAGGTTTCAGGTAATCAGCTGCCATCTTAATCACATAGAGTAAAACCTCATGAAACTTCTGGTGGACTGTATCTCCTGAGTGCTTGAAATGATTTTGTGTTCTCCTATTTGACTCGCACCCCCTAAAGTCCACAAGAACATTGCAAGCGCCTCATAACTGCTCACGAAATAGGTTGATTTGAAGCCATACCTTTTGACCAACAAGTCATGCAATTGAAAGAAGAGGCGTGCGTTCATCCTCAACATGGTATATGTTTCTCCAGGTGTTGACACAGTCTCTTGCAGCCATCCGAGCCCACTGAGAATAGAATTCCTTGGGTCTGCCTTGATCAAATAGTTGTCACAGTACTTCCGTGCAAGTGTTGACGCACCGGCATAGATGTTGGACATTGATTGGACATGGTGGCATACCCTCTTCCTCCTTTCTTCATAACTTTCACTATCATTGTCACTATCAGATGACATGTGAACATACACAAGTAACAACAATTAGTACTTAATTATCAACCAGATTAGTCATAGCAGAAAGATAAGTAAAAATCATATGTAACATTAAAGACAAGTCATATGTAACAACATTTATCATGTAACCATCAGCAAGATGAGTCATAGCAGTAATATAAGTAAGATTACAAGAAATATTACCAAGATTGAAGACACACGGCTGAAATAAGGTAAATGAAGACAAACAACTGAAAAAGGGAAGAATGGGACTAACATAGTAATGTCACAACCCAAATATTCTTAAAAGTAAACCAGAGTACATAATTAAGTTCAAACTTTAAATTAGTATTACATCCCAATAGGCACAAACAACATCAGTAGCATCTAATGCCCATACTTGGTGTTGTATTTCCTACGCAACCAATCTAAACGAGCAGCACTTTCTGTCATATGCAGGAACATCTCTCTCTGCTCTCGCTTCACAAATAGTTCACTAGCAATGAAATATTCATCACTGCCTACTATTGCACTGCACTCAACAACCAGATCCATCACAGAAGTAATCGATGAACTCTCTTCTTTCTTCATGTATGACTCAAAGCTGAATTGGGTCCTCTCTGCTATATCTCCAACCCTGGTTATCTGTTCCTGTATAACAAGAGATGTCTTTGGCTTCTTGTTATTGCCATCCATATACCTCCCAAGTCTCTTCCCTTTTCCATCAGCATGTGACTCACATGTTTGGGTCTCCTCCAGATCAACATCTTGTATGTTGTCCACATTGAAAACAGAAGTTGCAATGCTAGATTGGGGAATGGTTCCTGAAGCGGGATTCGAGTGATCTGTACCATCACTCGTGATGTCAGCAAACATGATAGATAAGTTATTCTCATTTTGAAGTCCATGCTTTCGGAACTTGCCACAGCTAGGGATGTCCTAAAATACAACAAAACAAAGCTTAATTAGCATCACTACTCACGGAACAATTGCTTATATGATAAGAACAAATAGGAAAAGTCACGACTCACTATCTTTGCTTTCTTCCACCATTCAGCATCTTGTTTGATGGTGTTTCTCTCATAGTCCCACCCACCACCGGTCTCCTTCAATTTGAGTTTTTTGTAATTGCTGTAATCAGTCTTCAACTTATCCCACTTGTTCTTCAGTTGGAGCTTGGTGTACTCCAGACCTGTTCTGACTTTGAAATCTTTTGCAACTTCCTCATAAGCATTCTGAGTCAAGTGCTTGTCTGGCCTATTGCTAGCACGCACTTGTTGGACAAAGAGCTCGGTCAAGATCGTAGTGTTATCATCACTCCAATCGGCAGACATTCTTCAAGAAAATTATACATTAATTGCAAGCATTACAATTTAACACATATTGATGAACAATCATCAATCATGCTCCTAGTTACATACCAGCAAAGACCATGGTGAAAAAGAATCAGCACAACTACTGTAGTACAAACAAATAATAATGTCTTAAGAAAATCCCGAAACAAATAATAATTTCTTAAGCAATCTCAATACTAACATATTTCAAAGACAAGTAATATTGACTCAACTGCACTAGCTAGAGTTTGTGAGCATCGGAGCAGATATCATATCCTATTCTCTCGCTAAAAGAAAAATAACAGTTACAAGTTATAGGCAGAGAAGGGGTTCACTAGCTAGTTCACTCCATCCATGTCAATCAAGGCAAATAAAAGAAACAGATGCAATATGTATATGTTTAAAACATCCATGATAGTCATGCAATGTGTATTTGTTATCTCTGAAGAAAAGGAAACTCTATCTGTCTCTATGCTCTGTCGCTCATCCCCTTTCTATACCAACTCCCCTAATTCGTCCCCTTCCTCTCAATTTCCTCACATAATCCTTGCAGGAATTATAGACATGTTGTACTACTACTTACTGGAATCAAGAACCAAGAATCAAGAACACCTGGAACTATTCAGGAATATGAATCAAGAACAGTAGAGGAACAAGGGCGAAGAGGAGATATGGATCTCACCTTTATGGATGTGATGTAGGCCTGGATGCCGACCTTGCAAACGACGAATCCGAGCTACCGGGGACGAGGACGAGGCCCTGGTGATCTCAGCCGCCAGAGGTCCACTCAAACCGTATGCCCTCAAAGTGGTTGCCGAACAGAAAAGCCGCCTTGGATGAGGAGGGGGGCGATGAGACGGCGAGGTCGCAGGGGCATGGATTTGGCCGGAGGGGAGCTGGGGATCCGCGATGGCGGGGTGGCAGCGGGAGGCGGCGCAGTGCTAGGGTTCCATGGTCAGGGGAGGACAGGGGAGTCACTGCACGGGGAGAGAGAGAAAATGATCGAGTGAAGCGGTAAGTTGTGCGAGGAGTGGCACGCGGAGCTCGGTTTCGCTGACTCCGCTGAATTGAACTACGGTCTGGTCCGCTCCGCTCTTCCAACTCCGTGGAGTCGGACCGTTCGGCACTGCTCCGTCCGCTCCGGGAGCAGAGTTGGGGAGCAGAGTGAATCCAAACACGCCCTAAGAGTGTCGAACCCAACGAGGAGCAGAAGGAAATGATAAGCGGTTTTTAGCATGGTATTCTCTGCAAGCACTAAAATAATAGGCAACAGATAGTTTTGTGATAGGATAATTGGTAACGAGCAACAAGTAACAAAAGTAAATAAAGTGCAGCAAGGTGGCCCAATCCCTTTTGTAGCAAACGACAAGCCTAGACAAACTCTTATATGATGTAAAGCGCTCCCGTGGACACATGGGAATATCGTCAAGCTGGGTTTCATCATGATCATATGATTCGTGTTCGGTACTTTGATAATTTGGTATGTGGGTGGACCGGTGCTTGGGTACTGTCTTTACTTGGACAAGCATCCCACTTATGATTAACCTCTATTGCAAGCATCCGCAACTACAACAAAAGTATTAAGGTAAACCTAACCATAGCATGAAACATATGGATCCAAATCAGCCCCTTACGAAGCAATGCATAAACTAGGGTTTAAGCTTCTGTTACTCTAGCAACCCATCATCTACTTATTACGTCGCAATGCCTTCCTCTAGGCCCAAATAATGGTGAAGTGTTATGTAGTCAACGTTCACATAACACCACTAGAGGAGAGACAACATACATCTCATCAAAATATCAAACGAATACCAAATTCACATGACTACTAATAGCAAGACTTCTCCCATGTCCTCAGGAACAAACGTAACTAATCACAAAGCATATTCATGTTCATAATCAGAGGGGTATTAATATGCATATAGGATCTGAACATATGATCTTCCACCAAATAAACCAACTAGAATCAACTACAAGGAGTAATTAACACTACTAGCAACCCACAGGTACCAATCCCGGACTTGGAGACAAGAATTGGATACAAGAGATGAACTAGGGTTTTGAGAGGAGATGGTGCTGGTGAAGATGTTGATGGAGATTGCCCTCTCCCGATGAGAGGAGCATTGGTGATGACGATGGCGATGATTTCCTCCCTCCCGGAGGGAAGTTTCCCCTGCAGAACAGCTCCACCGGAGCCCTAGATTGGTTCCGCCAAGGTTCTGCCTCGTGGTGGAGTCTCGTCTGAAAAGATGGCTTATTATTTTTTCCTCATTGAAAGACTCCATATAGTAGAAGATGGCCACCAGAGGGCCACCAGGGGGCCCATGAGGTAGGGGGGGCGCGCCCAGGGGGTAGGGCGCACCCCACACCCTCGTGGGCTGGGTGTGGCCCCCCTGGTGAACTTCTTGCACTCAGTATTATATATATATATTCTGAAATTGACTTCCGTGAACTCTCAGGACTTTTGGAGCTGTGCAGAATAGGTCTCTAATATTTGCTTCTTTTCCAGCCCAGAATCCCAGCTACCGGCATTTCCCTCTTTACGTAAGCCTGGTAAAATAAGAGAGAATAGGTGTCGGTGTCAAAACCGGCGGATCTCGGGTAGGGGGTCCTGAACTGTGCGTCTAGGCCGGATGGTAACAGGAGGCAAGGGACACGAAGTTTTACCCAGGTTCGGGCCCTCTTGATGGAGGTAAAACCCTACGTCCTGCTTGATTAATATTGATGATATGGGTAGTACAAGAGTAGATCTACCACGAGATCAGAGAGGCTAAACCCTAGAAGCTAGCCTATGGTATGATTGTTGTGTATGAATGTGTTGTCCTACGGACTAAAACTCTCCGGTTTATATAGACACTGAATAGGGTTAGGGTTACATAGAGTCGGTTACAATGGTAGGAGATCTACATATCCGTATCGCCAAGCTTGCCTTCCACGCCAAGGAAAGTCCCTTCCGGACACGGGACGAAGTCTTCAATCTTGTATCTTCATAGTCCAGGAGTCCGGCTGAAGGTATAGCCCGGCCATCCAGACACCCCCTAATCCAGGACTCCCTCAATAGGCATAAGTATTGTGACATAATGTGTAATAACAACCCATAATGCAATAAATATTGATATAAAAGCATAATGCAAAATGGACGTATCAATTCCCCCAAGCTTAGACCTCGCTTGTCCTCAAGCGAAAGCCGAAATCGAAAAAAATGTCCACATGTTTAGAGATAGAGGTGTCGATAAAAATAAAATACAGACATGAGGGCATCATGATCATTCTTAGAATAGCAACTTATATAATTCTTGTCATATGATCTCTTATGCTAGAGTAACAATTAAATCACAATTTCAAGTATGAATCATAAACTTCATTGAAAACTAACAAACTATAATCTCAGTCATTGGAGCAATTGCAATTTATCATAACATAGGAAAGAGTCAATATAAGAGCTTTTCAGCAAGTCCACACAGTCAACTATCATATAGTCTTTCACAATTTCTAACACTCACGCAATACTTATGGGTATGGAGTCTTAATCGGACACAGAAAGATAGGGGCTTATAGTTTTGCCTCCCAACATTTTACCTCAAGGGTAATGTTAACAATAATAGTTCATGAAAACTCACATCCAATTAGCCATATATACCAGGATCTTTCCAACATGTTGTGCTTGCCAAAAGATAAAATGTAAAAAGGAAGGGTGAAGATCACCATGACTCTTATGCAAGGTAGGAGATAAAAGTAAAAGATAGGCCCTTCGCAGAGGGAAGCAGAGGTTGTCATGCGCTTTTATGGTTGTATGCACAAAATCTTTAATGCGAAAGAACGTCACTTTATATTGTCACTTGTGATATGGACCTTTATTATGCAGTCTATCGCTTTTATTTCTTCCATATCACACAATCGTATAAAGCTTATTTTCTCCCACACTAATAAGTCATACATATTTAGAGAGCAAATTTTTATTGCTTGCACCGATGACAACTTACTTGAAGGATCTTACTCAATCCATAGGTAGATATGGTGGACTCTCATGGCAAGACTGGTTTAAGGGTGTTTGGAAGCACAAGTAGTATCTCTACTTGGAGCAAAGAATTTGGCTAGCATGAGTGTAACGCCCTCGATACGGCTATATCTCCTACGTGTCGAAGCACGACTTAGAGGCATAACCGCATTGAAAGCAATGTCGCAAGTGAGGTAATCTTCACAACAACCCTTGTAAATAAATAAAGGGGAAAAGTACATAGTTGGCTTACACTCGCCACGTCACACAAATATCATAAATAAGTCATTACATTCATCCAAGTACACTCAAGGTCCGACTACGGAACCAAAATAAAGATAAACCCCCAAAAGCGACAAAGTCCCTGATCGCCCCAACTGGGCATCACTACTGATCATCTGGGAAAGACACGCAGTAACGACGAGAGTCTTCATCGAACTCCCACTTGAGCTCGGTCATATTATCTGGAACGGCATCATCGGTCGTTGCATCTGGTTTTGGAAGTAATTTGTGAGTCACGGGGACTCAGCAATCTCACACCCTCGCGATCAAGACTATTTAAGCTTATAGGTAAGGCGAAGGTAAGATGTGGAGCTGCAGCAAGCGACAAGCATATATGGTGGCTAACATGCGCAAATGAGAGCGAGAAGAGAAGGCAAAAGCACAGTCGAACAACTATGATCAAGAAGTGATCCTAGAACAACCTACGTCAAGCATTACTCCAACACCGTGTTCACTTCCCGGACTCCGCCGAGAAGAGACCATCACGGTTACACACGCGGTTGGTGCATTTTAATTAAGTAAAGTTTTAGGTCATCTACAACCGGACATTAAAAAAATTCCCATCTGCCCATAACCGCGGGCACGGGTTTCGAAAGTTCAAATCCCTGCAGGGGAGTCCCAACTTAGCCCATCACAAGCTCTCACGGTCAAAGAAGGATATTCCTTCTCCCAAGACAATCGGATCAGGCTCGGCATCCCGGTTACAAGACATCCTCGACAATGGTAAAACAAGTCCAGCAACACCACCCGAATGTGCCGACAAATCCCGATAGGAGCTGTACATATCTCGTTCTCAGGGCACCCTTAGATGAGACTAGCTACGAGTAAAACCAACCCTCATGTTTCCCAGAGGTGGCCCCGCAGGCAGCTCAGTTCGGACCAACACTCAGAGGAGCACTGGCCCAGGGGGGTTTAAATAAAGATGACCCTCGGGCTCCGGAAACCCAAGGGAAAAAGAGGCTTGGTGGCGAATGGTAAAACCAAGGTTGGGCATTGCTGGAGGAGTTTTATTCAAGGCGAACTGTCAAGGGGTTCCCATTATAACCCAACCGTGTAAGGAACACAAAATCCGGGAACATAACACCGATATGACGGAAACTAGGGCGGCAAGAGTGGAACAAAACACTAGGCATAAGGCCGAGCCTTCCACCCTTTACCAAGTATATATGTGCATTAAGATAAACAAGATACTATGGTGATATCCCAACAATAAACATGTTCCAACAAGGAACAATCTCCAATCTTCACCTGCAACTAGCAACGCTATAAGAGGGGCTGAGCAAAGCGGTAACATAGCCAAACAATGGTTTGCTAGGACATGGTGGGTTAGAGGCTTGACATGGCAATTGGGGAGGCATGATAAGCAAGTGGTAGGTATCGTAGCATATGCATAGCAAAAGAGCGAGCATCTAGAAAGCAAAGATAGAAGTGATTTCGAGGGTATGGTCATCTTGCCTACAAAATTCTCAGAGTTGCCTTGATCCTCGAAAGTGAACTCAACGGGCTCCTCATTCACGTACTCGTCTCCCGGCTCTACCCAAACAAGAACAACAAGCAAAAGGGAACACAATCAACCACGTGCAATGCTCAAGCAACATGATGCAAACATGGTATGATATGCGGGATGCGATATGCAATGCATATGGATGATTTGCAAAGGAATGATTGAACCTGGCCTCAACTTGAAAATCCAAGAGTGCCACTGGAAAGGGGAGTTGATTTCGGTTGAAATCGATATAAAGATCACCGGAATCGGATGCACGGTTTGGAAATGACAAGCAAAACAAATATGGCACCGGTCTGCGATAAATAGTAAGTAGCCATCTAAATGCATCAAGATAAATATGCTACAGCACTCAAACATGACAACAAAATACATGGCAGGGATGCACTCATAATGCTTGACAAAAGATGAACACTGAGCTACGGCTAATTCATCCATTAACAGGTTCAAACAAGCATGGCAAAAGTGCAAAAGATAACATGTTTCAAACTTAGTGAAATTGACAACAAGTCAGGAATTTATCATCAGGAAGCAATCTTTAGAGCATGAAAACTACATGCTACAGGAACATATCATGGCAAAGAAAGGCATGACATGAAGCTACTCTAAGCATATTTAAGAGCTCGATGCACTCACTACAAAGCATGGCATGACAATCTAAGCATACACCCATCAAGAAGACATGGTATAGAAGCTAGACATGGCAAGAACAACAACATAGCATGCACGGATCAACAACAACAAGCTCAGCAAAATCGCTAAACATGTTAACAAGCTGCCAGGAACATTTTATAGCAAAAGTAGAGCTCGATTGACTCAAGCTAGGGTGCTCCATAATTGCAAACAAAGACATGGATGGATAGAGCACAACATTATCGACAAAACATCCTTATTGATCATCCTCAAAAGAGGCACGGATCACTAGGAAACAACATGAACATATGACATAAAAACAATATTAGGACAAGGACTTAGTGAAATTCTAAGTCCCTGAAATCAGCATCACCGAGTAAGCTACTTTGCATGCTTGTGCTAGTCACCACATAGATCACAAAAATACATGGCATACACCCCCGTAAAGATGGCATGGCATTCTACAAAACACATGTAGAGCTCAGGATCATAGCATGCACACATTAATCATGGCAAAAATGACAAAAGGCCATTTGCTAGAACACATCTGAAATAATCATCACATAGTCCTCTTCCAACAGCATTTCGGGCATCAATATGAGCTCAAATGAAAATGATGCAATGAGATGAAATGATGTACTCATAGAGACGAACATTTTGATATGCTACACGCATGAATCGGAGCTACGGATGCAGAGTTATGGCATGACGAAGTATGCAAAAATGCTAGGGTTTGGGACGAAAAAGTCAACCGCGAGATAAATTTCAGATCTAGATCCCGATTGCACGCTATCGGTGTCAAAACCGGCGGATATCGGGTAGGGGGTCCCGAACTGTGCGTCTAGGCGGATGGTAACAGGAGATAAGGGACATGATGTTTTTACCCAGGTTCGGGCCCTCTCGATGGAGGTAAAACCCTACTCTTGCTTGATTAATATTGATGATATGGGTAGTACAAGAGTAGATCTACCACGAGATCAAGGAGGCTAAACCCTGGAAGATAGCCTATGGTCTGATTGTTCTCCCTACGGACTAAAACCCTCCGGTTTATATAGACACCGGAGAGGGCTAGGGTTACACAGAGTCGGTTACAATGGTAGGAGATCTACATATCCGTACCGCCAAGCTTGCCTTCCACCCCAGGGAAAGTCCTTTCTAGACACGGGACGAAGTCTTCAATCTTGTATCTTCATAGTCCACGAGTCCGGCCGAAGGTATAGTCCGGCTATCCGGACACCCCCTAATCCAGGACTCCCTCAGTAGCCCCCGAACCAGGCTTCAATGACGACGAGTCTGGCGCGCAAATTGTCTTCGGCATTGCAAGGCGGGTTCTTCTCCAAATTCCGTGTACTTGTTGAATAATGTCCGGTTTCTTGTAAATGTAGCACTCCTTGGCTTCTATGCCCAATAATGGCCGTCTTCCACGTGTCAAACGAATACAAAAAGTCAGGGTGTTTTTTATATTTACACCCCTAGCCGTGTGAATGAGCCGCCTATTTAAGGGGACGAGGATTTAGATCCAAACCACACCTTCTCCCCTCCGCGAGTATTCATCAGAGCATATCCGATAGAGGTCCATTCTATCATGGCTGGCCGCCGGAGCTCCTCCTCTCGCCCTTCCAGCCCTCAGCCTGGAGATTGGGAGAGATGCTCCATCCCGCACAGCGAGCTAGTGACGCTCCAGACCAAGGGATTTCTCCACCCGGCCTATATGGTCCTGGTTCGAGCCGGACTTGCCACCTATAATGGCGGAGAGCAAGCGGAGAGCGCCCCCAATCCCTCCAAAGGAGAGCGGGTATTCCTTGTCCCTTACTTAATAAGAGGGCTTGGATTTCCAATTCATCTGTTTCTCCGGGGGCTCCTGGAGTTCTATGGCCTCCAGCTGCACAACCTCACGCCTGCCTCCATATTGCATATCGCGGGCTTCGTAGCCCTTTGCGAGCTGTTTTTGGGCTGTGAGGCTCATTTCACGCTGTGGAAAAGGCTATTCTGCCTTGTGCCCCATTCTCAGAAGGGGTCAATATATCAAGTGGGCGGAGCCGAAGTGTGGCACATCGCCGGGACCGAATATCTATCCGGAACCCCAAAGAAGGCGTCTGAGGACTGGCCTTCGGAATGGTTTTATATAGAGGACGTCCCGCTGCCGGATCCTGTCCGGATCGGCCTCCCTGAGTTCGACAGTGCTCCCCTAAAGAAGCGCCTAAGCTGGCGTCCACGGAGCCCTAAGAGGGAAAGCGACAAGGACGTTCTTTACCTGATGGGTCGGATAAGATTGTTAGCTCATTCCGGACTGACCATGATCGAAGTCATGGCCGCATGCATCATGCGAGGGGTGCAACTGCTCTAGTATAGAGGCCACCCCATGTGTGACTTCAACGGGGAGGACGATGCCACCCGCCACGGCCGTAAGGGGCCGGATTCGGCTGCCGCTCTAATAAAGATCTTGTCCGCTTTGTACAAGGGAGAAGAGGAGGAATTTCTCCGCGTCAACCCACAGGGTGGATTTTCTATGTACAATCCCCCAAGTTGGGTAAGTGGACACTTTTACTTGCCCATCCGTTTTATATTCCCATCATTAAATATTCAGTCTAACGACTTCAACGCAGGAACTGCGCCAGGCTGTTAAAGAAATAAACATCCCTCGTCCACAACCCAAGGATCCGGGACAGTCCCTCGACCCGGCCTCTCAAGAGGATCCGGACTTATCTGTGGAGCTGATTGATGGGGTGTTTCATCAATTGAGCAAGGACAATGCCTTGGTGGCCATTATGACCGATTACCCAGGGCTACTCCCAGCCTCACAGGTAACTAAGACCGAAGTCCCAGTACTTTGAAAAGGGATCTATCCTCGCGTGTTTTCGATTGCCGTATGACAACCATGTTTTGTAGGGGAGGTCCTTGAGACGGGAGGCCGAGCCTGCGGCGACTAGCCAACGAGGGGCGGCAAGGCCCCGCAGGCTGAAAAGAAGTGCGGTCTGGACTGAGAGGCCGGCGCAAAGGTATAGCGCGCCATCTTATTCCCAGGTGTTATTCCTTCAAGGCATATTAATGCTCGTGCTCTCTTGAGGACGGAGATACCTCGCCGGACTATATCTGGAGAGGTTGCCAATCGCGCCTCCACCAGGCAGGCTCCAAAGCCTGGTCCGGAAGCGGAGGCGAACACAAGGCGCGCACCGAACACTCCTCCGACAGAGGATGCGGACAGGCTGTCTGCCACCAATTCTGAGGTGGAGAGTGCCATGAACCATAGGCGTCGCCGGATAGTTCTTCGCGACACTTGTTTTTCCCAAGAGGCATTGGATGCCTTCAATTCGGGAGATGCGTACCTCCGTGCCGCTCAAAATGGTCTAGCCAGAGCCACGGAGCAATATGTAAAAGACATACGGGTAAGAAAATTTTGGTAATTATATATATACTAGTAGCCCCCGAGACTTGAAACAGTTAGAATAACTGATTTAAGGATCATTTGTTATGCAGGTTCTTACATAAAAGAATACCCTACTGTCCCAGGAGCTGGAAGAGTGCAAAGCCCAAGTTGAGGCCACACTAGCCGCGGCAGGGGAGCCCAAGGAGACCCCCTCTGGTAATATACGCTTCGAAAGATAGGTATTTTGAGAAGTGCGGCGTGGGTGCAAATCTAACAAATGAAATTGCAGATGGCGCCAGATTACATCCGGAAAAGCAACAACTCCTACGCCAGCTAAAGCCTGGTGAGAGTGTGCTGACAAAGGTGAGGCGGGAGAAGAACGATCTCCAAGATGCCAACACCAAGCTGGACATTGAACTGAAGGATGTTCGTGCCCAACTGTTGGACTCTGTTAAGGAGAATCAGCGGCTTCGACGTGGCATATTTAGTAAGTGCTTAAACGAACTTTGAAAAAAGAGTTCGGCGAGGAAGTCGACTAACAGAGTAATGTTTGTAGGTATGCTAACAGGTCGTCCTGTAGAGGAAATGCCCGGTTCTACGGGTGACCTTCTTCCTGAGCTCTCACAACTGCATGAGCGAGTTCGACAGGTGATGCAAGGCGTCGCCCAGGCCTTGTGGCCATCCGTCTCCATGCCCGAAGGCCTTGGAGAGCTTGTAGAGAAGCTGAAGGGAGCGCGGCGGTGCCTCCTATTGTGGAAGATGTCGGCCTGCCGTCAAGGCTCCAAGGAGGCCTGGGCCATGGTGAAGACGCGATACACGAAGGCTGAACCAAACCACATGGCTGAGGTCGGACCCGTGGGGCCCGATGGGAAGGAGATACCTGTGAGCTTAGTATACAGCCAAGTAAAATTGGCCGCAAAGTATTCCCAACAGGACTGTAAGCTAGACATCCCGTTAGATGGTATTGAACAGGAATACAATCAGTTAGATTAACTATTTAATTTTAATTGACATGTGTAATGCCTTCTAGCCGGATTGTAGATCGTTTGTCATGGCCGACCTTTTCGCTTCAACTTCGGGACCTGACGGTCCGGAGTGTGTCCGGATACCCTCGCGGTTATATAAGAACCGGGGTATGCATGGAGACCAGGCGTAGGGGTCATTAGTGCTTGAACAGACAAGTGCCCAACTAGTTATGTTATATTACATGGTTAGTAAGAAACATCTTCCAGGGAGAATAGTTCCGTTAGGGGTTCCTTTCCCTGGGAGGCTTGCCCTAAAGTGCATGTCCATTCTGCAAAAAGAGACACAGGAAAAACATCTGGGGGGCGTATAGATAAATAAGTGAAAAAAAGATCATCTTTACTTCACCGACCGAATATTCCCATAAGAACGCTAGCTTTCGGCTTCACCCAGTCTGAGGTACACATCCGGTTGACCCGGCAGTAACAATCGCAGAGGTGCTCCCTTTACATCCTAGCCAAACAATCAGGAACGTAGGGGTAAGCACAGGAGCCAGGCAACCCAGCTTGGCCAAAACTTAAGTCATATCGATGCATACAATGGTGAATAAAAGGTACATGCGGAAGTGTGACACATGTGTTGGGCATGGAGCCCGTATAAATAAGCTTTTGTTTAAAGAAGCCCCCAGGTTTAATGAGCGCGGATAGCGTGTCTCTTTATGAGCCTTTAAAGGCTATAAGAGAGAGAGGGGAGAAAGAGAGAAATGTAAGACAGAAAGTATATAAAAATGGACAGAGGAAGGAGAGGAGCACAGAGTCCGGCGCTAGGTATAGAATCTTCGAAGACGGGCAGCGTTCCATGGGTTCGGCTCGAGTCGGTTATCCGATGCATCTCGCAGGCGGTACGCTCCACCAGTCAGGACTTGGTCAATTATGAAGGGACCTTCCCACTTGGGCTTGAGTTTGTCCTTTTTCTTGTCCGGTAGGCGTAGAACTAATTCGCCAACATTGTAATTTTTGGCCCGTACTTCTCTGCTTTGGTATCTTCGATCCTGCTGTTGATAGATTGCGGAACGGGCTTTTGCCATGTCACGCTCTTCCTCCAAGGTGTCCAAACTGTCCTGCCGATCGAGCTCGGCTTCTCTTTCTTCGTACATGCGCACTCGAGGTGAGTCATGAATTATGTCGCAGGGCAAAACTGCCTCTGCGTCGTACACGATGAAGAATGGTGTGTATCTGGTGGTGCGATTTGGCGTGGTCCGCAGCCCCCAGAGTATGGAGTCGAGCTCCTCTACCCAGTGCGTATTAGATTCCTTAAGGGACCGCACTAATCTGGGTTTGATGCCGCTCATGATAAGACCATTTGCACATTCGACCTGGCCGTTAGTTTGTGGGTGATAGACGGAAGCATAATCGAGCTTGATGCCCATGTTTTTCCACCAGAGTTTTACCTCGTCGGCCGTAAAGTTCGTGCCGTTATCAGTGATGATGCTGTGGGGGACGCCGTAACGGTGTACAACCCCGGATATAAAGTCTATCACCGGTCCGGATTCGGCCGTCTTAACAGGCGCTTCTATCCATTTGGTGAACTTATCCACCATGACCAGTAAGTATTTTTTCTTGTGGGTTCCGCCTTTAAGGGGTCCAACCATGTCAAGCCCCCAGACCGCGAAGGGCCAAGTGATGGGGATAGTTTGGAGGGCGGTGGGTGGCATATGGCTTTGGTTTGCAAAAAGCTGGCAACCGACGCATCGCTGGACTAAGTCCTGGGCGTCTTCCCGGGCCGTCGGCCAATAAAAGCTTGTACGGAAGGTCTTGCTTACAAGGGACCGAGCTGCAGTGTGATGACTGCCGAGTCCGGCATGAATTTTAGCCAGGAGGTTCCGCCCTTCCTCTTCGGAGATGCACCTTTGAAGGACTTCGGTAGTGCTTTTCTTATAAAGCTCTCCCTCATGGACTTTATAGGCTTTAGATCGCCGCACTATGCAGCGTGCCTCATTTTGGTCCTCCGGGAGTTCCTGCCTAGTAAGGTAGGCGAGGAATGGTTCTGTCCACGGGGCGATGACGGCCATTATTACGTGGGCTGGAGGTGTTATTTCATTGGCAGAGCCTCCAATTATGTCAGAGTGTTCGGTGTCGGGTGGTGCGATTGGGTCCAGGCTGTTATTGCCGGGTTCCCCATCCCATACTACGGATGGATTGAACAGCCTTTCCAAGAAGATGTTGGGGGGGGGACTATGTCACGTTTTGCGCCGATGCGTGCCAGGACATCTGCCGCCTGATTATTTTCCCGGGCTATATGGTGAAATTCGAGCCCTTCGAACCGAGTTGACATTTTTAGGACGGCGTTGCGATAAGCTGCCATTTTTGGATCCTTGGCATCAAAGTCTCCATTTATTTGGGATATTGCAAGGTTCGAGTCCCCGCGCACCTCTAGGCGTTGAATGACCATGGATACTGCCATCCGGAGACCATGTAAAAGGGCCTCATATTCGGCTGCATTGTTGGAGTCTGTGTACATTATCTGGAGTACGTATTGAACTATGTCTCCTATGGGGGACGTCAAAACAACGCCAGCCCCTAGACCGGCCCACATTTTGGAGCCGTCGAAGTGCATGACCCAGTTTGAATATGTGCCGTACTCTTTAGGGAGTTCGGCCTCCGTCCATTCTGCGACGAAGTCGGCCAAAACTTGTGACTTGATAGCTCGCCGTGGCTTGTAAGTTATGTCGAACGGGAGGAGCTCAATGGCCCATTTTGCAATCCGGCCCGTTGCGTCGCGGTTGTATAATATCGTTAAGTGACACTTCCGAGGCTACTGTTATTGAACACTCTTGAAACTAGTGTCGCAGCTTCCGGGATGCCATAAATACCGTGTATGCAATCTTTTGATAATGCGGGTATCGTGACTTGCACGGAGTAAGGACAGTGGACACATAGTAGACCGGCTTTTGAAGGGGGAATTTGTGTCCATCCATTTCTCGTTCGACGACGAGCACTGCACTTACGACCTGATGGGTTGCTGCAATGTATAATAGCATTGGTTCGCCAATGTTTGGCGCGGCCAGGACTGGGTTTGTTGCCAAGATGGATTTTATTTCGCCGAGTCCGGCCGTGGCTGCATCCATCCACTCGAAGTGTTCGGTGCGCCAAAGGAGGCGGTAAAGGGGTAGGGCCTTTTCTCCCAAGCGGGAGATAAAGCGGCTTAGAGCCGCCACACATCCGGTTAATTTTTGTATTTGTTTGAGGTCCTTCGGGATATCCAATTGTGACAGAGCTCGGATCTTGGCTGGATTTGCTTCAATTCCTCTACTAGATACAATGAAGCTCAAGAGCTTTCCGGCTGGAACGCCGAAAACGCATTTTTCCGGGTTGAGCTTGATGTCGTCTTTTCGGAGGTTATCGAATGTTAGCCTCAAGTCGTCTACTAGAGATTCGACATGTCTTGTTTTAATGACCACATCATCTACGTATGCCTCCACTATTAGCCGATCTGGTTTGCCAGACATGTCTGAATCATGCGCTGATATGTTGCGCCGGCGTTTTTTTAGCCCGAAGGGCATTGTGTTGAAGTAGAATGGGTCGTATGGTGTGATGAATGCCGTTGCTGCTTGGTCTGACTCTGCCATCTTTATTTGATGGTAGCCAGAGTATGCGTCGAGGAAACACAATGAATCGTGTCCTGCGGTAGCGTCGATAATTTGATCGACTCGGGGGAGAGGGAAGGGATCCTTTGGGAAAGCCTTGTTAAGGTCTTTAAAATCAACGCACAGGCGCCAGGATTTGTCCTTCTTTGGTACCATCACCAGGTTTGCTAGCCAGTCCGGGTGTTTATATCTTTGATGAATCCGGCCTCCAATAGCTTGGCTAGTTCCTCTCCCATGGCATATCTCTTAGGTTCGGAAAAACGCCGAAGAGCCTGTTTGACTGGCTTGAATCCTTTTAGGATAGTTAAGCTGTGTTCGGCCAGCCTGCGTGGGATTCCTGGCATGACTGAAGGGTGCCAGGCGAAAATGTCCCAGTTCTCTCGTAGGAACT
Organism: Triticum monococcum; assembly: GCA_034509565.1. Lineage (NCBI taxonomy): Eukaryota > Viridiplantae > Streptophyta > Magnoliopsida > Poales > Poaceae > Triticum > Triticum monococcum. The sequence continues at coordinate 570,462,328 of CM067841.1, read as the reverse complement.
CTTGCAGTGCGGCGTCTACATCAGGGTTTAACTGTGCCCCGATGGAAGCTGTTTTATTGGGGTCTGTTGGATGGACCTGGAATTTGACTATTTCGTCCGCTGGTTTAAAGGAGGTGGACTTGGATCTTTTGTCGAGTATCACATCGTCCCTATTCACCGTGGAGCGCAGCGTAGTCAGTTCCTCAGCCGCTAGGGCTTCGGATAGTGCCTCAAGGGCCAGTGCGGCTGTCTTATTTTCGGCGCAGAGTGCTATGTCTGGATCACTAGCGAGAGTGATGATTCTGTTAGGCCCGGGCATCTTGAGCTTCATGTACCCGTAATGGGGTATTGCTTGGAAGATTGTAAATGCTTCCCGCCCTAGTAGAGCGTGATATCCGCTACTGAACGGGGCCACTTGGAATGTGACCTCTTCAGACCTGTAATTATCCGGCGTGCCGAACACCACATCTAGTGTGATTTTTCCTGTACAGCGCGCTTCCCGACTGGGGATTATTCCTGTAATGGTTGTGCTGCTTCGCTCAATGCGATTCCAGTCTATTTCCATTTTTTGAAGGGTTTCCTCATAAATGAGGTTCAATCCGCTGCCGCCATCCATGAGTACCTTGGTAAGACGAAAGCCGTCTACTATTGGACTGAGGACCAATGCGGCTGGTGCTCGGGCTGTTCGAAATTTAGGTTCATCACTAGCGTTAAAAGTAATAGCCGTGTCACTCCATGGGTTTATTGTTGCTACTTGGTAGACTTCGGCAAGGCTGCGGAGTGTTCTTTTTCGCATATTATTTGATGCGGAAGTCTCGAAGACTGTTAATACCGTACTGGTGTCTCTGGGGTGGCTTTCTGTGGCTTCTGGAATTAGAAGATCTTTGCCAATTTTTGCCACCTGCCGGAGTATCCAACATGCTCTAAGGCTGTGAGTTGGTGTGGCGCCCTCTGCACTATGAATTTTATAGGGTCCATTAAGCCATCCTTCCAGTATGGTTCCGTGCCCTCTAGAGGGCTTTTGCTTTTTGGTATTGAGCCCAGGTGTCTGGCGATGACGCACCCTTTTATTTCGGACTGGGTTTGTATTCAGGGCCGGATTGTCCCAAAATTTTATTTCGGTTTTCCAGGGGCTTTCCATCGCACAGTACTTTCGTACTATGGACGCCAAGTCAGCGAAGCGTGTAATATCACGGCGACTTATGGCGTTAAGGATTCCCTTGTCTGTGCAATTATTGCAGAAGAATGAAATTGCGTCTTCCTCACGGCAGTCCTTTATCCTGTTCATAACCAGGAGGAATCTGGCCCAGTAATGATGTACTGTTTCTTCGGGATCTTGCCTAATTTGGGATAGATCGCTTATGTACGGGGGGGGGGGGGGGGGGTGGAATCAAATCCGAAACCTCACCCAATCTGAGACCCAGGGGCCAAGGAGTTTCCGAACTCGGAAGTTTGGATTCTTGGATGCTGTCCAATGAATCTAGCCCGTCGCCTGACTTTAAGTTCAGGTCTTGAGTGATGTCCTCCCCTCTGCGGGTATCCGGCTTGGAGGGATCGGGAATCCGGACATAGCTAGTCCTTAAGATAGATGAAGGGTCGCCACACTGTCCCTGTACCACGACAACGTGATGGGTGACCTGGGGAGAGTTAATCTCTCTTAGATTGGGTTTAGGCCCAATCTGGTCATAATCCGTAGCGACTCCCAGGGCGGCGATGCGATCCAAGCGCTCGTTTAGGGAAGAGAGCTCCATAGGATCTAGCTGCTCGGCGAATTCTGAGATGACGTGAAGATTGCTTTCGATGACCCGAGAGGTCATCGTCGGCGCAGCAGCCGAATAGGCGGTCATAACGAAACCACCTAGCCGAAGAGTTTGGCCGACCGCCAAAGCTCCCTTAGCAACGGTGCCATCTTTAAAGACGGGATGAGGCATTCTTCCTGATGGCGACGGCATAGAGGAACTCTCAATAAAAGCACCAATGTCGGTGTCAAAACCGGCAGATCTCGGGTAGGGGGTCCCGAACTGTGCGTCCAGGCGGATGGTAACAGGAGACAAGGGACACAATGTTTTTACCCAGGTTCGGGCCCTCTCGATGGAGGTAAAACCCTACTCCCGCTTGATTAATATTGATGATTTGGGCAGTACAAGAGTAGATCTACCACGAGATCAAGGAGGCTAAACCCTAGAAGCTAGCCTATGGTCTGATTGTTCTCCCTACGGACTAAAACCCTCCGGTTTATATAGACACCGGAGAGGGCTAGGGTTACACAGAGTCAGTTACAATGGTAGGAGATCTACATATCCGTACCACCAAGCTTGCCTTCCACGCCAAGGAAAGTCCCTTCCGGACACTGGACGAAGTCTTCAATCTTGTATCTTCATTGTCCAGGACTCCGGCCGAAGGTATAGTCTGGCTATCTGGACACCCCCTAATATAGGACTCCCTCACACGCTTCCCGAGGATGAACTTGTGCTCACTGGAATTGGGTTGGACTCGCGGGAGTAGAGGTGGGGGAGGCCAGAGACGATGCCCCCGGGCCGGACCACACCGGATCCAGCCGGAGCTGGTCGCGGGGCGGCGGAGGATGTCGCCAGCTCGGGCTGCGGAGGAGGCCGGCGTTAATGGCGGCGGTGGCCGTCGCGGTGGTGGCGGTCGGTCGGCGGCGGCTTGGGTGCGGTGGCCGTCGCGGTGGCGGCGCGGGTGCGGGGGCCGGTCAGCGGCGGCTTGGGCCGGGAGGGCCGGTCGCAGGCTCCCGGGCCGGCGAAGTGGGCACGGGCGACGGCCAATGGGAGGCGGACATGTGGCGGCGGCGGAGGTAAGTCGGACATGTCCGGCCAGACGGAAAATTGTCCGGTGGCACGTGGAGAGGGAGGGGACTAGGGTTTGCCCGAAATTTCGGGGGAAGGCCTTTATATAGATGTAGAGGGAGCTAGGAAGCTCCAAATGAGGTGCGGTTTGCGGCCACGCGATCGTGATCGAACGCTCTCGATGATGGGAGAGGTTTAGGTGGGTTTTGGGCCACTTTGGAGGGGTGTTAGGCTGCAACACACACGAGGCCTTTTCGGTCCCTCGGTTAACCGTTGGAGTATCAAACGAAGTCCAAATGGCACAAAACTTGACATGCAGTCTACTGGTAGTAAACCAAGGCCGCATGACAAGTCTCAGTCCAAACTGAAAACGTTTAACGCCCGCACATGAAAAGAGGTAGAAAGGGACACCGGGTGACATAGGAGCGCCGGAATGCAAAACGGACAACGGGGAAAATGCTCGAATGCATGAGACGAACACGTATGAAAATGCAATGCACATGATGACATGATATGAGGTGCATCACAAAGACAAAACACACGGAGACAAAAACCCGACAACGAGGAAAATAAAATAACTTAGTGCCGGAAACGGCAAGAGTTGGAGTACAAATAATGTAAATTACATCCTGGGTGTTACAATGAGGGGGGAAGGCAAGCTCAATCATGTTGGATGATCCAAGACAATATAATTTATCTCTAATTCAAGAAAACATAACCCATTATGTTGTCTTCCTTGTCCAACGTCAACTCTTTAGCATGTCATATTTTAATGAGTGCTCACAATCATAAAAGATGTCCAAGATAGTGTATTTATATGTGAAGACCCCTCTTTCTTTATTACTTCTCATTAATTGCAACGATGACCAAAACTATGTTTGTCAACTCTCAACAACTTTTATTCATCATACTCTTTCTATGTGAGCTCATTACTCTCCATAAGATCCATATGATCTCTATTATTCTTTTCATTCTTTCTCTTTTATTCACTCAAGATCATGGCAAAATAATCAAGCCCTTAACTCAACACTAATCTTTATTATATATAGTTCACAGACTCGATTACATAGAAGGATCATAAAGCAAAACTCACAACTAGATCATAATAAGAACTTCATACTACTAGATCAAGATATTACCAAAATGATCGAACTAAGAAAAACGGTAAAGATAGAAGTGAAGGTGATACGATACCAGGGCACTCCACCAAGCTTGGAAGTTGCCAAGGGGAGTGCCCATACCAGATACTCAGTTCTCCTTTGTTGGTGAAGAAGGTGATGGTTTTGTTGATGGCGTAGGCTTCTTCGTTAATTTGCGCTTGAGGACAGAGTTTTGGTCCCTTAGGTCCTCGATCTCCTGCTCCAAGCTCAATATCTTTTTGCATAGTTCCTGCTTGTTTTCCTGCAAGAGGTGAAAAGGGATAAACTCGATCTTAGGTTTCTTTACTCTATCCGGGAGGCTTGACTTTTTGAACTCCACACGCATGACCCCAGGTTGAGGTAATGGGACATCATCTTCTTCTGAGCTTGTCTCCTCCCTTCCCTTGGGTTCATAATCCTCTTCTTCTTTTGTACTACAACCACAATGCTCCACATCCCCATAGACCTTAGGATCTGCAAGGTAGTCAGCCACATAGCTCTCTCCTTCCGAATCCTGGGATGACATGTTGCTCTACTCTGCAGCAGGACAACTCAAAACAAAGACATGAGATTTTTGCATGATAGGTGAGTCAAAACCTCTGGGAGATTATATAATGAATTTTTACTGACCAAAATACGTGTCGTGTAAGAAAACGGAGTCCGGAGAGCACACGAGGTGCCCACGAGGCAGGGGCGCGCCCAGGGGGGTAGGGCGTGCCCTCCACCCTCGTGGGGCCCTCGTGTCCTTCCCAGACTGCTCCTTATTTTTCTATTTTTCTAAATATTCCAAAATGGAAGAAAATTGCCATTAGAACCGTTTTGGAGTCGGTTTACTTACCGTACCACATACCTATTCCTTTTTGGAGTCTGAAAAGTTCCGGAAAGTGTCCCTTATGTAAGTGCATCTAGTGCCCCTTAGTGATTTTGGTGTATTGAAGACATATAGGTTAAGGGACTAATGTGTTTATGAGTGTACACAGGTCTATAAGTCTATGATGAGTTCGATATTTACAGAGAAAGTCGACCCCTAAAAATGAAGTTCTTCGTCTGAAGACTTTGGTATTCTGAAGACTTTTTGAAGACTTTGAAAGTGAAGAAAATGGTGTGACCTTGAAGACTTGGTATTCATTCGAGGAACATAAAGCGTGAAGACTTTTGTTTTCATAGTTTCATTTTCTCTTCTTGAGTCATAGGAAACACCGTACTGTTAAAGGGGGTCAATGAAATACTAAGGAAAAATTTCCATGTGATGCTCAACTCAAAATCCTACACCTACCAATCCCTTCGAGTGAAGCCATTGGAAATCTCATACAGTCCCGTCATATTCTTCAGTGACAGAGACGAAGTTAGGAATTCGCTAATGCGGATTTCCTACACAGTGAGGAACATGATAGCGCTGAGGATTTTGCTACTCAAAATTCCGACCGTTGCTGTGCTATGCGCCAGCTGTCCCAAAATACCTATCCACCTAACGGCCATATCATTGAAGGGCATTTATGTCTTATCATGTTGGGCTGCTCCCTAGGCTATAAATAGCCGCCCCCTACAACCACTAGCTGGTTGGCTGCTCCGAGAGAAACTGACACTTGTCATTTGAGAGAAACCCATCCTCCAAGGACTTTGAGCGAAAATCATCAAGTGAGGAAAAACCAAAAACCCAAAACCCCAAACACCTACAAACCCCAAGTGATTGAGCATCACTGAAGAGATTGATCCTGCGTGGATCCGACGCTTGTTACCTTTGAAGACTATGCTTCTTCCAGACGGTTAGGCGTCATGATCTAGAGCATCCAAGAGGAATTGTGGATCGCCGATTGACCAAGTTTGTGAAGGTTTGGAAGTCACCTGAAGACTTACCACGAGTGATTGGACGAGGTCTGTGTGACCTTAGTTCAAGGAGAATACAGTGAGGACTGGGTGTCCTGAGCTACATGTTCAGGATTGTGTGTCCGGGACTGTGTGTCCTCGAGTTTAAATACTTAGCCGCTCCAACCAGACGTACAACTGAGACAGCAGTTGGAACTGGTCTACCAAATCATTGTCTTCACCAAGCTTACTAGTTCTATTTCCTCAACTCTTTCATTTCCTCATAATTGTGTTGTGTGCTTGTTCATATCTATGTTTGAAGACTTTGACTAAAGACTTTCTCAATTTCCTCAGTTCAATTTCTTCAGTCTGTTTGTCTTCATCCTATGTTATCCTGTGTTTACGCTTCTGTACTCTGTGCCTGTCTTCATTTCATCATGATGACTATGCTTGTATTCTGTTATGTTTACTTTTGAGTACTCATTCCGCTGTTGGTAGTTCTTCACTAAGGAATTTCCTCACCAGCAAATTCCTCAGTGAAGAATTTCATAAAAATCGCCTATTCACCCCCCTCTAGTCGATATAACGCACTTTCAATTGGTATCAAAGCAAGGTACTCCCTTGTTCTGTGTGATTTTGGTTTAACCGCCTGGAGTTTTAGTTATGTCGACCGTAGGTATGACGAAAATGACATGCCCCATCTTTGATGGTCACGAGTATCCCAAGTGGAAGGCCATGATGAAGAAACGCCTCATGGCGATGAACAACAAGATGTGGACCGTCACTGAGATTGGTCTGACCGATCTGTGCAAGATGGCAGAAGCTGATGACATTCGCAAGTACACTCTTCTCAACCTCACGGCAAAGGATGTCATCTGCTCCAGTCTGTCACAAAATCAGTTCAGGAATATCATGCATCTCGATCATGCGAAGCTTGTCTGGGACCGTCTCTCTGAGGTCTATGAAGGTCATCGAACCAGTCATGATCCTTGGTTTGAGGACTTCAAGGAATCTCTCAAAGCAATGACATTTGAACCAGAATCATCATCTTCTGCATCATGCCTTATGGCAAAAGATGCTGAGGTAACTAAATGCTACCTATCCGAGTCTAGTGATGATGAATCTGGTGATGAATTTGGACCCAGCTATGTCAAACTTGCTTCCCTTGCCACTAAACAACAAAGAGCTTTGGAAAAGGTTTACTGCATTCTAAATAAGAGCGATGATATGTTGGGTCAAGAAATGGATCAGTCAAAAGCTTTGGCTGAAAGTCTTCAGAGACTTCATATTAAGTATGACACCCTTCAAGATCAACATAACACTCTTTTATCTGATCATGAGAAGCTTTCTTATGAATTTCTTCAAAGAAAGCAAGATCTTGAGAAGCTAAGAGTGAGTTATGAAGATCTTCAGAAGGAGCGCGATTCATTACTTGCTCAACATATCAGCGCTTCTTAGGAAGAATTTGTTCCTCCATGCTTGAAGTGCATTGAACGTAAATCTTCTAATTCTTCACCTGAATGTTCAAATGCTGCTAATGTTTCAAATTCTTCACATACCTTTGCTATCACTAATTCCTCATCTGAGGACATTGCTAGTATCACTAATGATGCAGGGTTGAAGGAATTGTACACGACAGGCATGTACAAAAGCCTCAAAGGGCATCAAGCTCTTTGTGATGTGCTTAAAAAGCAGATCCTCAACAGGAACCCTAGGAAAGAGGGTATTGCCTTTGGGAGGAAACTCAATGCTGATGGTACATATTGGAAGCCTGAGCAGTACCCCAAAACTACATGGGTTGCTGCAAAGGGACCTCCAGTTGATCCATCTAACTTATCTGGATTTGCATGTGAATCTCCTCATTCTGATGATGAGTCAATTGAGTCCAACTATAAACTGTTCAAGAATCAGAATGGTGAAGTATTTGCTAGATATGTTGGCACTAACTGCAGGAACGGCTCCCCTATGAAGAAAATCTGGGTTCCCAAAAGATGCCTTGAAAATCTTCAAGTGAATGTCATCATGACGCCACCTGTCGGTGTCAAAACTGGCGGATCTCGGGTAGGGGGTCCCGAACTGTGCGTCTAGGCCGGATGGTAACAGGAGGCAAGGGACACGAAGTTTTACCCAGGTTCGGGCCCTCTTGATGGAGGTAAAACCCTACGTCCTACTTGATTAATATTGATGATATGGGTAGTACAAGAGTAGATCTACCACGAGATCGGAGAGGCTAAACCCTAGAAGCTAGCTTATGGTATGATTGTTGTTCTGTATGTTGTCCTACGGACTAAAACCCTCCGGTTTATATAGACACCAGAGAGGGTTAGGGTTACAAAAAGTCGGTTACAATGGTAGGAGATCTACATATCCGTATCGCCAAGCTTGCCTTCCACACCAAGGAAAGTCCCTTCCGGACACGGGAAGAAGTCTTCAACAATGGGAAGGAGATACCTGTGAGCTTAGTATACAGCCAAGTAGAATTGGCCACAAAGTATTCCCAACAGGACTGTAAGCTAGACATCCCGTTAGATGGTATTGAACAGGAATACAATCAGTTAGATTAACTATTTAATTTTAATTGACATGTGTAATGCCTTCTAGCCGGATTGTAGATCGTTTGTCATGGCCGACCTTTTCGCTTCACCTTCGGGACCTGACGGTCCGGAGTGTGTCCGGATACCCTCGCGGTTATATAAGAACCGGGGTATGCATGGAGACCAGGCGTAGGGGTCATTAGTGCTTGAACAGACAAGTGCCCAACTAGTTATGTTATATTACATGGTTAGTAAGAAACATCTTCCAGGGAGAATAGTTCCGTTAGGGGTTCCTTTCCCTGGGAGGCTTGCCCTAAAGTGCATGTCCATTCTGCAAAAAGAGACACAGGAAAAACATCTGGGGGGCGTATAGATAAATAAGTGAAAAAAGATCATCTTTACTTCACCGACCGAATATTCCCATAAGAACGCTAGCTTTCGGCTTCACCCAGTCTGAGGTACACATCCGGTTGACCCGGCAGTAACAATCGCAGAGGTGCTCCCTTTACATCCTAGCCAAACAATCAGGAACGTAGGGGTAAGCACAGGAGCCAGGCAACCCAGCTTGGCCAAAACTTAAGTCATATCGATGCATACAATGGTGAATAAAAGGTACATGCGGAAGTGTGACACATGTGTTGGGCATGGAGCCCGTATAAATATGCTTCTGTTTAAAGAAGCCCCCGGGTTTAATGAGCGCGGATAGCGCGTCTCTTTATGAGCCTTTAAAGGCTATAAGAGAGAGAGGGGAGAAAGAGAGAAATGTAAGACAGAAAGTATATAAAAATGGACAGAGGAAGGAGAGGAGTAGAGAGTCCGGCGCTAGGTATAGAATCTTCGGAGACGGGCTGCGTTCCATGGGTTCGGCTCGAGTCGGTTATCCGATGCATCTCGCAGGCGGTACGCTCCACCAGTCAGGACTTGGTCAATTATGAAGGGACCTTCCCACTTGGGCTTGAGTTTGTCCTTTTTCTTGTCCGGTAGGCGTAGAACTAATTCGCCAACATTGTAATTTTTGGCCCGTACTTCTCTGCTTTGGTATCTTCGATCCTGCTGTTGATAGATTGCGGAACGGGCTTTTGCCACGTCACGCTCTTCCTCCAAGGTGTCCAAACTGTCCTGCCGATCGAGCTCGGCTTCTCTTTCTTCGTACATGCGCACTCGAGGTGAGTCATGAATTATGTCGCAGGGCAAAACTGCCTCTGCGTCGTACACGATGAAGAATGGTGTGTATCTGGTGGTGCGATTTGGCGTGGTCTGCAGCCCCCAGAGTATGGAGTCGAGCTCCTCTACCCAGTGCGTATTAGATTCCTTAAGGGACCGCACTAATCTGGGTTTGATGCCGCTCATGATAAGACCATTTGCACATTCGACCTGGCCGTTAGTTTGTGGGTGATAGACGGAAGCATAATCGAGCTTGATGCCCATGTTTTTCCACCAGAGTTTTACCTCGTCGGCCGTAAAGTTCGTGCCGTTATCAGTGATGATGCTGTGGGGGACGCCGTAACGGTGTACAACCCCGGATATAAAGTCTATCACCGGTCCAGATTCGGCCGTCTTAACAGGCGCTTCTATCCATTTGGTGAACTTATCCACCATGACCAGTAAGTATTTTTTCTTGTGGGTTCCGCCTTTAAGGGGTCCAACCATGTCAAGCCCCCAGACCGTGAAGGGCCAAGTGATGGGGATAGTTTGGAGGGCGGTGGGCGGCATATGGCTTTGGTTTGCAAAAAGCTGGCAACCGACGCATCGTTGGACTAAGTCCTGGGCGTCTTCCCGGGCCGTCGGCCAATAAAAGCTTGTACGGAAGGTCTTGCTTACAAGGGACCGAGCTGCAGTGTGATGACTGCCGAGTCCGGCATGAATTTTAGCCAGGAGGTTCCGCCCTTCCTCTTCGGAGATGCACCTTTGAAGGACTTCGGTAGTGCTTTTCTTATAAAGCTCTCCCTCATGGACTTTATAGGCTTTAGATCGCCACACTATGCAGCGTGCCTCATTTTGGTCCTCTGGGAGTTCCTGCCTAGTAAGGTAGGCGAGGAATGGTTCTGTCCACGGGGCGATGACGGCCATTATTACGTGGGCTGGAGGTGTTATTTCATTGGCAAAGCCTCCAATTATGTCAGAGTGTTCGGTGTCGGGTGGTGCGGTTGGGTCCGGGCTGTTATTGCCGGGTTCCCCATCCCATACTACGGATGGATTGAACAGCCTTTCCAAGAAGATGTTGGGGGGGGGACTACGTCGCGTTTTGCGCCGATGCGTGCCAGGACATCTGCCGCCTGATTATTTTCCGGGGCTATATGGTGAAATTCGAGCCCTTCGAACCGAGTTGACATTTTTAGGACGGCGTTGCGATAAGCTGCCATTTTTGGATCCTTGGCATCAAAGTCTCCATTTATTTGGGATATTGCAAGGTTCGAGTCCCCGCGCACCTCTAGGCGTTGAATGACCATGGATACTGCCATCCGGAGACCATGTAAAAGGGCCTCATATTCGGCTGCATTGTTGGAGTCTGTGTACATTATCTGGAGTACGTATTGAACTATGTCTCCTATGGGGGACGTCAAAACAACGCCAGCCCCCAGACCGGCCCACATTTTGGAGCCGTCGAAGTGCATGACCCAGTTTGAATATGTGCCGTACTCTTTAGGGAGTTCGGCCTCCGTCCATTCTGCGACGAAGTCGGCCAAAACTTGTGACTTGATAGCTCGCCGTGGCTTGTAAGTTATGTCGAACGGGAGGAGCTCAATGGCCCATTTTGCAATCCGGCCCGTTGCGTCGCGGTTGTATAATATCGTTAAGTGACACTTCCGAGGCTACTGTTATTGAACACTATTGAAACTAGTGTCGCAGCTTCCGGGATGCCATAAATACCGTGTATGGAATCTTTTGATAATGCGGGTATCGTGACTTGCACGGAGTAAGGATAGTGGACACATAGTAGACCGGCTTTTGAAGGGGGAATTTGTGTCCATCCATTTCTCGTTCGACGATGAGCACTGCACTTACGACCTGATGGGTTGCTGCAATGTATAATAGCATTGGTTCGCCAATGTTTGGCGCGGCCAGGACTGGGTTTGTTGCCAAGATGGATTTTATTTCGCCGAGTCCGGCCGTGGCTGCATCCATCCACTCGAAGTGTTCGGTGCGCCAAAGGAGGCGGTAAAGGGGTAGGGCCTTTTCTCCCAAGCGGGAGATAAAGCGGCTTAGAGCCGCCACACATCCGGTTAATTTTTGTATTTGTTTGAGGTCCTTCGGGATATCCAATTGTGACAGAGCTCGGATCTTGGCTGGATTTGCTTCAATTCCTCTACTGGATACAATGAAGCTCAAGAACTTTCCGGCTGGAACGCCGAAAACGCATTTTTCCGGGTTGAGCTTGATGTCGTCTTTTCGGAGGTTATCGAATGTTAGCCTCAAGTCGTCTACTAGAGATTCGACATGTCTTGTTTTAATGACCACATCATCTACGTATGCCTCCACTATTAGCCGATCTGGTTTGCCAGACATGTCTGAATCATGCGCTGATATGTTGCGCCGGCGTTTTTGAGCCCGAAGGGCATTGTGTTGAAGTAGAATGGGTCGTATGGTGTGATGAATGCCGTTGCTGCTTGGTCTGACTCTGCCATCTTTATTTGATGGTAGCCAGAGTATGCGTCGAGGAAACACAATGAATCGTGTCCTGTGGTAGCGTCGATAATTTGATCGACTCGGGGGAGAGGGAAGGGATCCTTTGGGAAAGCCTTGTTAAGGTCTTTAAAATCAACGCACAGGCGCCAGGATTTGTCCTTCTTTGATACCATCACCAGGTTTGCTAGCCAGTCCGGGTGTTTATATCTTTGATGAATCCGGCCTCCAATAGCTTGGCTAGTTCCTCTCCCATGGCATATCTCTTAGGTTCGGAAAAACGCCGAAGAGCCTGTTTGACTGACTTGAATCCTTTTAGGATAGTTAAGCTGTGTTCGGCCAGCCTGCGTGGGATTCCTGGCATGTCTGAAGGGTGCCAGGCGAAAATGTCCCAGTTCTCTCGTAGGAACTCTTGCAGTGCGGCGTCTACATCAGGGTTTAACTGTGCCCCGATGGAAGCTGTTTTATTGGGGTCTGTTGGATGGACCTGGAATTTGACTATTTTGTCCGCCGGTTTAAAGGAGGTGGACTTGGATCTTTTGTCGAGTATCACATCGTCCCTATTCACCGTGGAGCGCAGCGTAGTCAGTTCCTCAGCCGCTAGGGCTTCGGATAGTGCCTCGAGGGCCAGTGCGGCTGTCTTATTTTCGGCGCAGAGTGCTATGTCCGGATCACTAGCGAGAGTGATGATTCTGTTAGGCCCGGGCATCTTGAGCTTCATGTACCCGTAATGGGGTATTGCTTGGAAGATTGTAAATGCTTCCCGCCCTAGTAGAGCGTGATATCCGCTACTGAACGGGGCCACTTGGAATGTGACCTCTTCAGACCTGTAATTATCCGGCGTGCCGAACACCACATCTAGTGTGATTTTTCCTGTACAGCGCGCTTCCCGACTGGGGATTATTCCTGTAAAGGTTGTGCTGCTTCGCTCAATGCGATTCCAGTCTATTTCCATTTTTTGAAGGGTTTCCTCATAAATGAGGTTCAATCCGCTGCCGCCATCCATGAGTACCTTGGTAAGACGAAAGCCGTCTACTATTGGACTGAGGACCAATGCGGCTGGTGCTCGGGCTGTTCGAAATTTAGGTTCATCACTAGCGTTAAAAGTAATAGCCGTGTCACTCCATGGGTTTATTGTTGCTACTTGGTAGACTTCGGCAAGGCTGCGGAGTGTTCTTTTTTGCATATTATTTGATGCGGAAGTCTCGAAGACTGTTAATACCGTACTGGTGTCTCTGGGGTGGCTTTCTGTGGCTTCTGGAATTAGAAGATCTTTGCCAATTTTTGCCACCTGCCGGAGTATCCAACATGCTCTAAGGCTGTGAGTTGGTGTGGCGCCCTCTGCACTATGAATTTTATAGGGTCCATTAAGCCATCCTTCCAGTACGGTTCCGTGCCCTCTAGAGGGCTTTCGCTTTTTGGTATTGAGCCCGGGTGTCTGGCGATGACGCACCCTTTTAGTTCGGACTGGGTTTGTATTCAGGGCCGGATTGTCCCAAAATTTTATTTCGGTTTTCCAGGGGCTTTCCATCGCACAGTACTTTCGTACTGTGGACGCCAAGTCAGCGAAGCGTGTAATATCACGGCGACTTATGGCGTTAAGGATTCCCTTGTCTGTGCAATTATTGCAGAAGAATGAAATTGCGTCTTCCTGACGGCAGTCCTTTATCCTGTTCATAACCAGGAGGAATCTGGCCCAGTAATGATGTACTATGTCTTCGGGATCTTGCCTAATTTGGGATAGATCGCTTATGTACGGGGGGGGGGGGTGGAATCAAATCCGAAACCTCACCCAATCTGAGACCCAGGGGCCAAGGAGTTTCCGAACTCGGAAGTTTGGATTCTTGGATGCTGTCCAATGAATCTAGCCCGTCGCCTAACTTTAAGTTCAGGTCTTGAGTGATGTCCTCCCCTCCGCGGGTATCCGGCTTGGAGGGATCGGGAATCCGGACATAGCTAGTCCTTAAGATAGATGAAGGGTCGCCACACTGTCCCTGTACCACGACAACGTGATGGGTGACCTGGGGAGAGTTAATCTCTCTTAGATTGGGTTTAGGCCCAATCTGGTCGTAATCCGTAGCGACTCCCAGGGCGGCGATGCGATCCAAGCGCTCGTTTAGGGAAGAAAGCTCCATAGGATCTAGCTGCTCGGCGAATTCTGAGATGACGTGAAGATTGCTTTCGATGACCCGAGAGGTCATCGTCGGCGCAGCAGCCGAATAGGCGGTCATAACGAAACCACCTAGCCGAAGAGTTTGGCCGACCGCCAAAGCTCCCTTAGCAACGGTGCCGTCTTTAAAGACGGGATGAGGCATTCTTCCTGATGGCGACGGCATAGAGGAACTCTCAATAAAAGCACCAATGTCGGTGTCAAAACCGGCAGATCTCGGGTAGGGGGTCCCGAACTGTGCGTCCAGGCGGATGGTAACAGGAGACAAGGGACACAATGTTTTTACCCAGGTTCGGGCCCTCTCGATGGAGGTAAAACCCTACTCCCGCTTGATTAATATTGATGATTTGGGTAGTACAAGAGTAGATCTACCACGAGATCAAGGAGGCTAAACCCTAGAAGCTAGCCTATGGTCTGATTGTTCTCCCTACGGACTAAAACCCTCCGGTTTATATAGACACCGGAGAGGGCTAGGGTTACACAGAGTCAGTTACAATGGTAGGAGATCTACATATCCGTACCACCAAGCTTGCCTTCCACGCCAAGGAAAGTCCCTTCCGGACACGGGACGAAGTCTTCAATCTTGTATCTTCATTGTCCAGGACTCCGGCCGAAGGTATAATCTGGCTATCTGGACACCCCCTAATCCAGGACTCCCTCACACGCTTCCTGAGGATGAACTTGTGCTCACTGGAATTGGGTTGGACTCGCGGGAGTAGAGGTGGGGGAGGCCAGAGACGATGCCCCCGGGCAGGACCTCACCGGATCCAGCCGGAGCTGGTCGCGGGGCGGCGGAGGATGTCGCCAGCTCGGGCTGCGGAGGAGGCCGGCGTTAATGGCGGCGGTGGCCGTCGCGGTGGTGGCGGTCGGTCGGCGGCGGCTTGGGTGCGGTGGCCGTCGCGGTGGCGGCGCGGGTGCGGGGGCCGGTCAGCGGCGGCTTGGGCCAGGAGGGCCGGTCGCAGGCTCCCGGGCCGGCGAAGTGGGCACGGGCGACGGCCAATGGGAGGCGGACATGTGGCGGTGGCGGAGGTAAGTCGGACATGTCCGGCCAGACGGAAAATTGTCCGGTGGCGCGTGGAGAGGGAGGGGACTAGGATTTGCCCGAAATTTCGGGGGAAGGCCTTTATATAGATGTAGAGGGAGCTAGGAAGCTCCAAATGAGGTGCGGTTTGCGGCCACGCGATCGTGATCGAACGCTCTCGATGATGGGAGAGGTTTAGGTGGGTTTTGGGCCACTTTGGAGGGGTGTTAGGCTGCAACACACACGAGGCCTTTTCGGTCCCTCGGTTAACCGTTGGAGTATCAAACGAAGTCCAAATGGCACAAAACTTGACATGCGGTCTACTGGTAGTAAACCAAGGCCGCATGACAAGTCTCAGTCCAAACCGAAAACGTTTAACGCCCGCACACGAAAAGAGGTAGAAAGGGACACCGGGTGACATATGAGCGCCGGAATGCAAAACGGACAACGGGGAAAATGCTTGAATGCATGAGACGAACACGTATGAAAATGCAATGCACATGATGACATGATATGAGGTGCATCACAAAGACAAAACACACGGAGACAAAAACCCGACAACGAGGAAAATAAAATAACTTAGTGCCGGAAACGGCAAGAGTTGGAGTACAAATAATGTAAATTACATCCTGGGTGTTACAATGAGGGGGGAAGGCAAGCTCAATCATGTTGGATGATCCAAGACAATATAATTTATCTCTAATTCAAGAAAACATAACCCATTATGTTGTCTTCCTTGTCCAACGTCAACTCTTTAGCATGTCATATTTTAATGAGTGCTCACAATCATAAAAGATGTCCAAGATAGTGTATTTATATGTGAAGACCCCTCTTTCTTTATTACTTCTCATTAATTGCAACGATGACCAAAACTATGTTTGTCAACTCTCAACAACTTTTATTCATCATACTCTTTCTATGTGAGCTCATTACTCTCCATAAGATCCATATGATCTCTATTATTCTTTTCATTCTTTCTCTTTTATTCACTCAAGATCATGGCAAAATAATCAAGCCCTTAACTCAACACTAATCTTTATTATATATAGTTCACAGACTCGATTACATAGAAGGATCATAAAGCAAAACTCACAACTAGATCATAATAAAAACTTCATACTACTAGATCAAGATATTACCAAAATGATCGAACTAAGAAAAACGGTAAAGATAGAAGTGAAGGTGATACGATACCAGGGCACTCCACCAAGCCTGGAAGTTGCCAAGGGGAGTGCCCATACCAGATACTCAGTTCTCCTTTGTTGGTGAAGAAGGTGATGGTTTTGTTGATGGCGTAGGCTTCTTCGTTAATTTGCGCTTGAGGACAGAGTTTTGGTCCCTTAGGTCCTCGATCTCCTGCTCCAAGCTCAATATCTTTTTGCATAGTTCCTGCTTGTTTTCCTGCAAGAGGCGAAAAGGGATAAACTCGATCTTAGGTTTCTTTACTCTATCCGGGAGGCTTGACTTTTTGAACTCCACACGCATGACCCCAGGTTGAGGTAATGGGACATCATCTTCTTCTGAGCTCGTCTCCTCCCTTCCCTTGGGTTCATAATCCTCTTCTTCTTTTGTACTACAACCACAATGCTCCACATCCCCATAGACCTTAGGATCTGCAAGGTAGTCAGCCACATAGCTCTCTCCTTCCGAATCCTGGGATGACATGTTGCTCTACTCTGCAGCAGGACAACTCGAAACAAAGACATGAGATTTTTGCATGATAGGTGAGTCAAAACCTCTGGGAGATTATATAATGAATTTTTACTGACCAAAATACGTGTCGTGTAAGAAAACGGAGTCCGGAGAGCACACGAGGTGCCCACGAGGCAGGGGCGCGCCCAGGGGGGTAGGGCGTGCCCTCCACCCTCGTGGGGCCCTCGTGTCCTTCCCAGACTGCTCCTCATTTTTCTATTTTTCTAAATATTCCAAAATGGAAGAAAATTGCCATTAGAACCGTTTTGGAGTCGGTTTACTTACCGTACCGCATACCTATTCCTTTTTGGAGTCTGAAAAGTTCCGGAAAGTGTCCCTTATGTAAGTGCATCTAGTGCCCCTTAGTGATTTTGGTGTATTGAAGACTTATAGGTTAAGGGACTAATGTGTTTATGAGGGTACACAGGTCTATAAGTCTATGATGAGTTTGATATTTACAGAGAAAGTCGACCCCTAAAAATGAAGTTCTTCGTCTGAAGACTTTGGTATTCTGAAGACTTTTTGAAGATTTGAAAGTGAAGAAAATGGTGTGACCTTGAAGACTTGGTATTCATTCGAGGAACATAAAGCGTGAAGACTTTTGTTTTCATAGTTTCATTTTCTCTTCTTGAGTCATAGGAAACACCGTACTGTTAAAGGGGGTCAATGAAATACTAAGGAAAAATTTCCATGTGATGCTCAACTCAAAATCCTACACCTACCAATCCCTTCGAGTGAAGCCATTGGAAATCTCATACAGTCCCGTCATATTCTTCAGTGACAGAGACGAAGTTAGGAATTCGCTAATGCGGATTTCCTACACAGTGAGGAACATGATAGCGCTGAGGATTTTGCTACTCAAAATTCCGACCGTTGCTGTGCTATGCGCCAGCTGTCCCAAAATACCTATCCACCTAACGGCCATATCATTGAAGGGCATTTATGTCTTATCATGTTGGGCTGCTCCCTAGGCTATAAATAGCCGACCCCTACAACCACTAGCTGGTTGGCTGCTCTGAGAGAAACTGACACTTTTCATTTGAGAGAAACCCATCCTCCAAGGACTTTGAGCGAAAATCATCAAGTGAGGAAAAACCAAAAACCCAAAACCCCAAACACCTACAAACCCCAAGTGATTGAGCATCACTGAAGAGATTGATCCTGCGTGGATCCGACGCTTGTTACCTTTGAAGACTATGCTTCTTCCAGACGGTTAGGCGTCATGATCTAGAGCATCCAAGAGGAATTGTGGATCGCCGATTGACCAAGTTTGTGAAGGTTTGGAAGTCACCTGAAGACTTACCACGAGTGATTGGACGAGGTCTGTGTGACCTTAGTTCAAGGAGAATACAGTGAGGACTGGGTGTCCTGAGCTACGTGTTCAGGACTGTGTGTCCGGGACTGTGTGTCCTCGAGTTTAAATACTTAGCCGCTGCAACCAGACGTACAACTGAGACAACAGTTGGAACTGGTCTACCAAATCATTGTCTTCACCAAGCTTACTAGTTCTATTTCCTCAACTCTTTCATTTCCTCATAATTGTGTTGTGTGCTTGTTCATATCTATGTTTGAAGACTTTGACTAAAGACTTTCTCAATTTCCTCAGTTCAATTTCTTCAGTCTGTTTGTCTTCATCCTATGTTATCCTGTGTTTACGCTTCTGTACTCTGTGCCTGTCTTCATTTCATCATGATGACTATGCTTGTATTCTGTTATGTTTACTTTTGAGTACTCATTCCGCTGTTGGTAGTTCTTCACTAAGGAATTTCCTCACCAGCAAATTCCTCAGTGAAGAATTTCATAAAAATCGCCTATTCACCCCCCTCTAGTCGATATAACGCACTTTCAATTGGTATCAAAGCAAGGTACTCCCTTGTTCTGTGTGATTTTGGTTTAACCGCCTGGAGTTTTAGTTATGTCGACCGTAGGTATGACGAAAGTGACATGCCCCATCTTTGACGGTCACGAGTATCCCAAGTGGAAGGCCATGATGAAGAAACGCCTCATGGCGATGAACAACAAGCTGTGGATCGTCACTGAGATTGGTCTGACCGATCTGTGCAAGATGGCAGAAGCTGATGACATTCGCAAGTACACTCTTCTCAACCACACGGCAAAGGATGTCATCTGCTCCAGTCTGTCACAAAATCAGTTCAGGAATATCATGCATCTCGATCATGCGAAGCTTGTCTGGGACCGTCTCTCTGAGGTCTATGAAGGTCATCAAACCAGTCATGATCCTTGGTTTGAGGACTTCAAGGAATCTCTCAAAGCAATGACATTTGAACCAGAATCATCATCTTCTGCATCATGCCTTATGGCAAAAGATGCTGAGGTAACTAAATGCTACCTATCCGAGTCTAGTGATGATGAATCTGGTGATGAATTTGGACCCAGCTATGTCAAACTTGCTTCCCTTGCCACTAAACAACAAAGAGCTTTGGAAAAGGTTTACTGCATTCTAAATAAGAGCGATGATATGTTGGATCAAGAAATGGATCAGTCAAAAGCTTTGGCTGAAAGTCTTCAAAGACTTCATATTAAGTATGACACCCTTCAAGATCAACATAACACTCTTTTATCTGATCATGAGAAGCTTTCTTATGAATTTCTTCAAAGAAAGCAAGATCTTGAGAAGCTAAGAGTGAGTTATGAAGATCTTCAGAAGGAGCGCGATTCATTACTTGCTCAACATATCAGTGCTTCTCAGGAAGAATTTGTTCCTCCATGCTTGAAGTGCATTGAACGTAAATCTTCTAATTCTTCACCTGAATGTTCAAATGCTGCTAATGTTTCAAATTCTTCACATACCTCTGCTATCACTAATTCCTCATCTGAGGACATTGCTAGTATCACTAATGATGCAGGGTTGAAGGAATTGTACACGACAGGCATGTACAAAAGCCTCAAAGGGCATCAAGCTCTTTGTGATGTGCTTAAAAAGCAGATCCTCAACAGGAACCCTAGGAAAGAGGGTATTGCCTTTGGGAGGAAACTCAATGCTGATGGTACATATTGGAAGCCTGAGCAGTACCCCAAAACTACATGGGTTGCTGCAAAGGGACCTCCAGTTGATCCATCTAACTTATCTGGATTTGCATGTGAATCTCCTCATTCTGATGATGAGTCAATTGAGTCCAACTATAAACTGTTCAAGAATCAGAATGGTGAAGTATTTGCTAGATATGTTGGCACTAACTGCAGGAACGGCTCCCCTATGAAGAAAATCTGGGTTCCCAAAAGATGCCTTGAAAATCTTCAAGTGAATGTCATCATGACGCCACCTGTCGGTGTCAAAACTGGTGGATCTCGGGTAGGGGGTCCCGAACTGTGCGTCTAGGCCGGATGGTAACAGGAGGCAAGGGACACGAAGTTTTACCCAGGTTAGGGCCCTCTTGATGGAGGTAAAACCCTACGTCCTACTTGATTAATATTGATGATATGGGTAGTACAAGAGTAGATCTACCACGAGATCGGAGAGGCTAAACCCTAGAAGCTAGCTTATGGTATGATTGTTGTTCTGTATGTTGTCCTACGGACTAAAACCCTCCGGTTTATATAGACACCAGAGAGGGTTAGGGTTACAAAAAGTCGGTTACAATGGTAGGAGATCTACATATCCGTATCGCTAAGCTTGCCTTCCACACCAAGGAAAGTCCCTTCCGGACACGGGACGAAGTCTTCAATCTTGTATCTTCATGGTCCAGGAGTTCGGCTGAAGGTATAGTCTGGCCATCCGGACATCCCCTAATCCAGGACTCCCTCAGTAGCCCCTGAACCAGGCTTCGATGACGACGAGTCCGGCGCGCAGATTGTCTTCGGCATTGCAAGGCAGATTCCTCCTCCAAGTACTTCATAGAAGATTTTGAACACAAAGATAGTGTCTGACTCTGCAAAATAAGTTTCCACATATTGCCATAGAGAGAATAATATTTACACAAATCTAATCTGTTGACGTATTCCATAGTGTGACATCGCACCACGACTAAGCCTTTATTCGAATCGCTCTATTGTCCCACCTCAGTGTGTCATGCGAGGCGGGTTCCTTGGCACGTCTTGTTAAAGCAGAGATCGTGTCCCCTTATTCCGGGATTCTCATCAATACGGGCGTGGGTAACCCAACCGATTCTAGGACTCCTAGACTATAGGCAAGTCCAAATAGCCACAGAGAGGACGCTTGATATTCACCCTCTTTATAAAGGGACAAGGCTTTTATTTTTTTCCCTCCCGTGCTCAATCAAATCCTTCCGCCACCTCAAGCTCAAACACCCAAAGTTCAGGTCAGGTGCTCCGAACCTTCAATCATGTCCGGATCTTGCCTTCAAGGCCGATGGATGCCTTCCTCCGTCATGGAAGAAGATATCAAAAAATTGAGGGAGGCCAGATATTTGACCGCCGAGGTTTTGCATTGGCTGCCTGCTCGAGGGCAGGCCGTCCCCTCCCCTGAACCCAACAAGAACATCGTGTTCGTCTCCCACTTCGTCTGAGGTCTAGGCCTTGCTCTTCATCCTTTCGTCAGGGGTTTGATGTTTTATTACGGGCTAGATTTCCATGATCTAGCTCGGGACTCCTTTCTTCATATCACGGCAGTTATTGTCATGTGTGAGGCCTTCCTCCGGGTTACCCCTCACTTTGACCTGTGGCTCAAGATCTTTGAAGTAAAGCCGAAGATGATCGAGGGGCAACATGCAGCGTGCGGAGGTGCCTCAATATGCAATATGACGGGAGCTCCATGGTCCAAAGGTTCCATTCCAAAGGTGTCTGAATTGTGGCAACATGAGTGGTTCTACATCACGGCTCCTAGAAGTGCCAAGTGGGCGGCCGCCCCTGTTTTCTGCTCGGGCCCTCCACCACAACTGATGTGATGGATCAGCAGAGGCCTGAGCTGGGGTCCAGCCAAGGACGTGCCTATACTGCAAAGCTGCATTGGAGATCTCTTCAATGGAGATTTTAGTTTGGTTGCGGTAATACAAGTTATGCTGGTTCGTCAAGTCCAGCCTTGCAAACGCCGGCCCCTTCGCTTGTGGGAGTTCAATCCCGAGGGACCGCGTGTCATTCAAAATTTCCTCGGCCTGACGCACGAGGAGATGTACAAGTCATTCTTCGGA
This sequence comes from Triticum monococcum, assembly GCA_034509565.1. Lineage (NCBI taxonomy): Eukaryota > Viridiplantae > Streptophyta > Magnoliopsida > Poales > Poaceae > Triticum > Triticum monococcum. Next base: position 570,440,448 of record CM067841.1, on the reverse strand, counting down.
CCTCAGGTAGAGTGTCCGGAAATCACCGAGGACATGGGCCTGAGCAGTAACCGCGCCGCCGAACAGGTAAGGAATCTTCCGGCCGAACATACTATCTCTCATTTGTTATGAAGTTATTTTTGAGAGTTTGCTTTTTGACCAAGACTGGCTAACAAAGGCGAAGTTGATTCGGTGTTCGTTCCCCCTCCCTGAGGGTTTGGACAATCCGGTATTGGAAAAGATGCTCCAGGTCGCACCTTGCCCGGAGCCCTTGAAGGAAGATACTGGGGAGGATAATACGGGAGGACGCGGGCCCCCAATGTTGCCCATTCTAACCGAGGGAGTGAGTGTCTCCATGAAGGAAGACGACCGGAGGAGGAAAAGGACTGCGCCCGGGGATTCGGAAGCCGAAGCTTCCAAACGGGAGAAGAAGTCTCGCACAGAGGGTCCTACCTTGGGGGTGCTTTTGCCGCACAAAGTCCGCGGGGGGATCAATTCTCCAGCGAGTCGTAAGTGACCCGAAATACTTTAATAGTACAAGTATGCCATCTTTTTCTTCTGAGAAAATAACCACCGCATATATCTTTGCAGTTCGGGCCTTAGCCCCTCTCAATGAGCTCGTCTTCGGGGATCTTCTTCCAGAGATGATGGAGAGCGAAACGCCTCTTCCGGACTCCTCCGCTCCGGAAGCGGGCGACCCCGAAGTGTCGTCGCGGAGGGCCTCTCCGAGTCCAGTGAGGCCAGAACATAATCCTATTGACCCCTGAAGCTCCCAGTGTCCGGCTCCCGAAGAGAGCGGACAAAAGAGTCCGGCACCGTCTGGTGTGCGATCGGATGTTCTGAGGGAGTTGGTGGGGCGAGCGGCCATCTCAGATGAACACCGTGTGCTGATGAATACGGCGATGGAGAGAATCTCGTCTGCCGAAAGCGGATTGCATGAAGCTTTTATGAGTCTACTGACAGGCTTTGAGGTACGTAAAATAATGTATGATAGTCCTGCACATGCTAGGTGTGCCCTGTGTAGATAGTAGCCCCTGCGACTCTGGTTGTCGTCGGAAACGACGACGAACAGAGGATCATATTCCCAGGTAATAACCATACTGCCTCTATGTGCAGGTGATGGAAGCTCCGGTGGCGAGCCGGACTAGCGAGTTTGCCCATTTAAAACGGCAATTGGATGCGGCAGACGCCGACATCGAGCTTGTTAACAAAAGGCTTGACGAGGCACAGGGTAAGTGTCATTATCTGGTAAACGCCACATAGTAAGAGCAGCATGATGCCGGTATCTTTAATATGTTGTGACTGGAGATGGAGCTGCCACTGTTGAAGCCTTGCGGACAGAACTTGCCCGAGCCAAGGAACAAGCAAGGTTTGGTAATGCGGCTGCTTTGAAGGCGGCCGAAGAGTTGTAAGCTGAGAAGGCCGTGCATGGCGAGAGCTGAGATAAGATGGCCAAGATGGCCATAGAATTAAAAGCTGCCGCCGACCGTTGCCGGGTTCTTGAAAAGGAAAACCTAGCGAAGGCATCGGACCTTGAGAAGGCCGTTGTGACGAGAAAAGACATCCGCTCTGCTATGAGGGCGAAGAAGGAGGAGCTGCGGGAAGCCGGGGATATTGTAGCTGGGAAATCCTTTATGTTGCGGAGGAAGTTCGGAGATCCACGGTATGCCCCTCTGGATTGGCTGTGGAGTTCGGTGGATATGTATATGGATTTGGCGGCGAGCGCTGCCGATGCAGCCAAGTACTTCCAGGGTCAGACGGACCGTGAAGTGGACCAGCTGTTTTGGACACAATTCCATTCTCCCGAGCGTCCGCTTTCATTGACTGACCAGTTAGCGGAATGGGCTGAACTGAATAAGTTGTCCGAACTCGCCATGAGGTCTGTTGTGGATCAGCTATGGCCGGAAAGGCCAAAACCGAACAGGTATTTCAACTTGATGCAGCAGTTTCTTGACGTGGTGCCATGCATTAATGCGATGAAGAGGTCGGCGTGCATAGAGGGCTCACGAATGGCCTTTGCCCGTGTTAAAGCATACTGGGCGGAGATGGATGCTACCACTGTTGCAGCGCGGGATTCGGCCATAGGCCGAATGGCTGTTGAGCACTACTTTGAAGAAGTTCTTGAGGGTGCTCGTTTGATAGAGACCCAATGCTCAAAAAATATTATGTTTGAGCGATATGTAATCTAATTGTAAGCGAAATGCTTTTATAAATTTTTATAAGGCTATTTTTATTCTTTTTCCTGAAAGTAATATGATGCCTCCTAGGCGGCCGTTTATGTATACATGTGTATAACCTGAAAGATTGCAGCCGTCGGCTTCAACCCCCACGCATATAATGCGGAGGTGCTCGCAAAAAACACGCGTTCACACTTAACCCAACGTCTTGGTCCGATTAAGGAGGTGATAGTGGAGCGAGCGAGGCAACCGGACTATAATGCTTTAGCACTTTCACTTAGCCATAGGAGTTTGACAGTGGGGCTACTAGATAGCCCCTGGTGGCTCCGCACTCTCCCGATCCTGGGGTGCGTACATGCCTGGCCGGAAAACGGCCCTTCGTTAAGGCGGAGGAATTCTAACATTCCAACGGTCATCGAGTGGTTGACCAGTCTCATGCTATATCATGACAGTCAGTTTTCGGCTTTCTCTACTGAGGTGCTCGTTCGGATGAACCAGGGCACAATCGCAGTAGTTCTCCTGGTGCTACCTTAGCCGCTAAAGCAGAACGTAAGGCACCAAAACATAGGAGCCGGGCAAACCCAACATTTGACCAAAGACAATGATTCGGAGCTGATGCATATAGGGCCAAACTCGCGATGCCGAACACTCCCTAAAGTATTCGGTCTTTGTGGTATAAACCGGGCCTAAATAATGGCCTTTGTAAGAAGCCCCTGTGTCCAGGTACGTGCATTGTTCTGGCGTGTCCACATGCCAAGACGTCAGCATCCTTCTCAACGGTGGATATGTATCAACAAGAGACAGTAAAAAAGGTTTACGCAGGGTCTTAATCTAAAAAGAATCCTTGGAGCGGGTCCCTGCTGCACCTCTGCACCTGTGTCTCCATTGTGTCGTATCCTGGACGGGTGTAGCACGATGATCGTCTGTAAAAAGAGAGGAATTTAGGTGAAAAAGTTGCCATGCAAAAAGATAGTTTTTAAAGAAACCATGTATAATTCAAGATGAGAAAAAATTGCCACTTGTCTGCGCGCGTTGAGCCCCTTGTATTGACAAATAGGGGTGTGACCATTTATTCGGTATAAATAGCGGCACCGGACTTGAGTAGTTGTGTCTGAGGTCTTGACGACCTATTGGATGTTTTCACTGGTCCGGGCGCATTTAGTGTGCGGCTGCCGAGGCAGCCGCACTCTCTTTGGCGCGTAGAGATTGCTTGATATTTCCGTTCACTGAAATGATACCACGTGGACCGGGCATCTTGAGTGTGAGGGAGGCGTAGTGTGGTATTGCATTAAAGCGAGCGAAAGCTTCGCGCGTCCGAGCAGTGCTTGATAGCCACTTTGGAACGGAGCGATGTGGAAGGTTAAATGCTCGCGACGGAAGTTATCAGGGGAACCGAATATAACTTGTAGCAGGAGGGAGCCCGTACAACGAGCCCCTGGGCCTGACATTACTCCTTTAAAGGTAGTATTGCTATGGCGAATTTTTGTTGGGTCTAACCCCATCCCGCGGATTGTATCCTAATATATTAGGTTTAGATTGCTGCCACCGTCCATCAAGACTCGTGTGAAGTGATATCCGCCAATTACTGGGTCTAATAACAGGGCAGCCCATCCTGCACGTTGGATACTTGCTGAGTAATCGCGATGGTCGAAAGTGATCGGTTGAGACGACCAGTGGCAGGACTTCGCGGTGACAGGCACTTGGGTATATTTTCCTGGGAGTGTCGCGTTGTTTTTTCCCTTAATCACGTGTAACGCGTTTACTGTTTTGACTTCTGGTGGGAATTTCTTTTGTTCCCCAGTGTCTTGCTTGGGGGGCTCGTCCTCGTCTTTACTTGGTGTATCCTCCCCCTTGTGTACGGCGTTGAGCTTGCCAGACTGCTTGAAGACCCAACATTCTCTGTGGGTATGATTAGCAGGTTTACCAGGGGTACTATGGATCTGACATACTTGGTCCAAAATTTTGTTGAGGCTGGACAGTTCATCCCTGGTGCCTTTAGAGGGCAGCTTTTGCTAACCTGGCTGAGAGCTTTTGAATCCGGCGTTTACTATCGTGCCCTTCGTGCTGTCTTCTTTATTCCGGCATTTGTTATTGTTGTTGCACCGTGATTTCCTGTTTCCATCTCTAACTTCAGATGTACTGGGGTCGCTGGTATTGCATCTGGCTAGCCAGCTGTCCTCACCCGCGCAAAAGCGGGTCATGAGGTTTGTTAATGCGACCATCGTTCTCGGCTTATTTTAGCCGAGGTGTCTGGCGAGCCATTCGTCACGGACGCTATGCTTAAAAGTTGCCAAGCCTTCGGCGTCCGGACAGTCGACAATCTGGTTCTTTTTAGTAAGAAACCTGTTCCAAAGCTTTCAGGCTGACTCTCCGGGCTGTTGAGTTATATGACTCAAATCGTCCGCATCCGGAGGTCGGACATAAGTCCCTTGAAAATTTGCCTGAAAGGCGTCTTCGAGCTCCTCCCAACTTCCAATGGAGCTTTCGGGGAGGCCTTTAATCCAGTGACGAGCTGGCCCTTTGAGCTTGAGGGGTAAGTACTTGATGGCGTGGAGATCATCTCCTCGAGCCATATGGATATGAAGGATGTAGTCCTCAATCCAGACCCCAGGGTCTGTTGTTCCGTCGTATGCCTCTATGTTTACGGGTTTGAATCCCTCTGGAAATTCATGGTCCAGCACCTCATCGGTGAAACATAGGGGGTGTGCGGCACCCCTGTAGCTGGGTGTACCGCGTTGTTCGGATGTTTGTTGTGTTGCATTGTATGCTGGGGCGCGCTTGCGTGGTCCATAGATGGATCTTGTTGCGCCGTCCTTTGGGTGCGAGCCCTCGCATGGGTCGCGTGTTGTATTGTGAGTGGCGTTGTATGCCGCTCTGTGCTGGTAGAGGGGTCATTTATCCGGCCAGGTGGCTGCTTTGATATTTGGTTGTGGGGGGTCTAAGGCCTCCTCATCGAATTTAGGTAGCAGCTTCCGCTTTGGGTAGCTCTTGGAGGGGCGATTGTCGCCGTACCTCCCTGCTGTGTTGAGTATTTTACTCCATCTGATTTGGAGCGTGTCTTGCGCAGCCTTGAGCCTTTGCTTCTGCTTTTTAAGACTCCTCGCGGTGGCAACAAGCCTTTTACGGGCATTCTGCTGCTCCGGGTGCTTGTCCGGCGTTATGTCGTCCGGACCATTATCCTTGATAGAATTTGTTTGTTCGGTTTGATTATCCGGATTGCCGTTGTCCGGCAGCGGTTCGCCCTGCTCCTGCGCTGGGTCTGTGTGATTGTTATTTCTGTCGAGGCGGGATTTGGGGGTAGCGCTTGCGTCGCCGCTTTGACTGCTTCTCGAGGGAACAAGCCTTCGGTGCGTCCTTCGGCTCCTCGTCGTCATCTTTTGGTGCGTCCACCATGTATACGTCATATGACGAGGTGGCTTTCCAGGGCCCAATAGGCGCTGGTTCTTCATCGTCTCCTTCATCGGTGTCCATACCGTCGATGTCTTCGGAGTCAAAGTCGAGCATGTCGGTTAAATCGACGACAGTGGCTACAAAGTGGGTGATGGGTGGGCTTTGAATTTCTTCATCGTCCGTATCCCAACCTTGCTGACCATAGTCCGGCCAGGGCTTTCCTGATAAAGAGAGAGACTTTAGTGTCTTCAGAATATCGCCGAAAGGCGAGTGGTGAAAGATGTCTGCGGCAGTAAACTTCATGATCGGCGCCCAATCGGATTCGATCGGCAGGGGCGCGGAAGGTTCGGAGTCCGAGGAGGAGTCCGGCTCCTTGGAGTCACGAGTCTCGCGGAGTGCAGGGCTGGTGTTCGGCTCGATCGCCGTTGTGATCGCAGCCCCCAAGGCGGCGTCCAACCACCCATCCTCGATCAGCACAGTTGGCTCCGAATTAAGGGTCAAAGCCGATGCGGGTGCGGCCTCCAGGGCACTGTTCGGCGGCAGAGCTAGATCATGCTCGTCGTGACAGTGCGGCGCGCTCGGCAGTGGCTCGAATCCATCGAGGATCAAGTCCCCGCGGATGTCAGCCGAGTAGTTTAAACTTCCAAATCTGACCTGACGGCCAGGGGCATAGCTTTCGATCTGCTCCAGATGGCTAAGTGAATTGGCCCGCAGTGCGAAGCCTCCGAAGACGAAGATCTGTCCGGGGAGGAAGGTCTCACCCTGGACTGCATCGCTATCGATGATAGTAGGAGCCATCAAGCCTGACGGCGATGACACAGAGGAACTCTCAATGAAAGCACCAATGTAGGTGTCAAAAACGGCGGATCTCGGGTAGGGGGTCCCGAACTGTGCGTCTAGGCCGGATGGTAACAGGAGGCAAGGGACACGAAGTTTTACCCAGGTTCGGGCCCTCTTGATGGAGGTAAAACCCTACGTCCTGCTTGATTAATATTGATGGTATGGGTAGTACAAGAGTAGATCTACCACGAGATCGGAGAGGCTAAACCCTAGAAGCTATCCTATGGTATGATTGTTGTTCTGTATGTTGTCCTACGGACTAAAACCCCCCGGTTTATATAGACACCGGAGAGGGTTAGGGTTACACAAAGTCGGTTACAATGGTAGGAGATCTACATATCTGTATCGCCAAGCTTGCCTTCCACGCCAAGGAAAGTCCCTTCCAGACACAGGACGAAGTGTTCAATCCTGTATCTTCATGGTCCAGGAGTCCACCTGAAGGTATAGTCCGGCCATCCGGACACCCCCTAATCTAGGACTTCCTCACCACCTGTGAAGAATAGGAACCCCAGATCAAATTCTTCATATGGATTCAAGTCCTCATACGGACCAAATTCCTCATATGGATCAAAGTCCTCATATGAACATGATCGTGCTAACCCTTCTGTTTCGCAGGGAAGATCTAAGGATTACGGATATGTGCACTATTCTTCAAATCATTATGTCCATAATTCCTCGAAGAATTTCTCTGCATACTCTTATGCTTACTCTAACACCTCTTATGGGAAACGAAATGGACTGGCTTCTATGCCATCCTTCTCGTATGGAGCTCGCAGAATGATGAACTCTTTGCCACCCCTTCAGATGTGGGTGCTGAAGAAAAAGAACTAATCTCTTCTGCAGGGTCAGGTCTCCAGATGTACGTAATCATCTGAAGAATTTGCTGGAGACCTGAGTATGCCTGATAGGACGCAGGCTAATCATGAAGAAATGAACTTTCATTTCTCGCGTCCTCATATTGCTTTATCAGTTCTTTTACTTGATGAAATTGATCTGATGAATTGATGTCATATTCTTCACTGATGAAGTATATGAGTTTGTAAGCTGCACTAATTCATCTGTAGGATGATCAACCCAAAGCCACTGAGTGGGTCCTCGATAGTGGATGTACAAACCACATGACTGGTGACAAGAATCTATTGATGGATGCTCCATTATCTCCGTCGCATCTGAAGCATATCATCTTTGCTGACAAAGGAAAAAGTCAGGTATTGGGTCTAGGTAAGGTTGCGATTACAAAGGATCGACACATGGACAAAGTCATGCTTGTTGAGTCCTTATGATACAACCTTATGACTGTCTCAATGCTTTGTGATCTTGATATGGTTGTTGTCTTTGGCAAGTACCATTGTGTTGTGGTTATGGTAGCTGACAATTCCAAAGTCTTCGAAGGCTTTAGGAGAGGAGACCTGTATATTGTTGATTTCTCTACAGGACCACAACCAGCCGTGTGCTTACATGCAAAAGCTTTAGAAGGCTGGCTCTGGCATCGACGACTTGGTCATGCAGGCATGAGGAATTTGCACACGCTTGCGAAGAAGAAGCATGTCATTGGCATCGAGAATGTAAAATTCCTCAAGGATCACCTATGCGGAGCCTGTGAAGCTGGGAAGATGACCACGGCCAAGCATCCAGCAAAGACTATCATGACCACCACTCGCCCATTTGAATTGCTTCACATGGATCTCTTTGGTCCTAATCATTATTCTGCTATTTCAAATGAAGCATCACAATATGGCTTTGTAATTGTTGATGATTATTCTTGCTACACATGGGTACACCTTGTTACTTACAAACATGAAGTGCAGGAAGTCTTCAAACGATTTTCCTCGAGGGCTTCAACCAACTTTGGTGTGAAGATCAAGCACATCAGAAGTGACAATGGCACTGAGTTCAAGAATTCTGGTCTCGATGACTATCTTGATGAACTTGGTATTACTCATGAGTTATCGGCTCCTTATACTATTGCAAATATGCCCTAGAGCCAATAATAAATTGATTATTACTGTATTTCCTTGTTCATGATAATCGTTTATTATCCATGCTAGAATTGTATTGATAGGAAACTCAGATACATGTGTGGATACATAGACAACACCATGTCCCTAGTAAGCCTCTAGTTGACTAGCTCGTTGATCAATAGATGGTTACAGTTTCCTGACCATGGACATTGGATGTCGTTGATAACGGGATCACATCATTAGGAGAATGATGTGATGGACAAGACCCAATCCTAGGCCTAGCACAAGATCGTGTAGTTCGTTTGCTAAAGCTTTTCTAATGTCAAGTATCATTTCCTTAGACCATGAGATTGTGCAACTCCCGGATACCGTAGGAGTGCTTTGGGTGTGCCAAACGTCACAAGTTAACTGGGTGGCTAGAAAGGTACACTACAGGTATCTCCGAAAGTGTCTGTTGGGTTGGCATGAATCGAGACTGGGATTTGTCACTCCGTGTAAGCGGAGAGGTATCTCTGGGCCCACTCGGTAGGACATCATCATAATGTGCACAATGTGATCAAGGAGTTGATCACGGGATGATGTGTTACGGAACGAGTAAGAGACTTGCCGGTAACGAGATTGAACAAGGTATCGGGATACCGACGATCGAATCTCGGGCAAGTATCGTACCGCTAGACAAAGGGAATTGTATACGGGATTGATCGAATCCTCGACATCGTGGTTCATCCGATGAGATCATCGTGGAACATGTGGGAACCAACATGGGTATCCAGATCCCGCTATTGGTTATTGACCGGAGAACGTCTCGGTCATGTCTGCATGCTTCCCGAACCCGTAGGGTCTACACACTTAAGGTTCGGTGTCGCTAGGGTTATAGAGATATTAGTATGCGGTAACCCGAAAGTTGTTCGGAGTCCCGGATGAGATCCCGGACGTCACGAGGAGTTCCAGAATGGTCCGGAGGTAAAGATTTATATATGGGAAGTCTTGTTTTGGTCGCCGGAAAAGTTTCGCACATTATCGGTATTGTACCGGGAGTGCCAAAAGGGGTCCGGGGGTCCACCAAGGGGGTCCACCTGCCCCGGGGGGCCACATGGGCTGTAGGGGTGTGCACCTTGGCCTATATGGGCCAAGGGCACCAGCCCCAAGAGGCCCATGCGCCAAGAGATAAGGGAAAGGAAGAGTCCTAAAAGGGGAAGGCACCTCCTAGGTGCCTTGGGGAGGATGGACTCCTCCCTGGCCGCACCCTTCCTTGGAGGAAGGGCCAAGGCTGCGCCCCCCCTCTCCCTTGGCCCTATATATAGTGGGGGGAAGGGAGGGTAGCCGCACCTAAGCCCTGGCGCCTCCCTTTCCCTCCCGTGACACATTTCCCTCCTCCCGCAGCGCTTGGCGAAGCCCTGTTGGAATCCCGCTACTTCCACCACCACGCCGTCGTGCTGCTGGATCTCCATCAACCTCTCCTCCCCCCTTGCTGGATCAAGAAGGAGGAGACGTCGCTGCTCTGTACGTGTGTTGAACGCGGAGGTGCCGTCCGTTCGGCGCTAGGATCATCGGTGATTTGGATCACGACGAGTACGACTCCATCAACCCCGTTCTCTTGAACGCTTCCGCGCGTGATCTACAAGGGTATGTGGATCCACTCCTCCCTCGTTGCTAGATGACTCTATAGATTGATCTTGGTGACACGTAGGAAAATTTTGATTTCTGCTACATTCCCCAACAGTGGCATCATGAGCTAGGTCTATTGCGTAGATTCTATGCACGAGTAGAACACAAAGTAGTTGTGGGCATTGATCTTGTTCAATATGCTTACCATTACTAGTCCAATCTTGATTCGGCGGCATTGTGGGATGAAGCGGCCCGGACCAACCTTACACGTACGCTTACGTGAGACCGGTTCCACCGACAAACATGCACTAGTTGCATAAGGTGGCTGGTGGATGTCTGTCTCTCCCACTTTAGTCGGATCGGATTCGATGAAAAGGGTCCTTATGAAGGGTAAATAGCAATTGGCATATCACGTTGTGGTTTTGCGTAGGTAAGAAACGTTCTTGCTAGAAACCCATAACAGCCACGTAAAACATGCAAACAACAATTAGAGGACGTCTAACTTGTTTTTGCAGGGTATGCTATGTGATGTGATATGGCCAAGAAGAATGTGATGAATGATATGTGATGTATGAGATTGATCATGTTCTTGTAATAGGAATCACGACTTGCATGTCGATGAGTATGACAACCGACAGGAGCCATAGGAGTTGTCTTTATTTATTGTATGACCTGCGTGTCATTGACCAACGCCATGTAATTACTTTACTTTATTGCTAACCATTAGCTGTAGTAGTAGAAGTAATAGTTGGTGAGACAACTTCATGAAGACACGATGATGGAGATCATGGTGTCATGCCGGTGACGATGATGATCATGGAGCCCCGAAGATGGAGATCAAAAGGAGCAAAGTGATGATGGCCATATCATGTCACTATTTGATTGCATGTGATGTTTATCATGTTTATACATCTTATTTGCTTAGAACCACGGTAGTAAATAAGATGATCCCTCATTAAAATTTCAAGAAAGTGTTCCCCCTAACTGTCCACCGTTGCGAAAGTTCATCGTTTCGAAGCACCACGTGATGATCGGGTGTGATAGATTCTTACGTTCGAATACAACGGGTGTTGACGAGCCTAGCATGTACAGACATGGCCTCGGAACACATGCAAAACACTTAGGTTGACTTGACGAGCCTAGCATGTACAGACATGGCCTCGGAACACAAGAGACCGAAAGGTCGAGCATGAGTCGTATAGAAGATACGATCAACATGAAGATGTTCACCGATGTTGACTAGTCCATCTCACGTGATGACCGGACACGGCCTAGTTGACTCGGATCATGTAATCACTTAGATGACTAGAGGGATGTCTATCTGAGTGGGAGTTCATAAGATGAACTTAATTATCCTGAACATAGTCAAAAGGTCTTCGTAAATTATGTCGTAGCTCGCGCTTCAGTTCTATTGTTTAGATGTGTTCCTAGAGAAAATTTAGTTGAAAGTTGATAGTAGCAATTATGCGGACTAGGTTCGTAAACTGAGGATTGTCCTCATTGCTTCATAGAAGGCTTATGTCCTTAATGCACCGCTCAGTGTGCTGAACCTCGAATGTCGTCTGTGGATGTTGCGAACATCTGACATACACGTTTTGATAACTACGTGATAGTTCAGTTAAACGGTTTAGAATTGAGGCACCGAAGACATTTTGAAACGTCATGAAACATATGAGATGTTTTGAGGGCTGAAATTCGGATTTCAGGCTCGTGCCCACGTCAAGAGGTATAAGACCTCCGACGATTTTATTAGCCTGCAAACTAAGGGAGAAAAGCTCAATTGTTGAGCTTGTGCTCAGATTGTCTGAGTACAACAATCATTTGAATCGAGTGGGAGTTGATCTTCCAGATGAGAAAGTGATGTTTCTCCGAAGTCATTACCACCAAGCTGCTAGAGCTTCGTGATGAACTATAATATATCAGGGACATATATGATGATCCTTGAGATATTCGCGATGTTTGACACCACAAAAGTAGAAATCAAGAAGGAGGATCAATTGTTGATGGTTGGTGAAACCACTAGTTTCAAGAAGGGCAAGGGGAAGAAGGGATACTTCATGAAACGGCAATTCAGCTGCTGCTCTAGTGAAGAAACCCAAGGTTGAACCCAAACCCGAGACTAAGTGCTTCTGTAATAAGGGGAACAGCTACTGGAGCAGAATTACCCTAGATACTTGGTAGATTAGAAGGCTGGCAAGGTCGATAGAAGTATATTGGATATACATTGTGTTGATGTGTACATTACTAGTACTCCTAGTAGCACCAGGGTATTAGATACCGGTTCGGTTGCCAAGTGTTAGTAACTCGAAATAAAAGCTACGGAATAAACAGAGACTAGCTAAAGGTGAGCTGACGATATGTGTTGGAAGTGTTTCCAATGTTGATATGATCAAGCAGCGCACGCTCCCTCTACCATCGAGATTGGTGTTAAACCTAAATATTTGTTATTTGGTGTTTGCGTTGAGCATAGACATGATTGCATTATGACTATCGCAATACGGTTATTCATTTAAAGAGAATAATAGTTACTCTGTTTATTTGAATAATACCTTCAATGGTCTTGCACCTAAAATGAATGGTTTATTAAATCTCGATCGTAGTGATACACATGTTCATGCCAAAAGATATAAGATAGTAATGATAGTACCACCTACTTGTGGCACTGCCATGTAAGTCATATCGGTATAAAATGCATGAAGAAGCTCCATGTTGATGGATCTTTGGGCTCACTCGTTTTTGAAAAGTTTGAGACATGCGAACCATGTCTATTGGTGTATATGCATGCAAATGGACCGTTTGGACTCACTTGATCTTGAATCACTTGAGACATGCAAATCATACCACATGGGCAAGATGACTGAAAGCCTCGTTTTTAGTAAAATGGAACTAGAAAGCAACTTGTTGGAAGTAATACATTTTGATGTATGCAGTCCAATGAGTGCTGAGGCGTGTAGTGGATATCGTTATGTTCTTACTTCACAGATGATTTGAGTAGATGTTGAGTACATTTACTTGATGAATCACGAGTCTGAATTATTGAAAGGTTCAAGTAATTTCAGAGTGAAGTTGAACATCGTCGTGACAAGAGGATATACTGTCTATGATATGATCGTAGAGATAGATATCTGAATTACGAGTTTGGCACAAAATTAAGACATTGTGGAAATTGTTTCACAACTGATACAGCCTGGAACACCATAGTGCGATGGTGTGTCCGAACATCATAACTGCACCCTATTGGATATGATGCATACCATGATGTCTCTTATCAAATTACCACAATAGTTTATGGGTTAGGCATTAGAGACAACCACATTCACTTTAAATAGGGCACCACACAATTCCGATGAGATGACACCGTATGAACTATGGTTTAGAGAAACCTAAGCTGTCATTTCTTAAAAGTTTGGGGCTGCGACGCTTATGTGAAAAAGTTTCAGGCTGATAAGCTCGAACCCAAAGCGGATAAATGTATCTTCATAGGACACCCAAAACAGTTGGGTATACCTCCTGTCTCAGATCCGAGAGCGATAAGGGATTGTTTGTAGAATCGGGTCCTTTCTCGAGGAAAAGTTTCTCTCGAAAGAATTGAGTGGGAGGATGGTGGAGACTTGATGAGGTTATTGAACCGTCTCTTCAACTAGTGTGTGGCAGGGCACAGGGAGTTGTTCCTGTGGCACCTACACCAATTGAAGTGGAAGCTTATGATAGTGATCATGAAACTTCAGATCAAGTCACTACCAAACCTCGTGGGATGACAAGGATGCATACTACTTCAGAGTGGTACGTAATCCTGTCTTGGAAGTCATGTTGCTAGACAACAATGAACCTACAAGCCATGGAGAAGCGATGGTGGGCCTGGATTCCGATAAATGGCTCGAGGCCATATAATCCGAGAGAGGATCCATATATGAAAACACAGTGTAGACTTTGGCAGAACAGCTCGATGGTCGTAAGGCTGTTGAGTATAGATGGATTTTAAAAGGAAGACGGACAATGATGGTATGTATGACCATTAAGAAAGCTCGACTTGTCGTTAAGGTGTTTTCCGACAAGTTCAAGGAGTTGACTACGATGAGACTTTCTCACTCGTAGCGATGCTAAGAGTCTGTTGGAATTATATTAGCGATTACTGCATTATTTATGAAATCTTGCAGATAGGATGTCAAAACATTGTTTCCTCGACGATTTTCTTGAGGAAAGGTTGTATGTGATACAACCGGAAGGTTTTGTCAATCCTGAAAGATGCTAATAAGTATGCAAAGCTCCAGCAATCCTTCTAAGGACTGGAGTAAGCATCTCGGAGTCGGAATATACACTTTGATGGAGTAATCAAAGTTTATGGGTTTATACAAAGTTTGTTAGAAACTTGTATTTACAATAAAGTGAGTGGGAGCACAATAGAATTTCTGATGAATATATGTTGTTGACATATTGTTGATTAGAAATGATGTAGAATTTCTGGAAAGCATATAGGGTTATTTGGAAAGTGTTTTTCAATGGAAAGCCTGGATTAAGCTACTTGAACATTGAGCATCAAGATCTATAAGGATAGATCAAAACGCTTAATGGTACTTTCAAATGAGCACATACCTTGACATGATCTTGAAGGTTTTCAAGATGGATCAGTCAAAGAAGGAGTTCTTGCCTGAGTTGTAAGGTATGAAGTTAAGACTTAAAGCTCGACCACGGCAGAATAGAGAGAAAGGACGAAGGTCGTCCCCTATGCTTAAGACATAGGCTCTACAGTATGCTATGCTGTGTACCACACCTGAAATGTGCCTTGCCATGAGTCAGTCAAGGGGTACAAGAGTGATCCAAGAATGGATCACAAGACAGCGGTCAAAGTTATCCTTAGTAACTAGTGGACTAAGGAATTTTCTCGATTATGGAGGTGGTAAAAGAGTTGGAAATATGCCCTAGAGGAAATAATAAATTGATTATTATTGTATTTCCTTGTTCATGATAATCATTTATTATCCATGCTAGAATTGTATTGATAGGAAACTCAGATACATGTGTGGATACATAGACAACACCATGTCCCTAGTAAGCCTCTAGTTGACTAGCTCGTTGATCAATAGATGGTTACGGTTTCCTGACCATGGACATTGGATGTCGTTGATAATGGGATTACATCATTAGGAGAATGATGTGATGGACAAGACCCAATCCTAAGCCTAGCACAAGATCGTGTAGTTCGTTTGCTAAAGCTTTTCTAATGTCAAGTATCATTTCCTTAGACCATGAGATTGTGCAACTCCCGGATACCGTAGGAGTGCTTTGGGTGTGCCAAACGTCACAACGTAACTGGGTGGCTATAAAGGTACACTACAGGTATCTCCGTGTAAGCGGAGAGGTATCTCTGGACCCACTCGGTAGGACATCATCATAATGTGCACAATGTGGTCATGGAGTTGATCACGGGATGATGTGTTATGGAACGAGTAAAGAGACTTGCCGGTAACGATATTGAACAAGGTATCGGGATACCGACGATCGAATCTCGGGCAAGTATCGTACCGCTAGACAAAGGGAATTGTATACGGGATTGATCGAATCCTCGACATCGTGGTTCATCCGATGAGATCATCGTGGAACATGTGGGAACCAACATGGGTATCCAGATCCCGCTATTGGTTATTGACCGGAGAACGTCTCGGTCATGTCTGCATGCTTCCCGAACCCGTAGGGTCTACACACTTAAGGTTCGGTGACGCTAGGGTTATAGAGATATTAGTATGCGGTAACCCGGAAGTTGTTCGGAGTCCCGGATGAGATCTCGGACGTCACGAGGAGTTCCGAAATGGTCCGGAGGTAAAGATTTATATATGGGAAGTCTTGTTTTGGTCGCCGAAAAAGTTTCGCGCATTATCGGTATTGTACCGGGAGTGCCGAAAGGGGTCCGGGGGTCCACCAAGGGGGTCCACCTGCCCCGGGGGGGCACATGGGCTGTAGGGGTGTGCGCCCTGGCCTATATGGGCCAAGGTCACCAGCCCCAAGAGGCCCATGCGCCAAGAGATAAGGGAAAGGAAGAGTCCTAAAAGGGGAAGGCACCTCCTAGGTGCCTTGGGGAGGATGGACTCCTCCCTGGCCGCACCCTTCCTTGGAGGAAGGGCCAAGGCTGTCCCCCCTCTCCCTTGGCCCTATATATAGTGGGGGGAAGGGAGGGCAGCCGCACCTAAGCCCTGGCGCCTCCCTCTCCCTCCCGTGACACATCCCCCTCCTCCCGCAGCGCTTGGCGAAGCCCTGTTGGAATCCCGCTACTTCCACCACCACGCCGTCGTGCTACTGGATCTCCATCAACCTCTCCTCCCCTTTTGCTGGATCAAGAAGGAGGATACGTCGCTTCTCCGTACGTGTGTTGAACGCGGAGGTGCCGTCCGTTCGGCGCTAGGATCATCGGTGATTTGGATCACGACAAGTACGACTCCATCAACCCCGTTCTCTTGAACGTTCCGCGCGCGATCTACAAGGGTATGTAGATCCACTCCTCCCTCGTTGCTAGATGACTCTATAGATTGATCTTGGTGACACGTAGGAAAATTTTGAATTATTGCTACGTTCTCCAACATATGCTCCTCAGCAGAACGGCGTCGTGGAGCGCAAGAACATGACTCTTGCTGAGATGGCTCGCACTATGCTTGATGAATACAAAACTCCTTGTCATTTCTGGACTAAGGCAATTGATACTGCATGCCACATCATCAACAGAGTATATCTTCAAAAATTCTTCAAAAAGACTGCCTATGAACTCCTCACTGATAAGGAACCCAATGTAAGTTATTTCAAAGTCTTCAGTGCTAAATGTTGGATTAGAGATCCTCATCACAACTCAAAATTTGCACCGAAAGCACATGAAGGTTTTATGCTGGGTTACGGAAAGGACTCGCACACCTACAGAGTCTTCAAAAACGTTCTTCACAAAGTTGTTGAAACTGTAGATGTGCAGTTCGATGAAACTAATGGCTCGCAAAGAGAGCACCTACCTATTGTGATAGATGAACCAGCACCTGAGGAAACTATCAAGTTCAAGGCTACTGAGGATGTCATTCCTACTGAAGAATCTGCTGAGGAATTCATTCCAGAACATGAAGAACGTCGAGCTAATGCACCTGAAGAAAATGCTGAAGAAAATGGTGCTGAAGAAAATGCTGATCAAATTCTTCAACGACAACCAGCTCATCCTCGCATTGCAAAAGAAGTGCAAATTGAAAAGATCATCAATGACATCAAAGCGCCAGGTCCTCTCACACGCTCAAAAGCTTCACATTTGTCTAACTTTTGTGGGCACTATGCTTTTGTCTCTATTACAGAGCCCACTAAGGTAGATGAAGCATTTCTGGAGCCTGAGTGGATTCAGGCCATGCAAGAAGAATTACATCAGTTCGAGCTCAACAATGTCTGGGAACTGGTCAAACGTCCAGATCCTCGCAAGCACAATATCATCGGCACAAAGTGGATCTACCGCAACAAGCAAGATGAAAATGGCCTTGTGGTGAGGAATAAGGCATGGTTTGTAGCTCAAGGCTACACACATGTTGAAGGAATTGATTTCGATGAAACTTTTGCACCTGTTGCTAGACTTGAGGCTATTCTCATATTACTTGCTTATGCTAACCATCATGATATCACTTTATATCAAATGGATGTGAAAAGTGCATTATTCAATGGTAAGCTTGAGGAAGAAGTATATGTTACTCAACCTGAGGTTTTGAAGATCCAAAGAATCCTGACAAAGTCTTCAGACTCAACAAGGCCCTCTATGGCCTCAAGCAGGCCCCATGGGCTTGGTATGATACTTTGAAGGAATTCCTCATGACGAAAGGCTTCAAATCCGGTTCACTCGACCCTACCCTTTTCACTAAATCTTATGATGGTGAATTGTCTGTGTGCCAAATATATGTTGATGATATTATCTTTGGCTGTACTGACCAACATTATAGTGATGAATTTGCCTATATGATGAGTGAAGAATATCAAGGGTCTTTGATGGGAGAGTTGAAATTCTTCTTAGGTCTTCAAATTCGTCAACAACGCAATGGCATATTCATATCTCAGGAGAAATACCTCAAGGATGTACTGAGGAAATTCGGCATGCAAGATTGCAAAGGCGTCAAAATTCCTATGCCCACAAATGGCCATCTGTGCACTGATGAAAATGGTATTGACTTCGATCATAAGGTATACCGCTCCATGATAGGTTCTTTATTGTACTTATGTGCATCTAGGCCAGATATAATGCTTAGTGTTTGCATGTGTGCCCGATTTCAAGCTACACCGAAGGAATCACACCATAAGGCTGTGAAGCATATTCTTCGATATCTAGCTCACACACCAACACTTGGATTATGGTACCCCAAGGGCTCGGCTTTTGATCTCATTGGATATTCTGACTCTGACTATGCTGGTGATCGTGTGGACCGCAAGTCAACATCCAGTACATGTCATTTCCTCGGACGATCTTTGGTCTGTTGGTCCTCGAAGAAACAGAACTGTGTATCACTATCTACTGCTGAAGCTGAGTACATTGCCGCTGGTTCTTGCTGTGCCCAATTGCTATGGATGAAGCAAACTTTCAAGGACAACGGCGTCAACAAGAAGAATGTGCCTCTCTTCTGTGACAATGAGAGTGCCATCAAGATTGCTGACAACCCATTTTAGCACTCGAAGACAAAGCACATTCAGATTCATCATCATTTTCTTTGTGATCATGTGTTGAAGGGCGACATTTCTGTTGAGCATGTGAAGACTGAAGAACAGCTAGCTGATATCTTCACAAAGCCCTTGGATAAGAAGAGATTTAGCAAGTTGTGGTGTGAGCTAAATATCCTAGAATCTTTGAATGTTTTTTGAAAAGGACATTCATCCTAACACTTATGCAAAATTGATGATTTAAATGTGCAACACATGAAGAAACGTTTTTCTTCAATCAATGAAGAATAACACTCTTAGTGTGAAGAAATTAACGAAGAATTTGATTCTCAGAACCCTACGATAATTGTACGCGGTGTCTGAAATCATCATTTTTATACGGTGGATCACGCCACCACCAAAAGATGAAATTCCTCAAATTATTCATATTCTTCAACTTTGCATAGTCTTCACTAGTTCCGTTGTTTTTCTTCATTGGCTATATATATATATATATATATATATATATATATATATATATATATATATATATATATATATATATATATATATATATATATATATATATATAGCCGGTCTATTCTCCTAACATTATGAGAATAATATTCTCATAACACTTCCGAACTGCATTGTAATACTGCATTGGAAAGCTATGCGCACTGTACCACAAAGATCAGCGAACTTCATGTTTGAAAAAACTGTACGTGTGGTTTTTTCAGTACCTTTTTTGCTCTAGTTTTTTAACCGTTTATCGGAATTATGCGTGTAATATACCGTTGAAAAACTATGGAGTAGAAGCAATTTCGCCATGTTGAACACTTTTCAAAATTCATCATAGTTTAAGAGCAGTTTTGAAAATCGTGCGGCTCACAACGAATGGCAGCGAGCGTTTTTTTGCTTTTTTTTCTAAACCGCTCGTCGGAATGAAACATATGATACACCGTTGGAAAGATATCGTCGGCGTGCATCTTTTTCATATATATTATTTTTTCATATATATACACCGTTGAATTTACTAAATCGCGGAATTGTGTTTTTCGATTTTTTTCAAATTTTCGATACTGTTTTCACTCCAGTTTTCTAACCGTTTGTCGAAACAAGGCGTGTAATATACCCTTGGAAAGCTACGAACAAGGCGCAACTTTCATATGTAGAAATGTTTTTGAGATTCCTTACGGTTTTTAGTTAAATTTGAAAATCGTGCGTCTGACTACGAAGGGCAGCGGCCGTTTTTTCGTGAAATTTTTACAAAACGTTGGTCGAAATGACCCAACTGATACACCGTTGGAAAGATATCGTCGAGACGCTACTTTTTCATATAGAACACTCCCTCTTATTCATTACGGTTTAAGAGCAGTTTTGAAATTACAAAAACGCGGAAACTCTGTTTTTCGCGACAACAAAATCGACGTCTGCACTGCATCGGACAGAAAGCACACTGCTTCAAACTGAAAAACGCACTGCATCAGGCAGTCAATCAAACCTCATGATTTATTTTGTTGGACGTAGATTTTTCTCAGAGGAGTTTTGTTTACTTTTTTCCAACTTTTTTTTCGAAGAAAAGTGGACCGTAGAGACGAGTCAAATGAACCACGACATATGTCAAAGTGAACCTCATTGGTATCTTGTTGTTTTGTTTTAAAAAATCACACTTTCATGTTGGATGCAAGTGAACAACATCACTATCAAAAGTGAACCACATCCGAGGACCAAATGCACTGCATGTGTTGAACGCAATCAACTGATTTTTGAGACACACGAAACAAAATGCACTTCATACATAGAGGTAATGAGCTGCTACAGAAATTGGAGTGAACTAATTTTTCCAATTGCCCCACAAACAAAACAAAATTGCATTCAATAATGAAGTGAACCTCGCGTGGGGATTTCTTTCTCTTTTTCTACAAGGTGAACCACTAAGGGGTTGCACTTGTTTTTAGAACTTCGAAACAGGTTCCAGCGAGCTGGACAATTATGTAAAGTCATGCACCTACACTTCTCGATCGTTCGCAGGCTACAACTTTAGACACAAGCACGAGACTTCATTGCGGGCTTGTTTGAGCTGCACAGCCGCGGTTGTGGACTGCACGGCTGCAGTTTTACAATGAACTAATGAAGTGCAGTTTTCAACAACAACAAAATTAAGTTATGGGGCATCCAATAGAACTGCGTCACTTCATCTTTTTCTGCTAAAATGAGTAAAATGAACCTCAATAGCAAATCACAGCGGACTTCATTTGCACTTCATTTTCTCTTCAGAAAACACAAAATCTGCAGAGAGGCTACTAAGCCGCAAGGGGCGCACCACGGCACGCACTGGATCAGGTGAACTACAATTACCCCCTCCTTTTTTTTCTCGCGCGCCCCATGCGAGCGGACTGCAGAGCATAGCCCGAGGATTGCAGCAGCACTGCAAAATTGTCGCCGCGGAGCTGCACGGCGAGCGTTACCGAACTGCCGAGGAGCCCTTTCGTTTTGTAGCCCGAGAGAGATCACCAATGATATGACCTGCAAGAGAGAGGTAGTTGAAGAATTGAAACGCATTGAAACGCCTGCCGAACTGCACGGGAGCCACGCTGCAAGCTTTGCCAGGGGGAGGAGGCAGGAGAGACAAGGGTGGACTGACGAACCTGCACAAAATAGGGGCCCCGACCATGGAGCTTGGCCACGCCGGGGAGGAGGCAGCTCGCCTGCTGCCTGGCTGCAGCACGCATGCTGGTGGTGCGGATCCGCTCACTGGAGGGCCGTGATTCGCTACGGGGGTTGAGGAAAGAGCAAGAGAGGAGGGGCAGAGGAAGAAGGGAGAGGCGTGGGAAGACGTTGTTGGTCTCACTGGCGGCTGGCTGTGGCGGCATCACCGTGGGAGCGCGGCGCATGGATCTGGCGTCGCCGTGGGTCATGGTATGTGGCGTGGGAGACTGGTAGGCAGAGAGAATGGGTGCGGGCGGCCGGATCTCGTGGACGGATGCGGGAGTTGGCGGGCGGCGGTGTAGGCAGAAGGTGGTCGGGCCAAGGCGTCGGCATAGGTAGAGGGCGGACGGAGCGGCGAGGGATTGGGGGTGCCGCGGCAGAAGATGGACGGAGGACAGGGCGGCGCGGCGGTGGCCTGGGGTGGAGATCCGGCTGCGGCGCCGGTGGAAGGTGGACTAGGCTGGGCCGTGCGGCGGCAACCTGTCGTTGTGCTCCAGCGGTGACGCTGTAGAAGGTGGAGGGTAGGTGGTGGTTTGGATCGGGGGAGGGGCAAGTGGGTTTCATGCAGGAGGTGGGTGTGGGTATGGGTATGAGCCAAGGGGGGCGGGCTTTTTGCTGCAGTTTACTTCACGACTGCGGGGGAGTACTCGGGTGTTATCAGAATAAGCACTGGTGTTAGGAGAATAAGGTCTTAAGGGGTGTTATGAGAATAGACCCACCCTATATATATATATATATGAGTTTTTGTCCTCTACAGCATTCACTTATTGCTATTTCTTCAAGTTGGTTTTCTGCTAAGTGAATGTGATCGGACCCTTCCCCTCTATGCTATACTCAACCCAATCTGTTCACAAATTCTTCATGTGCGTTCTATTTGAAACTCGTTCAACATCTTCACTGTGTCCTTGTCAGCTGAAGAAATTGCAAACGGAACTTTAAAACCTATCTTATCAAAATTTTCGGCTTTGCCGCTCAAACCATTCCGCATCCCACGATACACTTATCCACTCACCCATGATCTAACACGATCTCCACCTCTCACTACGTGGGTGACACATGTCATGCAAATGAGAAGGGTCGAGGGCACGTTCGTCCAATTTCTTCGGGCGAGCAGTTTTTCACCGTGGCTATAAATACCCCTCCTTCCCTTCCTCACTTCTTTTACTCCGCTTGATCTCTCTCTATCTCGAGCTTCTCAAACCCTAGCGGCGCCGCTACTTCATCGTCGCCGGTGAGGAAGAGCTTCACTGCCTCGACCTCGTCGCCGACGTACTCGCGCCGACCGCAGAAATCTTCACTCCGCCGCCGCCGTAGCCGTCTTCCTCCGCCAAGTTAGGGCGTGGAAGATCTGCACAGACGAACTTCACATCTCCTCACTCCAGTTCATCGTGTTCTTCGCCCAGGGTAATTAAAAGTTACTTTTACTACCCTTTTTGATTCGGATGATTATCTTCAAAATCTTCAAAGGTGTTTTTCTTCATAGTTTCGCACACTAAACACCTCACAGGTCATCTGTTCTTGATTCGTTTCTCTAAGCCATGTTTTTCTTCAAGATTCCTCAAATGTGTGGATTTTTAATATACACATCTAACCTAAGACAAAGAATTCTTAGTGAAATTCTTCAAGACTCATCTGGTCAAATTCCTCTAACTTGTTCTTTTTACAAAACCTTCTGAGAACGCATATGACCTCTCCAAATTCCTCGCAACTATACTCTGTTCATAGGTACACATGTCAGCTGCTGAATCACTAGGTTCTCATCAACTTAACTCATTTGCAGCATTCCTCGAAGAAAAGTTGCATACTTCTTCAGAGAATTCAATTGTTCATATTCCTCAACTGAAGTAAGAAGCCACAGAAGGGTGGAAAGAGGTCTGAGGTAAATATAGCGTTCGAGATCCCTGATGAAATATATGCTGGGTACTACACGCCTACTGAGGAAACCAAGAATGAGCGCAAAGTGCGCATTCAGAAGATAGAGAGGAGATGGGAAAGAAAGTGGAGGGAATACAGATATGTCACTCCTAAGTACATGAAGAAATTCGCACTCAATCCTCCATGCCCAACACCTCCATTGGCACCTGGCCAAATCGCTGATCCCACCAGCCTCAAGCGCGGTGAGGACTATCCTGATGAATGGGCCAAGCGCCAAGCCAAGTTGGCTAAGAAAGCCAGAGAAGCAGTGAGGAAATTCAATAAAGACTCTGCTGCTGCTACTGCCTCTGCTGTCAAGCCAAAGAAGGCTATGTCAAAGAAGCCTGCATACAAGCCAAGTGCTTCACCAACAATGCCCTCAAGGCCAAGTTCCTCAGCAATGCCCTCACGGCCAGAATCTTCAAAGCCCTCACGACCAATTCCTCATGCTGCTCCTGTTCCTCCAAAGTCCTCAGCTCCTCCGCCAAAGCCCTCAGCTATTCTGACTAAATCCTCAGCACCTGTGCATCTCGCCTCGTGCCAAAGGACTGCAGGCATCTCCATTGCCTCAGGTGTCTCAGCTAGTTCCTCAGCTGCACCAAGTTCCTCAGCTAGCCCCTCACTGCTGAAGACAAAGGCCATTGCTGGACGAGGTCCTCGCCCAAGTCCTCAAAAGAAACAAGTCGCTTTCCAAGTACCGTCTGAAGAAGACGAAGCTGATGATGATGAACTTGCAGAAATCATCAGAGACATGCAAGTCAGGGCCACTAGAGCCAAAGGATCAGAGGTGCCACTGCTTTTGGATCCCAAGTTGATCCTCGACTACATTGATGTCTGGCACAAGGACCCCAACACTCCCTTGCCTGACTTCAAGCTGATTCCTGGCCAGAGTCACATGCTGACCCACTTCATTGAAGAAGAAAAGTGGAAATTTGAGAAGGCCAGGCAGATCAAGAAAGCGCAGTACAAGAAAGAGCGCTATCTGAAGAAAAACGTTGTCTCTATGACAACTGAAGAACTTGTCACTATTCAGACTGAGATTAAGAAACTCAGTGATGACTTTGACGCATATCGCGCTGATTGGTTTGGAGCCAAGGTTCATTTTGTGAAACTTGCGGATAACTTCACTTCCAATGTTGCAGCCCCAACGCAACAGGAAATTCCTCAGGCTGAAGCATCTGCTTAGCCTACTGAAGAAAATGCCAGCACCGCTGATGGCAATCAGGCTGCTAAAGAAAATGTGAGTCCCAGGGCTGATGACTGCATTCCAGCCACTGAAGAAATTGCCAGGGCACCCACTAGTGGTCCGCCTGAAGAAACTGAAGAACTCAGGGCAACTGCATCAGTTGTGCCTGAAGAAAATCAACCAGATTCCTCAGCTGCTCCTGCACCAACTTCAACTCCAATCCTTCCATCTGCATCAGATGTGAAGAAGACCAAGGCTGCAGAGCGTGCTGCAGTGAAGGAAAGGAAAGCATCAGCTGCTTCAGATTCTTCAGCTCCGAAGAAAATGAAGCCTATGACAAGTTCATTTGCAAATCCGATTGATGTTGTTCCCATCTCAACCAGGCCATCGAAGGACCTTGTTCCTTTTGATGAAGAATATGTGATCCCCAGCGGATCTGATGAAGAAACTCCTTGTGCTGCTTTGTCTGAACCGTTGGATGAAGAAATTGAAGTGGATGCGATCCCTTCAACACCTATCATCTCCTCGCCTATGCCTCAGTTCACAGCTGAAGAGGCTGGCGTTGAAAAAATGGAAGATGAAGATGTGGACATTGGCTGCTCCACAGCCATAATCAGTGATGAATTCTGGGAAAGTCAGCATCCAAACTCACCAATGTTCACCCCTCTATAGCAAATTCCTCAGTCCCCCACACAAACTATACATATGGGCTCTGAAGAAACTCATCCCACTGCATCTGTCCATGAGGAAATTCCATCCACTAGCGCTGAAGAAACTGCTGCTGCTGAACAACCAACGACGCAGACTGTCACTGAGGAGGCACCGGAAATTGCTCAGCCTGAAGAACCTGCGATTGAGATTCCTGAGGTCGTGATGCAACTCACTGACACTCCTCTGCCGAAGCCATAGGACCCATTCTCACGCAAGCAAAAGTTCAAGGCTGATGATTTCTTCGGCGGGCATGTATTCTTCGAATATTACAACCCATATAACTCTGCTCGCATTAGGAAGAGGCATTTCTGGACTGCTAGTCAAGCCAATTTCTATTCCGCAGTGCTGTTCAACAAGGAGAAGATCTTCTACCATGAGCATATTCCTCACGTGGATATGGAATTTCTGCCGTGCTTCGCACCAGTCCTCAGTGTTCTTCATGAAGCTGGACTGCTAAACTTTTGCTCTGACATCTGTGATTGGAATGAAGAACTGATTCTTCAATTCTATGCAATGCTGCACATCACTGGAGATGCTGAAGATGTGAATTCCTAGGTGTTGAACTGGATGTCTAAAAACACTCACTACACTACACCAGCCTCTGAATTGCTTCGTGCTCTTCCACTCTGTCCTCCCCTTGAAGAAGCTCGCTGCATCTACAATGAACCTGAGCTCACACATCATTACATGTAGGTGCTGATGAAACCTTTGAAGCCAGGTCAGGCACCAAGAACCAAATTCCTCATGAAGGAATTCTTGTGCGTGCCCAGAACTGTCTATCGTATTCTTACGAGGACAATCAGTCCTATCAAAGGCCAGGACTCATCTGATGAGGAAATTGTTGGCATCATGAAGAATCTGGTATTCAACATCGTTCATGGCATTCCTGTCAATTATCACGATTTCTTCATGAGGACTATGGCAATGTTGCACTGTCTCCATTTGAGCTGAAGCCTTATGCACCTTGGATTATGAGAATCCTCAGGACAAGTTCTTCACTCAACTAAAAGCTGATTTCCAGAATGACCTCAGCTACTTGCCCCCAATTGAAGTCCTCAAGCAGACATATTCCTCAGTTGATGGAAAGGGCAAGGCACCAGCTGTAATAGATGAAGGCATTCATCCATTGGATGGTCAGCTTCGTAAAGCTGCATCTTATTCCACCAATGATGACTCTGCCACACATGACTCTGCCAATGCACCCAAGTCCACTCCTCAAGCCATTGCTCCGCGCGTGATGATTGACCGTGAACTTCTGCTTAGTCTTCACCAGAAGGTGGATCGAAATCACAAATGGGTTAAGCGTCAGTTTGGTTGACTTCTTCACAACATGACTGCCACACACAATGCAGTGAAGAAAAACCACTACTACCTCCATCAAGTCTGCAGTCGCACCTGGGCAATCCTGTCACATCTGTATGGTGAAGAAGATCTGAAGAACATGGGTCTCAAAGAAGATTTTGACTGGTCTGCACCTCCACCGAATAAATTCAAGAAGGTCAAGGTTCCTTCTCTGGTGGCCAGCTCATATTCTTCATCGCGCGACACTCATGAATATGAAGACTTGGACGACAC
Organism: Triticum monococcum; assembly: GCA_034509565.1. Taxonomy (NCBI): domain Eukaryota; kingdom Viridiplantae; phylum Streptophyta; class Magnoliopsida; order Poales; family Poaceae; genus Triticum; species Triticum monococcum. The sequence goes on along the minus strand of CM067841.1, from coordinate 570,413,761 downwards.
TGCGGCAAACCCTACTACAACAAACGACCCCAACAACGCTGGCGCTCCTTCATCAACTTGATATTCTTCAGGGGCGTTAGTCCTCATATTCGTTCCTTTTGGTCATTTGATGACAAAGGGGGAGAATTTTGAGTTAGTCTTCAAGCGGGTCTTTCTATATGGGCGTTTTTTGTTAAGTTACAACTCTCGTTCTTCTACGACTTTATTGGATCGAGTTGTAAACTTAAACCCGATGGTGCTCTAATACTCTTGATACGTTTTTTTGCATGCTTATTCCTCGTTAATATTATTGCACGCATGCTGAATTACATCAGTCACCATATTTCATCATGCATTTCAAATTCTTCACTATTATATATCAAATGCGTGTATGAATTTCAAGATATAGGGGGAGATCTCCATGATTCAACTCTTCAAGTGTGCATTGCTTCAAAAGAAAATTCCTCACTATGCACATCTTCAGGGGGAGTTCTTCTATATCTTGCAATCAAATTCCTCAATATTAGTAGTTACACTTCGTATGTTTATCTCCGTTGAAAACTTAACATATATTATCATCAATCACCAAAAAGGGGGAGATTGTAAGTGCATCTAGTGCCCCTTAGTGATTTTGGTGTATTGAAGACTTATAGGTTAAGGGACTAATGTGTTTATGAGTGTACACAGGTCTATAAGTCTATGAGGAGTTTGATATTTACAGAGAAAGTCGACCCCTAAAAATGAAGTTCTTCGTCTGAAGACTTTGGTATTCTGAAGACTTTCTGAAGACTTTGAAAGTGAAGAAAATGGTGTGACCTTGAAGACTTGGTATTCATTCGAGGAACATAAAGCGTGAAGAATTTTGTTTTCATAGATTCATTTTCTCTTTCTTGAGTCATAGGAAACACCGTACTGTTAAAGGGGGTCGAGGAAATACTAAGGAAAAATTTCCATGTGATGCTCAACTCAAAATCCTACACCTACCAATCCCTTCGAGTGAAGCCATTGGAAACCTCATACAGTCCAGTCATATTCTTCAGTGACAGAGACAAAGTTCTTCTGGTCTCTAAGGAATTTGTTCTGACTGAGGAGTTAGGAATTCGCCAGTGCAGATTTCCTACACAGTGAGGAACATGATAGCCCTGAGGATTTTGCTACTCAAAATTCCGACCGTTGCTGTGCTATGCGCCAGCTGTCCCATAATATCTATCCACCTAGCGGTCATATCATTGAAGGGCATTTATGTCTTATCATGTTGGGCTGCTCCCTAGGCTATAAATAGCCGCCCCCTACAACCACTAGCTGGTTGGCTGCTCCGAGAGAAACTGACACTTGTCATTTGAGAGCAACCCATCCTCCAAGGACTTTGAGCGAAAATCATCAAGTGAGGAAAAACCAAAAACCCAAAACCCAAACACCTACAAACCCCAAGTGATTGAGCATCACTGAAGAGATTGATCCTGTGTGGATCCGACGCTTGTTACCTTTGAAGACTGTGCTTCTTCCGAACGGTTAGGCGTCATGGTCTAGAGCATCCAAGAGGAATTGTGGATCACCGAGTGACCAAGTTTGTGAAGGTTTGGAAGTCACCTGAAGACTTACCACGAGTGATTGGACGAGGTCTGTGTGACCTTAGTTCAAGGAGAATACAGTGAGGACTGGCTGTCCTGAGCTGCGTGTTCAGGACTAGGTGTCCGGGACTGTGTGTCCTCGAGTTTAAATACTCAGCCGCTCCAACCAGACGTACAACTGAGACAGTAGTTGGAACTGGTCTACCAAATCATTGTCTTCACCAAGCTTACTGGTTCTATTTCCTCAACTCTTTCATTTCCTCAAAACTGTGTTGTGTGCTTGTTCATATCTGTGTTTGAAGACTTTGACTGAAGACTTTCTCAAATTCCTCGGTTCAATTTCTTCAGTCTGTTTGTCTTCATCCCGTGTTATCCTGTGTTTACGCTTCTGTCCTCTGTGCCTGTCTTCATTTCATCATGATGACTATGCTTGTATTCTGTTATGTTTACTTTTGAGTACTCATTCCGCAGCTGGTAGTTCTTCGCTAAGGAATTTCCTCACCAGCAAATTCCTCAGTGAAGAATTTCATAAAAATCGCCTATTCACCCCCCTCTAGTCGATATAACGCACTTCTAGTTTACTTGCCGTACCACATACCTATTCCTTTTCAGAATCTGAAAAGTTCCGGAAAGTGTCCCTTATGTATTCCTCCGGGGTTACGGTTTCAATAATATTGGTTTCAACATTTATAGGATTACCTGAGATATAATGTTTAATTCTTTGACCGTTCACCACCTTCGGATTTGTGCCTTCGAAGTTGTTGATTTTTATGGCACCAAAACGATAGACCTCCTCGATAATGTAAGGACCTTCCCATTTAGAGAGAAGTTTTCCTGCAAAAAAGCTTAAACGAGAGTTGTATAGCAATACATAATCACCTACATTAAACTCACGCTTTTGTATTCTTTTGTCATGCCATCTTTTTACTTTTTCTTTAAACAACTTGTTATTCTCATAGGCTTAGGTTCTCCATTCATCAAGGGAGCTAATGTCAAATAACCTCTTTTCATCGGCAAGTTTGAAATCATAATTGAGCTCTTTAATGGCCCAATATGCCTTATCTTCTAGTTCGAGAGGTAAGTGACATGATTTTCCATAAACCATTTTATATGGAGACATACCCATAGGATTTTTATATGCAGTTCTATAGGCCCATAATGCATCATCAAGATTCTTGGACCAATTCTTTCTAGATCTACTAACAGTCTTTTGCAAAATTAATTTGATTTCTCTATTACTTAACTCTACTTCACCACTAGATTGTGGGTGATAGGGAGAAGCAATTCTATGATTAACATCGTACTTAGCAAGCATTTTACGAAAAGCACTATGAATAAAATGTGAACCACCATCAGTCATTAAATATCTAGGGACTCCAAACCTTGGAAAAATAACTTCTTGAAGCATTTTAATAGAGGTGTTATGATCAGCACTACTAGTTGGAATAGCTTCTACCCACTTAGTAACGTAATCAACAACAACTAAAATATGTGTATATCCATTAGAGGCAGGAAAAGTTCCCATATAATCAAAGCCCCAAACATCAAATGGTTCAATAACAAGTGAATAATTCATAGGCATTTCTTGACGTCTACTAATATTAACAATTCTTTGACATTCATCACAAGACAAGACAAACTTACGGGCATCCTTGAAGAGAGCATGCCAATAAAAACCGGATTGCAATACCTTGTGTGCAATTCTATCTCCAGCATGGTGTCCTTCATAAGCCTCGGAGTGACACTTGCGTAGGATCTATTCCTGTTCATGCTCAGGCACACAACATCTAATAACAACATCTACTCCTTCTTTATAAAGATGTGGGTCATCCCAAAAATAATGTCTCAAATCATAGAAGAACTTTTTCTTTTGCTAGTATGTGAAACTAGGTGGTATAAATTTAGCAACAATGTAATTAGCATAATCAGCATACCATGGAGCAGTGTGAGAAGCATTTATGACATTTAATTGTTCATCAGGAAAGCTATCACCAATAGGTAGTGGGTCATCAAGAACATTTTCTAACCTAGACAAGTTGTCTGCAACAGGGTTCTCAGCTCCCTTTCTATCAATAATATGCAAATCAAATTCTTGTAGCAAGAGAACCCATCTAATAAGTCTAGGTTTAGCATTTTCTTTTCCATAAGATATTTAATAGCAGCATGGTCCATGTGAATAGTTACTTTAGAATCAACAATATAAGGTCTAAACTTATCACAAGCAAATACAAGTGCTAAGAATTCTTTTTCAGTAGTAGCATAATTTCTCTGAGCATTGTCTAGAGTTTTACTAGCATATTGAATAGCATTTAATTTCTTATAAACTCTTTGCCCTAGAACATCACCTACAGCATAATCACTAGCATCACACATAATTTCAAAAGGTAAATTCCAATCAGGTGGCTGAACAATAGGTGCAGAGATCAATGCTTTCTTAAGTATTTCAAATGCTTCTACGCAATCATCATCAAAAACAAATGGTATATATTTTTGTAATAAGTTAGCCAGAGGCCGAGAAATTTTTGAGAAGTCCTTAATGAGCCTCCTATAAAAACCGGGGTGACCAAGGAAACTTCTTATACCTTTGATGTCCTTGGGACACGGCATCTTTTCAATAGCATCAACCTTGGCTTTATCAACTTCAATACCTCTTTCAGAAACTTTATGCCCTAAGACAATACCTTCATTAACCATAAAGTGTCACTTTTCCCAATTCAAGACGAGATTAGTTTCTTCACATCTCTGCAAACCTCGGTCAAGGTTGCTTAAGCAATCATCAAAAGAGGATCCATAGACGGAAAAATCGTCCATGAAAACCTCACAAATCTTTTCACAAAAGTCAGAGAATATAGCCATCATGCATCTTTGGAAGGTAGCAGGTGCATTACATAAACCAAAAGGCATATGTCTATAAGCAAAAGTACCGAACGGGAAAGTAAAAGTAGTCTTAGATTGATCATTGGCTGACACAGGTATTTGAGAGAAACCAGAATAACCATCTAGAAAGCAAAAATGTGTATGTTTGGATAATATTTCTAGCATTTGATCGATAAAAGGTAAGGGGTAATGATCTTTTTTATTAGCTTTATTTAATTTGCTGAAATCAATTACCATCCTATAACCTGTAATAATTCTTTGCAGAATCAATTCATCTTTATCATTAGGAACGACATTAATACCTCCCTTTTTAGGGACACAATGGACCGGACTTACCCACTGACTATCAGCAACGGGATAAATTATACCTGCCTCAATGAGCTTTAGTATTTCCTTTCTTAAATTAGGATTTAGCCGTCGTTGATGATCACGAACTGGTTTGGCATCTTCCTCCAAATTTAATTTGTGTTGACATAGAGTGGGACTAATTCCCTTAAGATCATCGAGAGTATATCCAATAGTAGCATGGTGCTTCTTCAGAGTTTTCAATAATCTTTCTTCTTCATGCTCTAAAAGGTTAGAATAACAGGATATATCTTTTTCTCATCAAGATAAGCATATTTAAGAGAATCAGGTAAAGGTTTAAGCTCAAACACAGGATCACCCTTGGGTGGAGGATGATCCCCTAGGATTTCAACAGAAAATTGTGTTTCAGGATGGGTTCCTGTTTAAAGAATACTTCATCTATTTCCCTTCTTTCATTCATAAACATATCATTTTCATGGTCTAGCAAATATTGTTCTAAAGGATCACTAGGAGGCACGGCAATAGAAGCAAGACCAATAATTTCATCTTTACTAGGAAATTCCTCTTCACGGTGTTGTCTATGAAATTTAGAGAAATTAAATTCATGAGACGTATCACCTAAACCAATAGTAACAACATCCTTTTTGCAATCTATCTTAGCATTAACTGTGTTCAAGAAGGGTCTACCAAATATAATGGGACAAAAGCTATCTTGTGGGGAACCAAGAACAAGAAAATCAGCAGGATATTTAGTTTTCCCACACAAGACTTCAACATCTCTAAAAATTCCTATTGGTGAAATAGTATCTCTATTGGCATGTTTAATTGTGACATCAATATCTTCTAACTCAGCGGGTGCAATGTCATGCATAATTTCTTTGTATAAGTCGAAAGGTATTGCACTAGCACTAGCACCCATATCACATAAGCCATGATAACAATGATCTCCTATTTTAATAGAAATAACAGGCATGCCTACCACAGGTCTATTTTTATCTTTAGCACAAGGTTTAGCAATTCTAGCAGTCTCATCAAGGAAATGAATAAGATGCCGATCAATATTATCAGACAAGAGATCTTTAATAATAGCAATATCAGGTTCAACTTTAATTTGCTCGGGAGGTGTATAAGTTCTAATATTGCTTTTACGAACCACAGTTGAAGCTTTAGCATGATCCTTTACCCTAACAGGGAAAGGTGGTTTCTCAACATAAGCAGTAGGAACAATAGGATCATTATAAGTGACAATCTTTTCTTCAACTTTAATAGGTGCAGCTACTTTTACATCTATGGGAGGATGATATTTAAACCACTTCTTCCTATGGAGATCAACATGAGTAGCAAAAGATTCACAGAAAGAAGCTACTATTTCAGAGTCAAGTCCATATTTAGTGCTAAATTTACGGAAAACATCGGTATCCATAAAAGATTTAACACAATCATACTTAGGTGTCATACCTGACTCCTTACCTTTGTCGAGGTCCCAATCTTCAGAGTTTCGTTTAATTCTTTCCAATAAATCCCATTTGAATTCAATAGTCTTCGTCATAAAAGAGCCAGCACAATAAGTATCGAGCATGGTGCGATTGTTATCAGAAAGCTGAGCATATAAATTTTGAATAATCATTTCTCTTGAGAGCTCATGATTGGGGCATGAATATAACATTGATTTAAACCTCCCCCAACCTTGAGCGATGCTTTCTCCTTCGTGAGGCCAAAAATTATATATATAATTGCAATCATGATGAACAAGATGCATAGGATAAAACTTCTGATGAAATTCCAATTTCAATCGTTTGTAGTTCCATGACCCCGTATCATCACATAGCCTATACCATGTTGATGCATCTCCCTTCAAAGATAAAGGGAAGACCTTGTTCTTAAATAACATCTCTGGGCACACCTGCAAGCTTAAATAATCCACAAACTTCAGCCACATATATTAGGTGCTCATCAGGATGCTTTGTTCCATCTCCTGCAAATGGATTAGCTAGCAGTTTTTCTAACATACCCGAAGGAATTTCGAAGCAGACATTTTCATTTTCAGTAGGTTCAGTAGGTTGAGGAGCAACTCTTTGCTCTACTGGTTGGGGTGAAGATACCCCGAACAAGCCCCTTAGAGGATTACTTTCCATAGTAACAAGTGACAGTAAATTTCAGCACACTATATAAATTTTTCCTTACCAAATTCCACCTACCAAAGGCGCTTCACTCCCCGGCAACGGCGCCAGAAAAGAGTCTTGATGACCCACAAGTATAGGGGATCTATCGTAGTCCTTTCGATAAGTAAGAGTGTCGAACCCAACGAGGAGCAGAAGGAAATGATAAGCGGTTTTCAGCAAGGTATTCTCTGCAAGCACTGAAATAATAGGTAACAGATAGTTTTGTGATAAGATAATTGGTAACGAGCAACAAGTAACAAAAGTAAATAAAGTGCAGCAAGGTGGCCCAGTCCCTTTTGTAGCAAAGGACAAGCCTGGACAAACTCTTATATGATGTAAAGCGCTCCCGAGGACACATAGGAAGATCGTCAAGCTAGGTTTCATCACGATCATATGGTTCGCGTTCGGTACTTTGATAATTTGGTATGTGGGTGGACCGGTGCTTGGGTACTGTCCTTACTTGGACAAGCATCCCACTTATGATTAACCTCTATTGCAAGAATCCGCAACTACAAAAAAAGTATTAAGGTAAACCTAACCATAGCATGAAACATATGGATCCAAATCAGCCCCTTATGAAGCAACGCATAAACTAGGGTTTAAGCTCCTGTCACTCTAGCAACCCATCATCTACTTATTACTTCCCATTGCCTTCATCTAGGCCAAAATAATGGTGAAGTGTTATGTAGTCGACGTTCACATAACACCACCAGAGGAGAGACAACATACATCTCATCAAAATATCGAACGTATACCAAATTCACATGACTACTAATAGCAAGACTTCTCCCATGTCCTCAGGAACAAACATAACTACTCACAAAGCATATTCATGTTCATAATCAGAGGGGTATTAATATGCATATAGGATATGAACATATGATCTTCCACCAAATAAACCAACTAGCATCAACTACAAGGAGTAATTAACACTACTAGCAACCCACAGGTACCAATCCCGGACTTGGAGACAAGAATTGGATACAAGAGATGAACTAGGGTTTTGAGAGGAGATGGTGCTGGTGAAGATGTTGATGGATATTGCCCTCTCCCAATGAGAGGAGCGTTGGTGATGACGATGGCGATGATTTCCCCCTCCCGGAGGGAAGTTTCCCCGGTAGAACAGCTCCGCCGGAGCCCTAGATTGGTTCCGCCAAGATTTTGCCTCGTGGTGGAGGAGTCTCGTCCGGAAAGATGGCTTATTATTTTTTCCTCATCGAAAGACTCCATATAGCAGAAGATGGCCACCGGAGGGCCACCAGGGGGGGCCATGAGGTAGGGCGGCGCGCCCAGGGGGTAGGGCATGCCCCCGCCCTCGTGGGCAGGGTGTGGCCCCCCGGGTGAACTTCTTGCGCTCAGTATTTTTTTTATATATTCTGAAATTGACTTCCATGAAGTTTCGGGACTTTTGGAGCTGTGTAGAATGGGTCTCTAATATTAGGTTCTTTTCCAGCCCAGTATCCTAGCTGTCGGCATTCTCCCTCTTTATGTAATCCTTGTAAAATAAGAGAGAATAGGCATAAGTATTGTGACATAATGTGTAATAACAACCCATAATGCAATAAATATCGATATAAAAGCATGATGCAAAATGGACGTATCAATCACCCAGTTAGAGTATGTGCCGTATTCTTTAGGGAGCTCGGCTTCTGTCCATTCGGCGATAAAGTCGGCCAACACATGAGATTTAATAGCTCGGCGTGGCTTGTATGTTATTTCGAATGGCAAGAGCTCGATTGCCCATTTGGCAATGCGGTCGGTGGTGTCCCGATTATTTATGATGTCATTGAGTGGAACTTCGGAAGCCACCATGATCGAACACTCTTGAAAGTGGTGCCGCAGCTTCCGGGATGCCATGAAGACCGCATACGCTATCTTTTGATAGTGTGGGTATCGAGATTTATATGGTGTTAGAACTGTCGATACATAGTACATTGGTTTCTGGAGAGGGAATTTATGTCCCTCCTCCCGTCATTCGACGACGAGTACCGCACTCACTACCCGGTGAATTGCAGATATGTAGAGCAACGTGGGTTCGCCAAAACTTGGTGCGGCAAGGATTGGGTTCCTTGCTAACAAAGTTTTTATTTCTTCCAATCCGGTTGTAGCCGTGTCCGTCCACTCGAAGTGGTCGGTGTGTCGGAGTAGTCGATAAAGCGGTAGCGCCTTTTCTCCCAATCTAGAGATAAAGCGGCTCAGGGCTGCCATGCACCTCGCTAACTTTTGGACTTGCTTTAGGTCAGTTGGCATTGCCAATTGTGACAAGGCTCGGATTTTTGCTGGGTTCGCTTCAATTCCTCTATTGGAAACGATGAACCCGGGTAGTTTTCCGACTGGGACGCCGAAGACACATTTTTTCAGATTGAGCCGTATGTCATATGTTCGGAGGTTGTCAAATATGAGTCATAGATCGTCTACCAATGATTCGACATGTCTAGTCTTGATGACGACATCATCTATGTATGCCTCCACTGTCTTGCCAATTTGCTTTTCCAGACATGTTTGAATCTTGCATTGGTAAGTGGCACCAGCATTTTTGAGCCCAAAGGGCATAGTGTTGAAGCAGAAAGGCCCATGGGGGGTAATGAATACTGTTGCAGCCTGGTCGGACTCCTTCATCTTAATTCGATGGTATCCGGAGTATGCATCGAGGAAACACAATGAGTCGTGTCCTGCGGTTGCGTCAATGATTTGGTCAATGCGAGGCAGTGGGAAGGGGTCCTTAGGGAAAGCCTTATTGAGGTCCTTGAAATTGACACAAAGGCGCTAGGATTTATCCTTCTTTGGCACCATGACCAGGCTTGCTAGCTAGTCCGGGTGTTTGATCTCTCAAATGAACCCGGCTTCAAGTAGCTTGGCTAGCTCCTCCCCATAGCTTGTCGTTTGGGTTCCAAAAATCGTCGCAGCATTTGCTTGACTGGTTTGAACCCCTTTATTATGTTGAGGTTGTGTTCGGCTAGTCTTCGTGGGATTCATGGCATATCCGAAGGATGCCAGGCAAAGATGTCCCAATTTTCATACAGGAACGCTCGCAAGGCAACGTCAACCGTCGGATCCAGATGTGCTCCGATGGAGGCTGTCTTGTTAGGATCCGTCGGGTGCACTTGAAATTTAGCTATTTTGTCTACTGGTTTGAAAGAAGTGGACTTGGGCCTCTTATCGAGCATTACATCGTCCTTGTCCGCTGTGGACCGTAGAGTGGTTAACTCCTCGGCCACGAGGGCTTCAGATAGTGCTTCGAGGGCCAAGGATGCGGTTTTGTTTTCGACGCGGAGTGCTATGTTCGGATCACTGGTGATGGTGATAACTCCGTTGGGCCCTGGCATTTTGAGCTTCATGTACCCATAATGGGGTATTGCTTGAAAGCGTGTGAAGGCGTCACGCCCCAACAGGGCGTAATATCCGATGTTGAAAGGTGCCACGTGGAAGAGAAACTCTTCGAACATGTAGTTCTCTGGTGTGCCGAATACTAAATTAAGTTTGATTTTCCCCGAGCATCATGCTTCTCGACTGGGGATAGTGCCTCGAAAGGTGGTACTTCTTTGCTCGATGCGACTTTTGTCCATTTGCATTTTATTGAGCGTGTCCTCATAAATGAGGTTTAGTCCGCTGCCATCATCCATGAGCACCTTAGTGAGCCTAAAACCATCCACAATTAGGTTTAAGACCAAGGCAGCAGGTGCTCGGACTGATCTGGCCCTTGGTTCATCGTCGGGAGTAAAAGTTATTGCCATATCGTTCCAAGCATTTATTGCAGCTACTTGGTTGACTTCGGCGAGGTCGCGGAGCGCCCTTTTGCGCCGATTGTTTAAAGAAAAGGTTTTGAAGACCGTAAATACATTGAGATCATCGTCTTCCGGAGAGTGCGTCTCCGGGGTGATGTTGGTGAGGATGGCCTCGCCGCTCTTAGCCACTTGCCGAAGCACCCAACATGCCCGAAGGTTATGTGTTGGTTCGGTATTCGGTGTTGTGTGTATCTGACAGGGCTTGTCGAGCAATTCGTTAAGGACAGTTCTTTGTCCTATGAAGGATTTGATTCTCTTGTCAATGAGGTGATGATTGGGTGTCCCATAAGGGTGCATCCTTTTTGCCCGTCCGGTGGGCTGCTTAAAGGCAGGATGATCCCATCGGACTGTTGGGCTTTCCAAGTGCTTTCCACTGTGCAGTACTTCTGTACTGTGTGTGCCAAATCTGCAAAGTGCAGTATGCGGCGGCGGTTGAGGGCATTGAGGATTCCCTCGTCCGTACAATTGCGGCAAAAAACTAAAACCGCATCGTCGTCGCAGCAATCTTTGATCTTGTTTTTAACAAGGAGAAACCTGGCTCAGAAGTGATGGACCGTTTCCTGAGGCTGCTGTCGTACGTACATTATGTCACATACATCTGGAGGACCTGAATTTCTCGAGGAATATTGCTTGCGGTGGGTGGGTGGGTTAAAATCCGAACCCCGACCCACCACTGGATCTGGAGCTTGAAGAATCTTCGAGGTCAGTAGTCCAGGATCCGGAGGGTCCTGGAGACTTTCAGGCTTGACGCCTGATTCCATGTTTGGAGGACATGCAGTCTCTTCCAAAGATGGGTATCCGGCACGCAGGGCTCATAAATCCGAACATAGCTTGTTCTTAACTTGGGAGGAGAAGTGTTCTCGGCTTGCTCCTCCATGAACACTACCAGATGGGTGCTCGGTGGGGACTTGATTTCCCTCCGGTCGGTTTTAAGCCCAATCTGATGATAATCCATTGCGACTCCCAGGGCGGCGATGCAATCTAGCAATTCATTCAAGGAAGAGCCATCTGTCGGATCCATCTTCTCAGATTGTTCGAGGCTGATGCGGAGGTGATGCTTAGCGATCGCGGGGGCTGCCTTTGGCTTAACGGCCAAGCGGGCGCCCATGGTGAAGCCACCAAGCTAGAGGACCTGTCCTGGAGCCAGGGCTCTTCCAGAGGTGATGGTGTCATTAATGACAAGGCGATCCATCGATCCTTCCATCGACGATACAGAGGAACTCTCAATGAAAGCACCAATGTCGGTGTCAGAATCGGCCAATCTCAGGTTGGGGGTCCCGAACTATGCGTCTAAGGATCAAAGGTAACAGGAGACAAAGGGGACACGATGTTTACCCAGGTTCGGGCCCTCTCGATGGAGGTAAAACCCTACTTCCTGCTTGATTGACTTTGATGGGTATAAGGGTTACAAGAGTTGATCTACCTCGAGATCGTAATGGCTAAACCCTAACTGTATAGCCTATATAGATTCTGATTGTCTCTACGGACTAAACCCCCCGGTTTATATAGACACCGAAGGGACTTAGGGCTGTCCCAATTCGGTTTATAGAAGAAGGAAATTATACATCCGGACACCAATCTTGCCATCCACGCAAAGGAGATTCCCATCCCGACACGGGGGAAGGCCTTCTACTTTGTATCTACACGGCCCATCAGTCCGGCCTATACTACACGACCCGTACTCCTGAGGACCCCTTAATCTAGGACTCCTTCAATGGGCCATAGTGGAGGAGAGGAGGCAGGCCACGGGAGGTGGTGCCCCCCTTGCCCAATCCGAATTGGACAAGGGGAGGGGCGCAGCCCCCCTCTTTCCTTATCCTTCTCCTTCTCACTCCTTTCCCCTTCCCCCCTCTCCGTTGGAAGGAAAGGGGGGTGAATCCTGATTGCTCTCTGACTATAGCCCCAGAAAAGCTCCTGTCTGCTAGGACTACGTCGGTATTTCCCCAAAGAGGAAGGGGTGATGCAGCACAACGGCGGTAGGTATTTCCCTCAGTGAAGAACCAAGGGTTATTGAACCAGTAGGAGAACCAAGCAACACAACGTAAACAACACCTGCACACAAATAACAACACCTCGCAACCCGACGTGTTAAAGGGGTTGTCAATCCCTTTCGAGTAACTGTGCCAGAAAATTGTAGTAGATTGAAATAATAGATCGCAAATAATATAAAGTGCAGCAAAGTACTTTTGTATTTTTGGTTTAATAGATCTGAATAAAAATGCAAAGGAAAAGTAGATCGCAAGCAAATATACGAGGAAGAAGACCCGAGGGCCGTAGGTTTCACTAGTGGCTTCTCTCGAGAAAGATACCAAACGGTGGGTAAACAAATTACTGTTGGGTAATTGATAGAACCTCAAATAATTATGACGATATCCAGGCAATGATCATTACATGCATCACGTCCAAGATTAGTAGACCGACTCCTATCTGCATCTACTACTATTACTCCACACATCGACCGCTATCCAGCATGCATCTAGTGTATTAAGTTCATGGAAAAATGGAGTAATGTAATAAGAACGATGACATAATGTAGACAAGATCCGTTTATCTATTGCATAGATATAGATCCCATCTTTTTATCCTTAGTAGCAACGATACATACGTGTCGGTTCCCTTTCTGTCACTGGGATCAAGCACCGTAAGATCGAACCCTCTACCGGGCACCTCTTCCCATTGCAAGATAAATAGATCAAGTTGGCCAAACAAAACCCAAATATCGAAGAAGAAATACGAGGCTATAAGAGATCATGCATATAAGATATCAAAGAAACTCAAATAACTTTCATGGATATAAAAAGATATGACTGATCATAAACTCAAAGTACATCAGATCCCAACAAACACACCATAAAAAGAGTTACATCATATGGATCTCCAAGAGACCATTGTATTGAGAATCAAGAGAGAGATGAAGCCATGTAGCATTCTAGCAACTAACTACGGACCTGAAGGTCTATAAAGAACTACTCACGCATCATCGGAGAGGCACCAATGGAGGTGGTGAACCCCTCCGAGATGGTGTCTAGATTGGATCTGGTGGTTCTGGACTCTGCGGTGGCTGGATGAATATTTCGTCGACTCCCCTAGGGTATTGGGAATATTTGGGTATTTATAGAGCAAAGAGGTGGTCCGGGGGGCACCCGAGGTGGGCACAACCCACCAGGGCGCGCCTGGGCCTCCTGGCGTACCCTGGTGGGTTGTCCCCTCCTCGGGACTTCCCCAGGTGCAACCAGGGCCCAACATGTTCCTTCTTTTTTTTAAAACATCTCCGTTAAGTTTCGTGGCATTTGGACTCCGTCTAATATTGATTTTCTGCAATGTAAAAAACACGGAAAAAACAGGAACTGGCACTTGGCACTATGTCAATAGGTTAGTACCAAAAAATGATATAAAATGATTATAAAACATCCAAGATTGATAATATAACAGCATGGAACAATCAAAAATTAAAGGTACATTGGAGACGTATCAAATCCTACTAGGAACGGAGTCCTAGTAGGACTCCCCCCTCTTGGCGCACCCCCCTTGGGCCGGCCTCCTCCTCCCCCTCCTTTATATACGTGGGCAGGGGGCACCCCAAAGACACAACAATTGTTTCTCAGCCGTGTGCGGTGCCCCCCTCCATAGTTTACTCCTCCGGTCATAGCGTCGTAGTGCTTAGGCGAAGCCCTGCGCGGATCACATCACCATCACCGTCACCACGCCATCGTGCTGACGAAACTCTCCCTCAACCCTCTACTGGATCAAGAGCTGGAAGAACGTCATCAAGATGAACATGTGCTGAACATGGAGGTGCCGTACGTTCGGTACTTCGATCGGTTGGATCATGAAGACGTTCGACTACCTCAATCACGTTAACAAAACGCTTCCGCTTCCGGTCTACGAGGGTACGTGGACACACTCTCCCCCACTGGTTGCTATGCATCTCCTAGATAGATCTTGGATGATCCGAGCCAGTATGCGTAGATGATATGCACGAGTAGAACACAAAGAGTTGTGGGCAATAATAGTCATACTGCTTACCACCAACGTCTGATAACCCACAAGTATAGGGGGTCAATCGTAGCCTCTTTTGATAAGTGAGAGTGTCGAACCCAACGAGGAGCTAAAGGCAGAACAAATATTCCCTCAAGTTCTATCGTCCACCGATACAACTCTACGCACGCTTGATGTTCGCTTTACCTAGAACAAGTATGAAACTAGAAGTACTTTGTAGGTGTTGTTGGATAGGTATGCAAGATAATAAAGAGCAAGTAAATAAAAAGTAGGGGCTGTTTAGATAAAGACACAACTAAGTTAGGTTTAGTAGAGAGTTTCTTGTTACGAGAAAGTTATTTGTCCCTAGGCAATCGATAACTAGACCGGTAATCATTATTAAAATTTTATATGAGGGAGAGGCATAAGCTAACAAACTTTCTCTACTTCGATCATATGCACTTATGATTGGAACTCTAGCAAGCATCCGCAACTACTAAAGATTCATTAAGGTAAAACCCAACCATAGCATTAAAGCATCAAGTCCCCTTTATCCCATACGCAAACAACCTACTTACTCGGGTCTGTGCTTCTGTCACTCACGCCACCCACCATAAGCAAATCATGAACATATTGCAAACCCTACAGCAGGGATACCTCACGCTTACGCGACACGGAGAGAACCATAGGACAGCACCAATAATAAAACATGCAACTCAAACCAATCTTGATCATCAAATAGCCATTAGGACAAAACGGATCTACTCAAACATCATAGGATAGCCATACATCATAGGAAAATAATATATAGCATTGAGCACCATGTTTAAGTAGATATTACAGCGGGTAAGAGAGAGATTACACCGCTTCATAGAGGGGGGAAGAGTTGGTGATGATGGCGGTGAAGTTGTTGGTGAAGATGACGGTGATGATGATGGCCCCCAATGGCACTCACTACAAGAAATATGTCAACTAGTGACCTTCTTTCAGTGACCCTGAAAGAATTGGTCATCGATCTATGACCATTTGAGACCAATTGGTCACAAGCTGTTCGGGGGGCTCCAAACCCTAAACCATTGCGACCATTTTGGTCAGAAAGGTCGTAATTTCCTTACATGAAATGGTCATAAAGCAAACAGTGCTAGTTCGCTGCCTTATTTCTAGTTGTTAACGACCAATATAGATGGTCATAGCCTTGTAAATTGTGGTGGGTTGCGATGACTAGGCGCCATCTCATCAGTTTTGCCTATGTGTCATGTCCATGTGTCAATTTTTGCCCTAGGTTGTGAAGCAACCTATATTTTTGTCATTCCCAAAATTCCCAAAAAAATCTCATAAATTCTTTGGATCATATCTTCATCAAATATGTCAAAAACCTTCCTTGCCTAGTTCAAAAATAGTTCAACAATATTCATTTTCCTATTCTGTTCAGAGCAGCACTTTGTGAAGGAAGTACCACTTTGGAATGTGCAAATAGTATCCATTTTCTATAGTGCTTTCCTATGCCCAAATAACCATCCTCCACCAAATGCCAGCTCAATCCATTCATTATTTTGAGCCCAGCTTCAACATTCGTATTTATGTCCAGTGTGGTACTTTGCAAAGAAAGTACCACCTAGGATCCTCCTTTTGAGCTGAAAATTTGTGAAGACGGTCTTCTTAGTAACTGATCATCCTCAGCCAAAACTCACGCCCATTAGCCATGCACATTCCCCGTACCTCTAATCAAACACTTGGCTGCTAATTCATGTTTGAGTATCGATCGGTCTCCTCGTGAGAATCTTATGTTGTAGTTTTATTCCTAGCACCTACCTGGGGAGTGCCCAACCCACTAGAAATGCCTAGACCGCCCAGAACACATGGCAACACCACGGTCACGCGGTGACCACGCGGCGTACATGCGAGTTTACGCGCTCTAGAGTTGGGGCCCTCGGCCACCGCCCAAACCTCGACGTATCACCACCAAACCATGTATTTATGACTTAATAGGTACTTATGAAACTAGAAATGATTTTTGGAAAAAATAAATAGCAAACTATGAGGCAGCTGCAGTTCAAATTTGACCCGCTTCCAACTGAATCGGCGGAAATTTGTCCTTTTCATGAGAGGTGGATCAAAACTTTTTACACCCAACCATTTTGTCAATTGTGCATTAAATATGTCCTAGTATTTTAGAAAATTGATTTAGTCCAATTTTGCAACAATTATTTGGGAGGTCCTTCACAAAAAAACCTCCTTTTGGACACTCGAAAAATGGAAAATGGTTTTTTCGTCCAAAGAAATGAAAACTTTCTTAGGCAACATTGTTTGCCATTCCAATATGAACCCTTGTGCACAATATAAGATCATTTGAACAAAGTATGCCATGAATGTGGCCATAAGATTGATCATTTGGCTTGAAAGCCATTGATCTCCACACGTGATAGCTCGTTTCTGAGAACACTTTTTTAAAATAATTGCCGTATTACAAGTTTGTTAATTTTTCCTGGGAACTTGGCCACATATAATGACACAATGCGAAGGTTTCCCAATTTTTTGATTTTTTTGAATTTTTTATGCCCGTTTCAAAATGCGGTCAAAACGGCGGGAATGACCGTTCCTAGCTAGTGTTTAAATCTTGGATTCTTTTGGTGTTTCTCTGATTAAGTAGATACTTATGTACCTAGAAATGATTTTTGGAAAAATAAATAGCAAACTATGAGGCAGCTGCAGTTCAAATTTGACCCGCTTCCAACTGAATCGGCGGAAATTTGTCTTTTTCACCAGAAGTGGATCAAAACTTTTTACACCCAATAATTTGGTCAATTGTGCATTAAATATGGCCTAGTATTTTAGAAAAATGATTTGGTCCAATTTTGCAACAATGGTAGGTCCTTCACAAAAAAACCTCCTTTTGGGCACTCGAAAAATGGAAAATGGTTTTTTCATCCAAAGAAAATGAAAACTTCCTTAGGCAACATTGTTTGCCATTCCAATATGCACCCTTGTGCACAATATGAAATCATTTGAACAAGCTATGCCATGAATGTGGCCATAAGATTGATATTTGGCTTGAAAGCCATGAATCTTCACGCATGATAGTTCGTTTCTGAGAACACTTTTTTAAAATAATTTCCGTATTACAAGTTTATTATTTTTCCTGGAAACTTGGTCACATATAATGACACAATGCGAATGTTTACCAATTTTTTGATTTTTTTTAATTTTCTATGCCCATTTCAAAATACGGTCATAACGACGGGCTTGACCATTCCTAGCTAGTGGTTGAATCTTGGAAAACTTTTGGTGTTTCTATGATTAAATAGATACTTATGTACGTAGAAATGATTTTTGGAAAAAATAAAGAGCAAACTATGAGGCAGCTCCAGTTCAAATTTGACCCGCTTCCTACTAAATCGGCAGGAATTTGTCTTTTTCACCAGAGGTGGATCAAAACTTTTGACACCCAACCATTTTGTCAATTGTGAATCAAATATGGCCTAGTATTATAGAAAAATGATTTGGTCCAATTTTGCAACAAATATATGGTAGGTCCTTCACAAAAAGAACTCAATTCGGGCACTCGGAAAATGGAAAATAAATTTTCCGTGCAAAGAAAATGAAAACTCCCTTAGGCAACATTGTTTGGAATTTCAAGATGCACCCTTGTGCACAATATGAGATCATTTGAATAAACTATGCCATGAATGTGGCCATAAGATTGATCATTTGGCTTGAAAACCCTGAATCTTCACACGTGACAGCTCATTTCTGAGAACAATTTTTTAAAATAATTGTCGTATTACAAGTTTATTATTTTTTTCTGGCAACTTGGTCATATTTAATGACACAATGCGAAGGTTTTTCAATTTTTTGATTTTTTTGAATTTTTTATGCCCGTTTCAAAATGAGGTCAAAACAGCGGGCATGACCGTTCCTAGCTAGTGGTTGAATCTTGGAAAACTTTTGGTGTTTCTCTTATTAAATAGAAACTTTTGTACCTAAAAAAGATTTTTGGGAAAAATAAATAGCAAACTATGAGGCAGCCGCAGTTCAAATTTGACCCGTTTCCAACTGAATCGGCGGAAATTTGTCTTTTCCACTAGAGGTTGCTCGAATCTTTTGACACCCAATCATTTGGTCAATTATGCATTAAATATGGCATAGTATTTTAGAAAAATGATTTGGTCTAATTTTGCAACTAATATATGGTAGATCCTTCACAAAAAACCCGATTATTGGCACTCCAAAAATTAAAAAATGATTTTTTGTGCAAAGAAAACAAAAACCCCTAAAATCAACATTGTTTGTCGTCCCAAGATACACACTTGTGCAAAATATTAGGTCATTTTAAAAAATATAAGCGGGTAATATGTTGAATGTTTACCTAGAATAAGAGGGTACAAAATATAAAAAAACAAAAGAAAAAACAAAATTACACAAGCTGAATGATGATTGGTGGAATCTGGTGTGGCATGGACAAGTGACGTGGCAAACATCCATCCATCGATCAATTCATCCAGCCCACCGCAGAAAGCATCCATCCATCGATCCATTCATCCAGCCTCTCTCCCTCTTGCCCGAACCCCAGAGCTCTGTTCCTCCCTGCCGCCGCCACCTCCACCTCCCTCTCCCCGATCCAAACCCATCCACCACCATGACGCCAACCAGCGCAGCCACCGGCGATGGCAACGGCGAGGCTAGAGGCCGCCGGATCTGGGATCAGGGCGGCGCATAGCGCCTCCTCTCGTGAGATCCGGGACGCAGCCGCCTATCTGGATCGAGCAGCTCCTCTTCCTGCTGCACCGTCTTCCCATCCAGATCGAGCAGTTCCACCGGGCTCTCCTCTGGCCGCTGCACCGTCTCCACCGATAGGATTTGGTGCTCCTCGCGCGACACACCCACAAGCACGCGGCTAACCCTAGCCGCCGCCGCGGATGCCATCTCTTCCCCGACGTCCTTGGCGAGGTTCGTCTTGTCCCCATCCCCTCCTCCTCCTCTGCCTTTCCCTTCCCTCTCTGTCACCTTGCGGCCTCTCTGTCTCACAGGGAATGAATAGTAGCTCCGTCCAAAGCCATGGACACCACCAGCAGAAGCTCCGCCTCGGATCTCGCGACCTCGTCGACCGGATCCATCCGGTCCCCACCGCTGCGCCAAGATCCTCCCCTCCCTCCCACATGCTCTGCATCCGCTACAGCCGCTGCAGCTTCCACCTCCAGAAGCACCTGCTCCTCTTGCGGTTACCCGCCCGCCCGCATTTCAGTATTCTACAACAAACTAATTGCCCCACAATTTTAGGTTGAGTGTCCTGTACCCAATTTTGCCAACGTATTCATTTTCTGAACTATAACTGAATGCATGATGCCCACATCCTTCTTTTCCCTAGACAAGTTGCATGCACTGATGTAGAAAGATAACTGAAAGCAGTTTCATACAATGTTGTTTATATGTCCATTGCATGCACTGATGTAGAAAGATAACTGAAAGCAGTTTCATACAATGCTGTTTATATGTCCATTTGTGACAGATGCTTCCATTGCAACAAACTAAAATTGTTTCGATCGTTCATGTCCAATGTTTTCCATGGCAGCTGAAAGATGATTCCAACTAAACTAAAATGTGTTTCAACCAAACATGAAAATATTGCAGGGATAACATTTGTTTAAGATTAGATGAAATTTTGTCTTAAAAGTAAGAAGAGGCTTTTCATCCACCTATGTACAACAAAATGGCTATGTATTAAAACTGTTGTAGCTTGGCTTTGGTAAGTGGAACACTAGAATCAGGTCTTACTTGTAACTGAATCTTCCACCTTTGCCTGGAAAGCATTAGTATGGCGATAGAGCGGACGAGCTCTCCTGCTCACGCTACATGTGCCAACCATGGATTATGTTGACGCTCGCATGCTTTGTTTGTTTTGGAGCCCAACCATGGACTTTACGTACTAAGCTAGCTCAAGCGCACACACACACATCTAGCTTAATTGATATATGTAGATATAGCAGTAGCACGTGTGTGTCTCCTATACTCGCTTGCTTAATTTCTGTACTAGATCAACAACACTAGCTTCTAGCTCCTCTCATGTGAGTCCGTCTCCTACCTTCTAGCTCCCTCTCTTGTGCTGCTATAGTAGTACCTTGCTCTGTTTCATGTGCATGGGTGTTTTTTTGTACTTTCCGTGCTTGTGTCATGGAAAAGATCATTCCTATTTACAAGTAATGATGATTTGGAGTAGGTGGTATGTTTCCTTGCATCACCAGCAAACATTGCTTGCATCTGTAAGACTGTATGATGAATGAATGATTGACTCTGGCATGGCTGCACCACACTGCAGTTGCCCATCAGGGGAGTCACCTCACTACATCTGTTTGTCTATGAGTAGAGTTGTGCATTTGCACTGATTGTTGTTGTGTTGCCTGCACAAATTGCATTGAAAAAAGTGTTGTTTGGAGTTCCAGTCTTTCATTTGCACCGAGTTGTAATTTAACAGATATGCTTCTTGGCCATTAAAACACTTGCTCCTAGATTTGACAACATCATGGTTTAGATTTATGTTCTACCTGTCAAGAATGTGATACTACACATGGTTTTATCTCCTAGTTTCTGGAACTTGGTTGTTAATAGTTGCAACTATCTAGTAGCTGGTATTTGATCTTCGGTATTTTTTTTACCAATGCATGTTGAAAACAACCCTATCGTTTAAAATGCTATTTCTTTCTTTAGTATAGGCATGTGAACCTCCATGGCCGGCTGCTATGGCTGGGCAGACTACTTCCTCCTCGTCCACTACCTTGGCTTCTCCCTCTGCAAAATGACCGATGTTTGGCGTTGGTGGCTGCCCCATCCTTGGTTCTGGTGAGTCCCTTGCCTCCTATCTCTCCCTTGTCCTAAGATGGTCTGGAGATTGAGCCGTGACTTACTGTGATGCCAACGATGAGTCAATTTTTGCATCTGTGGTGGTGGTCTTCTGGCCACCACAATCTTGTTAATTGTTATTGCGATCATCTTTCTTTTCGATGAACTATGCCACAATATGTGTTTTGCAAGGTTCAGTGACTACTAAGTTTTGATTATTTGCACCTTGTATGTCCTTGTTGGTTAATTGTACGTTCTAAAAAGCTGTGAACAGTCTTCACTTATATAGCCAACACCTTTATTTTGTTTTGTTTTGTTCTGTGCTCACTAGTGATACCTGACTAAGGTTCCCTGAATATAGGAGTAGATTGTAGGTGAAGAAAAATTATAACCTGAAAGTAATCATATGTACTACTCCCTCCGTCCCATAATATAATTATTGGTACATAATTTTCTTTACTTATACACACAGAATAGATAGAGGTGACGTGTGGTTATATTCTGTTGTAAGATTATTCTATTTTGCTCTTAACTAGCTATTCGTTGTGGTTGTTACTGTTACATGTACATATACTTCAGGATTTAGTCCCTCTCTGCTTTGTATATTTGTTTTTATTTTGTTTCTAACTCTTTTGGTTTATTGTTAGATGCCTTGGTTCAGCCTCTACAAACATACCCGAAAATGGTGTTTCCTCTCATTTACAAGAGCTCCAGCAAAGTGAACTAGGAACTATATTTGAAGTTCTAAGCCGTGTAGCAAAGAGTTATATGTTATGTCTTATGTGTAATAGACTGGAAAGATTTGAATAATATTGTAATAGACTATGTACAGATTGTAGTTGACTTTTTTATCCTTCTTTGACGAACTATATTTGTTATGTTCTGTTTGAAATATTCATTATGTGGTTTGAAAGCGTGTGAAATGGAACCTGACTCATGGAGCCCACTTATGAAATCACTTTTGAATTTTCTGTCACGTGGGTCTAATGTGTGAGATTATGACAAGTGGTATCCATCTGATTGGTGAGACCAGCAACAAAATATAATGGCATAGGCCCAAACAAATGTTAAAAGGCCATGACCAAGAAATAAATAAAAGACTGAAATGTTGGGCTTGACCCATGTAACTGAAAAAAATTCATAGGGAAAACATAATAGAAAGGCCGAATTGTTGGGCTCGGGCCATGTAAAACACTGAATTGGACCGGGCTGATTCTTGTGCCACATCAGCTTGCCATGCTGGATGCCTACATGGCCTGGGGAGGTTTCTAGTGACCAAAATTTTGGTCAAGAACCAATGACCTTTTACAGAAGGTCAATAATTTCAGTTTACGATCGCCAGCTTTTGACCTTCTAGTTTTGGTCATAGAAAGGTCGCAAATGAAAAACTATGACTTTTCAGAGACCAATAGTGAGGGTCACAAGTTGACATATTTCTTGTAGTGACTCCGGCGCAACCGGAAGCAAGGGGAGAGGGCCCCCTTCTTCTTCTTCTTCCTTGACCTCCTCCCTAGATGGGAGAAGGGTTTCCCCTCTGGTCCTTGGCCTCCATGGTGTGGGAGGGGCGAGAACCCCTCCGAGATTGGATCTGTCTCTCTCTCTCTCTCTGTTTCTGCGTTCTGTTCTGCTGCCCTTTCACTTTTGCTTTTATATCCGGAGATCCGTAACTCCGATTGGAACGAAACCTTCGTCGTGATTTTTTCCTAAAATTAGCTTTCTTGCGGCCGAAGAAGGGCGTCAACCGCCTTACAGGTGGGTCACGAGGGTCAGGGGGGCGCCCTAGGGGGCGCCCCCTACCTCATGCCCACCTCGGACACTGGTTCGCATTGATTTTTCCTCCAGATTTTCCAAATATTACGAAAAGTATCTTTGTCCGTTTTTATCCTGTTTGGACTCCGTTTGATATGGATATTCTGCGAAACAAAAACATGCAACAGACAGGAACTGGTACTGGGCACTGGATCAATATGTTAGTACCAAAAATAGTATAAAAAGTTGCCAAAAAGTATATGGAAGTTATAGAATATTGGCATGGAACAATCAAAAATTATAGATACGACGGAGACGTATCAGCATCCCCAAGCTTAATTCCTGCTCATCCTCGAGTAGGTAAATGATAAAAAATATAATTTTTGATGTGGAATGCTACCTAGCATAATCTTGATCATATGTCTAATCATGGCATGAATATTAAGACACGAGTGATTCAAAGCAATAGTCTATAATTCGACATAAAAGCAATAATACTTCAATCCTACTAATAAAGCAATCATGTCTTATAAAAATAACAAGGCCAAAGAAAGTTATCCCTACAAAATCATGTAGTCTGGCTATGCTCCATCTTCTTCACACAAAATACTCACATCATGCACAACCCCGATGACAAGCCAAGCAATTGTTTCATACTTTTTACGTTCTCAAACCTTTTCAACTTTCACGCAATACATGAGCGTGAGCCATGGACATAGCACTAAAGGTGGAATAGAATGGTGGTTGTGGAGAAGACAAAAAGGAGAAGATAGTGTCACATCAACTAGGCGTATCAATAGGCTATGGAGATGCCCATCAATAGATATCAATGTGAGTGAGTACGGATTGCCATGCAACGGATGCACTAGAGCTATAAGTATATGAAAGCTCTAACTGAAACTAAGTGGGTGTGCATCCAACTTGCTTGCTCGTGAAGACCTAGGGCATTTGAGGAAGCCCGTCATTGGAATATACAAGCCAAGTTCTATAATGAAAATTCCCACTAGTATATGAAAGTGATAACTCAAGAGACTCTCTATATGAAGAACATGGTGCTACTCTGAAGCACAAGTGTGGTAAAAAGGATAGTAACATTGCCCCTTCTCTCTTTTTCTCTTTTTTTTCTTTTTTTCTTTTTTTGTAGGCTTCTTTGGCCTCTCTCTCTCTCTTTTTTGAGGGGCTTCTTTGGCCGCTTTTATTTTGATAACCTCACATGGGACAATGTTCTAATAATGATGATCATCACACTTTTATTTACTTACAACTCAATATTACAACTCGATATCTAGAACAAAGACATAACTCTATATGAATGCCTCCGGCGGTGTACCGGGATGTGCAATGATCTAGCGTAGCAATTACATCAAAAAACAGACAAGCCATGAAAACATCATGCTAGCTATCTTACGATCATGCAAAGCAATATGACAATGAATGCTCAAGTCATGTATATGATGATGATGGAAGTTGCATGGCAATATATCTCGGAATGGCTATGGAAATGCCATGATAGGTAGGTATGGTGGCTGTTTTGAGGAAGGTATATGGTGGGTTTATGGTACCGGCGAAAGTTGCGCGGTACTAGAGAGGCTAGCAATGGTGGAAGGGTGAGAGTGCGTATAATCCATGGACTCAACATTAGTCATAAAGAACTCACATACTTATTGAAAAAATCTATTAGTAATCGAAACAAAGTACTACGTGCATGCTCCTAGGGGGATAGATTGGTAGGAAAAGACCATCGCTCGTCCCCGACCGCCACTCATAAGGAAGACAATCAATAAATACCTCATGCTCCAACTTCGTTACATAACGGTTCACCATATGTGCATGCTACGGGAATCACAAACCTCAACACAAGTATTTCTACAATTCACAACCACCCACTAGCATGACTCTAATATCACTATCTTTATATCTCAAAACTATTGCAAGGAATCAAATATATCATATTCAGTGATCTACAAGTTTTATGTTAGATTTTATGACTAACCATGTTAATGACCAATTCATGTCATCTCTCTAAATAGATATAAGTGAAGCAAGAGAGTTTAATTCTTTCTACAAAAGATGACCATGCTCTAACAAATATAAGTGAAGCAAAAGAGCATTCTACAAATGGCGGTTGTCTATGTAAAGAGAAACAGGCAATCCAAACTTCAAATGATATAAGTGAAGCACATGAAGCATTCTATAAAGCCATACTCAAAAGATATAAGTGAAGTGCAAAGAGCATTCTATAAATAAACCAAGGACTATCTCATACCAGCATGGTGCATAAAATAAAAATGAAAACTAAATGCAAAAGACTCTCCAAGATTGCACATATCGCATGAACGAAACAGATCCGAAAACATACCGATACTTGTTGAAGAAACAGGGGATGCCTTCCCAGCATCCCCAAGCTTAGACGCTTGAGTCTCCTTGAATATTTACTTGGGGTGCCTCGGGCATCCCCAAGCTTGAGCTCTTGCCTCTCTTCCTTCTTCTCACATCGAAACCTTCTCAATCATCGAACACTTCATCCACACAAAACTTCAACAGAAAACTCGGTAAGATCCGTTAGTATAATAAAGAAAATCACTACTCTAAGTTCTGTTTCAAACCAATTAATAATTTTTTTTCATTATGTATACTGTAATATAACTTTTTCGTGGCTTAATCCACTAATATAGATTGATAGTTTCATCAAAACAAGCAAACTATGCATCAAAAACAGAATCTGTCTAAAACAGAACAGTCTGTAATAATCTAAACATTAACCATACTTATGATACTTTAAAAATTCTGCAACAATTAGGAAAAATAAAAGATTTGTATAGGAAGAGAGTGCAGAAAGAATCAGAACCATTTGACGTTCCAGCAAAAAATGAAAAATCGTGCACTACAGCCAAAGTTTCTGTCATGCACCGTACAAACCATCAAGCAAATGTAAACATCCTAAAGGCAAACCTTGGCACATTATTTTTATTTCTAAACTTTATAAAAGCACACAATAGAAATAAATGACTCTCTAAAACTTCCGGGTTGTCTCCCTGGCAGCGCTTTCTTTAAAGCCATTAAGCTAGGCATATAGTGCTCAGGTAATGAATCCACCCGAATCCCAAGGTATATCAAAGCCAATTTTAATTAACAATGATTTAGCATTTAGTAGTGAGCACAAAGTAACATATATCATGTAACAACGAAGTCTAACTTTCTTCCTATGCATCGGCATGTCATAAAAGAACAATTCATGCACACATAGTAAAGGACAATGCATAGTATAAATAGTTTCTTGCAATTTTATCATATTGGAAACATAGAGAGGTGGAGATATGGTTCCTCTCTCATAATAATTGCAATTAGGAGCAGCAAGCACATGCATATTATATTTATCAAAATCATCATGTGTAGAAGTAGAAGGCAACCCATCAATATAATCCTTAATAAGGGAAAACTTCACTACTAGGAAAAGGCCTACTAATGGCGCACTGGTTTTGCCTACTAATGGCGCATTACCAGTGCCCCATTAGTAGCATGCCACTAGTATATCTTGCTAATGGTGCACCAACTAGTGCGCCTAGTGTGTAGTAGCATGCGCCAATAGTGTGCCTCCCGGGGGGCCATACGTAAGCATGGCTTTGTCATACTAATGGCGCATTCTCTGTTGATGCGCCATTAGTATCCTTTGGCATACTAATGGCGCACCTGGTGGTGATGCGCCATTAGTATGAATATTTGGTTTTTTTCCTTTTCTGATTTTTGCGTAGGTTACAAAATATATTATTAGACAAAATATAAAATATATTATTAGACAGAATATAGACAGCAGCACACAGCAACATCAGATTCATCGAATACAATAGAAGATTAGTCTCCGAATACAATTCATCATATCAGTCTCCGAATTCAAAAGACCGAACAAAGATAAAACATTACAAGTCTCAAGACCGCGAGTATCGAGTTTGTCTTCACATTACAAGTCGATATCGATCATCTAAACTACCATCACATAGAAGAGAGCTGTGGTCATCACGATGAGCATCATCGTGATCAAACTGGTCTTCATCCGGTTCCTCCAACGCTCCCTCCTCTCTCCCGCTAGACAGCGGGCATATCTAGATTCGGCCTCCGCCCTAGTGGTGTACCCTTTGTAACTATTACCGCTGAAATAGTGAACCTATCTCCGACACTCCTCCCAGTCGTCGTAGACTCCGGGAACCTTACCCTTGTACACGACATACGACGGCATCTCTATGCACAAGCCAAACAACACACAATACATAAGCAATATGTAAGTATGCAACAAAAGAATCGGAAGAGAAAAGCAAGACAATAATAGCACGATACATGGTCCTACTAATAAATAGCATCGATTTCATCTAAGTTGAACGACTGTCCAAACCAACGAGACATACGAATTCATTAAAGTATAATTACAACATGAGCCAATCAATGTTTCAGAACTACACATCACTACTTTCGACTCGACTCATCGGACAGGAACGTGGATGAAGCCGCCGTCTGTCGTGATGGTCATGAAATCGCGGTCGTTGTCACCCTGCATTTGTAGCATTTCATCTATCTCACTGTTGGACGGTTGATATCTGAGGAAGAACTGCCCCGAGGTATGAAGGACATCTTGATGGATGATGTCCGCAAACTCCGACTGGATGCGAAATAATTCTTGTCTGAGGTCCGCGTCCTGGACTGCCGACAAGCTCGCGGCCCAATCTTTGAGATTATCTAGTAGCAGAAGTTGATGATGGTCCCTTACGATCGCCTGCATGTGATGGAGGGCGTAGTAGGCATCCTTCTGACCGCCAGGCGGCTGCTTGACGCAGCAGAACTTCGTATTGTGTGAGAACATGTGCTTGCCGTACTTACGAACTGCCCTGGTGAAGGTGCCTCCAGATTTGGCGTAGGCAGGGAGAACATCATCAAGAACTTTCTTGACATTTGTGTAGTCTATCTTGGAGTTACGGTTCGGGTCTAAATACGTGGCCATGGAATATTTCGGGCTTAAGAGGATGAGTGTGCAATGTGTGTCACTGCACAGAACACGGAATGTTAGAAAAAAAAAAGAACGATCGAAATCTAAGAAATCATATGTTACGGGGCGGTTAAGGGATGACTTACTCGGGAAAGTAAGCCACAAGGAAGTTATCCTTATCTGGGTTTGCCAGAATGACGCCTTCGAGGTGTGAACTCGCAACTTGGCGGTCCCCAGCGCTGCTCAAGTGCTTGGCACGCATGTAGAAGGGGTCGACTATCACGATGCCCAGGTTCTTGTCTCTAATGATCCGCATCTCCATACTCAGCGAAAACAGCCGAACGAAGGTGTAGTGCAGCGGATGAAGGTTAAACATAGCAAAGATGTCATCAAACCGCAGGACGATCGTACCCCTGATGTCGCCATCCACAAAGCCCTTGCCCTCTGGCACCTTGGCCACGAAAACCAGGTATGCCACATCCTTCTCTCTAAGACGCCGCTTCTCCAAAGAAAGAACACTGTCGTGCAGACTCCGCATAGCACTAGTTGTAGCATTCAGCATATTTGGCGGTAGCATCGCCCTACCCGCCACATGCACCCTCCTCGAGATATTCTTAGGTGAAGGTGGCCCGTCCTGAGCACGAATCGAACTCGGTGCCAGCTGGCTCGCACCGGCGCCCTTGTTAGTCTTTCGTTTCCGTCCCTTCTTCTTGATCTCCTGTAATGGGACCGAGTTCTGCTCACAGACCGCCTTCTTGAGCGTGTTGGGGCTGATAATATTTCACACCTCAGCTATCTGAGGCTCGGTTAAGGAGGGAGCTGGAGTCGTGTCCTGAGAACTGAACGCCAGACGACGCCTGTTGCAATTGGATTTCTCCACCGTACCAGCTAGATCACGGTCGTCTTGGTTGGGTTCTTGAGAAAGAGGCCCGCAGAACTCGTCAGCGTACCCATGTTCGGCAAAGTACTTATCAACTTTGGTAAATGTACCGTCATCGTTGTCGTCGCCATCCGGATCCAGTGCCATAGGGCTGTCCGGATCCTCTGCCATAGGGATGTCCGGTAGCGTTGCGGCGTTCTTGCCATGGCTTGGCGCCGGCATGACTGGCGGTCTTGTCTGTGGGGTGGTGTCCCCCGCCCCAAACGAATCTGGCTCTTTGGCCAAAGCAGGGGCCAGTTTACGCAGGTGCTGAGGGTCATCTCATCTTCTTCGTCAGCCCCAGCAGGTTGAATCGGAGGTAACAGCTCGTCGCAGCCTGGCAGCACCTGAACCACTTGAACCCTATACATTGTGGGTGGCATCGGATTACCGTGGAACATGGGGTTGCCTGGTTGAACGATTCTGCCCTTGGCGACATCAACCAACTCGGCGCCCACGAAGTGCAGAAGAGTGCAAGGAACGTCGGCGGTGCCCTGCGAAAACATGTACAGGGTGTCAGGGATGCCCAGCCAAAGGCAAGGAGATGAAGTCATTGGCCGAGAGGCTTGGTTACCGTGATGCCATCGAGCTCGGCTAATGTCAAGGCACCGCCAACGGCGGGCGTGCAACTGATGGAGGGGGCGCTTGCTGGCGAGGTGTCGGCCGGCGTACACCCGGGTGAATTAAGCTCCAATGCCCGTGCCGGCGCCGGAGACACGAATACCGCCTCCGCCGGAGACACCAATGGCGCCGCCTGCGCGCTGTGCTAGTTGCTGGCCGTGAAGCTGGGAACCACGGGAGGCCCCTGTTGGCCGCCCGCAATCCACGTCTTCAGCCCATGAATCAACATAGGCACCAGGGCGTTGAGCATCGTTCCAAGTTGTTGTTGCACTTGCTCTTGGACAAGCTCCAGAATCTGCGCCACTTGTGCCTTGAGTTCTTCAACCTCGCGCGTCTGGCTTTCCGAGCTGGTCTTTTTCTCCTTCCGCACACCAGCGGTATAGTATGACCCCCATTTTGTGGACAAGCCTTTGCCGGCCACACGACCAGCTGATGTCGGCTTAGTGAGCTTATCCTTGTTTTTCATTACGTTCAACGCCCTATTTAAAGGGGTGTCAAAAGGGGAGCTCTTAGACGACCCCGCGCTACTGCTTTCAGTGTCCTGCGAAAGGAACGTGAACCATTTAGAAATATTGGGGATTAATTAGAGTCCAACCATATGGAGCTAATTACGCAGGGGTGTATTCCTTACCAGAAGAAGCTCAAGCGCCCTGGTCTTCGGATCCGTGGTAAGCTCCTTTGTTATCGGGTCCTCCTTGTACCGGGCCCTGACATAGTTCCTGGTGTGCTTGTCACCGCTGTATTTCTCGAAGCGGGGCGGTAGGCTTTGCTCGGCACGCTCCACGTCCTCCTTGTCCCATATAGGCTCCGCCACTCTGTAACCGTCGGGACCGAGTTTGTGTTCCCCTAAGTTCAACTCCCGCATTTCTTTCCCCCACTGACTTGATTCGGAGGTTGCACTGCTCTCGCACTTGATCTTGAACTCCTTGTACTCATCTTCGCTCATCAAAGGATATTTCGCCTTGATCTTCTCATAACTATCACCTTTATCAATCATTCTCTTCACCATGCTTTTCCAAGTAGACAGGGTCGTGCTCATCTTCATGAGGGCGGCACTGTTCACTTTATTCCCTGAGAGGCGTGTGTTTTCAAATTCGGCGGGGAACTTGTATCGTTCGTGCAGCTTCGTGAAGAGGAGGTTGCGCAAATTCCCTCGGTCCTTATGCCTAAGGTTCTCGGTGTTGATCGAGATGGTGCTCCGGAGAATGCACCCGAGCTAAAGCGAGTACCCCTTGACTATATGTTTGGGCTCTGTTGGATTCCCGTTGGAGTCCACTTGAGTGAATTCCTCCTTGAGGGTGCGGAGCGCATTCGGGCGTCGGTCCTTCCTTTGCTTCTTCGGCTGGCTGCCATCTGTGTGTGCGCCGCCATCATCAGTGGTGGCATCCTCGGCGGCACCATCAGTGGTGTCATCCCTGACGCCACTAGGGGTTGTGTAATCAGTATCGGTGTCTTCCGCGGCGTCCTCATAGCGGTGAGGTTGTTCCTCCATCTCCTGGGACAGCTCCCAGAATTTCTTGCCGCCCGAACCACCGGCCTCATCGTTGTGGGCCATGTTTCGCTCTAAATAGGAAAAAAGTTTGGTCAAAAAGTTGGTTATTGTCAAGGAACAAGATCATGGTCTCATCATTTAGGGTTTGTCGACACCGAGGCACCCTAAAAGCCTAAGCTTTCATCATTTAGGGTTTGTCGACGCCGAGGCACCCTAAAAGCCTAAGCGTACATCATTTAGGTTCTCATCGACACCGAGGCATCCGGGGCAGCCAAGTTAAGTTTTCATCATTTAGGGTTTATCGATGCCGAGGCACCCTAGGTTGGGCCTAATCACTAGGCATTAATCACATGGCTCTATTGCCACCTATGTTGGGTTTATCATCTAGGGTTTATCGATGCTAAGGAGAATTCTAAGTTGGGCCTAATCACTTGGCTCTATTGCCACCTATGGTTTAATGCAGGAAGAATAAAGGGGCAGTTGATCCTACTTAATTAAGTACTAAGATACCCCGGCCCATGCATTATCGCAAGTACCCCATATGTCCTATTTTTAGCAAAGTCATGCTAAAATTCATGGAAAATTTCAGCATGACCTTTGCTGAAAATAGGACATATGGAGTACCCGAATTTGCCGGAACGGAAGTTAATCGACATTCCGGCAAACTCAAGGGCCTCTCAGGGTACCTGCAAATTCATCACGACACGATGGTCGGAGACAAAACCCAGCAAACTAGCACCACAATTGGCCTCTACTTTCATATGGATGAAAAGGCCACAGCCAATTGGTCCTCTGCTTTCATATGGACAAAAATCAGCTCAACTTATGTGAGCTTCCATTCCAGATCTAATAGCAGCAAGTTGTTCACTTGTAGCTCAACCTATGTGAGCTGCCTTCAAGAAAAGAAATCTGTAGTGGCACATCTGCTCTCTGAATACATTGGCAAGAAACAAAACAACACCTAGTACCATCCATCTACTATGGCCGTATCATGCAGTTTAACTAAGCACTAACAGGTAATTATATAACAGAAAACTTGGCGCGTACGTGTCACTTAGCTTGGGCAAGCAACATACCTTGTCCTCTTGGTTAGTCCAAACAAGTTGTATGCTGAGCCTCAACTCACCACCTGCACATTTTACAGCACCCATGAAATGAAAAACTAAACATAATTGTCAACCAACAAAACCAAAACACAAACAGGACTTCAAATTTTCATGATCAGGAAGAAAAACAGGGTTTTCAACTACTATATTAAGTTTCATGGCATCAGTTGAACAGTTGAAAAAGAACAAGCTTCATTTAAATATCTTGCTGCTAACAAACATAACTAATGTCAATACTCAAAAAATAGAGTGACCACACAGGGAACAAACAAACTATTCACTTTTTATTTCTTCAGAATTGGACCAGACAAAGAACAACTCCTTGGAAGCAAACTCATATGAAAAGGTTCAGCAACTTGAAACGTAACTCTTATATGAAAATCTTCTATATGATCAAGTAAGTAGAGCACATGTATATACCTGTATCACTGTCTTGGAGCCAACAAACGCCTCAATTTTTCTCCAACCATGATCGAACCTGATCGCCTATGCTTCTTCTTTCACTCTCCTGCATAAAGTTATTGTTACTACCTGGGAGGGATTATATGCTTGTTTACCACTACTAATACCATTTTTTAATATAATCTTCATTCTCCTGCTATTTCTTTTCTTACAAATGTTGATGCCATAGTGTCTCAGGTTCTTCCTAGTTAAAACATGTGATTTTGAGAAGGAATTTTCCCAATTTTCGCAGGGAGACAAAACTTAGCTAAAAATTTGATATAACAAGTAGTCCATGAAATTATATTTCCTCTAGGCAAAGTAGAAGATATTATTTTGTTTTTTCCTCTAAGGTAAAGGAAATAGCCATCACTTTGAAGTGTCTAATAGATGAAATAATGCATGAGTTAGAAAGATATGTGCAAGTGTCTGAAGGCATCCTGTGAAAGAGAGCTTCCAAATTGATCTTCTTGAAACATTGTTACTAAGTAAGGCTTAATTTCATATTTCTGCAAACTAAGGTAAACCAATTATTACATGCATAAATTTCTCATTTGGAGAAGCCAAGTATCAAAGGTTTCGAACCATGAGAATTTATTGCATTTTTCGGTGACAACACGGCTAGGAAAAAAGACTCTAATACAAAGACTAATGACGCGATGCCCCCCTCCCTTAGAGGCATTATCACAAACACCTATCAAGCACAATCCTTTCACATGTAAACTTGAGCATGCTCTGGAATAATCACACAACAAGCAAAAAATTGAACAGAGGATGCAAGAGGAAGGAGGGAGGGGGATGAGGGAAGAGGGAGGAAGGACGAAGGAGTGGTGGCTACTTGCCTACGGAATGGTCGTCGGCATAGCTCCGGGCGGCAGCGTTGCTGGGCAGGAGCGCCTGCTCCAGGGAGGGGGGCGCCGCTGGTGGGAGCGGCTGCTTGATGGGGGGAGGCGCTGCTGGGGTCCTGTACCGGAGGCGGGGCAGCGGAGGGTTCGGCCGGCTGGGCGCGCCGCTGCGGCGGGCCGGCAGCGGTGGCGGCGGCTAGGAACCCTAGCTGTCGCGCTCGGGAGGGAGGTTGACGCAGGCGGGGCCGCGGGGGGAGGGGGACGGCGAGGGCGCGGGCGTGGGTGGAGGGGGGAAGGTGAGGGAGGTGGTCGGGTGCAGCGAGGGAAGCGAGCACGGCCGGGGACGGCGAGCACGAGGGAAGTGGTGGGCGGTGGTGGTCAGGCGCGGGTGAGACAAGGCACGGGAGGGATTAGAGAGAAATGGAGATTGGGGATTTTAGTGTGGGAGGAGGCTTAGTAATGGCGCACCACCCAGGGGTGCGCCATAAGTACATCCATAGCAATGGCGCACCACCGAGGGGTGCGCCATAAGTAATTTAATCTAGGCCGACTTGTCAGGTTATATACAACCTAACTGTCGGGGTAAATAGCTATGGGTAGCCCAGCCGGCTTCCCCTGGCCCCTCAGAAAAAATTATGAGTCCATCCGGCTCACAAGACGACTCAAGACTTGGGCCGCCTCCCCCCAGCCGGCTACCTTCCTGGCCGGCTTCGGGGGCGACCCGCCTTTTCACCCTCCTGAAGAAGGCTGCGGAGGGCCGGCTACGGCAAGGCCGGCTACCGCGGGGCCGGCTACGGTAGGGCCGGCTACAGCGAGGCCGGCTACTGCTAAGCCGGCTCCCATAAATCAGTCAACGCCGTACCCGCAATGTACGCGTCCACTCCGCAATGATGAAGCGGGGCGTGGCTACAGTCGAGCCTGCCACCCCCAAAACCCGGAGCACGCCTGGTACAGCGCGTCGTGCGGGCAGCTGCGGCCCACCCGGCGCGGCACTGTAGCCATGGCGGCTCTGACGCCGTCCACGACGGGTCACCAGCGTGGCCCCCGAGGCGGTAGGCCCCTTCGGGCAGAGAGATGCCGAAGGCGGCCGCACCTCCTCCCAAGCCGGCAAGACAGAGGGCCGGCTTCACGCAGCCGGCCTGCCGCCCTCCTCGAAGGAGACGCCCATTAAGGAGACAAGATGCGGCGGGGCTACAGTAATCGCCCACCAGGGCGGCGTTACTGTAGCCACGCTTACCCCGACCAAGCCTGCGTCAACGACGCGAAGTAAGAGTAACCAGCTGCCGACCAGGCCCTGGCTAGTGGGGCCAGCCTGTCGACCCGGGAGCCGGCAGCCGGCGGGACCCACTAGCCGGCGGAGAAGCCGACGAGCATAGTCACAGACAGCTGGGCCCTGCGCCCAGTCGGATTACCATTGTACCCCCGGGGGGTAGGCCTATATAAACCCCCCGGTGCACCCATGCAAAGGGTTGTGCTCTCTTCCTAGACCTAGACACAATACAAGGAGAGGAAGCAAGCTGAGCCGAGCCCTTCTTCCTCCTTCCACCCAAAACAGCTCAAGAAGCATTGTAGCTACTTGTCCACATAGTAACCATGCGGAGACCCCGCAGAGCAGCAGTAGGGGTATTATCTCCCCGGAGAGCCCTGAAGATGGGTAAGATTCGCCGGCGTGCATGTCTTCGCCTCATCCCGTTTCCAGGCACCAGCGACGTTCTATTGGCCCCCGCAATGATAAGCCACTCGTTGGCATATGTTGCTCCTACCACCCGACATTTGGCGCCCACCGTGGGGCCAGGTGCACCGTCGTCCGGAGACCTGTTCTGGACGGGAACCCTTTTCCTTCCTCGCGAGCGTAGCCAGCCTGGCTCGCCCGATGGCGCTTGCCGCGACGCGCTGCATGGCGTCGCCAACGTCTGCGCGGCTAGCGGCCTCGCCAATCTCTTCGACAAGGCTCGCATCTCCGACGAGCTTGCCTCCAATGCGGGCACAGATCACCTCGCCAACCTCCTCAGCCAGCTCCACGTCTCCAGCGAGCCCACTGCGGATTTGGAGTCGGTTGGCTCCACCGACCCGATGCCCGTCGACTCCGACGCGGCATCCTACGATACCTTCCCCACCAACGTCACAGTCTACAACGACCCGCTCCCTCCGGCCGGCGATCGCGATTCTGACGCCCCGAGGTGATGGTTATCGGCCTCGACGGCCCGACTGACGAGGGCGCCCGCGACACCCCGCGCGCGGCTGCCCAAGACTTGTCCGCCCCCCTTCCGGCTGATGCCAGCGACGAAGTTCTGGCGGCACGCCGCCTCACCCTCCTCGCGGAGGGCCGCCGGCTGGCCTCCGTAAGACGCCTCACCGAGGCCTACCAGCGCGAAGCTGACCACGCCGCTTTCGGCACGCCGGCCACGGCTGGCCCTAGCCGGGCTGGCATTGTCAGGCAACGTGGCACCGTCATCGCCGACACGCTTGGAGTGGATCGCCCGGTCTACGCCACCCCGCTCGAGAACCTGCGCGCCGCCCCGGCGGCCGTAGACGAGCTGGACGGCTTGGAAGCCGAAGACCTCCCCCACATGACGCGGCGCATCCAGCAACTAATCGATGCGGCCGCATGACGGCACGAAGCCGACGACTGCGCGGGGAGCCCTCCCCCGCGCCGCGAACACGGCGCGACTTCCCGGTCGCCGACTACCAGCAACACCCGCGCGCGGCGCGAGAAAGAGCCGGCTTCCAGCCGAAGCCGGACCCAAATCTCCATCGAGCGAGACGCGGACGGCCGCCCCCGAGCCATGGAATGGCGGGGCACCCCGCCTCCGCCTCGAGCTCGCGGAGAGAGATATCCTACCCCGCCTCCAGTGGCTCACCCGACTCTCAGCGGCCGGCTTGGTCGCCGCGAGGGAGTCGGCGAAAACGACGCCCGCCACCGGATCGACCGCCTGGCCCGATCCCTGGCGCTAGAAGAAGAAGACGATGTCGGCCCGCCTTGCTTTGGCCCCCGCAATGATAAGCCACCCGTTGGCATATGTCGCTCCTACCACACGACATTTGGCGCCCACCGCTATTCGCTGGATCAGCCGGAGCACAAGGTCGCCCTCCTGGAAGGATCTTGGTCGGACCCTCCGGCTATGGTAGCGGCGCAAACCCTGCTGGTAGATGGCAGACCGGCTGAGGGCTAACAGCCGGGCCTCTTCCAGCAGGTCGACGCCGTCTTCTCGTGCTTCTTTGGCTCCCTTCTTCCTTGTATATGGTGCCGAGGCGGTCATCCCAACAGATATCGAGTTCGACTCGCCTCGGGTAACCATGTACACGGAAGCGGAAGCCAAAGAAGCACGAGAAGACGGCGTCGACCTGCTGGAAGAGGCCAGGCTATTAGCCCTCAGCCGGTCTGCCATCTACCAGCAGGGTTTGCGCCGCTACCATAGCCGGAGGGTCCGACCAAGATCCTTCCAGGAGGGCGACCTTGTGCTCCGGCTGATCCAGCGAACAGCCGGCCAGCACAAGCTCGCAGCCCCCTGGGAAGGCCCCTTCATCATCAGCAGAGCCTTGGGCAACGACGCCTACTACCTCATCGACGCGCAGAAGCCGAAGGCACGCAAGAGAGACGACTCCGGCAAGGAGTCGGAGCGACCATGGAACACAAATCTCCTTCGGAAGTTTTACAGTTAAAACGCAGTATGTGTTATGCCCACTTTTGTGTTAAGTACGAAACAGTAGGCTCCCCGAGAAAGACTCGGGGACTGCCACCCTTTATTTTATGAATGAAAGTTATCGTGCGTATGATATTACCTATTCATTTATTTTGTCCGGTACCGGGTCCGACGAGTCGGCCCGGGGACTGGCCGACTAGAGTTATATTAGGAGCCCTACCCGCAGTCAGACAAGTAATGTGCCGACACCCAGGCTTGGCTCTTGCCGAAATCGCAGCTCGAAGAACCGACTGCCCGGCTGGCAAAAGCCACAAGCCGGAAAGGGTGCGCACATGAAAAACGACTAGGGACCAAACAGGCTTGCATATATAACAAAAGTCGGCTGACTGCCTCCCGCCGACCGACTACCAGAGTAGCCGGCCGGCCAGCTTACATTCAGTCTGCTTCAAATCCAAGAAAGCTCAAGTACTTGCCTTCCCAAGGAGGGAAGGCGGCAAAGGAAAGAGCCTAAGGACAAAAAAGTACACTTGAATGAACGCCAACACATGCATATATTAATATTTACACAAAAGGCCTCCAGAGAGGTCGACATCCAACATTGTTCGATACACCCCTAGTGGGTGGAATTGCAGAAACTTAAAATTGTCTGAAAAAGTAAAACAGGGACAAAAGGAACGGCAGATCAAGCCGGCGGGGCCGCAGACGAGCCGGGCTAGACGGTAGGAGCAGTCGCGCCGGCTGGAGGAGCGGCCGGCTGGCCAACCTCGGCTTGATCGTCGTCTCTGGTAGAGGGCGCGCTCCCGCGTGGCTCGTTGCTGGAGGCACGGTCGGCTGGGGGACGGTCAGCCGTCTCACCAGTCGGCTCGGCGTCTTCGCCCTCCTCCTCCTCGTCGTCCTCGCCCTCATTGCTGGAGGCGATCTCCTCGGCCGAGTCCTCGCTGTCCGCCGGGTTCAGCCCGAACCATTCCTCCGGCTGGGCGGCGCCATCGTCGTTGAGCTCCGGTGCGAAGACGCTGGTGTCGGTGCACTCGGTGATCGTCGAGGCGCGTTGCGCGATCGCCGGCTGCACCTCCTCCAGCTCCGCGTCGGCTTCCGACCGCCACGTCCGCAGCTGGTCCAGGCTTAGCCCTGGGTACCACGCGCGGACGAACTCCAGTGCGCGCCCGGCTCCAAGACGGGCCGCGGACGCCTTCCAGGCCTCGAAGCGGCCGACTGCGACTTCGAGCTAGTCGGCCGTACGGCTTGGGGTGCGGGGAATTGTCTGGCCGGGCCAGAGCGCGGCCAGCATCGTCGCCCCGGCACGTTGGAGCCGGCAGAGCAGCCGGTGGGCCGGCTGCAGCTGCGCCTGGACGGCGATGAGCTGCTCCGACAACGTCCGATTCGCGTCCGGCGGAATCACAACCCCGGCCTGACGGCGCTCCTCGTGGTAGGCTTCGATGGCTTGGGCGGCGAGGACGGATTGACCGGGAAAGTACTCTGCGCAAGATAGCAAACACATGTCAAAACAAAGCCGCAGGCGGCCGGCGGATGGAAGAAGAGCAAGAAGGACGGCCTACCATCGATAAGATCGTCGATCCGGCCGAAGCCTTCTTCCAGCGCCTGGCGCGTCTTGGCCCAGCTCGCCTCCCTGGCCTCGAACTCCGCCTTCAGGGTAGCCTCGCCATCCTGCGCCTTTTGCAGGGCCGCCTTGTGGCTCTCCTCTTGGTCGGCCAGTTTCGTCGCCAGGCGGTCGCGCTCTTGAACCAAGTCAGCATACTCGGCGTCCTTGGCGCGAAGAGCGGCCTGCACCTCGCCGAGTTCCCTCCGCAGGTCGGCGTTGGCCTCTGCACGAGCAAAAGATAAAGAGAAAAAGTCAGCAAAGGAAAAGTCGTCGAGTAAGATCCGACCCGACTGCGCTGCAGTCGGCCCGGATCTCGGGGACTACACCCAGTGGGTGCGCTGTCGCGCCCCCACGAGAAATAGATAAGGACAAAACACTTACGCCGGCTGCTGGCGAGGTCTTCGGTCCTCCGGCTCAGCTCCCGAGCCTGGGAGTTGAAGGCGGCAGCACGAGAATTATGATAATCCTAAGAGATTAGAAAGAACAGTCAAAGATAGTCGTCGAGTAAGATCCGACCCGACTGCGTTGCAGTCGGCCCGGATCTCGGGGACTACACCCAGTGGCTGCGCTAAATTCAAAGGACCAGAACGGTCAATGAGTGAAGACTTACTCGGATTGCAGACCGCGTCGACAGAAACTCCTGAGTAAATTGCCTCAGGAGGCCGGCCTGTGCCTGCAGCCGGCTCCGAACCTCTTGAGCCGCGATGTTCAGCTCGCCGCTCCCTCTGCTAGGAGTCCATCCGGACGTAGTGGAGTTAGCCACCTCCAAGGCGTCTGCCGTCTGCTCAGCCCCCGCGGCTCGGCGCATGTCCGGCGGGGCCGTGCCCCCTCCGGCACGCCGGCCCTCCGCCAGCTCGATCTCAAGGCCGGCTCCGGCCTCGGGCGCGGCCCGGGCCGGCTCCTCCGGCACCGCCGACGATTGGCCGCCTTCGCCTGCTCCGGCTGGCGCTGCCGGCGACGTCCTCTTGACGGAAATCTCGAAGACTTCGTCCCTCTGCACCAGCGGCTGCTCGGGGATAATCTCCTCCGCCGTGGGCAGAGGGATGTCTGGATCCAAAGTTTGGAGGCGGATGGGGAGTAGCGGAGGCTGGCTACGCGCGCCTTCCTCCTCCGTCTCCGCGGCCGCCCGCTCCGACGGAGTCTCGGCCGCCGTGCTCGCTCGCCCCGGCGCCGTCTGGGCGGCCTCCCGCTCCGCCGCCTCCCGCTCCGCCGCCTCCCTCTCTCGACGCGCCTCGCGAGCGTTGCGCTCCGTGGCTGCGTCAAGTTCAGCGCGGGGGTCCACTCGGCGGGACCCTGAGGATCCGGCACTCGGCCCGACCACGGAGCCGGCTGGGCCTCGCTCGAGGGAGAGCGGCGCCCTGCTCAGAAAATCAGAGAAGCATTCACGTAAAGGAAGACTTCAGAATAACAAGCACGTAGGCGGCTACTAGACTTACACGGAAACTGAGGGGGGCTTCTTCACCGCCTTCCGGAAGCGGGCCGCCTTCGCCGCCGCCTCCTCGCGCTTCGTGGCCGTGGCGGAGGCCTTCGGCTTCTTTGGCCGGCTTCCGAAGAGCGGGAGCACGGCCCGGCGTTTCCCCTTTCCACCACCGGCAGTCGGCGCGGCAGACGAGCCCGCGCCGCGGCGGTCGGTTGCCGGCTGGTGGCGCGGGATTTCTTCGGCTTCGAAATCATCCGGCCAGTCGTCGAAACTGGCCGAAAGCCTCGTGCCGCCGAGCTCGGCGGCGTCCCCCGTGGCGGCATCCTCCATGGCGACTGCGGAAAGGTCCGGGTCATCGAGGTCGTCCACCGTGCGGTCCGGGGCATACTCGCGATCAACTCCAGCCGCCCCGGCTGGCGGCGGGAGGAGAGGATTCTGATGAAGAGAAAAAAGAGAAGAGCCGCCTGGTCAGAAGCCGGCTGACTCAAGCCGGCAGACGACGAGAAGAAAGACTTACCACAGGCGGAGGATGGGCGCGGGAGTACGGCGCCTTGCCGAACTGCCACTCGTCGGTGAGCTTCAGGTTGGCGATGTAGTTCGCCATCAGAGCCACCTCGGCATGGGGCATCTCCCATGTGCTCAGCCGGCAAGGGTCGAACCGGCCACTCATCTGGCACATCATGTGCGGCCGGCTTTGGAGGGGCAGAATCCGGCGCTCGACGAAGGCGGCTACCAGGTTGGATGCGCGCAGGCCTTCCGACTGGATCATCACCCGAAGCCGGGCGATGGAGGCATTCCCAGCTGGAGACAAGGACTTCGACCTGTAGCCCCAAGTCCGCCGCCTCCCAGCCGGCGGGCCGGCTACATAAGCCGGCAGATTGACGTAATCGCCGTGCGGGGCGACGTTCTTGACGTAGAAGTAGGATTTCTGCCAAAGCTTGACAGACTGGATCAGAGGAATGTGGGGGAAGGGGTTGTCGTCGCTTGCCCTCTTCATCGCGATGAAGGCGCCGCAGGGAGCCGGCACGCCGGCGGAGACGGTGCCGAGCTTGTTCTGGAACAGCTCCGCCCAGAGCTCCAGCGTCGGCAGCACCCCCAAGAATCCTTCACAGAGCGAGACGAAGGCCGAGAGCTGCAGCACTGCATTGGGCGTGACGTGGTGTGGTTGGAGGTTGTAGAATTCGAGGAAAGAGCGCATGAAGCTGCTCGCCGGGAAGCCGAAGCCATGGGGGAAGTGCGCGCGGAAGACGACGCACTCGCCTTCCTCCGGCGCCGGCGAGACCTCCTTCGTGGGCGCCAGACGC
Source organism: Triticum monococcum (assembly GCA_034509565.1). Lineage (NCBI taxonomy): Eukaryota > Viridiplantae > Streptophyta > Magnoliopsida > Poales > Poaceae > Triticum > Triticum monococcum. Next base: position 570,372,153 of record CM067841.1, on the reverse strand, counting down.
ACCTGCACGAGGTTGGCGGCGGGCAGGCGCCGGGTCTGGCGGAGGAATTCAATATGGTCCTCGTGGACATTGGACCCGTCCCACGAGCTCGACAGAGCCAGAGACATGGCAGCGAGGGTGGGCTGCGGCGCGAAACTGCGTCGGGCGCGAAGAAGAAGAAGAAGAAGAAGAAGAAGAAGAAGAGGAGCAGGAGGGACGGGGAGCGGGGGAACGAACGGGCCTGTGCCTCTCCCCCTCTCCCCCTACTTGTAGGCGCGTGCGCCAGAGCCGAGGAGGCGCGGCGTGGGGGATCGTGGGGATCAATCGTGCCCATCTCCCCCACGCCCGCGTTAATTGCGCGCCTTGATGACGCGAAGTAACGACGGCGGGGAGGCGAGCAGTCCCCTCGGGCCATAGAAGATCTGCGCCCGAGCCGAGGCCAGGGAGCGGCGGGCCCGGGCCTGCGGCGGCGTCCTGTCGTGCGCGTACGACGGCAGGACTCCCCCGCCACGTGGCTCGTTGTGGGGCCCGCGGCCGGCCCGCGGGTCAACCACTGCCACCCTGGTAAACAAAAAGTGCTCCGGAGTCGGCTGCAACGACGAGGTCGGCCCCTCAGGGTATGAAGCCGGCCAAGCTTCCCGTCCTTCCGTCTGCCGTGAAGCTCGCCCGCCTTCGGGGACTACTGTCGGGGTAAATAGCTATGGGTAGCCCAGCCGGCTTCCCCTGGCCCCTCAGAAAAAATTATGAGCCCATCCGGCTCACAAGACGACTCAAGACTTGGGCCGCCTCCCCCCAGCCGGCTACCTTCCTGGCCGGCTTCGGGGGCGACCCGCCTTTTCACCCTCCTGAAGAAGGCTGCGGAGGGCCGGCTACGGCAAGGCCGGCTACCGCGGGGCCGGCTACGGCAGGGCCGGCTACAGCGAGGCCGGCTACTGCTAAGCCGGCTCCCATAAATCAGTCAACGCCGTACCCGCAATGTACGCGTCCACTCCGCAATGATGAAGCGGGGCGTGGCTATAGTCGAGCCTGCCACCCCCAAAACCCGGAGCACGCCTGGTACAGCGCGTCGTGCGGGCAGCTGCGGCCCGCCCGGCGCGGCACTGTAGCCACGGCGGCTCTGACGCCGTCCACGACGGGTCACCAGCGTGGCCCCCGAGGCGGTAGGCCCCTTCGGGCAGAGAGATGCCGAAGGCGGCCGCACCTCCTCCCAAGCCGACAAGACAGAGGGTCGGCTTCACGCAGCCGGCCTGCCGCCCTCCTCGAAGGAGACGCCCATTAAGGAGACAAGATGCGGCGGGGCTACAGTAATCGCCCACCAGGGTGGCGTTACTGTAGCCACGCTTACCCCGACGAAGCCTGCGTCAACGACGCGAAGTAACAGTAACCAGCTGCCGACCAGGCCCTGGCTAGTGGGACCGGTCTGTCGACCCGGGAGCCGGCAGCCGGCGGGACCCACCAGCCGGCGGGCCCCAGAAGCCGGCGGAGAAGCCGGCGAGCATAGTCACAGACAGCTGGGCCCCGCGCCCAGTTGGATTACCATTGTACCCCCGGGGGGTAGGCCTATATAAACCCCCCGGTGCACCCATGCAAAGGGTTGGACTCTCTTCCTAGACCTAGACACAATACAAGGAGAAGAAGCAAGCTGAGCCGAGCCCTTCTTCCTCCTTCCACCCAAAACAGCTCAAGGAGCATTGTAGCTACTTGTCCACATAGTAACCATGCGGAGACCCCGCAGAGCAGCAGTAGGGGTATTATCTCCCCGGAGAGCCCTGAATCTGGGTAAGATTCGCCGGCGTGCATGTCTTCGCCTCATCCCGTTTCCAGGCACCGGCGACGTTCTATTGGCCCCCGCAATGATAAGCCACCAGTTGGCATATGTCGCTCCTACCACCCGACACTAACCCTATCTACAACAGACCCTGCCCACTAGCCCGACTGGTTAATACGCAGCACACACACCAGGAGGTCCTGGGTTCGATTCCCAGGCTCCCCAATACTTTTTTATGCATTTTAAATCCTGTTTGATATTTATTTGTGTTTAAATATGTTCAAACTTGTTTAAATCATAACAGTAATATTTTTTTTATAAAAACAGTAATAACCCCCCCCCCCAGGGGTGCGGGGGGGCGGGTGCTCGTCTGCGGCGGTGGAGCGGGGGAGGGTTGCGGTGGGTCGTCGGTGGTGGTGGAGCTAGCGAGGGAGGGTGCGGGTGGGATCGAGATCGAGGTGGAGGGGGAATCGAGATCGAGATGGAGGGGGATCGAGATCAAGTATCCTCATGAATTCAAAAAGTGCCCATGAAATTTAAAAATATTCATGATATCAAAAAGTGCCCATGAAATACAATCGAGAAATGAAGACTACGATTTAAATACAATCGATCTTAGCTAGCTATCTGTTCACAATCTTCTTTCCCTTCTTTTTGGCAAATGGAGTTCTTCTATGGAACGGACGTCCTTTAGGTAGGGTAGTCTTACTTCTTCTTGTGGTGTGTGCTGCTACTTCATCGTCGTCGTCATGTTCGATCTTCGGGTCGCCGTACTTGTCGAAGTCTTGCTCATTGGCTACTCCATCCATTCCGATGATCTTACTTTTGCCTCTCCTCACGACAACACGACTGGGCTTTGACGGGTCGGTAATGAAGAAGCATTGGTCCACTTGGGAAGCCAGTACCCATGGCTCATTTTTCGCGGTGACGTTTGCACCCGCGGTCTTGGATTTGGCTTCGGGTATAATCATGGTGGTGAAATACCGGTCTTCTTTTAGGACGCTCTTGGCCCATCTAACACGGAACATCGGGACCTTCTCTCCAGCGTAGCTCAGCTCCCAGATCTCCTCGATCCTTCCGTAGTATCTGTCCTTGTCGTTGCCGGTGTAGGATTCCATCGTTACCCCGGAGTTCTGATAACCATCGCTCTTCATGTCCTTGTCCTCGGTGTAGAATGTGTAGCCGTTGATATCGTACTCCTCATAGGTCATCAGGTTGTGCTCGGCGCCCTGTGACAAGGCGAATATGAGTTGTTCGTCCACGGAAGAATCCTCATGTAAAGGGTATGACGGAAACTTCTGCTTGAACCAACGCGTGAAACATGAGTTGTGCTCTTTGAGTATATCTCCGTCCGTCCTTTGTTGGCCTCGGTCATTGTACGCCTTCTCAATAAAGGTTTTGTGCTCTACCACCCAAGGATCGACCACGTCTATGTGTTGTAGCGCGACTAGGTTTGCTCTTTCAAAGTCGGCGAGTCGACCCTCGAAGTCGACATGCATTTCGCGGCGACCCTCACGGTGACCCCATCCAGGGAGCCTGCCGAGGTGCCTATTGACGGGCAGACCAACGTGGTTCTCGATGCCTAGATAATCCGTGCAGTAGGAGATGCACTCTTCGGTCAGAAAGCCCCTGGCTATACTTCCCTCTGGATGTGACATGTTGCGAATGTATCCTTTGATGACACCATTCATCCTTTCGAACGGCATCATGTTGTGCAGGAACGTCGGCCCGAGTTGGATGATATCCTCCACGATATGGACCAGCAGATGCACCATAACGTCGAAGAATGCGGGCCGGAAGTACATCTCAAGCTCGCATACTATCACCACGATCTCTTCCTGTAGCCTTCTGAGTTGCCTCACGCCAATCGACTTCCGAGAGATGACGTCGAAAAAGTTGCATAGGCCAAATAGCGTTTCACGGACGTGCGCGTCCATGATCCCACGGATTGCAACTGGAAGTATCTGCGTCATCAGCACGTGACAGTCGTGAGACTTCATCCCACTGAACTTCTGCTTCGCTGGGTCTAGGTATCTGCTTATCTTCCCCGCGTAACCGTAAGGAAGTTTTACTCCTAGAAGGCAGGTGAAAAACTGCTCGATCTCCTCCTGACTTAGAATGAAGCACGCGGGAGGGTAGTCATTTCCGGTCTTCTTGGCCTTTTTGCCTTTGCGACGACTTTCTGTGTCCCGCTTCGCCTCATCATCATCATTAGCGTGAAGCTCCTGCCTGATGCCCATTGATTTCAAGTCTGCCCTTGCTTTCGGCCCATCTTTGGTCCTCTCTGGCATGTTGAGCAGGGTACCAAGCAGACTCTCGCACACGTTCTTCGTGATATGCATGACATCAAGGCTGTGAGGCACACAGTGGATCTTCTAGTATGGCAAGTCCCAGAAAACATACCTCATTTTCCATACCTTCAGCAGCGGCTCTGGCGCCTTTCGCTTCTTTCCCAGCTCTGGCGCCTTTTGCTTCTTTCCCGGCAGTGGGCAGTCTTTCCAATTTTTCAACAGCTCGTCTATTTCCTCGCCGCTCCTCGTACACGGGCGTTTTCGGGGTTCGGTTTCACCATCGAACAGATCCTTGCGTTTCCTCCATGGGTCATCGTCGCGAAGCCACCTTCGATGTCCCATGAACACGGTTTTCGAAGACCCGGGATCTCTATCTAGCTAGCGATATGTTGTGTCATCCATGCACCTTACGCATCCAGAAAATCCGTGGACTACCTGCCCCGCGAGATATCCGTAACCGAGATAGTCGTGCACCGTCGTGAGCAGTGCGGCTCTCATGGAAATATTCTTTCTCTGCAGCGTCCCACGTATTGGCTGGCGTTTTCCACAGCGTGTCCAGCTCCTCCTTCAGCAGCCCCATATACAGATTGATGTCATTCCCTGGTTGTTTCAGCCATTCAATTAGCATACTCATGTGAATGTACTTCCTCTTCATGCACAACCCGGGGGGAAGGTTGTACATCCACCCAAACACAGGCCAGGTGCTATATGTGCTTCTCTGGCTGCCAAACGGATTGACTCCATCGGTGCTCGCGCCCAGCACGATGTTCCTTGGATCCTTCCCAAATTCTACGTATTCGAAGTTCAACGCTTGCCACTGGCTCGCATCCTTAGGGTGACTCAGCATCTTGTCTTTTTTATTTATCTCCGGATCATTTCCGTCATCTTCCCGCTTCTTCTCCTCCCTATCCGCGTGCCAACGTAGGAGCTTTGCTACATTAGGGTCCGCGAGTTTGTGTAATCGGTCTCACCGAGATTACGTTACGCCCTAACCCTAACAAAATCGGTCCTACCGAGTTGCATGTCAGTCCCACCGAAAATCTCTAACGGTCACTAGGTTTACCTTTTCGGTCCGGCCGAGTTTGTTGATTCGGTCCCACTGAGATTGGTAAATTGTGTGTAACGGTTGGATTTTGTGTGGAGGCTATATATACCCCTCCACCTCCTCTTCATTCGGGGAGAGAGCCATCAGAACACATCTACACTTCCAACTCATATGTTCTGAGAGAGAACCACCTACTCATGTGTTGAGACCAAGATATTCCATTCCTACCATATGAATCTTGATCTCTAGCCTTCCCCAAGTTGCTTTCCACTCAAATCTTCTTTCCACCAGATCCAAATCCTATGAGAGAGAGTTGAGTGTTGGGGAGACTATCATTTGAAGCACAAGAGCAAGGAGTTCATCATCAACACACCATTTGTTACTTCTTGGAGAGTGGTGTCTCCTAGATTGGCTAGGTGTCACTTGGGAGCCTCTGACAAGATTGTGCAGTTGAACCAAGGAGTTTGTAAGGGCAAGGAGATCGCCTACTTCGTGAAGATCTACCGCTAGTGAGGCAAGTCCTTCGTGGGCGATGGCCATGGTGGGATAGACAAGGTTTCTTCTTCGTGGACCCTTCGTGGGTGGAGCCCTCCGTGGACTCGCGCGACCGTTACCCTTCGTGGGTTGAAGTCTCCATCAACGTGGATGTAGGATAGCACCACCTATCCGAACCACGGGAAAACATCCGTGTCTCCAATTGTGTTTGAATTCTCCAAACCCTTCCCTTTACATTCTTGCAAGTTGCATGCATTACTTTCCGCTGCCAATATACTCTTTGCATGCTTGCTTGAATTGTGTGATGATTGCTTGACTTGTCCTAGAATAGCTAAAATCTGCCAAGAACTAAAATTGGGAAAAGGTTAAGTTTTTATTTGGTCAAGTAGTCTAATCACCCCCCCCCCCTCTAGACATACTTTCGATCCTACACAGCATCACCGTCGTGATGATGTCCTGGAGATTCTTCGTCTTCTCGCCTGCCCTCGCCGCGGTGGTACTTGTCTTGTTGCCCTTCCTCATTTCTTGCCCGGCCCTGGCCATGGACGACTTCATAGTCATCTTCATCACCTTGCCACCGATAGCCATCCATGAAACCACGCAAGAGCAGGTGGTCCCGCACCTGCCCGGAATCCGGGTCCGCAATAAGGCTCTTTAGCTTGCATCTTCGACACGGACATCTTATCTCCGTCTCGTTCTTTTGAAGCATCTCGGCCTTCGCGGAGCTCAAAAACCTATTCACGATGCCTTCAGTCATCGTGCGGACCATGGTCGCCTGCGGGGTAGAGCAAAACGATATTTTAGAACCAAGAAAAAATTTGGCATGACCTTCCCTAAAAACAGGACCAAAAAGAATGCATAGTGCCAAAATTCTCGCCGAAACGGAAATGAATCAAAACATTCCGGCAAAATATTGGCAACTATCGCATTTCAAATACTGGTACCTTCAAACACAAACATATATGCAGCACCAGAAACACATGCAACAACACAAACATACATAGATCTAGCTAGGCCATAAAAAGTGCTTGTGCACGTTGTTGGAGCGAGCTAGGGAGAAAAAAAGTAGATCTACATCATGAAGATAGCTTTCCCCTTACTTACCTATCAAAAAAAGGTAATTTCACCACTTAATTTTGATGAATCTATGTTGGAAATGAGGTGAGGAGGAGGAGGCAGCCGAAAGCTTGGAGAAGGAGGTGGAGGGAATGAAGTGGGGAAAGTGAGTGGGTACGTGTGGGGCTGTCCAAAATATCTTGTTGGGGTCCCAGGTTACTAATGGCGCACCACAAGGAAATGCGCCATTAGTAACCCTGGTTACTAATGGCGCACCTGCAGGTGGTGCGCCATTAGAAGTTTTGCAAAAAAGTAAAAAATATAAATATATACACTAATGGTGCACCATGTAATAGTGCGCCATTACTAGTTAGAACTAGTAATGGCGCACTGTGAAACGGTGCGCCATTAGTAGTTTTGCAAAAAAAAGAATAAGAAAAAAATACAGTAATGGCGCACTCTCTGTCTGGTGCGCCATTAGTTGATACGCCATTAGTATGTATGGAAAAATGGAAAAAAATTAATACTAGTGGTGCACCCTGTTTCTGGTGCGCCATTAGTGTCTTCCACACTAATGGCGCATCACCAACAGGTGCGCCATTAGTATATAGTAGTGGCGCACTACTTCCCTGGTGCGCCATTAGTATCAATCCTATCTATAGCCCTTTTCCTAGTAGTGCTTCTCCGATATAGTGTAGTTTGGAGAATTCAAAAATCTAACAGGACTATCATGCGTGGGTGCAATAGCAACAATTTCATATTTAACATAAGGAACTATAGCAAGTTCATCTCCATAAGCATAATTCATATTGGCATCTTGGCCACAAGCATCATCAAAAAGGGATATTTCAAAAGAATCCAAGAGATCATAACAGTCATCATAGCAATCGTCCTTCAGTAAGCATGAAGGGGAATTAAACAATGTATGAGTTGAAGAGTTACTCTCATTAGAAGGTGGGCACGGGTGATCAATCCGCTCTTCCTCCTTTTGTTCTTCGCTCTATTCCTCATCTTTTTCATCCAATGAGCTCACAGTTTCGTCAATTTCTTCTTCCATAGACTCCTGCAAAATATTAGTCTCTTCTTGGACATCGGAGACTTTCTCAATAAGTGCATTAATTTTGGAATTGTATTCATAATTCTCATAGCAATATTTGAGGATAGCTAAATTTTCAAATCTATAAACAGCATCATCAAAATCTTCAAACTCTTTACACATAGATTCAATTTCATAAGCACCCATAAAAGCAACAAATTCTTCTATTTGTTCCACATCATAGTAATCATATATACCATTAGCATAAGAAGCTAAGGTTTTATTATCATTGAATTTGCATGAAAAGGGAAGGTGTGGAGCCTTCATCCTAGAGCAACAAGTATAATCATAACTCACGCATAATTGCCAAGCATACCACTTCAATATATGAATTTGATCCCATAGTAGTTTCCCTTTTTGTGTCAAGCGATAATCCCTAAAGTATTCACGTTGATCCAACGTTACTCCCATTACATAATTAAATGGGGTTTTCTCAGGATTATTAAAGTAGTACATAATATCTTTCACATAACCAGCATCGAGGGTTTTAGGAGGTTCCCCATCTCCATGAGCAAAAAGTACACCTAATTTTTTTGGTATTTCGTGTTCCATATCCATAACTAAAGATAGAGAACAAATGAGAACAGTAAATAAAAATTACTTAGTGATAAAGCAAACAAGCACACACGAGAATATTCACCCCACGCTATTGCTCCCCGGCAACGGCGCGAGAAAAAGGTCTTGATAACCCACAAGTATAGGGGATCAATTGTATCCTCTTTCGGTAAGTAAGAGTGTCGAACCCAACGAGGAGCTAAAGGCGGAAAAAATATTCCCTCAAGTTCTATCGACCACCGATACAACTCTACGCATGCTTGATGTTCGCTTTACCTAGAACAAGTACGAAACTAGAAGTACTTTGTAGGTGTTGTTGGATAGGTATGCAAGATAATAAAGAGCAAGTAAATAAATAGTAGGGGCTGTTTAGATAAAGACACAACTAAGTTAGGTTTAGTAGAGAGTTTGTTGTTACGAGAAAGTTATTTGTCCCTAGGCAATCGATAACTAGACCGGTAATCATTATTACAATTTTATATGAGGGAGAGGCATAAGCTAACATACTTTCTCTACTTGGATCATATGCACTTATGATTGGAACTCTAGCAAGCATATGCAACTACTAAAGATTCATTAAGGTAAAACCCAACCATAGCATTAAAGCATCAAGTCCCCTTTATCCCATACGCAAACAACCTACTTACTCGGGTTTGTGCTTCTGTCACTCACGCCATCCACCATAAGCAAATCATGAACATATTGCAAACCCTACAGCGGGGATCCCTCATGCTTGCGTGACACGAAGAGCACCATAGGATAGCACCAATAATAAAACATGCAACTCAAACCAATCTTCATCATCAAATAGCCATTAGGACAAAATGGATCTACTCAAACATCATAGGATAGCCATACATCATAGGGAAATAATATATAGCGTTGAGCACCATGTTTAAGTAGAGATTACAGTGGGTAAGAGAGAGATTACACCGCTGCATAGAGGGGGGAAGAGTTGGTGATGATGGCGGTGAAGTAGTTGGTGAAGATGACGGTGATGATGATGGCCCCTGGTGGCACTCCGGCGCCACCGGAAGCAAGGGGAGAGGGCCCCCCTTCTTCTTCTTATTCCTTGACCTCCTCCCTAGATGGGAGAAGGGTTTCCCCTCTGGTCCTTGGCCTCCATGGCGTGGGAGGGGCGAGAGCCCCTCCGAGATTGGATCTGTCTCTCTATCTCTCTCTGTTTCTGTGTTATGTTCTGCTGCCCTTTCACCGTTTCTTTTATATCCGGAGATCCGTAACTCCGATTGGAACGAAACCGTCGCCGTGATTTTTTCCAAAAATTAGCTTTCTTGCGGCCGAAGAAGGGCGTCAACCGCCTTAGAGGTGGGTCGCGAGGGTCAGGGGCGCACCCTAGGGGGGCGCCCCCTACCTCATGCCCACCTCGGACACTGGTTCGCGTTGATTTTTCCTCCAGATTTTCCAAATATTCCGAAAAGTATCTCTGTCAGTTTTTATCCCGTTTGGACTCCATTTGATATGGATATTCTGCGAAAAAAAAACATGCAACAGATAGGAACTGGCACTGGGCACTGGATCAATATGTTAGTCCCGAAAATAGTATAAAAATTTGCCAAAAAGTATATGGAAGTTGTAGAATATTGGCATGGAACAATCAAAAATTATAGATACGACGGAGACGTATCAACGTCTTACTTTGATTCGGCGATATTGTTGGATGAAGCGGCCCGGACCGACATTACATGACCGCGTTCATGAGACTGGTTCTACCGACGTGCTTTGCACACAGCTGGCTGGTGGGTGTCTGTTTCTCCAACTTTAGTTGAGTCGAGTTTGACTACGGCCGATCCTTGTTGAAGGTTAAAACAACACTCTTGACGAAAAATAGTTGTGGTTTTCATGCGTAGGTAAGAACGGTTCTTGCTAGAAGCCCGTAGCAACCACATAAAACTTGCAACAACAAAGTAGAGGACGTCTAAATTGTTTTTGCAGGGCATGTTGTGATATGATATGGTCAAGACGTGATGAGATATAAATTGTTGTATGAGATGATCATGTTTCATAAAAGTTATCGAAAACTGACAGGAGCCTTATGGTTGTCGCTTTATTGTATGAAATGCAATCGCCATGTAATTGCTTTACTTTATCACTAAGAGGTAGCGATAGTCGTAGAAGCAATAGTTGGCGAGACGACAACGACGCTATGATGGAGATCAAGGTTCAAGCCGGTGACAATGGAGATCATGACGGTACTTTGGAGATGGAGATCAAAGGCACAAGATGATGATGGCCATATCATGTCACATATTTTGATTGCATGTGATGTTTATCCTTTATGCATCTTATTTTGCTTAGTACGGCGATAGCATTATAAGATTATCCCTCACTAAATTTCAAGGTACAGGTGTTCTCCCTGAGTATGCACCGTTGCTAGAGTTCGTCGTGCCGAGACACCATGTGATGATCGGGTGTGATAAGCTCTATGTTCACATACAACGGGTACAAGCCAATTTTGCACGTGCAAAATACTCGGGTTAAACTTGATGAGCCTAGAATCTGCAGATATGGCCTCGGAACATTGAGACCGAAAGTTCGAATGTGAATCATAGAGTAGATATGATCAACATAGTGATGTTCACCATTGAAAACTACTCCATCTCACGTGATGCTCGGACATAGTTTAGTTGATATGGATCACGTGATCATTTAGATGACTAGAGGGATGTCTATCTAAGTGGGAGTTCTTTAGCAATATGATAAATTGAACATTAATTTATCATAAACTTAGTACCTTATAGTTTTTGCATATCTATGTTGTTGTAGATCAATTGCCCGTGCTACTGTTCCCTCGGATTTTAATGTGTTCCTAGAGAAAGCTAAGTTGAAAGATGATGGTAGCAACTACACGGACTGGGTCCGTAACTTGAGGATTATCCTCATTGCTGCATAGAAGAATTACGTCCTGGAAGCACCGCTAGGTGCAAGACTCGTTGCAGGAGCAACTCTAGACGTTATGAACGTCTCGCAGAGCAAAGCTGATGACTACTCGATAGTTCAGTGTGCCATCCTTTACGGCTTAGAATCGGGACTTCAAAGACGTTTTGAACGTCATGGAGCATATGAGATGTTCCAGGAGTTGAAGTTAATATTTCAAGAAAATGCCCGAATTGAGAGATATGAAGTCTCCAACAAGTTATATAGCTACAATATGGAGGAGAATAGTTCTGTCAATGAACACATACTCAGAATGTCTGGGTACCATAACCACTTGACTCAGCTGGGAGTTAATCTTCCTGATGATAGTGTCATTGATAGAGTTCTTCAATCACTGCCACCAAGCTATAAAGGCTTTGTGATGAACTATAATATGCAAGGGATGGAAAAGACAATTCCCGAGCTCTTCGCGATGCTAAAGGCTGCGGAGGTAGAAATTAAGAAGGAGCATCAAGTGTTGATGGTTAACAAGACCACTAGTTTCAAGAAAAAAAGGCAAAGGGAAGAGGGCGAACTTCAAGAAGAATAGCAAGCAAGTTGCTTCTCCCAAGAAGAAGCCCAAGTCTGGAACTAAGCCTGAAACTGAGTGCTTCTACTGCAAAGGGACTGGTCACTGGAAGCGGAACTGCACCAAGTATTTGGCGGATAAGAAGGATGGCAAAGTGAAAGGTATATTTGATATACATGTTATTGATGTGTACCTTACTAATGCTCGTAGTAGCGCCTGGGTATTTGATACTGGTTTTGTTGCTCATATTTTCAACTCGAAACAGGGGCTACGGATTAAATGAAGACTGGCTAAGGACAAGGTGACGATGTGCGTGGGAAATGGTTCCAAAGTCGATGTGATCTCCGTCGGAACGCTACCTCTACATCTACCGTTGGGATTAGTTTTAGACCTAAATAATTGTTATTTGCTGCCAGCATTGAGCATGAACATTATATCTGGATCTTGTTTGATGCGAGACGGTTATTCATCTAAATCAGAGAATAATAGTTGTTCTACTTATATGGGTAATATTTTTTATGGTCATGCACCCTTGATGAGTGGTCTATTTTTGTTGAATCTCGATTGTAGTGATACACATATTCATAATATTGAAGCCAAAAGATGCAAAGTTGATAATGATAGTGCAACTTATTTGTGGCATTGCCGTTTAGGTCATATTAGTGTAAAGTGCATGAAGAAACTCCATGTTGATGGGCTTTTGGAATCACTTGATTATGAATCACTTGATGCTTGCAAACCATGCCTCATGGGCAAGATGACTAAGACTCCGTTCTTCGGAACAATGGAGCAAGCAACTAACTTATTGGAAAAAATACACATTGATGTATGCAGTCTGATGACTGTTGAGGCTCGCGGCGGGTATCATTATTTTCTAACCTTCACAGATGATTTGAGCAGATATGGGTATATCTACTTAATGAAACATAAGCCTGAAACATTTGAAAAGTTCAAAGAATTTCAGCGTGAAGTGGAAAATCATCGTAACAATAAAATAAAGTTTCTATGATCCGATCATGGAGGAGAATATTTAGTTATGAGTTTGGTCTTCATTTGTTACAATGTGGAATAGTTTTGCAACTCACGCCACCTGGAACAACACGACGTAATGGTGTGTCTGAATTATCGTAACCGTACTTTATTAGATATGGTGCAATCTATGATGTCACTTTACCGATTTACTGCTATCGTTTTGGGGTTATGCTTTAGAGACGGCTGCATTCACGTTAAATAGGGCACCATCTAAATCCGTTGAGACGACACAATATGAACTCTGATTTGGCAAGAAACCAAAGCTGTCATTTCTTAAAGTTTGGGGTTGCGATGCTTATGTGAAAAAGCTTCAACCTGATAAGCTCGAACCCAAATCGGAGAAATGTGTCTTCATAGGATACCCAAAGGAGACTGTTGGGTACACCTTCTATCACATATCTGAAGGCAAGATATTCGTTGCTAAGAATGGATCCTTTCTAGAGAAGGAGTTTCTTTCGAAAGAAGTGAGTGGGAGGAAAGTAGAACTTGATGAGGTAATTGTACCTTCTCCGAATTGGAAAGTAGTTCATCACAAAAATCAGTTCTAGTGATTCCTACACCAATTAGTGAGGAAGCTAATGATGATGATCATGAAACTTCAGATCAAGTTACTACGGAACCTCGTAGGTCAACCAGAGTAGGCTCCGCACTATAGTGGTACGATAATCGTGTTCTGGAGGTCATGTTACTTGATCATGACGAACCTACGAACTATGAGGAAGCGATGATGAGCCCAGATTCTGCGAAATGGTTTGAGGCCATGAAATCTTAGATGGGATCCATGTATGAGAACAAAGTGTGGACTTTGGTTGACTTGCCCTATGATCGGCAAGCCATAGAGAATTAATGGATTTTCAAGAGGAAGACTGACGTTGGCGGTAATGTTACTATCTACAAAGCTTGACTTGTTGCAAAAGGTTTTCGACAAGTTCAAGGAGTTGACTACGATGAGACCTTCTCACCCGTAGCGATGCTTAAGTCTGTCCGAATCATGTTAGCAATTGTCGCATTTTATGCTTATGAAATTTGGCAAATGGATGTCAAAACTGCATTCCTTAATGGATATCTTAAAGAAGAGTTGTATATGATGCAACCAGAAGGTTTTGTCGATCCTAAAGGTCCTAACAAAGTGTGCAAGCTCCAGCGATCCATTTATGGACTGGTGCAAGCCTCTCGGAGTTGGAATATACGCTTTGATAGTGTGATCAAAGCATATGGTTTTATACAAACTTTTGGAGAAGCTCTTATTTACAAGCAAGTGAGTGGGAGCTCTGTAGCATTTCTAATATTATACGTGGATGACATATTGTTGATTGGAAATAATACTAAATTTCTGGATAGCATAAAAGGATACTTGAATAAGAATTTTTCAATGAAAGACCTTGGTGAAGCTGCTTATATATTGGGCATCAAGATCTATAGAGATAGATCAAGATGCTTAATTGGACTTTCACAAAGCACATACCTTGATAAAGTTTTGAAGAAATTCAAAATGGATCAGTCAAAGAAAGGGTTCTTGCATGTGTTACAAGGTGTGAAATTGAGTCAGACTCAATGCCCGACCACTGTAGAAGACGGAAAGAAAATGAAAGTCATTCCCTATGCCTCGGCCATAGGTTCTATCATGTATGCAATGTTGTGTAGCAGACCTGATGTGTGCCTTGCTATAAGTTTAGTAGGGAGGTACCAAAGTAATCCAGGAGTGGATCACTGGACAGCGGTCAAGAACATTCTAAAATACCTGAAAATGACTAAGGATATGTTTCTCGTTTATGGAGGCAACAAAGATCTTGTCGTAAATGGTTACGTCGATGCAAGCTTTGACACTGATCCGAATGACTCTAAGTCACAAACCAGATACGTATTTATATTGAATGGTGGAGTTGTCAGTTGGTGCAGTTCAAAGCAGAGCATCGTGGCGGGATCTACGAGTGAAGCGAAGTACATAGCTGCTTCGGAAGCAGCAAATGAAGGAGTTCATATCCGATCTAGGTGTAATACCTAGTGCATCAGGTCCAATGAAAATCTTTTGTGACAATACTGGAGCAATTGCCTTGGCGAAGGAATCCAGATTTCACAAGAGAACCAAACACATCAAGAGACGCTTCAATTCCATCCGTGATTGATAACCCACAAGTATAGGGGATCGCAACAGCTTTCGAGGGTAGAGTATTCAACCCAAATTTATTGATTCAACACAAGGGGAGCCAAAGACTATTCTCAAGTATTAGCAGCTGAGTTGTCAATTCAACCACACCTGGAAACTTAGTATCTGCAGCAGAGTGTTTAGTAGCAAAGTAATATGATAGTGGTGGTAGCAGCAACAAAAGTAAAGACAGCAAAAGTAATGTTTTTGGTATTTTGTAGTGATTGTAACAGTCTCAGCGGGAAAGTAAATAAGCGTGAACAAGCATATGGAAAACTCATAGGCAACGGATTAGTGATGGCTAATTATGTCGGATGCGGTTCATCATGTAACAGTCATAACATAGGGCGACACAGAACTAGCTCCAATTCATCAATGTAATGTAGGCATGTATTCCGTATATAGTCATACGTGCTTATGGAAAAGGACTTGCATGACATCTTTTGTCCTACCCTCCCGTGGCAGCGGGACCCTATTGGAAACTAATGGATATTAAGGCCTCCTTTTAATAGAGAACCGGAACAAAGCATTAGCACATAGTGAATACATGAACTCCTCAAACTATGGTCATCACTGGGAGTGGTCCCGATTATTGTCACTTCGGGGTTGCCGGATCATAACACATAGTAGGTGACTATAGACTTGCAAGATAGGATCAAGAACTCACATATATTCATGAAAAAATAATAGGTTCAGATCTGAAATCATGGCACTCGGGCCCTAGTGACAAGCATTAAGCATAGCAAAGTCATAGCAACATCAATCTCAGAACATAATGGATACTAGGGATCAAACCCTAACAAAACTAACTCGATTACATAATAAATCTCATCCAACCCATCACCATCGAGAAAGCCTACAATGGAATTACTCACGCACGGCGGCGAGCATCATGAAATTAGTGATGGAGGATGGCTGATGATGATGACGGCGACGAATCCCCCTCTCCGGAGCCCAGAACGGACTCCGGATCAGCCCTCCCGAGAGGTTTTAGGGCTTGGCGGTGGCTCCATATCGTAAAATGCAATGATTTCTTCTCGCTGATTTTTTTCTCATCGAAACTCAATATATGGAGGTGGAGTTGGAGTCAGAGACGCAACAGGGGGCCAACGAGGTAGGGAGCGTGCCCTAGGGGGGGCGCCCCCACCCTCGTGAGAAGGCTGTGGTCCCCCCGGTCTTCATCTTTGGCGAGGATTTTTTATTGTTTTTTCTAAGATGTTCCGTGGAGTTTCAGGTCATTCCGAGAATATTTGTTTTCTGCACATAAAACAATACCATGGTAATTCTGCTGAAAACAGCGTCAGTCCGGGTTAGTTCCATTCAAATCATACAAGTTAGAGTCCAAAACAAGGGCAAAAGTGTTTGGAAAAGTAGATACGACGGAGACGTATCAACTCCCCCAAGCTTAAACCCTTGCTTGTCCTCGAGCAATTCAGTTGACAAACTGAAAGAAAGAAAGAAAAACTTTTACAAACTCTGTTTGCTCTTGTTGTTGTAACTATGTCAAGCCAGCATTCAAGTTTTCAGCGTAGATCATAACTAACCACATTTGCAATAATTCTCAAGTCTCATCATTACTCATATCAATAGCATAATCAACTAGCAAGTCATATTAATAAATCTCAGATGACAACACTTTCTCAAAACAATCATAATATGATATAACAAGATGGTATCTCACTAGCCCTTTCTGAGACCGCAAAACATAAATGCAGAGCACCTTTAAAGATCAAGGACCGACTAGACATTGTAATTCATGGTAAAAGAGATCCAATCATAGTCATACCCAATATAAATTAACAGTGATGAATGCAAATGACGGCTGTGCTCTCCAGCTAGTGCTTTTTAATAAGAGGGCGATGACTCATCATAAAAGTAAATGGATAGGCCCTTCGCAGAGGGAAGCAGGGATTTGTAGAGGTGCCAGAGCTTGGTTTTGAAATAGAGGTAAATTGTATTTTGAGCGGTATACTTTCATTGTCAACGTAACAACTAAGAGATGGCGATATCTTCCATGCTAAACACATTATAGGCGGTCCCCAAACAGAATGGTAAAGTTTATACTCCCCCTCCACCAACAAGCATCAATCCATGGCTTGCTCGAAACAATGAGTGCCTCCAACATACAGTAGGTCCTAGGGGGAGTTTTGTCTGCAATTAATTTTGATTTAGTTTGTATAAAGCATGGGACTGGGCATCCCGGTAACCAGCCATTTTCTCGTGAGTGAGGAGCGGAGTCCACTCCTCTTGAGAATAACCTGCCTAACACGGAAGATAAGGACAGCCTTTGTTGATACATGAGCTATTCGAGCATACAAAATAGAATGTTTATTTGAAGGTTTAGAGTTTGGCACATACAAATTTACTTGGAATGGTAGGTAGATACCGCATATAGGAAGGTATGGTGGACTCATCTGGAATAACTTTGGGGTTTAAGGGATTGGATGCACAAGCAGTATTCCCGCTTAGTACAAGTGAAGGCTAGCAAAAGACTGGGAAGCGACCAACTAGAGAGCGACAATAGCCATGTACATGCATTAAAATTAATAAACATTGGATGCAAGCATGAGTAGGATATAATCCACCATGAACATAAATATCGTGAAGGCTATGTTGATTTTGTTTCAACTACATGCGTGAACATGTGCCAAGTCAAGTCACTTAAATCATTCAAAAGAGGATATCACCCTATCATACCACATCATAATCATCTCAATAGCATGTTGGCATACAAGGTAAATCATTATAACTCATAGCTAATCAAGCATGGCACAAGCAACTATGATCTCTAATTGTCATTGCAAACATGTTTATTCATAATAAGCTGAATCAAGAACGAGGGACTCATCATATTTACAAAAACAAAAGAGGTCGAGTTCATACCAGCTTTTCTCATCTCAGTCAGTCCATCATACATAATTGCCTTTCACTTGCACGACCGAACGGTGTGAATAATAATAAGAGTGCACGTGCATTGGACTAAGCTGGAATCTGTGAGCATTCAATAAACAGGAGAAGACAAGGCAATATGGGCTCTGGGTTAAATCAACAATAATGCCTATAAGAGCCACTTCAACAATTTAATTATGGTCTTCTCCTACTGACCCCCAAAGAAAAGAAAAGAAATAAAACTATTTACACATGAAAGCTCCCAACAAGCAAAAGATGAACGGGGAATATTTTTGGGTTTTCTTTTTAATTAATACTACTACAGCAGAAAAATAAACTACTACTATTTTTTTGTTTTTCTTAAGGTTTAACAAACACACAAGAAGAAAGCAGGAAAAGGAAAATAAACTAGCATGGATATTGCAGTGAAAAAATATGAGCACCGACATCTAGCAATGAGTGTGTGTGAACATAAATGTAATGTCGGTGAGAAATACGTACTCCCCCAAGCTTAGGCTTTTGGCCTAAGTTGGTCTATGGCCACGGCTGGCCTGGCGGATATCCATAATAATAGTTGTTGGGGTCGTACTGTGATGAGGAAGGATAGTTGGGATCATACTGATGTGCATCGGTTATCGCCTACTAAGCTGCAGCGTGGAGTTGGGCTGCCTCTACTCTCCTCTCGTACTCTTCTGCCTCCTCTCTGGTGATAACATATCTTCCTTTTGTCTGTGAATCAAAGAAGGCAGGAGCATGGAGAGTAATATGGAAAACACGTCGTTTATCAAAAATTAACCGATATAAGAGAGGTGATTCAGGCCTCTCGACAAACTGGTGCGAAGCCATAGAGTCATAATCTAAATATGCAGGAGGCAACTCCATATCACCCTCACGAATGTCTATTTCAAGAAAATGAGCTAAGCGGGTTGCATAAATTCCTCCAAAGAAATCTCCATTATGTCTATTATGATGCAACCTACGAGCTCCCACTATTATTATGAATCCCCCTCTCCGGAGCACCGAACGGACTCCAGATCAGCCCTCCCGAGAGGTTTTAGGGCTTGGCGGCGGCTCCGTATCGTAAAACGCGATGATTTCTTCTCTCTGATTTTTTTCTCATCGAAACTCAATATATGGAGGTGGAGTTGGAGTCGGAGACGCAACAGGGGGCCCACGAGGTAGGGGGCACGCCCCCCACCCTCATGAGAAGGGTGTGGGCCCCCCAGTCTTCATCTTTGGCGAGGATTTTTTATTGTTTTTTCTAAGATGTTCCGTGGAGTTTCAGGTCATTCCGAGAATATTTGTTTTCTGCACATAAAACAACACCATGGTATTTCTGCTGAAAACAGCGTCAGTCCGGGTTAGTTCCATTCAAATCATACAAGTTAGAGTCCAAAACAAGGGCAAAAGTGTTTGGAAAAGTAGATACGACGGAGACGTATCAGCGATCAAGTCAAGGAGGGAGACATAGAGATTTGCAAGATACATACGGATCTAAATGTTCCAGACAATAGACCCGTTGACTAAGCCTCTCTCACGAGCAAAACATGATCAGCACCAAGACTCCCTGGGTGTTAGAATCATTACTATGTAATCCAGATTATTGACTCTAGTGCAAGTGGGAGACTGAAAGAAATATGCCCTAGAAGCAATAATAAAGTTGTTATTTATATTTCCATATATCATGATAAATGTTTATTATTCATGCTTAAATTTTATTAATCGGAAACTTAGTACATGTGTGAATACAAAGACAAACAGAGTGTCCCTAGTATGCCTCTACTTGACTAGCTCGTTAATCAAAGATGGTTATGTTTCCTAACCATAGACATGTGTTGTCATTTTATAAACAGGATCACATCAATGATGTGATGGACAAGACCCATCCATTAGCTTAGCATTATGATCGTTTAGTTTTATTGCTATTGCTTTCTTCATGACGTATACATATTCCTCTGACTATGAGATTATGCAACTCCCTAATACCGGAGGAACACCTTGTGTGCTATCAAATGTCACAACATAATTGGGTGATTATAAAGGTGCTCTACAGGTGTCTCTGAAGGTCTCCGTTGAGTTGGCATAGATCAAGATTGGAATTTGTCACTCCGTGTATTGGAGAGGTATCTCTGGGCCCTCTCGGGTAATGCACATCACTATAAGCCTTGCAAGCAATGTGACTAGTGAGTTAGTTGCGGGATGATGCATTACGAAACGAGTAAAGAGAATTGCCGGTAACGAGATTGAACTAGGTATGATGATACCGATGATCGAATCTCGGGCAAGTAACATACCAATGACAAAGGGAATAACGTATGTTGTTATGCGGTTTGACCGATAAAGATCTTCGTAGAATATGTAGGAGCCAATACGAGCATCCAGGTTCCACTATTGATTATTAACCAGAGATATGTCTCGGTCATGTATTCATAGTTCTCGAACCCGTAGGGTCCGCACGCTTATCGTTTGATGATGATTTGTATTATGAGTTATGTGTTTTGGTGACCGAAGTTTGTTCGGAGTCCCGGATGAGATCACGGACATGACGAGGAGTCTCGAAATGGTCGAGAGGTAAAGATTTATATATTGAAAGGTTATATACGGACACCGGAATGGTTCCGATAAGGTTGTGGGGATTTTTCAGGGTACCAGGAGGCTACCGGAACCCCCCGGGAAAGTTAATGGGCCTAATGGGCCATAGTGGAGGAGAGGAGGCAGGCCACGGGAGGTGCCCCCCCCCTTGCCCAATCCGAATTGGACAAGGGGAGGGGCGCGGGCCCCCTCTTTCCTTCTCCTTCTCCCACCTTTCCCCTTCCCCCCTCTCCGTTGAAAGGAAAGGGGGGCCGAATCCTATTAGGAACGGAGTCCTAGTAGGACTCCCCCCTCTTGGCGCGCCCCCCTTGGGCCAACCTCCTCCTCCCCCCTCCTTTATATATGTGGTCAGGGGGCACCCCAAAGACACAACAGCTATTTCTTAGCCGTGTGCGGTGCCCCCCTCCACAGTTTACTCCTCCAGTCATAGCGTCGTAGTGCTTAGGCGAAGCCCTGCGCGGATCACATCACCATCACCATCACCACGCCATCGTGCTGATGAAACTCTCCCTCGACCCTCTACTGGATCAAGATCTCGAGGGACGTCATCGAGTTGAACGTGTGCTGAACATGGAGGTGACATACGTTTGGTACTTGGATCGGTTGGATCGTGAAGACGTTCGACTACATCAACCGCGTTAACATAACGCTTCCGCTTTCGGTCTACGAGGGTACGTGGACACACTGTCCCCCTCTCGATGCTATGCATCTCCTAGATAGATCTTGCGAGATCGTAGGATTTTTTTGAAATTGCATGCTACGTTCCCCAACAATATGGATGGTTAAAGTTTGGTTCAAAATACTACCATATACCATTGAATCCTTGGGGTTCCAGAATCCGCCTATTTTTCTAGTCTTCAGAAACAAAAAACCCTGAACCCAGAAGAATTGGATATCTTATATAGGGTTATGTTTTTTTATTAATTTTATTTTCAGCTCTCAAGATATCTATATATACATATGCAATCTCTACATAATCTCTCTCTCTCTCTCTATCTATCTCTATATAGTATATATATAATATGTATATTATGCAAATAGACCCATAATGGGAAATCCAAGTGGCTAATTTTTGAATTAAATAAAAAGCCTTTTTAACTCAGTGGTAGAGTAATGCCATGGTAGGGGGCCTATTAAATCATGGCGGAGGTAGTAGGCAATACAAAAGAGTTGCTCTCCTATAGCATTAAAGTTGCCTATATAGCACCCAAAGTTTCTCTAAAATAAACTTTGTCGAAACCTACTCATATGGGATCTAGTTTTTGAAGAGCTCGTCACAAGAAACCCAATGGTGAAAATGGATCTTGATTCTAACACTAAATCAAAAGTTATAGCTTTTTTTGAAACCTGAAAATAAATGCACATGGGTTTTTGACTGAGGCAGCATGAGGTTGGAGACTCGTGTACTTTCCTTTTTGACAGAGTAGGATGATGTGGCACATAGGTTTCCTAATATAGAGCGTATGCTCGGACACTTCATCAGACGCCCGCGCGTTGCCTATCCACGTCTGAATTACGTGTTACTATCCTAGTCGCTACGCAAAGTGTACTATATAAAGATCACACCAAATTTTGAACATAACTTTAATCATCTACAAGATATAAATTATATACACCTGATCAAGGCATGTAATTCATTGTTAACCAAATTAATGGCCGAAGTTATATTGAAAAATTGAGGGGAGCTCAATAAAATAGCATATATAGCACCTAGCACCCTGATATTCCCCGCCCCCTTGGTCAGGCATCTTCTAGGGTCGCCAAGAAGGTAGCGAAGTTTTTTTGTTTTTAAAAAGGAGGGTAAACTCTTGACCGGTTAGCAAAGCCGATAGGGACTCGATGGTTTTATCTTGTTTGTTCAGTGATGAGTAGGACACAAGGCATCACTGGTTGTTGCACAAATACAAGAGACTCTGGTATCTTCTTTCAACTGAATTGATGTGGAATTTTTTGCCATAAAAACACAGGAATGCCAACACACATAGAATCATCAATGAATCGTGTGATAGAAAATTACATGGGAAGAGGAAGAAGCTCCCCGGCTTATATTAAAAGTGATGTTTTTTCATCAAAAACCGCAAACAGGGGAGGCTCAAATTCTAGGAGATGAGATTGTTTGCTTAATTCGACGCCGGTGGCCAAGGGAGAAGGCGTGTCATGCTGGTGACACGCAATGATGGTCGGCGACAAGAATGCCTGTGCTTGGACCCTGGCGAAGCAGCAATCCTGACCCGCCAGTGACCTCGTGGTGGACCAAACTCGAATCATCTGTTCCCTTGCCATGCTCCCTGCCCTCAAAGAGGAGGCTCTGAACTTATCATGTGCCATGTATGACAAATCCAACTCCGGCGCAGGAAGATCCGCCTTGATCCATATTGTGTCTTCTATCGCTGCTTCTGCGACCATGAGAACAAGGGTGTCGGTGTCAAAACCAGCGGATCTCGGGTAGGGGGTCCCGAACTGTGCGTCTAAGCGGATGGTAACAGGAGGCAGGGGACACGATGTTTTACCCAGGTTTGGGCCCTCTTGATGGAGGTAAAACCCTACGTCCATCTTGATTTATTCTTGATGATATGGGTATTACAAGAGTTGATCTACCACGAGATCGGAAAGGCTAAACCCTAGAAGCTAGCCTATGGTATGATTGTTGTTGTCTACGGACTAAACCCTCTGGTTTATATAGACACCGGAGAGGGTTAGGGTTACACAAGGTCGGTTACAAAGGAGGAAATATCCATATCCGTATTGCCTAGCTTGCCTTCCACGCCAAGTAGAGTCCCATCTGGACACGAGACGAAGTCTTCAATTTAGTATCTTCATAGTCCAATAGTCCGGCCGAAGGATAGAGTCTGGCTGTCCGGAGACCCCTAATCCCGGACTCCCTCAGTAGCCCCTAAACCAGGCTTCAATGACGATGAGTCCGGCGTGCAGTGTTGTCTTCGGCATTGCAAGGCGGGTTCCTCCTCCAGATATACCACAGAAGAGTTCAAATAAAGGATAGTGTTCGACCCTGCAAAACAAGTTCCACATATCTCCACAGAGAGAATAATATTTCCACAAATCTAATCTGCGGACACGTTTTGGCAACATGACATTAAGCCATGGCCCGGTGATTATTCGAACAGTTTCCTTTAACTAGCCCCGCACATAACGAGAGGCAGTTTTTTGACACGTCTCGTCAAAGCAGAGATCGTGTCCCCCTTATTACGGGATTCTCATCAATACGGGCGTGGGTAACCCAACTGCGCCATCGAGTACGGTGCTTGGGGGATAAGCGAGTTTTACCAGGCTAGTGGGGGCGCATATATAGTTTCGGCCGCCCTTATAAAGGGACAAGGTTTAACCTTTTTCTACCCACGCCTTCTTCCTCCTTGCTCATCCACTCTTGCGCACTCGAGCTCCAACGCCCAAGTCCACATCCTTCCCCTCAACCTTCTCCAAACATGTCCGGAGCGGGGGGGGGGGGAATGGATGGCTTCCTTCGTTATGGAGGGGCACATCAAAAAGCTGCGCGGCGCCGGATACTTAGCCACGAATATCGCGCATCGGCTGCCTGCTGTGGGGCAGATCGTTCCTACCTCGGAACCTCATGAGAGGGTAGTTTTCCTCCACCACTTCCTCCGTGGACTGGGGTTTCCCCTTCATCCATTCGTCCGTGGTCTCATGTTCTACTACGGGCTGGACTTTCATGATCTAGCCCCGAACTTCATCCTCAACATTTCGGTGTTCATCGTCGTCTGTGAGGCTTTCCTCCGCGTCCGGCCCCACTTCGGCCTGTGGCTGAAGACCTTTAACATCAAGCCGAAGGTGGTGGGAGGCCAACAAGCAGAATGCGGCAGAGCCATGGTGGGCAAGATGCCCAATGTCACATGGCTTGAGGGCTCCTTCGTGGAGACCACAAAGGGGTGGCAATCGGCGTGGTTCTACATCACCGAGCCGCGCGACGCGAAATGGGTGGCTGCCCCCAAGTTTCGATCCGGAATCCCCACGTGGCTCACCTCCTAGAAAGAGAAGGGTCTGTCCTGGGGTTCATCGGTAGAGCTGGACAGACTCCAGAAATGTATCCGAAATATGGCCGGCAAGAAGCTCAAGCTTGTCAATATAGTCCAGGTCATGCTCATCCGCCGGATCCTCCCGTGCCAACAACGGGACTTCAACTTGTGGGAGTTCGACCCGACCCAGCACCAGACTCTGAGCGAGCTCTTCGACACGATGCACAAGGACGTCTGGAAGGTGTTGTTCAAGGGCGCCGAGGTCCCTCCCTCCCTCACCGAGGACCGCAGGCTAAGCGCGAAGCGCCAAGCGCATTCGGTGAGTTCTATACATCCGGTAGGACATTTATTTCCCCTAGCTTAACCATGTGCGGGGTCTGATCTCCATGCCTTTGACAGGACTGGGTGGAGACGTCGGGGCAGATTAATTGTCCGGCCCCTCTGCCCGAAGACACTGCGGACGCTTTCCTGACGGAGATGCTGACTCCGGCTCCTTACAAGGTGCCGGAGAAGACCAAGAAGGCCAAGGGAACCCGAAAGAGCTCCCGGCGCCAGGTGTTATTGGACTCATCGTCGGATAACTCCGCGACGCACTCCTCCCCCGAAGACGAGGATGAAGATGAAGATGTTCCCCCTCCAGTCGGGGGAGACAAGAAAAGGAAGGCCGCCCCTACTGGGGGCCGAAGGGTCCAAGAAGGGAAGGACTCTCCTTCCAGACTACTCCACCACCGCCGCTGAAGGCGAAGACGAGTGGCTGCTCAGGGCCAAGCCCCTGGCGAAGTCGTAAGTATTCGGATACCAGAGTAACTCATAGCATTCCTTTGTCGCACTGCTTCTCCTAACGCCAAATTATGATTGTGCAGATCGCCCCGAACCCGTATCGACGTATCCTCGTCGGACGGCTCCCTGGGCTCGTCGGATATGGATAGCGATCCACTTCCGACCACCACCTCCCCTTGCCCTACGGACAACACCGAGGTGTTGTCTCAAGAGGCACTGGGTCGAGGGGAGACAGTCCCAGAGGCGCCTCAAAGCGACCTTCCGGACTCCGGGAGCAGGGGGAGCAAAGCCCCCGAGGGCTCCGAGTTCGGCCCTCAGCCGAACACCACGCCGGAACCTCCAGTGGTTCTGGACTCGGACAGGCGGCCTCCTTCCAAGAGGGGCAAGATGCCTGTGCCGGTGACCTCTGCCCATCCAGAGGCACCGGACAATCTACTGGGAGCGCTTCGCAGCACTTCCATTGACGAAGAGCACCGCACTATTATGAGTGCGGTGGTCCAGAAGGTTCAGTCCGCCAAGAACGGATTGACTGAAGCCTGTGCCAGCCTTCTAACAGGCTTTGAGGTAAGTTTTTGAAATATAGGAGAAATATTACCGCATAGATAGTACCCCTGATGCTCTGTTCGGTGTTCACAAAGAAAAGACGAATAGAGGATCAAACAATATCGCAGGAGTCTAATATAAGTATGTCTATATGTGTATGCAGGCTTCGCTGCTGGCCTCTGGCGCACTGACTGCGGAGGTCGCCGCACTGAAGCAGGACCTTGAAGGGTCCAAGGAAGAGCTCGGCCTTGCCAAGAGGCAGCTTGAGGAGAACAAAGGTAAGTAGTACCTAGTCTATGGATCTATATAAAAGGAAAGCGATTGCAAAATGACAGGATTATCGTAAATTTGCCAGGGGCCACGACCGAGGTGGCGACCCTGAAGCAAGCGTTGTCCGAGGCCGAAAACAAAGCGGCCAAGGAGCGCACCGAGCGGGAGAGGCATGAGGCACGGGTGGGCGAGGTGCAGAAAGAGCTCCACGCTCTCGTGACGAAGCACGAGGCGCTGGAGCTTGACTTGAAGACACGAGAGTCCGAGCTTGCCACGGCCCTTGAGGGTGCAAAGAGTGCCAAGGCCGAAGCCCAAAAGGCCCTCCAGGAGATTGATGTGATGAAGAAGATAGCGGCGGGTAAGGCATTCTATATGCAAAGTAAGCATGTGAAAGTAAATTACTTGTTACCTACCCGAATCCGGAGCTCTCCAGGAGCATTCGCAGATTAGCCCCGCAGCATGTCGGATGCCGCAAAATTTTACTGGGCCGAGGAGGGAAGCTTGATGGAGAAGTTGTTCTGGGCCTAGTATACTGGGACCGAACACCCAGTACCTATGAGCGACCAGCTAAAGCAGCTGGTCGAGCTACACAAGGCGGCCAAACAGGCCATGAAGGGCTTGATAGTCCGGATGTGGCCTGGCGACGCCCTTCCCAACAGCTACTTCGGCTTGGTGAGGCAGCTTGTGGATGTCTGCCCATGGCTGGAAGTTATCAAGCGGTCCGTTTGCATCGAAGGTGCACGCTGGGCTTTCGCCCGTGTGAAGGTACAATGGGCCAAGCTGGACGTCGTGAAGCTGATCAAGGAAGGGCCGCCGGAGGGCAAGGAGCATCGCCACCCCGAGATGTACTACGAGGGTGTCCTGAAGAGTGCCCATCTCATAGCGGTCGAGTGTACGAAAGATATAATATTTGAGTGAACTCGCTCATGTAATCATGTATTCATGAAAACTTGTTCATACGCGCTATGCAACGCTTGTTTGAATTTAAAATATTACCTTCTGTTCGGCAGTTTATCAGGTCTGAGAGATGGCTAGTCGTCAGCTTCTGCCCCCATGCCACGAGTGCTGGGGTGTTCGGGATAAACCTGAGCACTCTTGTTCCCATTTTTGGGTCCTTCGAGGGAGGTGCTCAGCACAACGAACAAGGCAATCGGACTATAATGTGTTATCACTCTCACTTAGCCATAGAATTCTATAATTTTAAATTTCGGTGAAGCCCCTAGTATTCGGAAGGCCGAATCTGGGGCGCGATACACGCCTTAAGCCGGACAGGGCCGGCTCCTCGCTCTAAGCAGCATAAGTCTTTAAGGACTCGAAAACCTCTCGAACAGCGACCAGTCTCTCGCCTTACCATGACAGTCAGTTTTAGCTTTCTCTACTGAGGTGCTTAGCCCAGCAGAACCGGGCACAATCGCAGTAGTTCTCCCAGTGCTACCTTAGCCGATATAGCGGAACGTAAGGTACCAAAACATGGGAGCCGGGAAAACCCAACTATTGACCTAAGACATGATTCGGAGCTGATGCATATAATGCTATAAGTTCGGGGTGTCGCACTGTCGAAAGTGTTCGGACTTCTCACGCCGTAATGTGGGGGTATGCTTAAGCCCCAAGCGTATTGGCCGTACCAGAGTGTACGGGTGCTGGATGTCACGAATGAACATATATATATATATATATAAAGAAGAATGCAATAAAAGCCTTAATGCAATGCATTATAAAAAATGTGCATTAGAGCAAAATGATACAAGTAGTGCGATAAGCAAAAAGTAGGACTATGTCCCCTCCAAGGGCAAGCTGAGGAATAATATTAAAGCAAGTATTTCACTCATTATCGTAATCCACCTGGGATTTCCGTGGTGTGATGTAGCTTTCTGCCTCCTTGGTTGCCGCATCATGTGTTCGGCAATCATGCTACTGGACAGGGTTTCCAGAGATTAAAGTCCTGAAAAGAAAATAACAAAATGGGAAGCCCCTAGTGCAGTTTGAGCCGCGTCTTGGGGCGTGCCGTAGTCATGCCCCCCTCCCCGCCTGTGCCCATGGTATTTTTAATGCGTAATTATGTATGCGTGGCACGAATTTCGCCGTTTGGCTTGGGCCGGGGTGGGGGCCGCATTGCTATGCGAGCTCGGAACGTGCCAGGTGGTCCTGTTGCTGATTACTCCAGGCGCACTTGAAGGTGTTTGGGTCCTTAAACGCCGAACTAGTGGATTGCCTTAAGAGGCTGCTTTGCGCTTCCGCTGCGAGGGCCGCAGTGTGCTCCTCCGTTCGGAGAGAGCGCTCTGTGTTTCCGTTAACTGTAATGACCCCCTGAGGTCCTGGCATCTTGAGCTTGAGGTATGCATAATGTGGTACCGCATTGAATCTCGCAAATGTGGTTTGCCCGAGCAGTGCATGATAACCACTGCGGAACGGGACTATATCAAAGATTAACTCTTCGCTTTGGAAGTTATCCGGGGATCCGAAGACCACTTCCAGTGTGACTGAGCCTGTGCAATGGGCCTCTACACCTGGTATGACGCCTTTAAAGGTCGTTTTTATGGGTTTGATCCTTGAGGGGTCTATACCCATTTTGCGCACTCTATCCTGGTAAAGCAGGTTCAGGCTGCTGCCGCCATCCATAAGGACTCGAGTGAGGTGAAATCCGTCAATGATTGGGTCTAGGACCAGTGCGGTGAATCTGCCATGACGGATACTAGTGGGGTGGTCCCTGCGATCGAAGGTGATCGGACAGGAGGACCATGGGTTGAACTTTGGAGCGACTGGCTCCAACGCATATACGTCCCTGAGCGCACGCTTCCGCTCCCTCTTGGGGATGTGGGTTGCGTATATCATGTTCATCGTCCACACTTGTGGGGGGAACCTCTTCTGTCCTCCGGTGTTCGGCTGCTGGGGCTCTTCCTCGTCATCGCTATGTGGCCCCTTATCTTTGTTTTCGGCATTTAACTTGCCGGCCTGCTTGAATACCCAACAATCCCTATTGGTGTGGTTGGCTGGCTTGTCAGGGGTGCCGTGTATTTGACACGAGTGATCGAGTATGCGGTCCAAACTGGACGGGCCCGGAGTGCTTCTTTTAAATGGCTTTTTCCGCTGACCGGGTTTAGAGCCTTTGAATCCGGCATTGACTATCGTATCCTCGGTATTGTCGCTGTTAATGCGGCGCTTATGTTTGTTGCGACGTGACCTGCCATTGCCGTCCTTGGTATCCGAAGTACCACGGTTCTTTGATATGTTATTACTGCGGGCCAGCCAGCTGTCTTCTCCCACACAAAAGCGGGTCATGAGTGTCGTGAGGGCTGCCATAGATTTCGGCTTTTCCTGACCAAGGTGTCGGGCTAGCCACTCGTCGCGGATGTTGTGTTTAAAAGCTGCTAGGGCCTCTGCATCCGGACAGTCGATGATTTGATTTTTCTTAGTTAGGAACCGTGTCCAGAATTGCCTGGCCGATTCCTCTGGCTGTTGAATTATGTGGCTCAAGTCATCGGCATCTGGTGGTCGCACATAGGTGCCCTGGAAGCTGTCGAGGAATGCAGCTTCCGGATCTTCCCAACAGCCAATGGACTCTGCTGGCAAGCTGTTGAGCCAATGCCGAGCTGGTCCTTTAAGTTTGAGTGGGAGGTATTTGATTGCGTGTAGGTCATCACCGCGGGCCATGTGGATTGTGCAGGAGGAAATCCTCGATCCATACCGCAGGATCTGTCATGTCGTCGTATGATTCTATGTTTACGGGTTTGAAACCCTCTGGGATTTGATGATCCATTACTTCATTTGTGACGCATAAGGGGTGTGCGGCACCTCTGTACTGGGCTATATCGTGACGCAGCTCCAATGAGTCATGCCCGCTGTGTTCGGCCCGGTCGGATTTACTTTTACTGTATCCGGCGTGACGTTTATCGTCTCGCATAGTAGCGCGCCCTTGTGATCCGTAGATCGATCTTGCATGTTTTGCTTTGTCCTCCAATACGTCTCGCAGGTCTGGCGTATTTCCCCATGCCTTTTTATTTGAATGGCGTCGGGGTGCAGGCTGAGCTTTTGGCTGGAATGCCTCTCTATCGCGGCCATGAGGTGGCCGATCAGCCGCGTCATACGCTTCTTCCTCCAGTCAGGGTAGCAACCTACGTTTTGGGTAACTCTTGGAGGGGCGTTCGAGTTTATATTCCTCGGTCGTGAGGACTTCAGTCCATCTGTCATCTAGCAGATCTTGATCAGATTGAAGCTGCTGCTGTTTTTTCTTAAGGCTATTTGCCGTGGCTATAAGCCGGCGCTTGAAGCACTCTTGTTTGACGGGATCCTCTGGCACGACAAATTCGTCATCGTCGAGGCTTGCCTCGTCTTCGGAGGGCGGCATGTAATTATCATCCTCCGCCTCTCCATCTGCCGCTCTCTCTGGAGGACTGGCCTCTCCATCCTCCTGTCCTAGATCGTGCTGGAGGGGATGTTGCCATCTTCGGCACTATCCGGAGTGTTATTATCTCATGTGCCGGTATCACTACTTTTGCTTTGGCAGGACTTAGAGCGGCGCCGCTGATGTCGGCGCTTGGGTTGCTTCTTGGAGGGGTCATCCTCCGCTGTCTTGTCGCCATTGCCTTCTTTGGGTCCACCATGTATATATCGTATGACGAGGTGGCTTTCCAGTGCCCTATAGGCGCTGGTTCCTGTTCGTCTCCTGCGTCGTCGTCCATACCGTCGATGTCTTCGGAGTCGAAGTCGAGCATGTCGGTCAAATCATCAACAGTGGCTATGAAGTGGGTGGTGGGTGGGCGTCGAATTTCTTCGTCGTCCGCATCCCAATCCTGCCGGTCATAATCCGGCCAGGACTCTCCTGACAAAGATAGAGACCTTAGTGAATTCAGTATGTCGCCGAAGGGCGAGTGCTGAAAAATATCCGCGGCAGTGAGCTCCATGATCGGCGCCCAATTGGATTCGATTGGCAGGGGCGCGGATGGTTCAGAGTTCGGAGCAGAGTCCGGCAATGTGGAGTCACGGGCCTCGCGAAGGATAATGTTGGTGTTCTGCTCGATCTCTGTTGAGGCTGCAGCCTCCGCGGCGGGGTCTAGCCACCCGCCCTCGGTCGGCACAGTTGGCTCCGAATTAAAGGTCGGAGCGGCTGTCGGTGCGATCTCCTGAACACTGTCTGATGGTAGAGCTAAATTGTACTCATCGTGACCGTGTGACGCATAAGGCAGAGGCTCGAATCCGTCAAAGATCAAGTCTCCGCGGATATCGGCCATGTAGTTTAAGCTTCCAAACCTGACCTGGTGGCCAGGGCCGTAACTTTTGATCTGCTCCAGATGGCCAAGCGAGTTGGCCCACAGTGCGAAGCCGCCGAGCACAAAGATCTGTCCGGGGAGAAAAGTCTCACCCTGGACTGCATCGCTATCGATGATCGTAGGAGCCATCAAGCCTAATGGCGACGACATAGAGGAACTCTCAATGAAAGCACCAATGTCGGTGTCAAAACCGGCAGATCTCGGGTAGGGGGTCCCAAACTGTGTGTCTAGGCGGATGGTAACAGGAGGCAGGGGACATGATGTTTTACCCAGGTTCGGGCCCTCTTGATGGAGGTAAAACCCTACATCCTGCTTGATTTATTATTGATGATATGGGTATTACAAGAGTTGATGTACCACGAGATCGGAGAGGCTAAACCCTAGAAGCTAGCCTATGGTATGATTGTTGTTGTCCTACGGACTAAACCTGTAATTCCCCAGATATAACTTTCCCAATTTGTACTCCAACTCTTGCCGTTTCCGGCGTTAATTTATATTTATTTCTCGGGTTCGGGTCTTTGTCTCCGTGTGTTGTTTTCGTTTTCATGCATCTCATATCATGTCATCACGTGCATTGCATTTGCATACGTGTTCATCGCATGCATTCGAGCATTTTCCCCGTTGTCCGTTTTGCATTCCGGCGCTTCGTTCTCCTCCGGTGGTCATTTCTAGCTTTCTTTCGTGTGTGGGGATTAAACATTTCCAGATTGGAACGAGACTTGCCACGCAGCCTTGGTTTACTACCGGTAGACCGCCTGTCAAGTTTCGTATCATTTGGACTTCGTTTGATACTCCAACGGTTAACCGAGGGACCAAAAAGGCCTCGTGTGTGTTGCAGCCCAACACCCCTCCAATTTGGCCCAAAACCCACCAAACTCTGCTCCATGTCCTAGAGCGTCCGATCACGATCGCGTGGCCGAAAACCGCACCTCATTTGGACTCTCCTAGCTCCGCTTATGCCTATTTATAGCCCCCCCCTAAAATTTCGCGGATCCCCTACCACCCTAACCCTAGTCTTCCTCCATCTGGCGCGCCGGACACGTCCGGGCCACACCGGACAAACCGCCGCCGCCTCTCCGCCACCGCACGGCACTCCGGCCGCCGCCACCGCCCGGCGCCGGCGACCACGCAGGCGAGCGCCCCCACGACGACCCCGTCCAAGGCCGGACCCCACCTCTACTCCGGCGACCGGAGCACCGGCCGGATCCGGCGAGCTTCAAGTTCATCTCCGGCGACCTCGGTTCCCGTGCCCGACCTGGAACTCAGATCCGAAATATCTCGGTTGACTTTTTATCTCCTAACCCTAATTTTTCGAGCATACTTTGACCAGTGATATATCCGCATCCGTAGCTCCGATTTGGACATATAGTATATCAAAATGTTTGTCTCGACGTGTACATCATTTCATTCCATTGCATCATTTTAATTTGAGTTCATCTTGATGCCCGAAATGCTGCTAGAAGGAGGCTTCATGAGTTAATTGTTAGATCTGCTAGTTCATCTTAGTCTTTTGTCATTTTTGCCATGATTATTGTGTGCATGCTATGCCTGTGAGTCCTTCATATGATTTGTTAAGCATTTTGTCTTCTTTCCATAGGTGCAACCCATGAATTTTTAGGATGTGTGTGGTGACTTGTGCAAGCTTGCAAAGTGAGTCACTTGGTAAATCTGTTTTCAGGGACTTAGTGGATTTCACTAAGTCTGGGATTATTTAGTTCATGATGCCATATGTTCAGCTTGTTTCCTAGTGATCCGTGCCTCTTTTGAGGATGATCAGTAAGGGAGTTGTGTTAATCATGTTATGCTCTATCCATCCCTGTCTTTGTTTCCACATGTAGAGTACTCTAGCTTGAGTCAATCGAGCTCTACTTTTGCTCCGTGGTAAATCTGGGCAGATCGTCAACTTGTTTGCGATTTTGCCGATGCTATTGTTATTGATCCGTGCATGATATGCCATTGTTCTTACCATGTCTAGCTAGCATTTTGTGCCTTCTTAATGGATATATGCTTGCCTTACCATGACTTGCACCGTAGTGAGTGCATCGAGCTCGTTTACATGCCTTCGTGAGTTAAATTTCAGCATGTCTCAGTTTTCACTAAGTCTGAAAACTGATTGTGCGTGAGCTATGTTCGTGTGCTTGTTAGTATATTTTGTGACCCCTTTTGGCCCCAGGTCACTTTGGGACTTTTGATAAGCTTATTGAGTAGCTCCATGCCATGTTCTTACTTTTCATAATCAGGTCATGTATCATGTTGTTTTGCTGCTCCGAAGAGAGCATTGTGGTCTGAAATTTCAGACTAGTGTTAATTTCACTAAGTCTAAAATCTGTTATGCATTTGCGTTTTCGCCATGCTTGTTTGAACCTCATAATGGATGAATTTGGCCGTGGCTCAGTGCTAGTGTTTTGTTAAGCATCTTGTGGGCATCCCTGCCATGTATTTTGTTGTCATGTTTGGTGGCTGTAGCATGTTCATTTCGTTGCATTTAGATGCCTACTTGCTGTAAATCGCAGACCGGTGTCATATCTTAAATCGCTGGCCATTTCCAAACCGTAACTCCGATTCCGGCGTTCTTTATATCGTTTTCGAGCAATTTCATCCCCTCTATCCAGTGGCACACTTGGTTTTCCAAGTTGAGGCCAGGTTCATGCATTTCCTGTCACGTCTTGCATTTTGCATCCCGCATCGCATCCCGCATAGCATATCATCTTTGCATCTTATTGTTTGAGTTTTGCACGTGGTTGATTGTATCCTTGTTGTTTGTTTGTCTTGCTTGGGTAGATCCGGGAGACGAGTTCGCTAACGAGGAGCCCGTTGAGTTTGCTTTTGAGGATCCAGTCAACTCTGACAACTGTGCAGGCAAGATAATCATACCCTCGAAATCACTACTATCTTTGCTATGCTAGTTTGCTCGCTCTTTTGCTATGCCAATGCTACGATGCCTACAACTTGCTTGTCAGCCTCCCAATTGCCATGTTCATCCTCTAACCCACCATTGTCCTAGCAAACTATTGATTGGCTATGTTACCGATTTGCTCAGCCCCTCTTATAGCGTTGTTAGTTGCAGGTGAAGATTGGAGCCGTTCCTTGTTGGAACATTTATTTACTTGTTGGGATATCATTATATTGCCATGTTATCTTAATGCATCTATATACTTGGTAAAGGGTGGAAGGCTCGGCCTCTCGCCTAGTGTTTTGTTCCACTCTTGCCGCCCTAGTTTCCGTCATATCGGTGTTATGTTCCCAGATTGTTGCGTCCCTTACGCGGTTGGGCTATAATGGGAACCCCTTGATAGTTCGCCTTGATTAAAGCTTTTCTAGCAATGACCAACATTGGTTTTACCATTTGCCACCTAGCCTCTTTTTCCCTTGGGTTTCCGGAGCCCGAGGGTCATCTTATTTTAACCCCCCCCCCCCCCCGGGCTAGTGCTCCTCTGGGTGTTGGTCCAAACTGTCAGCCGCCGGTGGCTACCAGGGGCAACCCTGGGCTGGCCTACCGGAAGTTTAGACAATCTGAGTGTGCCCTGAGAAAGAGATATGTGCAGCTCCTATCGGGATTTGTCGGCACATTCGGGTGGTGTTGCTGGTCTTGTTTTAACCTGTCGAAATGTCTTGCTGTACCGGGATACCGAGTCTGATCGGTATGTCTTGGGTGGAGGTCTATTCCTTCGTTGACCGTGAGAGCTTGTTATGGGCTAAGTTGGGACCCCCCTGCAGGGATTGATCTTTTGAAAGCCGTGCCCGCGATTATGGGCAGATGGGAATTTGTTAATGTCCGGTTGTAGATAACTTGAACCTTAATTAATTAAAATGAATCAACTGAGTGTGTTGCCGTGATGGCCTCTTCCCAGCGGAGTCCGGGTAGTTGACACGGTGTTGAAGTAATGTTTGCGCAGGTTGCTCTCTAGTTTCTCGCTCATGCTTTGCCTCCTCTTCTCGCTCTCTTTTGCGAATAAGTTAGCCACCATATATGCTAGTCGCTTGCTGCAGCTCCACTTACATTTACCCCATCCTACCTATTAAGCTTAAATAGTCTTGATCGCGAGGGTGCGAGATTGCTGAGTCCCTGTGGCTCATAGATTACTATTACACCAGATGCAGGGACAGATGATACAGCTCCAGATGGCACGCTTGAGCTCAAGTGGGAGTACGACGAGGATTCTCAGCGTTACTATGTGTCTTTTCCTGATGATCAGTAGTGGTGCCCAGTTGGGGTGATCGGGACCTATGTCGCTTGTTGGGTTGTCTTTTATTTTGGCGCCGTAGTCGGGCCATGAGTGTTTGGATGATGTATGTTATTTATGTACTTTGATGTGACGTGGCGAGTGTAAGCCAACTATGTATCTCCCCTTTTATTCTATATATATTACATGGGATGTCGTGATGATTGCCTAACTTGCGACATTGCTTTCAATGCGGTTATGTCTCTAAGTCGTGCCTTGACACGTGGGAGCTATAGCCGCATCGAGGGCGTTACAAGTTGGTAATCAGAGCCTTCCCCGACCTTAGGAGCCCCCACTGATTGATCGTTTTTAGCAGCCGAGTTGTGTCTAGAAAAAATGTTTTGAGTCTTTAGGAATTATATATCGGAGAGCTTAGGAATTCTTTTTACTTCCCAGTCTCCTCATCGCTCTAGTAAGGCATCCTGACATAGAGTTTTCACTCTTCTCTTCTCAAATTTCATGAAATTTTTTTTAGGATCACGCGAGTATCTTGGAATCGTTCCGATGGCTTATGATGAGAATACTGTCTTGGTGCCTCCTGTCAGGGGTTTAGTGGAAGTGTCCCGGGGAGTTGAGCTCTGAGGTGTTGTCATCATAATTTTATCGTTGCAATTCTGGAATACTTGAGATATGTTCGCCGACATCGAAAATCTCTTTTATGCAGTTTGTTGGTGAGATAACCTCGACGCCACCCAGTACTGGGGCGGGAGTTCGGGAGTATCGCCATAACTTGTATACGGATGGTTTTCGAAGGTTGAGGTAGATGGTTTCCGAAGGTTTCTTGGTTATGTGTTGAAGGATGGATACAGCTGGATGTAGGATTTGCTAGTTTGGGTGAGATATTATGCTTCCCCTGTATCCCCAACACCTGATTGCATAACCGGAAAGTTTCGGGAGTTTCCTAGGTGGGAATTCAAGTAGGTCTTAGGATATCCTTCTGACAGATGTATGATATGAAATTGGGGTTCGACGTCTAGTGGTTCGCCTATTCACGGTCGATTTTACAGTGGTCTCATTGCATCTTAAAGAGTCCTTGGCTTTGCTGACTTGGGGACGCTTCGTATGTCATGTGCACTGCCTTGTACATGATGGTGCTGTACGATTGAGCCCGTGTAGGTCCCACCACGAAAACTTCGGACGAAATCTTTATCATATGTTTGTTCCGGCTTATTTCGCAAGCCAATCCTTTGTTTTTGTTTTGAGCAGTGGTATTCGAGTTGCTTTGAAGTCATATGTTGATTCCATCCCTTGTTGATTTACCTCTTCTACCTAATTCTACGTGGCTTCGCAATTTAGGGATATGTGACCACTTCAAGAGAAGTGCATTCGTTCATTTTGTTCGGATGGGAAGACTTTATGTTGCAATTTTCATTCCGTTGGATTCAGCTTCAATATTTGTCTATCTATGTGCTAATGGTGGTCAACCTCTTCAGGATGGCTCCTCCAACGCGCACGACTCCGAATCCTGATCCGCGACCACCTCCACCTCCTCCGGAGGCTTGGCAAGCTGTGATGGCCGCAACCAATGCAAATACACAGTTGATCATGCAAATCCTCCAAGAGCGCAATCAAGGCAGTCAAGGGAATCAAGGCAACAATCAGAACCATTTTGCTACACTGAACCAATTCCTCGCTGATGGGCCGAAGACGTTCAGCAATTGTGTTGAGGAAACCGATACTGACGATTGGCTAGTGGATCTGGGCAAGCATTTTGAATGCAGCAACGTCAGGCCTGAAGATTTCGTCAAGTTCGCTTCTTTCCAGCTCAAAGATCAGGTTGCAGAGTGGTTCCAGCAGTACAAGGATTCCAGAGGTGGACGTTTGATCACTTGGGATGATTTCCGTCGAGATTTCCGAGCTCATCACATCCCTCAGAGTGTGACTGAAAGTAAACGTGAGGAATTCCGCAACCTGAAGCAAGGTTCTTTGTCTGTCTATGACTACAACAAGCTGTTCCAGAAGCTCGCCCGCTTTGCCAAGCAGAACGTACCTGATGAGAAGAGCATGATATACCAGTTCAGGGGTGGTCTCAGAGAAGAAATTCAGCTCGCTCTTGTCCCCTTTGAGCCGTTGAGGTACGATGAGTTCTACAACATGGCACTGAAGCAAGAAGCCGCTCAGTTGAAGTGTGATGCTTCCAAGAAGCGAGTCAGAGACGCTACGCCTTCTTCCTCTACTCAAGTGGCCAAGCAGCAGAAGTATTGGCTTCCTCCTCCTCCGTTCCGTCAGCCGTATCAGCAGAAGAGCAAAGGTGGCAGTGGTTCTTCCCACCCACCCAACCCAGGCTTTCAGAAAAAGACTTCGTCTCAAGCTCCAAGATCAAGTGCTCCGTACCACCGTCCGCTTTCAGAGGTCACGTGCAACAAGTGCCAACAGAAGGGTCACTACGCCAACAAGTGTTTCAACCAGAGGCGTCTTCCTCCTCCTCCTGTCAGATCGGCAAGTACAGCTGTGGTCAAGCATAATCCCAAGTACGCCAAGGTCAATATGGTGAATGCAGCTCAGGTAGAGGATTCATCAGATGTCATCATGGGTAACCTTCCTGTTAACGATGTTCCCGCAAAAGTTCTTTTTGACACTGGTGCATCGCATTGTTTTATCTCGAGACCTTTTGCATCCAAGCATGGGTGGTTTTCTCAAGTTATGCATAAGCCATTAACAGTTGTCTCTCTGAGTAGATGCTTGCTTGCTAACTATGAAGTTCCAGATATTTCTATCTCGATGGGTGATTTCAAGTTTCTGGCTTCTCCAATGGTTCTTGGTAATTCGGATATCGATCTTATTCCCGGGATGGATTGGCTCTCTAAGCACAAGCCTTAGCTCGATTGTGCAGCCAGGCAGATTCGATTGACTCATTCGTCTGAGGATGTAATTGTCTTTGCTTCTCGGGATAATACAATCCGTTTGTTTTCTCTCAATGAGAAGGGTGAATTGGATGCTATTTCGCAGATTCCAGTCGTTTGTGAGTATCAAGACGTCTTCCCAGAAGAGCTCCCAGGAATGCCTCCGCACCGGCCCGTTGAATTTGTTATTGATCTTGAGCCCGATACGGAACCTATGTGCAAACATCCTTACAAGCTCGGACCAGAAGAGTTGAAGGAGCTGAAGAAACAACTCGATATTCAAGAAAGAATGGGTCTCATTCGGCCTAGTTCTTCTCCGTGGGGTTGTGGTGTTCTTTTTGTGAAGAAGAAGGATGGAACGGACCGACTTTGTGTTGATTATCGTCCATTGAACAAGAAGACCATCAAGAACAAATACCCACTCCCCAACATCAATGAGTTGTTCGAACAACTCAAGGGTGCCCAAGTATTCTCCAAGCTTGATCTCCATATGGGTTATCATCAGATTCGAATCCGTGAGCAAGATATTCCCAAGACGGCTTTCAGGACAAGTTATGGGTCATATGAATACACTGTCATGTCTTTTGGCCTCGCCAACGCTCCTCCGACATTCTCTCGCATGATGAACTTCATCTTCAACCCCTACACCAATGACTTCGTGTTGGTCTATCTCGACGACATTCTGGTTTTCTCCAAGAACAAGGAAGATCATGCCAAGCACTTGCGTTTGGTTCTTGACAAGCTCAGGGAACATCAGTTCTACGCCAAGTTCTCCAAGTGTGAATTTTGGCTCGATGAGGTTCTTTATCTTGGTCATATCATCTCTGCCAAGGGCATTGCCGTGAATCCTGAGAAGGTGTCTGCAATTGTTAATTGGGAACCTCCTCAGAACGTGAAGCAACTCCATAGCTTCCTCGATCTCGCAAGCTACTGCCGAAGATTCGTTGAAAACTTTTCTAAGATCGCGAAGCCTCTCTCAAATCTTCTCCAGAAGCACGTCAAGTATGTTTGGTCTCCGGAGTGTGATATTGCTTTCAACACTTTGAAAGAGAAGTTGATCACTGCTCCAGTTCTGACTCCGCCTGATGAATCCAAGCCGTACGAGGTCTTTTGTGATGCCTCTCTCCAAGGTCTCGGTGTTGTACTGATGCAAGAGAAGAAAGTTGTTGCTTATACCTCTCGCCAGTTGAAGCCTAATGAGAAGAACTACCCCACTCATGATCTCGAGTTGGCGGCAGTAGTGCATGCCTTGTTGACTTGGAGACATCTTCTATTGGGAAGAAAAGTGGACATTTTCACGGATCACAAGAGTCTCAAGTACATCTTCACCCAGCCTAATCTCAACCTCAGGCAAACTCGATGGGTCGAAATGATTCAAGAGTATAATCCGAGTATCGAGTATACTCCAGGCAAGGCCAATGTGATTGCTGACGCTTTGAGCAGGAAAGTGTATTGTAACAGTCTGATTCTCAAGCCTTATCAACCCGAGCTTTGTGAAGCTTTCCGCAAACTTAATCTGCAAGTTGTTCCTCAAGGTTTCCTTGCCAACCTTCAAGTCTCTCCTACCTTGGAAGACCAGATTCGCCAAGCCCAGCTTCTTGATGCTATGGTGAAAAAGGTGAAGATTGGGATTGCCAAGAGTCAGTCCAAGTACAAGTGCTACCGCCTTGATGACAAGGACACTCTCTTCTTCGAGGATCGAATTGTTGTACCCAAAGGTGAACTTCGTAAAGTGATCATGAACGAGGCTCACAATTCCCTCCTCTCCATCCACCCTGGGAGTACGAAGATGTATCAGGATCTCAAGCAAGCTTATTGGTGGACTCGAATGAAGCGCGAGATCACTCAATTCGTGAATGAATGTGATGTCTGCAGAAGAGTGAAGGCAGAACACCAAAGGCCAGCAGGTCTCCTCCAACCTCTTGCCATTCCAGAATGGAAGTTTGACCACATTGAAATGGACTTCGTGACTGGGTTTCCAAAGTCCAAGCATGGCAATGATGCTATATTCGTTGTCATCGACAAGCTCACCAAAGTGGCTCACTTTCTGCCTATCAAAGGGTCAATCACTGTAGCTCAATTGGCGGAACTCTACACCTCTCGAATTGTCTCTCTGCACGGTATTCCTCAAGTGATATCTTCAGACCGTGGCAGCATCTTTACCTCCAAGTTTTGGGATTCTTTTCAGAAGGCCATGGGCACCAACATCCGCTTCAGCACTGCTTTCCATCCTCAAACAAGCGGTCAAGTCGAGCGTGTCAACCAGATTCTTGAAGATATGCTCAGGGCTTGTGTGATCTCCTTCGGCATGAAGTGGGAGGATTATCTTCCTTATGCTGAATTCTCATACAACAACAGTTTTCAAGCAAGTTCGGGCAAGGCCCCATTTGAAATTCTGTATGGCAGGAAATGCCGTACCCCTCTCAACTGTTCTGAAACCGGTGAACGTCAGCTGCTGGGTAATGACTTAATCACAGAGGCAGAAGAAATGTGCAAGGTCATTCGTGATAACCTCAAAGCAGCCCAATCCCGCCAGAAGAGCTACTATGATAGTAAGCACCGTGATTTGGCTTTCGAGATCGGAGATCATGTTTACCTCCGCGTCTCTCCTATGAAAGGGACTCGTCGCTTTGGTATCAAAGGGAAGCTTGCCCCTAGATATGTGGGACCTTTCAAGATTGTCAGCAAGAGAGGCGACCTCGCCTATCAACTCGAGCTTCCGTCAAACTTTGCAAATGTTCATGATGTGTTCCATGTCTCTCAGCTCCGAAAGTGCTTCAAGATGCCTGAACGCACCGTCAACTTCGAGGACATTGAGCTCCAAGAAGATCTCTCCTATCGTGAGCACCCAGTGGCAATCCTTGAAGAGACTGAAGAAAGACTCGCGACAAGTCAATCAAATTTCTCAAAGTCAAGTGGTCACACCATTCCGAACGTGAAGCTACCTGGGAACGCGAGGATCACCTCCGTTCTGAGTACCCGGAGTTCTTTCAGTCTTAGATCTCGGGATGAGATCTTTTCGTAGTGGTGGAGTGTTGTAACGCCCCAGATATAACTTTCCCAATTTGTACTCCAACTCTTGCTGTTTCCGGCGTTAATTTATATTTATTTCTCGGGTTCGGGTCTTTGTCTCCGTGTGTTGTTTTCGTTTTCATGCATCTCATATCATGTCATCACGTGCATTGCATTTGCATACGTGTTCATCTCATGCATTCGAGCATTTTCCCCGTTGTCCGTTTTGCATTCCGGCGCTTCGTTCTCCTCCGGTGGTCATTTCTAGCTTTTTTTCGTGTGTGGGGATTAAACATTTCCGGATTGGAACGAGACTTGCCACGCGGCCTTGGTTTACTACCGGTAGACCGCCTGTCAAGTTTCGTATCATTTGGACTTCGTTTGATACTCCAACGGTTAACCGAGGGACCGAAAAGGCCTCGTGTGTGTTGCAGCCCAACACCCCTCCAATTTGGCTCAAAACCCACCAAACTCTGCTCCATGTCCTAGAGCGTCCAATCACGATCGCGTGGCCGAAAACCGCACCTCATTTGGACTCTCCTAGCTCCACTTATGCCTATTTATAGCCCCCCCCTAAAATTTCGCGGATCCCCTACCACCCTAACCCTAGTCTTCCTCCATCCGGCGCGCTGGACATGTCCGGGCCACACCGGACAAACCGCCGCCGCCTCTCCGCCGCCGCACGCCACTCCGGCCGCCGCCCCTCGCCGGTTAGGCCGCGCCGCCACCGCCCGGCGCCGGCGAGCGCCCCCGCGACGACCCCGTCCAAGGCCGGCCCCCTCCTCTACTCCGGCGACCGGAGCACCGGCCGGATCCGGCGAGCTTCAAGTTCATCTCCGGCGACCTCGGTTCCCGTGCCCGATCTGGATCTCAGATCCGAAATATCTCGATTAACTTTTTATCTCCTAACCCTAATTTTTCGAGCATACTTTGACCAGTGATATCTCCGCATCCGTAGCTCCGATTTAGACATATAGTATATCAAAATGTTCGCCTCGACGTGTACATCATTTCATTCCATTGCATCATTTTCATTTGAGTTAATCTTGATGCCTGAAATGCTGCTAGAAGGAGGCTTCATGAGTTAATTGTTAGATCTGCTAGTTCATCTTAGTCTTTTGTCATTTTTTCCATGATTATTGTGTGCATGCTATGCCAGTGAGTCCTTCATATGATTTGTTAAGCATTTTGTCTTCTTTCCAGAGGTGCAACCCATGCATTTTTAGGATGTGTGTGGTGACTTGTGCAAGCTTGCAAAGTGAGGCACTTGGTAAATCTGTTTTCAAGGACTTGGTGGATTTCACTAAGTCTGGGATTATTTAGTTCATGATGCCATATGTTCAGCTTGTTTCCTAGTGATCCGTGCCTCTTTTGAGGATGATCAGTAAGGGAGTTGTGTTAATCATGTTATGCTCTATCCATCCCTGTCTTTGTTTCCACATGTAGAGTACTCTAGCTTGAGACAATCGAGCTCTACTTTTGCTCCGTGGTAAATCTGGGCAGATCGTCAACTTGTTTGCGATTTTGCCGATGCTATTGTTATTGATCCGTGCATGATATGCCATTGTTCTTACCATGTCTCGCTAGCATTTTGTGCCTTCTTAATGGATATATGCTTGCCTTCCCATGACTTGCACCGTAGTGAGTGCATCGAGCTCGTTTACATGCCTTCGTGAGTTAAATTTCAGCATGTCTCCGTTTTCACTAAGTCTGAAAACTGATTGTGCGTGAGCTATGTTCGTGTGCTTGTTAGTATATTTTGTGACCCCTTTTGGCCCCAGGTCACTTTGGGACTTTTGATAAGCTTATTGAGTAGCTCCATGCCATGTTCTTACTTTTCATAATCAGGTCATGTATCATGTTGTTTTGCTGCTCCGAAGAGAGCATCGTGGTCTGAAATTTCAGACTAGTGTTAATTTCACTAAGTCTGAAATCTGTTATGCATTTGCGTTTTTGCCATGCTTGTTTGAACCTCATAATGGATGAATTTGGCCGTGGCTCGGTGCTAGTGTTTTGTTAAGCATCTTGTGGGCATCCCTGCCATGTATTTTGTAGTCATGTTTGGTGGCTGTAGCATGTTCATTTCGTTGTATTTAGATGCCTACTTGCTGTAAATCGCAGACCGGTGTCATATCTTAAATCGTTGGCCATTTCCAAACCG
The DNA here is from genome assembly GCA_034509565.1 of Triticum monococcum. NCBI lineage: Eukaryota > Viridiplantae > Streptophyta > Magnoliopsida > Poales > Poaceae > Triticum > Triticum monococcum. The sequence goes on along the minus strand of CM067841.1, from coordinate 570,328,655 downwards.
TAACTCCGATTCCGGCGTTCTTTATATCGTTTTCAAGAGATTTCATCCCCTCTATCCAGTGGCACACTTGGTTTTCCAAGTTGAGGCTAGGTTCATGCAATTCTTGTCACATCTTGCATTTTGCATCCCGCATAGCATATCATCTTTGCATCTTATTGTTTGAGTTTTGCACGCGGTTGATTATATCTTTGTTATTTGTTTGTCTTGCTTGGGTAGATCCGGGAGACGAGTCGCTAATGAGGAGCCCGTTGAGTTTGCTTTTGAGGATCCAGTCAACTCTGACAACTGTGCAGGCAAGATGATCATACCCTCAAAATCACTACTATCTTTGCTATGCTAGTTTGCTCGCTCTTTTGCTATGCCAATGCTACGATGCCTACCACTTGCGTGTCAGCCTCCCAATTGCCATGTTCATCCTCTAACCCACCATTGTCCTAGCAAACCGTTGATTGGCTATGTTACCGCTTTGCTCAGCCCCTCTTATAGCGTTGTTAGTTGCAGGTGAAGATTGGAGCCGTTCCTTGTTGGAACATTTATTTACTTGTTGGGATATCATTATATTGCCATGTTATCTTAATGCATCTATATACTTGGTAAAGGGTGGAAGGCTCGGCCTCTCGCCTAGTGTTTTGTTCCACTCTTGCCGCCCTAGTTTCCGTCATATCGGTGTTATGTTCCCGGATTGTTGCGTCCCTTACGCAGTTGGGCTATAATGGGAACCCCTTGATAGTTCGCCTTGATTAAAGCTTTTCCAGCAATGTCCAACATTGGTTTTACCATTTGCCACCTAGCCTCTTTTTCCCTTGGGTTTCCGGAGCCCGAGGGTCATCTTATTTTAACCCCCCCCCCCCGGGCCAGTGCTCCTCTGAGTGTTGGTCCAAACTGTCAGCCGCCGGTGGCTACCAGGGGCAACTCTGGGCTGGCCTACCGGAAGTTTAGACAATCTGAGTGTGACCTGAGAAAGAGATATCTGCAGCTCCTATCGGGATTTGTCGGCACATTTGGGCGGTGTTGCTAGTCTTGTTTTAACCTGTCGAAATGTCTTGTTGTACCGGGATACCGAGTCTGATCGGTGTGTCTTTGGTGGAGGTCTATTCCTTCATTGACCGTGAGAGCTTGTTATGGGCTAAGTTGGGACCCCCTGCAGGGATTGATCTTTCGAAAGCCGTGCCCGCGATTATGGGCAGATGGGAATTTGTTAATGTCTAGTTGTAGATAACTTGAACCTTAATTAATTAAAATGAATCAACTGAGTGTGTTGTCGTGATGGCCTCTTCTCAACGGAGTCCGGGAAGTGGACACGGTGTTGAAGTAATGTTTGCGCAGGTTGCTCTCTAGTTTCTCGCTCGTGCTTTGCCTCCTCTTCTCGCTCTCTTTTGCGAATAAGTTAGCCACCATATATGCTAGTCGCTTGCTGCAGCTCGAATTACATTTATCCCATCCTACCTATTAAGCTTAAATAGTCTTGATCGCGAGGGTGCGAGATTGCTGAGTCCCTGTGGCTCACAGATTACTATTACACCAGATGTAGGGACAGATGATACAGCTCCAGATGGCGCGCTTGAGCTCAAGTGGGAGTACGACGAGGATTCTCAGCGTTACTATGTGTCTTTTCCTGATGATCAGTAGTGGTGCCCAGTTGGGGTGATCGGGACCTATGTCGCTTGTTGGGTTGTCTTTTATTTTGGCGCCGTAGTCGGGCCATGAGTGTTTGGATGATGTATGTTATTTATGTACTTTGATGTGACGTGGCGAGTGTAAGCCAACTATGTATCTCCCCTTTTATTCTATATATATTACATGGGATGTTGTGATGATTGCCTAACTTGCGACATTGCTTTCAATGCGGTTATGTCTCTAAGTCGTGCCTCGACACGTGGGAGCTATAGCCGCATCGAGGGCGTTACAAAACCCTCCGGTTTATATAGACATCGGAGAGGGTTAGGGTTACACAAGGTCGGTTACAAAGGAGAAAATATCCATATCCGTATTGCCTAGCTTGCCTTCCACGCCAAGTAGAGTCCCATCCGGACACGAGACAAAGTCTTCAATTTAGTATCTTCATAGTCCAATAGTCCGGCCGAAGGATAGAGTCCGGCTGTCCGGAGACCCCTAACCCCAGACTCCCTCAAAGGGCAAGGGCAAGGGCTGCCGTCGATGATGAAATTGACCTATCCATATAAAATTAATTTAATTTAGAGAACATGCCATCATTTTGATTGTCTCATGGTGTATGAACTCCCACATGCAATGTTAGTACTACCTTCGTCCGGGTTTATTAGTCCCCTTTGTATTTTGTGCCCAACTTTGACCATAAATTTGACTAACAAATTATAAGTTGTATGTCACAAAACTTATATTGCTAGATGCATATTTGAAAGAGGTTTCCAATTATACTATTTTTAGGGTATATAACTTAATTTTTTGATAGTTAAATCAAAGTTCAAAATTTGACACAAACTATAAGGAGGACTAATAAACCAGGACCAAGGTAGTAAGTTGTATTATGTCCTAAAAGCCAAAGTGCGTGTGCTGATCTATGTGCATGCTTGTGTATGAATTTGAGGTTTTAGACATGACTAGCAATTTGCCTGTGCGTTGCAACGGATCCAAAGTAGAATAGTACTTGTTCACAAACTTGAAAGAAAGCACTCTTGTTTTGATATACATATACCACTATACGTTTCACTCAAAATATACTCCCTCCGTCCCGAAATTAATGTCGTACGCCCAGTTCATTGGTAAATTTGCAAACAAAACCTCGTCATCCAAAAATTGTCTCAAGCAGACCCATCTGCCCTGTCTTCTTCCTCCGCTCATTGCCCGAGCATCGCCAGGGGCCGGCACCGGCCAGCTATGGTCCCCTCCAGTCGCGGTTCCTAGGGGCATCGCCTCCGCAGCCTTGATCCCCTCCCGCCGCCCAGACTTGCATTGCCGCCCAACTGCTCTGCCGCCGCCGCCCAGAACTGCTCTCCCGCCGCAGCCAAGATCTGCGCTTCCACCCAGAACTGCTCTGCCGCCGCTGCACAGAACTTCCCTCTCACGCGTCCTTGAGCTCCCGCTGTTGCTTCTCCTTGAGCTCCGGTTGCTGTTTCTTCCCGAGCTCCCACTGCTGCTTCTCCTCGAGCTCCTGCCGGTGGAGCTCTGCTGTCTCCCATGATTCTCCCCTGTCGCCTGCTTCTCCCGTGCCCGTGTTGTTGTTGTTGCTGCTGCTCCTCTGCACTCTCTAAAATTCAATCAAATTCACTGTTAATTTTGGAGCAGATCAAAATCAGACAAGACTTTCTTCTTTTAATCATCAGATAATTTTCTAGGAATGCACTTGATAATTTTGGAGTTGATGTCCTGCTAGTTGCATTTCGAAAAAGATCCAATGGCTTCCAACTTCACTCGAGATTATTCAGTGTCCTTGGCAGCACATGATTGCTGGGATGTTTGTTCACTCCGGCCTTCGAGCTAAGGAGCTTCTTGCTCAAATCTCATCTGGCAAGCAGAGCTGCTCCAGTTCCTCCTAGACACCAACATTTCTGACAGTTTAAGCTACCACCATTCTAAACAGTGAACACTAAAGGAAGTGTTTATCTTTAACGAACAAAAATGTATGCTCTTTTTTTCCATTAAATGAAATAGTAATGGAACTAAAGGTAGGTGATTGCATTGATCTCAAGTTTGGGACAACCAAATAACCAACTGCAGGCCCTCAAATGTGCATCTAAATGATAATTGCGTTCAATTTAAAATTCAGTAGCACAAGCATAACCTCTACAGATGTTGAGAAAAACAATTGATGTGCAGGAAATAAATTCAGACAAACACCACGGTGTTTCCTGCTTGTGTTTTTACCTCCGGTGTTCTTTTTGCTAAACTATGATTTGAGGAATCTTCAAATTCTTTGATATTGATGTTGTTTTATCGTGCAAATGCCTAGATGCTGTTGATTGACATTAATGTTGCCATTTTTGCCAAGTATGTTGCTTCTCTCTTGGACTTTCAAGATTCTCTTAGGACTACTTTGAGGAGGTCACCTTTAATTCATTTGGATGAGGATCACCCAGCTAGCTAACTTCATGTGGGTGGTGGGTTGATTCCTTACCGTAAAAAACAATTGCAAAGTTTAACCTACCAAAAAAAATAAGGCATCCACGTAAAAAGATTGACCAAGGAAAATACACCCATGTGGCACTAGATGAGTGGCCAGTGTAAAGTTCCAACAGAGCAACAAGGTTGAAAAGAATAAAGTTCAAAACTTAAATGTTGTCTCCACTCTCCAGTTTAAATCCAGTAACAAGGGAGAGCAAAAACCTTTTGCTGCTGCTGGAGGAGGGCGGTTGCTTGATTGCAGAACGTGAGCACACTCACGACGTTGGGCATTGTTTCGTTGGCAGTTCGTCGGACCGGGCGACCAAGGGTGCACATCATATGCTTGTGAAGATCGGCAAGCAAGTGGTGTGGTGAAACGAATGGTGATGAAGTAGGGATACATGCGTGCATGATGATGCAACATTTTCTGATTAAACGCAGTCTAGACTAACTTTTAGACTGATTTTCCATCAAAATTGAAAATAGTTACACTAAGTTTCAAAATAGAAAATACACTTCTCAGTTTTACAAACTAAAAATTACTGTATGACAGTACAAAACTTGCTTGCAATAAAATCCCAACTCTCTAAAACTGAAACTTTAACTGACTTTTAGACTGTATTTTTACACCAAGAGTTTTTATATTCAGATCACTTTAACTGAATTTTAGACTGAGTTTTAGATTGAATTTTAAACTTTCTTGCAATAAGCTTGCAGTACACTTTATATAAAGATCAGGAGCCAAGCTCTAAAATTGAATTTTTAATTGAGTTTTAAAGTGAATTTTTACGACTGCACCTGTTTCAATTTCAGTTTCAGATAAAGTTTATATTCAGATCGAGACTGACAAAACTGACTTTATATTCAGTTGCAGGTAAGGACATCAGAGAATCTACAGAAGTGAGGCCAATTCAACAGCATCTGTGACAAAGATTCTACAGCAGTGTGGCCAATTCTACAACATCTGTTTCAGAGAATCTACAACAGTGAGGCCAATTCTATTGTGTGGCAATTCAATTGTAGCAGCCCAATCAATTCTACTCAAGCAAAGAATCTATAGTACTCAAGCAAATGTGTAAGCAAGCAATGAATCGGTATGCAAGAAAATGTGTACTCAAGCAAATGCGAATCTACAACACCGACGAGGAACATACCTTGAGGTTGGTGTGCTTGGTGGTGGAGTCCTAGAGCGGTTGGAGGAACATGTCGGAGCTCGCCGCTCCCTTGCCGCCACCATCCCGCCGCCGCTGCTGCGTGCCTGTAGCCATGTCGTAGTCAGACCTGCGCTGATGCTGGATGAGCGTGACGAAGGCGGTCAGGTAGCCGCGACTGCAGGAGATGAGCTCCTCACCAGACGACCACCAGCAGCAGCCCCATGCAGGCGACCGGCAGAAGCAGCTCTGTCGCGCCGTCTTGGTAGTCTCCGCCGCAGATTGAGCCTGGACGCTGTAGATCGAAGAGTCGGAGGGGGAAAATCGGATTTTCACCGATGTAGAGGGACATGTGTGAGGAAGAGAGTGCCGGTAACGCGCACAAGGGAGAGGGCGCCGGCGCTGGGGAGGGAGAGGAGCCGCGGGCAGTGTGGAGCTGCGCGGAGGGGAACGGTGTCGGCGGTGCCAGACGGTCGGAGAGGAAGGAGGAAGAGAGCGACTACACAGAGGGACTTCGGGTTCGGTCGGGAAAAGGCTGAGGACTAAATTGCAAAATGACCAATGCGACATGAATTTCGGACGGAGGGAGTATTTCTCAAGATATTTTGATGAGGCGAGCGAGGGAAGTGGTTGTTTTCAAGATAATGAGGGATTTTCTGCAAATTGGAGCAGAGAAATGGGCTATTGTTGCAAAAATGCCATAACTTACATCACAACCGTTAGATATAGATCTAATAGTCAGAAATGACGGATAGCAGATACACCATCATCACCAACTGAGTCTTTTATAGTAGTAAAGAGACTGAGGGCTAGACAGCCGGTCGGGGCTGTCTCACACTCGTTTGTTGGATTCCAAATTTGACATATATGGTTGAAGATGGAGCAACTCCAAGAGCACAGGTACGAAATTCATCGTAATAGTCAGAAATAACGGATAGCAGATACACCATCATCACCAACTGAGTCTTTTATAGTAGTAGAGACTGAGGGCTACAGATGCGGACAGCCGGTCGGGGCTGTCTGACACTCGTTTGTTGGATTCCAAATTTGACATGTATGGTTGAAGATGGAGCAACTCCAAGAGCACAGGTACGAAATTCATCGTAAAGTCTGGTTATTATTTAGAGGAGTTTCTCAAGTGAGCTCTTTTCTCAATCTCTGTAAAAAAATCCCTAAAAGTGATTTTTGAAGAACTTAGGATATCCTGTAATAATATTGCGGGAAGGCCATCTTTCCATAAATGAAGGAGCTTGTGTCGGTGGTTGTGTTGGGCTGCTTCATTTACAGGATATCCTAAGTTCGTGCCGGCTCCTCCCCAGGGATTTGGGTGTAATTTCAGTTCTTTCTGGGTGCTTGTGTACGATTGTTACTGTTAGATCTGGGGTCTATTTCGTAAAAAAGAAAGAATTTACGAGGGTGTCATGAGGGATCCTTTGCTGCCGTTTGCCGAGATGGTACAGACAACTTTCTGGGTGCATCTGTAGTTTCTGACCAGGACATAGCTGATCCAGAAGTGCTTGAGGCAATGGCTACGAGTAAAGGGATGTCACTAGCACTTGATCTTGCATGCAACAACACTGTTATTGCCACTGACTGTTCTGCCACGGCGAAACACATCAAGGAGGCTTATTTTGGGACCTCGGCTGCTACTATTCATGAGATAAAAAGGTGCACCCAATTGTTTGCATCAGTGGAAATGGTCCATGAGAACAGATGCATGAACGTTGAAGCTCATTCATTGGCAAAGGCGGCGACTACTCTAGCTCGTGGCCGGCATGTGTGGCTAATCGATAGACCTGATGTTGTTTATATTCCTGAGAACATTTGAGCTAATAGAGTGTTTTCTATTCTAAAAAAAAGGAAAAAAAGAAATCAAATGACCCAAATTCAAAATTCAGTTGACTTGTCTCTGTTTGGTTCATAAATCCTAAGACTTTTTTTAGTCCTAACTTATAAGTCCTAAGTCCCTAAAAAGTTTCTGCCTGTTTGGTTCCTGAGACTTATAAATCTCTATAAGACTATATTATAATTATAAGTCCCTCCTTGAGAGTCTTATTTCATAAGTCCCAAATACCCACTTTAATTTCCTATAAGTTCCTTCTGTTTAGTTTAGATGGAACTTACAGGGACTTGTCCCTAAACCAATAAGTCCCTAGAAACAAAGAAATGCCCTGGCAAAAAGAGCGACAAAGAAATGGATACAAAATAGAATGGCCTACCACACAGAAAGCTCAGCCAGCCTCCTACCAACAAATGCCCGGCGAAGAACCTGGGATGTCTCCTCGCACCATACCGCTCGCTAAAAACAAGAGAAACAGAACTCCCGATAGCAGCAGGAATCTTTGGCTCGCGTTAATCCATCGGTTATGGAGTCGATTAGGATTTAACTATTTCTCGGAGAAATGGCAAATCCGGAGGAGTGTTCTTCTTTTTCTGCGAGGAGGAACATTCGTTGCACTTGAAATGCCTATGGTCTATATACTAGTACCTACTAGATTTGAAACCTTCATAGATACTAGCATGCATCATCGAGGTCTTAATCAGCTGCTTGATAGTACCATTACAGATATATTATACTCCCTCCGTCCGGAAATACTTGTCATCAAGATGAATAAAAGGGATGTATCTAGATGCATTTTAGTTCTAGATACACCCCTTTTTGTCCATTTTGATGACAAGTATTTCCGGACGGAGAGAGTACGCCTCAAAGCGTTCTTAATTTTTATTCTCGGCAGTAGGGACACCCTGTTCATGAAAAGTCCAAAGTAAACCCAGTTTCCTAGAGCTCATTGCAGGGCACAGATTCGAGCTTCTCTTGGCCGGCGGCGGCGCCTGCAGTGCCTAGCTGAATCATCTCGGCGAAGAAATCCGTGAGAGCAGTCTCGTAGCCCGGCATCTTGGCGAACCCCGGGAAGTAGTTGATGTCCACGAGGAAGTACCTCCGCCGGCCGCCGTCGTCCATCTCCGTCGCCGCGAACATGTCGAAGTTGAGGAGGTGCAGCCCCAGCGCCTGCCGGAGCCCGCGCGCGACCTGGTCCACGAACGCGGCGGGCGGCATCGAGTCCTCCCCCTTGTCCAGCGCGGGGCGGCTGGAGATGTTGGCGAAGGGGACGGAGGCGTCGGCGTCGGGGTCCGCGAGGCGCTCCGCGGGCACGTCCGGCAGGCTGCTGCGCCGGACGCAGACGGCGCGGCCGCCCACTACGTAGACCTTGAAGAGCACGCCGCCGTGGTTGACGAACTCCTGGAGCACGACGGGGGTGTGGAGGCCGCGGAGGCCCTCGGCGCGGTACACCAGGCAGAGGTCGTGGGAGCTGGCGCTGCCGTCGACGGCCAGCGGCTTGGCGATGAGCGGGAAGCGGAGGCCGTGGGACGGGTCGTCCGCGGCCAGCGCGGCGGCGTCGCTCACGGTGACCTGCGCGGGGACGCTGAGCGGGAAGTCCAGGCCGGCGGCGAGCCCGGGGACGACGTCGAGCATGGTGAAGCGGTCGAGCAGGCGGTCGACGGCGGCGGGCGCGTCGACGACGGGCACGGAGGGGTGGAGCGCGGAGAAGGCCTCCAGCTGCGCGCGCCAGGGCCGGTCGAAGAGCTTGTGGATGATGAGGTCGAAGGGGCCCTGGTCGGCCAGGGGCAGCGAGGCGTCGACGGCGACGAGGCGCATGCCGCGCTCGGCCGCGAGGGCCTCGAGCGGCGGCTGGATGACGCTGCCCGCCTTGCCGGGCGGCAGCGCGTAGCCGATGGTGAACCGCGGCCGCGGGGAGGACTGGTGGTCGGCCACCATGATTTGATCGCTCGCTCGACTGACTGACTATTACAGGATGCCTGCTTGGCTTTGTTTGGGTCGTCGTCCTAGTGCCTTTGTGGCTTGTGCAGGCCGTTTTATACACGCGACGGCAGTACTAGACTAGTCGGCAACCGCTTGGAACCACCGACCGGCCGCGTTCGCACCGCTCTGTGGCAGCAAGAGTAGTCGAGTACTGCTCCCACCTGTTTTGGATTCGTCTTCGCTCCACACGCCACCGGCCCAGGGCGGACATGCATCGACTAATCAACACGAAATGTACATGCCACGAACGGTCAAGGTTGCTGCGTCGTACGCCTGAGCCGTTGGATCGGGTGACGCAGCATGGGGCTCTCCGCCATGTGACATGATTAATTCTGGTTCGCGTGGGGGCACCGACCGGCATCACGTGCTAGCAGTAACTCGTCCACAGAGACAAAGTCAAACCAAACCTCCGGTTATGATCGCGTCTGGAGTACGAGGCGGCGCTGGGATATCCCATCGTCCAAGGGCATCTCCAACGTGAAATAACCAGCGCTCAAGAAGGTTCGGTAACAAATTGTCCGACAGTTATGCGTAATTCTTAGATCAACTCTAACGGGCCAACCCAAATGGATGACGCTTTTGTCTGTTTGGATCAGTCGCCCGCCCGACGTCCGTCTTTAATTAGATTTGAATTGGCAGTGCGTCCAACACGCCGACCCATTTCATGACCGCGTACATTGGTTTTGGCGCTCCAGCGCGCGGGAAAGGTTCGCGCGCTGGTTTTGGTACGGCCGGCGCTTGTTCTAAGAAGACGCTCCCTCCACACTCCGTTCGCTGCCCACTCGTCTCGCCCCCTGACTGGCCTCATCGGCAAGGTTGTCAGAATCGCGATTCTGAATCGGATCGAAGCTCCAATGGTAGTATCGCAAATCGTAAAATCTTCACTATCAGAATCGTAAAAATGTAGATTCTATGAACCAAAATCGTAGAATCAGAGGGGTTAGTTTGGATCGTAAAGTCGTAGAATTGTACAACGGAATCGTGATTCTGACAACCTGGCTCTGTGCCGCCTGGGGGCTTCGGATTTTCACAAAGCCCACGAGCGTCGCTCCGGCGCCTTCTCCTCCGGGTTCTGGTTTGGCGAGAAACGCCTCATTCTCGGCACCTTCGACACCGCAAAGGAAGCGCCCGGTGCGCACGACGCGGCGGCGTGGCGTCTCTTGAGGCCTCGTCGGGAGATGAATTTCCCCGACGTGTCGAGCTAGCGGGCACAGGATCTCGCGCCTCTCCCGCGGCTTTTCACCGACAAGGATCGTCGTGACCACCGGAGACGGCAGCGTCGCCTCGCCATCGCCGAGATGGACGTGGAAGCCATGATGGTGTGGTGCGAACGCTTCCCATGGGACATCGTCGACGAGCGCCAGTTCTACAAGTAAAGGAGGGCCGAGAGGGAGGCGAGGAGGATGGAGCGAGCCGCCTATTGAGAGGACAAGCGTGCGCGAAGCAGACCGCTCAATTGAACCTGAAGCTAAGAGAAGCGTCGTCCTGGGACTCCGAGGACAAGCGGTATGCTGACGCCTACATTCAGACATTGGAGGAGGACATTACCGAGTCGGAGTCAGAAAACGACGAGTAGTTCATCCTTTTTTTTATCTGTCTATGCTACAACTATCTATGTATCCTTTTTCTATCCGAAAAAAATGACCGGCGGCGTTGGCGACGAAGCAGGCGGGCGACAGTATACTATTGGATGGGGAGAGGCCAATATGCCACCGACCAGTGGGTTCGGGGGGAAGAGAGGGCGAGCGTGCGCACGTCCATCTTGTGTCCGCGCCGACGCAAATCCGTCTCAAAACGGGTCGAGAATAGGTCGACAGGCGGACGAAAGTGGACGCGCGTCCGTTTAGGTCGACGCGTTGAGTCGGCTTTTCTGTCTGCGCCGATCCAAACGAACGGTGACGGATGAAATGAGTCGCCCCATTAGAGTTGCTCTTATTTACTGGATCTCGTAATTTATTTATTTATTTTTTACAAAATAGACCCACATCTAACAATAAAAGTGATACAAAAGCACCTTAGAAAGAACTGAGATTTGGGGTTGTTTGGTTTGTGACTAACTTTGACAAAAATTGCCATACCTAAAGTTAGATAAGTTTGACCAACTTAGATGAGTGTTTGGTTCAAGCCACACCTTAGGCAAGCCACACTTGAACCCCACATGGCATACATACAAAAAATGTGACAAGATTTCTTAGGCTTATCAACTTGTGGCTCTCATTTTGATGAACTAAACTTAGACAAGCTTGGTAAAAAATGTAACAAAGTATAATAATGCTAGGTCTAGAACCAAACAGCCCCTACACCTAAATCCCTGCAGAGCCGGCCCAACACGACCCACCGATGCGAGCTCCTTCATTTATGGACAGATGGCCTTCCCACAACTTATTACAGGATGTCATAAATTCTTCAAAGATCATTTTCAGGATAAATTTTTATGAAGATGGAGAAAAGAGCTCACCTGAGAAACTTCTTTACTCTCTTCTTCTAGATGTATAAGTCACCTTACGAAAATTAATCACAAACCAGAGTCCAGGCACGGGCATCCTTGTTGCCGATCGGCGCTGCGTGGCACCGGCACGACACGCCTTCTCCCTTGGCCACCGGCGTCGATTTAAGCAAACAATCTCATCTGCCAGAATTTGAGCCTCCCGCGTTAGCGGTTTCGGATGAAAAAACATCGCTTTTAATATAAGTCGGGGAGCTTCTTCCTCTTCCCATGTTATTTTCCGTCACACTATTCACTGATGCTTCTTTGTGTGTTGGGCATTCCTGCGTTTTTATGGCAACAATTTTTATTGAATTATGGATAGGCTTAAGCCCATATAAGACACTAATCCCTGGTTAATCTTGAGGTCTATGTATGAGATGGAGGTGATGGGAAGTTTAGTCCCACCTTGAGGATATAAGGGCTGCTCTACCACTTGCCATTGGGAGCTTGAAAAGAGGAGTGGTACACGCACGCTCCTCCTCCTCCGCCGCCCGCCTCGCCTCGTCCCGACGCGCGCGCGCCACGGGTTGCGGGAATTAATTAACGAGTCGCTAACATGTGGGCCACTGTCCAAGACGTTGGACTGTGGGCCGACTTGCGTTGTCGGGATTCGTCGACTCCCTTGCCGGGACCCGCGTATTTGTCGACTCCCTTGCGGGGAGTGGTCCGACTCGGTCGTGGGCCTATATAAGAAGGCTCTGGCCAGTGAAGTAACCTAGTTCGGTTCACTCACTCCCTCTCGCGTGACCTAGCCGTCATCTACTGTTCCTCACTCTGTGCTGCCTCCGGCGATCCCATCCCGACGACCGCGTGCACGGCTGGTCAGGAGAGCAGGTGCCTCCGGAACCCTATCGTTCGAGATCCTGCCCGGGAGAACGGCAATAAGGTTTTTGGGGAGCGTCTCGATGCGACTGCTCCCGATCCGTCCCCAACTCTGTTCGCCTCTGCTTCCACTACTTCCTCTGCATCGACACCATGGCCGACGACGCCGCCGCTAAGAAGAAGGCCACGGACGATGCCGAGGCTGCTGCTGCAGCCGCCGCGTTGGCCTGGCCAACCGGAGGGTATGATCTATTCACCCCTCGTTTACTCGTACTTATGCTAGCCGTATATGTGCTGCTCATAGAAGGTTCGATTCTATGTTCTGCACGCGCTAGTATGCTTAGGTATCGCTATCACTGGTAGAAAAAGGGCCTATAGTCCCGGTTCGTAAGGGCCTTTAGTCCCGGTTCCGGGACTAAAGTGTCGGTACTAATACCTCCCCCCTTTAGTCCCGGTTCAATCCAAAACCGGGACTAAAGCCCCTCCACGTGGGCAGTGCGCAGAGCCCAGTCAGTAGACCCTTTGGTCCCGGTTGGTGGCACCAACCGGGACCAATAGGCATCCACGCGTCAGCTTTTTTGTGGCTAGGGTTTTTGTTTTTTTTAAAGGGGGGAGGGGGGGGTTGGGGGTTTTGGGGGGTTAATTTAGGTGTTTCATATATTGTGTTAGCTAGCTATAATTAATATAGAGAAGTGTCCTCTTTTATGTCCGTGCTTGGTCGACGCTACGTACTATACATACGTATAGAGAGGACTAGACACGCTGGCTAGCTAGTAAAGCAAACGAAGGAAACAGAAGATCGTCATGAACATATATGCATACAAAGAGAAGTGATATCGACCACCTCTCCTTCTCCGAGAGATTGGTCGAACAACAAGTTCTCGTATATCTATCTGACAGTACCGGCTACATATATACAATAATTATTTCTTACAAATATAATCATACGGACTCAGGGTTCACATAGAATTCTCCGTCTTCAGGGATCACATGGTCAAGAAAGAATGCCACAAATTCCTCTTGAATTGCTCGCATGCGAGCTGGTGCTAGGAGTTCATCCCGCTTCCGAAACATCTAATTTGAAGAAGGGGGTCAATACATATATATATATATATATATATATATATATATATATATATATATATATATATATGAATGAATGAAACTCAACACAAATGATGGTAATAAAATAAAATTGTGAATATTGTTATTTACGTACTTCATATTGTTCGTTAGAGTACCCGCCCCGCTCACACGTCGTGTGACGGATGGACTCGCAGATGTAGTATCCACAGAAATCATTCCCTTGTTCCTGCCACAACCACTTTACAAGAAATAGAGGTCAATCAAACTGATAAGCAAGAATGCTAAATGGTATTGATGAAACTAGCGCTTGAATCACTAGGAGATGCGCGGAACATGCTACTATAGTACTTACTTTCGGGTGTCTAAATTCCAGCTCCTTCGGCAGTCCCGGAACTTTTTTGGTGAATTTTCTCCAAACCCTGTCGGACAAAGAAAACAATTACTTGATATCAGGAAATGAACAAAGTTGCTGATATGGTGGATAATGATCGATTTAACTTACTTCTTGAGGATTTCAGTCATGTCTGCATAGTCCTGGGGATCTTTTCGTTTTGAGTCTAAGACGGTTACTAGTCTCTGCTCAAGCTTAATCTCTAGGAAAATATAGTGGAAACTGCACACGCATGCATAACTCATGAATTACATTACTATAACCTTGAGTAATATATAAGGGAAACCGAATACGCACAAGATAGTAACACTCACTTGAAGTTGTAAGGAAAGAGTATTATATCTTTGTTTTGATTTATTACGAACGATTGTAGCAAGTTGGCCTCGGTAGTTGCGGCATGAAGTTTAACCTGAATTGCATCTATGAGATATGTGTTAATGAACCCAATATCACCGACTTGCCTTTTCTTCAATTCGATGATCTTCAATCTGCATAATATAGTGAGGATGATTATAAATGCATGCAATGAAAGAGCTAAGCTATATAGAGAAACTTAATGACAGAAGTAGTACTACTTACAGACAGTAGCAGGCGACCGTTGTTTTATCGAGGGCCAATTGATTGAAAAACTGATAGAACTCCTCAAATGAAACAGGCAACAGATCAATTCCAACGAGGTCATGCTCCTTTTTAACTTTCACATACAAAGTACTACTCCCCCCAGAGTCTCTACAGATTTTCAAGTACCAATCATGCAATCTTCGCATCATCGTTGATAGAGATCTTTCATCTTTGACGAGAGGCTTCCCGTACTCGTATCTTTGCATCTGCATCTCCATGGGTTCATAATGTACTTCGTCGGGCAGCTAATCTGCAAGATTGCTATAACCGGGCACCATCCTCGGATCATTAGCGACGTTGTGGCTAGGCACCTTGAGCGGGGGGCATGATTGCTTCGCTTGTTTGCCGAGCTGGGCAATTTGTTTCCCAGCTCGTCGTTTTTTCAGCCTTTCATCACTGACAGTACTTCCCGACCGCTCCGCTTCGGCAAATTCCTTTCCAATAATGCGCTCATAGTTTCCTTTCGGCGGATCAGACTTTGGTGGTTTTGTTAGGGCAGCCAGAGTGCGCTTCACTTTCACCCCATCTACCTTCTCCTCCGGAGGTGGATGTTTCTTTGCTTTCACCCCTTCAAAGAATTTCCTCACTTCTTCTCGTGCGATCTCGGCGTTCTCCTCCTGGGTCCTCTCGTATGGTAACTTCTCTGGAGTCTTCAGAGAAGGACCGAATCTGTATGTCCTCCCGCCTCTGATTGTACTGCTAGATGCCGACCGAGCAGACGAAGCGGTTGTCTTCTTTACTTGTTTAAGAGGCGGAGGAGAAGGACTACGACCCGCCGGAGCAGCTGGAGTGGCGGCAGGTCTCTTCTGCCCTTGCTGACGAGGCGGAGAAGGAGGAGGTTGGCTGCTCGGGCGCGTCGGCGAAGGCGGAGACGGAGGCGGAGTGCCGCCATGCGTCGGAGAAGGAGCCGGCCGAGGGCCCTGATCGTCACTCGCCGGAGGAGGAGGCGGTGGAGGAGGCGGAGTGCCCTGACTCGCCGGAGGAGGAGGAGGAGGCGGAGGCGTCCAGTTCGGAAGGTTGATGAGGTCCTTCCGCCATAGGCATGGAGTCTTCAGAGCAAACCCCAGCCGAGTCTCCCCTTCACCGGTAGGGTGGTCAAGCTGGAGGTCCTCAAATCCCTCCGTTATCTCATCCACCATCACCCTAGCATATCCTTCTGGAATCGGCATGCAGTGAAAAGTTGCGCCGGATTCAGTAGGATAAACAGAGCCAACAGTCACCTTGACCTTCAAATTCATCCATTGCGTCATAAGGTGGCAATTTTGAGACTCAGTTATAGCATCCACAGGATAGCTGGCAGGAGCCGTCAAGGCATGCTGCAGCTGAAGCAGCTCAGTGGAAGCCACGCTGCTTCTGCGCTGAGATGGCGGGGTAGATTCGGGGAAGGCTTCGGCAGTACGTTTGCTGCGATTTGCTTCTCGTTCCTCTATCGCTTGTACCCTTGCGTGCAGTGCCTGCAGTTCGGTCTGCTGCACTTTTTTCCTCCTCTCATGGGATTTGTAACCGCCTGCGTCCGGAAACCCAACCTTCCACGGAACGGAGCCTGGCGTGCCTCGTGTCCGTCCAGGGTGCTCAGGATTCCCGAGGGCCATTGTGAGCTCGTCGTGCTCTCTGTCTGGAAAGAACGTCCCTTCCTGCGCTGCGTCGATATAGTGCTTAAGCTTACTGACTGGTATGTCCATTTGTTCGTTCGTCCAAATGCATTTCCCTGTTTTAGGGTCCAAGGTTCCGCCAGCCCCGAAGAACCAAGTCCGGCAACGGTCTGGCCAGTTATTTGTCTCTGGTTCGATCCCTTTATGAACCAGATCATTCTCAACCTTGGACCACTTAGGCCGGGCTACGAGGTAGCCACCTGACCCCGTGCGATGGTGAAGCTTCTTCTTCGCGGCATTTTGCTTGTTTGCCGCCGACATCTTCTTACTCTTTTTTGATGTCTTGTAGGCCACAAATGCGGGCCAGTGATCTCTGATCTTCTCATATTTGCCCTTGAATTCTGGTGTCTCTTTTTTATCGACAAACCTATTCAGCTCTTTCTTCCACCTCCTGAATAGATCTGCCATCCTCTTCAGAGCAAAAGACTTGATTAATTTCTCTTTAATTGGGTTCTCTGGATTATCCTCTGGCGGTAGGGTGAAATTTGACTTCAGCTCAGTCCAAAGATCATTTTTCTGCATATCATTGACATAAGACACCTCAGGGTCTTCTGTAGCCGACTTAAACCATTGCTGGATGCTTATCGGGATCTTGTCCCTAACCAGAACCCCGCACTGAGCAACAAATGCACTCTTTATCCGGAGGGGTTCAATAGGTTGGCCGTCGGGCGCGATTGCTGTGATCTCAAGCTTTTCATCCGAGCTCAACTTTTTCTTCGGGCCTCGTCTCTTTACCGAAGTTGTGCTCGATCCGGAGGGCTAGAAAAAAGAACAAAGACTAATTAATATGTGTACATACCAAAACAATGAATGCATCAATCAGCTAGTCAGCATAGGCTTAACTAATATATATATACCTGGCCGGACTCGGTTCGGTCACCGGAGCCGTCATCACGGTCTCCTTCTTGCACCGGCATTGGGTCACCGGCGCCGTCCTCATGTTCTTCTTCTTGCACCGGCATTAGGTCACCGTAGCCAGCTTGTTCACCCTCTCCTTCCAGACCATTGATATCGTTGAGATAGTACGAGACGGCATCACTTCCTTGTGCGATTATCTCCCTCAACAACGTTTCTTTTGTTGCTTCGTCTAGGGCGGTGTCCATAGTTTCTACAAATATTTACAACATGGCAATTATTATTCAAACATGACAGATGGATATATTAGTGCCAAACGTAGAACTAGCTACCTAATCATAGTAAGCTATCGGGAGGGGGTATATATCGACAACGACGACACTACATCTATATATGTCCCTCGACGACCCTCGTTCCCGATAAAAAAAGAGGAAGAAGAAGAAAAAAAGAGGAGAAGAAAGAATAGAGGAGAAGAACTCCTCTATTCTTTCTTCTCCTCTTTTTTCTTCTTCTTCTTCTTCTTTTTTTATCCTCTTCTTCCTCTCATGTTCGAGAGGATCGCCTTGGGGTCGGGAGGTTGCCTAGTGTCAAAGGATTCAACAAAACCATGTCTTCATCATTAGGCGAAAGTAACATGTGCATGATGGTAGGAAGCTCTTCAAAGTTGTTCTGGAACGGAGTCCTAGATAGGATAATTCGCTTTTTGGTACAAAGTTTAGCAAGAGCCTTCCGAATATCGCTATTTGGAAGGCCTTTGCTGAATTCGTACCAAAAGGCGGATTATTCTATCCGGGACTCCATTCCAGAACAACTTTGCAGAACTTCGTACCAACATGTCCTGGTTACTTCCGGCTAATGATGAAGGCATGGATTTCTTCAATACTTTGACACTAGGAAACCTCTCTCGACCCCTCGGCGATTCTTGACCCCTCGAACCCTCAACGACCCTGAAACCCTCGACCCTTGACCCCTTAACGACCCTCGACCCTCTACCCTAGTTCCCGACCCTCGACCAATAGAGGAGAAGAAGAAAGGAATAGCTAGAGGAGAAGATCGAAGAAAAAAAAAAGAAGAAACAAAAGAGGAGAAGAAGAAAGGAATAGTGGAGAATAAGAGAAAATAGAATATATTCTATTTTCTCTTCTTCTCCACTATTCCTTTCTTCTTCTCCTCTTCTTTTTCTTCTGTTTTCTTCTTCTTATTTATTTCTCCTCTTATTTTCGGTAGAGGAAACCCTAAATAGCTAGCAAGTATCGTGGGTGTGAGATACATGTGGCCTTCGGTGTCGGACACTACATCCACGTCCCACAAGTGACGTGGGCGTCGAAACCCGCGCCACTTGTGGGATGTGGATGTAGTGTCCAACACCGACGGTACATGTATCTCACACCGACGATACTTTCTATTTAGGGTTTCTCGACCCTCGACCCTCGACCCCTAGGCGACCGTCGATCCCTCTTTTTTTTCTTCCTCTTCTTTTTTATCCTCTTCTTCCTCTACCGCTCCGCGACCCTCGACGACCCTCGTTCCCGATAAAAAGAGAGGAAGAAGAAGAAAAAAAAGAGGAGAAGAAAGAATAGAGGAGATTTCTCCTCTATTCTTTCTTCTACTCTTTTTTCTTTTCTTATTCCTCTTCTTTTTTTATCCTCTTCCTCCTCTCATGTTCGACGACCCTCGACCCCTCGGCGACCCTAGACCCCCTCTCGACCCCCTCTTCTTCTCCCTCTTCTTCCCCTTCTTCCCCGCCTAAAATGACCTAAAATGAAAATAACCTAAAATTCACTAAAGTTATCGATGACCCTCTTCTCCCCTCTTCTTCTCCTTTCTTACACATATACATTATAGCCACATACACATATATGAACAGAAAAAATAGACATATACATTGTTCACATACACATATACATTTTATGAACAGAAAAAATCCTAGTTTTTCTAAAAAACAGAAAAAATAGAAAAAATCCTAATTGTTCACATACACATATACACATATATGAACAGAAAAAAATAGACATATATGAACAGAAAAAATCCTAATTTTTCTAAAAAACAGAAAAAAAATAGAAAAAATCCTAATTGTTCACATACACATATACACATATATGAACAGAAAAAATAGACATATACATTAGAAAAAAAATATACATATACATTGTTCACATACACATATACATTTTATGAACAGAAAAAATCCTATTTTTTCTAAAAAACAGAAAAAATCCTAATTTTTCTAAAAAAACAGAAAAAATCTATGAACACATTAAGGAAGGAAGGAGAGGATGGGGCGGTAGCTAGCTACCTCTCCCGGAGGGATCGGGGAGGAGACGCGGGCGGCCGGGGTCGGGGTCGGCGAGGGCGAGGGCGACGGTGGGGCGCGCTCGGCGGCGGCGGACGGCGGAGCTCGGGGGCGCGCGGGGCAGGAGCTCGGGGGCTCGGGGACGGCGGAGCTCGAGGGCGAGGGCGAGGGCGACGGCGGGGCGGCTCGGGGTCGGCGACGGCGAGCACGGGGCACAGGCGCGGGGCGACGGCGACGGCGAGCACGGGGCAGGGGCGCGGGGCGACGGCGAGCACGGGCAGGGGCGCGGGGCGTCGTCGGGGATGGGAACTGGCGATGAAATCTGAAAAAACGCCAAGTCTTTGCTTATATAGAAAAGGCATTGGTCACGGTTCGTGGCACCAACCGTGACCAATGCCCCCTCTTAGTCCCGGTTGGTGCCACGAACCGGGACCAAAGGCCAATTTTCGGCAGCCCAAAGGGCGGGAAGCGGCGGCCTTTGGTCCCGGTTCGTGGCACCAACCGGGACTAAGAGGGGGCATTGGTCACGGTTGGTGCCACGAACCGTGACCAATGCCCCCTTTAGTCCCGGTTAGTGCCACCAACCGGGACCAATGCCCTTGTGCTGCCCGCGCCCAAAAGTTTAGTCCCACATCGCTAGTTGAGAGGGCTCGGGAGTGGTTTATAAGCGCTGCTGCGCCCACCCTCCTGAGCTCCTCCCAACTGCAGGCTTTCGGGCCTAACCTGTCATTGCAATGCCTGTGGGCCTACTGGGCCTGCTGCGTGCCTGAATCCTGGCCCATGTAGGGTTTCTAGTCGTATTCAGGCCGTGGAGGCCCAGTAGGTGGCATTTTTTTCTTTTTTATTTCTACATTTTTTTGGTTTTTTATTTTTTGCTTTTAGGTCACAAAAATTATAAACTTTCTATTAGTGCCATTAGTTTTAAATTTTAAATAGTTTAAATTTGAATTTTAAAAAATTTGTGTGAATTACTAGTTTATGAATAACTTTACTATAAAATTAGAATTTTTTTTCTATTTATTTTTTATTTCTACTTAAAACTAAATACTTACAGTTTTTTAGTGATTTCTTTTTGCTTTTAGGTCACAAAAATTATAAACTTTCTGTTAGTGCCATTAGTTTTAAATTTTAAATAGTTTAAATTTGAATTTTTAAAAATTTGAAGAATATTATAGTTTTATTTTAGTTTAATTACTTACAGTTTTTTAGTGATACTTATAGTTTTATTTTACTTATAATTTATTTATTTTTTGTTTTCTTCTTTTGTTTTATTTTTTGCTTTTTATTTTTTATTTGTACTCTATGTATGTGAATCACTAGTTTATGAATAACTTTACTATGAAGTTAGATTTTTGAGTGATTCTTTTTCCTGCTACTTAATATTACAGTGTTTTATCATTATACTCTATTTGGTAATTTTAGGTTATTTTTAATATCTGTTTTAATCAAAAACAAATTTTGTTATTTTTTTGCTATTAAATTCTTTTTGCTATTAATGTGTTGAACAAAAAATACTTTCTGAATTTAAGTTGCATAAATTTTATATAAGTTTAGTTTCAAAAATACTAGAGGTTTATAAAAACTTTTTAATTGATTCCTTTTGCTTTTTTGAGCTATAAGACCCTGAAATTGAAAAGCATTTCAAATGAACTCCGAAAAGGTTGAAAGTTGGCATGGTATCATCATTTCACCCACATAGCATGTGCAACAAAGTTAAGATGGTTATGGCAAAAACTGGATGCACTTCGTGTACAAAACGGACAATCTCTTTCGAAGTATCAGGGTTTCGGACGAAAGATCATCTATTACAAAGGGATTTCATTTTCTTGAACTTATTTGAACTCCATATTTTTTCTGTGTTCAAAATGCACCATTCAAAGACACATCATCAATTTTCAACCCTTTCTGACTTCATTTGTTATTTTTCATGCATTTATTGATTTTTTTGAGCTATAAGACCCTGAAATTGAAAAGCATTTCAAATGAACTCCGAAAAGGTTGAAAGTTGGCATGGTATCATCATTTCACCCACATAGCATGTGCAACAAAGTTGAGATGGTTACGGAAAAAACTGGATGCACTTCATGTACAAAACGAACAATCTCTTTCGAAGTATCAGAGTTTCGGACGAAAGATCATCTGTTACAAAGTTGGCATGGTATCATCATAATAGTTGTGGGAGAAAGTCTTCACTTTTTCTTCGCTTGTGTCATTTGCTTATTGCGCCGTAACCATGGATAATCTTCATTGTTTATCAGGATGCTTGGGTCAGCCTTGACATTGAAGGGAGGAATTTCATGAAACTTTTCATAATCTTCAGACATGTCTGTCTTGCCGTCCACTCCCAGGATGTCCCTTTTTCCTGAAAGAACTATGTGGCGCTTTGGCTCATCGTATGATGTATTTGCTTCCTTATCTTTTCTTTTTCTCGGTTTGGTAGACATGTCCTTCACATAGATAACCTGTGCCACATCATTGGCTAGGATGAACGGTTCGTCAGTGTACCCAAGATTTTTCAGATCCACTGTTGTCATTCCGTACTATGGGTCTACCTGTACGCCGCCGCCAAACAGAATGACCCATTTGCACTTAAACAAAGGGACCTTAAAATCAGGTCCGTAGTCAAGTTCCCATATGTCCACTATGTAACCATAATATGTGTCCTTTCCGCTCTCGGTTGCTGCATCAAAGCGGACACCGCTATTTTGGTTGGTGCTCTTTTGATCTTGGGTGATCGTGTAAAATGTATTCCCATTTATCTCGTATCCTTTGTAAGTCAATACAGTCAAAGATGGTCCCCTGGACAACAAGTACAACTCATCACAAACAGTGTTGTCACCTCTGAGACGTGTTTCCAACCAACTGCTGAAAGTCCTGATGTGTTCACATGTAATCCAATCGTCGCATTGCTCCGGGTGTTTGGAGCGCAGACTGTTCTTGTGTTCATCGACATACGGGGTCACCAAGGTAGAGTTCTGTAGAACTGTGTAGTGTGCTTGAGACCAAGAATATCCGTCCCTGCATATTATTGAGTCTCTTCCAAGAGTGCCTTTTCCAGTCAGTCTCCCCTCATACCGCGATTTAGGGAGACCTATCTTGTTAAGGCCAGGAATGAAGTCAACACAAAACCCGATAACATCCTCTGTTTGATGGCCCATGGAGATGCTTCCTTCTGGCCTAGCGCGGTTACGGGCATATTTCTTTAGGACTCCCATGAACCTCTCAAAGGGGAACATATTGTGTAGAAATACGGGCCCCAGGATGACAATCTCGTCGACTAGATGAACTAGGACGTGCGTCATGATATTGAAGAAGGATGGTGGGAACACCAGCTCGAAACTGACAAGACATTGTGCCACATCACTCCTTAGCCTTGGTACGATTTCTGGATCGATCACCTTCTGAGAGATTGCATTGAGGAATGCACATAGCTTCACAATGGCTAATCGGACGTTTTCCGGTAAAAGCCCCCTCAATGCAACCGGAAGCAGTTGCGTCATAATCACGTGGCAGTCATGAGACTTTAGGTTCTGAAACTTTTTCTCTGGCATATTTATTATTCCCTTTATATTCGACGAGAAGCCAGTCGTGACCTTCATACTAAGCAGGCATTCAAAGAATATTTCTTTCTCTTCTTTCGTAAGAGCGTAGCTGGCAGGACCTTTATACTGCTTCGGAGGCATGTCGTCTTTTTCGCGCAAACGTTGCAGGTCCTCCCGTGCCTCCGGCGTATCTTTTGTCTTCCCATACACGCCCAAGAAGCCTAGCAGGTTCACGCAAAGGTTCTTCTTCACGTGCATCACGTCGATTGAGGAGCGGACCTCTAGGTCTTTCCAGTAGGGTAGGTCCCAAAATATAGATTTCTTCTTCCACATGGGTGCGTGTCCCTCAGCGTCATTCGGAACAGCTAGTCCACCGGGACCCTTTCCAAAGATGATGTAGGGTAAATCATTGACCATAGCAAGCACGTGATCACCGGTGCGCATGGCGGGCTTCTTCCGGTGATCTGCCTCGCCTTTGAAATGCTTGCCTTTCTTTCAACATTGATGGTTGGTCGGAAGAAATCGACGATGGCCCAGGTACACATTCTTCCTGCATTTGTCCAGGTATATACTTTCAGTGTCATCTAAACAGTGCGTGCATGCGTGGTATCCTTTGTTTGTCTGTCCTGAAAGGTTACTGAGAGCGGGCCAATCGTTGATGGTCACGAACAGCAACGCCTTAAGGTTAAATTCCCCCTGTTTGTGCTCATCCCACGTACGTACACCGTTTCCATTCCACAGCTGTAAAAGTTCTTCAACTAATGGCCTTAGGTACACATCAATTTCGTTGTCGGGTTGCTTAGGGCCTTGGATGAGAACTGGCATCATAATGAACTTCCGCTTCATGCACATCCAAGGAGGAAGGTTATACATACATAGAGTCACGGGCCAGGTGCTGTGATTACTGCTCTGCTCCCCGAAAGGATTAATGCCATCCGCGCTTAAAGCAAACCATACATTCCTTGGGTCCTTTGCAAACTCATCCCAGTACTTTCTCTCGATTTTTCTCCACTGCGACCCGTCAACGGGTGCTCTCAACTTCCCATCTTTCTTTCGGTTCTCACTGTGCCATCGCATCAACTTGGCATGCTCTTTGTTTCTGAACAGACATTTCAACCGTGGTATTATAGGAGCATACCACATCACCTTTGCAGGAACCCTCTTCCTGAGGGGCTCGCCGTCAACATCACCGGGGTCATCTTGTCTGATCTTATACCGCAACGCACCGCATACCGGGCATGCGTTCAGATCCTTGTATGCACCGCGGTAGAGGATGCAGTCATTAGGGCATGCATGTATCTTCTCCACCTCCAATCCTAGAGGGCATACGACCTTCTTTGCTGCGTATGTACTGTCCGGCAATTCGTTATCCTTTGGAAGCTTCTTCTTCAATATTTTCAGTAGCTTCTCAAATCCTTTGTCAGCCACAACATTCTCTGCCTTCCACTGCAGCAATTCCAGTACGGTACCGAGCTTTGTGTTGCCATCTTCGCAATTGGGGTATAACCCTTTTTTGTGATCCTCTAACATGTGATCGAACTTTAGCTTCTCCTTTTGACTAATGCATTGCGTCCTTGCATCGACAATGACCCGGCAGAGATCATCATCATCGGGCACATCGTCTGGTTCCTCTTGATCTTCAGCAGCTTCACCCGTGGCAGCATCATTGGGCACATCATCGTCTGGTTCCTCTTGATCTTCACCAGCTCCCCCCGTTGCAGCATCACCGTATTCAGGGGGCACATAGTTGTCATCGTACTCTTCTTCTTCGCCGTCTTCCATCATAACCCCTATTTCTCCGTGCCTCGTCCAAACATTATAGTGTGGCATGAAACCCTTGTAAAGCAGGTGGGAGTGAAGGATTTTCCGGTTAGAGTAAGACCTCGTATTCCCACATTCAGTGCATGGACAACACATAAAACCATTCTGCTTGTTTGCCTCAGCCGCATCGAGAAACTCATGCACGCCCTTAATGTACTCGCGGGTGTGTCTGTCACCGTACATCCATTGCCGGTTCATCTGCGTGCATTATATATAATTAAGTGTCCAAATTAATAGAAGTTCATCATCACATTAAAACCAAAGTGCATACATAGTTCTCATCTAACAACATATAGCTCTCCAGAGCATCTAATTAATTAAACCATACATTGAAACTATGTAAAACATTTCAATGCGAAAACAAATGTGATCATAATCGCAACCAAGGTAACAATTGATCCAACGGCATAATGATACCAAGCCTCGGTATGAATGGCATATTTTCTAATCTTTCTAATCTTCAAGCGCATTGCATCCATCTTGATCTTGTGATCATCGACGACATCCGCAACATGCAACTCCAATATCATCTTCTCCTCCTCAATTTTTTTTTATTTTTTCCTTCAACAAATTGTTTTCTTCTTCAACTAAATTTAACCTCTCGACAAGGTCGGTTGGCATTTCCGATTCACATACATCCTAGATAAATAAAATCTATGTCACGTTGGTCGGCATAATTTTCATAAACAATAAATGAACCAATAGTTATAAAGATAATATACATACCAAATCCGAATCATAGATAGGACGAGGGCCGACGGGGGCGGATACCAAAACCATCGCACTATATAAGATGCAATAATAAATGTAAGAAAATGATACAAGTATCTATCTAAACATACAAGTAAGAATATTTTTCCTTTCAGAAAGAAGATAAGAATAAGAGGCTCACCACGGTGGTGTCGGTGATGAGATCGGCGCGGGTGATCGACGGCGGTGAAGACAGGGACGGGGCGTGACGGACCGCTAAATCTAGACAAATCTCAAGGAAAATGGAGCTTGGAGGTCGAGCTTCGAGAGGAGAAAGCTTAAGTAGTGTGGCTCGGGCATTCCATCGAACACCTCATGTGCATAGGAGGTGAGCTAGAGCACCACAAAGGCCTCTCCCCCTCGGCCAGAAAAAACAGAGCACTGTGCTCTGCTCTTGCGCGAGGGGGTATATATAGGCAATTCATTGGTCCCGATTCGTGGCATGAACCGGGACTAAAGGGGAGCCTTTGGTCCTGGTTCAAGCCACCAACCGGGACCAATGGTGGTGGGCCAGGAGAGAGGCCCTTTGGTCCCGGTTCGTCCCACCAACCGGGACCAAAAGGTCCAGACGAACCGGGACCAATGGCCCACGTGGCCCGGCCGGCCCCCTGGGCTCATGAACCGGGACCAATGTGGGCCCACATTGGTCCCGGTTCAAGACTGAACCGGGACTAATGGGCTGAGGCGGCCTGGACCATAGCCCCTTTTTCTACTAGTGTATGAGATGCATACCTTTTATGCCATGCTTACTATTTACTCGTGGATAAATCTAATCGGAAAAGTGCTAATATTTTTAACAATCCAAAAACCTTATTTTAGGCACTTTTTGATTCAAGGCTTTGCTGCTACTCTGAAACCGGAAAAGTTTACCGAGACGCATTTTAAGCGTTGGTAGACAAGGACCACCTTGTGGCTCACAACGATAAACGTGTACTGGGTTGGTGGTGTGTCCCTCACAGAAATGATTGCTCCTAAACAGAAGAAGGCGTTTAGGGAGGCAACCACAATCTTTCTGGGAGCAGTTCTGAGTGTGATTGGAGACAAGTTGGTTGACGTCTATATTCATATGGGCGTTGCCAAAAACTTGTGGGATGCGCTCGAAGTCAAATTCGGCGCAACTGATGCTGGTAGTGAGCTGTATGCCATGGAGCAGTTCCATGATTACAGGATGGTTGATAACCGTTCTGTATTGGACCAGGCTCATGAGATACAGTGCATTGCTAAGGAGCTGGAGCTCCTGAAGTGTGAGTTACCGGACAAGTTTGTCGCGGGTTGCATTATTGCAAAACTCCCTCCTAGTTGGAGGAACTTTGCTACTTCTCTCAAGCACTTGAGACGTGAATTCTCTGTTGAGGATGTCATTGGTCATCTCAGTGTTGAGAAGAACTCGAGAGCAAAGGACTCACACGTGAAAGGGGCAGAGGGTTCTTCTAGCGCCAATGTGGTGCAGAAGAACTTCCACAAGTTTAAGGGAAAGAACTCTGTCTAGCAGAATACTAACTTTAAGAAGAAGGGTAAGAAGAAAGACAAAAAGAGAGATGGCTGCTTTACTTATGGTTTAGATGAACATTGGGCAAACAAGTGCCCAAACAAGTAAAAGAAGCTAGCACAGGACTCCAAGTCTGTGAATGTCACTCTGAGCAACAATGATACGGCATCTGGGTATGGTAATCTGTTTACCATACTTTCAGTTTTTCAGTCCACCGATTGGTGGATTGACACTGGGGCCAATATTCATGTGTGTGCTGATGTGTCTTTGTTTTCTTCCTACCAGGTCGCACGAGATTGTTCCATCCTGATGGGGAATGGCTCGCATGCTTCTGTTCATGGTGTTGGCACGGTAGATCTGAAGTTTACTTCGGGAAAGATCGTGCAACTGAAGAACGTGCAGCATGTCCCCGCCATAAAGAAGAATCTCGTTAGTGGCTCCCTTCTATGTAAAGAAGGGTTTAAGTTAGTATTTGAGTCTAACAAAGTAGTCGTATCTCGGTATGGACTATTTGTTGGAAAAGGATATGATTGTGGTGGTTTGTTCCGCCTTTCCCTGGAGGATTTCTGTAATAAAGTCGTGAACCAAATTCATTCTAATGTAAACGAATCCGAGGTTTGGCATTCACGTCTTTGTCACATAAATTTCGGTTGTATGAAGCGGCTAGCTAAGATGGATTTGATCCCGAGTTTCACTTTAGCCAAAGGCTCTAAGTGCCATGCGTGTGTGCAAGCTAAGCAACCTCGTAAGCCTCACAAGCTTGCGAAGGAGAGACACCTGGCACCTCTAGAGCTTATACATTCAGATCTCTGTGAGATGAATGGTGTGTTGACTAAAGGTGGAAAGAAATACTTCATGACTCTGATTGATGATTCCACTAGATTCTGATATGTGTATTTGTTAAATACTAAGGATGAGGCTCTACACTACTTTAAAGTCTATAAGGCTGAAGTTGAGAACCAACTTGAGAAGAAAATAAAACGAGTCTGGTCTGATCGTGGTGGAGAGTACTTTTCTAATGAGTTTGATTTATTCTGTGCGGAACATGGTATTATTCATGAGAGGACGCCCCCCTACTCACCGCAGTCAAACGGGGTTGCTGAACGGAAAAACCATACTCTAACTGATTTGGTTAACGCCATGTTAGATACATCGGGTTTATCCAAGGCATGGTGGGGGAGGCTGTACTGACATCTTGTCATGTCCTGAATAAAATTCCCACAAAGGATAATGAGACTACTCCCTATGAGCAATGGGAAAAGAAAAGAACTACACTCTCTTACTTGCGCACTTGGGGCTGTTCGGCGAAAGTCAATGTGCCGATAATCAAAAAGCGCAAGTTGGGACCAAAGACCATGGACTGTGTTTTTCTTGGCTATGCCAAGCATAGAGTTAGCTATAGATTTCTAGTGGTGAAATCTGAGGTACCTGACCAGAAGGTCGGTACAATTATAGAGTCTAGGGATGCTACATTCTTTGAGGATATTTTCCCCATGAGAGATATGCAAAGCAATTCTAGACTAGAATCTGATGAGACTCGTGAACTTGCTATTCTGATGGAATGTTATGAACATAGAAGTGATAAGAATTCCACGGAGGATGATGAGGAAGCTCCTGTTAGGAGCAAGAGACAGAGGACTGCAAAGTCCTTTGGTGATGATTTCCTCGTGTAACTCGTGGATGATGATACTCCCAGCTCCATTTCAGAAGCTTATGCATCTCTGGATGCTGACTACTGGAAGTATGCGGTCCGTAGTGAGATGGATTCCATCTTGGCTAACGGGACATGGGAGATCACCGATCGTCCTTATGGTTGTCGACCATTAGGATGTAAGTGGGTGTTCAAAAGGAAGCTTAGGCCCGATGGTACTGTTGAGAAGTACAAGGCTAGGCTTGTGGCCAAGGGTTATACCCAGAAAGAAGAAGATGATTTCTTTGACACTTATTCACCTGTGGCTAGACTGACAACCATTCGAGTGTTACTCGCTTTGGCTGCCTCGCATGGTCTTCTCGTTCATCAGATGGACGTTAAGACGGCTTTCCTTAACGGAGAGCTAGACGAGGAAATTTACATGCAACAGCCGAATGGCTTTGTAGTAAATGGTTAGGAAGGAAAGGTGTGTAAGCTAGTGAAATCTTTGTATGGCCTGAAACAAGCGCCTAAGCAATGGCATGAGAAGTTCAACACTACTCTAATATCTGCTGGCTTTATTATGAACGAAGCTGACAAATGTGTATACTATCGCTATGGTGGGGCGAAGGAGTTATACTGTGTCTGTATGTCGATGACATACTGATATTTGGGACCCACCTCAAGGTCATTGAGGAGGTCAAGTCTTTTCTATCTCACAACTTTGAGATGAAGGACCTGGGTGTGGTTGATGTTATCGTGAATATCAAGCTACTGAGAAATTATGAGGGTGGAATTACACTTTTGCAATCCCACTATGTTGAGAAGATTTTGAGCCGTTTTGGATATTCGGACTACAAACCTTCTGCAACACCATATGATCCTAGTGTGCGGATTCAAAAGTTCGAAGGCACGTCTATAGATCAATTGAGATATTCTCAAGTGGTTGGTTCACTGATGTACCTAGCATGTGCTACTCGTCCTGACATCTCGTTTACTGTGTGCAAACTGAGCCGGTTCGTTTCCAATCCGGGAGATGTGCATTGGCATGCTGTTGAGCGAGTGATGCATTATTTGCAAGGTACTGCGAACTATGGAATTCACTATTCTAGGTACCCAACGGTACTTGAGGGGTATAGTGATTCGAATTGGATATCTGATGCTGATGAGATGAAAGCCACAAGTGGACATGTCTTCACACTTGGTGATGGTGCTGTTTCCTGGAAGTCTTGCAAGCAGACGATCTTAACTAGATCGACTATGGAAGCAGAACTCACAGCATTAGACACATCATGCGTCGAAGCAGAATGGCTTCGAGAGCTTTTGATGGATTTGTCGGTGGTTGATAAACCAGTGCCGGCTGTCCTTATGAACTGTGACAATCAAACAGTGATTGCCAAGGCTAAGAGTTCAAAGGACAACATGAAATCCACAAAGCACATAAGAAGAAGATTGAAATCTGTCAGGAAATCAAGAAACTCCGGAGTAATAGCGTTGGATTACATCCAGACGGCTAAGAATCTAGCAGACCCTTTTACGAAAGGGCTATCACGGATTGTGATAGAAAATGCATCGAGGGAGATGGGTATGAGACCCACGTAAGTTGCCATGGGGGTAACCCAACCTATGTGATCGGAAATCCCGTGAATTAGGACCTGGGAAAACAATCCAGCGGTCAACTGAGGAGAGTATCCTTAATTAACCCACTCCGTTGGAGATGCACAATACTCTCAATTCTGTAAGGCAGGCTGACTTTTGTCTTAATGTGTTCCAAAGCTTGTGTAAGCAAGATGCTAACCTACAGAGCATTCTTTGAAGGAACACACCTATGTGAGCCCGACTGCTAGTCACAGTCTATGAGATTGGGTAATCTCTAGTAAGCTCATGAGAAGGTACGGAGTATGACTAATAGGCTCCACCCGTGGGGTTTAGCCTTTGGCAACCATGTATCAGCTGACAATAGGCGAAACTTCTGCACGTCAAACTGACAATTCAAGGCATAGTCCATTATTCAGTTGTGAAGAAGTCTAATCCTGTTGCTCTAGGTGGAAGTTCAACTTAACAGTCTCCATTGAAAATTCTGGTATATCAAACATTGTTTGGAACAGTTGACAAACTTAGGTGCCTCGAGATCTGGTGGGGGATTGTTGGATTATGGATGGGCTTAGGCCCATATAAGACACTAATCACTGGTTAATCTTGAGGCCCATGTATGAGATGGCAGGTGGTGGAAAGTTTAGTCCCACCTTGCTAGTTGAGGAGAGTTGAGACCCCTTTATAAGGGCTGCTCTACCACTTGTCATTGGAAGTTTGGGGAGAGGAATGGTACACGCGCGCTTCTCCTCCTCCGCCGCCCGCCTCGCCACGCCACGCCACGATGCGCGCGCGCCGCGGTTTGCGAGTTGCGGGAATGAGCCGAGGCGAAGCTTATTTTTGCCGCTCAGAAATGAATTAATTAATCAGGGATTAATTAACGAGTCGCTAACATGTGGGCCACTGTCCAAGACGTTGGACTGTGGGCTGATTTGCGTTGCCGGGATTCGTCGACTCCCTTGCTAGGGGTGCGACCCTTGCCGGGACCCGCGTATTTGTCGACTCCCTTGCCGGGAGTGCGACCCTTGCCGGGAGTGGGTCGACTCGGTCGTGGGCCTCGACAAGGCCCACGACTTTCTTCCTTACGGACTATATAAGAAGGCTCTGCCCAGTGAAGTAACCTAGTTCGGTTCATTCACTCCCTCTCGCGTGACCTAGCCGTCATCTACTATTCCTCACTCTGTGCTGCCTCCGGTGATCCCATCCCGACGACTGCGTGCACGGCTGGTCGGGAGAGCAGGTGCCTCCGGAACCCTGTCGTTCGAGATCCTGCCCGGGAGAACGGCAATAAGGTTTTTAGGGAGCGTCTCGACGCGACTGCTCCCGATCCGTCCCCAACTCTGTTCGCCTCTGCTTCCACTACTTTCTCTACATCGACACCATGGTCGACGCCGCCGCTGCTAAGAAGAAGGCCACAGACGACGCCGAGGCTGCTGCTGCAGCCGCCGCGTTGGCTTGGCCAACCGGAGGGTATGATCTGTTCATCCCTCGTTTACTCGTACTTATGCTAGCCGTATATGTGCTGCTCATAGAAGGTTCGATTCTATGTTCTGCATGCACTAGTATGCTTAGGTATCGCTATGAGATGCATACCTTTTATACCATGCTTACTGTTTACTCCTGGACAAGTCTAATCGGAAAAATGCTAATATTTCCAACAATCTCTACATCAATTTAGTTGAAAGAACATACCATAGTCTCTTGTGTTTGTGCGACAACCAGTGATGCCTCGTGTGCTACTCATCCCCGGACAAAAACAAGATAGAACCGTCAAGTCCCTGTAGGCTTTGCTAACCGGTCAAGAGTTTACCCTCCTTTTTAAAAAGAAAAGAAAAAACTTTGCTGCCTTCTTGGTGACCCTAGAAGATGCCGACCAAGGGGGCGGGGAATATCAGGTTGCTAGGTGCTATATATGGTATTTTCTTCACCTGCTCTCAATTTCTCAACATAACTTTGGCCATTAGTTTGATTAACAAAATATGAATTATATGCCTTGATCAGGTGTATATAAGTTATATCTTGTAGTCAATTCCGTGATCAAAGTTATATTCAAGATTTGGTGTGATCTTTATATGGTACACTTTGCGTAGCGACTAGGTTGTTTCCGGCAACAAGAGTTGTCCAAATGGACTCTCGGGATGAAATAAATTAAGAATTGTTCTTAGATTCGTCCACCGGCGTCTCAACACGAATCTAAGCTCCTTTTGGTGTATTTCAGCTTGCTAAATGCTCCCAGTGTAACAAAACATAGAAAGTTTTTTAGACTAACTAGCATATAAGATCATCTTATATTTTGGTACAGAGGTAGCTTACCCAATACGTAGCCGAAAGATGGATGCTGCGAATTTGACATGTGTGGTTCCTATTGTGAAAGTGAAATTAACAAGGTTTGATTGTACATGCTAGCTAACCTGACGAGCGGATGAGCAATGACGCGCGCACCTTTACGCACACTTTCTTCCTGCTCCTTGACGAGTTGTGCGGGTATATTCGTCGGCGAGCAACAGGCCAATAGTTAACTTGCATGAGCATTTCGTTCGTGGTGAGAATATGTGCGCCGCTATACCAGCCTATATACATTATCTGCTTTGCTTTAGTTGTTGCCTTGTTGGTGTGCTTTATACTGCAGGTAGTAGGAGTATTATTGTATGTATGCATGTGAGTGGTTTTGTTTTTTCCTGCTTTGTGGTGAAAAGCGAGATATCCCCCGCGAAAAAAAAAGAAAAAGAAAAGCGAGATATCGACAGATATAAGCTATCAAAGCTCCTTATCTTCCCACTCCGGCCAATAACGCAAACAGCATGCGTGATGGCGCTGATGCGCATATAGCGAAAGTGTGTATTGTGGTTTCAGCGGCTACGACCTTTCAGTCAAATCAAGTTAGTTTGGGCATGGCGCGAAATGAGATAGGCAAGAGTAAACTGATGCCTCACTCGATTTTTTTTCCCACAATTACCAAACCCAGTTTTTCGACATCCACGGATCCAAACAGCTAACATGCTCGACACCTTCAACATTGTACTTCGACTTTATAAAGATTACCTTTCAATCAAACAACATGGGTCGAAACGCACTAGTCGGCCAAATACGAAATTCTGAGCAATAAATATTTGATTACCAGCTAATATTAGTGAACATAATGGAGGCCCTGAAATCTTCATCTTATCATTGATCGATGAATGTCTCCCTATTTTCATCCAACTTGTTTTGCATGTCTGTCAGCTTTCAGGAACCGACTCTCGTAACCTTGCGGTCTGAAACATGTGCAAGTACCGGTGTGCCACACAGGCTGCATTCCTAATTGTTGCAATATTATAAGACAAATCTTTTGCCTCCGCTTTAGAATAAACATCATAAGGCAAACATTTACAAAAAAAATATGTCGATTAACCACCTTATGTTGATGTGAAGCTGCACCAGCCATTCTCTACTTATTAGGTCTTAGGCCATTTCTAACCGCTCCCCTAAAAATAGAGGAGGATCCAGCAGAGTAAACCCTTAGTGGAGTATTTTTACTCCACTAAGTTTTGGCCGGACCTAGCCAATCCCCTAAATTTAGCGGAGTAAAACTTATAACTGGCTTTAAGCATTTCATCGAACAATTGGCACGCGCACTCCGGCGACGGCGGGACGGACAAGGCGGCAATTTAGCTCTCGCCTGCGATGTAGAAGTCGTGGCACTTGTACTCGGGGAAGCATTACATCTAGCTGGACAGGAAAACGTGCGCTCCAGTCGTCGTCGGTGCCTGCGTCGTTGTGGCCGTCGTGAGCAAGGTTTGCATACATGTCGGTGCGCTAGGGGTTGGATAGGGGCCGGGGTAAAATTTATCCTCCCTTACAGGTTTTATGACTTCGGCTAGGTGTGGCGTAAGGGAGGAAAACCGAATTTATCGTCCCTCACGGCGTTAGGGGGCCAGTTAGAAATGCCCATAAATGCCTCGAGTATAGAAAATATTCTTGTGGCCGGTCATTTCACATTGCAGATTCTATAAACGCCTCAAGTAAACACATCTTGATTGCAAAAGTTTTACTTTTTTTTGCGGGGTATTGCAAAGTTATACATTGATCCCTCTTTATTCAAAAACACAATCTCGTTGTCTACTATTGTACAAAAGTGCATTTCTCTTATTTTTTATGTTTTACCTTATACTTTGTGGTTTCTGATATTTTTATATGTTTTTGTTTTCACCTTAAAACCATTTTATGGATTCTGACCCCTTCTGATTTCTTACTACTTGTCGTGTACCATGAAGTCAGCCAGCTGAAAAGAGTTCAGCGCCAACATGGCACCTTGCTGAAAGTACCAGGCTGAAAAGGTCAACCCCAAGTGTGCAGACTAGTATATGTAGTATGGAAATTGAATAATCAGCATTCTTTCTCTCTCTCTCTCTGTTTTTTGGTTGGTTTGCTCTCTAGACTAGAAACAATCAATGCAAAGTTATGTCCTGCAAAATCATTAGAGTATAATACATATCCCATGCTGCAGAATGATATGGCTTGATTGTCCTCTGAACTGTCATTCAGAAGTGTCATACAGCACTTTCTATGTTTCCAGGTGATGCTTAGGATATGTTATCTCACACTATGTTATGAGTAAATTTAGTTCCCGCATACAGTGGCACTTGTGCAAGTCATGCATGCATGGCCATGTTCTCTCCAAGCCTGCATTTCCATATGCTCAACTGGTGCCTGCCTCAACAATAATTACATGGTGGTGCAGTTGGCATGTGTGAAAGATTCTATATAACACCATTATAAAAGCTAAACGATAAGAACTTATCCATCGGGGTCTGCCAACACCGCCCAAGTCACCTTCACCGAGACAGACTCGAGCTCAAGATTTATCTCATGGCTGTCGTATCCATTCAGCTTAGCTTTGAACGAACAGTTGCGTTCGATACTACTGTCGGAGCCTTCGGGGCCAGCCTTGAACTTCAAAACTTCAAATGATTGACAGTATCCCGTGAAACAGTGACAGCGATCAAAAACCTCCGTAAGCCACATGACTTGCCGATAGCGCCACAGAAAAGCTGAAGATTTTCTTGTCCCTTGAAAACGGAAACAATGGAACTGGGACCTCTGATATGACAACTTGTACAGTGGCCGCGACTGCATTATGAACAAGTGCAGAAGAGATATCGACAGCGCCACCACGGTCGACACCCAAGCGAACTTTGTGTGGCCTCATCGTGGCCAGAACGCGCCGTCCCTTTCTTTGTGGAGACGTTACAAGAGCAGAGTCTTCAGCTTCAATTGTTATATATAGATCCGTTTCGAAAAAAAATGTTATATATAGATGAACATTTCCTACATATTCAGCAGCAGAAAGCCAGAAGGTGCATGGGGCAGCAGAAACTGATGACAGCACGATACCGTCAAGAAGTATATGGCCTCTTCGGATTTATAGTCTTCAGATCCAATGTCAGGTAGTGTGGATGTATGATGATACATCTTCTTGGTAGTTTTATAGTAGTTGTGTTCTCCTAAACCAACTAATGTATCTTTAAACAATTTTTCCACTGTGCCGCTCAGGTACCGTGATCAGTTTCAGAATACAATATCAGACCTCAGTAGCATGTCTCTATTTCGGATAAAGGAAAAACTGGTTTCTTCCTTGCACAAACTTTTGTGCAATCAAGGAGCATAGTACCTAAAACTGAATGATGATCCACAGAACATAATAATGAGAAGCGCGATCTGATCATAGCTGCTACCAGGCATATGGCTAATGGCTCCACAAATTGCATGTTTTAACATCACACTATTGTTTTGTGATAGTATAGAAGCCTAGCAACGGTACAGACACGAGGACTGACAGTGTTAATTTGGGAAAACGCAAATGAGATAGGCAAGAATGATCAATTCCACAATTACCAAACCCAGTTATTCGACATCCATGGTCAGACCCAAACATCTGACATGCTCGATACCTTCAACATTGTACGTGCCTTTATAAAATTTACCTTGTAGGTCAAACACATGGTTCAAAACGCCCTAGTGGGTCAAATACTATTAATAATTAATCACCTCAACAGTCCCAGCTCCAGCAGCAAAACCCAGATGGATACAATCTTTGAAATTTCAGTAAAAGCTCAGTGCTTCCCAATATAGACATTCAGAAGACACTATACAATCTGCACCACAAGTTTGTTGTTTGGTCCTGATTTGTATGTGTGAG
The DNA here is from genome assembly GCA_034509565.1 of Triticum monococcum. NCBI lineage: Eukaryota > Viridiplantae > Streptophyta > Magnoliopsida > Poales > Poaceae > Triticum > Triticum monococcum. The sequence continues at coordinate 570,292,387 of CM067841.1, read as the reverse complement.
AAAAAGCAAGGTTAGAAAGAGTACAGATGTGAGAAAACTAGCCAAGTTTGGACAAAAACACATAATGAGATATGCAAGAATAACCCCACCAGGATCCAGACCCACTTTCAGCATCTAGAAGCAAAGGGGTCCGTCAATTCCAAATCATTGAGATCAACGATAGTCGAAACATCATAGTGACTGTCTGTTGTAAAACAAAGCCGAGCACCTCTGGAAACCCTCTTCTCCATCTGAAGCTTCCTATGTTGTTTTGAGACAAATACCCGACTGTAATCTGTGGATTCAACCTCAAGTCGGATGGACTCTAGAAATCTCGCATTCAGTACAAAGAATGTGACAAAGTTAACTTGTGCCTGGATGCCTTGATAATATCCCAACACTATCGTCTTCAAACGAATGTCATGTGACTTGAGGAAATTCTTGTGTTTAGAGTGCCACAAATTTTTTCCTGCTGATAAATTTGTCTGAATCTGAATAGACAGGGAAAATAAAGCACTTCAGAACTCCACGAATATCACAAGAACAACTGGAAAGCGAACACTGACACACTACTAGACTATGAATGCATACCATCACCTTTGTACAACTTCTCCAAGCATGGAAAGCATCTCAACAAGTCAATAACAATATCCAAATTAAAATCGATATGTATATGGATAGCTAAGATCTTGATAGTCCGCACCACTGTTGTCAGGCTAACAATGCGCAATTCCTTCATCAAGCATGGAACACAATATTATGACAATGATAAGTAAAAATGACACGCAACCTTTATTTATGCACATACATACAAATAATAGCAAGGAGTACAAAGGACATAGCTATACCTCAATAACTGTGGAGCCAAACATAATTCTGGAGTCCCATGAATCGTGAGAAATGTAACCCAAGGTCTCTAGTCTGGGCGCGGAGACTACCGACACTCGCATTCTCAGCTGCTGGCTCGCTTTTTCAAGAAGAGCACCCTTTCCAGTGAAGGGGCATCTTCAATGGTGAGTTCTACAGAGATTGCACGAACGCCTATACTTTTAAGGGTATGGGTGTTGATCCTGACACCATAGACGTCAAAACGGGTTCTGAGCAGCAAGCACTCAAGGCGAGGGCAGCAGATGTTGATAATGCGGCACAGCGAGGCCTGAGAGATTACGAGCGCCACAAGCGCAAGCTTCTTGAGCTGGGGAAATAGGAGCGTCTGGACCGTACGGTCTATGAGATGGCAGCGGCTGAAGGTGGTGACACGGAGAGTGGACGAGAAGCGGAAGATGGACGCCGGTGGCGGTTGCGGACCTATCCCTGTTACTGGTAGCTCTAGTAGGTAGAAGTCGAGCTCCTGGAGCTTATCCAGGGCAGGGGATTGGATCCAGGCTTCCATGGCAGCGGCTTGGTCCGAGAGGTAGCGCGCCGGGAGGCAGAGACGGTGAACTAGTCCCTCGTGGGCGACGACGATGATGCCGGGGAGTACGCCACCGTGATTGGCGGGGAGGCCACGGAAGTCGAGGTTAAGAGGGGCGGTGCGCCATAGATGGCGCCATCGAGACGCGAGGGCTTGGTGCGGGCGCCGTCCTTGGTGGGAATGAGGGAGATGATCTCACCGAGGATGGCGTGAGGGAGATCGCTGATGCGGTCGGCAATACTTGTTCGTCTTCCACAGCTCCGAACGGTGGTTCTTGGCCTTTTTCCAGCCGCCGGCTCCATGGTCAGCTCAGGGCGCCGCCGCGGAGGGAGGGAGGGACGTGCCGTTCGCTGCGTAGTCTCCGGCTTCAACTTTACTTTTTTGTAGTGCAGGGCCGGGACTTCATCTGCTACCACGCGACGGGCCGGGCTGAGCTCTTTGCCGACATTTTATTAGTCCACCCGTTTTTCCTTGCCAGTTTTCACGGCCCATGTGTCGCGACACGTTAGGCCCCATTTGGAACGACGTGTGTCTCCGTAGTTATACTTTCAGTTCTTTACCCCTACTAGTAAGTGTGCACGTGCAACGCACGTCTATTTGAACTAATAAGTATGCACACGCAATACGCATCTATTTGGATTAATATATTATACTAAACTTAATACAAGACAATTTATTCATAAATTTGAAATTTCCCTATAAATTACACGATCTCTTATTTCCAACTCGCACAAATAATTTGAAATATCGTTTTTCCTTAATCAACATGTCTCCTGTATTAAAAGACCATCCACTTTTCTCAATGTATAAAATTCAAAATTAGTTAGAAGATTCATTATGATTCTTCATATGCACACATTTATTCAAGTATAGTCACACATGAAAATGTCACTTAGGACAAGCTAAGGAACCATTTTAGTGCCAACAAATTCTAGTCAAGAATTACACAAGATCGTCTGAACATATACAGAGAGAAGTGACCTCTCTTTCTCCGAGATTGATCGAACAACAAGTTTTTTATATATCTATCCGACACTACTACATATATACAATATAACATCTCTTATAATCCCTAACATCTAAAATCAATTTCAATTTTCACATGGCATTCTCCGTCTTTATGCATGACATGGTCAAGAAAGAATCCTGCCAATTCCTCTTGAATTGCTCGTATGCGATCATGTGGTATGAGTTCATTTCTGCATCTGTCACATCTAATTTAAAGAAGAGGGTCAATACATATATATGAAAGAAACTCAACACAATTGATAGTAATAAAATAAAATTGTGAATATTGTTTATGTACTAAATGATATGAAATTTACCATGACCACAAAATATTCTACATTCATCATCATCATAATCAACATGAAGTTTTTGCTTCTCTTGTATGTAGTCCAAGTTTTCTATCAGGAAAACATGTTAACTCAACTGTAGATAAGAACGATATGAAAATGCTCATGTAAAATTACAATTGTCATGTATCTGCTGGACAAACAAATACACTTATGCAAACGCCAGGTTTTTTTAGTAAAACTTATGTGAACTTTAGTTTTTTTCATTAAAACTTATGCAAACTTCTGGGTTTTTTAGTGAAATGTAATTTCATAACTGCAAGTAAGGTCTTGGTTCAGCAAATTTGTCTGTGAGTTCACTATGTAGTCGTGAGTTGGCCATGTAATAACCGGTAGTCAGTACTTAAAAAAACACGGATGTCTGTTGCAGGTACGCGAAAATCAGTGAAAAAATAAATAAAAAAAGGAGGCGGACGTCTCTGTGTGTGCTCCAGCGCTCCTCTATTTCTCACTGCCTCATCTCTAGTTCCTGTACTTCTAGATGTGTCACCACCGGCGAGGTAGCGATGACAGTAAAAAAACAACACTCGATACTTACTTGATTAATGCGTGCGTGTGGTGCGTTCGCGTGAAGGCGAGCGTCTCCGTCGTTCAGGCCTGCGAGCGGCCGTGGCGACCGTGTCCTCTCACCAGCTAGGCGACATTGTCGACGCAGGTGAGTCAGTCGTCCAACTTTGAGGCGACGGGCTCCATGAACCGGGATTAGCTTTGGACGACGTCGTCCACGCGCGAGTACCGGACAAGCGTGTCCAACGGAGCAGCACATGTCAGAGCTGAGGGAGTCAGCGGTGGCTTTGGGCGAGTGAGATGGGGCCGTGATTAGCTTCACCTACTGCACAATGGCCGAGACCTGCACCGCCCTGGAGACGATGATGGTTGGCGACCAGGCGAATCTACATGCATGGCTGTGGGGCAGACTTTTTTGGCCCACTTATACTGGTCCAAGATACTCAGTGTTGCCCCCACTTGAAGGACCTCGGCGGTGGGTGGTTGTCAGCATGGGTGTTGTGGATGGAGCTGAAGTCGACGCGGATGCCAGTGGTTCCCGGAGAGCATGCCCAGGATGTGGACGAAGTCGTTGCAGTCAATAGAAGTGTGTTCAGAGGAAGCCGCAGCTCCTCCTCGTGTCTCTCTCATTGTGGCTCGCATGGGTGGTGGGCTGGTGACGGCTGGCGACTCGCGATCACGATTCCCTGATAGGAGACGATAGGATGCGCTCGCGATTAGTTTCCTAATAATTAGATGCGTTTGTGATTAGTTATCTAATAGAATGCAACCATGATTAGTTTCCCAATAATTAGATGTGTCCGTGATTAATTTTCTAATAGGATGGCTCGTAATTATTTTCTTAATAATAGGATGCATGCGTGATTTTTTTCCTAATAATAAGATGGGTTTGTGATTAGTTTCCTAATAATTAGATGTGCCCGTGATTAATTTCTTAATAGGATGTGTTCGTGATTATAGTTTCCTAATTGATCAGACATGGACTTTTATATTTTCCTCCACGGTGGAGTACGGTCAGTCAATGTAAATTGCTAAGTGCACACAGAGAACAGATTCGGTTAAGGCTAGCCGTTAGATTGAATTTAGTGGGACTAATCATGCGGTGGTAATGTATTCGTGTACGTTTTATGGGGTGCACTTAGAGAAGATAATGCTTACTCTTTTATAAGTAGTATAGAAAAAAAAGTTACTTTCAGTTTCGATTTACCATCCGGAGACACTGTGATGAGTGGAAGGAGCCCCTGAATCCGAAAATAAATGCTGCCGAGCCTGCTCCACCAAAACACCGGGAATGCCCACCAGAAAACGCCGTGAAGAACTGAAGATCAATGTTGGTGTTCAAGCTAGCTACGTGCTCTTTTTTACTGGGGAGCGTCTAGCGAGCGCGCGCATAGGCTCGCTAGCGATCCCGAGCGGCCGGCCAACAAAGGAAACATCTGGCCCGCCACGTCCCGAAAAGGAAACCGCCAGCTCACGCCTGCTGCACGTCATCCCACCAACCAGGCGGTCCCCCATGCAGGTAGGAGACCGTGGGAGATCACGTGAACCTTCCCTCAAGCCCCGCAGCACCCCCATTACCCAGATCCTTCCCAGTCACGTCTTCTTCCCCACAAAAGCTCTTCCTGCAAGAAGAACCCTCAGATTGCCATGACCATCATGACAACTAAAACAAGTTGAGATCCAGGCCAAAAACCCCAGAAATCACGCCAGAAACCTATGAATTCCTCCTCTCCAGATCCTCCCTCCTTCACTCTCCATCCAGATCCTCCCCTAGATCCTCCCCTTCTTCTCTTTCCCTTACCTTCTCTCCGGATCTTCTTCCCAAAAAAAAAGCTTCTTCATAGTTGTAGATAGCAGATACGCAGTATAGGAAAAACATAGATCAAAAAACCTGTTGTGTGTGCAATTTTGGTGCAATTTCTCCATGGCCTAAACCAACTTCACCAACTGTTGTGTGCAACCAACAAACTGATAACACATATGTTGGGGACAATATGTGTAGCAACAAACACACAGAAAAACACACTTATGTAGTAAAAAAGCAGCATATGTATTGATTTGATTCACAGAAAAATGCAGTAGAAAAACTAACTAGAAACTATGTCCATGTAGAAAAATAGATGAACACTAAAGTCTGTTCAGGGTGCTATAAGCACAACTTCCAGTTGTAGTCACTAAAACTCTTTCTGGGCTGTTTTTCCTTTGATATTTCCACACAGCAGTATATGTGCTAAAAGACAGCAGCACTTCCACGTATAACCTGCAAAATGGGGCAACAAAATCCTGAGAAAAATAAACCAACCTTGGGTTGTATGTGTACAACTTAAGCACCACAGTTGTTCAATTGGTATCATCTCTCTGTGCAAAAATTGTGCATCACTTAAAAATGTGCTTCCACGAAATTTAACTGACCCTGGGTTAAACCTGTGCAACTAAAGAGCAAGAACTGTGCAACTGGCATCACTTCTATGTGCAAATAAAGAATATCACTTAAAAATGTGCTTGCACGAAATTCAATCAACCCTGGGTTAAATCTGTGTAGCTAAAGAGCAGAAACTCTGCAACTGGCATCACTTCTATGTGCAAAAAAAGAGCATCACTTAAAAATGTGCTTGCACAAAACTTAACCAACCCCGGGTTGAATCTGTGCAACTAAAGAGAAGAACTATGCAGCTAGCATCACCTCTTTGTGCAAATAAAGAGCATCACTTAAAAATGTGCTTGCACAAAATTCAACCAATCCTGGATTAAATCTGTGCAGCTAAAGAGCAAAAACTGTGCAACCGGCATCACTTCTATTTGCAAATTAAGAGCATCACTTAAAAATGTGCTTGCACAAAAATTAACCAACCCCGGGTTGAATCTGTGCAACTAAAGAGTAAGAACTGTGCAACTGGTATCACTTGTATTTGCAAATAAAGACCATGACTTAAAAATATGCTTGCACAAAAATCAACCAACTCTGGGTTGAATGTGTGCAACTAAAGTAAATTGGCATTGTGCAAAAATGTATGTCCCTTAAACTGTGTGATGATTATGTGCCCCTACTATGAAAAGATAACTACCTACTAGACAAGAATCTAGTTTGGAAGTGTTTTTTTTTCTTTGATCTTTCCACACAGTAGTATATGTGACTTTGTAGCTGAGAATTGTGTGCACAAATCTATAGCAGCTCCTCCACCCCCATAACCTGTAAAACCTACACATCATGCAAAAATGAAGCCTTAGAAAAAATGAACCATCTCTGGGTTGTATCTGTGCAACTTAACCAACACAAGTGTGCAACTGACAACACTGCCATATCCATCTACTTGTGGGGTCTGAATTTCAGTAGTTGGCATCTGCAACTCATAAAAAGTTGAAGATGCCAACTCATATAATTTTAGATTCATTTTGGTTTGGCTAAAATTCTGTATGCAAAATTCCAAAAAGAAAAACTTATACTAGTTGTTGTGCAACTAGATCATCTATTTTGTGCGACTGCAAGTACTCCTACATGCATTTCATATTGCATGTTTGTTCAACTATGTAATGAATTTTGAACTTGATGAATTTAGCATGTCTGAACACAAGAAATGAAAAAAAATAATGAATTCTAAAAGATTAGAATCTTCCAAATAAGTAGTGCAACTACATTCAAGTGCATGCATATGAATACATGAGGATGCCAACTACTGAATGGTTCTTGTGCAAGTACAGAAGTTGAAGATGCCTCCCTCAAAAAAAAAGTTGAAGATGCTAACTCATGTGGCATTGTTGTGTAACTATTAAGAAAAGTTGGGGATGCCAACTCCTGATTGGTTCTTGTGCAACTAAAATAGTTGATTATGCCAACTCAGTGATATTATTGTGGGACTATTTAAAAAGTTGAGACTGCCAACTCCAAAATGGTTCTGGTGCAACTACGAAAGTTGAGGATGCCAACTCATATGATACCGTTGTGCAACTATTTGAAAAGTTGAGGATACCAACTCTTAATTAATTCTTATGCAACTATAAAAGTTCAGAATGCCAGTACCTAGCTGGTTCTTGTGCAACTGTGTAAATAAACCACATTCCAGGCTCCTTTGTGTAGAAAAAAAAGAAAAGAAAAATGCCTAATGCCATTTCATGTTACCTCAACAACTGTTGCAAACTATGTGCCATCTCCATATACAACTCCCACCAGCGCGGCTGTCTTCCATTTCCACTGTTTCACAATGCAGAATTGGTCACTAACCTAAAGGATGCATGGAAGAAGTTACTTGTGTGTGTATGCAGGAAAGGGAAATGCACCCACACTGCTTGCTCTATACTTACCTCATCATCCTCTACCTCCTCGTCAATATCAGTACGACGAGACTGCCGATTGGCAGGCCGCTTCGAATTCTGCCGAGAAGAACAGTTTGCAGACCCCTGCATAAAACAAACAAAATATAGATCATGGTCGGAAAACCCCAAAAAATAGTTATTATAATTGAAAACAAAATTGCTACAAGAATAAATAAAAACGACGAAAAAGCAAACATGCCTCTCCTTCACTAAGAGCCGCATCTCTTTCTACAACCATTTTTGGTCTACTAAAAAGAAAGCGAACAAACAAATTAGTCGCAGCAACCAAATGTATAAAGAAAAAATGAGCAAGAACGAATTGATATCAAAGAAAGTGCCATGAGGTAAGCAACTCATGCTGATTTTTCAAAGCACACCTACAAAACAAAACAAAAAGTGTGCAACTTAATGCACTGTATGGCCAACTGGGCAGATATTAGTGTGCAACCAAAAAATCAGTATATACACTGCCTGAAGTTGATGTGGGCACTGGACCAAAACTAAACTAGCCGATAGCCATTCCCTGTGAAACTGCATAACTATGGCAAAGCCAACTAGGATATGAATAGCTTAGATCTACAAACTCCTCACGCATACACTTGGAAACAGGGCACACATGAGTGTGCAACCAAAAAGCCACATGCACACATGACTGTGCTGACGCGCGTGTGCATCTCTGTGGCCGTGCGTGTGCGACTGCTCGGAAGTGAGTGTGCAACTAAGTGGCTGGGTGTGTGCACCTCCGTGATCGTTGTGTGCGACTACGCGGACGAGAGTGTGCAACTCCATGGCCAGGCGTGTGCTCCTATGCCAACAAGAGTCGACAAGAGTGTGCAACTCCGCAGGAGTGCATGCGCGACTACTCGAACAAGAGTGCGCAACTCCGCAGGAGTGCATGCGCGCATTGCTCCTCCAACAAGAGTGTGCAACTCCACGGTCAGGCATGTGCTCCTATACCGGCAAGAGTGTGCAACTTCGCGGGAGTGCATGTGCGACCACGCGGACGAGGGTGTGCAACTCCGCAGTGTGCAACTCCGCGGGCGAGCATGTGCGACTATACCAATTAGAGCGTGCAACTCTGCGGCCACGCGTGAATATGTATGTGTGCAACATTTTCGGCCGGTCCCTAAATGAGTTGTGGCTGCAGTTCTTCTTTTTGCATGATATTATCTTAGTAGTATAGTGTTTGCCTAGAATCCAAAAGCTTTGAACTCTGAAAATTTTAGCAAAATGGCGTGACAGATCCGAAAGAGCAACTCAATCCCTTGAGGAGAATGGAATGACAGAAAATCAGCTGTTAATGCGTAAAGGTTGAGCAGTAGTAGTCTGTTTGTTCAACTAAGAATTGGTAAAAAAGTAGGAGGAAGCTAAGCTACGAAAGGGGGCTGATGTTGTTGGTCATCAAATTACCGAATCAATGGAGGAGTCCAGGCATCGTGTGAAGCCGCAGATGGGGTGTAGCACGTCGAGCCTCAGGGAGCGCCGGAGCTCTGGGGACAGCCTGATGACGCCCCAAAGTCGGCCCCCACGGCCGCCACCATGGTCGTCCCCACCACCAGCCGCCGCCGAAACACGGACGCGAGCCCCGTGAACTCCTGTGCCGGCAAGCTGGAGCACCGCAAGGACGTCGGGCCCCCACAGTCGCCGGCCATTGCCGGATTGTAGCGCCCCACTGTGTCCATCCCGCCTTGCCGCTCTATCTTTTTTGTCACTGCCCGCACAGTTGCGGGATCTACATGACGAGGAGATCTCTTCGCCTGGCCGCTACTGCACCAATTTCCCTCTTGCACACAGTCACGGCGGCGATTTCCCCACCAACTGTGCCCTTCCTTCTTCGCCACCGATCGATGGGATTTGGGTAGAGATGTGGGGGATTTCTGTTTTGACAACGAACAAAAGAGATAAGGCCAACTCCATCGCGCGACCCTATCCTGTCTGGTCCCGTCTGTTTGGGGTAAAACGGACAAAGAAGGCGGCCCAGCACGCGACGGCCCGGACCCATCTTGTCCGTTTTGTGTCCAGGCCGACCCATTTCCAACACAAACTTGTGCCTGGTTTGGGTCACGGCGGACACCAAACGGACGCGCGCTCGTCCGCGTCGGGGACGCGTGGCAGGCGGCCGCCCACCTCCCACCTACCCACTTCAATGCGCACGAGCGGGCGGCCCCACCTGTCATCCGCACGTCGAGCGGTCGCCGTCCTTCTTTAAGTGAGAAGCGTGGACGGGTCGTCGTCCACACTGCCCCACGCCACCCAGCGGCCTCCTCGAACCCCGACAGCCCCGAAACCCTAGCCCGCTCCTCGTCGAGCTCGCCGGCCGCCCACCTCGCCATGAGATTCTAGAACGGCATGGGGAAGCACGACCGCGAGGCCGGCTCCTCCTCGGGGCGCCGCCGTGGCTCCGTGAAGAAGGAGGAGCCCGCGTCTCCGCAGCGCTCCTCCCGTCGGGCCCCCGCGCCACCGCCGCACTGCTCCCGTCGAGCCCCCGCGTCGGACCCCTTCACCATTGCCCCTAGGCCCTCCGGCGAGCGCGACCGTAAGTACATTAACGCGGACGTGTGCCGGAGGTACTGGGAGACGAGGACACCGGTCCCGTGGAGCGACGCCCACCTCCCCAACGGGTGGCATCTCTCCGCGGACCAGGTGCCCATCCCCGTGGTCCTGCACTGCTCCGGAGATGGCCGCCGGAGTGGGCGTGAACTGGTGCCCCACTCCGCCGCGGTCACCGGAGCGGGAGGCCTCGCCACGGGAGGAGGTGGTGCAGGCACCTCCGGCCGTCCAGCCGGCCCCCGTTCACCACGCACCTCCGGCCCACCTCTGGACGCCGCCGGACTACGTCGACCTCGTCAGCGACGACGACGACACCGGCGGCCAGTGAAGACGGCGACGACCACGGCACCGACGGGCGCGGCAGGAGCGCGCGGGAGGCGGAGGCGTTTTTTTTATTTTGTTTTATATGTTAATTATGAAAACTGGGCCTTTTAAGTGGCCGTGGAAACTGGGCCGTATTGTGGCCGCCCCCTATATATATTTTATGTTTTTTAAATGTGTTTATTTAGTTTTTTAGTTATTTCGTTTTAGTTTTAATATTTCTTTTATTCACGTCCACCCCGGACACGATTTGGGGTGCGGCCGCGCGGTGCGCGCACGCACGACCCATCTGACAAAGGCGGACACAGGCGTACCCATCGGCGCCCCAAAGGGACAAAATCCGGCCAAAACCGACGTCCGTTTGGGGTCGCGCAGTGGAGTTGGCCTAAAGGAGAGAAAGGGGATCGGGGAGAGACAGTCGTCTGTGCGCCGCTCGAACCGTCCACTCCTTTCGACGGCTTGTGGGCCCATCGACGTGTCGCGAGATGGGTTGTGTGCACGCCTGCACGGTCCCGACCAGGTTGCGCCTGACGCACACTTCAGATCAGGACGCGATCGTGCGGTCAACAACCGGCCACCCGAGTTGATCAAATAGTGCGCGTGCACTTTTGAGATTTCAGGTTTTTACTGAGCCGAGTGTTTTCAATGTACACAAGCCAGCCACGCATGTGTCGGCTGAGTTGGGTGCAGGTTTAGTCAGTGTATTTTAGCTTGAGTAGTTATATGCCTGAATATTTCCAACAGATTCCACAGCAGAAGCCCCCGGAGGTTGTACATCATATTTCCCCTGTGCCGCTCTGGTGATTAGTTTCATGATACAGTCTACGTAGCATGTCTCTATCTCTATTCAGAAAAAAAGAGAGAGGAAAAATGAAACTAGTTTTCCTTGTGTAAACTTTCTGCAGTCAGAACTGGAAATGAGAAGATGAAACCATGGAGTTTAGCTGCTAAAGTAACTTGCACGATGCTCAGCTGGAAAATCAAAATGAGCTCCGCAGTCTGAATATAACTGACATTACAAGGCATGGCTGATGGCTTCACAAGCAGCCTATTTTAAACATCACACTGTTGTTTTGTGATAGTACAATCTTAGCAAACAGTACAGACATGAGACCTAATCAAGTTACTTTGGGCAAAACACGAAACGAGAATAACTATCTCCACGATTACAAAACCCAGTTAAAAAACATGGTTCCACGCACCCTAGTTATCAAATCTGAAATTGTGAGCGATCGATAATTAATTACCACAACACTCCCAGCTTTAGAGCATCTTCAACAGGCGCCGAACGCGCCGCGCGCAAAAAACAGCTTTGCCGCGCGCTCATCGCCTGGTTTGGCGCGGCGCGCAGCTCTGGCTCCAGCAACCGTGCTAAAATGCGGCGCGCGCTGCTTTAGCAGCGCGCACGACTCTCGCACAAACAACATATACATTCGAAAACAGAAGCAAAAAGATCAAACACAAACAAACATAAATAAAAAAAATAGTTCAATTTCGTTATTACAACTCAAACAAACAGTTTATCGTTCAATACAACAAATAGTTCAATTAAACATAACAAATAGTTCAATAATACAATATCGAACGCACAAATCATGATGCTCTTTGTCGTCCATTACATCCCCACCACTCCTTAATGAGATCTTCTGAAGATCATTATGCGTTGCCGGACGTAGAATGGCATGATAGGAGGCAACAAAACGGGCCACCCTTTCAGCCCTCCGTCACACTCGCACCGGATGTCCCAAAAGCTCATACTGAGATTAGTCTACATCTTGGCCACGCTCATTCTCGATGATCATATTATGTATGATCACACAAGCGTGCACGATGTACCAAAGCATTTTCTGATCCCAAAATCTAGCCGGTCCTCTCACAATAGCAAATTGGGCTTGCAAAATCCCAAAAGCTCTCTCCACATCTTTTCTAGCCACCGCCTGAGCATTGTGAAAATCAAGTTCTTTCTTACCTTCTGGCTTTTTCAACGGCTTGACAAAGGTTTGCCACTTTGGATAGATGCCACCCGCTAGATAATAGCCATAGTTGTATGTACGGCCATTTGCTACAAACTGCACCGGTGACAACTCACCATTTGCAATCTTATTCATCAGTGGTGACCGGTTGACAACATTGATGTCATTCAAAGATCCAGGCATTCCAAAGAATGCATGCCAAATCCAAGTCTCTTGATCGGTCACCGCTTCAAGGATTATAGTGGAACCCTTTTTTTGGCCGTGAAATTATCCATGTCATGCCTTTGGATAATTCTTCCAACTCCAATGCATGCAATCTATTTGGGCCAAGCATGCCAGGAAAGCCGCGAGCTTTGTTCATCGCCAATAGCCTTGCGACGAATTCAGCATTGGGAGATCTCAAATACTCCTCGCCAAACACTTGCACAATTCCGACTGCGAAGCGCTTGACACACATGATGGCTTGGCTCTCACCCATAGCCAAGTGATCATCAACTAGATCAGCCGGTATACCGTATGCCAACATACGCAAAGCGGCTGTCACCTTCTGAAAAGTGCCATGCCCGAGCTCTCCGGTGGCATTCCTCCTTTGCTGAAAAAAGCGGTCATGGTTCGCTAGTTTCTCTGCAATGCGCCTGAACAACTCAGTGCTCATCCTAAACCGGCGACGAAAATACGACTCGGGGTATGTGGGATTCTCTGCAAAATAATGCCTGGTCAATCTGTTGTGGGCATCGATCCTATCCCTCCAAATTTTCTGCCGACCCATAACCGAACCACCGTGCTTCAGTTTTTTATTGATATGCATAGCTAGGATCATTGCAAGATCCTCCTCCTCTTCCATATCAAATTCTTCTTCAGAAGAATCATACGACGAACTCATCTACAATGTTCAATACTATGCTATAAAAAACTACAATCAACATGCATGAAATTCATGGCTTCTGAGCAATACATACCTTCTAGGTGTTTTGTCGAACACCTTGCGGGCCCCGAGCGGCAGCGAGCGTGCGGGCGCTGTTCGTCGGAGGACCAGCGCGCGCGAGGGGTGGTGGGACTAGAGGGTGGCCGGAGAAGCCGCCGCGGGGCGGGGATAGGCCGGGGAAGCGCCGGAACGGTCGCCGGATGGCGCGGTTGGCGGCGGCAGCGGTGCGGCTGGATGGTGGGTGGGAGATGCGAGCGAGCGCGCGGGAGCGGGCACAGCAAATAAGCGACGCGCGATTGAGTTTCAGCCCGCGCGTTGAATTACACATGTCGCACGCGTTGTTTTCGCGCGGCCGTTGGAGCAACTATTCCGGTTGCGCGCGCGCTAAAACGGGGAATTTTGCGGCGCGGCGCTAGTTTGGCGCGGCTGTTGGAGATGCTCTTAGCAGCGGAACCCAGATGGTGGAAAGAGCCAGAGAGGTTTTCTTCTATGCAAAACTCAGATGGATACAATATTCAGTGACGCCTCGGTGCTTCCCGATGACATTGAGAAGACACTGTACAATATTCACTGTGAATGGAGTAATTTGAGCAGTGTTCCAGTGGACAATCAAAATGAGCACCCCCAGAAAATATAGCTGATCTCCGTTTCGAAAAAAAGAAAGAAAATATAGCTGACTCCAGCCATTGTTGTTTGGTCCTGATTTCTTTTAGTGTTTAAATAACACAAAGTTCAGGGACAACACAAGGTTAGAAAGACTAGCTAAGTTTGGACCAAAACAGAGTGAGATATGCAAGAATAACTCCACCAGGGGCCAGGCCGACTTTCATCATCTATATACATGTGAAGGGATCACAAAAATCCAAATCACCGAGATCAATGATACTCGAAACATCATGGTGACAATCTGCTGTGAAACAGTACAAACATGAGAAATGAGATAGGTAAGAATAACCAACTCCGCAATTACCAAACCAAGATTTTCAACATTGTACATGCCTTCATAAAATTTACCTTGTCAATCAAACAACATGGTTCAAAACACCCAAAGTTGGACAGTGGAAAGAACAACAGAAATTTTCCTTTATGCAAACTCAGATAGATACTTTCAGAGTCTTCTTCTTGCATATAAGAATGCAACTCGAAGCAAGCTCGCAATAGACATTGAGAAGACACTGTACAATCTTCACTGCAAATGAAACAGTTTGGGAGGTGTACCAGCGGACAATCAAAATGGGCACCCCCAGATGATATCTTCATGATATAGCTGACTCTGGCCATCGTCGTTTGGTCCTGTTTTCTTTTAGTATTTAAATAACATAAAGTTAAGGGATGGATAACACAAGGTTAGAAAGACTACAGGTACAAGAAAACTAACCAAGCTTGGGCAAAAACACAGAATGAGATACGCAAGAATAACTCAACCAGGAGCCAGGCCCACTCTCAACATCTACATGCGAATGGATCAGCCAAATCCAAATCACTGAGGTCAACGGTGCTCGAAACATCATTGTGAGAACCTGTTGTAACACAGAGCTGAGCACCTCTAGAAACCCTTTTCTCCATCTGAAGCATCCGACATTGTTCTGCGAAAAATCCGTCATTGTAATCCCTGGAATCAACCTCAAGTCGGATGGACTCTAGCAGTTTCGCATTCAGTATGAAGAATGTGACAAAGTTAACTTGTGCCTGGATGCCTCGGTAATGTCCTAGCACTAAGGTCTTCAAACGAATGTCCTGAGATGTGATAAAATTCCGGTGTTTATGACGCCAGAAATTTGTTCCTGCTGGTGAATCTGTCTGAATCTGAATAGACAGGAGAAATCACAAACTTCAGAACTCCAAGTAGATCAAAAGAGCGTCCAGACAGCAAACACTACCACTTTATAGAGTATGAATGCAAACCATTACCTTCATATACAACTTCTCCAAGCATACAAAGCATTTCATCAACTCAATAACCATATCCAGATTAAAATTCATATGGACAGCCAAGATCTTGACAGTACGCACCACCATTGTCAGGCTAACAACGCACAATCTCTTCATCATGCATGAAACACAATATTAAGAGATAAGTAAGTACAGATGACATGTAAGATTTCGGCATAAAAAATGTAACAAGAGGTATAAAGGACCTGAATAACTGTGGAGCCAAACATGATTTTGGAGTCCGGTGAATCCTGAGAAATGTAACCCAAGGTCGCCAGTCTAGGTGCGGAGATTACTGACACTCGCATTCTCATATCCATTCTCAGACAGAGCAATCTTTCAAGTGAAGGAGCATCCTGAATGATGAGTTCAACAAACCTAGAATGAACGCCTATACTTTTAAGGATAGGGGAGTTGATCCTGAGACCACGGATGTCAAAACTAGTCCTGAGCAACAAGCTTTCCAGGGCAGGGCAGCCGGAGGTGATGATGCTCTGCAGCGAGCCCTCCGAGATTTTGACCTCCACGAGCGCAAGCTTCTTGAGCAGGGGAAACTGAAGCGTCTCCACAGTATTGTCCGGGAGATGGCACTGACTGATGGTGGCAACGCGGAGAGTGGACGAGAACCTGAAGATGGACGCCGGCGGTGGTTGCAGCAGCTGTAACCTTGAGAACGAAAATCTGTATGTTATTGGCAGCTCTAGGTAGAACTCGAGCTCCTGGAGCTTGTCCAGGGAGGGGGAGCGGAGCCAGGTGCCTGCCACATCGGCTCTGTACTGGAGGAGGAGCGACGGGAGGCAGAGGCGGTGGACGGGGCCCCCGTGGGCGGAGAGTATGGCGCCGGGGAAGTTGCCGGAGAGGCCCCGGCAGTCGAGGTTGAGAGGGGAGGCGCGCCAGAGGTGGCGCCACCGGGACGCGAGGGCTTGAGTGCGGGCGCCGTCCTTGGTGGGGAGGAGGAAGATTATCTCGCCGAGGACCGCGTCGGGAAGATCGCTGATGCGGTCCGGCGACCCCTCGCCGCCATCTCTCCCAGCTCCCGGCGGCGGGTGTTGGGTTCTCCCCGCGGTCGTGGCTTCCAGATCGGTCGTCTCCGCTGGACCTGGCGTCGATTGGTGGATGTCGGGCGGCGCGGGCCTCATCCTCTTGGTACTCCGGCCGGTCGGCTCCATCTCCGGCCAGCGCCGCCGGTGTGCGTGGTGGCTGCAGCCTGCAGAGGGGAGACTGTGCCCTTTTTGCTGCGAAGTCTCCGGCTTCCTTCTTTTCTTTTTTTCTTTTTTAGAAATCCGACTTCAACTTTTGGCGTAGTGCTCCATTCCAACCGGGCCACACAGCGGGCCGGGCCGAGCTCTCTGCCAGCCTTTAGCAGTCCATTTAAACGGGCCATTAATAGCTCAAACAAATACTACCGGATCATGCAAATTTGACTAGCAAAACGGCTCGCACGAAGTGAAAATCCCTCGAAAAGAGAAGCGCGCGCTCGCTAGGAATGGAACACCGCCAGTCCTTCCGCTGTTAAATACAGAGCGCTAGCCAATTGCGCTAACCAGCATTGTTTCTCTAATAGGTAGCCTGAAACTCTAAAGAACAAACAACAGCGCCAGATCTGCAACATTTTTTGAAATGACTGGGTCACAGTAGCGTTTGGCCAATGTAGCAAACCGTTTTTTATTTTGAACCAAAAAAAGGAAAACCCGATTTTTTTTATTTTTTGAACGAAATTTGAATATGAGAACTTTTCTGAAATTCAAAATATAATTATTTTCTGGAAATAACAAATTTGTAAAAGTAAAAGTTTTAAAAAATTCTAATAAATTTTAAATAAACATCAACTTTTAAAAAAATCCCGGACAATTTTCAATAATGCATGCAATTTTTCGATTTACGAATAAATTGAAACCGAGAACAGATTTTGAAATTCAAAAAAATGAAAAGGTTGGCCTTTTGCAAAAATGTGAACATTTTTTAATTATATGAACAACTTTTAAAAAATGCAAAGATTTTCTTAAATTTTGAACAAATATATGAATTCCAGAACATTCTTTAAAAAATAAAAAAAACATTAAAAAGAAACAAAAATACATAAAGAAAAGAAAAAGGGGAAAGCTAAATACCAATAAAAATGGTTCACAAACCTCCTAGAAGGTTCCCAACACCAGGAACCTTGGAACGCCTTAATTGGTCGGCCGAGCTCACCACTCGATCGCCAACTCCTGTGCGAAAGCTCGACAATGTGATGCAGAATGTGTCATATAGGGTTTTCCGGCGAATAGTGTAGGCCCGCCCCTATTTGCAAACCCTCAAATTCATACTAGCCTTGCAACGTTCCTTTCATCATACATAGTACAGTACATGAACTAATGAAACAAGCTAATAAAAACAAGCAAAGTACCCTAATCTATTATTGTCATCTGAGATGTTGAGAGCTAATAAAAACAAGCAAACTACCCTAATCTATTCTCATCATTGGAGATGTTGATGAGTTCTTGGCCGGACGGGCTGGCCTCATGGTCATTGGCAGTGGAGCGAACCACTGACTCCTCTTCTTCGGCATTGACGTCCGCGAAGAGCTGCTCCCGCTTCATGTCGGTGAGGTCGATAAGGCGGCGGCTTGTCGTGACCTCTTGCTCGGATTGGGTTGAGTCGAGGATGGTTGGTTGATCCGCCTCGAACTGTGCCGCCGCCTCCATGCGAAAGCCGCCAGGCTCAACCTCCATGACCGATGCCTCCTTCGCCTCCTCCTCCTTGTCCTCTGTCACCTCCTCCTCCTTTGGTACATCTGCATGCTCTGCCGCAATTTGAGCAGCGAGGCATGCCTCCTCGGCAGCGCGACGCTTTTTGGAGGCACATCTCGACGGTGATCTTCACAGGGCACTCTTGCTTGAGCATCTTGTAGCAGGTTATTTTCTCCCAGACCATGGCGACGGCGAGGTGGGGGCAGAATGGGAAGCGAACGGGGGGAGTGGTGGCGGCACAGACGTAAGGGGGGAGGGAAATGAGGCGGCTAGGGTTTCCCTCATTGTGCTTAAATAGTCGGATTAAAAAAAATCATATTTTAAAGAATTCTTAATTTTGTTACACATGTTCATATGGACATTTGAACTATGTCTGATTCTGTGATGCCATTGCCATGTACTAATAGTTCACTAGCTCAACTCAAACCTTGGCAACATCATGTAACAGCTCATGCAGAAAGATCTCGCGTCATTCTGAACTGCCACAAACATGACATTTCTCATGGAAACAAGGAGTCTGAATCCTAAAAGAACAACATAAATTTGACAGGATGAAACTACAGCCAAGGAAATTCATCGACAGAAAGAAAAGAAAAGGATACAGCCCCAGAAATTCGAGTGAATTGTAAAAAACCACCACATTTTAAGTTCACTTTCGGATTTGCCACTACATTCCTTATGCGCTCCAAAAATCTACCGGTTTCCTTACTAATTTTCTCAATAAACACTGAAGATGGTTCAAGACAAATTAATCCAATTTCTGACATGCCGGGCCCGCTAGTCATGTCCACGCGGCACTAAAAGTCAACATAAAGGAAGTTGACTGTTAAGTTAAAAGGAGGGGCCACCTGTCAGGGCCCAATCCACAAATCTCGTCCAGCTCCTCACCCCAGCCGAGCGCCACCACCTCGCGCATGGTCTGCCGACTCCCCCGGCCGGGCGCGCCGCTGGTGAGCCCGCCTCCGGCAGCCACGTCCCCTTTCCCCTTCTTCTCTCTCCCTGGCGCCTCCTCCTTACACTGCGCCCGCTCGCCCAACGGTTGCCGAGCAGAGGCGGCCACGGCTCGGGAGCAGCGCTCGCCGCAGCAACAGATGGCCCCGCCATGGCCTGCTCTCGCCACCACACCGTAAGCTGCTGTGTCGGCCTTCTTAGGCCAGGGAAGACCGTGCCACTGCCCCCCTCGCTTCCTGCTTCTGTGACGCGTGTGGACGGTGTTGGGCTAGCCATGGCCGAGGGGATGCGTGGCCGAAGCTTGGTGGCGTCCATGGTGTCGTTCTTCAGGGAAGGGAGCAGGGGCTCGGTAGGGTGTGGCCGGGACGAAGCTATGGCCTTGCTCAGCTACAAGAACCGCCGTCGTTCGCTGCCGAGAACTGTCGGTCCTCTGCGTGCAAGCTGTTTGAAGAAACGCCATAGAAAGAAATATGGTAGCAAGTTCTAACGGATGGGTCCTACATCCAACTTGACGGTCAATGCTGTTTGTGTTGACTTTTAGTGCCACTTGGACCTGACCACTGGGTCTAACATGTCAGGAATTGGTTTAATTTGTCCCAAATCGGTCATAAGTATTTATTGGGAAAACTAGTAAGGAAACCGGTAGATTTTTGGGGCCTCCAAGAAATGTGGTGGCAAATCCGAAAGTGAACTTAGAATGTGGTGGTTTTTTGCAATTCACTCCAGAAATTCAGAGTTCTGGTTTACAAGTTTTCTACCAAGAGGATCGATGCACAATAGCACGTCCCATTGCACACAGTTGTATTACCAGAAACGAACCAACAAATAACCATTTTAACTAGGTCAACATTTCCCCCTTATGCCACTTTGACGATCAGTACCAGAATACAATCTCGATCAGTTCAGTAAAAAAAGCATGTTTCTATTCATAGAAGCTCGGTCCTTCTCCACAGAAGCATACGGTATTATACAAGCCGCACTAAAAATGAAATGATTTGAGTGAAGTTCCAGTGGGAAATAAAAATAAACACCTCCAGAAGTTATCTCTGGACACACACAAGCCATTGTTGTTTAGTCCGGAATCTTTTCAGTGCAATTGCTCCACAAATGGCTTGTTTAAATATCACAGCGTCTTCCCTCAAAAAAAATAAATATCACAGCGTCTTAGAATAAGACAATCTTAGAAACACTACAAAAACGAAAACTAATCAAGTTTGGACAGAACACAAAATGAGATAGGCCAAGGATAACTCCGCAGGTGGCCAGCCAAACATACATCTCAACAATCAACATCCACATGCCAAGGGATCGGCTGAATCTAAATCACCGACATGCATGACATGTGGAGCATCATGGTCACAAGGTGTTTTGAAGCAAAGTCGAGCACCTCTAGAAGCCCTCTTCTCCATCTGAAGCACACTATGTTGTTCTGCGAAATACCTCTCATTGTAATCCCTGGAACCAACCTCGAGTCTGATGGACTCTAGCTCTTTTGCATTCAGTACAAAGAATGTGACGAAGTCGACATGTGCCAGGATGCCATGATAATATCCCAGAAATATCGTCTTCAAACGAATATCATGAGAAGTGAGAAAATTTCGGTGTTTACGACGCCACGAGTTTGCTACTCCTGCTGTAGATTTACTAATCTGAACAGGCAGGAAACATCAACCACTTCAGAACTACAAGTAGATCAAAAGAGAAACCGGACACCAACACATATATGGAGATTAAAAGCATCACCTTCATATACAAATTTTCCAAGCATGGAAAGCATCTCATCAAGTCAATAACCATATGGAGATTAAAATTTGAATGGATAGCTAAGGTCTTGACAGTACACACCACAGCTGCCAGACTATCAATGCGCAGATCCTATATCAAGCATGGAAGGCGACATTAGGACATTAATAAGTACAAGGTGATATGTAGCTTCTCTACTCACCAAAAATGTAGCTTAAAAACCTTGAAAAGGCAATGCAGAGCACAAACCTACCTGAATAGATGTGGAGCCAAACGTCATTTTGGAGTCTGCATATTCAGAAATGTAACCCAAAGTCTCTAGTTTAGGTGCCGAGATTACTGTCAGTCGCATTTTCATATGAAGTATAAGATTAAGCAGCCTTTCAAGTGAAGGGGCATCCTCAATGATGAGCTCTACAAACCTGGAAATAACACCTATAATTTTAAGGGTAGGGGAGTTGATCCTGAGACCACAGATATGGAAACTTCCACAAGTGTCAAGCAGCAAGCTTTCCAGTGCAGGGCAGCCGGAGGTGATAAGGCTGGCCAGCGAGACCTCTGAGATTTTGACCTCCACAAGTTCAAGTTTCTGGAGCCGGGGAAATCGAAGCATTTCGACGGCATTGTCAGGGATATGGCACTGGGCGATGGTGGCGGTGCGGAGAGTGGACGAGAACCGGAAGATGGACGCGGGTGGCGAATGCATAAAGCTTCCATATCTCACCGGTGTATCTAGGTAGAACTCGAGCGCCTGGAGATTGTCAAGGGTGGGGGATCGGAGCCAGCCATCCACGGCAGCGGCTCGGTCCCGGAGGTGGCGGGACGGGAGGCAGAGGCGGTGAACCGGGCCCGTATGGGCGGAGAGAAAGGCTCCGAGGAGATTGCCATTATCATCGGCAGGAAGATCACGACAGTCGAGATTGAGAGGGGCAGTGCGCCATAGATGACGCCACCGAGATGCGAGGGTTTGGCTGCGGGCACCCTCCTTGGTGGGGAGGAGCGAGATGATCTCACCAAGAATGTCATCCGGAAGGCGGCTAATGCGGCCCAGCGACTCCTCGTCGTCCTCTTCCTCCGCTCCGGGCGGCGCCTCTTCGTGGATCTGCGGCTCCGTTAGTTTCACCCTCTTGACACCAGGGCCGCCCGATTGCATCGCCATTGATAGCGCCGCCGCTCTGCGCGGTGGAAGTGGGAGAGAGGGACGCCGCGCGCACTCTGCATTCTCGGGGTTTCAACTTATTGTGTGACTACTGGCCCGGATAGCAGGCCGGCCTGAGTACTTCCCCGCACCAAACGGCCCATGATTTTCTTTTCTCACTTCAGTTGCCGTTTCTTACCTTTTTTTTTCAAGAAGAAGAACGTTTCTTGTAGTACCTTTTTGGTCGTATAGAGCAACGGACTAGATCGGACATGGTGATGTGTTTTTCGTGTAGCTTCAACTAACACCGTAAATATAACCAAGAACGTTACTCCCTCCGTTCAGTCCCCGGCGGCGGCGTCCTTCCCATCCCGTGGTGCTCTTCCTCTCGTCGACGGCCGCAACGGCCGATTCCAAAACGTCATGGACAACGCCAACACGAGCTTTTTTGCGCAAGGCATCAACTGCTCAAAAGGCACTACACGCAAAAAAAAAATTGAAAAAAAGGCACTACACGCCAGTGGCGGAGACAGGGGTGCCAGCCAGGGCCCTGCCCCCCCCCCCTAACATCAGTGATTTAAGCTTATAATGAATAATAACAGTAATTTGCTTTTGCTAAAATTGGTATTTTTTCATGGATTGGCCCTCCCTAACAAGATTTAACAGTAGTTGGCTCCCCTTGTCTGAATTTTTTGGCTCCGCCACTGCTACACGCAGCATGTATTTACCGAGGAAAGGGAGGCTCTCCCCTGCACACACATTGTACAAACGCACTTGCAAGTGAAATAATTCGAGTGGGAAACCATTGTGTAGAGGCTCTCCTTTTTATTTTTGATGAAGGAATGTACTAGTCTTGAAGATGCTCTAACACCAAAAACCAACAACTTGTGCATTTGGCGCCCGCCATCCTACGCCACACTGATCTCGAGGCTATCCACGAACCTGGTCCCTTCAGCCAGCCCCCTGTAATTCCCCTTGAGATACTCAACGTACTCGATCGCCCTGTACCTGGCCTCGCCGAGCCCCGGGAGCGGCCTCACCGTCCCGGCGACGCACGCGTCCTGGAACACCACCACGGTCGCCCGGCCTCGCTCGGCGTCCGCGAGCACCCTGTGCTCGGCGCTCCTGTACCTGCCGTTGGTCAGGACCTGGAGGATGTCGCCGACGTTGACGACGAGGGCGCCCGGCAGCGGGTCCAGCGGGAACCACCTGCCGCCCCTCCTCACCTGCAGGCCCGGGGTGTCGTCCGCGTGCAGCAGCAGCGTCAGGCCGAGGCCGTCGTGGTGCGGCGTGATGCCCAGCACCTTGTCCGGGTGCCGGCAGGGAGGGTAGTGGTGCAGGGCCACGCTCTGCTTCTTGCCCCGGAAGGCCCCGGCCAGCGCCTCCCGCTCCACCCCGAGGTCGCTCGCCATGAACGCCATTAGGCGGCTCGTGAGGCGCGACATCTCCAGCGAGTACTTGTCCAGTGAGGACCTGAGTGTCGCCGGATCGGCGGGCCAGAACTCCATGCTCCTCTGCTCCTTTTGTTGCGTGAGGAGGATTAGGCTCTCTGCCCAGTCCAGCTTGGCGCAGGATGCTCCGGCGAAGTGGTGCCCGAACCCTTCCAAGCCGCCGGCCCGGGTGGCCACTGCTTTCTTCTTGTCCAGCGGCAAGCGGAAGAACTGCATGGTGCTATCTTTCATGTCTTGCACAACTGATTCGTCGACTCCGTGGTTTGTTAGCTGCAGACGAAGAGCGTGTAGATTTGATACATACACATAATAATGCGAAATCAAATTCCCTCCATATATACGAAGAAAAGTATGAAGGATGCCGGACCTGGAAGAAGCCCCAGTCTCGGCACGCGGAGCCAAGCTTGGCGGTCTCCGCCTCCGAGGACTCCGAGTTGAGCAGCCTCGCCATGTCTACGAGCGGCAGCTCGTAGCTCTCGTCGTCGCCCACCACGACCCCGTCCCTCACCTCGTCCGGCCGGGCGTACCTGTCGGGGATCACGGTGGAGTCCGCGAACGTGGCCGCCGCGGCGTCCGTGATCTCGGCCCTGGTGAGGACGACCTCGTCGCCGATGCGATCCATCGGTCCTCCCGTGCGCGTCGTCATCCCAGCCCCCTGCAGGAATCTGAACTGCCCTGTCCTTCCCTCCTGCGTTTAGGTAGGTGCTAACGTGCTGTGCTGGCTGAGTTGTGGGAGTCCAGTACGCAAGCTGACGGTGGTTCCATGGTGCGCATGTACATGGCAATAATGTTTGCCAAATGATTCCCTTCCACCGACCGATCTTGTGCGAGCGTCCGCCGATTTTATGTCCTTCGGATGGGTTCTTAATCATACAATTAGCAGCCAACCCTTCGTGTCCATGTTTTGCAACTGGTCCATTATTTCAGAAAAAGGTTCTGCAACTAGCCCTTTGTTGCAAACTGACCTAAGGACTAGATCCCGCAACACAACCTATGTTGAAAAGAAAATCCTGCAGCACGATCCATGTTGTAAAAAAAATCCGCAACACGACCCATGTTGCAGAGAAAATCTCGTACACAACCTATGTTGCAAAAAAATACAACATAACTTCTGTTGCGATGTCTTCATAATAAGACATCTGTTGCAAAGTATAGAAAGACGTTTGGCTGATTGATTGCGTCAGATCTGACGGCTCGCGAAAAAGATCCGCCGCCCGATGTGTAGCAGTCCCCATAATATGTCCATGTTTCAACTTCACTTTAACATATATGTTGGAAATATTAGCATTTTTTTGATTAAATTAATCCACGAGTAAGCAGTAAACATGGCAAGTATGGCATGCATCGCATACCGATACCTACGCATACTAGCATGTACAGTACATATAATCGAACCATCTATGACCAGAACATATACTGCTAGCATAAGTACGAGTAGATAAGGGATGAACGAGTCATACCCAACGGTTGGCCAGGCCAACGCTGCGGCGGCGGCGGCGGCCTCGGCGTCGTCCGTGGCCTTCTTGGCGGCGGCGGCGTAGACCATGGTGTCGATGGAGGGGAAGTAGTGGAAGCAGGGGAGGACGAAGATGGGGACAGATCGGGAGCAGTCGCGTCGAGACGCTCCCCAAAAATCTTATTGTCGTTCTCCCGGACAGGATCTTACGCGAGAACCGAAAATAAGCTTCGGTTCGGCTCATTCCCGCAACCCGCAACGCGCGCGTCGTGACAAGGCGAGGCGGGCGGCGGAGGAGGAGCGCGCGTGTACCACTCCTCTTTCCAAGCTCCCAATAGCACGTGGTAGAGCAGCCCTTATAAATAGGTCTCAACTCTCCTCAACTAGCAAGGTGGTACTAAACTTTCCACCACCTGTCATATCCCACATGGGCCTCAAGTTAACCAGGAATCATTGTTCGCATGGGCCTAAAGCCCATCTATGATTCAACAATTCCCCACCAGATCTCGAGGCATATAAGTTTGTCAACTGTTTCAAACAATGTTTGATATATCAAAAATTTCAGTGGAGATTGTTAAGTTGAACTTCCACCTAGAGCAATAGGATTAGACCTCTTCACAACTGAATAATGGACTATGCCTTGAATTGTCAGTCTGGCGTGCAGAAGTTTCACCTATTGTCAGCTGATATGTGGCTGCCGAAGGCTAAACCCCACGGGTGGAGTGTTGGGGAACGCAGTATTTCAAATTTTTTACCTACGATCACGGAAGATCTATCTAGGAGATGCATATCAACAAGAGGGGAGAGTGTGTCTACGTACCCTCGTAGACCGAAAACGGAAGCGTTTAGTAAGGCGGTTGATGTAGTCGAACGTCTTCGCGATCCAACCGATCCAAGTACCGAACGTACGACACCTCCGCGTTCAGCACACGTTCAGCTCCATGACGTTCCTCGGTCTCTTGATACAGTTGAGGCCGAAGGAGAGTACCGTCAGTACGACGGTGTGGCGACGATGATGATGAAGTTACCGGCGCAGGGCTTCGCCTAAGCACTACAACGATATGATCGAGATGTGTAACTGTGGAGGGGGGCACCGCACACGGCTAAGAAAAATCTTGGAGTGCCTTTGGGGTGCCCCCTGCCCACGTATATAAAGGAGGGAGGAGGAGGAGGCCGGCCTAGGAGGGGTGAGCCTATAGGGAGAGTCCAACTAGGATTCCCAATCCTAGCTGGAGTCCCCTTCCTTTTCCAAGACGGGAGAGAGGGAAGGAGTAGGAGAGGAAGAAGGAAAGAGATGGGGGTGCCGCCCCCTCCCTAGTCCAATTCGGACTTGCCATGGGGGGCCGGGGTGCGCGGCCAACCCTTGAGGCCCTTCTCTCCTTTCCCATATGGCCCATTAAGGCCCACTACTTCCCCCGGCGAATTCCCGTAACTCTCTGGTACTCCAAAAAATACCCGAATCACTCGAAACCTTTCTGATGTCCGAATATAGCCTTCCAATATATCGATCTTTACGTTTTGACCATTTCGATACTCCTCGTCATGTCCGTGATATCATTCGGGACTCCAAACAACCTTCGGTACATCAAATCACATAAATCATAATACAAATCATCATCGAACATTAGGCGTGCGGACCCTGCGGGTTTGAGAACTATGTAGACATGACTGAGACACATCTCTGGTCAATAACCAATAGCGAAACCTGGATGCTCATATTGGCTCCTACATATTCTACGAAGATCTTTATCGGTTAAACCGCATAACAACATACGTTGTTCCCTTTGTCATCGGTATGTTACTTGCCCGAGATTCGATCGTCTGTACCATCATACCTAGTTCAATCTCGTTACCGGCATATCTCTTTACTTGTTCCGTAATGCAACACCCCACAACTAACTCATTAGTCGCATTGCTTGCAAGGCTTATTGTGATGTGCATTACCGAGAGGGCCTAGAGATACCTCTCCGACAATCGGAGTGACAAATCCTAATCTCGATATATGTCAACTCAACAAACACCATCGGAAACACCTGTAGAGCATCTTTATAATCACCCAGTTACGTTGTGACATTTGATAGCACACAAGGTGTTCCTCCGGTATTTGGGAGTTGCATAATCTCATAGTTAGAGGAACATGTATAAGTCATGATGAAAGCAATAGCAATAAAACTAAACGACCATTTATGCTAAGCTAACAGATGGGTCTTGTCCATCACATCATTCTCTAATGATGTGATCCCGTTCATCAAATGACAACACATGTCTATGGTCAGGAAACTTAACCATCTTTGATTAACGAGCTAGTCAAGTAGAGGCATACTAGGGACACTCTGTTTTGTCTATGTATTCACACATGTACTAAGTTTTTGGTTAATACAATTCTAGTATGAATAATAAAAATTTATCATGATATAAATAAATATAAATAACAACTTTATTATTGCCTCTAGGGCATATTTCCTTCAGTCTCCCACTTGCACTAGAGTCAATAATCTAGTTCATATCGTCATGTCAATAGTTCACATCTTTATGTGATTAGTTCACATCTTCATGTGACTAATATCCAAAGGGTTTACTAGAGTCCATAATCTAGTTCACATCGATATGTGATTAACACCCAAAGAGTGATCATGTTTTGCTTGTGAGAGATGTTTAGTCTACGGGTCTGCAACATTCATATTCATATGTATTTTGCAAATTTCTATGTCTACAATACTCTGCATGGAGCTACTCTAGCTAATTGCTCCCACTTTCAATATGTATCTAGATCGAGACTTAGACTCATCTAGATCGGTGTCAAAAGCTTGCATCGACGTAACTCTTTACGACGAACTCTTTTATCATCTCCATAATCGAGAAATATTTCCTTAGTCCTCTAAGGATAATTTTGACCGCTGTCCAGTGGTCTACTCCTAGATCACTATTGTACTCCCTTGCCAAAATCATGCTAAGGTATACAATAGGTCTGGTACACATCATAGCATATTTTATAGACACTATGACTGAGGCATAGGGAATGACTTTTCATTCTCTTTCTATTTTTTGCCGTGGTCGGGTTTTGAGTCTTTACTCAACTTCACACCTTGCAACACAGAAAAGAACTCCTTCTTTGACTGTTCCATTTTGAACTACTTCAAAAACATGTCAAGGTATGTACTCACTGAAAAATTTATCAAGTGTCTGGATCTATCTCTATAGATCTTGATACCCAATATCTAAGCAGCTTCACTGAGGTATTTCATTGAAAAATTCTTATTCAAGTATCCTTTTATGCTATCCAGAAATTCAGTATCATTTCCGATCAACATTATGTCTGCTACCTCTTTTATCACTGCGTTGGTTTTCCCCGAAGAGGAAGGGATGATGTAGCAAAGTAGCGTAAGTATTTCCCTCAGTTTTTGAGAACCAAGGTATCAATCCAGTAGGAGGCTACGCGCGAGTGAAAGTGCAACTATCCCTAGGTGGTTTTGGTAATTCATAACAACATATAGCTCATTGAGCTAATGCTATTCCAAGATGATTATTTCAGGAAAGCTCAATGATTGGCATGGCATGGATGTGAAAGTGGAACCCTCAAAATTCTAAGGACAAAGAATTGGCTCAAGCTCAAAAGTTCAAGACTCTTCATTTTATATTTTAGTGATCCAAGATCACATTGAGTCTTTAGGAAAAGCCAATACTATCAAGGAGGGATGAGGTGTTGCTTAATGAGCCTCTTGCTTTATGTGCTTAGTGATATGCTTCAAAATCCTCAACCACCTTTCCATATCCACAAATGACCTAAACCCTAAGCCAAACTCGGTCATAACGATTCTGTCAATCCGGCGCCACCGATTTTCACTTGTCATTTGCCACTGCCAAACCCTAGCAATTTGGTCCTACCGATAAGGATCTCGGTCACACCGAGATGGGGTTGCAAACTCTCTGTTTACCTTTCGTAACTTTTCGGTCTCACCGAAAGAGCGAATCGGTCCCACCGAGAATGCAATGCAAACTCTCTGTTTCCTTCTTGTAACTTTTCGGTCTCACCGAAAGAGCAAGTCGGTCCCACCGAGTTTGCCTGACCAACTCTCTGGTTAGCTAATTGCCGAACTCGGTCTCACCGAGTTTGTGCGATCGGTCTCACCGAGATTACGTTATGCCCAAACCCTAACCGAATCGGTCCTACCGAGTTGCATCTCAGTCCCACCGAAATTCCTAACGGTCACTAGGTTTACTATTTCGGTCAGACCGAGTTTTCTGATTCGGTCCCACCGAGATTGGTAGATTGTGTGTAACGGTTGGATTTTGTGTGGAGGCTATAAATACCCCTCCACCTCCTCTTCATTCGAAGAGAGAGCCATCAGAACACATACACCATTCCTACTCATATGTTTTGAGAAAGAACCACCTACTCATGTGTTGAGACCAAGATATTCCATTCCTACCATATGAATCTTGATCTCTAGCCTTCCCCAAGTTGCTTTCCACTCAAATCTTCTTTCCATCAGATCCAAATCCTATGAGAGAGAGTTGAGTGTTGGGGAGACTATCATTTGAAGCACAAGAGCAAGGAGTTCATCATCAACACACCATTTGTTACTTCTTGGAGAGTGGTGTCTCCTAGATTGGCTAGGTGTCACTTGGGAGCCTCCGACAAGATTGTGGAGTTGAACCAAGGAGTTTGTAAGGGCAAGGAGATCGCCTACTTCGTGAAGATCTACCGCTAGTGAGGCAAGTCCTTCGTGGGCGATGGCCATGGTGGAATAGACAAGGTTGCTTCTTCGTGGACCCTTCGTGGGTGGAGCCCTCCGTGGACTCACGCAACCGTTACCCTCTGTGGGTTGAAGTCTCCATCAATGTGGATGTAGGATAGCACCACCTATCCGAACCACGGGAAAACATCCGTGTCTCCAATTGCGTTTGAATCCTCCAAACCCTTCCCTTTACATTCTTGCAAGTTGCATGCTTTACTTTCCGCTGCCAATAAACTCTTTGCATGCTTGCTTGAATTGTGTGATGATTGCTTGACTTGCTCTAAGATAGCTAAAATCTGCCAAGAACTAAAATTGGGAAAAGGCTAAGCTTTTAGTTGGTCAAGTAGTCTAATCACCCCCCTCTAGACATACTTTCGATCCTACAAGTGGTATCAGAGCTTTGGTCTTCATTTGCCTTGATCTCCATAGCTTTTGGTGGTCATAGCCTTGGTTTCACAACCTTGGAGAGTATGGCGTCTAGCGAGGGAAATTATCACCGTAGAGGTCCTTACTTTGATGGCACTAATTTTGCTAGTTGGAAGCATAAAATGAAAATGCATATTCTTGGACATAACCCCGCCGTATGGGCTATTGTTTGTGTTGGTTTGCAAGGTGAGTTCTTTGATGGGAGAGAACCAAACCGTGAAGCTACCGCGGATGAGTTGAAGATGTTGCAATACAATGCTCAAGCTTGTGATATTCTCTTCAACGGATTGTGCCCCGAAGAATTCAACAAAATCAGCCGCCTTGAGAATGCAAAGGAAATTTGGGATACTTTGATTGATATGCTCAAAGGTACCGACTCCATCAAGGAATCCAAGTTGGATGTGCTCCAAAGTCAACTTGACAAGTTCAAGATGAAGGATGGTGAAGGTGTCGCTGAAATGTACTCTAGGCTTGCTCTCATCACAAATGAGATTGCCGGCCTAGGAAGTGAAGAGATGACCGATAGATTCATCATCAAGAAGATCCTAAGAGCCTTGGATGGGAAATATGATACCGTGTGCACATTAATCCAAATGATGCCCAACTACAAAGATCTCAAGCCAACGGAAGTAATTGGAAGGATTGTTGCTCATGAGATGTCACTCAAGGATAAAGAGGAACTTCACAATAAATCAAGTGGTGCCTACAAAGCGTCATGTAAAGTCCCCACATCATCAAGTGAGAAACAAAACTTCAATGAAGAATTGAGCTTAATGGTGAAGAACTTCAACAAGTTCTACAAGAGTAGAAACAAAGATAGAAGCTTCAAGTCAAGGTCCTACAATGACAAAAGATCTTCTAGTCGAGAGCAAAACTGCTATAATTGTGGAAGACCCGAACACTATTCCAATGAGTGTACGGCTCCCTACAAGAGAAGAGAAGATTCTCCAAAAAGAAGAAGCAAAGAATCTCCACCAAGAGAGAGAAGGAGTAGAGATGATCGTTATGAACGAAGATACTCACGGAGAAGCAAGGATTCGGAAAGGAAGGAAAAATCATCAAGGAGCTATACAAAACGAAGACATCAAGCTCATGTTGGTGAATGGGTATCCGGCTCCGACTCCGACAGCCACTCCGAGAGAAGTTATCACTCCGACTCCGAAGATACTCAAGATGAAGGTGTTGCCGGTCTAGCACTTGTGTCAACCAACTCCTACGACATATTTGACTCACCAAATGAAGGAATTGGAAGATGCTTCATGGCCAAAGGTCCTAAGGTAACACACCCCGAGTACGTTGATTTTAATAGTGATGAAGATGACTTGTTAGGTGATGATGACTTGCTTGTTGACAACTCTAGTGATGAGTACTATGATGAAACATCAATTAATCATGCTAAAACAAATGACAATGATAAGGAGAAGATTGAGGCTCTAACTAAAGAACTAAACACTCTTAAGTTAGCTCATGAAACTATCTTCGAAGATCATCGAGAACTTTTAAGAGCTCATGAGAAATTACGCTTTGAAAAGCTCAATCTTGAGCAAGAGCATGAGTTCTTAAAGGCAATCAATGATGATCTCCGCAAAAAAAGTTCTTCTTACATTGCCAAGCATTTACTATTATCCACTTACATGCCTCAAGTCAAGTCTAGTAACAAGAACAAGAAAGATTCTTCCTCTAGTAGTAACAATGATCATGCTAAATCCAATATTGTTGCTTCTAGTAGTTCTCTTGATTCCACTAATGATTCTCTTAGCCAAGTTACACTTGAGCAAGAAAATAGCTTATTGAAGGGAATCATAGAGAAAGGAGTGTACAAGAGCCTTGCCGGAAGTAAGAAATTCGAGGAAATTGTGCGCAAGCAAGGAATGCACCGGAAGAATCAAGGTGTTGGTTTTGAACGAAAGTTCAATGCCAATGGAGTTGAATGGGAAGAAGATCAATACCCCAAGACAAAGTTTGTTCCTCAACAAGAGAAGTATGACACTTCCTTCAAGGGAACACAAGCTCAAGATGATCTTCCTGTTGGGGAATGTAGTAATTTCAAAAAATTTCCTACGCACACGCAAGATCATGGTGATGCATAGCAACGAGGGGGAGAGTCTGATCTACGTACCCTTGTAGATCGCAACGGAAGCGTTGACACAACGTAGAGGAAGTAGTCGTACGTCTTCTTCCCGATCCGACCGATCCAAGCACCGTTACTCCGGCACCTCCGAGTTCTTAGCACACGTACAGCTCGATGACGATCCCCGGGCTCCGATCCAGCAAAGCTTCGGGGAGGAGTTCCGTCAGCACGACGGCGTGGTGACGATCTTGATGTACTACCGACGCAGGGCTTCGCCTAAGCACTACAACGGTATTATCGAGGTGGAATATGGTGGCAGGGGGCACCGCACACGGCTAAGGAACGATCTCAATGATCAACTTGTGTGTCTAGAGGTGCCCACTGCCCCCGTATATAAAGGAGCAAGGGGGAGGAGGCCGGCCATAGGAGAGGCGCGCCAGGTGTGGAGTCCTACTAGGACTCCAAGTCCTAGTAGGAGTCCACCAAGAGGGGAGGAAGGGAGAAGGAAGTGGAGGAGTAGGAAAGGTGGCCGGCCCCCTTTTCCCTAGTCCAATTCGGACTAGAGGGGACGGGGGGCGCAGCAGCCTTTTTCCTCTTCCCACTAAAGCCCATCAAGGCCCATTACTTCTCCCGTAACTACCCGGTACTCCGAAAAATACCCGAATCACTCGGAACCTTTCCGATGTCCGAATATAGTCGTCCAATATATCGATCTTTACGTATCGACCATTTCGAGACTCCTCGTCATGTCCCCGGTCTCATCCGGGACTCCGAACTCCTTCGGTACATCAAAACTCATAAACTCATAATATAACTGTCATCGAAACCTTAAGCGTGCGACCCTACGGTTCGAGAACAATGTAGACATGAACGAGACACGTCTCCGGTCAATAACCAATAGCGGGACCTGGATGCCCATATTGGCTCCTACATATTCTACGAAGATCTTTTATCGGTCAGACCGCATAACAACATACGTTGTTCCCTTTGTCATCGGTATGTTACTTGCCCGAGATTCGATCATCGGTATCTCAATACCTAGTTCAATCTCGTTACCGGCAAGTCTCTTTAATCGTTTCGTAATACATCATCCCGCAACTAACTCATTAGTTGCAATGCTTGCAAGGCTTATAGTGATGTGCATTACCGAGTGGGCCCAGAGATACCTCTCCGACAACCGGAGTGACAAATCCTAATCTCGAAATACGCCAACCCAACATGTACCTTCGGAGACACCTGTAGAGCTCCTTTATAATCACCCAGTTACGTTGTGACGTTTGGTAGCACACAAAGTGTTCCTCCGGTAAACGGGAGTTGCATAATCTCATAGTCATAGGAACATGTATAAGTCATGAAGAAAGCAATAGCAACATACTAAACGATCGGGTGCTAAGCTAATAGAATGGGTCATGTCAATCAAATCATTCAACTAATGATGTGACCTCGTTAATCAAATAACAACACTTTGTTCATGGTTAGGAAACATAACCATCTTTGATTAACGAGCTAGTCAAGTAGAGGCATACTAGTGACACTAAGTTTGTCTATGTATTCACACATGTATTATGTTTCCGGTTAATACAATTCTAGCATGAATAATAAACATTTATCATGATATAAGGAAATAAATAATAACTTTATTATTGCCTCTAGGGCATATTTCCTTCAGTCTCCCACTTGCACTAGAGTCAATAATCTAGATCACATCACCATGTGATTAACATCGATAGTTCACATCATCATGTGATTAACACCCATAGTTCACATCGCCATGTGACCAATACCCAAAGGGTTTACTAGATTCAGTAATCTAGTTCACATCGCTATGTGATTAACACCCAAAGAGTACTAAGGTGTGATCATGTTTTGCTTGTGAGAGAATCTTAGTCAACGGGTCTACCACATTCAGATCCACATGTATTTTGCAAATTTCTATGTCAACAATGCTCTGCATGGAGCTACTCTAGCTAATTGCTCCCACTTTCAATATGTATCTAGACCGAGACTTAGAGTCATCTAGATTAGTGTCAAAACTTGCATCGACGTAACTTTTTACGACGAACCTTTTTGTCACGTCCATAATCGAGAAACATATCCTTATTTCACTAAGGATAATTCTGACCGCTGTCCAGTGATCTACTCCTAGATCATTATTGTACTCCCATGCTAATCAGTGTAGGGTATACAATAGATCTGGTACACAGCATGGCATACTTTATAGAACCTATGGCTGAGGCATAGGGAATGACTTTCATTCTCTTTCTATCTTCTGCCGTGGTCGGGCTTTGAGTCTTACTCAACTTCACACCTTGTACTACAGGCAAGAACTCTTTCTTTGACTGTTCTATTTTTGAACTACTTCAAAATCTTGTCAAGGTATGTACTCATTGAAAAAAAACTTATCAAGCGTCTTGATCTATCTCTATAGATCTTGGAGCTCAATATGTAAGCAGCTTCACCGAAGTCTTTCTTTGAAAAACTCCTTTCAAACACTCCTTTATGCTTTACAGAATAATTCTACATTATTTCCGATCAACAATATGTCATTCACATATACTTATCAGAAATGCTGTAGTGCTCCCACTCACTTTCTTGTAAATACAGGCTTCACCGCAAGTCTGTATAAAACTATATCCTTTGATCAACTTATCAAAGCGTATATTCCGACTCTGAGATGCTTGCACCAGTCCATAGATGGATCGCTGGAGCTTGCATATTTTGTTAGCATCTTTAGGATTGACAAAACCTTCTGGTTGCATCATATACAACTCTTCTTTAATAAATCCATTAAGGAATGCAGTTTTGTTTATCCATTTGCCAGATTTCATAAAATGCGACAATTGCTAACATGATTCGGACAGACTTAAGCATAGATACGGGTGAGAAACTCTCATCGTAGTCAACACTTTGAACTTGTCGAAAACCTTTTGCGACAATTCTAGCTTTGTAGATAGTAACACTACTATCAGCGTCCGTCTTCCTCTTGAAGATCCATTTATTCTCAATTGCTCGCCGATCATCGGGCAAGTCAACCAAAGTCCATACTTTGTTCTCATACATGGATCTCATCTCAGATTTCATGGCCTCAAACCATTTCACGGAATCTGGGCTCATCATTGCTTCTTCATCGTTCATAGGTTCATCATGGTCAAGTAACATGACTTCCAGAACAGGATTACCGTACCACTCTGGTGCGGATCTCACTCTGGTTTACCTACGAGATTCGGTAGTAACTTGATCTGAAGTTACATGATCATCATCATTAGCTTCCTCACTAATTGGTGTAGTAGTCACAGGAACAGATTTCTATGATGAACTATTTTCCAATAAGGGAGAAGGTACAATTACCTTATCAAGTTTTCTACTTTCCTCCCACTCACTTCTTTCGAGAGAAACTCCTTCTCTAGAAAGGATCCATTCTTAGCAACGAATGTCTTGCCTTCGGATCTGTGATAGAAGGTGTACCCAACTGTCTCCTTTGGGTATCCTATGAAGACATATTTCTCCGATTTGAGTTTGAGCTTATCGAGATGAAACTTTTTCACATCGCAACTCCAAACTTTAAGAAACGACAGCTTAGGTTTCTTGCCAAACCATAGTTCACACGGTGTCGTCTCAACGGATTTAGATGGTGCCCTATTTAACGTGAATGCAGCTGTCTCTAATGCAGAACCTCAAAAACGATAGTGGTAAATCGTTAAGAAACATCATAGATTTGCACTATATCTAATAAAGTACGGCTATGACGTTCGGACACACCATTATGCTGTGGTGTTCCGGGTGGCACGAATTTGTGAAACTATTCCACATTGTTTTAATTGAAGACCAAACTCGTAACTCAAATATTTGTCTCCGCGATCAGATCGTAGAAACCTTATTTTCTTGTTACAATGATTCTCCACTTCACTCTGAAATTCTTTGAACTTTTCAAATGTTTCAGACTTATGTTTCATCAAGTAGATATACTCATATCTGCTCAAATCATCTGTGAAGATCAGAAAATAATGATACCTATTGCGAGCCTCAATATTCATCAGACCACATACATCAGTATGTATGATTTCCAACAAATCTGTTGCTTGCTTCATTGTTCCGGAGAACGGTATTTTAGTCATCTTGCCCATAAGGCATGGTTCGCAAGCATCAAGTGATTCCAAAATCCCATCAGCATGGAGTTTCTTCATGCGCTTTACACCAATATGACCTAAACGGCAGTGCCACAAATAAGTTGCACTATCATTATTAACTTCGCATCTTTTGGTTTCAATATTATGAATATGTGTATCACTAAGATCGAGATCCAATGAACTATTTTCATTGGGTGTGTAACCATATAAGGTTTTATTCATGTAAACAGAACAACAATTTATTCTTTTACTTAAATGAATAACCGTATTACAATAAACATGATCAAATCATATTCATGCTCAACGCAAACACCAAATAACACTTATTTAGGTTCAACACTAATCCCGAAAGTATAGGGAGTGTGCGATGATGATCATATCAATCTTGGAACCACTTCCAACATACATCGTCACTTCACCCTTAACTAGTCTCTGTTCATTCTGCAACTCCCGTTTCGAGTTACTACTCTTAGCAACTGAACTAGCATCAAATACTGAGGGGTTTCTATAAACACTAGTAAAGTACACATCAATAACATGTATATCAAATATACTTATGTTCACTTTGCCATCCTTCTTATCTGCCAATCACTTGGGGTAGTTCTGCTTCCAGTGACCAGTCCCTTTGCAGTAGAAGCACTTAGTCTCAGGCTTAGGATCATACTTGGGCTTCTTCACTTGAGCAGCAACTTGCTTGCCATTCTTCTTGAAGTTCCCCTTCTTCCCTTTGCCCTTTTCTTGAAACTAGTGGTCTTGTCAACCATCAACACTTGATGTTTTTTTTTATTTCTACCTTCGTTGATTTCAGCATCACAAAGAGCTTGGGAGTTGTTTCCGTTATCCCTTGCATATTATAGTTCATCACGAAGTTCTACTAACTTGGTGATGGTGACTAGAGAATTCTGTCAATCACTATCTTATCTGGAAGATTAACTCCCACTTGATTCAAGCGATTGTAGTACCCAGACAATCTGAGCACATGCTCACTAGTTGAGCGATTCTCCTCCATCTTTTAGCTATATAACTTGTTGGAGACTTCATATCTCTCAACTCGGGTATTTGCTTGAAATATTAACTTCAACTCCTGGAACATCTCATATGGTCCATGACGTTCAAAACGTCTTTGAAGTCCCGATTCTAAGCCATTAAACATGGTGCACTAAACTATCAAGTAGTCATCATATTGAGCTAGCCAAACGTTCATAACGTCTGCATCTGCTCCTGCAATAGGTCTGTCACCTAGCGGTGCATCAAGGACATAATTCTTCTGTGCAGCAATGAGGATAAACCTCAGATCACGGATCCAATCCGCATCATTGCTACCAACATCTTTCAACACAATTTTCTCTAGGAACATATCAAAAATAAACACAGGGAAGCAACAACGCGAGCTATTGATCTACAACATAATTTTCAAAATACTACCAGGACTAAGTTCATGATAAATTTAAGTTCAATTTAATCATATTACTTAAGAACTCCCACTTAGATAGATATCCCTCTAATCCTCTAAGTGATCACGTGATCCAAATCAACTAAACCATAACCGATCATCACGTGAGATGGAGTAGTTTTCAATGGTGAACATCATTATGTTGATCATATCTACTATATGATTCACGCTCGACCTTTCGGTCTCCGTGTTCCGAGGCCATATCTGCATATGCTAGGCTCGTCAAGTTTTAACCTGAGTATTCTGCGTGTGCAAAACTGGCTTGCACCCGTTGTAGATGGACGTAGAGCTTATTACACCCGATCATCACGTGGTGTCTGGGCACGACGAACTTTGGCAACGGTGCATACTCAGGGAGAACACTTCTTGATAATTTAGTGAGAGATCATCTTATAATGCTACCGTCAATCAAAGCAAGATAAGATGCATGAAAGATAAACATCACATGCAATCAAAATATGTGACATGATATGGCCATCATCATCTTGTGCCTTTGATCTCCATCTCCAAAGCATCGTCATGATTTCCTTCATCACCG
Source organism: Triticum monococcum (assembly GCA_034509565.1). Classification (NCBI taxonomy): domain Eukaryota; kingdom Viridiplantae; phylum Streptophyta; class Magnoliopsida; order Poales; family Poaceae; genus Triticum; species Triticum monococcum. Next base: position 570,254,295 of record CM067841.1, on the reverse strand, counting down.
GCATGACACCATGATCTCCATTATGTTGATCTATATATTGATATAGATCAATATATAGATCGCATAGCGATAAAGTAAAGCAATTATTTGGCGCTTGCATGGTCGTCTCACCAACTATTGCTCTTACAACTATTGCTATCGCATAGCGATAAAGTAAAGCAATTATTTGGCGCTTGCATCTTATGCAATAAAGAGACAACCATAAGGCTTTTGCCAGTTGCCGATAACTTCAACAAAACATGATCATCTCATACAACAACTTATATCTCATCACGTTTTGACCATATCACATCACAACATGCCCTGCAAAAACAAGTTAGACGTCCTCTACTTTGTTGTTGCAAGTTTTACGTGGCTGCTACGGGCTTAAGCAAGAACCAATCTTACCTACGCATCAAAACCACAACGATAGTTTGTCAAATAGACTCCGTTTTAACCTTCGCAAGGACTGGGCGTAGCCACACTTGGTTCAACTAAAGTTGGAGAAACTGTCACCCGCAAGCCACCTATGTGCAAAGCACGTCGGGAGAACCGGTCTCGCGTAAGCGTACGCGTAATGTCGGTCCGGGCCGCTTCATCCAACAATACCGCCGAACCAAAGTATGATATGCTGGTAGGCAGTCTGACTTATATCGCCCACAACTCACTTGTGTTTTACTCGTGCAAATAACATCAAACCATAAAACCTAGGCTCGGATGCCACTGTTGGGGAACGTAGTAATTTCAAAAAAATTCCTACGCACACGCAAGATCATGGTGATGCATAGCAACGAGGGGGAGAGTCCGATCTACGTACCCTTGTAGATCGCAACGGAAGCGTTGACACAACATAGAGGAAGTAGTCGTACGTCTTCTTCCCGATCCGACCGATCCAAGCACTGTTACTCCGGCACCTTCGAGTTCTTAGCACACGTACAACTCGATGACGATCCCCGGGCTCCGATCTAGCAAAGCTTCGGGGAGGAGTTCCGTCAGCACGACGGCGTGGTGACGATCTTGATGTACTACCGACGCAGGGCTTCGCCTAAGCACTCCAACGGTATTATCGAGGTGGAATATGGTGGCAGGGGGCACCGCACACGGCTAAGGAACGATCTCAATGATCAACTTGTGTGTCTAGAGGTGCCCCCTGCCCCCGTATATAAAGGAGCAAGGGGGAGGAGGCCGGCCATAGGAGAGGCGCGCCAGGTGTGGAGTCCTACTAGGACTCCAAGTCCTAGTAGGAGTCCACCAAGAGGGGAGGAAGGGAGAAGGAAGTGGAGGAGTAGGAAAGGTGGCCGGCCCCCTTTTCCGTAGTCCAATTCGGACTAGAGGGGAGGGGGGGCGCAGCAGCCTTTTTCCTCTTCCCACTAAAGCCCATCAAGGCGCATTACTTCTCCCGTAACTACCCGGTATTCCGAAAAATACCCGAATCACTCGGAACCTTTCCGATGTCCGAATATAGTCGTCCAATATATCGATCTTTACGTCTCGACCATTTCGAGACTCCTCGTCATGTCCCCGATCTCATCCGGGACTCCAAACTCCTTCGGTACATAAAAACTCATAAACTCATAATATAACTGTCATTGAAACCTTAAGCATGCGGACCCTACGGTTCGAGAACAATGTAGACATGACCGAGACACGTCTCCGGTCAATAACCAATAGCGGGACCTGGATGCCCATATTGGCTCCTACATATTCTAGGAAGATCTTTTATCGGTCAGACCGCATAACAACATACGTTGTTCCCTTTGTCATCGGTATGTTACTTGCCCGAGATTCGATCGTCGGTATCTCAATACCTAGTTCAATCTCGTTACCGGCAAGTCTCTTTACTCGTTCCGTAATACATCATCCCGCAACTAACTCATTAGTTGCAATGCTTGCAAGGCTTATAGTGATGTGCATTACCGAGTGGGCCCAGAGATACCTCTCCGACAATCGGAGTGACAAATCCTAATCTCGAAATACGCCAACCCAACATGTACCTTCGGAGACACCTGTAGAGCTCCTTTATAATCACCAGTTACGTTGTGACGTTTGGTAGCACACAAAGTGTTCCTCCGGTAAACGGGAGTTGCATAATCTCATAGTCATAGGTGTTGGGGAACGTAGTAATTTCGAAAATTTTCCTACGCACACGCAAGATCATGGTGATGCATAGCAACGAGAGGGGAGAGTGTTGTCTATGTACCAACGCAGACCGACTGCGGAAGCGATCACACAACGTAGAGGAAGTAGTCGTACGTCTTTCCGATCCGACCGATCCAAGCACCGTTACTCCGGCACCTCCGAGTTCTTAGCACACGTTCAGCTCGATGACGATCATCGGGCTCCGATCCAGCAAAGCGTCGAGGAAGAGTTCCGTCAGCACGACGGCGTGGTGACGATCTTGATGTACTACCGACGCAGGGCTTCGCCTAAACTCTACAACGATATGACCGAGGTGGAATTTGGTGGCAGGGGGCACCGCACACGGCTAAGGAACGATCAACAATGATCAACTTGTGTGTCTATGGGGTGCCCCCTGCCCCCGTATATAAAGGAGCAGGGGGAGGGGTTCGGCCGGCCAAGGGAGAGGGGCGCAGGAGGAGTCCTACTCCTACCGGGAGTAGGACTCCCCCCAATCCTATTCCTAATAGGAATCCTCAAGGGGGAAAGAGAGAAGGGGTGGCCGGCCACCTTCCCTAGTCCTATTAGGACTAGGAAAGGGGGGGAGGCGCGCAGCCCTCTATGGCAGCCCCTTTCACTTTTCCACTAAGGCCCAATAGGCCCATTAGCCTCCCGGGGGGTTCCGGTAACCCTCCCGGTATTCCGGTAAAATCCCGATTTTACCCGGAACCCTTCCGATGTCCAAACATAGCCTTCCAATATATCAATCTTTACATCTCGACCATTTCGAGACTCCTCGTCATGTCCGTGATCACATCCGGGACTCCAAACAACCTTCGGTACATCAAAATGCATAAACTCATAATAACTGTCATCGTAACGTTAAGCGTGCGGACCCTACGGTTCGAGAACAATGTAGACATGACCGAGACACATCTCCGGTCAATAACCAATAGCGGGACCTGGATGCCCATATTGGCTCCTACATATTCTACGAAGATCTTTATCGGTCAGACCGCATAACAACATACGTTGTTCCCTTTGTCATCGGTATGTTACTTGCCCGAGATTCGATCGTCGGTATCCAATACCTAGTTCAATCTCATTACTGGCAAGTCTCTTTACTCGTTCCGTAATACATCATCTCATAACTAACATCTTTAGTTATTATGCTTGCAAGGCTTATGTGATGTGTATTACCAAGAGGGCCCAGAGATACCTCTTCGACAATCGGAGTGACAAACCCTAATCTCGAAATATGCCAACCCAACATCTACCATTGGAGACACCTGTAGTACTCCTTTATAATCACCCAGTTACGTTGTGACATTTGGTAGTACCCAAAGTGTTCCTCCGGTAAACGGGCGTTGCATAATCTCATAGTTATAGGAACATGTATAAGTCATGAAGAAAGCAATAGCAACATACTAAACGATCGGGTGCTAAGCTAATGGAATGGGTCATGTCAATCAGATCATTCAACTAATGATGTGACCTCGTTAATCAAATAACAACTCTTTGTTCATGGTTAGGAAACATAACCATCTTTGATTAACGAGCTAGTCAAGTAGAGGCATACTAGTGACACTCTGTTTGTCTATGTATTCACACATGTATTATGTTTCCGGTTTAATACAATTCTAGCATGAATAATAAACATTTATCATGATATAAGGAAATAAATAATAACTTTATTATTGCCTCTAGGGCATATTTCCTTCAATAGGAACATGTATAAGTCATGAAGAAAGCAATAGCAACATACTAAACGATCGGGTGCTAAGCTAATAGAATGGGTCATGTCAATCAGATCATTCAACTAATGATGTGACCTCGTTAATCAAATAACAACACTTTGTTCATGGTTAGGAAACATAACCATCTTTGATTAACGAGCTAGTCAAGTAGAGGCATACTAGTGACACTAAGTTTGTCTATGTATTCACACATGTATTATGTTTCCGGTTAATACAATTCTAGCATGAATAATAAACATTTATCATGATATAAGGAAATAAATAATAACTTTATTATTGCCTCTAGGGCATATTTCCTTCACTTCCACCACAAGACTACAAGCAAAAAGGCAAGGACAAGCTTCAAGAGGAGATTGATGCATTTGAAGAAGCTCCGAAGACCTTAGTCAAGTGGATTCCCAAGACTACTTCAAGTTCCACTACATCAAGTACGACTACAACTCCAAGGATTCCCATCAAGATGGTGTGAATCCAAAAGAAGAAGAACTAGAGAGTTCTTGAGGGTGACTCCGCCAACATACTTCACTCTTATCATTTTGGCAAGAACAAGTGCAATCAACTTCCAGATCTTGCACTAGTTCAAGGAGTCACAAACCCTCTTGTTGGTAAGACAAGGGACAAGGTAACCTAAAGTTTTCATGGACATCATCTTGTGTGTGCATCACTCTATTTCTATGGATATCCTTGTTTGTTCCTTGTGGGACTAACCCATGTAGGTATTGAAAGTGCAATTCACTCAAATGGATAGCTCCAAGTGATCTACATCAACATTGAGCATCCACATCTTCAACATCTACATGAAGTCATCATCGACAAAACCCACGGTTAGTTCATCCCTCTTAGGGGGGATATCACATCTAGGGGGAGCTTTACTCTAAGACTTGAGCTAAAGCAACTCTAAAGATGTGAATACAACAATGCTTTATGTAAAAGTGGTAACCCCACTTGAGCTTAAACGATGAGTATGACCTATGATCAAGTGTTCTCACTTGACTCCTAAGTCAATATACTCATATATAGATGACCTAGTCATCGCAAATTGCTTGATAGATGCTAGAATTGGTTGTGCATGCTTTGCCACATATTTCATTTGCCATCTTATTGTGTGAGCATGTTGGTTGCATATTTTACTCATTCGAGGACATCCACTTGTTGTTTTGATTGTTTGGCTTTGTTCTTTTGCCAAGTGGATGGACAAGAATGCCTAAGAACCTCCTCTAGCTATCTATGCTTTTCTCGTCTCAAACTCTATTCATGCTGCATCACAAAACTTGATCAAGTCAGATTCGAACCACTCTGTGTGAGGAGCGCTCGGATTCCCCGATTCGTCATAGACTTAAACTTCCAAAACCTCTTTATGAATCTCGGTCTGACTGATACTCCATTTTCGGTCCTACCGAGTTCATTAAGTTGATCTAGGTTTTCGATCTCGGTGCAACCGATTTGAACTTTTCGGTCACACCGAGTTGCAATAACTGCACACAGTTTTGCATCTCGGTGCCACCGAGTTGTTCCACTCGGTCACACCGACAGGGTCGGGCTATATATAGTGACGGGCAAATTTTTTGAAATTTCTTCGAAACCTCTTCGCCCGCGCGATAGCCTGCTCTGCCTTCGTGGTCTCCGGATCGTCTTCTCGCCGCCAGCAGCCTCCAGTCGCTGGTCTCCGCCGCCGTCAACGGAATTCTGCCCCGCCGTTGCCGCCGTAGCGAGTCTCCGCCGAACTAGGGTATGGACTCGATCTTTGTGCTATTCTCCACTCCGATTCCTAGCACATTGTGATCATCATGATTCTTGCCATGATTGAAACACTCCTATCCAGTCAATGAACTCGTATATTAGGTTTAATTCAAAAATTTTAGGGTTAGGTTTCCGCCGAAACCATCTCGGACCCACCGAGTTGAAAAACTCGGTCCCACCGATCTGGCTTTTGCCATTGCACAAGTGAAACTCGGTCTGACCAAGAATAACTTATCGGTGCGACCGATTTTGGAATTCTGTGAAACCCTAGCAGTCTCGGTGCCACCGAACTATGACTCGGTCTGACCGAGTTCACCAGTTCTGGTGCCAAAACTGCTTCAGTGTCACCGAGTTTGAAAATCGGTAGATCCGAGATGCTTTCTGTGGAAAACTAAAACTAAGTTTTTGAATTAATCTTTTGCAAAAATCTCTGCTTTTTGTGATGCTCATCCACTCTATCTTATCCATAATCTATTCACAGGGTCAGCAGTCAGTTTGCAACATGTCTGATCAAAGTGACAGCCAGAATGTGTCTGAGCAGCAAGTTGTGATGAGTGAGGGCACTAGCCCCTCAAGTTCTTCTGATGATGGCAGCAGGAGCACCCCCAGCAATCTGCCTAAGGCTGCCACACGTCAAAGGAAGAAGAGAACGTCTGATTCTGAGGATGAAGACTATGTGGCAGAGGAAGAGGCCACATCAAAGAGAGCTGAACCAGCTCAAGGCACAAAGCCAGGGCTGAAAATCAAAAGGCCAGCAGGCAGGCAGCCCATGTCAAAGGCTAGAGCTTCAACTATGAAGCCTGCTCCCGTTGAGCCCGTTGCTGCTGAGGGCAAAAAGAGGAAAGAAAGAGTGAAGAAGACTGTAGCCAGAGTGCTTGGGAAGGCCTCCATCATGGTAGATGAGGAGGAAGAAGAAGAGGTTGCTGCACCAGCACCCAAGGCAACCAAACTCATGGGAGATGCTATAAGGTCAGGAACAGCTGCATCCAAGCCCAAGGAAGCACCTAAGGCTGCATCTAAGCCTAAGAGTGCACCAAAGAGAAACACACGAAGCATCCCAGCTGCGGAAAAGAACAAGGCCCCAGTGCCTGAAGCTATCGAACACTACAGGAAACAGCTAATTTGCCGTCAGGGGCCGTCTTTGTCGTCAGTTTTTCCTCAGGCAAACGGCAAAGAAGGGATTTACCATCATCAGCAGACGACAAAGAAAAGATAACGGCAAAACATACTTTGCCGTCTACGTTTTATTATTACAGACGACAAACAACATACTTTGCCGTCTGCAAATAGAAATACAGACGGCAAAATATTTGCCGTCTGAGTTTTTATTTATAGACGGCAAAATATGATCTTTGCTGTCTGTAAGAAAAACGTAGACGACAAAAACATACTTTGCCGTCTGTAATTAAAAAACGCAGACGGCAAAGGAGAAGCACACCACGCGGATCGATCCCATGGATCGATGACGTGGCGGCCCCTCCAATGCACGCAGCCCCACCTTCCTAACACACCACGCATGCAGCCCCACCCACACACTACGCATGCAGCCCCACCACCCACCCACTCACTAATTAACTAACACACACCCCACCCCATCCACTCACCCACGCACACCACACACGCACGCACCGACCCACACCACACACCACACGCATCCACAGCCGGCACGGGCGGCGACCGGCGAGCATGGCGGCCGTGCGGCCGTGCGGCAAGCAGGGCTTGCACGCGGGCTGCGACCCTGGCGGACGCTCGGGCGGCCAGCCTGGCGGGCAGCAAGCATGGTGGCCGGCGAGCACGGCACGCGGCGGCTGCTCCCTCCACCATCGACTACTCAGCGAGGCGCACGGCGGCTGCTCCCTCCACCGTCGGCTATTCAGCGCGGGCGCACGGCCGCTCTCCCCTCAGGCATCGGCTATCCGACGCAGCGCGTCGATGGCCCGGCAACGGCCACTGCGGAGGAGCTCGTCCCTTTGGCGTCAGCCTTCAGACGCTGCACTGGCGCGCGGCGGTGCCTCTCTCTTTCTCCGGGAACTAGCGAGCACGGCCGAGCAGCGATGTGGAGACAAGGGTCGGGCGAGCGGCGCAGGGGAGCGCGGCTGTGTGGTGGTGCGGTGAGTAGGGTCGAGGTAGCGGCGCGGCGAGCAGGGCAGGCTGGCGGAAGTGGAGTCCTGTTGTTTTGTCTCCGGTGAGAAGGACTGCCGGCGGTGAAGTAGCTGTTGCGGCGGTGGAGAAGGACTTGATGGCTTTTCAGTTTTCCTTTCTAGGGTCCTTTGTGTAAATTTTCAGAACAACTCTGTAATTTTTATATAACTCCAGAATGTAAGGCAGCAAACTTTCATGTCTTGTTGATGTTCATGTGTCCGGCCGTGCCATTCCCCTTTCTCGGTGAGCCGAACCTTCAAGCGAGATGCTTTGCACCGACGTCATTTAAAAAAAAGTTGAAAAACAATCTTTGCCGTCTGTAGTTTAGTCTGAATGACGGCAAAGAACATTTTTGGCTGACGACAAAGACCGCAAGCTTTGCTGTCTGCCATTTTTGCGGTAGACGGCAAATTTGCAGTTGGCTGACGGCAAAATCTTTGCCATCTTCCCGATAAAAAGCTGACAGCAAAGTAATCTTTGCCGACTTTCTCTTTGCCATCTATGTTTGCCGTCAGCCGGCTGACGGCAAATTCTTTGCCGTCTGTATTTCGCTCTTTGCCGTCTGTATTTACCAGACGGCAAATTAGCTGATTCCTGTAGTGGAAGAAGAGGAAGAGAGTGTCCTTAGGAAGCTCAAGCCCAAGATCCCAGACCACAACGATGCTCATTCTGTGGCTGAGGATATGATGCTCAGGAGAGATTCAGGGCTGAGGAAATGGAGAGAAGCAGATCCGTATGCTTCTAGGAGAAGGACCGCCGTGGATTACAGATTTCATACCAAGGAGCAGCAAGATTTCTATGAGACTGTTTTGCTTGACAAGAAGCCAATCGTTTGTGACATGAGATGGGTCGACTGGACCTACATCAAGGACAATGAAGAGTACTACCCCGGTGTATTTGACAGCTTTAGTGCGTGTGGAGTTGCAGACTTTGTTGGGCAGAAGCTCACAAAGTGGAACGAGGAGCTGATCATGCAATTCTACTCCACAACACACTTTTATCCGGATGGCAGGATCACATGGATGTCAGAGGGTACAAGGTACCAATCCATTGTTGAAGAATGGGCGAAGTTGATCAATGCCCCAGAGGAGCAAGCTGATGACTTGGACATTTATGCCAAGAAAAAGATGGATCACAACTCCATGTCCAACATGTACAAGGAGATCCCGAATGAAGCGCTCGACACGTTCAAGTTTGGCTCAGTGCACTATCTGCTCTCAGGATTGCCTACGATCAACTGGATCCTTAGGCACACCCTTCTGCCCAAATCTGGAGATCACAAGATGATCAGAGGTCACGCGATCAACTTGCTTCATGTCTTTGACATGCCTCAGAAATTCAAGGTCATGAGTCTCATTGTGGAAACAATCAAGAGGATAGCTGCAGACTAGAAGAGGAGTTGTGGGTATGCCCCACAGATTCAGGATCTCATCAACTCCAAGATGGGCACGGTCGTGTATTTATTGGATAATGAACACCAGCCCATCCATCCAGATTTTGAGGATAACCAAGTGGTTATGACTGAGAATGAACCCTCATCTGGCCATGCACAAGCTCAGAAGGAGAAGGCGAAGAAGGAGAAAGCTGCCAGGATGCCTACTCAAGCGGAGGCATCTGATTACTTCTTGAAGACCAAACAAGAGCAGCTCGGTTACCTGATAGCGTCCACCCTGCGGATTGAGCAGAGTATAGCTACCCTGACTCAGAACCAGGCGAGCCTAGAGAGGATCATGGAACAGAGGTTCTATGACCTGGACATCAAAGTGACTGAGATACAGACTGCCGTGGAGCAGCTCCAGGACGACATGAACGAGAGAAGAGGCAAAACCACAACTGATGCTTTTGCCAGGGTGCCACGAGGTCCGAGGTCGTCTGCACTGCCCGTTGCTGACACTAGAGCTACGATGTCTGCACCAGCTACAGCCTCCGTTCCACCAGCTCCAGCATCCACCACAGCCTCAACTCCTACCACATCTACTGAAGGCTTCGTCCTTGGCGTGCTCCGGACTCCACCACCACCTGAAGATCAAGCCTGAGCGTCGACTTAGCACTATGCATTCTCTAGGAACTTTTTGGTAACTTGTTGCCAAAGGGGGAGAAAATGTATAGATCATAGGCTTCGAGAGAGAGTGTTGCTTTTATTCTCTCTTGTTTTTATTTGGTGGTTTTACGAACTTTGTTTGCTTGCGTGTGCGATACTATGTCATTATTCGTGAGACATCGATGATCAAGTGTTTGATCATAAGCTACACTTAATGGTTGCTTAATGCTTGCTAAATGTTATCATTCTATCTATTGTCTGTGATCATTCACTATTCTTGGTGATGAGTGCATGTATTTCAATCTTATCATTTTTTTAGCGCTCCACCAAGATGTATGTGACATGGAAGAGTAACCCATGATTCTAACTCCTTGTGCATTTGCAGTCCAAAGCAAATTTTAAAATATGCACAAATTTAGGGGGAGCTCTTACTTATCACATACTTCTCAAAGCGATGATGTATTTCATGATTATTATTATTTGTCGAAGCTTTGATCTATATGTTGTCATCAATTACCAAAGAGGGGGAGATTGAAAGTGCAACTATCCCTAGGTGGTTTTGGTAATTCATAACAACATATAGCTCATTGAGCTAATGCTATTCCAAGATGATTATTTCAGGAAAGCTCAATGATTGGCATGGCATGGATGTGAAAGTGGAACCCTCAAAATTCTAAGGACAAAGAATTGGTTCAAGCTCAAAAGTTCAAGACTCTTCATTTTATATTTTAGTGATCCAAGATCACATTGAGTCTTTAGGAAAAGCCAATACTATCAAGGAGGGATGAGGTGTTGCTTAATGAGCCTCTTGCTTTATGTGCTTAGTGATATGCTCCAAAATCCTCAACCACCTTTCCATATCCACAAATGACCTAAACCCTAAGCCAAACTCGGTCATACCGATTCTGTCAATCCGGCGCCACCGAGTTTCACTTGTCATTTGCCACTGCCAAACCCTAGTAATTCGGTCCTATCGATAAGGATCTCGGTCACACCGAGATGGGGTTGCAAACTCTCTGTTTCCCTTTCATAACTTTTTGGTCTCACCGAAAGAGCGAATCGGTCCCATCGAGAATGCAATGCAAACTCTCTGTTTCCTTCTTGTAACTTTTCGGTCTCACCGAAAGAGCAAGTTGGTCCCACCGAGTTTGCCTGACCAACTCTCTGGTTAGCTAATTGCCGAACTCGGTCTCACCGAGTTTGTGCGATCGGTCTCACCGAGATTACGTTATGCCCAAACCCTAACCGAATCGGTCCTACCGAGTTGCATCTCAGTCCCACCAAAATTCCTAACAGTCTCTAGGTTTACTATTTCGGTCAGACCGAGTTTTCTGATTCGGTCCCACCGAGATTGGTAGATTTTGTGTAACGGTTGGATTTTGTGTGGAGGCTATAAATACCCCTCCACCTTCTCTTCATTCGAAGAGAGAGCCATCAGAACACACACACCATTCCTACTCATATGTTCTGAGAAAGAACCACCTACTCATGTGTTGAGACCAAGATATTCCATTCCTACCATATGAATCTTGATCTCTAGCCTTCCCCAAGTTGCTTTCCACTCAAATCTTCTTTCCATCAGATCCAAATCCTATGAGAGAGAGTTGAGTGTTGGGGAGACTATCATTTGAAGCACAAGAGCAAGGAGTTCATCATCAACACACCATTTGTTACTTCTTGGAGAGTGGTGTCTCCTAGATTGGCTAGGTGTCACTTGGGAGCCTCCGACAAGATTGTGGAGTTGAACCAAGGAGTTTGTAAGGGCAAGGAGATCGCCTACTTCGTGAAGATCTACCGCTAGTGAGGCAAGTCCTTCGTGGGCGATGGCCATGGTGGAATAGACAAGGTTGCTTCTTCGTGGACCCTTCGTGGGTGGAGCCCTTCGTGGACTCGTGCAACCGTTACCCTCCGTGGGTTGAAGTCTCCATCAACGTGGATGTAGGATAGCACCACCTATCCGAACCACGGGAAAACATCCATGTCTCCAATTGCGTTTGAATCCTCCAAACCCTTCCCTTTACATTCTTGCAAGTTGCATGCTTTACTTTCCGCTCCCAATAAACTCTTTGCATGCTTGCTTGAATTGTGTGATGATTGCTTGACTTGCTCTAAGATAGCTAAAATCTGCCAAGAACTAAAATTGGGAAAAGGCTAAGCTTTTAGTTGGTCAAGCAGTCTAATCACCCCCCCTCTAGACATACTTTCTATCCTACAGCGAGTCCCTCGCACCTGCACAAAACAAGTAAATCCTCGCAACCAACGCAAATAGGGGTTGTCAATCCCTATAGGGCCACTTACGAGAGTGAGATCTGATAGATATGATAAGATAATATTTTTGGTATTTTTATGATAAAGATGCAAAGTAAAATAAAGGCAAAGTAAATAACTAAGTAGCAGGAGATTGATATGATAAAGATAGACCCGGGGGCCATAGGTTTCACTAGTGGCTTCTCTCGAGAGCATAAGTATTCTACGGTGGGTGAACAAATTACTGTTGAGCAATTGACAGAATTGAGCATAGTTATGAGAATATCTGGGTATGATCATGTATATAGGCATCACGTCCGAGACAAGTAGAGCGACTCCTGCCTGCATCTACTACTATTACTCCACTCTTCGACCGCTATCCAGCATGCATCTAGAGTATTAAGTTAAAAACAGAGTAACGTTTAAGCAAGATGACATGATGTAGAGGGATAGACTCATGTAATATGAAGAAAACCCCATCTTGTTATTGTCGATGGCAACAATACAATACGTGCCTTGCCGCCCTTACTGTCACCGGGAAAGGACACCGCAAGATTGAACCCAAAGCTAAACACTTCTCCCATTGCAAGAAAGATCAATCTAGTAGGCCAAACCAAACTGATAATTCGAAGAGACTTGCAAAGATAACCAATCATACATAAAAGAATCCATAGAAGATTCAAATATTATTCATAGATAGACTTGATCATAAACCCACAATTCATCGGTCTCAACAAACACACCGCGAAAAGAAGATTACATTGAATAGATCTCCACAAGAGAGGGGGAGAACATTGTATTGAGATCCAAAAAGAGAGAAGAAGCCATCTAGCTACTAACTATGGACACGTAGGTCTGAGGTAAACTACTCACACTTCATCGGAGGGTCTATGGTGTTGATGTAGAAGCCCTCCGTGATCGATGCCCCCTCCGGCGGAGCTCCGGAACAGGCCCCAAGATGGGATCTCGTGGATACAGAAAGTTGCGGCGGTGGAATTAGGGTTTTGGCTCCGTCTCTGATCGTTTGGGGGTACGTGGGTATATATAGGAGGAAGAAGTACGCCGGTGGAGCAACAGGGGGCCCACAAGGGTGGAGGGCGCGCCTGGGGGGGGGGGGGGGGTAGGCGCGCCCCCTACCTCGTGGCCTCCTGTTACGTGTCTTGACGTAGGGTACAAGTCTCCTGAGTTGTATTCGATGAGAAAATCACGTTCCTGAAGGTTTCATTCCGTGTGGACTCCGTTTGATATTCCTTTTCTTCGAAACCCTAAAACAGGCAAAAAACAGCAATTCTGGGCTGGGCCTCCGGTTAATAGGTTAGTCCCAAAAATAATATAAAAGTGGGTAATAAAGCCCAATAATGTCCAAAACAGTAGATAATATAGCATGGAGCAATCAAAAATTATAGATACGTTGGAGACGTATCAATGTCATCCACATATAATATCAGAAATGCTACAGAGCTCCCACTCACTTTCTTGTAAATATAGGTTTCTCCAAAAGTCTGTATAAAACTATATTCTTTGATCAACTCATCAAAGCGTATATTCCAACTCCGAGATGCTTGCACCAGTTCATAGATGGATCGCTGGAGCTTGCACTCTTTGTTAGCACCTTTAGGATTGACAAAACTTTCTTGTTGTATCATATATGACTCTTCTTTAAGAAATCTATTAAGGAATGAAGTTTTGACATCCATTTGCCAGATTTCATAAAATATGGCAATTGCTAAGATGATTCAGACAGACTTAAGCATCGCTACGAGTGAGAAAATCTCATTGTAGTCAACACCTTAAACTTGTTGAAAACTTTTTCCGACAATTCGAGCTTTGTAGATAGTAGCACTACTATCAGCATCCGTCTTCCTCTTGAAGATCCATTTATTCTCAATGGCTTGCCAATCAACGGGTAAGTCCACCAAAGTCCACACTTTGTGAAGGAAATATGCCCTAGAGGCAATAATAAAGTTATTATTTATTTCCTTATATCATGATAAATGTTTATTATTCATGCTAGAATTGAATTATCAGAAACATAATACATGTGTGAATACATAGACAAACAAAGTGTCACTAGTATGCCTCTACTTGACTAGCTCGTTAATCGAAGATGGTTATGTTTCCTAGCCATAGACATGAGTTGTCATTTGATTAACAGGATCACATCATTAGGAGAATGATGTGATTGACTTGACCCATTCCATTAGCTTAGCACTTGATCGTTTAGTTTGTTGCTATTGCTTTCTTCATAACTTATACATGTTCCTATGACTATGAGATTATGCAACTCCCGTTTATCGGAGGAACACTTTGTGTGCTAGCAAACGTCACAACGTAACTGGGTGATTATAAAGGTGCTCTACAGGTGTCTCCGAAGGTACTTGTTGGGTTGGCGTATTTCAAGATTAGGATTTGTCACTCCGATTGTCGGAGAGGTATCTCTGGGCCCTCTCGATAATGCACATCACTTAAGCCTTGCAAGCATTGCAACTAATAAGTTAGTTGCGGGATGATGTATTACGGAACGAGTAAAGAGACTTGCCAGTAACGAGATTGAACTAGGTATTGAGATACCAACGATCGAATCTCGGGCAAGTAACATACCGATGACAAAGGGAACAACGTATGTTGTTATGCGGTCTGACCGATAAAGATCTTCGTAGAATATGTGGGAGCCAATATGAGCATCCAGGTTTCGCTATTGGTTATTGACCGGAGATGTGTCTCAGTCATGTCTACATAGTTCTCAAACCCGCAGGGTCCGCACGCCTAATGTTCGATGATGATTTGTATTATGATTTATGTGATTTGATGTACCGAAGGTTGTTTGGAGTCCCGAATGATATCACGGACATGACGAGGAGTATGTGACCAGAGACATGTCTTGGTCATGTCTACATAGTTCTCGAACCCGCAGGGTCCGCACGCTTAAAGTTTTGCTGACGATTGTATTATGAGTTTATGTGATTTGATGTACCGAAGGTAGTTCGGAGTCCCGGATGGGATCGGGGACATGACGAGGAGTCTCGAAATGGTCGAGACGTAAAGATCGATATATTGGACGACTATATTCGGACATCGGAAAGGTTCCGAGTGATTCGGGTATTTTCGGGGGTACCGGGGAGTTACGGAAATACGAGGAAGAAGTAATGGGCCTCATGGGCCAAGTGGTGGAAGAGAGGAGGTAGGGCGCATGACCCCCCTAGCCCAAACCGAATTGGACTAGGGGGCCGGCCCCCCTTTCCTCCTTTTCCTCCTTCCTTCTCCTTCTCCTCCTTCCTTTCCTCCTCCTAGTAGGAGTAGGAAAGGGGAGTCCTACTCCTACTAGGAGGAGGACTCCTCCTCCTGGCGCGCCCATAGAGGGCCGGCCGGCCTCCCCCTTGCTCCTTTATATATAGGGGCAGGGGGGCATCTCTAGACACACAAGTTGATCAGTTAATCTCTCCCAGCCGTGTGCGATGCCCCCTCCACCACATTCCACCTCGGTCATATCGTAGCAGTGCTTGGGCGAAGCCCTGCGTCGGTAGCAACATCATCACCGTCACCACGCCGTTGTGCTGATGGAACTCTCCCATGAAGCTCTGCTGGATCAGAGTTCGCGGGACGTCATCGAGCTGAACGTGTGCTGAACTCGGAGGTGCCGTGCATTCGGTACTTGGATCGGTCGGATCGTGAAGACGTACGACTACATCAACCGCGTTGTGCTAACGCTTTCGCTTTCGGTCTACGAGGGTACGTGGACAACACTCTCCCCTCTCGTTGCTATGCATCACCATGATCTTGCGTGTGCATAGGAAAATTTTGAAATTACTACGTTCCCCAACACTTTGTTCTCATACATGGATTCTATCTCAAATTTCATAGCCTCAAGCCATTTTGCGGAATATGGGCTCATCATCGCTTCCTCATAGTTCGTAGGTTCGTCATGGTCAAGTAACATGACCTCCAGAACAGGATTACGGTACCACTCTGGTGCAGATCTTACTCTGGTTGACCTACGAGGTTCGGTAGTAACTTGATCAGAAGTTTTCATGATCATCATCATTAGCTTCCTCACTAATTGGTGTATCCACTGGAACTGATTTTTGTGATGAACTACTTTCCAATGAGGGAGCAGGTACAATTACCTCATCAAGTTAATAAACTCCTTCTCTAGAAAGAATCCAGTCTTAGCAACAAAGACCTTGCCTTCGGATCTGTGATAGAATGTGTACCCAACAGTTTCTTTTGGGTATCTATCAAGACGCACTTCTCCGATTTGGGTTTGAGCTTATCAGGTTGAAACTTTTTCACATAAGTATCGCAACCCCAAACTTTAAGAACGATAGCTTAGGTTTCTTGCTAAACCACAATTCATACGGTGTCATCTCAACGGATTTTTAGACGGTGCCCTATTTAACGTGAATGCAGCTATCTCTAATGCATAACCCCAAAACGATAGTGGTAATTCGGTAAGAGACATCATAGATTGTACCATATCTAATAATGTACGGTTATGATGTTCGGACACACCATTACATTGTGATATTCTAGGTGGCATGAGTTGCGAAACTATTCCACATTGTTTCAAATGAAGACCAAACTCGTAACTCAAATATTTGTTTCCGTGATCAGATCGTAGAAACTTTATTTTCTTGTTACAGTGATTTTCCACTTTACTCTGAAATTCTTTGAACTTTTCAAATGTTTCAGACTTTTGTTTCATCAAGTATATATACCAATATCTGCTCAAATCATCTGTGAAGGTCAGAAAATAATGATACCCTCCGCAAGCCTCAAGACTCATTGGACCGCACACATAAGTATGTATTACTTCCAACAAGTCTGCTGTTCGCTCCATTATTCTGAAGAATGGAGTCTTAGTCATCTTGCCCATGAGGCATGGTTCGCAAGCATCAAGTGATTCATAATCAAGTGATTCCAAAAGTCCATCAACATGGAGTTTCTTCATGCGCTTTACACCAATATGACCTAAACGGCAGTGCCACATATAAGTTGCACTATCATTATTAACTTTGCATCTTTTGGCTTCAATATTATGAATATGTGTATCACTACGATCGAGATTCAATAAACCATTTATATTGAGTGTATGACCACAGAAGGTTTTATTCATGTAAATAGAACAACAATTATTCTTTGACTTAAATGAATAACTGTATTGTAATAAACATGATCCAACCATATTTATGCTCAACGCAAACACCAAATAACATTTATTTTAGGTTCAACACTAATCCCGAAGGTAAAGGGAGTGTGTGATAGTGATCTTATCAACCTTGGAATCACTTCAAACTCACATCATCACCTCGCCCTTAACTAGTCTCTGTTTATTTTGCGACTCCTGTTTTGAATTCCTACTCTTAGCTACTGAACCAGTATCAAATACTAAGGGGTTGCTATAAACACTAGTAAAGTACACATCAATAACATGTATATCAAATATACCTTTGTTCACTTTGCCATCCTTCTTATCCGCCAAGTATCTAGGGTAGTTCCACTCCAGTGACCATTTCCTTTGCAATAGAAGCACTCAGTTTCAGGCTTGGGTCTAGCTTTGGGCTTCTTCATCGGAGTGGCAACTTGCTTGCCATTCTTCTTGAAGTTCCCTTTCTTTCCCTTTCCCTTTTACTTGAAACTAGTGGTCTTTTCAACCATCAACACTTGATGCTTTTCTTGATTTCTACCTTCGCTGATTTCAGCATCGCGAAGAGCTCGGGAATCGTTTTCGTCATCCCTTACATATTATAGTTCATCACGAAGTTCCAGTAACTTGGCGGTAGTGACTAGAGAACTCTGTCAATCACTATCTTATCTGGAAGATTAAGTCCCAGTTGATTCAAGTGATTGTAGTACTCAGACATTCTAAGCACATGCTCACTGGTTGAGCTATTCTCCTCCATCTTGTAGGCAAAGTACTTGTCATAGGTCTCATACCTCTTGACTCGGGCATGAGTCTGAAATACCAATTTCAGCTCTTGGACCATCTTATATTCTCCGTGGCGTTCAAAATGTTTTTGAATTCCCGGTTCTAAGCCATAAAGCATGGCGCACTAAACTATCAAGTAGTCATCATACCGAGCTTGCCAAAAGTTCATAACGTCTGCATCTGCTCCTGCAATAGGTCCGTCACCTAGTGGTGCATCAAGGACATAATTCTTCTGTTCAGCAATGAGGATAATCCTCAGATCATGGAGCTAGTCCGCATCAATGCTACTTGTAAGGGCATCTTCTGCCTTAGAGTTTTGGTGATGATGAGAACACACGTGTGGACTAATCGTGCGCCATAGTTTTCTCAGGTACACATTGTGTGGCGCAAGATGGTTACGATTTCCCTCTATGCAGAAAAGATCGAAGACGGAGTTTCCGGCGTTTTTATTCCTTTGGTCGTAGGATATCCATACTATAAAGAGGGAATCCACATCGGAAGGTATTGGGTGAATCACTTCACGTACACATTCTCTGCACCCACCATATACCCTCCGTTCGAGGAGAGAGAGGTTCCCCATCCTCTGTCATGTGCAGTTCTGCCCATGGCAGCAGTACCGCTCCCATTCAGCGGTTGTACCGCTGGCCGGTAGTTCCGGTCTCACCACCGCTCCAAGTACCGCTCAGGGGTGACTCCCTTCTATACCGGGTATGGTGGTCGACTGGTGGTGGAATGGTAGTTCCTGTTTGTTTCGACAAAACCAGTACTACTGGTGTTCAGGGCGGTTGTACCACCTCGGACCCCATCACCCAGGGACTACTGGCCCAACGGTAGTTCCAGCCCAACCTCCGCTCCAACTACCAGCTTGAGGGGTTTACTTTCTGTATGTGGCCCGGTAGTTGAGCGGTGGTAGTGCGGTAGTTCCGGTTTATTTCGATAGACCGGTACTACCGGGTGCGCCACCGGAAGTACCGCCCTAGTGCGGTGCCTATTGCGGATGTACCGCTCCTATGCGTTTCTGCACATAACGGTTGGATCTGCGGGGGGGGGGGGACTATTTAACGAGGTGCTTCTCCTACCTCCCACCTACCTCTTACCTCTCTCTCTCCTCAATTACTGCCATTAAAGCTCGCTTGTCCGATCTCTCTCTCTAGCCACTCAAACTCGTTGATCTGCTAGGGATTGAAGGAGGAGACCTAGATCTACACTTCCACCAAAGGATATTTGATTCCCCCATACTTTCTTGTGTGGATTTTGTTACTCTTGGGTGCTTGGGCGCCCTAGATGGAAGAGGTCACTTTGAAGCCACATTCCATTTTGGTGAAGCTCCGGGGTTTCGTTGGGAGCCTCCAATTAAGTTGTGGAGAGAGCCCCAACCTTGTTTGTAAAGGTCCGGTTGCCGCCTTTAAGGGCATCAATAGGAATCACGGCATCTTGCATTGTGTGAGGGCGTGAGGAGAATACGGTGTCCCTAGTGACTTCTTGGGAAGCATTGTGCCTCCACACCGCTCCAACGGAGACGTACTTCCCCTCAAAAGGAAGGAACTTCGGTAACACATCCTCATCTTCACCGACTCCACTCTTGGTTATCTCATCCCTTTACTCGTGCAAGCTTATCTTGTGTTACATTCCTTGCTTGCTTGTTTACTTATTGTTGTTGCATCATATAGGTTGCTCACCTAGTTGCATATCTAGACAACCTACTTTGATGCAAAGTTTAAATTAGTAAAGAAAAGTTAAAAAATGTTAGTTGCATATTCACCCCCCCTCTAGTCAACTATATCGATCCTTTCACTACTAACATCTTTCAACATAGTTTTCTCTAGGAATATCATAAATAAAACGGCGAAGCTATACGCGAGCAATTGATCTACAACATAGATATGCAAATACTATCAGGATTAAGTTCATGATAAATTTAAGTTCAATTAATCATATTACTTAAGAACTCCCACTTAGATAGACATCCCTCTAATCATCTAAGTGATCACGTGACCCATATCAACTAAACCATCTCCGATCATCACGTGAGATGGAGTAGCTTTCAATGGTGAACATCACTATGTTGATCATATCTACTATATGATTCACGCTCGACCTTTCGGTCTTAGTGTTCTGAGGCCATATATGCATATGCTAGGCTCGTCAAGTTTAACCCGAGTATGCTGTGTGTGCAAAACTGGCTTGCACCCGTTGTGTGTGAACGTAGAGCTTATCACACCCGATCATGACGTGGTGTCTCGGCACGACGAACTGTCGCAACGGTGCATACTCAGGGAGAACACTTATACCTTGAAATTTTTAGTAAGGTATCATCTCATAATGCTACTGTCGTACTAAGCAAAATAGGATGCATAAAAGATAAACATCACATGCAATCAAAATATGTGACATGATATGGCCATCATTATCTTGTGCCTTTGATCTCCATCTCCAAAGTACCTTCATGATCTCCATCATCATCGGCATGACACCATGATCTCCATCATCTCGATCTTTATCAATGTGTTGTCACATGGTCGTCTCGCCAACTATTGCTTTTGCAACTATTGCTGTCGCATAGCGATAAAGTAAAGCAATTATATGGCGCTTACATCTTATGCAATAAAGAGACAACCATAAGGCTCCTGCCAGTTGCCGATAACTTCAACAAAACATGATCATCTTATACAACAATTTATATCTCATCATGACTTGACCATATCACATCACAACACGCCCTGCAAAAACAAGTTAGACGTCCTCCACTTTCTTGTTGCAAGTTTTACGTGGCTGCTACGGGCTTAGCAAGAACCGTTCTTACCTACGGCATAAAAACCCCAACGTGGTATAGTGATTGCTTTTTGATCTTCAGAAAGAACCATGTTCATTGGATCCGATTCAACTAAAGTTGGAGAAACAGAGACCCGCCAGCCACCTGTGTGCAAAGCACATCGATAGAACCAGTCTCATGAACGCGGTCATGTAATGTCGGTCCGGGCCGCTTCATCCAACAATACTGCCGAATCAAGAAACTACTAGTGATGGCAAGCAATATGTATATACCCAAGCCCACAACTCCTTTGTGTTCTACTCATGCATATAACATCTACGCATAGACCTGGCTCGGATGCCACTGTTGGGGAACTCAGTATTTCAAAAAATTTACCTACGATCACGCAAGATCTATCTAGGAGATGCATAGCAACGAGAGGGGAGAGTGTGTCTACGTACCCTCGTAGACCGAAAGCGGAAGCATTTAGTAAGGCAGTTGATGTACTCGAACATCTTCGCGATCCAACCGATCCAAGTACCGAATATACGGCACCTCTGTGTTCAGCACACGTTTAGCTTGATGATGTCCCTCGGTCTCTTCATCCAGTTGAGGCCGAAGGAGAGTACCATCAGCACGACAGCATGGCGATGGTGATGATGCAGTTACCGACGCAGGGCTTCGCCTAAGCACTACGACGATATGACCGAGTTGTGTAACTGTGAAGGGGGGCACCACACATGGCTAAGACAAATCTTAGAGTGCCTTTGGGGTGCCCCCTGCCCACGTATATAAAGGAGGGAGGACGAGGAGGCCGGCCTAGGAGGGGCGCGCCTATAGGGGGAGTCCAACTAGGATTCCCAATCCTAGTTGGAGTCCCCTTCCTTTTCCTAGAGAGGAGAGAGGGAAGGAGTAGGAGAGGGAGAAGGAAAGAGAGGGGGGCGTCGCCCCCTCCCTAGCCCAATTCGGACTTGCCATGGGGGGCCGGGGTGCGCGACCAACCCTTTACTCCCTTCTCTCCTTTCCCGTATGGCCCATTAAGGCCCACTACTTCCCCCAGCAAATTCCCATAACTCTCTAGTACTCCGAAAAATACCCGAATCACTCGAACCTTTCCGATGTCCGAATATAGCCTCCCAATATATTGATCTTTATGTCTCAACCATTTCGAGACTCCTTGTCATGTCCATGATCTCATCCGGGACTTCGAACAACCTTCGGTACATCAAATCACATAACTCATAATACAAATCATCATCGAACGTTAAGCGTGCAGACCATACGGGTTCGAGAACTATGTAGACATGACCAAGACACATCTCTCGTCAATAACCAATAGCGGAACCTGGATGATAATATTGGCTCCTACATATTCTACGAAGATCTTTATCGGTTAAACCGCATAACAACATATGTTGTTCCCTTTGTCATTGGTATGTTACTTGCCCGAGATTCTATCATCGGTATCATCATACCTAGTTCAATATCGTTACCGGCATGTCTCTTTGCTTGCTCTATAATGCAACATCCTGCAACTAACTCATTAGTCACATTGCTTGCAAGGCTTATAGTGATGTGCATTACCGAGAGGGCCCAGAGATACCTCTCCATACTCGGAGTGACAAATCCTAATCTCGATCTATGCCAACCCAACAAACACCTTCGGAGATACTTGTAGAGCATCTTTATAATCACCCAGTTACGTTGTGACGTTTGATAGCACACAAGGTGTTCCTCCGGTATTCGGGAGTTGCATAATCTCTTAGTTAGAGGAACATGTATAAGTCATGATGAAAGCAATAGCAATAAAACTAGATGATCATTTATGCTAAGCTAATGGATTGGTCTTGTCCATCACATCATTCTCTAATGATGTGATCCCGTTCATAAAATGGAAACACATGTCTATGGTCAGGAAACTTAACCATCTTTGATTAACGAGCTAGTCAAGTAGAGGCATACTAGGGACACTCTGTTTTGTCTATGTATTCACACATGTACTAAGTTTCCGGTTAATACTATTCTAGCATGAATAATAAACATTTATCATGATATAAAGAAGTATAAATAACAAATTTATTATTGCCTCTAAGGCATATTTCCTTCATGGAGCCTATTAGTCATACTCTGTACCTTCTCATGAGCCTCCTAGAGATTACCCAATCTCATAGACTGTGACCAGCAATCGGGCTCACATAGGTGTGTCCCTCCAAAGAATGTTCTTATGGTTAGCATCTTGTTTACATAAGCTTTGGAACACATTAAGACGAAAGTCATCCTGCCTTACAGAATTGAGAGTATTAGTGCATCTCCAACGGAGTGAGTTAATTAATGATACTCTCCTCAGTTGACTGTTGGATTGTTTTCCTAGGTCCTAATTCACGGGATCTCCGATCACATAGGTTGGGTTACCCCCATGGCAACTTACGTGGGTCCCATACCCATCTCGCTCGATGCATTTTCTATCACAATCTGTGATGGCCCTTTCGTAAAAGGGTCTGCCTGATTCTTAGCCGTCTGGATATAATCCAATGCTATTACTCCGGAGTTTCTTGATTTTCTGACAGATTTCAATCTTCTTCTTATGTGCTTCGTGAATTTCATGTTGTCCTTTGAACTCTTAGCCTTGGCAATCACCGTTTGATTGTCACAGTTCGTAAGGATAGCCGGCACTGGTTTATCAACCACCAGCAATTCCATCAAAAGTTCTCGATGTTGAGGAACATAGTAATTTCAAAAAAATTCCTACGCACACTCAGGATCATGGTGATGCATAGCAACGAGAGGGGAGAGTGTGTCCACGTACCCTCATAGACCGAAAGCGGAAGTGTTAGCACAACGCGGTTGATGTAGTCGTACGTCTTCACGATCCGACCGATCCAAGTACCAAACGTACGACACCTCCGAGTTCAGCACACGTTCAGCTCAATGACGTCCCGCGAACTCCGATCCAGTAGAGCTTCACGGGAGAGTTCCGTCAGCACGACGGCGTGATGACAGTGATGATGTTGCTACCGACGCAGGGCTTCGCCTAAGCACCGCTACGATATGACCGAGGTGCAATATGGTGGAGGGGGGCACCGCACACGGCTGGGAGAGATCAACAATCAACATGTGTGTCCTAGGGTGCCCCTGCCCCCGTATATAAAGGAGCAAGGGGGAGGCCGGCCGACCCTTGTAGGGCGAGCCAGGAGGAGGAGTCCTCCTCCTAGTAGGAGTAGGAAAGGAAGGAGGAGAAGGAGAAGGAAGGAGAGGGAGGAAAGGGTGCCACCCCCCTAGTCCAATTTGGTTTGGGCTAGGGGGTCGCGCGCCCTGCCTCCTCACTTCCACCACTTGGCCCATGAGGCCCATTACTTCTTCCTCGTATTCCCGTAACTCCCCGGTACCCCCGAAAATACCCGAGTCACTCGGAACCTTTCTGAAGTCCGAATATAGTCGCCCAATATATCGATCTTTACGTATCGACCATTTCGAGACTCCTCGTCATGTCCCCGATCTCATCCGGGACTCCGAACTACCTTCGGTACATCAAATCACATAAACTCATAATACCAATCGTCACAGAATTCTAAGCGTGCGGACCCTACGGGTTCGAGAACTATGTAGACATGACCGAGACACGTTTCCGGTCAGTAAACAATAGCGGAACCTGGATGCTCATATTGGCTCCCACATATTCTACGAAGATCTTTATCGGTCAAACCGCATAACAACATATGTTGTTCCCTTTGTCATCAGTATGTTACTTGCCAGAGATTCGATCGTCGGTATCTCAATACCTAGTTCAATCTCATTACCGGCAAGTCTCTTTACTCGTTCTGTAATGCATCATCCCGCAACTAACTCATTAGTCACAATGCCTACAAGGCTTATAGTGATGTGCATGAAGGAAATTATGCCCTAGAGGCAATAATAAAGTTATTATTTATTTCCTTATATCATGATAAATGTTTATTATTCATGCTAGAATTGTATTAATTGGAAACATAATACATGTGTGAATACATAGACAAACAGAGTGTCACTAGTATGCCTCTACTTGACTAGCTCGTTGATCAAAGATGGTTATGTTTCCTAACCATAGACATGAGTTGTCATTTGACTTGACCCATTCCGTTAGCTTAGCACTTGATCGTTTAGTTTGTTGCTATTACTTTCTTCATGACTTATACATGTTCCTATGACTATGAGATTATGCAACTCCCGTTTACCGGAGGAACACTTTGTGTGCCACCAAACGTCACAACGTAACTGGGTGATTATAAAGGTGCTCTACAGGTTCTCCAAAGGTACTTGTTGGGTTGGCATATTTTGAGATTAGGATTTGTCACTCCGATTGTCGGAGAGGTATCTCTGGGCCCACTCGGTAATGCACATCACTATAAGCCTTGCAAGCATTGCAACTAATGAGTTAGTTGCGGGATGATGCATTACGGAACAAGTGAAGAGACTTGCCGGTAACGAGATTGAACTATGTATTGAGATACCGACGATCGAATCTCGGGCAAGTAACATACCGATGACAAAGGGAGCAACGTATGTTGTTATGCGGTCTGACCGATAAAGATCTTCATAGAATATGTAGGAGCCAATATGGGCATCCAGGTCCCGCTATTGGTTATTGACCAGAGAGGTGTCTCGGTCATGTCTACATAGTTCTCGAACCCGTAGGGTCCGCACGCTTAACGTTCGTTGACGATATTGTACTATATGAGTTATGTATGTCGATGACCGAATGTTGTTCGGAGTCCGGGATGAGGTCATGGACATGACGAGGAACTCCGGAATGGTCTGGAGATAAAGTTTGATATATGGGATAATAGTGTTTGGTCACCGGAAGGGTTCCAGAAATCACCGGAAGGGGTTTCAGATGTTTCCCGAAATGTTTGGGTACAAGAACACTTTATTTGGGCCAAAGGGGAAAGCCCACAAGGTTTTTGGAAAGCGCAAAAGGAAGGAGTCCAGGGGCCAGACGCCAGGGTCCCTGGCGTCTGGGTCCAGACGCCGGGAACCCTGGCGTCTGGCCCTGGAGTCCGAGAAGGACTCTTGCCTTTCGGGTGAAACCGACTTTGTGGAGGCTTTTACTCCAAGTTTCGACCCCAAGGCTCAACATATAAATAGAGGGGTAGGGCTAGCACCCAAGACACATCAAGAAACACCAAGCCATGTGCCGACAACCCCGTCTCCTCTAGTTTATCCTCCGTCATAGTTTTCGTAGTGCTTAGGCGAAGCCCTACGAAGATTGTTCTTCACCAACACCGTCACCACGTCGTCGTGCTACCGGAACTCATCTACTACTTCGCCCCTCTTGCTAGATCGAGAAGGCAAGGACGTCACCGAGCCGAACGTGTGCAGAACTCGGAGGTGCCGTGCTTTCGGTACTTGGATCGGTCGGATCGTGAAGACGTACGACTACATCAACTGCGTTGATATAATGCTTCCACGAACGGTCTACAAGGGTATGTAGACAACACTCTCCCCTCTCGTTTCTATGCATCACCATGATCATGCGTGTGCGTAGGAATTTTTTTGAAATTACTACATTTCTCAACAGTGGCATCAGAGCCAGGTTTTATGCGTAGAGTAGAACACAAGTGAGTTGTGGGCGATATAAGTCATACTGCTTACCAGCATGTCACAGTTTGGTTCGGCGGTATTGTTGGATGAAGCAGCCCGGACCGACATTACGCGTATGCTTACGCGAGACTGGTTTTACCTCCATGCTATGCACACAGGTGACTAGCGGGTGTCAGTTTCTCCAACTTTAGTTGAACCGAGTGTGGCTACGCCCGGTCCTTGAGAAGGTTAAAACAGCACTAACTTGACAAACTATCATTGTGGTTTTTGATGCGTAGGTAAGAACGGTTCTTGCTCAGCCCGTAGCAGCCACGTAAAACTTGCAACAACAAAGTAGAGGACGTCTAACTTGTTTTTGCAGGGCATGTTGTGATGTGATATGGTCAAGACGTGATGAGATATAAGTTGTTGTATAAGATGATCATGTTTTGTTGAAGTTATCGGCAACTGGCAAAAGCCTAAAGGTTGTCTCTTTATTGCATAAGATGCAAGCGCCAAATAATTGCTTTACTTTATCGCTATGCGATAGCAATAGTTGCAAGAGCAATAGTTGGCGAGACGACCATGTGACGACACATTGATATAGATCAAGATGATGGAGATCATGGTTTCATGCCAGTGATGATGGAGATCATGACGATGCTTTGGAAATAGAGATCAAAGGCACAAGATGATGATGGCCATATCATGTCACATATTTTGATTGCATGAGATGTTTATCTATTATACATCTTACTTTGCTTAGTTATGACGGTAGCATTATAAGATGATCTCTCACTAAATTTCAAGATAAAAGTGTTCTCCCTGAGTATGCACCATTGTCAAAGTTCGTCGTGCCCAGACACCTCGTGATGATCGGGTGTGATAAGCTCTACGTCCATCTACAATGGGTGCAAGCTAGTTTTGCACACGCAGAATACTCAGGTTAAACTTGACGAGCCTAGCATATGCAGATATGGCCTCGGAACACTAGAGACCGAAAGGTCGAGCGTGAATCATATAGTAGATATGATCAACATAATGATGTTCACCATTGAAAACTACTCCATTTCACATGATGATCGGTTATGGTTTAGTTGATATGGATCACGTGATCACTTAGATGATTAGAGGGATGTCTATCTAAGTGGGAGTTCTTAAGTAATATGATTAATTGAACTTTAATTTATCATGAACTTAGTCCTGGTAGTATTAGCATATCGATGTTATAGATCAATAGCTCGTGATGTTGCTCCCCGTTTAATTTTTATATGTTCCTAGAGAAAACTAAGTTGAAAAATGTTAGTAGCAATGATGCGGATTGGATCCGTGATCTGAGGATTATCCTCATTGCTGCACAGAAGAATTATGTCCTTGATGCACCGCTAGGTGACAGACCTATTGCAGGAGCAGATGCAGACGTTCTGAACGTTTGACTAGCTCAATATGATGACTACTTGATAGTTTAGTGCACCATGCTTAACAACTTAGTATCGGGACTTCAAAGACGTTTTGAATGTCATGGATCATATGGATGTTCCAGGAGTTGAAGTTAATATTTCAAGCAAATACCCGAGTTGAGAGATATGAAGTCTCCAACAAGTTCTATAGCTAAAAGATGGAGGAGAATAGCTCAAGCTGTGAGCATGTGTTCAGATTGTCTGGGTACTACAATCGCGTGAATCAAGTGGGAGTTAATCTTCCAGATAAAATAGTGATTGACATAATTCTCTAGTCACCATCACCAAGTTAGTAGAACTTCGTGATGAACTATAGTATGCAAGGGATGATGGAAACGATTCCCGAGCTTTTCATGATGATGAAATCGATGAAGGTAGAAATCAAGAAATAGCATCAAGTGTTGATGATTAACAAGACCACTAGTTTCAAGAAAAGGTCAAAGGGAAAGAAAGGGACCTTCAAGAAGAACGGCAAGCAAGTTGCTGCTCAAGTGAAGAAGCCCAGGTCTGGTCCTAAGCCTGAGACTAAGTGCTTCTACTGCAAAGGGACTGGTCACTGGAAGCGGAACTGCTCCAAGTATTTGGCGGATAAGAAGGATGGCAAAGTGAACAAAGGTATATTTGATATACAGATTATTGATGTGTATTTTACTAGTGTTCGTAGCAACCCCTCGGTATTTGATACTGTTGGAAATATGCCCTAGAGGCAATAATAAAAGCATTATTATTATATTTCCTTGTACATGATAATTGTCTTTATTCATCCTATAATTGTGTTATCCGGAAATCGTAATACATGTGTGAATAATAGACACCAACATGTCTCTAGTAAGCCTCTAGTTGACTAGCTCGTTGATCAACAGATAGTCATGGTTTCTTGACTATGGACATTGGATGTCATTGATAACGAGATCACATCATTAGGAGAATGATGTGATGGACAAGAACCAATCCTAAACATAGCATAAGATCGTATAGTTCGTTTGCTAGAGTTTTTCCAATGTCAAGTATCCTTTCCTTAGACCATGAGATCGTGTAACTCCCGGATACCGTAGGAGTGCTTTGGGTGTACCAAACGTCACAACGTAACCGGGTGACTATAAAGGTATACTACGGGTATCTCCGAAAGTGTCTGTTGGGTTGACACGGATCAAGACTGGGATTTGTCACTCCGTATGACGGAGAGGTATCACTGGGCCCACTCGGTAATGCATCATCATTATGAGCTCAAAGTAACCAAGTGTCTGGTCATGGGATCATGCATTACGGTACGAGTAAAGTGACTTGCCGGTAACGAGATTGAACAAGGTATTGGGATACCGACGATCGAATCTCATTCAAGTAACATACCGATTGACAAAGGGAATTGTATACGGGGTTGCTTGAGTCCTCGACATCGTGGTTCATCCGATGAGATCATCGAGGAGCATGTGGGAGCCAACATGGGTATCCAGAACCCGCTGTTGGTTATTGACCGGAGAGCAATCTCGGTCATGTCTACATGTCTCCCGAACCCGTAAGGTCTACACACTTAAGGTCCGGTGACGCTAGGGTTGTAAAGATATGTATACGCAGTAATCCGAAAGTTGTTCGGAGTCCCGGATGAGATCACGAACGTCACGAGGAGTTCCGGAATGGTCCGGAGGTAAAGAATTATATATAGGAAGTGCAGTTTCGGCCATCGGGAAAGTTTCGGGGGTCACCGGTATTGTACCGGGACCACCGGATGGGTCCCGGGGGTCCACCGGGTGGAGCCACCCATCCCGGAGGGCCCCATGGGCTGAAGTGGGAGGGGGAACCAACCCTTAGTGGGCTGGTGCGCCCCCCTAGGCCCACCCCCTGCGCCTAGGGTTGGAACCCTAGGGTGGGGAGGGCGCCCCACTTGCCTTGGGGGGCACTCCACCCCCCTTGGCCGCCGCCCCCCTTGGAGATTGGATCTCCCAAGGGCCGGCGCCCCCCCAGGGGCCTATATAAAGGGGGGGGGGGAGGGAGGGGGCAGCCGCACCCTTGCATCTTGGTGCCCCTCTCCCCTGCTACACCTCTCCCTCTCGCGCAGACGCTCGGCGAATCCCTGCTGGACGTGACAACTGCATCCACCACCACGCCGTCGTGCTGCTAGATCTTCATCAACCTCTCCTTTCCCCTTGCTGGATCAAGAAGGAGGAGACGTCATCCGCTCCATACGTGTGTTGAACGTGGAGGTGCCGTCCGTTCGGCGCTTGGTCATCGGTGATTTGGATCACGGCGAGTACGACTCCATCATCCACGTTCTAGTGAACGCTTCCGCTCGCGATCTACAAAGGTATGTAGATGCATCCGATCACTCGTTGCTAGATGAACCCATAGATGGATCTTCGTGAAACCGAAGGTGCAACGTTCCCCAACAGTGGCATCATGAGCTAGGTCTATGCGTAGTTCTCTTTGCACGAGTAGAACACAATTTGTTGTGGGCGTAGATGTTGTCAACTTTCTTGCCGCTACTAGTCTTAGCTTGCTTCAGCGGTATTGTGGGATGAAGCGGCTCGGACCAACCTTACACGTACACTTACGTGAGACCGGTTCCACCGACTAACATGCACAAGTTGCATAAGGTGGCTGGCGGGTGTCTGTCTCTCCCACTTTAGTTGGAGCGGATTCGATGAAAAGGGTCCTTATGAAGGGTAAATAGAAGTTGACAAATCACGTTGTGGCTTTCACATAGGTAAGAAAATGTTCTTGCTAGAACCCTATTGCAGCCACGTAAAACTTGCAACAATAATTAGAGGACGTCTAACTTGTTTTTGCAGCAAGTGTTTTGTGATGTGATATGGCCCAAGTTGTGATGAATGATGAATGATATATATATGTGATGTATGAGATGTTCATGCTATTGTAATAGGAATCACGACTTGCATGTCGATGAGTATGACAACCGGCAGGAGCCATAGGAGTTGTCTTTATTTTTGTATGACCTGCGTGTCATTGAGAAACACCATGTAAATTACTTTACTTTATTGCTAAACGCGTTAGCCATAGTAGTAGAAGTAATAGTTGGTGAGCAACTTCATGGAGACACGATGATGGAGATCATGATGACGGAGATCATGGTGTCATGCCGGTGACAAGATGATCATGGAGCCCCAAGATGGAGATCAAAGGAGCTATGTGATATTGGCCATATCATGTCACTATTATTATTTGATTGCATGTGATGTTTATCATGTTTTGTACATCTTGTTTACTTAGAACGACGGTAGTAAATAAGATGATCCCTCATAATAATTTCAAGAAAGTGTTCCCCCTAACTGTGCACTGTTGCGATAGTTCGTTGTTTCGAAGCACCACGTGATGATCGGGTGTTAGATTCCAACGTTCACATACAACGGGTCTAAGACAGATTTACACATGCAAACACTTAGGTTGACTTGACAAGCCTAGCATGTACAGACATGGCCTGGGAACACAGAAGACCGAAAGGTCGAGCATGAGTCGTATAGAAGATACGATCAACATGAAGATTTTCACCAATGTTGACTAGTCCGTCTCACGTGATGATCGGACACGGCCTAGTTAACTCGGATCATGTTATACTTAGATAATTGGAGGGATGTCTATCTAAGTGGGAGTTCATTGAATAATTTGATTAAGATGAACTTAATTATCATGAACTTAGTCTAAAATCTTTACAATATGTCTTGTAGATCAAATGGCCAACGTTGTCCTCAACTTCAACGCGTTCCTAGAGAAAACCAAGCTGAAAGACGATGGCAGCAACTATACGGACTGGGTCCGGAACCTGAGGATCATCCTCATAGCTGCCAAGAAAGATTATGTCCTACAAGCACCGCTAGGTGACGCACCCGTCCCACAGAACCAAGACGTTATGAACGCTTGGCAGACACGTGCTGATGACTACTCCCTCGTTCAGTGCGGCATGCTTTACAGGTTAGAGCCGGGGCTCCAAAAGCGTTTTGAGAGACATGGAGCATATGAGATGTTCGAAGAGCTGAAAATGGTTTTTCAAGCTCATGCCCGAGTCGAGAGATATGAAGTCTCCGACAAATTCTTCAGTTGTAAGATGGAGGAAAATAGTTCTATCAGTGAGCACATACTCACTATGTCTGGGTTACATAACCGCTTGACTCAGCTGGGAGTTAATCTCCCGGATGATGCGGTCATTGACAGAATCCTCCAGTCGCTTCCACCAAGCTACAAGAGCTTCGTGATGAACTTCAATATGCAGGGGATGGAAAAGACCATTCCTGAGTTATTTTCAATGCTGAAATCAGCAGAGGTAGAAGTCAAGAAGGAACATCAAGTGTTGATGGTCAATAAAACCACTAAGTTCAAGAAGGGCAAGGGTAAAAAGAACTTCAAGAAGGACGGCAAGGGAGTTGCCGTGCCCGGTAAGCAAGCTACCGGGAAGAAGCCAAACAATGGACCCAAGCCCGAGACTGACTGCTTTTATTGCAAGGGAAGTGGTCACTGGAAGCGGAACTGCCCCAAATAATTAGTAGACAAGAAGGCCGGCAAAACAAAAGGTATATGTGATATACATGTAATTGATGTGTACCTTACCAGTACTTGTAGTAGCTCCTGGGTATTTGATACCGGTGCAGTTGGTCGCATTTGTAACTCAAAGCAGGAGCTGCGGAATAAGCGGAGACTGGCAAAGGACGAGGTGACGATGCGCGTCGGGAATGGTTCCAAGGTCAATGTGATCGCCGTCGGCACGCTACCTCTACATTTACCTACGGGATTAGTTTTAAACCTCAATAATTGTTATTTGGTGCCAGCTTTGAGCATGAACATTGTATCAGGATCTCGTTTAATTCGAGATGGCTACTCATTTAAATCCGAGAATAATGGTTGTTCTATTTATATGAGAGATATGTTTTATGGTCATGCTCCGATGGTGAATGGTTTATTCTTAATGAATCTCGAGTGTAATGCTACACATGTTCATAGTGTGAATACCAAAAGATGTAAGGTTGATAATGATAGTCCCACATACTTGTGGCACTGCCGCCTTGGTCACATAGGTGTCAAACGCATGAAGAAGCTCCATGCAGATGGACTTTTAGAGTCTCTTGATTATGAATCATTTGACACGTGCGGACCATGCCTCATGGGTAAAATGACCAAGACTCCGTTCTCAAGAATAATGGAGCGAGCCACCAACTTATTGGAAATCATACATATTGATGTGTGCGGTCCAATGAGCGTTGAGGCTCGCAGTGGCTATCATGATGTTCTCACCCTCACTGATGACTTGAGTAGATATGGGTATGTCTACTTAATGAAACACAAGTCTGAAACCTTTGAAAAGTTCAAGGAATTTCAGAGTGAGGTTGAGAATCAACGTGACAAAAAAATCAAGTTTTTGTGATCAGATCGTGGAGGAGAATACTTGAGTCACGAATTTGGCACACACTTAAGAAAATGTGGAATAGTTTCACAACTCACGCCGCCTGGAACACCTCAGCGTATTGGTGTGTCCGAACGGCGTAATCGCACTCCATTAGATATGGTGCGATCTATGATGTCTCTTACCGATTTACCGCTATCTTTTTGGGGCTATGCTTTAGAGACTGCCGCATTCACTTTAAATAGGGCTCCGTCGAAATCCGTTGAGATGACACCGTATGAATTATGGTTTGGGAAGAAACCTAAGCTGTTGTTTCTAAAAGTTTTGGGATGCGATGCTTATGTCAAGAAACTTCAACCCGAAAAGCTCGAACCCAAGTCGGAAAAATGCATCTTCATAGGATACCCTAAAGAAACTATTGGGTATACCTTCTACCTCAGATCCGAAGGCAAGATCTTTGTAGCCAAGAATGGATCCTTTCTAGAGAAAGAGTTTCTCTCGAAAGAAGTAAGTGGGAGGAAAGTAGAACTTGATGAAGTATTACCTCTTGAACCGGAAAATGGCGCAACTCAAGAAAATGTTCCTAAGGTGCCTGCACCGACTAGAGAGGAAGTTAATGATGATGATCATGAAACTTCAGATCAAGTTAATACTGAACTTCATAGGTCCACAAGGGCACGTTCCGCACCAGAGTGGTACGGCAACCCTGTCCTGGAAATCATGTTGTTAGACAAAGGTGAACCTTCGAACTATGAAGAAGCAATGGCGGGCCCAGATTCCAACAAATGGCTAGAGGCCATGCAATCGGAGATAGGATCCATGTACGAAAAAAAAGTATGGACTTTGATAGACTTGCCCGATGATCGGCGAGCGATAGAAAATAAATGGATCTTTAAGAAGAAGACAGACGCGGATGGTAATGTGGCCATCTATAAAGCTCGGCTTGTCGCTAAGGGTTATCGACAAGTTCAAGGGGTTGACTATGATGAGACTTTCTCTCCCGTAGCGAAGCTGAAGTCCGTCCAAATCATGTTAGCAATTGCCGCATACGATGATTATGAGATATGGCAAATGGACATCAAAACGGCATTCCTTAACGGCTATCTTAAGGAAGAACTGTATATGATGCAGCCGGAAGGTTTTGTCGACCCTAAGAATGCTGACAAGGTGTGCAAGCTCCAACGCTCGATTTATGGGCTGGTGCAAGCATCTCGGAGTTGGAACATTCGCTTTGATGAGATGATCAAAGCGTTTGGGTTTACGCAGACTTATGGAGAAGCCTGCGTTTACAAGAAAGTGAGTGGGAGCTCTGTAGCATTTCTCATATTATATGTAGATGACATACTTTTGATGGGAAATGATATAGAACTCTTGGACAGCATTAAGGCCTACTTGAATAAGAGTTTTTCAATGAAGGACCTTGGAGAAGCTGCATATATATTAGGCATCAAGATCTATAGAGATAGATCAAGACGCCTCATAGGTCTTTCACAAAGCACATACCTTGATAAGATATTGAAGAAATTCAATATGGATCAGTCTAAGAAGGGGTTCTTGCCTGTGTTACAAGGTGTGAAATTGAGCTCAGCTCAATGTCCGACCACGGCAGAAGATATAGAAGAGATGAGTGTCATCCCCTATGCCTCAGCCATAGGTTCTATTATGTATGCCATGCTATGTACAAGACCTGATGTGAACCTTGCCGTAAGTTTGGTAGGAAGGTACCAAAGTAATCCCGGCAAGGAACACTGGACAGCGGTCAAGAATATCCTGAAGTACCTGAAAAGGACTAAGGAAATGTTTCTCGTTTATGGAGGTGAAGAAGAGCTCGTCGTAAAGGGTTACGTCGACGCTAGCTTCGACACGGATCTGGATGACTCTAAGTCACAAACCGGATACGTGTATATTTTGAATGGTGGGGCAGGAAGCTGGTGCAGTTGCAAGCAGAGCGTCGTGGCGGGATCTACATGTGAAGCGGAGTACATGGAAGCCTCGGAGGCAGCGCATGAAGCAATATGGGTGAAGGAGTTCATCACCGACCTAGGAGTCATACCCAATGCGTCGGGGCCAATCAAACTCTTCTGTGACAACACTGGAGCTATTGCACTTGCCAAGGAGCCCAGGTTTCACAAGAAGACCAGGCATATCAAGCGTCGCTTCAACTCCATTCGTGAAAATGTTCAAGATGGAGACATAGATATTTGTAAAGTACATACGGACCTGAATGTAGCAGATCCGTTAACTAAACCTCTCCCTAGAGCAAAACATGATCAACACCAGAATTCCATGGGTGTTCGATTCATCACAATGTAACTAGATTATTGACTCTAGTGCAAGTGGGAGACTGTTGGAAATATGCCCTAGAGGCAATAATAAAAGCATTATTATTATATTTCCTTGTTCATGATAATTGTCTTTATTCATGCTATAATTGTGTTATCCGGAAATCGTAATACATGTGTGAATAATAGACACCAACATGTCCCTAGTAAGCCTCTAGTTGACTAGCTCGTTGATCAACAGATAGTCATGGTTTCCTGACTATGGACATTGGATGTCATTGATAACGAGATCACATCATTAGGAGAATGATGTGATGGACAAGACCCAATCCTAAACATAGCATAAGATCGTATAGTTCGTTTGCTAGAGTTTTTCCAATGTCAAGTATCCTTTCCTTAGACCATGAGATCGTGTAACTCCCGGATACCGTAGGAGTGCTTTGGGTGTACCAAACGTCACAACGTAACTGGGTGACTATAAAGGTATACTACGGGTATCTCCGAAAGTGTCTGTTGGGTTGACACGGATCAAGACTGGGATTTGTCACTCTGTATGACGGAGAGGTATCACTGGGCCCACTCGGTAATGCATCATCATTATGAGCTCAAAGTGACCAAGTGTCTGGTCACGGGATCATGCATTATGGTACGAGTAAAGTGACTTGCCGGTAACGAGATTGAACAAGGTATTGGGATACTGACGATCGAATCTCGTTCAAGTAACATACCGATTGACAAAGGGAATTGTATACGGGGTTGCTTGAATCCTCGACATCGTGGTTCATCCGATGAGATCATCGAGGAGCATGTGGGAGCCAACATGGGTATCCAGATCCCGCTGTTGGTTATTGATCGGAGAGCAATCTCGGTCATGTCTACATGTCTCCCGAACCCGTAGGGTCTACACACTTAAGGTCCGGTGACGCTAGGGTTGTAAAGATATGTATATGCAGTAATCCGAAAGTTGTTCGGAGTCCCGGATGAGATCCCGGACGTCACGAGGAGTTCCGAAAGGTCCGGAGGTAAAGAATTATATATAGGAAGTGCAGTTTCGGCCATCGGGAAAGTTTCGGGGGTCACCGGTATTGTACCGGGACCACCGGATGGGTCCCGGGGGTCCACCGGGTGGGGCCACCCATCCCGGAGGGCCCCATGGGCTGAAGTGGGAGGGGGAACCAGCCCTTAGTGGGCTGGTGCGCCCCCCTAGGCCCACCCCCTGCGCCTAGGGTTGGAACCCTAGGGTGGGGAGGGCGCCCCACTTGCCTTGGGGGGCACTCCACCCCCCTTGGCCGCCGCCCCCCTTGGAGATTGGATCTCCCAAGGGACGGCGCCCCCCCAGGGGGCCTATATAAAGGGGGGGAGGGAGGGGGCAGCCGCACCCTTGCATCTTGGTGCCCCTCTCCCCTGCTACACCTCTCCCTCTCGCGCAGACGCTCGGCGAAGCCCTGCTGCACGTGACAACTGCATCCACAACCACGCCGTCGTGCTGCTGGATCTTCATCAACCTTGACGGGGAACGTAGCAGAAATTCAAAATTTTCCTACGTGTCACCAAGATCTATCTATGGAGAGACTAGCAACGAGGGGAAAGGAGAGTGCATCTACATACCCTTGTAGATCGCTAAGCGGAAGCGTTCAAGTGAACGGGGTTGATGGAGTCGTACTCGTCGTGATTCAAATCACCGATGACCAAGTGCCGAACGGACGGCACCTCCGCGTTCAACACACGTACAGCCCGGTGACGTCTCCCACACCTTGATCTAGCAAGGAGAGAGGGAGAGGTTGAGGAAGACTTCATCCAACAGCAGCACAACGGCGTGGTGGTGATGTAGGAGCGTGGCTATCCTGCAGGGCTTCGCCAAGCACCACAGAAGAGGAGGAAGAAGAGACGCAGGGCTGCCCCAAGAGATATTAATCGCCTGTTGTGGGCAGCCCCCTATGCCTCATATATATAGGGGAAGGGGAGGGCTGCGCCCCCTCTAGGGTTCCCACCCCTAGGGGGGGCGGCTGCCCAAGATGGGGCCAAGGGTGGCGGCCAAGAGGGGGAGGGGAGAGGGAGGCGCCCCAATATGGGCCCTAAGGCCCATATCCCATTAGGGTTTGCCCCTTTCCACCTCTTGGGCACCTTGGGCCCTTGTGGGAGGCGCACCAGCCCACTAAGGGGCTGGTCCCTCACCACTCTTAGCCCATGCAAGCCTCCGGGGCAGGTGGCCCCACTTGGTGGACCCCCGGGACCCTCCCGGTGGTCCCGGTACGTTACCGATAAACCCCGAAACTCTTCTGGTGTCCAAAACAGGACTTCCCATATATAAATCTTTACCTCCGGACCATTCCGGAACTCCTCGTGACGTCCGGGATCTCATCCGGGACTCCGAACAACATTCGGTAACCACATACTAACTTCCTTTATAACCCTAGCGTCATCGAACCTTAAGTGTGTAGACCCTACGGGTTCGGGAGACATGCAGACATGACCGAGACGTTCTCCAGTCAATAACCAACAGCGGGATCTGGATACCCATGTTGGCTCCCACATGTTCCACGATGATCTCATCGGATGAACCACGATGTCAAGGACTTAATCAATCCCGTATACAATTCCCTTTGTCTATCGGTACGATACTTGCCCGAGATTCGATCGTCGGTATCCCGATACCTTGTTCAATCTCGTTACCGGCAAGTCTCTTTACTTGTTCCGTAACACATCATCCCGTGATCAACTCCTTGATCACATTGTGCACATTATGATGATGTCCTACCGAGTGGGCCCAGAGAAACCTCTCCGTCACACGGAGTGACAAATCCCAGTCTCGATTCGTGCCAACCCAACAGACACTTTCGGAGATACCTGTAGTGCACCTTTATAGTCACCCAGTTACGTTGTGACGTTTGGTACACCCAAAGCATTCCTACGGTATCCGGGAGTTGCACAATCTCATGGTCTAAGGAAATGATACTTGACATTAGAAAAGCTTTAGCATACGAACTACACGATCTAGTGCTATGCTTAGGATTGGGTCTTGTCCATCACATCATTCTCCTAATGAA
This sequence comes from Triticum monococcum, assembly GCA_034509565.1. Lineage (NCBI taxonomy): Eukaryota > Viridiplantae > Streptophyta > Magnoliopsida > Poales > Poaceae > Triticum > Triticum monococcum. The sequence continues at coordinate 570,215,901 of CM067841.1, read as the reverse complement.
GTGATCCCGTTATCAATGACATCCAATGTCCATGGTCAGGAAACCGTAACCATCTATTGATCAACGAGCTAGTCAACTAGAGGCTTACTAGGGACATGGTGTTGTCTATGTATCCACACATGTATCTGAGTTTCCTATCAATACAATTCTAGCATGGATAATAAACGATTATCATGAACAAGGAAATATAATAATAACTAATTTATTATTGCCTCTAGGGCATATTTCCAACAGTCTCCCACTTGCACTAGAGTCAATAATCCAGTTCACATCGCCATGTGATTAACACTCACAGATCACATCGCCATGTGACTAACACCCAAGAGTTTACTAGAGTCAGTAGTCTAGTTCACATCACTATGTGATTAACACTTAATGAGTTCTAGGTTTGATCATGTTGCTTGTGAGAGAGGTTTTAGTCAACGGGTCTGAACCTTTCAGATCCGTGTGTGCTTTACAAATCTCTATGTCATCTCCTAGATGTAGCTACCACGTTCTATTCGGAGCTATTCCAAATAACTGTTCTACTTGGAGCTATTCTAAATTGTTGCTCCATTATACGTATCCGGTATCTCTACTCAGAGCTATCCGGATAGGTGTTAAGCTTGCATCGACGTAACCCTTTACGACGAACTCTTTTACCACCTCCATAATCGAGAAAATTCCTTAGTCCACTAGTTACTAAGGATAACTTTGACCGCTGTCCTGTGATCCATTCTTGGATCACTCTTGTACCCCTTGACTGACTCATGGCAAGGCACACTTCACGTGCGGTACATAGCATAGCATACTGTAGAGCCTATGTCTTAAGCATAGGGGACGACCTTCGTCCTTTCTCTCTATTCTGCCGTGGTCGAGCTTTAAGTCTTAACTTCATACCTTACAACTCAGGCAAGAACTTCTTCTTTGACTGATCCATCTTGAACACCTTCAAGATCATGTCAAGGTATGTGCTCATTTGAAAGTACCATTAAGCGTTTTGATCTATCCTTTATAGATCTTGATGCTCAATGTTCAAGTAGCTTAATCCAGGCTTTCCATTGAAAAACACTTTCCAAATAACCCTATATGCTTTCCAGAAATTCTACGTCACTTCTAATCAACAATATGTCAACAACATATATTCATCAGAAATTCTATAGTGCTCCCACTCACTTCTTTGGAAATACAAGTTTCTCGTAAACTTTATATACACCCAAAATCTTTGATCATCTCATCAAAGCATACATTCCAACTCCGAGATGCTTACTCCAGTCCTTAGAAGGATTGCTGGAGCTTTGCATACTTATTAGCATCTTTCAGGATTGACAAAACCTTCCGGTTGTATCACATACAACCTTTCCTCAAAAAAATCGTCGAGGAAACAATGTTTTGACATCCTATCTGCAAGATTTCATAAATGATGCAGTAATTGCTAATATAATTCCAACAGACTCTTAGCATCGCTACGAGTGAGAAAGTCTCATCGTAGTCAACTCCTTTGAACTTGTCGGAAAACATCTTAACGACAAGTCGAGCTTTCTTAATGGTGACATTTACCATCATTGTCCGTCTTCCTTTTAAAACCCATATGTACCTAACAGCCTTACGACCATCAAGTAGTTCTTCCAAAGTCTACACTTTGTTTTCATATATGGATCCTCTCTCGGATTATATGTCCTCGAGCCATTTATCGGAATCCGGGCCCACCATCGCTTCTCCATAGCTCGTAGGTTCATTGTTGTCTCGCAACATGACTTCCAAGACAGGACTACGTACCATTCTGAAGTAGTACGCATCCTTGTCATCCTACGAGGTTTGGTAGTGACTTGATCTGAAGTTTCATGATCACTATCATAAGCTTCCACTTCAATTGGTGTAGGTTCCACAGGAACAACTCTTTGTGCCCTGCTATACACTAGTTGAAGTAACGGTTCAATAACCTCATCAAGTCTCCACCATCCTCCCACTCAATCATTTCGAGAGAAACTTTTCCTCAAGAAAGGACCCGATTCTAGAAACAATCCCTCATTGCTTTCGAATCTGAGACAGGAGGTATACCCAACTGTTTTGGGTGTCCTATGAAGATGCATTTATCCGCTTTGGGTTCGAGCTTATCAGCCTGAAACTTTTTCACATAAGCGTCGCAGCCCCAAACTTTTAAGAAATGACAGCTTAGGTTTCTCTAAACCATAGTTCATACGGTGTCATCTCATCGGAATTGCGTGGTGCCCTATTTAAAGTGAATGTGGTTGTCTCTAATGCCTAACCCATAAACTATCGTGGTAATTCGATAAGAGACATCATGGTATGCATCATATCCAATAGGGTGCAGTTATGATGTTCGGACACACCATCACACTATGGTGTTCCAAGCTGTCTTAATTGTGAAACAATTTCCACAATGTCTTAATTCTGTGCCAAACTCGTAATTAAGATATTCATCTCTATGATCACATCATAGATCTTTTATCCTCTTGTCACGACGATCTTTCAACTTCACCTTGAAATTACTTGAACCTTTCAATAATTCAGACTCGTGATTCATCAAGTAAATATACTCAACATCTACTCAAATCATCTGTGAAGTAAGAACATAACGATATCCACTACACGCCTCAGCACTCATTGGACTGCACACATCAAAATGTATTATTTCCAGCAAGTTGCTTTCTAGTTCCATTTTACTGAAACCGAGGCTTTCAGTCATCTTGCCCATGTGGTATGATTTGCATGTCTCAAGTGATTCGAAATCAAGTGAGTCCAAACGATCCATCTGCATGGATTTTCTTCATGCATATACACCAATAGACACGGTTTGCATGTCTCAAACTTTTCAAAAATGAGTGAGTCCAAAGATCCATCAACATGGAGCTTCTTCATGCGTTTTATACCGATATGACTTACGTGGCAGTGCCACAAGTAGGTGGTACTATCATTACTATCTTTTGGCATGAACATGTGTATCACTATGATCGAGATTCAATAAACCATTCAATTTAGGTGTAAGACCATTGAAGGTATTATTCAAATAAACAGAGTAACCATTATTCTCCTTAAATGAATAACCGTATTGCGATAGACATAATCCAATCATGTCTATGCTCAACGCAAACACCAATCTCGATGGTAGAGGGAGCGTGCGATACTTGATCACATCAAGCTTGGAAACACTTCCAACACATATCGTCAGCTCACCTTTAGCTAGTCTCCGTTTATTCCGTAGCTTTTATTTCGAGTTACTAACACTTAGTAACCGAACCGGTATCTAATACCCTGGTGCTACTAGGAGTACTAGTAAAGTACACATTAACATAATGTATATCCAATATACTTCTATCGACCTTGCCAGCCTTCTAACCTACCAAGTATCTAGGGTAATTCTGCTCCAGTGGTTGTTCCTCTTATTACAGAAGCACTTAGTCTCGGGTTTGGGTTCAACCTTGGGTTTCTTCACTAGAGCAGCAGCTGAATTGCCGTTTCATGAAGTATCCCTTCTTGCCCTTGCCCTTCTTGAAACTAGTGGTTTCACTGACCATCAACAATTGATGCTCCTTCTTGATTTCTACTTTCGTGGTGTCAAACATCGCGAATATCTCAAGGATTATATGTCCCTGATATATCATAGTTCATCACGAAACTCTAGCAGCTTGGTGGTAATGACTTCGGAGAAACATCACTATCTCATCTGGAAGATCAACTCCCACTCGATTCAAATGATTGTTGTACTCAGACAATCTGAGCACAAGCTCAATAATTGAGCTTTTTCTCCTTTAGTATGTAGGCTAGAAGAACCGTCGGAGGTCTTATACCTCTTGACATGGGCACGAGTCTGAAATCCCAATTTCAGCCCTCGAAACATCTCATATGTTTCGCGACGTTTCAAAAACACGTCTTAGGTGCCTCAACTCTAAACCATTTAACATTACCGAACTATCATGTAGTCATCAAAACGTGTATGTCAGATGTTCGCAACATCGACAGACCACGTTCGAGGTTCAGCACACTGAGCGGTGCATTAAGGACATAAGCCTTTTACTGTCTGCATAATTGCTACTATCAACTTTCAACTAATTTTTCTCCAGGAACATATCTAAACAGTAGAACTATAGCGTGAGCTACGACATAATTTGCAAAATCCTTTTGACTATGTTCAGGATAATTAAGTTCATCTTATGAACTCCCACTTAGATAGACATCCCTCTAGTCATCTAAGTGATTACATGATCCGAGTCAACTAGGCCGTGTCCGATCATCACGTGAGACGGACTAGTCATCATCGGTGAACATCTTCATGTTGATCGTATCTACCATACGACTCATGCTCGACCTTTCGGTCTTCTGTGTTCCGAGGCCATGTCTATACACATGCTAGGCTCGTCAAGCTAACCCTAAGTGTTTTGCATGTGTAAAACTGTCTTACACCCGTTGTATGTGAACGTAAGGATCTATCACACCCGATCATCACGTGGTGCTTCGAAACGACAAACTTTAGCAACGGTGCACAATTAGGGGAGAACACTTCTTGAAATTGTTGTGAGGGATCATCTTATTTACTACCGTCGTTCTAAGCAAATAAGATGTATAAACATGATAAACATCACATGCAATCAAATAGTGACATGATATGGCCAATATCACTTTGCTCCTTTTGATCTCCATCTTCGGGGCTCCATGATCATCATCGTCACCGGCATGACACCATGATCTCCATCATCATGATCTCCATCATCGTGTCTTCTTGAAGTTGTCACGTCATCTATTACTTCTACTACTACAGCTAACGGTTAGCAATAAAGTAAAGTAATTACATGACGTTTATGTTGACACGCAGGTCATAAATAAATAAAGACAACTCCTATGGCTCCTGCCGGTTGTCATATTCATCGACATGCAAGTCGTGATTCCTATTACAAGAACATGATCAATCTCATACATCACATATATCATTCATCACATCCTTTGTCCATATCACATCACATAGCATACCCTGCAAAAACAAGTTAGACGTCCTCTAATTGTTGTTTGCATGTTTTACGTGGCTGCTATGGGTTTCTAGCAAGAACGGTTCTTACCTACGCAAAGACCACAATGTGATATGCCAATTGCTATTTACCCTTCATAAGGACCCTTTTCATCGAATCCGATCCGACTAAAGTGGGAGAGACAGACACCCGCTAGCCACCTTATGCAACTAGTGCATGTCAGTCGGTGGAACCAGTCTCACGTAAGAGTACGTGTAAGGTCGGTCCGGGCCGCTTCATCCCACGATGCCGCCGAATCAAGATAAGACTAGTAACGGCAAGCATATTGAACAAAATGAACGCCCACAACTACTTTGTGTTCTACTCGTGCATAGAATCTGCGCAATAGACCTAGCTCATGATGCCACTGATGGGGAACGTAGCAGAAATTCAAAATTTTCCTACGTGTCACCAAGATCTATCTATGGAGAGACTAGCAATGAGGGGAAAGGAGAGTGCATCTACATACCCTTGTAGATCGCTAAGCGGAAGCGTTCAAGTGAACGGGGTTGATGGAGTCGTACTCGTCGTGATTCAAATCACCGATGACCAAGTGCCGAACGGACGGCACCTCCGCGTTCAACACACGTACAGCCCGGTGACGTCTCCCACGCCTTGATCCAGCAAGGAGAGAGGGAGAGGTTGAGGAAGACTTCATCCAACAGCAGCACAACGGCGTGGTGGTGATGGAGGAGCGTGGCTATCCTGCAGGGCTTCGCCAAGCACCACAGAAGAGGATGAAGAAGAGACGCAGGGCTGCCCCAAGAGATATTAATCGCCTGTTGTGGGCAGCCCCCTATGCCTCATATATATATATAGGGGAAGGGGAGGGCTGCGCCCCCTCTAGGGTTCCCACCCCTAGGGGGGGCGGCAGCCCTAGATGGGGCCAAGGGTGGCGGCCAAGAGGGGGAGGGGAGAGGGAGGCGCCCCAATATGGGCCCTAAGGCCCATATCCCATTAGGGTTTGCCCCCTTTCCACCTCTTGGGCACCTTGGGCCCTTGTGGGAGGCGCAACAGCCCACTAAGGGGCTGGTCCCTCACCACTCTTAGCCCATGCAAGCCTCCGGGGCAGGTGGCCCCACTTGGTGGACCCCTGGGACCCTCCCGGTGGTCCCGGTACGTTACCGATAAAACCCGAAACTCTTCCGGTGTCCAAAACAGGACTTCCCATATATAAATCTTTACCTCCGGACCATTCCGGAACTCCTCGTGACGTCCGGGATCTCATCCGGGACTCCGAACAACATTCGGTAACCACATACTAACTTCCTTTATAACCCTAGCGTCATCGAACCTTAAGTGTGTAGACCCTACGGGTTCGGGAGACATGCAGACATGACCGAGACGTTCTCCAGTCAATAACCAACAGCGGGATCTGGATACCCATGTTGGCTCCCACATGTTCCACGATGATCTCATCGGATGAACCACGATGTCATGGACTTAATCAATCCCGTATACAATTCCCTTTGTCTATCGGTACGATACTTGCCCGAGATTCGATCGTCGGTATCCCGATACCTTGTTCAATCTCGTTACCGGCAAGTCTCTTTACTCGTTCCGTAACACATCATCCCGTGATCAACTCCTTGATCACATTGTGCACATTATGATGATGTCCTACCGAGTGGGCCCAGAGAAACCTCTCCGTCACACGGAGTGACAAATCCCAGTCTCGATTCGTGCCAACCCAACAGACACTTTCGGAGATACCTGTAGTGCACCTTTATAGTCACCCAGTTATGTTGTGACGTTTGGTACACCCAAAGCATTCCTACGGTATCCGGGAGTTGCACAATCTCATGGTCTAAGGAAATGATACTTGACATTAGAAAAGCTTTAGCATACGAACTACACGATCTAGTGCTATGCTTAGGATTGGGTCTTGTCCATCACATCATTCTCCTAATGAAGTGATCCCGTTATCAATGACATCCAATGTCCATGGTCAGGAAACCGTAACCATCTATTGATCAACGAGCTAGTCAACTAGAGGCTTACTAGGGACATGGTGTTGTCTATGTATCCACACATGTATCTGAGTTTCCTATCAATACAATTCTAGCATGGATAATAAACGATTATCATGAACAAGGAAATATAATAATAACTAATTTATTATTGCCTCTAGGGCATATTTCCAACAAACCTCTCCTTTCCCCTTGCTGGATCAAGAAGGAGGAGACATCATCCGCTCCGTACGTGTGTTGAACACGGAGGTGCCGTCCGTTCGGCGCTTGGTCATCGGTGATTTGGATCACGGCGAGTACGACTCCATCATCCATGTTCTAGTGAACGCTTCCGCTCGCGATCTACAAAGGTATGTAGATCCATCCGATCACTCATTGCTAGATGAACTCATAGATGGATCTTGGTGAAACCGTAGGAATTTTTTTGTTTTCTGCAACGTTCCCCAATAGATACTAGTTCAGTTGCTAAGAGTAGTAACTCGAAACGGGAGTTGCAGAATGAATAGAGACTAGTTAAGTGTGAAGTGATGATGTGTGTTGGAAGTGGTTCCCAGATAGATATGATCATCATCGCACACTCCCTATACTTTCGGGATTAGTGTTGAACCTAAATAAGTGTTATTTGGTGTTTGCGTTGAGCATGAATATGATTTGATCATGTTTATTGTAATACGGTTATTCTTTTAAGTAAGAGAATAAATAGTTGTTTTGTTTACATGAATAAAACCTTCTATGGCCATACACCCAATGAAAATGATTTGTTGGATCTCGATTGTGGTGATACACATTCTCATAATATTGAAGCCAAAAGATGCAAAGTTAATAATGATAGTGCAACTTATTTGTGGCACTGCTATTTAGGTCATATTGGTGTAAGGCGCATGAAGAAAATCCATGTTGATGGGATTTTTGAATCACTTGATTATGAATCAGTTGATGCTTGTGAACCGTGCCTCATGGGCAAGATGACTAAGACTCTGTTCTCCAGAACAATGGAGCAAGCAACTGACTTATTGGAAATAATACATACTGATGTATGCAGTCCGATGAATGTTGAGGCTCGCGGCGGGTATCGTTATTTTCTGACCTTCATAGATGATTTGAGCAGATATGGGTATATCTACTTGATGAAACATAAGTCTGAAACATTTGAAAAGTTCAAAAACTTCAGAGCGAAGTGGAAAATCATCGTGACAAGAAAATAAAATTTCTACGATCTGATCGCAGAGACAAATATTTGAGTTACAAGTTTGGTCTTCAATTAAAACAATGTGGAATAGTTTCACAAAATCGTGCCACCTGGAACACCACAGCATAATGGTGTGTCCGAACATCATAACCATACTATTATTGGATATAGTGCAATCTATGATGTTTCTTACCGATTAACCACTATAGTTTTGAGGTTATGCATTAGAGACAGCTACATTCACGTTAAATAGGGCACCATCTAAATCCGTTGAGACGACGCCATATGAACTATGGTTTGGCAAGAAACCTAAGCTGTCATTTCTTAAAGTTTGAGGTTGCAATGCTTATGTGAAAAAGTTTTCAACCTGATAAGCTCAAACCCAAATCGGAGAAGTGTGTCTTCATAGGATACCCAAAAGAAAATGTTGGGTACACCTTCTATCACAGATCCGAAGGCAAGATATTCATTACTGAGAATGGATCCTTTCTAGAGAAGGAGTTTCTCTCGAAATAAGTGAGTGGGAGAAAAGTAGAACTTGATGACGTAACTGTACCTGCTCCCTTATTGGAAAGTGGTTCATCACAGAAATCTGTTCCTGTGAATACTACACCAAATACTGAGGAAGCTAATGATGATGATCATGTAACTTCAGATCAAGTTACTACCGAACCTCATAGGTAAACCAGAGTGAGATCCGCACCAGAGTGGTACGGTAATCCTGTTCTGGAGGTCATGTTACTTGACCATGACGAACCTACGAACTATGAGGAGGCGGTGATGAGCCCAAATTCTGCGAAATGGCTTGAGGCCATGAAATCTGAGATGAGATCCATGTATAAGACCAAAGTATGGACTTTGATTGACTTGCCCAATGATCGGCGAGCCATTAAGATTAAATGGATCTTCAAGAGGAAGACGGACGCTGATAGTAGTGTTACTATCTACAAAGCTAGAATTGTCGCAAAAGGTTTTCAACAAGTTCAAGGTGTTGACTATGATGAGAGTTTCTCACTCATATCTATGCTTAAGTCCGTCCGAATCATGTTAGCTATTGCCGCATTTTATGAAATCTGGCAAATGGATAAACAAAACTGCATTCCTTAATGGATTTACTAAAGAAGAGTTGTATATGATGCAACCAAAAGGTTTTTTCAATCCTAAAGGTGCTAACAAAATATGCAAGCTCCAGCGATCCATCTATGGACTGGTGCAAGCATCTCGGAGTTGGAATATACGCTTTGATAAGTTGACCAAAGCATATAGTTTTATACAGAATTGCGGTGAAGCCTGTATTTACAAGAAAGTGAGTGGGAGCACTACAACATTTCTGATAAGTATATGTGTATGACATATTGTCGATCGGAGATAATGTAGATTTATTCTGCAAAGCATAAAGGAATGTTTGAAAGGAGTTTTTCAAAGAAAGACCTCGGTGAAGCTGCTTACATATTGAGCATCAAGATCTGTAGAGATAGATCAAGGCGCTTGATAAGTTTTTCAATGAGTACATACCTTGACAAGATTTTGAAGTAGTTCAAAATGGAACAGTCAAAGAAGGAGTGCTTGCCTGTGTTACATGGTATGAAGTTGAGTAAGACTCAAAACCCGACCACGGCAGAAGATAGAGAGAGAATGAAAGTCATAGGTTCTATAAAGTATGCCATGCTGTGTACCAGACCTATTGTATACCTTGCCCTGAGTTTGGCAAAGGAGTACAATAGTGATCTAGGAGTAGATCACTAGACATTGGTCAAAATTATCCTTAGTGGAATAAGGATATGTTTCCCGATTATGGAAGTGACAAAAGGTTCGTCATAAAGGGTTACGTCGATGCAAATTTTGACACCGATCCAGATGACTCTAAATCTCAATCTGGATACATATTGAAAGTGGGAGCAATTAGCTAGAGTAGCTCTATGCAGAGCATTGTTGACATAGAAATTTGCAAAATACTTACGGATCTGAATGTGGCAGACCCGTTGACTAAACTTCTCTCACAAGCAAAACATGATCACACCTCAGTACTCTTTGGGTGTTAATCACATGGCGATGTGAACTAGATTATCAACTCTAGTAAACCCTTTGGGTGTTGGTCACATGTCGATGTGAACTATGGGTGTTAATCACATGGTGATGTGAACTATTGGTATTAAATCACATGGCGATGTGAACTAGATTATTGACTCTAGTGCAAGTGGGAGACTGAAGGAAATATGCCCTAGAGGCAAAAATAAAGTTATTATTTATTTCCTTATATCATGATAAATGTTTATTATTCATGCTAGAATTGTATTAACCAGAAACTTGATACAAGTGTGAATACATAGACAAATAGAGTGTCACTAGTATGCCTCTACTTGACTAGCTCGTTGATCAAAGATGGTTATGTTTCCTAACCATAGACATGAGTTGTCATTTGATTAACGGGATCACATCATTAGGAGAATGATGTGATTGACTTGACCCATTCCGTTAGCTTAGCACTTGATCGTTAATTTGTTGCTATTGCTTTCTTCATGACTTATACATGTTCCTATGACTATGAGATTATGCAACTCGCATTTACCGGAGGAACACTTTGTGTGCCACCAAACGTCACAACATAACTGGGTGATTATAAAGGTGCTCTACAGGTGTCTCCAAAGGTACTTGTTGGGTTGGCGTATTTCGAGATTAGGATTTGTCACTCCGATTGTCGGAGAGGTATCTCTGGGTATTTGAACTAGGTATTGAGATACCGACGATCGAATCTCGGGCAAGTAACATACCGATGACAAAGGGAGCAACGTATGTTGTTATGCGGTCTGACCGATAAAGATCTTCGTAGAATATGTAGGAGCCAATATGGGCATCCAGGTCCCGCTATTGGCTATTGACTAGAGAGGTGTCTTGGTCATGTCTGCATAGTTCTCGAACCCGTAGGGTCCGCATGCTTAATGTTCGTTGACGATATAGTACTATATGAGTTATGTATGTTGATGACCGAATGTTGTTCAGAGTCCGGGATGAGATCACGGACATGACGAGGAACTCCGGAATGGTCCAGAGATAAAGTTTGATATATGGGATAATAGTGTTTGCTCATCGGAAGGGTTCCGGAAATCACTGGAAGGGGTTCCGGATGTTTCCCGAAATGTTTGGGTATGAGAACACTTTATTTGGGCCAAAGGGGAAAGCCCACAAGGTTTTTGGAAAGCACAAAAGGAAGTTTCGTGGAGTCCAGGGCCAGACGCCAGGGTCCATGGCGTCTGGGCCCAGACGCCGGGAACCCTGGCATCTGGCCCTGGAGTCCGAGAAGGACTCTTGCCTTTCGGGTGAAACCTACTTTGTGGAGGCTTTTACTCCAAGTTTTGACCCCAAGGCTCAACATATAAATAGAGGGGTAGGGATAGCACCCAAGACACATCAAGAAACACCAAGCCGTGTGTCAGCAACCCCGTCTCCTCTAGTTAATCCTCCGTCATAGTTTTCGTCACCACACTGTCGTGCTGCCGGAACTCATCTACTACTTCGCCCCTCTTGCTGGATCGAGAAGGCAAGGACGTCACCGAGACGAATGTGTGCAGAACTCGGAGGTGTCGTGCTTTCGGTACTTGGATCGATTGGATCGTGAAGACGTATGACTACATCAACCGCGTTGATATAATGCTTCCGCGAACGGTCTAGAAGGGTATGTAGACAACACTCTCCCCTCTTGTTGCTATGCATCACCATAATCATGTGTGTGCGTAGGAATTTTTTTGAAATTACTACGTTCCCCAACAGTGCAGTACCGAGAGGGCCCAGAGATACCTCTCCGACAATCGGAGTGACAAATCCTAATATCGAAATACGCCAACTCAACAAGTACCTTTGGAGACACGTGTAGAGCACCTTTATAATCACCCAGTTACGTTGTGACGTTTGGTAGCACACAAAGTGTTCCTCTGGTAAACGGGAGTTGCATAATCTCATAGTCATAGGAACATGTATAAGTCATGAAGAAAGCAATAGCTACATACTAAACGATCAAGTGCTAAGCTAACGGAATGGGTCAAGTCAATCACATCATTCTCTAATGATGTGATCTCGTTAATCAAATGACAACTCATCTCTATGGCTAGGAAACTTAACCATCTTTGATTCAACGAGCTAGTCAAGTAGAGGCATACTAGTGACATTCTGTTTGTCTATGTATTCACACTTGTATCAAGTTTCCGGTTAATACAATTCTAGCATGAATAATAAACATTTATCATGAAATAAGGAAATAAATAATAACTTTATTATTGCCTCTAGGGCATATTTCCTTCAGTCTCCCACTTGCACTAGAGTCAATAATCTAGTTCACATCGCCATGTGATTTAACACCAATAGTTCACATCACCATGTGATTAACACCCATAGTTCACATTGTCATGTGACCAAGACCCAAAGGGTTTACTAGAGTCAATAATCTAGTTCACATCGCTATGTGATTAACACCCAAAGAGTACTAAGGTGTGATCATGTTTTGCTTGTGAGAGAAGTTTAGTCTACAGGTCTGCCACATTCAGATCCGTATGTATTTTGCAAATTTCTATGTCAGCAATGCTCTGCACGGAGCTACTCTAGCTAATTGCTCCCACTTTCAAAATGTATCTAGATTGAGACTTAGAGTCATCTGGATTAGTGTCAAAATTTGCATCGACGTAACCCTTTACGACGAACCTTTTGTCACCTCCATAATCGAGAAACATATCCTTATTCCACTAAGGATAATTTTGACCATTGTCCAGTGATCTACTCCTAGATCACTATTGTACTCCCTTGCTAACTCAGTGTAGGGTATACAATAGATCTGGTACACAACATGGCATAGTTTATAAAAACTATGGCTGAGGTATAGGGAATGACTTTCATTCTCTTTCTATCTTCTCCCGTGGTCGGGCTTTGAGTCTTACTCAATTTCACACCTTGTAACACAGGTAAGAACTCTTTCTTTGACTGTTCCATTTTGAACTACTTCAAAATCTTGTCAAGGCATGTACTCATTGAAAAAACTTATCAAGCGTCTTGATCTATCTCTATAGATCTTGATGCTCAATATGTAAGTAGCTTCACCAAGGTCTTTATTTGAAAAACTCCTTTCATATACTCTTTTATGCTTTCCAGAAAATTCTACATTATTTTCGATCAACAATATGTCATTCACATATATGTATCAGAAATGATGTAGTTCTCCCACTCACTTTCTTGTAAATACAGGCTTCACCACAAGTCTGTATAAAACTATATGCTTTGATCAACTCATCAAAGCGTATATTCCAACTCTGAGATGCTTGCACCAGTCCATAGATGGATCGTTGGAGCTTGCACATTTTGTTAGCACCTTTAGGATCGACAAAACCTTCTGGTTGCATCATATACAACTCTTCTTTAAGTAATCCATTAAGGAAAGTAGTTTTGACATCCATTTGCCAGATTTCATAAAATGTGGCAATTTTCTAACATGATTTGGACAGACTTAAGCATCGCTATGAGTGAGAAAATCTCATCGTAGTCAACACCATGAACTTTGTAAAAACCCTTTTTGACAAGTCTAGCTTTGTAGATAGTAACACTACAATTAGTGTCCGTCTTCCTCTTGAAGATCCATTTATTTTCTATAGCTTGCCGATCATCGAGCAAGTTAACCAAAGTCCACACTTTGTTCTCATAGATGGATCCCATCTTAGATTTCATGGCCTCAAGCCATTTCGCGGAATCTAGGCTCATCATCGCTTCCTCATAGTTCATAGGTTTGTCATGGTCAATTAACATGACCTCCAAAACAGGATTACCGTACCACTCTGGTGCGCATCTCAGTCTGGTTGACCTAGGAGGTTCGGTAGTAACTTGATCTGAAGTTACATGATCATCATCATTAGCTTCCTCACTAATTGGTGTAAGAGTCACGGAAACAGATTTCTGTGATGAACTACTTTCCAATAAGGGAGCAGGTACACTTACCTCATCAAGTTCTACTTTCCTCCCACTCACTTCTTTCGAGAGAAACTCCTTCTCTAGAAAGGATCCATTCTCAGCAACAAATATCTTGCCTTTGGATCTGTGATAGAAGGTGTACCCAACAGTTACTTTTGGGTATCATATGAAGACACACTTCTCCGACTTAGGTTTGAGCTTATCAAGATGAAACTTTTTCACATAAGCATCGCAACCCCAAAATTTAAGAAACGACAGCTTATGTTTCTTGCTAAACCACAGGTCATACGGTGTCGTCTCAACGGATTTAGATGGTGCCCTTTTTAATGTGAATGGAGCTGTCTCTAATGCATAACCCCAAAATGATAGTGGTAAATCGATAAGAGACATCATAGATTGCACTATATCAAATAAAGTACGGTTATGACGTTCGGACACACCATTACGCTGTGGTGTTCCAGGTGGCATGAGTTTATGAAACTATTCCACATTGTTTTAATTGAAGACCAAACTCGTAACTCAAATATTCGCCTCTGCGATCAGATCGTAGAAACTTTATTTTCTTGTTACGATGATTTTCCACTTCACTCTGAAATTCTGAACTTTTCAAATGTTTCAGACTTATGTTTCATCAAGTAGATATACCCATATCTGCTCAAATCATCTGTGAAGGTCAGAAAATAACTATACTCGCCGCGAGCCTCAACACTCATCGGACCTCATACATCAGTATGTATTATATCCAATAAGTCATTTGCACGCTCATTGTTCTGGAGAACGGAGTCTTAGTCATATTTTCCCATGAGGCATGGTTCGCAAGCATCAACTAATTCATAATCAAGTGATTCCAAAAGCCCATCAGCATGGATTTTCTTCATGCGCTTTACACCAATACGACCTAAACGGCAGTGCCACAAATAAGTTGCACTATCATTATTAACATTGCATCTTTTGGCTTCAATATTATGAATATGTGTATCACTACGATCGAGATTCAATAAACCATTTATATTGAGTGTATGACCATAGAAGGTTTTATTCATGTAAATAGAACAACAATTATTCGTTGACTTAAATGAATAACCGTATTGCTATAAACATGATCCAATCATATTCATGCTTAATGAAAACACCAAATAACATTTATTTTAGGTTCAATACTAATCCCGAAAGTATAGGGAGTGTGCGATGATGATCATATCAATTTTGGAACTACTTTCAACACACATCGTCAGTTCACCCTTAACTAGTCTCTGTTCATTCTGCAACTCCCGTTTCGAGTTGGTAATCTTAGCAACTGAACTAGTATCAAATACTGAGGGGTTGTTATAAACACTAGTAAAGTACACATCAATAACATGTATATCAAATATACCTTTTTTCACTTTGCCATCCTTCTTATCCGCCAAATACTTGGGGCAGTTCTGCTTCCAGTGACCAGTCCCTTTGCAGTAGAAGCACTTAGTCTCAGGCTTAGGTCTAGACTTGGGCTTCTTCACTTGAGCAGCAACTTGCTTGTCGTTCTTCGTGAAGTTCCCCTTCTTCCCTTTACCCTTTTCTTGAAACTAGTGGTCTTGTCAACCATCAACACTTGATGCTTTTCTTGATTTCTACCTTCGTCGATTTCCGTATCACGAAGAGCTTGGGAGTCATTTCCGTTATCCCTTGCATATTATAGTTCATCAGGAAGTTCTAGTAACTTGGTGATAGTGACTAGAGACTTTTGTTAATCACTATCTTATCTGGAAGATTAACTCCCACTTAATTCAAGTGTTTGTAGCACTCAGATCTGAGCACATGCTCACTAGCTGAGCTATTCTCCTCCATTTTTTAGGCAAAGTACTTGTCAAAGGTCTCATACCTTTCGACATGGGCATGAGTCTGAAATACTAATTTCAACTCTTGGAACATCTTATATGCTCCGTGGCATTCAAAACATTTTTGAAGTCCCGGTTCTAAGCCGTAAAGCATGGTGCACTAAACTATCAAGTAGTCATCATACCGATCTTTGCCAAATGTTCATAACGTCTGCATATGCTCCTGCAGTAGGTCCGTCACCTAGCGGTGCATCAAGGACATAATTCTTCTGTGCAACAATGAGGATAATCCTAACCTCACGGATCCAATCCGCATCATTGCTACTAACATCTTTCAACTTATTTTTCTCTAGGAACATATCAAAAATAAAACAAGGGAGCTAAACGCGAGCTATTGATCTACAACATAGATATGCTAATACTACCAGGACTAAGTTCATAATAAATTAAAGTTCAATTAATCATATTACTTAAGAACTCCCACTTAGATAGACATCCCTCTAATAATCTAAGTGATGACATGATCCAAATGAACTAAACCATGTCCGATCATCACGTGAGATGGAGTAGTTTTCAATGGTGAACATCACTATGTTGATCATATCTACTATATGATTCACGCTCGACCTTTCGGTCTCAGTGTTCCAAGGCCATATCTGCATATGCTAGGCTCGTCAAGTTTAACCCGAGTATTCTGCATGTGTAAAACTATCTTACACCCGTTGTAGATGAACGTTGAGCTTATCACACCCGATCATCACATGGTGTCTCGGCACGACGAACTATGGCAACGGTGCATACTCAGGGAGAAAACTTTTACCTTGAAATTTAGTAAGGGATCATCTTATAAAGCTACCGCCGAACTAAGCAAAATAAGATGTATAAAAGATAAACATCACATGCAATCATAATATGTGACATGATATGGCCATCATCACCTTGTGCTTTTGATCTCCATCTCCAAAGTACTGTCATGATCTCCATTATTACCGGCATGACACTATGATCTCCATCATCTTGATCTTTTATCAACGTGTCGTCACATGGTCGTCTCACCAGCTATTGCTTTTGCAACTATTGCTATCGCATTGCGATAAAGTAAAGCAATTACATAGCATTTGCATCATATGCAAATAAAGAGACAACCATAAGGCTCCTGCCAGTAGCCGATAACTTTAAGAAAACATGATCATCTCATACAACAATTTATATTTCATCATGTCTTCACCATATCACATCACAACATGCCCTGCAAAAATGTAGCGACCTGACCCGAATGGATCAAGTCTCTGTGCTTAAGTGTCATCCCTGGATCGATATGCTGACACACACAGTACTCGAAGGATTTATAACAGAGGTAAATCACATGTATAAAGTAACATAAATACTATTACCTCAATCCATTATAGCAGAAGCAACAAGATTGTGGATTCCCTTCAACACCAACGGCAAAGTTGAGTGTAGAAATCGTAACCCTAACGTATCACTTACTCATCGTAAGAAACCTGCAATATTAGACGTTGCAGCCCAAAACGGGTCAGTACATTGAATGTACTGGCAAATTCACACCATAGAGAAAGAATGATGAACAATAGCTATCACTACATGCATATATGGCTGGTGGAAAGGCTCTATGGTTGTAAGGTTTTTGCGAAAAGCCAATTTTTCCCTACTACAAAGGAATAAATTTATTTAACTATCATGGTGGTTGTTAAACATTGAGAATGGTTGACAGCATTCTCAATCCCAATTAAGCATCATCATTAAAAACCAACAAAATTAATTAAAGTCACATGATGAGATCAACAGGATAATCCAAGAACTAGATACTCAAGATGTCCATAACCGGGGACACGGCTAATCATGATTAGTTTATACACTCTCCAGAGGTTTGCGCACTTTTCCCCACAAGACTCGATCGCCTCCGTTTGTTTTCTCGCACTATATGGTGTTTGAGAAGACGGATGACCGAGACATAGTCTTTCAGAAGCGCTAGCACCTTACGGTGGAGTAGACCGTAGCACCTACATCCCCTACATCTGCTAGTCTTCCCCTGTAGGAGTTCGCACAACTTAATCAACTATGCCAGAGCCCATAATGGCTTGTGGCTGCACACGGAAGTTTCTAGAATGGATAGTCTTATGATCCCTTTGAGCCTGGGTGGCGGTCCGAAAAAAATAGGCAAGTCCTGATAGACATCAGGTGCCTCAATCCACCCAGATGTGTGTTTAGGTTGCCACCTTAGATAAACCATTAAAATTATCAATCTCACATCTGTCATGAATATCACTCACCTAATCCACGTCTACTAGCATAGCATGGCATAATAAGCAATCGTAGACGTAACTCCCAAGGTTTCATAATAACAGGTAATAGGTACTACCTCATCTACTTCCCATACCACAATTTAATTAGATCCTAAACATGCAATGTGTGAGGATTGATCTAATGCAATAAAACTGGGTTGTAGAAAAAGTATGATCAAAGTGTGAACTTGCCTTGCTGATGACCCGCGAGTCCTAGGGTTTCGACGTAACAAGCGGCGCAATCCGGGTGATCTAACACAGACAACCAACAAGCATTCAATAAGTACTCATCTAATGCACAGGTAAAACTCGAACAAGACAACGAACCAGAAAGTTCAACTTAAGAACTCCGGTTACAAGGAAAGAACGAACCGAACAAAACGACAGAAAACAAACGGCGGAAGACAACTCGGTTCTAGCAAATTGAAACTAGGTCAAATTTTACCGTAGCAAAAACTTGTTTAATTTGATTAGATGGAACGGCGGTTTCGAGACGAAACTCCAGGCGCTTGAATCACTTGATTCCGATAAACGAGCGGGAAGAAAAACTAGAACGAAGATCGGATCTGAGATCGCGATCGTGGAATAAATCCGACGAAAAGAAAAGAAAAAGAAGAACGATTAAATGAACGGACGTTCGTTAACCCAGAAGAAATCCGGTGATCACGTTCGTTAGGACGAACGGTCCGGTGAACGGTCATAAGACAACTAAATCGGAAAACAGAACGAATCCGATCTAGGGTTTCGGAGAAGAAAACTGATCAAAAAACCGATCTAGAAAACCGGAACGGTTTGGCGAAGAACCAGAGAGAAAAACGAATTGGAAAAGAAGAATCGGAACAATTAGAAGAAAACAATCCGATGAAAAGAATAGATGTGGGCGTGGGCGCGGGCTACCTCCGGTGAAGTCTCCGGCGAGGGACTCTGGCGGCGTGGGCGTGGGCGGCGGCAAGGTGCGGCGGCGGCGCGGGTGATGGGCGGCGCGCGGGTGACGCAGGGCGCGGCGCGGGTGTGGGGCGCGGTGGTGGCAAGGTGCGGCGGCACGGGGTGTGGGGTGGCGCGGCGCGGTGGCAAGGTGCGGCGGCGCGGTGGTGCGACGGCGGCGGTGGGAAGGTGCGGCGGCGCGGGCACAAGGGGCGGCGGCGCGGGTGTGGGGTGGCGCGGCGCGGTGGCAAGGTGCGGCGGCGCGGGTGTGGGGTGGCGCGGCGCGGTGGCAAGATGCGGCGGCGCGGGGTGTGGGGTGGCGCGGTGCGGTGTGTGGCGGAGCTCTAGGCTTTGGGTTTGATGATTTAGAGGGGCGGTGCTTGGGTATTTATATTGGGGAGGGGGGAAGAAAACTTGGTGTAGGGGTCAAGGAATTGGACTAGGACTAGGAATAGAAAAGGGGGAAGGAAAAGATCTAGAAAATAAACGAAGTAGGACTAAAGTCGTACTAGGACTTCCTAAAAAGAGGCAACGGCGGCGGCGGCTCCTCCCTGGGTGTGGCGCGCGATGGCCTTTGGCCTGGCCGGCCGCTGGCTCGGTGGCTTGGGGCTTAGGCCCAAGTCGCTGAGGATTTTTTTTAAACGGTTCCGTGCTCGAAAAAAGAACAGAAAAACAAAAAATACAAATCTATCGGATTCCAAATCTAATAAAGTAAATTTTTCTCGACTCCTAAAAATGAACCGAACAAAATGAACTTTTCTCCGGGCCTAAAATGCAATTTTTGAAAACGCGCATTTTTCCCTATCCAAAAAAGGCAATTAAACTCCGACAAAATCCAATGATCCTCTTTTCAAAATTTGAGAAAACTCAAATATGAAAATGACGAAATCTCCAACTCTCTCCGAGGGTCCTTGAGTTGCGTGAAATTTCTAGGATCAACCAAAATGCAATATGATATGCATGATGATCTAGTGTATAACATTCCAAATTGAAAATTTGGGATGTTACAAACCTACCACCCTTAAGATGAATCTCGTCCTCGAGATTCGGAGAGGCTAGAAAGAAAAGGTTAGGGTTTGGGGTCTTCTCAAAATCCATCAATCATCACAGGGGTCTGGGGTGCTACCACCCTTAGAAGCATGGTTACAGCTCCATCGAATCTCATATACTTCATCCATATTGTTAACGATGTCGGTCTCCTCAAATCCTCGGAAAACTCCTTCTCTGGCTCTTCCGGTAGTGGCATAACATTTTCCTCAATTCTTCTGTTCTTTCCTCTTAGTAAGGTTATTCCGAAATTGGGTCCTCTTTAGCTGACGGGTCTGGCGCCAAAAACTAATCAACTATCGATATCTCATGGTGGTCACCAATGTATGATTTCTCCTGCAGGGAATGGGTCTTGGTTGATCCTCACCGTATAACCTACGGTTGGCACAACTGCCGTGTACAAGGGAAAAAATATTTATACCATTCTAAGGCTTAAACAAGGTTTTGATCGTCGTCTCTCTACTATAGGTAAGTCACTCAGATTTACCATCCCACATAGCAAGGCGAATAATAAGAGTAAGTCGGTATGGTGATCAATCCATCCCGCACCCAAATCATTACCTTGTATACGGTTTAGCGAATCTCGCATTCTAACACTCGGTCATCCTCACAAGCATTGCAGAATTTCTCTTGTTGACGAACCAAGTTCAGATATATCCATAGATTCTACAAGCCAGAAAAACATCTAATGTTTCTTCACAACTCTCAGGTTTTGCGTTACTCCTATAAAATCGTCTATCGATAAAATCGTAACTTATTCCAGGGTTTTTCCTTCGGCAAGATTGTGCTTGTTTCTTGGCAGGTCCTGGGGCCTGTGGGTTATGGCCCATCTCATCGCTTGTAACCTTGAACTTATCCTCTAGGCAACTTATCGTTATTCCAACATCCAACTTCCAGCTTCCTAGCATACTTAAAATCCATCCAATTGCATTGTCTTCCTTCCTTCTATTGGCACCAAACTAGGACATGATTACTCAGACTCATCATGGAGTTTCCATTGATCCATATTTCCAACATCATACCTCCTTTATATCCAATGGTAACTCATCTCTTCATCCTCATGGATATCCCACATACCGAGATAAAAACCTATACTTATGAAGTCCATATTCACTTCGTGGAACATCATTATCCTTTTTAGGATCAAGCGTCCTTACAGGAGAATATTGGCCATCTCTGCATGGCACTTCTTCAACTGGGAAACATGAAACATATCTTGAATTCCTGATAGTCCTTCGGGTAATTCCAACTTGTAGGCCACTTTTCCCATACGCTCCAAAACTCGGTATGGTCCTACAAATCTCGGGGCTAATTTTCCCTTAACTCCAATCCATTTAACTCCTCGCACAGGGGACACGTGAAGACATGCTCTGTCTCCAATTTCATAGACTACCTCCTTGAGTTTTTGAGTCTACATAACCCTTCTGCCTGGACTGAACTACCTTCAGTCTATCTCAAATCGACTTAACATTCTCTTCTGACTCCTTGATTACATTTGGTCCAAACAACTAACGGTCTCCATCTTCATCCCACACATTCTTGGGGTATCACACATATCGAGACAAAACTCGTATTCATTTTGTCTGAAATCCACTCAGGGAGTATCCTTATCTTTTCTAGGGGTCAATGATTTTCCTTAAAATGCCCCAATATTTTATAGACCATATTTCTCATATCCTCGAAAATGGTCAACATCTTTCCTCATAGAGTAACTCATAAAATCCAAATCAGTACCAACACTGCTAACTTTATTGATTTCTCAAATTATTACAATCTCCTGTTTTTCCATTACATGCCTCAACTCAACACCTCAATATAAAGGAAAAATGTTCTCACTACTACTATTATATTTCTTCTGTCACAAACTCAACTATTTATCACAAGTCTCCTTCTCCTTCGGACAAACTCTGGCAAAGTGCCCTGCTTCATTACAACGGAAACACATTACTTCTGGCAAGTTTCGAGGTTTCCTTGTGATTATATAGCCTACTTGGGTCCTTGGCTTCCTTTTTGGGCAATTGCTGAGGTAGTGCCCTGACTCCTTGCACCTATAACAGGTGACATGACTCAGATCCTTCCTGGAATCCAATCTACTTCTCTTTCTGGACTTTTCCATTCCAATCAGAGCTTCTATTTCCTGTGGGTCATATTCTACTTCCTCCGTCGGGAATTCTACTAGATCCCCATTCATACAATTCTGGGAGAGGTGTCCTTCTTCTCCACATGAATAGCATGACTTGCTGTAGGGTTTAATTGGCTCTTCTTTGGGTGTGTCCTCCACCTCTTTCTTCATCATGGGTTCTTCTAAAATTTCCATAAGGGCTCCTTTCTTTACTCCTTTCTTCTGTTGTACGGTCCTTCGTACCATGGGGTAAAAGTGACACTGAGCAGGGTAGTGGGTAGTCCCTTTCGCACAAGAAACAAGTGAGCTGCCTAGTTGGGCATTCTTCAGCTGGGTGACTTCCTTCACAGTTAGGGCATTCATCCTTGTGTTCTTTATGGTTGTGTCCTATTTCTCCACAAAGCTTGCATGCACAAGTTTTCTTCATACCCTTTCCATAAGGCTTCAACTTCTGGGACACAAAATGAGACTTTAGCAAAGTCAACTTGAATTCTTTCCAAGTGGTTAATCCTTGCCATTCATTGATGGTTTGGTACATCCTCCACCAAGTAGCAGCACCTCTTTCAAAGCATTGAAGAGCATGCTGGGCCATATCCTTTCCGGCTATAGGGTTGTTCTCCATATGATCCTCCATGTTCTGTATCCATCGGTTTGTCTCCAATTGACTCATCGGTCCCGAAAATACAAGCTCATCTCCATTCATCCTCTATTAGGTCCATGGGTTTTGGGGTGAGATAAGAGAGATCAAGAGAGATGCACCCAATACAAACAAAAGTTTTGAAAAGACAGGTTTTATTGTGGCTGTCGGAAAAACATCAAACAAATGATAGCTCACAAGCGTCGCATCTAACGTAGGTGTATAACAGGGGTTTGGTCTTCTAAAGGTCAAAAAATCTTCAAAGTCATCAACTCTTCCAGTTTTGTTCATGACTCCAACGGCTTCTTCTCATCGTGCTTGTCCTTCTCAGTTCTTTTGCCAGATCATCTCTGCCTCGTGACATCCTTTAATATTTTTTTGGAGTTGCGTTCCAAACTTCCGGGTTTAAAAATCTTGGTATGAACCACGGTCCTACTGTCTTTCAGTTCCTGACGAATCTCCTGTATCTCGAGGTTTTGCTCCTCCAGCTTGGCTACTCTCAACTTCTGGGTCCTGAGTTCTTCACGAAACGCTTCCTTAACAAATACTGCTTCCTGCAGGTCCATCTTAACTTCATGATGTAACACTCCAGATCCTGGAGTTACACCAGCTAAGGTTAAAACTTCATCTTGCTGATAGGTGCTCCATCAGCCTTCTACCATCCAATCGTTCCATGCATATGCATGCTTAATTCAGCACGGTGACAATAGCATAAGCGGGCAATGACATCATGGATAGCCATGTTTCTTCCCTTGTCATTTCCATGAGCTATCATTCCATAGTTGATATCTCCCGCCTTAGGGTTTTCTTGACAAACTTTGAGTCCTATGCTCCATGTTCCAGTCTTTCTCCGATACACCTTGATCTCGGGTATTGACAACTCCCATAGTCTGCCAAGTTCCATAAGGGTTGCCTTCCTAGGTCATACAAATCTGGGAATTCTTCAGAGCCTTCAAATTCTACTTGTCTTCGGTCTTCAATCGTTATAGTTTCCATTATCATAATGTATGGTAAAATCCTCTTCATTCCGAATGGTCTCGGTTGTCCGATATCGTGTACATCTTGGAGTGGTCTCATCAGTCGAATCTTCGTGTGGTCAAAAGGGGAAAGGGGTATGGTCTCACTAAAGGGAATTTTTGAATAAGCTCAGAAGAGAAGAGAGGTAAAAGATCCTTTTGAAAGGGAAAGTTGTAGAGAAAAATCTTTGCTATGGGCTTGCCAGTTTCTAGGGTCACGTCCTACAGTCAACATGTGCTCTGATACCATCTTGTAGCGACCTGACCCGAATGGATCAAGTCTCTGTGCTTAAGTGTCATCCCTGGATCGGTATGCTGACACACACAGTACTCGAAGGATTTATAACAGAGGTAAATCACATGTATAAAGTAACGTAAATACTATTACCTCAATCCAGTATAGCGGAAGCAACAAGATTGTGGATTCCCATCAACACCAACGGCAAAGTTGAGTGTAGAAATCGTAACCCTAACGTATCACTTACTCGTCGTAAGAAACCTGCAATATTAGACGTTGCAGCCCGAAACGGATCAGTACATTGAATATACTGGCAAATTCACACCATAGAGAAAGAATGATGAACAATAGCTATCACTACATGCATATATGGCTGGTGGAAAGGCTCTATGGTTGTAAGGTTTTTGCGAAAAGCCAATTTTTCCCTACTACAAAGGAATAAATTTATTTAACTATCATGGTGGTTGTTAAACATTGAGAATGGTTGACAGCATTCTCAATCCAAATTAAGCATCATCATTAAAACCCAACAAAATTAATTAAAGTCACATGATGAGATCAACAGGATAATCCAAGAACTAGATACTCAAGATGTCCATAACCAGGGACATGGCTAATCATGATTAGTTTATACAGTCTGCAGAGGTTTGTGCACTTTTCCCCACAAGACTCGATCGCCTCCGTTTGTTTATCGCACTATATGGTGTTTGAGAAGACGGATGACCGAGACATAGTCTTTCAGAAGCGCTAGCACCTTACGGTGGATTAGACCGTACCACCTACATCCCCTACATCTGCTAGTCTATCCCTGTAAGAGTTCGCACGACTTAATCAACTATGCCAGAGCCCATAATGGCTTGTGGCTGCACACGGAAGTTTCTAGAATGGATAGTCTTATGATCCCTTTGAGCCTGGGTGGCGGTCCGAAAAAATAGGCAAGTCCTGATAGACATCAGGTGCCTCAATCCACCCAGATGTGTGTTTAGGTTGCCACCTTAGATAAACCATTAAAATTATCAATCTCACATCTGTCATGAATATCACTCACCCAATCCACGTCTACTAGCATAGCATGGCATAATAAGAAATCGTAGAAGTAACTCCCAAGGTTTCATAATAACAGGTAATAGGTACTACCTCATCTACTTCCCATCCCACAATTTATTTAGATCCTAAACATGCAATGTGTGAGGATTGATCTAATGCAATAAAACTGGGTTGTAGAAAAAGTATGATCAAAGTGTGAACTTGCCTTGCTGATGATCCGCGAGTCCTAGGGTTTCGACGTAACAAGCGGCGCAATCCGGGTGATCTAACGCAGACAACCAACAAGCATTCAATAAGTACTCATCTAATGCACAGGTAAAACTCGAACAAGAAAACGAACCAGAAAGTTCAACTTAAGAACTCCGGTTACAAGGAAAGAACGAACCGAACAAAACAACAAAAAACAAACGGCGGAAGACAACTCGGTTCTAGCAAGTTGAAACGAGGTCATATTTTACCGTAGCAAAAACTTGTTTAAGTTGATTAGACGGAACGGCGGTTTCGAGACGAAACTCCAGGCACTTGAATCACTTGATTCCGATAAACGAGCGGGAAGAAAAACTAAAACGAAGATCGGATCTGAGATCGCGATCGCGGAATAAATCCGACGAAAAGAAAAGAAAAAGAAGAACGGTTAAACAAACGGACGTTCGTTAACCCAGAAGAAATCCGGTGGTCACGTTCGTTAGGACGAACGGTCATAAGACAACTAAATCGGAAAAGAGAACGAATCCGATCTAGGGTTTCGGAGAAGAAAACCGATCGAAAAACCGATCTAGAAAACCGGAACGGTTTGGCGAAGAACCGGAGAGAAAAACGAATCGGAAAAGAAGAATCGGAACGATTAGAAGAAAACGATCCGATGAAAAGAATAGATGTAGCGCGGGCTACCTCCGGTGAAGTCTCCGGCGAGGGACTCTGGCGGCGTGGGCGTGGGCGGCGGCAAGGTGCGGCGGCGGCGCGGGTGATGGGCGGCGCGGGCGGCGGCTTTGGGCGGCGCTTGGGTGACGCAGGGCGCGGCGCGGGCGTGGGGCGCGGTGGTGGCAAGGTGCGGCGGCGCGGCGCGGTCGCAAGGTGCGGCGGCGCGGTGGTGCGACGACGGCGGTGGGAAGGTGCGGCGGCGCGGGCACAAGGGGCGGCGGCGCGGGTGTGGGGTGGCGCGGCGCGGTGGCAAGGTACGGTGCGCACGGGTGTGGCGTGGCGCGGCGCGGTGGCAAGGTGCGGCCGCGCGGGGTGTGGGGTGGCGCGGCGCGGTGTGTGGCGGAGCTCTAGGCTTTGGGTTTGATGATTTAGAAGGGGGGGTGTTTGGGTATTTATATTGGGGAGGGGGAAAGAAAACTTGATGTAGAGATCAAGGAATTGGACTAGAACTAAGAATTAAAAAGGGCGAAGGAAAAGATCTAGAAAATAAATGAAGTAGGACTGAAGTCCTACCAGGACTTCCTAAAAAGAGGCAACGGCGGCGGCGGCTCCTCCCTGGGCGTGGCGCGCGATGGCCTTTGGCCTGGCCGGCCGCTGGCTCGGTGGCCTAGGCCTTAGGCTCAAGTCGCTGAGGATTTTTTTTTAAACGGTTCTGTGCTTAAAAAAGTAGAAAAAAAACAAATTTATTGGACTCAAAATCTAATAAAGTAAATTTTTCTCGACTCCTAAAAATGAACCGAACAAAATGAACTTTTCTCCGGGCCTAAAATGCAATTTTTGAAAACGCGCATTTTTCCCTATCAAAAAAAGGCAATTAAACTCCGACAAAATCCAATGATCCTCTTTTTAAAATTTGAGAAAACTCAAATATGAAAATGACGAAATCTCCAACTCTCTCCGAGGGTCCTTGAGTTGCGTGAAATTTCTAGAATCAACCAAAATGCAATATGATATACATGATGATCTAGTGTATAACATTCCAAATTGAAAATTTGGGATGTTACAAAAAATATGTTAGACGTTCTCTACTTTGTTGTTGCAAGTTTTACGTGGCTACTACGGGCTGAGCAAGAACCGTTCTTACTATGCATCAAAACCATAACGATAGTTTGTCAAGTTAGTATTGTTTTAACCTTCACAAGGACCGGGCGTAGCCACACTCGGTTCAACTAAAGTTGGAGAAACTGACACCCGCCAGCCACCTGTGTGCAAAGCACATCGGTAGAACCAGTCTCACGTAAGCGTACGCGTAATGTCGGTCCGGGTCGCTTCATCCAACAATACCGCCGAACTAAAGTATGACATGCTGGTAAGGAGTATGACTTGTATCGCCCACAACTCACTTGTGTTCTACTCGTGCATATAACATCTACGCATAAACCTGGCTCTAATACCACTGTTGGGGAACGTAGTAATTTCAAAAACAAATCCTACGCACACTCAGGATCATGGTGATGCATAGCAACGAGAGGGGAGAGTGTGTCCATGTACCCTCGTAGACCGAAAGCGGAAGCGTTAGCACAACGCGTTTGATGTAGTCGTACGTCTTCACGATCCGACCGATCCAAGTACCGAACGTACGGCACCTCCGAGTTCAGCACACGTTCAGCTCGATGACGTCCCGCGAACTTCGATCCAGCAGAGCTTCACGGGAAAGTTCCGTCAGCACGACGGTGTGATGACGGTGATGATGTTGCTACCAACGCAGGGCTTTGCCTAAGCACCGCTATGATATGACCGAGGTGAAATATGGTGGAGGGGGGCACCGCAGACGGCTGGAAGAAATCAACAGATCAACTTGTGTGTCCTAGGGTGCCCCCTGCCCCCATATATAAAGGAGCAAGGGGGGAGGCCGCCGACCCCTGTTGGGCGCGCCAGGAGGAGGAGTCCTCCTCCTAGTAGGACTAGGACTCCTGATGACGGGAAAATGGCGGGCGTGAAAATACACGTCCACGTCATTGATACAGGGTGAATAATTTAAATGCATAGAATAAAAATAGCATCAAACATTGCAGGTACTTTATTTCCAGAACTATTACATTTACATAAAAGATCTGTTAATTACATCTCCAAAGAGAAAACCCCTGATTAAGAATTCCAACTATCCTATTACATAGCATCACAACACATGAGTACTACAAAATGTAGAAATAAAAGAAGACTACAAAATGTAGAAATAAATAGTCCTCCTCGTGGTCTTCGATGTCGGCGTACTCAGAGAGCCTTGAACTTCGTCTATGCTAACATATGCGTTGCACAACGTTCATGATTTGACAATGTTCATTCATATAACACGTTCATGCCTAGCTCATTAACCATCGCAAATATATAGTGGTTGTCTTTTTAGTCATATGAAGATTTATTTAATAGTTAACCAGCCGAGCTAACGTGCGCATGTGCAATATGGGGCATAACTCTTTTTATGAGTTAATTTTGACACGCACGTGGTTTCAATATGCATGCCTAAAATGGCGGAATATTTGATTTACTTTATAGCAACGTATATAGCGTTGCACCGAGCCATCATATGCAAGAACTATATGAAAATTGGCGATGACATATTCAATTGTACTATGCCATGTTTAGTATAATCAACATAGGCTATGACCCTAGTTAAATTCCGTAAATGCATGCACCTATATGAAAGAAATTCATGGTTTGATTTAATTTTATCTGAGAGATAATCTTATGCGACTAAGTGAATCTAGTAAATATTTATATGGGTTTGAATCTCAAGTGCATTTCACTTCACTTGTATTTGTACTAACATCATGTAGCAACATTGTGCCCATGTGTAGCATAACCAAATGAAGTATGGTGATTTCTTCTTGCTTGTATTATCACCGGCATAGCATAGATTGTATGCTCGTGGTGTAATCAAATGGAAGTATGTTACATTTTGCATGGACATGATGGGCTCTATGAAGATTGTCGACTCAAGTTTAGCTATATATGACTAAACTATGCACGTTTCAATATCAAATTTATTTTACGTATTTACATATTGCAAGCACACTCTGTCGTATGTAGTGCAAATCACTATAGGGAAATTATCTATCATGTAATTTAATTTTGTTGTTACATGCCTTCAAATGAGGGTAATGCATGAGTGATCTGACTAAATCAGCTCAAGCCGATGCAAATGACAAGCAATATTTACTTTTCTTGGCCTCCCATATTTCACAAGCGAACTATAAGGAGAAAGTCTATCTTGCTTTCTACCAGCATGAATTTCTCTTATATTCTTGATTTGCATTCTTGAGTTGTATCAACATAGAGATGCAAGATCACCATGAGACCAAAACAAGACATAAAATTTGTTCTTGAATTGTATCAATGCGGAGATGCAAGATCACCATGAGACCAAAACGAGATGGACATAATTTGTTCTTGAGTTGTATCATCATGGAGATGCTTGATCACCATGAGACCAAAATGAGACGGACATAATTTGTTCTTGAGTTGTATCATCATGGAGATGCAAGATCACCATGAGACCAAAACAAGACATATATAATTTGTTCTTGAATTGTATCAACACGGAGATGCAAGATCACCATGAGACCAAAACAAGATGGATATAGTTTGATTCTTGAATTGTATCAACATGGATGTTCAAGATCACCATGTGACCAAAACGAGATGGACATAATTTGTTCTTGAGTTGTATCATCATGGAGATGCTTGATCACCATGAGACCAAAATGAGACAGACATAATTTGTTCTTGAGTTGTATCATCATGGAGATGCAAGATCACCATAAGACCAAAACAAGACATATATAATTTGTTCTTGAATTGTATCAACACGGAGATGCAAGATCACCATGAGACCAAAACAAGATGGATATAGTTTGATTCTTGAATTGTATCAACATGGATGTTCAAGATCACCATGTGATCAAAACGAGATGGACATAATTTGTTCTTGAGTTGTATCATCATGGAGATGCAAGATCACCATGAAACCAAAACAAGACATATATAATTTGTTCTTGAATTGTATCAACACGGAGATGCAAGATCACCATGAGACCAAAACAAGATGGATATAGTTTGATTCTTGAATTGTATCAACATGGATGTTCAAGATCACCATGTGACCAAAACGAGATGGACATAATTTGTTCTTGACTTGTATCATCATGGAGATGCAAGATCACCATGGGACCAAAACAAGACATATATAATTTGTTCTTGAATTGTATCAACATGGAGGTGCAAGACCACCATGAGACCAAAACAAGATGAGTATAATTTTTAGTCTTGACTTGTATCATGAGACCAAGACAAGAAGATTTTTTATTGCACATGTGTACTTAGTTCGCATCAGTATATAGGATGAAGATCAATATGTGACTAGACTAGGCATATCATCTATTTCCCTGATTTGTATCAACATGGGATCAAGCTCACCATGAGACCGAACCAAGAGATGAGAAACTATATATGCGGGGGCAATGTATGACATCAAAACTATAGGACACATATGGTGCAAGAAGAAGGCATCATCAGGGAAGCAAGGACGTAGCCATAGTCTCACCTTGTCTCGTACGTGGACGGAGAAGGCGAACGATGAGACGAGACGAACGGCAAGACGGACGGCCAACGTGACGGCGACGATGATGAGACGGCGGCCGCCGGCGGGACGGAACGAACGGCTGGCGCGACGATGATACGAACGGCGAAACGGACGGCGAGACGGACGGCCGGCAGCGTGTACGCGGGCGCGCGTGTGTGCAAGCGAGTGATGGCAGGCAAGCAGCGATGGATGGATGTGAATGAACAGCGACGAGCTTCTTCGCGAATGAGTGATTGATCGATGAACAGCCAAACACACTGGCCGGGCTGGTATATATAGGAGCGAGGAGAGCAGCGGGAGGCCTCCGGTTGGGCACGTTCATGTCTTGTGATCGTGGGGTAGTGGGAGCTTTGCCCACGTTCCGTCGATCGTGAGGCACTTGACTGAGCCTTTTACGTGATCAACTTCTTTTCTGATCTTTCTAGTGGGCTGAAAAAATCTAGTGGGATGGGCCCAACTGATTATAATAAGTTAACGCATGCAGGCTATACGTGTTGTGGCCATGGGCTGGCTAATTACTCAATGAGCTCTTAATCTTGCTGTATAATTAACCCATGCATAACACATGCATGCACGTATAGCTCGTACTTGCACCACACATGTACTTAGCCATTTGTATGACTGGGATAGCTGAGCCAAATTGATTTTAATAGCATGAGAAAATATTCACAAGTTCATGATTATATGGTGACTTGATTTTTTACACTGCCATGCAGCATATTGTTTTACGTGATTGACGTTGATATTTCATTCGTGACGATAGAATAATTCTCGTAAATGCGATATAATATATTGACAATATTAGCATCGTCTATAAAACTTGAATTTGTGTCGACATCAGGATTTCGTCGTTGATGATGGCGTATGTGTATATATCCTCTAATTTACATGGCGATATGGCTTATTCCCTTCCCTTTTATTTCCGGGTCTATTGTTCTATGTGACGTGACGGAAATTCATCATGGTATTTTTATCCATGTATTCGGCAAATCACCTTTTTTTTGGTTTTATCATTTTATGTAAATGGTTCAATTTGAATAATATCAAAGCACTGTATTTTACTTTTGGCCAAAATCGGTGACAACAGATGCCCCTCGAGGTCTGAATGCGAATGTTTTTTTTATTCGGATTCAGAGCTCGAAAAAATATATATCTCCCCTTTTTTTTACGTGCCTTCAAGATTTAGCTTTATCCCGGAAGCGGACGCATACATACTTTATTCAAATGGCCGGCTTGACGTTAGGCCAGTTGTGTACCGTGCATGTGAAAGTTTGTTTGGATCTGTTAACTAGATAAGGCCTTAATCTTGGAGGTTCGCTATGAGTTTGCCGGTTAGTTGAGAGTCTCAAGGATAAGGAGTTGACATTTAAAAAGGGAGAGAGTTATCCAGAGCTAGCTGCTACTGCTGATATCCCAGCCGCGTACTGGCGAGCGTCTCTCTCATCCTTCGTTTAACAAAGGTATTTTCTTCTCTTTTCATATCCCTGGGCTTCAGTGACTAAGGCGCTTTGTCGATCTTAATCAAAGTCCGCTCTTCAGCAGACTACAGGTACGCATCGCGATTAAGACAGTAATGGCATCTATCCTTGCGTCTCCATCATCTAGCTGAACTCCGATTTGCTTTTTTTTTAGGCACGAAAGCTAGCAACTCCCACGAAGGTGCAGATTGCTTTCTGCCTTAGATGTTGGTGAGTACGTGATTGCTTCCCTTTGGAGTAGAATATTCATGTATCTTAACCTGACTTCCCTTCTCTCCCTTTTGTTTTTTAGGTGAGGTGATTACAATCTAGTACTCCCTCCGTCCAAAAATGCTTGTCATCAAAATAGATAAAAGGGGATGTATCTAGAACTAAAATACATCTACATACATTCCCTTTTATTCATCTTGATGACAAGTATTTCCGGACGAGGGGAGTAGAATAGATCGCCCGTTTGTTTTCCGGCCAAGTAACACTCCGAGGCCTGTCTCTTTCCTATTCGATTTTGTTTGAAGTAGGATATGTACAGTAGACATGCACGCACATCATCATGGCATGCAATTTCATTTGGATATGTTTATATGGCACCTTACTTGAATTTACATGTGTGATCAAGAAATATATTGGTCTCGCGGTCGGCGTGCCGGCAAGTTTGCATGAACTTGGTCCGTCGTACAACCTCGAGACCAGAAAGCATAGCATATATGTCAAAAATATGATTTCCTTCCGGTCGGCGTTCCGGCACGTCCTTATATGGGCTTGGTCCGTCGTACGACCGTGGAGATGATTACAAGCGCGATGTATATATTATGTCAAAATTACGTTTTTCTCACGGTTGGCGTTCCGGCAAGTTTCTATGTGAGCTTGGTCCGTCGTACGACCGTCGAGAACAACAAGCCTAGCATGTGTGTCGCAAATATGATTTCTCTCCCATTGGCGTTCCGGCAAGTCCCTATATGGGCTTGGTCCGTCGTACAACCGCGGGGATGATTACAAATGCCATATATATATATATATATATATATATATATATTATGCCAACGATATATTTTTTTCTCACGGTCGGCGTCCCGGCAAATCCCTATGTGGGTTTGGTCCGTCGTACGGCCGTGGAAGATTATAACCACCACATATATATGATGTAAAAAAATGTCTCTTTTTATTTTTGGTTGGCGTCCCGGTAAGTCCATATGTGGGCTTAGTCTGTCAGACGACCGTGGAGACGATTATAGGCATCACATATATATTATGTCAAAAATATGTTTTTTTTTGCAACAAGCACATCATAACATTTACATCATATGCTTGGGTCTGATGTCTTTTATTTACTCGAGTGTTCCTTTTTTGTTTTACAGGGAGAGTATTTAAATTGTTGGCTGGAGATAGTTGCTAATAAAGCTAGGTAACCCACCGTGAGTTTCCCTTCTTCTTTTCTTATTTAACCCGGCGTTTCTTTTACACATATACATGCCATCATATTCATTTTGTGCCTTTTTACATATAGATGGCGCATGGTGAGGGGTTTGTTCCTTCCAATGAACTATCGATTTGTCAGTTAGCTGAGCGGCATCTATATGAGCCTAATACTAATGAAGAGGTCAACCTAGTGATCAGACAGCAGGTGCTCGCACATGCGGATTTGACGCGCCATCCTCGTGGTTGGAATGTGGAGTCTACCCTTAGTGACTATTCTTTTCATCCACTAGCACCTTATCCTAAACCTGATCATGAAGCCTACACCCTAGGGACCAGGATGGTAGCAAAAGGTCTAGGTTGGGATGGTCACACACCCGAGTATGTTCCGCAATCCAAAGGCTATGTTGAGTGGGGCATATCTATATTGAATAGCCACTCGTTTTGTTTGAAAGGCGAAGCGGAGAACACCGATTATATATATGGGGCCATTTATTGCTCCCTCGGTGAATATGAAGTTTCAGATTCGTTACTGAGGTCATTACTGGAAAGATGGGATCCAGAAACAGATACTTTTCTTTTTTCATCTGGTGAACGCACCGTGACTCTGCTTGACATGCTTCTAATGTCGGGTCTTCCTTCAGTTGGAGATCCATACGAGGAATATGTTCCCTCTATAGATGACCTAGAACCTTCAAAGCTTATGTTCCCAAATTTCTTATCTGGTCTTTTAGAAGAATTCTACCGGCTCAGCCGCGAAAATGGGAGTGTGAGTTTTCAAGTTTGGTGTGACCATTTCCATAACAAATGCGAACGCACTTCGTCTTTCACCTCCCTTCGAGAACAACACATGTACATAGCGGCTTTTATAGCCCACTGGCTTTGCTCTTACGTGGTTGTTGGTGGGGGGCCTTATATTCGTCCTGGTGTCCTTCTTATGGCCTCTTGGATCGTCTCAGGTCGCAAGATCTCTTTGGCCCCCTCAGCACTTTGTTCATTGTATTATTCTCTTCGAAGGATCAGTATGCACCCCGTTGCTCCCTCCTATGAGAAAAGAATTTGGCCAGTGCATTATATCGCGGGGTGGATGGGTCTTTATCTAAGAAAACCATTTAAGGACAAAGTGAAAGGGAAACATCTTCCAGATGTTAAGCAACTGCCGATGCATCCAACCATGGTTAAAACTATGTTTCGGGTTCCCATAACTTTCAGTCCTGCTAAGGCACGCATTTTCCTTGATGACCGAGCCAATATTTTTTGGAATCCTTATACTCCAAAGAACTTAGTCGGGGTAGATTAGTTGCAAAGGTCCTTCACCATTTCTTCACATCGGGGTATGCTTCCATGGAGGCGTGCTACTGATGTTGATGATCTTTGCATAGCAGAGCCATATCATCCTGATCGAGTTGCACGACAACTTACTTTGATACAACAAGTGCCCTATGCTCCGTTGGTCAGCGTGTACACAAAGGAGGATACTGGCGTTGCATATGCCTATTGGTCGCATTTGTTACGCTCGGACCAAGGAGAGTTCTAGTACCTTCTTAATGATGTGCATGAGGCATTTTCTTCTGTGGCCTGGAACAACTGGTGGGTGGGATTTATGAAACCATTTAACAACTGATTCAATACTCTTCGTCCGGGCATCTCGAATGGTCCGAATCATAATCCGCGGAAATGTAATTTTCTGAAACGCGGAGAGGAGTACATAGTTCCTCACAAGCTTTCAGAGAATGATTTTGTTGTTATAAAGGAAGTCTCCGCCAGGGGTAAGGAGGAACATATTGCAGCCATTAAATTGAATGGAAAGAGAATTATGGACCACTGGCGTCCCATTCTGTGTGGCTTTCTCTCAAATGATGAACCTTTAATCAACTCTAAAAAGGTAAGATATATACATCTATATATATCTGGTACTTCATAGTTCGTTTGCTCCTTTCTTTGTCTCATTTTTTCTATATCTCCTTTTAATAGAAGAAACGAAAGGTTAAAGATGCTATCGCTACTCAGTCCATGACATCTAAAGAGGTGAGTTAATGGTCTGCGTACAACTTGTTCATTTCTTTGTTGTCCTAATCAGTACTAATAATATCATCCTTTTATATATGTGGCTGCAGCAAAGTGGCGTACCAAAGTCTGTTGTTGCAGTTGGTTCTTCCTCTGCCCATCCATTGCTAGTGGGTAGTGATGATCTTCCGGAAACTGCCCTGGCCACCGGCGGATAGAAGCGTAGAAATTTATCGCCCACTCATGCTGACGAGGAAGAGAGGCTCCCCCTCAAACGCAAACTTGATTTTTCCCAAAAATATGATTTTTTTCTGAACCGATAACCTTGGACGGTCCATCATTAGATGTTGAACTCAGTAGCCTTGTTAATGATGAAGATTTTGGCCATGTTCTCACGGGAGAAAAGGACCATGGCCTTGGTGAGCTTTTCGATTTATCCGTCGAGGATTATACCATTGGCGAGTGTGGCACAAGTCGTCCACCTTCCAGCCCGGGTGTGACTGAAGCTATGCCCCATACCCCTAGTGCTCTTGATTTTTTGTCAACTTTACCTGGTAGTTTATTTACCTATAAATATTTATTTAATTGGCCGTGTCTATGAACCATTATTAACATCAAATTCTCACGACTCTTCCTTTTTTTAGGTTGTGACCAAGAAATTCGCCACTCACAAGACCCTGAGGTAATGGTTGTATCAGGGAAAGGCGCACATATGGACTGCAGTTTCATCAAGGACACGTTTATGGATGCTACAGATTTCGTAGTGAAACGAGCCCTCGGAGGACTGAACGACTCTACCCTTGGTGATCCCGAGTGACGCATCATGCTTGAGAGTGTTTCTCAGACGCTGCCCACGCAAGTGCCTGAGGTAGCTAAGGTGCAGGCCATGTTGGTCGGGCTTATTGACCTTTCCAAGAAGTTGGAGGGTGGCCAGACCGAATTCACAAAAGAATCCGAGCGAGATGAACATGTTGTTGCTGAAATAGAACTTAAGATTAAGTATGGCCATGAAGTTTCCAAGGACATAATTGGGGACTTATCTGCCGTGGAAAAGAAGTGCACTGAAATGGAGGCACGGGAAGCAGAACTGAAGGCCCAACTTGAAGGGGTTACTGCTACTTTGCACAAGCTTAAATAGGAAATGGAACGGCGCCGGCAAGCACATGATGCCCATCAATCTGAACAGAAGGAGTTGCTGAAGAGTCTACATGATACCAATGCTGGAAGACGTACAAGGCTTGCTGAATTTAAACAAAAGACAACATATTTAAAGACCGAAGCAAGTCAGTTGTTGAACAACCTGCAGAACTGGCGAGCTCCTTGAGAGGGCGTCGACTTCGTTTAGTTTTCTTTTTTTGGCCATTTCAATCCATCATTCCGCTTCGAACCATTTAATTTCACTCTTCAGTTTCAATTCAGATGTGTCAGTACTTTGTTTATTCATATGGGAACTTCAAATTTTCAAATTTTATGCATGATGTGCTAGTACGCCAGCCTTGACGTTGAAGCATGTACATACCATTTTTTGTACGATGGTTTAAGCTTATGAAGTCTGGAGTCTGTTTTTTTATTTTTTTTTACATCATAGTTTATACTCATAAGTTGTTGGAGTCTATAAAAAATATATCTGCCACAGTTTAGACTCGTAAGTTTATTGGAGTGAAATTTATTTACTTTATCCTAAGTGCCACAGTTTAGACTCATAAGTTTATTGGAGTGATTTTGTATGCCCCGGTTTATACTCATGAGGATATGGAGTGCGCTCGATGATTTATGTTCTTTGCATCATAGTTTATACTCGTAAGTTGTTGGAGTAATTATTTTTTGTGCCCCAGTTTAGACTCGTGAGGGTATGGAGTAATTATTTTTTGTGCTCCAGTTTAGACTCCTGAGGGTATGGAGTAATATCCTTTTTTATGCATAGTAACGCTTAAGGAATTTTCCATTTACCGGTGCCGGCGAGTATTCCCCATCTGGTGATATGATTCTATATGCGCCGCTAGAATAAACCTCTTTTATGACGAAGGGACCTTCCCATTTTGGTTCAAATTTTCCTTTCATCCGTCGCGTGATATTCATAGGACGGATGACCTCAAGTACTAGATCTCCTTGTTTGAATGATCTTCTTTTGACTCGTTTGTCGAATGCTCGGGACATCCTAGCTTGGTATGCCTCAAGATTTTGCAAAGCTTGCAGTTGTCTACCTTCTAGTCTTTCTAATTCATCGAGACATAGTTGTATTGATTTTTCTTCCGAAATTTTTTCATGTGTAGCGACCCTCAACGACGTGATATGTACCTTCAAAGGTAGAACGGCTTCTCCTCCAAATACTAAGGAATAAGGTGTCTGTCAGGACCCCGATTCCAAGCCACATCGATCTAGCCGGTAACACCTCGTATCACTTTGCGGCCTCACGCACGGTATCCCACGGGTGTCGCCTTACCATGGCCCGGGACCGTTTGCGCCTTTTGGCTCACGTATATGATAGTGTCGCTAGCATCCATATGACAGAGAACCCGGGCCGACTTGGCTAGTCGTGAACCCAAAGCGACACAGACCTATGGAGACATGCATACATGAATCACATCGAGCATGTCGGTCATCAGCGAGTGATTCCGGGCTGTAGCACTGGGCTAACAGGACTCCGGGGAACCCGGGCTGTAGCAGGCTAGGCAGGACTCCGGAAATCACCGCGTGACATTTCCCCGAAGGGACAGACATAGGAACGAAGTGAATCACATGCCGGCCAGTCAAGTGTCCTGAGCAGTAGTGCTGGGCTAGCAGGACTCCGGTGAACCGGGCTGTAGCGGACTACTATGGCTCGAGGAACACTACACTACATTTCCCCATAAGAAAGGCTGCCAAGGATAAACCACTAGATTGTCGGATCCCACTCATACCAAGCATTTCAATCATACACACAATATGCCCGATATGAGTACATACAACATGGCATCACAACAAAACTCTACAACTCAAGTACTTTATTTAAAGGCTCCAGAGAGCCATACATAACATGTTCATACAGATAGGGGTCACATGACCCGACACTCAAGTCATACACTCATACAAGCACATGCAAAAGCATCCGGTCTGAGTACAGACACTAGAAAGAAAGAAGGCTTCTCGAAGCTTGTCTATCTACATAGGGCCCTCCATGGCCAGGATCACCACCTGGGTGGCTCGTCGACATCAAGGTCTACATAAAACCCATCGGAGGGGGCAGTGTTGTCGTCTGAAAACAATAAATAAGCAAACATGAGTACAAGGTACTCAGCAAGTCTTACATCAGAACCTACTATACATGCTCATTCTCAAGAAGGTGGTGGGGCTATTGCAGCAAGCCAGCTTTGACTCTTGGCTAAGCTATCCTACGGAACTTCACTAGTAAATAGTTTTCACACATGAGTCCACTACTCACCAACACAATACTCCACCGGGGATCCTCCCTCGTCATCCTACGAGAGGGCCATCCTCGGTACTCACACTTATCTTGAGTCTTTTAGTAGTATCCATTAACTTGTCTATGAACTATATAGGCAACCAAGTAGTCCTTTACCGCGGACGCGGCTATTCGAATAGTTTTATACCCTGCAGGGGTGTACTTCGTCACACATGTTTCCACCACTTAGCGTCTGCACACGACATGTGCTCGGCAGACTTCAAGCGAAAACCGACGTGGGTGTAGACCACGACCTGACTAACCTCACAAGTCTCTAGTTCAGGTTTATCGCCTATTCAGGTTCCAGCCGCAAGGAAATCCGGTCAGGGTGTCCTCAACGGCCCCAAACGATGTGTACAGGGTTCCCGAGACACCAAACGGGCGACTCGGTACACCGTGCCACGGTGTATCTACCGCATCATAACCACCCCTAGGGTCAGCGCTACGCATGGCCGCCAACACATAACCTACAAACACCAGAAACTAGTTGCAACTCCTGGACAGAGAACGAGATGGGTCAGTAAGTCGAGCGGGGTCATATTTCAGGGCCCAATGTGTGGTAGTATATGAATCTTAAATCACGCATACAGATCTCAGTTCTTATGGACGGCCTCAATGAAACAACCCACCATGTACTCCTACATGGCCTCTCATCGATACCTTTACCAAAACATGTTCAACACATCCCTCACATTACCGGCATAAGCATTTCACTCTAGCCCATCACCCTGATGAACCAGACCTGACACAACTCTAAGCATAGCAGGCATAGCAAGGTAGGAATCACATACATGGCTCAATCAACTCCTACACATGCTAGTGGGTTTCATCTAGTTACAGTGGCAATGACAGGTCATGCAGAGGATAAGGGTTCAACTACCGTAGCACACAGCAGTTTGAATCGCGTTGTCTTAATGCAGTAAACAAGAGCAGAAGTGAGAACATGGGTTTGTATCGGAATGATCAATGGGTTGCTTGCCTGATGGAGTGGTAGTGGGATACTGCCCTTCAGTTGGATACTCGTGAATATCCTCGGAGGCAGAACCTACCACGAAGAACACATCGGAACACAATCAACACATGACGATATGCAACAATATGATGCATGCTATGACATGGCAATATGAATGTGTCTTGGCCTAATGCAAGCTATAACAGAAAGGAATGGACTCATTCGAATCAAAGATTCAAATATTAGCTCATTAAACATGGCCTTAATAGTGCATTTCCTTATTCTGCTTAAACAGCAAGGTAAACTTATTTTGTCATGCATGAAACCATTATAGATGGATAGATTGAATTTTTCTGATCATTTTTCATATATAAATCATTGCATTTGGAGCTATGGTTGATTTTCTATCATTTTTAGAAGTTTTAAACATTTTCTGGAATTTCCTGAATAAAAATAAATCCAGAAAATGCATTACTGCGTCAGCATTGCG
Source organism: Triticum monococcum (assembly GCA_034509565.1). Taxonomy (NCBI): domain Eukaryota; kingdom Viridiplantae; phylum Streptophyta; class Magnoliopsida; order Poales; family Poaceae; genus Triticum; species Triticum monococcum. Next base: position 570,175,354 of record CM067841.1, on the reverse strand, counting down.
TCATGCTGACCTCAGCAGGTCAAAGGCGCCAGCCCAAGTCAAACCTGACTGGTGGGCCCCTTCTGTCAGTCTCTCAGTTAAATAACAGGATTAGATTAACACTAATTAACTGTCAGTGGGGCCTGGGCCCACATGTCAGTGACTGATTTAAATAAAATTAGTTAAAACTAATCCTAGATTAGTTAGCAGACCGGCCCCACCTGTCATAGACTCAGGGGGTCTACCTGGGCCCACCCAGGGGTCAAACTGGGTCAAACTCGCCGGCGTTGAGCCGCCGGCGAGGCCGAGATGGCGGAGAGCTTCGGATTTGGTCCTTCGGTGACCAAATCGACGGCGGAGACGTGCTACGCGTAGCTGGGGCTCGTGCGCGTCTAGTGGGGCAAGTGGGAGGAGCTGGGGTGGAGCGAGCTCGCCGGAATCGAGCTCGTGGCGGCGGCCGGAGTTCGGACGGGGTTAGTTTCGACGCTACGGTGCACGGGAGGAAGATCTGGTGGTGGCTACGGGCTCCTGGTGCTGCACCGAGCACAACAGGGAGTTTGGCTTCGAGCCACTGTGGCTCTGGCCACGACGGCGCCATGGCCGGCGGCGGGGAGCTCTCGGGTGCGGTGGAAATAGCGGCTACAGAGGCCAAACGAGCACGGGAGTTAGGGGGAAAGGAAGAGGAGCTCACAGCGGAGTCGGAGAGGGGGTCAGCGAGCTCGGGGAGGTCCTGGCGGCGGCGAATCGACCGGAGACGGCTCGGGTGCCCGAGGTTGAAGACGAGGGCGTAGACGGCGTTCGGCGGCGTTTGGGGTCGCGTGGGTCGGCGAAGAGGTCCAGGGCGACGAGGCAGAGCTATTGGACTCGTCGGAGGGGCGAGGTAGTGGTTGTGGTGGCAACTACGGCGATCGGCGGCAAGGTTCGCGCTCGGCCATCGCGGGAGAGAGTGGGGGAGACAAGGGGGAGAGTGAGAGAGGATGAGAGGGGGACATGGCGGTCGCGTGGCATTCCCTGGACATCTCCCAGCGTCGGCGGAAGCAGGAGGTGGCCGGCGTGTGGCCGCGGGCGCCGGCCACGCGCTCCGCGTCCTTCTGGCGGGAGGACGACGACGACTGGCAGAGCCAGTAGGCTGGGCCGAGCCAGGTGGGCTGGCCAGCACAGGTAAGGCCCAGGTGGGCTTCTCCCTCTCTTTTTTTTTGATTTGTTTTTGTTTTTCTATTTAACTGCAACTGTTGGGCTTTAACTAAAATACTAAAACGTTTCCAAAAATCCTAAAAATAATTGTGGGCTCTGTTTAGATTATTTCCAACAGCAAACATTTATTTCCAGAATTATTTGAGGATTTAACTTATTTTATAGCATTTAAATGCCCAAATTCAAATACTTATGCTTTAATTCAATGACCTTCTGTTGACCTAGAAAATTGTGCACCAATTTTGCCAGAGGTTCTAACCCAAGACAAAGAGGGTGAACTTTTTAGAAGGGCATTTCAGGTTCATTGAAAATAATTTTAGTAAACCCTAGTTGTTTCCAGGGGGGTTGGGGGTCTCTGCCTTCCCCAATTCAAATTTAAAAGGAATTTAAACATGATGCACATTCTAATGCTTGAACTAGCTAGGGTGTGACAACTCACCCCCACTCAAAAGAATCTCGTCCCGAGATTTAGGATCCTCTGGAAAGAAGGTGGGGTACTCGAGTCGAAGACGATCCTCCCTTTCCCAAGTGGCTTCTTTCTTGGAGTGGTGTGACCATTGAACCTTGAGAAACTTGATATTATGACGTCGAGTGGTACGCTCGGCTTGATCAAGGATACGAACGGGATATTCCTGATAGGAGAGGTTATCTTGTAGGTCAAGTGTTTCGTGGTCCACTCCACGGATAGGATCCGCGAAGCAACGCCTGAGTTGTGAAACGTGGAAGACATTGTGAACTCTGGAAAGATGCGGAGGTAGTTTCAATTGGTAGGCAACTTCTCCTCGTTTGGCAAGAATGCGAAAGGGTCCAATGTAATGAGGAGCCAATTTGCCTTTGATACCGAAACGATGGGTTCCCTTTAACGGGGTAACCCGAAGGTAAGCCTTCTCGCCGACTTCATAAGTCATAGGCTTATGTTTACGATCATATTGACTCTTTTGACGAGATTGGGCTGTTTTTAATTTCTCACGAATAACGCGAACCTGCTCTTCTGCTTCCTGAATCATATCCGGGCCAAAGAGTTGTCTTTCCCCGGTTTCTGACCAGTTAAGAGGCGTTCGACATTTTCGTCCATAGAGAACTTCGAAAGGAGCTTTGCCCAAGCTGGCTTGATAACTATTGTTATAAGCAAACTCCGCGAATGGAAGGCATTTCTCCCAACTCATTCCGAATGAGATGACAGAAGCTCGGAGCATATCTTCCAGAATTTGATTGACTCATTCTACTTGACCACTTGATTGAGGATGGAAGGCGGTACTAAAAGAGAGACGAGTTCCCATAGCATTTTGGAAACTTTCCCAAAATCGAGAGGTGAAGAGACTCCTACGGTCTGAGTTAATTTCCAATGGGACACCATGAAGAGACACTATTCGGGAGATGTATAATTCGGCTAGCTGGCTAGCGGTGATGCTCTCACAAATAGGTAGGAAATGGGCTACTTTGGAAAGTCGGTCGATCACGACGAAGATGGCATTATTCCCTCTCTTGGTCCTAGGAAACCCAGTGATGAAATCCATACTGATTTTATCCCATTTCCATTCAGGAATAGCCAAAGGTTGAAGGGTGCCAGCAGGCCGTTGATACTCTGCTTTAACACGACGACAACCGTCGCAATTAGCAATGTATTGAGCGATTTCTCTCTTCATCCTAGTCCACCAAAACCTCTGGCGTAGATCTTGATACATTTTAGTACTACCGGGATGAATGGTGAGAGGGGATTCATGAGCTTCCTTAAGGATCAATTGGCGTAGATGTTGTTTCTTGGGAACCACCAAACGGTTCTCAAAGAAGACAGCACCCCGCTTGTCCATGGAAAAACATTTAGCAACTCCGCTAGCAATGTTTTCCTTAATCCGGGATATGCCCTTATCATGCTTCTGGGCAGCTATGATTTGATCCATAAGGGTAGGTTTCGCCACCAGGGTGGATAGGAATCCTCAAGGAACAATGTGAAGATTAAGCTTACGGAATTCCTCATGGAGAAGTGGTTGACTTTGTTGTAACATCAGGTTGTTACAATAGGATTTACGGCTTAGCGCATCAGCCATGACATTGGCTTTGCCCGGGGTGTAAGTTATTCCTAAGTCGTAATCCGAGATCAACTCAACCCAACGTCTTTGCCTGAGATTCAAATCTGGTTGGGTGAAGATATATTTCAAGCTTTGGTGATCGGTGAAGATCTCGCAACGATTACCGAGGAGGTAATGTCGCCAAGTTTTAAGTGCATGGACTACATCTGCCAGCTCTAGATCATGTGTGGGATAATTTTCCTCATGTGGGTGTAATTGTCGTGAAGCGTAGGCAATTACCTGACGATCTTGCATGAGTATGCAACCTAGTCCTTGTCGCGAGGCGTCGCAATAGATAATAAAGTCCTTGGAGAAATCTGGTGGTACCAGTACGGGAGCAGATGTCAGGCATCTTTTCAGTTCCTGAAAGCTGAACTCGCACTGTGGAGTCCACTCGAACTTTTTATCTTTCTTGAGGAGTTCAGTTAGAGGTTTAGCAACCTTGGAGAAATTTTCGACGAAGCGGCGGCAATAGCTCGCTAAGCCAAGGAAGCTTCGAACTTGCTTGACCGTCTCAGGTGGAGTCCAATCAAGGACGTCTTGAACTCGCTCAGGATTGACAGCAATACCCTTACCAGAAATTACATGGCCTAGATAGGTCACTTCTGGCAACCAAAATTCACACTTGGAGAATTTGGCATAAAGGCGATGCTCTCGAAGTTTCATCAATACCAGCCTTAGATGTTCGGCATGTTCCTCTTCATTCTTGGAGTAGATGAGTATGTCATCGAGGTATACTACGACGAATTTATCCAAATACTCCATGAAGACCGAGTTCATTAACCGAGAGAAGGTGGCTGGGGCATTGGTTAAACCGAAGGACATGACGGTGTACTCGTATTGGCCATAACGAGTAACAAAGGCCATTTTGGGAATGTCCCTATTTCTGATTTTGATTTGATGGTAGCCCAACCTCAAATCCATCTTGGAAAAGACTGAGGATCCAGCGAGCTGATCATACAGATCGTTGATCCTGGGAAGCGGGTATTTGTTCTTGATGGTGACCAAGTTGACAGGTCGGTAATCCACAACCATTCGATCTGTTCCATCCTTCTTCTTAACGAAGAGGACAGGGCAAGCCCAAGGAGAGGAACTAGGATGGATGAAACCCTTTTTCAAGGACTCATCGAGTTGGTTCTTAAGCTCGGCTAGTTCTAAGGGTGCCATCTTGTAGGGTCTTCTAGAAATCGGAACGGTTCCTGGAACAAGTTCTATCACAAACTCGACATCCCTGTTAGGTGGAACACCTGGCAGTTCTTCTGGAAAGACATCCGGAAAGTCTCGGACTACCGGAACATCCTCAAGGTCTGGAAGGGGGTTGGCATTTAAGGAATAAAGCTGGCGCTTGGCCACTCGAGTTAAGACATTAATTGTCTTGCCCGATGGGTGAGTAAGTTGAATGGTTCTAGTGGCACAATCAATCTTAGCATAATGAGCTGACATCCAGTCCATACCCAAGATGATGTTTATGTCCGAGGACTTGAGAGCTATTAAGGATGCAAGGAAGACAAGTCTATCGACAAGAATTTCGTTCCCATGGCTTACTCTAGAAGTTTGCCATTTGGAACCCGGAGTTTGAATTACCATGGAAGTGGGCAGGTCAAAGAATGTCGCGTTATGCAATCGAGCATAGTTCTCGGATATGAATGAATGAGGTGCTCCAGTATCGAAAAGAACAGATGCCGGATGGTAGTTAACAAGAAGCGTACCAAGGACGACGTTGGGATCCTCATGAGCCTCCTCGGCTGAAACATAGTTGACATGGCCACGTGCAGTGGTGGCCGGCTTGGCGTACAATGTTTTTCCCGCGGGCTTACCACAGCCAATAGACTTTCCAGTTTGATTGGGGTTGTTGTTCTGGGGACATTCTCGGCTATAGTGACCTGGCTCTCCACACTTAAAGCATGTCACCACATTGGGGCGTGGAGCAGCATTAGCAGCGGGGCCACCATAGGGCTTGGGCGGTGCAAATTGCTGGTTGGGACGAGGTGCCTCAAAGGATGGCCTCGGGATGAACCTGGGTGGCAGTGCCGTGCTTGGAATCCACACCCGACGCTTCTGAGCTCCAGAGCCGGATGAAGAGCCAAAATCACGGGAGTGCTTGCGTGAAGCGTCATAATCAGTCTGGCCTGTCTCAGCAGTGATGGCTTTATTGACCAACTTCTGAAAGGAGTTGCACTCGTGCAGACGAAGATCGCGGCGAAGCTCAGGGCTAAGTCCCTTGCGGAACCTTGCCTTCTTCTTAGCGTCAGTAGATACCTCTTCGGGAGTATAGCGTGCCAGATTCCCAAATTCACGACTATAAGCATCCACAGTCAGTCTTCCTTGGGTGAAGTTGCAGAACTCCTCCCTCTTGCTATCCATGAGACCTTCCGGAATGTGATGCTCACGGAAAGCCTCACTGAATTCAGCCCAGGTAGTGATTTGGCCGACCGGGTGCATAGCTTCGAAATTCTCCCACCAAAGGCTAGCAGGGCCTTTGAGATGGTAGGCAGCATAAGTAACCTTGTCGACTTCGGCTATGTTGGTAGAACGTAGCTTGTGGGTGATGCTGCGAAGCTAGTCATCCGCGTCGAGGGGTTCGACAGAATGGTTAAACTTTGGTGGGTACAGCTTGATAAAGTCATTAATTGACACCAAGTCATTTCGCGGGTGGCGTGCAGTGTTCTGCTCAATCCGCTCCAGTAGGCGGTTGGTCTCACGCTTGTTTCTTTCCGCCTCCAGCATTACTTCGGCCAGAGAAGGCGGGTGAGGCAGATTTTCACCTCTAGCTGCACTGGCTTCCCCCTACTCCGGGGCAGCGGGGTTGCTGCGGGTGTTGACCATCCTAGGAGAAAACAAGACAACGGTTTAGACAAGGATGGCTCAAACTTAGCAAGGAAGTGCAGAATGTAATGGATAACACGGAATGCAGAGATGTTCATCTGTATGTCATGGTAATATAAAACTGCCATATATATACCAACAGTCATACACATCATACATAGTCTAGCACAAGCCCAGGCTACAGTACAACTATGATGAAAAACGTTACATATCATCGGAGGCATTCCAAGCTCCTATACATTATTGTCTACACCTCCGGAATTGATTACACACAAAGTCATATTCCACAAGTCACGCGGGACGGTGGAAATACAACTACTACAATACTAGTGGTACTACTACTAACTCAGATAGATCCGTAGTAGTCCTCATAGAAGTCACCTCCATAGCCTGGAAGTTCAACGTGGCCATCCAGGAACAGACGGTCCTGAGGAGCCTGTGGACCATAGGGGCTAGGATGAGGTCTTGGACCAACAAACGGTGGCCTGCGGGGACCACGGGGTGGGGTGATGCCTCCCACATCACGCCAATCCACCATGTCTCGCAAAGTAGATCTCACAGGATACAGATCCCTTGTATCCATACATCCAGCTTGCACCGCAGGTGCAAACCGAGTCAATGTGGCCCAATGATCAGCACGGGTATTGAAAAGCTCCAGCCTCAAGGCCCGATTCTCTCGGTCCTTATCTTCGAGCATCCCAGCAGTGGTACGAGTTAATGAGTCCTCCTGAGTGGAGTCAGCATAGATTGCCTGAAGATACCCTTGCGCTCCCGGAAGTGAAGCTGGCATGTAACGGAAGTCGGTGTTCCGAAGCAGGCCAGTCCGGACTCACATGATGGTCATCATGGAATAGGCAGCATCCTGCACAGCCATCTCAACAGTAACCCCGAGTCCGTAGGAACAGTGAAGGGGCTCGGTAGATCCAGGATAAGAAGGAAATATCCTGACGGTGCAGAAATACTGGCTTTGATTAAAGTCGCGGAACTGCTCTTCGACAGTGTATTCGGGATACCAACAGTAACCCGTCTCGATCATTACCCGGACTAACATAGCAGTATGACCGGGCACATCGAGGCACCGGGTCAGGCGAACCACTTGGTTCTGAACATGGTTGGCCATCTGAAAGCACAACCACAATGCAAAGACATTAGAATTTCTAGGGAAAATTGGACAGCATAACAGCTGTAAATGCTCAGAAAAAGATTTGAGACATCCACAACAGTTTGCAATACCACTCAACAACATCATATCAAGGTTCTGATCCAAATAGCAACATACTAAAAATAGTAGAAACTAAACTGGGGCTCGTAACAACAATCCTATAAGCTACTACGGATTAGTAACACGTGAACCTGATAGAAGAAGAGAGCCTAGTCCTTAACCCACGTTGAATGAGAAGAGAATGACTCAGATCAGAGGCATAGGGTAAAGGAGTAAAAGAGCCTTACGTTCCCTCCCACAATCAATTCCCCTACATATAACTAAAGCATTTCTAGACTCGACATCGACCAGTTTGGCTCAACGAACCTACAGGCAGTCCGGCTCTGATGCCAACGCTGTCAGGACCCCGATTCCAAGCCACATCGATCTAGCCGGTAACACCTCATATCACTTTGCGGCCTCACGCACGATATCCCATGGGTGTCGGCTTACCATGGCCCGGGACCGTTTGCGCCTTTTGGCTCACGTATATGATAGTGTCGCTAGCATCCATATGACAGAGAACCCGGGCCGACATGGCTAGTCGTGAACCCAAAGCGACACAGACCTATGGAGACAGGCATACATGAATCACATCGAGCATGTCGGTCATCAGTGAGTGATTCCGGGCTGTAGCACTGGGCTAACAGGACTCCGGGGAACCCGGGCTGTAGCAGGCTAGGCAGGACTCCGGAAATCACCGCGTGACATTTCCCCGAAGGGACAGACATAGGAACAAAGTGAATCACATGCCGGCCAATCAAGTGTCCTGAGCAGTAGTGCTGGGCTAGCAGGACTCCGGTGAACCGGGCTGTAGCGGACTACTATGGCTCGAGGAACACTAGGCTACATTTCCCCATAAGAAAGGCTGCCAAGGATAAACCACTAGATTGTCGGATCCCACTCATACCAAGCATTTCAATCATACACACAATATGCCCGATATGAGTACATACAACATGGCATCACAACAAAACTCTACAACTCAAGTACTTTATTTAAAGGCTCCAGAGAGCCATACATAACATGTTCATACAGATAGGGGTCACATGACCCGACACTCAAGTCATACACTCATACAAGCACATGCAGAAGCATCCGGTCTGAGTACAGACACTAGAAAGAAAGAAGGCTTCTCGAAGCCTGTGTATCTACATAGGGCCCTCCATGGCCAGGATCACCACCTGGGTGGCTAGTCACTCGTCGACATCAAGGTCTACATAAAACCCATCGAAGGGGGCAGCGTTGTCGTCTAAAAACAATAAATAAGCAAACATGAGTACAAGGTACTCAGCAAGTCTTACATCAGAACCTACTATACATGCTCATTCTCAAGAAGGTGGTGGGGCTATTGCAGCAAGCCAGCTTTGACTCTTGGCTAAGCTATCCTACGGAACTTCACTAGTAAATAGTTTTCGCACACGAGTCCACTACTCACCAACACAATACTCCACCGGGGATCCTCCCTCGTCATCCTACGAGAGGGCCATCCTCGGTACTCACACTTATCTTGAGTCTTTTAGTAGTATCTATTAACTTGTCTATGAACTGTATAGGCAACCAAGTAGTCCTTTACCGCGGACGCGGCTATTCGAATAGTTTTATACCCTGCAGGGGTGTACTTCGTCACACATGTTTCCACCACTTAGCGTCTGCACACGACATGTGCTCGGCAGACTTCAAGCGAAAACCGACGTGGGTGTAGACCACGACCTAACTAACCTCACAAGTCTCTAGTCCAAGTTTATCGCCTATTTAGGTTCCATCCGCAAGGAAATCCAGCCGGGGTGTCCTCAACGGCCCCAAACGATGTGTACAGGGTTCTCGAGACACCAAACGGGTGACTCGGTACACCATGCCACGGTGTATCTACCGCATCATAGCCCACCCCTAGGGTCAGCGCTATGCACGGCCGCCAACACATAACCTACAAACACCAGAAAACTAGTTGCAACTCCTGGATAGAGAATGAGATGGGTCAGTAAGTCGAGCGGGGTCATATTTCAGGGCCTAATGTGTGGTAGTATCTGAATCTTAAATCATGCATACAGATCTCAGTTCTTATGGACGGCCTTAATGAAACAACCCACCATGTACTCCTACATGGCCTCTCATCATTACCTTTACCAAAACATGTTCAACACATCCCTCATATTACCGGCATAAGCATTTCACTCTAGCCCATCACCCTGATGAACCAGACCTGGCACAACTCTAAGCATAGCAGGCATAGCAAGGTAGGAATCACATACATGGCTCAATCAACTCCTACACATGCTAGTGGGTTTGATCTAGTTACTGTGGTAATGACAGGTCATGCAGAGGATAAGGGTTCAACTACCGTAGCACACAGCAGTTTGAATCACGTTGTCTTAATGTAGTAAACAAGAGCAGAAGGGGATACTGCCCTTCAGTTGGATACTCGTGAATATCCTCGGAGGCAGAACCTACCACGAAGAACACATCAGAACACAATCAACACATGACGATATGCAACAATATGATGCATGCTATGACATGGCAATATGAATGTGTCTTGGCCTAATGCAAGCTATAACAGAAAGGAATGGACTCATTTGAATCAAAGATTCAAATATTAGCTCATTAAACATGGCCTTAATAGTGCATTTCCTTATTCTGCTTAAAAAGCAAGGTAAACTTGTTTTGTCATGCATGAAACCATTACAAATGGATAGATTGAATTTTTCTGATCATTTTTCATATATAAATCATTGCATTTGGAGCTATGGTTGATTTTCTATGATTTTTAGAAGTTTTAAACATTTTCTGGAATTTCTTGAATAAAAATAAATTCAGAAAATGCATTGCTGCGTCAGCATTGCGTCATGCTGACCTCAGCAGGTCAAAGGCGCCAGCCCAGGTCAAACCTGACTGGTGGACCCCTTCTGTCAGTCTCTCAGTTAAATAACAGGATTAGATTAACACTAATTAACTGTCAGTGGGGCCTGGGCCCACATGTCAGTGACTGATTTAAATAAAATTAGTTAAAACTAATCCTAGATTAGTTAGCAGACCGGCCCCACCCGTCATAGACTCAGGGTGGTCTACCTGGGCCCACCCAGGGGTCAAACTGGGTCAAACTCGCCGGCGTTGAGCCGCCGGCGAGGCCGAGACGGCGGAGAGCTTCGGATTTGGTCCTTCGGTGACCAAATCGATGGCGGAGACATGCTACGCGTAGCTGGGGCTCGTGTGCATCTAGTGGGGCAAGTGGGAGGAGCTGGGGTGGAGCGAGCTCGCCGGAATCGAGCTCGTGGCGGCGGCCAGAGTTCGGACAGGGTTAGTTTCGACGCTACGGTGCACGGGAGGAAGAGCTGGTGGTGGCTACGGGCTCCTGGTGCTGCACTGAGCACAACGGCGAGCTTGGCTTCGAGCCACTGTGGCTCTGGCCACGACGGTGCCATGGCCGGCGGCGGGGAGCTCTCGGGTGCGGTGGAAACGGCGGCTACAGAGGCCAAATGAGCACGGGAGTTAGGGGGACGGAAGAGGAGCTCACAGCGGAGTCGGAGAGGGGGTCAGCGAGCTCGGGGAGGTCCTAGCGGCGGCGAATCGACCGGAGACGGCTCGGGTGCCCGAGGTTGAAGACGAGGGCGTAGACGGCATTCGGCGGCGTTTGGGGTCGCGTGGGTCGGCGAAGAGGTCCAGGGCGAGGAGGTGGAGCTATTGGGCTCGTCGGAGGGGCGAGGGAGTGGCTGTGGTGGCAACTACGGCGATCGGTGGTGAGGTTCGCGCTCGGCCATCACGGGAGAGAGTGAGGGAGACGAGGGGGGGAGTGAGAGAGGATGAGAGGGGGACGTGGGGGTCGCGTGGCATTCCCTGGACGTCTCCCAGCGTCGGCAGAAGCAGGAGGTGGCCGGCGTGTGGCCGCGGGCGCCGGCCACGCGCTCCGCATCCTTCTGGCAGGAGGAGGACGACGACTGGCAGAGCCAGTAGGCTGGGCCGAGCCAGGTGGGCTGGCGAGCACAGGTAAGGCCCAGGTGGGCTTCCCCCTCTCTTTTTTTTATTTGTTTCTGTTTTTCTATTTAACTGCAACTGTTGGGCTTTAACTAAAATACTAAAACGTTTCCAAAAATCCTGAAAATAATTGTGGGCTCTGTTTAGATTATTTCCAACAGCAAACATTTATTTCCAGAATTATTTGAGCATTTAAATTATTTGATAGCATTTAGATGCCCAAATTCAAATACTTATGATTTAATTCAATGACCTTCTGTTGACTTAGAAAATTGTGCAGCAATTTTGCCAGAGGTTCTAACCCAAGACAAAGAGGGTGAACTTTTTAGAAGGGCATTTCAGGTTCATTGAAAATAATTTTAGTAAACCCTAGTTGTTTCCAGGGGGGTTGGGGGTTTCTGCCTTCCCCAATTCAAATTTAAAAGGAATTTAAACTTGATGCACATTCTAATGCTTGAACTAGCTAGGGTGTGACAATGTCATTCCTGTCGGCGTGCGTGTTGTGGTTCTATAGGCCCACAAGGCTTCGAGAAGCTTTTCATGCCAGTCACGTTTATTTTTTGATACAGCTTTCTTTAGTAACTTGCAAAGAGTTTTGTTGAAAGCTTCTGCTTGTCCATTGGCGGCAGGATTATATGCCGTGGAATAATGATGGTCTATCTTAAACTTTGAGCATAATCTCTCCACTTGTTTGTTTTTAAACGGAGTTCCATTATCAGACATAATCCGAGAAGGAACACCAAAGCAATAAATGAGTTGTGTTCTTATAAAATGTTCTACATTCTCCGCTTTGTCTTCCTTTAGTGGTGTAAGTTCAGCCCACTTGGAAAAATAGTCTGTTGCTGCCAAAATAAATTTGTGACCTTTGGACGATGGTGGATGAATTGGCCCAACTATATACATTCCCCACATTTCAAAAGGCCAAGACATATTTGTCGCATGGAGTGGTTCGTGCGGCTGATGTATAAAGTCAGCATGCACTTGGCATTCATGGCATTTCTTTGCAAATTTAATGGCGTCTTCAAACATTGTGGGCCAGTAGTAACCTAGACGCCTTAATTGGTAGTGCAATTTAGGCCCAGATTGGTGCGAGCCACATATTCCAGCATGCACCTCGTTTAAGGCCTCCATAACTTCATTTCCGGCAAGGCAGCGCAATAATATGCCATCAGGGAACGCCTATAGAGTATGTCGTTGATGCATGTGTAATGGGTTGACCTTTTGCGAATTCTAGATCTTTCGCTAGCATCAAGAGGTAGGTATTCATGAAGTAGATATTCGAGGAATGGAGCTCGCCAATCCCCTACCTCGATTTCACATACATCAGCTGTCATTGCAGAAGATACTATCGCTTCTTCTTCTTCAGCAAATATTGGCAGTATTCTTTGCTCCTCTACATGTACGTCCATTGTTTCGTCTGAGTTTAATGACATACCAGCAGCTAAACCAGCTAAGGCATCGGCCTTTTCATTTTGGTTCCTAACTACGTGCTGAATATTTAGATCTTTGAACATAGCTAGGAGCTCTTTTGCCCTTTCGAAATATGGCAACAATTCTTGTTTCTTTACCATGTAGGTCCCCGTCAGTTGATTAATCACTAATTGTGAGTCCCCATAAATAGAGAGCGTATCGAGCCCCATGTTTATTGCTATTTCGAGCCCAATGATAAGAGCTTCATATTCGGTCGAATTATTTGACACCGCCGAAGTTAGGGTAAATGAGTATGGGATCACCCCTCCATTAGGCGTAATGAAAACGACTCCGGCGCCTGACCCAGATTGCCGGCAAGCGCCATCAAAGTACATTTGCCATGTTGATTTTGTAATCATCATGGTGAATACGTCCTCATCTGGTAAGTCATCATCTATAGGAAAATCATCTGGGATCGTATGTGCCGCAAGGAAGTTAGCCAAAGCTTGGCCTTTTACGGCCTTTTGCGGTATATACTTGATGTCAAATTGTGACAAAAGCATCGCCCATTTAGCTAGTCTCCCTGAGAGTACCATTTTACTTAAGATATATCTGAGTGGGTCTGCTCTTGAGACTAAATGTACAGTGTGTTCTAACATGTAGTGTCGCAATTTTTGTGCAGCGGACACTAGTGCGAGACATATTTTTTCCATGTCTGGATAGTTGCACTCGGCCCCTACCAAGGTGTGGCTAAGATAATACAAGGACATTTCCTTTCCTACATCATTATTTTGCACCAGGAGTGCTCCTAGTGAAGTAGGCATTGCAGCAATATAGAGAATTAATGGTCGGTCTTTAATCGGTGCGCCTAAAATAGGAGGATTTATCAAATATTTCTTAATTTCTAGGAATGTGTTTTGGCATGCTTGATCCCATTCAAAAGGGAGTCCTTTCTTCATAAGTCACGAGAAAGGTTTGCATCTCCCACATAAATTTGAGATAAACCTCCTAATATATGCTAGGTGGCCTTGGAAACTCTTCAGTTCATGTAAGTTAGTGGGTGGTGGCATCTTAACAATCGCCTTTATTTTACTTGGATCGATCTGAATATCATTTTTTGTAACCACAAAACCGAGAAATTTTCCAGAGGAAACTCCGAACGCGCACTTCATGGGGTTCATTTTAAGATTATGTTGCCTGAGACGCTCAAAAACCATTTCAAGGTGTTTCAGGTGGTCTTGTTCGTGCTTTGATTTCACAACTATGTCATCTATATAGCATTCAACGATCACATATAAAAACCCGTCTAAGATGATTGTCATTGCTCGTTGATATGTCGCCCCAGCATTTTTTAATCTGCAAGGCATTACTTTATAACAATATATGCCTTTAGGTGTGCGGAATGTTGTTAACTCTTCATCTTCAAATGCCATTTTAATTTGATTATAGCCGGAACAACCATCCATGAAAGAAAATATTTCGTGCCCCATAGTAGCATCGACTAGTATTTCAGAGATAGGTATTGGGAAATCATCTTTGGGACATGCTTTATTCATATCCCTGAAATCTACACATGTGCGTGTTTGACCATTCTTCTTTTTAACTGATACAATACTAGAGACCCATGTGGGATATTTGACTTCTCTAATAAACCCTGCGGCTATGAGTTTGTCGACCTCGGCTTCTATTTGCAGAAGTATTTCAGGCCGGTACTTTCTTTGAGCTTGCTTCACTGGTGTGGCGTCATCTCGCACAGCAAGGCGATGAACAGCTATGTTTGGGTCCAACCCAGGCATTTGTTCATAAGTCCAAGCGAATACGTCTCTATTTGCACGCAGGAACTCATGATATTTTAGTTTATTTTCTTTGGACAAATGTTTGCTAATAAAAATTGGACGAGGATCATCAGTCGTACCAATATTTATTTCTTCCAAGTCATCCACGGTACATTAGTTGCCATCCTCCATTTGTGGAGATGCTTCTGTCATGTCCGTATACTCAGCCAAAGCCATACAAACCTCATATCCTAACCCATGCTTCATTTCTTTTAAAACATGGTCTTCGTGCAGAGCTTCGAGTTGTTCTTGAGATAACACCTTTTCGAATGGTGTTAGTTGTCCCCGGCCATCACATAAGGACGGGCCAGTGGCGATGTCATAGTCCATTTGCTGCATCATGTACAAGACCCTGTTATCATACAAAGAAATGGGTAAAGATTCATCATCTTTGTTAAACGCAGATATTTGTGTTGTATTTTTCTTTTCACTTTCACCGACGTTTGAACGACGCGACTCTTTTTGGGATTGTTTTATTCTATATTGTACCAAAGGAGGTAAAGGTGTAGGAAAATTAGTACCTTTCATGTCATGGGATTTGTCTATGACACGAAATATTGGGTCACCCTTCTTCCTTTGGTTGCTTGGTATATACTGATAGGTCTTTTTCTTTGATGAGGATTCTACGACCTCCTTTTCTACCACATTGGGTCACCCTTCTGCACCTTATCAACGGGCTCGAAGTAGAACTTTGCATCAACATAGAAAGATTCGGCTATAGTGAATGGCTTCTTATCAGCAAATATTCTGATTGTATCACCTGTCCGATCTATATATTTGATACACTGATGTAAAGCGGATGGCACAACTTGATTCTCATGTAACCATGGGCGCCAAGCAATGCATTATATGATGTAGCCGCATCAATCACGTGAAACTTCACATATGTGGATAGTGTATCCAATTTTAAAACCAACGAAATGGTACCCATAGCTTCTTGTCCTGATTGGTTAAATCCATGTATAACCACGTTAGACTTGCTCAAATCTCCCTTGGAATATCCAATCTTTTTGAGCATACGCAATGGTAGCAGATTTATAGCTGACCCACCATCTATCATTATGCGATTTATTTGCAATACATCAATTTCGCCGAACATGAGAAGAGGTCTGTTGTGCTTCTTGGGGCCTAATAACATATCCTCATCTGTGAACGTCATATTTAGGACTTCAGATTCTTCTACCTTGGTTTGAGATACTTCTACTCTGTAGTCTTTAGGAAACGTGAGTGCCGTGACAAGAGCTTTACGGATATCAGATGAAAGACACAAAGCATCATACACAGAAAGCATAGCTGGTATTTTCTTCAAATGTGCGATTACATCATACTTGACTGGCACCCTACATGCAGGGTCCGTCGAATCATTCGGAACTGCATCCTTACTTTTTGGTTCCTTTCTAGGTGGAGGATGAGGGTCTGCTAATTGACGACCTGATCTAAGATGAACCTGATCAACTTCTAATGGTTCTTCTTCAGGGAAGCACAGAGACTCACCGTCATCCTCAAACACACCAATAGTGAGAACATTTTCTTCACTTGGTACTCTCATGCGCTTCGTGGTGTGCTGATATATCTTTGGTGCGAAGCGCAGAGGGGGGGCTTCTTCCATCACTGGGGTTAGTACACGGCGTTTTGACCGCCGTTGTCCCCAGTCTTGGGCTGCACCATTACTGCAGGGAATGTGAGCCTCTCCTTTATGCTGATCTTGCGATTTGGCAAGGCCTAGAATTATCATAGGAGAACAACCATATTCGGAAATCAGTATTGAATCATCATAAGTACCCCTCATATTTGAAGATGCACAACTCACCGCTTCATCTTGGAGGGTGGCGACATTTGCTGAAGCCTTTTTCTTTCCCTTTGTCAAGCTTTTGAGGAGATCCGCATCAATGGTCCCCTCATCGATCATTTTCTGGATGATATTCTTCACAACAAAGCAATCTTTGAGTGTATGGCCCAAAATGCGATGGTAGTGACAGAAATTTGGATCATCAAATTTTGAAGCTTCTTCCGGCCTTTTGGGCTTGGGAAGTTCTATCAGACTCAACTCCTTTAAACCAGTGAAAAGGTCATCAATTTCTTCTACAGGAAAAGAGTACTCCCTGTTTTGTCGTTCGCTTAGAGTTGGCCTCCTACCAACCTGTGCATCTCGTTGTCCTTGGTTCCCTATAGGTGCTCTTCCGGGCTGAAACCGAGGTTTTACCGTCGTTGTCTCCATGGCTTGTGCAGACTTGGGTTTCATCGGCAACTTTTCACGCTGACCACCTTTGTCTGTAGGCTTGTTGAACGCCGTTTTTGTTCGACGAGCGACAAGCTGCATAAAATTGTCTATATCCGTGGATTTGGAAGCTAACTCTTCAAACGTGAGGGGCCTCACTCCTTGTAACTGGACGGCCACTTCTGAGCGGAGATTGTTCATGCACATGCACACTCCTTCTGGCTCAGTAATTGGTTGTGGGCAGTGAAGACGTAGGTTTCTCCATCTATTTATGAAATCAGTTGCCCTCTCGTTGAACCCCTGTTCAGTTTGGGTCAACTCAGTTATGCCCACTGTCCTCTGTGTGCTATAAAACCGCTCGAGGAATGAGTTTTGCATTTGTTCCCATGTTTTTATGGAGCTTGGAGGTAGTTTGTTGTACCAAGTGAAGGCAGGCCCGGACAATGTCTGTACAAACTGCCTAAGGAGAAGTGCTCCGTTGTTAGCTGTATCCTGACAAGCAGCAAGGAAGTGTGCTATGTGCTCATGGGGAGATCCACTCTCGTTGAACTTACTAAACTGCGGTTGCCTGTAATTTGTTGGGAAAGGAACTAGGTCCACATCAGGTGGGTACGGCTTAACATACCCTGGCCGCATCGAGTACTGAGTTTGCATCAACTGCGACTTTACCCCTTGAGCGATCATTCTTTGGATCGCCTCAAGGTTAAGCCCTGCTCCTCCATGTTGGCTGCTAGCACTTGCACCACCATCCCCTTCATTTCCTTTGTTTTGGTTATTGTTCCTTTTGCTGAAGTGCCGCCGTAAGGTTGGCTAATTGCTCTTCAACCGAACGAGTTTCATTCGCGGCTAGGACTTGTTCTGTATGCTCTGCACTATGGCGGAGTTCTATCTCAGTTTCAGAAGGACAAGGGGTATTGTCCGATAGGGGATTATAAGACCCGCCACAGCTGGACCCAAGTTCTTCATAATCTGAACCCTTTTGGCTTCGTGTCTTACGACGAGGACCTTCTACGACAGTTTTGCGTGCCTTCTTCCTCTTGAAATGTATTGATGTGGAGGATGTTTCGCTGGTCTTGTCTGACGCCGCGCTGACACCAACTGGCATTGCTTGGAAACCTCAAATGCTTTATTCTTGGTCTGCTTATGAGAGGGCCATGGAGACAAGATCGTGGCCACCTCATTTGATGGATTTGATAGCCACTTGTTCACTTTAGCCCGACTGTCCTCATCCGATGGAATGTGTTCTGCCCCTTGGACTCTGCTTCACCCAGACCTTGCCCGTAGTGCCCTTTCTCTTTCTTTGTACATCGCCCTTCTTGAACGGACACGAGCAGCTTGGTTCACATACTCTTGGTGTTTAGGATGCTGCTGAATGTACTCATGGTACTCAGGTCGTTGGGCCAGGGCCTCCGCCAGTCGCATGATGGCACCACCCTCATCATTTTGTGATGTGGATGCACCGGGAAGCTGTGACCTTATTGCTTGACATATGCATTTAACAACATATGAGTCATCTGGATTCTGAACTTGGATCTTTGGACGAGTGTTTTTCCATCTCCCCTTGACAGACTTGCTCACATGAGAATGTGTCGGCTCGCCGCATCTTGATCTACGGCAGCTGGAAGATCAATCCAAGATCGACGGACATTTCTCTGTCGCCGTTGATGTTGCACTGGATCAAACGAACCTTCAAAGGACTCTCGTAAGACGGGTGCTTCTTCAAACAGAGGAACTGATGGTGCAGATGTTGGATCTATGTGGCCTGTTTTGAGGTCACCAGGTGTTAGGCACACTCCCTTCCATTCCAGGGAACGTTTTTGCATTATTCCCAAGCATTCCTCACTAGGTTTATGGGCCAGTGAGGGGACAAACTCAGGAGCATCGGCTCGAAGTATATTCCGAGTGTTGGTGGGCCTTCCTGTTGAAGACGACGTTGACGGCAATATGACCGCAACGCCACCTCTTTTCCCAGGTAGCTTGGAGTTGGATGTCTCCACCATCTTCTCTTTTCCCTTGTAAACAAGTGGCGGAAACTCGGATTTCTCCAACACCACTTTCTTTCCCTTGTCCTTGGACTGCTGGCGAACGGATGGTCCTGCTTCAACAATCTTTACTTTCATTACTGACACTGGAGCATGAGTAACCACTCTTGCAGAACTCTGAGCAACCCTCTTTCTAGCAGCCCTCATTTTCCTCTTTGCAGACTTTGACAAAACAGGTGTGGACCCCTCCATTGGTGGAGAAGTGACTTCTTCTTGATCTGGTACAACTGGAGATGCAGCAGTAGTCTTCCAACTTTCACTTAGTGAGGTCACGATATGACCAATTGGCACATCAAGCCAGAGGTCACCGAAGCGAAGGGTCACAAACTATTGCACTTGGCCCTCCATACCTTCAAAATAAAGAAAACCATATATTAGTTTTCTTTGATTTTTTTTGTATATGGGTACATAATGTTTTATGCTTTATGCACTATGGGAATTCATATGTTGGAATTCAAAGATGAGGGGAGAAATATGTCCCACTGGGCGTGCCAAAATCTGATGACGGGAAAATGGCGGGCGTGAAAATACGCGTCCACGTCATTGATACAGAGTGAATAATTTAAAAGCATAGAATAAAAAATAGGATCAAACATTGCAAGTACTTTATTTCTAGAACTATTACATTTACATAAAAGATCTATTAATTACATCTCCAAAGAGAAAACCCCTGATTAAGAATTCTAACTATCCTATTACATAGCATCACAACACATGAGTACTACAAAATGTAGAAATAAAAGAAGACTACAAAATGTAGAAATAAATAGTCCTCCTCGTGGTCTTCGATATCGGCGTACTCGGAGAGCCTTGAACTTCGTCTATGCTAACATATGCGTTGCACAACATTCATGATTTGACAATGTTCATTCATATAGCACGTTCATGCCTAGCTCATTAACCATCGCAAATATATAGTGGTTGTCTTTTTAGTCATATGAAGATTTATTTAATAGTTAACCAGCCGAGCTAACGTGCGCATGTGCAATATGGGGCATAACTCTTTTTATGAGTTAATTTTGACACGCACGTGGTTTCAATATGCATGCCTAAAATGGCGGAATATTTGATTTACTTTATAGCAACGTATATAGCGTTGCACCGAGCCATCATATGCAAGAACTATATGAAAATTGGCGATGACATATTCAATTGTACTATGCCATGTTTAGTATAATCAACATAGGCTATGACCCTAGTTAAATTCCGTAAATGCATGCACCTATATGAAAGAAATTCATGGTTTGATTTTAATTTATCTGAGAGATAATCTTATGCGACTAAGTGAATCTAGTAAATATTTATATGGGTTTGAATCTCAAGTGCATTTCACTTCACTTGTATTTGTACTAACATCATGTAGCAACATTGTGCCCATGTGTAGCATAACCAAATGAAGTATGGTGATTTCTTCTTGCTTGTATTATCACCGGCATAGCATAGATTGTATGCTCGTGGTGTAATCAAATGGAAGTATGTTACATTTTGCATGGACATGATGGGCTCTATGAAGATTGTCGACTCAAGTTTAGCTATATATGACTAAACTATGCACGTTTCAATATCAAATTTATTTTACGTATTTACATATTGCAAGCACACTCTGTCGTATGTAGTGCAAATCACTATAGGGAAATTATCTATCATGTAATTTAATTTTGTTGTTACATGCCTTCAAATGAGGGTAATGCATGAGTGATCTGACTAAATCAACTCAAGCCGATGCAAATGACAAGCAATATTTACTTTTCTTGGCCTCCCATATTTCACAAGCGAACTATAAGGAGAAAGTCTATCTTGCTTTCTACCAGCATGAATTTCTCTTATATTCTTGATTTGCATTCTTGAGTTGTATCAACATAGAGATGCAAGATCACCATGAGACCAAAACAAGACATATAAAATTTGTTCTTGAATTGTATCAACGCGGAGATGCAAGATCACCATGAGACCAAAACGAGATGGACATAATTTGTTCTTGAGTTGTATCATCATGGAGATGCTTGATCACCATGAGACCAAAATGAGACGGACATAATTTGTTCTTGAGTTGTATCATCATGGAGATGCAAGATCACCATGAGACCAAAACAAGACATATATAATTTGTTCTTGAATTGTATCAACACGGAGATGCAAGATCACCATGAGACCAAAACAAGATGGATATAGTTTGATTCTTGAATTGTATCAACATGGATGTTCAAGATCACCATGTGACCAAAACGAGATGGACATAATTTGTTCTTGAGTTGTATCATCATGGAGATGCTTGATCACCATGAGACCAAAATGAGACAGACATAATTTGTTCTTGAGTTGTATCATCATGGAGATGCAAGATCACCATAAGACCAAAACAAGACATATATAATTTGTTCTTGAATTGTATCAACACGGAGATGCAAGATCACCATGAGACCAAAACAAGATGGATATAGTTTGATTCTTGAATTGTATCAACATGGATGTTCAAGATCACCATGTGATCAAAACGAGATGGACATAATTTGTTCTTGAGTTGTATCATCATGGAGATGCAAGATCACCATGAAACCAAAACAAGACATATATAATTTGTTCTTGAATTGTATCAACACGGAGATGCAAGATCACCATGAGACCAAAACAAGATGGATATAGTTTGATTCTTGAATTGTATCAACATGGATGTTCAAGATCACCATGTGACCAAAACGAGATGGACATAATTTGTTCTTGACTTGTATCATCATGGAGATGCAAGATCACCATGGGACCAAAACAAGACATATATAATTTGTTCTTGAATTGTATCAACATGGAGGTGCAAGACCACCATGAGACCAAAACAAGATGAGTATAATTTTTAGTCTTGACTTGTATCATGAGACCAAGACAAGAAGATTTTTTATTGCACATGTGTACTTAGTTCGCATCAGTATATAGGATGAAGATCAATATGTGACTAGACTAGGCATATCATCTATTTCCCTGATTTGTATCAACATGGGATCAAGCTCACCATGAGACCGAACCAAGAGATGAGAAACTATATATGCGGGGGCAATGTATGACATCAAAACTATAGGACACATATGGTGCAAGAAGAAGGCATCATCAGGGGAGCAAGGACGTAGCCATAGTCTCACCTTGTCTCGTACGTGGACGGAGAAGGCGAACGATGAGACGAGACGAACGGCAAGACGGACGGCCAACGTGACGGCGACGATGATGAGACGGCGGCCGCCGGCGGGACGGAACGAACGGCCGGCGCGACGATGATACGAACGGCGAAACGGACGGCGAGACGGACGGCCGGCAGCGTGTACGCGGGCGCGCGTGTGTGCAAGCGAGTGATGGCAGGCAAGCAGCGATGGATGGATGTGAATGAACAGCGACGAGCTTCTTCGCGAATGAGTGATTGATCGATGAACAGCCAAACACACTGGCCGGGCTGGTATATATAGGAGCGAGGAGAGCAGCGGGAGGCCTCCGGTTGGGCACGTTCATGTCTTGTGATCGTGGGGTAGTGGGAGCTTTGCCCACGTTCCGTCGATCGTGAGGCACTTGACTGAGCCTTTTACGTGATCAACTTCTTTTCTGATCTTTCTAGTGGGCTGAAAAAATCTAGTGGGATGGGCCCAACTGATTATAATAAGTTAACGCATGCAGGCTATACGTGTTGTGGCCATGGGCTGGCTAATTACTCAATGAGCTCTTAATCTTGCTGTATAATTAACCCATGCATAACACATGCATGCACGTATAGCTCGTACTTGCACCACACATGTACTTAGCCATTTGTATGACTGGGATAGCTGAGCCAAATTGATTTTAATAGCATGAGAAAATATTCACAAGTTCATGATTATATGGTGACTTGATTTTTTACACTGCCATGCAGCATATTGTTTTACGTGATTGACGTTGATATTTCATTCATGACGATAGAATAATTCTCGTAAATGCGATATAATATATTGACAATATTAGCATCGTCTATAAAACTTGAATTTATGTCGACATCAGGATTTCGTCGTTGATGATGGCGTATGTGTATATATCCTCTAATTTACATGGCGATATGGCTTATTCCCTTCTCTTTTATTTCCGGGTCTATTGTTTTATGTGACGTGACGGAAATTCATCATGGTATTTTTATCCATGTATTCGGCAAATCACCTTTTTTTTGGTTTTATCATTTTATGTAAATGGTTCAATTTGAATAATATCAAAGCACTGTATTTTACTTTTGGCCAAAATCGGTGACAACAGATGCCCCTCGAGGTCTGAATGCGAATGTTTTTTTTATTCGGATTCAGAGCTCGAAGAAATATATATCTCCCCTTTTTTTTACGTGCCTTCAAGATTTAGCTTTATCCCGGAAGCGGACGCATACATACTTTATTCAAATGGCCGGCTTGACGTTAGGCCAGTTGTGTACCGTGCATGTGAAAGTTTGTTTGGATCTGTTAACTAGATAAGGCCTTAATCTTGGAGGTTCGCTATGAGTTTGCCGGTTAGTTGAGAGTCTCAAGGATAAGGAGTTGACATTTAAAAAGGGAGAGAGTTATCCAGAGCTAGCTGCTACTGCTGATATCCCAGCCGCGTACTGGTGAGCGTGTCTCTCATCCTTCGTTTAACAAAGGTATTTTCTTCTCTTTTCACATCCCTGGGCTTCAGTGACTAAGGCGCTTTGTCGATCTTAATCAAAGTCCGCTCTTCAGCAGACTACAGGTACGCATCGCGATTAAGACAGTAATGGCATCTATCCTTGCGTCTCCATCATCTAGCTGAACTCCGATTTGCTTTTTTTTTAGGCACGAAAGCTAGCAACTCCCACGAAGGTGCAGATTGCTTTCTGCCTTAGATGTTGGTGAGTACGTGATTGCTTCCCTTTGGAGTAGAATATTCATGTATCTTAACCTGACTTCCCTTCTCTCCCTTTTATTTTTTAGGTGAGGTGATTACAATCTAGTACTCCCTCCGTCCAAAAATACTTGTCATCAAAATAGATAAAAGGGGATGTATCTAGAACTAAAATACATCTACATATATTTCCTTTTATTCATCTTGATGATAAGTATTTCCGGACGGAGGGAGTAGAATAGATCGCCCGTTTGTTTTCCGGCCAAGTAACACTCCGAGGCCTGTCTCTTTCCTATTCGATTTTGTTTGAAGTAGGATATGTACAGTAGACATGCACGCACATCATCATGGCATGCAATTTCATTTGGATATGTTTATATGGCACCTTACTTGAATTTACATGTGTGATCAAGAAATATATTGGTCTCGCGGTCGGCGTGCCGGCAAGTTTGCATGAACTTGGTCCGTCGTACAACCTCGAGACCAGAAAGCATAGCATATATGTCAAAAATATGATTTCCTTCCGGTCGGCGTTCCGGCACGTCCTTATATGGGCTTGGTCTGTCGTACGACCGTGGAGATGATTACAAGCGCGATGTATATATTATGTCAAAAATACGTTTTTCTCACGGTTGGCGTTCCGGCAAGTTTCTATGTGAGCTTGGTCCGTCGTACGACCGTCGAGAACAACAAGCCTAGCATGTGTGTCGCAAATATGATTTCTCTTCCATTGGCGTTCCGGCAAGTCCCTATATGGGCTTGGTCCGTCGTACAACCGCGGGGATGATTACAAATGCCATATATATATATATATATATATATATATATATATATATATATATATATATATATATATATATATATATATATATATATATATATATTATGCCAACGATATATTTTTTTCTCACGGTCGGCGTCCCGGCAAATCCCTATGTGGGTTTGGTCCGTCGTACGGCCGTGGAAGATTATAACCACCACATATATATGATGTAAAAAAATGTCTCTTTTTCTTTTTGGTTGGCGTCCCGGTAAGTCCATATGTGGGCTTAGTCTGTCAGACGACCGTGGAGACGATTATAAGCATCACATATATATTATGTCGAAAATATGTTTTTTTTTGCAACAAGCACATCATAACATTTACATCATATGCTTGGGTCTGATGTCTTTTATTTACTCGAGTGTTCCTTTTTTGTTTTACAGGGAGAGTATTTAAATTGTTGGCTGGAGATAGTTGCTAATAAAGCTAGGTAACCCACCGTGAGTTTCCCTTCTTCTTTTCTTATTTAACCCGACGTTTCTTTTACACATATACATGCCATCGTATTCATTTTGTGCCTTTTTACATATAGATGGCGCATGGTGAGGGGTCTGTTCCTTCCAATGAACTATCGATTTGTCAGTTAGCTGAGCGGTATCTATATGAGCCTAATACTAATGAAGAGGTCAACCCAGTGATCAGACAGCAGGTGCTCGCATATGCGGATTTGACGCGCCATCCTCGTGGTTGGAATGTGGAGTCTACCCTTAGTGACCATTCTTTTCATCCACTAGCACCTTATCCTAAACCTGATCATGAAGCCTACACCCTAGGGACCAGGATGGTAGCAAAAGGTCTAGGTTGGGATGGTCACACACCCGAGTATGTTCCGCAATCCAAAGGCTATGTTGAGTGGGGCATATCTATATTGAATAACCACTCGTTTTGTTTGAAAGGCGAAGCGGAGAACACCGATTATATATATGGGGCCATTTATTGCTCCCTCGGTGAATATGAAGTTTCAGATTCGTTACTGAGGTCATTACTGGAAAGATGGGATCCAGAAACAGATACTTTTCTTTTTTCATCTGGTGAACGCACCGTGACTCTGCTTGACATGCTTCTAATGTCGGGTCTTCCTTCAGTTGGAGATCCATACGAGGAATATGTTCCCTCTATAGATGACCTAGAACCTTCAAAGCTTATGTTCCCAAATTTCTTATCTGGTCTTTTAGAAGAATTCTACCGGCTCAGCCGCGAAAATGGGAGTGTGAGTTTTCAAGTTTGGTGTGACCATTTCCATAACAAATGCGAACGCACTTCGTCTTTCACCTCCCTTCGAGAACAACACATGTACATTGCGGCTTTTATAGCCCACTGGCTTTGCTCTTACGTGGTTGTTGGTGGGGGGCCTTATATTCGTCCTGGTGTCCTTCTTATGGCCTCTTGGATCGTCTCAGGTCGCAAGATCTCTTTGGCCCCCTCAGCACTTTGTTCATTGTATTATTCTCTTCGAAGGATCAGTATGTACCCCGTTGCTCCCTCCTATGAGAAAAGAATTTGGCCAGTGCATTATATCGCGGGGTGGATGGGTCTTTATCTAAGAAAACCATTTAAGGACAAAGTGAAAGGGAAACATCTTCCAGATGTTAAGCAACTGCCGATGCATCCAACCATGGTTAAAACTATGTTTCGGGTTCCCATAACTTTCAGTCCTGCTAAGGCACGCATTTTCCTTGATGACCGAGCCAATATTTTTTGGAATCCTTATACTCCAAAGAACTTAGTCGGGGTGGATTAGTTGCAAAGGTCCTTCACCATTTCTTCACATCGGGGTATGCTTCCATGGAGGCGTGCTACTGATGTTGATGATCTTTGCATAGCGGAGCCATATCATCCTGATCGAGTTGCACGACAACTTACTTTGAGACAACAAGTGCCCTATGCTCCGTTGGTCAGCGTGTACACAAAGGAGGATACTGGCGTTGCATATGCCTATTGGTCGCATTTGTTACGCTCGGACCAAGGAGAGTTCCAGTACCTTCTTAATGATGTGCATGAGGCATTTTCTTCTGTGGCCTGGAACAACTGGTGGGTGGGATTTATGAAACCATTTAACAACATATTCAATACTCTTCGTCCGGGCATCTCGAATGGTCCGAATCATAATCCGCGGAAATGTAATTTTCTGAAACGCGGAGAGGAGTACATAGTTCCTCGCAAGCTTTTAGAGAATGATTTTGTTGTTATAAAGGAAGTCTCCGCTAGGGGTAAGGAGGAACATATTGCAGCCATTAAATTGAATGGAAAGAGAATTATGGACCACTGGCGTCCCATTCTGTGTGGCTTTCTCTCAAATGATGAACCTTTAATCAACTCTAAAAAGGTAAGATATATACATCTATATATATCTGGTACTTCATAGTTCGTTTGCTCCTTTCTTTGTCTCATTTTTTCTATATCTCCTTTTAATAGAAGAAACGAAAGGTTAAGGATGCTATCGCTACTCAATCCATGACATCTAAAGAGGTGAGTTAATGGTCTGCGTACAACTTGTTCATTTCTTTGTTGTACTAATCAGTACTAATAATATCATCCTTTTATATATGTGGCTGCAGCAAAGTGGCGTACCAAAGTCTGTTGTTGCAGTTGGTTCTTCCTCTGCTCATCCATTGCTAGTGGGTAGTGATGATCTTCCGGAAACTGCCCTGGCCACCGGCGGATAGAAGCGTAGAAATTTATCGCCCACTCATGCTGACGAGGAAGAGAGGCTCCCCCTCAAACGCAAACTTGATTTTTCCCAAAAATATGATTTTTTCTGAACCGATAACCTTGGACGGTCCATCATTAGATGTTGAACTCAGTAGCCTTGTTAATGATGAAGATTTTGGCCATGTTCTCACGGGAGAAAAGGACCATGGCCTTGGTGAGCTTTTCGATTTATCCGTCGAGGATTATACCATTGGCGAGTGTGGCACAAGTCGTCCACCTTCCAGCCCGGGTGTGACTGAAGCTATGCCCCATACCCCTAGTGCTCTTGATTTTTTTTCAACTTTACCTGGTAGTTTATTTACCTATAAATATTTATTTAATTGGCCGTGTCTATGAACCATTATTATCATCAAATTCTCACGACTCTTCCTTTTTTTAGGTTGTGACCAAGAAATTCGCCACTCACAAGACCCTGAGGTGATGGTTGTATCAGGGAAAGGCGCACATATGGACTGGAGTTTCATCAAGGACACGTTTATGGATGCTACGGATTTCGTAGTGAAACGAGCCCTCGGAGGACTGAACGACTCTACCCTTGGTGATCCCGAGTGACGCATCACGCTTGAGAGTGTTTCTCAGACGCTGCCCACGCAAGTGCCTGAGGTAGCTAAGGTGCATGCCATGTTGGTCGGGCTTATTGACCTTTCCAAGAAGTTGGAGGGTGGCCAGACCGAATTCACAAAAGAATCCGAGCGAGATGAACATGTTGTTGCTGAAATAGAACTTAAGATTAAGTATGGCCATGAAGTTTCCAAGGACATAATTGGGGACTTATCTGCCGTGGAAAAGAAGTGCACTGAAATGGAGGCACGGGAAGCAGAACTGAAGGCCCAACTTGAAGAGGTTACTGTTACTTTGCACAAGCTTAAATAGGAAATGGAACGGCGCCGGCAAGCACATGATGCCCATCAATCTGAACAGAAGGAGTTGCTGAAGAGTCTACATGATACCAATGCTGGAAGACGTACAAGGCTTGCTGAATTTAAACAAAAGACAACATATTTAAAAACCGAAGCAAGTCAGTTGTTGAACAACCTGCAGAACTGGCGAGCTCCTTGAGAGGGCGTCGACTTTGTTTAGTTTTCTTTTTTTCGCCATTTCAATCCATCATTCCGCTTCGAACCATTTAATTTCACTCTTCAGTTTCAATTCAGATGTGTCAGTACTTTGTTTATTCATATGAGAACTTCAAATTTTCAAATTTTATGCATGATGTGCTAGTACGCCAGCCTTGACGTTGAAGCATCATCCTTATTTATTTACACTATCGTTGTGTATGGCCTGAAGCCTTATTTATTTTATTCTATTTTTTTATTATATAAATGCATGTACATACCATTTTTTGTACGATGGTTTAAGCTTATGAAGTCTGGAGTCTGTTTTTTTATTTTTTTTACATCATAGTTTATACTCGTAAGTTGTTGGAGTCTATAAAAAATATATCTGCCACAGTTTAGACTCGTAAGTTTATTGGAGTGAAATTTATTTACTTTATCCTAAGTGCCACAGTTTAGACTCATAAGTTTATTGGAGTGATTTTGTATGCCCCGGTTTATACTCATGAGGATATGGAGTGCGCTCGATGATTTATGTTCTTTGCATCACAGTTTATACTCGTAAGTCGTTGGAGTAATTATTTTTTGTGCCCCAGTTTAGACTCGTGAGGGTATGGAGTAATTATTTTTTGTGCCCCAGTTTAGACTCCTGAGGGTATGGAGTAATATCCTTTTTTATGCATAGTAACGCTTAAGGAATTTTCCATTTACCGGTGCCGGCGAGTATTCCCCATCTGGTGATATGATTCTATATGCGCCGCTAGAATAAACCTCTTTTATGACGAAGGGACCTTCCCATTTTGGTTCAAATTTTCCTTTCATCCGTCGCGTGATATTCATAGGACGGATGACCTCAAGTACTAGATCTCCTTGTTTGAACGACCTTCTTTTGACTCGTTTGTCGAATGCTCGGGACATCCTAGCTTGGTATGCCTCAAGATTTTGCAAAGCTTGAAGTCGTCTACCTTCTAGTCTTTCTAATTCATCGAGACGTAGTTGTATTGATTTTTCTTCCGAAAATTTTTCATGTGTAGCGACCCTCAACGACGTGATATGTACCTTCAAAGGTAGAACGGCTTCTCCTCCAAATACTAAGGAATAAGGTGTTGGAAATATGCCCTAGAGGCAATAATAAAAGCATTATTATTATATTTCCTTGTTCATGATAATCGTCTTTATTCATGCTATAATTGTGTTATCCGGAAATCGTAATACATGTGTGAATAACAGACACCAACATGTCCCTAGTAAGCCTCTAGTTGACTAGCTCGTTGATCAACAGATAGTCATGGTTTCCTGACTATGGACATTGGATGTCATTGATAACGAGATCACATCATTAGGAGAATGATGTGATGGACAAGACCCAATCCTAAACATAGCATAAAGATCGTGTAGTTCGTTTTGCTAGAGTTTTACAATGTCAAGTATCTTTTCCTTAGACCATGAGATCGTGTAACTCCCGGATACCGTAGGAGTGCTTTGGGTATACCAAATGTCACAACGTAACTGGGTGACTATAAAGGTAGAGTACGGGTATCTCCGAAAGTATCTGTTGGGTTGACACGGATCAAGACTGGGATTTGTCACTCCGTATGACGGAGAGGTATCACTGGGCCCACTCGGTAATGCATCATCATAATGAGCTCAAAGTGACCAAGTGTCTGGTCACGGGATCATGCATTACGGTACGAGTAAAGTGACTTGCCGGTAACGAGATTGAACGAGGTATTGGGATACCGACGATCGAATCTCGGGCAAGTAGCATATCGATTGACAAAGGGAATTGCATACGGGGTTGATTGAATCCTCGACATCGTGGTTCATCCGATGAGAACATCGTGGAGCATGTGGGAGCCAACATGGGTATCCAGATCCCGCTGTTGGTTATTGACCGGAGAGTCATCTCGGTCATGTCTGCTTGTCTCCCGAACCCGTAGGGTCTACACACTTAAGGTACGGTAACGCTAGGGTTGTGAAGATATGTATATGCAGTAACCCGAATGTTGTTCGGAGTCCCGGATGAGATCCCGGACGTCACGAGGAGCTCCGGAATGTTCCGGAGGTAAAGAATTATATATAGGAAGTGCTGTTTCGGGCATCGGGACAAGTTTCGGGGTTATCGGTATTGTACCGGGACCACCGGAGGGGTCCCGTGGGCCCACCGGGTGGGGCCACCTGTCCCGGGGGGCCACATGGGCTGTAGGGAGTGCGCCTTGGCCTACATGGGCCAAGGGCACCAGCCCTACTAGGCCCATGCGCCTAGGGTTTCCACCAAGGAGGAGTCCTAGTGGTGGAAGGCACCCCGAGGTGCCTTGGGGGGGAGGGAAACCCTCCCCTGGCCGCCGCACCTAGGAGATCGGATCTCCTAGGCTGCGCACCAACCCCCCCTGGCACCCCTATATATAGTGGGGGAGAGGAGGGACTTCATACACCAGCCCCTGGCGCCTCCCTCTCTCCCCGTTACGTCTCTCTCTCTCGTTGCGAAGGCGAAGCCCTGCAACTGTGACGCCCTGCATTCACCACCACGCCGTCGTGCTGCTGGTTCTTCATCAACCTCTCCTCCCCCCTTGCTGGATCAAGAAGGAGGAGACGTCTTCCGTCCCGTACGTGTGTTGAACGCGGAGGTGCCGTCCGTTCGGCGCTGGTCATCGGTGATTTGGATCACGTCGTGTACGACTACTTCAACCTTGTTCTAACGAACGCTTCCGCTCGCGATCTACAAAGGTATGTAGATGAAATCTGAACACTCGTTGCTTGATGAACTCCTAGATGGATCTTGGTGAAACGAGTAGGAAAATTTTTGTTTTCTGCAACGTTCCCCAACAGTGGCATCATGAGCTAGGTCTATGCGTAGTTCTTCTTGCGCGAGTAGAACACAATTTGTTGTGGGCGTGGATTTGTCAACTTTCTTGCCGCTACTAGTCTTTTCTTGCTTTAGCGGTATTGTGGGATGAAGCGGCCCGGACCAACCTTACACGTACGCTTACGTGAGACCGGTTCCACCGACTAACATGCACTAGTTGCATAAGGTGGCTGGCGGGTGTCTGTCTTTCCTACTTTAGTTGGAGTGGATTCGATGAACAGGGTCCTTATGAAGGGTAAATAGAAGTTGACAAATCACGTTGTGGTTTTCACGTAGGTAAGAAAACGTTCTTGCTAGAACCCTAATTCAGCCACGTAAAAAACTTGCAACAACAATTAGAGGACGTCTAACTTGTTTTTGCAGCAAGTGGTTTGTGATATGATATGGCCAAAGTTGTGATGAATGATGAATGATCTATATGTGATGTATGAGATGTTCATGCTATTGTAATAGGAATCACGACTTGCATGTCGATGAGTATGACAACCGGCAGGAGCCATAGGAGTTGTCTTTATTCTTTTTTATGACCTGCGTGTCATTGAGAAACGCCATGTAAATTACTTTGCTTCATTGCTAAACGCGTTAGCCATAGTAGTAGAAGTAATAATTGGCGAGCAACTTCATGGAAACACGATGATGGAGATCATGATGATGGAGATCATGGTGTCAAGCCGGTGACAAGATGATCATGGAGCCCCAAGATGGAGATCAAAGGAGCTATGTGATAATGGCCATATCATGTCACGTTTATTATTTGATTGCATATGATGTTTATCATGTTTTGCATCTTGTTTACTTAGAACGGCGGTAGTAAATAAGATGATCCCTCATAACAATTTCAAGAAGTGTTCTCCCCTAACTGTGCACCGTTGCTAAAGTTCGTCGTTTCGAAGCACCACGTGATGATCGGGTGTGATAGATTCTTACGTTCACATGCAACGGGTGTAAGACAGTTTTACACATGCAAAACACTTAGGGTTAACTTGACGAGCCTAGCATGTGCATAGACATGGCCTCGGAACACAGAAGACCGAAAGGTCGAGCATGAGTCGTATAGAAGATGCGATCAACATGAAGATGTTCACCGACGTTGACTAGTCCGTCTCACGTGATGATCGGACACGGCCTAGTTAACTAGGATCATGTAATACTTAGATGACTAGAGGGATGTCTAATCTAAGTGGGAGTTCATTATAATTTGATTGGATGAACTTTATTATCATGAACATTAGTCTAAAATATTTTACAATATGTCTTGTAGATCAAATGGCCCACGTAGTCCTCAACTTCAACGCGTTCCTAGAGAAAACCAAGCTGAAAGACGATGGCAGCAACTATACGGACTGGGTCCGGAACCTGAGGATCATCCTCATAGCTGCCAAGAAAGATTATGTCCTACAAGCACCGCTGGGTGACGCACCTGTCCGCCCTGCTGAACAAGACGTTATGAACGCTTGGCAGGCACGTACCGATGACTACTCCCTCGTTCAGTGCGGCATGCTTTACAGTTTAGAACCGGGGCTCCAAAAGCGTTTTGAGAGACATGGAGCATATGAGATGTTCGAAGAGCTGAAAATGGTTTTCCAAGCTCATGCCCGGGTCGAGAGATATGAGGTCTCCGACAAGTTCTTCAGCTGTAAGATGGAGGAAAACAGTTCTGTCAGTGAGCACATACTCACGATGTCTGGATTACATAACCGCTTGACTCAGCTGGGAGTTAATCTCCCGGATGATGCGGTCATTGACAGAATCCTCCAGTCGCTTCCACCGAGCTACAAGAGCTTTGTGATGAACTTCAATATGCAGGGGATGGAAAAGACCATTCCTGAAGTATTTGCTATGCTGAAATCAGCAGAGGTAGAAGTCAAGAAGGAACATCAGGTGTTGATGGTCAATAAAACCACTAAGTTCAAGAAGGGCAAGGGTAAGAAAGCCTTCAAGAAGGACGGCAAGGAGGTTGCCGTGCCCGGCAAGCAAGCTGCCGGGAAGAAGCCAAAGAATGGACCCAAGCCCGAGACTGGGTGTTTTTATTGCAAGGGAAGCGGTCACTGGAAGCGGAATTGCCCCAAGTACTTAGCAGACAAGAAGGCCGGCAAAACAAAAGGTATATGTGATATACATGTAATTGATGTGTACCTTACCAGTAATCGTAGTAGCTCTTGGGTATTTGATACCGGTGCAGTTGCTCACATTTGTAATTCATAGCAGGAACTACGGAATAGGCGAAGACTGGCAAAGGACGAGGTGACGATGCGCGTCGGGAATGGTTCCAAAGTCGATGTGATCGCCGTCGGCACGCTGCCTCTTCATTTACCTACGGGATTAGTTTTAAACCTCCATAATTGTTATTTAGTACCAGCTTTGAGCATGAACATTGTATCGGGATCTCGTTTAATTCGAGATGGCTACTCATTTAAATCCGAGAATAATGGTTGTTCTATTTATATGAGAGATATGTTTTATGGTCATGCTCCTATGGTGAATGGTTTATTCTTTATGAATCTCGAACGTAATGCTACACATGTTCATAGTGTGAGTACAAAAAGATGTAAGGTTGATAACAATAGTCCCACATACTTGTGGCACTGCCGCCTTGGTCACATAGGTGTCAAACGCATGAAGAAGCTCCATGCAGATGGACTTTGAGAGTCTCTTGATTATGAATCATTTGACACGTGCGAACCATGCCTTATGGGTAAAATGACCAAGACTCCGTTCTCAGGAACAATGGAGCGAGCAACCAACTTATTGGAAATCATACATACTAATGTGTGCGGTCCAATGAGTGTTGAGGCTCGCGGCGGCTATCGTTATGTTCTCACTCTCACTGATGATTTGAGTAGATATGGATATATTTACTTAATGAAACACAAGTCTGAAACCTTTGAGAAGTTCAAGGAATTTCAGAGTGAGGTTGAGAATCAACGTGACAGGAAAATCAAGTTTCTACGATCAGATCGTGGAGGAGAATACTTGAGTCACGAATTTGGCACACACTTAAGAAAATGTGGAATAGTTTCACAGCTCACGCCGCCTGGAACACCTCAGCGTAACGGTGTGTCCGAACGTCGTAATCGCACTCTATTAGATATGGTGCGGTCTATGATGTCTCTTGCCGATTTACCACTA
Source organism: Triticum monococcum (assembly GCA_034509565.1). Lineage (NCBI taxonomy): Eukaryota > Viridiplantae > Streptophyta > Magnoliopsida > Poales > Poaceae > Triticum > Triticum monococcum. The sequence continues at coordinate 570,141,172 of CM067841.1, read as the reverse complement.
TCTTTTTGGGGCTATGCTTTAGAGACTGCTGCATTCACTTTAAATAGGGCTCCGTCAAAATCCGTTGAGACGACACCGTTTGAATTATGGTTTGGAAAGAAACCTAAGTTGTCGTTTCTGAAAGTTTGGGGATGCGATGCTTATGTCAAGAAACTTCAACCTGAAAAGCTCGAACCCAAATCGGAAAAATGCGTCTTCATAGGATACCCAAAAGAAACTATTGGGTATACCTTCTACCTCAGATCCGAAGGCAAGATCTTTGTTGCCAAGAATGGATCCTTTCTAGAGAAAGAGTTTCTCTCGAAAGAAGTAAGTGGGAGGAAAATAGAACTTGATGAAGTATTACCTCTTGAACCGGAAAATGGCGCAACTCAAGAAAATGTTCCTGAGGTGCCTACACCGACTGGAGAGGAAGTTAATGATGATGATCATGAAACTTCTGATCAAGTTACTACTGAAATTCGAAGGTCCACAAGGACACGTTCCGCACCAGAGTGGTACGGCAACCCTGTCTTGGAAATCATGTTGTTAGACAACGGTGAACCTACGAACTATGAAGAAGCGATGGCGGGCCCGGATTCCGACAAATGGCTAGAAGCCATGAAATCCGAGATAGGATCCATGTATGAAAACGAAGTATGGACTTTGACTGACTTGCCCGTTGAACAGCGAGCCATAGAAAATAAATGGATCTTTAAGAAGAAGACAGACGCGGATGGTAATGTGACCATCTATAAAGCTCGGCTTGTCGCTAAAGGTTATCGACAAGTTCAAGGGGTTGACTACGATGAGACTTTCTCACCGGTAGCGAAGCTGAAGTCCGTCCGAATCATGTTAGCAATTGCCGCGTTTTACGATTATGAAATATGGCAAATGGACGTCAAAACGGCATTCCTTAATGGTTTCCTTAAGGAAGAATTGTATATGATGCAGCCGGAAGGTTTTGTCGATCCTAAGAATGCTGACAAAGTGTGCAAGCTCCAACGCTCGATTTATGGGCTGGTGCAAGCATCTCGGAGTTGGAACATTCGCTTTGATGAGATGATCAAAGCGTTTGGGTTTACGCAGACATATGGAGAAGCCTGTGTTTACAAGAAAGTGAGTGGGAGCTCTGTAGCATTTCTCATACTATATGTAGATGACATACTTTTGATGGGAAATGATATAGAACTCTTGGACAGCATCAAGGCCTACTTGAATAAGAGTTTTTCAATAAAGGACCTTGGAGAAGCTGCTTATATATTAGGCATCAAGATCTATAGAGATAGATCGAGACGCCTCATAGGTCTTTCACAAAGCACATACCTTGATAAGATATTGAAGAAGTTCAATATGGATCAATCTAAGAAGGGGTTCTTGCTTGTGTTACAAGGTATGAAATTGAGCTCGGCTCAAAGTCCGACCACGGCAGAAGAAATAGAAGAGATGAGTGTCATCCCCTATGCCTCAGCCATAGGTTCTATTATGTATGCCATGCTGTGTACCAGACCTGATGTAAACCTTGTCGTAAGTTTGGTAGGAAGGTACCAAAGTAATCCCGGCAAGGAACACTGGACAGCGGTCAAGAATATCCTGAAGTACCTGAAAAGGACTAAGGAGATGTTTCTCGTTTATGGAGGTGACGAAGAGCTCGTCGTAAAGGGTTACGTCGACGCTAGCTTCGACACAGATCTGGATGACTCAAAGTCACAAACCGAATACGTGTATATTTTGAATGGTGGGGCAGTAAGCTGGTGCAATTGCAAGCAGAGCGTCGTGGCGGGATCTACATGTGAAGCGGAGTACATGGCAGCCTCGGAGGCAGCACATGAAGCAATCTGGGTGAAGGAGTTCATCACCGACCTCAGAGTCATACCCAATGCGTCGGGGCCGATCAAGCTCTTCTGTGACAACACTGGAGCTATTGCACTTGCCAAGGAGCCCAGGTTTCACAAGAAGACAAGGCATATCAAGCGTCGCTTCAACTCCATTCGTGAAAATGTTCAGGATGGAGACATAGATATTTGTAAAGTACATACGGACCTGAATGTAGCAGATCCGTTGACTAAACCTCTCCCTAGGGCAAAACATGATCAACACCAGAATTCCATGGGTGTTCGATTCATCACAATGTAACTAGATTATTGACTCTAGTGCAAGTGGGAGACTGTTGGAAATATGCCCTAGAGGCAATAATAAAAGCATTATTATTATATTTCCTTGTTCATGTTAATCGTCTTTATTCATGCTATAATTGTGTTATCCGGAAATTGTCATACATGTGTGAATAACAGACACCAACATGTCCCTAGTAAGCCTCTAGTTGACTAGCTCGTTGATCAACAGATAGTCATGGTTTCCTGACTATGGACATTGGATGTCATTGATAACGAGATCACATCATTAGGAGAATGATGTGATGGACAAGACCCAATCCTAAACATAGCATAAAGATCGTGTAGTTCGTTTTGCTAGAGTTTTACAATGTCAAGTATCTTTTCCTTAGACCATGAGATCGTGTAACTCCCGGATACCGTAGGAGTGCTTTGGGTATACCAAATGTCACAACGTAACTGGGTGACTATAAAGGTAGACTACGGGTATCTCCGAAAGTATCTGTTGGGTTGACACGGATCAAGACTAGGATTTGTCACTCCGTATGACGGAGAGGTATCACTGGGCCCACTCGGTAATGCATCATCATAATGAGCTCAAAGTGACCAAGTGTCTGGTCACGGGATCATGCATTAAGGTACGAGTAAAGTGACTTGCCGGTAACGAGATTGAACGAGGTATTGGGATACCGACGATCGAATCTCGGGCAAGTAGCATATCGATTGACAAAGGGAATTGCATACGGGGTTGATTGAATCCTCGACATCGTGGTTCATCCGATGAGAACATCATGGAGCATGTGGGAGCCAACATGGGTATCCAGATCCCGCTGTTGGTTATTGACCGGAGAGTCGTCTCGGTCATGTCTGCTTGTCTCCCGAACCCGTAGGGTCTACACACTTAAGGTACGGTAACGCTAGGGTTGTGAAGATATGTATATGCAGTAACCCGAATGTTGTTCGGAGTCCCGGATGAGATCCTGGACGTCACGAGGAGCTCCGGAATGGTCCGGAGGTAAAGAATTATATATAGGAAGTGTTGTTTCGGGCATCGGGACAAGTTTCGGGGTTATCGGTATTGTACCGGGACCACCGGAGGGGTCCCGTGGGCCCACCGGGTGGGGCCACCTGTCCCGGGGGGCCACATGGGCTGTAGGGAGTGCGCCTTGGCCTACATGGGCCAAGGGCACCAGCCCTACTAGGCCCATGCGCCTAGGGTTTCCACCAAGGAGGAGTCCTAGTGGTGGAAGGCACCCCGAGGTGCCTTGGGGGGAGGGAAACCCTCCCCTGGCCGCCGCACCTAGGAGATCAGATCTCCTAGGCTGCGCACCAACCCCCCCTGGCACCCCTATATATAGTGGGGGAGAGGAGGGACTTCATACACCAGCCCCTGGCGCCTCCCTCTCTCCCCGTTACGTCTCTCTCTCGTTGCGAAGGCGAAGCCCTGCAACTGTGACGCCCTGCATTCACCACCACGCCGTCGTGCTGCTGGTTCTTCATCAACCTCTCCTCCCCCCTTGCTGGATCAAGAAGGAGGAGACGTCTTCCGTCCCGTACGTGTGTTGAACGCGGAGGTGCCGTCCGTTCGGCGCTGGTCATCGGTGATTTGGATCACGTCGTGTACGACTACTTCAACCTTGTTCTAACGAACGCTTCCGCTCGCGATCTACAAAGGTATGTAGATGAAATCTGAACACTCGTTGCTTGATGAACTCCTAGATGGATCTTGGTGAAACGAGTAGGAAAATTTTTGTTTTCTGCAACGTTCCCCAACATAAGGTGTCTGTCAGGACCCCGATTCCAAGCCACATCGATCTAGCCGGTAACACCTCGTATCACTTTGCGGCCTCACGCACGGTATCCCACGGGTGTCGCCTTACCATGGCCGGGGACCGTTTGCGCCTTTTGGCTCACGTATATGATAGTGTCGCTAGCATCCATATGACAGAGAACCCGGGCCGACATGGCTAGTCGTGAACCCAAAGCGACACAGACCTATGGAGACAGGCATACATGAATCACATCGAGCATGTCGGTCATCAGCAAGTGATTCCGGCTGTAGCACTGGGCTAACAGGACTCCGGGGAACCCGGGCTGTAGCAGGCTAGGCAGGACTCCGGAAATCACCGCGTGACATTTCCCCGAAGGGACAGACATAGGAACGAAGTGAATCACATGCCGGCCAGTCAAGTGTCCTGAGCAGTAGTGCTGGGCTAGCAGGACTCCGGTGAACCGGGCTGTAGCGGACTACTATGGCTCGAGGAACACTAGACTACATTTCCCCATAAGAAAGGCTGCCAAGGATAAACCACTAGATTGTCGGATCCCACTCATACCAAGCATTTCAATCATACACACAATATGCCCGATATGAGTACATACAACATGGCATCACAACAAAACTCTACAACTCAAGTACTTTATTTAAAGGCTCCAGAGAGCCATACATAACATGTTCATACAGATAGGGGTCACATGACCCGACACTCAAGTCATACACTCATACAAGCACATGCAAAAGCATCCGGTCTGAGTACAGACACTAGAAAGAAAGAAGGCTTCTCGAAGCTTGTCTATCTACATAGGGCCCTCTATGGCCAGGATCACCACCTGGGTGGCTCGTCGACATCAAGGTCTACAAAAAACCCATCGGAGGGGGCAGTGTTGTCGTCTGAAAACAATAAATAAGCAAACATGAGTACAAGGTACTCAGCAAGTCTTACATCAGAACCTACTATACATGCTCATTCTCAAGAAGGTGGTGGGGCTATTGCAGTAAGCCAGCTTTGACTCTTGGCTAAGCTATCCTACGGAACTTCACTAGTAAATAGTTTTCACACACGAGTCCACTACTCACCAACACAATACTCCACCGGGGATCCTCCCTCGTCATCCTACGAGAGGGCCATCCTCGGTACTCACCCTTATCTTGAGTCTTTTAGTAGTATCCATTAACTTGTCTATGAACTGTATAGGCAACCAAGTAGTCCTTTACCGCGGACGCGGCTATTCGAATAGTTTTATACCCTGCAGGGGTGTACTTCGTCACACATGTTTCCACCACTTAGCGTCTGCACACGACATGTGCTCGGCAGACTTCAAGTGAAAACCGACGTGGGTGTAGACCACAACCTGACTAACCTCACAAGTCTCTAGTTCAGGTTTATCGCCTATTCAGGTTCCATCCGCAAGGAAATCCGGTCAAGGTGTCCTCAACGGCCCCAAACGATGTGTACAGGGTTCCCGAGACACCAAACAGGCAACTCGGTACACCGTGCCACGGTGTATCTACCGCATCATAACCACCCCTAGGGTCAGCGCTACGCACGGCCGTCAACACATAATCTACAAACACCAGAAACTAGTTGCAACTACTGGACAGAGAACGAGATGGGTCAGTAAGTCGAGCGGGGTCATATTTCAGGGCCCAATGTGTGGTAGTATATGAATCTTAAATCACGCATACAGATCTCAGTTCTTATGGACGGCCTCAATGAAACAACCCACCATGTACTCCTACATGGCCTCTCATCGATACCTTTACCAAAACATGTTCAACACATCCCTCACATTACCGGCATAAGCATTTCACTCTAGCCCATCACCCTGATGAACCAGACCTGACACAACTCTAAGCATAGCAGGCATAGCAAGGTAGGAATCACATACATGGCTCAATCAACTCCTACACATGCTAGTGGGTTTCATCTAGTTACAGTGGCAATGACAGGTCATGCAGAGGATAAGGGTTCAACTACCGTAGCACACAGCAGTTTGAATCACGTTGTCTTAATGCAGTAAACAAGAGCAGAACTGAGAACATGGGTTTGTATCGGAATGATCAATGGGTTGCTTGGCTGATGGAGTGGTAGTGGGATACTGCCCTTCAGTTGGATACTCGTGAATATCCTCGGAGGCAGAACCTACCACGAAGAACACATCGGAACACAATCAACACATGACGATATGCAACAATATGATGCATGCTATGACATGGCAATATGAATGTGTCTTGGCCTAATGCAAGCTATAACAGAAAGGAATGGACTCATTCGAATCAAAGATTCAAATATTAGCTCATTAAACATGGCCTTAATAGTGCATTTCCTTATTCTGCTTAAACAGCAAGGTAAACTTATTTTGTCATGCATGAAACCATTATAGATGGATAGATTGAATTTTTCTGATCATTTTTCATATATAAATCATTGCATTTGGAGCTATGGTTGATTTTCTATCATTTTTAGAAGTTTTAAACATTTTCTGGAATTTCCTGAATAAAAATAAATCCAGAAAATGCATTACTGCGTCAGCATTGCGTCATGCTGACCTCAGCAGGTCAAAGGCGCCAGCCCAAGTCAAACCTGACTGGTGGGCCCCTTCTGTCAGTCTCTCAGTTAAATAACAGGATTAGATTAACACTAATTAACTGTCAGTGGGGCCTGGGCCCACATGTCAGTGACTGATTTAAATAAAATTAGTTAAAACTAATCCTAGATTAGTTAGCAGACCGGCCCCACCTGTCATAGACTCAGGGGGGTCTACCTAGGCCCACCCAGGGGTCAAACTGGGTCAAACTCGCCGGCGTTGAGCCGCCGGCGAGGCCGAGATGGCGGAGAGCTTCGGATTTGGTCCTCCGGCGACCAAATCGACGGCGGAGACGTGCTACGCGTAGCTGGGGCTCGTGCGCGTCTAGTGGGGCAAGTGGGAGGAGCTGGGGTGGAGCGAGCTCGCCGGAATCGAGCTCGTGGCGGCGGCCGGAGTTCGGACGGGGTTAGTTTCGACGCTACGGTGCACGGGAGGAAGATCTGGTGGTGGCTACGGGCTCCTGGTGCTGCACTGAGCACAACGGGGAGCTTGGCTTCGAGCCACTGTGGCTCTGGCCACGACGGCGCCATGGCCGGCGGCGGGGAGCTCTCGGGTGCGGTGGAAATAGCGGCTACAGAGGCCAAACGAGCACGGGAGTTAGGGGGAAAGGAAGAGGAGCTCACAGCGGAGTCGGAGAGGGGGTCAGCGAGCTCGGGGAGGTCCTAGCGGCGGCGAATCGACCGGAGACGGCTCGGGTGCCCGAGGTTGAAGACGAGGGCGTAGACGGCGTTCGGCGGCGTTTGGGGTCGCGTGGGTCGGCGAAGAGGTCCAGGGCGACGAGGCGGAGCTATTGGGCTCGTCGGAGGGGCGAGGTAGTGGTTGTGGTGGCAACTACGGCGATCGGCGGCAAGGTTCGCGCTCGGCCATCGCGGGAGAGAGTGAGGGAGACGAGGGGGAGAGTGAGAGAGGATGAGAGGGGGACATGGGGGTCGCGTGGCATTCCCTGGACATCTCCCGGCGTCGGCGGAAGCAGGAGGTGGCCGGCGTGTGGCCGCGGGCGCCGGCCACGCGCTCCGCGTCCTTCTGGCGGGAGGAGGACGACGACTGGCAGAGCCAGTAGGCTGGGCTGAGCCAGGTGGGCTGGCCAGCACAGGTAAGGCCCAGGTGGGCTTCTCCCTCTCTTTTTTTTGATTTGTTTCTGTTTTTCTATTTAACTGCAACTATTGGGCTTTAACTAAAATACTAAAACGTTTCCAAAAATCCTAAAAATAATTGTGGGCTCTGTTTAGATTATTTCCAACAGCAAACATTTATTTCCAGAATTATTTGAGCATTTAAATTATTTTATAGCATTTAAATGCCCAAATTCAAATACTTATGGTTTAATTCAATGACCTTCTGTTGACCTAGAAAATTGTGCACCAATTTTGCCAGAGGTTCTAACCCAAGACAAAGAGGGTGAACTTTTTAGAAGGGCATTTCAGGTTCATTGAAAATAATTTTAGTAAACCCTAGTTGTTTCCAGGGGGTTGGGGGTCTCTGCCTTCCCCAATTCAAATTTAAAACGAATTTAAACATGATGCACATTCTAATGCTTGAACTAGCTAGGGTGTGACAACTCACCCCCACTCAAAAGAATCTCGTCCCGAGATTTAGGATCCTCTGGAAAGAAGGTGGGGTACTCGAGTCGAAGACGATCCTCCCTTTCCCAAGTGGCTTCTTTCTCGGAGTGGTGTGACCATTGAACCTTGAGAAACTTGATATTATGACGTCGAGTGGTACGCTCGGCTTGATCAAGGATACGAACGGGATATTCCTGATAGGAGAGGTTATCTTGTAGGTCAAGTGTTTCGTGGTCCACTCCACGGATAGGATCCGTGAAGCAACGCCTGAGTTGTGAAACGTGGAAGACATCGTGAACTCTGGAAAGATGCGGAGGTAGTTCCAATTGGTAGGCAACTTCTCCTCGTTTGGCAAGAATGCGAAAGGGTCCAATGTAACGAGGAGCCAATTTGCCTTTGATACCGAAACGATGGGTTCCCTTTAACGGGGTAACCCGAAGGTAAGCCTTCTCGTCGACTTCATAAGTCATAGGCTTATGTTTACGATCATATTGACTCTTTTGACGAGATTGGGCTGTTTTTAATTTCTCACGAATAACGCGAACCTGCTCTTCTGCTTCCTGAATCATATCCGGGCCAAAGAGTTGTCTTTCCCCGGTTTCTGACCAGTTAAGAGGCGTTCGACATTTTCGTCCATAGAGAACTTCGAAAGGAGCTTTGCCCAAGCTGGCTTGATAACTATTGTTATAAGCAAACTCCGCGAATGGAAGGCATTTCTCCCAACTCATTCCGAATGAGATGACAGAAGCTCGGAGCATATCTTCCAGAATTTGATTGACTCGTTCTACTTGACCACTTGATTGAGGATGGAAGGCGGTACTAAAAGAGAGACGAGTTCCCATAGCATTTTGGAAACTTTCCCAAAATCGAGAGGTGAAGAGACTCCCACGGTCTGAGTTAATTTCCAATGGGACATCATGAAGAGACACTATTCGGGAGATGTATAATTCGGCTAGCTGGCTAGCGGTGATACTCTCACGAATAGGTAGGAAATGGGCTACTTTGGAAAGTCGGTCGATCACGACGAAGATGGCATTATTCCCTCTCTTGGTCCTAGGAAACCCAGTGATGAAATCCATACTGATTTTATCCCATTTCCATTCAGGAATAGCCAAAGGTTGAAGGGTGCCAGCAGGCCGTTGATGCTCTGCTTTAACACGATGACAAACGTCGCAATTAGCAATGTATTGAGCGATTTCTCTCTTCATCCTAGTCCACCAAAACCTCTGGCGTAGGTCTTGATACATTTTAGTACTACCGGGATGAATGGTGAGAGGGGATTCATGAGCTTCCTTAAGGATCAATTGGCGTAGATGTTGTTTCTTGGGAACCACCAAACGGTTCTCAAAGAAGACAGCACCCCGCTTGTCCATGGAAAAACATTTAGCAACTCCGCTAGCAATGTTTTCCTTAATCCGGGATATGCCCTTATCATGCTTCTGGGCAGCTATGATTTGATCCATAAGGGTAGGTTTCGCCACCAAGGTGGATAGGAATCCTCGAGGAACAATGTGAAGATTAAGCTTAAGGAATTCCTCATGGAGAAGTGGTTGACTTTGTTGTAACATCAGGTTGTTACAATAGGATTTACGGCTTAGCGCATCAGCCATGACATTGGCTTTGCCCGGGGTGTAAGTTATTCCTAAGTCGTAATCCGAGATCAACTCAACCCAACGTCTTTGCCTGAGATTCAAATCTGGTTGGGTGAAGATATATTTCAAGCTTTGGTGATCGGTGAAGATCTCGCAACGATTACCGAGGAGGTAATGTCGCCAAGTTTTAAGTGCATGGACTACATCTGCCAGCTCTAGATCATGTGTGGGATAATTTTCCTCATGTGGGTGTAATTGCCGTGAAGCGTAGGCAATTACCTGACGATCTTGCATGAGTATGCAACCTAGTCCTTGTCGCGAGGCGTCGCAATAGATAATAAAGTCCTTGGAGAAATCTGGTGGTACCAGAACGGGAGCAGATGTCAGGCATCTTTTCAGTTCCTGAAAGCTGAACTCGCACTGTGGAGTCCACTCGAACTTTTTATCTTTCTTGAGGAGTTCAGTTAGAGGTTTAGCAACCTTGGAGAAATTTTCGACGAAGCGGCGGCAATAGCTCGCTAAGCCAAGGAAGCTTCGAACTTGCTTGACCGTCTCAGGTGGAGTCCAATCAAGGACGTCTTGAACTCGCTCAGGATTGACAGCAATACCCTTACCAGAAATTACATGGCCTAGATAGGTCACTGCTGGCAACCAAAATTCACACTTGGAGAATTTGGCATAAAGGCGATGCTCTCGAAGTTTCATCAATACCAGCCTTAGATGTTCGGCATGTTCCTCTTCATTCTTGGAGTAGATGAGTATGTCATTGAGGTATACTACGACGAATTTATCCAAATACTCCATGAAGACCGAGTTCATTAACCGAGAGAAGGTGGCTGGGGCATTGGTTAAACCGAAGGACATGACGGTGTACTCGTATTGGCCATAACGAGTAACAAAGGCCATTTGGGGAATGTCCCTATTTCTGATTTTGAATTGATGGTAGCCCAACCTCAAATCCATCTTGGAAAAGACTGAGGATCCAGCGAGCTGATCATACAGATCGTTGATCCTGGGAAGCGGGTATTTGTTCTTGATGGTGACCAAGTTGACAGGTCGGTAATCCACAACCATTCGATCTGTTCCATCCCTCTTCTTAACGAAGAGGACGGGGCAAGCCCAAGGAGAGGAACTAGGACGGATGAAACCCTTTTTCAAGGACTCATCGAGTTGGTTCTTAAGCTCGGCTAGTTCTAAGGGTGCCATCTTGTAGGGTCTTCTAGAAATCGGAACGGTTCCTGGAACAAGTTCTATCACAAACTCGACATCCCTGTTAGGTGGAACACCTGGCAGTTCTTCTGGAAAGACATCCGGAAAGTCTCGGACTACTGGAACATCCTCAAGGTCTGGAAGGGGGTTGGCATTTAAGGAGTAAAGCTGGCGCTTGGCCACTCGAGTTAAGACATTAATTGTCTTGCCCGATGGGTGAGTAAGTTGAACGGTTCTAGTGGCACAATCAATCTTAGCATAATGAGCTGACATCCAGTCCATACCCAAGATGATGTTTATGTCCGAGGACTTGAGAGCTATTAAGGATGCAAGGAAGACAAGTCTATCGACAAGAATTTCGTTCCCATGGCTTACTCTAGAAGTTTGCCATTTGGAACCCGGAGTTTGAATTACCATGGAAGTGGGCAGGTCACAGAATGTCGCGTTATGCAATCGAGCATAGTTCTCGGATATGAATGAATGAGATGCTCCAGTATCGAAAAGAACAGATGCCGGATGGTAGTTAACAAGAAGCGTACCAAGGACGACGTTGGGATCCTCATGAGCCTCCTCGGCTGAAACATAGTTGACATGGCCACGTGCAGTGGTGGCCGGCTTGGCGTAGAATGTTTTTCCCGCAGGCTTACCATGGCCAATAGACTTTCCAGTTTGATTGGGGTTGTTGTTCTGGGGACATTCTCGGCTATAGTGACCTGGCTCTCCACACTTAAAGCATGTCACCACATTGGGGCGTGGAGCAGCATTAGCAGCGGGGCCACCATAGGGCTTGGGCAGTGCAAATTGCTGGTTGGGACGAGGTGCCTCAAAGGATGGCCTCGGGATGAACCTGGGTGGCAGTGCCGTGCTTGGAATCCACACCCGGCGCTTCTGAGCTCCAGAGCCGGATGAAGAGCCAAAATCACGGGAGTGCTTGCGTGAAGCGTCATAATCAGTCTGGCCTGTCTCAGCAGTGATGGCTTTATTGACCAACTTCTGAAAGGAGTTGCACTCGTGCAGACGAAGATCACGGCGAAGCTCAGGGCTAAGTCCCTTGCGGAACCTTGCCTTCTTCTTAGCGTCAGTAGATACCTCTTCGGGAGCATAGCGTGCCAGATTCCCAAATTCACGACTATAAGCATCCACAGTCAGTCTTCCTTGGGTGAAGTTGCAGAACTCCTCCCTCTTGCTATCCATGAGACCTTCCGGAATGTGATGCTCACGGAAAGCCTCACTGAATTCAGCCCAGGTAGTGATTTGGCCGACCGGGTGCATAGCTTCGAAATTCTCCCACCAAAGGCTAGCAGGGCCTTTGAGATGGTAGGCAGCATAAGTAACCTTGTCGACTTCGGCTATGTTGGTAGAACGTAGCTTGTGGGTGATGCTGCGAAGCTAGTCATCCGCGTCGAGGGGTTCGACGGAATGGTTAAACTTTGGTGGGTATAGCTTGATAAAGTCATTAATTGACACCAAGTCATTTCGCGGGTGGCGTGCAGTGTTCTGCTCAATCCGCTCCAGCAGGCGGTTGGTCTCACGCTTGTTTCTTTCCGCCTCCAGCATTACTTCGGCCAGAGAAGGCGGGTGAGGCAGATTTTCACCTCTAGCTGCACTGGCTTCCCCCTACTCCGGGGCAGCGGGGTTGCTGCGGGTGTTGACCATCCTAGGAGAAAACAAGACAACGGTTTAGACAAGGATGGCTCAAACTTAGCAAGGAAGTGCAGAATGTAATGGATAACACGGAATGCAGAGATGTTCATCTGTATGTCATGGTAATATAAAACTGCCATATATATACCAACGGTCATACACATCATACATAGTCTAGCACAAGCCCAGGCTACAGTACAACTATGATGAAAAACGTTACATATCATCGGAGGCATTCCAAGCTCCTATACATTATTGTCTACACCTCCGGAATTGATTACACACAAAGTCATATTCCACAAGTCACGCGGGACGGTGGAAATACAACTACTACAATACTAGTGGTACTACTACTAACTCAGACAGCTCCGTAGTAGTCCTCATAGAAGTCACCTCCATAGCCTGGAAGTTCAACGTGGCCATCCAGGAACAGACGGTCCTGAGGAGCCTATGGACCATAGGGGCTAGGATGAGGTCTTGGACCAACAAACGGTGGCCTGCGGGGACCACGGGGTGGGGTGATGCCTCCCACATCACGCCAATCCACCATGTCTCGCAAAGTAGATCTCACAGGATACAGATCCCTTGTATCCATACATCCAGCTTGCACCGCAGGTGCAAACCGAGTCAATGTGGCCCAATGATCAGCACGGGTATTGAAAAGCTCCAGCCTCAAGGCCCGATTCTCTCGGTCCTTATCTTCGAGCATCCCAGCAGTGGTACGAGTTAATGAGTCCTCCTGAGTGGAGTCAACATAGATAGCCTGAAGATACCCTTGCGCTCCCAGAAGTGAAGCTGGCATGTAACGGAAGTCGGTGTTCCGAAGCAGGCCAGTCCGGACTCGCATGATGGTCATCATGGAATAGGCAGCATCCTGCACAGCCATCTCAACAGTAACCCCGAGTCCGTAGGAACAGTGAAGGGGCTCGGTAGATCCAGGATAAGAAGGAAATATCCTGACGGTGCAGAAATACTGGCTTTGATTAAAGTCGCGTAACTGCTCTTCGACAGTGTATTCAGGATACCAACGGTAACCCGTCTCGATCATTACCCGGACTAACATAGCAGTATGACCGGGCACATCGAGGCACCGGGTCAGGCGAACCACTTGGTTCTGAACACGGTTGGCCATCTGAAAGCACAACCACAATGCAAAGACATTAGAATTTCTAGGGAAAATTGGACAGCATAACAGCTGTAAATGCTCAGAAAAAGATTTGAGACATCCACAACAGTTCGCAATACCACTCAACAACATCATATCAAGGTTCTGATCCAAATAGCAACATACTAAAAATAGTAGAAACTAAACTGGGGCTTTTAACAACAATCCTATAAGCTACTACGGATTAGTAACACGTGAACCTGATAGAAGAAGAGAGCCTAGTCCTTAACCCACGTTGAATGAGAAGAGAATGACTCAGATCAGAGGCATAGGGTAAAGGAGTAAAAGAGCCTTACGTTCCCTCCCACAATCAATTCCCCTACATATAACTAAAGCATTTCTAGACTCGACATCGACCAGTTTGGCTCAACGAACCTACAGGAAGTCCGGCTCTGATGCCAACGCTGTCAGGACCCCGATTCCAAGCCACATCGATCTAGCCGGTAACACCTCATATCACTTTGCGGCCTCACGCACGATATCCCACGGGTGTCGCCTTACCATGGCCCGGGACCGTTTGCGCCTTTTGGCTCACGTATATGATAGTGTCGCTAGCATCCATATGACAGAGAACCTGGGCCGACATGGCTAGTCATGAACCCAAAGCGACACAGACCTATGGAGACAGGCATACATGAATCACATCGAGCATGTCGGTCATCAGTGAGTGATTCCGGGCTGTAGCACTGGGCTAACAGGACTTCGGGGAACCTGGGCTGTAGCAGGCTAGGCAGGACTTCCGAAATCACCGCGTGACATTTCCCCGAAGGGACAGACATAGGAACAAAGTGAATCACATGCCGGCCAATCAAGTGTCCTGAGCAGTAGTGCTGGGCTAGCAGGACTCCGGTGAACCGGGCTGTAGCGGACTACTATGGCTCGAGGAACACTAGACTACATTTCCCCATAAGAAAGGCTGCCAAGGATAAACCACTAGATTGTCGGATCCCACTCATACCAAGCATTTCAATCATACACACAATATGCCCGATATGAGTACATACAACATGGCATCACAACAAAACTCTACAACTCAAGTACTTTATTTAAAGGCTCCAGAGAGGCATACATAACATGTTCATACAGATAGGGGTCACATGACCCGACACTCAAGTCATACACTCATACAAGCACATGCAGAAGCATCCGGTCTGAGTACAGACACTAGAAAGAAAGAAGGCTTCTCGAAGCCTGTCTATCTACATAGGGCCCTCCATGGCCAGGATCACCACCTGGGTGGCTAGTCACTCGTCGACATCAAGGTCTACATAAAACCCATCGAAGGGGGCAGCGTTGTCGTCTAAAAACAATAAATAAGCAAACATGAGTACAAGGTACTCAGCAAGTCTTACATCAGAACCTACTATACATGCGCATTCTCAAGAAGGTGGTGGGGCTATTGCAGCAAGCCAGCTTTGACTCTTGGCTAAGCTATCCTACGGAACTTCACTAGTAAATAGTTTTCGCACACGAGTCCACTACTCACCAACACAATACTCCACCGGGGATCCACCCTCGTCATCCTACGAGAGGGCCATCCTCGGTACTCACACTTATCTTGAGTCTTTTAGTAGTATCCATTAACTTGTCTATGAACTGTATAGGCAACCAAGTAGTCCTTTACCGCGGACGCGGCTATTCGAATAGTTTTATACCCTGCAGGGGTGTACTTCATCACACATGTTTCCACCACTTAGCGTCTGCACACGACATGTGCTCGGCAGACTTCAAGCGAAAACCGACGTGGGTGTAGACCACGACCTAACTAACCTCACAAGTCTCTAGTCCAAGTTTATCGCCTATTCAGGTTCCATCCGCAAGGAAATCCGGCCGGGGTGTCCTCAACGGCCCCAAACGATGTGTACAGGGTTCCCGAGACACCAAATGGGCGACTCGGTACACCGTGCCACGGTGTATCTACCGCATCATAGCCCACCCCTAGGGTCAGCGCTATGCACGGCCGCCAACACATAACCTACAAACACCAGAAACTAGTTGCAACTCCTGGATAGAGAACGAGATGGGTCAGTAAGTCGAGCGGGGTCATATTTCAGGGCCCAATGTGTGGTAGTATCTGAATCTTAAATCATGCATACAGATCTCAGTTCTTATGGACGGCCTCAATGAAACAACCCACCATGTACTCCTACATGGCCTCTCATCGATACCTTTACCAAAACATGTTCAACACATCCCTCATATTACCGGCATAAGCATTTCACTCTAGCCCATCACCCTGATGAACCAGACCTGACACAACTCTAAGCATAGCAGGCATAGCAAGGTAGGAATCACATACATGGCTCAATCAACTCCTACACATGCTAGTGGGTTTGATCTAGTTACTGTGGTAATGACAAGTCATGCAGAGGATAAGGGTTCAACTACCGTAGCACACAGCAGTTTGAATCACGTTGTCTTAATGTAGTAAACAAGAGCAGAAGCGAGAACATGGGTTTGTATCGGAATGATCAATGGGTTGCTTGCCTGATGGAGTGGTAGTGGGATACTGCCCTTCAGTTGGATACTCGTGAATATCCTCGGAGGCAGAACCTACCACGAAGAACACATCGGAACACAATCAACACATGACGATATGCAACAATATGATGCATGCTATGACATGGCAATATGAATGTGTCTTGGCCTAATGCAAGCTATAACAGAAAGGAATGGACTCATTTGAATCAAAGATTCAAATATTAGCTCATTAAACATGGCCTTAATAGTGCATTTCCTTATTCTGCTTAAAAAAGCAAGGTAAACTTGTTTTGTCATGCATGAAACCATTACAAATGGATAGATTGAATTTTTCTGATCATTTTTCATATATAAATCATTGCATTTGGAGCTATGGTTGATTTTCTATGATTTTTAGAAGTTTTAAACATTTTCTGGAATTTCTTGAATAAAAATAAATTCAGAAAATGCATTACTGCGTCAGCATTGCGTCATGCTGACCTCAGCAGGTCAAAGGCGCCAGCCCAGGTCAAACCTGACTGGTGGGCCCCTTCTGTCAGTCTCTCAATTAAATAACAGGATTAGATTAACACTAATTAACTGTCAGTGGGGCCTGGGCCCACATGTCAGTGACTGATTTAAATAAAATTAGTTAAAACTAATCCTAGATTAGTTAGCAGACCGGCCCCACCTGTCATAGACTCGGGGGGGTCTACCTGGGCCCACCCAGGGGTCAAACTGGGTCAAACTCGCCGGCGTTAAGCCGCCGGCGAGGCCGAGACGGCGGAGAGCTTCGGATTTGGTCCTTCGGTGACCAAATCGACGGTGGAGACATGCTACGCGTAGCTGGGGCTCGTGTGCATCTAGTGGGGCAAGTGGGAGGAGCTGGGGTGGAGCGAGCTCGCCGGAATCGAGCTCGTGGCGGCGGCCGGAGTTCGGACGGGGTTAGTTTCGACGCTACGGTACACGGGAGGAAGAGCTGGTGGTGGCTACGGGCTCCTGGTGCTGCACTGAGCACAAGGGCGAGCTTGGCTTCGAGCCACTGTGGCTCTGGCCACGACGGTGCCATGGCCGGCGGCGGGGAGCTCTCGGGTGCGATGGAAACGGCGGCTACAGAGGCCAAACGAGCACGGGAGTTAGGGGGAAGGAAGAGGAGCTCACAGCAGAGTCGGAGAGGGGGTCAGCGAGCTCGGGGAGGTCCTGGCGGCGGCGAATCGACCGGAGACGGCTCGGGTGCCCGAGGTTGAAGATGAGGGCGTAGACGGCGTTCGGCGGCGTTTGGGGTCGCGTGGGTCGGCGAAGAGGTCCAGGGCGAGGAGGTGGAGCTATTGGGCTCGTCGGAGGGGCGAGGGAGTGGTTGTAGTGGCAACTACGGCGATCGGTGGCGAGGTTCGCGCTCGGCCATCACGGGAGAGAGTGAGGGAGACGAGGGGGAGAGTGAGAGAGGATGAGAGGGGGACGTGGGGGTCGCGTGGCATTCCCTAGACGTCTCCCGGCGTCGGCGGAAGCAGGAGGTGGCCGGCGTGTGGCCGCGGGCGCCGGCCACGCGCTCCGCATCCTTCTGGCAGGAGGAGGACGACGACTGGCAGAGCCAGTAGGCTGGGCCGAGCCAGGTGGGCTGGCCAGCACAGGTAAGGCCCGGGTGGGCTTCTCCCTTTCTTTTTTTTATTTATTTCTGTTTTTCTATTTAACTGCAACTGTTGGGCTTTAACTAAAATACTAAAACGTTTCCAAAAATCCTGAAAATAATTGTGGGCTCTGTTTAGATTATTTCCAACAGCAAACATTTATTTCCAGAATTATTTGAGCATTTAAATTATTTTATAGCATTTAAATGCCCAAATTCAAATACTTATGATTTAATTCAATGACCTTCTGTTGACCTAGAAAATTGTGCACCAATTTTGCCAGAGGTTCTAACCCAAGACAAAGAGGGTGAACTTTTTAGAAGGGCATTTCAGGTTCATTGAAAATAATTTTAGTAAACCCTAGTTGTTTCCAGGGGGGTTGGGGGTTTCTGCCTTCCCCAATTCAAATTTAAAAGGAATTTAAACATGATGCACATTCTAATGCTTGAACTAGCTAGGGTGTGACAATGTCATTCCTGTCGGCGTGCGTGTTGTGGTTCTATAGGCCCACAAGGCTTCGAGAAGCTTTTCATGCCAGTCACGTTTATTTTTTGATACAACTTTCTTTAGTAACTTGCAAAGAGTTTTGTTGAAAGCTTCTGCTTGTCCATTCGCGGCAGGATTATATGCCGTGGAATAATGATGGTCTATCTTAAACTTTGAGCATAATCTCTCCACTTGTTTGTTTTTAAACGGAGTTCCATTATCAGACATAATCCGAGAAGGAACACCAAAGCAATAAATGAGTTGTGTTCTTATAAAATGTTCTACATTCTCCGCTTTGTCTTCCTTTAGTGGTGTAAGTTCAGCCCACTTGGAAAAATAGTCTGTTGCTGCCAAAATAAATTTGTGACCTTTGGACGATGGTGGATGAATTGGCCCAACTATATACATTCCCCACATTTCAAAAGGCCAAGACATATTTGTCGCATGGAGTGGTTCGTGCGGCTGATGTATAAAGTCAGCATGCACTTGGCATTCATGGCATTTCTTTGCAAATTTAATGGCGTCTTCAAACATTGTGGGCCAGTAGTAACCTAGACGCCTTAATTGGTAGTGCAATTTAGGCCCAGATTGGTGCGAGCCACATATTCCAGCATGCACCTCGTTTAAGGCCTCCATAACTTCATTTCCGGCAAGGCAGCGCAATAATATGCCATCAGGGAACGCCTATAGAGTATGTCGTTGATGCATGTGTAATGGGTTGACCTTTTGCGAATTCTAGATCTTTCGCTAGCATCAAGAGGTAGGTATTCATGAAGTAGATATTCGAGGAATGGAGCTCGCCAATCCCCTACCTCGATTTCACATACATCAGCTGTCATTGCAGAAGATACTATCGCTTCTTCTTCTTCAGCAAATATTGGCAGTATTCTTCGCTCCTCTACATGTACGTCCATTGTTTCGTCTGAGTTTAATGACATACCAGCAGCTAAACCAGCTAAGGCATCGGCCTTTTCATTTTGGTTCCTAACTACGTGCTGAATATTTAGATCTTTGAACATAGCTAGGAGCTCTTTTGCCCTTTCGAAATATGGCAACAATTCTTGTTTCTTTACCATGTAGGTCCCCGTCAGTTGATTAATCACTAATTGTGAGTCCCCATAAATAGAGAGCGTATCGAGCCCCATGTTTATTGCTATTTCAAGCCCAATGATAAGAGCTTCATATTCGGCCGAATTATTTGACACCGCCGAAGTTAGGGTAAATGAGTATGGGATCACCCCTCCATTAGGCGTAATGAAAACGACTCCGGCGCCTGACCCAGATTGCCGGCAAGCGCCATAAAAGTACATTTGCCACGTTGATTTTGTAATCATCATGGTGAATACGTCCTCATCTGGCAAGTCATCATCTATAGGAAAATCATCTGGGATCGTATGTGCCGCAAGGAAGTTAGCCAAAGCTTGGCCTTTTACGGCCTTTTGCGGTATATACTTGATGTCAAATTGTGACAAAAGCATCGCCCATTTAGCTAGTCTCCCTGAGAGTACCATTTTACTTAAGATATATCTGAGTGGGTCTGCTCTTGAGACTAAATGTACAGTGTGTTCTAACATGTAGTGTCGCAATTTTTGTGCAGCGAACACTAGTGCGAGACATATTTTTTCCATGTCTGGATAGTTGCACTCGGCCCCTACCAAGGTGTGGCTAAGATAATACAAGGACATTTCCTTTCCTACATCATTATTTTGCACCATGAGTGCTCCTAGTGAAGTAGGCATTGCAGCAATATAGAGAATTAATGGTCGGTCTTTAATCGGTGCGCCTAAAATAGGAGGATTTATCAAATATTTCTTAATTTCTAGGAATGTGTTTTGGCATGCTTGATCCCATTCAAAAGGGACTCCTTTCTTCATAAGTCATGAGAAAGGTTTGCATCTCCCACATAAATTTGAGATAAACCTCCTAATATATGCTAGGTGGCCTTGGAAACTCTTCAGTTCATGTAAGTTAGTGGGTGGTGGCATCTTAACAATCGCCTTTATTTTACTTGGATCGATCTGAATATCATTTTTTGTAACCACAAAACCGAGAAATTTTCCAGAGGAAACTCCGAACGCGCACTTCATGGGGTTCATTTTAAGATTATGTTGCCTGAGACACTCAAAAACCATTTCAAGGTGTTTCAGGTGGTCTTGTTCGTGCTTTGATTTCACAACTATGTCATCTATATAGCATTCAACGATCACATATAAAAACCCGTCTAAGATGATTGTCATTGCTCGTTGATATGTCGCCCCAGCATTTTTTAATCTGAAAGGCATTACTTTATAACAATATATGCCTTTAGGTGTGCGGAATGTTGTTAACTCTTCATCTTAAAATGCCATTTTAATTTGATTATAGCCGGAACAACCATCCATGAAAGAAAATATTTCGTGCCCCATAGTAGCATCGACTAGTATTTCAGAGATGGGTATTGGGAAATCATCTTTGGGACATGCTTTATTCATATCCCTGAAATCTACACATGTGCGTGTTTGACCATTCTTCTTTTTAACTGATACAATACTAGAGACCCATGTGGGATATTTGACTTCTCTAATAAACCCTGCGGCTATGAGTTTGTCGACCTCGGCTTCTATTTGCAGAAGTATTTCAGGCCGGTACTTTCTTTGAGCTTGCTTCACTGGTGTGGCGTCATCTCGCACAGCAAGGCGATGAACAGCTATGTTTGGGTCCAACCCAGGCATTTGTTCATAAGTCCAAGCGAATACGTCTCTATTTGCACGCAGGAACTCATGATATTTTAGTTTATTTTCTTTGGACAAATGTTTGCTAATAAAAATTGGACGAGGATCATCAGTCGTACCAATATTTATTTCTTCCAAGTCATCCACGGTACATTAGTTGCCATCCTCCATTTGTGGAGATGCTTCTGTCATGTCCGTATACTCAGCCAAAGCCATACAAACCTCATATCCTAACCCATGCTTCATTTCTTTTAAAACATGGTCTTCGTGCAGAGCTTCGAGTTGTTCTTGAGATAACACCTTTTCGAATGGTGTTAGTTGTCCCCGGCCATCACATAAGGACGGGCCAGTGGCGATGTCATAGTCCATTTGCTGCATCATGTACAAGACCCTGTTATCATACAAAGAAATGGGTAAAGATTCATCATCTTTGTTAAACGCAGATATTTGTGTTGTATTTTTCTTTTCACTTTCACCGACGTTTGAACGACGCGACTCTTTTTGGGATTGTTTTATTCTATATTGTACCAAAGGAGGTAAAGGTGTAGGAAAATTAGTACCTTTCATGTCATGGGATTTGTCTATGACACGAAATATTGGGTCACCCTTCTTCCTTTGGTTGCTTGGTATATACTGATAGGTCTTTTTCTTTGATGAGGATTCTACGACCTCCTTTTCTACCACATTGGGTCACCCTTCTGCACCTTATCAACGGGCTCGAAGTAGAACTTTGCATCAACATAGAAAGATTCGGCTATAGTGAATGGCTTCTTATCAGCAAATATTCTGATTGTATCACCTGTCCGATCTATATATTTGATACACTGATGTAAAGCGGATGGCACAACTTGATTCTCATGTAACCATGGGCGCCAAGCAATGCATTATATGATGTAGCCGCATCAATCACGTGAAACTTCACATATGTGGATAGTGTATCCAATTTTAAAACCAACGAAATGGTACCCATAGCTTCTTGTCCTGATTGGTTAAATCCATGTATAACCACGTTAGACTTGCTCAAATCTCCCTTGGAATATCCAATCTTTTTGAGCGTACGCAATGGTAGCAGATTTATAGCTGACCCACCATCTATCATTATGCGATTTATTTGCAATACATCAATTTCGCCGAACATGAGAAGAGGTCTGTTGTGCTTCTTGGGGCCTAATAACATATCCTCATCTGTGAACGTCATATTTAGGACATCAGATTCTTCTACCTTGGTTTGAGATACTTCTACTCTGTAGTCTTGTCAGGACCCCGATTCTAAGCCACATCGATCTAGCCGGTAACACCTCATATCACTTTGCGGCCTCACGCACGGTATCCCACGGGTGTCGCCTTACCATGGCCCGGGACCGTTTGCGCCTTTTGGCTCGCGTATATGACAATGTCGCTAGCATCCATATGACCGAGAACCCGGGCCAACATGGCTAGTCGTGAACCCAAAGCGGCACAGACCTATGGAGACAGGCATACATGATTCACAATGAACATGTCGGTCATCAACGAGTGATTCCGGGCTGTAGCACTGGGCTAACAGGACTCCGGGGATCCCGGGCTGTAGCAGGCTAGACAGGACTCCAGAGATCACCGCGTGACATTTCCCCGAAGGGACAGACATAGGGACGAAGTGAAACACATGCCGGCCAGTCAAGTGTCCTGAATAGTAGTGCTGGGCTAGCAGGACTCTGGTGAACCGGGCTGTAGCGGACTACTATGGCTCGAGGAGCACTAGACTACATTTCCCCATAAGAAAGGCTGCGAAGGACAAACAACTAGATTGTCGGATCCCACTCATACCAAGCATTTCAATCATACATACAATATGCTCGATATGAGTACATACAACATGGCATCACAACAAAACTCTACAACTCAAGTACTTATTTAAGGGCTCCAGGGAGCCATACATAACATATCCATACAGGTAGGGGTCACATGACCCGACACTCAAGTCATACAGTCATACAAGCACAAGCGGAAGCAACTAGTCTGAGTACAGACTCTAGAAAGAAAGAAGGCTTCTCGAAGCCTGTCTATCTACATAGGGCCCTCCATGGCCTGGATCACCACCTGGGTGGCTAGTCACTCGTCGACGTCAAGGTCTACGTAAAACCCATCGGAGGGGGCAGTGTTGTCGTCTGAAAACAATAAATAAGCAAACATGAGTACAAAGGTACTCAGCAAGTCTTACATCAGAACCTACTGTACATGCTCATTCTCAAGAAGGTGGTGGGGTTTATGCAGCAAGCCAGCTTTGACTCTTGGCTAAGCTATCCTACGGAATCTTTTAGCAAAATAGTTTTCGCACACGAGTCCACTACTCACCATCACAATACTCCACCGTGGATCCTCCCTCGTATCCAGCGAGGGGGCCATCCTCGGTACTCACACTTATCTTGAGTCTTTTAGTAGTATCCATTAACTTGTCTATGAACTGTATATGCAATCAAGTAGTCCTTTACCGCGGACACGGCTATTCAAATAGTTTCATACCCTGCAGGGGTGTACTTCGTCACACATGTTTCCACCACTTAGCGTCTGCACACGAAATGTGCTCGGCAGACTTCAAGCGAAAACCGACGTGGGTGTAGACCACGACCTGACTAACCTCACAAGTCTCTAGTCCAGGGTCATCGCCTATTCAGGTTCCATCCGCAAGGAAATCCGGCCGGGGTGTCCTCAACGGCCCCGAACGATGTGAATAGGGTTCCTGAGACACCAAACGGGTGACTCGGTACACCGTGCCATGGTGTATCTACCGCAACATAGCCCACCCCTAGGGTCAGCGCTACGCACGGCCGCCAACACATATCCTACAAACACCAGAAACTAGTTGCAACTCCTGGACTGAGGCGAGAGGGGTCAGTAAGTCGAGCGGGGTCATATTTCAGGGCCCAATGTGTGGTAGTAGCTGAATCTTAATTCACGCATACAGAACTCAGTTCTTAGGGACGGCTTCAATGAAACAACCCACCATGTACTCCTACATGGCCTCTCATCGATACCTTTACCAAAACATGTTCAACACATCCCTCATATTACTGGCACAAGCATTTCACTCTAGCCCATCCCCCAGATGAACCAGACCTGACACAACTCTAAGCATAGCAGGCATAGCAAGGTAGGAATCACAAAACATGGCTCAATCAACTCCTACACATGCTAGTTGGTTTCATCTAGTTACTGTGGCAATGACAGGTCATGCAGAGGATAAGGGTTCAACTACCGTAGCACACAGCAGTTTGAATCGTGTTGTCTTAATGCAGTAAACAAGAGCAGGAGCGAGAACATGGGTTGTATCGGAATGATCAATGGTTGATTGCCTGATGGAGTGGTAACGGGATACTGCCCTTCAGTTGGATACTCGTGAATATCCTCGGAGGCAGAACCTACCACGAAGAACACAGCCAAGCACAATCAACACATGACGATATGCAACAATATGATGCATGCTATGACATGGCAAGATGGATGTGTCTTGAGCTAATGCAACTAGCTATGATTTAAATGAAGTTGGTTTGAGTACAAGATTCAAATTCCAACCCCATATATGATTATTTAAATGCCCTTTATTTGTTTTGTCCAAAACAGGGGACAAACATTGTTCAAACATGCATGAAAATGGTACAGATGGATTCCTTGAATTTTTCTGATAATTTTTCATATATAATTTGTCTCATTTGGAGTTATGGTTGAAATTCTATGAATTTTCAAAGTTTTGGGTATTTTCTGGAATTTCCTGAATTATTTTTAAACTAGAAAATGATTTACTGCGTCAGCCTTGCATCAGCATGACATCAGCAAGTCAACAGAGCTGCCTCCAGGTCAAACCTGACCAGTGGGGTCCACTAGTCAGTGTAACAGGGCAGGGAGAGAGGCTGACTAGTGGGTCCGGGTCAATGATGATGTGGCATGGTCAAACTGACATATGGGGCCCATGGCGGTTAGTTTAAGTTAAACAGGGAATAATCCGGGGTTAATTTGCGCGTGGGGCCCATCCGTCAGTGGCACAGTGATCAGCTAATGGCGTCATTAGCGTTAACTAAGTGTGCCATGTTGGCTCGCCGGAGTTGGTCCACGGCTCGACGCCGGCGAAGCCCGAGACGGCGGAGGTGCTGCGGAAAGGCGCTACAGGGGGCGGTTTCAAGCGCGGTTTGGCTCGTTGGAACGCCCGTGACGCGGCGCGTCCAGCGGTGGTTGTGGCCGTGGCTGTGGTGGCCGGTAGCGGTAACGGCGGCGAGCGAGGCGGCGGCCGGAGCTCGGGACACACGGGCGCGGGGTTTCAGCGCGAGCATTAGAGCAACAGCGTGGCGCGTTCGCTTCCTGGGGACGCGTTGAGCATGTTGGTGATGCTAGGGCGGGCGGAAGAGCACACGAGCATGGAGCTCGTCGGCCATGGCGGCGGCCGGAGCTCGGTTTCGTGGGGCGGCGGCTAACGGACGAGAACGGAGGGGGCGAGCAAGGGGGAAGGCGCAGGAGCTCACAGCGATCTCGAGGGAGGACTCAGCGGGCTCGGGGACGACCTGGAGACGGAGAATCGGGGCCAGCGATCTTTGGTGCCCGTCGGTGAAGACGACGGCAATTGCGTCACTGCAGGGCTCCCGGCGTCGCTTGGAGCGGTGAGGAGGAAGGGTGGGTCGAGGCGGAGCTTTGGGAGGCGTCGGGGAGGCGAGGCGGTGGCCGTGGCCGCGGTGAACGGCGTCGGTGGCGACGAGCACGTTCGGTGGCGTCGTAGGGAGAGAGCAGAGGAGGGGATGAGCACGGGGGAGGGGAATGAGTGGGCCAGGGGGGTGCGTGGCCGTCTCCGTGGCGCGGCTAGGAGGCCAGGGGGCTGCCACCGCGAAGCAGGAGGTGGAGACCTCCGGCGTGCGCTGCTGCTGGCACGCAGCTGCTTCGGGGCAAGGGGAGGAGGACGACGGGCGAGGTGCTGGTGGGCTGGGCCGCTGGTGGCCTGGCGCTGGGCTAGGTGGATGGGCTACAGGTGGGCCAGGTAAGGTCCAGGTGAGCCTCTGTTCTTTTCCTAATTTATTCTGTTTTCTATTTTTGCTATTCTGTTTTGATTTAGTTTAAATACTAAATCATTTTATAAAATCCTGAAAATATTTATGGACACTTTCTGAAATATTTCAGTGGCCCAAAAATAATTCCAACATTATTTGAGCATTTGAATTATTTAATAGTATTTAAATGCCCAAATTCAAATATTTATGAATTAAGTCAATGCCCCTTTTGTTGACCTAAAAATTATATGCACCATTTTTCCCAAGGGTTCTAACCCAAGGCAAAGAGGGTGAACATATTTGAAGGGCATTTCAGGTTCATTGAATTTATTTTTAGTAAACCCTAGTTGATTTGAGGGGGGGTGCTGGGGGTTCTGCTTTCCCCATTTCAATTTTCTGATGAAGGTAGACATGATGCACACTCTAATGCATAACCTAGCTAGGGTGTGACAACTCACCCCCACTCAACGGAATCTCGTCCCGAGATTTAGGATCATCTGGGAAGAAGGCGGGGTACTCGAGTCGAAGACGATCCTCCCTTTCCCAAGTGGCTTCTTCCTCGGAATGGTGTGACCATTGAACCTTGAGAAACTTGATATTATGACGTCGAGTGGTACGCTCGGCTTGATCAAGGATACGAACGGGGTATTCCCGATAAGAAAGGTTATCTTGTAAATCAAGCGTTTCGTGGTCCACTCCACGGATAGGATCCGCGAAGCAACGCCTGAGTTGCGAAACGTGGAAGACATCATGAACTCTGGAAAGATGCGGAGGTAGTTCCAATTGGTAGGCAACTTCTCCTCGTTTGGCAAGAATGCGAAAGGGTCCAATGTAACGAGGAGCCAATTTGCCTTTGATACCGAAGCGATGGGTTCCCTTTAACGGGGTAACCCGAAGGTAAGCTTTCTCGTCAATTTCAAATGTCATAGGTTTATGCTTACGATCATATTGAATCTTTTGGCGAGATTGGGCTGTTTTCAATTTCTCACGAATAACGCGAACCTGCTCTTCTGCTTCCTGAATCATATCCGGGCCAAAGAGTTGTCTTTCCCCGGTTTCTGACCAGTTAAGAGGCGTTCGACATTTTCGTCCATAGAGAACTTCGAAGGGAGCCTTGCCCAAACTAGCTTGATAGCTATTGTTATAGGCAAACTCCGCGAATGGAAGGCATTTCTCCCAACTCATTCCGAACGAGATAACAGAAGCTCGGAGCATATCTTCCAGAATTTGATTTACTCGCTCTACTTGACCACTTGATTGAGGATGGAAGGTGGTGCTAAAGGAGAGATGAGTTCCCATAGCATTTTGGAAACTTTCCCAAAATCGAGAGGTGAAGAGACTTCCATGGTCTGAGTTAATTTCCAACGGGACACCATGAAGAGACACTATTCGGGAGATGTATAGGTCAGCTAGCTGGCTAGCGGTGATACTCTCACGAACAGGTAGAAAATGGGCTACTTTGGAAAGACGGTCGATCACGACGAAGATGGCATTATTCCCCCTCTTGGTCCTGGGAAACCCAGTGATGAAATCCATACTGATTTTGTCCCATTTCCATTCAGGAATAGCCAAAGGTTGAAGGGTGCCAGCAGGCTGTTGATGCTCTGCTTTAACACGACGACAAACGTCGCAATTAGCAATGTATTGAGCGATTTCTCTCTTCATCCTAGTCCACCAAAACCTCTGGCGTAGGTCTTGATACATTTTAGTACTACCGGGATGAATGGTGAGAGGGGATTCATGAGCTTCCTTAAGGATCATCTGGCGTAGATGTTGGTTCTTGGGAACCACCAGACGGTTCTCAAAGAAGACAGCACCTTGCTTATCCATGGAAAAACATTTAGCTACTCCGCTAGCAATGTTTTCCCTAATCCGGGATATGCCCTTATCACGCTTTTGGGCAGCTATGATTTGATCCATAAGGGTAGGTTTCGCCACCAGGGTAGATAGGAATCCACGAGGAACAATGTGAAGGTTAAGCTTACGAAATTCCTCATGGAGAAGTGGTTGACTTTGTTGTAACATCAGGTTGTTACAGTAGGACTTACGACTTAGTGCATTAGCCATGACATTGGCTTTGCCAGGGGTGTAAGTTATTCCTAAGTCGTAATCCGAGATCAACTCGACCCAACGTCTTTGCCTGAGATTCAAATCTGGTTGGGTGAAGATATATTTCAAGCTTTGGTGATCGGTGATGATCTCGCAACGATTACCGAGAAGGTAATGTCGCCAGGTTTTGAGTGCATGGACTACAGCTGCAAGCTCTAGATCATGTGTGGGATAATTTTCCTCATGTGGGTGTAATTGCCGTGAAGCATAGGCAATTACCTGACGATCCTGCATGAGTATGCAGCCTAGTCCTTGTCGCGAGGCGTCGCAATAGATAATAAAGTCCTTGGAGAAATCTGGTGGTACCAGTACGGGAGCAGATGTCAGGCGTCTTTTCAGTTCCTGAAAACTGAACTCGCACTGTGGAGTCCACTCGAACTTTTTATCTTTCTTGAGGAGTTCAGTTAGAGGTTTAGCAACCTTGGAGAAATTCTCGACGAAGCGGCGGCAATAGCTCGCTAGGCCAAGGAAACTCCGAACTTGCTTGACCGAAACAGGTGGAGTCCAATCAAGGACGGCTTGAACTCGCTCGGGATTGACAGCAATACCCTTACCAGAGATTACATGGCCTAGATAGGTCACTTCTGACAACCAAAATTCACACTTGGAGAATTTGGCATAAAGGCGATGCTCTCGAAGTTTCATCAATACCAACCTTAGATGTTCGGCATGTTCCTCTTCATTCTTGGAGTAGATGAGTATGTCATCGAGGTATACTACGACGAATTTGTCCAAGTACTCCATGAAAACCGAGTTCATTAACCGGGAGAAAGTGGCTGGGGCATTGGTTAAACCGAAGGACATGACGGTGTACTCGTATTGGCCATAACGAGTAACAAAAGCCGTTTTGGGAATGTCCCCGTTTCTGATTTTGATTTGATGGTAGCCCAACCTCAAATCCATCTTGGAGAAGACTGAGGATCCAGCGAGCTGATCGTACAGGTCGTTGATCCTGGGAAGCGGGTATTTGTTCTTGATGGTGACCAGATTGACAGGTCGGTAATCCACAACCATTCGATCCGTTCCATCCTTCTTCTTGACGAAGAGGACGGGGCAAGCCCAAGGAGAGGAGCTAGGACGGATGAACCCTTTGTTCAAGGACTCATCGAGTTGGTTCTTAAGCTCGGCTAGTTCTAAGGGTGCCATCTTGTAGGGTCTTCTAGCAATTGGAACGGTTCCTGGAACAAGGTCTATCACAAACTTGACATCCCGGTCAGGTGGAACACCTGGCAGTTCTTCCGGAAACACATCCGGGAAGTCTCGGACTACCGGAACGTCCTCAAGGTCTGGAAGGGGGTTGGCATTGAGAGAGTAGAGTTGGTGCTTGGCCACTCGAGTTAAGACATTAACTGTCTTGCCCGAGGGATGAGTAAGTTGAACGGTTCTAGTGGCACAATCGATCTTGGCATAATGAGCCGACATCCAGTCCATACCCAAGATGATGTTGATGTCGGAGGACTTGAGAGCTATTAAAGATGCAAGGAAAACAAGCCTATCGACAAGAATTTCGTTCCCATGGCTTACCCTAGAAGTTTGCCATTTGGAACCCGGAGTTTGAATTACCATGGAAGTGGGCATGTCACAGAATGTCGTGTTATGCAACCGAGCATAATTCTCGGATATGAATGAATGAGATGCTCCAGTATCGAAAAGAACAGATGCCGGATGGCAGTTAACAAGGAGCGTACCAAGGACGACGTTGGGATCCTCATGAGCCTCTTCGGCTGAAACATAGTTGACATGGCCACGTGCAGTAGTGGCCGGCTTGGCGTAGAAAGTCTTTCCCGCGGGCTTACCACGGCCAACGGACTTTCCAGCTTGATTGGGGTTATTCTGGGGACACTCTCGACTATAGTGACCCGGTTCTCCACACTTGAAGCATGTTACCACAGTGGGGCGTGGAGCAACATTAGCAGCGGGGCCACCATAGGGCTTGGGCGGTGCAAATTGCTGGTTGGGACGAGGCGCCTCAAAGGATGGCCTCGGGGTGAATCTGGGTGGCAGTGCGGTGCTTGGAATCCACACCCGGCGCTTCTGAGCTCCAGAGCCGGATGAAGACCCAAAATCACGAGAGTGCTTGCATGAAGCGTCATAATCAGTCTGGCCTGTCTCAGCACTGATAGCTTTATTGACCAGCTTCTGGAAGGATGTGCACTCGTGCAGACGGAGATCGCGGCGAAGCTCAGGGCTAAGTCCCTTACGGAACCTTGCCTGCTTCTTGGCGTCAGTAGAAACCTCTTCAGGAGCATAGCGTGCCAAGTTCCCAAATTCTCAGCTATATGCATCCACGGTCAGCCTTCCTTGGGTGAAGTTGCAGAACTCCTCCCTCTTGCGATCCATGAGACCTTACGGAATGTGATGCTCACGGAAAGCCTCGCTGAACTCAGCCCAGGTAGTGATTTGGCCGACCGGGTGCATAGCTTCGTAGTTTTCCCACCAATGGCTAGCGGGGCCCTCAAGATGATAAGCAGCATAGGTAACCTTGTCGGCTTCAGCTACGTTGGCAGAACGTAGCTTGTGGGTGATGCTGCGAAGCCAATCATCCGCGTCGAGGGGCTCGACGGAATGGTTAAACTTTGGTGGGTACAGCTTGATGAAGTCGTTGATTGACACCAAGTCATTTCGTGTGTGGCGTGCAGTGTTCTGCTCAATCCGCTCCAGCAGGCGGTTGGTCTCACGCTTGTTCCTTTCCGCCTCCAGCATCACTTCGGCCAGGGAAGGCGGGTGAGGCAAATTTTCACCTCTAGCTGCATTGGCTTCCCCCTGCTCCGGGGCAGCAGGGTTTCCGCGGGTGTTGACCATCCTAGGAGGAAAACAAGACAACGGTTTAGACAAGGATGGCTCAAACTTAACAGGGAAATGCAGAATGTAAAGGATAACGCGGAATGCAGAGATGCTCATTCGTATGCCATGGTAATATAAAACTGCCATATATACACCAACGGTCATACTCGTTATACATAGTTTAGTACAAGCCCATGCTACAGTACAACTATGAAGGTAGACGTTACATCTCATCGGAGGCATTCCGAGTCCCTATACATTATTTGTCTACACCTCCGGAATCGATTACACACCAAGTCGTATTCCACAAGTCACACAGGACAGTGGAGATACAACTACTACAATACTAGTGGTACTACTACTAACTCAGATAGCTCCGTAGTAGTCCTCATAGAAGTCACCTCCATAGCCTGGAAGTTCAATGTGATCATCCGGAAACAGACGGTCCTGAGGAGCATGTGGACCATAGGGGCTAGGATAAGGTCTTGGACCAACAAACGGTGGCCTGCGGGGACCAAGGGGTGGGGTGATGCCTCCCACATCACGCCAATCCACCATGTCTGGCAGAGCTGCTCTCACAGGATACAGATCCCTGGTATCCATACATCCCGCTTGCACCGCGGGTGCAAACCGAGTCAATGTGGCCCAATGATCAGCACGGGTATTAAAGAGCTCCAGCCTCAAGGCCCGATTCTCTCGGTCCTTATCTTCGAGCATCTCAGCGGTGGTACGAGTTAATGAGTCCTCCTGAGTGGAGTCAGCATAGATAGCCTGAAGATATCCCTACGCTCCCGGAAGTGAAGCTGGCATGTAACGGAAGTCAGTGTTCCGAAGCAGACCAGTCCGGACTCGCAAGATGGTCATCATGGAATAGGCAGCATCCTGCACAGCCATCTCAATGGTAACTCCGAGTCCATAGGAACAGTGAAGAGGCTCGGTAGATCCAGGATAGGAAGGAAATATCCGGACGGTGCATAAATACTGGCTTTGATTAAAGTCGCGGAACTGCTCTTCAACAGTGTATTCGGGATACCAACGGTATCCTGTCTCGATCATGACCCGGACCAACATAGCAGTATGACCGGGCACGTCGAGGCACCTAGTCAGGCGAACCACTTGATTTTGAGACTGATTGGCCATCTGAAAGCACAACCACAAGACAAAGACATCAGAATTCCTAGGGAAAATTGGGCAGCATAACGGCTGTAAATGCTCAGAAAAAGATTTGAGACATCCACAACAGTTCACAATACCACTCAACAGCATCATATCAAGGTTCTGATTCAAATAGCAATGTACTAAAATAGTAGAAACTGGACTGGAACTCGTAGCAATAATCCTATGAACTACTACGGATTAGTAACACGTGAACCTGATAGAAGAAGAGAGCCTAGTCCTTAACCCACGTTGAATGAGAAGAGAATGACTCAAATCAGAAGCATAGGGTAAAGGAGTAAAAGAACCTTACGTTCCCTCCCACAATCAATTCCCTTACATATAACTAAAGCATTTCTAGACTCGACATCGACCAGTTTGGCTGAACGAACCTACAGGCAGTCCGGCTCTGATGCCAACGCTGTCAGGACCCCGATTCTAAGCCACATCGATCTAGCCGGTAACACCTCATATCACTTTGCGGCCTCACGCACGGTATCCCACGGGTGTCGCCTTACCATGGCCCGGGACCGTTTGCGCCTTTTGGCTCGCGTATATGACAATGTCGCTAGCATCCATATGACCGAGAACCCGGGCCGACATGGCTAGTCGTGAACCCAAAGCGGCACAGACCTATGGAGACAGGCATACATGATTCACAACGAACATGTCGGTCATCAACGAGTGATTCCGGGCTGTAGC
Source organism: Triticum monococcum (assembly GCA_034509565.1). Lineage (NCBI taxonomy): Eukaryota > Viridiplantae > Streptophyta > Magnoliopsida > Poales > Poaceae > Triticum > Triticum monococcum. The sequence goes on along the minus strand of CM067841.1, from coordinate 570,108,495 downwards.
ACTGGGCTAACAGGACTCCGGGGATCCCGGGCTGTAGCAGGCTAGACAGGACTCCGGAGATCACCGCGTGACATTTCCCCGAAGGGACAGGCATAGGGACGAAGTGAAACACATGCCGGCCAGTCAAGTGTCCTGAACAGTAGTGCTGGGCTAGCAGGACTCCGGTGAACCGGGCTGTAGCGGACTACTATGGCTCGAGGAGCACTAGACTACATTTCCCCATAAGAAAGGCTGCGAAGGACAAACAACTAGATTGTCGGATCCCACTCATACCAAGCATTTCAATCATACATACAATATGCTCGATATGAGTACATACAACATGGCATCACAACAAAACTCTACAACTCAAGTACTTATTTAAGGGCTCCAGGGAGCCATACATAACATATCCATACAGGTAGGGGTCACATGACCCGACACTCAAGTCATACAGTCATACAAGCACAAGCGGAAGCAACTAGTCTGAGTACAGACTCTAGAAAGAAAGAAGGCTTCTCGAAGCCTGTCTATCTACATAGGGCCCTCCATGGCCTGGATCACCACCTGGGTGGCTAGTCACTCGTCGACGTTAAGGTCTACGTAAAACCCATCGGAGGGGGCAGTGTTGTCGTCTGAAAACAATAAATAAGCAAACATGAGTACAAAGGTACTCAGCAAGTCTTACATCAGAACCTACTGTACATGCTCATTCTCAAGAAGGTGGTGGGGTTTATGCAGCAAGCCAGCTTTGACTCTTGGCTAAGCTATCCTACGGAATCTTTTAGCAAAATAGTTTTCGCACACGAGTCCACTACTCACCATCACAATACTCCACCGTGGATCCTCCCTCGTATCCAGCGAGGGGGCCATCCTCGGTACTCACACTTATCTTGAGTCTTTTAGTAGTATCCATTAACTCGTCTATGAACTGTATATGCAATCAAGTAGTCCTTTACCGCGGACACGGCTATTCGAATAGTTTCATACCCTGCAGGGGTGTACTTCGTCACACATGTTTCCACCACTTAGCGTCTGCACACGAAATGTGCTCGGCAGACTTCAAGCGAAAACCGACGTGGGTGTAGACCACGACCTGACTAACCTCACAAGTCTCTAGTCCAGGGTCATCGCCTATTCAGGTTCCATCCGCAAGGAAATCCGGCCGGGGTGTCCTCAACGGCCCCGAACGATGTGAACAGGGTTCCCGAGACACCAAACGGGTGACTCGGTACACCGTGCCACGGTGTATCTACCGCAACATAGCCCACCCCTAGGGTCAGCGCTACGCACGGCCGCCAACACATATCCTACAAACACCAGAAACTAGTTGCAACTCCTGGACTGAGGCGAGAGGGGTCAGTAAGTCGAGCGGGGTCATATTTCAGGGCCCAATGTGTGGTAGTAGCTGAATCTTAATTCACGCATACAGAACTCAGTTCTTAGGGACGGCTTCGATGAAACAACCCACCATGTACTCCTACATGGCCTCTCATCGATACCTTTACCAAAACATGTTCAACACATCCCTCATATTACTGGCACAAGCATTTCACTCTAGCCCATCCCCCAGATGAACCAGACCTGACACAACTCTAAGCATAGCAGGCATAGCAAGGTAGGAATCACAAAACATGGCTCAATCAACTCCTACACATGCTAGTGGGTTTCATCTAGTTACTGTGGCAATGACAGGTCATGCAGAGGATAAGGGTTCAACTACCGTAGCACACAGCAGTTTGAATCGTGTTGTCTTAATGCAGTAAACAAGAGCAGGAGCGAGAACATGGGTTGTATCGGAATGATCAATGGTTGCTTGCCTGATGGAGTGGTAACGGGATACTGCCCTTCAGTTGGATACTCGTGAATATCCTCGGAGGCAGAACCTACCATGAAGAACACAGCCAAGCACAATCAACACATGACGATATGCAACAATATGATGCATGCTATGACATGGCAAGATGGATGTGTCTTGAGCTAATGCAACTAGCTATGATTTAAATGAAGTTGGTTTGAGTACAAGATTCAAATTCCAACCCCATATATGATTATTTAAATGCCCTTTATTTGTTTTGTCCAAAACAGGGGACAAACATTGTTCAAACATGCATGAAAATGGTACAGATGGATTCCTTGAATTTTTCTGATAATTTTTCATATATAATTTGTCTCATTTGGAGTTACGGTTGAATTTCTATGAATTTTCAAAGTTTTGGGTATTTTCTGGAATTTCCTGAATTATTTTTAAACTAGAAAATGATTTACTGCGTCAGCCTTGCATCAGCATGACATCAGCAAGTCAACAGCGCTGCCTCCAGGTCAAACCTGACCAGTGGGGTCCACTAGTCAGTGTAACAGGGCAGGGAGAGAGGCTGACTAGTGGGTCCGGGTCAATGATGACGTGGCATGGTCAAACTGACATATGGGGCCCATGGCGGTTAGTTTAAGTTAAACAGGGAATAATCCGGGGTTAATTTGCGCGTGGGGCCCATCCGTCAGTGGCATAGTGATCAGCTAATGGCGTCATTAGCGTTAACTAAGTGTGCCACGTTGGCTCGCCGGAGTTGGTCCACGGCTCGATGCCGGCGAAGCCCGAGACGGCGGAGGTGCTGCGGAAAGGCGCTACAGGGGGCGGTTTCAAGCGCGGTTTGGCTCGTTGGAACGCCCGCGACGCGGCGCGTCCAGCGGTGGCTGTGGCTGTGGCTGTGGTGGCCGGTAGCGGTAACGGCGGCGAGCGAGGCGGCGGCCGGAGCTCGGGACACACGGGCGCGGGGTTTCAGCGCGAGCATTAGAGCAACAGCGTGGCGCGTTCGCTTCCTGGGGACGCGTTGAGCATGTTGGTGATGCTAGGGCGGGCGGAAGAGCACACGAGCATGGAGCTCGTCGGCCATGGCGGCGGCCGGAGCTCGGTTTCGTGGGGCGGCGGCTAACGGACGAGAACGGAGGGGGCGAGCAAGGGGGAAGGCGCAGGAGCTCACAGCGATCTCGAGGGAGGACTCAGCGGGCTCGGGGACGACCTGGAGACGGAGAATCGGGGCCGGCGATCTTTGGTGCCCGTCGGTGAAGACGACGGCAATTGCGTCACTGCAGGGCTCCCGGCGTCGCTTGGAGCGGTGAGGAGGAAGGGTGGGTCGAGGCAGAGCTTTGGGAGGCGTCGGGGAGGCGAGGCGGTGGCCGTGGCCGCGGTGAACGGCGTCGGTGGCGACGAGCACGTTCGGTGGCGTCGTAGGGAGAGAGCAGAGGAGGGGATGAGCACGGGGGAGGGGAATGAGAGGGCCAGGGGGGTGCGTGGCCGTCTCCGTGGCGCGGCTAGGAGGCCAGGGGGGCTGCCACCGCGAAGCAGGAGGTGGAGACCTCCGGCGTGCGCTGCTGCTGGCACGCAGCTGCTTCGGGGCGAGGGGAGGAGGACGACGGGCGAGGTGCTGGTGGGCTGGGCCGCTGGTGGCCTGGCGCTGGGCTAGGTGGATGGGCTACAGGTGGGCCAGGTAAGGTCCAGGTGAGCCTCTGTTCTTTTCCTAATTTATTCTGTTTTCTATTTTTGCTATTCTGTTTTGATTTAGTTTAAATACTAAATCATTTTATAAAATCCTGAAAATATTTATGGACACTTTCTGAAATATTTCAGTGGCCCAAAAATAATTCCAACATTATTTGAGCATTTGAATTATTTAATAGTATTTAAATGCCCAAATTCAAATATTTATGAATTAAGTCAATGCCCCTTTTGTTGACCTAAAAATTATATGCACCATTTTTCCCAAGGGTTCTAACCCAAGGCAAAGAGGGTGAACATATTTGAAGGGCATTTCAGGTTCATTGAATTTATTTTTAGTAAACCCTAGTTGATTTGAGGGGGGGTGCTGGGGGTTCTGCTTTCCCCATTTCAATTTTCTGATGAAGGTAGACATGATGCACACTCTAATGCATAACCTAGCTAGGGTGTGACAAGTCTTTAGGAAACGTGAGTGCCGTGACAAGAGCTTTACGCATATCAGATGAAAGACACAAAGCATCATAGCTGGTATTTTCTTCAAATGTGCGATTACATCATACTTGACTGGCACCCTACATGCAGGGTCCGTCGAATCATTCGGAACTGCATCCTTACTTTTTGGTTCCTTTCTAGGTGGAGGATGAGGGTCTGCTAATTGACGACCTGATCTAAGATGAACCTGATCAACTTCTAATGGTTCTTCTTCAGGGAAGCACAGAGACTCACCGTCATCCTCAAACACACCAATAGTGAGAACATTGAATTCTTCACTTGGTACTCTCATGCGCTTCGTGGTGTGCTGATATATCTTTGGTGCGAAGCGCAGAGGGGGGGCTTCTTCCATCACTGGGGTTAGTACACGGCGTTTTGACCGCCGTTGTCCCCAGTCTTGGGCTGCACCATTACTGCAGGGAATGTGAGCCTCTCCTTTATGCTGATCTTGCGATTTGGCAAGGCCTAGAATTATCATAGGAGAACAACCATATTCGGAAATCAGTATTGAATCATCATAAGTCCCCCTCATATTTGAAGATGCACAACTCACCGCTTCATCTTGGAGGGTGGCGACATTTGCTGAAGCCTTTTTCTTTCCCTTTGTCATGCTTTTGAGGAGATCCGCATCAATGGTCCCCTCATCGATCATTTTCTGGATGATATTCTTCACAACAAAGAAATCTTTGAGTGTATGGCCCAAAATGCGATGGTAGTGACAGAAATTTGGATCATCAAATTTTGAAGCTTCTTCCGGCCTTTTGGGCTTGGGAAGTTCTATCAGACTCAACTCCTTTAAACCAGTGAAAAGGTCATCAATTTCTTCTACAGGAAAAGAGTACTCCCTGTTTTGTCGTTCGCTTAGAGTTGGCCTCCTACCAACCTGTGCATCTCATTGTCCTTGGTTCCCTATAGGTGCTCTTCCGGGCTGAAACCGAGGTTTTACCGTCGTTGTCTCCATGGCTTGTGCAGACTTGGGTTTCATCGGCAACTTTTCACGCTGACCACCTTTGTCTGTAGGCTTGTTGAACGTCGTTTTTGTTCGACGAGCGACAAGCTGCATAAAATTGTCTATATCCGTGGATTTGGAAGCTAACTCTTCAAACGTGAGGGGCCTCACTCCTTGTAACTGGACGGCCACTTCTGAGCGGAGATTGTTCATGCACATGCACACTCCTTCTGGCTCAGTAATTGGTTGTGGGCAGTGAAGATGTAGGTTTCTCCATCTATTTATGAAATCAGTTGCCCTCTCGTTGAACCCCTGTTCAGTTTGGGTCAACTCAGTTATGCCCACTGTCCTCTGTGTGCTATAAAACCGCTCGAGGAATGAGTTTTGCATTTGTTCCCATGTTTTTATGGAGCTTGGAGGTAGTTTGTTGTACCAAGTGAAGGCAGGCCCGGACAATGTCTGTACAAACTGCCTAAGGAGAAGTGCTCCGTTGTTAGCTGTATCCTGACAAACAGCAAGGAAGTGTGCTATGTGCTCATGGGGAGATCCACTCTCGTTGAACTTACTAAACTGCGGTTGCCTGTAATTTGTTGGGAAAGGAACTAGGTCCACATCAGGTGGGTACGGCTTAACATACCCTGGCCGCATCGAGTACTGAGTTTGCATCAACTGCGACTTTACCCCTTGAGCGATCATTCTTTGGATCGCCTCAAGGTTAAGCCCTGCTCCTCCATGTTGGCTGCTAGCACTTGCACCACCATCCCCTTCATTTCCTTTGTTTTGGTTATTGTTCCTTTTGCTGAAGTGCTGCCGTAAGGTTGGCTAATTGCTCTTCAACCGAACGAGTTTCATTCGCGGCTAGGACTTGTTCTGTATGCTCTGCACTATGGCGGAGTTCTATCTCAGTTTCAGAAGGACAAGGGGTACTGTCCGATAGGGGATTATAAGACCCACCACAGCTGGACCCAAGTTCTTCATAATCTGAACCCTTTTGGCTTCGTGTCTTACGACAAGGACCTTCTACGACAGTTTTGCATGCCTTCTTCCTCTTGAAATGTATTGATGTGGAGGATGTTTCGCTGGTCTTGTCTGACGCCGCGCTGACACCAACTGGCATTGCTTGGAAACCTCAAATGCTTTATTCTTGGTCTGCTTATGAGAGGGCCATGGAGACAAGATCGTGGCCACCTCATTTGATGGATTTGATAGCCACTTGTTCACTTTAGCCCGACTGTCCTCATCCGATGGAATGTGTTCTGCCCCTTGGACTCTGCTTCACCCAGACCTTGCCCGTAGTGCCCTTTCTCTTTCTTTGTACATCGCCCTTCTTGAACGGACACGAGCAGCTTGGTTCACATACTCTTGGTGTTTAGGATGCTGCTGAATGTACTCTTGGTACTCAGGTCGTTGGGCCAGGGCCTCCGCCAGTCGCATGATGGCACCACCCTCATCATTTTGTGATGTGGATGCACCGGGAAGCTGTGACCTTATTGCTTGACATATGCATTTAACAACATATGAGTCATCTGGATTCTGAACTTGGATTTTTGGACGAGTGTTTTTCCATCTCCCCTTGATAGACTTGCTCACATGAGAATGTGTCGGCTCGCCGCATCTTGATCTACGGCAGCTGGAAGATCAATCCAAGATCGACGGACATTTCTCTGTCGCCGTTGATGTCGCACTGGATCAAACGAACCTTCAAAGGACTCTCGTAAGACGGGTGCTTCTTCAAACAGAGGAACTGATGGTGCAGATGTTGGATCTATGTGGCCTGTTTTGAGGTCACCAGGTGTAAGGCACACTCCCTTCCATTCCAAGGAACGTTTTTGCATTATTCCCAAGCATTCCTCACTAGGTTTATGGGCCAGTGAGGGGACAAACTCAGGAGCATTGGCTCGAAGTATATTCCGAGTGTTGGTGCGCCTTCCTGTTGAAGACGACGTCGACGGCAATATGACCGCAACGCCACCTCTTTTCCCAGGTAGCTTGGAGTTGGATGTATCCACCATCTTCTCTTTTCCCTTGTAAACAAGTGGCGGAAACTCGGATTTCTCCAACGCCACTTTCTTTCCCTTGTCCTTGGACTGCTGGCGAACGGATGGTCCTGCTTCAACAATCTTTACTTTCATTACTGACACTGGAGCATGAGTAACCACTCTTGCAGAACTCTGAGCAACCCTCTTTCTAGCAGCCCTCATTTTCCTCTTTGCAGACTTTGACAAAACAGGTGTGGACCCCTCCATTGGTGGAGAAGTGACTTCTTCTTGATCTGGTACAACTGGAGATGCAGCAGTAGTCTTCCAACTTTCACTTAGTGAGGTCACGATATGACCAATTGGCACATCAAGCCAGAGGTCACCGAAGCGAAGGGTCACAAACTATTGCACTTGGCCCTCCATACCTTCAAAATAAAGAAAACCATATATTAGTTTTCTTTGATTTTTTTGTATATGGGTACATAATGTTTTATGCTTTATGTACTATGGGAATTCATATGTTGGAATTCAAAGATGAGGGGAGAAATATGTCCCACTGGGCGTGCCAAAATCTGATGACGGGAAAATGGCGGGCGTGAAAATACGCGTCCACGTCATTGATACAGAGTGAATAATTTAAAAGCATAGAATAAAAAATAGGATCAAACATTGCAGGTACTTTATTTCCAGAACTATTACATTTACATAAAAGATCTGTTAATTACATCTCCAAAGAGAAAACCCCTGATTAAGAATTCTAACTATCCTATTACATAGCATCACAACACATGAGTACTACAAAATGTAGAAATAAAAGAAGACTACAAAATGTAGAAATAAATAGTCCTCCTCGTGGTCTTCGATATCGGCGTACTCGGAGAGCCTTGAACTTCGTCTATGCTAACATATGCGTTGCACAACGTTCATGATTTGACAATGTTCATTCATATAGCACGTTCATGCCTAGCTCATTAACCATCGCAAATATATAGTGGTTGTCTTTTTAGTCATATGAAGATTTATTTAATAGTTAACCAGCCGAGCTAACGTGCGCATGTGCAATATGGGGCATAACTCTTTTTATGAGTTAATTTTGACACGCACGTGGTTTCAATATGCATGCCTAAAATGGCGGAATATTTGATTTACTTTATAGCAACGTATATAGCGTTGCACCGAGCCATCATATGCAAGAACTATATGAAAATTGGCGATGACATATTCAATTGTACTATGCCATGTTTAGTATAATCAACATAGGCTATGACCCTAGTTAAATTTCGTAAATGCATGCACCTATATGAAAGAAATTCATGGTTTGATTTTAATTTATCTGAGAGATAATCTTATGCGACTAAGTGAATCTAGTCAAATATTTATATGGGTTTGAATCTCAAGTGCATTTCACTTCACTTGTATTTGTACTAACATCATGTAGCAACATTGTGCCCATGTGTAGCATAACCAAATGAAGTATGGTGATTTCTTCTTGCTTGTATTATCACCGGCATAGCATAGATTGTATGCTCGTGGTGTAATCAAATGGAAGTATGTTACATTTTGCATGGACATGATGGGCTCTATGAAGATTGTCGACTCAAGTTTAGCTATATATGACTAAACTATGCACGTTTCAATATCAAATTTATTTTACGTATTTACATATTGCAAGCACACTCTGTCGTATGTAGTGCAAATCACTATAGGGAAATTATCTATCATGTAATTTAATTTTGTTGTTACATGCCTTCAAATAAGGGTAATGCATGAGTGATCTGACTAAATCAGCTCAAGCCGATGCAAATGACAAGCAATATTTACTTTTCTTGGCCTCCCATATTTCACAAGCGAACTATAAGGAGAAAGTCTATCTTGCTTTCTACCAGCATGAATTTCTCTTATATTCTTGATTTGCATTCTTGAGTTGTATCAACATAGAGATGCAAGATCACCATGAGACCAAAACAAGACATATAAAATTTGTTCTTGAATTGTATCAACGCGGAGATGCAAGATCACCATGAGACCAAAACGAGATGGACATAATTTGTTCTTGAGTTGTATCATCATGGAGATGCTTGATCACCATGAGACCAAAATGAGATGGACATAATTTGTTCTTGAGTTGTATCATCATGGAGATGCAAGATCACCATGAGACCAAAACAAGACATATATAATTTGTTCTTGAATTGTATCAACACGGAGATGCAAGATCACCATGAGACCAAAACAAGATGGATATAGTTTGATTCTTGAATTGTATCAACATGGATGTTCAAGATCACCATGTGACCAAAACGAGATGGACATAATTTGTTCTTGAGTTGTATCATCATGGAGATGCTTGATCACCATGAGACCAAAATGAGACAGACATAATTTGTTCTTGAGTTGTATCATCATGGAGATGCAAGATCACCATAAGACCAAAACAAGACATATATAATTTGTTCTTGAATTGTATCAACACGGAGATGCAAGATCACCATGAGACCAAAACAAGATGGATATAGTTTGATTCTTGAATTGTATCAACATGGATGTTCAAGATCACCATGTGATCAAAACGAGATGGACATAATTTGTTCTTGAGTTGTATCATCATGGAGATGCAAGATCACCATGAAACCAAAACAAGACATATATAATTTGTTCTTGAATTGTATCAACACGGAGATGCAAGATCACCATGAGACCAAAACAAGATGGATATAGTTTGATTCTTGAATTGTATCAACATGGATGTTCAAGATCACCATGTGACCAAAACGAGATGGACATAATTTGTTCTTGACTTGTATCATCATGGAGATGCAAGATCACCATGGGACCAAAACAAGACATATATAATTTGTTTTTGAATTGTATCAACATGGAGGTGCAAGACCACCATGAGACCAAAACAAGATGAGTATAATTTTTAGTCTTGACTTGTATCATGAGACCAAGACAAGAAGATTTTTTATTGCACATGTGTACTTAGTTCGCATCAGTATATAGGATGAAGATCAATATGTGACTAGACTAGGCATATCATCTATTTCCCTGATTTGTATCAACGTGGGATCAAGCTCACCATGAGACCGAACCAAGAGATGAGAAACTATATATGCGGGGGCAATGTATGACATCAAAACTATAGGACACATATGGTGCAAGTAGAAGGCATCATCAGGGGAGCAAGGACGTAGCCATAGTCTCACCTTGTCTCGTACGTGGACGGAGAAGGCGAACGATGAGACGAGACGAACGGCAAGACGGACGGCCAACGTGACGGCGACGATGATGAGACGGCGGCCGCCGGCGGGACGGACGGCGAGACGGGACGAACAGCCGGCGCGACGATGATACGAACGGCGAAACGGACGGCGAGACGGACGGCCGGCAGCGTGTACGCAGGCGCGCGTGTGTGCAAGCGAGTGATGGCAGGCAAGCAGCGATGGATGGATGTGAATGAACAGCGACGAGCTTCTTCGCGAATGAGTGATTGATCGATGAACAGCCAAACACACTGGCCGAGCTGGTATATGTAGGAGCAAGGAGAGCAGCGGGAGGCCTCCGGTTGGGCACGTTCCGTCGATCGTGAGGCACTTGACTGAGCCTTTTACGTGATCAACTTCTTTTCTGATCTCTCTAGTGGGCTGAAAAATCTAGTGGGATGGGCCCAACCGATTATAATAAGTTAACGCATGCAGGCTATACGTGTTGTGGCCATGGGCTGGCTAATTACTCAATTAGCTCTTAATCTTGCTGTATAATTAACCCATGCATAACACATGCATGCACGTATAGCTCGTACTTGCACCACACATGTACTTAGCCATTTGTATGACTGGGATAGCTGAGCCAAATTGATTTTAATGGCATGAGAAAATATTCACAAGTTCATGATTATATGGTGACTTGATTTTTTACACTGCCATGCAGCATATTGTTTTACGTGATTGATGCTGATATTTCATTCGTGACGATAGAATAATTCTCGTAAATGTGATATAATATATTGACAATATTAGCATCGTCTATAAAACTTGAATTTGTGTCGACATTAGGATTTCGTCGTTGATGATGGCGTATGTGTATATATCCTCTAATTTACATGGCGATATGGCTTATTCCCTTCCCTTTTATTTCTGGGTCTATTGTTCTATGTGACGCGACGGAAATTCATCATGGTATTTTTATCCATGTATTCGGCAAATCACCTTTTTTGGTTTTATCATTTTATGTAAATTGTTCAATTTGAATAATATCAAAGCACTGTATTTTACTTTTGGCCAAAATCGGTGACAACAATTCCCCTTTCCTACTCCTACTAGGAGGAGGAAAGGAAGGAGGAGAAGGAGAAGGAAGGAGAGGGAGGAAAGAGGGGTCGGCCCCCTAGTCCAATTCGGTTTGGGCTAGGGGGGCGCGCGCCCTGCCTCCTCTCTTCCACCACTTGGCCCATGAGGCCCATTACTTCTTCCTCGTATTCCCGTAACTCTTCGGTACCCCCGAAAATACCTGAATCACTCGGAACCTTTTCGATGTCCGAATATAGTCATCCAATATATCGATCTTTACATCTCGACCATTTCGAGACTCCTTGTCATGTCCCCGATCTCATCCGGGACTCTGAACTACCTTCGGTATATCAAATCACATAAACTCATAATACCAATCGTCACAGAACTGTAAGCGTGCGGACCCTATGAATTCGAGAACTATGTAGACATGACCGAGACACGTTTCCGGTCAATAACCAATAGCGGAACCTGGATGCTCATATTGGCCCCACATATTCTACGAAGATCTTTATCGGTCAAACCGCATAACAACATACGTTGTTCCCTTTGTCATCGGTATGTTACTGGCCCGAGATTCGATCGTCGGTATCTCAATACCTAGTTCAATCTCGTTACTGACAAGTCTCTTTACTTGTTCTGTAATGCATCATCCCACAACTAACTCATTAATCACAATGCTTGCAAGGCTTATAGTGATGTGCATTACCGAGAGGGCCCAGAGATACCTCTCCGACAATCGAAGTGACAAATCCTAATCTCGAAATATGCCAACTCAACAAGTACCTTTGGAGACACCTGTAGAGCACCTTTATAATCACTCAGTTACGTTGTGACGTTTGGTAGCACACAAAGTGTTCCTCCGGTAAACGGGAGTTGCATAATCTCATAGTCATAGGAACATGTATAAGTCATGAAGAAAGCAATAGCAACATACTAAACGATCAAGTGCTAAGCTAACGGAATGGGTCAAGTCAATCACATCATTCTCTAATGATGTGATCCCGTTAATCAAATGACAACTCATGTCTATGGCTAGGAAACTTAACCATCTTTGATTCAACGAGCTAGTCAAGTAGAGGCATACTAGTGACATTCTGTTTGTCTGTGTATTCACACATGTATCAAGTTTCCGGTTAATACAATTCTAGCATGACTAATAAACATTTATCATGAAATAAGGAAATAATAACTTTATTATTGCCTCTAGGGCATATTTCCTTCACTCGAAGCCATTCTGCTTCAACGCATGATGTGTCTAATGTAGTCGATCTGGTCAAGATCATCTGCTTGCAAGACTTTCAGGAAACAGCACCACCACCAAGTGTAAAGATATATCCACTTGTGGCTTTCATCTCATCAGCATCAGATATCCAATTAGAATCACTACACCCTTCAAGTACCGTCGGGTACCTAGAATAGTGAATACCATAGTTTGCATTACCTTGCAAGTAACGCATCACTCGCTCAACAGCATGCCAATGCACATCTCTCAAATTGAAAACAAACCGGCTCAGTTTGCACACACCAAATGAGATGTCATGACAAGTAGCACAAGATAGGTACATTAGTGAACCAACCACTTGAGAATATCTCAATTGATCTACAGCCGTGCCTTCGAGCTTTCGAATCCGCACGCTAGGATCATATGGTGTTGTAGAAGGTTTGTAGTCCGAATATCCAAAACGGATCAAAATCTTCTCAACATAGTGGGATTGCAAAAGTGTAACTCCACCCTCAGTATTTCTCAGTAGCTTGATGTTCAAGATAACATCAGACACGCCCATGTCTTTCATCTCAAAGTTATTACATCACTACTAGAAAAAGGGCTATAGATGGGATTGACACTAATGGCGCACCTGACAAGCGATGCGCCATTAGTATATACTAATGGCGCACCACCATCTGGTACGCCATTAGAGTTGAAACTACTAATGGCGCACCTGGCACAGGGTGCGCCATTAGTATCAAATTTTTTTTTGGAACTAGTGCGCCTGTCCAAACATACTAATGGCGCATCCAGACAAAGTGCGCCATTACTAGTTGTAACTAGTAATGGCGCACCTGTCGGAAAGTGCGCCACTAATGTTGTTTTTTTATTATATTTTTTATTCCCTTTTTTGCAAAACTACTAATGGCGTACTGTTGCACCGTGCGCCATTACTAGTTCAAACTAGTAATGGCGCACTGGGGGACAGTGCGCCATTAGTAAAAAAAATTTTTTGCAAAACTACTAATGGCGCACCACCAGATGGTGCGCCATTAGTAACCTAGATTACTAATGGCGCATTTGGAGTTGGTGCGCCATTAGTAAGTGGGCAGCAACAAGATATTTTGGGGAGCCTCTCCTACCCACACTCACTTTCTCCCCACTTCATTCTCTACACATCCTCCTTGTCTCGGGTGCCTCCTCTTTTTCACCTCATTTCCACCATAGATTCATTCAATTTAAGTGGTTAAATTACCTTGTTTTGATAGGTAAGTAATGGGGGAAGCTATATTTATGTATTTCTCCCTACAACAATGTGCACATATGCACTTTTTATGGCCTAGCTAGATCTATGTATGTTCGTGGTGTTGCATATGTTTGTGGTGTTGCATATGTGTTTGTGTTTGGAGGTGTACCGGTATTTGAAATGCGATAGTTGCCAATATTTTGCCGGAATGTTGATTCATTTCCGTTTCGGCGAGAATTTTGGCATTAAGCATTCTTTTTGGTCCTATTTTTAGGGGAAGTCATGCCAAATTTTTTCTTGGTTCTAAAATATCGTTTTGCTCTACCCCGCAGGCGACCATGGTCCGCATGATGACCGAAGGCATCGTGAATAGGTTTTTGAGGTCCGCGAAGGCCGAGATGCTTCAAAAGAACGAGACGGAGATAAGATGTCCATGTCGAAGATGCAAGCTGAAGAGCCTTATTGCGGACCCGGAATCCGGGCAGGTGCAGGACCACCTGCTCTTGCGTGGTTTCATGGATGGCTATCGGTGGCAAGGTGATGAAGATGACTACGAAGTCGTTCATGGGGGCCGGGCAAGAAATGAGGAAGGCAGCAAGACAACCACCGCGGCTCGGGCGGGCGAGAAGACGAAGAATCCCCAGGAGATGATCACGACGGTGATGCTCTACACAGTCATCATGTAGAAGATGCAGGACATGATGATGAGGAAGATGCCAGAGCAGACGACGCTGGACCATCGATGGGCTGGGTGCAGGACCCTCATATTCAAGAGCTGCTTCTCAAGCAGACGGATAACGCAAGAGCTGCCGCCCGAGAGAAAGCCAAGATGGATCAACTTGAGTTAGACGCGGTCACTCCATTGTATGAAGGATGCAGGCCCGAGGATACCCGCCTGAAAGTAACGCTCATGGCTCTGGAGATGAAGGTAAAACACAAAATGACCGACGCATGCTTCGACGAGAACATGTCATTCTGGCACGAACGTCTTCTCAAGGGGAACAAGTGCCCGACCAGTTTGGAGGAGGCGAAGAAAATCATGTGTCCTCTGGATTTACCGCACGTGAAATACCATGTGTGCATGAACAATTGCATCATTTATCGGGACGAGCACGCGGAGTCTACCATATGTCCGGTGTGCGGCGTCACTCGATACAAGAAGAGGAAGAAAGCTCCTCGAAAAGTGGTGTGGTACTTTCCGATCACTCCTCGTCTGCAGCGGTATTTTGCGGACCCTAAGTTAGCAAAGCTCCTGCGTTGGCACGCGGATAGGGAGGAGAAGAAGCGAGAAGATGATGCAAATGATCCGGAGATAGATAAAAAAGACAAGATGCTGAGTCACCCTAAGGATGCGAGCCAGTGGCAAGCGTTGAACTTCGAAGACCCAGAATTTGGGAACGATCCAAGGAACATCGTGCTGGGCGCGAGCACCGATGGAGTCAGTCCGTTTGGCAGCCAGAGAAGCACACATAGCACCTGGCCTGTGTTTGTGTGGATGTATAACCTTCCCCCCTGGTTGTGCATGAAGAGGAAGTACATTCACATGAGTATGCTAATTGAAGGACCGAAACAACCAGGGAACGACATCAATCTGTATCTGGGGCTGCTAAAAGAGGAGCTTGACACGCTGTGGAAAACTCCAGCCAATACGTGGGACGCCGCAGAGAAAGAATATTTCCCTATGAGAGCCGCGCTGCTCACGACGGTGCACGACTATCTCGGTTACGGATATGTCGCGGGGCAGGTGGTCCACGGATTTTCTGGATGCGCCAGGTGCATGGATGACACAATGTATCGCCAGCTAGATAGAGATCCTGGGTCTTCGAAAACCGTGTTCATGGGACATCGAAGGTGGCTTCGCGACGATGACCCGTGGAGAAAACGCAAGGATCTGTTCGATGGTGAAACCGAACCCCGAGGACGCCCGCGTACGAGAAGCGGCGAGGAAATAGACGAGCTGTTGAAAAATTGGAAAGACTGCCCACTACCGGGAAAGAAGCAAAAGGCGTCAGAGCCGGGAAAAAAGCAAAAGGCGCCAGAGCCGCTGCTGAAGGTATGGAAAACGAGGTCTATTTTCTGGGACTTGCCGTACTGGAAGATCCACCGTGTGCCTCACAGCCTTGATGTCATGCATATCACGAAGAACGTGTGCGAGAGTCTGCTTGGTACCCTGCTCAAGATGCCAGAGAGGACCAAAGATGGGCCGAAAGCAAGGGCAGACTTGAAATCAATGGGCATCAGGAAGGAGCTTCACACTATATATGATGATCATGATGATGATGATGATGATGAGGCGAAGCAGGACACGGAAAGTCCTCACAAAGGCAAGAAGGCCAAGAAGACCGGAAATGACTACCCTCCCGCGTGCTTCACTCTAAGTCAGGAGGAGATCGAGCAGTTTTTCACCTGCCTCGTAGGAGTAAAACTTCCTTACGGTTACGCGGGGAAGATAAGCAAATACCTAGACCCAGCGAAGCAGAAGTTCAGCGGGATGAAGTCTCACGACTGTCACGTGCTGATGACGCAGATACTTCCAGTTGCAATCCGTGGGATCATGGACGCGCACGTCCGTGAAACCCTATTTGGCCTATGCAATTTTTTCGACGTCATCTCTCGGAAGTCTGTTGGCGTGAGGCAACTCAGAAGGCTACAGGAAGAGATCGTGGTGATACTATGCGAGCTTGAGATGTACTTCCCGCCCGCATTCTTCGACGTTATGGTGCATCTGCTGGTCCATATCGTGGACGATATCATCCAACTCGGGCCGACGTTCCTGCACAGCATGATGCCGTTTGAAAGGATGAATGGTGTCATCAAAGGATACGTTCGCAACATGTCACGTCCAGAGGGAAGCATAGCCAGGGGCTTTCTGACCGAAGAGTGCATCTCCTACTGCACGAATTATCTAGGCATCGAGAACCCCGTTGGTCTGCCCGTCAACAGGCACCTCGGCAGGCTCGCTGGATGGGGTCACCGTGAGGGTCGTCGCGAAATGCATGTCGACTTCGAGGGTCGACTCGCCGACTTTGAAAGAGCAAACCTAGTCGCGCTACAACACATAGACGTGGTCGATCCTTGGATGGTACAGCACAAAACCTTTATTAAGAAGACGTACAATGACCGAGGCCAACAGAGGACGGACGGAGATATACTCAAAGAGCACAACTCATGTTTCATGCGTTGGTTCAAGCAGAAGCTTCTGCCGTACCCTTTACATGAGGATTCTTCCGCAGAAGAACAACTCATATTCGCCTTGTCACAGGGCGCCGAGCACAACCTGATGACCTATGAGGCGTACGATATCAACGGCTACACATTCTACACCGAGGCCAAGGACATGAAGAGCGATGGTTATCAGAACTCCGGGGTAACGATGGAATCCTACACCGGTAACGACAAGGACAGATACTACGGAAGGATCGAGGAGATCTGGGAGCTGAGCTACGCTGGAGAGAAGGTCCCGATGTTCCGTGTCAGATGGGCCAAGAGCGTCCTAAAAGAAGACCGGTATTTCACCACCATGGTTATACCCAAAGCCAAATCCAAGACCGCGGGCGCAAACGTCACCGCGAAAAATGAGCCATGGGTACTGGCTTCCCAAGTGGACCAATGCTTCTTCATTACCGACCCGTCAAAGCCCAGTCGTATTGTCGTGAGGAGAGGCAAAAGGAAGATCATCGGAATGGATGGAGTAGCCAATGAGCAAGACTTCGACAAGTATGGCGACCCGAGGATCGAACATGACGACGATGATGAAGTAGCAGCATACACCACAAGAAGAAGAAGGACCACCCTACCTAAAGGACGTCCGTTCCACAGAAGAACTCCATTTGCGAAAAAGAAGGGCAAGAAGATTGTGAACAGATAGCTAGCTAAGATCGATTGTATTTAAATCGTAGCCTTCATTTCTCGATTGTATTTCATGGGCACTTTTTGAACTATCATGAATATTTTTAAATTTCATGGGCACTTTTTGAACTCATGAATATATTTTCAAATTTGATCTCTATCCCCTCCATCTCGATCGCTATCCCCCTCCATCTCGATCTCGAACCCCCTCCCCCCCCCCCCCGCACCCCCCCCTAGCTCCACCGCCACCGACGACCCACCGCACCCTCCCCGGCCGGCTCAACCGCCGCCGAGCACCTCCCGCACCCTCCCCCGCTCCACCGCCGCCGACGACGCACCGCTAATTTGATGATATTTGATGATATTTTTTCATATTCAAAAAAAATTATTACTATTTTTATAAAAAAAATATTATTGTTTTTATAAAAAATATATTAAAAATAGCAACAAAAATAATAATAATAATAATAATAATAATAAACATTCTAATGGCGCACCGCTCCGGTAGTGCGCCATTGCTATCTAAAAAAACATTCTAATGGCGCACCACTCGGGGGTGCGCCATTGCTATCTAAAAAAACATTCTAATGGCGCACCGTTCGGGGGTGCGCCATTGCTATGTAAAAAAACATTCTAATGGCGCACCGCTCGGGGGTGCGCCATTAGTAATCTTCCACCTAGCTCTAACTCCCCTGATCCCTTCGTCCCTCCCTCTCGCCAGATCCACTTCCCCCTAGCTCTGCCCCGACGCACGACGCCGCCGCTCCCGCGCCCCCCACCACTACAGCTCCGCCATCGCCGACACCTCCGCGACCTCGCCGTCGCCGATAGCCTCCCCGCGTCGGCCCCTGCCCTGCGCCGCCGCCGGCCTCCCCACGACGACCACGGCCGCCGGCCTCCCCACGACCAACAGAGGCATCCCTTCGACGCCGCCGCCGCCGCCGACCGCAACCCCAACCCTGACCCCAACCCCTCCGGCGACCGGCCGCACCCGCCCAGGTACCTCTCCTCCTTCCTCCCTCCTCCCTCTCCAACCTTCCTCCCCATTCCCTGCCCATGGGCGATCACCCCTCCCATCCTGTGCATTTGTTGTCTCTTTTAGCCATTGCTGCGGATTTACCATTTCACTAGGCAGTGGTCCATAGGAGGGGTCGATCTCTATTTTTGGTTACAATGAGAAATTATTGAAAGGGATTCATTCATGCTAATTACAGACGGTGTATTTGGTTCTGTCGACTAAACTATAGAGCATGTATTTGTCATGTCCAATCGATTTTTTTCTTCTGCTATCATAGTGTCCTTGATATATGAAAATCATATCTATCAATGTTCCTGTGTGCTTGCTAGCTAGTTTATGATATATTACCTTAATCTCTTGAGCAAGAAGGTGGTGTTGCTGACTGTGATCTTAAACAAGAATAGACCGGCATCCGTTCGATCTAGCGTCGACGAATTTTGCAGATTTAAATTCTTTCATGTTGAAGCATTCGCATATCCCCTCGCAGATCTCACTGTCCTCTCTCAAGTTTCTGCTTGAATCTCTGCAAAAAGGGAAAGCCGCACGAAAAACTACCTTCTTTCCCCACTTCCATCTGAAGTTCTGAACATTGTGAAGGTCATTTTTAAGTAGAACAGAGACAAAGATCATTCATTCCTGTCAACATCATGCAGCAGTGCTTACATTTGTTTTACATCGCCGCCTATTTTTCTGAAAATGAAGCATGTGGCTCTACTTTATTTTGGAGTAGTATATTACAAATACTTGACTAAAATTATGTGCATATGTGACCATGTGAGACATTTTCTACTAGATATTCACTACAACCCTTTATTATATTTTAAACTTGGCAAGAAAAATAATAATAACTAATTTGTTTTGAAGTTGTTACCCAACTAATTAAGTGACTGGCAATATCACCAACAGTTATTTGTATTAAAATCACATCTATTATTTCGTTATTTTTGTTCTGATATTAATTGTGCTTCTATTAAAAGAATTGGGAGTTACTCACTGTACTAGAACTATGTAGGTTCACTTTGAGAATGTACACCTATTATTGCTACTGATATCATTGGCTCATTGCTGCCTTTGTGCAATGTACACCCCCCGGTACTGCTACTAATTTGATGCTTGCTATTTTAGGCCGCTGCTTGGTATGTGCTCTATATGCAAGGCATGCTTTTATTCAGTTTTTTCTTCAGTTTTGGCCACTATTGATCTTTCTTTCGATCGAACTGAGAGTGGTTTCGTGCGCGTTAGATCAGCGGATCTCTTAGTTGAGTTCTGATTTAAGAGCCCGTGAGTGGAAAGTGGAATTGAACAATCTAGACCTGAAACTGAGGCAGTTTTACACGAGTTTGTTTGTTGGTCTTTTAACCCTATCATTTCTCTTGTAGCCAGCATGTCTGTGCGCTTAAACTTGTTTAGCTAGTAATTTCCCCCAATTTGGCCATTACATGTGTAACGTAACTTAGCTTGTCAGAGCATGCTTCCTCGCGAAGAAGGGGGTTATGCTGAAAACTGAAAAATATTGTGAGACATTGGTTGGACTTTGAATTGGTATACAGCCAATGTATTTTCCATGTTGTGATGAAGGCCTTTTTTGCCTTGTCCACCCGAGAGGCCCTTGAGTTTGCTGGAATGTCGATTAACTTCCGTTCCAGCAAATTCGGGTACTCCATATGTCCTATTTTCAGCAAAGGTCATGCTGAAATTTTCCGTGAATTTTAGCATGACTTTGCTAAAAATAGGACATATGGGGTACTTGTGACTAATGCATGGGCCGGGGTATCTTAGTAGTTAATTAAGTAGGATCAAGTGCCCCTTTATTCTAGCTGCATTAAACCATAGGCGGCAATAGAGCCAAGTGATTAGGCCCAACTTAGAATTCTCCTCGGTGTCGACAAACCCTAAATGATGAGACCATGATCTTGTTCCTTGACAATAACCAACTTTCTGACCAAACTTTGTTCCTATTTAGAGAGAAACATGGCCAACAACGATGAGGCCGGGGGTTCGGGCGTCAAGGCATTCTGGGAGCTGTCCCAGGAGATGGAGGAACAACCTCACTTGTATGAGGCCGCCGCCTTCCCCACCGATCCTGAGACCACTGATGGTACCGCCGAGGATGACCCCACTGATGCCACCACTGATGGTGCCACCGAGGATGCCACCATTGATGATGGCGGCGCACGCACAGATGGCAGCCAACCGAAAAGGCAACGGAAGGACCGGCGCCCGAACGTGCTCCGCACCCTCAAGGAGGAAGTTACTGAAGTGGACTCCGACGGGAATCCAACGGCGCCCGAACGAATAGTCAAGGGGTACTCGCTTCAGCTCGGGTGCATTCTCCGGAGCACCGTCTCGATGAACACCGAGAACCTCAGGCATCCTGACCGAGGGAATTTGCGCAACCTCCTCTTCACGAAGCTGGACGAACGATACAAGTTCCCCGCTGAATTTGAAAACACAAGCCTCAAAGGGAATAAAGTGAACAATGCTGCCCTCACGAAGATGAGCACGGCCCTGTCTACTTGGAAAAGCAATGTGAAGAGAATGATCCAAAAAGGTGAGAGTTATGAGAAGATCAAGGAGAAAAATCCTTCGATCACCGAAGATGACTACAATGACTTCAAGATCAATTGCTCGAGCACCGCAAGCTCCGATTCAAGTAAGTGGGGGAAAGAAATGCGGGAGCTGAACTTAGGGGAACACACACTCGGTCCCGGCGGTTACAGAGTGGCGGAGCCTATATGGGACAAGGAGGATGCGGACCGTGCCGAGCAAGGCCTACCGCCCCTCTTCGATAAATACGGTGACAAGCAAACCAGGAACTTTGTCAGGGCCCGGTACAAGAAGGACCCGAAAACAAAGGAGCTTACCACGGATCCGAAGACCAGGGAGCTTGAGCTTGTTCTGGTAAGGAATACACCCCCGCGTAATTAGCTTCATATGGTTGCATTCTAATTAATGAAGCCAAATTTCTAAATGGTTCACATTCCTTCCGCAGGCGACTGAAAGCAGTAGCGTGGGGTCGACTAAGAGCAACCCTTGGGACACCACTCTAAATAGGGCGTTGAATGTAATGAAGAACAAGGATAAGCTCAGTAAGCCGACGTCAGCTGGTCGTGTGGCCGGCAAAGGCTTGTCGACAAAATGGTCGTCATACTATAACACTGGTGGGCGAAAGGAGAAAAAGACCAGCTCAGAAAGCCAGGCGCGCGACGTTCAAGAACTCAGGGCACAGGTGGCGCGGATTCCGGAGATGGTCCAAGAGCAAGTGGAACAACAACTCGGAAGGACGATCACCGCCATTGTGCCTACCTTGATCCAGGGGATTAGTGCGTGGATTGCGGGCGGCCAACAGGGGCCGCCCCCGATTCCTAGCTTCACGTCCAGCAACTCGCAGACCGCGATGGCGGGGCCATTGGTGTCTCCGACGGAGGCGGCATTGGTGTCTCCGACGCCGGCACGGGAGCTTAATGCACCCGGGTGTACGCCGGCCGGCACCTCTGCAGCAAGCGGCCCCTCCGTCAACTGCACGCCCGCCGTTGGCGGTGCCTCGACATTAGCCGAGCTCGACGCCATCATCACGGTAACTAATTAAGCTTCTCTCGGCCGAGGACTTCATCTCCTTGCCTTTGACTGGGCAGCCCTGACGCCCTACATGTTTTCGCAGGGCGCCGCCGACGTTCCGTGCACTCTCCTGCACTTCGTGAACAACGAGTTGGTCGATGTCGCCAAGGGCAAAATCGTTCAACCGGGCAACCCCTTGTTCCACGGTACCCAGATGCCACCCAACTTGTTTAGGGTTCGACTGGTTCGGGTGCTGCCAGGCTGCGACGAGTTGTTACCTCCGATTCGACCCGTCGGGGCCGACGATGATGACGTGATGACCCTCAGCGCCTGCCTGAGCTGGCCCCTGCTTTGGCCGAAGAGCCAGATTCGTTTGGGGGCGGGGGACACCACCCCAAAGACAACACCGCCAGTTGTGCCGGCACCAAGTCGGCCCCATGGCAAGACCGCCGCAACGGTGCCGGACATCCCTATGCCACTGGATCCAAACATGCATATGGCACAGGATCAAAATGACGACGACGACGATACATTTGCCAACGTCGATCAGTACTTTGCCGATCATGGGTACGGTGGCGACTTCATGGGGCCTCCTTCTCAAGAACCCAACCCAACAAAAGACGTGCGCGATCTAGCTGGTACCGCGGAGAAGCCAAGTTGCAACAGGCGTCGTCTAGCGTTCAGCTCTCAGGAGACGCCTCCAGCTGCCGACTTCACCGAGCCTCAGATAGGCTAGGAGCGAAATATTATCAGCCCCAACACACTCAAGAAGGCCGTCTGTGAGCAGAACTCGGTCCCATTACAGGAGAAGAAGAAGGCACGCAAAAGAAAGACTAACAAGGGTGCGGGCCAGCCGGCACCGAGTACGATCCGTGCTCAGGACGGGCCACCTGCACCTGAGGATATCTCGAGGAGGGTGCATGTGGCGGGTAGGCCGATGCTACCAAGAAATATGCTTGATGTTGCAACCGGTGCTATGCGGAGTCTGCATGACAGTGTTCTTTCTTTGGAGAAGCGGCGTCTCGGAGAGAAGGATGTGGCATACCCGGTTTTCGCGGCCAAGGTGCCAGAGGGCAAGGGCTTTGTGGATAACTCCATCGGGGGTACGATCGTCCTGCGGTTTGATGACATCCACGCTATGTTGAACCTTCATCCGCTGCACTACACCTTCGTTCGGCTATTTTCGCTGAGTATGGAGATGCGGATCATTCGCGACAAGACCCCGGACATCGTGATAGTCGACCCCTTCTACATGCGTGCCAAGATCTTGGGCAGCGCTGGGGACCGGCAAGTCGCGAGTTCTTACCTCGAAGGCGTCATTCTGGCAAACCAAGATAAGGATAACTTTCTCGTGCCTTACTTTCCCGAGTAAGTCCTCCCCTCAACCGCCCCGTAACATATGAATTCTTAGATTTCGATCGTTTTTCTTTTAACATTCCGTGTTTTCTGCAGTGACACACGTTGCACGCTCATCCTCCTAAGCCCCAAATATTCCATGGCCACATATTTCGACCCGGACCGTCAGTCGAACATAGACTACACAAATGTCAAGAAGGTTCTTGATGATGTTCTCCCCGGCTACGTCAAATCTGGAGGCACCTTCACCAGGCCTATTCGTAAGTACGGCAAGCACGTGTTCTCCCACAATACGACGTTCTGCTGCGTCAAGCAGCCAACTGGCGGTCAGAAGGGTGCCTACTATGCCATCCATCACATGCGGGCGATCGTACGGGACCATCATCAACTTCTGCTACCGAGTAGACTCAAAGATTGGGCCGCGAGCGTGTCGGCAATCCAGGACGCGGACATCAGACAAGAATTCTTTCGCATCCAGTCGGAGTTTGCGGAAATCATCCATCAAGATGTCCTTCGTACCTCGGGGCAGTTCTACCTCAGAAATCAACCGTCCAACAGTGACATCGACACAATCCTACAAATGCAGGCTGACAACGCCCGTTGTTTCATGACTCCCACGATAGACGGCGGCTTCATCCACGCTCCGGTCCCTTGAGTCGAGTCGAAAACAGTGATGCTGTGTCTAGTTCTGAAACATCGATTGGCTCATATGTTGTAATTAAACTTTAACGAAATTGTAGTATGTATCTTTGGTTTCGAGAGTCATTCAACTTAGATGTAATCGATGCTATTAATGTTTTGCTTTTCTCTTCCGATCGTTCTGTTGCATACTTATATGTTGCTTATGTATTGTCTGTGAATTGGTACTAACGTTTCGTTTGGCTACTGCATAGCGATGCCGTGGTATGTCGTGTACAAGGGTAAGGTTCCCGGAGTCTACAACGACTAGGAGGAGTGTCGGAGACAGGTTCACCGATTCAGCGGTAACAGTTACAAAGGGTACACCACTAGGGCCGAGGCCGAATCTAGATACGCCCGCTATCTAGCGGGAGAGGGGAGGGAGCGTTGGAGGAACCGGATGAAGACGAGTTTCATCGTGATGATGCTCATCGTGATGACCGCAGCTCTCTTTTATGTGATGGTAGTTTAGATGATCGATATCGACTTGTAATGTGAAGACAAACTCGCGGTCTCGAGACTTGTAATATAATGTTCTATCTTTGTTCGGTCTTTTCAATTCAGAGACTAATATGATGAATTGTATTCGGAGACTAAAATGATGAATTGTATTCAGAGACTAATCTTCTATTTTATTCGATGAATCTGTTGTTGATGTGTGCTGTCTATATTTTGTCCAATTATACATTTTGTAACCTGTGCAAAAAATAGAAAATTAAAAAACAAAAAAACCTAATATTCATACTAATGGCGCATCACATCATAGTGTGCCATTAGTGTGCCAAAGGATACTAATGGCGCATCATTAAACAGTGCGCCATTAGTATGCCGAAGTTACTAATGGCGCATACTGTTGTTGTGCGCCATTAGTATGCCAAAGCACCTGGGTATACATGGCCCCCTGGGAGGCATACTAATGGCGCATCGTGGACTATACTAATGGCGCACCGCGTGATGCGCCATTAGTATACCAGATACTAATGGCGCACCAGTGGTGCGCCATTAGTAAAATATACTAATGGCGCATCACTAATGCGCCATTAATGGCCAAATTAGGTGCGCCATTAGTAGGCCTTTTCCTAGTAGTGCATAGAAAGGCCTTAACCTCCTCAATGACTTTGAGGTGGGTCCCAAATATTAGTATGTCATCAACGTACAAACACAATATAACTCCTTCGCCCCCACCATAGCGATAGTATACACATTTGTCAGCTCTGTTAACAACAAAGCCAGCAGATGTCAGAGTAGTGTTGAACTTCTCATGCCATTGCTTAGACGCTTATCCATGAGTTATTGAGGGTTTTCAGTTGTTTACACAGAATAGAAGGGAAAAGGGAAGAAAACAATGGCCCACTGGCCAAAGGCACCAACACTAGCGATTAGGGAAACTCCAATATGGATCATCAAATTGCCCCTAAATATTCGAATTGAGATCAGTCCGGGCATTTTTAGCTGTCCAACGGTGGTTACCAAAATTGTCCGCACCAATTCAGATGTCCAAAATCTCACAAACCAAAATCAAATTGCGGGTGGTTTGCGGGCGTCCATACGTCCATCATGTATGCATCTGGCAATGAGGACCCACCCAAAAACCCTCTCCTACTGCATCCGCTCACCTCCGCCCCGCATTCATCTGGCAATGCGGACCATCCAATAACCCTCTCCCATCGCATCCGCTCACCTCCGTGACGCATTCATGTTGGTTCAAATCGGACATGACATGACGTGATGGCTTCCGACTACATTCAGCCGGTTGACCAACCATCCGCCTACCCGACATTCATACCGGTGCGGCGAATAAGACGCCAACTCCAAGAGTCCCCCATTAAAACCGTTGCTCTGCCTCTCCCGCCATGTTCGCTTGCTCTCCGCGCTACATTCTTCATGTCGGTTCATAGTGGACATGACCAAACGGGACGATGAGACCACTTCCTACCGCATTCAAGTCGGTTAATCGGCAGTCCGCCTTCCCGGCATTCATAGCGCGCGGCGAACGAGAAGCCAACTTAGGGTACCCGCATTCAAGCCGCTGCTCCGCCTGCCTGGATGGTGACGCCACAAAACCTGACCCCTCCATGCCCCATCTCCCTCCATCCAAGTCACCGGCGCACTGCCACTTCCTCCAATTCTCCTTCGTCTACCGTCGTCACAATGGCCGAGACCGGCCATGAGTACTGGAAGAGCCTAATGATGTGAAGCCGCCATGAAGTCACCATGAGCCTGTGTATTCGCCTCCCCTCTGCCTGCCGCTCCAGTGACCGGTGGGTGGGGTGGGGGGATCCCAGTGCTTCTGCCCCGGTTAGTAGTTTAGGCTAGGGTTTTAGTCCTTGCAGGTGTGGCGCTTCTATATGGAGTTTGTTTTCCGTGTTCAGATCCTCCTCGAGTTCGTCCATCTGGACATTGTCGATGAAGCTCTGACGTAGATTCCTGCCGTCTCCTTGGGGCGGTGAGGTTATGGTTTATTGTCAAGTGGCGAGATTTGATGTCAGGTGTTTCAAATCTATTCAAGGTTCAACGATGACAACTGCGGCTCCAGAGTGCTAGTCCTTAGGGGCACATGCACGAAGACTTTCCGGCTATATAATCGACAAGGTCAAGCCGGCTCCGATAGGGGAGCGCAGTGGCAGTGCCGGGATCAGAAGTCTGTGATGTCATTTCAAATCTATGATGTCAAATACATGCGTTTTCACTAATTTTATAAAAAAACATACATGATTTCTACTTGTGTACAAAGGATTTGCCAAAAACCTGTGTGGTCAATCGACCACACTCCTCTCAACGTGGCTCTGCCATTGGGGGAGTGGTAACAACGGCGCGTCGACAGCTCATTCTGACGGCGGTAGTGATTGTTCGGTGGTCTTGGAATCTTAATGTAATTTATATTATGTTTGAGATGCTTTGTACTTTCGATGAACTTTGATATATAATAGATTCGGATCATTTTTGAAAGAAAAAAAACTATGTTGCATGGACGTCCATATCTCCGACAACTCAGGGTGCTCGGTCCCTGACGTTCATGAGTAGGGTTATATATTGCGGAATCTGAAAAAAAAGTAGAGTTATTACGGTGGTGGTGCACTGGTCCCCGGCGTGCGGATGAGAAAGATTTCTGTGGTGGTGGGGGAGTTCATGAAGGAGAAGGCACAGATCACGTGGAACACGGTGCTGCTAGAAAACAAGGGGACTTTGTCTGTGGCGGAATCTACTAGTGAAGGCAAGAACAGAAGCAGCGTGCTTAGCTGCTTGGTGGGGCCTGAGGGAGCTAGTTGCTAACAGTCAAGTAAGCTTCAGTTCCGTCGAAGCACAACCAAGTCGTTGTAGTATAGTGGTAAGTATTCCCGCCTGTCACGCGGGTGACCCGGGTTCGATCCCCGGCAACGGCGTATTTTGTTTTTAGTACCCAACATGTTTGGCTTGGGTCTTAAAGGTAGCCCACAAAGTATGTTTACTACTCACTCCGTTTTATAAGTAATATATATAGGATATATAGATTTTCTGATAGTTAAACTTCAACAATCTTTGATCAACAGAAACCTATTTATATCTACAATATCAAATATAGACAACATAAAAGTATGACTTGTGATTTTTTTTCCGAACCGGCCTATAACCCCTTTACATCGCAAATGAACGAAAATACAATAGTTCCAGAAACAGTTTAGGGGGTAGGGAAAGAGGTAATGCGAGCTCAAGCACTGTCAGGAAACCCACTTCATTCGCCCGCCATTGAAACGAATGCCATGAGGCAAAAACCTGGACAGCACCAAATTCAACAACCATCTTTTTTTTTTGCGGGGGCAAATTCAACAATCTCAATACTACTACAGCCTATTACACCAAAAGCCAGCAGGGGGCAGGATACCACCGCAAGTCTAACTGCAAGCACAGCAAAAGCTAATTAGGGGACCAGAACCCAGCTGAACAAAGCGCCAAATTAGACAGCCCATCTATTCTCATTCTATCGGACGCCTCACAGGTCACAGCATTGCACATCTTCATCAGATGCATAGTGTGACTTGTGATGTACCCTAGGATATGTATTTCGTATTCTAGAGACAACATGAAAGTATGTCTTCTGATGTACCCTAGGATATGTATTTCATATTCTAAATCTATATGTTTTTCACTACAAACTTTGAAGTTTGTAAAATTTGACTTTTTAAAAAATATATATGCAATACATTATGGAATGGAAGGAGTGCTAAATTCTTTTGGATTCCTCGTTGTTTCCAGATAGACGATCGGCTGCACGTCACCCCCACAACAAGTAATGGTCAACCTTCTTTCGAGGCACATCACGTCGCCGTTTGCTAGAAGTGAAGTGACGCCAAGCAAATTATATCACAGGATTCACAGCACAGTTTCGCTCTGAGGTCCAAATATCAACACTAGTATATCATGGTGCGACAATGGCAGCACCAAACACATCATCCTCGTTTGTCCCAGGATAAAAACATCACCAATGGGACCGACCCAAATCACTCTTTCTAAATTTCTAACAGCTTTGACGCGAATTTCACACCAGACGGAGGATCTTCGCCTCACTGGCACTTTTTAGCTTTCGATCGAGACGCATCCTTCCTCATCGTCCAAAATGCCGCGCGGTATCGATTCTGCGACTCAAACCAGATGCAGAGATAAGACCGGTTGCCGTACATAGATTGAATTCAATGTTATACATCACGTAATTCAGTCAACTGTTAATAGTTTACCTGCATCATCGATACCATATTTGCTGTGTAAGTGGTATCTATCATTTTCTCCACCTGCAAAATTGCATGTTAATAAAATCTGTGGAAACAGCGATAGTCAATTTATAGTGCATAAACCCTCACCTCCATCACAAATCCATAATGGTAAGCTACCCTTTTCACGTCTTCCAAACTTAGTTCGATAGACATATCCTGAGTTCAAGGAGACAAATTATGTCAACTGATAATGCCACCTTCAATTAGTATAAATAATGGGGGTCGAGAAAGAGTAATTACATCATCTGGTCCATAGGCATCAGCAAAGTGATAAAGAAGCGGACCCATGTTTACCCAGACCTGTTGATGCAAATTGCCGCAGTTACTTATTGATTATAGTAAATACAGAAAGAGCAGGTATAATAGCATTGGAGAGTGGAGAAACAACTTATACTAAATAATAACTTCCTACCAATCAGCTCACAAAATAACATGTGCAGTACTGGTTCTCATGAAGAACAGATATCATAATTAAAATCTTAGAGCTAGCGAACTCACTCCACCATCCTTGAGAATTTTTGATATTATCTCAATATATTCAACAATATTGTGTGCCGTATCGAGGAAGAAGCAAGTTACAACAGCATCCCATGCAGCTGGAAGAGCAGATAAGAATTGTAAGAGTGTCAAAACAGCATTTATCCATTACGCAAGTACGGACTATACAAAATGAGAAAAGTAATAATGCAAACAGTAAACAGAGAAATGCAAGAACATTGAACTCCAAGAGGACTTCAGCTTGTTGTCATCCATGAGAAAAGTAATAATGCATCAGTAGCCTACATGGTTACAGAAGGGGTGTGCTTCAGTCCTCTGTAAGTTAATAGCGACAAATGCAAAGCAGATTAAATTAAAGGCTTGTTTTGCAACCACCCAGGCACCCACCACATTAGTACAAAACTGTTGAGATTTTTCTTTTGAAGTTAACAAAGGCATTACTCCTAACGCAATTTATGTATTATATGCAGCCCTGAAACAAAACCAAACAAAGTAGCAGAACAAAAAAATACTGAATATGTTTCCGCGAAAGCATGCTTTGTACTTCATATGTACATGATGCAACAACACCACAGATTATGATCTGGCTGTTTAACCCAACAGAATAAATCATGCTTTTCCTTGTGATTTCAAATTCAGACAATCTGACAAACAAAATCAGCTCAAACTTCTGTCTCCTTTTAGGATACAAACAAGATGCAGCTTGCAATTATTAACACGTTTATATGCTTAGACAAGATGGAGTGATGGACTGACCCCATTCCAGGAGTATCCATGTGTCAATAATTATTTAACCACACTGCTTCTAACAATGTAACCACCTTATTTCAGTTTCCTGGAGTTACATGCCTATTTAATGGAGGATTGTAGCAAGCAAACGCACAGTTAAGCTGATTCTGAAACAACATATAACTCTTTAGTTGAGAAAGTCGTGTAAGGATTAAATTTTTCATCATTAATGGACCTAAAACTAGAAGCTTTCCTGGTCCGTGAGAAGAACGTTCAGTATTCCTTTAACATAATAACCAATAGTTCATGTGGCAAATATGTGCACCACAAGCCAAAGGGTCCCAGAACACTCTTCAAATCATAAATCATTTTGACCCCTATCCAACTAAAAGGCGTCATGTCCAACAGTTAGGTGTAGCAGAGATGTGCATGCTGGCATGAATATGTGGCCACACAAGAAAGGATCGGGTCCGGTTTGATGATACACGTGATAGAGTTGGGGTAGCACCAATTGAAGAGAAGCTTATCCAACATCGTCTGAGATGGGTTTCAGCTCTAGCCTACCCCAACTTGTTTGGGATTGAAAGGCTTTGTTGTTGTTCTTTTTGTTTGACCCCTGCTTAGTTTACTAAAAGCCCCAATTGTAAGAGAGCAAGTAATCTTACATTCTTGGCTTTCCTCATTGTAGACCTCTACAAAATCTCCAGCACACATCGAAAATCCTTCGGTTATCCCAGCACTGTTAATAGAAAAGTGGACCCAAATACAAGTGAGCTAAATATACCAACGTGAAACATACAAACATATGACAATCGGTGTATCCGCAAGAAATCAAAGTCCACACTCAATAGAAATAAAATTTCAGCTTTTGCCTACAGTATAAATAATGCCAGCAGACTGAAACAAGCTCTATCAGTAAACTCGAATTCTAAAATGAAACAAAATTTAGATTAGGAAGTCAAATGTAACTATGCAATGACACATTTTTTTAATGCCAAATGCAAATTTCTAACGTCCAAAAGTCAAAATTTTGTGGATAGAAAAGCTGGGCCCTCAAACTATTTCCATGGACCCAGGTGACGATTTTCAAGGTCCAGGACCTATATGACACCCCAGAAATAGTTTGAGGACCCATAATGCACTCTGATCTTCTCAAATATTCCATAAGCTGATTTGTATTTCATACAGAATCCTACAACACAATTTACCTACAAATGTAGTCAACATAACTGTACTTGGGTCCATGGAAATACATATATCCCAAATGTTGACTAAATGCACTCAATAATACATATATCCCAAATGTACAAAGAATGATGCATGGGAACACATTATTTTTGTAGAGGTGCTAACACTGAAAATAAAGAAGCAACACGGTGTACTCAATACCTTGAGGGATGAATATCAGGAAATGAAACAGCCCGAAGTTGATCTTTGTCTGAAAGAGAATTGCAATTGTTGTGTATCCAAGGATAAATGGTCCATTCATTGGCCTCTTGGGTGCTGATAGGAATATGTGATATTATTAGCATTATGAACACAGTTTGATAAAGATGTCGATTGCTTATAATATCTGTAGCACAGAGTTAACAGATTGGCATACTGGTTTAGAATGAAACTTGAACAGATCATCATGTAATATGAGAACTCATTTCCCTGGCTTACAAAACCTGTTCAAGGGGAAGAAAATACAGAATTACAAGAAATATATTGTATTGGCTAATCTTCAACTGAACATCGTCATACAGTACCCAGAGAAGAGATCTCCAGAGCCAATCTCCCAAGCCCAGCACCAGGGACTAAACATGAAGGTGGCCTGTGATTTTCAGAACATACACATCAGTGATGGAAGACTAGAAGTACATCTGGAAGGAAAAAAAACTTCTGTTTGTTTGTGATGTCAAAGGAAATGCTTGGATCCACCATCAATAGCGACTAAAAGAACAGTAATTTCCTCCGCAGTCTTAGGCTTCGGTGGCATTTATCACATGCTTCTGACCCAAGATAATAGACTAATATAGCTAAAGCCTGAAGGAAATGTACTAATAAATAGTAGTACCAGTACGCCTGTAATCAAAGATACAAGAGTACAAAGACAAAACACGAATCTGCAAGAACATTGTCAATTTGTTCCTTCTGCATGATTCGTTGAACAAATAGAAAAATAGGAAGGCTCAGTCTCACAGGGTTCTGGGAGCGCTGAGCAGCTTCAAAACACATTTCCAACATTACTGAGAAAACAATACTATCTGAAACGATTTGCCAGTTTTCATTATAATAATCCCCAGCCCCACCCGCCATGCAAGCAGACTAGTGAACACAAACACAAAGGAGATGGCACTGTTAGATATTCCTATCAACCAACTAGCCCACAACGACAAAAAACTATTGCCAGTATCCACTCTTAAAATCAAGATCAATTCTTAATCTTAGCAAACGATTTGAAAATGTACAGTAGCTCTTCATTACTGAAACAACAAGAGACAATGCATGTTTACCTGCTTCGGTCAGGAAAAAGACGATTAAGTTCCTCAAGAATTGGTTTATAGCACTCATCACGTTCAATTTGACCCTGGGACAAAAACAATTAAAGGTAAAAAGATCAACATTAGAACAGTACAGAAAAATAGAAGGTCTACATCAAGCACATTGTAAAACAATCTACAGTTGAACAGAAAATTACCTCCTGGGCCCAGTCTCTCACAATATTTCTTATGATACATCTTACCTACATAAATAGTTAAAAAAGTGAATGCTAGACGAATCAAAGCAGATAGAATTCCGAGAAGAACAATTACTTTGTCAACGCCAAGAAAAGGAGAATGTATCAAATGCAGGCAAAAGGAGAATGTATCAAATGTTAACAATTACTTTGTCAACGTCAACTGGAGGAACATCCAGTGGCAAAGATGGAGCCCTGCGGTGCCCTGGAGTTACCTGAAATGAAGAAAACAGATTCGTTATAATCAACAGTTATTTAAACACGTTATTATCTACAAATAGAAGGCACAAAAGATTATATTATAGAACAGGAATCAGTGCTTGATAAACTGAAAGTGGTTCGTGAGATGCTTTGTGATATCCTGTCCTAAACTTTATGAATAGTTCGCTGTTAGCTGAAGCATTGACTGGTTCTGCAAATTAGGAAAGCTGAACCATTTCCAATTTTAACTTTATCTGATGGGAGTTTCCTATGTCCAATCCTTAAATTTTGGTGGGGAGGCTATGGCATGGCACCGACGGCTCAATCACTCTGGCTAAGCTGCAGGTTACCTGACCTGGTGCCCCAATCACCTTCTGTACATTTCTTTTGCTGGTGGTACAGAACCATCTCTATGGTGCCAGTTTCTATGCAGGCTGGGTTGAACTCCTTGATCACCCTTTGTGCTTGGATGATTTGGAAGCATCGAAATGATTGTGCCCTCAACGGGAGTTCGCATAATGTCCAGAAGGTGCTGCTGGCTATTAAAGATGGGGCACAGCATTGGTGCATGGTTAGGGCAAAAGGCTTGGCCAGGCTGACCATGGGACAGTCGTAGTTTGGCCATGGTTGAGTGCTGGTCGTGCTTTTTCTTGCTTGTGGCGCTCT
The DNA here is from genome assembly GCA_034509565.1 of Triticum monococcum. Taxonomy (NCBI): domain Eukaryota; kingdom Viridiplantae; phylum Streptophyta; class Magnoliopsida; order Poales; family Poaceae; genus Triticum; species Triticum monococcum. Next base: position 570,074,835 of record CM067841.1, on the reverse strand, counting down.
GTTTATAGCTGTTTTAGTGGATTATGTGGGTGTGTTTGTACTCTAGGTACATTTGTTATTAGTGCAATGCTGTGCAGCTTTCCTGCGTATTCGAGAAAAAGGAACTGCATGTTGCCAGGTTCCAATTTGGCTTAAATTGGTTCAAAATTCACCCAGTGAATCTTTGAACTTTTGAATAAATCCCTTAAAGGCACAAATAAACGCCATATAACCCACTTTTATGTAGAAATCCAAAACACAGGTGAATGTCCTATTTGTATTTTCTAACACTGTGGAGCTCTTTAAAAAATGTCGAGCTTTTCCAAAGTGACTATGCAACAAAACCCCCGAGGATTGGTACCTGGAAGAAAGAGTACCAGTACAAAACCTGGTTTACTCTTTGCCAGGCATATTTTTGCAATACAGCCTCCTGAAATAACTTGGGGATAAATTTATTCATCACATGCCCTATTTACAGAAGAGTCTTTATAAAGCACATTTGAATCTAGTCCTAAATTCAGCACATATCACAATCAGAAGTTCAGAATTATCAGGGTTATTAAGTAATGGTAGTGGTAATATATTGACTGGTGTCGGCAGAGATATATTACAAGTTCTCAAAGAGAACATAACAAGCATGCCATGTTTGTGCACTAGTCATTTAGACATTTCAAAACAAAATTATGTCTGATAGGAATATTGAATTATGCATATGTGAATTATTTGGAATAAAAACGGATCTTGCAACATGAGCTTACATTTTCATCAGTAGAAGATGCAAAGCAATCTGTATCTTGACAGTTAGCAGCTGCACTCGCATCTTTACCATCATTACATGATTTATCTTCATCTTGGGATATCCCCAAGTTGCAGACAGCAGGCTGGGAGCAACCCACCATGTGGACTTCCTCATCCTGTTTAATATAAATCAGTCAAACTATACATGCAACATAAAGGGGAATTCAGCAACATATCACCAATGCTGTAATCTAAAATATGATAACAGAATTCCAAGTGAAAACACTCATTATCATGTTTAATGTTTTAAGAAATAAACTGATTCAGACTGAGGAATTACCTTCTTATTCTCAGTTTCTCTAGTATTTGCACCTTCCTCTGGGCAACAATGCTGAGCAAGCAATTCGGAATTATTTATGGTATCAGCATGACTATGTCCGTGCATGTGCTCTGCACAATCATGACAATCACCATCTACACACTGACTCATGTCGAAAGGAGGTTCAAATGCCTGCAGTTCTTTCTTTTTTAAGAATACCATCACGTGCATTGCAGTTTTCATCAAACAGTCTCAAAAAGACCATACCTCAAGCATATTCATGATAAAAGATGTATTCATGGATATACACCTGCAAGTAATTATGCATCAAATAACAGTAGTCAAAATGTTGAATCAATCAGCACTGAACAGTACGCTATACGCACAAAGGCTTCTGTACAGATAGTGCTACACATGGATGGAGCAGGGGGGCATGGTTACCCCCCCGGTAAAAAAAAGTTTACCCCCGATTTCTAATGTATTGCCCTGGCAATACCTCACATGTGAGGTTCTTTGTTTAACTCCTCCCCCAACCAACCACCTAGTATAATTTTCTAGCTCCGTCCCTGTCTTACATGTCATTATACATCTGATACTGATTTATAGCACATATTTTAAACATATCTATAATGCACAAGTGCCAAAACAAAGGACAGATATTGAACAAGCATGGCCAAAATTAATTTGAAAAGGGTATAGGTAGTTTTTTCTTCATAATAAGTCGATGGCTTGAACATAGAGCATCATCATTAAATCTCAGATAAATATGGATAAAATGAATCAATTACCCAGGGTCATATCAAAGATCTGAAAAAGTGAGGTTTGGTGATTCCATATAGACTAAATGTGAATAAATTACAGTTAACAAACCACTATTTCAGATGATGTACAGCTTGACAGATAGATGGTCCAGCATTAAGCACAAAATAGTACTTACCATCTCAATCGTTGGTACTTAAGACCAAGGTGAAATAGAAGTTCCTAAACAGAGAAAGACATCAGAGAGCATATAGCATTATATAACCTGGATAAATAAAAAAGGTGAATGTGGGGTGACCCTATGAAAACTAAACCTTGTGGGCAGGAGAAAGCTTTTTGAATGAACGTTCATATCTCTTGACATCTTTCTCTGCTGCATCTTGATAGCTGTTACAAAAGCAAAACAACAGTATTTATTCGAAGAGAACAGGAAAGAAAGGGGGCATGCTGTCTCCATGTCTTTATCTTCTATAGATATCATTTTGTGCTATCACTAATCAATAAAAAGCAGGAAACATCATAATTGTGTGACATCAATGATGAAACGTCAAAGAAACCAAGGCCTGGAAAAATATACATGTCCTGAATATGGTGTTTCAAGTACATCCAACAGACCAACTAAATCCTAGCATTCATATCAGTAATTCGCCATGTGCGCACTCTGATTAATATAGCCACATTTCTTGACCATCTTACACACCCTCCAACAACTTCAATCTGCAACAATCAAATGCAAGGATGCCAGGAAACTCCACATTGCGTGGTTATCTTTTTTGTTTCCCTCTAACATGATTAAAAAAAAAAGACACACCCATCCATAACGTTTTTTTTTAGGATCACCCCATCCATAACGTTCGGACTGACGTGGTTGCTAGCAAATCCAATCCACTGTCGCTTCTCAACCATTTTACACACCCTCAATGGCTTCAATCAGCAACAATCAAATGCAAGGATGCCAGGAAACTCCGCATTATTTGTGTTTATCTATTGATTTTTTCCATCTATAACATGATTAAATAAACGGCCACTCCCATCCCCAACCTTCAGACTGACGTGGTTGCTCGCAATCCAATCCACTATCCGCTCCAATACATCAATGTTTACATACTGAATCTATCTTATCCGACCCATGCGCCAGCACAAAGGGGGGGAGGGGGGGTGCTATTTACGAACACCCAAACACCCAAACAGTCGAGCACACAGCAAAGCCGTAGCCCCCCGCCAACGCTACCAGTGAACTCGAACTGGGGCAACCATTCCTAAACCCTACAACTCGGAAGGAGACGACCATGAACTCGGACTGAGCTCCACCGCGAGCTCCAGTCCACCCAATCGGGCCACAGCTCGAAGCAGCGCCGCGGAACTGCCGCGCTCCCCTTCTACACGACCTTTCAATCTCGCTCCGAGGACCGGCGGCGATGGCGGCGGGGGTTGGAGAGCCCGAAGCGATGAGGATGGAACGGGAGGGTTCGCAGAGGAAGGAGAGGATGGGGATCGGGGATTCGCGTACTTGATGTAGGCGGCGATGATGCGGCGAAGGGACTTGATCTCGAGCGCCTCCTCGTGCTCGGTATACCGCCGCGCGGCCATGTTCCCCGGCGGCGGCAGCGGCGGCAGTGGCGGCGGCTAGGTGATGCTAATTTTCTTCAGATGGATTTTTTTAGGGGTTCAGATGGAATTGGTGGGTTTGAAACGAGGGGCAGGTTTTTCAAGGCCGTGGGCCTTGGGTCCATCCGACTTTACTGGATTATATTCTGAGGGTTTCACTTGGTGATAAATATTTGGGCATGACAGATGTGGGGCAGTCCAAAAATAGCACTTTCAAATATCTAGATAAAGTATAGGAGAAAGTGAGAGGCTGGATTATCAGCAGCAAGAAAAGAAATTCTAATAAAATCAATGGCACGAGCAATTCCGGCGTATTTGATGGCATGCTTCAGGCTACCCAAGGGATTTTGCGAGGGTGTGGCATCAATTATATATCAGTTTTGGTTGGGGAATAAAAGTGACAAACGGAAACCTTGTTGGGTTGCTTAGGATGTTATGGCATGGCCGAAGAATCTTGGTGGCTTGGGTTTTCGTGATCTAGAAATCTTTAATCTTGCTCTATTGTCTAGGTAAGCATGACGGATTTTTAATGAGCCAGACTCATCGAGCGCTCTAATTTTAAAAGCAACCTACTCCCCCTCTTGTATTGTTCTAGAAGCAGAACTGGATCCTCACCCGTCGCAAGTTTGGCACAACGTGGCTGACGGTCTTGATTAACCAAGGCATTATTCGGAGAATTGAAGAAGGTACTTCAAGGCGAATATGGGTCCCTCAACAAGGGATCATGAAGACATTTTCATCCCGTGTTTCTAATCTGCCTTGAGTTGTGTCAGAGATCATAGACCGGAACAGGGAGGTATTTTTCCCGTTGATGTTGAAGCCATTTTACATATTCCTCTCTGTACACGTCAGGTCGATGACTTCTGGGCATGGAATGATGATCCAAAGGGATGATTCTCGGTTTGTTCAACATATGAAATGTTTGTTGAAGTTAATCTTGGGAGAGAAGCATGGTTAGAGAAGAGGGAAGACGTTTCAAACCCAGCTGCGGAGTCCAAGGAATGGTTGTCTCTTTGGAAAACTCATGTGCCATCTAAGTTAAGAGTGTTCTCGTGGAGTCTTGCACAACATTCACTTCCCACTAGTTATGTCCTCCAAGGATGGAATATGGCCACCACATGTGTGTTGCCCTCTTTGTAGAGCCTTGGATATATAGCTGGCGTCACTCACTCAACGATTGTAGTATGGCAAGGAGCGTCTGGGGCTGTCAAACAAATAGATGGTGCAACATAGACCAATGAGACTGATGCTAAATTATGGCTTTTCGCCATGAGCGATTTTTTGCTACCGAATCAGTTTATATTGATGGTAGTGACTTTTTGGGCGATTTGGAGTGCACGTCGAAAAGCTATACATGAGGATGTGTTTCATTCCTTTTGCCACAGACCAATCCATTGCTTCATATCTGGAAGATATCGAATTTATGCAAGGTGCAAATGTGGGATCAAGGTCAGCACCGTCGCCAAGGCCAACGTAGTGGCTACCGGCACCACTTGACCACGTTAAGCTCAATGTGGACGCGGAAGTATCTAGAGATGGAAAATTTGGCGTAGTCAGTGCCATATGTCGCAATGAGTCAGGCATTTTTCAGGGGGCATCTGTGGTGGTCATGAGGAGACTATGCGATCCCTAGGTCCTTAAGACTTTGGTAATCCGAGAAGCTTTGGCACTGGCGAAGATCTCTATGTTCCGAGAATTTTTGTTGCTTCAGATTGCAAGGTGGCGATGGATGTGATCAAGGAGGGAAGTGGTGCAAACTTTGGAGCTATAGAACATGAAATAACAGCTAGGGCTACTACACTTTCTACATTCCCTTTTAGCCATAAATTTAGAATCTCGAATGTTGAGCCATGTTTGGTTAGGCCAACCCGGTGATCTTATCTTCGTCCTTGTAAACATTGTGATGATGTAATAAAGTTTTATGGGATTTCTCAAAAAATGAGGGTTTCAAAGGCATAATATAACTAGAAATTTTCTTGCGCCTTGCCGCTCACATTCATGGGACCTTTTTCTATTGGTGTTCATTTTTTTTTGTAGGTGTTGTTGGTAACACGTGGAAGAGTGGAAGGTTGGTAGTGCAACAGACTCCTCCCTTTGGCAAGGCAGTGACACGGTAGCCCTCCCTCACACCCACATCAATAACAAAAATCAGCAGACCAACGCCACTTCCTTTCACACACATTCCGACCATAGGGACAACTAACCACATCACCACCAACACCCATAGTACCAACACTGACAGGTGAAACGCAAAAAGCCACACACACGCTACACATATTTATGAATGGGCCCAATGATCATATGCAACCATCCCATCCACTTTGGAGCCCAAAGCATTGCCACAATCTCAATGCACCACAAGGTTCCCTTTCTAGGGAGCTTAGTAGTTGTGGTGGTACGAGTTTTGAAGCAAATTTTGGGAATCTCATACGCCATGGGGAAGAAGGGTGAAGGAAGCCATACCTCCAATTCACCATCCAAGCCCCCAAAACAATGCTACAATTGTGGTGATCTAGGTCATTTTTCATTGCAGATTGCCCAAACAAGAAGAAGGGCATGAGAAAGGGCAAGGACAAGGAGAAGAAGAAGTGCAAGAAGAAGCCCTTCTTCAATAATGGGAAACCATACAAGAAGGACAAGCAAGCTAAGCCCTTTTGCTAGCCATGGATACACCCTCGACAAGTCCAATGATAAACAAGAAGATGAAGTAGTGGTTGCGAGCTGGCGATAATCTCTCCATCAAAGCCTGCCTCCTTCATCAAGTTCGACTACTCCGACCAAATCAAGATTATTCCTAGATGCCTTATGGCTATGGAGCCAAAGGTAAGATGATATAGGGTAAGCCGTTGAGTGGTCCAATCTTCACAGATTGGGGAAGGATTTGAGAAAGAACACGAGGGAAAAGGAGAGGAATTGCAAGGGAAACTAGCGCAAATTGACACACAAGTAGCAACACAAGATACACATGGATAGATCTTTTATATCAATCATCCACAAGAGAGAGATGGGGGAAAGATAGGGTTCTTCTCCAAGTCCTAAGATGAAGAGGGAGGAATCTTCCCCACAAGTGGAGGTCTTGATACTCCTCGAAATCTTCACCTCACAAGGTGGTCTTCTTCTCCATGAGGAGCTATCTTGAATGGAGGAATCCCACTTAGGGAGGTATATGTCTCTAATACTTTGATATCCCTAGACTAGGAGGGGAAGGGGTATATATATATGTCCACTCACAAAGGGGTAAATAAGGGAAGGGAGAGATACCTGGGTGAGTGGCCCAAAAGCCGCACGCGGGCACTGCCCCGGTTATACGGGGTTGTTTGGGTCGGTGTTGTTGGAATAGTCTGAGGCGCATAGCCAATAATCCGAGGATGAAGAAATCTCACGAGGCACGCCATCGAGATTTGTTAACGAGGTTCATCGATATGGCTACATCATGGGGCCTGAGAATGAGCACTCCTCCCCATGACACCATCACGATAACGCACACCAGCCACCCGGGTGCCGGCACAAGCCACCGCCTCCCCCTGCGTGCATGTGCCATTATGTTGGCATATGTACATCATGTGGCTATCCCGCATCATATAAAAGGCCTAGGATACAGGAGTCCTACTAGTACACTACTCCATACCATGTCTATGATACGTCTCCAACATATTTATAATTTATGAAGTATCCATGCCATGTTTACAACAATTCTATATGGTTTTGATATGATTTGAATGGAACTAAGTCGGACTGACGCTGTTTTCAGCAGAACTACTGTGGTGTTATTTTTTGTACAGAAATAAAAGTTCTCCAAATGCAACGAAGCTTTTTGATGATTTTTTGGAACAAAAAGGCATTAGAAGCTTCATGGGAGGACCAGAAGGTGAAGGAGGTGGCCACTACCCACCAGGGCGCGCCCAGGGCCTTGGTCGTGGGCTGGTGCCTAGTGGGCCCATCTTAGTGAGAGACTGACGTCAAAAAATCCTATAAATAGAGAAACCACCAGAAATAACCCTAGAACTTTGACTCCGCCTCCGCATGCCTCTGTACCTTTGAAATAACATCTGGAGCCCTGTTTTGGCACCCCGCCGGAGGGGGAAATCATCACAGGAGGCCATCTTCATCATTCCGGCGGCCACCATGATGAGGAGAGAGTAGTTCACCCTCGAGGCTAAGGGTATGTACAAGTAGCTATGTGTTTGATCTCTCTCTCTCTCTCTCTCTCTATCTATCTCTCGTGTTCTTGATTTGGCAGGATCTTGATGTACCACGAGCTTTATTAATATAGTTGGATCATATGGTGTTTTCCCCTCTCTATCTTGTTGCGACGAATTGAGTTTTTACCTTTGAGATTTCACTATTATCGGATCAAATAGTTGTTGGATTTGAGAACACTTGATGTATGTCTTACATATGAATACCCGTGGTGACAATGATGTATTATATTGAGTCACTTGATGTATGTTTTGGCACTCAACTCGCAGATTCCCAGGTGACATTGGGTAATCTATGCATAGGGTTGATGCACGTTTTCGTCCTACTTTCTCCGGTAGAAATCTTGGGGCACTCTTTGAAGTTCTTTGTGTTGGATTGAATATTATGAATCTAAAGTTGTTTGATGCATATCGGATAATCAACTCACGGATACTTGTGGTGACATTGGAGTATCTAGGTGACATTAAAGTTGGTTGGTGTGTATCATATGGTGTTATTTTAGTATGAACTCTAGGAATGTTTGTGATACTTATAGAAATGGCTCAATAGATTCACTGGAAAAGATAACTTTGAGGTGGTTTCATACCCTACAAACAATTTCATCTTATGTTCTCCGCTAGATAAGAACTTTGGAGTGACTCTTTGTCGCATGTTGAGGGATTGTTATATGATTAAATTATGTTAGCATTGTTGAGAGATTGCACTAGTGAAAGTATGAACCCTAGGCCTTGTTTTCAAGCATTGTGATACCGTTTGTGCTCCATTTTATCACTTGCTATCTTGCTGTTTTTTATTTTCAGATTACAAAAACCAATATCTACTATCCATACTACACTTGTATCACTATCTCTTCGCCGAACTAGTGCACCTATACAATTTGCCATTGTATTGGGTGTGTTGGGGGCACAAGAGATTTCTTGTATTTGGTTGAAGGGTTGTTTGAGAGAGACCATCGCCATCCTACACCTCCCACGAATTGATAAACCTTAGGTCATCCACTTGAGGGAAAATCGCTATTATCCTACAAACCTCTGCGCTTGGAGGCCCAACACGAGTCTATAAGAATAAGTTGTGTAGTAGGCATCAGTCTACACACAATATGACTCAGAATTCAACTGTAACCTACCTTGTACAAATATTTGACACGGTTCCAATAGGTGCAACCAGTTGCTAGGCCAGGTGAAAGGATCGATATAGTTGACTAGAGGGGGGGTGAATAGGCAACTAACAATTTTTAAGCTTTTCTTTACCAATTTAAACTTTCATCAAAGTAGGTTGTCTAGATATGCAACTAGGTGAGCAACCTATATGATGCAACAACAATAAGAACACAATCAAGCAAGGGATACACCACAGTAAGTTTGCACAAGTAAAGGTAAGAGATAACCAAGAGTGGAACCGGTGGAGACGAGGATGTGTTACCGAAGTTCCTTCCCTTTGAGAGGAAGTACGTCTCCGTTGGAGCGGTGTGGAGGCACAATGCTCCCCAAGAAGCCACTAGGGCCACCGTATTCTCCTCACGCTCTCACACAATGTGAGATGTCGTGATTCCACTACTGGTGCCCTTGAAGGCGGCGATCGAACCTTTACAAACAAGGATGGGGCTCTCTCCACAACCGAATTGGAGGCTCCTAACGAAACCACGAAGCTTCACCACAATGGAATGTGGCTCCGAGGTGACCTCAACCGTCTAGGGTGCTCAAACACCCAAGAGTAACAAAATCCACACAAGAAAGTATGGGGGAATCAAATATCCTTTGGTGGAAGTGTAGATCTAGATCTCCTCCTTCTATCCCTAGCAAATCAACAAGTTTGAGTGACTAGAGAGAGAGAGATCGGGCAAGAGAGCTTGAATGGCATTTATGGTGGAGAGAGAGGCAAGCGATTAATGTGGTAGGTGGAAGAACCACCCTTATATAGCAAACCCTAAAATTCAACCGTTACTGTGAAAACAACACTGCAGCAGTACAACTGCTCCTAGTCCCGGTACTGTTGGAAATATGCCCTAGAGGCAATAATAAAAGCATTATTATTATATTTCCTTGTTCATGATAATTGTCTTTATTCATGCTATAATTGTGTTATCCGGAAATCGTAATACATGTGTGAATAACAGACACCAACATGTCCCTAGTAAGCCTCTAGTTGACTAGCTCGTTAATCAACAGATAGTCATGGTTTCCTGGCTATGGACATAGAATGTCATTGATAACGAGATCACATCATTAGGAGAATGATGTGATGGACAAGACCCAATCCTAAACATAGCATAAAGATCGTATAGTTCGTTTGCTAGAGTTTTTCCAATGTCAAGTATCTTTTCCTTAGACCATGAGATCGTGTAACTCCCGGATACCGTAGGAGTGCTTTGGGTATACCAAACGTCACAACGTAACTGGGTGACTATAAAAGTAGACTACGGGTATCTCCGAAAGTGTCTGTTGGGTTGACACGGATCAAGACTGGGATTTGTCACTCCATATGACGGAGAGGTATCATTGGGCCCACTCGGTAATGCATCATCATAATGAGCTCAAAGTGACCAAGTGTCTGGTCACGGGATCATGCATTACGGTACGAGTAAAGTGACTTGCCGGTAACGAGATTGAACGAGGTATTGGGATACCGACGATCGAATCTCGGGCAAGTAATATATCGATTGACAAAGGGAATTGCATACAGGGTTGATTGAATCCTCGACATCGTGGTTCATCCGATGAGATCATCGTGGAGCATGTGGGAGCCAACATGGGTATCCAGATCCCGTTGTTGGTTATTGACCGGAGAGTCGTCTCGGTCATGTCTACATGTCTCTCGAACCCGTAGGGTCTACACACTTAAGGTTCGGTGACGCTAGGGTTGTGAAGATATGTATATGCAGTAACCCGAATGTTGTTCAGAGTCCCGGATGAGATCCCAGACGTCACGAGGAGTTCCGGAATGGTCCGGAGGTAAAGAATTATATATAGGAAGTGCTGTTTCAGCCATCGGGACAAGTTTCGGGGTTACCGGTATTGTACCGGGACCACCGGAAGGGTCCCGGGGGTCCACCGGGTGGGGCCACCTATCCCGGAGGGCCCCATGGGCTGAAGTGGGAAGGGACCCAGCCCATAGTGGGCTGAGGCGCCACCCCCTAAGGGCCCATGCGCCTAGGGTTTAGGGGAAACCCTAAAGGGGGGCGCCCCCTTGCTTGGGGGGCAAGCCCCCCACCCCTTGGCCGCCGCCCCCTAGGAGATCCCATCTCCTAGGGCCGGCCACACCCCTTGGGCACCCCTATATATAGTGGGGGAGAGGAGGGACTTGAGACACGGCCTTTGGTGCATCCCTCTCTCCCTGTTACGTCTCTCTCTCTCTCTCGTAGTATAGGCGAAGCCCTGCTACTGTGACGCCCTGCATCCACCACCACGCCGTCGTGCTGCTGGATCATCATCAACCTCTCCTCCCCCTTGCTGGATCAAGAAGGAGGAGACGTCTCCCGTCCCATACGTGTGTTGAACGCGGAGGTGCCGTCCGTTCGGCACTTGGTCATCGGTGATTTGGATCACGTCGTGTTCGACTACATCATCCCCGTTCTTTGAACGCTTTCGCTCCCGATCTACAAAGGTATGTAGATGCATCCGATGACTCGTTGCTGGATGAACTCCTAGATGGATCTTGGTGAAACGAGTAGGAAATTTTTTTGTTTTCTGCAACGTTCCCCAACAGTGGCATCATGAGCTAGGTCTATGCGTAGTTCTTGCGCGAGTAGAACACAATTTGTTGTGGGCGTAGATTTGTCAACTTTCTTGCCGCTACTAGTCTTTTCTTCCTTCAGCGGTATTGTGGGATGAAGCGGCCCGGACCAACCTTACACGTACGCTTACGTGAGACCGGTTCCACCGACTAACATGCACTAGTTGCATAAGGTGGCTGGCGGGTGTCTGTCTCTCCTACTTTAGTTGGAGCGGATTCGATGAACATGGTCCTTATGAAGGGTAAATAGAAGTTGACAAATCACGTTGTGGCTTTCACGTAGGTAAGAAAACGTTCTTGCTAGAACCCTAATTCAGCCACGTAAAACTTGCAACAACAATTAGAGGACGTCTAACTTGTTTTTGCAGCAAGTGGTTTGTGATATGATATGGCCAAAGTTGTGATGAATGATGAATGATCTATATGTGATGTATGAGATGTTCATGCTATTGTAATAGGAATCACGACTTGCATGTCGATGTGTACGACAACCGGCAGGAGCCATAGGAGTTGTCTTTATTTTTTGTATGACTTGCGTGTCATTGAGAAACGCCATGTAAATTACTTTACTTTATTGCTAAACGCGTTAGCCATAGTAGTAGAAGTAATAGTTGGCGAGCAACTTCATGGAGACACGATGATGGAGATCATGATGATGGAGATCATGGTGTCAAGCCGGTGACAAGATGATCATGGAGCCCCAAGATGGAGATCAAAGGAGCTATGTGATATTGGCCATATCATGTCACGTTTATTATTTGATTGCATGTGATGTTTATCATGTTTTGCATCTTGTTTACTTAGAACGACGGTAGTAAATAAGATGATCCCTCATATTAATTTCAAGAAGTGTTCCCCCTAACTGTGCACCGTTGCGACAGTTTGCTGTTTCAAAACACCACGTGATGATCGGGTGTTTTATTCAGACGTTCACATATAACGGGTGTAAGATAGATTTACACATGCAAACACTTAGGTTGACTTGACGAGCCTAGCATGTACAGACATGGCCTCGGAACACAGAAGACCGAAAGGTCGAGCATGAGTCGTATAGAAGATACAATCAACATGAAGATGTTCACCGATGTTGACTAGTCCGTCTCACGTGATGATCGGACACGGCCTAGTTGACTCGGATCATGTTATACTTAGATGACTGGAGGGATGTCTATCTAAGTGGGAGTTCATTATATAATTTGATTAGATGAACTTAATTGTCATGAACTTAGTCTAAAATATTTTACAATATGTCTTTAGATCAAATGGCCCACGTAGTCCTCAACTTCAACGCGTTCCTAGAGAAAACTAAGCTGAAAGACGATGGCAGCAACTATACGGACTGGGTCCGGAACCTGAGGATCATCCTCATAGCTGCCAAGAAAGATTATGTCCTACAAGCACCGCTAGGTGAAGCTCCCGTCCCACAGAACCAAGACGTTATGAACGCTTGGCAGACACGTGTTGACGACTACTCCCTCGTTCAGTGCGGCATGCTTTACAGCTTAGAGCCGGGGCTCCAAAAGCGTTTTGAGAGACATGGAGCATATGAGATGTTCGAAGAGCTGAAAATGGTTTTTCAAGCTCATGCCCGGATCGAGAGATATGAAGTCTCTGATAAGTTCTTCAGCTGTAAGATGGAGGAAAATAGTTCTGTCAGTGAGCACATACTCACTATGTCTGGGTTACATAACCGCTTGTCTCAGCTAGGAGTTAATCTCCCGGATGATGCGGTCATTGACAGAATCCTCCAGTCGCTTCCACCAAGCTACAAGAGCTTTGTGATGAACTTCAACATGCAGGGGATGCAAAAGACCATTCCTGAGTTGTTTTCAATGCTGAAATCAGCGGAGGTAGAAGTCAAGAAGGAACATCAAGTGTTGATGGTCAATAAAACCACTAAGTTCAAGAAGGGCAAGGGTAAGAAAGCCTTCAAGAAGGACGGCAAGGAAGTTGCCGCGCCTGGCAAGCAAGCTGCCGGGAAGAAGCCAAAGAATGGACCCAAGCCCGAGACTGAGTGCTTTTATTGCAAGGGAAGCGGTCACTGGAAGCGGAACTGCCCTAAATACTTAGCAGACAAGAAGGCCGACAAAACAGAAGGTATATGTGATATACATGTAATTGATATGTACCTTACTAGTGTCCGTAGTAGCTCCTGGGTATTTGATACCGGTGCAGTTGCTCACATTTGTAACTCAAAGCAGGGGCTGCGGAATAAGCGGAAACTGGCAAAGGACGAGGTGACGATGCGCGTCGGGAATGGTTCCAAGGTCAATGTGATCGCCGTCGGCACGCTACCTCTACATTTACCTTCGGGATTAGTTTTAAACCTTAATAATTGTTATTTAGTACCAGCTTTGAGCATGAACATTGTATCGGGATCTCGTTTAATTTGAGATGGCTACTCATTTAAATCCGAGAATAATGGTTGTTCTATTTATATGAGAGATATGTTTTATGGTCATGCTCCTATGGTGAATGGTTTATTCTTTATGAATCTCGAACGTAATACTACACATGTTCATAATGTGAGTGCCAAAAGATGCAAGGTTGATAATGATAGTCCCACATACTTGTGGCACTGCCGCCTTGGTCACATAGGTGTCAAACGCATGAGGAAGCTCCATGCAGATGGACTTTTAGAGTCTCTTGATTATGAATCATTTGACATGTGTGAACCATGCCTTATGGGTAAAATGACCAAGACTCCGTTCTCAGGAACAATGGAGCGAGCAACCAACTTGTTGGAAATCATACATACTGATGTGTGCGGTCCAATGAGTGTTGAGGCTCGCGGTGGCTATCGTTATGTTCTCACCCTCACTGATGATTGAGTAGATATGGATATATTTACTTAATGAAACACAAGTCTGAAACCTTTGAAAAGTTCAAGGAATTTCAGAGTGAGGTTGAGAATCAACGTGACAGGAAAATCAAGTTTCTACGATCAGATCGTGGAGGAGAATACTTGAGTCACGAATTTGGCACACACTTAAGAAAATGTGGAATAGTTTCACAACTCACGCCGCCTGGAACACCTCAGCGTAACGGTGTGTCCGAACGTCGTAATCGCACTCTATTAGATATGGTGCGATCTATGATGTCTCTTACCGATTTACCGCTATCTTTTTGGGGCTATGCTTTAGAGACTGCCGCATTCACTTTAAATAGGGCTCCGTCGAAATCCGTTGAGACGACACCGTATGAATTATGGTTTGGAAAGAAACCTAAGCTGTCGTTTCTAAAAGTTTGGGGATGCGATGCTTATGTCAAGAAACTTCAACCTGAAAAGCTCGAACCCAAGTCGGAAAAATGCGTCTTCATAGGATACCCTAAAGAAACTATTGGGTATACCTTCTACCTCAGATCCGAAGGCAAGATCTTTGTTGCCAAGAATGGATCCTTTCTAGAGAAAGAGTTTCTCTCGAAAGAAGTAAGTGGGAGGAAAGTAGAACTCTATGAAGTATTACCTCTTGAACCGGAAGCGGGCGCAACTCAAGAAAATGTTCCTGAGGTGCCTGCACCGACTAGAGAGGAAGTTAATGATGATGATCAAGATACTTCTGATCAAGCTCCTACTGAAATTCGTAGGTCCACAAGGACACGTTCCGCACCAGAGTGGTACAGTAACCCTGTCTTGGAAATCATGTTGTTAGACAACGGTGAACCTTCGGACTATGAAGAAGCGATGGCGGGCCCGGATTCCGACAAATGGCTAGAAGCCATGAAATCCGAGATAGGATCCATGTATGAAAACGAAGTATGGACTTTGACTGACTTGCCCATTGAACGGCGAGCCATAGAGAATAAATGGATCTTTAAGAAGAAGACAGACGCGGATGGTAATGTGACCATCTATAAAGCTCGGCTTGTCGCTAAGGGTTATCGACAAGTTCAAGGGGTTGACTACGATGAGACTTTCTCACCGGTAGCGAAGCTAAAGTCCGTCCGAATCATGTTAGCAATTGCCGCATTTTACGATTATGAAATATGGCAAATGGACGTCAAAACGGCATTCCTTAATGGTTTCCTTAAGGAAGAATTGTATATGATGCAGCCGGAAGGTTTTGTCGATCCTAAGAATGCTGACAAGGTGTGCAAGCTCCAACGCTCGATTTATGGGCTGGTGCAAGCATCTCGGAGTTGGAACATTCGCTTTGATGAGATGATCAAAGCGTTTGGGTTTACGCAGACTTATGGAGAAGCCTACGTTTACAAGAAAGTGAGTGGGAGCTCTATAGCATTTCTCATATTATATGTAGATGACATACTTTTGATGGGAGATGATATAGAACTCTTGGACAACATCAAGGCCTACTTGAACAAGAGTTTTTCAATGAAGGACCTTGGAGAAGCTGCTTATATATTAGGCATCAAAATCTATAGAGATAGATCGAGACGCCTCATAGGTCTTTCACAAAGCACATACCTTGATAAGATATTGAAGAAGTTCAATATGGATCAGTCTAAGAAGGGGTTCTTGCCTGTGCTGCAAGGTATGAAATTGAGCTCAGCTCAATGTCCGACCACGGCAGAAGATATAGAAGAGATGAGTGTCATCCCCTATGCCTCAGCCATAGGTTCTATTATGTATGCCATGCTGTGTACCAGACCTGATGTAAACCTTGCCGTAAGTTTGGTAGGAAGGTACCAAAGTAATCCCGACAAGGAACACTGGACAGCGGTCAAGAATATCCTGAAGTACCTGAAAAGGACTAAGGAAATGTTTCTTGTTTATGGAGGTGACGAAGAGCTCGTCGTAAAGGGTTACGTCGACGCTAGCTTCGACACAGATCTGGATGACTCAAAGTCACAAACCAGATACGTGTATATTTTGAATGGTGGGGCAGTAAGCTGGTGCAGTTGCAAGCAGAGCATCGTGGCGGGATCTACATGTGAAGCGGAGTACATGGCAGCCCCGGAGGCAGCACATGAAGCAATTTGGGTGAAGGAGTTCATCATCGACCTCGGAGTCATACCCAATGCGTCGGGGCCGGTCAAGCTCTTTTGTGACAACACTGGAGCTATTGCACTTGCCAAGGAGCCCAGGTTTCACAAGAAGACAAGGCACATCAAGCGTCGCTTCAACTCCATTCGTGAAAATGTTCAAGATGGAGACATAGATATTTGTAAAGTACATACGGACCTGAATGTAGCAGATCCGTTGACTAAACCTCTCCCTAGGGCAAAACATGATCAACACCAGAATTCCATGGGTGTTTGATTCATCACAATGTAACTAGATTATTGACTCTAGTGCAAGTGGGAGACTGTTGGAAATATGCCCTAGAGGCAATAATAAAAGCATTATTATTATATTTCCTTGTTCATGGTAATTGTCTTTATTCATGCTATAATTGTGTTATCCGGAAATCGTAATACATGTGTGAATAACAGACACCAACATGTCCCTAGTAAGCCTCTAGTTGACTAGCTCGTTAATCAACAGATAGTCATGGTTTCCTGGCTATGGACATAGAATGTCATTGATAACGAGATCACATCATTAGGAGAATGATGTGATGGACAAGACCCAATCCTAAACATAGCATAAAGATCGTATAGTTCGTTTGCTAGAGTTTTTCCAATGTCAAGTATCTTTTCCATAGACCATGAGATCGTGTAACTCCCGGATACCGTAGGAGTGCTTTGGGTATACCAAACATCACAACGTAACTGGGTGACTATAAAGGTAGACTACGGGTATCTCCGAAAGTGTCTGTTGGGTTGACACGGATCAAGACTGGGATTTGTCACTCCGTATGACGGAGAGGTATCACTGGGCCCACTCGGTAATGCATCATCATAATGAGCTCAAAGTGACCAAGTGTCTGGTCACGGGATCATGCATTACGGTACGAGTAAAGTGACTTGCCGGTAACGAGATTGAACGAGGTATTGGGATACCGACGATCGAATCTCGGGCAAGTAATATATCGATTGACAAAGGGAATTGCATACGGGGTTGATTGAATCCTCGACATCGTGGTTCATCCGATGAGATCATCGTGGAGCATGTGGGAGCCAACATGGGTATCCAGATCCCGCTGTTGGTTATTGACCGGAGAGTCGTCTCGGTCATGTCTACATGTCTCCCGAACCCGTAGGGTCTACACACTTAAGGTTCAGTGATGCTAGGGTTGTGAAGATATGTATATGCAGTAACCCGAATGTTGTTCGGAGTCCCGGATGAGATCCCGGACGTCACGAGGAGCTCTGGAATGGTCCGGAGGTAAAGAATTATATATAGGAAGTGCTGTTTCGGCCATCGGGACAAGTTTCGGGGTTACCGGTATTGTACCGGGACCACCGGAAGGGTCCCGGGGGTCCACCGGGTGGGGCCACCTATCTTGGAGGGCCCCATGGGCTGAAGTGGGAAGGGACCCAGCCCATAGTGGGCTGGGGCGCCACCCCCTAAGGGCCCATGCGCCTAGGGTTTAGGGGAAACCCTAAAGGGGGGCGCCCCCTTGCTTGGGGGGCAAGCCCCCCACCCCTTGGCCGCCGCCCCCTAGGAGATCCCATCTCCTAGGGCCGGCCACACCCCTTGGGCACCCCTATATATAGTGGGGGAGAGGAGGGACTTGAGACACGGCCTTTGGTGCATCCCTCTCTCCCCGTTACGTCTCTCTCTCGTAGTATAGGCGAAGCCCTGCTACTGTGACGCCCTGCATCCACCACCACGCCGTCGTGCTGCTGGATCATCATCAACCTCTCCTCCCCCCTTGCTGGATCAAGAAGGAGGAGACGTCTCCCGTCCCGTACGTGTGTTGAACGTGGAGGTACCGTCCATTCGGCACTTGGTCATCGGTGATTTGGATCACGTCGTGTTCGACTACATCATCCCCGTTCTTTGAACGCTTCCGCTCGCGATCTACAAAGGTATGTAGATGCATCCGATGACTCGTTGCTAGATGAACTCCTAGATGGATCTTGGTGAAATGAGTAGGAATTTTTTTTGTTTTCTGCAACGTTCCCCAACAGGTACAACTGGAACTCACGGAAATACTGCAGGAACCCTACCAAGCGGTACAACCGGATAGGCAAGCGGTAGTACCGGTTGTGAAGAACAACTAGAACAACCGCTCAACCACCGCTATGAAACAGAAGCAAGACACCCCTATGAGCGGTGATCGAGCGGTAGTGCACCGATGCAACCGCCTGGCCCTAGAACCTTGGGTGGCTAAGTCCTAAGTGGTACAACTGCTTAGGGCACCGGTGGTTTCGGTGTGCTGAGCACAACCAGAACAACCGGGCCACCACCGCCTGAGTACCGCATCAAAACAGAACCGAGGCCGGTTGTTGAGCGGTACCTGGCCGGTACAACCGCCAATGACACCGCAATCATGTTTTAAGCACGGTGGCGGTACTACCGCCCGGGGGCAGCGGTACAACTGCTTGGTCATGACTGGGCAGTTCAACCCCAGGGTATCAACCTTGGGGTGGTGGTTGGGTAAGTGCCAAGAGCCAGCGGTACAACCGCTCGAACGAGCGGTACAACCGTTGGGAGTACACAGCAACAGTTGAAAAAGAAAGGGAGCTCTCTCTCTCACAAAACAAGGAAGGCAAAGGTGGGCGAGGAAGAAGTGTACGTGCAATGATTCACCCAATTCCTTCTGATGTGGATTCCCTCTTAAGAGTACGGGTTTCCTACGACCAAAGAGATAAACACGTAGACAAACACCGTCTTCGATCTTTTCCTTTCGGAGAGAATAGCTAATCGATGCAAGCCTAATCACCGAGAGCCTTAAGCACTTAGCACAAGATTAGACCAACAAAGGGTTGTCCTCATCATCCAAAACACAAATTAGGGAAATGACCTTACAATCTCCCCCTTTTTGGTGGATGATGACAACAACACAATTTGCAAGAGAGAGGTCTAGAAAATATAGACATGACTCCCCCTAGATGTGTGCACTAATTTGAAATTGCTTTTGGAATGCAAAGGCACACATTAGGAGCAAGACCCCCCTAGATTTTATAGACCCACCACTCCTACTAGACATGCGAAAATAATCAATAAGCGCATAATAAGAGAGTAACGACTTTAACGGATAAACGACATTAAAGACAATAATGATAAATAGAGTAGCACATGTCTCACACCATGCAAGTCGAGATAAGCAACAAGGTCCACACACTAAAGTCCAACACCAAGCACGAAAACATAAACCCAAGAAAAGAAAATCCCATGCAAATCCCGAGACCTAATAGAACTCTCTCCCCCTTTGGCATCAAGACACCAAAAAGGAAAAGAGTGAAGCTAGCGCCCCAGAGCTCAGTAGTCCTCCTCTGACTCCTCGGTCGCATCTGGTGTTGAGGAACGCAGTATTTCAAAAAATTTACCTACGATCACGCAAGATCTATCTAGGAGATGCATAGCAACGAGAGGGAAGAGTGTGTCTACGTACCATCGTAGACCGAAAGCGGAAGCGTTTAGTAACGCGGTTGATGTGGTCGAACATCTTCGCGATCCAACCGATCCAAGTACCGAATGTACGGCACCTCTGCGATCAGCACACGTTCAGTTCGGTGACGTCCCTCTAACTCTTGATCCAGTTGAGGCCAAGGGAGAGTTC
The DNA here is from genome assembly GCA_034509565.1 of Triticum monococcum. Taxonomy (NCBI): domain Eukaryota; kingdom Viridiplantae; phylum Streptophyta; class Magnoliopsida; order Poales; family Poaceae; genus Triticum; species Triticum monococcum. Next base: position 570,054,927 of record CM067841.1, on the reverse strand, counting down.
CGTCAACACGACGGCGTGGCGACGATGATGATGAAGTTTACCGGCGCAGGGCTTCGCCTAAGCACTATGACGATATGATCGAGGTGTGTAACTGTGGAGGGGGGCACCGCACACGGCTAAGAGAAACTTTGGTGTGCCTTTGGGGTGCCCCCATCCCACGTATATAAAGGAGGGGATAGGAGGAGGCCGGCCAAGGTGTGGCGCGCCAAGGGGGGGTCCTACTTGGACTCTCCGTCCAAGTAGGATTCGCCCCCCCTTTCCTATTCCAAGAAGGAGAAGGGAAAAGAGTGGGAGGAGAAGAAGGAAAGGGCGGCCGCCCCCCAACCCTAGTCCAATTTGGATTTGGCTTGGGGGGTGCGCGTCTCCACCTGGCCGCCGCCTCCTCTCTTCCAGTAGAGCCCATTAAGGACCATTAACCCCCCGGGGGTTTCGGTAACCCCCCGGTACTCCGAAGAATACCCGAACCTATCCGGAACCATTCCGGTATCCAAACATAACCTTCCAATATATCAATATTTATGTCTCGACCATTTCGAGACTTGTCGTCATGTCTGTGATCTCATCCGGGACTATGAACAAACTTCGGTACATCAAATCACATAACTCATAATACAAATCGTCATCGAACGTTAAGCGTGCGGACCCTACGGGTTCGAGAACTATGTAGAAATGACCGAGACACATCTCCAGTCAATAACCAATAGCGGAACCTGGATTCTCATATTGGTTCCTACATATTCTACGAAGATCTTTATCGGTCAAACCGCACAACAATATACATTGTTCCCTTTGTCATCGATATGTTACTTGCCCGAGATTCGATCGTCGGTATCCTCATACCTAGTTCAATATCGTCACCGGCAAGTCTCTTTACTCGTTCCGTAATGAATCATCTCGTGGGTAACTCATTAGACACATTGCTTTGCAAGGCTCATAGTGATGTGCATTACTGAGAGGGCCTAGAGATACCTCTCCGATACACAGAGTGAGAAATCCTAATCTCGATCTATGCCAACTCAGCAAACACCATCGAAGACACATGTAGAGCATCTTTATAATCACCCAGTTACGTTGTGACGTTTGATAGCACACAAGGTGTTCCTCCGGTATTCGGGAGTTGCATAATCTCATAATCTGAGGAACATGTACAAGTCATGAAGAAAGCAATGGCAGAAAAACTAAACGATCATTATGCTAAGCTAACAGATGGGTCTTGTCCATCACATCATTCTCTAATGATATGATCCTGTTCATCAAATGGCAACACATGTCTATGGCTAGGAAACTTAACCATCTTTGATTAACGAGCTAGTCAAGTAGAGGCATACTAGGGACACTCTGTTTGTCTATGTATCCACACATGTACTAAGTTTCCGGTTAATACAATTCTAGCATGAATAATAAACATTTACAATGATATAAGGAAATATAAATAACAACTTTATTATTGCCTCTAGGGCATATTTCCTACATCTGGAACCTCATCATCACCAGACTCCTCATCATCGTCCCTAGCAGCATCCTCCATGATATCATCATCAGCAGCAAAGGACGTAGAAGGCTGGCGAGGAGCCTCATCATCAGACCATTTGCTGTGTGTAGAGATCCACCATTCCTCAGGGGTGATGCTCTTCTTAGAACCACTCTGGACAGGCATGTTGAGGTGCTTCATCATAGCAATCTGACGACACCTGGCATGCTTCTCATTGATATGGGCCTCATACATCTTCTTCTGAATGTTAGTCTGGAGGCAGAAAGTCATCTTCACTTTATCCGTGAGCTTGGTCACCCATGAAGGATTGGCCCCTGGCCCCATCTCAAAGTCCTCATCATCTGAAGTGGTATAGACATCCTCGGGATCATTAGCCGGAAAGCAAGGCTCAGCATGCTTCTTCTTCTTGAGTTGCTTGACCTCATGCATGGTGAGGTTATCTGGGGAAGTGAGAAGCTCTCCAGGGCGGGGAACAGCCCAAACTGCGTTCAGAAAGCACATGACAAAAGGAGCATAAATGGGGACCTTTCTGTAGAAGACCATGCTATACATCTCGTGCCACAACCAGTTGGACACATCAAAGGTAGCACCAAACCCCACCTTGGTCTTCATAGCAACAAGCAAGTCAACTAGATACCCATAGACCTCATCCTGATTGCCAACCTGGGCAAAAGCACATTGTGAAATACCTAATGCATGATGTCATAGACCTTCTCAAGATCCTTGGATTCTCCAATAATGCCTCGTCCACGAATGTATAGAGGAGCAAGTTTCTCCTTAGGCATAGAATGGGGATGGTCGTGAGGACGAATCCCACCATTCCCTTCAAGACCGGTGTCCTCATACCCAATGGCGTTGCAGAAAACCCTCCAGGGCACTTGAAAGAGCTCATCACGACACATGAACGAGAGAGTGCGTGCATCATTTTCTCCAAAGTGAACAGTGGCATAAAACTAATGAATGAGTTGAACATCAAAGTCACAGTTGACAAACATGAGCTTTACCGAATCAAAATCCTCACAAAGGGCCAAGGCCTCCCCAAAATAATCCAAGTTGCTCCTCTAGTGATCAAGATCAATAGTGCATTGCTTGTCACACCTATTCTTGTTGTGCTCAAAGAGTTCATGAACAATTTGCACTTGCATCTCATTCCGGAACTGAACGGTGGTCCAATGAGGCGCAATGGGAACCTCGTATGGATTTTTGGTCTGGAAGGCTTCCCAATCCTTGGCTTTCCATCAGTGCAGGGGCATGACTATTGGGGAACGTAGTAATTTCAAAAAAAAATCCTACGCACATGCAGGATCATGGTGATGCATAGCAATGAGAGGGGAGAGTGTCATCCACGTACCCTCGTAGACCGTTAAGCAGAAGCGTTATGACAACGCGGTTGATGTAGTCATACGTCTTCACGATCGACCGATCCTCGGTACCGAACGTACGGCACCTCCATGTTCAGCACACATTCAGCTCGGTGACGTCCCGTGAACTCACGATCCAGTAGAGCTCCGGGAAGAGTTTCGTTAGCATGATGGCGTGATGACGATGTTGATGAAGCTACCGTGACAGGGCTTCGCCTAAGCACCACTACAGTATGACCGAGGTGGATTATGGTGGAGGGGGGCACCACACACGACTGGGAGAGATCTTTGTGATCAACTTGTGTGTCTAGAGGTGCCCCCCTGCCCCTGTATATAAAGGAGCAAGGGGGAGACCGACCGGCCCTTGTTGGTGCGCCAGGAGGAGGAATCCTCCTCCTAGTAGGAGTAGGATTCCCCCCTTTCCTACTCCTACTAGGAGGGGGAAAGGAAGGGAGAGAAAGAGAAGGAAAGGGGGGCGCCGCCCCCTTCTCCTAGTCCAATTCGGACCAGAGGGGAGGGGCGCGCTGCCTGCCCTAGGCCGGCCCCTCTCTCTTTCCCTTATGGCCCAACAAGGCCCATTGGCCCCGGGGGAGTTCTGGTAACCCCTCCGGTACTCCAGTAAAATCCCGATTTTACTCGGAACTCTTCCAATGTCCAAATGTAGGCTTCCAATATATCAATCTTCATGTCTTGACCATTTCGAGATTCCTCGTCATGTCTGTGATCATATCCGGGACTCCGAACTACCTTCGCTACATCAAAACATATAAACTCACAAAACCGATTGTCACAGAACTTTAAGCGTGCGGACCCTACGGGTTCGAGAACTATGTAGACATGACCGAGACATGTCTCCGGTCAATAACCAATAGCGGAACCTGGATGCTCATATTGCTACCTACATATTCTATGAAGATCTTTATTGGTCAAACCGCATTACACTATATGTTGTTCTCTTTGTCATCGGTATGTTACTTGCCCGAGATTCGATCGTCGATATCCCAATACCTAGTTCAATCTCATTACCGACAAGTCTCTTTACTCGTTTCGTAATGCACTATCCTGCAACTAAATCATTAGTTGCATTGCTTGCAAGGCTTATTGTAAGTGCATCTAATGCCACCCCTAGTTGGTTTTGGAGTATTGATGACAAACCTGGTTGAGGGACTAATGTGTTTGTGAGAATTGCAGGATAACACAGGTAGAAGTCCCTCATTGATTCGGTTTTCCTACCAGAGATGACCCCTAAAAATGTATGAAGACATTGAAGTCAAAGGTGGTATGTGAAGACATTCACATTGAAGACTATGACAAGAGAAGACATCGCGTGAAGACTATGGAGCGCGAAGACTTAGCAGTTTCGTCGTTCTGTGTTTTTCCTTGTTGAGTCATAGGAACCACTGTACTGTTAAGTGGGGTCCAAGAGAACCAGTCAGAATGACTGAAGTGATGCTTAACCAAAATCCTATGTCTTTGAGTGAAGACAATGAGAGCAAATCTTATCCAGAGTTGGATAAGTCAGCTTTGCTTGTAGCCCAAGTAAAGTTGCCGTGTGTTTTTGAAATCTGACCGTTGGAACACGTGTCAGTTCCTTAGTGACCCAGGGTCATTTTGGACAAATCAGGTCGGGTTGCCTAGTGGCTATAAATAGCCCACCCCCTACAACCATAAACGGTTGGCTGCTCAAAGTTAGTGTACGGCTTTTGTCGTTTGAGAGCAACCCACCTCGAAGCTTTTGAGAGAGAATTCCTTGCGAGGATAAAGCCCTAACCACCCAGAGCCAAAGAGTGTTAGGCATCACCGAAGTCTTCCTGTCTGTGTGATCTGAAGACTTATTACACTTGAGGACTGTGAATCCTCCAGCCGGTTAGGCGTCGCATTTTGAGCATCCAAGAGTCATTGTGGATCGCCGGTGAACAAAGTCTGTGAAGGTTTGGGAGTCTACCTTGAAGACTTACCAGAGTGATTGGGCGAGGAATGGGTGTCCTTAGCTCAAGGGGAATAAGGTGAAGATGCGGTCTTCTGAGTTGAATCTCAGCCTCCCTAACCAGACGTACAGTTGTCACAGCAATTGGAACTGGTCCAACAAATCATTGTCTTCAACGAGTCACTGGTTTCATCATTCCCTCTCCTTTACTTACGGTTGGCCCTGGTGAAGTCATTGTATGATTGCATTACCTTTGACTTCACTGTGTGAATGCTTGTTCTGATTGGCTTCACACTACCTTCCTATCTGATCTAAACTGCCTAGCTGCTATTAGTCATTGTGCTTTCACTTCATTGAATATTTGACTATGGCTTGCTTAGTGTAGTCTACCTTCCGCTGCATGGTAATAGGTTTATTTCTATCGTTTGTCTTCGAAACTTCCATGTTTTGAAGACTTTCATAAAAATTACATATTCACTCCCCTCTAGCCGATCACTAGCACTTTCAATTGGTATCAGAGCAAGGTACTCCCTTGTTCTGTGTGATTCGCGGTTTAACCATCTGGAGTTTTAGCTATGTCGACTGCAGGGATAATCAAAGTCTCCACTGCGTGCCCAGTCTTTGATGGAACTGAATATCCCTACTGGAAGAATAAGATGCGCATGCATCTTGAAGCCATTGATGTCGACCTATGGTATGTCATCAAGAATGGCGTTCCCATGGCTGGTGAAGGTGTCACCGCTACTGATGTCAAGAGATTCGTTCAATTGGACTCCACTGCCAAGAACATCATCTGTGGTCATCTGACCAAAGGACAGTATGGCCGTGTGAGTGCTTTGGAAACATTTAAGCTAGTCTGGGACTGGCTCTCCAAGGTCAACGAAGGCGTATCAACCCAGAGAGATCAGAGAATCAGTGTCCTTCACAACCTCTTCAACCGCTTCAAGAGAAATGACAATGAGAATGTCCAGCTCACATTTGATCGACTCACTGACATCACAAATGAGCTTCAAGCCCTCGGCGCTACTGAGATCACCAAGCATGAAGTTGTCAAGACACTCCTGAGATCACTTGACAGCTCGTTTGACACCCTAGCCCTGATGATTCAAGAACGTCCTGACTTCAAGACACTCGATCCGTCTGACATGCTTGAGAGGCTCAACACACATGAGTTTTAGCTTTCTGAGAAAAGAGACATCTACGGTCCCAACTATGGGTGAACTCGTGCCTTGAAGGCAAAAGCTGTCTCCTCATCTGAAGAAGAATCTGACAGCAGTTCTGATGATCCTGAAGACATTGGAAAAGAGCTTGCTATGCTTGTGAAGAAGTTCCAAAAATTCACCAAGAAGAAAGGCTTCAGAAAGTCTTCACGATCAAGCTCAAGGAATGATGAAGCTTCTGCTCATGACTACAAGAAGAGAACATGCCAGAAGTGCAAGAAACCTGGCCACTACATCTCTGAGTGTCTGCAGTGGGACAATGAGAACAAGTAGAAAAAGAAGAGCAAGGAGTATGATTCTGACGACAAGAAGAAGAAGAAATACTCAAAGTCTTCTTCCAAGTCTTCCTCAAAGTCTTCATCACACAAGAAGAGCTCATCTGGCAAGGCTCGTGCGTTTGTTGGCAAGGAAATGGATTCAGAGGAGGAGTCCGCTTCGGAGGAGGCGAAGGTGGAGTCTGAGGAGGAGTCTGATTCTGGCGTTGCAAGTCTGGCTATAGCCTATGTTGCCAAGTCCATCTTCAACACTGAAGACAATGACTCCGTCACCAACGCCGATGCTAATGACAAGGACAACTCCACTCCCACCTACCGCTTCATGGCACGGGGTGCCAAGGTAAACTCACGCGCCACTCACTATCAAACATCAAGTGAAGATGACTCTGACTGTGGTTCCAAACCCAGCTACAAAACACTTGCTAAAATTGCAACTGAACAACAGAAAGCTATGGAACATATTCAAAAACTATTAGACAAAAGCGATGACCTGTTAAACGCTGAAATGACTCGATCTCAGTCCTTAATTGAAGACATAAAAAATCTTCATGTTAAGTATGAGGAACTTGAAAGTCGTCATGAAACGCTCTCAACAACTCATGAAAAGCTTTCCTATGATTATCTCCAAAGAAAGCAAGATCTTGAGAAATTGAGAGCGGCTCATGAAGATCTTCAAAAGGAAAACGAGTCACTTCGCGCCAAACAGGCCAGTTCCTCTCAGGAAGGATTTGAACCACCATGTCTTAAATGCATTGAGCGTGATAATGCTACTTTTGTTGCTGAATGTTCTACTGCTACTACTGTTGCAATATCTTCAACTGCGGATGTGGTAACTAACCCCTCTGCTGAGGATGCCACTGCTATTGCTGATGAGAATGCTAGATTGAAGACATTGCTTGAAACAGGGATGTTCAAAAGTCTCAAAGGGCATCAGACATTATGTGATGTTCTCAAAAGGCAGATCCTGAACCGAAACCCTAGGAAAGAGGGTGTTGGGTTCGAAAGGATAATGAATGCTGATGGCTCTTACTAGAAACCTGAGCAGTACCCCAAAACCACATGGGTTGCTGCAAAGGAACCTTCAGCGGATCCATCCACCCTATCTGGCTTCACTTGTGCTAATCCCATTGTTATTGACGAATCCTTTGATGCAAACTATAAACTGTTTAAAAATCAGAATGGTGAAGTGTTTGCCAGGTATATTGGTACTAACTGCAAGAATGGGCTGCCTGTGAAGAAAGTCTGGGTGCCGAAAAGATGTTTGGAGAATCTTCCTGTGAATGTCGTCATGACACCACACATGAAGAAGACAAACCCCAAACCACAGGCTTCATACGGTCCAAAGGCTTCATACAGACAGAGGACTCACCTGAGTCGCACTAACGCAAATGTTTTGCAGGTTAACCTTACCCAGGCCTATGAATATGAGCGCGTTTCATCAAACCGCCATGTTCATAAGACCAAGAACTACTTTGCTTATTCTTATGAGTACTATTGTCCACCTGCAAGACTTTTTGCTAGGGCTCCAAAGCCAAAGTTTTTAGATGCTGCACTTAGACTCATTGCTTCGAAGCCACCCTTGAAGATGTGGGTGGCTAAGAAAGCTTAACTCTCTTTTTGCAGGGAAAGGTCTCTAGCCGAAAACCAAAATCGTTTGAAGCTATTGCTGGTGACCTTAAACATCTTGCAGGGCGCAAGATCAAATGCCCAAATGGTCTTATTATGTATTTTGTTCCTGAGTCGCTTGCCACTTGCCCTATCAGTCCTAACCTTGACCTAAGCTTTCATAATCCACTTGCTCGTCAAATGTTTTTGCTTCACAATTCTCTTTGTGAAGCCTATCCCCCTAACTGCACTGTAGGGTATGACACCAGCTGCTTTAGAATGGATTATTGATAGTGGGTGTACTAATCACATGACTGGCAAGCGAAGTCTTCTTATGGACTCAACCTTACGTCCATCTGACAAAAGTCACATCACATTTGCTGACACTGGTAAAAGCAAGGTATTGGGTCTAGGTAGAGTTGCAATCTCAAGGGATCAACACATGGATAAAGTCATGCTTGTTGAATCCCTTGGTTTCAACTTAATGTCTATCCCAATGCTTTGAGATTTAAACATGATTGTGATGTTTGGAAAATATCGTTGCCTTGTTCTAATGGAATTTGACAAGTCTCTAGTTTTTGAAGGGTATCGGAAAGATGATTTGTACATGGTAGATTTCTCAGCAGGACCACAACTTGCCGTATGTCTTCTAGCAAAAGCTTCAGAATGCTGGCTCTGGCATCGAAGGCTAGGGCATGCTGGCATGAGGAACTTGCACACTCTTGCAAGAAAGAAGCATATCATAGGCATCGAGGGCATCAAGTTCAAGAAGGATCACTTATGCGGTGCCTGTGAAGCAGGAAAGATGACGAGGGCCAAGCATCCCTCGAAGACAATCATGACAACGACTCAACCCTTCGAACTGCTCCACATGGACCTTTTCGGTCCCACTCATTACTCAACTCTTACTACTACTGCTTGTTTCTATGGCTTTGTCATTGTTGATGATTATTCAAGATATACTTGGGTGCATATAATCCTCTACAAGACTGAAGTGCAGGATGTCTTCAGACGCTTCGCCAATCGAGCCATGAACAACTATGGCGTCAAGATAAAGCACATCAGAAGTGACAACGGTACTGAATTCAAGAACACTGGGCTAGATACATATCTTGATACTTTGGGCATCACTCATGAATTCTCAGCTCCGTACACGCCACAGCAGAATGGCATCGTCGAACGCAAGAACAGAACACTTATTGAGATGGCACGGATGATGCTTGATGAATACAAGACTCTAAGAAAATTCTGGCCTGAAGCCATTGATATTGCATGCCATATCATCAACAGTGTTTATCTTCACAAGCTTCTCAACAAGACATCCTATGAGCTCCTTACTGGCAAGAAGCCAAATGTCAGTTACTTCAGAGTATTTGGTGCCAGGTGCTGGATCAAGGATCCACATCACACTTCAAAATTTGCACCGAAAGCACATGAAGGTTTTATGCTTGGATATGGAAAGGATTCGCACTCCTACAGAGTCTTCAACCTCTTTCACTATAAAGTGGTTGAAACTGTGGATGTGCGGTTCGATGAGACTAACGGCTCGCAAAGAGAGCACCTGCCAAATGTGCTAGATGAAGTTCCATCCAGTGAATCAATCAAACTTATGGGAACTGGAGAAATCATACCATCTGAAGCTCAGCCTGAAGAGGAACTTATCATCTCCGCACCTGATCAACCTGAAGACAATGCTCAAACTGAAGACAATGCTCGGCCTGAAGACAATCCTTCTAACGATGAAAACGATCAGCAAGAGCAAAATCTTCATCCTGTACATCCTCGTGTTGCAAATGAAGTATAGATTGAGAGAATAATTGATAGCATCAATGCACCAGGCCCACTCACTCGTTCAAGGGCAACACAACTAGCAAATTTCCGTGGGCACTTCGCATTCGTCTCAATATCTGAACCCAAGAAAGTTGATGAAGCCTTCATGGAACCTGAATGGATTCAAGCTATGCAAGAAGAGCTTCAACAGTTTGAACTGAATAATGTATGGGAACTGGTTAAGTGTCCTGATCCTCGTAAGCACACTATAATAGACACTAAATGGATATATCACAACAAGCAAGATGAGCATGGTCAAGTTGTCAGAAACAAAGCTCGTCTCGTTGCTCAAGGATACACTCAAGTTGAAGGGATTGACTTCGATGAAACATTTGCTCCTGTGGCTAGACTTGAAGCCATACGCATACTGCTGGCCTATGCAAATCATCATAACATTCTTCTACATCAAATGGATGTGAAGAGTGCTTTTCTCAATGGCAAGATTGAAGAAGAAGTGTATGGTGCACAACCACCTGGCTTTGAAGATCCAAAACATCCTGACATGGTGTACAAGCTCAACAAGGCACTGTATGGTCTCAAACAAGCCCCTTGGGCTTGGTATGACACACTCAAAGACTTCTTGAAGAGCAAAGGCTTCAAACCTGGTTCCCTCGACCCCACTCTCTTCACGAAGACATATGATGGTGAACTGTTTGTGCGCCAAATATATGTGGATGACATTATCTTCGGCTGCACCAATCAGAAATACACTAACGAGTTTGGATACATGATGCAAGAGCAATATCAGATGTCCATGATGGGTGAGGTGAAGTTCTTCCTTGGTCTTCAAATACATTAGCAACGCAACGACATCTTTATATCTCAAGAGAAATACCTCAAAGATTGCCCGAAGAAATTTGGGATGCAAGATTGCAAAGGCTTCACGACGCCAATGCCAGCCAAACATCATCTGGGTCCCGACGACAATGGTAAAGAGTTCGATCAAAAGGTATACCGCTCCATGATTGGTTCCTTGCTTTATTTATGTGCATCCAGGCTAGATATCATGCTTAGTGTTTGCATGTGTGCCCGGTTCCAAGCAGCACCAAAGGAATCGCATCACTTAGCTGTGAAGCGAATTTTAAGATATTTGGCTCACACCCCAACACTAGGATTATGGTATCCAAAGGGCTCAAAGTTTGATCTAGTTGGATTCTCGGATGCTGATTATGCTGGTGACAAGGTGGATTGCAAGTCTACATCAGGCACATGTCATTTTCTGGGACGATCACTTGTATCTTGGTCTTCAAAGAAGCAGAATTGTGTATCTCTCTCCACTGCTGAATCTGAATACATTGCTGCTGGATCTTGCTGCGCCCAACTTCTATGGATGAAGCAAACACTCAAGGACTATGGCATTCATCTGAAGCAAGTGCCACTCTACTGTGACAACGAAAGCGCCATCAAGATTGCCAACAACCCAGTTCAACACTCAAAGACAAAGCACATTGAAATTCGTCATCACTTTCTCAGAGATCATGTTATGAAGGAAAATATTGATATCATACACGTCAACACTAAAGAGCAATTGGCCGATATCTTCACCAAGCCCTTGGATGAGAAGAGGTTTTGCAAGTTACGGTGTGAGCTAAATATCTTGGAATCCTCAAATGTCCTTTGATCAGGCACACATCCTAACACTTAAGCATGTTGATGACATAGATGTGCAACACACGAAGTAAAGTATATCTTCAATCAATGAAGACTTACATTCTGAGTGTGAATATATTAACGTGGAACTTGACTTCAGAGCGCCACGATAATTGTGCGCCGTGTCTGGGTCTAATACTTCCTATACGGTGGGTAACACCACCACCAAATTCTTCTGTTTGAAGTGTTTTACTCATGGCGTTACATCTGCTATGTCTTCACATTTGGATTGTCTTCAATTTCAACTTGTCTTCATGATTATCTTCACTATGCTGATTTGATTGTCTTCTGATATATACATATTTGTGTTCTGTCCTCTACAACATTCACTTATAGCTATGTCTTCCTTGTTGATTTTTTGAACTAAGTGAATGCGATTGGACCCTAATCTCTCTATGCTCTCTATCTCAACCTCTATCTGTCCAAGTCATATGCATTCTATTGAAACTGTCGAATGTCTTCTCTGCGTCCTTGTCAGCAGAAGACATAGAGACAAACATTAATCCGTTTTCAATGCTAAATCCTTTCACCTGAAACCCGGAGAAGTGGGAACGACGACCCAACAATCCAGGCGTGCGTGGGAACATGGAACAACCTCCGATGTGTTGCATGATAGCCACGTGTCCTTCAGATGTGAATCGCCAGGGGCACATGTGTAATAACACTGTGCCATCCCTATCCCTATAAATACATGCCTCACCACAGTCATTATCCTTTCTTCCACTCTCGCACAAAACCCTAGTGCCACCGCTAGCTCTCGACGACGCCGGCGACGAAGCGCTTAGCTACCGCGACTTCACCGACGCCGTCCTCATGCCAGCCGCGGTCTTCGTCCTCTCCGCCGCCGTAGGAGTCCTCCGTCGCCAAGTTAGGGCACGGTGGATTGAACTGCTCAGTCTCCTACTCTTCCCATCTAGCAGTTCATCATGTGGTAAATAAAACTCTCTTTTTACCATCTTGTTGATCCTAAGAGATTCATCCTGTTCACCGAAAGTGGTTTCTGCCTACTCAATGTTGGATCTATCCTGTCTGTATCTCATATAATGCCTAGTATATTCACTTAAGCTTCATAACGAGTTAGATTCCTCACTTGTACCTATTCCTGGATTCGTACAAATCTGGAACCAACTCCAAACACATAAGTGAATGTCTTTGCACTATGAGGTCAATGTCTTCAAACTGATTTACATTCAAAATCTTCTGAGAATGCATATGACCTCTCCCCTTCCCTCGCATCTCTAATGCTGTCACAGGTACATGTCTGTGGGAGAATCCCTTGGTTCTCATAGTCTGCATTCGTTTGCAGAATTCTTACAGCATCACATTAGTTCCCGTTTGACCAGCAAGCGGAAGCCTTTGAAGCCTTTGAACGTGCTGAAGTCATTCAGTTTGAAGTTCATGGCTACAGAGAAATCAGCAAGGAAGGGTGGCAGACAGCATTGAGGGGGAACGTCAAGAGATCTGCCTGATGACCTCTCAGAGCTATACAAGACAAATCCAGAAAAGGATTACAATCAGCGCAAGACACGAATCCAATGGATTCGAAGATATTGGGCCGAACAATGGTTCAAATACAAGTTTGTGATCCAGGAGTATGCTGAGAAGAATGCCATCAAGAGTCCTTGGGGTGACATTCTCTTCCGAAACCTTCAACCCAAGACCAGAGCTGGAGCTATTGCTCAGGGTTTCTATCCCTGTATGGTACGAGGACCACAGCCTGACAATGCCGACCCATCATCACTGCTCTGGTGTCATGACGATAATCTCTTCAAGCGCAACTTCCAGCACGCAAAGGCATCGACCAAGGAAAACAAGAAGTCATTGGGACTAGACTTCAACCTCGGTCCTTCTGCTCCACGGGCTGACGGCACACGCGATGCTGAACCCAATATCATCGGACCTTTCTACAACCTTGATGATCTTATCACTCACATTTCTATTCAAGGTGCCAAAGTAGATCATTCTGATGATGATGCCTACACTGATGAAGCCCCAGCTCCTGCTCTAAAGCCGCAGAAGCCAAAGAAGGCTAGAGCTTTCAACTGCTCCTCCAAAAGCTTCACGTGTGAAGCCACTGGCTACTGCACCTCCTGAAGACAATGTGCAGTCTGAAGATCTATCACATATCTCCAAGAAGATGGAGATGAAAAAGAATACTGATCAGGCATTGACCCCTGCTGCCATTCTGCGAGACGAACACATTGACCTGTCCAGTGATGAAGATCTTGAAGATGACGCTCTTGAGAAACTGATTAAGAGCAAGGAAGAAGTAGAAATCTTCAATGATCTGCCTCTCTTTGATGTGGAAATCATCCACAACTTCATTGATGAGTGGTTTGAAACCCCTAATCTCAGCTTTGACGATCTGCAACTTCCAATTGGCCTCAGCGCCTCTTTCATTGGCGCCATTGCTTCTGAGCTAGCTCTACCTCAGCGCATCATTGAACTGAAGCAAAAGATCGACTATGAGAAAGCTCAGTCCAAGAAGCACATGGCAAAGCTCAGCGTGCGAAGATGTCAAAAACTTCAAGGTTATGCTGCACGAGCTCAAGGAAGCCTTTCTCAAGAAATGAGAAGAAGCTAAAGGTTCTCATAAGCGCATGAAGAGTCTGACTGACAAGTGCGTGCAAGCCTACAATGAAGCTGAGAAGCGCAAGGCTCTTGGGCATCTTGGCGTCGACCCAGAATGGCTTCAAAGAAGAAGAAGAAGAAGCCATCGACTAACAAATCTGCACCTTCAAGGCAGGAAGAACCCCACATTGTCTTCCCAAGCAGCATGTCTGGCTCGAAGCCAATGGTCACGTCCACCGCTTTAGACCTGAAGAAGACAAGGGCTGCTGAGGCTGAAGCCAGAAAGAGGAAAAATCCTGATGCTTCTGATGTCGCTCCCTCCAAGAAGAAGCGCAAAACCAAGAAAGATCGGGCTGCTCCCACAGAGCCCCTTGTTGTCGAGCCCATCTTGGTTGCTCGTCCTAACTCTTCGCATCAAGAACGACGGATGATAGTTCATGAGCCTGCTTCCACAGAGGCTCCTGAAGCTGAAGACTTTCCAGCAGTTGACCCCACCGCTGCTGAAGACATTGGTCACCATGACAATGTCGAAGATGATGTAGCTCTTCCTTAGATCGAGCACAACTTGGTATCATCGTTTGTTCTCACAAACAACGAACTCGTCAGCATTGGTCGTCCTCTAACGCCAATTGCTCAAGATGCATCATGGGCTGATCACCCACAACAACAAGAAACCCCTAGTATTCCCCAACAACAAGTCACCCCACCAGTGCAAGAAGAAGAGGATGACTTTGAGGCCCAGCCAACTCCATCTTCACAGGCGTCGCTAGTGTTACGCAGGCTTCGCAAAGGACCAAGGCCCCAAGTCCCTCTTTCGAGCGTTTCAGAAGGAGAAGTGCACCACCAATCTGTTGCACGTCGGGTGTTCCCCGAAGCGACTCCTACTGTGAACGTCTCCGAGTCTGAAGCTAAAGTTGCTAAAGACAACCCGGCTGCATCAGCCAAAGAAAAACAAGTAGAAGAACGTGTCCCTACTTCCCCCATCACTGAAGAAGCTGTTCCTGAAGTGAACGTGTCAGTGCCCGACCCTCCAGCTCCTCAAGTGGAGGTTGAGAATCCTGAGGCTGCCATCGCTAACACCACTGAAGCCAATGACGTGGTCATGGCTGAAGACAGTGTGGAGCCTGCACCTAACACTGTGCCAGAAGCCAATGATGCACCTGCAACAGATGTGCAGCCTGACGCCTCTGTTGATGCCCCTGCTCTTGTTCCGGCACCAAGGCCACATACTATTGAGCAAGCATACAACTATGGTTAGCTCATCACTGTCAAATGGCCTCTTCTTGTTCCTCCACCTACTGCTGGTCCCCAATTTGACTATCACGTCGAGCGCAGGCCTCAGGTTCAGAAGCCAATGCCAAGGCTGCCTAGGTTTCCAGGCACTGCATCTGCACCCGGATCATTCAATATCAATGGCTTCAAAGCACACAACACCTTCTTCAATAGCGCCAAGAACCCCTACTCTAAGGCAAGAATATCTTCTGATCGGTTCTGGAGCTATCAGCAACGCAATTATTACTCATGCATCTTATACAATCAAGGTCGCATTTTTCCCCATATGCGCCTTGACATCGAAGCCATAACTAGCCAGCCCTGTTTGGAAGAAGCGCTGGATTGCTTCAGAGAGTCTGGCTTGTTGCAGTTCGTCACTGACAAGGAGCACTAGAACGAAGAATTGCTGCTCCAATTCTATGCCACTCTTCATATTTGTGGCTACAACAGGGATCCGAAGACTTGGGTCCTTGAGTGGATGACAGGCAATGTTCATCACGAAGCCAAAGCCTTTGATATCATTGAGCTCACTGGCCTGCCCACTCCAAGAGATCTTTATGAACCTGGTTGTCAGCTTCACAGTGCTGCTATGGAAAGCATTTTTCACAAGCCTGAACCCAACATGAGTCAGATGCTTAGCATGATGAAGCCTTTGCATCCAGATGCTGAATATCCTAAGGAGTTCTTTGTTGAAGACCTTGAGTATCTGCCACGCACTATCTATCACATCATAAGGCGAACTCTCTGGCCCATCAAAGGACATTCTCCACATGCAAAGCTGGAAGGTGCAATGAAGACTTTGGTCTTCCATATTCTTCACGGCAAAAGCTTCAATGCACAAGACTTCTTCATCCGCCAACTTGCTGCATCAGGATCTGATCTCTTTGGCTTGAAGTTTTACGCTCCATGGATTATGCGTCTGATCAAACTACACTCAGCTGTCACCTATCAGCCCTTTGCTCGCAATCATCGGATTTTTCTGCCTGACGTTGATATGTCAGTTGAAGCCATCTATCCAGAGCCTGCCAAGGAGCCCCTTAGTCTTTAGAATGCTAATAAGCAAAGTTTCTCACAACACATTGAAGGCAACCCAGCAGTCACTCGTGTTTATCCTCTGGCTGGTACTACCCGTGCACCTCATCGTGCCCTCACTGAAGCCACTGAAAGCACCATTGCACAATGGCCCAAGAAGCGATCTCGTGTTCTCAATGACCGAGAGCTTCTGGTTGCCCTTCATCAGAAACAGGATAAGCATCATGACTGGCTGAAGCGCCAAATGCAAAGCCTCTTGGTGGACGTAAACAGGATTCACAACCTTGCCACCAAGAATGCCTTTGTCACCCATGAAACTTGTCGGCGTACATGGAAAGGGCTGACGCTTATGTGTTCTGAAGATGATCTTCAAGATGATGGTTTCTCTGAACGCTTCAAGTTTGACTCCACACCTCCGAGAAGGACCTTGCTGCGTCCTACTCCGTCTCTTGAAGACTCTGAGTTCTCCTCCTCTGCTGCAGCAGTGAATGCACGTGTCATCGATGATGAAGACGATGCTACTTCATCACCTTCAGCGCGAATCACCAGTGCACCGAGTTTGTCTGCTCCGCCAACCAACTCCGACGACCCTGCTGCTTCACCAACTCCTCATGGGAATGAGTAGGTGCTCTATGTCTTCAAACCTTTTTGGTCCTTACTGACAAAAGGGGGGGAAGCATATGAGTTTGATAGTCTTCAAGCGGGTCCATATGGGCGGTGGTTTCATATTGTGCCTAGTGTTTACAACTCTCGCATTTTGATACATTTGGTTCTTTGAGTTGTAACACTCAAACTCGATGGCGTCTGCTACTTATTTGCTTTTCTGTGATGCGATGATGAATTCCGCATGTGCGACGATAAATTCTGCACTTAGATCATTTTGCATACGTCCATTTTTCATTATGCATGTCATTATCTTCGTTACATCATATCTTGCATAATGAATTGTCATCATAGGTTAAAGAGGATCTCCACAAGTACAACCTGCCATGTGCATTTGCATTCCTAAAGCAAATTACTTATATGCACATCTTCAGGGGGAGCCCTTGCAACTTATGAAGACAATACCCTATCCTTTACAATTTCACATATTTTATTCCCCATTGAAAACTTCAACCAGTTTGTCATCAATCACCAAAAAGGGGGAGATTGTAAGTGCATCTAGTGCCACCCCTAGTTGGTTTTGGAGTATTGATGACAAACCTGGTTGAGGGACTAATGTGTTTGTGAGAATTGCAGGATAACACAGGTAGAAGTCCCTCATTGATTCGGTTTTCCTACCAGAGATGACCCCTAAAAATGTATGAAGACATTGAAGTGAAAGGTGGTATGTGAAGACATTCACATTGAAGACTATGACAAGAGAAGACGTCGCGTGAAGACTATGGAGCGCGAAGACTTAGCAGTTTCGTCGTTCTGTGTTTTTCCTTGTTGAGTCATAGGAACCACTGTACTATTAAGTGGGGTCCAAGAGAACCAGTCAGAATGACTGAAGTGATGCTTAACCAAAATCCTATGTCTTTGAGTGAAGACAATGAGAGCAAATCTTATCCAGAGTTGGATAAGTCAGCTTTGCTTGTAGCCCAAGTAAAGTTGTCGTGTGTGTTTGAAATCTGACCGTTGGAACACGTGTCAGTTCCTTAGTGACCCAGGGTTATTTCGGACAAATCAGGTCGGCTTGCCTAGTGGCTATAAATAGCCCACCCCCTACAACCATAAATGGTTGGCTGCTCAAAGTTAGTGTACGGCTTTTGTCGTTTGAGAGCAACCCACCTCGAAGCCTTTGAGAGAGAATTCCTTGCGAGGATAAAGCCCTAACCACCCAGAGCCAAAGAGTGTTAGGCATCACCGAAGTCTTCATGTCTGTGTGATCTGAAGACTTATTACACTTGAGGACTGTGAATCCTCCAGCCGGTTAGGCGTCGCGTTCTGAGCATCCAAGAGTCATTGTGGATCGCCGGTGAACAAAGTCTGTGAAGGTTTGGGAGTCTACCTTGAAGACTTACCAGAGTGATTGGGCAAGGACTGGGTGTCCTTAGCTCAAGGGGAATAAGGTGAAGATGCGGTCTTCTGAATTGAATCTCAGCCTCCCTAACCAGACGTACAGTTGTCACAGCAATTGGAACTGGTCCAACAAATCATTGTCTTCAACGAGTCACTGGTTTCATCCTTCCCTCTCCTTTACTTACGGTTGGCCCTGGTGAAGTCATTGTATGATTGCATTACCTTTGACTTCACTGTGTGACTGCTTGTTCTGATTGGCTTCACACTACCTTCCTATCTGATCTAAACTGCCTAGCTGCTATTAGTCATTGTGCTTTCACTTCATTGAATATTTGACTATGGCTTGCTTAGTGTAGTGTACCTTCCGTTGCATGGTAATAGGTTTACTTCTATCGTTTGTCTTCGAAACTTCCATGTTTTGAAGACTTTCATAAAAATCGCCTATTCACCCCCCTCTAGTCGATCACTAGCACTTTCACTTATAGTGATGTGCATTACCGAGAGGGCTGAGAGATACCTCTCCGACAATCGGGGTGACAAATCCTAATCTTGATCTATGCCAACTCAACAAGTACCATCGGAGACACCTGTAGAGCACCTTTATAATCACCCAGTTATGTTGTGACGTTTGGTAGCACACAAAGTGTTCCTCCGGTATCCGGGAGTTGCATAATCTCATAGTCATAAGAACATGTATAAGTCTTGAAGAAAGCAGTATCAGTAAACAAAAACAATCAAGTGCTAAGCTAACGGAATGGGCCAAGTCAATCACATCATTCTCCTAATGATGTGATCCCATTGATCAAATAACAACTCATGTCTATGGTTTGGAAACTTAACCATCTTTGATCAATGAGCTAGTCAAGTAGAGGCATACTAGTGACACTATGTTTGTCTATGTATTCACACATGTATTATGTTTCTAGTTAATACAATTCTAGCATGAATAATAAACATTTATCATGAAATAAGGAAATAAATAATAACTTTATTGTTGCCTCTAGGGCATATTTCCTTCAGTCCCCCACTTGCACTAGAGTCAATAATCTAGATTACACAGTAATGATTTTAACACTCATGGAGCCTTGGTGCTGATCATGTTTTTCTCATGGAAGAGGCTTAGTCAACGGGTCTGCAACATTCAGATCTGTATGTATCTTGCAAATCTCTATGTCTCCCCCATGGACTTGATCCCTGATGGAGTTGAAGCGTCTCTTGATGTGCTTGGTGATATGTCTCCAACGTATCTATAATTTTTGATTGCTCCATGCTATATTATCTACTGTTTTGGACATTATTGGGCTTTATTATACACTTTTATATTATTTTTGGGACTAACCTATTAACCGGAGGCCCAGCCCAGAATTGCTGTTTTTGCCTATTTTAGGGTTTCGAAGAAAAGGAATATCAAACGGAGTCCAAACGGAATGAAATCTTCGGGAACGTGATTTTCTCACCGAACATGATCCAGAAGACTTGGACCCTGGGTCAAGCAACTAACAGGGAGGCCACGAGGTAGGGGGCGCACCTACCCCCTTGGTGCGCCCTCCACCCTCGTGGGCCCCTGTTGCTCCACCGACGAACTTCTTCCTCCTATATGTACCTACGTACCCCCAAACGATCAGATACGGAGCCAAAACCCTAATTCCACCATCGTAACTTTCTGTATCCACGAGATCCCATCTTTGGGCCTGTTCTGGAGCTCCGCCAGAGGGGGCATCGATCACGGAGGGCTTGTACATCAACACCATAGCCTCTCCGATGAAGTGTGAGTAGTTTACCTCAGACCTACGGGTCCATAGTTATTAGCTAGATGGCTTCTTCTCTCTTTTTGGATCTCAATACAAAGTTCTCCCCCTCTCTTGTGGAGATCTATTCGATGTAATCTTCTTTTGCAGTGTGTTTGTTGAGATCGATGAATTGTGGGTTTATGATCAAGTTTATCTATGAACAATATTTGAATCTTCTCTAAATTCTTTTATGTATGATTGGTTATCTTTGCAAGTCTCTTCGAATTATCAGTTTGGTTTGGCCTACTAGATTGATCTTTCTTGCAATGGGAGAAGTGCTTAGCTTTGGGTTCAATCTTGCAGTGTCCTTTCCCAGTGACAGTAGGGGTAGCAAGGCACGTATTGTATTGTTGCCATCGAGGATAACAAGATGGTTTTTTTATCATATTGCATGAGTTTATCCCTCTACATCATGTCATCTTGCTTAAAGCGTTACTCTGTTCTCTTGAACTTAATACTCTAGATGCATGCTGGATAGCGGTCGATGTGTGGAGTAATAGTAGTAGATGCAGGCAGGAGTCGGTCTACTTGTCTTAGACGTGATGCCTATATACATGATCAGACCTAGATATTCTCATAACTATGCTCAATTCTGTCAATTGCTCAACAGTAATTCGTTCACCCACCGTAAAATACTTATGCTCTTGAGAGAAGCCACTAGTGAAACCTATGGCCCCCGGGTCTATCTTTATCATATTAATCTTCCAATACTTAGTTATTTTCATTGCTTTTATTTTACTTTGCATCTTTATCATAAAAATACCAAAAATATTATCTTATCATATCTATCAGATCTCACTCTCATAAGTGACCATGTAGGGATTGACAACCCCTTATCGCGTTGGTTGCAAGTATTTATTTGTTTTGTGTAGGTGCGAGGGACTCGCGCGTAGCCTCCTACTGGATTGATACCTTGGTTCTCAAAAATTGAGAGAAATACTTACGCTACTTTGCTGCACCACCCTTTCCTCTTCAAGGGAAAACCAACGCAAGTGCTCAAGAGGTAGCAAGAAGGATTTCTGGTGCCGTTGCCGGGGAGGTCTACACAAAAGTCAACATACCAAGTACCCATCACAAACCCTTATCTCCCGCATTACATTATTTGCCATTTGCCTCTAGTTTTCCTCTCCCCCACTTCACCCTTGCCGTTTTATCCGCCCTTTCCTTTTCTCGCTCACCTTTCCCCTCCATGTCTGAATCAAAAAGGGTTGGGGGTTCTTTCCCGAGTTTTAGTACTTTGGACAACCCTTCTATTCTCGCTAAGCTTATAAATAAAGATACTATGGAAAAACCTACCCAAGTTATCAATGATAATCCTAATAATTTTGATGAAGATGATTCCGGAATTTTTCGTTATTTACTTGATGAATCTTTGAAAGATGCTTGGTATAGACTATTGAGGGTCAGGGCTAGCTATGTGCCTCAATACCAAATTGAAATTTACTTAAAAAGCTTTTATATTGCCCTTCCTTCTTCTTTTAAGCATGTCTTAGATTCTATATTTGAAGAAGGCTTTCTTGAAGGGGATGCCATAGAAACTTATGAAAAGATGAAAACCATATTTGGGCACCCCATAAATGAGAAAGTTGAATCTACATCTCTTTTGCTCTCTTACCAAAATGAATCTATCAAAGGGATGAAGGCTAGCTTCGATACAATTTTCCGTAACATACTTAATCTTTCTTCTACCATTAATATCAATGTGCTTTATCAAAATATAAAGATTAATTCCATAGGTAGCAAGTTTTCTCTTTTCTTCCCTAAAACCAAAGATGACAACACCTAGATCTATCCTTGCTTTTTATGCCTAGCTAGGGGCGTTAAACAATAGCGCTTGTTGGGAGGCAACCCAATTTTATTTTTATTCCTTAAATTTTGCTCCTGTTTAGTAATAAATAATTTATCTAGCCTCTGTTTTGGTTTTGTTTTTTGTGTTTAATTAGTGTTTGTGCCAAGTAGAACCGTTGGGAAGACTTGGGAAAAGTCTTGTTAATCTTGCTGTAAAAAACAGAAACTTTAGCGCTCACGAGAACTTCTGCTATTTTTATTTGGAAAGTGCTATTTAGTTGATTCTTTTTGCAGATTATTAATAGATAAATTCCTCACGTCCAGCAATTTATTTTAGAATTTTTGGGGTTCCAGATCTTGCGCTATCTACAGATTACTACAGACTGTTCTGTTTTTAACAGATTCTGTTTTTCTTGTATTGTTTGCTTATTTTGATGAATCTATGGCTAGTAAAATAGTTTATAAACCATAGAGAATTTGGAATACAGTAGGGTTAACACCAATATAAATAAATAATGAGTTCATTACAGAACCTTGAAGTGGTATTTTGTTTTCTTTCGCTAACGGAGCTCACGAGATTTTCTACTTTGAGTTTTGTGTTGTGAAGTTTTCAAGTTTTGGGTAAAGATTTGATGGATTATGGAACAAGGAGTGGCAAGAGACTAAGCTTGGGGATGCCCATGGCACCCCCAAGATAATCTAAGGATACCTAAAAGCCAAAGCTTGGGGATGCCCTAGAAGACATCCCCTCTTTCGTCTACTTCTATCAGTAACTTTACTTGGAGCTATATTTTTATTCACCACATGATATGTGTTTTGCTTGGAGCATATTGTATGATTTGAGTCTTTATTTGTTAGTTTACCACAATCATCCTTTCTGTACACACCTTTTGAGAGAGACACACATGATTCAGAAATTATTAGAATACTCTATATGTTTCACTTATATCTTTTGATTTATATAGTTTTGCTCTAGTACTTCACTTATATCTTTTAGAGCACGGTGGTGGATTTGTTTTATAGAAACCATTGATCTCTCATGCTTCACTTAGATTATTTTGAGAGTCTTAAATAGCATGGTAATTTGCTTAAATAATCTTAACTAGTAAAATGCCCGTGCGTTGCAACGGGTTAGCAAATCTATGATGTTCCAATCAAGCAATTGAGAACATATAATGTATTATAGCCCACCTTATTAATCAAAAATCAAATAAAATTGAGCGCTAGTTGCACTTATAAGAATACAATACATTTAGTTGATGGATTACATGCGAGAAGCTTAGAGACCACAATTTATTCTAAAAATCTTAGTTTAAATTTAGCAATTGAAACTTTCGTTATTCATCATAGAGATACAAATTGTGACTCTGTTTTTGTTTGGAATTTTCATTTTAGACACAACAAAATAGAATACTACTTATATATATGCATCTGTGAAAATTTTCAAGACACTCTGTAGAGTTTCGAGCATCGAAATATTTAAATTTATGCTAATCCTGAGAAGCTTAGAAGGAGTAGAGAAGAAAGAGTTATTCCAACCAATTTCTTTATTTTTATTTTCTTTCAACCCCTCCTTTTGCCACTGACCAGTGGGTCTCTTGGGTCAGTCCAGCAGCGTCAACTACCCAACTCCAAGGGACACGCGCCGGCAAGGGCCACAACCCCCCGCCCAGCTGTCTCTTCATCTTTTCTCCTCCTCCACTCCACTACCTCATTCCTCACTCTTTTCCTCCCCCTGGATCCCCTTTCTTGTCAAGTTCACCGGGGACGCCACTGATTGCCGTT
This sequence comes from Triticum monococcum, assembly GCA_034509565.1. Taxonomy (NCBI): domain Eukaryota; kingdom Viridiplantae; phylum Streptophyta; class Magnoliopsida; order Poales; family Poaceae; genus Triticum; species Triticum monococcum. The sequence goes on along the minus strand of CM067841.1, from coordinate 570,031,325 downwards.
GCAACGCCAGCCATTGGCACCGGCGGGATCCGCCAGCAGTCGCTCCGGATCGATGCTCACGCCACCGGCTCCGACATGCACGCCCGCTGGAGGCCGCCGTCGACTACCTCGTTTCACCGGTGCGCTCTTGCTCCTTGGTAGTACCCTAGCTCCATTGTTGCTCTTGCCGTCCCTTTAATGGTGATTCCGAGCACCGGCGTGTAGGTACATCTTGAACTAAGGTTGCTTTTCTCGGTTCTGTAGGCTGCTCCGCCGTTGTTGCGACGCCGCCGCAGTCATCCTCCTCCCCGAGCAGCTCTAGGGGCTGTGACGGGCTCCACATCGTTCGCGTCTCCTATGGACCACGGACTCGAAGCCGTGGGTCCCTCCTACTTCTTCCTCGACCGCTGACCGCCATTGACGCACCATCCGAAACTTGCCGCCGTCCGTCCTCTCACCTCCCTGCTCCGTCTGACCCCGCCACGAACAGCAAGGTGAGGAGTCATGTCTGCCCGCTGCTACTGCTCGCTGTTGGCTTGCTTTACTGCTTGCTATTGTTCCCGCTGATGGCTGCTTGCTTTGCTGCTTGATGCTGCTGGTTGTTTTGTTTGCCGCTTCTACTTGCTTTTGTTGCTTGCTGCTGTTGGCCTTGAGCTACGGGTAAATGAGAGAAAGAAAGGAACTTTACATTTGTATAGGGAGATGGCCGTATTTAGATTCACCTATAAATGGCTATGTTTCAGTACCGTTTAATTTACTTGTTCATCGTACTGTCAAACTAAGGCTAGTCTTTCATGTGCATAAAAGTTTCAGAAAAATGCCCAACCTGCTGAACTTGGAAAATCCATTAAAAATCATTCCAGTTTCTGTTTGGAGTAGTACTGATATGGAGTTGGCTGGTTTAAATTGTATTGTAGCAACAGAAAATATGAACATAGTCAATATTATTGCTTGGAAGTAAAAGATCATGCACTTTAACAACGCATCTTTAGATCTGGTAAAAATTCACAACTTGCATTAGAAAATGTTGTTGCCAATTTCAGTATCTCCACAGTGGGTCATGACATTAACATGGAAACAAATAAGTGAATTGTAAGATGCTGCCGTAGCTTATACAGGGCTCACTTTTGCCGGGCATGCCTCTCGCTCAGCTTGGCCACCATCCTCATGTGAATGGTCCTGTATTTCTGTTCAATAATTAGCTCACATAACGATCACTGGTAGAAAAAGGGCTTGTTGTCCCGGTTCGTAAGGGCCTTTTGTCCCGGTTCCTGAACCGGGACTAAAGGGTCGGTACTAATGCCCTGCCCCTTTAGTCCGGGTTCAATCTAGAAACGGGACTGATGGGCCTCCACATGGCCTGTGCGCGGAGCCCAGACAGGAGACCCTTTGGTACCGGTTGGTGGCACCAACCGGGACCAATAGGCATCCACGCGTCAGCATTTCTGTGGCTGGGTTTTTGTTTTTTTTTGAAAGGGGGGGGGGGGGGGGGTTTGGGGGTTTGGGGGGGGGGGGGGGTTAATTTAGGTGTTTCATATATTGTGTTAGCTAGCTATAATTAATAGAGAGAAGTGTCTTCTCTTATGTCCGTGCTTGGTCGACGCTACGTACTATACATACGTATAGAGAGGACTAGACACGCTAGCTAGCTAGTAAGCAAACGAAGGAAACAGAAGATCGTCATGAATATATATGCATACAAAGACAAGTGATATCGACCACCTCTCCTTCTCTGAGAGATTGGTCGAAAAACAAGTTCTCGTATATCTATCCGACACTATCAAATACATATATAAAATAATTATCTCTTACAAATATGATCATACGGACTCATGGTCCACATAGTATTCTCCGTCTTCAGCGATCACGTGGCCAAGAAAGAATGCCGCCAATTCCTCTTGAATTGCTCGCATGCGAGCTGGTGCTAGGAGTTCATCCCACTTCCGAAGCATCTAATTTAAAGAAGGGGGTCAATACATATATATATATATATATATATATATATATGAATGAATGAAACTCAACACAAATGATGGTAATAAAATAAAATTGTGAATGTTGTTATTTACGTACTTCATATTGTTCGTCAGTGTAGCCCCGCTCACAGGTCGTGTGGCGGATGGACTCGCAAACGTAGTATCCACAGAAATCATTCCTTTTTTCCTGCCACAAATACTTTACAAGAAATAGAGGTCAATCAAACTGATAAGCAAGAATGCCAAATCAATAGGAGATGCGCGGAACATGCTACTATAGTACTTACTTTCAGGTGTCTAAATTGCAGCTTCTTCGGGAGTCCTGGAGCTTTTTTAGAGAATTTTTTCCAAACCCTGCCAGACAAAGAAAACAATTAATTAATATATCAGGAAATGAACAAAGTTGCTGATATGGTGGATAATGATCGATTTAACTTGATTCTCGAGCATTTGAGTCATGTCCGCATAGTCCTGGGGATCTTTTCATTTTGAGTCTAAGACAGTTACTAGTCCCTGCTCAAGCTTAATCTCTAGGAGAATATAGTGGTAACTGCACACACATGCATAACTCATCAATTACATTACTATAACATTGACTAATATGTATATAAGGGAAACCGAATACGCACAAGACAGTAACACTCACTTGTAATTGTAAGGAAAGAGTATTATATCTTTGTTTTCATTTATTACCAACGATCGTAGCAAGTTGGCCTCGGTATCTGCGGCATGAAATTTAACCTGAGTTGCATCTATGAGATATGTGTTAATGAGCCCAATATCACTGACTTGTCTTTTCTTCAATTCGGCGATCTTCAATCTGCATAATATAGTGAGGATGATTATAAATACATGCAATGAAAGAGCTGAGCTATATAGAGAGACTTAATGACAGAAGTAGTACTACTTACAGACAATAGCAGGTGACCGTTGTTTTATCGAGGGCCAATTGATTGAAAAACTGAAAGAACTCCTCAAATAGAACAGGCAACAATTCAATTCCAACGAGGTCATGCTCCTTTTTAACTTTCACATACAAAGTACTCCTCCCCTTAGAGTCTCTACAGATTTTCAAGTACCAATCATGCAATCTTCGCATCATCGTTGATAGAGATCTTTCATCTTTGACGAGAGGCTTCCCGTACTCGTATCTTTGTATCTGCACCTCCATGGGTTCATAATGTACATCGTCGGGCAGGTAATCGGCAAGATTTCTATAACCGGGCACCATCCTCAGATCATTAGCGACGTTGTCGCTAGGCACCTTGAGCGGGGGGCACGATTGCTTCGCTTGTTCGCCGAGCTGGGCAATTTGTTTCACAGCTCGTCGTTCTTTCAGCCTTTGATCACTGACAGTACTTCCCGACCGCTCTGCTTCGGCAAATTCCTTTCCAATAATGCGCTCATAGTTTCCTTTCGGCGGAGACTTGGGTGGTTTTGTCAGGGCAGCCAGAGTGCGCTTTGCTTTCATCAGATCTACCTTCTCCTCCAGAGGTGGATGTCTCTTTGCTTTCAACCCTTGAAATCAGTCATCCACTTCGGTTCGCGTGATCTTCGCGTTCTCCTCCGGGGTCCTCTCGTATGGTAACTTCTCTGGAGTCTTTAGAGAAGGACCGAATCTGTATGTCCTCCCGCCTCTGGCTGTACTGCTAGACGCCGGCCGAGTAGAAGGAGCGATTGTCTTCTTTACTTGCTTACGAGGCGGAGGATAAGGACTACGACGCGCCGGAGCAGCCGGAGCGGCGGCAGGTCTCTTCCGCCCTTGCTGACGAGGCGGAGAAGGAGGAGGCTGGCTGCTCGGGCGCGTCGGTGCAGGCGGAGAAGGAGGCGGAGTGCTGCCACGCATCGGAGACGCAGCCGGTCGAGTGCCTTGATCGTCATTCGCCGAAGGAGGAGGCGGTGGAGGAGGCGGAGTGCCCTGACTCACCGGAGGAGGAGGCGGTGGAGGAGGCGGAGTGCCCTGACTTGCCGGAGGAGGAGGCGGAGGCGTCCAGTTCGGAAGGTTGATGAGCTTCTTCCACCATAGGCATGGAGTCTTCAGAGCATACCCTAGCCTAGTCTCCCCTTCACCGGTAGGGTGGTCAAGCTGGAGGTCCTCAAATCCTTCCGTTATTTCATCCACCATCACCCTATCATATCCTTATGGAATCGGCCGACAGTGAAAAGTTGCGCCGGGTTCAGTAGGATAAACAGAGCCAACAGCCGCCTTGACCTTCAAATTCATCCATTGCGTCATAAGGTGGCAATTTTGAGACTCCGAGATAGCATCCACGGGATAGCTGGCAGGAGCCGTCAAGGCATGCTCCGGCTGAAGCATCTCGGTGAAAGCCATGCTGCTTCTCCGCTAAGATGGCGGGGTAGCTTCGGGGGAAGCTTCGGCAGTACGTTTGCTGCGATTTGCTTCTCGTTCCTCTATCGCTTGTACCCTTGCTTGCAGCGCCTGCATTTGGGTCTGCTGCAATTTTTTCCTCCTCTCCTGGGATTTGTAACCGCCTGCGTCCGGAAACCCAACCTTCCACGGAATGGAGCCTCGCGTGCCTCGTGTCCGTCCAGGGTGCTTAGGATTCCTGAGGGCCATTGTGAGCTCGTCGTTGGGAAGAACGTCCCTTGCTGCGCTGCTTCGATATACTGCTGAAGCTTCCTTACTGGTATGTTCATTTGATCATTCGTCCAAATGCACTTCCCTGTTACAGGGTCCAAGGTTCCGCCAGCCCTGAAGAACCAAGTCCGGCAACGGTCTGGCCAGTTAATTGTCTCTGGTTCGATCCCTTTATCAATCAGATCATTCTCAGTCTTGGCCCACTTAGGCCGGGCTACGAGGTAGCCACCTGACCCCGTGCGATGGTGATGCTTCTTCTTCGCAGCATTTTGCTTGTTTGTCGCCCACATCTTCTTACTGTTTTCCGATGTCTTGTGGGCCACAAATGCGGGCCAGTGATCTCTGATCTTCTCATATCTGCCCTTGAATTCTGGTGTCTCTTTATTTTCGACAAACTTATTCAGCTCTTTCTTCCACCTCCTGAATAGTTCTGCCATCCTCTTAAGAGCAAAAGACTTGATTAATTGCTCTTTAACTGGCTTCTCTGGATCATCCTCTGGCGGTAGGGTGAAATTTGACTTCAGCTCAGTCCAAAGATCATTTTTCTGCATATCATTGACATAAGACACCTCAGGGTCTTCTGTAGCCGGCTTTAACCATTGCTGGATGCTGATCGGGATCTTGTCCCTAACCAAAACCCCGCACTGAGCAACAAATGCGCTCTTTGTCCGGAGGGGTTCAATCGGTTGGCCGTCGGGCGCGATTGCTATGATCTCAAACTTTTCATCCGAGCTCAACTTTTTCTTCGGGCCTCGTCTCTTTACCGAAGTTGTGCTCGATCCGGAGGGCTAGAAAAAAGAACAAAGACTTAATTAATATGTGCACATACCAAAACAATAAATGCATCAATTAGCTAGTCAGTAGAAGCTTAACTAATATATATACCTGGCCGGACTCGGATCGGTCACCGGAGATGTCATCACAGTCTCCTTCTTGCACCGGCATTGGGTCACCGGAGCCGTCCTCACGGTCTCCTTCTTGCACCGGCATTAGGTCATCGGAGCCATCATAATCATAGTCAGCTGCTTCCAGACCATCGGTGTCGTTGAGAAACAACGAGATGACGGCATCACTTCCTCGTACGATTATGTCCCCCAACAACTCTTCTTGTACTTCGTCTCGGGCGGTGTCCATAGTTTCTACAAATATTGACAACATGGCAATTATTATTCAAACATGACAGATGGATATATTATTATTCTTGTACTTCGTCTCCTTTATTCTTTCTTCTTCTCTTTTTTTTCTTCTTCCTCTTCTTTTTTTATCCTCTTCTTCCTCTCATGTTCGATGACCCTCGACCCCTCGGCGACCCTCGACCCCCTCTCGACCCCCTCATGTCGAAGTTATCGGGTAGGGGGTATATCGACAACGACATACCCGATACATACATACATACATATCACATGCATCCATACATATATGAACAAAATTAATATCTACTAATTAACAACCTAAATAAAAAAACTAATACATATAGGAAGAAGAAAAAAAAGGAGAAGAAAGAATAGAGGAGAATAGAGGAGAAGTCTCCTCTATTCTTTCTTCTTTTTTTTCTTCTTCTACCTTTTCTTTTTTTATCCTTTTCTTCCTCTCATGTTCGACGACCCCCTCTCGACCGTCGACCCCCTCTCGACCCTCATATATAAAACATTTTCTTCCTTCTATTCCTTCTTCCTAAATATATAAAACTTTTTTTAAAATGAAACTAACCTAAAATGTACTAAATCAGAGAACATATATAGATAAAAAATTTCTAATTAAAAATCTAACTTTTGCATATATGTATTTTTAAAACATCATTACAATTGAAAAAATACATACATACATACATACATACAAAAAACATGTAAAAAATACATACATACATATATGAACATACATCAAAAAGTACGTATATGTCACAGCCCTAGCTTAGTCTTGCCTATCCTTGCATAACCTCCATGCATCATGTTTACTTTTTCTCAGAAACTTGAAATGAGGATGTTCAAACCCTAGCACCACATGGATTTCAAATAGGCTCAACTAAAGTCATTTTCAATGAACCCAAAAATGCCCTTTGAAAATGTTCATGATTTCTGATAAGGGTGAAAACCTCTGCCAAAAATGATGAACATATTTCTAGGTCATTCCTGGATTTTTGAATTAATTCATATTGTATTTGACTTTGGCATTTAAATACTATAAATAAATTAAATGCTCAAATAATGCTGAAATTAAATGTGGGCCACTAGAATAATCTAGAGATTGTCCACAAATTATTCCAGCATTTTACAAAATGCTTTAGTATTTTTACTAAAGCCAAAACAGCAGCAGAAAAATAGAAAACAGAAGAAAAATAGAATAGGAAGGAAACCCACCTAACTTACCTGGCAGCCCATCCGTAGCCCAACACTGTGCATCCCAGCAGCAGCCCAGCCCACCGCAGCCGCCATCGTCTTCAACCTCCTGCCAGTAGGCAGGAGGGCGTGTGCCCGACGCGCGCGCGCACACGCCAGCCACCTCCTACTTGCCTGCACGCCGCTGGATCCACCCGAGGGCGCCACGCACCCTTCCTCAACCCTCTGCACCTCCTCCCTCCTCGCAGCTCTCTCCCCTCCCCTCGCTCTCTCGAAGCCGAGCGGAGCTCGTCGCTGCCGTACGCCGTAGACGTGGCCTCCGTGCTCCCCTCGCCTCCCCGATGTGTCCACGAGCGTCGCCACGCCTCCCTCGTCCTCTCCGTCTGGTCACGCCTCGCCGGAGGCCTTGCATCGACGCCATCTTCATCGTCTTCGTCGCCGGCCACCAGAGATGCCTCTCGCCGCCCCGCTCGCTCCGGTGCTTCCCCGAGCACGCCGAGGCCACCTCTACATCCATCGTGAGCCCCTGCCCCTAACCCCCCTCCTCTACGCCTCGGTTGCGCCCCCTAGCCGCCATCTCCGCCGAGCCCGAGCACTCTGCTCCGCCGGCGACGTGGCCACAGCTACGCGGGCTCGAAACCGAGCGCGTCACCGCGTTTGCCACACTCCCAGGAGGCCGTAGCCCCTCTCCACGCCCCTGTTGTGCATCCCAGCGCCGAACCCGAGCACACCCGAACTCCGGCCGCTGCCGCGAGCTTCGTTCCGGCGAGCTCCGGCGCCCCCACGGCCATCCACCTACCTCCCTGGATGCGGGCGAGTCCGGGCTACGCCCCGATGCCCTTAGCCACCGCCCCTGTCGCCTTTAGCGCAAGTCCGGCATGTTGCCGCCGCGGGTTTGGTCGCCGCCAGCCAACTCCGGCGACAGCCGATGTGGCGGGGTCATTAGTGCTAATCCCCGCCAGCTGGACCTCACCTAGTCACTGACAGCGGGCCCCGTAGTGGGTCAAAGCCCAGTTAGCGTCGGGTTTGACCCGAGGTTGACCTTTGTTTGACCCTTGAGTCACTGACATGCGGGCCTCGCCCGGCTAATCCAGTTAGTTAGAGCTAAACTTAATTAAGTTAGTTTAGTTAGTCACTGATCAGTGGGCCCAGTGTTGTTTAGTTAGTCTAGTTAACCCAAATAGTTAAATGTGAGACTGACTAGTGGGGCCCAGTCGTCAGGTTTGACCTGGACAGCCCTGTTGACCTGTTGACGCCAGCATGACGCAATGCTGACGCAGTTAATCATTTTCTGGATTTAAGGTAATTCAGAAATTCCAGAAAATGCCCAAAACTTTTAAAAATCATAGAAATCCAACCGTAACTCCAAATGAAATAAATTATACATGAAAAATCATCAGAAAAATTCAAGGAATCCATCTGTACCATTTTCATGCATGTTAGAACAACTTAAGGCCACTGTTTAGGACAAATCAAATAAATGGTATTTAAATAACCACATGTGGAGTTTGAATTTGAACTTGGGTTCAAACCAACTTCATTTAATTGTGTTGCTAGTTGCATTAGCTCAATCAACAACATATTGCCATGTCATTGTCATGCATCATGTAGCGCATTGCATTGATTGTGTTCCTTCTCTGTTGCCGGTGGTTGTCCCCTCTCGATAGACATTGTACCGACGATGTGATCGTTGACACTGATGAAGACCCAATGATATCTTCAGAAGTGCCAGGCAAGAAAACCCCCTTGTTCATTCCGATACAACCCCACTCTCTCTCTCCTGCTCTCTTTTGCTGCATTAGGGCAACAACGATTCATCTGTTACTTGTTGCGGTAGTTGAACCCCTTATCCTCTGCATGACCTGTCATTGCCACAGTAAATAGATGAAACCCACTAGCATGAGTAGGAGTTCTTTGAGCCCTGATGTGCCTACTCATTCATGCTTGTTTGTCATGCCTGCTATTGCATAGAGTTGTGTTAGGTCTGATTCATCGGGAATGAATCGGAGGTGTGTGAACATGTCCTACTGTTTGTGAGCTAAGTGTATGAACACGTTTTTTGTAAAGGTAGCGTGAGAGGCCATGTAGGAGTACATGGTGGGTTGTCTCATTGCAGCCGTCCTCAGAAACTGAGTTCTGTGTCTGTGATCCATGAACAGCTACTACCACTCATTGGGATCCTTAATTGACCCTCTCGGCTTCTTAATCACCCTAGTACTCTGTTCAGGAGTTGCAACTAGTTTCTGGTGTTTGTAGGTTATGTGTTGGCGGCCGTGCGTAGCACTGACCCTAGGGGTGGGCTATGTTGCGGTAGATACACCGTGGCACGATGTACCGGGCGTCCGTTTGGTGTCTCGGGAACCCTGTTCACATCGTTTGGGGCCGTATGTGGAAACCTCGGCCGGACTACCTGCGGATGGAACCTGAATAGGCGATAAACCTGGACTAGAGACTTAAGTGTTTAGGTAGGCCGTGGCCGACACCCTCGTTGGGCTTCTGCTTGAAGGTTGCCGAGTACATGTCGTGTAAACGACGGTAAGTGGTGGGAGCGTGTGTGAAGAAGTACACCCCTGCAGGGTTATCATTGTCTATTCGAATAGCCGGATTCCTCGGATATGGAAACTTGGACCCCTTGCATAGTTCATAGACAAGTGAAAGTGGATACTCTAAAACTAGCAAGATAAGTGTGAGTGCTATGGATGGCCTTCTCGTAGGGAGACGGGAGCGGATCCATAGTGGTGTATTGGATGGTGAATATGTGGACTCGTGTGCGCCACCTCAAAAGAGTTGCTTGCAGTCGTAGTTCAGGTTAGCCACTGGGTCAAAGCTGGCTTGCTGCAGTTAAACTCCACTACCCCTTTGTTAACACCGATGCATATGTAGTTAGTTCTGATGTAAGTCTTGCTGAGTACAATTGTACTCACGTTTGCTTAATTTATGTTTTGCAGAGAGACCTCAGTCTCGCTAGTAGTTCCGTGTGGACTTCGACGTTTAGCTTGATACCTCAGCTACGATCTTGTGCCCTCGGCAGGATCTGGTAGATAGTCAGGCTTCTTAGCCTTTTCATTTGTAGATGTCTGTACTCAGACATGTTAAGCTTCCGCATGTGCTTTGAATTGTATGCTATGATTGTTGGGTCATGAGACCCATGTTTGTAATATCTCGCTCCTCGGAGCCTAGTGAATAAATACTTGAGTTGTAGAGTTATGTTGTGATGCCATGTTGTATTTACACATATCGAGCATATTGTGTGTATGATTGAAATGCTTGGTATGTGTGGGATCCGACAATCTAGTTGTTTATCGTTGACAGCCTCTCTTATGGGGAAATGTAGTCTAGTGCTTCCATGAGCCATAGTAGTCCGCTACAGCCCGGTTCACCGGAGTCCTGTTAGCCCAGCACTACTGCTCAGGACACTTGACTGGCCGGCATGTGTTTCACTTCGTTCCTGTGTCTGTCCCTTCGGGGAAATGTTACGCGGTGACCTCCGGAGTCCTGCCTAGCCTGCTACAGCCCGGGTTACTGGAGTCCTGTTAGCCCAGTCTTACAGCCCGGATTCACATGCTGCTGACCGACATGTTCAAAGTTGATTCATGTATGCCTGTTCCCATGGGTTAGTGCCGCTTTGGGTTCACAACTAGCCATGTCGGCCCAGGTTCTCTGTCATATGGATGCTAGCGACACTATCATATACGTGAGCCAAAAGGCGCAAACGGTCTCGGGCCATGGTAAGGCGACACCCGTGGGAATATCGTGCGTGAGGCCGCAAAGTGATATGTGGTGTTACCAGCTAGATTGATGTGACTTGGAGTCGGGGTACTGACAGCTTTGGTATCAGAGCCTGACTGCCTGTAGGATTACCAAGCCATACTGGTCGAAATTGAGTCTAGAAATGCTTTAGTTATATAAGGGAATTGATTGTGGAAGGGAACGTAAGGCTCTTTTTACTCCTTATATCTTATGCCCTTCTGATCTGAGTCATTCTCTTCTCATTTAACATGGGTTAAGGACTAGGCTCTCTTCTTCTATCAGGTTCACGTGTTACTAATCCGTAGTAGCTTATAGGATTGTGGTTACATGTCTTAGTTCAGTTTCTACTATTTTTAGTATGTTGTCATTCAAATCAGACCCTTGATATGATGATGTTAAGTGGTTACGCCACTATTTTGCAGGATGTCTCAAATCTTTTTGAGCATTTACAGTCGTTATGCTGTCCGAGTCATTCTAGGTTTCTAAGTAGTCTGATGCATTTGCAAACCCCTTCCTCCTGTTCCTGATGCCCATTTGGGCCAGATTAATCACACTAATCGGTGAGTTGAGGTACTCTGTTGTCTCGACATATATGTTGGAGCTATTATTATGACCCTAGGCATTTTAGGGAGTCACCTAGTAATCTAGCCATGTTTTGTGTTCCGGTGTGATGATTTTGGCCACCATCTCGGAAGCATCCCGTGATGCCATGTAGTGGTAGGTATTCTATTCATGGGTTCTTGAACCCGAGATTCACCCTACTTATCTCATGTTGATAGTGTTGCTAGTTCCTTTAGGATATTAGTAACCTTTGCGATAGTCCTCGAGGTTCGTGGTACATCCTTCTTCCAATTATCATGGACCATTCTTGGCAGGAGTTCTTTTGAACCAAAAGGTCATGACACAGTGCTCCTGATGAGTTCTCCATTCTATATTGTGACTCTACCAGTTCAACATTTCTGCATGGGTTATCCGGAAGAAATAACATGCTAATCCATGCATCCATAACTCAGAAAATTATGTGTTCCTTTGAGTTGTTCCCCTTCCGTTATATTCCGACCTTCATCTATCAATTAATAGTCAAGAGTATGTGAGCATTCGTTCATCGGTGCCTATTATTCTTGTGGTCCGTCGAGCCATTCTATTTCAGAATGACTAGGAGAAACAAACTCCAGCACCTCATCCATTTCTAGGATTGGGTCAAAGCAGTTGTATTTTGCAGATCAAATGCAATCAAGATATTGGTCTATTCTACCCTGAAGTACTATCCACTTATGTCAGGAATGTCATGAGAATTGCACCCTCCCTTATGAATCCTTGACGTAGTGATACTTCTCACCATCATTATTCATTCCTCGGCGTCGTGCTGTCGCAACCGGAATACCGACAAGTGAATCGTGATGTGTGAAATCAATACTCCTAGCAACCCTTTGCTTGGTAGTTAATGGACATTAATATCATTCTTAGTGTGCTGATTATTGAATCATCACCCTAAGGTTGATCGTGCTACCTAGTCCTTATTTCCTGGTGCACTCTTCGATCAACGCGTTAGGATTTTGCCAAACCCTTGCTCTTTTGATCATATCGTCTTGCCCTGAAAAGCAAGATTGTTCTCGAGCTTAGTAACATATCGGTGCTTCATGATTTTCCAAAGATCTTCTCGGAAGTATTACCTGGTTGTCACCTGACCGCTATGTTGAGTTCGTGATCAAGTTGGTTTTCTTATAAATCACCCCTTCTCCAAGAATCTGTGTTGGATATCTCTGAGCTAGTTGGTTGAGCTAAACGACAACTTGAAGAGTTGGGAGATGGAAGCTTGTCTGACTTAGTTCATGTTAAGGGATATCCTGGTGTGTGTGTGTGTGTGTGTGTGTGTGTGTGTGTGTGTGTGTGTGTGTTGAAGATAGATGATATCTTCATCGACTGATCCCCGTGATCAGTTGTTGAACCTACTGTCTTGTCCAAACCCTGATTTGAGTATGGGCTATTGTCAAATCAAGTTCAAACCAACGATATTCGTAATGTTGTCTTACTCGTGGTTGATTCCTCGAGCATACACCATTACATCTTTTGGTCTGACCAATGCTATCACCGTGTTCACATGATGGTGGAAGTCCGGTGATATAGAAATTCTGATGAGTTGTTGTTGAGCCCATCAGCAACATTTTGTCTCCCCCCATGATTCATGTTGAATATCAACCTAGTGTTGAAAACTTGTAAGCAATGCCTTCGTGCCCCGTTCATGAAACATATGTTGGATGGAAGAAGTGACTTCCTCGAATTCATGTGCACTTGGTGCAAGTTGCCGCCGTGAGTTTGAGAAAGATTGTTTTGTTTTCCCTTGGAATCATCTCAAATCAGTCATGCATACGTGCGAAGTATTCTATGGTTTGGTAGACTAATTACCTCCACTCCATATGTGTTCCTAGCACACCAAGCCACTGATTGACTTGTTCAAGAAAAAGGAGTCTATGCTTGGGATCTAATCCATGGACTTGCGTAAAGACTTCGAAATCCTTGATGATGGTTCCCCACCTGAACTCGATAGTGTTTTACTATAAGACTACTACGTGGTCATGCTCGTCTTGGACAGCATGTTCACAAGTTTGTAGCAGAACCAACTCATGTTTTGGAGCTTGCTATCGCAGTTCATTCCCCGAGAATCTCGCAACGTCATCTCGTCAAATTGTGTTGCAAACTCTCATTTTCTTTCTAGACTGGATGGGTCTGGAATATCCTAACACCAACCAGATCTAAATCTCAGGCTGATATGATGGTTGGAACATACTCCAAGAACTATAATGTTGGTCTCTCTATAACCGGTAACGTGGATGTCGTGGCCAACACACCTAGCCGGAAGGCCTATTATGGTAGTATCTTGGTTGAAGAAGTTGGTCACCTCCCCATAAGGATCTCATAGGATCTGCCCTCGTAGTTATTCCTTATGGGTTCTTGAGCTTCCGAAGTCCGACCTTTTACTTGATGTTCTAGATATCAAACCATATCTATAAATTGATTATGCTAGCACATCAAGGAGAACATTAGAAGCGGAGTGTTAAATGTCTCTCGGTCGATCGTCCAGATTCTGTTCCCTTAGCCTCGCTAAGGGAAGATCTGAGAAGGTGTTATCTTCCTTTGTATCTGCATCATCCATCACTAGTCATCCTGGTGGTATGTCGTGTTGCCAGGATCCTTGCCACGTATGTTGGTAGAACCTTGATGAATATGGAAATGCTCAAGTTCTTGAGAGCACGCGTAAGCAAAATCATCCCTTGCGTTGTCTTCAACAAGATAGTCCACATCATCCATCCTAGTCCGAGTATGCCGTCTCTTCGAGCTATCTCAAACGATCAATTATAAATTGCCTTAAGCTGGTAGGAAGAGTTTCAATGATTTACGGATCAAAAGTAATTCTTTTTGCCACTTAAGGGAACAGTTCAACGAGTCACCTTCTCCAAGGTGCCCTATTATGGGTTCATGACAATTATCTCCTCGGAACCTTGAAACCTTGCACCACCTTACTCAAGTGTGGAATTACTACCTACCAACTTGAATCCTCGTCGTCTGATTTCCATCACCCTGATGTGAACTTTGTGTCCCAATTGGAGAGATGTTCCTATGTCTCACTCCATGAGTTGATCCTGAGTTGCTCGATCTTCGAGAAGATTGATCCTTCTAGAGTTTCTTTCCCTCTTGTTGTCATGTCGGTTGGACTTCCTGGAGCAAGATTTCGAGGCAATGATGGTGATCGAATCAACAATCTTATGAAGTGCAACCTGGATCGTGAAGATTGTGTTGGTCGTATGTCCCCTCTGTCTTCTTACCTAACAACCTGAATCTCGGGACGAGATTCTTGTTTAGTGGGGGTGAGCTGTCACAGCCCTAGCTTAGTCTTGCCTATCCTTGCATAACCTCCATGCATCATGTTTACTTTTTCTCAGAAACTTGAAATGGGGATGTTCAAACCCTAGCACCACATGGATTTTAAATAGGCTCAACTAAAGTCATTTTCAATGAACCCAAAAATGCCCTTTGAAAATGTTCATGATTTCTGATAAGGGTGAAAACCTCTGCCAAAAATGATGAACATATTTCTAGGTCATTCCTGGATTTTTGAATTAATTCATATTGTATTTGACTTTAGGCATTTAAATACTATAAATAAATTAAATGCTCAGATAATGCTGAAATTAAATGTGGGCCACTAGAATAATCTAGAGAGTGTCCACAAATTATTCCAGCATTTTACAAAATGCTTTAGTATTTTTACTAAAGCCAAAACAGCACCAGAAAAATAGAAAACAGAAGAAAAATAGAATAGGAAGGAAACCCACCTAACTTACGTGGCAGCCCATCCGCAGCCCAACACTGTGCAACCCAGCAGCAGCCCAGCCCACCGCAGCCGCCACCGTCTTCAACCTCCTGCCAGTAGGTAGGAGGGCGTGTGCCTGACGCGCACGCACGCCGCTGGATCCACCCGAGGGCTCCATGCACCCTCCCTTGACCCTCTGCACCTCCTCCCTCCTCGCAGCTCTCTCCCCTCCCCTCTCTCTCCCGAAGCCGAGCGGGGCTCGTCGCCGCCGTACGCCGTAGACGCGGCCTCCGTGCTCCCCTCGCCTCCTCGGCGTGTCCACGAGCGTCGCCACGCCTCCCTCGTCCTCTCCGTCCGGCCACACCTCGCCGGAGGCCTTGCATCGACGCCATCTTCATCATCTTCGTCGCTGGCCACCGGAGATGCCTCTCGCCGCCCCGCTCGCTCCGGTGCTTCCCCGAGCACGCCGAGGCCACCTCTGCATCCACGGTGAGCCCCTGCCCCTAACCCCCCACCTCTACACCTCGGTGTTGGAAATATGCCCTAGAGGCAATAATAAATTGGTTATTATTATATTTCCTTGTTCATGATAATCGTTTATTATCCATGCTAGAATTGTATTGATAGGAAACTCAGATACATGTGTGGATACATAGACAACATCATGTCCCTAGTAAGCCTCTAGTTGACTAGCTCATTGATCAATAGATGGTTACGGTTTCCTGACCATGGACATTGGATGTCGTTGATAACGGGATCACATCATTAGGAGAATGATGTGATGGACAAGACCCAATCCTAAGCCTAGCACAAAGATCGTCTAGTTCGTTCGCTAAAGCTTTTCTAATGTCAAGTATCATTTCCTTAGACCATGAGATTGTGCAACTCCCGGATACCGTAGGAGTGCTTTGGGTGTGCCAAACGTCACAACGTAACTGGGTGGCTATAAAGGTACACTACAGGTATCTCCGAAAGTGTCTGTTGGGTTGGCACGAATCGAGACTGGGATTTGTCACTCTGTGTAAACGGAGAGGTATCTCTGGGCCCACTCGATAGGACATCATCATAATGTGCACAATGTGATCAAGGAGTTGATCACGGGATGATGTGTTATGGAACGAGTAAAGAGACTTGCCGGTAACGAGATTGAACAAGGTATCGGGATACCGACGATCGAATCTCGGGCAAGTATCGTACTGCTAGACAAAGGGAATTGTATACGGGATTGATTAAGTCCTTGACATCGTGGTTCATCCAATGAGATCATCGTGGAACATGTGGGAACCAACATGGGTATCCAGATCCCGTTGTTGGTTATTGACCGGAGAACGTCTTGGTCATGTCTGCATGGTTCCCAAACCCGTAGGGTCTACACACTTAAGGTTTGATGACGGTAGGGTTATAAAGGAAGTTTGTATGTGGTTACCGAATGTTGTTTGGAGTCCCGGATGAGATCCCGGACGACACGAGGAGTTCCGGAATGGTCCGGAGGTAAAGATTTATATATGGGAAGTCCTGTTTTGGTCAGCGGAAAAGTTTCGGGTTTTATCGGTAACGTACCGGGACCACCGGGAGGGTCCCGGGGGTCCACCAAGTGGGGCCACAAGCCCCGGAGGGCTGCATGGGCCAAGTGTGGGAGGGGACCAGCCCCAGGTGGGCTGGTGCGCCCCCCACAAGGGCCCAAGGCGCCTAAAGGGGAGGAAGGGGCAAACCCTAAGGCAGATGGGCCTTAGGGCCCATACCTGGTGCGCCTCCATCTCCCCTCCCCTTGGCCGCCCCCTAGATGGGATCTAGGGGCTGCCGCCACCCCTAGGGAGGGAACCCTAGGTGGGGGCGCAGCCCCTCCCCTTCCCCTATATATAGTTGAGGTATGGGCTGCCCAATACACACGAGTTCCTCTCCTCTTGTTGGCGCAGCCCTACCTCTCTTTCTCCTCATATCTCGCGGTGCTTGGCGAAGCCCTGCTGGATCACCACGCTCCTCCACCACCACCACGCCATTGTGCTGCTGCTGGATGGAGTCTTCCTCAACCTCTCCCTCTCTCCTTGCTGGATCAAGGCATGGGAGACGTCACTGGCCCGTACGTGTGTTGAACGCGGAGGTGCCATCCGTTCGGCACTAGGATCTCCGGTGATTTGCATCACGACGAGTACGACTCCTTCAACCTCGTTCTCTTGAACGCTTCCGCTTAGCGATCTACAAGGGTATGTAGATGCACTCTCCTTTCCCTCGTTGCTGGTTTCTCCATGGATAGATCTTGGTGACACGTAGGAAATTTTTGAATTTCTGCTACATTCTCCAACACTCGGTTGCGCCCCCTAGCCGCCATCTCCGCCGAGCCCGAGCACTCTGCTCCGCCGGCGACGTGGCCACAGCCACGCGGGCTCGAAACCGAGCGCGTCACCGCGTTTGCCACACTCCCAGGAGGCCGTAGCCCCTCTCCACACCCCTGCTGTTCATCCCAGCGCCGAACCCGAGCATACCCGAGCTTCGTCCGCTGCTGCGAGCTCCGTTCCGGCAAGCTCCGGCGCCCCCACGGCCACCCACCTACCTCCCTGGATGCGGGCGAGTCCGGGCTACGCCCCGATGCCCTTAGCCACCGTCCCCGTCGCCTTTAGCGCAAGTCCAGCGCGTTGTCGCCGCGGGTTTGGTCGCCACCGGCCAACTCCAGCGACAACCGACGTGGCGGGGTCATTAGTGCTAATCCCCGCCAGCTGGACCTCACCTAGTCACTGACAGCAGGCCCCGTAGTGGGTCAAAGCCCAGTTAGTGCCGGGTTTGACCCGAGGTTGACCTTTGTTTGACCCTTGAGTCACTGACATGCGGGCCTCGCCCGGCTAACCCAGTTAGTTAGAGCTAAACTTAATTAAGTTAGTTTAGTTAGTCACTGACCAGTGGGCCCAGTGTTGTTTAGTTAGTCTAGTTAACCCAAATAGTTAACTGTGAGACTGACTAGTGGGGCCCAGCCGTCAGGTTTGACCTGGACAGCCCTGTTGACCTGTTGACGCCAGCATGACACAATGCTGACGCAGTTAATCATTTTTTGATTTAAAATAATTCAGAAATTCCAGAAAATGCCCAAAACTTCTAAAAATCATACAAATTCAACCGTAACTCCAAATTAAATAAATTATATATGAAAAATTATCAAAAAAATCCAAGGAATCCATCTGTACCATTTTCATACATGTTAGAACAACTTAAGGCCACTATTTAGGACAAATCAAATGAATGGTATTTAAATAACCACATGTGGAGTTTGAATTTGAACTTGGGTTCAAACCAACTTCATTTAATGGTGTTGCTAGTTGCATTAGCTCAATCAACAACATATTGCCATGTCATTGTCATGCATCATGTTGCGCATTGCATTGATTGTGTTCCTTCTCTGTTGCCGGTGGTTGTCCCCTCTCGATAGATGTTGTACCGACGCTGTGATCGTTGACACTGATGAAGGCCCAATGATATATTCAGAAGTGCCAGGCAAGCAAACCCCCTTGTTCATTCCGATACAACCCCACTCTCTCGCTCCTGCTCTCTTTTACTGCATTAGGACAACAACGATTCATCTGTTACTTGTTGCAGTAGTTGAATCCCTTATCCTCTGCATGACCTGTCATTGCCACAGTAAATAGATGAAACCCACTAGCATGAGTAGGAGTTCTTTGAGCCCTGATGTGCCTACTCATTCATGCTTGTTTGTCATGCCTGCTATTGCATAGAGTTGCGTCAGGTCTGATTCATCGGGAATGAATCGGAGGTGTGTGAACATGTCCTACTGTGTGTGAGCTAAGTGTATGAACACGCTTTTGGTAAAGGTAGCGGTGAGAGGCCATGTAGGAGTACATGGTGGGTTGTCTCATTGCAGCCGTCCTCAGGAACTGAGTTCTGTGTCTGTGATCCATGAACAGCTACTACTACTCATTGGGATCCTTAATTGACCCTCTCGGCTTCTTAATCACCCTAGTACTCTGTCCAGGAGTTGCAACTAGTTTCTGGTGTTTGTAGGTTATGTGTTGGCGGCCGTGCGTAGCACTGACCCTAGGGGTGGGCTATGTTGCGGTAGATACACCGTGGCACGATGTACCGGGCGCCCGTTTGGTGTCTCGGGAACCCTGTTCACATCGTTTGGGGCCGTATGTGGAAACCTCGGCCGGACTCCCTGCGGATGGAACCTGAATAGGCGATAAACCTGGACTAGAGACTTAAGTGTTTAGGTAGGCCGTGGCCGACACCCTCGTTGGGCTTCTGCTTGAAGGTTGCCGAGTACATGTCGTGTAAACGACGGTAAGTGGTGGGAGTGTGTGTGAAGAAGTACACCCCTGCAGGGTTATCATTGTCTATTCGAATAGCCGGATTCCTCGGATATGGAAACTTGGACCCCTTGCATAGTTCATAGACAAGTGAAAGTGGATACTTTAAAACTCGCAAGATAAGTGTGAGTGCTATGGATGGCCTTCTCGTAGGGAGACGAGAGCGGATCCATAGTGGTGTATTGGATGGTGAATATGTGGACTCGTGTGCACCACCTCAAAAGAGTTGCTTGCAGTCGTAGTTCAGGTTAGCCACTGGGTCAAAGCTGGCTTGCTGCAGTTAAACTCCACTACCCCTTTGTTGACACCGATGCATATGTAGTTAGTTCTGATGTAAGTCTTGCTGAGTATAATTGTACTCACATTTGCTTAATTTATGTTTTGCAGAGAGACCTCAGTCTCGCTAGTAGTTCCGTGTGGACTTCGACGTTTAGCTTGATACCTCAGCTATGATCTTGTGCCCTCGGCAGGATCTGGTAGATAGTCAGGCTTCTTAGCCTTTTCATTTATAGATGTCTGTACTCAGACATGTTAAGCTTCCGCATGTGCTTTGAATTGTATGCTATGAGTGTTGGGTCATGAGACCCATGTTTGTAATATCTCGCTCCTCGGAGCCTAATGAATAAATACTTGAGTTGTAGAGTTATGTTGTGATGCCATGTTGTATTTACACATATCGAGCATATTGTGTGTATGATTGAAATGCTTGGTATGTGTGGGATCCGACAATCTAGTTGTTTATCCTTGGTAGCCTCTCTTATGGGGAAATGTAGTCTAGTGCTTCCATGAGCCATAGTAGTCCGCTACAGCCCGGTTCACCGGAGTCCTGTTAGCTCAGCACTACTGCTCAGGACACTTGACTGGCCGGCATGTGTTTCACTTCGTTCCCGTGTCTGTCCCTTCGGGGAAATGTCACGCGGTGACCTCCGGAGTCCTGCCTAGCCTGCTACAGCCCGGGTTACCGGAGTCCTATTAGCCCAGTGTTACAGCCCGGATTCACACGCTGCTGACCGACATGTTCAAAGTTGATTCATGTATGCCTGTTCCCATGGGTTAGTGCCGCTTTGGGTTCACGACTAGCCATGTCGGCCCGGGTTCTCTGTCATATGGATGCTAGCGACACTATCATATACGTGAGCCAAAAGGCGCAAATGGTCCCGGGCCATGGTAAGGCGACACCCGTGGGAATACCGTGCGTGAATCCGCAAAGTGATATGAGGTGTTACCAGCCAGATCGACGTGACTTGGAATCGGGGTACTGACAGTATATCTAAAAAATATATACATACACATATATATGAAAATCTAAAAACATGTAAAAAATAGCATGTATAATAAAAAAATGCTCGGCAGCGGCGGGGGCGGCAGACGTGCGGTGCTCACAGAGGCGGCGACGTTCAGGGCAGGGGACGGCGGCACGGCGACGGCGACGGGGCAGGGTCGGCGCGCGTCGAGCCAGGGGACGGCTGCGCGCGGCGACGGCGTCGGGCGAGGGCGCGGGCGACGGCGGCGGCTGGGGCGGCGGGCGGCGTTGGGGCAGCCTGGCGGCGTCGATGTGCTCGGCGTCGTCGGGGGGGGGGGGGCAACTGCGAGGGAAATGTGAAATTTTCCTAAGTGCTGGTTTATATAGCAAAGGCATTGGTCACGGTTCGTGGCACAAACCGTGACCAATGCCGCCCTTTAGTCCCGGTTGGTGCCACCAACCGAGACCAAAGGCCTCTTTTCAGCAGCCCAAAGGGCGGGAAGCGGCGGCCTTTGGTCTCGGTTGGTGGCACCAACCGGGACTAAAGGGGGGGCATTGGTCACGGTTTGTGCCATGAACCGTGACCAATGGCCCCCTTTAGTCCCGGTTGGTGCCACCAACCGGGACCAAAGGCCTTGTGCGGCTGCTGCGTTGAAAGTTTAGTCCCACCTCGCTAGTTGAGAGGGGTGCGCAGTGGTTTATAAGCCCCACTGCCGCACCCCTGTCAAGCTTCTCTCCATTCCAGGCTTACGGGCCTAATTGTCACTGCTATGCCTGTGGGCCTACTGGGCCTCCTGCGGGCCTGGATCCTGGCCCTTTGATGGATTTCTAGTCGTATTCAGGCCGTGGGGGCCCAGTAGGTGGCATTTTTTATTTTTTTTATTGCTTTATTTATTTTATTTTCTTTTTTTGCTTTATTTTTTAATTCTTTATGCTTTTACTTTTAGAAAAATTATAAACTTTTTGTTAATGCCATTAGTTTTCAAATTTGAAAACACTTTTTTTGTTTTCTTTGTTGCTTTATTTATTTTATTTTATTTCTACTTACAACAAAATACTTATTGTTGCTATTTTTTTAGTTTTTTTGTTTTGTTTTCTGCATTATTTATTTTCTTTTGTTTTTTGCTTTATCTTTTTATTCTTTTTGCTTTTAGTTTTAAAAAAATTATAAACTTTCTGTTAGTGCCATTTTATTTTGTGATTAACTTTACTATAAAAATAGTTTTTTTCCTGTTTTTTGATTTGTTTTTTCATTATTTATTTTATTTTGTTTTTTGCTTTAATTTTTAATTTTGTTTGCTTTTAGGTTAGCAAAATTATAAACTTTCTGTTAGTGCCATTAGTTTTAGAAAAATTATAAACTTTCTGTTAGTGCCATTAGTTTTCAAATTTGAATAGTTAAAATTTGAATTCTTTGAAAAATTTTTAAATCACAAGTTTGTGATTAACTTACTAAAAAAATGAGAATATATGCGCTTATAGAGAAAATTCAACCTAAATTCATAGTAAATTTCTATGAATGTGAGAGAAATTCACTATGAATTTAGGTTAAACTTTTCTTTATTAGGGCATCTATTTTCACTTTGAGAGGCGCTCAACAAGGCAGAGAGGGAAGGGCTTATAAACCGATGTGAGCCCCCTTTAGTTGGCGAGGTGGGACTAAACTCTGCCTGCAACGAGGACCAACCCTTTAGTCCCGGTTTATGGAGGGACTAATGGTCATGGGCCAGGGGCAAGGAGCAAAATTATAAACTTTCTGTTAGTGCCATTAGTTTTAGAAAGTTGAAAGTTGGCATGGGCCAGGGACTAATGGTCATGGTATTACGAGGGCCGAACCATAAGACATGAAAGTGTTTCAAATGAACTCTGAAAAAGTTGAAAGTTGGCATGGTATCATAATTTCACCCACATAGCATGTGCATGTACAAAACGGACAATGGTAGCATGTTTGTTCGTTACAAAGTTGGCATGGTATCATCATAATAGTTGCGGGAGAAAGTCTTCACTTTTTCTTTGCTTGTGTCATTTTCTTATTGCGCCGTAACTGTGGATACTCTTCATTGTTTATCAGGATGCTTGGGTCAGTCTTGACATTGAAGGGAGGAATTTCATGAAACTTTTCATAATCTTCAGACATGTCTGTCTTGCCGTCCACTCCCAGGATGTCCCTTTTTCCTGAAAGAACTATGTGGCGCTTTGGCTCATCGTATGATGTATTCGCTTCCTTATCTTTTCTTTTTCTCGGTTTGGTAGACATGTCCTTCACATAGATAACCTGTGCCACATCATTGGCTAGGACGAACGGTTCGTCAGTGTACCCAAGATTTTTCAGATCCACTGTTGTCATTCCGTACTGTGGGTCTACCTGTACCCCGCCGCCTGACAGATTGACCCATTTGCACTTAAACAAAGGGACCTTAAAATCAGGTCCGTAGTCAAGTTCCCATATGTCCACTATGTAACCACAATATGTGTCCTTTCCGCTCTCGGTTGCTGCATCAAAGCGGACACCGCTGTTTTGGTTGGTGCTCTTTTGATCTTGGGCGATCGTGAAAAATGTATTCCCATTTATCTCGTATCCTTTGTAAGTCAATACAGTCAAAGATGGTCCCCTGGACAACAAGTACAACTCATCACAAACAGTGTTGTCACCTCTGAGACGTGTTTCCAAGCAACTGCTGAAAGTCCTGATGTGTTCACATGTAATCCAGTCGTCGCACTACTCCGGGTGTTTGGAGCGCAGACTGTTCTTGTGTTCATCGACATATGGGGTCACCAAGGTAGAGTTCTGTAGAACTGTGTAGTGTGCTTGAGACCAAGAATATCCGTCCCTGCATATTATTGAGTCTCTTCCAAAAGTGCCTTTTCCAGTCAGTCTCCCCTCATACCGCGATTTAGGGAGACCTATCTTCTTAAGGCCAGGAATGAAGTCAACACAAAACTCGATAACATCCTCTGTTTGATGGCCCATGGAGATGCTTCCTTCTGGCCTAGCGCGGTTATGAACATATTTCTTTAGGACTCCCATGAACCTCTCAAAGGGGAACATATTGTGTAGAAATACGGGCCGCAGGATGACAATCTCGTCGACTAGATGAACTAGGACGCGCGTCATGATATTGAAGAAGGATGGTGGGAACACCAGCTCGAAACTGACAAGACATTGCGCCACATCACTCCTTAGCCTTGGTACGATTTCTAGATCGATCACCTTTTGAGAGATTGCATTGAGGAATGCACATAGCTTCACAATGGCTAATCGGACGTTTTCCGGTAGAAGCCCCCTCAATGCAACCGGAAGCGGTTGCGTCATAATCACGTGGCAGTCATGAGACTTTAAGTTCTGAAACTTTTTCTCTGGCATATTTATTATTCCCTTTATATTCGACGAGAAGCCAGTCGTGACCTTCATACTGAGCAGGCATTCAAAGAAGATTTCTTTCTCTTCTTTCGTAAGAGTGTAGCTGGCAGGACCTTTATACTGCTTCGGAGGCATGCCGTCTTTTTCCTGCAAACGTTGCAGGTCCTTCCATGCCTCAGGTGTATCTTTTGTCTTCCCATACACGCCCAAAAAGCCTAGAAGGTTCACGCAAAGGTTCTTCGTCACGTGCATCACGTCGATTGAAGAGCGGACCTCTAGGTCTTTCTAGTAGGGTAGGTCCCAAAATATAGATTTCTTCTTCCACATGGGTGCGTGTCCCTCAGCGTCATTCGGAACAGCTTGTCCACTGGGACCCTTTCCAAAGATTACGTAGTGTAAATCATTGACCATAGCAAGTACGCGATCACCGGTACGCATGGCGGGCTTCTTCCGGTGATCTGCCTCGCCTTTGAAATGCTTGCCTTTCTTTCGACATTGATGGTTGGTCGGAAGAAATCGACGATGGCCCAGGTACACATTCTTCCTGCATTTGTCCAGGTATATACTGTCAGTGTCATCTAAACAGTGCGTGCATGCATGGTATCCTTTGTTTGTCTTGTCAGTGTCATCTAAACAGTGCGTGCATGCATGGTATCCTTTGTTTGTCTGTCCTGAAAGGTTACCGAGAGCGGTCCAATTGTTGATGGTCACGAACAACAACGCCTTAAGGTTAAATTCCTCCTGTCTGTGCTCATCCCACGTACGTACACCGTTTCCATTCCACAGCTGTAAAAGTTCTTCAACTAATGGCCTTAGGTACACATCAATTTCGTTGCCGGGTTGCTTAGGGCCTTGGATGAGAACTGGCATCATAATGAACTTCCGCTTCATGCACATCCAAGGAGAAAGGTTATACATACATAGAGTCACGGGCCAGGTGCTGTGATTGCTGCTCTGCTCCCCGAAAGGATTAATGCCATCTGCGCTTAAAGCAAACCATACATTCCTTGTGTCCTTTGCAAACTCATCCCAGTACTTTCTCTCGATTTTTCTCCACTGCGACCCGTCAACGGATGCTCTCAACTTCCCATCTTTCTTTCGGTTCTCACTGTGCCATCGCATCAACTTGGCATGTTCTTCGTTTCTGAACATACGTTTCAACCGTGGTATTATAGGAGCATACCCCATCACCTTTGCAGGAACCCTCTTCCTGGGGAGCTCGCCGTCAACATCACCAGGGTCATCTCGTCTGATCTTATACCGCAATGCACCGCATACCGGGCATGCGTTCAGATCCTTGTATGCACCGCGGTAGAGGATGCAGTCATTAGGGCATGCATGTATCTTCTCCACCTCCAATCCTAGAGGGCATACGACCTTCTTTGCTGCGTATGTACTGTCGGGCAATTCATTATCCTTTGGAAGCTTCTTCTTCAATATTTTCAGTAGCTTCTCAAATCCTTTGTCAGCCACAGCATTCTCTGCCTTCCACTGCAGCAATTCCAGTACGGTACCGAGCTTTGTGTTGCCATCTTCGCAATTGGGGTATAACCCTTTTTTGTGATCCTCTAACATGCGATCGAACTTCAGCTTCTCCTTTTGACTTTCGCATTGCGTCCTTGCATCGACAATGACCCGGCGGAGATCATCATCATCGGGCACATCGTCTGGTTCCTCTTGATCTTCAGCAGCTTCACCCATTGCAGCATCATTGGGCACATCGTCTGGTTCCTCTTGATCTTCATCAGCTCCCCCCGTTGCAGCATCACCGTATTCAGGGGGCACAAAGTTGTCATCGTACTCTTCTTCTTTGCCGTCATCCATCATAACCCCTATTTCTCCGTGCCTTGTCCAAACATTATAGTGTGGCATGGAACCCTTGTAAAGCAGGTGGGAGTGAAGGATTTTCTGGTTAGAGTAAGACCTCGTATTCCCACATTCAGTGCATGGACAACACATAAAACCATTCTGCTTGTTTGCCTCAGCCGCATCGAGAAACTCATGCATGCCCTTAATGTACTCGCAGGTGTGTCTATCATCGTACATCCATTGCCGGTTCATCTGTGTGCATTATATATAATTAAGTGTCCAAATTAATAGAAGTTCATCATCACATTAAAACCAAAGTGCATATATAGTTCTCATATAACAACATATAGCTCTCCAGAGCATCTAATTAATTAAACCATACACTGAAACTATGTAAAACATTTCAGTGCGAAAACAAATGCGATCACAATCGCAACCAAGGTAACAATTGATCCAACGGCATAATGATACCAAGCCTCGGTATGAATGGCATATTTTTAATCTTCAAGCGCATTGCATCCATCTTGATCTTGTGATCATCGACGACATCCGCAACATGCAACTCCAATATCATCTTCTCCTCCTCAATTTTTTTTATTTTTTCCTTCAACAAATTATTTTCTTCTTCAACTAAATTTAACCTCTCGACAATAGGGTCGGTTGGCATTTCCGATTCACATACATCCTACATAAATAAAATCTATGTCACGTTGGTCGGCATAATTTTCATAAACAATAAATGAACCAATAGTTATAAAGATAATATATATACCACATCCGAATCATAGAGAGGACGAGGACCGACGGGGGCAGATACCAAAACCATCGCACTATATAAGATGCAATAATAAAAGTAAGAAAATAATACAAGTATCTATGTAAACATACAAGTAAGAATATTTTTCCTTTCAGAAAGAAGATAAGAACAAGAGGCTCACCACGGTGGTGCCGGCGATGAGCTCGGCGCGGGTGATCGACGACGGTGAAGACGGGGACGGGGCGTGACGGACCGCTAAATCTAGACAAATATTATGGAAAATGGAGCTTGGAGGTCGAGCTTGGAGAGGAGAAAGCTTAAGTAGTGTGGCTCGGGCATTCCGTGCTCGCGAGCGAGGGGTATATATAGGCACCTCATTAGTCCCGGTTGGTGACATGAGCCGGGACTAAAGGGGAGGCTTTGGTCCCGGTTCAAGCCACCAACCGGGACCAATGGTGATGGGCCAGGAGCGAGGCCCATTGGTCCCGGTTCATCCCACCAACCGGGACCAAAAGGTCCAGATGAACCGGGACCAATGGCCCACGTGGCCCGGCCGGCCCCCTGGGCTCACGAACCGGGACCAATGCCCATATTGGTCCCGGTTCTGAACTGAACCGGGACTAATGGGCTGACCCGGCCTGGACCAAAGCCCTGTTTTCTACTAGTGGATGATGCTCTTTGGCCTCTTTTCCATTCTAAAGTTCTCACGTCTGTTTGTTCATTCATGAGGAGCCTGGTTGATATTGTTGACAACTTGCAAACATATTTAAATTGGTGTGAATTCGTTTAATGGAGCAAGGTGGGACTATTCCACATGAAATAACCATGCATCTTATTTTTCTCATGACAAGCGTATGCTACAGGTCAATTGGCTACCTTCATTAGAATTTGATCCTATGAAAGGTGGTGCTTTCGACTCTCACCAGCGCACATAATTTTTACCATGGGGCAGGCCCAGTCAGGCCCATCTGAGCGACAGAATAGCTAGGCGACAACCCAACCAAGCAACGCACCACAAAATCGAGCACGACGTACGAAGAATTACCAGACGGACGCACACACGCACAACCGATGATATATTTATTAGTCGGTCCACAACGGAATTTATTTATTTCTGTTAATTCCTTAACCATGATATTTTTATTTCTTATTTTAGTTCCCAGCGAATTTTATTTCCTCTTTAATTTAATTCCTTCCCTTCTTGCCACATATAATTAGCAAAATTTATTCTTCCCTTGTGAAATTTATTTCTTATTTAATTCCTTTATTCATGCCTAGTATATAATAGGAAATTTATTCATTCCTTTTTTCATTCTTTGCTTTAATTCCTTCCCTTCTTGCCTTATCATAAAGGCTGAAATTTATTTCATCTTTTATTCTTGCCTTTAATTCCTTCCCTTTCTGCCTTATTATAAGGATGAAATTTATTTCGTTTTTCTTTTGCTTTCCCCCCATGCTCATAACGGCGGACCTTACTCCTCCGTTTAACTCACTTTCCTTCATTGAAAGTTTTTCTTCAAGAAAATTCTTTTAAACCATAGAAAAGCATATCTTCCTCATCTTTCTAAAACAAAGCAATAAGTAGGTGGACTGGTTAGCGCGGGCATACTATTTCCCATTGAGCTGGGTTCGAGTCCCACTTGTGTAGCTCTATATTTTTTGCGGGTTGGCGAGGCGAGAGGGAAAAACAGGACGACCTGCGAGCAGGCTAAAGGCGCGTACAAAGAAAAAAAAACAGGATGACGGACGAAAAAAGGGGGTGACGTACAAAACAATTGATTGGACGAAAAAAGGTGGAGAAACAATCCCCCTTTATTATTTTTGCGGGTTGGCGAGGCGAGAGGGAAAAACAGGACGACCTGCGAGCAGGCTAAAGGCGCGTACAAAGGAAAAAAAACAGGATGACGGACGAAAAAAGGGGGTGACGTACAAAACAATTGATTGGATGAAAAAAGGTGGAGAAACAATCCGCCCTTTAATATTAGGTAGAGGTATGCTAGGTGTTAAAGTTTGTGATTCCCGTAGCATGCACGTATGGTGAACCGTTATGTGATGAAGTCGGAGCATGATTTATTTATTGATTGTCTTCCTTATGAGTGGCGGTCGGGGATGAGCGATGGTTTTTTCCTACCAATCTATCCCCCTAGGAGCATGCGCGTAATACTTTGCTTTGATTACTTATAGATTTTTGCAATAAGTATATGAGTTCTTTATGACTAATGTTGAGTCCATGGATCATACACACTCTCACCCTTCCACCATTGCTAGCCTCTCTAATACCGCGCACCTTTCGCCGGTATCATACACCCACCATATACCTTCCTCAAAACAGCCACCTACCTACCTATCATGGCATTTCCATAGCCATTCCGAGATATATTGCCATGCAACTTTCCACCGTTCCATTTATTATGACACGCTTCATCATTGTCATATTGCTTTGCATGATCATGCAGTTGACATTGTATTTGTGGCAAAGCCACCGTTCACAATTCTTTCATACATGTCACTCATGAGTCATTGCATATCCCGGTACACCACCGGAGGCATTCATATAGAGTCATATCTTGTTCTACGCATCGAGTTGTAATTCTTGAGTTGTAAGAAAATAAAAGTGTGATGATCATCATTATTAGAGCATTGTCCCAAGTGAGAAAAGGATGATGAAGACTATGATTCCCCCACAAGTAGAGATGAGACTCCGGACGAAAAAAGGCCATAAAAAAAGAAAAAAGGCCCCAAAAAATGAGAGAAAAAGAGAGAAGAGACAATGCTACTATCCTTTTACCACACTTGTGCTTCAAAGTAGCATCATGATCTTCATAATAGAGAGTCTCCTATGTTATCTCTTTCATATACTAGTGGGAATTTTTCATTATAGAACTTGGCTTGTATATTCCAATAGTGGGCTTCCTCAAAATGCCCTAGGTCTTCGTGAGCAAGCAAGTTGGATGCACACCCACTTAGTTTCTTTTTGAGCTTTCATATACTTATAGCTCTAGTGCATCCGTTGTATGGCAATCCCTACTCACTCACATTGATATCTATTGATGGGCATCTACATAGCCCGTTGATACGCCTAGTTGATGTGAGACTATCTTCTCCCTTTTTGTCTTCTCCACAACCACCATTCTATTCCACCTAAAGTGCTATGCCCATGGCTCACGCTCATGTATTGTGTGAAGATTGAATTTTTTTTGAGAATGTCAAAAGTATGAAACAATTGCTTGGCTTGTCATCAGGGTTGTCCATGATTTAAATACTTTGTGTGATGAAGATAGAGGATAGCCAGACTATATGATTTTGTAGGGATAACTTTCTTTGGCCATGTTATTTTGAGAAGACATAATTGCTTAGTTAGTATGCTTGAAGTATTATTATTTCTCTGTCAATATTGAACTTTTGTCTTGAATCTTTCGGGTCTGAATATCCATACCATAATCAAGAAGAATTACATTGAAAATATGCCTAGTAGCATTCCACATCAAAAATTCTGTTTTTATCATTTACCTACTCGAGGACGAGCATGAATTAAGCTTGGGGATGCTTGATACGTCTCCAACGTATCTATAATTTTTGATTGCTCCATGCTATATTATCTACTGTTTTGAACATTATTGGGCTTTATTATACACTTTTATATTATTTTTAGGACTAACCTATTAACCGGAGGCCCAGCCCAGAATTGCTGTTTTTTGCCTATTTTAGGGTTTCAAAGAAAAGGAATATCAAACGGAGTCCAAATGGAATGAAACCTACGGGAACGTCATTTTCTCACCGAACATGATCCAGGAGACTTGGACCCTACGCCAAGCAACCAACAGGGAGGCCACGAGGTAGGGGGCGCGCCTACCCCCCCCCCCCCCCCCAGGCGCGCCCTCCACCCTCGCGGGCCCCTGTTGCTCCACCGACGAACTTCTTCCTCCTATATATACCTACGTACCCCCAAACGATCAGATACAGAGCCAAAACCCTAATTCCATCGTCGTAACTTTCTGTATCCACGAGATCCCATCTTGGGGCCTATTCCGGAGCTCCGCCAGAGGGGGCATCGATCACGGAGGGCTTCTACATCAACAGCATAGACTCTCCGATGAAGTGTGAGTAGTTTACCTAAGACCTACGGGTCCATAGTTATTAGCTAGATGGCTTCTTCTCTCCTTTTGGATCTCAATACAAAGTTCTCCCCTCTCTTGTGGAGATCTATTCGATGTAATCTTCTTTTGCGGTGTGTTTGTTGAGACCGATGAATTGTGGGTTTATGATCAAGTTTATCTATGAACAATATTTGAATCTTCTCTGAATTCTTTTATGTATGATTGGTTATCTTTGCAAGTCTCTTCGAATTATCAGTTTGGTTTGGCCTACTAGATTGATCTTTCTTGCAATGGGAGAAGTGCTTAGCTTTGGGTTCAATCTTGTGGTGTCCTTTCCCAGTGACAGTAGGGGCAGCAAGGCACGTATTGTATTGTTGCCATCGAGGATAAGAAGATGGTTTTTTTTATCATATTGCATGAGTTTATCCCTCTACATCATGTCATCTTGCTTAAAGCGTTACTCTGTTCTCTTGAACTTAATACTCTAGATGCATGCTGGATAGCGGTCGATGTGTGTAGTAATAGTAGTAGATGCAGGCAGGAGTCGGTCTACTTGTCTTGGACGTGATGCCTATATACATGATCATACATAGATATTCTCATAACTATGCTCAATTCTGTCAATTGCTCAACAGTAATTCGTTCACCCACCGTAAAATACTTATGCTCTTGAGAGAAGCCACTAGTGAAACCTATGAACCCTGGGTCTATCTTTATCATATTAATCTTCCAATACTTAGTTATTTTCATTGCTTTTATTTTACTTTGCATCTTTATCATAAAAATACCAAAAATATTATCTTATCATATCTATCAAATCTCACTCTCGTAAGTGACCATGTAGGGATTAACAACCCCTTATCGCGTTGGTTGCGAGGATTTATTTGTTTTGTGTAGGTGCGAGGGACTCGCGTGTAGCCTCCTACTGGATTGATACGTTGGTTCTCAAAAACTGAGGGAAATACTTACGCTACTTTGCTGCACCACCCTTTCCTCTTCAAGGGAAAACCAACGCAAGTGCTCAAGAGGTAGAACTTGGTTCTCTTGTGAAATCTGGATTCCTTTGCCAAGGCAATTGCACCAGTATTGCCCCAAAAGATTTTGATTGGACCCGATGCACTAGGTATGACACCTAGATCGGATATGAACTCCTTCATCCAGACTCCTTCATTTGCTGCTTTTGAAGCAGCAATGTACTCCGCTTCACAAGTAGATCCCGCCACGACGCTCTATTTAGAACTGCTCGAACTGACAGCTCCACCGTTCAATATAAACACGTATCCGGTTTGTGATTTAGAATCGTTCGGATCAGTGTCAAATCTTGCATCAACGTAACCATTTACGATGAGCTCTTTGTCACCTCCATAAACGAGAAACATATCCTTGGTCCTTTTCAGGTACTTCAGGAAGTTCTTGACCGTTGTCCAGTGATCCACTCCTGGATTACTTTGGTACCTCCCTGCTAGGCTAATAGCAAGGCACACATCAGGTCTGGTACACAGCATTGCATACATGATATAGCCTATGGCTGAAGCATAGGGAACACTTTTCATTTTCTCTCTATCTTCTGAAGTGGTCGGGCATTGAGTCTTAGTCAACTTCACACATTGTAACAAAGGCAAGAACCCTTTCTTAGCTTGATCCATTTTGAACTTCTTCAAAACTTTATGAAGGTATGTGCTTTGTGAAAGTCAAATTAAGCATCTTGATCTATCTCTATAGATCTTGATGCCCAATATATAAGCAGCTTCACCGAGGTCTTTCGTTGAAAAACTTTTATTCAAGTATCCTTTTATGCTATCCAGAAATTCTATATCATTTCCAATCAACAATATGGCATCCACACATAATATTAGAAATGCTACAGAGTTCCCACTCACTTTCTTGTAAATACAGGCTTCTCCAAAAGTCTGTATAAAACCGTATGCTTTGATCACACTATCAAAACTTTATTCCAACTCCGAGAGGCTTGCACCAGTCCATAAATGGATCGCTGGAGCTTGCACACTTTGTCAGTACCCTTTGGATCGATAAAACCTTCAGGTTGTATCATACACAACTCTTCTTCCAGAAATCCATTCAGGAATGCAGTCTTTACATCCATTTGCCAAGTTTCATAATCATAAAATGCGGCAATTGCTAACATGATTCGGACGGACTTAAGCATCGCTACAGGTGAGAAGGTCTCATCGTAGTCAACTCCTTTAACTTGTCGAAAACCTTTCGCAACAAGTTGAGCTTTATAGACAGTAACATGACCTTCAATGTTAGTCTTCTTCTTGAAGATCCATTTATTCTCAATGGCTTGCCGATTATCGGGCAAGTCAACCAAAGTCCACACTTTGTTCTCATACATGGATCCCATCTCAGATTTCATGGCCTCAAGCCATTTTGCGGAATTTGGGCTCATCATCGCTTCCTCATAGTTCGTAGGTTCGTCATGGTCAAGTAACATGACTTCCAGAATAGGATTACCGTACCACTCTGGTGTGGATCTTGCTCGGGTTGACCTACGAGGTTCGGTAGTAACTTGATCTGAAGTTTCATGATCATCATTAGCTTCCTCACTAATTAGTGTAGGTGTCACATGAACCGGTTTCTGTGACGAACTACTTTCCAATAAGGGAGTAGGTACAGTTACCTCATCAAGTTCTACTTTCCTTCCACTCACTCCTTTCGAGAGAAACTCCTTCTCTAGAAAGGATCCATTCTTAGCAATGAATGTCTTGCCTTCGGATCTGTGATAGAAGGTGTACCCAACAGTTTCCTTTGGGTATCCTATGAAGACACATTTCTCCAATTTGGGTTCGACCTTATCAGGTTGAGGCTTTTTCACATAAGCATCACACCCCGAAACTTTAAGAAACGATAACTTTGGTTTCTTGCCAAACCATAGTTCATAAGGCGTCGTCTCAACGGATTTTGATGGTGCCCTATTTAACGTGAATGCAGCCGTCTCTAAAGCATAACCCCA
Source organism: Triticum monococcum (assembly GCA_034509565.1). NCBI lineage: Eukaryota > Viridiplantae > Streptophyta > Magnoliopsida > Poales > Poaceae > Triticum > Triticum monococcum. The sequence goes on along the minus strand of CM067841.1, from coordinate 569,997,819 downwards.
AAATGATAGCGGTAAATCAGTAAGGGATATCATAGATCGCACCATATCTAGTAAAGTATGATTACGATGTTCGGACACACCATTACGCTATGGTGTTCCGGGTGGCGTGAGTTGCGAAACTATTCCGCATTGTTTCAAATGTAGACCAAACTCATAACTCAAATATTCTCCTCCACGATCAGATCATAGAAACTTTATTTTCTTGTTACGATGATTTTCCACTTCACTCTGAAATTCTTTGAACTTCTCAAATGTTTCAGACTTATGTTTCATCAAGTAGATATACCCATATCTGCTCAAATCATCTTTGAAGGTGAGAAAATAACGATACCCACCGCGAGCCTCAATATTCATTGGACCACATACATCAGTATGTATGATTTCCAACAAATCTGTTGCTCGCTCCATAGTTTTGGGGAACGGCGTTTTAGTCATCTTGCCCATAAGGCATGGTTCGCAAGTACCAAGTGATTCATAATCAAGTGATTCTAAAAGTCCATCAGTGTGGAGTTTCTTCATGCGCTTTATACCAATATCACCCAAATGGCAGTGCCACAAATAAGTTGCAGTATCATTATCAACTCTGCATCTTTTGGCTTCAACATTATGAATATGTGTATCACTACTATCGAGATTCAACAAAAATAGACCACTCCTCAAGGGTGCATGGCCATAAAAGATATTACTCATATAAATAGAACAACAATTATTCTCAGATTTAAATGAATAACCGTCTCGCATCAAACAAGATCCAGATATAATGTTCATGCTTAACGCTGGCACCAAATAACAATTATTTAGGTCTAAAATTAATCCCGAAGGTAGATGTAGAGGTAGCATGCCGACGGCGATCACATCGACTTTGGAACCATTTCCCACGCGCATCGTCACCTCGCCTTAGCCAGTCTCTGCTTAATCCATAGTCCTTGTTTCGGGTTGCACATATTAGCAACAGAACCAGTATCAAATACCCAGGTGCTACTGCGAGCTCTGGTAAGGTACACATCAATAACATGTATATCACATATACCTTTGTTCACCTTGCCATCCTTCTTATCCGCCAAATACTTGGGGTAGTTCCGCTTCCAGTGACCAGTCTGTTTGCAGTAGAAGCACTCAGTCTCAGGCTTAAGTCCAGACTTGGGTTTCTTCTCCTGAGCAGCAACTTGTTTGCTGTTCTTCTTGAAGTTCCCCTTCTTCTTCCCTTTGCCCTTTTTCTTGAAACTGATGGTTTTTTAAGCATCAACACTTGATGCTCCTTTTTGATTTCTACCTCCGCAATCTTGAGCATCGTGAAGAGCTCGGGAATTCTCTTATTCATCCTTGCATATTATAGTTCATCTCTAAGCTTTTGTAGCTTGGTGGCATTGATTGAAGAACTCTGTCAATGATACTATCAACAGGAAGATTAACTCCAAGTTGAGTCAAGTGATTATGATACCCAGACATTTTGAGTATATGCTCACTGACAGAACTATTCTCCTCCATCTTGCAACTACAGAACTTATTGGAGACTTCATATCTCTCAATCCGGGCATTTTCTTGAAATATTAACATCAACTCCTGGAACATCTCATATGCTCCATGACGTTCAAAACATCGTTGAAGTCCCGGTTCTAAGCCGTAAAGCATGGCACACTGAACTATCGAGTAGTCATCAGCTTTACTCTGCCAGACGTTCTTAACGCCATCAGCAGCATCTGCAGCAGGCCAGGTACCCAGCGGTGCTTCTAGGACATAATTATTCTGTGCAGCAATGAGGATAATCCTCAAGTTACGGACCCAGTCCGTGTAATTGCTACCATCATCTTTCAACTTTGCTTTCTCAAGGAACGCATTAAAATTCAACGGAACAACAGCACGGGCCATCTATCTACAACAACATAGATAAGCAAAATACTATCAGGTACTAAGTTCATGATAAATTTAAGTTCAATTAATCATATTACTTAAGAACTCCCACTTAGATAGACATCCCTCTAATCATCTAAGTGATCACATGATCCATATCAACTAAACCATGTCCAATCTTCACGTGAGATGGAGTAGTTTTCAATGGTGAACATCACTATGTTCATCATATCTACTATATGATTCACGCTCGACCTTTTGGTCCCAGAGTTTTGAGGCCATATCTGCATATTCTAGGCTCGTCAAGTTTAACCCGAGTATTCTACGTGTGCAAAACTGGCTTGCACCTGTTGTAGATGGACGTAGAGCTTATCACACCCGATCATCACGTGGTGTCTCGGCACGACGAACTTTGGCAACGATGCATACTCAGGGAGAACACTTTTATCTTGAAATTTAGTGAGATATCATCTTATAATGCTACCGTCAATCAAAGCAAAATAAGATGCATAAAAGATAAACATCACATGCAATCAATATAAGTGATATGATATGGCCATGATCATCTTGTTCTTGTGATCTCCATCTCCGAAGCACCGTCATGATCACCATCGTCACCGGCGTGACACCTTGATCTCCATCGTAGCATCGTTGTCGTCTCACCAACTATTGCTTCTACGACAATCGCTACCGCTTAGTGATAAAGTAAAGCAATTACAGGGCGATTGCATTGCATACAATAAAGCGACAACCATATGGCTCCTGCCAGTTGCCGATAACTCCGTTACAAAACATGATCATCTCATACAATAAATATAGAATCATGTCTTGACCATATCTCATCACAACATGCCCTGCAAAAACAAGTTAGACGTCCTCTACTTTGTTGTTGCAAGTTTTACGTGGCTGCTACGGGCTGAGCAAGAACCGTTCTTACCTACGCATCAAAACCACAATGATAGTTCGTCAAGTTAGTGATGTTTTAACCTTCTTGAAAGCAAAAGTGCTCCCTAGGTGGTTTTGGTAATTAATGACAACATATCTCTTGTTGGACTAACACTTTTACCTAGTATGTTTCAGATAAAGTTCAACAATGAAGTGGCACGGACTAGAGGATGTGGAACCCCTTCAAAATGCTAAGGACAAAGGATTGGCTCAAGCTCCAAGCTCAAGACTCCACATTTTCTATCTTAGTGATCCAAGATCACATGGAGTCTATAGGAAAGTCAATACTATTAAGAAGGGATGAGGTGTTGCTTAATGGCTTGCTTGCTCAAAGTGCTTAGTGATATGCTCCAAAGCCCTCAACCACTTTCTCACTGCCAAATATGTTCTAAACCAAAAGTAAAACTTGGCCCCACCGATTCTTTCTATCCGGAGCCAACGAGTTCAGTTGACATAGCCACTGCCAGAAACCCTAATCAGTTCGGTCTCACCGATGGGATCTTGGTCTCACCGAGATGGGCTTGCAAACTCTCTATTACCTGTTGCAATATTTTTGGTCCCACCAAGATATGCAATCGGCCCCACCGAATTTTCTTGACCAACTCTCTGTTTCGCTTATTACCCAAATTGGTCCCACCAAGTTTGAGTAATCGGTCAAACCGAGTTTTGGTTTTACCCTAACCCTAGCACATCGGTTCCACCGAGTTGATCTAGTCGGTCCCACCAAAAACCCTAATGGTCACTAGGTTTACTAAATCAGTCCGACCGAGTTTTTCACTTCGGTCTCACCGAGATTGGTAAATTGTGTGTAACGGTTAGTTTTTGTGTGGAGGCTATATATACCCCTCCACCCACTCTTCATTCATGGAGAGAGCCATCCGAACATACCTACACTTCCAATACACATTTTCTGAGAGAGAACCACCTACTCATGTGTTGAGACCAAGATATTCCATTCCTACCATATGAATCTTGATCTCTAGCCTTCCCCCCAAGTTGCTTTCCACTCAAATCATCTTTCCACCAAATCCAAATCCTGTGAGAGAGAGTTGAGTGTTGGGGAGACTATCATTTGAAGCACAAGAGCAAGGAGTTCATCATCAACACACCATTTGTTACTTCTTGGAGAGTGGTGTCTCCTAGATTGGCTAGGTGTCACTTGGGAGCCTCCGGCAAAGATTGTGGAGTTGAACCAAGGAGTTTGTAAGGGCAAGGAGATTGCCTACTTCGTGAAGATCTACCGCTAGTGAGGCAAGTCCTTCGTGGGCGATGGCCATGATGGGATAGACAAGGTTGCTTCTTCGTGGACCCTTCGCGGGTGGAGCCCTCCGTGGACTCGCGCAACCGTTACCCTCCGTGGGTTGAAGTCTCCATCAACGTAGATGTACGATAGCACCACCTATCGGAACCACGACAAAAACATCCGTATCTCAAATTGCGTTTGAATTCTCCAAACCCTTCCCTTTACATACTTGCAAGTTGCATGCTTTACTTTCCGCTGCTCATATATTCTTTGCATGCTTGCTTGATATGTATTGTGTTTGTTAAACTGGTGCCTAAACTCCACTTCAACTTAAAGAAATTAAAAACTACAAATTTTGGCACTTAGTGTTTAATCACCCCCCTCTAGACACCTCTTCTCGATCCTTTCAATTGTTATCAGAGCCTTGGTCTCCATTGCCTTGGTTTAAACACCATTGGAGGAAGATGGATGAGTCTACTTTGGGGAGTCTTAGATGTAGAGTGCCTATTCTTGATGGAGAATATTTTCATGAGTGGAAAAATGAAATGCTTGAGATTTTCAATGAATATCACTTGAACAAGTATATTTCTAGCCCTTGTGCACCTCATGTTGATCCCATGCATCCTACCCTTGATGAATCAATTGACATGATTCGCAATCTTAGAACTGTTAATCTTACCACTAGAGGCTTGCCTAGAAACTTGATTGGTTGTTTGCCTACTCTTAAGTGTGCCTACACCATATGGAAATTTCTTGAGGAACTCTTTCCAAATTACTCCTTGAAAGATCTAGATGAAATTCTCCATAATTCTATTGCCTTGATTAAGATGAGTTCGAATGATCCAAAATTTGGCGACTGCTTATTTGAGCTTACTAATCTTACGAGTGCCAAAGGAGATGTTGGAATCATTAGCAATATCATTTCTAGAGCTATTATAATTCATAAAGATAACTATAGAAATGATCATTTATCTAATGAATTGCCCTCTCTAGGAATTGATCAATCACAAGATGATGTTGAACATGAATACTCAGATGAGGATGATGATGATAGTGACTATGATCTCGATGATGTGATGAGACACTTTGGTGTTATGGCAAATCTTCGCGGCTACATGGCTGGAGGAAAGGAATGGGTCCTTGATAGTGGATGTACTGATCATATGACCAGAGATAAAGACATGTTCCGTGAGCTTGCTAAAAATGACAGCCCTCGAAAGTATGTCACTTTTGGTGACAATTCAAAGGGTAAGGTGGTTGGCCTTGGTAAGGTGGCCATCTCACATGATAGCTCCATACAAAATGTCATGCTCGTTGAATCTCTTGGCTACAACTTACTTTTAGTATCTAGACTTGCTGATTTCGGTTTCAATGTCCTATTTACTGAAGTAGACTGCCAAGTGTTTCGTAGAGATAATCATAAAATGGTCTTTACCGGTATACGTAGAGGAGATCTTTACATTGTTGATTTCACTAAAAAGGCTCAACCTAAAACTTGCTTAATTGCTGAATCTTCTAAAGGCTGGTTGTGGCATAGAAGGCTAGGCCATGTGGGCATGCGAAACCTTGGCAAACTCATTAATGGAAATCATATCCTTGGCGTTAACGATGTCATATTTGACAAGGATAGACTTTGTAGTGCTTGTCAAGTAGGGAAAAAAGTTGGAGGAAGTCATCGCGCTAAGAACATCATGACCACAAGAAGACCACTCGAGCTACTTCACATGGATCCCTTTGGTCCAAATGCCTACAAGAGTCTCGGTGGTAACTCATTTGGTTTGGTCATAGTTGATGATTTTCAAGATTTACATGGGTGTTCTTTCTTGATGACAAATCACAGGTCCAAAATATCTTCAAAAACTTTGCTAGGAAGGACCAAAATCAATTTGACGTGAAGATCAAGAAGGTTCGAAGCGACAACGGAACGGAGTTCAAGAACGCAAATGTGGACACCTTTCTTGACGAAGAAGGGATCACACATGAGTTCTCGGTCACGTACACACCTCAACAAAATGGAGTTGTTGAGAGGAAGAACCAGACTCTTATCAAGATGGCAAGAACGATGCTTGATGAGTACAAGACACCAAAACACTTTTGGGTGGAAGCAGTAGAGACAGCTTGTCATGCAACAAATCGCTTGTATCTTCACAAGCTACTCGGCAAGACGGCATACGAGCTCCTCACCGGTAACAAACCCCAAGTTGGATACTTTCGAGTATTCGGCTCAAAGTGCTACATTCTTGATAAGTATCGTCGTTCTAAATTTGCTCCTAAGTCTCATGAAGGTTTCCTACTTGGTTATGGCTCAAACTCTCACACATACCATGTCTACAACAATTTCACTCGAAAGGTTGAAGAAACGGTAGATGTGAAGTTTGATGAATCTAACGGCTCGCAAGTAGAGCAATTGCTAATTGATGTAGGAGACAAAGATCCCTCAGAAGCAATCCAAGACTTGTCTATTGGCAAGATTCATCCAATGGAGGTGAAGGAGAGTACCTCGTCCGTCCAAGTGGAAGATTCTACCTCACGACAAGGTGAACCAAGAGTTGATACGGAAGCATCCACGAGTGGGACACACCAAGAAGAAGAAAACGAGTAAGTGCACCAAGACGAACGTCAACAACCTCCTTCTCCACCACGACAAGAGAACGGCAACGACAACAATGAAGAAGGCCAAGAAGAAGAACAAGATGAAGAAGATGTTCAACAAAGACCCAAGCAAAAGCTTTCACGAGTTCGAGCAAGAATTGCTAAACATCATCACGTGGAGCAAATCTACTATGATATCCAAACCAGGAGAATCACTCGCTCAAAAACTCGTTTAGCTAACTTTTGTGAACACTATTCATTCATCTCTCGTATTGAACCTATGAAGGTTGAAGAAGCATTGGAAGATCCGGATTGGATAAACGCTATGCATGAAGAGCTACACAACTTTGAGAGAAATCAAGTGTGGACATTCGTTGAAAAACCCGACAACAACCACAACATCATCGGTACCAAATGGGTGTTTCGCAACAAGCAAGATGAGGATGGACAAGTGGTTCGCAACAAAGCACGTCTCGTCGCCCAAGGCTACACACAAGTCGAAGGTATGGACTATGGTGAGACATATGCTCCCGTTGCTAGACTTGAGTCCATTCGCATCTTACTTGCCTATGCTAATCACCATAATATCACCTTGTACCAAATGGACATCAAAAGTGCTTTTCTAAATGGTGAAATTGAAGAGGAAGTTTATGTTAAGCAACCTCCCGGCTTTGTCAACCCTAAGAAACCTAATCATGTTTACAAACTTCACAAAGCCCTTTATGGTCTTAAACAAGCTCCTAGAGCATGGTATAAATGCTTGACCAAGTTCCTTATTGCAAAAGGCTTTGAAATTGGAAAAATAGATTCTACTCTTTTTACTAAAAGGGTTAATGGAGAACTATTTGTATGCCAAATTTATGTCGATGATATTATATTTGGATCAACTAACCCTCATTTTAGTGAAAAGTTTGGGAAGCTAATGTCGGAGAAGATTGAGATGTCCATGATGAGTGCACTCAAATTCTTTCTTGGTTTGCAAATCAAGCAAACTAAGGAAGGCACCTTTGTCTCTCAAACGAAGTACACCAAGGACTTATTCAAGAAGTTCAATATGCAAGAATGCAAAGGTATGACTACACCCATGCCTACTAGTGGACATCTTGATTTAACCAAAGATGGTGAACCGGTTGATCGAAAAGTTTATCGCTCTATGATTGGTTCATTACTACATCTATGTGCTTCACGTCCCGATATCATGTTAAGTGTGTGCATGTGTGCACGATATCAAGCTGCTCCTAAGGAATGTCATCTTAAGGCCATGAAAAGGATAGTGAGATATACATACACCAAATTTTGGCATTTGGTATCCAAAGAGAGCTTCCTTTGATCTTGTTGGCTACTCCGACTCGGACTATGCTGGTGAAAAGGTTGATAGGAAGTTCACTTCGGGTACTTGTCAATTCCTTGGTAGATCTCTTGTGTCTTGGTCTTCCAAGAAACAAAACTCGGTATCCTTATCCACCGCTGAAGCGGAATACATTGTTGCGGGTTCATGTTGTGCTTAATTACTCTGGATGACCCAGACTCTTAGAGATTATGGGATATATGTGAAACATGTTCCATTGCTTTGTGACAATGAAAGTGCTATCAAGATTGCTCACAATCCCGTGCAACACTCTCGAACTAAGCATATCGAAGTTCGTCATCATTTTATTTGAGATCATGTTGCTAAGGGTGACATAAACCTTAAGCATGTTCGCACCGATAAGCAATTAGCGGATATATTCACCAAACCACTTGATGAGAAAGTGTTTTGCAGGTTAAGAGGTGAATTGAACATCATTGACGCTTCAAACTTGGAGTAGGAACTCCATTGGATACATGCAAGACTTGAGCTTGCGACTAATCTCTTGATATTTCTCTTATGATGATTATCTTATGTCTTGAGAACTTGCATCTTGCATGTTATCTAACCCTTGTAGGTACTTGAATGAATCTAATTCTATGAGATTGCAATTCACTCACATATTGAGCAATCTCTACATCATCAAGTCTCTATACAATGGTGATTGATGACAAGGAAGCATGAAACCTTTCAAACATATCCTTTGACAAATTCTATGTTGAGTTTCATGATTGTCATGTTGGATACACAAGTGCTCTTCCTTGAGAAAACTAACCCATGTAGGTAGATGAACTCAAAATCCAAAGGGTGCTCCCAACTCTTGATGGGCTACATCAACCTTGAGCAACCCACACAAGTTCAACTACATGATCAAAATCAACACCACCACCCAAGGTATGATATTCCATCTTAGAGTAGCTTTACTCCAAGTCATGAGTCAAAGCAACTCGACAAGATGTGAATACATCAAGATACTTAAATGAAAAATGGTAACCCCATTTTGAGCTTAAATGATGAGTACGACCTATGATCAAGTGATCTCACTTGACTCCTAAGTCAATGTACTCTAACATAGGTGACTTTGTCACCGCCCAACTCTAGATGAAGTTCTCTTGTGTTCTTTTCTGTGTTATTGCACTTGTCTCATGCATATTTGTTTCCCCTTTCAAACTTCATCTAGACCTTTTAGGTTCTTTTCTTTGTTCTTTGTTCTGCATTTTTCTGCATCCAATTCATTGCAAATCTTTGTGAGATCCTATTTGTCTAGTGAGCTGAGGTGACAAGTGTTTTTCTATGATGAACTCGGTTCCACCGGTTTCATGTTTCCGGTCTAACCGAAGATTTTTGGAGCAACCGAAGCATACAACTCGGTGACACTGATTGCACTATAGGAAAAACATTTTGCCATTTATTCCTGCTTTATTCTTGATCCAGCTCCACTCAATGAATCTTGTCCTCTGCAAGCATCACATTTACCTTAATGCTTTGTACTGTGATTCAAGGACCGAACCCATTCACAACAAATTCCAGAAGACCCTTCTTGGAAATTGATGTCAAAGGGGGAGAGAGATCACATCAAAGCTTAATCATATCTCTAGGGGGAGAGATCTCTAGGGGAGGGAATACTCCAAGAAATAGTAATATTCAAGGATCCCAGATGCTTGATGTTCAAGAGGTGAGATGCCACATGTCTTCTTGGGGGAAAGACATGTTTCTTTGAGCTCTGTTTTTCTGTTCCCTATCTTCTCCCAGTATCCCATGCTAGATTCAGGGGGAGCAAGACATCCAAGGGAAAGAAAATTCTTAAATTCTTTGCATATCCTTATCTTTGGGGACATGTCAATATCTATCGTGGTACTCTGTACTCACTCTACATGTCATCCCAGTCTTGGTACTCTTGTGGTTTCTTTCGTTTGCTCTAGCTAGTAGGTGCATCTGTGTTATCTAACCTTGTTTACGCAGGTTCATCACATCCTAGCCAACTCAAGACCACAAGGTAAGTATATGCATCATGGTCATGTGTATGAGAAATTCTTGCTGATGTACATACCATTTGCAAGAAGGACTCATGGGCATGAAGGTACATTTCTCATGTTTTCATCTCTTGCTCTGATGCATATAGCCAAGATACATGTAACACATTGCTACTCTGTCATGGTTATGCTCTCACATGCTTCTATATACCATATTCACATGATTGCATACATGTAGGGGGAGTCTATGCTTGTTACATGTCTTTCCAAAGCTTTACTTGCTTCTCTCTATATCTTTATCTAAAGCTTTGATGTATGTTGCCATCAATTACCAAAAAGGGGGAGATTGAAAGCAAATGCTCCCTAGGTGGTTTTGGTAATTAATGACAACATATCTCTTGTTGGACTAACACTTTTACCTAGTATGTTTCAGATAAAGTTCAATAATGAAGTGGCATGGACTAGAGGATGTGGAACCCCTTCAAAATGCTAAGGATAAAGGATTGGCTCAAGCTCCAAGCTCAAGACTCCACATTTTCTATCTTAGTGATCCAAGATCACATTGAGTCTATAGGAAAGCCAATACTATTAAGAAGGGATGAGGTGTTGCTTAATGGCTTGCTTGCTCAAAGTGCTTAGTGATATGCTCCAAAGCCCTCAACCACTTTCTCACTTCCAAATATGTCCTAAACCAAAAGTCAAACTCGGCCCCACCGATTCTTTCTATCCGGAGCCACCGAGTTCAGTTGACATAGCCACCACCAGAAACCCTAATCAGTTCGGTCTCACCGATGGGCTTGCAAACTCTCTGTTACCTGTTGCAATATTTTCGGTCCCACCGAGATATGCAATCGGCCCCACCGAGTTTGCTTGGCCAAATCTCTGTTTCTCTTATTACCCAAATCGGTCCCACCGAGTTTGAGTAATCGGTCAAACCGAGTTTTGGTTTTACCCTAACCCTAGCACATCGGTTCCACGGAGTTGATCTAGTCGGTCCCACCGAAAACCCTAACGGTCACTAGGTTTACTAAATCGGTCCGACCGAGTTTTTCACTTCGGTCTCACCGAGATTGGTAAATTGTGTGTAACGGTTAGTTTTTGTGTGGAGGCTATATATAGCCCTCCACCCACTCTTCATTCGTGGAGAGAGCCATCAGAACATACCTACACTTCCAATACACATTTTCTGAGAGAGAACCACCTACTCATGTGTTGAGACCAAGATATTCCATTCCTACCATATGAATCTTGATCTCTAGCCTTCCCCAAGTTGCTTTCCACTCAAATCATCTTTCCACCAAATCCAAATCCTGTGAGACAGAGTTGAGTGTTGGGGAGACTATCATTTGAAGCACAAGAGCAAGGAGTTCATCATCAACAAACCATTTGTTACGTATTGGAGAGTGGTGTCTCCTAGATTGGCTAGGTGTCACTTGGGAGCCTCCGACAAAGATTGTGGAGTTGAACCATGGAGTTTGTAAGGGAAAGGAGATCGCCTACTTCGTGAAGATCTACCGCTAGTGAGGCAAGTCCTTCGTGGGCGATGGCCATGATGGGATAGACAAGGTTGCTTCTTCGTGGACCCTTTGTGGGTGGAGCCCTCCATGGACTCGCGCAACCATTACCCTCCGTGGTTTGAAGTCTCCATCAACGTGGATGTACGATAGCACCACCTATCGGAACCACGACAAAAACATCTGTGTCTCAAATTGCGTTTGAATTCTCCAAACCCTTCCCTTTACATACTTGCAAGTTGCATGCTTTACTTTCCGCTGCTCATATACTCTTTGCATGCTTGCTTGATATGTGTTGTGTTTGTTAAACTGGTGCCTAAACTCCACTTCAACTTAAAGAAATTAAAAACTTCAACTTTTGGCACTTACTGTCTAATCACCCCCCTCTAGACACCTCTTCTCGATCCTTTCACTTCTCAAGGACCGGGCGTAGTCAAACTCGGTTCAACTAAAGTTGGAGAAACTGACACCCGGCAGCCACCTATGTGCAAAGCACGTCGGTAGAACCAGTCTCGCATAAGTGTATGCGTAATGTCTGTCCGGGCCGCTTCATCCAACAATACCACCGAACGAAAGTATGACATGCTGGTAAGCAGTATGACTTGTATCGTCCACAACTCACTTGTGTTCTACTCGTGCATATAACATCTACGCATATAACCTGGCTCGGATGCCACTGTTGGGGAACGTAGTAATTTCAAAAAAAATCCTACGCACACGCAGGATCATGGTGATGCATAGCAACGAGAGGGGAGAGTGTCGTCTACGTACCCTCGTAGACCGTTAAGCGGAAGCGTTATGACAACGCGGTTGATGTAGTCATACGTCTTCACGATCGACCGATCCTCAGTACCGAACGTACGGCACCTCCGCGTTCAGGACACGTTCAGCTCGGTGACGTCCCGCGAACTCACGATCCAGTAGAGCTCCGGGAAGAGTTTCGTCAGCACGACAGCGTGATGACGATGTTGATGAAGCTACGGTGACAGGGCTTCGCCTAAGCACCGCTATAGTATGAACGAGGTGGATTATGGTGGAGAGGGGCACCGCACATGGCCAGGAGAGATCTTTGTGATCAACTTGTGTGTCTAGAGGTGCCCCCTGCCCCTGTATATAAAGGAGCAAGGGGGAGGCCGGTCAGCCCTTGTTGGTGCGCCAGGAGGAGGAATCCTCCTCCTAGTAGGAGTAGGATTCCCCCCTTTCTTACTCCTACTAGGAGGGGGAAAGGAAGGGAGAGAAAGAGAAGGAAAGGGCGCTTGCATCTCCTCGCCCTCTTCTTGCTTTTGCTACGAGGAGCAGAACGAGAACCAGAGCCTCCTGCACACACACACACGGGAAGAACACAAGAAACCCAGCAAAGATGAGAGGATTGCACACACGAGCAGAGGAATAGACTTGAATGCAAAACAGAGAAGATAAAACAGTGCTACGTGGTTCAGACCTTGCGGTTGTACCGGTTCTACAACCGGTAGTACCACTCTAGCTGTTGTACTGCCCCTTGAGGCGGTAGAACCGCTGGGAGAGCAGCACTACCAGTTGTAGAAACATGAGCCACGAGATATGAATCAAATAAAAAATATTCCATCGTCTAAGAAAGGCAAACAAAGCAGGAGGCATATATAGATCTCTTCCACCCAATAGTTTGAACAATAAACACGAAATGCCAAGTAATGCCCTAGAAGAAGGGAAGGAAACCCTAGAGAGAAGAACACGGGCATTACCGGCATCCGTGGGAAGAGATCGGGAAGGAGGGGGCCTCCACTGTAACAGCCTGGTTTTGGCCCTTTCCTTTTTCTTTTTGATTTATTTGGTTTTGCTCTGTTTTTCTTTTTGTAGTGGTTCTGTGGCCTTGCCACCTGGTAAATCATCCTCATTCCCTTCCCAAGTGGCTCATCATTATCAAAACCTTGCCAAGATCATATCACTTCACTCTTTGACCAAACCCTAAAATCTTTTTATAGGGAATATTCCTTTTTCTATTAAAGGAATAACCCTGTCTGCCCTAGGTGGTGAAGCAACCTATATTTCTGACACTCCCAAAAATCCCAATTAATTCTCATAATTTCTTTGGGTCATATGTTGCTCAAATATTCCCAAAATTTCCTGCCCTAGCCCAAGAATAATTTCCCAATAATTATTCTTCATTTCTGTCCAGTGTGGCTTTCTGTGAAGGAAGTGCCACCTATCCTTTCCTGATTGCTCCCAAACCTTTTGGGCATTCTCTTATGTCCAAATAATCGCCTCATGACAAAATTCAACTTTATTTTCCTAGCCAATCTTCCTCAGCAATTTTTTCAAACTTTCTGTCAGACAGAAGGCATTGTGAAGCAAGTACTAGCTAGGAGTTTCCAAATGAGTTGAAATTTTGCACACTCCTTAATGTTCTCATATAATCACACTCCTCCAAATTTCAGACCCACCCAATCATCTATGTGAGCACATGATCAAAAATTTGATTCTGTTAATATTTTCAGGCTGTGAAGCAAGTATATTTTATATTGCTTCATTAATTCTGAGAAATTACCAGATTGGGCGCCTGCCAAAATAACATATCTCCACAAAATTTGCGATCAATTAATCAAGCAAATATTCCTCTAGAATTTTTGCAAGTTTCTAGACAGAGAGAATAGCAGTGAAGGAAGTACCATTTTGGTGAATCCAATTGGTATGAAATTTTTACAGCACCTCTATCTGTCCAAATCATCAAGCCTTGACAAATTTCAGACCAAGTGAAATCACCATTTGAGTGCATCATCTGAATCTCATTTCTAGACCATTTTGGTCAGTTGCAAAGCAACTACATTATTCCTTGGTCTGTTTCCCCTCAAACTCTCCAGGATTGTAGTTCTTCCTTAGTTAATCAAGTCAGACAAATCCATTTGGCCGAAACAAGTTCCTATTGATCACCGGTGCATGGCAAAGTTTACTGCAGTAAACTTTAGATGATGATTACCATTTAACCAGAGCGTTTTTCATCGATCTACCACCGCAGTTGAAACCTCCCTTGGAAGAACTTACCACTAGACAACACGTTTCGGCTCATTGCCCCCGCTACATGCCAGTGCACACGCTGACCAAGTTAATGGCATAACAGTGTGCGCACTCTGTGCGCAGTGGCCGTGTCCAAGGCACCATTCCTGCTTTGACCGCTCCCCTCTCGTTGTCTTCGCGCGCGTGACCATGTCCAGTGGCTTCATCTCGTCGTCGCCGTTACCCTGGACCCCTCTCCGCCTCCGGCAGCTTCCCCACCGACGCAAGCCGTCGCGTGCCCACGGGTGAACAGTGGCGGTTTGGCTCAGAGCTCGCCGTCTTCTTCCTCCCTGTGCTCCGTTGGCCTCCTCTGCCCCGTGAGACGCTCCACTGATCCTCCCCCGTCGTCTACCAGTGAGCTCGGGTGCGTGCACACGCGTTCGCGGCGCCGGCCACGCGTCCGCGGTGACGCCAGCGCAGCAACCCCTCCCCTCGCCTATATAAGCCCACCCCGAGGCCTCTCGACCTCACCATCGCCTTTGCCTCACTCCACTACCCCTCCCAAACCGCTTCCCCGAGCACCAGAGCCCCTCTGCTCATCCTCTGTCCACCATGGCTGCCGCCCCCTCTGGCCTAAATCCGAGCGAGTCGAGCTCTCTCCCTCCGTTCTATCACCACCAGAGGCCTCCTCATCCACCCTAGATCCACCCCGGTGCCCCCATTCCTTCTCCGGTGGCATCTGGCCACGAGTTCCCCGGAGCCCGGAGAGTCCCGTCCGCCGTAAACCATGGTCCCGCCCTGCCCGATGCTCCCTGACGTTCGGGTGGTGGAGGGACGGGCGCGCCTCGCCGTCCTGAGCACTCCGGCGGTCCAAGCTCCGCCGAAGGTGGCTCGAGTGGTCGGAACGAGCGCCGGCGTCGGAGGCCTCTCCTCTGCTCTACATGCGGTGTCGGGGGAAGAAGAAGAAGGAGGCGGGAGGAGAGAGTTGACCGCGTGTGGACCCCGCGGCCCAACGCATCAGAGACCCAAGCCCCGGCCCCACACCATGCTGACTGGATTAAGTGGAGGCGCAAACCCATGAGTACGTTTTCGCTTCCAAAAAGCGTATTTACCCTCTCCTTCAGCTAAAGTATGCTTTCCTTTTCTAAAAGTGTATTTTATCTCTATTGCTGTAGCGACCAGACCTCAAATGGTCCAATCTCTGTGCTCCGGTGTCATCCCTGGAACAGTAATGCTGACACCACACAGTACTTGAAGGATTTATAACAAAGTAGCGATCACACACTTATTACATCGAGTGTCTCAAAAGAGAACTTATTACAATAAATATGGCTTAAGGCCATCTAATAGCGATAACAGCGGAAGGCTTGGAAGATAAGTGAGTGCATCAACTCCAACGGCATCACTGAGTATAGAACCACGACCTAGAAGCACCTTACTCGTCATCTGAAAAGTCTGCAACATGAATGTTGCAGCCCGAAACGGGTCAGCACATGGAATATGCTGGCAATGTAACACATAGAGAATAATGGAAGAATAAGACTATAATACATGCATATTTGGCTAGTGGAAAGCTCTATGGTTACAGTTTTGCGTAAAGCCAATTTTTTCCTACTGCAAAGGAATAAATTTTATTTAACTACCATGGTAGGTGTTAAACATTGAGAGTGTAGACACCCTCTCAATCCCAATTAAACATCATCATTAAAACCCAACAAAATTAATTAGAGTAATATGATGAGATTCACATGATAATCCAAGTACTAGATACTCAAAACGTCCATAGCCGGGGACACAGCTAACCATGATTAGTTTATATGCTATGCAGAGGTTTGCGCACTTTCCCCCACAAGACTCGATCTCCTCCATTGGGATTCTCGCACTACATGATGTTTGAGAAACGGATGACCGAGACATAGTCTTTCAAAAGCGCTTGCATCTTACGAACGGGTAGACCGTACCAACCTACATCCCCTACATCTGCTAGTCTACCACTGTAAGAGTTCGCACGACTTAGTCAACTATGCTAGAGCCCATAGTAGCTTGTGGCTGCACACGAAAGTTTCTAGTATGAATAATCTCATGATCCCTCTGAGCCCGGGTGGCGGTCCAAAAGAAAAACAGGAAATCGCTGGAATACCCAGGTGCCTCAATCCACCCTGATGTGTGTTTAAGTTTCCACCTTAGATAAACCATTAATTTAACAATCTCACATCTGTCATGGATACACTCACCCAATCCACGTCTACTAGCATAGCATGGCATAATAAGCAAATGTAGAAGTAACTCCCAAAGGTTTGATAATAAACAGATAATAGGTACTACCTCATCTACTTCCCGAACCCACAATTTAATTAGATCCTAATCATGCAATGTGTGAGGATTGATCTAATGCAATAAAACTGGGTAATAGGAAGTATGATCAAAGTGTTACTTGCCTTGCTGATGATCCACAAAACCTAGCGATTCGAAGTAGCAAGCGGCGCACTCCGGGTACTCTATCACAAACAAACAAGCATACAATAAGTACTCAACTAATGCACAGGTAAAACTCGAATAAGAGATCTAACCAGAAAGTTCAACTTAAGAACTCCGATTGGCAAACAGAATCAAATCGAACGAAGCAACGAAAGACAAACGGAAAAGAAACAAGCTTCGTTTACTATTCCGGATCTAGGTCAAATTTTATAGAGGCAAAAACTTGTTTGAGTTGGTTAAACAGAAAGAGGGTTTCAAGACGAAATCCAGGCACTTGAATCGCCTGATTCTGATAAACGAGCGAAAAGTTATACTTGAACGAGAATCGGATCAGAAATCGCGATCAGAAATAATCGCAAAAAAAATCCGAGAAAAAGAAAAACAACAAACGAATTAACAAACGAACATTCGTTTTCTGGAACTAAATGATGAACGCGTTCATTAAAACAAACGAACGAGCGAACGCTCGCTAAAAAAATAAACCAAAAAAACCGATCTATTTAAAAAATGGAAACTAGGGTTTTCAAAAAAACAAATCGGGTTTTCTCAAAAAACCCGGCGGCGGGACGGCTACCTCGGCTCGGTCTGGCGGGGCTTCCGGTGGGCAGCAGCGGCGGCGGGGCGGCGACGTGCGGCGACTCGGGGCTTCAAGGGGGCTCCGGGGTGGCTATTTAAGAGAGGGGGGCAGCCTTGCTTGGGGAGGGGGTCGGCGGCGGAGGCGTGCCCGGCTCGGTCTCCCCAAGTCCGGCGGCAGCTCCGCGAGGGAGGCGGTGGCCAGGCTCGGCTAGGCCTTTGGCCCAGTCTGGCGCGGGGGTTTTTTTTTAACAATTTCGCCGAACTAAAAAAATTATAGAAAAATAAATAAAAATCTAAAATTGCCAAAACAAATTTTCACGGTCTAAATAAAATATTTAGAACAGGATGAACATTTTCTTGGCCTTAAATGCAATTTTTGAAAACATGCAATTTTTCCTAAATTGAAATAAAACCACGAAAAACTCCAGAATAAAACCTTATTTGATTTTTTTATTAAATCCTCAATATTTCTTTATTTTGGGAAAGTCATTTTATTCCCTCTCTCATATTTTTGATGATAGAAATAATTGAAGATAAAATAAATAAAATCAAATGATCCTATTTTCAAATTTTGAGAAAACTCAAATATGAAAATAACGAAATCCCCAACTCTCTCCGAGGGTCCTTAAGTTGCGTAGAATTTCTAGGATCAACCCAAAATGCAAATAAATATGATATGCAGTGATGATCTATTGTATAACATTCCAAATTGAAAATTTGGTATGTTACAAACCTACCCCCCTTAAGATGAATCTCGCCCTCGAGATTCGGGTTGGCTAGAAAATAGGTGAGGGTGGTCCTTCAACAAATCTTCGTCTCGCTCCCAGGTGGCTTCATCCTCCGTGTGGTGGCTCCACTGAACTTTGCAAAACTTGATAACCTTGCTGCGGGTGACTCGGCTGGCATACTCAAGAATGTTAACTGGTTTCTCCTCATAGGTTAAATCACTATCCAACTGAATCACTTCCAGCGGCACTGTATGTCTCAGTGGTATATCAGCCATCTCTGTGTGGCACTTCTTTACCTGGGAAACGTGGAACACGTCGTGAACTCCTGACAATCCTTCAGGCAATTCCAACTTATAAGATACTTCTCCCATACGCTCCAAAACCTTGTATGGTCCTACAAAACGTGGCACTAACTTTCCTTTAACTCTAAAGCGCTTAACTCCTCGAAGTGGAGATACTCGAAGATAAACTCGGTCTCCGACTTCGTAGACTGTCTCCTTGCGTTTCAAATCTGCGTAGCTCTTCTGCCTGGACTGGGCTACCTTGAGCCTATCGCGAATCAATTTCATCTTCAGTTCAGACTCCTTAATTAGATCCGGTCCAAACAACTGGTGGTCTCCAACCTCATCCCATGACAGTGGGGTCCTACACCTCCTTTCGTACAAGGCTTCGAAAGGGGCTGTCTTCAAACTGGATTGATAATTGTTGTTGTAAGAGAACTCTGCATATGGCAAATTGTCGTCCCAACTAGATCCATAATCTAGCGCACAAGCTCTCAGCATATCCTCCAAAATCTGATTGACTCTCTCGGTCTGTCCATCTGTCTGCGGATGGAAAGCTGTACTGAATTCTAGCCTGGTACCCAAAGTTTTGTGCAACTGATTCCAGAACTTTGAGGTAAACTGGGTTCCTCTATCTGATATAATGCTCCTTGGAACTCCATGTAGGCATACGATCCTGGTCATGTATATCTTTGCCAACTTGGCACCAGTATAGGTAGTCTTCACTGGGTTGAAATGAGCTACCTTTGTCAAATGATCGACTACTACCCAAATCGAGTCATAGCCTGAACGAGTTCTGGGCAAACCTGTAATAAAATCCATGCCTAGCTTATCCCACTTCCATTCGGGTATTGGCAATGGATGTAGCAATCTGCCTGGCTTCTGATGCTCTGCCTTTACTCTCTGACATACATCACAAACTGCTACATACTCCGCAATATCCTTCTTCATTCCGGTCCACCAGAAAATATCCTTCAAATCCAGATACATCTTGGTATTTCCTGGGTGAATCGAATATGGTGAATCATGGGCCTCTTGCAGAATTAACTTCCTGATCTCCGGATCATTGGGCACATAAACACGGTCTTCAAACCATAAGGTATCGTGCTCATCCTCCCGAAATCCTTTAGCTTTTCCTTTGCTCATTTTCTCCTTAATAGAGGCAATCTCCTTGTCAATCTTTTGGGCTTCTCTGATCTTATCCATCAAGGGAGACTGAATCTCCAATGCTGCTACATAGCCTCTCAGAACTATCTCCAAACATAGCTCACGAAGATTCTCGGCTAACTCCCTTGGTAAATCTCCCGTCATTAGGGTGTTGACATGACTTCTACGGCTCAATGCGTCAGCTACTACTTTAGCCTTTCCGGGATGATAATGCAATCTCATATCATAATCCTTGATGAGCTCCAACCATCTCCTTTGCCTGAGATTTAGCTCCTTCTGCGTGAAAATATACTTCAAACTCTTGTGATCCGTGTACACCTCACAATGGTTTCCAATGAGAAAATGTCTCCAAGTCTTCAACGCATGCACTATGGCTGCTAACTCCAAATCATGCGTGGCATAATTCAACTCATGAGGCTTAAGCTGTCGTGAAGCATACGAAACAACTCTTCCTTCCTGCACAAGCACTGCTCCAAGTCCTCAACGTGAAGCGTCGCAATACACCTCGTAATCCTTGGTCTGATCTGGCAAAATCAACACTGATGATGTAACCAAACGTTTCTTCAACTCCTGGAAACTGGCCTCACATTCCTCAGTCCATTTGAACTTGGTCATAGGCTTCGCAATCTTCGAGAAATTTTCAATGAATCTCCGGTAGTATCCCGTGATTCCAAGAAAACTCCAGATCTCTCCAACTGTTGTTGGGGCTTCCCAATTTATCACAGTGTCAACCTTGGTGGGATCTGCTGCTATACCTTCTCCAGATATAACGTGTCCAAGGAATCCAACTTCTTTCAACCAAAACTCACATTTGCTAAACTTGGCATATAACTGATGTTCTCTGAGCTTCCCAAGTACCAAACGCAAATGCTCCTTATGCTCCTCTTCATTCTTTGAGTAAACCAGAATATCATCAATGAACAATACGACGAACTTATCCAAAAACTCCATAAACACTTTGTTCATCATGTTCATAAAGTATGTCGGTGCGTTAGTCAGGCAAAATGACATAACGGTATACTCGTACATCCCATACCTTGTGGTAACAGTCGTCTTAGGTATATCCTGCTCTCGAATCTTCAACTGATGGTATCCTGATCGCAAATCGATCTTGGAAAATACCTTTGCTCCTTGCAATTGGTCAAATAGATCATTGATCATGGGCAGTGGGTACTTGTTCTTGATTGTTACTTCATTCAATCCTTGATAATCAACAACCATCCTTAACGGTCCATCCTTCTTCTCCACTAGAAGTACCGGCGATCCCCAAGGTGAAGAACTTGGGCGAATATAACCCTTATCCAGTAACTCTTTAATCTGCTTCTTAATCTCCTCCAAATCCTTTGCGGGCATCCTGTATGGTCTCTTAGATATTGGCCCTGTGCCTGGCAAAAGCTCAATCAAAAACTCAATATCTCTATCCGGTGGCATGCCTGGCAACTTCTCTAGAAATACATCAGGGAAATCCTTTACTACTGGTACTTCCTCCTGCACAACTCCTGTTAAGGAATTTACTTGAGTCCTCTTTGGCACATGACGGGATACATACTTGATCCTTCTTCCTTCTGGCGTTGTAAGCAAAATTGACTTACTGGCGCATTCAATATTCCCTTCATACTTCGATAACCAATCCATGCCTAATATCACATCCAATCCTTGAGATTCCAATACTATTAGGTCTAAGGGAAATACGTAGTTACCAATCCTTAATGGTAATCGATCACACCATAGACTAGCCATATACTCTGCTCTAGGGGAGGTTACTAACATGGGTGACCTAAGGGCTTGGGTTGGAAGTTTATACTTATCCACAAATCCCCTTGAGATGTATGAATGCGATGCACCAGTATCAAAAAGAACGAGTGCAGTAAATGACTTAACCAAAAACTTACCGATTACTGCATCCGGCTGCTCTTCAACCTCCTCCACGTTAATGTGGTTCACCTGCCCCCTATTGAAAGGGTTCGGCTTCTTCCCAGAGCTTCCATTGCCATTTCCATTATGGGATTCAGGACATTCATTGGCGTAATGTTCGGTCTTCTGGCACTTAAAGCAAGTGACTTGGCTCAGGTCCCTCTTGGCTGGGGTTGATGGATTGGTACGGTTCTGGCCGTTGCTTCCTCCATTCCCATTACCATTCTTGGGGCCATTATGGTTATGCGAGCTACCTCCTCCATGGGTATGCTGAAAATGTCCTCTTGTTCTAGGGGTAAAACGTGGCTTCTTCTAAGCTCCAGAATTGTACTTCCCTTGTCCATACTTCCTTTTGCGGTTCTCGATCTGCTGCTGCCCCCTTCAATCATAAGAGCACGATCTACCAACTCCTGGTAGTTGTTAAAGGTTGCTACCATCAACTGCATGCTCAACTCATCATTCAGTCCTTCCAGAAACTTCTCCTGTTTAGCTGCATCTTTAGCAACGTCATTTGGGGCATAACGTGCTAACTTACTAAAGTCCTCCACATACTGGCCAACTGTCCGTCCTCCGTGGCGCAAGTTGCGAAACTCACGCTTCTTCATGGCCATAGCTCCTGCTGAAACATGGGAAGTACGGAAAGCTTGCTGAAACTGGTCCCATGTGATAGTGTCGATAGGGAAAGTGGCTGTGAAATTCTCCCACCATGATGCTGTGGGTCCTTCAAGCGGATGTGAGGCAAACTTCACCTTTTCCGCATCTGTACATCCTGCCGTGGTCAACTCCCTAGCTGTCTTGCGGAGCCAATCATCTGCTACTATCGGCTCGGTGCTACTAGAGAACACCGGCGGATTCAGCCTAAGAAAATGGGCTAAGTGATCAACAGGTGGTGGTGGTGGGTTGTTGTTGTTGTTCCCCTGATTCTGATTCTGGACTAGCAACTGCATCAATGTGTTTTGCTGCTGGATCAACTGAGTGAGCTCCGGTGGGAAGGTAAATTCGGGGTCACGTCTTGGAGGCATCTAAGGGTTTAGAAAAGATGAGATTAAGAATAGAGGGGGTCTAGAGGGAAAACACTACCCATATGCACATGAGGCAAAAGCAAACAATTCACTTCATTCAATCAATCAAACAAGGGCATACAATCGATCTAACTATCGCAAAAGTACTTGGACTACTATATTTACATGGTGGACTACTACTACTATTGGGGTGGTCTACTAGAAATATTCTTCGGTTGCAGACTCCATGATATCTGCTCCAGCTTCATCAACATAGTCATCAACACTATCATCTGGATCCGAGTCGGTGTCGTCGATGATGATGTAGTCTTCAGGGCGAATCTCCTTGGGTTCTTCGTTTTCTTCTACTGGTGTAGGGCCTCCCATAAATATTCCGATCTTCTTGATCAAGTCGTCATTCTTCTCCACTAGTACTTCGATTTCCTCTTCATAATATTCACGTGTAGCCTTGAGTTCTTCCTCTAGTTCCTTGATTCTTGTCCTCGCCTTCTTCAGATCTATCATGTCGACGCACATCTGGTTTTCCTAACGTCGAATGTGCTGGTTTAACTCCTGGATAAAAGCTGCAATTGATCTATCCCTCTTGGTGTTGATCATCTCCGAGTGCTCATCTCGGCGCCCACAAATCTGGTAGATAGTATCCTTGAGATCATTGCGGTAAACTTCTCCAATATGTCCCATGGTGATGTGAGCTGCCATGCTCTTTCCTAGACTCCTGGTTGGTGCATCAAAGGAAAACTCTATGGGCTCAGTGACTGGCATGAAAGTCCTTCCTGGAACTTGAACTTGAATCATCCAGCACTCTTCTTCAGGTAAAGTGGCGTTGTAGGTTCCGGTGAAGCTTGGTACTCTGATGTTCAGGTACTTAGTGACTTCCTTCAGGTGACGTCCAAAGGGTGTATCTTCATCCGGCTGGGTGAACTTGTTCCTTGCATCCGCCATCCTAAAAGAGTATAAAAGATGAGGAGTCAGAATGAGAAGAGTGAGTAGTGATCTAGGGCTTTAGCTTAGTGGTCGTATCCTACAGTCAGCGTATGCTCTGATACCATCTTGTAGCGACCAGACCTCAAACGGTCCAATCTCTGTGCTCCGGTGTCATCCCTGGATCAGTAATGCTGACACCACACAGTACTTGAAGGATTTATAACAGAGTAGCAATCACACACTTATTACATCGAGTGTCTCAAAAGAGAACTTATTACAATAAATATGGCTTAAGGCCATCTAATAACGATAACAACGGAAGGCTTGGAAGATAAGTGAGCCCATCAACTCCAATGGCATCACTGAGTATAGAACCACGACCTAAAAGCACCTTACTCGTCGTCTGAAAAGTCTGCAACATGAACGTTGCAACCCGAAACGGGTCAGCACATGGAATATGCTGGCAATGTAACACATAGAGAATGATGGAAGAATAAGACTATAATACATGCATATTTGGCAGGTGGAAAGCTCTGTGGTTACAGTTTTGTGTAAAGCCAATTTTTTTCCTACTGCAAAGGAATAAATTTTATTTAACTATCATGGTAGTTGTTAAACATTGAGAGTGTAGACAGCCTCTCAATCCCAATTAAGCATCATCATTAAAACCCAACAAAATTAATTAGAGTAACATGATGAGATTCACATGATAATCCAAGTACTAGATACGCAAAACGTCCATAACTGGGGACACGGCTAACCATGATTAGTTTATACACTCTGCTGAGGTTTGTGCACTTTTCCCCACAAGACTCAATCTCCTCTGTTGGGATTCTTGCACTACATGATGTTTGAGAAACGGATGACCGAGACATAGTCTTTCATAAGCGCTTGCACCTTACGAACGGGTAGACCGTACCAACCTACATCCCCTACATCTGCTAGTCTACCATTGTAAGAGTTCGCACGACTTAGTCAACTATGCTAGAGCCCATAGTAACTTGTGGCCGCACATGGAAGTTTCTAGTATGAATAATCTCATGATCCCTTTGAGCCTGGGTGGTGGTCCAAAAGAAAAATAGGCAATCGCTGGAATACCTAGGTGCCTCAATCCACCCTGATGTGTGTTTAAGTTGCCACCTTAGATAAACCATTAATTTAACAATCTCACATCTGTCATGGATACACTCAACCAATCCACGTCTACTAGCATACCATGGCATAATAAGCAAACGTAGAAGTAACTCCCAAAGGTTTGATAATAAACATGTAATAGGTACTACCTCATCTACTTCCCGAACCCACAATTTAATTAGATCCTAATCATGCAATGTGTGAGGATTGATCTAATGCAATAAAACTGGGTAATAGGAAGTATGATCAAAGTGTTACTTGCCTTGCTGATGATCCGCAAAACCTAGCGATTCGAAGTAGCAAGCGGCACACTCCGGGTACTCTATCGCAAACAAACAAGCATACAATAAGTACTCAACTAATGCACAGGTAAAACTCGAATAAGAGATCTAACCAAAAAGTTCAACTTAAGAACGCCGGTTGGCAAAAAGAATCAAATCGAACGAAGCAACGAAAGACAAACGGCAAAAGAAACAAGCTTCGTTTACTATTCTGGATCTAGGTCAAATTTTACATAGGCAAAAACTTCTTTGAGTTGGTTAAACGGAAAGAGGGTTTCGAGATGAAACTGCGGGCGCTTGAATCGCCTGATTCTGATAAATGAGCGAAAAGTTATACTAAAACGAGAATCGGATCAGAAATCGCGATCAGAAATAATCGCGAAAAAAATCCGAGAAAAAGAAAAATGACGAACAGATGAACGAACGAATGTTCGTTTTCTGGAACTAAATGATGAACGTGTTCGTTAAAACAAACGAACGAGCGAACGCTCGCTAAAAAAATAAACCAGAAAAAAACCAATCTATTTAAAAAAACGAAAACTAGGGTTTTCAAAAAAAACCAAATCGATTTTTCTCAGAAAACCGGGCAGTGGGGAGGCTACCTCGGCTCGGTCCGGCGGGGTTTCCGGTGGGCAGCAGCGGCGGCGGGGCAGCGGCAGCGGGGCGGCAGCGTGCGGCGACTCGGGACTCCTAGGGGGCTCCGGGGTGGCTATTTAAGAGAGGGGGTGGCCTTGCTTGGGGAGGGGGTCGGCGGCGGAGGCGTGCCTGGCTCGGTCTCCCCGAGTCCGGCGGCAGCTCGGCGAGAGAGGCGGTGTCCTGGCGGGCTGGCCTAGCTCGGCTGGGCCTTTGGCCAATCGGGCGCGGGGTTATTTTTTGAAAACAATTTCGCCAAACTAAGAAAAATTCTAGAAAAATAAATAAATAAACTAAAATTGACAAAACAAATTTTCACCGTCTAAATAAAATATTTAGAACAGGATGAACATTTTCTTGGCCCTAAATGCAATTTTCAAAACATGCAATTTTTCCTAAATTCAAATAAAACCACGAAAAACTCCAGAATAAAACCTTATTTGATTTTTTATTAAATCCTCAATATTTCTTTATTTTGGGAAAGTCATTTTATTCCCTCTCTCATATTTTTTATAATAGAAATAATTGAAGATAAAATAAATAAAATCAAATGATCCTATTTTCAAAATTTGAGAAAACTCAAATATGAAAATAACGAAATCCCCAACTCTCTCCGAGGGTCCTTGAGTTGCGTAGAATGTCTAGGATCAACCCATAATGCAAATAAATATGATATGCAGTGATGATCTATTGTATAACATTCCAAATTGAAAATTTGGGATGTTACAGTTGCAGCGAGGAATACGTTTTCCAGAGAAGAAGGTGTATTTCTATAGAGTACGCTTTCTGTTTTTCTGTCCAGGCTCACTTTGTGAAGTTTTTCTTTGCAAATAGGACCTTGGTAGAAAACACTTCATAACTTTTGATCCCAACTCCAAATGAGGTGATTCCAAAGCCCACTTCTTCGTTTCATCGAGCCCGTTCCGATGGAATCATTTTTACCATGTTTTGACATTCTGAAAATGACCATTATGCCCTTACCCTTATTCAGCCCCCTCCGAGAGAGAAAGATTTCCGGCGATTCTTTCTGCGAGCTTCTCGCACTTTCTCCCGGTGATTTCTTCCACCCCAGGCAAGCCACACCCTCCATTTGCATGATTGCAATGTACTGACATGGTTCTCTATTTGAACTTATTTAAAATATTGCAGTAACTGTATGATCTTGTTCATGGCATTTCTCGGAGTTGTATTTTTTATCTTGTTATTGCCATGACTTTGCTTGGAGTTCTAGGACTAATATTTTTGTAGCTTGTGAGGATGTTATGTTGCCTTTGGATTCTTAGTGGCTATTATGATTATTTTCATGATGGTATCTGGTATGATTTTGGAGTATTACTATGGATGACTTGTTGAAGGAAATATTCCCTAGAGGCAATAATAAAGTTATTATTTATTTCCTTATATCATGATAAATGTTTATTGTTCATGCTAGAATTGTATTAACCGGAAACAAAATACACGTGTGAATACATAGACAAACAGAGTGTCACTAGTATGCCTCTACTTGACTAGCTCGTTAATCAAAGATGGTTATGTTTCCTAAACCATGAACAAAGAGTTGTTATTTGATTAACGAGGTCACATCATTAGTTGAATGATATGATTGACATGACCCATTCCATTAGCTTAGCACCCGATCGTTTAGTATGTTGCTATTGCTTTCTTCATGACTTATACATGTTCCTATGACTATGAGATTATGCAACTCCCGTTTGCCGGAGGAACACTTTGGGTGCTACCAAACGTCACACCATAACTGGGTGATTATAAAGGAGTACTACAGGTGTTTCCAATGGAGATGTTGGGTTGGCGTATTTCGAGAATAGGATTTGTCACTCCGATTGTCGGAGAGGTATCTCTGGGCCCTCTCGGTAATACACATCACATAAGCCTTGCAAGCATTATAACTAAGATGTTAGTTGTGAGATGATGTATTACAGAACGAGTAAAGAGACTTGCCAGTAACGAGATTGAACTAGGTATTGGATACCGACGATCGAATCTCGGGCAAGTAACATACCGATGACAAAGGGAACAACGTATGTTGTTATGCGGTCTGACCGATAAAGATCTTCGTAGAATATGTAGGAGCTAATATGGGCATCCAGGTCCCGCTATTGGTTATTGACCGGAGACGTGTCTCGGTCATGTCTACATTGTTCTCGAACCGTAGGGTCCGCACGCTTAACGTTACGATGACAGTTATTATGAGTTTATGCATTTTGATGTACTGAAGGTAGTTCGGAGTCCCGGATGTGATCACGGACATGACGAGGAGTCTCGAAATGGTCGAGACATAAAGATTGATATATTGGAAGCCTATATTTGGATATCAGAAGTGTTCCGGGTGAAATCGGGATTTTACCGGAGTACCGGGAGGTTACCGGAACCCCCCGGGAACCATATGGGCCTTATTGGGCCTTAGTGGAAAGGTGAAAGGGGCAGCCCAAGGTGGGCTGCGCGCCTCCCCCCTCCCCTAGTCCTATTAGGACTAGGAGAGGTGGCCGGCCCCCTTCTCTCTCTCTCTCTCGAGGAGTCCTATTAGGAATAGGATTGGGGGGAGTCCTACTCCCGGTAGGAGTAGGACTCCTCCTGCACCTCCATAGGCTTGGCCGGCCAGCCCTCCCCCTGGCATCCTTTATATACGGGGGCAGGGGGCACCTCTAGACACACAAGTTGATCATTGAGATCGTTCCTTAGCCGTGTGCGGTGCCCCCTGCCACCATATTCCACCTCGATCATATCGTTGTAGTGCTTAGGCGAAGCCCTGCGTCGGTAGAACATCAAGATCGTCATCACGCCGTCGTGCTGACGGAACTCCTCCCCGAAGCTTTGCTGGATCGGAGCCCGGGGATCGTCATCGAGCTGAACGTGTGCTAAGTACTCGGAGGTGCCGGAGTAATGGTGCTTGGATCGGTCGGATCGGGAAGACGTACGACTACTTCCTCCACGTTGTGTGATCGCTTCCGCAGTCGGTCTGCGTTGGTACATAGACAACACTCTCCCCTCTCGTTGCTATGCATCACCATGATCTTGCGTGTGCGTAGGAAAATTTTGAAATTACTACATTCCCCAACAGTGGTATCAGAGCCTAGGTTTTATGGTTTGATGTTAATTGCACGAGTAGAACACAAGTGAGTTGTGGGCGATACAAGTCATACTGCCTACCAGCATGTCATACTTTGGTTCAGCGGTATTGTTGGACGAGACGACCCGGACCAACATTACGCGTACGCTTACGCGAGACTGGTTCCCTCGACGTGCTTTGCACATAGATGGCTTGCGGGTGACTGTCTCTCCCACTTTAGTTGAACCGAGTGTGGCTATGCCCGGTCCTTGAGAAGGTTAAAACGGAGTCTATTTGACAAACTATCATTGTGGTTTTGATGCGTAGGTGAGATGAGTTCTTGCTTAAGCCCGTAGCAGCCACGTAAAACTTGCAACAACAAAGTAGAGGACGTCTAACTTGTTTTTGCAGGGCATGTTGTGATGTGATATGGTCAAGGCATGATGCTAAATTTTATTGTATGAGATGATCATGTTTTGTAACCAAGTTATCGGCAACTGGCAGGAGCCATATGGTTGTCGCTTTATTGTATGCAATGCAATCGCGATGTAATGCTTTACTTTATTACTAAGCGGTAGTGATAGTCGTGGAAGCATAAGATTGGCGAGACGACAATGATGCTACGATGGAGATCAAGGTGTCGTGCCGGTGACGATGGTGATCATAACGGTGCTTCGGAGATGGAGATCACAAGCACAAGATGATGATGGCCATATCATATCACTTATATTGATTGCATGTGATGTTTATCCTTTTATGCATCTTATCTTGCTTTGATTGACGGTAGCATTATAAGATGATCTCTCACTAAATTATCAAGAAGTTTTCTCCCTGAGTATGCACCGTTGCCAAAGTTCGTCGTGCCCAGACACCACGTGATGATCGGGTGTGATAAGCTCTACGTCCATCTACAACGGGTGCAAGCCAGTTTTGCACACGCAGAATACTCAGGTTAAACTTGACGAGCCTAACATATGCAGATATGGCCTCGGAACACAGAGACCAAAAGGTCGAGCGTGAATCATATAGTAGATATGATCAACATAACGATGTTCACCATTGAAAACTACTCCATCTCACGTGATGATCGGTTATGGTTTAGTTGATTTGGATCACGTGATCACTTAGAGGATTAGAGGGATGTCTATCTAAGTGGGAGTTCTTAAGTAATTTGATTAACTGAACTTAAACTTATCATGAACTTAGTACCTGATAGTATCTTGCTTGTTTATGTTGATTGTAGATGGATGGCTCGTGCTGTTGTTCCGTTGAATTTTAATGCGTTCCTTGAGAAAGCAAAGTTGAAAGATGATGGTAGCAATTACACGGATTGGGTCCGTAACTTGAGGATTATCCTCATTGCTGCACAGAAGAATTACGTCCTGGAAGCACCGCTGGGTGCCAGGCCTGCTGCTGGAGCAACACCAGATGTTATGAACGTCTGGCAGAGCAAAGCTGATGAATACTCGATAGTTCAGTGTGCCATGGTTTACAGCTTAGAATCGGGACTTCAACGACGTTTTGAACATCATGGAGCATATGAGATGTTCTAGGAGTTGAAGTTAATATTTCAAGCAAATGCCCGGATTGAGAGATATGAAGTCTCCAATAAGTTCTATAGCTGCAAGATGGAGGAGAACAGTTCTGTCAGTGAGCACATACTCAAGATGTCTGGGTATAATAATCACTTGATTCAATTGGGAGTTAATCTTCCGGATGATTGCGTCATTGACAGAATTCTCCAATCACTGCCACCAAGCTACAAGAGCTTTGTGATGAACTATAATATGCAAGGGATGAACAAGACTATTCCCAAGCTCTTCGCAATGCTGAAAGCTGCGGAGGTAGAAATCAAGAAGGAGCATCAAGTGTTGATGGTCAACAAGACCACTAGTTTCAAGAAAAAGGGCAAAGGGAAGAAGAAGGGGAACTTCAAGAAGAACAGCAAGCAAGTTGCTGCTCAGGAGAAGAAACCCAAGTCTGGACCTAAGCCTGAAACTGAGTGCTTCTACTGCAAGCAGACGGGTCACTGGAAGCGGAACTGCCCCAAGTATTTGGCGGATAAGA
This sequence comes from Triticum monococcum, assembly GCA_034509565.1. Lineage (NCBI taxonomy): Eukaryota > Viridiplantae > Streptophyta > Magnoliopsida > Poales > Poaceae > Triticum > Triticum monococcum. Next base: position 569,967,111 of record CM067841.1, on the reverse strand, counting down.
AGGATGGCAAGGTGAACAAAGGTATATGTGATATACATGTTATTGATGTGTACCTTACTAGAGCTCATAGTAGCACCTGGGTATTTGATACTGGTTTTGTTGCTAATATTTGCAACTCGAAACAGGGACTACAGAATAAGCGGACACTAGCAAAGGACGAGGTGACGATGCGCGTGGGAAACGGTTCCAAAGTCGATGTGATCGCGGTCGGCACGCTACCTCTACATCTACCTTCGGGATTAATATTAGACCTAAATAATTGTTATTTGGTGCCGGCGTTGAGCATGAACATTATATCTGGATCTTGTTTAATGCGAGACGGTTATTCATTTAAATCAGAGAATAATGGTTGTTCTATTTATATGAGTAATATCTTTTATGGTCATGCACCTTTGAAAAGTGGTCTATTTTTGATGAATCTCGATAGTAGTGATACACATATTCATATGTTGAAACCAAAAGATGCAGAGTTGATAATGATAGTGCAACTTATTTGTGGCACTGCCGTTTAGGTCATATCGGTGTAAAGCGCATGAAGAAACTCCATACTGATGGGCTTTTGGAACCACTTGATTATGAATCACTTGGTACTTGCGAACCGTGCCTCATAGGCAAGATGACTAAAACACCGTTCTCCGGTACTATGGAGAGAGCAACAGATCTGTTGGAAATCATACATACTGATGTATGTGGTCCGATGAATATTGAGGCTCGTGGCGGATATCGTTATTTTCTCACCTTCACAGATGATTTAAGCAGATATGGATATATCTACTTAATGAAACACAAGTCTGAAACATTTGAAAAGTTCAAAGAATTTCAGAGTGAAGTTGAAAATCATCGTAACAAGAAAATAAAGTTTCTATGATCTGATCGTGGAGGAGAATATTTGAGTTACGAGTTTGGTATACATTTGAAAAATTGTGGAATAGTTTCGCAACTCACGCCACCCGGAACACCACTGCGTAATGGTGTGTCCGAACGTCGTAATCGTACTTTACTAGATATGGTGCGATCTATGATGTCTCTTACTGATTTACCGCTATCGTTTTGGGGTTATGCTTTGGAGACGGCCGCATTCACGTTAAATAGGACACCATCAAAATCCGTTGAGACGACGCCTTATGAACTATGGTTTGGCAAGAAACCAAAGTTGTCGTTTCTTAAAGTTTGGGGCTGCGATGCTTATGTGAAAAAACTTCAACCTGATAAGCTCGAACCCAAAGCGGAGAAATGTGTCTTCATAGGATACCCAAAGGAGACTGTTGGGTACACCTTCTATCACAGATCCGAAGGCAAGACATTCGTTGCTAAGAATGGATCATTTCTAGAGAAGGAGTTTCTCTCGAAAGAAGTGAGTGGGAGGAAAGTAGAACTTGACGAGGTAACTGTACCTGCTCCCTTATTGGAAAATAGTACATCACAGAAAACTGTTTCTGCGACACCTATACCAATTAGTGAGGAAGCTAATGATGATGATCATGAAACCTCAGGACAAGATACTACTGAACCACGTAGATCAACCAGAGTGAGATTCGCACCAGAGTGGTACGGTAATCCAATTCTGGAAGTCATGCTACTAGATCATGATGAACCTACGAACTATGAAGAAGCGATGGTGAGCCCAGATTCCGCAAAGTGGCTTGAAGCCATGAAATCTGAGATGGGATCCATGTATGAGAACAAAGTATGGACTTTGGTTGACTTGCCCGATGATCGGCAAGCAATTGAGAATAAATGGATCTTCAAGAAAAAGACTGACGCTGACGGTAATATTACTGTCTATAAAGCTCGACTTGTCGCAAAAGGTTTTTGACAAGTTCAAGGGGTTGACTACGATGAGACCTTCTCACCCGTAGCGATGCTTAAGTCTGTCAGAATCATGTTAGCAATTGCCGCATTTTATGATTATGAAATTTGGCAGATGGATGTCAAAACTGCATTCCTGAATGGATTTCTGGAAGAAGAGTTGTATATGATGCAACCAGAAGGTTTGGTCGATCCAAAGGGAGCTAACAAAGTGTGCAAGCTCCAGCGATCCATTTATGGACTGGTGCAAGCCTCTCGGAGTTGGAATAAACGCTTTGATAGTATGATCAAAGCATTTGGTTTTATACAGACTTTTGGAGAAGCCTGTATTTACAAGAAAGTGAGTAGGAGCTCTGTAGCATTTCTGATATTATATGTGGATGACATATTGCTGATTGGAAATGATATAGAATTTTTGGATAGCATAAAGGGATACTTGAATAAAAGTTTTTTCGATGAAAGACCTCGGGGAAGCTGCTTACATATTAGGCATAAAGATCTATAGAGATAGATCAAGACGCTTAATTGGACTTTCACAAAGCACATACCTTGACAAGATTTTGAAGAAGTTCAAAATGGATCAAGCAAAGAAAGGGTTCTTGCCTGTGTTACAAGGAGTGAAGTTGAGTCAGACTCAATGCCCGACCACTGCAGAAGATAGAGAGAAAATGAAAGATGTTCCCTATGCTTCAGCCATAGGCTCTATCATGTATGCAATGCTGTGTACCAGACCTGATGTGTGCCTTGCTATAAGTTTAGCAGGGAGGTACCAAAGTAATCCAGGAATGGATCACTGGACAGCGGTCAAGAACATCCTGAAATACCTGAAAAGGACTAAGGATATGTTTCTCGTATATGGAGGTGACAAAGAGCTCACCGTAAGAGGTTACGTTGATGCAAGCTTTGACACTGATCCGGACGATTCTAAATCGCAAACCGGATACGTGTTTACTTTAAACGGTGGAGCTGTCAGTTGGTGCAGTTCTAAACAAAGCGTCATAGCAGGATCTACATGTGAAGCGGAATACATAGCTGCTTCGGAAGCAGCGAATGAAGGAGTCTGGATGAAGGAGTTCATATCCGATCTAGGTGTCATACCTAGTGCATCGGGTCCAATGAAAATCTTTTGTGACAATACTGGTGCAATTGCTTTGGCAAAGGAATCCAGATTTCACAAGAGAACCAAACACGTCAAGAGACGCTTCAATTCCATCCAGGATCTAGTCCAGGTGGAAGACATAGAGATTTGCAAGATACATACGGATCCGAATGTTGCAGACCCGTTGACTAAGCCTCTTCCACGAGCAAAACATGATCAGCACCAAGGCTCCATGGGTGTTAGAATCATTACTGTGTAATCTAGATTATTGACTCTAGTGCAAGTGGAAGACTGAAGGAAATATGCCCTAGAGGCAATAATAAAGTTATTATTTATTTCCTTATATCATGATAAATGTTTATTATTCATGCTAGAATTGTATTAACCGGAAACATAATACATGTGTGAATACATAGACAAACAGAGTGTCACTAGTATGCCTCTACTTGACTAGCTCATTAATCTAAGATGGTTATGTTTCCTAAACCATGAACAAAGAGTTGTTATTTGATTAACGAGGTCACATCATTAGTTGAATGATCTGATTGACATGACCCATTCCATTAGCTTAGCACCCGATGGTTTAGTATGTTGCTATTGCTTTCTTCATGACTTATACATGTTCCTATGACTATGAGATTATGCAACTCCCGTTTGCCGGAGGAACACTTTGGGTGCTAGCAAACATCACAACGTAACTGGGTGATTATAAAGGAGTACTACAGGTGTTTCCAATGGTAGATGTTGGGTTGGCGTATTTCGAGAATAGGATTTGTCACTCCGATTGTCGGAGAGGTATCTCTGGGCCCTCTCGGTAATACACATCACATAAGCCTTGCAAGCATTATAACTAAGATGTTAGTTGTGAGATGATGTATTACGGAACAAGTAAAGAGACTTGCCAGTAACGAGATTGAACTAGGTATTGGATACCGACGATTGAATCTCGGGCAACACTACTGGAATCAGCTAATTTGCCATCTGCCAGCTCTTTGTCGTCAGCTAGCTGACGGCAAAGAAGCTCTTTGCCATCAGCTACCAAAAAGCAGACGGCAAAGATTTGGCTGACGGCAAAGAAGCTCTTTGCCGTCCGCCAGCTGACGGCAAAGAGGCAAAAGGGCGGACGGCAAAGAGGGCAGTATCTAACGGCCCGATCCCCCCGCCCCTCTATGTTCTCTCCTCGCCCCACCACCACTTCCCACCCCACCGCCGCCGCCCGCCGCGTGCCGCCGCCTCTCGCCCCCGCCGCCGCCGCCCCGTCGCCCCCCCCCCCGCCCCAGCCCCCCGCCGCCCCGTCGCCCCCCCACGCCGCCCCGGCCCCCCGCCGCCCCGGCGCCCCGTGCCCCACCGCCCCGGGCCCGCCCCAGGCCGCCCCGGCGCCCTGGCCAGCTCCTCCACCACCCCGCCCCCCTCCTCCACCGGCCCTACCCCAGGTGAGCTCCCCTCCTTTTTTCTGTTTTTTTCTGTTTTTTCTTTTTAGTTTTAGTTTAGATTTAGTTTTAGTTTTAGGTTTAGTTTTAGTTTAGTTTTAGGTTTAGATTTAGTTTTTTCCTTTTTCTGTTTTATTAGTTTTAGGTTTATGTTTAGTTTAGTTTTAGTTTTAGTTTTAGGTTTAGTTCAGTTTGAGGAAAGAAGAAGAAGAGAAAAAGAGGAGAGGAGGAGAAGAAGAAGAGGAAAAAGGAAAGGAAGAAGAAGAGGAGGAGGAGAAGAAAAAAGAAGAAGAGGAAGAAGAAGAAGAAAAAAGAGGAGAGGAGGAGAAGAAGAAGAGGAAAAAGGAAAGGAGGAAGAAAAAGAAGAAGGAAAAAAGGAAGAAAAGGACGAATAGGAAGAAGAAGAAAAGGAAAGAAGAGGAAAAAACCCCGACCCGACCCGGCACCCCGACCCCGACCCGGCACCCCGACACGACACCCCGACCCTTAGACCCCGACCCCGACACCCCGACCCCGACCCCGACACCCCGACCCCGAGCCTGACCTGACACCCCGACCCCGACACCGACACGGCACCCCGACCCCGACCCGGCACCCCGACCCGACACCCCGACCCCGAGACCCTGACCCCGACACCGACACGACACCCCGACACCGACACCCTGACACCACACCCACCCTTACCCCGACACCGACACGGCACCCCGACCCCGACCCGGCACCCCGACCAGACACCCCGACCCCGAGACCCCGACCCCGAGCCTGACCCGACACCCCGACCCCGAGCCTGACCCGACACCCCGACCCCGAGACCCCGACCCCGACCCGGCACCCAACCCGACACCTCGACCCCGAGACCCCGACCACGGGCCTGACCCGACACCCCGACCCCGACACTAACACGGCACCCCGACCCCGACCCCGACCCGACACCCCGACCCCGACCCCGACCCCGACCCCGAGCCTGACCCGACACCCCGACCCCGACACCGACACGGCACCCCGACCCCGACCCGGCACCCCGACCCGACACCCCGACCCCGACACGGCACCCTGACACCGACAGGACACCCGGACCATGGACACCTCCCAAAAAGGTGTTCTTTGGCCTTCCAGAGGCCGACGGGGTCATATATTTGTGAATTATTAGTTAGGTCATATATTTTCGATTTTGTTATGAAAAACATCATATATAATTGTGTTGATCGTGTAGTTTTAAATGTGCAGTTGTTTCATCGCTTCGAGGTTTGGTGCTCGACGACCTCGCCGTGCGTTTGACGAGCTCTGCCCCTTCGTTCGTGGGTGAGCACAAATGACAAGTCCTCCTCCCCCATTAATTATTTGATCTATTCCGATGAAACTTGATAGCTAGCTATATATGTGTCTTGAATCATCAGTATGCGTAACCAATATGTGTCTCCCGTTCGAAAGCGTCATAGTTATAAATATGCATGCATTTGCATATTTATAACCTTGATTCTTTCGAATTGTCCAACGCTATCCATGGACAGCCCGAGTATGTGTAGATTGGGTTCGTTTTCCCATATGCTTTGCTCCGGATCCGACGCATATATTTCGTCAGTGCCTCCCCTATTGTTCTCCGGGTACACATCCTCTCTGTTTATTGCAGAGACGTGTATCAGGAGAACAGCGGGGAGGTGCTGCCGAAATTTTGCGTCGGATCCGGAGCATAGCATGGGAAAATAAACCCAATCTACACATACACGGGTGGGATTAGGACCTATCATTACCTATTAGAGTGTAGGTTGCATGGACGTAAGAAAATTGACAAAGTAGATCAACTGATGAATATATACATGGTGAATTACATATATAATTGTTGTGTGTCCAGTAGCTCTGAATGTCAAGATGAGTGACCGTGCTTGGATGTATACCGGTCACACTGGTCAGAACAAATGGAGCGCTGAATGGTTCACAAAAACTAAGGGGTTTGTGCAAGCCGCATTTGCAAATGGCTAAAAGAAAACCTGGTGCCCCTGTTTCCGGTGCGGCAATTGGGAAAAGAAGACAGAGGCTGAAATGGGCAAACACCTGCAGAAGAGTGGTTTTACGCCCGATTATACGGTGTGGACATTTCATGGTGAGTCTACCCAACGTGACCGAGCTGAGGTGGATCGTCGTCGCACCGACGAGCATGGTACCGGGATGGAAAACATGGTGCAAGGCTATGATGATGCTCGGGATTCGGACAAGGAGATGGAGGAATCTGCAAAGGCCTTCAATGAAATGTTGGAGTCTTCGAAACGTCCGCTCCACGAGCACACTGAGCTTTGTCAGTTGGATGCCATCTCACAAGTAATGGCTCTGAAGGCTCAGTTCAACTTGGGCAGAGAATGCTATGACGCAATTATGACAATATTTGGACGCTTTCTACCCAAAGGCCATGTAATGCCTACAAACCTGTACCAGTCGGACAAAATCCTCCGTGCACTGAAGATGCCCTATGAGAAGATACATGCCTGTGAGAAAGGATGTGCCTTATTTAGGCTTGACTATGCGGACTTGAACTATTGTGCCATTTGCAAGTCTTCCAGGTATATTGTGGTAGACAACAATATGGGTGAGAAGACACAGACCAAAATCCCCGTTAGTGTTCTTCGGTATATGCCAATCGTACCAAGACTTCAACGTCTTTTCATGGTCGAAGAGATGGCCAGACAGATGACATGGCACAAAACAGGCAAAAGAACCGAACTAGATGCAGATGGGAATCTGATGATGGTACACACATCGGATGGTGTTGCGTGGAAAAAGTTTGATGAATTACATGCTGACAAAGCGGCAGATCCGAGGCATCCTCGAGTCGGCATCAGCACGGATGGGTTCAGTGTGTTTGGTATGACGGCAGCCCAATACAGTTGTTGGCCCGTATTTGTCTTTCCACTCAATCTCCCCCCCGGACAGATTATGCAAAGAAAGAACATTTTCCTGACGTTGATAATTCCAGGACCCAACTATCCGGGCAAAAATATGAATGTCTACATGCAGCCGCTTAAGGACGAATTGCAAGAAGCTTGGGATAATGGGTTCAAGACATACGACGCCTTTAGCAAACGGAACTTCATAATGCGTGTCTGGTACATGTACTCGACGCATGACTTGCCGGCGTATGCGCTATTCGTTGGCTAGTGTGTGCATGGAAGGTTCCCGTGCCCCACATGCAAGGGAGCTCTTGAGTTTCGTTGGCTTCAGGCCGGTCGCAAGTTTTCTTGCTTCGACATGCATAGACAGTTCCTGGATCCTCGCCATAAGTTCAGGAAAGACAAGAAGAACTTCATTAGGGGTAGAGTTGTCAAAAACTCTGCACCACCTCCATTGACAGGCCAACAGACCCTGGATCAGTTAAACGCTCTCGAGCCAGATCCACAACGTCCAAGGTACTTCAAGGGGTATAATACTAAGCACGCGTGGACTCACAAAACATGCTTATGGGATCTGCCTTACTTCAAAGACCTCCTTTGCCCACACAACATCGACGTGATGCACACTGAGAACAATATCGCCGAGGCACTTTTTGGTACATTGTTCGGCATAGATGGGAAGTCAAAGGATAATACTAAGGCTAGAGTCGATCTGGAGGTGCTATGTGATAGGCCGTTACAAAACATGAAAGAACCGAAAGGAAAGCAGAACTGGACAAAGCCAAAGGCATGGTTCAATCTTGGAAGGCCAGCTATGAGGGAAATTCTCTTTTGGGTGCAACAGCAGTTGATGTTCCCCGATGGGTATGCAGGAATCTAAAGAGGGGAGCAAATCTTGATAAACTGAAGATATTTGGTCTCAAGAGTCATGATTGGCACATATGGATTGAGCGGGTAATGCCGGTGATGTTGCGTGGCTTCATCCCTGAGGATGAATGGCTAGTACTGGCAGAACTCAGCTATTTCTTCCGTGTTCTTTGTGCGAAAGAACTATCGCCTGGCGTGCTAGAAGAAATGGAAGAGTTGGCGCCGGAGTTGATCTGCAAGTTAGAGAAGATCTTTCCACCGGGCTTCTTTAATCCAATGCAGCATTTGATTTTGCATCTCCCGACCGAGGCAAGATTGGGGGGGCCCGTGCAAAATCGTTGGTGCTACCCAACTGAGAGGATGCAGAAGACGCTTCAAGAAAAATGTAAAAATAAACGTAGAATTGAAGCATCGATGGCTGAGGCATTCATCACAAAGGAGGCGGCAAACTTCGTAACAGCGCACTACGAAGCCAAAAATCGTCATTTGCATAATCCGAAGCCTCGGTACAATGCTGACGAGCCTAAAAAGGGTGGATCCAACCTCAGCCTATTCAAAGGGAATCTCGCACCAGCTAGTGTTTCACATCCAGTATCTTTGGATAACGAAGAATGGCGGACCATTTCGTTGTATATCTTCAACAACCTGATAGAAGTGCGGCCGTACATCGCGTAAGTTCTCGGTACATTGTTTCGCAACTTCTATTTCCTTTGAACTACTCTTATTCCTAGATATGTCATACAGTCAATACGTCACCATATTCTCGTATGGAGCGGAGATCCAAAAGGATTCCGTCGAAGAGTATGAGCTTCTCGCAAAGCAAGGAGGTGGCTATCCCGGTTTCATCTCTTGGTTCAAACAAACAGTAATTTCTATTAGACAATTTCATTTCATTCGCTAATTTGTGCATAATGCAACAATCCTTTCATATTAAACTTGTAGGCTAATTCAGAGTCTATGGACGCCGAATTGAGACAAGTCGCTAATGGTTTTGACTATAAGGTCCGTTCATTTGACAAGTACGACATCAACGGGTATCGCTTTCGTACCTATGGCAAAGAGCTATCTATGGCCGACCGAAAGTCAACAAATTGTTGTGTATCTGCTATCGGCGAAGGAGGTACCGAGTATTATGGGAGAGTTGAAGCAATTTATGAACTTCTGTTCTATGGTGAAAACCCACCGAATGTCGTAGTCTTCAAATGTTATTGGTTTCAGCCGAAGGAGACTAGAAGGACTCATGAACATGTTGGGCTAGTTGAAATAAACCAAAGCACTCATTTAGATGTTCCTGATGTCTATATTATGGCTCAACAGGTGACCCAAGTATTCTATCTACCATGGGCCTGCCAAACTAATCCAAATCTGAAAGGTTGGGATGTCGTTTATGAAGTGCCGCCACGTGCTAGACTTTCTCCCCCAAAGGAACAGGATTATGAACCTCACATTAACCCAGACACATATGAAGGAGAATTCTTCCAAGATACATGTCTTTCCAAAAAGCATTTCAAGAACCGCTATACTTCACCCCAAAACATTGAAGTAGACAGCGACAATGAATCCGACATCACCCCAGAGGAGGAACAAGAAGAGCCGGAACAAGAAGAGGTTACTGCTGCGGATGACCTGTCAATGCTTGACCGATCACGCCAAGGTGGCCTTGCACATGTTGATGCCAATGAACCCTATGAGCCCGTCATTGATTATAGTGATGATGATGATTATGCATTTATTGATGATACTGATCGAGATTATTAGTAGTGTCAGGTATTACATTTTTTATGTTGTACTTGATGATGATACACTTAAGTGATACACATATTATTATTCATGTCGGTCTTTTTTTATGTTGTACTAATTTCGTTTACTGTTTGTCATGGCAGGTGTTGAAAGATGGTGGGCGCTGGTCGGGAGCGTGTTCTGAGGTCTTCCATTCCAGACGCACCTCTCCGCCGAGCGTTGCTGGACAGTATGGCCACACCGCCGGGCCCTTCTTCGTCGACCGCGGTGCCCAGCAGGGGACGAGGTCGGAAGAGAGGAGGTGGGGCACGTGGTCGTGGGAGAGGAGGTAGGGTGACTGCTACGGCGCCTTCCTCGCCGCCACCCCTAGCCGTTTCACCCGAGCACGTCACTGCTAGGGTGGACTCGTCTGAGGAGGAGGCTACACAGACTCCGATCCACGAGCCTCGGGTCCATGGGTCTTGGGCCCACTAGCCTCGGGTCGACTGGCCTTCGGCCCACGAGAGTTCGGCCCACGTGACCTCGGAGGAGCACACGTCCGGATGGGGTACCTGGCCGGATCAGCCCGAGGAGCCGAGTGGCCATGCTGATGATGGCGGGGAGCCGACTGATCTTGAGGAGGAGGGGGCACCGTCTACCAGCGTGGTGCTACACGGCTCCCGTCCGTGCTGGTGACCCGCGAGCAGAGGTGGTTGATTTTCCCTGATGGGGAGAGGTACGTAAGTGCATTTAATATTTTTGTACCTTGTGCATTCACGTTTTTTCAAATAACTAATGCGTTGGCCTTGTCATGCTGCAGGGGTTGGGACCACCATCATAGTGTCCGCCGGCCCAACTCCGTCCTTGGAGTTCTTTGCTGGCAAAACTTCCCGGGGTTTGTCACGTTGCCTGGTGAGGGTCGGCTTCCAGAGCTTGGATTGAGCTGGGAGCACTATGTGGCTGCCCCGGCCCCGCCGGATGAGATTATCGACGGTGTCGTGTGCGACACGAGGGCAGACATGGTGATCAGAAAGTTCTGGGTAATTTCTCCTTTACACATTTAAAAATCTTCAACTAGCTAGTTATTAATTGTACTAATCAATATTGTCTCATTTGATTGCAGACATTCTACAGGTGTGAGGAGGGATACGAGGAGGACGCGGCACATGTTATCAAGAACGTCTGCAAGCGCCTACTCCAGAACTTACGGCACGAGGCTTGGGTGCAGGCTGTTCGAGACTACTACGCCTTGCGTGGTATAAAGAAGACCAAGCCGGCGTGTCGCGATAAGTTCCTGAGTAAGGAGCAGTACATGAAGGTAATTCTTAAGGCCTTCTCTACTTAAGTTCCTTCATTTAGTAATTCTTAGCCGTCGCGCTCAAGTTTCTATTTGCTAACTTAGGCGCCTCCGAGATGGTGTGCGGATCGGATGGATTGTTGGGAGGTGTTGGTCGATGAGTGGTGCTCAAAACAATGGCTAGCCCTCCACAAAGAGGCCAAGGACAAACGTGCCCAAATGGAAGGTGTGCCACACCATCAAGGCAGCTCCAACTTATATCAGTTCGGGCGCAACTGGGTATGTGGTTTGCTTCATGATTCATGCAATTCTTTCATCATGCTAGCTTGAGCCCTTTAATTACTAATTTTCATTGTTTCTCTCTTTTAGGCACGCTACAATAAGGCAGATAAGGTGCCAGAGGTGTACGACCTGTATGCCATGGCCCACACTGCCTCTTTCAAGAAAGTCAAGGCTTTCTCTCAGTCTGACCTCGATGATGCAAACAACTTCACCAACATCTCCTCCCACAACAAGCTCGTGAGATATAGAGATGAGGGGAAGGCGAGGAAAGGGGAGGACTTTAACCCGAGCCAGGGTCCCATTGATCCAGAGCTGTTGATGATATCTGGTGGCGGGAGGTCCCATGGCTCCATAGCCATTGGAGATGGACTTATCCATTGTCCTAGCACTCTCCCGGAGATCAAGGCGCGCCAGTCGAGCTCTGCTCCTGAGATAAGGCCTCGTGAACGGCCAGTGCAACTCGCCATCAAGGTTAGTGATACGTACTCAGTTATCTTTCTCCATTACATTGTGTGCGCTTCCATCAATGATTACAAGTGGTCATGTGAGTGGTGTTGCAGGCTGCTATACAGAGTGAGAGAGATAGAACGGAGAAACTTCTGGCGGAGGCGGCGGAGAGGCAGCGGGAGTTGGAGGAGAGGACGGCAAAGATGATGGAGGAGGAGAGGGCACGGAATGACATGCAGGCAAGGGCCATGTACGAGCTCCTTGTGGTAAGTTTCTTCTGCAGATTAGCCAAAACATTCATGTAGTGTTTGTCTCATTACTAACTAGTATGACTGAGTCGTCAAAACCAAATGTGCAGTCTGTGTGCGAGAAGACAGGTCAGACCGCTCCACCGATGCCAGTGATTGCTCCTGGGACCACGGTGAGTTTTATTTGAATGGACATTACTTGCTAGTCTTAACATTTGAGTGTCATCATGCTAACAAGACATTGGAAATGATCTTTGGTGCAGCGTAACTCCAGACAAGCATCGCACGATCCTTCTCCAGCTACCGACACGAGCCACCCCGCTCCTACACCTCCTGGATCTTGGTAAGTTTATCTAGTGTTTTGCTTAACACATGCATAAAGACCTAGACTTAGCTTTATTTCCTCCAATGCTTACCATAATGACCTAGACTTATAGCTTCTTCACCTCCAAAATGACTTAATAAGCTTACTGACCTCCAAAACCATCCATTTTACCTAAGTTAGCTCTAAAACGATCTGTACTTAGCTTACTTATGTCAACAATTGCATAATTAGCTTAGTTAGCTCATAGACGATCCATTTTACCTAAGTTAGCTCTAAAATGACCCATTTTACCTAGGTTAGCTTATAAATGATCCAGTTCATCCAAGTTAGGTAAAAAATGACCCATTTTACCTAGATTAGCTCCTAAATGATCCATTTTACCTACGTTAGCTTTAAAATGACCCATTTCACCTAGGTTAACTCCAAAATGACCCATCTTACCTAGGTTATCTCATAAACGATCCATTTCAACAAACTTAGCTCATAAACGATCCATTTCACCAAGTTAGCTAAAAAAGATCCATTTCACCTAAATTAGCTCTTAAATGATCCATTTCACCTAAGTTAGCTCAAAAAGATCCATTTCAACTAAATTAGCTCATAAATGATCCATTTCACCTAAGTTAGCTCAAAAATGATCCATTTCAACTAAGTTAGCTCATAAATGATCCACTTCACCTAAGTTAGCTAAAAAAATGATCCATTTCACCTTAGTTACCTCAAAAACGGTCCATTTGACCTTAGTTAGCTCATAAACGACCCATTTCAACTAAGTTAGCTCATAAATGATCCATTTCACCTTAGCTAGCTCATAAACGACCCATTTCAACTTAGTTAACTCATATATGATCCATTTCACGTAAGTTAGCTCATAAATGACATACTCTTCTTGTTCTAATCTTCTTCTTGTTCTACTCTTCTTGTTCTAGTCTTCTTCTTGTTCTACTCTTCTTCTTGTTCTACTCTTTTTGTTCTAACTTTCTTATTTTTCATTTTGCAGATTTCATTCACTTGACGAAAGCTTGCATAGATGGAGTGCTCCTTATCCCTTTCTCTCTTTCTTTTGTATCGTTGAACTATGCATGTATCGTTGGATGCCTCTATGTTGAACTTGTTATGTATGATGGAACTATGCATGTAATATATATGGTTGGATGATGAAGTTATGTGTTGGATATCTTATATGTTTGCTCTGTAATGGCCTTTTGAAATATATCTATATATGTCATATATATTTGTGATGAAAATTGTTGGATTTAATAAAAAACAGATAAAAGAGCCAATATGCAGGCTCTTTGCCGTCTGCCACCAACGGCAACCTGCTCTTTGCCGTCTGCCGCGGACAGCAAAGAAGCCACGTGGCATCCAGCTGTGCTTCCTGGGAGTTGACCCATTTGGTCAGTTTGCCTACAGTGGCAGACGGCAAAGACTTTGCCATCAGTGGCAGACAGCAAAGAACCTGCCATGTAGTGACGTGTAGATGACATCATATGGCTGACGGCAAAGACACTAGAAATTTTGCCGTCAGCGGCGGATGGCAAAGGCCTGCCGTTACCACTTAACGGACTGACAGCGCAATTATTGCCGTCCGCCACGCTCTCTTTGCCGTCCGCCGCAGACAGCAAAGACTTTGCCATCCATAGCAGACAGCAAAGAAACTGTTTACCGGAGCCTACGTTGCCGGAGCCTTTTGCCGTCCGCGGCTGACGGCAAAGCTCTTTGCCGTCCGCCGTTCATGGCTTTGCTAGCTGATTCCGGTAGTGCAAGTAACATACCGATGACAAAGGGAACAGCGTATGTTGTTATGCGGTATGACCGATAAAGATCTTCATAGAATATGTAGGAGCTAATATGGGCATCCAGGTCCCGCTATTGGTTATTGACCGGAGACATGTCTCGGTCATGTCTACATTGTTCTCGAACCGTAGGGTCCGCACGCTTAACGTTACGATGACAGTTATTATGAGTTTATGCATTTTGATGTACCGAAGGTAGTTCGGAGTCCTGGATGTGATCACGGACATGACGAGGAGTCTCGAAATGGTCGAGACATAAAGATTGATATATTGGAAGCCTATATTTGCATATCGGAAGTGTTCCGGGTGAAATCGGGATTTTACCGGAGTACCGGGAGGTTACCGGAACCCCCCGGGAACCATATGGGCCTTATTGGGCCTTAGTGGAAAGGTGAAAGGGGCAGCCCAAGGTGGGCTGTGCGCCTCCCCCCTCCCCTAGTCCTATTAGGACTAGGAGAGGTGGCTGGCCCCCTTCTCTCTCTCTCTCTCTCTCTCTCTCTCTCTCTCTCTCTCTCTCTCTCTCTCTCTTGAGGAGTCCTACTAGGAATAGGATTGGGGGGGAGTCCTACTCCCAGTAGGAGTAGGACTCCTCCTGCGCCTCCATAGGCTTGGCCGGCCAGCCCTCCCCCTGGCATCCTTTATATACGGGGGCAGGGGGCACCTCTAGACACACAGGTTGATCATTGAGATCGTTCCTTAGCCGTGTGCGGTGCCCCCTGCCACCATATTCCACCTCGATCATATCGTTGTAGTGCTTAGGCGAAGCCCTGCGTCGGTAGAACATCAAGATCGTCATCACGCCATCGTGCTGACGGAACTCCTCCCCGAAGCTTTGCTGGATCGGAGCCCGGGGATCGTCATCGAGCTGAACGTGTGCTAAGTACTCGGAGGTGCCGGAGTAACGGTGCTTGGATCGGTCGGATCGGGAAGATGTACGACTACTTCCTCCACGTTGTGTGATCGCTTCCGCAGTCGGTCTGCGTTGGTACGTAGACAACACTCTCCCCTCTCGTTGCTATGCATCACCATGATCTTGCATGTGCGTAGGAAAATTTTGAAATTACTACGTTCCCCAACACTTGTTGCCTTTGGATTATTAGTGGCTTATGTTATGATTATTTTCTCGTTGGCATCTAGTATTATTTTGGAGTATTACATGGAATGTCATGCTGCCTTCTGATACTTCTCCAAGGTATCTATAATTTTTGTTTGCTCCATGCTATATTATCTACTGTTTTGGACATTATTGGGCTTTATTATGCACTTTTATATTATTTTTGGGACTAACCTATTAACCGGAGCCCCAACCCATAATTGTTGTTTTTTGCCTGTTTTAGGGTTTCGAAGAAAAGGAATATCAAACGGAGTCCAAACTGAATGAAACCTTCGGGAACGTGATTTTCTCACCAAACATGATCGAGAAGACTTGGACCCTACTGCAAGGAAGCAAAGAGGTGCTCACGAGGGTAGGGGGCGCCCCCCTAGGGTGCGCCCCCTGCCTCGTGGGACCCTCGGTGCTCCACCGATATACTCCTTCCTCCTATATATACCCACGTACCCCCAAACAATCAGAACAGGAGCCAAAAACCTAATTCCACCACCGCAACTTTCTGTATCCACGAGATCCCATCTTGGGGCTTGTTCCGGAGCTCTGCCGGAGAGGGCCGTCATCACGGAGGGCTTCTACATCATCATAGCCTCTCCGATGAAGTGTGAGTAGTTTACCTCAGACCTTTGGGTCCATAGTTAGTAGCTACATGGATTCTTCTCTCTTTTTGGATCTCAATACAATGTTCTCCCCCTCTCTTGTGGAGATCTATTCGATGTAATCTTCTTCTTTTGTGGTGTGTTTGTTGAGACCGATGAATTGTGGGTTTATGATCAAGTATATCTATGAACAATATTTGAATCTTCTCTGAATTCTTTTATGTATGATTGGTTATCTTTGCAAGTCTCTTCGAATTATTCATTTGGTTTGGCCAACTAGATTGGTAGTTCTTGCCATGGGAGAAGTGCTTAGCTTTGGGTTCAATCTTGCGGTGTTCTTTCCCAGTGACAGAAGGGGCAGCAAGACACGTATTGTATCGTTGCCATCGAGGATAACAAGATGGGGTTTATTTCATATTACATGAATTTATCTGTCTACATCATGTCATCTTGCTTAAAGTGTTACTCTGTTTTTAACTTAATACTCTAGATGCATGCTGGATAGCGGTCGATGAGTGGAGTAACAATAGTAGATGCAGAATTGTTTCGATCTACTTGTCACGGACGTGATGCCTATATACATGATCATGCCTAGATATTCTCATAACTATGCTCAATTATGTCAATTGCTCAATAGTAATTTGTTCACCCACCATAGAAAACTTATGCTCTCGAGAGAAGCCACTAGTGAAACCTATGGCCCCCGGGTCTATTCTCATCATATCAATCTCCATCACTTTTATATTGTTTTGCTATTTACTTTGCTTTTACTTTTTACTTTGCATATTTATATAAAAAATACCAAAAATATTCTATCTATCAGATCTCACTCTCGTAAGTGACCGTGAAGGGCTTGACAACCCCTAATCGCGTTGGTTGCGGGTAGCTATCGCTTTGTGCTGGTACGAGGGACTTGAGCATGGGCTACTACTGGATTGATACCCTGGTTCTCAAAAACTGAGGGAAATACTTATGCTACTCTGCTGCATCATCCCTTCCTCTTCGGGGAAAACCAACGCAAGCTCAAGACGTAGCACCAGGCACCGGCGACATTCTACTCGCCCCACCATGATAAGCCATCCATTGGCATATGTCGCACCCAACCCCCGACATTTGGCACCCACCGTGGGGCCTGGTGCACCGTCGTCCGGAGACCTGTTCTGGACGGGAACCCTTTTCCTCCCTGGCGAGCGCAGCCAGCCCGGCACGCCAGACGTAGTCTGCGCCGACGCGCTGCATGGCGCTCAAATCGCGTGCGCGGCCAGTTGCCTCTCCGATCTTGTAGGTGAGGTATGCCTCTCCGACGAGCCCGCATCCAACGCAGGCACAGGCGGCCCCAAGAGCCTCCTCGCGGGCCTCCTTGATCAACTTCACATCGCCAGCGAGCCAGCTGGGGTCTTGGAGTCCGTAGGCTCCACTGATCTGATGTTGGTCGACTCCGACACCATGTCGCTTGACACGTTCCCCACCAACGTGGTGGTCTATGACGAGCCGCTTCCTCGCGCGGAGAGCGGCGGAAGCACCGTCACGGAAGTGCTTGTCATCGATCATGGCGAGCACTCCGGCGGGGGTGATTACGACCCGCTCCACATGGTGCTGCAAGACCTGGCAGCGCCCATCCCTGAAGATGCCGATGCCGAGACGCTGGAGGCACGCCGCCTTCAGCTAGTCGAAGGCGCCAAAAAGCTGGCCAGCATGAGACGCCTGTCAGAAGCATACCAGCGCGAGATGGACCGCGCGGTGGGTGGCACGCTGGCTCCAACTAGGCCTAGCCGCCTTGGCATGGTCCAGCAGTGCGGTGCGGCTATCGCCGATCTGTTCGGGGCGAATTGCCCCATCTACTCCACACCTGCGGAGAATATTCAAGCCGCCCAGGCGGCGGCGGACGAGCTAGACAGGTTCAAGGGCGAAGAGCGTCGCTTGATGACGGAGCGCGTCCAGCGACTCCTTGACGCGGCTGCTGAGCAGAACAAGGTCGGCTACCACACCGATGCACCGCGTCGATGGAATGACAACCTGCTTCCGCGCCGAGACCAAGGCACGGAGTCTCGGACGCCGCCTGGCGGCGTCCGCGGAAGAAAAGACAAGGAGCCGGCTGCCAGCCGCAGTCGGACTCGCATCACCATAGAGCACGACCAAGACGGCCACCCAAGAACAATGGAATGACGGGATGACTGTCCGCCTCCTCCCCCTTGGAGGGAAAGGCAAGTCTCCCCGCCGCCTGTTGATCACCTGACGCTCGGCGCCCACCTTGGCCGCTGAGAGAGAGTCGGTGAGAACGACGCCCGCCATCGGATCGACCGTCTCCACTGATCCCTAGTGCTTGAGGAAGAAGATGAGTTGGGTCCACCGTGTTTTGGCCCCCGCATCCGAGATGAGCCCTTCCCCAAAGGGTTCACGCACCCCAGAGACAAACCCAAGTACACCGGCTCCGTGAAGCCGGAGGACTGGCTGGTCGACTACTCCACGGCCGTCAGCATAGCAAACGGCAATAAGCGTGTTGCCGTGAAGTACGTTCCACTCATGCTCCAGGGCACGGCCCGGACGTGGCTGAACAGCTTAAGGCCCCGCATCATCAACAGTTGGGTCGACTTCACCGACGCCTTCGTCTACAACTTCACCAGCACGTACAAGCGACCTCCCAAACCCCGCCAGCTCTCCTTGTGCATGCAAGGCCCCAGCGAGTCAACTCGCGACTACCTCACGCACTGGGCCGAGCTCCGCAACTCTTGCGAGGGCGTGCACGAGGTGCAGGCTGTTGAGTACTTCACTGCAGGATGTCGAGAGGGCACCCTCCTCAAGCACAGGCTTCTCTGCAATGAGCCGGAAACCCTCGGCGAGCTGCTAATCATAGCAGACAAATACGCCATGACCGATTCCTCCATGAAGACGGAGATTCAAGTCAGCGCAACCGGCAAAGTGGCTCCTCAGGCCCCCCGAACCCCAGCCGGAGACACCAGTCGGCGTCAACAGCAGAACGACCACAAGCCCCCCCCCCCCCCCCGCCGACTTCCACCAGTCGGCAGGTGGCAACAGTTGAAGACCAACAGCCGGAAGGGCAGCCTCCGCTCAAACGTCAGAAGGGCGGCAAGTCCAACTGGCAGCCGGCTTTATCATATGAGCAGACTCTGGATGGACCCTGCAAGTTCCACAGTGGTGCGAAGCCGTCCAACCACACCACTCGGAAATGCCACTGGCTCACCAGGATCGCAAAGGAAGACGGCCTTTTGCCTCCCCCACCTTCTAGGCAGCCACCTCCCCCTCCGCCCAAGCAGCCGGCGGTCAGACCAGTCGGCACAGTGCAAGACGAGTACCCAGAAGAGCAGGGAGCATACGTCATGTTCACCAGTGTGGCCGACGATCGACGCAGCAGACGGATGCAGTAGCAGGAGGTGAATGCAGTAGCTTCTGACACACCGGAGTTCATGCACTGGTCTGAGAAGCCCATCAGCTGGAGTCGGGCTGACCACCCCGAAGTAATGCCCAGACCCGACTCCTATGCTTTGGCTTTGGACGCCACCTTTGCCACAGACAAGCCAGCTGCTCGTTTTTCCAGAGTCCTGATAGACGGCGGCAGCAGCATCAACATCTTGTACAAAGACACCATGGAGAAGTTGGGAATCAGGCAGAGGCAACTGCAGTCCAGCCGGACGGTGTTCCACGGCATAGTCCCTGGCCTTTCCTGCTTGCCAATCGGCAAGATCTTGATCGACGTCCTCTTTGGAGACAAAGATCATTTCCGCCATGAGTCAATATGGTTTGAGGTGGAGGACCTAGAGAGCCCATACCATGCACTGCTTGGCCAGCCAGCCCTGGCCAAGTTCATGGTCGTCCCCCAGTATGCCTACCTCAAGATGAAGATGCCGAGTTCCAAAGGGATTCTGACCATAACTGGCTACTACAAGAAGTCGTCCGCCTGCGCATCAGAGAGCAGTCGGCTGGCCGAGTCCCTCGTGATCGCAGCTGAGAAGCGGCTGCTAGATCGAGTTGTGGCGATGGCAAGCAAGCAGCCAGAGATGTCGCCTGATCCTAGAGAGTCGGAAGCTGAGGGCTCGTTCAAGCCGGCCAAGGAAACAAAGAAGATACCTTTGGACCCGGAGCACCCAGAGAGGTACGCTATCGTAGGCGCCCACCTCGACAGCAAATGCGAAGGCGAGCTCGTCGATTTCCTCCATGAGAATCGAGACATCTTCGCATGGTCCCCCAAGGACATGCCAGGTGTCCCGACGGAATTCGCTAAGCATAAATTACACGTCCGATCTGATGCCAAACCAGTCAGACAGCCTTTACGCCGCTTGTCAGAAGAGAAGAGGAGAGTTGTTGGAGAAGTGATAGCCCGGCTGCTCGCAGCCGGCTTCATCATGGAAGTATTCTTCCTAGAATGGATGGCCAACCAGGTCTTGGTACTGAAGAAGAACAAACAGTGGCGAATGTGTATTGACTACACAGGCCTCAACAAAGCATGCCCCAAGGACCCGTTCGCCTTGCCAAGGATCGACCAAGTGATAGACTCCACAGCCGTATGCGAGCTGTTGAGTTTCTTGGATGCATATTCATGTTGGGGAACGTAGTAATTTCAAAAAAATTCCTACGCACACGCAAGATCATGGTGATGCATAGCAACGAGGGAGAGAGTCTGATCTACATACCCTTGTAGATCGCAACGGAAGCGTTGACACAACGTAGAGGAAGTAGTCGTACGTCTTCTTCCCGATCCGACCGATCCAAGCACCGTTACTCCGGCACCTCTGAGTTTTTAGCACACGTACAGCTCGGTGACGATCCCCGGGCTCCGATCCAGCAAAGCTTCGGGAGGAGTTCCGTCAGCACGAAGGCGTGGTGACGATCTTGATGTTCTACCGACGCAGGGCTTCGCCTAAGCACTGCAACGATATGATCGAGGTGGAATATGGTGGCAGGGGGCACCGCACATGGCTAAGGAACGATCTCAAGGATCAACTTGTGTCTCTTGGGGTGCCCCCTGCCCCCGTATATAAAGGAGCAAGGGGAGGAGGCGGCCGGCCAAGGTGTGGCGCGCCAAGGGGAGTCCTACTCCCACCGGGAGTAGGACTCCTAGTTGGACTAGGAGAGAAGGGGGGGAATAGGAGGAAGAGAGGAAGGAAAGGGGGGGCGCCGGCCCCCTTCTCTTGTCCTATTCGGACTAGGAAGGGGAGGGGCACGCGGCCACCTCTAGCCTCCTCTCCTCTTCTCCCTTAAGGCCCATGTTGGCCCAATAACCCCCCGGGGGGTTCCGGTAACCCCCCTGGTACTCCGGTAAAATGCCGATTTCACCCGGAACAATTCCGATGTCCAAATATAGGCTTCCAATATATCAATCTTTATGTCTCAACCATTTCGAGACCCCTCGTCATGTCCGTGATCACATCCGGGACTCCGAACTAACTTCGGTACATCAAAATGCATAAACTCATAATTACTGCCATCATAACGTTAAGCGTGCGGACCCTATGGTTCGAGAACAATGTAGACATGACCGAGACACGTCTCCGGTCAATAAACAATAGCGGGACCTGGATGCCCATATTGGCTCCTACATATTCTACGAAGATCTTTATCGGTCAGACCGCATAACAACATATGTTGTTCCCTTTGTCATCGGTATGTTACTTGCCCGAGATTCGATCGTCGGTATCCAATACCTAGTTCAATCTCGTTACTGGCAAGTCTCTTTACTCGTTCCGTAATACATCATCTAACAACTAACATATTAGTTGCAGTGCTTGCAAGGCTTATGTGATGTGCATTACCGAGAGGGCCCATAGATACCTCTCCGACAATCGGAGTGACAAATCCTAATCTCGAAATACGCCAACCCAACATCTACCTTTGGAGCCACCTATAGTACTCCTTTATAATCACCCAGTTACGTTGTGACGTTTGGTAGTACCCAAAGTGTTCCTCCGGTAAACGGGAGCTGCATAATCTCATAGTCATAGGAACATGTATAAGTCATGAAGAAAGCAATAGCAACATATTAAATGATCAGGTGCTAAGCTAATGGAATGGGTCATGTCAATCAGATCATTCAACTAATGATGTGACCTCGTTAATCAAATAACAACTCTTTGTTCATGGTTAGGAAACATAACCATCTTTGATTAACGAGCTAGTCTAGTAGAGGCATACTAGTGACACTCTGTTTGTCTATGTATTCACACATGTATTATGTTTCCGGTTAATACAATTCTAGCATGAATAATAAACACTTATCATGATTTAAGGAAATAAATAATAACTTTATTATTTCCTCTAGGGCATATTTCCTTCAGTCTCCCACTTGCACTAGAGTCAATAATCTAGATTACACAGTAATGATTCTAACACCCATGGAGCCTTGGTGTTGATCATGTTTTCCTCGTGGAAGAGGCTTAGTCAACGGGTCTGCAACATTCAGATCCGTATGTATCTTGCAAATCTCTATGTCTCCCACCTGGACTAAATCCCGGATGGAGTTGAAGCGTCTCTTGATGTGTTTGGTCCTTTTGTGAAATCTGGATTCCTTTGCCAAGGCAATTGCACCAGTATTGTCACAAAAGATTTTCATTGGACCCGATGCACTAGGTATGACACCTAGATCGGATATGAACTCCTTCATCCAGACTCCTTCGTTCGCTGCTTCCGAAGCAGCTATGTACTCCGCTTCACATGTAGATCCCGCTACGACGCTTTGTTTAGAACTGCACCATCTGGCAGCTCCACCGTTTAATGTAAACACGTATCCGGTTTGCGATTTAGAATCGTCCGGATCAGTGTCAAAGCTTGCATGAACGTAACCTCTTACGGTGAGCTCTTTGTCACCTCCATATACGAGAAACATATCCTTAGTCCTTTTCAGGTATTTCAGGATGTTCTTGACCGCTGTCCAGTGATCCACTCCTGGATTACTTTGGTACCTCCCTGCTAAACTTATAGCAAGGCACACATCAGGTCTGGTACACAGCATTGCATACATGATAGAGCCTATGGCTGAAGCATAGGGAACATCTTTCATTTTTTCTCTATCTTCTGCAGTGGTCGGGCTTTGAGTCTTACTGAATCTCACACCTTGTAACACAGGCAAGAACCCTTTCTTTGCTTGATCCATTTTGAACTTCTTCAAAATCTTGTCAAGATATGTGCTTTGCGAAAGTCCAATTAAGCGCCTTGATCTATCTCTATAGATCTTTATGCCTAATATGTAAGCAACTTCACCGAGGTCTTTCATTGAAAAACTTTTATTCAAGTATCCCTTTATGCTATCCAGAAATTCTATATCATTTCCAATCAGTAATATGTCATCCACATATAATATTAGAAATGCTACAGAGCTCCCAGTCACTTTCTTGTAAATACAGGCTTCTCCAAAAGTCTGTATAAAACCAAATGCTTTGATCACACTATCAAAGCGTTTATTCCAACTCCGAGAGGCTTGCACCAGTCCATAAATGGATCGCTGGAGCTTGCACACTTTGTTAGCTCCCTTTGGATCGATAAAACCTTCTGGTTGCGTCATATACAACTCTTCTTCCAGAAATCCATTCAGGAATGCAGTTTTGACATCCATCTGCCAAATTTCATAATCATAAAATGCGGCAATTGCTAACATGATTCGGACAGACTTAAGCATCGCTACGGGTGAGAACGTCTCATCATAGTCAATCCCTTGGACTTGTCGAAAACCTTTTGCGACAAGTCAAGCTTTGTAAACAGTAACATTACCATCAGCGTCAGTCTTCTTCTTAAAGATCCATTTATTCTCAGTTGCTTGCCGATCATCGGGCAAGTCAACCAAAGTCCATACTTTGTTCTCATACATGGATCCCATCTCAGATTTCATAGCTTCAAGCCACTTTGCGGAATCTGGGCTCATCATCGCTTCTTCATAGTTCGTAGGTTCATCATGATCTAGTAGCATGACCTCCAGAACAGGATTACCGTACCACTCTGGTGCGGATCTCGCTCTGGTTGATCTACGAGGTTCAGTAGTATCTTGATCTAAAGTTTCATGATCATCATCATTAGCTTCCTCACTTATTGGTGTAGGTGTCTCAGAAATAGTTTTCTGTGATGTACTACTTTCCAATAAGGGAGCGGGTACAGTTACCTCGTCAAGTTCTACTTTCCTCCCACTCACTTCTTTCGAGAGAAACTCCTTCTCTAGAAAGTTTCCGAACTTAGCAACAAAAGTCTTGCCTTCGGATCTGTGATAGAAGGTGTATCCAATAGTTTCCTTTGGATATCCTATGAAGACACATTTCTCCGATTTGGGTTCGAGCTTGTCAGGTTGAAGCTTTTTCACATAAGCATCGCAACCCCAAACTTTAAGAAACGACAACTTTGGTTTCTTGCCAAACCATAGTTCATAAGGTGTCATCTCAACGGATTTTGATGGTGCCCTATTTAACGTGAATGCGGCCGTCTCTAGAGCGTATCCCCAAAACAATAGCGGTAAATCAGTAAGAGACATCATAGATCGCACCATATCTAGTAAAGTACGATTACGACGTTCGGACACACCATTACGTTGTGGTGTTCCGGGTGGCATGAGTTGCGAAACTATTCCACAATTTTTCAAATGTACACCAAACTCGTAACTCAAATATTCTCCTCCATGATCAGATCGTAGAAACTTTATTTTCTTGTTACGATGATTTTCAACTTCACTCTGAAATTCTTTGAACTTTTCAAATGTTTCAGACTTGTGTTTCACTAAGTAGATATACCCATATCTGCTTAAGTCATCTGTGAAGGTGAGAAAATAACGATATCCGCCGCGAGCCTCAATATTCATCGGACCACATACATCAGTATGTATGATTTCCAATAAATCTGTTGCTCTCTCCATAGTACCGGAGAACGGTGTTTTAGTCATCTTGCCCATGAGGCATGGTTCGCAAGTACCAAGTGATTCATAATCAAGTGGTTCCAAAAGTCCATCAGTATGGAGTTTCTTCATGCGCTTTACACCGATATGACCTAAATGACAGTGCCACAAATAAGTTGCACTTTCATTATCAACTCTGCATCTTTTGGCTTCAACATTATGAATATGTGTATCACTACTATCGAGATTCATCAAAAATAGACCACTCTTCAAAGGTGCATGACCATAAAAGATATTACTCATATAAATAGAACAACCATTATTCTCTGATTTAAATGAATAACCGTCTCGCATTAAACAAGATCCAGATATAATGTTCATGCTCAACGCTGGCACCAAATAACAATTATTTAGGTCTAATATTAATCCCGAAGGTAGATGTAGAGGTAGCGTGCCGACCGCGATCACATCGACTTTGGAACCGTTTCCCACGCGCATCGTCACCTCGTCCTTTGCTAGTGTCCACTTATTCTGTAGTCCCTGTTTCGAGTTGCAAATATTAGCAACAGAACCAGTATCAAATACCCAAGTGCTACTGCGAGCTCTAGTAAGGTACACATCAATAACATGTATATCACATATACCTTTGTTCACCTTGCCATCCTTCTTATCCGCCAAATACTTGGGGCAGTTCCGCTTCCAGTGACCAGTCTGCTTGCAGTAGAAGCACTCAGTTTCAGGCTTAGGTCCAGACTTGGGTTTCTTCTCTTGAGCAGCAACTTGCTTGCCGTTCTTCTTGAAGTTCCCCTTCTTCTTTCCTTTGCCCTTTTTCTTGAAACTAGTGGTTTTGTTAACCATCAACACTTGATGCTCCTTCTTGATTTCTACTTCCGCAGCTTTCAGCATTGCGAAGAGCTCGGGAATAGTCTTGTTCATCCCTTGCATATTATAGTTCATCACGAAGCTCTTGTAGCTTGGTGGCGGTGATTGGAGAATTCTGTCAATGACACAATCATCCGGAAGATTAACTCCCAATTGAATCAAGTGATTATTATACCCAGACATTTTGAGTATATGCTCACTGACAGAACTGTTCTCCTCCATCTTGCAGCTATAGAACTTATTGGAGACTTCATATCTCTCAATTCGGGCATTTGCTTGAAATATTAACTTCAACTCCTGGAACATCTCATATGCTCCATGACGTTCAAAACGTCGTTGAAGTCGCGATTCTAAGCCGTAAAGCATGGCACACTGAACTATCGAGTAGTCATCAGCTTTGCTCTGCCAGACGTTCATAACATCTGGTGTTGCTCCAGCAGCAGGCCTGGCACCCAGCGGTGCTTCCAGGACGTAATTCTTCTGTGCAGCAATGAGGATAATCCTCAAGTTATGGACCCAGTCCGTGTAATTGCTACCATCATCTTTCAACTTTGCTTTCTCAAGGAACGCATTAAAATTCAACGGAACAACAGCACGAGCCATCTATCTACAATCAATATAAACAAGCAAGATACTATCAGGTACTAAGTTCATGATAAGTTTAAGTTCAGTTAATAAAATTACTTAAGAACTCCCACTTAGATAGACATCCCTCTAATCCTCTAAGTGATCACGTGATCCAAATCAACTAAACCATAATCGATCATCACGTGAGATGGAGTAGTTTTCAGTGGTGAACATCGTTTATGTTGATCATATCTACTATATGATTCACGCTTGACCTTTCGGTCTCCGTGTTCCGAGGCCATATCTGTATATGCTTCGCTCGTCAAGTATAACCTGAGTATTCCGCGTGTGCAACTGTTTTGCACCCGTTGTATTTGGACGTAGAGCTTATCACACCCAATCATCACGTGGTGTCTGGGCACGACGAACTTTGGCAACGGTGCATACTCAGGGAGAACACTTCTTGATAATTTAGTGAGAGATCATCTTATAATGCTACCGTCAATCAAAGCAAGATAAGATGCATAAAAAAGATAAACATCACATGCAATCAATATAAGTGATATGATATGGCCATAAGCAAGATAAGATGCATAAAAAAGATAAACATCACATGCAATCAATATAAGTGATATGATATGGCCATCATCATCTTGTGCTTGTGATCTCCATCTCCGAAGCACCGTCATGATCACCATCGTCACCGGCGCGACACCTTGATCTCCATCGTAGCATCGTTGTCGTCTCGCCAATCTTATGCTTCCACGACTATCACTACCGCTTAGTAATCAAGTAAAGCATTACATCGCGATTGCATTGCATACAATAAAGCGACAACCATATGGCTCCTGCCAGTTGCCGATAACTTGGTTACAAAACATGATCATCTCATACAATAAATTTAGCATCATGCCTTGACCATATCACATCACAACATGCCCTGCAAAAACAAGTTAGACGTCCTCTACTTTGTTGTTGCAAGTTTTACGTGGCTACTATGGGCTTTAAGCAAGAACTCATCTTACCTACGCATCAAAACCACAACGATAGTTTGTCAAATAGACTCCGTTTTAACCTTCTCAAGGACCGAGCGTAGCCACACTCGGTTCAACTAAAGTTGGAGAGACAGTCGCCCGCAAGCCATCTATGTGCA
This sequence comes from Triticum monococcum, assembly GCA_034509565.1. Lineage (NCBI taxonomy): Eukaryota > Viridiplantae > Streptophyta > Magnoliopsida > Poales > Poaceae > Triticum > Triticum monococcum. The sequence continues at coordinate 569,939,777 of CM067841.1, read as the reverse complement.
AAGCACGTCGAGGGAACCGGTCTCGCGTAAGCGTACGCGTAAGGTTGGTCCAGGTCGTCTCGTCCAACAATACCGCCGAACCAAAGTATGACATGCTGGTAGGCAGTATGACTTGTATCGCCCACAACTCACTTGTGTTCTACTCGTGCAAATAACATCAAACCATAAAACCTAGGCCCTGATACCACTGTTGGGGAACGTAGTAATTTCAAAAAATTTCCTACGCACACGCAAGATCATGGTGATGCATAGCAACGAGGGAGAGAGTCTGATCTACGTACCCTTGTAGATCGCAACGGAAGCGTTGACACAACGTAGAGGAAGTAGTCGTACGTCTTCTTCCCGATCCGACCGATCCAAGCACCGTTACTCCGGCACCTCCGAGTTTTTAGCACACGTACAGCTCGATGACGATCCCCGGGCTCCGATCCAGCAAAGCTTCGGGGAGGAGTTCCGTCAGCACGACGGCGTGGTGACGATCTTGATGTTCTACCGACGCAGGGCTTCGCCTAAGCACTGCAACGATATGATCGAGGTGGAATATGGTGGCAGGGGGCACCGCACACGGCTAACGAACGATCTCAAGGATCAACTTGTGTCTCTTGGGGTGCCCCCTGCCCCCGTATATAAAGGAGCAAGGGGAGGAGGCGGCCGGCCAAGGTGTGGCGCGCCAAGGGGAGTCCTACTCCCACCGGGAGTAGGACTCCTAGTTGGACTAGGAGAGAAGGGGGAGAATAGGAGGAAGAGAGGAAGGAAAGGGGGGGGGGGCGCCGGCCCCCTTCTCTTGTCCTATTCGGACTAGGAAGGGGAGGGGCGCGCGGCCACCTCTTGCCTCCTCTCCTCTTCTCCCTTAAGGCCCATGTTGGCCCAATAACCCCACGGGGGGTTCCGGTAACCCCCCCCCCCCCGGTACTCCAGTAAAATGCCGATTTCACCCGGAACAATTCCGATGTCCAAATATAGGCTTCCAATATATCAATCTTTATGTCTCAACCATTTCGAGACCCCTCGTCATGTCCGTGATCACATCCGGGACTCCAAACTAACTTCGGTACATCAAAATGCATAAACTCATAATTACTGTCATCGTAACGTCAAGCGTGCGGACCCTACGGTTCGAGAACAATGTAGACATGACCGAGACACGTCTCCGGTCAATAACCAATAGCGGGACCTGGATGCCCATATTGGCTCCTACATATTCTATGAAGATCTTTATCGGTCAGACCGCATAACAACATACGTTGTTCCCTTTGTCATCGGTATGTTACTTGCCCGAGATTCGATCGTCGGTATCCAATACCTAGTTCAATCTCGTTACTGGCAAGTCTCTTTACTTGTTCCGTAATACATCATCTAACAACTAACATATTAGTTGCAGTGCTTGCAAGGCTTATGTGATGTGCTTTACCGAGAGGGCCCATAGATACCTCTCCGACAATCGGAGTGACAAATCCTAATCTCGAAATACGCCAACCCAACATCTACCTTTGGAGCCACCTGTGGTACTCCTTTATAATAACCCGGTTACGTTGTGACGTTTGGTAGTACCCAAAGTGTTCCTCCGGTAAACGGGAGCTGCATAATCTCATAGTCATAGGAACATGTATAAGTCATGAAGAAAGCAATAGCAACATACTAAACGATCAGGTGCTAAGCTAATGGAATGGGTCATGTCAATCAGATCATTCAACTAATGATGTGACCTCGTTAATCAAATAACAACTCTTTGTTCATGGTTAGGAAACATAACCATCTTTGATTAACGAGCTAGTCTAGTAGAGGCATACTAGTGACACTCTGTTTGTCTATGTATTCACACATGTATTATGTTTCCGGTTAATACAATTCTAGCATGAATAATAAACACTTATCATGATTTAAGGAAATAAATAATAACTTTATTATTGCCTTTAGGGCATATTTCTTTCAATTTAGGGTATCACCAAATCAAGTTAAACCCAGTCGACAGGCTGAAGACTGCCTTCATCACGCCGTTTGGAGCTTTCTGCTACCTAACCATGACGTTCGGCTTTAGGAACGCCGGCGCCATCTTCCAACGATGCATGCAGAAGTGTCTCCTCAAGCAGCTCCGCGGAAATGCTCACGTCTACATGAATGATGTGGTGGTAAAGACGGAGAAGCGTGGAACACTGCTGGAAGACCTCAAGGAGACCTTCGACAACTTGCGCCGATTTTAAATCAAGCTCAACCCAGAGAAATGCGTCTTCGGAGTACCAGCCAGCCAGCTCCTTGGTTTCCTAGTCTCCGAACGCGGCATAGAATGCAACCCTGTGAAGACCAAGGCAATTGAAAGGATGGAGGTACCCAGCCGACTACTGGACGTACAAAAATTCACCGGCTGTTTGGCGTCCGTCAGCCGATTCATCAGTCGGCTAGGCGAGAAGGCCCTTCCCCTGTACCAAATCATGAAGAAGACCACTTTTTTCGAGTGGAACCACAAGGCGGACGAAGCATTTGTCCAACTAAAAAAGATGTTGGTGACCACCTGTTCTGGCGGCTCTGACTCCTAAGGAGCCCATGCTCCTCTACATCGCCGCCACCAGCCGAGTGGTCAGCACAATCATTGTAGTAGAACGCAAGGAGGAAGGCAAAGCACTACCAGTTCAGAGACCGGTATATTATTTGAGTGAAGTACTGTCGACCACAAAGCAAAACTACCCCCACTACCAAAAGATGTGCTATGGTGTGCATTTTGCTGCCAAGAAATTGAAGCCTTACTTCCAAGAACATCCAATCACTGTGGTCTGCACAACTCCTCTAGCCGAGATCATCGGCAGCCGAGATGCTTCGGGATGAGTGGCCAAGTGGGCCATAGATTTGGCCCCCTACACCATCTACTACCAACCTCGCACTGCCATCAAGTCACAAGTGCTGGCCGACTTCCTCGTCGACTGGGCCGAAACCCAGTATCTACCACCAGCGCCCGACTCCACCCATTGGCGAATGCACTTCGACGACTCCAAGATGCGCACCGGCTTGGGAGCCGGCATCGTCCTCACCTCTCCCAAGGGCGACAAGCTCAAGTATGTGCTGCAAATCCATTTTGCCGCCTCCAACAACGTCGCCGAGTACGAGGCACTCATTCACGGGCTCCAGCTAGCCAAAGAGGTTGGCATTCGCCGGATCCTGTGTTATGGTGACTCCGACTTGGTGGTCGAGCAGTCGTCAGGTGATTGGGATGCCAAGGACGCAAACATGGCAAGCTACCGCTTCCTCGTACAGCAACTTAGTGGGTATTTCGAGGGATGCGAGTTTCTCCATGTACCAAGAAACGACAACAACCAAGCAGACGCCCTGGCATGAATCGGCTCCACCTGTCAGGGGATACTGTCCGACGTCGCCCTCCAGCGCCTCCTCAAGCCGTCAGTCAAACCATCACCGGAGTTAGATTCCATCTTCGTGCCGGCTCCTCCTGAAGTAGTCGGATCCGACTCAAGAGCCCCTGCAGACGGCGCGAGTATTCCGGCAGGCGGCGCGGGGATCGTGGCAGTCGCACCCGGCCTGGGGACTGAGGAGCCCGGCTCGGAGACTTCGGAGCCCGGCCCAGGGACGGCGCCATTCTGCCCGGGGACTTCATCGACACAGCAAGCGGTTGCCGACTCCAACCCGCGACCTCCCGGCCCAGCCACCCTCGTCCAAGTCACAGTCTTGGCGGTTGCAGAAATTGCAGCACCTTCATGGGCCCAGCCCATCCTCAAATTCATGGTGAACAAAGAGCTGCCAGCCGATGAGATCTTGGCTCGGCAAGTACAACGCCAGGCGGTAGCGTACGCCATCATCAATAGAGAGCTTGTAAGGTGTAGTGTCACTGGTATTCACCAGCGGTGTGTGGAGCCAGAGCAAGGCCAGGCAATCCTCAAAGACATCTATCAAGGCGAATGTGGCCATCACGCGGCTTCAAGAGCACTCGTCGCCAAAGCTTTCCGCCATGGTTTCTTCTGGCCGACTGCTCTTGAAGACGCCAAGTCTCTAGTCCACAAATGCAAGGGGTGCCAGAAGTTCCGCTCTAAGCCTCATCAGACGGCTTCGGCACTCAAAACTATTCCTATTGTCTGGCCCTTTGCTGTTTGGGGCCTGTACATGGTCGGACCATTCAAGACGGCGCAAGGTGGTTTGACTCATTTACTTGTTGCAGTGGACAAGTTCACCAAGTGGATAGAAGCAAAGCCAATCAAGAGTTTGAATGGTCTGACTGCTGTGACCTTCATCTCCGACATCACAATTCGGTACGGCATACGGCACAACATCATCACCAACAACGACTCAAACTTTGCCAAGGGTGCCTTGGCCCATTTCTGCGCGACGCGGGGCATCCGACTGGACTTAGCGTCCGTTGCCCATCCGCAGTCCAACGGCCAAGTAGAGCGAGCAAATGGCCTAATCCTGTCCGGCATCAAGCCCCGGCTAGTCGAGCCTCTGGAGCACTCGGCAGGCCGCTGGCTTGATGAGTTGCCAGCCGTCCTCTGGAGCCTACGCATGACTCCAAACAAGTCAACCGACTTCACGCCCTTCTTCCTCGTCTACGGTGCCGAAGCTGTCATCCCAACGGACATAGAGTTTGACTCCCCTCGAGTCACCATGTACACCGAGGAGGAAGCAGAGGAAGCATTTCAAGACGGCGTCGATCTGCTAGAAGAGGGCTGGTTGTTGGCAGTCAGCCGGCCCAGCATCTACCAGAAGAGCCTACGCCGATACTACAATCGAAAGGTCAAGCCGCGATCTTTCCAAGAAGGAGACCTTGTCCTTCGGCTGATTCAGCGAGCAGCTGGCCAGCACAAGCTCTTAGCAGCTTGGGAAGGCCCCTTCATCATCAGCAAGGTGTTGGGCAATGACTCCTACTACCTGATCGACGCTCAGAAGCCCCGAGCGCGCGAAAGGGACGACTCCGGCAAAGAGACGGAGCGGACATGGAATGCAAATCTCCTCTGAAGATTTTACAGTTAATGTAGTATGTATCATGCCACCTTTTGTATTAAAGTACGAAGACTTCGGGCCCCTCGAGAAGATCTCGGGGACTGCCTTCTTTTATCTATATGATAAAGAGTTATGCCTATGAGTATGTTATTCTTTACCGCTTGGCACCGGGTTCGACTAGTCGGCCCGGGGACTTGCCATCTTGACCTATGAAATGACTTCCTGCAGCTGGACAAGTAGTGTGTGGCACTCAAGCTGTCTCCTGTTAGAAGCCGCAGATCGCAGAGTGACTGGCTGGCAAGCAGGAGTAAGGTAGAATGGGTGTCCATACGAAAAATGGCTAAGGACTCAAAGCATGCACATAGCTTAAGCCGGTTTCCAGCCTTTTGCAACCAACTCTTGAGCAGCAGGCTCGCCGTTTTCTAAATTAACTTGCTAAAAACTCTAAATGGCTAAGTACTTGCCTCCCAAAGAAGCCAAGTATTTGATCTCGTGGCAGTCCGCAGAGCGGCTGTCTGACTAGCCAAATGGCAACCAAGGGAAGGCAGCAAAGGAAAAAGCCAAAGAGCAATAAGCAAGAAGAGATAGAATGCGGATAAATATTTACATAGAAAGGCCCTTGGCCGAATCATCAAATAGGAGTTCAGGATACACCCACACCCAGTGGGTGGAATTGTGCAAAATAACCAAGTTCATTGAGAATACTAAGCAGGTAAAACAAAGATAAAGTGGCAGCCTAGGAAGCCGCGGACGGACTCGGAGGACCAGAGGGGTCGGCGGTGCTAGTTGGCGAGGCAGTCGGCTGGTTGGTCGCCGCCTGATCACCCCTGGCAACAGCTGGCTCAGTTGAGCGCAGCTCGTTGCTAGAGGCGCGGTCAGGCTGGGGCTGGCCGTCTGCCTCAACCTCTGGCGCCTCCTCCTCGTCTTCCTCTTTGCCATTGGAGTCGATCACCTCCGCCGAGTCCTCGCCGTCGTCCGGGTTCAGCCCGAACCACTCCGGCGGCGCCTCCTCGCTGTTCTCAGCTCGCTCTAGGACGAAGACACTGGTGTCAGTGTACTCAGCGATCAATGCAGTGCGCCTGACGAGATCGTCCTCCACCGTTTCCAGCTCTGCCTGAGCTTCCAGCCGAAACGTGGCTAACTGGGCTAAACTCAGCCCAGGATACCACCCCTTGGCGAATTCCAAGGCCCGGCGGGCTCCAGCCCGGGCTGCAGAACCCTTCCAGGCCTCAAGACGGCCGGCTGCCACCTCCAACCAGTCAGCAGTCCGACTGGGGGTGCGTGGCACCTGCATGTCCGGCCACAGGGCGGCAATCTCCTGGGCGCCGACACGTTGAAGCCGGCGCAACATCCGGTGGGCTGGCCGAAGGTGGGCCTCGATGCTGAGGACCTGCTCGCCAAGAGTTCAGGGGGCGTCGGCTGTGATCTGTGCGCCGTCCGCCCTCCATGCTTCACGATCAGCCTCGATGGCTTGATTGGCGGCATACGAATGGCCGGGGAAGAAGTCTGCTAAGGAAGAAGACCGAAGGAACAAGGTTAAAAAATTTAAGGCCAACTCGAGTAGCAGTCGACAGCCCAGAAAAGGAAACGAGGGGAATCTCACTATCGACGAGATCTTTGATTGCTTGGAAGCCGGAGACCAGCGTCGCCTCTTTCTCAGTCCAGGAGGAGCGCTCGAACATAAATTTGGCAAGAAGGGCGGCCTCCTTGTCCTCCGCCTCCCTCTGAGCCCTCTCGAGCAGCTCCTTCTGCTCCGCCAGCTGCATAGCCAGCCGGTCGCGCTACTCCATCAGTCGGCTGCACTCCTCCTCTCGGACACGCAGCGCGGTTTTGGCTTCGCCCAGCTGCTGCTGAAGGGCGGCATTGGCCTCTGAAAAAGGAGGGGGGGGATGTCGGTCGTCAGCAAAAAAGAAGGTCGCCGGGGAGATCTGGCCCTACTTCTCAGCAGTCGGCCCAGATCTCGGGGACTACAACCCGCGGGTGCGCCAGCGCGCCCCCGCAGGGAAAGAAGAAGACTTACCTCGGCTGTCCGACAAGTCGGCGGTCCATTTGGCCAGCTCCTCGATGTTGGCGTTGAAGGAGGTCATGCAAAGATTGTCGTAATCCTGCATCGAATTTCAAAAAAAAGTGTTGGTACTTGGAACTCGCTGATTAGAGTTCTGAGCCGCCTGCTCAACAGCCGGCCCGAAACTCGGGGACTACACCCAGTGGGTGCGCTGGCGCGCCCCCACAAAAAAAACAAGGAAGCAAAGCAAAAGGAAGGACGCGTACCTGGATTACCGTTCGTGACGCCAGGTATGCCTTGGTGCACTCCTTAATAGCGTCGCCCTCGGCCCGGAGCTTGGCTTGGACGTTCAGGAGCGCTCGGTTCAACGGGCCCGTCCCGCCTCCCCGCACCCACCCGGTGGGCGCGGCGCTCGACACCTTGGTGTCTGGGATCAAGGAGCTTGCAGCGCCGGTATCCAGAGGATGTGGCACTGAGGCCCCCTTCGCAAGACGGCGGCGCATTGGCGTACTAACCTCTAGGGCCAGGCCCGTCACCGCCGCGCCTCCGGTTGGAGGCAATGGCGGATCCGCCGGTTGTCCGCCTGGTGCGCCTCCGGAGGGTGGCGGTGGCTGCACAATGACCTCCGGCGTAGTGGTGACGTCGGCGCCCTCTCCATGACCGGGTTGTCGTTGCCGGCTTCCCCAGTCTGCGCCGAGAACTCCGGTGGCGGCGGTGCAGAGTTCAAGGGGACGACAAACACCGCCGACTGGCGGCGTGTGGCTTCCTCTGCACGCTTCTTCTCCGCATCGGCGGCCTCGGCCTCTGCCAGCTTCTTTAGGGTGGCGGCCTCCGCCTTGTCGGCTTCCGCCTTCTTCAGACGGGCGGCTTCCCGGTCCTCACACGCCTCCCACGTGTTCTGCTCCGTCGCCTCCCGGAGGTTAGCGGCGGGGTCAACCCGCCGGGTGGTGGAGGAGGTCTCCGCCGACTTCACGACGGAGCCGGTGGCCGACCTCTCAAGAGAGAGAGGGGCCCTAAAGCCGGAAAACAAAGTAAAAAAAATCAGACAGACTCAATAAAGAAATACGAAGGTACGAAGGGAGGTGGTGCTTACGCTGAAATAAGTTGTGGCGTCTTCACCACCTTCCGGAAGCGGTTGGCCTTTGCGGCCGCCTCGTCCCGCTTGGTCACCACGGCTGAGCCCTTGGGCTTCTTCGGCCGGCTGCCAAACAGGCTCGCCCCGGCCCTGCGCTTCTTGCCGCCGCCTTGTGTGTCCGACGGAGCTGACAAGCCCACGCCCGACTGGCCGGCTCCTGGCTGGTGGCGTGGGACGACCTCCTTGTCATCATCGGGCCAGTCCTCGAGAATGGCCCCAAGTCTCGGGCCGCCCGCTGTGCCGCCTCCTCCCTCGGTGTCGTCCTCCAGGGCCGCCACCCCTAGGTCGGGGTCGTCAACATCGCTCTCCGCCCGGTCGGGGAGGAATTCACGGTCCGGCCCCACGGTGCCGGCTGCTGGCTGGAGGAGGGGTTTCTAACCAAAGCCGGCTGGTCAGATCGGAGAAAACGGACTCGGCAACGAAGAAGTCAGAGAGAAAGAGAAAAAGAAAACGACTCACCAGAGGCGGAGGGGCGGCATGTGAATACGGCTCCGTGCCGAACTGCCACTCTTCTCTAAGGTCGCAGTTCGCCAGACAATTCACCATATATGCCACCTCCTCATGAGGCATCTCCTTGGTGCACATCCGACTCGGGTCCCGGTGCCCGCTCATCTGGTAGATCATGTGGGGGCGACTTTGAAGAGGGAGCACTTGGCGCGCCACGAAGGCGGCCAGCAAGTCCGGCCCGGTCAGGCCCTCCAACCGCGCCAGTACTCGAAGCCGCGCAACGGCACCGGCACCCGCAGGCGTCAACGTCCAGGCCCGGTGCGACCAGTTGGGTTGCCTCCCAGCCGGTGGGCCGGCTACGAAGGCCGGCAGGTTGATCCAGTCGCCCTCCGCGGAGATGTTCTTCACGTAGAAGTATGACCGCTGCCACATCTTCACCGACTTGATCAGCTTGATGGAGGTAAACGGGTTGTCGGCCCCCGACCTCCGCACGATGATGAACGCGCCGCACTGAGCCGGCACGCCCACGGCTTGGTGCCGAGCTTAGAGTAGAAGAACTCCCCCCAGAGCTCCAGGGTGGGGAGAATGCCGATGAAGCCCTCGCACAGGGTGATGAAGGCGGACAGCAGCACCACCGTGTTGGGGGTGAGGTGGTGCGGCTGGAGTCCGTAGAACTCAAGGAAGGAGCGGAAGCAGTTGCTCGCCGGCAGGCCCAGGCCGCGTAGGCAGTGCGAGCGGAAGACGACCCGCTCGTCCTCCTGCGGCGCCGGCGAGATTTCCTCCCTCGGCGCGAGACGAACCCGAACGAGGTCCTCGCCGGGCAACCGACGCGTCTTGCGGAGGAAATCGACGTGGTTGTCGTGGACCTCCGAACCATCCCAGGTGCCGGAATGCGCCCTAGGGGGCGTGACAGTGGAGGAAGAGCTTATCGTGAGCAGACTGCTGCAGCGCTCGACGTAGCTTGAGGTGCAGCGGGGAGAGAGAGAGAGAGAAGAAGAAGAAGAAGAAGAAGAAGAAGAAGAAGCAGTGGGGAGGTGGGACGCGCGTGCTCCGCCATCTCCCTTCCTCCCCCTACTTATAGCCCAGCGGGCTGCGAAGCCGAGGGGGCAGTTGTGGGATTTACTGCGCCCACTACTCCACGCCCCCCACGTTTGTCACGCAAAGTTACTATGCACGGTAATTCCGTGGGAACCTCAACCGCCCCCCCACGGCCGCAGCAGATCCGCTCGTGTGCCAAGGCGTGGTAGTGGCGGGCCCCGCCTGCAGACATGTCCCATCTCGCGGATGGGTAGGCGGGCTGGCCCGGCCATTGGTTGCCACAAGGCGGGCACGAAGTGGGTGGCGGTTAGGAAGCTTAGCTCACACACTACTGAGTTCCCGCCGGGGGATTCGAAAGCATTTTTGGACAAGTCAAAGTCAGGCGAGTCCGACTCCTACCAGTCAGCCCGGCAGAAGTCAAGCGAGGTCTCACCTCAAGCACTCGGAGAAAGAAACTGCTGAGGCTCCTCAACTAATAGTCCGCGACGCCTCACCAGCTTCGGGGACTACTGTCGGAGTAATGGGCCACGGGTAGGCTAACCCGAGGCCCAGAACCTTTTAAGACATCAGGGCTGATTGCGCCCCTCAAGACACCAGTATGGAGAGCCGCCTTCCAGAGGCCGGCTAAAGGAGCGGCCGACTGCCCGCATGTGGCCGAGTCCCAAAGGCGAGGTCAAGACGGGCCGACTCCCGCCTGGCGGCTCCCAAAGAAGCCGGCCACAAGGAGTCAGCCCACAACACCAACAAAGCTCATGCCCTCATAAGGAGGATGGGACGGGAGTGACAACAGTAAAGCCCACTCCCTCCCCTTTTTATGGGATGGCTAGGCCACAGTGCGCCGTACCAGTGGAGATCTCCGTCCGGTGAGGCACTATTGCCGTGCCATCCCTGACATCAGCAACAGTGGGCGGAGTCCTGCACCCACGACGGCCTGTCGGTACAGACCATGGATGATGGGCCCTACCGGTCAGCGAGAGTCCAGAAGACGGCAAGAGCGCCACCAGTCGGACCTGAAGGGAGCCGGTCCCCAGAAGTCGGCCTGCCCCTCCCACGGGTCCCACGCGCCATTAACCAGACGAGACGGGGAGTGGCTACAGTAATCGCCCGCCAGGTAGCAAGGCTGTAACCACGACCCCATGACCAAGCCTATGTCATTAGAGGCACGGCTACATTAATCAGTAGCCGGCAAGACCCGCAAGCGGCGGGTACGGCCTGTCGGCTCCGTACCAGACCAGTCGGCGGGGCCCACCAGCCGGCGGGCTCCAGCAGTTGGCATAGAGGCCGGCAGGCGAAGAGACTGACGGTTGGGCCCCGCGCCCAAACGGTTTACCATTGTACCCCTGGGGGTAGGCCTATATAAACCCCCCAGGGCACCCATGCAAAGGGTTCCGATCCATTAGAACTAGACCAGACCTTAGAGAAGGGGGAGAGATGGCCTAATCTCCTCCTGTCCACTGATACAGCTCGAGGAGCACCATTGTGCTCACTTTTGCCTTAGTGATCATGCGGAGACCCCGCAGAGCAAGACTAGGGGTGTTATCTCCTAGGAGAGCCCCGAACCTGGGTAAAATCCGCCGGCGTTCGTGTCGCCCATTTCCAGGCACCGACAACGTTCTACTCGCCCCCACCATGATAAGCCATCCATTGGCATATGTCGCACCCAACCCCCGACACTTGTGGAGACCTATTCGATGTAATCTTCTTTTTGCGGTGTGTTTGTTGAGACCGATGAATTGTGGGTTTATGATCAAGTCTATCTATGAATAATATTTGAATCTTCTCAGAATTATTTTATGTATGATTGGTTATCTCTGCAAGTCTCTTCGAATTATCAGTTTGGTTTGGCATATTAGATTGATCTTTCTTGCAATGGGAGAAGTGCTTAGCTTTGGGTTCAATCTTGCGGTGTCCTTTCCCGGTGACAGTAAGGGCAGCAAGGCACGTATTGTATTGTTGCCATCGAGGATAACAAGATGGGGTTTTCTTCATATTGCATGAGTCTATCCCTCTACATCATGTCATCTTGCTTAAGGCGTTACTCTATTTTTAACTTAATACTCTAGATGCATGCTGGATAGCGGTCGATGAGTGGAGTAATAGTAGTAGATGCAGGCAGGAGCTGGTCTACTTGTCTCGGATGTGATGCCTACATACATGATCATACCTAGATATTCTCATAACTATGCTCAATTCTGTCAATTGCTCAATAGTAATTTGTTCACCCACCGTAGAATACTTATGCTCTCAAGAGAAGCCACTAGTGAAACATATGGCCCCCGGGTCTATCTTTATCATATTAATCTCCTACTACTTAGTTATATCTTTTGCTTTTTACTTTGCCTTTATTTTACTTTGCATCTTTATCACAAAAATACCAAAAATATTATCTTATCATATCTATCAGATCTCACTCTCGTAAGTGGCCGTGTAGGGATTGACAACCCCTAATCGCGTTGGTTGCAAGGATTTATTTGTTTTGTGCAGGTACGAGGGACTCGCGCATAGCCTCCTACTGGATTGATACCTTGGTTCTCAAAAACTGAGAGAAATACTTACGCTACTTTGCTACATCATCCCTTCCTCTTCGGTGAAAACCAACGCAGTGCTCAAGAGGTAGCAAGAAGGATTTCTGGCGCCATTGCCGGGGAGGTCTATGCAAAAGTCAACATACCAAGTACCCATCACATACCCTTATCTCCCGCATTACATTATTTTCCATTTGCCCCTCGTTTTCCTCTCCCCCCAATTCACCTTTGTCGTTTTATTCGCCCTCTCTCTCTCTCTATCCTCCCTCTCTTTCTCTATTGGCCTCTTTTTTCCCGCTTGCTTTTTGTTTGCTTGTGTGTTAGTTTGCTTGCTTGTTGCGATGGCTCAAGATAATACTAAATTGTGTGACTTCACCAATACCAACAACAATGATTTTATTAGCACTCCGATTGCTCCTCTTACCGATGCTGAATGTTGTGAAATTAATATTGCTTTGCTGAATCTTGTGATGAAAGATCCGTTTTCCGGCCTTCCTAGTGAAGATGCCGCTACCCATCTAAATAGCTTCGTTGATTTGTGTGACATGCAAAAGTAGAAAGATGTGTATAATGATATTGTTAAATTGAAGCTATTTCCTTTTTCGCTTAGAGATCGTGCTAAAGCTTGGTTTTCGTCTTTGCCTAAAAATATTATTGATTCATGGAATAAGTGCAAAGATGCTTTTATCTCTAAGTATTTTCCTCTCGCTAAGATCATCTCTGTTAGAAACGATGTTATGAACTTTAAGAAACTTGATCATGAACATGTTGCACAAGCTTGGGAGAGAATGAAATTAATGATACGTAATTTCCCTACTCATGGTTTAAATTTGTGGATGATTATAGAAAAAATTTATGCCGGATTGAATTTTGCTTCTAGAAATCTTTTGGATTCGGCCGCGGGAGGCACTTTTATGGAAATCACCTTAGGAGAAGCTACTAAACTCCTAGATAATATTATGGTTAATTATTCTCAATGGCATACTGAAAGATCTACTAATAAAAAGGTGCATGTGATAGAAGAAATTAATGTTTTGAGTGGAAAGATGAATGAACTTATGAAATTATTTGCTAATAAGAGTGTTTCTTCTGATCCTAATGATATGCCCTTGTCTAATTTGATTGAGAATAATAATGAATCTATAGATGTGAATTTTGTTGGTAGGAACAATTTTTGGTAATAACGCGTATAGAGGAAATTTCAATCCTAGGCCTTATCCTAGTAATCCCTCTAATAATTATGGTAATTCCAACAACAATTCCTATGGAAATTATAATAATATGCCCTCTGATTTGGATTCTAATATTAAAGAATTTATTACTTCGCAAAAGAATTTTAATGCTATGATTGAAGAAAAATTGCTTAAGATTGATGATTTGGCTAGGAACGTTAATAGAATTGCTCTTGATGTTGATTCTTTAAAACTTAGATCTATTCCACCTAAGCATGCTATCAATGAGTCTCTCAAAGCCATGAGAATTTCCATTGACGAGTGCAAAGAAAGAACCGCTAGGATGCGTGCTAAGAAAGATGCCTTTATAAAAGCGTGTTCTTCTAGTTCCTATGAAAATAATGATGACGATCTAAAAGTTATTGATGTGTCCCCTATTAAATCTTTGTTTTGCAATATGAATCTTGATAATGATGGGACTGAATATGATCCACCTTTACCTAGAAGGCGTTCCAAGAATTCTGAATGTTTTGATCTTGATGCTAAATTTGATAAAAGTGGGATTGAAGAAATTAAAACCCTAGATATTGCTAAACCCACTATTATGGATTTCAAGCAATTTAACTATGAAAATTGCTCTTTGATTGATTGTATTTCCTTGTTGCAATCTGTACTAAATTCTCCTCACGCTTATAGTCAAAATAAAGCGTTTACTAAACATATCGTTGATGCCTTGATGCAATCTTATGAAGAAAAACTTGAATTGGAAGTTTCTATCCCTAGAAAACTTTATGATGAGTGGGAACCAACTATTAAAATTAAAATTAAAATCATGAATGCTATGCTTTATGTGATTTGGGTGCTAGTGTTTCCACGATTCCAAAGACTTTGTGTGATTTGTTAGGTTTCCGTGATTTTGATGATTGCCCTCTAAACTTGCACCTTGCAGATTCCACTATTAAGAAACCTATGGGAAGAATTAATGATGTTCTTATTGTTGCAAATAGGAATTATGTGCCCGTAGATTTTATTGTTCTTGACATAGATTGCAATCCTTCATGTCCTATTATTCTTGGTAGACCTTTCCTTAGAACGATTGGTGCAATTATTGATATGAAGGAAGGAAATATTAGATTCCAATTTCCGTTAAGGGAAGGCATGGAACACTTTCCTATAAAGAAAATTAAATTACCTTATGAATCTATTATGAGAGCCACTTATGGATTGCCTACCAGAGATGGCAATACATAGATCTATTCTTGCTTGTTATGCCTAGCTAGGGGCGTTAAACGATAGCTCTTGTTGGGAGGCAACCCAATTTTATTTTTATTCCTTGCTTTTTGCTCCTGCTTAGTAATAAATAAATTATTTAGCCTCTGTTTTGGTTGTGTTTTTTGTGTTTAATTAGTGTTTGTGCCAAGTAGAACCGTTGGGAAGACTTGGGGAAAGTCTTGTTGAACTTGCTGTAAAAAACAGAAACTTTAGCGCTCACGAGAACTGCTGTCATTTTTATTTGGAACGTGCTATTTAGTTAATTATTTTTGAAGATGATTAATAGATAAATTCCTCACGTCCAGAAATTTATTTTAGAATTTTTGGGGTTCCAGATCTTGCGCTAGCTACAGATTACTACAGACTGTTCTGTTTTTGACAGATTCTGTTTTGCGTATGTTGTTTGCTTATTTTGATCAATCTATGGCTAGTAAATTAGTTTTTGAACCATAGAGAAGTTGGAATACAGTAGGTATAACACCCATATAAATAAAGAATGAGTTAATTACAGTACCTTGAAGTGGTATTTTGTTTTCTTTCGCTAACGGAGCTCACGAGATTTTCTACTTTAAGTTTTGTGTTGTGAAGTTTTCAAATTTTGGGTAAAGATTTGATGGATTATGGAACAAGTAGTGGCAAGAGCCTAAGCTTGGGGATGCCCATGGCACCCCCAAGATAATCTAAGGACACATAAAAGCCAAAGCTTGGGGATGCCCCGGAAGGCATCCCCTCTTTCGTCTACTTCTATCGGTAACTTTACTTGGAGCTATATTTTTATTTACCACATGATATGTGTTTTACTTGGAGCGTCTTGTATGATTTGAGTCTTTGCTTATTAGTTTACCACAATCATCCTTGCTGTACACACCTTTTGAGAGATCCATACATGATTTGGAATTTTTTAGAATACTCTAGGTGCTTCGCTTATATCTTTTGAGTTATATAATTTTGCTCTAGTGTGTCACTTATATCTTTTAGAGCACGGTGGTGGATTTGTTTTATAGAAACTATATATCTCTCATGATTAACTTAGATTATTTTGAGAGTCTTAATAGCATGGTAATTTGCTTAAAATCCTAATATGCTTGGTATGCAAGATTAATAATAAAACTTTCTTATGAGTGTGTTGAATACTAAGAGAAGTTTGATGCTTGATGATTGTTTTGAGACATGGAGGTAATAATATCAAAGTCGTGCTAGTTGAGTAGTTGTGAAACTGAAAAATACTTGTGTTGAGGTTTGCAAGTCCCGTACCATGCACGTATGGTAAACGTTATGCAACAAATTTGAAACATGAGGTGTTATTTGGTTGTCTTCCTTATGAGTGGCGGTCGGGGACGAGCGATGGTCTTTTCCTACCAATCTATCCCCCTAGGAGCATGCGCGTAGTATCGAGTTTTTTGATGACTTGTAGATTTTTGCAATAAGTATGTGAGTTCTTTATGACTAATGTTGAGTCCATGGATTATACACACTCTCACCCTTCCATCCTTGCTAGCCTCTTCGGTACCGTGCATTGCCCTTTCTCACATTGAGAGTTGGCGCAAACTTCGCCGGTGCATCCAAACCTCGTTATATGATACGCTCTTTCACACATAAACCTCCTTATATCTTCCTCAAAACAGCCACCATGCCTACCTATTATGGCATTTCCATAGCCATTCCGAGATATATTGCCATGCAACTTTCCATCATTCCGTTCATCATGACACATTCATCATTGTCATATTGCTTAGCATGATCATGTAGTTGACATAGTATTTGTGGCAAAGTCACCGCTCATAATTCTTTCATACATGTCACTCTTGGTTCATTGCATATCCCGGTCCACCACCGGAGGCATTCATATAGAGTCATCTTTGTTCTAGTATCGAGTTGTAATCATTGAGTTGTAAATAAATAGAAGTGTGATGATCATCATTTTCTAGAGCATTGTCCCAAGTGAGGAATATATAAAAAATGAGAGAAAAAGAGAGAAGGGACAATGTTACTATCCTTTGCCACACTTGTGCTTCAAAGTAGCACCATGATCTTCATAGTAGAGAGAGTCTCTCATGTTATCACTTTCATATACTAGTGGGAATTTTTCATTATAGAACTTGTCTTGTATATTCCAACAATGGGCCTCCTCAAGTGCCCTAGGTCTTCGTGAGCAAGCAAGTTGAATGCACACCCACTACTTTCTTTTGTTGAGCTTTCATACATTTATAGCTCTAGTGCATCTGTTGCATGGCAATCCCTACTCCTTGCATTAACATCAATCGGTGGGCATCTCCATAGCCCATTGATTAGCCTCGTTGATGTGAGACTTTCTCCTTTTTTGTCTTCTCCACATAGCCCCCCTCATTATATTCTATTCCACCTATAGTGCTATGTCCATGGCTCGCGCTCATATATTGCGTGAAAGTTTATAGGTTTGAGATTACTAAAGTATGAAACAATTTCTTGGCTTGTCATCGGGGTTGTGCATGATGATAGCATTCTTGTGTGACGAAAATGAAACATAACTAAACCATATGATTTTGTAGGGATGAACTTTCTTTGACCATGTTATTTTGAGAAGACATAATTGCTTAGTTAGTAAGCTTGAAGTATTATCATTTTTATGTCAATATGAACTTTTGTCTTGAATCTTTAGGATCTAAGTATTCATACCACAATTAAGAAGAATTACATTAAAATTATGCCAAGTAGCACTCCGCATCAAAAATTCTGTTTTTATCATTTACCTACTCGAGGACGAGCAGGAATTAAGCTTGGGGATGCTTGATACGTCTCCAATGTATCTATATTTTTTTATTGCTCCATGCTATATTATCTACTGTTTTAGACATTATTGGGCTTTATTATCCACTTTTATATTATTTTTGGGACTAACCTATTAACCGGAGGCCCAGCCCAGAATTGTTGTTTTTTTCCTTTTTTAGGGTTTCGAACAAAGGGAATATCAAACGGAATGAAACCTTCGGGAACGTGATTTTCTCACCGAATACAACTCATGAGACTTGGACCCTACGTCAAGCCAACTAACAGGAGGCCACGAGGTAGGGGGGCGCGCCTGCCCCCCCCCCCCCCCCAGGCGCGCCCTCCACCCTCGTGGGCCCCCTGTTGCTCCACCGACATACTTCTTCCTCCTATATATACCCACGTACCCCCAAATGATCAGAACAGGAGCCAAAACCCTAATTCCACCGCCGTAACTTTCTGTATCCACGAGATCCCTTCTTGGGGCCTGTTCCAAAGCTCCGCCGGAGGGGGGATCGATCACAGAGGGCTTCTACATCAACACCATGGCCTCTCCGATGAAGTGTGAGTAGTTTACTTCAGACCTACAGGTCCATAGTTAGTAGCTATATGGCTTCTTCTCTCTTTTTGGATCTCAATACAATGTTCTCCCCCTCTCTTGTGGAGATCTATTCGATGTAATCTTCTTTTTGCGGTGTGTTTGTTGAGACCGATGAATTGTGGGTTTATGATCAAGTCTATCTATGAATAATATTTGAATCTTCTCTGAATTCTTTTATGTATGATTGGTTATCTTTGCAAGTCTCTTCGAATTATCAGTTTGGTTTGGCCTACTAGATTGATCTTTCTTGCAATGGGAGAAGTGCTTAGCTTTGGGTTCAATCTTGCGGTATCCTTTCCCGGTGACAGCAAGGCACGTATTGTATTGTTGCCATCGAGGATAACAAGATGGGGTTTTCTTCATATTGCATGAGTCTATCCCCCTACATCATGTCATCTTGCTTAAGGCGTTACTCTGTTTTTAACTTAATACTCTAGATGCATGCTGGATAGCGGTCGATGAGTGGAGTAATAGTAGTAGATGTAGGCAGGAGTCGGTCTACTTGTCTCGGACGTGATGCCTATATACATGATCATACCTAGATATTCTCATAACTATGCTTAGTTCTGTCAATTGCTCAATAGTAATTTGTTCACCCACCATAGAATACTTATGCTCTCGAGAGAAGCCACTAGTGAAACCTATGGCCCCCGGGTCTATCTTTATCATATTAATCTCCTACTACTTAGTTATTTCTTTTGCTTTTTTACTTTGCCTTTATTTTACTTTGCATCTTTATCACAAAAATACCAAAAATATTATCTTATCATATCTATCAGATCTCACTCTCGTAAGTGGCCGTGTAGGGATTGACAACCCCTATTCGCGTTGGTTGCGAGGATTTATTTGTTTTGTGCAGGTACGAGGGACTCGCGCGTAGCCTCCTACTGGATTGATACCTTGGTTCTCAAAAACTGAGGGAAATACTTACACTACTTTGCTGCATCATCCCTTCCTCTTCGGGGAAAACCAACGCAGTGCTCAAGAGGTAGCACCTTCGGATTATTAGTGGCTAGAATTGTTTTCATCATGATGCTAGTTTATATTATGTTTTGGAGTATGATGATGGAGATGATGCTTGCATGTGGATCATAGCGGGATAGTTAGTTCTTGATATTCGAGTAGTAGTATTATCGTTCCTGGATTCATCATGATAGTAGTGTTATGTTATCCTCGGATTAGTTTAATATGACAATATTAAGCTTTGGATTATTTGTTGGATATTGCTATGACTTGGATTATAGGTTGATAGATGATATCGGAGTATTAGTCGTTACTATTATATTTTGGGGATAAATTCCGTCATTAAGTTGGTCAGGTGCCACCGAACCGGGATTTTCCTAGTGCAACCACATTTGCCTTTTATGGGAAGGCCCTAATGCGGTCTATTGTTGTGCCTCTCGCTGGTGCCTCCAACGAGGGAAGGTTATGGGCGTGCGGTACCCTGGCCCGGTAAGCAGACATAACCTTGTGTGCCCGTAGTTGTTGTTAGGCGCCTTTTTCGTTGGGGAACGTTGCAGAAAACAAAAAAAATTCCTACGGTTTCACCAAGATCCATCTATGAGTTCATCTAGCAACGACTGATCGGATTGCATCTACATACCTTTGTAGATCGCGAGCGGAAGCGTTTAAGAGAACGGGGATGAGGGAGTCGTACTCGACGTGATCCAAATCACCGGAGATCCTAGCGCCAAACGGACGGCACCTCCACGTTCAACACACGTACTGTCAGCGTGACGTCTCCTCCTTCCTGATCCAGCAAGGGGGAGGAGAGGTTGATGAAGATCCAGCAGCACGACGGCGTGGTGGTGGATGCAGCAGTCACCGCAGCAGGGCTTCGCCGTTCTTCTGCGAGAGGGAGAGGTCTAGCAGGGGAGAGGGAGGCGCCAAGAGTCAAGGGTGCGGCTGCCCCTCCCTCCCCCCCCTTTATATAGGCTCCCCAAGGGGGGCGCCGGCGCTAGGAGATGGGATCTCCTAGGGGGCGGCGGCCAAGGGTGGAGTGGCCCCCAAGGCAAGTGGGGCGCCCCCCTCCCTAGGGTTTCCAACCCTAGGCGCAGGGGGTGGGCCAAGGGGGGTGCACCAGCCCACTATGGGCTGGTTCCCCTCCCCACTTCAGCCCTTGGGCCCTCCGGGATGGGTGGCCCCACCCGGTGGACCCCCGGGACCCATCCGGTGGTCCCGGTACAATACCGGTGACCCCCGAAACTCTCCCGATGGCCGAAACTGCACTTTCTATATATAATTCTTCACCTCCGGACCATTCCCGAACTCCTCGTGACGTCCGGGATCTCATCCGGGACTCCGAACAACTTTCAGGTTACTGCATATTCATATCTCTACAACCCTAGCGTCACCGAACCTTAAGTGTGTAGACCCTACGGGTTCGGGAGACATGTAGACATGACCGAGATGGCTCTTCGGTCAATAACCAACAGCGGGATCTGGATACCCATGTTGGCTCCCACATGTTCCTCGATGATCTCATCGGATGAACCACGATGTCGAGGATTCAAGCAACCCCGTATACAATTCCCTTTGTCAATCGGTACGTTACTTGCCCGAGATTCGATCGTCGGTATCCCAATACCTCGTTCAATCTCGTTACCGGCAAGTCACTTTACTCGTACCGTAATGCATGATCCCGTGACCAGACACTTGGTCACTTTGAGCTCATTATGATGATGCATTACCGAGTGGGCCCAGAGTTACCTCTCCGTCATACGGAGTGACAAATCCCAGTCTCGATTCGTGCCAACCCAACAGACACTTTCGGAGATACCTGTAATGTACCTTTGTAGTCACCCAGTTACGTTGTGATGTTTGGCACACCCAAAGCACTCCTACGGTATTCGGGAGTTACACGATCTCATGGTCTAAGGAAAAGATACTTGGCATTGGAAAAACTCTAGCAAACGAACTATACGATCTTGTGCTATGTTTAGGATTGGGTCTTGTCCATCACATCATTCTCCTAATGATGTGATATCGTTATCAATGACATCCAATGTCCATAGTCAGGAAACCATGACTATCTGTTGATCAACGAGCTAGTCAACTAGAGGCTTACTAGGGACATGTTGGTGTCTATGAATTCACACATGTATTACGATTTCCGGATAACACAATTATAGCATGAATAAAAGACAATTATCATGAACAAGGAAATATAATAATAATGCTTTTATTATTGCCTCTAGGGCATATTTCCAACAGTCTCCCACTTGCACTAGAGTCAATAATCTAGTTACATTGTGATGAATCGAACACCCATGGAATTCTGTTGTTGATCATGTTTTGCTCTAGGGAGAGGTTTAATCAACGGATCTGCTACTTTCAGGTCCGTATGTACTTTACAAATATCTATGTCTCCATCTTGAACATTTTCACAAATGGAGTTGAAGCGACGCTTGATGTGCCTGGTCTTCTTGTGAAACCTGGGCTCCTTGGCAAGTGCAATAGCTCCAGTGTTGTCACAGAAGAGTTTGATCGGCCCTGACGCATTGGGTATGACTCCTAGGTCGGTGATGACCTCCTTCACCCAAATTGCTTCATGCGCTGCCTTCGAGACTGCCATGTACTCCGCTTCACATGTAGATCCCGCCACGATGCTCTGCTTGCAACTGCACCGGCTTACTGCCCCACCATTCAAAATATACATGTATCCGGTTTGTGACTTAGAGTCATCTAGATCTGTGTCGAAGCTAGCGTCGACGTAACCCTTTACGACGAGCTCTTCATCACCTCCATAAACGAGAAACATGTCCTTAGTCCTTTTCAGGTACTTCAGGATATTCTTGACCGCTGTCCAGTGTTCCTTGCCGGGATTACTTTGGTACCTTCCTACCAAACTTACGGCAAGGTTTACATCAGGTCTGGTACACAGAATGGCATACATAATAGACCCTATGGCTGAGGCATAGGGGATGACACTCATCTCTTCTATATCGTTTGCCGTGGTCGGACATTGAGATGAGCTCAATTTCACACCTTGCAACACAGGCAAGAACCCCTTCTTAGACTGATCCATATTGAACTTCTTCAATATCTTATCAAGGTATGTGCTTTGTGAAAGACCTATGAGGCATCTTGATCTATCTCTATAGATCTTGATGCCTAATATATAAGCAGCTTCTCCAAGGTCCTTCATTGAAAAACTCTTATTCAAGTAGGCCTTAACGCCGTCCAAGAGTTCTATATCATTTCCCATCAAAAGTATGTCATCTACATATAATATGAGAAATGCTACAGAGCTCCCACTCACTTTCTTGTAAACGCAGGCTTCTCCATAAGTCTGCGTAAACCCAAACGCTTTGATCATCTCATCAAAGCGAATGTTCCAACTCCAAGATGCTTGCACCAGCCCATAAATCGAGCGTTGGAGCTTGCACACCTTGTCAGCATTCTTAGGATCGACAAAACCTTCCGGCTGCATCATATACAATTCTTCCTTAAGGAAACCATTAAGGAATGCCGTTTTGACGTCCATTTGCCATATCTCATAATCATAGAATGCGGCAATTGCTAACATGATTCGGACGGACTTCAGCTTCGCTATGGGTGAGAAAGTATCATCGTAGTCAACCCCTTGAACTTGTCGATAACCCTTAGCAACAAGCCTAGCTTTATAAATGGTCACATTACCATCCGCGTCTGTCTTCTTCTTAAAGATCCATTTATTTTCTATGGCTCGCCGATCATCGGGCAAGTCAGTCAAAGTCCATACTTCGTTTTCATACATGGATCCTATCTCAGATTTCATGGCTTCCAGCCATTTGTCGGAATCTGGGCCCGCCATCGCTTCTTCATAGTTCGAAGGTTCACCGTTGTCTAACAACATGATTTCCAAGACAGGGTTGCCATACCACTCTGGTGCAGAACGTGTCCTTGTGGACCTACGAAGTTCAGTAGCAACTTGATCTGAAGTTTCATGATCATTATCATTAACTTCATCTCTAGTCGGTGCAGGCACCTCAGGAACATTTTCTTGAGTTGCGCCATTTTCCAGTTCAAGAGGTAATACTTCATCAAGTTCTACTTTCCTCCCACTTACTTCTTTCGAGAGAAACTCTTTCTCTAGAAAGGATCCATTCTTGGCAACAAAGATCTTGCCTTCGGATCTGAGGTAGAAGGTGTACCCAATAGTTTCTTTAGGGTATCCTATGAAGACGCATTTTTCCGACTTGGGTTCGAGCTTTTCAGGTTGAAGTTTCTTGACATAAGCATCGCATCCCCAAACTTTTAGAAACGACAGCTTAGGTTTCTTCCCAAACCATAATTCATACGGCGTCGTCTCAACGGATTTCGACAGAGCCCTATTTAAAGTGAATGCGGCAGTCTCTAAAGCATAGCCCCAAAATGACAGCGGTAAATCGGTAAGAGACATCATAGATCGCACCATATCTAATAGAGTGCGATTACGACGTTCGGACACACCATTACGTTGAGGTGTTCTAGGCGGCGTGAGTTGTGAAACTATTCCACATTTTCTTAAGTGTGTGCCAAATTCGTGACTCAAGTATTCTCCCCCACGATCTGATCACAAGAACTTGATTTTCCTGTCACATTGATTCTCAACCTCACTCTGAAATTCCTTGAACCTTTCAAAGGTCTCAGACTTGTGTTTCATTAAATAGATATACCCATATCTACTCAAGTCATCGGTGAGGGTGAGAACATAACGATAGCCACCGCGAGCCTCAACACTCATTGGACCGCACACATCAGTATGTATGATTTCCAATAAGTTGGTTGCTCGCTCCATTGTTCCTGAGAACGGAGTCTTGGTCATTTTACCCATGAGGCATGGTTTGCACGTGTCAAATGATTCGTAATCAAGAGACTCTAAAAGTCCATCTGCATGGAGCTTCTTCATGCGTTTGACACCTATGACCAAGGCGGCAGTGCCACAAGTATGTGGAACTATCAACCTTACATCTTTTGGTTTCACACTAAGAATATGTGTAGCATTACGCTCGAGATTCATTAAGAATAAACCATTCACCATCGGAGCATGACCATAAAACATATCTCTCATATAAATAGAACAACCATTATTCTCGGATTTAAATGAGTAGCCATCTCGTATTAAACGAGATCCTGATACAATGTTCATGCTCAAACTTGGCACTAAATAACAATTATTGAGGTTCAAAACTAATCCCGTAGGTAAATGTAGAGGTAGCGTGCCGACGGCGATCACATCGACCTTGGAACCATTCCCGATGTGCGTCGTCACCTCGTCCTTCGCCAGTCTCCGCTTATTCCGTAGCTCCTGCTTTGAGTTACAAATGTGAGCAACTGCAGCGGTATCAAATACCCAGGAGCTACTACGAGTACTGGTAAGGTACACATCAATTACATGTATATCACATATACCTTTCGTGATGCCGGCCTTCTTGTCCGCTAAGTATTTGGGGCAGTTCCGCTTCCAGTGACCACCTCCCTTGCAATAAAAGCACTCAGTCTCGGGCTTGGTGTCACATCCCTAGCCCTACTTTGGCCTTGGTCTAGCTTGGTGGTTGCATCATGTTTAAATTCAAATGAAATTTGAATTGAGGAATTTTTCAAGCCTCAGAATCCCTTTAAAAATGATCAAGATAAAATTGCTTCAAATAAGTCCAAGAAAATGTTCCTGTTTTCTCTAAAAATATTGGCAAGAGGTAAAATTCAAACCAATATGTTTGGATTCACAGAAATATTTATTCTGGGCATTTGAATTAAATCAATAGCTATTTGAATTGGATTTATATTTACTATTAAATAAATATAGGTCCAATAATTCTGAAATATTTTTGTGGAGCTTTGGTTTAATTCCTTTAGCTTCTAAAAATATTTCCAGAAGCAACAAAATTGATTTGGCTTCAAAACCAAATTCAAAACAAACCTGCAAATTAGAAAACAGAATAAAATTAGAAAAAAGGAGAGAGAGTAGGCCACTGGGCCACTTACCTGGTCCTACCTGGCCCAGCGCCAAGCCACCAGCGGCCCAGCCCACCAGCACCTCGCCCGTCGTCTTCCTCCCCTCGCCCCGAAGCAGTTGCGTGCCAGCAGCAGCGCACACCGGAGGTCTCCACCTCCTGCTTCGCGGTGGCAGCCTCCCTGGCCTCCTAACCGCGCCACGGAGACGCCCGCGGCCCCCTCGACCCTCTCTGGCTCTCCCTGGACCTCTCTCCCTCCTCTGCTCTCTCCCTACGACGCCACCGAACACGCCCATCGCCGCCGTTGGCCGTAGCCGCGACCACCGTACCTCCCTAGCCCATCCAACATGCTCGAGAGCTCCGCCTCGACCCCCTCCTTCTTCCACCCCAAGCCACGCCACCGTGGGAGCCCCACATCGCCGCCACGAGTCGTCTTCCCTGAGCACGGCCGCCGGACTCCATCGACGAATTCGTCGCCTCCCGGTCGTCCCCGAGCCAGCTGAGCTCCGCTTCAACCTCACTGTGAGCTCCCGCGTCGAAAACCCTCTCCCCCGAGCTCGTTACGCCCTGTAGCCGTCGCCCCCATGCCGACCAAATCGCGCCGCCGCCTGAGCTCCTCACCACCGTGGCCACGCCCACTGGAGCTCGAAACTGAGCGCGTCACCGCGCTCAGCGCGTCACCACGGGACCGGAGCAACCATCCGCCGCTCTTCTCGTGCCCTGCGACGTCGGAACGGTCGACGTCCGAACTCCGGCTGACGTAGCCGAGCTCGTCGGCGTCAGCTCCAGCCATCCCAGCTACCGCTGCTTGCTGGAATGGATGCGCGCATGTGCCAGCAATCCGTAGCCGCAAACGGCGCGCCAAACCATCGACCGTGGGCAAATCCCGAGCCCTCCGCCGTCTCGGGCTTCACCGGCATTGAGCCGTGGACCAAGTCCGGCGGGTTTGAACCCGTTGACCAGGGATTTGACCTCCCCTGGTTGACTGACGTGTGGGCCAGGCCCCTTTTTAATTAGTGTTAAGATTTAGTTAGTACTAATTAACTTAGTTAAGTAAATTAGACACTGACATGCGGGCCCAGGCTCTAATTAACTTAAGTTAGTTAATTAGTCACTGACCAGTGGGTCCCACTGGTCAGGTTTGACCCGGACGCACCCTGTTGACTTGCTGACGTCACACTTACGTCAAGCTGACGCAGTAATCCTTTTTCAGGAATTTAAATAAATCTTAAATGATTTATTTATTTCAGAAAATAACCAAAACTTCTAAAAATCATAGAAATTCAACCGTAACTCCAAATGAAATAATTTATATATGAAAAATTATCAGAAAAATTCAAGGAATCCATCTGTACCATTTTCATGCATGTTTGAACAATGTTTGTCCTCTGTTTTGGACAAAACAAATAAAGGGCAGTTAAATAATCATATATGGGGTTGGAATTTGAATCTTGTACTCAAACCAACTTCATTTAAATCATAGCTAGTTGCATTAGCTCAAACCACAGCATATTGACATGTCATGATCATGCATCATACTATGCATTGCATTGATTGTATTTCTCTCTCTGTTGCCGGTATATGTCCCCTCTCGATAGACGATGTACCGACGCTGTGATCGTTGACACCGATGAAGAGTTATATTATCTTCAGAAGCGCCAGGCAAGCAAACCCCCTTGTTCATTCCGATACAATCCCCCTCTCTCGCTCCTGCTCTCTTTTACTGCATTAGGACAACAACGATTCATCTGTTACTTGTTGCGGTAGTTGAACCCCTTATCCTCTGCATGACCTGTCATTGCCACAGTAAATAGATGAAACCCACTAGCATGAGTAGGAGTTGTTTGAGCCCTGATGTGCCTACTCATTCATGCTTGTTTGTCATGCCTGCTACTGCTTAGAGTTGAGTCAGGCCTGATTCATCGGGGATGGATCGGAGGTGTGTAAACATGTCCTACTGTGTGTGAGCTAAGTGTGTGAACACGTTTTGGTAAAGGTAGCGGTGAGAGGCCATGTAGGAGTACATGGTGGGTTGTCTTATTGCAGCCGTCCTCAGGAACTGAGTTCTGTGTCTGTGATCCATGAACAGTTACTACCGCGCATTGGGCCCGAAACCAATGGACCCTCTCGGCTTCTTAATCACCCTAGTACTCTGTCCAGGAGTTGCAACTAGTTTCTGGTGTTTGTAGGATATGTGTTGGCGGCCGTGCGTAGCGCTGACCCTAGGGGTGGGCTATGTTGCGGTAGATACACTGTGGCACGGTGTACCGGGCGCCCGTTTGGTGTCTCGGGAACCCTGCACACATCGTTTGGGGCTGTGAGCGAAACTCCGGCCGGATCTCCTCGCGGATGGAACCCGAATAGGCGATAAACCTGGACTAGAGACTTAAGTGTTTAGGTAGGCCGTGGCCGACACCCTCGCCCGGTTTCCGCTTGAAGGTTGCCGAGGTACATGACGTGTATAGGGCTATAAGTGGTGGGAGCATGTGTGAAGAAGTACACCCCTGCAGGGTTATCATTATCTATTCGAATAGCCGGATTCCTCGGATATGGAAACTTGGACCCCTTGCATAGTTCATAGACAAGTGAAAGTGGATACCCTAAAACTCGCAAGATAAGCGTGAGTGCTATGGATGGCCTTATCGTAGGGAGACGAGAGCGGATCCATAGTGGTGTATTGATTGGTGAATATGTGGACTCGTGTGCGCCACCTGAAAAGAGTTGCTCGCAATCGTAGTTCAGGTTAGCCACTGAGTCAAAGCTGGCTTGCTGCAGTTAAACTCCACCACCCCCCTTGTTGATACCGATGCATATGTAGTTTAGTTCTGATGTAAGTCTTGCTGAGTACCTTTGTACTCACGTTTGCTTAATTTATGTTTTGCAGAGAGACTTCAGTCTCGCTAGTAGTTCCGCGTGGACTTCGACGTTTAGCTTGATACCTCAGCTACGATCTTGTGCCCTCGGCAGGATTTGGTAGATAGTCAGGCTTCTTAGCCTTTTTCATTTATAGATGTCTGTACTCAGACATGTTAAGCTTCCGCATGTGCTTTGCATTGTATGCTATGATTGTTGGGTCATGAGACCCATGTTTGTAACATCTCGCTCCTCGGAGCCTAATGAATAAATACTTGAGTTGTAGAGTTATGTTGTGATGCCATGTTGTATTCACACATATCGAGCATATTGTGTGTATGATTGAAATGCTTGGTATGTGTGGGATCCGACTATCTAGTTGTTTATCCTTGGCAGCCTATCATATGGGGAAATGTAATCTAGTGCTTCTGAGCGATAGTAGTCCGCTATAGCCCGGATCACCGGAGTCTTGCTAGCCCAGCACTACTGTTCAGGACACTTGACTGGTCGGCATGTGTTTCCACTTCGTCCCTATGTCGGTCCCTTCGGGGAAATGTCACGCGGTGACATCCGGAGTCCTGCCTAGCCTGCTACAGCCCGGGTTACCGGAGTCCTGTTAGCCCAGTGCTACAGCCCGGATTCACACGTTGTTGACCGACATGCTCGAGGTTGATTCATGTATGCCTGTCCCCATGGGTTAGTGCCGCTTTGGGTTCACGACTAGCCATGTCGGCCCGGGTACTTTGTCATACGGATGCTAGCGACACTATCATATACGTGAGCCAAAAGGCGCAAACGGTCCCGGGCCAGGTAAGGTGGCACCCGTGGAAATACCGTGCGTGAGGCCACAAAGTGATATGATGTGTTACATGCTAGATCGGTGTGACCTAGGATCGGGGTCCCGACACTTGGGTCCATTCTTTGGCTTCTTCCCGACAGCTTGCTTACCGGGCGCGGCAACTCCCTTGCCGTCCTTCTTGAAGTTCTTCTTACCCTTGCCTTTCTTGAACTTAGTGGTTTTATTTACCATCAACACTTGATGTTCCTTTTGACTTCTACCTCTGCTAATTTCAGCATTGCAAATACTTCAGGAATGGTCTTTTCCATCCCCTGCATATTGAAGTTCATCACAAAGCTCTTGTAGCTCGGTGGAAGCGACTGAAGGATTCTGTCAATGACCGCGTCATCTGGGAGATTAACTCCCAGCTGAGTCAAGCGGTTATGTAACCCAGACATAGTGAGTATGTGCTCACTAACAGAACTGTTTTCCTCCATCTTACATCTGAAGAACTTGTCGGAGACTTCATATCTCTCGACCCGGGCATGAGCTTGAAAAACCATTTTCAGCTCTTCGAACATCTCATATGCTCCGTGTCTCTCAAAACGCTTTTGGAGCCCCGGTTCTAAGCTGTAAAGCATGCCGCACTGAACAAGGGAGTAATCATCGGAATGTGTCTGCCAAGCGTTCATAACGTCTTGTTCTGCAGGGAGAACAGGTGCTTCACCTAGCGGTGCTTGTAGGACATAATCTTTCTTGGCAGCTATGAGGATGATCCTCAGGTTCCGGACCAAGTCCGTATAATTGTTGCCATCGTCTTTCAGCTTGGTTTTCTCTAGGAACGCATTGAAGTTGAGGACAACGTTGGCCATTTGATCTACAAGACATGTTGTAAAGGTTTTAGACTAAGTTCATGATAATTAAGTTCATCTAATCAAATTATTCAATGAACTCCCACTCAGATAGACATCCCTCCAGTCATCTAAGTATAACATGATCCGAGTTAACTAGGCCGTGTCCGATCATCACATGAGACGGACTAGTCAACGTCGGTGAACATCTTCATGTTGATCGTATCTTCTATACGACTCATGCTCGACCTTTCGGTCTTCTGTGTTCCGAGGCCATGTCTGTACATGCTAGGCTCATCAAGTCAACCTAAGTGTTTGCATGTGTAAATCTGTCTTACACCCGTTGTATGTGAACGTTGGAATCTATCACACCCGATCATCACGTGGTGCTTCGAAACAACGAACTGTCGCAACGGTGCACAGTTAGGGGGAACACTTTCTTGAAATTATTATGAGGGATCATCTTATTTACTACCGTCGTTCTAAGTAAACAAGATGTAAAAACATGATAAACATCACATGCAATCAAATAATAATAGTGACATGATATGGCCAATATCACATAGCTCCTTTGATCTCCATCTTGGGGCTCCATGATCGTCTTGTCACAGGCATGACACCATGATCTCCATCATCATGTCTCCATGAAGTTGCTCGCCAACTATTACTTCTACTACTATGACTAACACGTTTAGCAGTAAAGTAAAGTAATTTACATGGCGTTTCTCAATGACACGCAGGTCATACAAAAATAAAGACAACTCCTATGGCTCCTGCCGGTTGTCATACTCATCGACATGCAAGTCGTGATTCCTATTACAAGAACATGATCTCATACATCACATATATATCATTCATCATTCATCACAACTTTGGCCATATCACATCACAGAACACTTGCTGCAAAAACAAGTTAGACGTCCTCTAATTGTTGTTGCAAGTTTTACGTGGCTGCAATAGGGTTCTAGCAAGAACGTTTTCTTACCTACGTGAAAGCCACAACGTGATTTGTCAACTTCTATTTACCATTCATAAGGACCCTTTTCATCGAATCCGCTCCAACTAAAGTGGGAGAGATAGACACCCGCCAGCCACCTTATGCAACTAGTGCATGTTAGTCAGTGGAACCGGTCTCACATAAGCGTACGTGTAAGGTTGGTCCGGGCCGCTTCATCCCACAATACCACTGAAGCAAAATAAGACTAGTAGCGGCAAGAAAGTTGACAACATCTACGCCCACAAAAAATTGTGTTCTACTCGTGCAAAGAGAACTACGCATAGACCTAGCTCATGATGCCACTGTTGGGGAACATTGCAGAAAACAAAAAATTTCCTACGGTTTCACCAAGATCCATCTATGAGTTCATCTAGCAACGAGTGATCGGAATGCATCTACATACCTTTGTAGATCGCGAGC
Organism: Triticum monococcum; assembly: GCA_034509565.1. NCBI lineage: Eukaryota > Viridiplantae > Streptophyta > Magnoliopsida > Poales > Poaceae > Triticum > Triticum monococcum. The sequence continues at coordinate 569,909,083 of CM067841.1, read as the reverse complement.
GGAAGCGTTCAAGAGAACGGGGATGAGGGAGTCGTACTCGACGTGATCCAAATCACCGGAGATCCTAGCGCCGAACGGACGGCACCTCCGCGTTCAACACACGTACGGTCAGCGTGACGTCTCCTCCTTCTTGATCCATCAAGGGGGAGGAGAGGTTGATGAAGATCCAGCAGCACGACGGCGTGGTGGTGGATGCAGCAGTCACCGCAGCATGGCTTCGCCGTTCTTCTACGAGAGGGAGAGGTGTAGCAGGGGAGAGGGAGGCACCAAGAGTCAAGGGTGCGGCTGCCCCTCCCTCCCCCCCCCCCCTTTATATGGGCTCCCCAAGGGGGGGCGGCGGCCAAGGGTGGAGTGGCCCCCAAGGCAAGTGGGGCGCCCCCCCCCCCCCCACCCTAGGGATTCCAACCCTAGGCGCAGGGGGTGGGCCAAGGGGGGCGCACCAGCCCACTATGGGCTGGTTCCCCTCCCCACTTCAGCCCATGGGCCCTCCGGGATGGGTGGCCCCACCCGGTGGACCCCCGGGACCCATCCGGTGGTCCCGGTACAATACTGGTGACCCCCGAAACTCTCCCGATGGCCGAAACTGCACTTCCTATATATAATTCTTCACCTCCGGCCATTCCGGAACTCCTCGTGACGTCCGGGATCTCATCCGGGACTCTGAACAACTTTCGGATTACTGCATATTCATATCTCTATAACCCTAGCGTCACTGAACCTTAAGTGTGTAGACCCTACGGGTTCGGGAGACATGTAGACATGACCGAGATGGCTCTCCGGTCAATAACCAACAGCGGGATCTAGATACCCATGTTGGCTCCCACATGCTCCTCGATGATCTCGTCGGATGAACCACGATGTCGAGGATTCAAGCAACCCCGTATACAATTCCCTTTGTCAATCGGTACGTTACTTGCTCAAGATTCGATCGTCGGTATCCCAATACCTCGTTCAATCTCGTTACCGGCAAGTCACTTTACTCGTACCATAATGCATGATCCTGTGACCAGACACTTGGTCACTTTGAGCTCATTATGATGATGCATTACCGAGTGGGCCCAGAGATACCTCTCCGTCATACGGAGTGACAAATCCTAGTCTCGATTCGTGCCAACCCAACAGACACTTTAGGAGATACCTGTAATGTACCTTTATAGTCACCCAGTTATGTTGTGACGTTTGGCACAACCAAAGCACTCCTACGGTATCCGGGAGTTACATGATCTCATGGTCTAAGGAAAAGATACTTGACATTGGAAAAACTCTAGGAAACGAACTATACGATCTTGTGGTATGTTTAGGATTGGGTCTTGTCCATCACATCATTCTCCTAATGATGTGATCTCGTTATCAATGACATCCAATGTCCATAGTCAGGAAACCATGACTATCTGTTGATCAACGAGCTAGTCAACTAGAGGCTTACTAGGGACATGTTGGTGTCTATGAATTCACACATGTATTACGATTTCCGGATAACACAATTATAGCATGAATAAAAGACAATTATCATAAACAAGGAAATATAATAATAATGCTTTTATTATTGCCTCTAGGGCATATTTCCAACGTGTTTGTCCCTGTTTGGGACCGTTTTTTGTTTTGCCACGACGGTGGCCGTTGGTGCCTTTGGTAGGCATAGGGCCACCCAGACTGAACCCAAAAGGGGTGTTGGTCAGAGTGGCCTGGAGAGTGTCATGGCAGTAGATCGGTTTTGTCGGAATGTCGTTGGTCCACCCAAATGGGAGTGCAAGGCCATGGATTCCGTGGTTTGGGTAAAGTGCGCTACCTTTGCAGAGAGTGTGTGTGTTTAATCTATCGATAGCCACGTCCTTGGTCAATGGGCACAAGTTTGTACTTGGTCACACCATTTGATCAACACTCACATGACAGAATGACTTATAGGTGGTTTATATGTTGATATATATTGAGCAGCACAGTTTGGCAGGATGTTGATGATGATGTTGGGATGATCTTGAGGATAATCATTCAGTTTGTGATGTGTTCACGAGGTGATCATGTGGATGTTTCATTTGTGATCCGTGAATGATCACCGTTTGGTTACGAGGTAACCCGTTGAACCCAGTGTGGTTCCGTTTGTGATCCGTGAACGATCACCGTTTGGTTTTGATCACGAGGTGATCGAGATGGTATATTACTTGGTCGGTTAGCCAAGAGTGATATGGTTATGGAGATTTGAGATGTTGGCTTATCAGTATGATAGTAGTTTCATACTATGCTTAGTAGTTGCTTCATCATAATAGTTGTTAATTTAATTAACCTGTTAAATGCTATGTGATTGTCTTGCCTTGATGTTTATGGTTGTTGTGAGCTTGCAAGTACATTCAATGTACTGACCTGGCGTGTCATGCCAGATTGGAGGTGATGCTGTGATTGCTTGATTGCTTGTCGAGGTTGCCATGCGTGTGAGCTAGATCGTGCCCCAGCCAGAGTCCCTCCGGAGTGGAGTTCACCACCTTCGTTGTTGTTCTGCTGCTTCGAGTTGTTCTGCTGCTAGCATAGAGCAAGTGTAGTATCGCAAGCGTAGTATCACCGTGCTGATGTGCTTCTTTGTAACATCAGACCCTTGTATTATTATTCTTGTAATAAGAGCTGGTTTGTTCTATGTCAAGCAGTGTCGTATTCCAGAGACTTCTCCTCGATCTCTAGGCTAGAATACGGGGCGTTCCGGTTTCTCTGAGCCGGTGTGCCACAATGCTTGGTATTAGAGCAGGTCTGGCTGTAGGATGCCCTAGTCAGCACGAGTGGTAGAAACCGGTAGAAATCGCTAGTATATAGTGTGGCTTGTTTATTGCATTTGGATGTTGCATTTGTTTGTTGCATAGCATGCATATAGCCTTATTATTTGTGTCTAACGGTTTCTTTTGATGAGCGTAGCTGGCATCGGTCCGAATCCACTACAGCCCAGCTCCAGCATTTCTTCCAGTTTCTTGCTTTCTCATTCTTCGGTGTTTGGCGTCACTTATGTCCCAGCAGGGTGATGCCAAGTGATCCTGACACTGTTTGCAAAAATGGTGTTCAGGTATCGCGTCGATATCCTTCTTTCAGCCCCGTCTATCGTTTCGGTGATGGACATGCTTCTATCCCGAATCGCTCCTTCATTTTATCGTGTTGGCAACCCTTAATGATCTTAGTCATCAAGAAAGAGCAATGCCAGCAGACTCAGTTTCCCCGCTATCCTTATTCCTTGGACGAGTACGGATATTTTCCGTCCGCTTGATAATAATGTGATTGCGACCTTCGTGTCCCACTACATGATTACTGAGTGCGTCCTTGCCTCCGAGCTAGTCCAGGTTGCTACCTGGCTAAGCAAGGACTTGGTGTGGCGCTGTTTACACCAATTCTTCCACACATTTATTCGTCCTCGTGCACACCGTCACATCATGCTAGATCGTAGAACTGGAGATCCCACGAGATTTGTGTGCTTAAGTAGGCATGCATATTGTGTGACTAGCAGTACTATGTGACTTTGTTTGAGTGTGTAGTGATTGTTGTTGTGTGATTTTGTTTAGTTGAGTTTTCTTTTGCTTCTTTCTTTTGGGCCCCGGTGTTACATTATTTTCCCCCTATAAAGAGTTGGTCATCATCTGACATCGGACTCGAAGAAGTAATAAGGAGTTCAAATATTTGGAAACTCAGCTAAACGAAATGGAATTCCCAGCCGATTGCAGTGAAATGGGGAATATCTGATCGTGAGGCTGATAATCAAATTTTGCATTAGTGTGCACTCCTCACAATAGTACTGATAACTCAAGTCTACATCAGTACAAAATCCTCAAAGCAGTAATGATCAAGCAACAAGACAAGTCAGGTACAAGCTCAACGGTATATTTTCAGTCAAAGGTATGGATCATATACAAAATTTTGGCTCAGCAATGCATGATGCTTGAAATATGTTATCATCCGAAATAAAGTCAGAATGTGATATGCTCAAGGAAGACAGTCAAACAAATTTTCTCATGCAAAGAATCAGCCACAAAATATTATGGGCGTGTGAGTAGATTTCAGTCTGCATATTAGTATGAAGCTTTGGATGTAAGAAACTGAGTCTTCTTCCACATGTTATCGAAAGAAATTTATGATGCAAGGATCCTCAATTTTCCTCAGCATGATATGTGAACAATTTCCGGTCCACGATACCTGGTCTTTCTTAGCAAGATACCTCGGTAAAAGCTTCTGACAGACGGAAATGAATTTTTCTCAACAAGCAAACCTGAGGAGAAGCTTCTCAATTGCGGAACTCGGGCTTCTCCGGCACAATAATCAGACCAAGCTTTGTGTGTAAGCTATAGATCCATCTTCTGCACGATACCCAGACAAAAGATTTGAGCAAAAGTTAACAAGTCTTCCTCAGCAAGCTACTCAGATGGCTTCTCTCGTAAGCCATTCACTCTGCGTCAGTATCATACTATTACACCATCCTCGGAGGTTATATGATGAGTTGCCAATGTATGGCAGTACTGCTCAAGAATCAAGTGTTTGGTTGCATATGATTCTTATATATGGTGAGCATGCATCCCTAGTCACATCAGTCACTCATACGAGATGCGGCAAGAATCCAGCAGATATACCTAGGGAAAGTAAGGATCGCACAACCTCCCAAGTCAGGCAAAGGAAAATAAGCAGAGGTACATCTCATGAATTATAAGAATCGACAAGATCTGGGGATGACATCACAGAATCAACAGTCTTGACAATGGTCATCACCTTGCTAAAAACAATTATCCTTTTGGGCATCAAAACGCCTTGTCATAGGGTAGTTTAAACACTTGGTCTGCTATGCCATCGTGCATATTCACTTTGGATGATACTGTTAATCTGTCATGATATATGTTATGTCTGCCTATGATCTTTAGCAGCTTTATGTGACCTGTTTATGCATATAAAAAGTTGAAAGTGTCCTGACAGTTTATCGCCAGACGGGTCATAATGCCCAACATATAATTCGGGTTTATAACCAGGCTGTATTGAATGACAATCAAATATGAAATACATCATACCTGTGATATTGAATCACATCGTTGGCTCACCAACTTTCTATAGTAAGGGTGATAACCCAAATATTGAGTACTGATAACTCCTCCCTGTTTTGCCGGTTTATAGTAAAGTCGTACTAGGTTGTAATAAACACTGGATTATTCGTATATCATACTGGCGACTTGTAGTCGAAGCCAGACCGAGTCAATCAACACCGGATTATAGTTGAATGTATATTGACGACTTATAATCAACAGCAAAAACGGGTCAATAAACACCGGATTAGTATAAAATGCCTCAAAAGAAACATCAGAAAAGATTTCAGAAGAAAATATGCAAAAACTACGAGGCTTTTCATGGGCTGCCAGGCCACTGATGACCCACAAGTATAGGGGATCTATCATAGTCCTTTCGATAAGTAAGAGTGTCGAACCCAACGAGGAGCAGAAGGAAATGATAAGCAGTTTTCAGCAAGGTATTCTCTGCAAGTACTAAAATAAGTGGTAACAGATAGTTTTGTGATAAGATAATTTGTAACGAGCAACAAGTAACAAAAGTAAATAAAGTGCAGCAAGGTGGCCCAATCCTTTTTGTAGCAAAGGGCAAGCCTGGACAAACTCTTATATAAGGAAAGGCGCTCCCGAGGACACATGGGAATATCGTAAAGCTAGTTTTCATCATGTTCATATGATTCGCGTTCGGTACTTTGATAATTTGACATGCGGGTGGACCGGTGCTTGGGTGCTGTTCTTACTTGAACAAGCATCCCACTTATGATTAACCTCTATTGCAAGCATCCGCAACTACAACAAAAGTATTAAGGTAAACCTAACCATAGCATGAAACATATGGATCCAAATCAACCCCTTACGAAGCAACACATAAACTAGGGTTTAAGCTTCTGTCACTCTAGCAACCCATCATCTACTTATTACTTCCCAATGCCTTCCTGTAGGCCCAAATAATAGTGAAGTGTTATGTAGTCGACGTTCACATAACACCACTAGAGGCTAGACAACATACATCTCATCAAAATATCGAACGAATGCCAAATTCACATGACTACTAATAACAAGACTTCTCCCTTGTCCTCAGGAACAAACATAACTACTCACAAAGCATATTCATGTTCATAATCAGAGGGGTAATAATATGCATAGAGGATCTGAACATATGATCTTCCACCAATTAAACCAACTAGCTTCAACTACAAGGAGTAATTAACACTACTAGCAACCTACGAGCACCAATCCCGGACTTGGAGACAAGAATTGGATACAAGAGATGAACTAGGGTTTTGAGATGAGATGGTGCTGATGAAGATGTTGATGGAGATTGCCCTCTCCCGATGAGAGGAGCGTTGGTGATGACGATGGCGATGATTTCCCCCTCCGAGAGGGAAGTTTCCCCGGCAGAACAGCTCTGCTGGAGCCCTAGATTGGTTCCGCCAAGGTTCCGCCTCGTGGCGGCGGAGTTTCATCCCGAAAGGTTGCTTCTTATTTTTTTCTCGACGAAAGACTTCATATAGCAGAAGATGGTCATCGGAGAGCCACCAGGGGGCCCACAAGGTAGGGGGCGCGCCCCCCACTCTCGTGGAAAGGGTGTGGGCCCCCTGGTCTTCATCTTTGGCGAGGATTTTTCATTATTTATTATAAGGTATTCCGTGGAGTTTCAGGACTTTTTGAGTTGTGCAGAATAGGTCTCTAATATTTGCTCCTTTTCCAGCCTAGAATTCCAGCTGCCGGCATTCTCCCTCCTTATGTAAACCTTGTAAAATAAGAGAGAATAGCCATAAGTATTGTGACATAATGTGAAATAACAGCCCATAATGCAATAAATATTGATATAAAAGCATGATGAAAAATGGACGTATCAACTCCCCCAAGCTTAGACCTCGCTTGTCCTCAAGCGAAAGCCAATAACAATAAATATGCTCCCATGTTTAGAGGTAGAGGCGTCGATAAAAATAAAATACGGACATGAGGGCATCATGATTATTCTCATAATAGCAACATACATAGATATTGTCATATGATTACTTATGTTCAAGTGATGATCTATTAACAATGCAAAAGTATGAATCAGAAACCTTATTGAGAACCAACAAACTATAAGCTCAGTCATTGAAGCAATTGCAATTTATCATAATATCAGAAAGAGTCTATGTCAGAGCTAAAAAGCAAGTCCACATACTCAACTATCATCTAGTCCTTCATAACTGCTAACACTCGCGCAATACTTGTGGTTACGGAGTTTTAATCGGACACAGAGAAAGATAGGGGCTTATAGTTTCGCCCCACAACCTTTTACCTCGAGGGTAATGTCAACAATAATAACTCATGCCCCTACATCCAATTAGATATATCTATCAGGATCTTTCCAACATGCTGGGCTTGCCAAAGGATAAAATGAAAAAGGGAGAGGTGAAGATCACCATGACACTTGCATAAGGTAGAAGATAATAATAAAAGATAGGCCCTTCGCAGAGGGAAGTAGAGGTTGCCATGCGCTTTTATGGTTGGATGCACAAAATCTTAATGCGAAAGAACGTCACTTTATATTGCCCCTTGTGATATGAACCTTTATTATGCAGTCGTCGCTTTTATTACTTCCACATCACAAGATTGTATAATGCTTATTTCTCCCACACTAATCATACATATTTAGAGCAATTTTTATTGCTTTGCACCGATGACAACTTACTTGAAGGATCTTACTCAATCCATAGGTAGATATGGTGGACTTTCATGGCAAAACTGGTTTAAGGGAATTTGGAAGCACAAGTAGTATCTCTACTTGGTGCTGAGAATTTGGCTAGCATGAGGGGGAAAGGCAAGCTCAACATGTTGGATGATCCATGACAACATACTTTATCTCAGATATAAGAAAACATAACCCATTACGTTGTCTTCCTTGTCCAACATCAACTCTTTAGCATGTCATATTTTGATGAGTGCTCCCCATCATAAAAGATGTCAATGATAATATATTTATATGTGAAACCTCTCTTTCATTATTACTTCCTATTAATTGCAACGATGACCAAAGCTATGTCTGCCAACTCCCAACAACTTTTAATCATCACACTCTTTCTATGTGAAGTCATTACTATCAATAAGATCAATATGAACTTTTGTTTCTTCTTTTTTTTTCTTTTATTCACCCAAGATCATAACAAGAAAATCAAGCCCTTGACTCAACACTAATCTTTATTATATAGATCACGGACTCGATTACATAGAGAGATCATAAGGCAAAACTCAAACTAGATCATGCCAAAAACTTTATTCTACTAGATCAAAATACTAGTAATAGGATTGAACTAAGGAAAACGGTAAAGATAAGAGTTGTGATTGTGATACGATACCGGGGCACCTCCCCCAAGCTTGGCGGTTGCCAAGGGGAGTGCCCATACCCATGTGACTATATCTCCTTGGTTGGTGAACAAGGTGGAGGTGTTGTTGACTTAATTGATGGCATAGACTTCTCCCTTAATTTATGCTTGAGGACGGCATTTTGATCCCTCAGATCATCAATCTCCCACTCCAGGGTTAATATATTTTTGCATAGGTCCTTCTTATTTTCCTGCAAGAGACGAAAAGGGATAAACTCGAATTTTGGTTTCTTTACCCTATCAGGGAGACTTGAGTTTTTGAACTCCACGTGCATATCCCCAGGTTGAGGTAATGGGGCTTTGTCTTCATCTGAGCTTGTCTCCTCCTTCCCATTGGGTTCATAGTCCTCTTCTTCCTCAGTGGTCCAACCATCGTGCTCCACATCTCCATAGACCTTAGGATTATCTAAGTAATCATCCACATAGCTTTCTCCTTCCGAATCCTGGGAAGACATGTTGATCTAATCTGCAGCGGGACAGCTCGAAACAAAAATAGAGGATAATTGCATCATACGGGAGTCAAAACCTTCGGGAGAATATATAGTGAATTTTTACCGACCAAAATACGTATCGTGCAAGAAAGCGGAGTCCGGAAGGCACAAGAGGTGCTCACGAGGTAGGGGGCGCGCCCTCCACCCTTGTGGGGCCCTCGTGTCCTTCCTGGACTGCTACTTAATTTTCTATTTTTTTCTAAATATTCCAAAACGGAGAAATATTGCCTTAAAAATTGTTTTGGAGTTGGTTGACTTACCGTACCACATACCTATTCCTTTTCAGAGTCTGAAACATTCTGGAAAGTGTCCCTTATGTATTCCTCCGGGGTTACGGTTTCAATAATATTGGTTTCAATATTTATGGGATTACCTGAGATATAATGTTTAATTCTCTGTCCGTTTACCACCTTCGGATTTGTGCCTTCGAAGTTTTTGATTTTTATGGCACCGGAACGATAGACCTCCTCGATAACATAGGGGCCTTCCCATTTAGAGAGAAGTTTTCCTGCAAAAAATCTTAAATGAGAGTTGTATAGCAATACATAATCACCTACATTAAACTCACGCTTTTGTATCCTTTTGTCATGCCATCTTTTAACCTTTTCTTTAAACAACCTGGCATTTTCATAAGCCTGGGTTATCCATTCATCAAGTGAGCTAATATCAAATAACCTCTTTTCACCGGCAAGTTTGAAATCATAGTTGAGCTCTTTAATAGCCCAATATGCCTTATGTTCTAGTTCGAGAGGTAAGTGACATGCTTTTCCATATACCATTTTATACGGAGACATACCCATAGGATTTTTATATGCAGTTCTATAGGCCCATAATACATCATCAAGTTTCTTGGACCAATTCTTTCTAGACCTATTGACAGTCTTTTGCAAAATTAATTTGAGTTCTCTATTACTCAATTCTACTTGACCACTAGATTGTGGGTGATACGGAGATGCAATTCTATGATTGACGTCATATTTAGCAAGCATTTACGGAAAGCACCATGAATAAAATGTGAACCACCATCAGTCATTAAATATCTAGGGACTCCAAACCTCGGAAAAATAATTTCTTTAAGCATTTTAATAGAAGTGTTATGATCAGCACTACTAGTTGGAATAGCTTCTACCCACTTAGTAACGTAATCAACAGCAACTAAAATATGTGTATATCCATTAGAGGCAGGAAAAGGTCCCATATAATCAAAGCCCCAAACATCAAATGGTTCAATAACAAGTGAATAATTCATAGGCATTTCTTGACGTCTACTAATATTACCAATTCTTTGACATTCATCACAGGATAGGACAAACTTACGGGCATCCTTGAAGAGAGTAGGCCAACAAAAACCGGATTGCAATACCTTATGTGTAGTTCTATCTCCCGCGTGGTGTCCTCCATAAGTTTCGGAGTGGCACTTGCGTAGGATCTTTTCATGTTCATGCTCAGGTACACAATGTCTAATAACACCAGCTACTCCTTCTTTATAAATATGTGGGTCATCCCAAAAGTAATGTCTCAAATCATAGAAGAACTTTTTCTTTTGTTGGTATGTGAAGCTAGGTGGTATAAATTTAGCAACTATGTAATTAGCATAATCAGCATACCAAGGGGTACTATGAGAAGTACTTATGACATTTAATTGTTCATCAGGGAAGCTGTCATCAATAGGTAGTGGGTCATCAAGAACATTCTCTAACATAGATAAGTTGTCTGCAACGGGGTTCTTGGCTCCTTTTCTATCAACAATATGCAAATCAAATTCTTGTAGCAAGAGAACCCATCTAATAAGTCTAGGTTTAGCATCTTTCTTCTCCATAAGATATTTAATAGCAACATGATCAGTGTGGATAGTTACTTTAGAATCCACAATATAAGGTCTCAACTTATCACAAGCAAATACAACTGCTAAAAGTTCTTTTTCGGTAGTAGCATAATTTCTTTGAGCATTGTCTAGAGTCTTACTAGCATAATGGATAACATTTAATTTCTTATCAACTCTTTGCCCCAGAACAGCACCTACAGCATAATCGCTAGCATCACACATAATTTCAAAGGGTAAATTCCAATTAGGTGGCTGAACAATAGGTGCAGAGACTAATGCTTTCTTAAGTATTTCAAATGCTTCTACACAATCATCATCAAAGACAAATGGTATATCTTTTTGTAATAAATTAGTCAGAGGCCGAGAAATTTTTGAGAAGTCCTTAATGAACCTCCTATAAAATCCAGCGTGACCAAGGAAACTTCTTATACCTTTGATGTCCTTGGGACATGGCATCTTTTCAATAGCATCAACCTTGGCTTTATCAACTTCAATACCTCTTTCAGAAACTTTATGCCCCAAGACAATACCTTCATTAACCATAAAGTGGCACTTTTCCCAATTCAAGACAAGATTAGTTTCTTCACATCTCTGCAAAACTCGATCAAGATTGCTCAAGCAATCATCAAAAGAAGATCATAGACGGAAAAGTCGTCCATGAAAACCTCACAAATCTTTTCACAAAAGTCAGAGAATATAGCCATCATGCATCTTTGAAAGGTACCAAGTGCATTACATAAACCAAAAGGCATACGTCTATAAGCAAAAGTACCAAAAGGGCATGTAAAAGTAGTCTTTGATTGATCTTTAGCCGACACAGGTATTTGAGAGAAACCAGAATAACCATCTAGAAAGCAGTAATGTGTATGTTTGCATAATCTTTCTAGCATTTGATCGATAAAAGGTAAGGGGTAATGATCTTTCTTAGTAACCTTATTTAATTTGCGGAAATCAATTACCATCCTATAACATGTAATAACTCTTTGTGGAATCAATTCATCTTTATCATTAGGAACAACAGTAATACCTCCCTTCTTAGGGACACAATGAACAAGACTTACCCACTGACTATCAGCAACGGGATAAATTATACCTGCCTCCAGAAGCTTTAGTATTTCTTTTCTTACCACTTCTTTCATTTTAGGATTCAGACGTCGTTGAGGATCATGAACTGGTTTGGCATCTACTTCCAAATTTATTTTATGTTGACATAGAGTGGGACTAATGCCCTTAAGATCATCAAGAGTATATCCAATAGCAGCATGGTGCTTCTTCAGAGTTTTCAATAATCTTTCTTCTTCATGCTTTGAAAGGTTAGCACTAATAATAATAGGATATATCTTCTTTTCATCAAGATAAGCATGTTTAAGATTATCAGGCAACGGTTTAAGCTCAAACACAGGATCACCCTTAGGTGGAGGGGGGTCCCCTAGGATTTCAATAGGCAAATTGTGTTTCAGAATAGGTTCCTGTTTAAAGAATACTTCATCTATTTCCCTTCTTTCATTCATAAACATATCATTCTCATGGTCTAGCAAATATTGTTCTAAAGGATCACTAGGAGGTACGGCAATGGAAGCAATACCAATAATTTCATCCTTACTAGGCAATTCTTATTCACGGTGTTGTTTACTAAATTTAGAGAAATTAAACTCATGAGTCATATCATCTAAGCCGACGGTAACAACATCCCTTGTGCAATCTATGGTAGCATTAATAGTATTTAAGAAGGGTCTACTAAATATAATGGGACAAAAGCTATCTTGTGGGGAACCAAGAACAAGAAGATCAGCAGGATATTTAGTTTTCCCACACAAGACTTCAACATCTCTAACAATTCCCATTGGTGAAATAGTATCTCTATTAGCAAGTTTAATAGTAACATCAATTTCTTCTAACTCAACAGGTGCAATGTCATGCATAATTTCTTTGTATAAGTCAATAGGTATTGCACTAGCACTAGCACCCATATCACATAATCCATGATAACAATGATCTCCTGTTTTAACAGAAATAACAGGCATGCCTACCACAGGTCTAGGTTTATCTGTATCACGGGGTTTAGCAATTCTAGCAGTTTCATTACAGAAGTAAATAACATGCCCATCTATATTATCAGACAAGAGATCTTTAACAATAGCAATATTAGGTTCTACTTTAACTTGCTCAGGAGGTGTATATGTTTTAATATTGCTTTTACGAACCACAGTTGAAGCTTTAGCATGATCCTTTATCCTAATAGGGAAAGGTGGTTTCTCAACATAACAAGTAGGAACAATAGGATCATTATAAGTGACAGTCTTTTCTTCAACTTTAATAGGTGCGGCTACTTTTACTTCTATGGGAGGATGATATTTAAACCACTTCTCCTTAGGGAGAACAACATAAGTAGCAAAAGATTCACAGAAAGAAGCTACTATCTCAGAATCAAGTCCATATATAGTGCTAAACTTACGGAAAATATCGGTATCCATAAAAGATTTAACACAATCAAACTTAGGTGTCATACCTGACTCCTTACCTTTGTCGAGATCCCAATCTTCAGAGTTGCTTTTAATTCTATCCAATAAATCCCATCTAAATCCAATAGTCTTCATCATAAAAGAGCCAGCACAAGAAGTATCGAGCATAGTGCGATTATTTTCAGAAAGCCGAGCATAAATTTTTTGAAGAATTGTTTCTCTTGGGAGCTCATGATTGGGGCATGAATATAACATTGATTTAAGCCTCCCCCAAGCTTGAGTGATGCTTTCTCCTTCGCGAGGCCAAAAATTATATATATAATTGCGGCCACGATGAACAAGATGCATAGGGTAATACTTTTGATGAAATTCCAATTTCAATCTTCTATAGTTCCATGATCTCGTATCATCACATAGCCTATACCATGTCAATGCGTCTCCCTTCAAAAATAAAGGGAAGACCTTCTTCTTAGCAACATCATCGGGTATACCTGCAAGCTTAAATAATCCACAAACTTCATCCACATATATTAGGTGTTCATCAGGATGCTTTGTTCCATCTCCTATAAAAGGATTAGCTAGCAGTTTTTCTATCATACCCGAAGGATACTCATAAGGAATTTCATTTTCAATAGGTTCAGTAGGTTGAGGAGCAACTCTTTGCTCTACTGGTCGGGGTGAAGATACCCCGAACAAGCCCCTCAGAGGATTACTTTCCATAGTAACAAGTGACAGTAAATTTCAGCACACTATATAAATTTTTCCTTACCAAATTCCACCTACCAAAGGCGCTTCACTCCCCGGCAACGGTGCCAGAAAAGAGTCTTGATGACCCACAAGTATAGGGGATCTATCGTAGTCCTTTTGATAAGTAAGCGTGTCGAACCCAACGAGGAGCAGAAGGAAATGATAAGCGGTTTTCAGCAAGGTATTCTCTGCAAGTACTGAAATAAGTGGTAACAGATAGTTTTGTGATAAGATAATTTGTAACGAGCAACAAGTAACAAAAGTAAATAAAGTGCAGCAAGGTGGCACAATCCTTTTTGTAGCAAAGGACAAGCCTGGACAAACTCTTATATAAGGAAAAGCGCTTGAGGGAGTCCTGGATTAGGGGGTGTCCGTATGGCCGGACTATACCTTCAGCCGGACTCCTGGACTATGAAGATACAAGATTGAAGACTTTGTCCTGTGTCCGGAAGGGACTTTCCTTGGCGTGGAAGGCAAGCTTGGCAATACGGATATATAGATCTCCTACCATTGTAACCGACTTTGTGTAACCCTAACCCTCTCCGGTGTCTATATAAACCGGAGGGTTTTAGTCCGTAGGACAACATACAAAACAACAATCGTACCATAGGCTAGCTTCTAGGGTTTAGCCTCTCCGATCTTGTGGTAGATCTACTCTTGTACTACCCATATCATCAATATTAATCAAGCAGGACGTAGGGTTTTACCTCCATCAAGAGGGCCCGAACCTGGGTAAAACTTCGTGTCCCTTGCCTCCTGTTACCATCCGGCCTAGACGCACAGTTCGGGACCCCCTACCCGAGATCCGCCGGTTTTGACACCGACATTGGTGCTTTCATTAGGAGTTCCTCTGTGTCGTCACCATCAGGCTTGATGGCTCCTATGATCATTAATAGCGATGCAGTCCAGGGTGAGACCTTCCTCCCCAGACAGATCTTCGTCTTCGGCGGCTTCGCACTGCGGGCCAATTCACTTGGCCATCTGGAGCAGATCGAAAGCTATGCCCCTGGCCATCAGGTCAGATTTGGAAGTTTAAACTACACGGCTGACATCCGTGGGGACTTGATCTTCGACGGATTCGAGCCACTGCCGAGCGCGCCGCACTGTCATGACGAGCATGATCTAGCTCTACCGCCGAACAGTGCCCTGGAGGCCGCACCCGCATCGCCTTCGACCCTTAATTCAGAGCCAACTGCGCCGATCGAGGATAGGTGGTTGGACGCCGCCTCGGGGGCTGCGATCCCAACGGCGATCGAGCTGAACACCAGCCCCGCACTCCGCGAGACTCGTGACTCCAAGGAGTCGGACTCCTCTCCAGACTCCGAACCCTCCACGCCCCTGTCAATCGAATCCAATTGGGCGCCGATCATGGAGTTTACTGCCGTGGACATCTTTCAGCACTCGCCTTTCGGCGATATTTTGAAGACACTAAAGTCTCTCTCTTTATTAGGAGAGCCCTAGCCAGACTACGGTCAGCAAGGTTGGGATATGGACGATGAAGAAATTCAAAGCCCACCCACCACCCACTTTGTAGCCACTGTCGACGATTTAACCGACATGCTCGACTTCGACTCCGAAGACATCGACGGTATGGACGCCGATGCAGGAGACGATGAAGAACCAGCGCCTATTGGGCCCTGGAAAGCCACCTTGTCATATGACATATACATGGTGGACACCCCAAAAGAAGGAGATGGCGATGGAACAGCGGAGATGACCCCTCCAAGAAACAGCCTAAGCGCATGCGTCAGCGCCACCCGTCAAAATCCCGCCAAAGCAAATACGGTGATTCCAGCATAGGAGATAATAATACTCCGGAGAGTGCCGAAGAAAACCCCCTCCAGCAAGATTCAGCACAGGAGGATGGAGAAGCCAGCCCTCATGAGAGAGCGGCAGACAGTGAGGTCGAGGACGATAATTGTATGCCTCCCTCCGAAGACGAGGCAAGCCTCGGCGACGACGAATTCGTCGTGCCAGAGGATCCCGTCGAGCAAGAGTGTTTTCAACGCAGGCTTATGGCCACGGCAAGAAGCCTTAAGAAAAAACAGCAACAGCTTAGAGCTGATCAAGATTTGCTAGTCGACAGATGGACTGAAGTCCTTGCGGCCGAAGAGCATAAACTCGAACGCCCCTCCAAGAGCTACCCAAAGCGCAGGGTGCTACCACGATTAGAGGAGGAAGCACTTAAACCTACATCACCAGCACTTGATACGGCCGACCGGCCACCTCGTGGCCGCGACAGAGAGGCCTCTTGGCCCTCCACTCAAGCTGCACCCCGTACCAAGGCACGGGAAAATGCGCCAGACCTACGAGATATGTTGGAGGACAAGGCAAGGCAAACAAGATCGATCTACGGATCGCGTGGGCGCCCCACGACTCGAGACGGTAACCGTCACGCCGGACACAAATCCGGTAGGGCCGAACACAGTAGACAAAGCTCATTGGAGCTACGTCGGGATATAGCCCAGTACAGAGGCGCCGCACACCCACTATGCTTCACAGACGAAGTAATGGATCATCAAATCCCCGAGGGTTTCAAACCCGTAAACATCGAATCATATGATGGCACAACAGATCATGCGGTATGGATCGAGGATTATCTCCTTCATATCCACATGGCCCGCGGCGATGATCTCCACGCCATCAAATACCTCCCACTCAAGCTTAAAGGACCAGCTCGGCATTGGCTTAACAGCTTGCCAGCAGGATCAATCGGTTGTTGGGAGGACCTGGAAGCCGCATTCCTCGACAATTTCCAGGGCACCTATGTGCGACCACCAGACGCCGATGACCTAAGCCACGTAATTCAGCAGCCAGAGGAATCGGCCAGGCAATTCTGGACACGGTTCCTAACAAAGAAAAAAATCCAGACGCAGAGGCCCTAGTAGCCTTCAAGCACAATATCCGTGACGAGTGGCTTGCCCGGCACCTTGGACAGGAAAAGCCAAAATCTATGGCAGCACTCACGACACTCATGACCCGCTTTTGCACGGGAGAAGACAGCTGGCTTGCTCATAGCAACAATATGACCAAGAACCCTGGTAATTCGGATACTAGGGACAGTAGTGGCAGGTCGCGTCGCAACAAGCAGAAGCGCCGCATTAACGGCGACAATGCTAAGGATACGACAGTTAATGCCGGATTTAGAGGCTATAAATCCAGTCAGCGGAAAAAGCCATTCAAAAGAAATCCTAGGGGCCCGTCCAGTTTGGACCGAATACTCGACCGCTTGTGCCAGATACATGGCACCCCCGAAAAGCCGGCCAATCACACCAACAGGGATTGTTGGGTGTTCAAGCAGGCAGGCAAGTTAAATGCCGAAAATAAAGACACGGGGCTGCATAGTGATGACGACGAAGAGCCCCGGCCGCCGAACAACAGTGGACAGAATGGTTTTCCCCCACAAGTGCGGACGGTGAACATGATATACGCAACCCACATCCCCAAGAGGGAGCGGAAGCGCGCGTTAAGGGACGTATACGCAGTAGAGCCAGTCGCCCCAAAGTTCAACCCATGGTCCTCCTGCCGGATCACCTTTGATCGAAGGGACCATCCCACTAGCACCCGTCATGGCGGATTCGCCGCATTGGTTCTAGACCCAATCATTGACGGATTTCATCTCACTAGAGTCCTTATGGACGGCGGCAGCAGCCTGAACCTGCTTTACCAGGATACAGTGCGGAAAATGGGCATAGATCCCTCAAGGATTAAGCCCACCAAAACGACCTTTAAAGGCGTAATACCAGGTGTAGAGGCCAACTGTACAGGCTCAGTCACACTTGAAGTGGTCTTCGGATCTCTGGATAATTTCTGAAGCGAGGAGTCAATCTTCGACATAGTCCCATTCCGCAGTGGCTATCACGCACTGCTCGGGCGAACCGCATTCGCCAAGTTCAATGTGGTACCGCACTACGCATACCTTAAGCTCAAGATGCTAGGCCCTCGAGGAGTAATTACGGTCAATGGAAACACCGAACGCTCCCTCCGAACGGAGGAGCACACGGCGGCCCTTGCAGTGAAAGTACAAAGCAGCCTCTCCAGGCAGTTCTCATGTCCGGACACCGTCAAGCGCGCCTAGAGTAACCTACAACAAGACCGCCTGGCACGTTCCGAGCAGGCGTAGTAATGCGGCCCCAACCCCAGCCCTCGCAAAAATGCGACACCAGTGCTTCGCGTACATAACTACGCCCTAGAAATACCATGGGTACAGGGGGCGGGGCACCATCACGGCACGCCCGAAACACGGCTTAAACTGCACCAGGGGCTGCCGATTTTTTAATTTTCTCTTACTTTCAGGACTCCATTCTTCGGAAGGCCTGTTCGGCAGTTCAATTGCCGCACAAACGATGCAAGACCTAGGGAAGCAGACAAGCCATGCCGCATTACGGAACCCCCAGGTGGTCTCTATCACGAGCAGTATACCTGTTTTGCATACCATTCCGCAGCCTGCCCCTGGAACGGACATGTTAAATAGTCCAACCTTTTGCTTATCGCATTATTTTGTATCGTTCTGCTTTGATCGCAGCCCTTTTTAATAAACAATGCATAGCTTTTGTCTATTTTTGCATTACTCTTTTTTTTACAAATATATGTTCCTTAACGTCATGTTGCACCCGTACACTTTGGTACGGCCAAAATACGCCAGGGGCTTTAGTACCCCTCAATATGGTGTGAGAAGTCCGACCACTTTAACAAGTGCGGCACCCCGAACTTATAGCATTATATGCATCGGCTCCGAATCATGTCTTGGGTCAATAGTTGGGTTTGCTCGGCTCCTATGTTTTGGTGCCTTACGTTCCGCTATATCGGCTAAGGTAGCACTAGGAGAACTATTGCGATTGTGCCCTAGTTGAGCTGGGTCGAGCACCTCAGTAGAGAAAGCTAAAACTGACTGTCATGATGAAGCGAGAGCTGGTCGCTGTTCGAGAGGTTTTTCAAGTCCCTAAAGACTTATGCCGCTTAGAGCGAGGAGTCGGCTCTGTCCGGCCAAGGCGTGGATAGCGCCCCGAACTCGGTCTTCTGAATACCAGGGGCTTCGCCGAAATTTAAAATTATAGAATTCTATGGCTAAGTGAGAGTGTTCACGCATCATAGTCCGATTGCCTTGTTCGTTGTGCTGAGCGCCTCCCTCGAAGGACCCAAACATGGGAAAAAGAGCGCTCAGGTTTATCCCCGAACACCCCAGCACTAGCGGCACGGGGGCAGAAGCCGACGACTCGCCATCTCCCAGAATTGATAAACAGCCGCAGAGAAGGTAATATTTTAAATTCCAACAGCATTGCTTAGCGCATATGAACAAGTTTTCAGCGCACAGGACAAAACGAGCGAGTTTTACTCAAAAATTACATCCCTGGAACATTCATCCGCCATAAGGCAGGCACCCTTCAGAACATCCTTATAATAATTCTCGGGCTTGCGATGCTCTTTCCCCGGCGGTGGCCCGTCCTTCACAAGCTTCTCAGCATCCAGCTTGCCCCAGTGCACGTTAGCACGGGCAAGGGCCCTACGGGCACCTTCAATGCAGACGGAGCGCTTGATGACTTCGAGCCTTGGACAGGCCCCCACCAGCCGCCGCACCAGCCCGAAATAGCTCCCAGGCAGAGCCTCTCCAGGCCACAGCCGAACTATGAGGCCCTTCATGGCCTGTTCGGCCGCCTTGTGGAGCTCGACCAGTTGCTTCAGCTGGTTGCTCAGGGGCACGGGGTGTCCGGCCTCAGCATACTGAGACCAGAACACCTTCTCTATCGAGCTGCCCTCCTCGGCTCGATAGAATGCGGTGGCATCAGACACGCTACGAGGAAGATCTGTGAACACTCCTGGAGAGCTCCGGATTCGGGTAAGTAACAAGTAACTCACGATTATGTGTTTGATTTGCATAAAGAATGCCTTACCCGCCGCTATCTTTTTTAGCGCATCCAACTCCTGGAGGGTCTTCTGGGATTCGGCCTTGGCAGACTTGGCATTTTCAAAAGCCGTCGCGAGCTCGGACGCTCGCGTCTTTGAGTCAAGCTCCAAACTCTCATGTTTTTCATGAGAACCTAGAGCTCTTGCTGCACCTTGCCAACCTGGGCCTCATACTTCTCCCGCTCGGTGTGCTCCGTGGCCGCCCTCTTCTCGGCCTCGACCAGCGCTTGCTTAAGGGTCGCCACCTCAGACGTGGCCCCTACAATAGCCACGATAATCCTGTCATTTTTTGCAATTGCACCCTTTTTTATATAATTAAACAAGGTATTTCTTACCTTCCTTGTCCTCGAGCTGCTTCTTGGCATGCCCGAGCTCTTGCTCGGACTGCTCGAGGTTCTGCTTTAGCGTGTCCACTTCCGCAGTCGGTACGGCGGACGCCAGCAGAGAAGCATGCATACGCATATTAACTCTTTTTTGTTAGACTCCTGTGAATTTAATTTGATCCTCTATTCGGCTTTTCTTCCCGAACGCCAAACAGAGCATCAGGGGCTACTGTCTATGTGGTAATATTATTTACACATTCTTTACTTACCTCAAAGCCTGTTAAAAGGCTAGCACAAGCTTCAGTCAGTCCGCTCTTGGCGGACTGAACCTTCTGGACCACCGCACTCATAATAGTGCGGTGCTCCTCGTCAATGGAGGTGCCTTTGAGCACCTCCAACAGATTGTCCGGCGCCTCCGGTTGGACGGGGGTCACCGGCATGGTGGGCTTGCTCCTCTTGGAAGGAGGTCGCCCGCCAGACTCTGGAACCTTTGAAGGTTCCGGAGCGGTGTCCGGCCTAGAGCCGGACTTGGAGCCCTGGGAGGTTTTATCCCCTTTACTCCTGGAGTCCGGGAGGTCGCCTTGCGACGCCTCCAGGACCACCTCCTCCTGGCTCAGAACCTGTTGGGACAACACTTCGGTGTCATCCGTAGGGCGGGGAGAGGAAGCCGTCGGAAGCGAATTCACATCCAACGAGTCCAGTGAACCGCTCGACGACGCATCGAGCCGGTCTTTGGGTGGGCTGCATAAACACATTCGACATAAGGGAAAGCTGTGCAATAAAGGAATGCTATGAATTACTCTGGTATCCGGATACTTACGATTTCGCCAGGGGCTTGGCCCTGAGCGGCCACTCCTCTCCACCGTCGTCGGCGTCGGAGGAGTAGTTCGGAGGAAGGGTTTTCCCCTTCTTGGACCCTTCGGCCTCCTCAGTAAGGGCGGCCTTCCTTTTCTTCTCTCCCCCCGCTGGAGGGGGAGAGGTCTCTTCTTCCTCCTCCTCGTCTTCACAGGAGGACTGCGCCTTGGAGCCGTCGGATGATGAACCCGACACCTCCTGGTGCCGGGCACTTTTTCGAGTCCCCGTGGCCCTCTTCGTGGCCTTCTTCTTCGGCACCACATAGGGTGCCGGAACCAGCAACTTCGCCAAGTGGGCATCAGCTGGGTCTTCGAGCAAAGGAGCCGGACAGTCGATCTGTCCGGACTTCGCCTGCCAAACCTGTCAGAGGTAAGGGAGCTTAGATCCCGCATAGAGTTAAACTATGAAAAACTAATACCCTATAAAAGGCACAAACAACTTACCGCACTGGCATGACACTGCGCGCTGAATCCGTGATCCTCGGTAGCAGATGCGGGAGCCTCGGCGCCCTTGAAAAGCACCATCCAGACATCTTCGTACATCGTGTCGAAGAGCCTGCTTAGAGTTCAGTGCTGCGTCGGGTTGAACTCCCACAGATTGAAGGCCCGTTGTTGACACGGGAGGATCCGGCGGATGAGCATGACCTGGACTACGTTGACAAGCTTGAGCTGCTTGTCCACCAGGGTTTGGATGCATGTTTGCAGTCCAGTCACCTCTCCTTTGCTGCCCCACGACAGGCCCGTCTCTTTCCAGGACGTGAGCCGCGTTGGGGGTCCGGACCGGAACTCGGGGGCTGCGACCCACTCAGGATCGCGCGGCTCGGTGATGTAAAACCACCCCGATTGCCACCCCTTCAGGGTCTCCACAAAGGAGCCCTCGAGCCATAAGACGTTGGGCATCTTGCCCACCATGGCGCCTCCGCACTACGCCTGGTTGTCGCGCACCACCTTCGGCTTGACATTAAAAGTCTTGAGCCATAGGCCGAAATGGGGGCGAATGCAGAGGAAAGCCTCGCACACGACGATAAACGCCGAGATGTTGAGGATAAAGTTCGGGGCCAGATCATGGAAATCTAGGCCGTAGTAGAACATGAGTCCCCGGATGAATGTGTGGATAGGAAAGCCCAGTCCGCGGAGGAAGTGGGGAAGGAACACTACCCTCTCATGGGGCCTTGGGGTGGGGAGGAGCTGCCCCTCTTCGGGAAGCCGGTGCGCGATGTCGTTAGACAAGTATCCGGCCTTCCTCAGTTTTTTGACGTGTCCCACCGTGACGGAGGAGACCATCCACTTGCCTCCCGCTCCGGACATGGCTGAAGAAGGTTGAGGTGGGGAGTGCGGATTTGGGCGCTGGAGCTCGAGTGCACGAAAATGGATAGGCAAAGGAGGAAGAAGGCGTAGGTGAAAAGGTGGATCCTTATCCCCTTATATGGGTGGACGCAACTACGTGTCCCCACCAGCCTGGTAAAACTCGCTTATCTCCAAGCGCCGTAATCAATGGCGCGGTTGGGTTACCCATGCCCGTATTGATGAGAATCCCGGAATAAGGGGACACGATCTCTGCTCTAACAAGACGTGCCAAGGAAATCGCCTCGCGTGACACGCTGAGGTGGGATAATAAAACGATTCGAATAAAGGCTTGGCAGTGGTGCGTTGCACTACGGAATACGTCAGCAGATTAGATTTGTGTAAATATTATTCTCTCTATGGCAATATGTGGAAACTTATTTTGCAGAGCCGGACACTATCTTTGTGTTCAAAATCTTCTATGAAGTACTTGGAGGAGGAACCCGCCTTGCAATGCCGAAGACAATCTGCGCTCCGGACTCGTCGTCATTGAAGCCTGGTTCAGGGGCTACTGAGGGAGTCCTGGATTAGGGGGTGTCCGGATGGCCGGACTATACCTTCAGCCGGACTCCTGGACTATGAAGATACAGGATTGAAGACTTCGTCCCGTGTCCGGAAGGGACTTTCCTTGGCGTGGAAGGCAAGCTTGGCGATACGGATATATAGATCTCCTACCATTGTAACCGACTTTGTGTAACCCTAACCCTCTCTGGTGTCTATATAAACCGGAGGGTTTTAGTCCGTAGGACAACGTATAGAACAACAATCATACCATAGGCTAGCTTCTAGGGTTTAGCCTCTCCGATCTCGTGGTAGATCTACTCTTGTACTACCCATATCATCAATATTAATCAAGCAGGACGTAGGGTTTTACCTCCATCAAGAGGGCCCGAACCTGGGTAAAACTTCGTGTCCCTTGCCTCCTGTTACCATCTGGCCTAGACGCACAGTTCGGGACCCCCTACCCGAGATCCGCCGGTTTTGACACCGACAGCGCTCCCGAGGACACATGGAAATATCGTCAAGCTAGTTTTCATCACGTTCATATGATTCGCGTTTGGTACTTTGATAATTTGACATGCGGGTGGACCGGTGCTTGGGTGCTGTTCTTACTTGAACAATCGTCCCACTTATGATTAACCTCTATTGCAAGCATCCGCAACTACAACAAAAGTATTAAGGTAAACCTAACCATAGCATGAAACATATGGATCCAAATCAGCCCCTTACGAAGCAACGCATAAACTAGGGTTTAAGCTTCTGTCACTCTAGCAACCCATCATCTACTTATTACTTCCCAATGCCTTCCTCTAGGCCCAAATAATGGTGAAGTGTTATGTAGTCGACATTCACATAACACCACTAGAGGCTAGACAACATACATCTCATCAAAATATCGAACGAATACCAAATTCACATGACTACTAATAACAAGACTTCTCCCTTATCCTCGGGAACAAACGTAACTACTCAAAAAGCATATTCATGTTCATAATCAGAGGGGTAATAATATGCATAAAGGATCTGAACATATGATCTTCCACCAATTAAACCAACTACATCAACTACAAGGAGTAATTAACACTACTAGCAACCTACTAGCACCAATCCCGGACTTGGAGACAAGAATTGGATACAAGAGATGAACTAGGGTTTTGATATGAGATGGTGCTGATGAAGATGTTGATGGAGATTGCCCTCTCCCGATGAGAGGAGCGTTGGTGATGACGATGGCGATGATTTCCCCCTCCGGGAGGGAAGTTTCCCTGGCAGAACAGCTCTGCCGGAGCCCTAGATTGGTTCCGCCAAGGTTCCGCCTCATGGCGGCGGAGTTTCGTCCCGAAAGGTTGCTTCTTATTTTTTTTCTCGACGAAAGACTTCATATAGCAGAAGATGGTCATCGGAGAGCCACCAGGGGGCCCACGAGGTAGGGGGCGCGCCCCCCACCCTCGTGGAAAGGGTGTGGGCCCCCTGGTCTTCATCTTTGGCGAGGATTTTTCATTATATTTATTATAAGGTATTCTGTGGAGTTTCAGGACTTTTGGAGTTGTGCAAAATAGTTCTCTAATATTTGCTCCTTTCCAGCCCAGAATTCCAGCTGCCTGCATTCTCCCTCCATATGTAAACCTTGTAAAATAAGAGAGAATAGCCATAAGTATTGTGACATAATGTGAAATAACAGCCCATAATGCAATAAATATCGATATAAAAGCATGATGCAAAATGGACGTATCAGCCACTGAGTTAAACCATTTTACAAAGCCTTATAAGATGGACCTCACATCAACCAATCGTCATTTTAACTATGACAAGTTCAGGGTCTTTATAAGATTGACTTGTCAAACGTTCGACGGGTCTACCAGGATTACCTGGACAGAGTGGCTTACTTAAAAAGGCAGGATAACCCGGGGTTTTAGGTGAATACACCTGGCTTCCAAGCCTGGCTTTTATAGACTATTACAAGGTTATAGACTCTTTGTTCTTGTAGAAGCAAAGAGCCCCCTAGTAATATTTTGAGTTGTGCTCAATGGGTGTCTATGTTTGAGTTGTGCTTTGCAACAGACTCTCTTTGGCTCCTTTTGACCTTGGGTGGCAGGCCCCCAAGTGTTTTTTATGTGTGGCTTATGAGCCGGATCAATTGGTAATTAGAACTCCGCTTTATAAACAGAAGCCCCCATGTAACCTAAAACCTTTCAAGGAATAACAGCAGAGGCCCCGCTTTAGCAGGGATGCTGGTTTATTATATTGATCATCATAATATATACATTGTCAATAATATGTACATAAGAGGAGCCTATGGCTCAGGTGTAGTAAGGCCGAAGATGAGCTATATTCCACGGCCGGTGGGTCCCCTCCTCTGATTTACGTGAGTCCTTGTGCTCTCAAACATCGATAAGGTAGTATGACCCATTGTGCAGATTCTTGCTGACCACGAAGGGTCCTTCCCAAGGCGGGGATAACTTGTGCATATCAGTCTGATCCTGGATGAGCCGGAGAACCAGATCCCCTTCTTGAAACGTTCTGGTTTTAACCCGACGACTGTGATAATGACGCGGATCTTGCTGACAAATCACCAAACGCGCCGCCGCAATATCACGCTCCTCACCTAACAAGTCAAGTGCTTCCTGGCATGCCTTCTCATTGTCAGCTTCAACATAAACCGCCACACGGGGTGAGTCGTGACGGATGCCACTAGGGAGGACCGCCTCTGCTTTGTAAACCATGAAGAAAGGTGTATAACCCATAGATCTTTTGGGTGTAGTATTGATGCTCCATAACACAGAAGGTAACTCCTCCACCCAACAACCCGGCGTCCGCTGTAAAGGAACCATAAGCCAAGGATTGATGCCTCTTAGGATCTCTTGATTGGCTCTCTCCGCCTGACCATTAGATTGGGGGTGAGACACTGATGACACGTCAAGCCGAATGTGCTCATGTTGACAAAATTCTTTCATGGCACCCTTGGACAGATTAGTGCCATTATCAGTTATAATGTTGTGTGGAAAACCAAACTGGAAATCACCTTTTTTTGATGAACTGAACTGTCGTGGCTGCATCACATTTACTATCTGGCTCTGCCTCCACCCACTTAGTGAATTTATCAACCGCCACCAGAAGGTGGGTCTTCTTATCATTGGACCTCTTAAAAGTCCCAACCATATCCAGCCCCCAAGTTGCAAATGACCAAGTGATTGGAATCATCCTCAATTCCTGAGCCGGAACATGAGCTCGACGTGAAAACTTCTGACAACCATCACACCTTTTTACCAAATCCTCAGCATCAGCATGAGCCGTTGATGTCTACTACACAACCTTCTTCTTGTAGACGTTGTTGGGCCTCCAAGTGCAGAGGTTTGTAGGCACAATAGCAAATTTCCGTCAAGTGGATGACCTAAGGTTTATCAATCCGTAGGAGGCGTAGGATGAACATGGTCTCTCTCAAGAAACCCTGCAACCAAATAACAAAGAGTCTCTTGTGTCCCCAACACACCCAATACAATGGTAAATTGTATAGGTGCACTAGTTCGGCGAAGAGATGGTGATACAAGTGCAATATGGATAGTAGATAAAGGTTTTTGTAATCTGAAATTATAAAAACAGCAAGGTAGCTAATGATAAAAGTGAGCGTAAACGGTATTGCAATGGTAGGAAACAAGGCCTAGGGTTCATACTTTCACTAGTGCAAGTCCTCTCAACAATAATAACATAATTGGATCACATAACTATCCCTGAACATGCAACAAATAGTCACTCCAAAGTCACTAATAGCGGAGAACGAACGAAGAGATTATAGTAGGGTACGAAACCACCTCAAAGTTATTCTTTCCAATCAATCCGTTGGGCTATTCCGATAAGTGTCACAAACAGCCCTAGAGTTCGTACTAGAATAACACCTTAAGACACAAATCAACCAAAACCCTAATGTCACCTAGATACTCCAATGTCACCTCAAGTATCCGTGGGTATGATTATACGATATGCATCACACAATCTCAGATTCATCTATTCAACCAACACATAGAACCTCAAAGAGTGCCCCAAAGTTTCTACCGGAGAATCACGAAGAAAACGTGTGCCAACCCCTATGCATAGGTTCATGGGCGAAACCCGCAAGTTGATCACCAAAACATACATCAAGTGAATCACGTGGTATCCCATTGTCACCACAGATACGCATGACAAGACATACATCAAGTGTTCTCACATCTTTAAATACTCAATCCGATAAGATAACTTCAAAGGGAAAACTCAATCCATTACAAGAGAGTAGAGGGGGATAAAACATCATAAGATCCAACTATAATAGCAAAGCTCGCGATACATCAAGATCGTAGCACCTCAAGAACACGAGAGAGAGAGAGAGAGAGAGATCAAACACATAGCTACTGGTACATACCCTCATCCCCGAGGGAGAACTACTCCCTCCTCGTCATGGAGAGCACCGGGATAATGAAGATGGCCACTGGAGAGGGATTCCCCCTCCGGCAGGGTGCTGGAACGGGTCTAGATTGGCTTTCAGTGGCTACGGAGGCTTCTGGCGGCAGAACTCCCGATCTATTGTTCTCCCTAGTCGTTTTAGGGTATATGGGTATATATAGGAAGAAGAAGTACGTCAGGGAGCCACGAGGGGCCCACGAGGGTGGAGGGCGCGCCTAGTGGGGTGGGCGCGCCCAGGGGGGTGGGCGCGCCCCCTGCCTTGTGGCTTCCTCGTTGCTTCCCTTACGTGGACTCCAAGTCTCCCGGGTTGCTTTCCTTCCAAAAATAAGTTTTGTGAAGTTTCAGGTTAATTGGACTCCGTTTGATTTTCCTTTTCTGCGATACTCTAAAACAAGGAAAAAACAGAAACTGGCACTGGGCTCTGGGTTAATAGGTTAGTCCCAAAAATAATATAAAAGTGTATAATAAAGCCCATAAACATCCAAAACAGATAATATAATAGCATGGAACAATAAAAAATTATAGATACGTTGGAGACATATCAGCCGTCAGCCAATAGAAACCGTGACGAAAGGCCTTAGCTACCAGGGACTTTGAACTGGCGTGGTGACCACAATCTCCTTCGTGGATCTCATGCAAAATTTCACAGCCTTCTTTAGGAGATACGCAACGCTGAAACGCCCCTGTTACGCTGCAATGATGCAATTCTCCGTTGACAATGGTCATTGACTTGGATCGCCGTATTATCTGCCTGGCCAAGGTTTCATCCTCCGGTAACTCGCCCCGGTTCATATACGCCAAATATGGGACCGTCCAATCCGGGATAACATGAAGAGCTGCCACTAACTGGGCCTCCGGTTCAGGAACAACCAAATCCTCCTCTGTAGGTAGCTTGACCGACGGGTTATGCAAAACATCCAGAAAAACATTGGGTGGAACCGGTTTACGTTGGGAACCCAAACGGCTTAAAGCGTCCGCCACTTCGTTCTTTCGCCGGTCCACATGGTCAACCTAATAACCCTTGAAATGACCTGCAACAATATCTACTTACTGATGATACACTGCCATGAGTGGGTCCTTGGAATCCCAAGTACCCGACACTTGCTGAGCCGCCAAGTCCGAGTCACCGAAACACTTAACCCGGCTTAAATTCATCTCCTTAGCCATTCGAAGACCATGGAGTAAGGCCTCATATTCAGTTGCATTGTTAGTGCAAGGGAACATTAAACAGAGAACATAACAAAACTTATCACCTTGTGGGGAAGTTAACACGACTCCAGCCCTCGAGCCTTCCAATTGCCTGGATCCATCGAAATGAATAGTCCAATAAATATGATCTGGCTTTTCTTCCAGCGCCTGTAACTCTGTCCGGTCATTGATGAAATCCACAAGCGCTTGGGACTTGATTGCCGTACGAGGCACATATTTTAACCCGTGAGGTCCAAGCTCAATAGCCCACTTGGCAACTCGGCCAGTTGCCTCCCTATTTTGGATTATATCTCCCAAAAGGGAAGAACTGACCACCGTGATGGGATGACCTTGAAAATACTGCTTGAGCTTCCAGCTTGCCATAAAAACTCCATACACCAGTTTCTGCCAATGTGGGTACCTCTGCTTAGACTCAATAAGTACCTCACTGATATAATAAACGGGCGTTGAATCGGATACTCCTTCCCAGCTTCCTTGAGCTCCACCACAATGGCCACACTAACAGCCCGGGCATTAGCAGCCACATATAACAACAGCGGCTCTTTATCGACCGGAGTAGCAAGGATAGGTGGCTCAACTAACTGCTTTTTTAAGTCCTCAAATGCCGCATTAGCAGCCTCACTCCAGACAAAATTATCTATCTTTTTCATCATCTGATATAGAGGGATAGCCTTCTCTCCTAATCGGCTGATAAAGTGGCTCAATGTTGTAATACGACCCGCCAGACGTTGAACATCGTTAATACACGCAGGTTTAGCCAGAGACGTAATAGCTTTGATATTTTCTGGATTAGCTTCAATGCCCCTGTTACACACTAGAAAACCCAAGAGCTTGCCTGCCGGAACACCAAATACACACTTGGCCGGATTAAGCATCATCTTATAGACCCTGAGATTATCAAAAGTTTCTGTGAAGTCAGCTATCAACGTCTGCTCCTTTCTGGACTTCACCACAATATCATCCACATAAGCATGCACATTGCGCCCAATCTGATTATGAAGACAATTCTGCACGCAGCGCTGGTAAGTCGTCTGGGCGCTCTTGAGCCCAAAAGGCATAGATACATAGCAGAAGTCTCCAAAGGGAGTTATAAAAGTTGTCTTCTCCTGGTCCTTAACTGCCATTTTGATCTGATGATAGCCAGAATAAGCATCCAGAAAGCTCAAACACCCACAACCCGCTATAGCATCAATAATTTGATCAATACGAGGGAGAGCAAAGGGATCAGCTAGACAAGCCTTGTTGAAATCTGTGTAGTCCACACACATCCGCCAAGTGTCGTTCTTCTTAAGCACTAGCACCGGGTTAGCTAACCACTCAGGGTGAAAAACCTCCACAATAAACCCTGCTGCCAAGAGCCGTGCTACCTCCTCACCAATAGCCTTACACCTTTCTTCATTGAAGCGTCGGAGAAACTGCCTGACCGGTTTAAACTTAGGATCAATATTAAGAGTGTGCTCAGCGAGTTCCCTCGGTACACCTGGCATGTAAGAAGGTTTCCATGCAAAGATGTCCCGGTTCTCATGGATGAACTTGATGAGTGCGCTTTCCTATTTCAGATCCAGGTTAGAGCTGATGCTAAACTGCTTGGATGAATTGCCAGGAACAAAGTCAACCAGCTTCGTCTCATCAGCCGATTTAAACTTCAAGGCTGATCATGCTCTATAGTTGGCTTTTTCAAAGAAGTCATATCTGTAGGATCAACATTGTCCTTGTAGAACTTCAACTCCTCCGTTGCACAAACTGACTCAGCATAAGCTGCATCACCTTCTTCACATTCCAAAGCAATCTTACGACTCCCATGTACCATGATGGTCCCCTTATGACCCGGCATCTTGAGCTGCAGATAAACATAATAGGGCCTTGCCATGAACTTAGCGTAAGCCGGCCGTCCAAACAGGGCATGATATGGGCTCTTGATTTTCACCACTTCAAAAGTCAATGTCTCTGATCTTGAATCATGATCATCTCCAAAAACAACCCCCAGAGCTATCTTACCAACTGGATATGCCGATTTACCAGGTACCACACCATGGAAAACAGTGTTCGACGGTTTAAGATTTTTATCTATCAACCCCATGCGACGGAAAGTTTCGTAATAAAGGATATTAATACTGCTCCCTCCATCCATGAGCACCTTGGTAAACTTATACCCCCCCCAACTTGAGGTGCCACCACCAATGCCAGATGACCCGGGTTATCAACCCGGGGTGGATGATCCTCTCGACTCCACAAAATGGGTTGTTCAGACCAGCGCAGATAACGGGGCACTGCCGGTTCAACGGAGTTTACTGCCCTTTTATGAAGCTTCTGATCGCGTTTGCATAAGCTAGTGGTGAAAACATGATAAACATGATACTGCCCACTATTCAACTGCTTCGGATTGCTCTGGTAACCCGATTGTTGCTGCTACTGACTCCCCTGATGATTATAACCACCCTGGTTGCCCTGACTGCCTTGATTAAAAGAAAAACATATACAGTGACCAATAAGCAGCTATATTGGAGTTTCATTGTTTTCATTAATTTGTAGATTTTTTAAAAAAAATTGAAATTCTGATACAGGTAATTTGTTGTTGATTGTTGCAAGACATCAAATGAAAGTACAAATGTCGCTGCGACAAAACTAAAAAAGGGGTCGTGATACTGAAATTATCACAACTCTCTCATTCTTTGGCAAATCAAAGAGGGCGACATGAGTCGAATCGGTGCAGGTTGTTGGATGGAAATCCTAGGAGCTCCTCGAACCATCTTCTTCCTTCAATGTCGGAGAACCTCCCTCTGACGTCAACAAAGCCGCCTGCCACCACCAACCGTGGCCGGTGGTAGTGCCGCATCACCTCATCATCCCTCCTCCCCAAGCCACCTCCTTCGCCCCCATCCTTCTAAACCCAACCTTTCTTTGGCGTCAACAACCCTCCACACCCGTGCATCAGTTAAGCTGCTGCCTTGCTTCCGTCGACTGCGATCGTCCGCAACGTCCCCATCTCCCGGTCATTCCCGACTCGGGCTCGCCGCCGCTAGAATCATCTCAAGGGCATATCTGGTGATACGGCTCATGAGGTGATACGATATGATCTGGAGCGTTAGATCTGGACTATAGGGACAGGATTGAGCAACCTCTTTCCCACTGGAAAAAATGCATAGTGCACCCTATGTTATTCCATAAATGAGCGACTACTGCATATCCC
This sequence comes from Triticum monococcum, assembly GCA_034509565.1. Lineage (NCBI taxonomy): Eukaryota > Viridiplantae > Streptophyta > Magnoliopsida > Poales > Poaceae > Triticum > Triticum monococcum. Next base: position 569,877,404 of record CM067841.1, on the reverse strand, counting down.
TTCGTCCTGTACGCCTCAAACTGAATCTTGCTCGTCCCCCCGCTCCGCCGCCGGGTACCACAGGGCTTCTCCCACCACCGTCGGCCACCATGACGCCATGCTCTATCCACTCTTACTAGCCCCGACTACACACAACCTATTCAGATGCAGCGTGTGTGCCGAACCCGTTGCTCGTATCAGATCCAAATGCTCGATTGTACGATGGGAGCCGAGACAAATCTCTCCCCACCGCCGCTGGAGCTGGAGATTCTACGCGGCGAGGATCAGGTAAGAGGCAGCGAATTCGGGTGATTCCTCTCTGCGCTGCTGGAGTTGGGGGTGCCATGGAGGAAGTCCCAGTTGGGCCGCCAGCTACCATGGGTCCTGTCCAATCATCGCCAGCAGCTGAGCTCGATCTATCGGTACAAGGTAAGTGGTCGGTGATGAAGCTATGTACCTAGGGTAGGGTCGTGGACCTGTCCCAACTGCCCTACCCAAGGACATCTCTAGAAGAAATCACCTTTCAATCGACTTGGAGGTGTTCCACTCGACAGACTCGAAGACACTCGACCAAGAAGCAATCACTCGACCAAGACCAAACCACTCAATGGCTAGGAGACCTAAAGGCACTCCGTATGCTAACGGTCGGTTATTAAGTAGCTTTTATGGTCATCATAGCACTTTATTAGGGGCGTTACCAGTAACGCCCGACCTTAATGTATTTAAAACCCTGCACAACTGAGGGCCGGAGGGGTCCGGCAAACTCTATATAAGCCACCCCCCTCCTCAGTGTAAAGGGTTCGCACCCCTGTAATTCATACACGCATAATCCAGTCGACCGCCTCCGGGCTCCGAGACATAGGGCAATTACTTCCTCCGAGAAGGGCCTGAACTCGTAAACCTCGTGTGCTTACAACTTCTCCATAGCTAAGATCTTGCCTCTCCATATTTACCCCCCTACATTACTGTCAGACTTAGAACCACGATAGTTGGCGCCCACCGTGGGGCCGGTGTTTTAGCAATTTGTTGGAGGAGTTGCGATCTTTTTCGATCCAAATCATCATGGTTTCTGTCAGAGTTTTGGTGGAGGGCCGCGAGATCCGTCTCGGCGCGCTCACGTTCATCGCCGACGACTCCGCTTGGCTTCAGGAGGCTCCGCTCGACGTGGATGCACTCCCTGTCCACGGAGCGACGCACTTTCGCGTGTGCGTTCACGGCGTCCTCTTGCGGCAACCGTCGACCCACTATCGGTCGGCTCCTGTGCTGTCCTCCCTCCCTGTTTCCCGTCGGTGCAAGCGCTCCGGTCGGTCGAGACTTCAGCAGTGGGTGAGACACGCGGTGGCACGCCAGTCAGCCACCCCTCAAGTCGCGGCAATCGAGCCCGACGAATCCCTCTACGGCCTGTTCGACCTGTCGACTCGCTCCGCAGAGACCGCATCCGAGTGCGACAGCAGTGATCCAGCGGCGAAGGTTCTGATGGTCGACGGACCACCCAGTCCTCCCAATTTTCCCCGCACCGACGGAGGCGCCGGTGGAGGCGACCCGTTGCGTCCCCATGAGGAATATCTCACCGAGCCTCTCACGTCGCTGCAGAGAGAAGAACTGCATCGCCGGAACATGGATGCACTGCACACTCCTATCGTTGGAGAAACCCCCGAGGCTCGTGCCTTGGAGGACGTGCGCCTGGCAAACTTGGCTGAGCGCACTCGACTGGAGAACCTCCAGCGAGCACTCGACGAGCGTGCGCGACAATGGGTTCCAGAATCCAGTCAACGTCAGCTCTTTCCGCCCCCGCAGGTATATCGAACTCCGGTTCAGAATTTAGCAGTTGCAGCCCGTATAGCAGAGTCGATTCAGCCTTCCCAGTCGGAGGCTGGCAGAGGCTTGCTGCAGATCAGAGCGTTACTCCGGGCAGCAGGAGACCAGAATTCCGCTGTTTCTCAGTCGCGGAACAGGATTCATAGCAGATCCGTTGCTGCAGACACGGTCCAGTCAGCTCATAGCCCAAGATCGCCCCCGAGGCATGAGGGATGTGGGGACCGGCATAATCAGTATGGGAACCGTGAGCAGTATGATCACCGATTCGATCGTGACGATCGACGTCAAGTGCCCACCCCTCCCCCGAGGAGCGGGTCGTATGCGCCTCGACAGCAAGATGACAGGCACCCTCATAGTGTTGGGTGAAGGATTCCAGTCGACTCCAGGGAACCAGGCTTTGATGCGAGATCCATTCTCGTTCAAGGTTTGGTCGACAGGAACAGGGCTCACCGAGAAGGTCACGATAGAGATGAACCTACCAGCAGCAGAGTACATGTTTCGGGGCCAGAGTGCTTTAGTAGAGCCATCAGGGTCGCTGTGATTCCTCCCAACTTCAGGTTGGCGACTGGAGTCAGTAAGTTCACTGGTGAGTCCAAACCCGATACTTGGCTTGAAGACTACCGAGTGGCCGTCCAGATTGGCGGAGGCAATGATGAAGTGGCCATGAAGCACCTGCCTCTCATGTTGGAGGGCTCGGCCAGAGCGTGGCTGAATCAGTTAGCACCCAGCAGCATTTACACTTGGGAAGATCTCGCCCGAGTGTTTGTCACCACATTTGAAGGAACATGCAAGCGACCGGCAGGGCTGACGGAACTGCGGTCTTGCATGCAGAAGCCGAATGAAACTTTGAGGGATTACATCCAGAGATGGATCATGTTACATCACACAGTAGAGAATGTGCCTGACCACCAAGCAGTCTGTGCCTTCAAAGAAGGCGTCAAGTACAGAGAACTGAATCTAAAATTCGGTCAAACCGGAGATATGTCTCTGAATCGGATGATGGAGATTGCCACCAAGTACGCTAATGGTGAAGATGAGGATCGACTCAGGAGTGGCAAGCTCAAGCCAGTCGCTCAAGAAACCGGAGGAAATTCCAATTGGAAACAGAAGCGGAAAGCCGAGCCAGCTACTCCTGGGGAAGCCTTGGCTGTGACTAAAGGAAAGTTTAAGGGGAAACCCAAAGGACCTTGGAACCCCAAGAAAGTTAAAGACCAGGACGGAAATGATGTGTTGGATTTGCCATGTCACATCCACACCAAGAAAGATGAAGAGGGTAATTTCATTTACCCGAAACATACCACTCGACAGTGTCGACTCTTGATCCAGCAGTTCCAAGGCAAGCAGCCCAAAGATAAGGAAAAGGAGTCGGACAAAGTTGAGGACAAGGAAGATAGTGATGATGGATACCCCCAGGTCAATTCCACCCTGATGATTTTTGCTGATGTTGAAAGCAAAAGTCGACTGAAAGTTATCAACCGAGAGGTGAATATGGTTGCTCCGGCGACACCCAGTTATCTGAAGTGGTCTTAGACTGCCATCACATTCGACCGGTCCGATCACCCAACGCACATTGCCACCCCTGGGAGGCAAGCTTTGGTGGTCGACCCAGTTGTTGAAGGCACTCGACTGACCAAAGTCTTGATGGATGGTGGCAGTGGTTTGAACATACTATATGTTGAGACGTTGAAAGGGATGGCCATTCCGATGTCCAGACTCAGTACCAGCAACATGAGTTTCCATGGAGTCATTCCTGGGAAGAAGGATGAATCACTCGGCCAGATTGCTCTTGATGTGGTTTTCGGTGATTCCAAGAATTACCGCAAGGAAAAGTTGACGTTTGAAGCTGTAGACTTCTAGAGTGCCTATCACGCCATTTTGGGCAGGCCGGCTTATGCACGCTTCATGGCCCGACCATGTTATGTGTATCTCAAATTGAAGATGCCTGGCCCCAAAGGTGTGATCAATATTACGGGCAATCAGAAGAAAGCAAAAGAATGTTTTCAGAAAGGTTCAAAGATCACTAATGCTCAGATGGCAGTGGTGGAGCTGCAGGAATACCAGAAGACTGCAGACCCGAGTGATTTGTTGCGAGCCAAGAAGCCCGCTACAGAATCAGCTTTTCAGTCATCTAGCGAAACGAAGACAGCTCACATCCACCCGACCGATCCCAGCGCTGCTCCAACTCATATCTCAACAACACTCGACTCCAAATAGGAAGAAACGCTCATCTAGTTCCTCCGTGAGAACTGGGACATTTTCGCATGGAAGCCTTCTGACATGCCAGGTGTTCCCAGGGAGCTGGCTGAGCATCGCCTACGAGTCGACTCAAAAATAAAACCTGTCAAAGAACATCTCCGATGGTCCGCCGTCCAGAAGAGAAAGGCTATTGGCGAGGAGGTGGCTCGGCTCTTAGCAGCGGAGTTCATCCAAGAGATCTACCACTCCGAGTGGCTCGCCAACGTTGTCATGGTCCCCAAGAAGGACAAGTCACTTTGCATGTGCATTGACTTTAAACATATCAATCGGGCCTGCCCGAAAGATCATTTTCCTCTCCCCCGCATCGACCAGATAGTCGACTCGACTGCGGGATGTGAGCGACTGTCTTTTTAGACACCTATTCCGGGTACCATCAGATCCGTCTGTATGGACCTGACGAGATCAAAACAGCTTTCATCACTCCATTCGGGTGCTTCTGTTATGTTACCATGCCGTTCAGCCTCAAGAATGCCGGAGCCACATTCATGAGGATGATTCAGAAGTGTTTGCTCACTCAAATCAGTCGGAATGTGGAAGCATACATGGATGATATTGTGGTCAAGTCATGGAAGGGTTCCGACCTGCTGACTGACCTTGCTGAAACCTTTGCCAACCTCAGGAGGTATGATATCAAGCTTAATCCATCAAAGTGCACATTCGGAGTTCCTGGCGGAAAATTACTCGGTTTTCTTGTTTCCGAACGGGGAATCGACGCCAATACAGAAAAAGTCGGTACTATACTCCGAATGAAAAGTCATGTGCGAGTGCACGACGTCCAGAAGCTTACTGGTTGCTTGGCCGCTTTAAGTCGATTCATATCTCGTCTCAGTGAAAAGGCATTGCCTCTTTACCGATTGATGAAGAAGTCCGACAAGTTCGAGTGGACTCCCGAAGCTGATGCAGCATTTGCAGAGCTCAAAGCTCTGCTCTCCACCCAGCCGGTGCTTGCTGCCCCAATCAGCAAGGAGCCTTTGCTGCTTTACATCGCAGCCACGGGACAAGTCGTCAGTACGGTACTTACGGTCGAGCGGGAAGAAGAAGGAAAAGCCTTCAAAGTTCAGCGCCTAGTATATTATATTTCTGAAGTTTTGACCTCGTCGAAGCAAAGATATCCTCATTATCAGAAGCTTGTATATGGGATTTATATGACCACAAAGAAAGTTGCTCACTACTTCTCTGATCATTCCATTACAATCGTCAGCGACGCTCCATTGTCAGAGATCCTGCATAACAGAGATGCAACTGGTCGAGTGGCAAAATGGGCGATTGAACTCCTTCATCTAGATATCAAGTTTGAGGCAAAGAAAGCTATCAAGTCCCAGGCAATAGCAGATTTCATCGCCGAGTGGATTGAACAGCAACTGTCGACTCAGGTTCACTCGGAGCATTGGACCATGTTCTTCGACGGTTCCAAAATGCTGAATGGTTCCGGTGCCGGGGTGGTGTTGGTCTCCCCCCGAGGAGATAAGCTCAGATATGTTCTTCAAATCCACTTTGATTCCTCCAATAACGAGGCAGAATATGAAGCACTTTTATATGGGTTGCGCATGGCCATTTCACTCGGCGTCTGTCGCCTCATGGTCTATGGCGACTCAGATTTGGTGGTTAATCAGGTGATGAAGGAGTGGGATGTCAGAAGTCCAGCCATGACTGGTTATTGCAATGCAGTGAGAAAGCTAGAGAAGAAATTCGAGGGGTTAGAGCTTCATCACTTACCCCGACTGAAAAATCAAGCAGCTGATGATTTGGCAAAAATAGGTTCCAAAAGAGAAGCCATTCCCAGCAATGTGTTTTTGGAACACATCCACACACCATCAGTTCAGGAGGATCCCTTCACTGAAGAGGCCCAGCAGCCAAAAAGTGCCACGGATCCGACTGAAGTTGAAGTTCCAGCTATGGTCGACCTGATCATGGAAGTCTTGGTCATCACTCCCGACTGGACAATACCGTACATCGCGTATATCCTAAGGAAAGAACTCCCAGAGGACGAAGAAGAGGCTCGACAGATCGTCCGTCAATCCAAGGCCTTTACAGTCATAAAGGGATAGTTGTATAGAGAAAGCGTGACTGGAGTCAGTCAGAAGTGTATAACACCAGAAGAAGGTCAGATGATCCTTGATGATATCCACTCGGGGACCTGTGGTCATCATGCGTCCTCTCGGACCATTGTGGCTAAAGCATACCGAGCGGGATTCTACTGGCCAAAAGCGAATGAAATGGCGAAAGAGATAGTCGACAAATGTGAAGGATGTCAGTATTACTCCAATATGTCGCACAAGCCCGTGTCAGCCCTGAAAACCATTCCACTCGTCTGGCCCTTCGCTGTTTGGGGGCTGGATATGGTTGGACCACTGAGAACGGGCAGGAGAGGCTTCACTCATGTGCTAGTAGCAGTCGACAAGTTCACCAAATGGATTGAAGCTAAGCCTATCAAGAATCTGGATGCTTGCCCTGCTATCAGCTTCATCAGAGAGTTGATATTCAGATATGGAGTTCCGCACAGCATCATCACTGACAATGGGTCAAACTTCACTTCCGACAAATTCAGGGCCTTTTGCGCCTCTCAGGGCACACGAGTCGACTACGCTTCGGTCGCTCACCCCCAGTCGAATGGGCAAGCGGAAAGAGCAAACGGCTTAATTCTCAAAGGACTGAAACCTCGATTGATGCGCGATCTCAAGCATGCAGCAGGAGCGTGGGTCGACGAGCTTCCATCAGTTCTTTGGGGATTGAGGACAACCCCGAACCGATCGACCAGAAGAACCCCATTCTTTCTGGTCTACAGAGCCGAAGCAGTCTTGCCGAGTGACCTGCTTCACAACGCCCCCCGAGTCGAGCTCTACTCTGAAGATGAAGCAGAACAAGCCCGGCAGGACGCAGTCGACCTCCTGGAAGAAGAAAGAGAAATGGCCATGATCCGATCGACCATCTATCAGCAAGACTTGCGTCGATTCCACGCCAGAAATGTGAAGAGTAAAGCCTTCCTAGAAGGAGACTTAGTCCTCCGAGTGGATCAGCAGAAACCACACAAACTCGCTCCTACTTGGTAAGGCCCCTTCATAGTCACCAGAGTCCTCCACAATGGAGCGCACCACCTCTATAATGTCGATCGCCAGATTGATGAGCCACGAGCCTAGAATGCGGAGCTACTCCGCCCCTTTTATACTTGAATTCTCACTCGGATGAGATGTAATAAGAAAAACTCCTGTAGTTTATTTATCAAAGACAAGAGCGTTATAATTTTCCAGTGATTGTTATTGTTTTTGTTTGCGTGAGAAATCCCCCAGTGGGTGGCTTAGCTGCGAATCCGTTTCGCCTAAGTTTGTAAAAATAATTTCCTACCGAGTGGTGAGCCAGCCTTCCACTCGGGGGCTTAGCTGCGAACCCGTTTCGCCTAAGTATTTGAAAATCCTACCGAGTGGTGAGCCAGCCTCCCACTCGAGGGCTTAGCTGCAGTCCAGTACTCACCTAAGTATTTGAAAATCCTACCGAGTGGTGAGCCAGCCTCCCACTCGGGGGCTTAGCTGCAGTCCAGTACTCGCCTAAGTATTTGAAAATCCTACCGAGTGGTGAGCCAGCCTCCCACTCGGGGGCTTAGCTGCAGTCCAGTACTCGCCTAAGTACGAAACACATCTGAATCCTCAAGGACGACGAGTTGCAGGTCAACTGCCACCTTCTCCTTGGGAGCTTCGCCACAAATACAACATGCGCTCCATCCCACTCTGCAAAAACGACGAGGTGCAGGACTACTGCCACCTACTCCTGGGGAGATTCGCCACAAATACAATGTGCGCTCCATCGCCGACCCGCAAGGACGACGAGGTGCAGGTCGACTGCTTCCTTCTCCTTCGGAGCTGCGCCACAAATACAAAAGTTGTCTTGAATGAAGAACGAGTTCCACTCGATGGGGAATTCATGAAGATATTCAACGATAAACCAAGTTCAGATAAATCCTAAAGGTTCCGGACCACAGATCGAAGTGCTCGGGCATTCAGCCTGAAAGAGTTTAACGGTTACAAAAACCACTCGGCATTCCGAGGCAAATTTAAGGTGAGGCATAAAAGTTTGTTCACTCCGCGGGAGGAGGACTAGCAGGCTCAACGAACTCGTCTAGGTCGACACCGTCGGCGATCTGAGTGGCTGCAGCGATGAAAGTCTCCATAAAAGATCGGAAGTCATGCTTCTGGGTGTTGGCGACCTTGATTGATGCCAGCTTATCTTGTCGCACCTCGTTGCAATGGACACGAACCAAAGACAGAGCCACATCAACACCACACCGGGCAGAAGATTTCTTCCACTCCTGCACTCAGTCAGGGATCTCGTTAAGTCGAGTCATCAGGGACTCAAGATCATTCTGGAACGTGGCCTCTGGCCAAAGTGCCAGGTCGATCCGTGACGTGGCGACCTTCAGTCGAGCCAAGTAGTCCACAACACCGTCGATGCGGGATTCCAGTCGGAGCAAATTCATGGCAGTTTTATCTTTCACGGGAGAATTGATTGGGTCCAAACCTGGCTCAATCCGCCCAGTCTCCTCCTCGAAGTTCTGGCAAAACTCTGCATTCACGATCCAAAGATAAGTCAATTTTCGTACGCTGAGTCGACAAAAAAATCAGTCGGGACAAAATGTGTACCTTCAAGCTTGATGAACAACTTCTTGGCAAGGCTCCTCAGATAGCTCTCCAGATCGTCCCTCCTGCGAGCGATGCCTTCCATCTTCTCGTACAGATTGAGATTGTCCTTCTTCAAGTGCGTGCACTCCTTGTTGGCTTTGTTCAGAGCAGATTTCATCTTGGTATTCTCTTCTTCCAACTGGCCGACCGAAGCCAGTTTCTGTTCAGCCAGAGTGGTTCTGTCGTCAGCTTCCTTTCGAGCAGCAGCCAAATCCTGATCCTTCTTCGCCAGAGCTTCTCTCAGTTTTTCTGCAAAGAAATGATTCTTGGTTCAGAAAGAGCAGAAGGGTACTCAAGCCTAAGACAAACTCGTCTTACCATTGGCGCCGTCCTTGGCCTTTTGCAGCTCTGTCTTGGCCAGCTCCAAGTCAAGGTTCAGTTGGATCTGCTGTTTCTCCAAGTCAGCAAAGCGAGCTCCAAGATCACAAGATTTCTGCAATCAAAGAGGAGAAGTTATCACAAGATTTCTGCAATCAAAGAGGAGAAGTTATTTTACAGCGAAAAACGACAAAGACAATAAGCACTAAGACTACGGTCGACTGCCCGCAGTCCACCATAGTCTCGGGGACTACACCCAGTGGGTGCACTTTGCGTGCCCCCACCGGTTCTGATCCCACTCAACCGGCCCGCCGGAGTCGAGTGCAGGGAGTAAAAAAAAGGGGGAGAGAAAGAACTCAGACCACAGTCGACCGCGGTCTCGGGGACTACACCCAGTGGGTGCACTTGGCGTGCCCCCACCGGTTCTGATCCCACTCGACCAGACCGAGTGGAAGAGACAAACTACCAGTTCGGTTTACACTCGACAAAATACAAAGACTACAGTCAACTGCCAGCAGTCCACCGTAGTCTCGGGGACTACACCCAGTGGGTGCACTCAGCGTGCCCCCACTAGTTCAAAAATTCAATCGACGCACCCAGTGGGTGTACAGATGCAAAGATTTTCGGAAAGAGTCTTTAGATAGCATATCCTAACAGAACAAGCGGCGACCAACTAACCTGAACGTTGCTTTGGAGAGCCGAGGTGGCGTCGTAGGCGGCCTGACTGGCATCCCGCACCGTCTTCATCTTCTCCATCATGATGCCCGCCTGGCGTATGGCTTCCTTGGCAGCATTCACTTCGTCCTCTGGGACATGATGGGTCGCAAAAACTGAAGGTGGGTCGACAGGGGCCTGAGCAGTCGACGAAGAAGGCAAGGCGCTCGACAGTGTCACGGCGAAGGTAACAGAACCCCGATTGGCGTCGCCAGTGTCCTGAACGACTGGTTCCGCCCTCAGCGTCGACTATGGCACCTTGCTTGCAGGAGCTTGCCTATTCTTCCTCGTCAAAGACCTCTCGGGATCTTCATCATCATCGGGGAGGTCGATAATGTTGGGAGCTGTGCAAAGTTCAATCGCCAAAATCACATCACCCAATGGTGCACATTGCAGTTGAGTCGACCAAATAAAGACAGAATGGCAGAAATCATACCCAGATTGGAAGTGACCACATCCTCCATTACCTCATCCTCGTCCCTGTAAGCTGAGGTCCCGGAAGTAGCAGCGCTGCCAGTTCCAAAGTTCGTCTGGTTAAAACAAGAAAAACAAACAGCACGGGGCGTCGAGTGAATACAAAGGGAGACACTCACGAAGAAGAGACGGGGATGTCAATCTTAATCTTCGGCAACGCCTTCCGAGACTTCGGCTCTGCAACTTTGGGATGCTTTGGCGCTTTTTCGGTCGGGGTTGGTGAAGAGATCCTAGGACGCTTTGAAGACTGACCGGCCTGAGCAGTCGCCTTTTCGCAGGCGCTCGGTCGTTCTTGGTCAAGCTTGGATCGCCTCTCCCTGCGAGGAGGCGACTCGACTTCTTCGTCACTTGAGTCGTCGCTTTCTCCGTCCCCTTCACCGTCAGAAGTCCATTCGCCACTGTCGCCGCCGCTCGCCTCTCCTTCCAGATCTTGCTCTTGCTCTCTGTTGGGAATTGAATACATTTCGATAAGGGCCTGAAAGAAAGCAGGAAGAGTAAAGTCAGTCGACGCGGTATAGACAGTTGCGCGAGTGAATTCAGATTACAATCAAAAGCTCGGAATCGGACCTTCTCTGGTACGTGGGATTGGTCGAATGGAGGAACTCTCCTGGCTCCCCTGGGGTTGTCCTTGTTTCCGGTCATGCCCGACAGCCACTTCTCCAGTGTGTCGTCATCGACCTCCTCCGGGTGAATCCGAGTGGAGTCGTCAAGACCCGAATACATCCACATCGTATGGTCTCGGGCTTGAAGAGGCTGGATGCGCCGCTGAAGGAAGACCTCCAAGAGATCCATACCGGTGACCCCGTCACGGATAAGCTGGACCACTCGCTCGACCAGCACCCTCACCTGCGCCTTCTCCTCCGGGAGCACCTTCAAAGAGGAGGGTTTCCTCACTTGGTCCATGGTAAAAGGAGGGAGGCCGGTCGACTGACCTGGCGTCGACTGGTCTTTGCAGTAAAACCAGGTCGACTGCCATCCGCGAACCGAGTTGGGAAGAATCATGGCCGGAAAGGAACTTTTCCCTCTCATCTGAACACCAAGACCCCCACACATCTGAATCACTTGAGTTCTCTCGTCACTCGGATTGGCCTTTCTCACCGTCTGAGAGCGACAAGTGAAAATGTGCTTGAAAAGACCCCAGTGAGGCCGACAACCCAGGAAATTCTCACACAAAGAAACGAAAGCGGCGAGATAAACGATTGTGTTGGGACTGAAGTGGTGGACTTGTGCCCCAAAGAATTTCAGAAATCCCCGAAAGAAAGGGTGAGGAGGCAAGGAAAATCCACGGTCGACGTGGGTGGCAAGGAGAACGCGCTCACCCTCCCGAGGTTGCGGCTCGGATTCCTTCCCCGGAAGCCGCGCCGATTCATGGGGGATCAGCCCTCCTTCGGCTAGGTCGTCGAGATCCTCTTGGGTGATCATCGAGTGGATCCAGTCGCCCTGGATCCAGCCCTTCGGCAGGCCGGTTCGCGAGGAAGATCCACGTCGACTGGTCGCCTTCCCCTTCTCCTTTGCCGTCGCCTTCTTCGCCCGCTCCAGAGCCGCCGTCTTCTCCTTCCCCATCATCACCGGCGAGACGCGTACGGAGCGGTGGCGCTGGGGCGAGAGCGAGCGTGGCGAAGGAGCCTAAAGAGGAGAAGAGATAATGGGGACGCACTGTTCGAGAGACCCTGGTCCGACGCCTTATATGAGGCCACTTCCGAGTGGCTGACTGGTAGGCCCGGGCGGTCCTGTCAAATCCCGTAACAATCGCGCATGATACATGGCGAAAAAGGTGGCGCGGGGATCGAGGCGGCTCCGCCCTATCCCATCCGATTACTGCGGCCTCCCCGTCCCGCGCGCTTCTCAAAATTCGGATCCCGCGAAACTGCGGGCAGCAGAACAACTTGTCAGACCGAAGATCTCCTCCGCACCGTCACTCGGAGCCTTTCAAGTAAAGAAACTCACTCGACAAAAAAAAACTAAGAATGGATCAAGGCGACTGAAAAGGAAGTTGCTGTCATCACTCAGGTTCATTGATCCGAAACAAGATATGCTCATGACATGAAAAATGAGTCGGAGAAATGCTCAACCCCTTCCCCACTCAAACCTCGATCCATTCGGGGGCTAATGATGAAGCTATGTACCTAGGGTAGGGTCATGGACCTGTCCCAACTACCCTACCCAAGGACATCTCTAGAAGAAATCACCTTTCAATCGACTTGGAGGTGTTCCACTCGACAGACTCGAAGACACTCGACCAGGAAGCAATCACTCGACCAAGACCAAACCACTCAACGGCTAGGAGACCTAAAGGCACCCCGCACGCTAACGGTCGGTTATTAAGTAGCTTTTATGGTCATCATAGCACTTTATTAGGGGCGTTACCAGTAACGCCCGACCTTAATGTATTTAAAACCCTGCACAACTGAGGGCCGGAGGGGTCCGGCGAACTCTATATAAGCCACCCCCCTCCTCGGTGTAAAGGGTTCGCACCCCTATAATTCATACACGCATAATCCAGTCGACCGCCTCCGGACTCCGAGACGTAGGGCTATTACTTCCTTCGAGAAGGGCCTGAACTCGTAAACCTTGTGTGCTTACAACTTCTCCATAGCTAAGATCTTGCCTCTCCATATTTCCCCCCTACATTACTGTCAGACTTAGAACCACGACAGTCGGAGCTCGATCTGCCTCCTCCAACTGTGGTGATATGTGCATTGGTGGTTCTCGACCAACCGAGAGTTGTAATCCGGCGGCAGCCCGTTCCTCAGGAAGTGCAGCACATATGGGAGGATCCGAGCTGCATGTGCTTAGTTTATCCTCTAATCTAATACTAGTATTCATTGTTCTTTGTTTGGCACATTCCTTCGGCGAGTCATGGGTTAGTTTTAGACAGGGGCTGGATTATCAGAGCTCCTATGCTTGATGTGCCCAAAAATTTAAAACAGAGAGACAACTGAAGCTATTCTCAGTTGTGAGCAACTCAAATTAGAACATTTTAAAGGTCCATTATAAATTATTATATGCATCACTATGCTATTACACAATTTCATGACATCTAGTAACCTGTATCACATCTATTAAATAGTATCAAGCAGGCTGAGTACCTGTCTAAGCATTGTTGTATCATATATCATTTATTTATTTATTCTTTCAAAGGACGCAAAGGATTTGGCTTCTTGTGGTGGAGATAGTTCTAGTACACAAAGGAAAACAAGTAGCATGTCGTTCCGTGTAAGTATTATTCAATGTTCATTGTGGAAGTACCAAAATTTAGCTCACAAATGATAATGGGTGGAAACTCTAGGTTTTAATGGGTGGCGATTTAGGCAAAAAAACAAAATGGCCAATGCCATAAGCAAAAGCTCTGACAACTTTTTTTATGTGTTTGTGTTGCTATATAAATCAAGTAAGCATTCACCCTTTTATGATTTTTTTTCTTGGAATCAAACTTGCTGCTACAGATCAGGCTATTCTCCTAGACATGTATTGCCCTTTTTAGGAGTTTTCCCTTATTTGTGGGATTCACAGGCTATTGTATTCGTTACGAGAATATTTTGTGGCAACCTGAAGGCTGCAAGATACAAATGTTTCAAACTATTAATTTTTTAAAGGTAATTGTTGGGGGTTTTTTCAACCTGGATTAGGATGTTAATCCATTACGACATACAGGTTGTGTAAGATTCTTTGCGACCTATTGAACTTATGAATGGGAAAGGAAGGTGATTTGACTTCTGTAGCAAATCTGTCAACTATGAATCTACATCTGGCAATAGTGAGTATCTGTTAGCTCTGTGGTTTGTTGGTGTCCAGTGCACATGTTAATGGTGACTCTTGCGGGGCAAAAAATTTAGATGCGTTTATGATCGACGGGTATGCAGCCAAATCAGAACTAGTGGCTCCTATCATGTGACGAATGCGTTTGGAAAGAACTTCAGGAAGGAGCTATGTACAAGTGTACAAATGAGTTTTGCTCAGGCAGAAAGCAAAATCGAAGAAGGTATGTACCAGGGTTTTTAGATTAATATTCTGCAATCATAAATATCATGTTGTTCCATAGAACTGCAGACCTTTTTCTGAAAGGATGTCATGTTGTGAACAACAACCTTTTGTATCTACGACAAAATTTTGCTATCTGCACTTACTTGCAACAGATGGATAATTTTCTCTCAATTTCCTCGAGGTGGATCTTCTTTTTCTTTCATTGTGCAGCACCAGCAACTGCCGATGTAACTACCACTGTCAGTTTCCTCGACCACTTTCCTAGCAGCCACCACGGACATGACCAAGCTGTTACGAAGAAGATGAAAAACCTGGACCTAGGCGGCGAGGGGGAGCTCGTGAAGCCAATGGGACCTGAGAGCATCTTCAGGACCAGGTTATGCGTGAGCTTTGTCGCCGGCGGGTCGTGCACCTTTGGCGGCAGATGCCCCTTGGCCCATGAGAAAGTTGAATTGCGCAATCCTGCTGCATCTCGAGAAGTCGAAGATCAAGTGATTCTCATGGTATTCATGATGATCGTGCATCTTTTATTTTGCAGAAATGCCTAAACAAAAACTTCTCTTGTCTATTCTTGTTGTAATAGGTGTGTTCATGAAGATCAACTTTTCTTGTCTATTCTTATCCATTTCTTTTTCCGTTCAATCAATTCATGATAGGCAAGACATCAAAAACTCAGTAGCAACGAAGGCATGGTAGACGCCATTGTCCAAGATATTAATATTAGAGCATCAATGTTGTTATCTTGAAAGTTCAAGCCTGTAAGTCGCTGGACTAATGAGGCAGCCCATGTTTTTGGCAAAATCTGTTGAGAAGTCGAAAACTATTTGTAACGATGACATTATGAATGGATTGAAAGGGTGCTCTAGGTTTATTTCTGTCATCATGTATATAACTGGCTAATTGATGTGAGTGCCATCCTACATTGAGAATACACCGCGTGCACATGCTGATCTGTTTGATTCTGTTCCTGGTACATGTCTGTTTTCTGCTATGTAGTCTTGGGCAATTTTTGCAAGAACATGCTGCTTTCTTGGGGTAAGATGCAAATGTTCCAAGGGGGGGCATGTAAATATGCTAGCAACTTGATCTTGTCCCTTCTTCTCACATCCAACGCACCACATGTTTTAGCAGCAGCGTATCACCCTATGCGTGGTAGCACTAGATATTTTCCCATGTCATCTATTTGGTCTTGATGAAAAATGGTATGCTGGCCAGAGATGTTTTACAAAAGAGAGGTGGCACCTGTGACTCTAACAGCCTTTTTTGTGATAACCACTTAATTTTTTATTGTCCTCTTGCTGGGTATAGTTGGAACATTGTTATAGCTGTTCTTTAGGAATTGTCTGCCAATTCCCTGATGCTAATTCTTCCTCCTATCATACAAAGATCATATTTACATGTCACTATCTCTCAATGTATTTCTCGTGGGCATGCTGAATTAACTAGCCTCTCTTGTATGTTAAACAATGCGCACTTTCATTCATTGAAAACCGTCTTGTTGCTACATTCACAGAAATGGCCGCATTGTATGGAAGCATTGGATCACGGTTACCAAAACACTAGCTGCGACAACACATACATTGCAACCAAAAGGCAGCATTACTTACCAATCCCATACTACTACTCCCGGTTCCAACTAATTTCTTACTACTAAACTAAGTTCAGAATCACATCTTGTTAATTCGAATCTCAAGAGACAACTCCTTGGATGCCCCAGCCCCAAACACATGCATAGGCGGCACATGCAAGACGAACGGCAGCTTCTCCACGACGACGTCGCGGGGCTTGGAGCTGCTCGTCACCGCATCCGTGTCCACCATACATCTGACGCCTGCAACGTCCGGCGGACCATATGCCCACATCATGGCTGGGTACTGCGGCGACGGGGACGTGCTGGCCCTGATGCACACCAGTGACACAACAGTGATCGCATTGAGCAAGCCCACAACAAGAAGGAACACGCCGCCGTCCTCCGCGAGGAGCAAACGCCGCGGTTCTGACACCGGAACCTGAAGCCAGAGAACCTTGCCGTACTCAATCTTGTGCACAGGCCAGGAATGCAGGGCGGCAAGGTGGCCGAGGAGCGCCGGCGGCGGGCCGGCGAAGCTGCAGCCAGGCTCTGTGCAGAAGCAGGGTGCGTGTGGGCACGCGCTATGGGATCGTCATGCTCATGGTAGGTGACGTGGCTCCGGCAGCCATCGTGGGAGCACTTTATCGTTGCCGACGAGACGACGCCGTCCATTGCAAGGCAGGGGGCAAAGCCTCCGCCGCCGTGCTTGCACATCGGGCACTGTCCGCCAGGGAGCTCGACAAGGCATGTGCGACAAGCTGAATGCCCGCCATTGCACTGCACAAATTCAAGATCATAGCAAGAGGTTAGTATCAATGCTGCCTTTCTCAGGTGAATGGAACAAAGAATTGGTCAAGTATTTGCCTGGAAGACAGGAGGCTTTAAGGGGCGGAAGCAGACGCGGCAGTCAAGCACACTTGTTTCCACTCTGGCCTTCCGATCGCCTTTCTTCATCGTCAACAGAGAACCCCTGTTTCTTACCATGGAGGTGTCCGGAGCAACTTGCGTCCCCTCCGTAGTCTGCAAAAAAATCATGGAGTATAACACATAACATACATGCCATGCCGTGTGGAATTAGCACCCACTATGGCTATGCACAGAAATTTCTTCTGCCAACTCTTAGAACGCTGTGACAAAAGTGAATAGCATCTACATACTTGGGCAGCCTGAGGTTCGGAGGAAGGCCCGTTGGACCGCAACTGCTGGCTATCTCTTGGAGATTTTCTGCGTTCTTCCTCCAGGGAGAGATAATCTGTTCTGACAGCATTGGCGGTCATAAACACGCTCCCCTGCCTGGTGTGAATGTCTCCGTGAGCTGCAGTTAAGAGTTTTATCTGTGATGTAAAATCAACATGAAAAGAAAAATATAAAGTTCTACAAACACAACAATTCAAATCCATGTGCAAATTCATGAGATATGTAGTTTGCAGATATGTAGTTTGCTTGAACATCCAGTTCCATGAAATTCTAACACCTTCATATAATCGGGCAAGAGTAGTACCTCCACATGAACCATCATGAACTGAAGCAGAGTTGTCCAGATCATCTCTGCTGCTGTCAACAGTAGGCAGCAGGGAAGGTGATTGAGCTACAGAAAAGATGGGTTAATGCAAATGATATCAAACTAGCATAAAAAGAAGAGAGTGTGAATATAAAATAACCTTGATTCTTGTCAGGTAGGATTGTAGCATTGGTCTTGTGCCTAACATCAAGATTTGTTTCCTTCATCTCATCTTGAAAAAATAATAGGTAACGCAAAATGAGTCGTTAAAAAGTATGAAAACACAAAAAATAGTAATGAAATGGTGGACCATACAGATGAACAGAAACAGATCTCATCACAATATGGACATCTAGATCCATCAAATTCAGAACCTTGGTATAACTGGGGCAAGGGCACTACCTCCTGTTTCTAATGTCTCAACAGTTTGGGAGGGTTGTCCGGACGGAGATAAATGATCAAATTTTGCAGGCACCTCCTTACTAACATTGGGGTCACCAGATGATCCATCATGAACTGAAGCACGATTGTCACTATAATTTGTGAGAGCTCGAACAGTAGGCGGCGGGGAAGGTGGACAGGCTGTAAATAAGTGCTGAGATTGGGAATCCTCGAAATAGCAGGTACCCTCCTTGGGCCTAAGCTGTTAAAAAGTACTCCCTCCGTTCCGAATTACTTGTCTTAGATTTGTCTAGATACGGAGGTATCTAGCACTAAAATGAGTCCAGATACATCCGTATCTAGACAAATCCAAGACAAGTAATACGGAACGGAGGGAGTAATATAGTGGTGTCACTTAAAATCTGAGACTACAGTAAAGAATGTATGAATGATGTATGGTCAGAACAGTAGCACTCACCGCAAGTTTACCATATGTTTCAAGGCCATTAGCTATCTGTGTATCCTCATGCAAGATATTCGCTATAATATCATTGGTGAAGTGTGCGATGCGTGGGATTTCAATTGCATCAAGCCGATTCATACTTAATAGGTTGTCCAAATAAAAAATCTGCAAAAAGTAACAACATAGTATATCAAATGCAGATCACATCCTTTGATTAAAAGAGAAAAGAAGAACAAGAACAAAGTAACCAAACAGGGAATGACTTACAATACAAAAGAGGGTGCAACTAGTGAGGGACAGGGTTGGTTCAATCACCCACCACTCGTGCTGTGCTACTGCTGTCTTCTTTTTTCTAACATCTTTTTGGTAAAAAAAAAAGTTTTCACCCTGCTTTTTATTTATAAGGCCACGATCAATACAGATAAAACGTACAAACACACAAACAACTGAAACATGGAACAAAAATAAGATACCATCACCACTCCAGGGCACACATGAACCGACTTGCCAGTCGAAATAAGATACCATCGGTTTGACGGAGGAGGGGTCAAATGAACGATGCCTCCAAGGAGGAGACTGCCATCCACGGACAGTTGCGGCAGCGGCGGCGGCGAACTGACATGGTCAAGCACGACATTTGCCAGTGCCACACCAACAAACCCGAGAGAGCATCACTGGCAACCAACTACCACCCCCAATGCGTCTTGCCTAAAGAAATACCTATGATACCCTACCAGCATGCACCGATCCCGGCAACCCCCTGGTCCTAGGATGACCTCGCATACCAAGAAGATTATCGTCTAAAAGAGGCCAAGGACACATCGAAGCACATTGCCGGCAACAAGAAGCCCCTAGAGGAACATCGGTGCCGAAATAACAGACGAACACCACCGAAGAAGATGCCGAGATGGGTGGCCGTAGTAGCGGCGAGGGATGTTGGATAGCCTAGGGAGGATGGACGATCGAACAACGTCTGTAGACGTTGTCGTTGCCAACAACTACCAAGGCCTTGCACAGCTTTCGGTGAACCGTCCTCCCTAGGCACTGCTACGTGACCGCCTTGCCAAGAAAGAAAATATCTGGACATAGCACCGCTCGTCATCTCGAGAAGACCGTCGGACCCTGCCAAGCCAACCAGTCAATGCCGGCCCCGGGCCCCAAACCAGCGACGGGACCACAGACGCACGAGCAGATGTCGATGGCCCTGACCCCCTGATCACGGCCGTCAATCCCGTTCGACAACCCCACGCAGGTCACCAGGCAGCAAGCCCCGGCACAAGGCTGACAGAGGCGGCCACCAGCACGCCTGGTCATGACCACCTCAGGAGGTAGGTGGCGGCCACAGCACCCCAAGCTGCAACCACTAACCCCGGCCGAAGATCCTAGTATGGACTACATACAAAGTAAAATGAGTGAATCTACACTTTAAAATATGTCTATATACATTTGTATGTAGTCCGCATTGAAATCTCTAAAATGACTTGTATTTAGAAACAGAGGGAGCATACTGAGCTAGTTTAAATACTCCATTTGAAATACATTACGTAATTGGTTTTGTTCTTAGTCCAACTTTGGAAGCTTACGAAATTTATAGAAAAATATCAACATCTACAGTGCAAAATAAATACAATGTGTAATTATTTTTCATGGTGGATCCAATGTTATCAACTAATTATTGTGAACATTAGTACTTTTTTCTACAAATTTAACCAAACCTCCTAATTTAACTTGGGACCGCAAATTTTAGAAAGAAAGCATATTTATATATTTTGAAAAGAAAGTACTCCCTCGGTTTCATAATGTGGTGCATATAGGGAGGCGTTTGTTTTATCGATTTTCGTCCGTCGTCTGTTTACAATGTAAACAAAAATCTAACGGGCGTTTGGTTGTGTCTGTCAGTAATCGAGTCCCTCCGTAATCAGGTCCAGCCTAGCTAATGGTTGATACCCACCAGTATACCTGGCCATGGGCAGCCCGGCCCGGACGGCTCGAAAATCTTGGGCCGAGCTGAGCCCGAGCGTGCCATCGGGCCGGGCTCAGGCCTAAAAATCAAGCCCGCCAGGCAGGCCGGACCGGGCTCAGGCTTGCACAAAACAGGATTTTAGCCGTAGCCGAGCCGTGTCGGGCTTGGGTCGGGCTCGGTCCCAATTTAGTAGGCCCGACAGTCCGGCTGGTCCGGGCGCTTTTTTGTCAGGTTTTTTTGGCACGGCCCCCACAACTCAACAAGCCCTCCCCCCCCCCCCCCCCCCCCCCCCCCTCTGCGTCATGCAACGTTGCCGCCTCCCCGAGTCCAGCGCCGCTGGCCTGCCGCCTCCCCGAGCCTAGCGCCCCGCCTTCTTGTTCCCCTCTACCTCCCCTCGATCCTCAGCAACGCGAGGTGCCTGTCGTTTCTGTTCTTCGAGGAGTTCATCGGCGACGACCACGTCTACAGGGTGTCGCCGCCGGACGTGCTGCTTGCCGCGGTCGCCGACCAACCCCTCAACCCCTGGTGCCCGTGGGCCGCCAGCCTTCCCACTGCATCAGCAACGTCCCCGGTGTGGCGCCCCTCTGCATCAGCAATCACGATCATGCCAGACCCAGAGAGAGCCCTGCCGTGGCTGCTGCTTCGAGATTTGCTAGCCTTTTTCTTTTCTGGAGACGAATTGATTACGTTACAGTCCACAAGTTTGAGTTTTGTTCGTTCACGTTTACAGTCCAAGCGTAATTCGTAATTCCATTATGCTTACGTTTGCGGTGTTTCTCTGGAACCAAACACCTCCTAGATTTTTTGAGAAATCAAACTTACAAACTTTGACAAAGTCTAAAGAAAATTATTTATATCTACAATACCAACTATATACAATATGAAAATATGCATCGTGATATATTATGTTCTTTATACCAAACTTTTCAGGTCTGCTCGAAATTGACTCGTTGTCAGCTCTTGTATATTATAACCAATTTTTAGACGAGCTACCAAAGCCAAGCCAAATCAGCAAATCCACTCAAAGCAACCGAGACCATTAACGATGACTTCGGAGTACAAGCATAGAAATCTTTTAAACAGGGTGAACAAAGTCATCAATTATTACACGCTTCCTCCAAACCTCAAGAGCATCAAAAAGAGAATCGTTCCGCGGAATAACGATGCATAGTTCAGACCATTTCCGACAGTATGTGCCGATATCTGCTATAGTCCGACGTCGTCTTGAAACTCGGCGTGAGCTCAGCAAAAAAGCTCAGTACAGCGGCAAGGTTCGGCGTGCTGTTCTTGGCCACGGCTTCCTCCAAGAACAGGGAAGGCTGCACGGTGATAACCTGGACCAATCATCATGTCAGAACCAGCCCGTTGGAACAAAGCATTCAGACAAAGTCAGGATGGACTAACTTGAGCACCGATTTTCAGACAATCAGCAACTCAGGGAGTAACAAACTTGGTTGTAGTAAGTTGCAACGAATACAATAACACTTCCTAATCAGTTGTTTTCAAGTTGATACATGGATGGAAACAGAAATGGGAAGCACTCAACAATAATTTAGTTGTTTTCTAATCGAGAAGCACAAGCACCCAAAGATAACATAGTATCAGTAGGGTAGGCGAATACCTTGTATTTTCGAGCATAGCGTAGAGCCTCCAGGTAGTACCCGTCTTGGAGTAATGCAGCCACGTAGTCATGGTGCAGGCACCTCTCCCGGAGCATGTCGACTCCCAGCTTCCTTGTCAGCGAATGATGTCGCCCCAGATCAATGAGCTGCATTGCGAGTTCCCTGGACGGCTCTAGAATCTGCAGGAATTGATCCATCGCCAAAATGAAACCATACTTCTTGGCCACATTCGCTTAGGGAGTTGACAGTGGTCAATTTGTTTTGTTCTTTTATGTGGAAAAGGTCGATTTGTTTTTTTGGTAAAAACTCTGAAAAGTCATCGTAGCGTGCAAGCATAAAAGCATAGTGATTCGTGCTAACAAAATCTGATGACCACAATGAATTTCCATCTGTGCAATGAACTGATGGGCTCAATTAGAGGCCTGTCGATCGAAGCTCAAGTACAGGGGGGCGTCATCAGACGACTCAGGTGCAGGCTCGGATTCAACAATAGTCAGTGCTAGTAGAGACAAGCCTCAACTGAAACTTTTCATAAACAATATTCAAAGGCTAATAGTACTACCTAAAGGAAACTGCAAACTACAGTTGACGTATGTATTTTCTTCAGAAGTGAATCGCTTCTGCTCGTTTCCAATCATGTTGGATTGGACATTATCTTCTATATCTAAATAGCTAGCCCCCACTAACCTATTTCTCTCAACATGCAAGCATGCCACCTCATCATTCAACATGCATGGGAAAAGGCCCACCTCAACATGCACCCATGCATAAGTAAAAGCTACCTCAACATGCAAACATGCATGCGATTTTTTATTTTATTCAAATTTAATAAATATTTTACAACTAAACAATAATCAAACACAATAAATCGTTAGTATTTTAATTTTTAGTTCTCATATTATTACTCCAAATATTCATGTTCCATACAACCAAATCTCATTAAAATATATTGCAAAACATTCCCACAACAATGTGCAGGGTATCATCTAGTTCATATAGTTTTCATCCAATGATGGATGAAAAAGTTTGTTGGATTGGACACTATTCATACAAATTTAAGGCATGTGAAAGATAACAATTTGTTTGGAATCATACTCGTCAACATATTTAACCCTACTTGCGCTAATATAGTGATTTCAATTTTCTTCTCAAAACAGTAATATATTTAACCATCAGCACGCCTGACATTATAATTGTAATTGCCACACAGATCATTAATAATGGTGTTGAAATAATGAAGCAAAAAAGGTAATACATTTAACCACCAGCACACACGACATGATCGATTGTGCTAGTCTAGTTAATGGTAATCGCCCACTGGTCATTAAGAGTGGTGTTGGAATAGCAAATTGAACTTCTTAGATACAAACATCATGATTGATTGTGCTAGTCTACTTAATGGTAATTGCCACATTGATCATTAATAATGGTGTTGGAATAACATACTGACCTTGTTCGATACAAACAGTGCTATTTCAGCATAACGGTTGCTGCAGGCCAGCAAAGCAGTCATCATGACATAAAGGTCAGGAGGAGCCTTCAGCCCAGCTTTTGACAGGCTGTACAAAAACAGGACAATACTTAGTGTGCCTTTTCTTTGTTGCTTCTAAATTAATTTTAAAGAACACTAAATGTACCTTCGTAAAAACTCCATGATGACAGCAATAAGGTATGCAGGATCACCCATCATTTCATCTTCAACAAGCACAAAGACGGACTGGACCATTTCAATTGGTGAAATTGCCACACTAGCAACATGTGTTCCATGCTGCATTGATGTACCAGAAGCCAATGGTTGGCTATCCTCTCCTACAACCTGCGGTCTTTTGCCAGTGGCGTCAGATATCTGGGAACTTGATGTTGCCTGACTTACCGCTCTCGATGTATTGGTAATACCGTCAGAATCAGAGGATGTGTTTAAAGATGACCTATCTACATGTGCTGCCAGGTTAGCAATTCCATGCTCAACTCCTGAATTTGACTGTGACTGTCTACTCTCAACCCCACTTGCTGAATCAGTGTTGATAACAGGTCCAATCATGGTTCCAGGAGGTTCCTGAGAAACCACACGGGAGTCCTCAACAGGCTGAAAACTTGACTGTTGGTTTTGCTCAGACGTCCTCCTAACCCCAGCAGCACCGCCTACCATTTTCATCGAACGAGAGTATGAATCAAGAATGATATCCATTGCCTTTGCAACCAAAGTTACTGGCCTCCTTTCCAAGATGGTTGTTCGAACTATAGCAAGGCTTAGTGTCTTAACCTGAACCATAAGTTTCAATAAGAAATATTATGACAATGGTAATAGATGGCGAAAACTGAACTATCACGAAGTAGTGAAATCGTATTTTACCATACTCAGGTCAGACTTTCGTCTCTGAAGGAATTCCAAAATCGAAGGAGCATCAGAAGTACTAGCAGCAATAGCCTAGAGATTTCAAGCTACTCATGTCAGGAAAATTGTATTTGTGTTGAGGATGAATTAATCAAGGAATAATCCATTGCCGATTCCTTACCTCCAGATCTAAATGAAGTTTCCAGAGTAGCCCATTCTCAGCATCACAGATGAGGTCAGGAATGAGAAAGTTCCAACCTTCTCCATATAAAGTCCCGCCATAAGCACTTGATTGCTGATCTGAAGGTTGTGCTGCTTGCTTACTATTGCTGGCCAGTCCTCTCACAAGCAGTGGAAGTGGTGCAGATATTGGTGCGTAAGAATCCATAAATACATCGTAAAGTATGACAACTTTCGCATCAATTTGATGGATCATGATTATATTGTCAACTGCACTAACTGCAATTCTGCTTGAATATACTGGGAGAGTACCCTGAAATAACAAGCTATGAGTTAGGGGACTACGGTTTTTTCTTGACAGACGAAATAGAAGAACATTTCCCAACAGGGATTTCAGAACCTAGACCAGCTAATCGGTTTTGTGATCACCGACTAAGACACTCCTTAAATCTCTCATTTTGAAAGGAAATTTGCTGGTATCCCAGTGGCAGAACTTTGCCAAAAGCAGCAATACGGCATTTTTCAGCCAAACTTAGAGCAGTTTATAACTTTTCAGGAACACAAGTGTTTACTTACAAGGGACAAATGAACATTTAAATTTTAATTATAAATTATGTAACTGTAAACAGACCTACAGTTTAATGTAAACCTAGTTTCCTACAACCTAACCAGGCCCAGGATGTCAAACTGAGGCACTGAGGTACAACTCATAGACCTAGTGTCAACTTTAGCTCCAGCTACCGCAGCTTTCTAGGGAAGGAAACAACACACTGGAAACAAAGCGTGTAACGTAAGCTTACATTACAGTCTATTCTTCATGTCCATATAAGAACTATATGATTCCAACAGTTACCCTCGTCTTTACTATTAAAGGGGAGTTGGGGATTGTACATCGCTTTTTTGGTAACATTCACGCTCTCCCTTGAGTGCCCTGTTATGGAGCATGAGTTGTGAAGGTGGAAAGTGGTGCCGCAGCATGGTGTGCATGTGAGGCCTATGTGTCAGGGTGTGTTCGGTTGGCTACAAGGGCTTGCAAGCTGTGATTGAATCGGCGGCTGACGAATAAACAAAAAACTCGTCTCCTCCTCTTGTGCCTCTCCTCTGTTCTTTATCTCAAGTCAGGCAACCACCGTGAGTCACACGTCAGCAATCATACCAGCAAGTGGATAGTTACACAAGATAATGAAAACACAAGAGATCCCTGTCACCTTAATCTTAATCACCTTAAATTAAAGTCATTGCAGAATATGTGGCGGACATAACGAGGGGTGGTAATTTTCATAAATATTAAATAAATGCTACTGAACTTATTATCGGAATCTACAAACTGAAACAGACACCTAACTCGGAAAGAAACTATCTGAACATGACATGTATTTCTTAAGAAAAGAAATTGGAGATCGGCACATATCGTTCAAACCTGTTGGACAACAGCATCACGGTAGAATCGGTACAGGTTCAATGCCATGCCGACTCTATCCAGCTGCAAGCAGTAAATCCTACCATACCTGCCAAATTTGGGAAATGCTATTGGAATTTATGTGAAATTTGTAAAAAAGGAAAAAAGAAAAAAAAGAGGGACAGAAAGCATACACTGTTACAATGTGAACATCAGCAGCAGCTAGGACAGGCTTGTTATTTGCTTCGGATTTAGACATCACCATCTCAAACTTAGGCAATTTGACGATCCCACCAGCAGAAAACTGTTAGAACCATACATAAAAGTTAGCATACAGTTTAGATGTTAAATCAATGACCCATGTCAATTTAATGGAAATAGAAAGTAAGTTCAAAATAAAGTCCCAGCCCTGCACTCTACTACACAAAGATTACTTTAAAATGTCTCAGCTCGGAATCTGCTTTAAAATTTAAAGCGCAACTACAGCATCAGCCCACCAGAATGAGCATGGTTAAGAAAAGTTAAATACCAATCAACATGTATAAAAACAATCCTCATCAGAGTTGTTTCTTTGGGGCATGTTATCTTCAATGGGTGCATAATGCATTACCTGATATCCAGTGAACAGCGTACATTGCATTCCAGATGCAAGAAGAAGCAACCTGCTTTCATGAGTGTAAAGATACCAGGTGGCACTGCACTTTTTTGACTCCACTAACCGAAGAGCATTTGATTGAGGCTCATAGACAAGCAGATCTAGCCCACTGCAATAGAGACACATTTCACAAAAAATGAACCAAAGAACAGGATAGCTTCCTTCTACATAGAATTAAAATATGAATGAAGTCAGTCCCAAAATAAGAACATGACTAATTGGTTCATCTTACAAGTGCTCCTGTGGCTGTGAGCCTGTGACAATAGGCTAATTGGATATTTGGATGCAGAACATATAAAGTTTCTGCTATTTATATTGTAGCAGCAACACCTTTACAAACCTTGTTTTTATAATTATGACATCACAAGTGGGACAGTCAGTCCAGAAAAATCCCAGTATGGTCTCAGAATCTGCTCTGCACTTCTTACTACAGCCTTCCCCTGTTTCTCTATTTCTAAACTCGACCTCATGACTGGATCGCTGAATCCCTATGGCTTTCTGATCCAGAGAAAATCGAACTGATAAGATGGGGCCTTCATTAATTGGATCAGAGTTTGGAGGTCCAGATTGAGTAGATGCAGCTATCTTCCAGTATAATATCTGCAGTAATGTAACCAATTTACTTTGTGATAACCAAGTATCTAGCGGAAATGTAAAGTCGATTAATTAGATATTCAAATACCCGATCAGCTGTTGGGGCTACAAGAAACTTATTCGCATCATCATAGAATAGCCCCTTAATATCTGGGATGTCACACCGTAGCGGAGGATGTTGTACATAAGCGTGAGAGAGCGCACCAGGGCTGCTCAAACCTCCTTGCATCTGATTGTGCACAATTCATTTGTTATTTCAAGCTTGTCAATTAGTGATCTTGCAGTTTACCAACATAATACAAAAGGGAGCTGTTGTCAGCATGATGCACAGCTCTTTTTCTTATTACATGGTTATAAAACACCATGATATCCATATTTTCTTTGAGTCGTAAAATACAGAGCTAGACTCACCTGAGAGCACACTGATCACACTGAAAGGTGGTTAACACCAAACTCCAAACGCCTTGAACTTCAAGCCTTATTCTTGACCTTTGAGGACAGAGTAATGAAAGTTAGGACAGGAAGATAGATCCACTTTCAAGCATGAAACAATTACACAGATTGTAAGCAGTCTTTTATAAACCAAATACAAATTTAAATCCGTAAGCCTATGAATCGACAAAAATAAATTAATGTAAGGACTGTATATGAATTGACAAAAATAAATTAATTTAGGGACTGTATATTAATCAACAACATAAATTAATTCAGGAACTGCACACTGACAGTGTTTCCGATTGGCCATGGGACCAAGATTAGCCCTCAACTCTTTAGACTTCTCTCACCCTGCTCTCACCTCCCGAACATCCCATCCTCACTGCCACCCATTCCCCAAGGTCCGCTGCCCCCTGCATCACAAGAGTCGCTCTAGCGCCACGAGGCCTGCCATCCAGCACCAACACCAGCAGCTCCCTCATCCCCCTCTCTCACCAGTCGCTATCTAATCCATTGCCCCCGCCATCTTCCCTGTTTCCGCCGCTATATTACTGCTGGATCTGCCTCCTAGTATCAACCACCACCAAAATCTCTCCCAGATTATCTACCAACCGATGTTCTTGACATGCCAAGACGGCCTGCCACCCCCAACGGGTTATCCCTTTAAGCCCCACAGGTGCAGAGAGTCACCATCCACCCCAAAACCTCACCGGCGATGGTGGAAATGGCATGGTCATAGGGGGAAGATGGACGGAGTACGCAGCAGCAGTGGAACAAAAAAAATAAACAAACAAGAGGAGGAACAAAAATGGGTAGAGAAGTTGATTGTTGGCCAAGAAGAAAACAGTGATTTATTTAAAACAACCAAAGGCCATTTCCATTTGAATTGGGTGCTTAATTGTACAGGTGAAAGTTGTAACAGTATGATTTGATACAACCAAACTATTTTCTTAGTAATGGGAAGATTACCGCAGTTTGCATGCATGCTCTGAGTGCTAGAAACTCCTTAGAACACATATTATGTTCAATCTCAGGGACCTTTGCTGCTATGCATCTCCCATAATCTTTTGCCTGCATAGCATAGCTGATAAATAGAACACTCGCGACATTATAAAACAAAAAAAGACCAGATCATAAGGTTATTGAGTATTTACTCATCTTCACCAAGCCAGTTGGCGCTAGCAATTTGAATTGCATATGGTATCACCAGTACAGCAAGTTAGTAAGTTACATAACCCTTCAATGTCAAACTATTTCTTTGGGATGAACTGAGCGTAGCTCAGATGGTTAGGTTCCTTGTGGTGGAACCAACCCACCCGGGTTCAAGCCCGTGCTCGCATTTTCCTGAATTTATTCCAGGCTTTTTGGCGATGTTCATTCAATGGGAGCCGATGTTCCCATCGAGTAAGAAGTGCCTGTGGTCATGTGGTGACTTCATCTATCTCAACATTTGCCGGCTCGGTTTCGCGGAAGTGCTCATACAGGTAGGGTGTGCGTGTGTGCGTCCATAGGGGTGAGTGTATGCACGTCTTTGTGAACGTCTACATTTGTACTATGTTTCTCAAAAAAAGATATTGGGGCATGTGTATGGATACTTCCAATTCACTCCTACTTAGCTACCATTCATATCATGCTATTTGATTCAGTGTAACAACATATGAAAATCAGCAGCAAGAAATTTAGGGGTAATTAACAGATTGAAGTGCACTTCCTAAATATAATCACCCAAGGACAGAGGAGCAAACAACTAAGCAGCAGGCATCCTCCTCATAGCCGAAAACCAAAATCAGGACTAAGCTAACACCCACACGGATCAAATTAGACCCCTATAACAGGCTCCTAACGATCCGGTAGCAACAAACTACCTTTAGCGAAGTACTAGCACCGAGTAGCAAAGAGACACTAATTACAACAGTGTATGTATATCACCCATCGTTGATCTTCCCAGCAGCAACAGCAAACCAATCTGCAAGGGGAAACCTCCCAAATCTACCACCAGCCCGTGACCAATTGCTGCTAACTAAAACAAAACTAGGGCAATCTGACCCCCGATCCTGCTAAGGCGCATTAGTACTAAATAGCTAATAACGAGCGAACGAACCATCACACTTGTCGGCGGGTGAAGAGGGGGGGATTAACGAGTGGAGGAGCGAGCGGGCGGGCACCTGGGACGCGCAGGTGGCGAGGATCCGGGCCAGCGCAGAGGGGGCCGCCGGCTTCCGTTCCTTCATCCAAACCCTGGCCAGATCACGCGACCATACCAGTGGGGAGAAGGGGAAACAGCAGCAGCGGCGGCAGCAGGGGAATTCGAGGGGGGCTTCGAGCTGGGGCGGCGGTCGAGTGAAGAGGGGCTGGGATTTGAGTCTCCTGGTCGGGGGCAGTGGTGGCGCGAGCTCGTACCGTCGTCTTCTTCGCCGGCCGGTCCACGATGAGGCAGGCAGGGATGGAGAAGAAGGTCCGTGGAGATGGGTTCGGTAGAAGCCGAGATGGGAAAATTCACCGGCTCGGCTCGCCGCGGTGTCTGGGCCTGGCGCTGGGCCGAGTAGTTCGCTGTAGGGGCATGGGCAGCCCGGCCTGAACCCGAAGCCCAAGGGACGTGCCGGGCTCAGGCTCCAGTTTTGGTCCAAAAGCCTGAATTGCCTCAAAATTAGGGTTTTATCAGAAAATATACTAACACCTCAAAAAATCAGAAAATATAGCTTTTACCCCAACAAAAATCAGAAAATATAGATATTATATTATATTTATGTATCCCCTAAAATACTTAACATAATATATTTTTAATATGAAAAGTGCAATGTTTTGTTGTTTTGGGTCGGGCCGAGCTCAAGTTTTGGGGGCCGACACGAGGAATACTCAGATCTAGTCACACGACTTTGTACATCAAAAATCATGGAGATAAGTATATTTACTATGTGTGAGCATGCATTAGAAACCACTTTGTGGGAGAGGTTCAAGGCGGGCGACTGAAACCCTAGTCGCCACCCCGTCTTCTCCCCTTCTCTCCATCGCCAGGGTGCATCACTAGGAAAAGGCCGCACGGTGTTGGCGTCGTCGGGAGGTTGTTGATCGTGGTGGGCCTACTCTGGAGGAGTTGGTAGGCTACCATGGGTCGGCGACGGAGATGAGTAGCCGAGGTGCGGTTGTCGGCAGGCGATGCTCGACGACGTCGGTGGTGATCCAACGCGATAATCTCCAACGGCAGCCCCGCCTGACTAGGTCATTGGAGAAGAGGGCGTTGGTGCATGGTCGTGGGCAACGGTGAGCTTGACATCAGAGTCGAATATGGCATGCAGTGGCATTTGTGATTTGTCTCTGGTTTCTTTGGAGAGTGTTTGTGTCTAGTTTGAGGTGTGAGGCAGTTTCCTTGTCCAAGTATATGGATAATATCCTCCTTGCCCTTTCCCCGTTTCATTGGTGTGCTTGTTGCCGACACCGGAGGGTGTCTAGAGCTATGTCTTTGACAGGCCTCCCAGGATCTGATGGATTCGTTTGGATTCATATCGCTTTCTTGGTCCTCGGAGTTTCCATAGGATCTTTTCGGCGTTTTTTCTCTAGGGCGGAAACTTATTTCGCTGATCGCAGTCACCATCATCTCATGGTCTGCATCAACGACTTTCTGGTTGTTGCTTCTACGAGCTCCTGATTTTAAACAAGTTTTGTCCCGCTGAGGTGGAGGCCCAGAGGCGGCAACGAGCTATGCTCACAGCGAGTCGTTAGTGGATGCAGGAGGAAGAAAACTTTGACACCCCTGATAATTTCAATGTGATGTTTTTTCTGTAAGGGTGTTTTTGTACGGACTTGTGATATTTAATATATGGCTTTAGAGCCTTTCACAAAAACAAGGTATATTATTCCCTCGAACTATCAAATTTTTGACATATCCCCATCCCTAACCTTTTATTGTTACCCGTATCATCAGGCTGTTTTGCTAATTTTGTGACACGTTTGGTTTTGATTCCCCGTGTTGGATAAATTGTATGTGCCGAAGGAGCTAAAAGGAGCTCTAGTTCATTGAGTCTGGCGCGAATGGAGATTGGCCACATGGAGCCAGCAGGCGTGTTGATGTAGCTCGGTGCCATGGGCAGCCCATAGCTGCTGAAGCTAAGCATCGCCGGTTGTGGATTGTGCCTTGTATGAATCCGACGCGGAAAGTCGAGTCGTTGAGTTCCCTCATCATTTTCGCCATGCCACATCGTCTGATGTCGTGTCCACCTTCGTGAGGGGGTCTTGTACTCCTTTTGAGTCTTCACCTCATAAGGTGGCCTAGTTTTCATGAGTCATATCCATACTCGAGGAATCTCATTAGTGTTGATGAGTTAAGCTCTATGAATGAGAGTTCTAACCGTAAGTGTTTATAGTCCAACAAGAAGGGATAAATGGGGAAAACATACATAGGCTTTGGGCCCAACTTTTCTCTTCTAGCATTAGCAAAAGACAGTACTCCCTCCCTTCGTTCGTAATGATGTTGTAGCTAGTGAAATGGTTTTTTAATTTGTGTTTTACCAATTGTTTTATTCACATATGTTAGTGGGAGTATGATCTTTTATTTAAATAAATATGTGTGTGTGTATAATGGTACCATTTTTTCCACTCACTTTGTGGATCTAAAAGTCATTTATTTACGACAGACAGCTGTGCCTTATTTTTGTTCAATGATAAGATATTTTGCAAGCTATGAAAAAATATATTTAAAAAATGTTATTGTACAGAAGGCTGCAATACAAGACACACAGCTTATTTTGCAGAAAGGTTTTTTGTAATTTCCGCACAATGGTAATACTAAATGTAAAATGCGAGTTTCTACTAAATACTTCGTCAGTTCCAAATTATAAGGCATTCTATATTTATTTTTTACGAATCAGATGCATATAGACGTGTTTTAGTGTGTTTGTTCATTTATTTCAGTCCGTATATAAATCCATATTGCAATATCCAAAACATCTTATACTCAGAACAGAGGCAGTACATACATGCATGAACATTCTTTGTACAGTATTATAGCCTTGTGACAGACAGAAGCTGGCAAAACGATGTGAAAACCCATGCCTCCATCTTCAGCTCTGGTTAGCTCGAAAGATAGCTCATTGTTCTCTTTTGACGCGCAAATGCTGGCTTCAAGTGAGAATGTTGGTCCCTGCCCCCCTGGTGTACACATTTCTCGTTTCGCTTTTGACGAAGAAATGCAACTGGTGGGCCGTACTCAGCATGTTACTCTCCACACACGGGCAAGAAATACCCTCGCCTGTTCCAAGCATTTGCATTCAAATGATTCCGCAACTGAGCCAGTGCCAGAAATTACAAGTTTCAGAACTCGTAACGCACATAGAAGCACCAAAGCAAACAGGCGACATGGTTGGAATAAAGGGTTCGGTAAGGCAAAACCAGAACAAACATAACCCACAAATCATCATTGCCTGTCAAGATCTTGATAACCATATCAGTCAGTTTTACTGTAAGCTATAAAAATCTCTTCGAAAGGTTCAGAAAAGCAGAGGTGAACTCAATTGTAATACACATGCTCGTCAGAGCTGGTAACAAGTATACACTTATGCTGTAGCCAGTAATAGCCGAGGACCCATCGCCGAGACTGTCAACCCAACATTCGGCGAACCAAACAGGCATCACTGCTAACATCAAACACCATACTATTTTGGAGACAGGGGATGGATTTTGTTTTAACAAATTCACTAAAAAGAAAGCATCGGTTAGGATTTACAAAAGCTGGACGGGGTAAACACCAAGACCAAAAGGCAACAGTTTTTTTCCTCTCTTTTACTTTTCTGTGGTTTACTTTTCAAAACCTCCATATCCTATTTACGTCGAGGTTGGTATTGTTCTGGTGGGGCGCTTGAGTGAGAAGAAGGTTGTCCCTCCTTATGGGGCAACATATTTAAGAAACTGCCGTGCACAGGTTCATCTTCATCCATGCTCTCTGTTTCAATACGAACAAAGGTAAATGGATCGTGATCAATAAATGGTGAGGTGGGGAACCAAATGTAAAATACTGGCCAGTGCTAGTTACCAAACAATGTCTTGATGGTTGGCCGTTTTGATTTGGAACTCTTTTTCTTCAGCTCGGCTGTTGCATAAAAGCACGATTCAATTCTAAAACTAACAAACTAAGAATACAAAATCCCAAGGCCAAAGGCAATAGTGCAGTCAAGAGAGACTAACCAATCCCGGCAACTTCATCGTCATTCACAATTTCAAAGTTCTTGTACGTGTATCCAACAAAATTTGCATCCTTGGATGGAAGCATCTGGAAGAAAAAAAAATCTTTAGTGCCGACATGAAGCTGAACATGAGTGAACTCAATGTTCCCATGACATCATTATTTTTAAGCCAAAAATGCATGCTGCATTTCATGTTGAACTCAGGCAGACCTTTCTCCATGGACCCGCCTTAGATGAACTCTGAACTTGTGCTCCAGTCTGCAAAAATATAGTTGAAACAAAGGTAAATGTAAGCATGACACCTTGAGCTTTCGACACAGTTCTAATTCAAGCCTCAACAGCATTTATCATGGAGATCTATCTAAGTAGTAGGTACATGGGAAACATGGCCCATATTTTAAAAGTTGTGTTTTCCCTGTGTCAATTAAGTGTATTGTAAAATTAAAGTGCAAACCACTAAAAATAAAAGGTGAAAACAGGTAAAAAAGAAGGTTATTAGCAGCTTCCATGCGAACTGCAACTGCAGTAGATGCATATTTTACTGCTCGGAAATATAAAACGCACAGCATTCTGGAATCTCTTAAGTTAGCCACTGCATAACTGTGAGCCATGCCAACAGTCAATGCATGACAGACCACCGTCAGCACCAAAAAGAAGTGGGAACATACTTCAAGCCACTTTGGTTATCGACTGTCATGCACCGCAGAAACCATCAAGTGTCTGGAGCAGGAAATACTATTAATGCATATTGTCTAGAAAGATATACAAAGTGGAACCACAGAATATTACCTCCTCAAATTTCTCAAAGTTCTGAGTATCCAACTCGCCATTAACTTCTGGTATGAAAGCAGCTTTCATCTGATACAACTTTTCCCATTGGACACCTCTAAACCATGTATGTGCCTGAAGTGGATGACATGGTGTTATCAGCTAAGCAGGTAACTGAGAGAAATGAGGGTGTACTGTGTAGAACCAAGGTAAGGGACACACTTTTATTTCATGGGCTCCTTTTGTTCCAAGTCTCTGCTCAACATTACAGAGAAGTTTGCTAATGAGATCCTTAGTTTCAGAAGAAAGCTTTGCCTCTTCAGGAAATTTCAGGTGACTTCTCCAGTTCACAATCTGGATGAACAAAAAAGAGTATCAAGCAGATCAGATTGCATTTTTGTACAGTTATACGAGTATTCTGTGTGACAATGAACAAGTTAGGTGAATTGTTGGATACAAATTCCTACTACAGAACACTAAACAGGGTGAACCCAATATCATGAATGCAATGAATAATATAGTCCATATAAGGTGTATAGTAGGGAACTACTTAGATATGAGCTGCAGTGACCAGCTGCAACTATCAGAATCTATCCACAGGGTAGTAAGACTACAGGCAATTCACACTACTATGGTGCATCTATGCATTTTGCCCTGTCCTATGTGTTACAGATTTGACTAAAGTCAGTCTCGTGCGAGTCTGGCAAGCGTTACATAGGCTGAAGATGCCAAAACCAAATAAACATCCTCAGTGATTGATTCATGAAGCCTGTGTGAGAGACATACCTTTCTGCAGGTCGACATTGGATCCTCCGAATAAAATGGGGGATAACCAACTAGCATTTCGTACATGATAGCACCAAGGGACCACCTAATAAAGAAAGAAATGTGAGACCAAAAATCCATTAAATACATAAAGCATGTGCAATGAAAATTAAGAAGTTTAACGACTAAAGAAAATCATTACAAGATAAGAAACCTAACCAGTCACACTCCATTCCATATCCTTTCTTCAATAGAACCTCTGGAGCAATGTAATCAGGAGTACCAACTGTAGAATACGCCTGTATGACACAAGAATGACCAACATGTTAGCTATGCCAGTGGGGCATACTCGCTTGTTAACATAGCAAATCATAGACAACAGGTATGAAAGGAAAAGCCAAGTCAAGATACAAATCCCACATAAGAAAAACCAATGTTTATCAAGTACCATAATACATCATTTACACAACCCACTAGAAGTTCAAGCTTAGAATATGAGGTATTTGATTTCCTTGCAATAGTATATCGCCCCACTGAAGGAAGGTAACTGGGTTTCTTGAGCTGAGCAAACACTTTATTTAAAAACATCATGCAATTGGATTTGACTAGGTTCAACACCGTGAAGATTGGCATGTTACACCAAAACCATGCCTCCTTAGATCCGGACATCTTATGTTTATGTTAATGTTTCTGTGTTCTTAATTTCTTATAGTTCTTCCTTGAGAAAGATTCATGTTCAAACTAGCTCCGACACATTTTCAGCAAAACAATAGATAAAAAGTTGAAATTTGATATGGTTTTTTGCAAGGTAGGAGGCCAAGAAAATGGATGCCTAGGAAATACGAAGATAGCATAAAGCCTGCTAGGACCATAGGGTCTGTCTTGTTTGATGCCCCAAGTTGACAAGCCAACATTTCAGCAATGTCAAAAGTTGCCATGTTTCGGTATGAAGGTTGGTTTTCTGCCAATTCTGTGCCAAATTTTGGCAAGGTGCGTTAGGATAGTGATTGATTTGCTATCAACATTAGAGACAAGATAATACCTTGCCAAATTCAGTCAAATCCTGCCAACATTCATGGAGCCAGAAAATTAGGGACCACATTTCTACAAACTATTTTGGCAAGGCAAAACAAGGCATGAAACCAAGTATGCCCGTAGAAGTGTACTACAAGTATTAATATATCAACTTATTAGACATGGCATCATAACATTGTTAATACTGTTTCCCAACCATCAATAAGTTGATTCCATCCTAGATGTGTTACTTACCAACATCCGACGGTTCTTTTGCCAATGTGACAGCTGCTCCTGCTGCGTACGCTTCGGTGCAGAAGAAGTAGTTAATCGACTGGTGTTATCGGGTAAAGGTTTAGCACCTTTTCCAGGTGTATAATCCGGTTCATTCAAATTTGGAAAATTACTGCTATCCAAAGGTTTGCACAATCCAAAGTCAGAAAGCTTCAAGTGACCACTGAGATCTAACAATAAATTATCTGGCTTGATATCCCTGATAGAAGAAACACAAAAATATATCTTAGATTACCTAAGCGGCAGAATTATTAACAGAGCAAGAGAACAGTTATACACGATACCTGTGAATGTAATTGTGCTTGTGAATGGACTCTATTGCTAGTACAGTTTCTGCGATGTAAAATTTGGCTTCATCTTCTGTCAGAGTGTCCTTGCGCATGAGCAAAGTCATCATGTCACCACCAGGAAGGTACTCCATGATGAGATACAAGAACTCGTCATCTTGAAAAGAATAGTAAAGCTTTACTATGTACGCACTATCGACTTCTGCAAGGAGGTTTCTTTCGGCTTTGACGTGTTCCACCTGAAATGTGTACAAACATGACACTGTGTCAGAGGACAGCATATAACCAGAAATGGAAAATACAAAAAAAAAACGGATAAACCGTACACGGTTACCTGGCCCCTACGAAGCATTTCAGATTTCTTAAGCTTTTTCATTGCATATACACTTTTAGAGGTCTTCTCTCTACAAAGACGCACCTGCATAATCACAATTCAGAATGACATTAAACATGACGCACATAGTGATGACCAAAAAAGTGCAAATAACTGGTGATGGTTACTTTATTACATACGGCCCAGTTCTTTTGGCGGCTTATGACAGTGCCGCCCCCTCCCCAACTTATTCTAGAAGCCGCCCCCCATATTGGTTGGAGCTTCTAAAGAAGTGCCCACGGTATTGGGGGGGGGGGGGGGGGGGGGGGCTTCTAAACTAAGCTAGGGAGGGGGCAGCTTATTATAGAAGCCGGTAAAAGAACTGGACTGTAACGGGCTAACTGGGCACACATTTTTATAGTGCAGGGGAAAGAACAACACAGCTGGAGAAGAATAGGAAGGCATAGGAAATAACTGAAAGAAAATATATCAGAAGAACAGAGCACACCACTAAACCAGGCCAGCATGTAAACGGTGCTTTATAAGTATACGGGTCAACTGCACTACGCAAAAACATTATTCTCATGTTCTCTTGCTGAAAAGGATGAAAGGTGAAATCCTTGTATGAAGGGATTCTTTTTATCCTGGTGTGATATATGAAGGGCAGGCCTAGCGCAGTGGTAGAGTCTCCACTTGTGGCCTGGAGGTCCTGGGTTCGAATCAGTCTCCTTGCAGAATTATTATGCAAGGGGTAAGGCTGACCCTGCCTTGTGTGGGAGTTTTCGCCACTGGGTACACGTTTTTTTTTATGTGACTATATATCTCTACTTCACCACCATCTTATAAATTGGAGTTGGTGGTAGCGGTGAGTCCCCCCAAACTCCACCTCAATTTCCCTTGTCTATCTAGGACCCACTAGAGCCCTTCCGTTTTTAAAAAACAAACAGAAATAATGCAGTCGGAGAGCCTCGAACCTCACACTTGCCTCTACACCCAACTCAGTCAAACCAACAAGCTACCACCTCACGCATGTTTCGAATGGGGAAGTCTTCCATAAGTATATACATGGCAGTACGGGGAAAAAAACTACGAGACAAACAAGCCAGTCAATCTACCAACCAATTGTTTTCCCTGCTGCGGCTACTCCCCAATCCATGTCTTCCGGCCGGCCCTCCTTCCAACCTCAATCATCATCATCATCATCAACAACGACAACAACAAACCCTTTAGTCCCAAATAAGTTGGGGTTGGCTAGAGTAGAAACCCAAAAGATCTCGCAACCAACTCATGGTTCCAATCTCAATCATCCTAGCTTTCAAATTTCAAAATCCAGACATGGCTCTGCCGCTTCAAATCTTGCAATGGTGCTCCCATGGCCGCTGCAGTTACGCAAGGCCAGTGTTACTGCTTGCTTGAGTTTTTCTTCGCAGTGTTGCAAGTGTGTTGGTTGTTCTATACTCTTAATTCAATACCACTACAATCATATTGTGGTTCCGTAGCAACGTAGGACATTGTTTTAAGGCGTCCTGCCTTGGACGCTTAGGTGGCAAGGCACCCTAGCAGCACCTTGCAATTTTTCCTGCCTTAGTCGCTTAGGCATCAGGGCAGTGGGTGCTCGCCTTAGGTCACCTTACAGCCTAAAGAACAATGACGCATGGGCATGCTTGTAGACAAAGAATACACAGGACGTTCCGTGTTGAGCAGCAAGTATAGAGGGAGCACAGCGCAGCACAATTTTGTGATTACATAAGAGATCATGTTTATGGGGAAAAGGTAGGATGAGCAATAGTGTCAAGCCCAATATTGGCCTTCTGAATCTACTATTGACAACCAGAATTAGAAGACCAAGAAATCATGCCACATAGGAGGTTAAACATATAAATAAACAACAGGGACCAAACTGAGAGGTACCTCTCCAAATGCACCTCTTCCAATAATTGTCAAAAGTTCAAAATCTTCAACCCCCATCTTGTGTCTTTGCAAACGCATATATTCAGTCTCCTTTTTCTCCAAATGTTTTAGAATGTTGTTCTGCTCTTCTGCAGGAACTTCAGCATCCTGTAATTTCCTCTCCAGCATCCAGCGCCTAAAAGAAGACAAAGATATCAGATCAGGATGATGACTAAATTGTAGCCAGTAAATTAGTCTCAAACAGAAGTGGCACATCAAAGCATGAAGCAGATTGAAATAAGTTACAATCGATGCAAAATATACATCTCAGGGAGTAATGTTGATACAAGTTTTAACTGAGAACAAAATAAACAATCAGACGCAGGTTATCAAAATTTTGCATTCACAATGCGGAAATTAACAGTGATGGTGTCAACCAAAATCTCTGAAAAGGACGGCTAGACGGCTTTCAAAATGGGTATATTAATCACCTTGAGCGAAGTGTTATATGAGATTAATATATCAAACCTGAAGACCAATTACAAGTCATATCTGGTAGTGAATTAAATGTTTTACTAAGCCACTTGTGCAACTGGAGGACTCAACAAACCGTTCAAGCTATGTACCTAATTTGGAGCTAGAGCTTTAATCCATTGGAACTCCTATTTATGGCGGTGACAAGGTCCCGACAACTTGTGTGGCCCAAGGACTTCATCTTAACAACCTGAATCGGTGTTTACCATTCCAATCCCAACATGGCATGTGATGTGTGTTAATAAGCATCCTGCTCGGTAATAGCAACAAGAAGGGTGCTTGTCGTTTTCCTACTCGGCGGCATGGTAGGATTTATTGAACCAGATGGAGTCAAGTACCTAAATCCACAGCTAAAGCAGGGGAAAGCGCGCCAAACATTTAAGTTGCCAGCCTACCTCTCTTTCCTATCTTGCAAGGACTTCATCTGAGTCTTGTAGTGGTTCTCAATGTACTGTTTTGCCGCGGCGACCTTCTGCTTGGTCGCGCTAGAAGGCGCGTCATCGACCGGGGGCTTCCCGGGATCCTTCCCATGGCTGGCAGGCACCGCCGGGCTCTTGGACTTGTCCCGCGGCTGGAACTTCTGGAACCAACTTCTCGCGGAATCCATCTTGTGCTCACAATGGCATCATCTCCAAGACCAAAGAGCCTATTATATTGACCAATCCAGCAGCCGCCCACGGGCCAGAGGAGCTCTAGCTCTGAAGCGGTCAATACCCTCCAAATGGATCAGATGTCCAAACCGGCGCCTCCTCCGTAGAACCCGATGCTGGGAATGATGCCTATCTGGAAAAAATCATAGAAAATTACCATCAGTCAGAATCGTTCGCACAAGTTGCCATCCATCGCACGACTTACACGGGCGAGGGAGGGAACGGTCAATAGAATCCTTCCAAGTTTCTCCTATTCTCGGACACGACACCTAAACCCAGTCAAAAATCCCGAAACTAAACCACACTGGGCATGAACCCGTCGACGGCAGCGGCTGACGCGCCGGTTACGAACCAGTAAAAGGAACGTAAGATCCCAATTCCCAGCCGAAACCCCCACCCCCACCAAAAAAGAAAAAAAAATCCTCAAACAGCCGCATTCCGTCGAGGAGATTCGCGGAATTCGACCCGGAAATCGCATTGCCGGCTCGCGCGTGCGCGCGAGGCCCCCCGGAAATCGAGGACGAGGAGCGGCGCCAAAACCCCCCGTCAAACCACCGCAACACACGCCACCGCACTCCCGAGCCCGCGGCCGCGCGCGGCGTCGCGGGGCGCCGAATTCGCCGCCAGGAGCCCGCCAAAACCCCCGCTCCGGGCCGCAGCGGCGGCTACTACTCAATCCAGAGAGAGAGAGAGAGAGAGAGAGAGAGAGAGAGAGGCGGGGATGGGATAGCCATCCGGAACAGCCGGCGGGACCGGGCGGCGCGGATCGGCGGGCGGGGCGCTCACCTCGGCGCGGGGCGGCGGCGGGGGCGGGCGCGGGGCGGATCTCGGCGGCGACTGGAGCAAAAGGGGGAGGGAGGGGGGGACTCACGCCTTTTTTTCCCTCTCTTCTCTTCTCTTCACCCCTGCCTGGCTGCGTCGCTCCGGGTTGGTTGTCCTTTTCGTGGGCAAAGGCAAAGCGTGTGAGGGGGAGGGAGGAGAGAGAAAAAAAGGCCAGCCCCGCCGATGCGATGTGCAGAGAGGGAGGGAGAGCGCTGCCTGTGCGTGCGTGCGTGCGTGCGCGCGTGTGAGAGAAGCGTGGCTTGGCTTTGACTCCCCGGAACGAAACTTCCGCGTGCCTTCTCTACCCTGTTTGAGCCTGCTCCACCCTCCTCCCTACTCTGTGGGTGCGCTAGTTGTACTGCTGCGGCGCCCGGGGGCGGGGTCCCCCACCTGCCGCGCACAACGCGACTGGCCCGGCTCGCTCCCCGGCCTGCACCGTCGCCGTCGGTCGGCCCATCAACCCGCTCGTCCCGCCCCGATGAGTGCTTTTTTTAATTTGTTCCGTTTGCTTGTGCGGGTACGGCGCACGCGACGCCCGCCTGCCGCCTTCGGGCGGCTCGGCGGGTTATCTCGTTGGCAAACCGTGTGTCCACGTTTTCTTTTATAATTTCTTTATATATATATATATAATTTATTCAAGAGCTGTTTACTAATTTCTCAATCGATCGATCTAAATGGTTATTTTTAGGTTGAAATTTATAGGTGGCCATTGACGACCTTCATCCTTTGTGCTTGCAATAAAATGAGCAGGTCGGATGGTCTTTAGCACCGGCTTTGAAATGGTGGTGAAACCGCCTTGTTTCAGATGCGCGATGCTAAGAGTGTCGGTCACCCTCCTCGACTCGCGATTTTCCAAGTGGGAAAATAGCTTGACTTGCACTTTTCTCGACGCTAGCGTCATTGCCACCTTACATGATGATATAATTTGTCGTTATATGATCATCATGGATCGTCCGTATCTACTCATGAAGGGGCGGTGGTAGTAGACGACAATCGTTGCCACCTTAATGGTCGTTGATGTCTCCTCGTCTAGGTCGGTAACAGTTGCCGACATACGCTAGGATGATGACTCATTGCCTCGCGCCATTCTAATAGGGCTCAACCAACAACAACAACACACCCCCCCCCACCCCCATCCACTCTTTTCAGTGTACGAGTTGGTGATAATTTATCTCCGATGGAGCCCTAGCCTCCTTGGCGTGGGTTCAACTCCACCTCGTTAGTCGCTTTGCTCATCGTTGCATTGCTCATGGATGAAATATTGCGAGGGTATTGATTTCGATCCCAATGACTGGAGGGTGTCGCGGGGATCCAGTCTTGCGTTAGATTCATGGGTTTTTATTATTTGTTTAATCCGCTCATAGTTTGGTATTTACAACCCCCGGGGCATTGGAGATTTCTAAGCAATGTGTTTGACTTGTCTATATGATTATGTCTTTACAACACATTTTTATCATCCATATAATCCAGGATAAACGACTAGCCGGTTCAAAGTTAGCCATGAAAACCGACTAGCCATTTCCAACACCAGGTCCTCAAATCAAGGTCTCGCCGACCATGCCCCACAGCCACCGGCATATTTCCGACGAGTCCCACCGACGTTCACACAGTTGCTGTTACATCTCGTGGGAAAACACCCACAGACGCATTTACAAAGTCGGCAACGCCCGAGTAGAGTACAGCAGCGACGTAGCGTACGTACGTAGACGTATAATCGTATTAAAAGCCGCCGCTCCATAGTAGACTAGACACACGCACAACCTACGTACGTACCGCTCCTGGAATTGATGCATCACCTACCCAGAGCCTGCCGCTAATCGTACCTACGCGTTCGGTTTTTTTTTTTTTTTTGCCATACCACGAGTGCCTCGGAGCTACTCCTTTTTTTTTCAAGCGAGTTGCTAGCGTTTCTTGAAGAGTTGGCGACTGTGCTGCCACCAGCCACGTGCCGTTGAGCAAGCAAAAGAGA
This sequence comes from Triticum monococcum, assembly GCA_034509565.1. Classification (NCBI taxonomy): domain Eukaryota; kingdom Viridiplantae; phylum Streptophyta; class Magnoliopsida; order Poales; family Poaceae; genus Triticum; species Triticum monococcum. The sequence goes on along the minus strand of CM067841.1, from coordinate 569,834,611 downwards.
AAAAATCACGCGACGGCGTCACGCGTGTGCTCCGAGTCCCAACAGCCTGCGGATGCGTGAGACGGAACGTACTACTAGCAGCTCGGGTAGTTCCGACCCGATCGACGGTGCGAACCCAACACAGGCGAGGAGTCGCCGCCGGCCGGCCGGCCGTGCTGACGATTCCGGCCTACCCCGCCCCTACCATGCCCGCCACGTCCACGTAGCTGCCGCTTCCCATCGACGGTGGAGTCGCCGTCGGGCGAGGTTCCTTTGGCTTCACCCCAGCGCCGGGGCAGGTGCGCCCACCCACCGCGTCCTGCTGCACTCTCGCCGTCGCCGCGGATGATGTGGGCTTGTGCTGTGCGACGAGCCAGGGACGGTTTCTTGCGGGGACGCACAGCGGAGTTGGAGGTCTGGCGGCTGATCCATCGCTTTCTTGGGGAGGAGAGGGCGGACAGGTCTGTGCCTGATCCACGACGAACAGGGACAGCCCCTAAAGTCAGACCCAACCTGATCGCTGATGCGGACTTGATTATTAGTGTTGTGGACCGAGGAGCAGGCATGGGCCGAGTCGTGGATCAGTCGAAGCCGGTACATGTTCACACCGATCCATGGGCGTGGACTGGTCATTTCTTCTTCTTTTTCTACGATCCTTTAAGTCGGAAGCGCAAGACGGGTGCTGTCAGATGTTTTTAATTGTCATCTTCATCTTTTTTTTTTGAGCATCAGTACATAAGCGTTCATATACACGCGCATACACTCATCCTATGAACGCACACACGTACACCCTATCCCTATAAGCACCTCCGCGAGACTGAGCCGACATATCATTTTGAGATTTTACGAAGTCACCGTAGACGCCTCGTAGTCGACGGGAACGTTTCCTCCCACTAAAAGCGTATCACCGGAATTTCTGAAATAAATTCAGGATAAATGCGAGCACCAGGATTTGAACCTGGTGGATTGAGGATACCATTGTCCACCTAATCATTATCATTTTCATCTGATGAGTAGTTTTTTTAGGGAATCTGATGAGTAGCTTTGGTCAGACGGATGTATGAGTCGGTGTGATGATCTTTTGGTCATAACGTAGGAGGTACGGGTGGTGCAGCGGTCACAATTACTTTGACGCGCGATCCAAAAGGAAACGCAGCTTTGGGGTGAAGATGGTCCGTACGCGGAGTTTCGGTGTGAGAAGCAGCTTTGATCAACCATGTTGATGCTGTCGTGTAATTAATCACACGGAGAGGGCTCATGGCCCATGTGCACTTGAAGCTTATTAAGCCGGCCAGAGTGGTCATCTCGTCCTCTTAATGTTAGCCGTGTGTAAGTTAATCACGTTGTTAAGCTTAGCCAAATACATGTGTGCAGTGGCTTTTTAAGGTGAGGTGAAGAAAAAATCTTTTTGATGCAAACCAACATAGATAATACTGTATATACAGTGCACAACATTATTTTCTTCTGATCTTGACTAGTGATTCTTTGTTGTAAGTGGTTACTTTACTTTTTAAATTTGCCCTTTGATTTCTGAAATCCTCACATTTTTTTACCTCTGCCCTTTGGCTTTGCTGACACTTTCACCTCCATGTTCCTGTCCATCTGCTCCTTCTGGCCGTTGGTCTCATGTTGTCATGCGAGCCGCCGGAAAAGCTCCCCTGCCCCCATGCACACACAACACTCCTGCTAGTCGACATCTCCGTGTGCTCTCTTGCGGGCCCCACGCCTATGCGGGTAAGCGCCGGGCAAATATCAGGTGCTACCGGCTCTTAGGTGATATCAGGATACGGGCTCCTGGGCCGTTAGATCTTAGATCCGATGGCTTTCGAGATCTCCGTTGTCGTCGAATCTGAGATCCGACAACTCTAAAAAGCCTATATCATAATATCGTCTAAGGATCGGTAGCATCTGATATTTTCCTGCTAAGCTCCTTCTGACCGCCACCGCTAAGGGTTCATGTCGAGCGAGAGTCTGGTGCCTAGTGTGGTGTCCTGCATGGCCTGGACGAACGACTTGATCGAGTGAGGCTGCGAGGGCACAAGGTTGTTTCGTGAATCGTGACCCAGTCCGTGGCATGGCCTGCTCTAGTTGCTATGGCCTAATAAGGAGTATAGGATTCATGGCCCACTAAAATGTTTCATCATGATTTTTAGCAATCGACAGTTCCTATACGTATACCTAGTAAACAATCGCCAGAAATCAAGGTAGGGCGAGCACGAAACTGATATGCCTTTAACGTATCTATAATTTATGAAGTATCCCTGTCATGTTTACAATAATTTTATATGGTTTTAGTATGATTTGATTGGAACTAACTTGGACTGGCGCTATTTTCAGCAGATTTACCATGGTGTAGTTTCTTTGTGCAGAAATTAAAGTTCTCGGATTGGGCTGAAAATTTACGGTGTTTTTTATGGGCCAAAAGAGACCCCCGAAGCACCGGAGCTGGGTCAGGAAGTGACCGAGGAGGCCATAAGCCAGGGGGCGCACCCTACCCCCAGGGGAGGGTGCTCCTGGCTTGTGGGCTCCTCGGGCACCCCCTTGACATGAGCCCGATGCAAAAAATTCTTATAAATACCCAAACCTCTGAAAAGAACCCTAGATGAGAAGTTCCTCCGCCGCAAGACTCTGTAGCCACGAAAAACCAATCGGGCCCCTGTTCTGGCACCTTGCCGGAGGGAGAAATCATCACCGGAGGCCATCTTCATCATCCCGACGGCCACCATGATGAGGAGGGAGTAGTTCACCCTCGGGGTTGAGGGTATGTACCAATAGCTATGTGTTTGATCTTTCACTCTCTCATGTTCTTGATTTGACACGATCTTGATGTACCGCAAACTTTGTTACTATAGTTGGATCATATGGTGTTTCCCCCTCTTTATCTTCTTATGATGAATTGAGTCTTGCTCTTTGAGGTTTCGTTATGTTGGATTGAGTATTGGATTTGAGAACACTTGATGTATGTCTTGCGATGGGACATCTGTGGTGACAATGCGATGTTCTATTGATTCACTTGATGTATGTTTTGGCAATCAACTCGCGGATTTCCGAGGTGACATTGGGGTAATCTATGCATAAGGGTTGATGCACGTTTTCGTCCTACGTTCTTCGATAGAAACTTTGGAGTGATTCTTTGTTGCACGTCGAGAGATTGTTATATGATTCAATTCTGTTATCATTGTTGAGAGAATTTGCACTAGTGGAAGTATAAACCCTATGCCTTGTTTTCAAGCATTGCAATACTGCTTTTGCTCACTTTTGTTACTAGTTACCTTGCTTTTTTTATATTTTCATATTACAAAAACATATATCTACTATCCATATTACACTTGTATCACCATCTTTTCGCCGAACTAGTTCACCTATATAATTTACCATTGAATCGGGTGTGTTGGGGACACAAGAGACTCTTGTTATTTGGTTGCAGGACTGTTTGAGAGAGACTATCTTCATCCTATGCCTCTCATGGATTGATAAACCTTAGATCATCCACATGAGGGAAAATTGCTACTGTCCTACAAAACTATGCGTTTGGAGACCTAATAAGAGTCTACAAGAAGAAGGTTGCGTAGTATACATCACCCACCTCGCCGCCTACCATGCCCTCCGTATGTGCCTGTGTGTTGTCACGGAACAATAAAACATAGCACATAAGGTACAATTGAAGTTGCTAACTGCTACTTCTTGAGCTTGTGTTGATTTTTTCCCTTAAAGAGGAAGGGGTGATGCGACAAAGTAGAGATAAGTATTTCCCTCAGTTTGAGAACCAAGGTACATATCAATCCAGTAGGAGACAACGCACAAATCACCTAATACCTGCACAAACAATCAAACAACTTGCACCCAACATGATAAAGGGGTTGTTAATCCCTTCACGGTCACTTGCAAAAGTGAGATCTAATAGAGATAAATAAACGGTAAAGTAAATATTTTTGATTTATAGATCGGAAAGTAAAATATTGCAAAATAATAGATTGGAAACTAATATTGTAGATCAAAAACTTATATGATGGAAAATAGACCCGGGGCCATAGGTTTCACTAGAGGCTTCTCTCAAGATAGAAAATAATACGATGGGTGAACAAATTACTGTCCAACAATTGATAGAAAAGCGCAAAGTTATGACGATATCTAAGGCAATGATTATGAATATAGGCATCATGTCTGTGTCAAGTAGACCGAAATGATTCTACATCTACTACTATTACTCCACACACCGACCGGCTCCTGCCCGCGTCTAGAGTATTAAGTTCATGAAGAATAGAGTAACGCATTAAGTAAGATGACATGCTGTAGAGAAATTAACTCAAGAAATATGATGAAAACCCCATCTTTTTATCCTCAATGGCAACAATACAATACGTACCTTGCCGCCCCTACTGTCACTGGGAAAGGACACTGTAATACCCACAATGCGGCTATATCTCCCACGTGTCAGGGCACGACTTAGAGGCATAGCCGCATGGTAGGCTTGTCGCAAGAGGGACAGTCTTCACACATCTCGTGTACTGAATAAGAAAGGGTTAAAGAGTTGGCTTACAATCATCACTTCACATAATACATAAATAATCCATACATCATCCAAGGTACAATCAAAGGTCCAACTACGAAACCAAAATAAAAGAAGACAACCCCAATTGCTAGATCCCCGATCGTCCCATCTGGGCTCCACTACTGATCGACAGGAAACGAAACAAGACAATGATCAAGATCTTCATCGAGCTCCCACTTGAGCTCGGTTGCGTCACCTGCACTGGTATCCTCGGCACCTGCAACTGTTTGGAAGTATCCGTGAGTCACGAGGACTCAGCAATCTCACACCCGTGAGATCAAGACTATTTAAGCTTATGGGTAGGAAAGGGGTAGTAAGGTGGAGCTGCAGCAAGCACTAGCATATATGGTGGCTAACATACGCAAATAAGAGCGAGAAGAGAAGCAACGCATCGGTCGTGAACTAGAAGTGATCCTGAAACTACTTATGTTCAAGCATAACAGAAGACCGTGTTCACTTCCCGGACTCCACCGAAAAGAGACCATCCCGGCTACACACGCGGTTGATTCATTTTAATTAAGTTAAGTGTCAAGTTCTCTACAACCGGATATTAACAAATTCCCATCTGCCACATAACCACGGGCACGGCTTTCGAAAGTTCAAACCCTGCAGGGGTGTCCCAACTTAGCCCATCACAAGCTCTCACGGTCAACGAAGGATATTCCTTCTCCCGGGAAGACCCGATCAGTCTCGCAATCCCAATTACAAGACATTTCGACAATGGTAAAACAAGACCAGCAAGACCGCCCGCTGTGCCGACAAATCCCAATAGGAACTGCACATATCTCGTTCTCAGGGCACACCGGATAAGCTAAGCGTACAGGTACCAACATAACCCAAGTTGCCAAGGGACGGTCCCGCACGGTGCTCTAGTTTGGACCAACACTCAGAGGAGCACTGGCCCGGGGGTTTAAAATAAAGATGACCCTCGGGAGCACGACTCCCAAGGGAAAAAGGCTTATGTGGCAAATGTTAAAGGTTGGGCCTTGTTGGAGGATTTTTATTCAAAGCGAATTGTCAAGGGGTTTCCGTTTCCATAACACCCAACCGTGTAAGGAACGCAAAATCAAGGAACATAACACCGGTATGACGGAAACTAGGGCGGTAAGAGTGGAACAAAACACCAGGCATAAGGCCGAGCCTTCCACCCTTTACCAAGTATATAGATGCATTAAACTAAATAAGATACAATAATGATATCCCAACAATATCCATGTTCCAACGTGGAACAAGCTTCAACTTCACCTGCAACTAGCAACGCTATAAGAGGGGTTGAGCAAAAGCAATAACATATCCAAACAACGGTTTGCTAGGAAAGGTGGGTTAGAGGCTTGACATGGCAATATGGGAGGCATGATATACACAAGTGGTAGGTAGCGCGGCAAAGCGATAGAACGAACAACTAGCAAGCAAAGATAGAAGTGATTTCGAGGGTATGGTCATCTTGCCTGCAATGAACTCAGAGTTGTCGAAATCTTGATCCTCGTAAGCGTACTCAACAGGTTGCTCGGTCACGTACTCGTCTCCCAGCTCTACTCAAAGCAAGAACACAATCAAAGGACCAACAATCAATCACGGTGCAATGCACAAGCAACATGATGCAAAACATGGCATGATATGCAAGACATGATATGCAATGCATATGCGTGCTCCGGAAAGGAAAGAATGATCAATGCATCAACTTGGCAAACCAAGTGTGCCGCTGGAAAAATGAGATGATTTCGGGTGACATTGATATAAAATTCACCGGAAATGGATGCATGGTTTGCAAATGGCAAGCAAAACAAGAATGACGCAAAACTGCGATTAACAGCACGATGCCACCTAGGATGCAACAAGAGACTAAGCTACTGCACCCCAACATAGCAACAAAGCATATGGCAGTGAATGTAAAAGAGATGATTGAAAAAACATGAACACTGAGCTACGGCTAAATCACTCAAAAACAGGTTCAAACAAACATGGCAAAAGTGCAAAAGATATCAGCTTCACAGACTTGAGAAATTACTAACATGTCCAAAACAATATCAGGAAGCAATGTTTAGAGCAAGCAAACAACATGCTACAGGAACATATCATAGCAAACAAAGGCATGGCATGATTCTACTAAAAGCATAGATCAAAATTCCCTTAGTGGTCATGAGCCAAAATGGCACAGAAGATATAATGGCACCTATGTAAACATAGCAAGTTTTATTAACAGTTTCAGACTTAGACGAAAAACAGAACATGTCATTAACAAAATTATGATAGCAACTTTGCGAGCTCAAACCACTCACCACAGAGCATTGCATGACAATATAAGCATATAAATAGCAATATGACATGTTCATGAAGCTAACCATGGCAAGAGCAAGTTCATAGGATGCATGGATCACTGGCAACAACCATGGAAAAATTGATTAACATGTTAACATTCTGCCAGGAACATTTTATAGCAAAAGTAGAGCAAGAAAAAGACATGCTAGAGCACTCCATAATTGCAAACAGGGGCATGGATGGATAGAGCATAACCACATGTTCAAAAGATCCGTACTGAAGTATCCCAAAATAAGCATGGATATTACTGTAGCATCAAGTTTAGATGACATCAAAATAACAGCAGGAAAAGGACTTAACAAAATCCTAAGTCCCTGGAAACAACAACATTGCGGAGGCTACTTTGCATGCTTGTGCTAGTCACCACATAGATAAAAAAACAAGACAAGCACCCCTGTAAATATGGCGTGTTGTAGATCAAAACACATGTAGACCTCAAGCTCATATGAGGCACACATCAAATGCAACAAAAATGACAAAACCTCATGATCCGATAAGTACTAGCAGTTAACATTTTATAGCACCCTTGCATCAATGAAAATGGTATCATAATGAACATGAACATGCATGTAAATGCTTCTAACGTGATGAGATCATCGATACGAACAATTCGACATATCATATGCATGATTTGGATCAACGGTCATGGAGATATGGTAGGTCAAAGTAGGCATAAAAATATTACAGAAAAGGACTTAGAAGAATTTGACCTCGAGGGGGGAAAAGTCAACGGCGGCGGATCTCGCCAGAGTCTTGCCGGAGATGACGGGGAAGACGGCCGGAACTGCAGGAAGTCGTCGGACTTGCCGTGGAGGTCGCCGGAGATGGATGGGGCCGCCGGATCCGTCCATTCCGGTGACTAAGAGGAGATGGGGTGGTGAGCTCGACGCCGGTGTGCGGAGCTCCATGGTGCGGCGGCAGCGGGGCGGTTGGCAGCGGCCTCCGCGGGGCGATGCACGGGACGAGCCCGCCTGGCACGCGCGCGGGTGGAGGCACGGGGCTCGGCGCAGAGCACGTCGGCGGGGCGCGGCGTTGCGATGGTGGCGGGGCAGCCGGCGACGAAGACGACGCATGGGCGGCGGCATACGGGCTAGGCGGCGGTGGCGCGCGGGCTCGCGCGGGCCGAATCTGGGCCGCGCGGTGGTGGGAGGCGGCGGCGACAGGTGGCGGGCGCGGGTTGGAGGAGAGCGGCGGCGGGGGTGACGTGGCGCGATGTCATTGGTCGGGGTGACGCAGCCGGTGGACACGTCCGGCGCGGCGCGGACGCGTCCGGCGGCGTGAGGAGGAAGACTGCTAGGGTTACATCGCGAATTTCGGAGAGGGGCACATATTTATAGGTAGAGGGAGTTTGGAGTGTGCAAATGAGGTGTAGTTTTCGCCCACATGATCGTGATCCGACGACGGAGGACATGGAGATGGTTTAGATGGGTTATTGGGCTGTTTTGGAGGGGTGTTGGGCTGCAACCCAAAGAGGCTTTTGCGGTTACCCGGTTAACCGTTCAGGCATCAAACGGCCTCCAAAAGGAACGAAATTTGACAGGCGGTCTACCAGTGATACACCAAGGCCAGTTGACAAATCTCGGCCCATTCCGAGAACGTTTTTCTCCCGCTCACGAAAAGAGACAAGAGGGGTGCGCCAGGTGCATGAGGGAGTGTCGGATTGTGAAACGGACAACGGGGAAAAAGCTCGGATGCATGAGACGCACACGAATGCAAATGCGATGCACATGATGACATGATATGAAATGCATGACATGAACAAAATGCACAACGAAGAAAAAAACCCAACCACGAAGGGAATCTCATATCACATCTCCGGAAAAGGCAAGAGTCGGAGTTACAAATATGGAAAGTTGCATCCGGGGCGTTACAGACACTGCAAGATTGAAGCCAAAGCTAAGCACTTATCCCATTGCAAGAAAAATCAATCTACTTGGCCAAACCAAACCGATAATTCAAAGAGAATTATGAAGATATAAAATCATGCATAAAAGAATCCAGAGAAGATTCAAACAATATTCATAGATAAGCTGATCATAAATCCATAATTCATCGGATCTCGACAAACACACCTGTTGGAGATATAGCTATTGGGTATAAACCGCCCAGGAGGGGCCGGGTTATACCACAAGTGGCTTACTACTGAAGGTGGCGAGTTATATGAGCCTGTGGAAGGCCCAAAGCCCAAAGGCTACTTAAGGCCCGACAAGTGTAAACCGCCATATGTGTATGACTTGTATTATAAGGCATGTATAGTTAGTCACCGAGCCGGACACGTTTTTATGAGCCGGCCGGGACTCCGTGGGCCGCTGGGCGTCAACCTTTGTATATAAAGGGACGACCCGACGGCGGTTTAGGACAAGAAACAACAAGTCGAGAACTAGGTCAAGCGTATTCACTCCCTGGTAATCGAAACCCTAGCAATACCACCATAAACTGGATTAGGCCTTTACCTTCACCGCAAGGGGCTGAACCAGTATAAACTCTCTGTGTCCTTTGTCCCGTTTAACCCCTTTAAGCTAACCTAGCTGCGATGACTCCGCGACTAAGTCCTTCTGCTAGGACATCTCGCGTGACAATTCCACGATAGTTGGTGCCCACCGTGGTGCCAGCGCATGGTGGTTTCGCGTTCTTGAAGGGCGGCTTCGAAGGGATCAGGGGATACGCTGTGGGCCGGATGACCAAGAGTCGTCGCGGTAAGCTCTCCATCGACGATGCAAGCTGCGGCCCCAAGGCCGGCTCAATCGAGTATGGGTACCGGGCCCCCTTCAGCGGAATCCATGTCTTCATAGGCAAGATCGGCGAACCGGGCCCTGAGCGGGACATCTGCACCGACATCATCGAGACGGCTCAGCATGCACGGCCTGCCCGGGTTCAACCCGCCATGAAGCGTGCCTTTGTTGGTTTTATCCATGGGGCGGAAATTGAGGATGGATTTGGATCTGGCGGTGAGACAACCATCTATTCTGATGCTGAGTCGTCCACAGGCGAGACCAACTCATTGTATCAACTTCAAGACGGCCGGCTTGGGGGCTATTCCGATGGTGACAGTATTCCGGACCCCTGCGAGCCGCCGAACATGGTTGCGGTTTTCATGGCTGGTACACAAACGATGCTTGGTTCATCAACCGCCGCGACCATGACCTCTAGTTCGATGGCTGCGGCTGCGGCGGCGGCTGCTACTGGTGGCTCTGCGCGCCTGCCGGCTCAAGTTCTCACCAAATTGTTAAAAGCACTGGCAACTTTGATGGGGGTGGAGGTAACCCCGGACAACCAAGATCAGCACAAGGTGGATGTGGCTAAGTTACGAGATGAGATAGCTCAAGCCAAGGACACTACAAAAAAAGACACATCCGTGACATTTTTGGCCGAACGAAAAAAAAATTCTATCATACTTATGACACTTCTATGACGATAATTGTGGCAAAACATGGTATCATCATAGATGTGGTGGGGTCCTACTTCTATGACAAAAAATCATGACAGAAAATGGGCTTTTCGTCCTGGGCGGGCCGGAGACGCGGCTGCATGACATTCTTTGGGCCGTCCATGACGGAAAAAACCATGGCAGAAGCGAGGGTGAGGAAAATATCGGGGTGTTCCCGGTTATGGTGGGTGGTCGGGGCCGAGCGATGCGCGTTTCTATTGTACACGCACGTGCGTGGGTGCAAGGCGTTGGGCTCTAACTGAACCCGAGCGATTGCACTGCAGGCTACGCGTTACTGAACCCGAGTGATCGATCGATGATTGTTAACCAAACCCGATCAAGCGATTCCTTCGTTACTACTGCTAACTGAAGCCGATCGATGCTGCCTCTGGATGAACAGTGAGCGTTACTGGGGGGGGGTTGTATGAACAGTTCCCGATGGGGGTGGATGAACAGGACCCCGTGGTGTTGCCTCTGGATGAATAGGACCTCGATCGATCGAGCCGGTTGGGGCTGGATGAACAGGACCCCATGGAGGGCTGGATGAACAGGACCACCCCGTGGAAGGCAGGATGAACAGTAGACGGTGGAGGGATGGATGAACAATAGCCCGTGGAGGGGTGGTTGAACAGGAGCCTGTGGAGATGGCTGGTTGAACAGTAGCCGGTGGAGTAGCGCGCAGTGGAGGCTGGATGAATAGGAGCCCATCGATGAACAGTCACAGGTGGAGGCTGGAGGAGGTCGACGGTGGATGAACAGTAGCCCGTGGTGGCTGGAGGGGGTCGACGGTGGAGATGAAAAGTATCCCGTGGAGTCCCATTTTGCGGTACGCCACACCCCTCCCGATGAACAGGGCCACCGTTTCGACCGTAGCGCTCCAACACAAGTCCATTTCCTCCATTTTGCAGTACGCCACACCCCTCCCGATCAACAGGACCCCCGTTTCGATCGTAGGAGGTCTGTTTCCTCCATTTTGCGGTATGCCAAACCCCTCCCGATGAACAGGATCCTGTTTCGACCGTGGCCGGTCGAACACAAGGCTGTTTCCTCCGTTCTGTGGCACGCCAGGCCTCGTTTCCATCGGCTGTTCCATCCAAGCCCTCCCGATGAACACGACGACGCATTCCGTTCCGACCCAGCCGGTTGGCTCCCCATGAACACGACGACGACGCTGTTTCTCCGTTCTGACCCAGCCATGTACACGAGCCTTGGCCGTACGTATGTGCGAGTAGGCGTTCGAGACCCTGCCCGTATGTACCACGGCCGATGGAAGTTGTTCCTTGACCACTTTGACCTTGTCGCGCCGAGAGCACCAGGGCGGTGGACGACGACGAGGCCTAGGAAGGGGACGACTCGGAGCTGGAGAAGACGCGGTAGTGGAAGCCCGCGCGGAGAGGAGTACGAGGGTTCACTGGTTCGGCTGCGGTGTGAGGCTGCCGCCGCCGTAGGGCCTGGCCAATGGTGGGAATAGTAGGGGGCGGTGATATGTCTCCAACGTATCTATAATTTTTGATTGCTCCATGCTATATTATCTACTGTTTTGGACTATATTGGGATTTATTTTCCACTTTTATATTACTTTTGGGACTAACCTATTAACCGGAGGCCCAGCCCAGAATTGCTGTTTTTTGCCTATTTCAGTGTTTCGAAGAAACAGAATATCAAACGGAGTCCAAACGGAATAAAACCTTCGGGAACATGATTTTCTCACTGAACGTGATCCAGGAGACTTGGACCCTACGCCAAGGAACAAAAGAGGCGGTCATGAGGGTGGGGGGCGCCCACCCTAAGGCGCGCCCCCTGCCTCGTGGGCCCCTCGGAGCTCCACCGACGTACTCCTTCCTCCTATATATACCTACGTACCCCAAATGATCAGAGACGGAGCTAAAAACCTAATTCCACCACCGCAACTTTCTGTATCCACGAGATCCCATCTTGGGGCCTGTTCCGGAGCTTCGCCGGAAGAGGGCCGTCATCACGGAGGGCTTCTACATCATCATAGCCTCTCCGATGAAGTGTGCGTAGTTTACCTCAGACCTTCGGGTCCATAGTTAGTAGCTAGATGGCTTCTTCTCTCTCTTCGAATCTCAATACAAAGTTCCCCCCCTCTCTTGTGGAGATCTATTCGATGTAATCTTCTTTTTGCGGTGTGTTTGTTGAGACCGATGAATTGTGGGTTTATGATCTAGTCTATCTATGAATAATATTTGAATCTTCTCTGAATTCTTTTATGTATGATTGGTTATCTTTGCAAGTCTCTTCGAATTATCCGTTTGGTTTGGCCAACTAGATTGGTGGTTCTTGCCATGGGAGAAGTGCTTAGCTTTGGGTTCGATCTTGCGGTGTCCTTTCCCAGTGACAGAAGGGGCAGCAAGGCACGTATTGCATCGTTGCCATCGAGGATAACAAGATGGGGTTTATTTCATATTGCATGAATTTATCTCTCTACATCATGTCATATTGCTTAAGGCCTTACTCTGTTTTTAGCTTAATACTCTAGATGCATGCTGGATAGTGGTCGATGAGTGGAGTAATATAGTAGATGCAGAATCGTTTCGGTCTACTTGTCACGGACGTGATGCCTATATACATGATCATGCCTAGATATTCTCATAACTATGCTCAATTCTGTCAATTGCTCAACAGTAATTTGTTCACCCACCGTAGAATACTTATGCTCTTGGGAGAAGCCACTAGTGAAACCTATGGCCCCCGGGTCTATTCTCATCATATCCATCTCCATCATTTTTATATTGTTTCGCTATTTACTTTGCCTTTACCTTTACTTTGCATCTTTATATCAAAAATACCAAAAATATTCTATCTATCAGATCTCACTCTCGTAAGTGACCGTGAAGGGCTTGACAACCCCTAATCGCGTTGGTTGCGAGTAGCTATCGCTTTGTGCAGGTACGAGGGACTTGAGCGTGGGCTCCTACTGGATTGATACCTTGGTTCTCAAAAACTGAGGGAAATACTTACGCTACTCTGCTACATCATCCTTTCCTCTTCGGGGAAATCCAATGCAAGCTCAAGACGTAGCAAGAAGAATTTCTGGCGCCGTTGCCGGGGAGTCTACGCAAAAAGTCAACATACCAAGTACCCATCACAATCCCTATCTCTCGCATTACATTATTTGCCATTTGCCTCTCATTTTCCTCTCCCCCCCAATTCACCCTTGCCGTTTTATTCGCCCTCTCTCTCTATCCTCCCTCTCTGTTTGCCTCTTTTGCTAGTTTGCCCTTGTTTGCTTGTGTGCTAGTTTGTTTGCTTGTCATTATGTCTAGTCCTTTACCCTCTGCCTCTATGTCTAAAATTGGGGAAATTATTGTCGATATGGACAATAATAATATCATGAAAAATTCTGATGCTCCTGCTAAAGAACCTACCATCTTTCATACAAAAAAATTCTGTGTTGGTAGTGGTAATATTATTGGAAAAGGAGTTATTCAAGATTTCCTATTGTGCCGGTGCTTTACCTTCTATGGGTAGTTCTATCCTTCACAGAACTAGTAGTCTTGCGGACGCTATTGCCATGCTTGTAGTTGAACTTGAAAGACAGTTCATGCACATGCATCCTTCCATACAAAGGATTTTTCTGGAATTTTCTAATATTGAGCATTCTTCTGTCAAGCGTGCCGCTACTATCTTTTTGGCTCATGAGTTTAGATTCATAATAAAAGAGGCCAAAGAAATCTTTGCGCACTATAGGGTGGACGCTTGCCGTCCTCCCATAGAGACTATCCTCTTTGATCAAGAAGAAATAATTCGCTTTCAATCTCTAGACTATGTTGCTTTCAATGAAAATCTTAGAAAAAGGGTTCCTACCAATGTTTTAGTTGACATAATTTCTGAACTTAATGATGATTTGGCTATTTGAAATAATGAACTAGGATATTCTCTTGAATATAGGCTCACAAAGTTCTGTCAAAAGAATGCTTATAATGATGAATTGGTTGTGCATTATGAAGGACCAAAGGAGGAACCTATACCTCCCAAGGTTGATCTTGGGGACTTTTGTCCCGTTAAATTTAGCCCTTTTGATTACTTTTGCTTGCCTCAAAGAAAAATTGCTGCCGAACATTGAGAATATGCAATGAGTTTTAGTAATCTATCTTACTATTATGGCAATACCAAGATATATCCTCGCTTTTATGCCTAGCTAGGGGCGTTAAACGGTAGCGCTTGTTGGGAGGCAACCCAATTTTATTTTTATTCCTTACCTTTTGCTCCTGTTTAGTAATAAATAAATTATTTAGCCTCTGTTTTTGGTTGTGTTTTTTGTGTTTAATTAGTGTTTGTGCCAAGTAGAACCGTTGGGAAGACTTGGGGAAAGTCTTGTTGAACTTGCTGTAAAAAAACAGAAACTTTAGCGCTCACGAGAACTGCTGTCATTTTTATTTGGAGAGTGCTATTTAGTTAATTATTTTTTCGGATTATTAATATATAAATTCCTCACGTCGAGAAATTTATTTTAGAATTTTTGGGGTTCCAGATATTGCGCTAGCTACAGATTACTACAGACTGTTCTGTTTTTGACAGATTCTGTTTTTCGTGTGTTGTTTACTTATTTTGATGAATCTATGGCTAGTAAAATAGTTTATAATCCATAGAGAAGTTTGAATACAGTAGGTTTAACACAAATATAAATAAATAATGAGTTCATTATAGTACCTTGAAGTGGTATTTTGTTTTCTTTCGCTAACGGAGCTCACGAGTTTTCTGCCTTAAGTTTTGTGTTGTGTAGTTTTCAAGTTTTGGGTAAGGATTTGATGGATTATGGAACAAGGAGTGGAAAGAGCCTAAGCTTGGAGATGCCCATGGTACCCCCAAGATAATCTAAGGACACCTAAAATCCAAACCTTGGGGATGCCCCGGAAGGCATCCCCTCTTTCGTCTACTTCTATCGGTAACTTTACTTGGAGCTATATTTTTATTCACCAACATGATATGTGTTTTGCTTGGAGCGTCTTGTATTATTTGTGTCTTTGTTTGTTAGTGTGCCACAATCATCCTTGCTGTACACACCTTTTGAGAGAGCCATACATGAATTAAAATTTGATAGAATACTCTATGTGCTTCACTTATATCTTTTGAGCTAAGTAGTTTTGCTCTATGTGCTTCACTTATATCTTTTGAGCTATGTAATTTTGCTCTATATGCTTCACTTAGATCTTTTAGAGCACGGTGGTGCATTTATTTTAAAGAAACTTTTGATCTCTCATGCTTCACTTAAATTATTTTGAGAGTCTCTTAATAGCATGGTAATTTGCTTAATAATAATATGCTTGGTATTCAAGATTTGTGAAACTTTATTTTGAGTGTGTTGAATACTAAGAAAAGATTGAAGCATGATAATTGTTTTGAGATATGGAGGTGATAATATTAAAGTCATGCTAGTTGAGTAGTTGTGAATTTAAATAATACTTGTGTCGAAGTTTGTGATTCCCGTAGCATGCACGTATGGTGAACCGTTATGTGATGAAGTCGGAGCATGATTTATTTATTGATTGTCTTCCTTATGAGTGGCGGTCGGGGACGAGCGATGGTCTTTTCCTACCAATCTATCCCCCTAGGAGCATGCACGTAATACTTTGCTTTGATAACTTCTAGATTTTTGCAATAAGTATATGAGTTCTTATGACTAATGTTGAGTCCATGGATTATACACACTCTCACCCTTCCACCTTTGCTAGCCTCTCTAATACCACACACCTTTTGCCGGTATCATACACCCACCATATACCTTCCTCAAAACAGCCACCATACCTACCTATTATGGCATTTTCATAGCCATTCCGAGATATATTACCATGCAACTTTCCACCGTTTCATTTATTATGACACACTCCATCATTGCCATATTGCTAGCATGATCATGTAGTTGACATCGTATTTGTGGCAAAGCCACCGTTCATAATTCTTTCATACATGTCACTCTTGATTCATTTCATATCCCGGTACACCGCCAGAGGCATTCATATAGAGTCATATCTTGTTCTAAGTATCGAGTTGTAATTGTTGAGTTGTAACAAAAATAAAAATGTGATGATCATCATTATTAGAGCATTGTCCCAGTGAGGAAAGGATGATGGAGACTGATTCCCCCACAAGTCGGGATGAGACTCCGGACGAAAAAAAGAGGCCAAAGAAGCCCCAGAAAAGGCCATAAAAAAGAGAAAAGGCCCAAATAAAAAAAATAATAAATAAAAAAATGAGAGAAAAAGAGAGAAGGGACAATGTTACTATCCTTTTACCACACTTGTGCTTCAAAGTAGCACCATGATCTTCATAGTAGAGAGTCTCTCATGTTATCACTTTCATATACTAGTGGGAATCTTTCATTATAGAACTTGGCTTGTATATTCCAATGATGGGCTTCCTCAAATTGCCCTAGGTCTTCATGAGCAAGCAAGTTAGATGCACACCCACTTAGTTTCTTTTTGAGCTTTCATATACTTATAGCTCTAGTGCATCTGTTGCATGGCAATCCCTACTCATTCACATTGATATCTATTGATGGGCATCTCCATAGCCCGTTGATACGCCTAGTTGATGTGAGACTATCTTCTCCCTTTTTGTCTTCTCCACAACCACCATTCTATTCCACCTATAGTGATATGTCCATGGCTCACGCTCATGTATTGCGTGAAGATTGAAAAAGTTTTGAAAAGTTAGAGTATGAAACAATTGCTTGGCTTGTCATCGGGGTTGTGCATGATTTAAATATTTTGTGTGGTGAAGATAGAGCATAGCCAGACTATATGATTTTGTAGGGATAACTTTCTTTGGCCATGTTATTTTGAGAAGACATAATTGCTTTGTTAGTATGCTTGAAGTATTATTATTTCTTATGTCAATATAAACTTTTGTCTTGAATCTTTCTAATCTGAATATTCATATCGCAATTAAGAAGATTTACATTGAAATTATGCCAAGTAGCACTCCGCATCGAAAACTCTCTTTTTATCATTTACCTACTCGAGGACGAGCAGGAATTAAGCTTGGGGATGCCTGATACGTCTCCAACGTATCTATAATTTTGGATTACTCCATGCTATTGTCTACTATTTTAGACTATATTGGGATTTTCCACTTTTATATTACTTTTGGGACTAACCTATTAACTGGAGGCCCAACCCAGAATTGCTGTTTTTGCCTATTTTAGTGTTCGAAGAAACGGAATATCAAACGGAGTCCAAACGGAATAAAACCTTCCAGAACGTGATTTTCTCACCGAACGTGATCCAGGAGACTTGGACCCTACGCCAAGGAACAAAAGAGGCGGTCACGAGGGTGGGGGGCGCCCCCTCTAGGGCATGCCCCTGCCTCGTGGGCCCCTCGGAGCTCCACCGACGTACTCATTCCTCCTATATATACCTACGTACCCCCAAACGATCATAGACGGAGCCAAAAACCTAATTCCGCTGCCGCAACTTTCTGTATCCACGAGATCCCATCTTGGGGCCTGTTCCGAAGCTCCGCTGGAAGAGGGCTGTCATCACGGAGGGCTTCTACATCATCATAGCCTCTCCGATGAAGTGTGAGTACTTTACCTCAGACCTTCGGGTCCATAGTTAGTAGCTAGATGGCTTCTTCTCTCTCTTTGAATCTCAATACAAAGTTCTCTCCCTCTCTTGTGGAGATCTATTCGATGTAATCTTGTTTTTGCGGTGTGTTTGTTGAGATCGATGAATTGTGGGTTTATGATCAAGTCTATCTATGAATAATATTTGAATCTTCTCTGAATTCTTTTATGTATGATTGGTTATATTTGCAAGTCTCTTCGAATTATCCGTTTGGTTTGGCCAACTAGATTGGTGGTTCTTGCCATGGGAGAAGTGCTTAGCTTTGGGTTTGATCTTGCCGTGTCCTTTCCCAGTGACAGAAGGGGCAGCAAGGCACGTATTGCATCGTTGCCATCGAGGATAACAAGATTGGGTTTATTTCATATTGCATGAATTTATCTCTCTACATCATGTCATCTTGCTTAAGGCGTTACTCTGTTTTTAACTTAATACTCTAGATGCATGCTGGATAGCGGTCGATGAGTGGGGTAATAGTAGTAGATGCAGAATCGTTTCGGTCTACTTGTCACGGACGTGATGCCTATATACATGATCATGCCTAGATATTCTCATAACTATGCTCAATTCTGTCAGTTGCTCAACAGTAATTTGTTCACTCACCGTAGAATACTTATGCTCTTGAGAGAAGCCACTAGTGAAACTTATGGCCCCCGGGTCTATTCTCATCATATCAATCTCTATATGATTCATGCATCTAAGTGAATCATATAGAGCAAAATTACATAGCTCAAAAAATGCATGAAGAAACTCCATGTAGATGGACTTTTGGAGTCTCTTGATTATGAATCATTTGACACATGTGAACCATGCCTCATGGGCAAAATGACCAAGACTCCATTCTCCGGAACAATGGAGCGAGCGACCAACTTATTGGAAATCATACATACTGATGTGTGTGGTCCAATGAGCGTTGAGGCTCGCGGTGGCTATCGTTATGTTCTCACCCTCACTGATGACTTGAGTAGATATGGGTATGTCTACTTAATGAAACACAAGTCTGAGACCTTTGAAAAATTCAAGGAATTTCAGAGTGAGGTTGAGAACCAACATGATAGGAAAATAAAGTTCTTACGATCACATCGTGGGGGAGAATATTTGAGTCACGAATTTGGCACGCACTTAAGGAAATGTGGAATTGTTTCACAACTCACGCCGCCGGGAACACCTCAACGTAATGGTGTGTCCGAACGTTGCAATCACACTCTATTGGATATGGTGCGATCTATGATGTCTCTTACCGACCTACCGCTATCATTTTGGGGTTATGCTTTAGACACTGCCGCATTCACTTTAACTAGGGCTCTGTCAAAATCCGTTGAGACGACACCGTATGAATTATGGTTTGGGAAGAAACCTAAGCTGTCGTTTCTAAAAGTTTGGGGATGCGATGCTTATGTCAAGAAACTTCAACCTGAAAAGCTCAAACCCAAGTCGGAAAAATGCATCTTCATAGGATACCCTAAGGAAACTATTGGGTATACCTTCTACCTCAGATCCGACGGCAAGATCTTTGTTGGCAAGAATGGATCCTTTCTAGAGAAAGAGTTTCTCTCGAAAGAAGTAAGTGGGACGAAAGTAGAACTTGATGAGGTACTGCCTCTTGAACCGGAAAGTGGCGCAGCTCAAGAAAATGTTTCTGTGGTGCCTGCACCGACTAGAGAGGAAGTTAATGATGATGATCATGAAACTTCGGATTAAGTTTCTACTGAACTTCGTAGGTCCACAAGGACACGTTCCGCACCAGAGTGGTACGGCAACCCTGTCCTAGAAATCATGTTGTTAGACAATGGTGAACCTTCGAACTATGAAGAAGCGATGGCGGGCCCGGATTCCGACAAATGGCTGGAAGCCATGAAATCCGAGATAGGATCCATGTATGAAAACGAAGTATGGACTTTGACTGACTTGCCCAATGATCGGCAAGCCATAGAAAATAAATGGATCTTTAAGAAGAAGACAGAAGCGGATCGTAACGTGACCATCTATAAGGCTCGGCTTGTCGCTAAGGGTTATCGACAAGTTCAAGGGGTTGACTACGATGAGACTTTCTCACCCGTAGCGAAGCTGAAGTCCGTCTGAATCATGTTAGCAATTGCCGCATTCTATGATTATGAGATATGGCAAATGGACGTCAAAACAACATTCCTTAATAGTTTCCTTAAGGAAGAATTGTATATGATGCAGCCAGAAGGTTTTGTTGATCCTAAGAATGCCGATAAGGTGTGCAAGCTCCAACGCTCAATCTATGGGCTGGTGCAAGCATCTCGGAGTTGGAACATTCGATTTGATGAGATGATCAAAGCGTTTGGGTTTATGCAGACTTATGGAGAAGCCTGCGTTTACAAGAAAGTGAGTGGGAGCTCTGTAGCATTTCTCATATTATATGTAGATGACATACTTTTGATGGGAAATGATATAGAACTCTTGGACAACGTTAAGGCCTACTTGAATAAGTGTTTTTCAATGAAGGACCTTGGAGAAGCTGCTTATATATTAGGCATCAAGATCTATGGAGATAGATCAAGACGCCTCATTGGTCTTTCACAAAGCACGTACCTTGACAAGATATTGAAGAAGTTCAATATGGATCAGTCCAAGAAGGGGTTCTTGCCTGTATTGCAAGGTATGAGATTGAGCACGGCTCAATGCCCGACCACGACAGAAGATAGAGAAAAGATGAGTGTCATCCCCTATGCCTCGGCCATAGGGTCTATTATGTATGCCATGTTGTGTACCAGACCTGACGTAAACCTTGCCGTAAGTTTGGTAGGAAGGTACCAAAGTAATCCCAGCATGGAACACTGGACAGCGGTCAAGAATATCCCGAAGTACCTGAAAAGGACTAAGGATATGTTTCTCATTTATGGAGGTGACAAAGAGCTCGTCGTAAAGGGTTATGTCGATGCAAGCTTCGACATAGATCTGGATGACTCCAAGTCACAAACCGGATACGTGTATATTTTGAATGGTGGGTAGTCAACTGGTGTAGTTGCAAGCAAAGCGTCATGGCGGGATCTACATGTGAAGCGGAGTACATGGCAGCCTCGGAGGCAGCACATGAAGCAATCTGGATGAAGGAGTTCATTACCGACCTAGGAGTTATTCCCAATGCATCGGGCCTGATGACTCTCTTCTGTGACAACATTGGAGCCATTGCCCTTACCAAGGAGCTCAGGTTTCACAAGAAGACCAGGCATACCAAGCGTCGCTTCTACTCCATTCATGAAAATTTTCAAAATGCAGACATAGATATTTGTAAAGTGCATACGGACCTGAATGTCGCAGATCCGTTGACTAAACCCCTTCCACGAGCAAAACATGATCAACACCAGAACTCTATGGGTGTTCGATTCATCACAATGTAACTAGATTATTGACTCAAGTGCAAGTGGGCGACTGTTGGAAATATGCCCTAGAGGCAATAATAAAATTTGTTATTATTATTTTTCCTTGTTCATGATAATTGTCTATTGTTCATGCTATAATTGTGTTATCCGGAAATCGTAATACATGTGTGAATACATAGACCACAACATGTCCCTAGTAAGCCTCTAGTTGACTAGATTGTTGATCAATAGATGGTTACGGTTTCCTGACCATGGGCATTGGATATCATTGATAACGGGATCACATCATTAGGAGAATGATGTGATGGACAAGACCCAATCCTAAGCATAGCACAAGATCGTGTAGTTCGTTCGCTAAAGCTTTTCTAATGTCAAGTATCTTTTCCTTAGACCATGAGATTGTGCAACTCCCGGATATCATAGGAATGCTTTGGGTGTGTCAAACGTCACAACGTAGCTGGGTGGCTATAAAGGTGCACTACGGGTATCTCCAAAAGCATCTGTTGGGTTGGCACGAATCGAGACTGGGATTTGTCACTCCGTATGACGGAGAGGTATCTCTGGGCCCACTCGGTAATACATCATTGTAATGAGCTCAATGTGACTAAGGGGTTGGTCACGGGATGATGTGTTACGGAATGAGTAAAGTGACTTGCCGGTAGAGATTGAACGAGGTATTGGGATACCAACGATCGAATCTCGGGCAAGTAACATAGCGATTGACAAAGGGAATTGTATACGGGATTGATTGAATCCTCGACATCGCGGTTCATCCGATGAGATCATCGTGGAACATGTGGGAGCCAACATGGGTATCCAGATCCCGCTGTTGGTTATTGGCTGGAGAGATGTATCGGTCATGTCTGCATGATTCCCGAACCCGTAGGGTCTACACACTTAAGGTTTGATGGCGCTAGGGTTATAGGGAAAGTTTGTACGTGGTTACCGAATGTTTTTCGGAGTCCCGGATGAGATCGCGGACATAACGAGGAGTTCCGAAATGGTCCGGAGACAAAGTTTTATATATGGGAAGTCCTTATTCGGTCGCCGAAAGTGTTAGGGGGTATATCGGTATTGTACCGGGACCATCGGAAGGGTCCACCTGCCCCGGAGGGCCCTATGGGCTGAATATGGAGGGGGAACCAGCCCCTAGATGGGCTGGGTGCCAAACCCCCTAGGGCCAATGCGCCTAGGGTTTGGGGGAACCCTAAAGGGGGGGCGCCCCCCTTGGCTTGGGGGGCAAGCCTCCCCCCTTGCCCCCCTCTAGATCCATCTAGAGGGGGTCGGCCCCCCTCTCCCTTGGCCCTATAAATAGAGGGGAGGTTGGAGGGCAGCCACACCACATCCAAGGCATAGCCCTCCCCCTCCCCAACACCTCCTCCTCCTCCCATGACGCTTGGCGAAGCCCTACCGGAGTACCACGCTGCTCCAACACCACCACGCCGTCATGCTACTACTGGACGGAGTCTTCCCCAACCTCTCCCTCTCTCCTTGCTAGATCAAGGTGTGGGAGACGACACCGGGCTGCATGTGTGTTGAACGCGAAGGCGCCGTTGTTCAGCGCTTGGATCGGAATCTACCGCGATCTGAATCGTCACGAGTACGACTCCCTCATCCGCGTTCTTGTAATGCTTCCGTGTCGCGATCTTCAAGGGTATGAAGATGCACTCCTCTCTCTCTCTCTTGTTGCTAGTTTCTCCATAGATTGATCTTGGTGATGCGCAGAAAATTTTTATTTTCTGCAACGATCCCCAACAATATTTGCCTCTGTTTAGAATGGCATTCTCGTCTGGATCACGAGAGTCTGAGCGCTACAGATGGGTGCATTTTGGTGGTGTAGCAAGACTTCTTATGAACTATCATGTCTTGCTGTTTATATCAGTAGTAGTCACTAGTCAGTGTTTGAATGTTGTATATATCGTTGTTTAGAATTGTTTATTGTCTCGAACAACTGGTGGGCTAAATGAGGGCATCACCATTCTCCAGTGTCCAGAGTGTATCTCCTTCTTTAAAGTTATATAATTTGAGCTCAGTGTCTTTTTGATGATGTACACTTATTTAGGCCAGTGAGATGTCGTTGAATATGGGCTGAGTAGTAACGCAATGCCAAATAGGTCAACTATGACTCTCAGGTCGGGCTCTCAAAAGATCCTCAAAAAAAGGCCAGGCTCTCCAAAAGAGAAAGAATAAGGACTCTTAGGCCGACATGTGGGCGCCACTGGTGTTTTCGTGCGCTTGCGTGCCGAGAGCATATTGGCGCATGTTCAAAATTCAAGCTACCTTTTCATCCCCAATCTCCCGCCCCTCCCCCACCTATGGAATCTCGATTCCTACTCCAATTCCCCCAAATACCCCTCCCGTACTCCCTGTACTCAAGCTCACTATCATGTCGCCGGTCAACGCGGATCTCCGAGCCGGAGATCCTGAGGTCCACCCTACCTTCGGTCGCTGCGTGTTGTCGCTCAACAGTGGCTTGGCGGCGCTTGACGACCAGTTTGCCGGCAAAGTGCTAATGGTAACCATCAACGGCGACCGGCCTCCCGTCTCGCCGGACGACCTTGTCAAAGTTCTCGGCATTGCGCACGGCATCCAAATAAGTGACTTACTTGTCGAAGTCTGTCCGCCACCGGCTGATTTCTTCGTCAGGTTCCGGACAACTTTCGACTGCAGTCGTGTGTTCGAATCTTCCCGACGTTTGTTCTGCGATGGCACGCTGGTGAGCTTTGATCGGTGGCACCCAGGATGGGGCTCGGTGCCCTCTAAGCTTGAGTTTTTAACAAAGCTTACCTTCCACGGAATGCCTCGACGTGCTTGGAACAACGAGTCCATGAATGAGCTTATCAACGACCTTGGAGCTGAGCTCGTAAGTATGTTTGTTCCTCCAGACAGCTGGTCTCTGACGGTTATGGCATGGATGAAGAAGTCGTCCACCATACCGAAGGTGATTGGTGTTGAGATACCGGTGCAGGAACCGGGGTTGTACTATTCGTCGCCACCAAGGCCGCCGCGGACCACGTTAGGGATGTACCTGTATCGAGTGTTCGTGCACGTCGAAGAAGTGGTCAATCCATCAATTGAAGTCCTGCCGCCGCCGCTGGTGCCAGGGTCCATTGACGATGTCCATTATAGGAGTCAACGTAAAACTTTACCCGTGTTGATCCGAACGATGGATGGCATAGGGCCTACTCCATCGCGCGGCGGAGGCCACTGCTTCTTTGGGAGAAGAGGCAGGGCTGGCTGCCTGGATGTGCTCTAATTTGAGGTAACAACTGAATCTTGTCAGATACTAGTTAAATCCGAGCTATGGGTGTGAAGCACTGATGTGCCAGTAAATTTGATTGTGACCTGTTCTAATTTTGTACCTGAACTTTTTTTAGAAAGGGTTGTACGTCAACTTAATGTGCTAGCAGAACTTATTGTGTTGTCTGTCTGTTTTCTTTGCACAACATACAAGGGATGAACCGTTATGTACGAGTTTGTTGGTTTCAACATAGCCCTACCCGTAGCGATCCACTGCTTCCATCCTGATTGTGACGCCTACGTGAAATTTTTGTATGAAAGTTTAGTGTGCTATGATGTTTTATATGATTGTGTCAACTATATAAGTTTTACTAAGCATCAGCAATGCATATGGCTGAAAGATGTATTTATGAGCATCGACCGATGGGTCTCTCTCTCTCTCTCTCTCTCTCTCTCTCTCACACACACACACACACGGACAAGTGGGACCCGTTGAATTATTTCTTTGCTCGTGACAGCTTTTAATTAGGTTGCACTGTAATCTAACTTTTTTCTTAAGTTATTAATTGAGCTTAGTGACTTCAAAAAGTTGTACAGAAGCCTTGTTTGGGCCTTTCGGACGTCGCTGAATGTGGGTTGAGTAGCCATGTTAGGTTGTACTGTACTACACATGCCTTTTTTCAGCATCAGCAATGCAACTGGGCCGACAGTTGTACACAATATCCAGGACTTTAAGAAATAATAAATGGGATGTAATTATAATAACTGGGTAGTAACTATAAAAAATTGCACCAAACGCGTAATTAGTTTAAAAAATATAATATTTTTGGAATTTGAAAATTTTAATTTCATTACTTGTTGCGCACGCAATATTTCGTTAGATTTTAACATAATACAACTTTATTTTGAAATTATATTTAATCTGACTAGAAATTTCAGATAAAAATATTTCGGATCTCATAAAAATATGGGATTTTTTTTTGAATTCTGTTTTGAGCGGTTGGTTGAAATTATTAATCATTGTCCTAGCTAGAAAATGGGATGTGCATTCTTACAAATCGCAAATGGGTTATATGTTCTCTGCCACACACTTGTGGGCCTTCTAAGTTGACGCGTCCCCTAAAAACAAACTAAGTTGACGCGTATGCAAGGCTTTGTCAACAACACACGGTTCTAACAGTTGTGGCCGTTGGATGTCCATGCAAGGCTTTGTCAACAACACACAGTTCTGACAGTTGTGGCCGTTGGATGTCCATCCAACGGATGTCGTGCTTCTTCTTCAAGCTCGGATATTCTTGCTTCAGCCGCCCAAAAAATGATTCCTCCCCTTGATATGGGTGCACCGTTTCGGAGGCTGACCTGTGGGCCTACTAAGTTAACGCGTACCAAGGGCTTTGTCAACTTAGTCAATATAAATGATTCTAGCTACAGTGACCGTACGATGTCCACCCAACGGCCGTAGTGCTTCTTCAACCTCTAGTCTTCTTGCTCCAGCCGCCCAAAGCAGCGCCGGTCGTGCCGCGTGCTCCTGCCTCCCGTGGCCGGTTGTGATGCCGTGGAGGCCTCACCGCCCCCTACTACTCCCACAGCTAGCCAAGCCATCCCTCTACTCACCCACACCCCCTATTATTCTGCGCCCACGGCAGCCTCACACCGCAACCGAACCAGTGAACCCTCATACTCCTCTCCGCGCGAGCTTCCACTGCCGCGTCTTCCCTGGCTCCGCGCCGTCCCCTTCCTAGGCCTCGCCGTTGTCCACCTCCCTGGTGCTCTCGGTGCGGCGTGGTCAACATGGTCAAGGAACGACTTCCATCGGACGTGGACTGTACATCGAGAGGCTGACAGCTGGGTCCACGATGGCAGCAAGGAAGTGCCTCCTTATTATGCGGAAAATAATGATTCCTCCACCTGACAGCAGGGACCCACCGGATGGGCCACAGTATTTCACGAAAAAAATGTTTCCCCCCTGACTGCTAGGACCCACCGGACGGGCCACCGTATTGCGTGAAAAAAACGTTCTCCCTTGCTGTCAGCTCGGACCCACCGGAAGTGCCTCCTTATTACGCACAAAAAATGAATACCCCCCCTGGTTGGGACCCCCCTGGTTGGGACCCACCTTGGTGGGAGGCTGACTTGTGGGCCTACTAAGTTGACGGGGACGGAGCGCTTTGTCAACTTAGTAATACGAACGATTCTAGCTCCAGTGACCGTACGATGTCCATCCAACGGCCGTAGTGCTTCTTCAACCTCTGGTCTTCTTGCTCCAGCCGCCCAAAGCAGCGCCAGTCGTGCCGCATGCTCCTGCCTCCCGTGGCCGGCTGTGCTACCGCGAAGGCCTCGCCGCCCGCTACGTCTTGAGCTTGCGTGGATTTCCCCGAAGAGGAAAGGATGATGTAGCAGAGTAGCATAAGTATTTCCCTCAGTTTTTGAGAATCAAGGTATCAATCCAGTAGGAGGCCACGCTCAAGTCCCTCGTACCTGCACAAAACGATAGCTACTCGCAACCAACGTGATTAGGGGTTGTCAATCCCTTCACGGTCACTTACGAGAGTGAGATCTGATAGATATAATATTTTTGGTATTTTTGGTATAAAGATGCAAAGTAAAGGTAAAGGAAAAGTAAAAAAGAAAAGCAAGATTAAAGTAATGGAGATTGATATGATGAGAATAGACCCGGGGACCATAAGTTTCACTAGTGGCTTCTCTCAAGAGCATAAGTATTCTACGCTGAGTGAACAAATTACTGTTGAGCAACTGACAGAATTGAGCATAGTTATGAGAATATCTAGGCATGATCATGTATATAGGCATCACGTCCGTGACAAGTAGACCGAAACGATTCTGCATCTACTACTATTACTCCACTCATCGACCGCTATCCAGCATGCATCTAGAGTATTAAGTTAAAAACAGAGTAACGCCTTAAGCAAGATGACATGATGTAGAGAGATAAATTCATGCAATATGAAATAAACCCAATCTTGTTATCCTCGATGGCAACGATGCAATACGTGCCTTGCTGCCCCTTCTGTCACTGGGAAAGGACACCGCAAGATCGAACCCAAAGCTAAGCACTTCTCCCATGGCAAGAACCACCAATCTAGTTGGCCAAACCAAACGGATAATTCGAAGATACTTGCAAATATAACCAATCATACATAAAAGAATTCAGAGAAGATTCAAATATTATTCATAGATAGACTTGATCATAAACCCACAATTCATCGATCTCAACAAACACACCACAAAAACAAGATTACATCGAATAGATCTCCACAAGAGAGGGAGAGAACTTTGTATTGAGATTCAAAGAGAGAGAAGAAGCCATCTAGCTACTAACTATGGACCCGAAGGTCTGAGGTAAAGTACTCACACTTCATCGGAGAGGCTATGATGATGTAGAAGCCCTCCGTGATGACGGCCCTCTTCCAGTGGAGCTTCGGAACAGGCCCCAAGATGGGATCTCGTGGATACAGAAAGTTGTGGCGGTGGAATTAGGTTTTTGGCTCCGTCTATGATCGTTTGGGGGTACGTAGGTATATATAGGAGGAATGAGTACGTCGGTGGAGCTCCAAGGGGCCCACGAGGCAGGGGGCACGCCCTAGAGGGGGCGCCCCCCACCCTCGTGACCGCCTCTTTTGTTCCTTGGCGTAGGGTCCAAGTCTCCTGGATCACGTTCGGTGAGAAAATCACGTTCTGGAAGGTTTTATTCCGTTTGGACTCCGTTTGATATTCCGTTTCTTCGAAACACTAAAATAGGCAAAAACAGCAATTCTGGGTTGGGCCTCCGGTTAATAGGTTAGTCCCAAAAGTAATATAAAAGTGGAAAATCCCAATATAGTCCAAAATAGTAGACAATATAGCATGGAGTAATCCAAAATTATAGATACGTTGGAGACATATCAGGCATCCCCAAGCTTAATTCCTGCTCGTCCTCGAGTAGGTAAATGATAAAAAGAGAGTTTTCGATGCGGAGTGCTACTTGGCATAATTTCAATGTAAATCTTCTTAATTGCGATATGAATATTCAGATTAGAAAGATTCAAGACAAAAGTTTATATTGACATAAGAAATAATAATACTTCAAGCATACTAACAAAGCAATTATGTCTTCTCAAAATAACATGGCCAAAGAAAGTTATCCCTACAAAATCATATAGTCTGGCTATGCTCTATCTTCACCACACAAAATATTTAAATCATGCACAACCCCGATGACAAGCCAAGCAATTGTTTCATACTCTAACTTTTTCAAAACTTTTTCAATCTTCACGCAATACATGAGCGTGAGCCATGGACATATCACTATAGGTGGAATAGAATGGTGGTTGTGGAGAAGACAAAAAGGGAGAAGATAGTCTCACATCAACTAGGCGTATCAACGGGCTATGGAGATGCCCATCAATAGATATCAATGTGAATGAGTAGGGATTGCCATGCAACAGATGCACTAGAGCTATAAGTATATGAAAGCTCAAAAAGAAACTAAGTGGGTGTGCATCTAACTTGCTTGCTCATGAAGACCTAGGGCAATTTGAGGAAGCCCATCATTGGAATATACAAGCCAAGTTCTATAATGAAAGATTCCCACTAGTATATGAAAGTGATAACATGAGAGACTCTCTACTATGAAGATCATGGTGCTACTTTGAAGCACAAGTGTGGTAAAAGGATAGTAACATTGTCCCTTCTCTCTTTTTCTCTCATTTTTTTATTTATTATTTTTTTATTTGGGCCTTTTCTCTTTTTATGGCCTTTTTTGGGGCTTCTTTGGCCTCTTTTTTTCGTCCGGAGTCTCATCCCAACTTATGGGGGAATCAGTCTCCATCATCCTTTCCTCACTGGGACAATGCTCTAATAATGATGATCATCACATTTTTATTTTTGTTACAACTCAACAATTACAACTCGATACTTAGAACAAGATAATACTCTATATGAATGCCTCTGGCGGTGTACTGGGATATGCAATGAATCAAGAGTGACATGTATGAAAGAATTATGAACGGTGGCTTTGCCACAAATACGATGTCAACTACATGATCATGCTAGCAATATGACAATGATGGAGTGTGTCATAATAAATGAAACGGTGGAAAGTTGCATGGTAATATATCTCGGAATGGCTATGAAAATGCAATAATAGGTAGGTATGGTGGCTGTTTTGAGGAAGGTATATGGTGGGTGTATGATAGCGGCAAAAGGTGTGTGGTATTAGAGAGGCTAGCAAAGGTGGAAGGGTGAGAGTGTGTATAATCCATGGACTCAACATTAGTCATAAGAACTCATATACTTATTGCAAAAATCTAGAAGTTATCAAAGCAAAGTATTACGTGCATGCTCCTAGGGGGATAGATTGGTAGGAAAAGACCATCGCTCGTCCCCGACCGCCACTCATAAGGAAGACAATCAATAAATAAATCATGCTCCGACTTCATCACATAACGGTTCACCATACGTGCATGCTACGAGAATCACAAACTTCGATACAAGTATTATTTAAATTCACAACTACTCAACTAGCATGACTTTAATATTATCACCTCCATATCTCAAAACAATTATCATGCTTCAATCTTTTCTTAGTATTCAACACACTTAAAAGAAAGTTTCACAAATCTTGAATACCAAGCATATTATTATTAAGCAAATTACCATGCTATTAAGAGACTCTCAAAATAATTTAAGTGAAGCATGAGAGATCAAAAGTTTCTTTAAAATAAATGCACCACCGTGCTCTAAAAGATCTAAGTGAAGCATATAGAGCAAAATTACATAGCTCAAAAGATATAAGTGAAGCACATAGAGCAAAACTACTTAGCTCAAAAGATATAAGTGAAGCACATGGAGTATTCTATCAAATTTTAATTCATGTATGGCTCTCTCAAAAGGTGTGTACAGCAAGGATGATTGTGGCACACTAACAAACAAAGACACAAATAATACAAGACGCTCCAAGCAAAACACATATCATGTTGGTGAATAAAAATATAGCTCCAAGTAAAGTTACCGATAGAAGTAGACAAAAGAGGGGATGCCTTCCGGGGCATCCCCAAGCTTTGGCTTTTAGGTGTCCTTAGATTATCTTGGGGGTGCCATGGGAATCCCCAAGCTTAGGCTCTTGCCACTCCTTGTTCCATAATCCATCAAATCCTTACCCAAAACTTGAAAACTTCACAACACAAAACTTAAGGCTGAAAACTCGTGAGCTCCGTTAGCGAAAGAAAACAAAAGACCACTTCAAGGTACTGTAATGAACTCATTTTTTATTTATATTGGTGTTAAACCTACTGTATTCCAACTTCTCTATGGATTATAAACTATTTTACTAGCCATAGATTCATCAAAATAAGCAAACAACACACGAAAAACAGAATCTGTCAAAAACAGAACAGTCTGTAGTAATCTGTAGCTAGCGCAAGATCTGGAACCCCAAAAATTCTAAAATAAATTTCTTGACGTGAGGAATTTATCTATTAATCATCTGCAAAAATAATTAACTAAATAGCACTCTTAAAAAAAATGACAGCAGTTCTCGTGAGCGATAAAGTTTCTGTTTTTTACAGCAAGTTCAACAAGACTTTCCCCAAGTCTTCCCAACGGTTCTACTTGGCACAAACACTAATTAAACACAAAAAACACAACCAAAACAGAGGCTAAATAATTTATTTATTACTAGACAGGAGCAAATAGCAAGGAATAAAAATAAAATTGGGTTGCCTCCCAACAAGCGCTATCGTTTAATGCCCCTAGCTAGGCATAACAAGGAAAGATAGATCTAGGTATTGCCATCTTTGGTAGGCAATCCATAAGTGGCTCTCATGATAGTTTCATATGGAAATTTTATTTTCTTTCTTGTAAAGTGTTCCATGCCCTTTTTAATGGGAATTGAAATCTAATATTCCCTTCCTTCATATCAATAATCGCACCAACCGTTCTAAGGAAAGGTCTACCAAGAATAATAGGGCAAGAAGGATTGCAATTTGTATCAAGAAAAATGAAATCTACGGGCACATAATTCCTATTTGCAACAATAAGAACATCATTAATTATTCCCATAGGTTTCTTAATAGTAGAATCCGCAAGACGCAAGTTTAGAGAGCAATCATCATAGTTACGGAAATCTAGCAAATCACACAAAGTTTTAGGGATAGTGGAGACACTAGCACCCAAATCACACAAAGAATAAAACTCATGATCTTTAATTTTAATTTTAATAGTTGGTTCCCACTCATCATAGAGTTTTCTAGGGATAAAAACTTTCAACTCAAGTTTTTCTTCATAAGATTGCATCAAGGCATCAACAATATGTTTGGTGAAGGCTTTATTTTGACTATAAGCATGTGGAGAATTTAGCACGGATTGCAACAAGGAAATACAATCAATTAAAGAGCAACTTTCATAATTAAATTCCTTGAAATCCGATATAGTGGGTTTATCAACATCTAGATTTTTATTTCTTTCAATCCCACTTTCATCAATTTCATCATTAAGATCTAAATACTCTGAATTTTTAGAATGCCTTCTAGGTAAAGGAAGATAATATTCAGTTTTGTCAAGATTCATATTGCAAAACAAAGATTTAATAGGGTACACATCAATAACTTTTAGATCTTCATCTTGATTTTCATAGGAATAGGAAGAACACGCTTTAATAAAGGCATCTTTGGAAGCACGCATCCTAGCGGTTCTTTCCTTACACTCATCAATTGAAATTCTCATGGATTTGAGAGACTCATTGATATCATGCTTAGGTGGAATAGATCTAAGCTTTAAATAATCAACATCAAGAACAATTCTATCAACGTTCCTAGCCAAATCATTAATCTTAAGCAATTTTTCTTCAATCATACCATTAAAATTCTTTTGCGAAGAAATAAATTCTTTAATATTAGATTCAAAATCAGAGGGCATCTTATTATAATTTACATAAGAGTTATTGTAGGAATTCCCATAATTATTAGAAGGATTACTAGGATATGGCCTAGGATTAAAATTCCCTCTATAAGCGTTGTTACCAAAATTATTCGTACCAACAAAATTCACATCCATAGATTCATTGTTATTCTCAATCAAAGTAGACAAAGTCATATCATTAGTATTAGAAGAAACACTCTTAGTAGCAAATAATTTCATAAGTTCATCCATCTTTCCACTCAACACATTGATTTCTTCTATCGCATGCACTTTTTATTAGAAGTTCTTTCAGTATGCCATTGAGAATAATTAACCATAATATTATCTAGGAGTTTAGTAGCATCTCCTAAAGTGATTTCCATAAAAGTACCTCCCGCGGCCGAATCTAAAAGATTTCTAGAAGCAAAATTCAACCCGGCATAAATTTTTTGTATAATCATCCACAAATTCAAACCATGAGTAGGGCAATTACGTATCATTAATTTCATTCTCTCCCAAACTTGTGCAACATGTTCATGATCAAGTTGTTTAAAGTTCATAATATCGTTTCTAAGAGAGATGATCTTAGCGGGAGGGAAATACTTAGAGATAAAAGCATCTTTGCACTTGTTCTAGGAATCAATACTATTTTTAGGCAAAGACGAAAACCAAGCTTTAGCACGATCTCTAAGCGAAAAGGAAATAGCTTCAATTTAACGACATCATTATCGACATCTTTTTTCTTTTGCATATCACATAAATCAATGAAGCTATTCAGATGAGTAGCGACATCTTCACTAGGAAGGCCGGCGAATTGATCTTTCATAACAAGATTCAACAAAGCAGCATTGATCACAAGATTCAGTATTGGCAAGAGGAGAAATCGGAGTGCTAAGGAAATCATTATTATTGGTATTGGTGAAGTCACACAATTTGGTAGTATCTTGAGCCATCGCGACAAACAAGCAAACAAACTAGCACACGAGCAAACAAGGGCAAACGCGCAAAAGAGGCAAATAGAGAGGGAGGATAGAGAGAGGGCAAATAAAACAACAAGGGTGAATTGGGGGGGAGAGGAAAACGAGAGGAAAATGGCAAATAATGTAATGCGAGCGATAGGGATTGTGATGGGTACTTGGTATGTTGACTTTTTGCGTAGACTCCCCGGCAACGGCGCCAGAAATTCTTCTTGCTACATCTTGAGCTTGCGTTGGATTTCCCCGAAGAGGAAAGGATGATGCAGCAGAGTGGCGTAAGTATTTCACTCAGTTTTTGAGAACCAAGGTATCAATCCAGTAGGAGGCTACGCTCAAGTCCCTCGTACCTGCACAAAACGATAGCTACTCACAACCAACGTGATTAGGGCTTGTCAATCCCTTCACGGTCACTTACGAGAGTGAGATCTGATAGATATAATATTTTTGGTATAAAGATGCAAAGTAAAAAGTAAAGGCAAAGTAAAAGCAAAGCAAGATTAAAGCAATGGAGATTGATATGATGAGAATAGACCCGGGGGCCATAGGTTTCACTAGTGGCTTCTCTCAAGAGCATAAGTATTCTACGGTGGGTGAACAAATTACTGTTGAGCAATTGACAGAATTGAGCATAGTTATGAGAATATCTAGGCATGATCATGTATATAGGTATCATGTCCGTGACAAGTAGACCGAAACGATTCTGCATCTACTACTATTACTCCACTCATCGACCGCTATCCAGCATGCATCTAGAGTATTAAATTATAAACAGAGTAACGCTTTAAACAAGATGACATGATGTAGAGAGATAGATTCATGCAATATGAAATAAACCCCATCTTGCTATCCTCGATGGCAACGATGCAATACGTGCCTTGCTTCCCCTTCTGTCACTGGGAAAGGACACCGCAAGATCGAACCCAAAGCTAAGCACTTCTCCCATGGCAAGAACTACCAATCTAGTTGGCCAAACCAAACGGATAATTCGAAGAGACTTGCAAAGATAACCAATCATACATGAAATAATTCAGAGAAGATTCAAATATTATTCATAGATAGACTTGATCATAAACCCACAATTCATCGGTCTCAACAAACACACCGCAAAAAGAAGATTACATCGAATAGATCTCCACAAGAGAGGGGGAGAACTTTGTATTGAGTTTCAAAGAGAAAGAAGAAGCCATCTAGCTACTAACTATGGACCCGAAGGTCTGAGGTAAACTACTCACACTTCATCGGAGAGGCTATGTTGATGTAGAAGCCCTCCATGATGACGGCCCTCCTCCGGCGGAGCTCCAGAACAGGCCCCAAGATGGGATCTCGTGGATACAGAAAGTTGCGGCGGTGGAATTAGGTTTTTGGCTCTGTCTCTGTTCGTTTGGGGGTACGTAGGTATATATAGGAGGAAGAAGTACGTCGATGGAGCTCCGAGGGGCCCACGAGGCAGGGGGCGCGCCCTAGGGGGGGCGCCCCCACCCTCGTGACCGCCTCTTTTGTTCCTTGGCGTAGGGTCCAAGTCTCCTGGATCACCTTCGGTGAGAAAATCACGTTCCCGAAGGTTTTATTCCGTTTGGACTCCGTTTGATATTCCGTTTCTTTGAAACACTGAAATAGGCAAAAAACAGCAATTCTGGGCTGGGCCTCCGGTTAATAGGTTAGTCCCAAAAGTAATATAAAAGTGGAAAATAAAGCCCAATATAGTCCAAAACAATAGATAATATAGCATGGAGCAATCAAAAATTATAGATACGTTGGAGACGTATCATTGGGCCATAAGGGAAAGAGAGAGGGACCGGCCTAGGGCAGGCAGCGTGCCCCTTCTCCCTGTCTGAATAGGACTAGGAGAAGGGGGAGCGGCGCCCCCTTTCCTTCTCTTTCTCTCCCTGCCTTTCCCCCTCCTAGTAGGACTAGGAAAGGGAGGAATCCTACTCCTACTAGGAGGAGGATTCCTCCACCTAGGCGCGCCAACAATGGCCGGTCGGCCTCCCCTTGCTCCTTTATATACAGGGGCAGGGGGCACCTCTAGACACGCAAGTTGATCACAAAGATCTCTCCCAGCCGTGTGCGGTTCCCCCCTCCACCATAATCCACCTCGGTCATACTGTAGCGGTGTTTAGGCGAAGCCCTGCTGCAGTAACTTCATCAACGTCGTCACCACGCCATCGTGCAGACGAAACTCTTCCCCGAGCTCTACTGGATCATGAGTTTGTGGGACATCACTGAGATGAACGTGTGCTGAACGCGGAGGTGCTATACGTTCGGTACTGAGGATTGGTCGATCGTGAAGATGTACGACTACATCAACCGTGTTGTCATAACGCTTCCGCTTAATGGTCTACGAGGGTACGTGGACAACACTCTCCCTTCTCATTGCTATGCATCACCATGATCCTATGTGTGCGTAGGAGAATTTTTGAAATTACTACGTTCCCCAAACATGGAATAGTGGTACTGCGGGAGGCAAGCGAGGCGAGGGTATACGGGGGCATAGTGAGATAATGAAGAGTGACCTCAGGATCTCTGGTGAGACGGAGATGGAGATGGAGTGGTGCTAGGGGAGAGGGAGACGAGGCAAGGCATGCTATATAGCGGCGGTGATAGTGACTGCACAGTGCACAAGGTGAGGCTGACTTTGGTAACCCGGAAACGCCGCCTCGACTGGTGTCACCTCGGGCGCAGGGTCTTGTCACTTCACTGTGAGTACCGGATGAATAATAGTATTTTGACCATGAAGTGTACCACAGTTGTACTACTACTACTAGTAGGAGTAGTAGGAACATGAGTACACTCCCGTGCTAGCATGCCTCCGGGTTCACTTCATCCTCCAGCTATCATCCATATTGCGAGCAGAACCAAATTCTCATGCATGCGGAAGCGCGAAGAAGGACTTTTCTTTTTTTTGAGGATAACTGCACATTCCTTAACCGTAGTAGGAACATGAGTAGTACTCCCTCCGGTCCTCTTTTGTCTGCGCATAACTTTTTTCAGTATTTCTCTAATTAGTCTGCGTATATACCCTTTTGCATGCGCCCATTTCCCTCCATGCTCCGCATTCACAACATTAATTAGCGTACGCATGAGCAGCTACAGCCAGACTCCAGCCAATAAACTGCAACATACGAGTGGGCCATTCTGTGCGCGTGGAGAGAGGAAAGGCAACCAAAGAGCCCGTCCAATCCATTGCATGCAGCAGTCAAACCACCGCAGCTCTCCTCATGCATGCGCATAACTTCTTGCATTTACTTCTCCATCGGGAACCGATTTCCTCGGCTTTTTCACTACTCCTTGATCTTCATTTGCATCCAAACCACACTGCATTCACATTGTTTTAACCTCTTCACATCCTCCTGGAGTAATTCCGAAGCCTCTATAAATAATCATCTTCTTCAGTTAGACTAGCCATCTAATCCCAATTCTCCAAACCATAGCCCTTTGGTCCAGCAGTTCCAAATGGCAAAAGAGATCGAGATGCAGGTTTTTAGCGTCCAACATGTCCTCGTCGAAGGCTCGTTGAGCATAGTTGCCATAGTCACCGACCACCCAAGGGTTGTTCGGAAGTGGATCAACAATGTATCCAACTCCCTCCAAAAGGTGGAGATGAATGTCATCGATCTCGACACAGAGTACACGGAGCGTGCCACTGGGAAGATCCAATGCGCCGCTGCCCTTCAGCTGTGCCTAGAAGATGATGTTTTGGTGTACCACATCATACACGCGCCCTCCATACCAGGTGAGCTTCATGATTTCTTGTCTCAGGAGGACATATACTTCTGTGGGGCAGCCATCGCAGGGGACAAACAGAAGTTGGAGCCGTACAACCTTGATTTGAAAAGCATC
This sequence comes from Triticum monococcum, assembly GCA_034509565.1. Taxonomy (NCBI): domain Eukaryota; kingdom Viridiplantae; phylum Streptophyta; class Magnoliopsida; order Poales; family Poaceae; genus Triticum; species Triticum monococcum. Next base: position 569,797,445 of record CM067841.1, on the reverse strand, counting down.
GCTGACCTACAAACTAGAATAAAAATTCATGTAGAAGATTGTGATAAACTGACACCATCCCTAATCGACATAGCAAATTTTGTGCTCGGAACAAATCTTCAGAAGGGTGACGAGACGCTGGCATTAAGGTCGTCTGGATGGGAGAATTATCCCTTGACGTATGAGCGGATAAAATATGCTGCGCTCGATGCCCATGTGAGTTTCGAGATAGCTGCAAGGTCCAGAGAGCTTGTTGCGAAGCCGTCTCCCACACAAAATGAGAACAAGAATAAGAAGAAGATGCTGCACCAGCAGCAGGGCATTATGGATGGATGAACTATTTCCTCTCTTGTAAAAAAATATTCCCTCTCTATTTATATTGTAGATGGACTATTTCGATGGTGTGCATGTCTTTGGAACAAGTAGTAGCATGGGTCTACTTGACTATAAGGAACTATTTATCCGCCTAGCTTTCTCTACTACTCCTTCCAGTGATCGGTATGCAATGCATGTGTCCGTAGACATGACAGCTTGTCCATGGAAGTTCAACTACGGCGACCATCACATTTCATCCACTGCCACTCACGATTCCCATGACGCCGCTCCAACCCACGGCACCACGTCCCCCGATGTGCGCGTCACCCCTCTCGGCTGCACGGCCCCTCTGCCTTTGTGTGCATGACATGAAGGCCACCTTAAATGCAACGAGCATCAAGTTTCTACCATAGCCACACGCGATTCCCATGACACCGCACGAACCCATGACACCACACGTCCCCCGACCTGCGGCTCACCCCTCTCGGCCCCACTGCCCCTCTAAATTTGAATTTGAAACTTATAAAATGAAAAGATTCAAAACAAATAAACTGGGAGAGATGGAGTATATCGTAGGATGTGTCCCATACAAAACAAGTCCCCTGGTTTGTCACCACGGAACATCAAGATGCATTTGTATGAGTAGTTTATCTTGTGAGAGAAAAGGATGAACGAGGGAAGGCCTCTAGAGATAGAGATAGACACTACTACTACCAATGTGCTGGCCCATGCGTTGCAATGGATCCAAAGTAGTAGAATAATACTTGTTCACGTGCTTGAAATCTAAACACTCTAGTTTTGATATACATGTGTCAGCAGACATGACAGCTTGTCCATGGAAGTTGAACCATGACGACCATCACGTTTCTTGTTTCTACCACTGCCACACCACACGCGATTCCCACGACGCCACTCCAGCCCTACCTGTAAGCATGATGTCCCCCGACGTGGACATGGATCCTCTGACATGGCTATCACTGCCTTACCCTGCCTTTCCTTCGCTGACTAGTGGGACCCACACTTGCAGGTCCCACATGTCAGTGATAGAATGGTAGGATTGTTCACGTCAGGGAAACCTCATCCCCCCGACATGCGCCTCATCCCTCTCGGCCTCACCGCTCCTCTGCCTTTGTGTGCATGACATGCGGGCCAGCTGAACTGCGGCGACCATCAACTTTCTACCATAGCCACACCCGATTGGACGCGATTTGCCTGCTCCGATGTTGTGCTCCGATCCGTACTCCCGCACCATCAAATTTTCATCCAGCGGCTGTGACACATTTCGTCCCGGGCATCAAACCCCAGCTGGAGTACTTCTGTACTACATGTAGTACCCGCCGGTGTGGCCATCTACGCCTCGTAACGCCCCGACGCCTAGCTGTGGCACCCTCGCCACGACCACGCCACCACCGGCCGGTTCATCTCGAACGAGTGAGTCGCAAACCACACCACCAGCATGAGAATGACATGTGGGCCAACCGCAGTTAAGGTCCGCATGTCATTGACTCATAGGCCGGGCACTAAGCCACTGAAGTTCGGTCCCGTGGGCTCCGAGAGGGAAATGTAACTCCTGCGACAGGCCTTGTGGTGCTCCCGCAGTACGAGCTCGTGCCAAACCCGGAATTTGTTTCTTACTACTACCAACTACTAGTAAGGTACACATGCATTGTACGCATGAGATTATGGTGGTTTGTGCATTATGCTTCTACATGTGGAGTCTTCTAGATTCTACATGTGGCAAAATCTGGTGGAATGTAGATTATATCCAACGGCCAGTAGTGCTCGGATTTGCCATCTTTGTACTGTCGGATTGGCTTCATCCAACGACCAACTTTCAAAGTTATGGTTTTGTTTGCAGCCTAAGGTTGCCACTCCTAAGCTTAGGCGTGCCACAAGTGCGTTCGGTTGCGTTCTCGTCTCAGCATAGTTGTTCCCTCTTCATGCATGCTCAACTCAACACCCATCTTCATGTATGCTGTCTTCATGCATGCTTCTAGTGTATTTGTACTAATCTAGTGTGGACTCATGCGCCCTCCATACACTCTACCAAACACCCAAAAGTGGTTCGAGAAGGGAACTCTTGGGATCATGCACCCTTCATACACCCTACCAAACACACCAGGCATGTGTTTGGTTCATTGCTACACTTGTGGCTTGCCACACTTTTCTAGCTACATGGTCCACATGTCATAGACTCAACTTCTTGCCAAACCTTGCCACACTTGTGGTGGCCATTTTGTTAGCCACATTTTTTGTGGCAGACACACTTTGCCTAAGCTTAGTTGTGGCAAAGTTAGTCATGAATGAAGTTCAACCATGGAGTCTTCTAGATTCTACATGTGGCAGAATCTAGTGGAATGTAGATGATATCCAACGGCCAGTAGTGCTCGGATTTGCCATCTTTGTACCATCGGATTGGCTTCATCCAACGACCAACTTTCAAAGTTATTCACACACTATATAGGGGGTATAGATATAGATGTGACGGCCCGTTGCAATGGATCCAAAGTATATTTGTTTAGTGGAGTGCACTCTAAACACATTATCTATTTATTTTTCTCTAACCTTTCGTAGCCATGCAACCAAGCCACATAGGCTTCATGGGTGCCCCCCACATCATATTATTCATACTACTACGTTGACTGAAAAAAAGATAAATCACCCAAAACAAGATCTTCCCGTTTTTTGTTCCTACGATGCTGTGCCGTGCACGTACCTACTAGTTGTATAGTGGTAGTACTAGTTGTATAGTACTACAAACTTGGTACTAGTAGGAGTAGAGTAGTATGGAATGCTCCTACTCTATCAACGAGCCCCATCTGACACCAAATTTCTTGGCTTCCGTGCTATAGCTAGATCTTCCCCTTGTTTCTGTTTTCCAACCCGGCGGCGGGCGGGGGTGCGGTTTGCCAATAGTCGATTTGCTCAACGGCGGTCGCACATGAAAGTGAAAATGCTAGGCAATATGCCTTCCCTAAGCTATGTGTCGTGCCGGACGGGCCGTGGAGTATTCCCGATTCCCGGGCGTGTGTGGGGGGAGTGCGACGCGAACGCGACAGGACTTTTCCTTTTTACTAGCAATGTGCCCGTGCGTTGCGACGGATCCAAAGTAGTAGAATAGTAGTAATTGTTCACAAACTTGAAAGAAATCACTCTTGTTTTGATATACTCCTAATATATTACTCCATCCGTTCCTAAATATTTGTCTTCTTAGAGATTTCAAATGGACTATCACATATAGATTATATAGACATATTTTGAAGTGTAGATTCACTCATTTTGCTCCGTATGTAGTCACTTATTGAAATCTCTAGAAAGAGGAATATTTAGGAACAGAGGGAGTACTTTTCACTCAAAATATATTTCTCAGGCTATTTTGATGAGGTGAGGGAGGGATGTGGTTGCTTTCAAGATAATAAGGGGTTTTCTGCAAATTGGAGCAGAGAAGTGGGCTATTGTTGCAAAAATGCCACAACTTACCTCACAGCCGTTAGATGTAGATCTAATGGTCAGAAACGACGGATGACAGACACACCACCATCACCAACTGAGTCTTTCATAGGAGTATATATTTCTCAGGCTGTTTTGATGAGGTGAGGGAGGGATGTGGTTGCTTTCAAGATAATAAGGGGTTTTCTGCAAATAGGAGCAGAGAAGTGGGCTATTGTTGCAAAAATACCACAACTTACCTCACAGCCGTTAGATGCAGATCTAATGGTCAGAAATGACGGATGGCAGACACACCACCATCACCAGTTGAGTCTTTTATAGGAGTAGGAGTAGAGAAACATGTATAAATTGTAACATTTTGGTTCTGCTCCTTGGCACGATCGATAGATAGAAATAACGATTGGAAATGCTAGGGTGGCGCTATTTCCGCCAGATAAGCAGGGTACGTAGTAGCTAGGTTGGTGCATCGTCAGTTTGGTCACACGCGGTCTGACATGTTCTAGTGTTTCTAGCAAGATGCCCGTGTGTTGCACGAAGTTGATGGAAAAGGTAAGCACAACTTATAAATTGACAGATGGAGTACTAGTTATAGTGATGCATATAATTAAGCAAAGGGATCATACATGTCAGTATTGACTGGAACAAGAATGCAACAGCATAAGAAGAATTAAGGCCACGATGATGACGTGATCGCAGTGGTGGTTACAGAAGGCAAGAAGAAAGATGCATCCATCAACATATGACCTCCTCCTCCTCAACTTAGTGCGCCGGGCCACCGACCGGCGGCTAAGGAGCGGCGGCTTTTCCAGCCGGTTGAGGAAGGCCAACGTCGTAGCATCCTCACTGGCCTTGTAGATACCTATGTACATGATTTGCTCGTACACGTGGATGTGTAGGTCGACGAATTCTTGCAGAGCGAGGCGCCTCACGGCGAGCGCGACCTCCAGGTGGACATTCTTCGTGGCATCGGCGGGCAGTCGTAGGGCCACCAGTGCTTGAAAGAGGTTCCGGCCATGGAGGCCGATTAGGGTGGCAGGCAATGAGGAGCCCGGGCGCGCGGGCTGGAGGAGTACGGCGATGTCGTCCGCGAGCTTCCTGAGGACGGTGAACTTTTTGGTGGTGGCAACGATCATCTGATCCAACTGTGAGTCGCAGTTGGCATCGACGGCGGCCATCCACCAGCTGGTCTCCAACACCGTCTGGAGACGTTCCTCGGCGCCATGCCGCAGGCCGGCGTCGTGGACCATATGGCACAGCCGCTGGCCGCTCGCGCGCATCGCCGCCATGGGTCTGGAGTGAGCTCTTTTGCACTTAGTGTAGGTGCTTAGGCAAATGCTTAGGTGCGTACGATGTGGTAGATGCATTGGAATGGAGGGGCGCCTTTATATGAGGGCAAACTGCATTGCATTCACATCGTGCAGCCTCTTTTCCCGGTCCTCCTCCCATTACTTCCCTCATGCATTAATTGAAGGAGGATGCATTGGCCGTTCAACATTTCGGGAACCGCTACTCCCTCCCCGTCTGCATTAAAGCCATATCGGGAACTGCGCCGCCCACTGTCAAATCGAATAGTACTGCACCACCCGCTGCACGCCCGGCTGAACATGCCTCCTCGCCTCCATCAAACCCCTCCGTTAAACCCGCATGCAAACCGAGAAACCTACTCCGGCCACATGTCCGTTCATGAGTGGTCCGGAATTAAACGCAACATCGGCCGAGCTCCTCCCGTCCGCCCTCAGTTTAAACGAGGCCAGACACCGGCCACGTTCCTACCGTCCGCCCTCTATTTACACGAGGCCAGACAGACAGCGGGCAAGAATCGCACCCCTCCGCCGCTCCCCCATCGCCTCCTTCACCATTTTCTCCACTCTTCCAATGGCTTCCAAGGAGCCGTTCTCCGGCATATTACCCAGCTGGGTGGCACGCCGAGCCCTTCGGATACGGGCAAGGCCGCTCGGTGCTTGACCGACCTCGCTTGGCCCGACGGAGCCAATTGGCGCCCCAAGGAGGCACGTGGTTTAGCAACTTGCCGCTCTAGTTCAGCTCGATGAGGAGTGGCGAGTTCTCCACGCTGGTACGGTGGCGAGCACACCGGTGCGGGCGTCGTCGCTGCCGTGTTGTACCACGCCACCAGTGTCTGCGGTGTCGCGCCTCCTGTGTCTATGGGCGCGCCTCCCGTGCCTGCAACAGCGCCATGCAGGCAGAGACAGAAGCCGGGTGCGTGGAGAGCGACGAGTCAGTGGCCAGCTTCTCCGTGTCCGCCGCCATCATCGAGGAGAAGTAGAACACGGGAGGCCGCTGCCACTTGGGTCCCATGAAGGCCACCGCCGAGGCGACGACTGCGCGTTCAGGTGATTTCTTTGCTTCTTCATCTCTTCCGAGGACCTTCGTCGACCCCGCAAAGTGTCTGCCGGACATGAGGAAGACAAAGGGATCCGCGGGCAGCCATTTAGATTATGTACTCCCTCTCCAGCTGGCGGGAAATTTTTGTTCTAAGAATGGATAAATTATATGCATCTATAACTATAATAAGTCTAGATACATCCATTTCTAGGACAAGTATTACCGGACGGAGGGAGTATTAATTATACCAAGAGAGCCAGATTGGCACCGCTTAGTTCATGTAAATGTAATGAAATCCATCATGTTTATATGAAGATCCGGCTTTTTTATACGAAATCCTTCATGCTTATATGAAATTAGTCCGTGTTTGCACGAATTTCATCTGGTTGGTTAGAGTTGTGAAAATGTATGCTGCTGGCGTTTGATGTCGTCCTCTGCGGAAGGAAGCGGGAGGAAATTTGCCCGCTGCCGTTGAAGATGCTCTTATGCTGGAAATAATAGAGTGACATCCAATCCATTTGAGTTAATTGCGTGTATGATTGTCCCTCTATAAAAAGTTAATTGCATGTATAGTGTACACGTGACTTGCAGGGTGGCTACAACTTCGTACAGAAAGTTAAAAAGAAACAAGTCCATCCTTAATCTTGTATTCTAAGTACTCTATGGGTTCCACTACCAGTACAGTAAGGAAAAAAGTATATATTAAATAAGTAATATATAATATAAAAATCTAAAGTTAAAGACATAATTCGAACTCATGTCATCGCGTTGCGAGCATCCGGCGCTAACCAGTCCAACACATTTTTGTTGTAGACCATGCTGGAGATATATCTCCATGTCTACTCTTATACTCCTTCCGTTCCTAAATATTTGTCTTTTTCAGATTTCAAATGGACCACCACATACGGATGTGTATGTAGACATATTTTAGAGTGTAGATTCACGCATTTTGCTCCATATGTAGTCACTTATTGAAATCTCTAAAAAGATAAATATTTAGGAACGGAGGGAGTAGAAAACAGAGTTGGTGATGATGGTGCGCATGCCATCCTGCAATATAGGCTGTCGGATTTATATCTAACGGATAGGAAGAAAACTATGGCAATTTTGCAAAATTATACCCACACCCCTCTCCATGTTCGGAAATACGGACTTCCCTCGTTGATCCTTTTCTCTCACAAGATAAACTACTCATACAAATGCATCTTGATGTTCCATGCAACGCACGACATCTAGCTAGTTTCTTTTAAAATAGTTACTGCGATAATTGGGTTGAAGTGATATATTTTATGTCTGCCCCGAATGATTTCAGATTCAGTAGTAGTAACAAATAAAATGTTTCCTTGTTAATTAACATAAAACAGGGTGAAAACTATCACATGAGGCCAGTAAAAACGAGGCACATTGGGTTCAGCGTCATCGTCACTACAGCTGTGCGCGCGCGAGAAGTCTACATATCGAGGGGCTACTGAGCAAGGCACAGAGACACAATGTTCGAGAGAGAAACCAATTGACAGATTACGATTAGATCGAGTTGTCACCCTTCTGCTGTCATTGTTGGGGTGGGGGGGTGGGGAGGGGAGGGAGCGAAAGACGTATCGAGAGTGTGTGCGGTAGGCATAGAGGCACAACTAGTGAGTGTGTGTATGTGTGTGTGTGTGTGTTTGTGTGTGTGTGTTTGAAAGAGGAGTAGATAGATTACTATCAAGATCGAGGTGCTGCCCTACTCCTTCGGTGTTAGGTAGTGTGTGTGCGTCTGTGTGTGTTTGAGAGAGAAGCCACTTGATAGATTAGTATCAAGATCGAGGTGTCACCCTACTCCTTCGGTGTTGGGAAGTGTGTGTGTGTTTGGTTATGTGGGTGTGGGTGTGTGTGTCGGGGGGGGGGGGGCAGTGACACTTACATATCCCTACTCTTATAAAAAACAGAGTTGGTGATGATGGTGTTCCTGCCATCCTGCAATATAGGGCATCCGATTTATACCTGACGGATAGGAAGGAAACTGTGTCAATTTTGCAAAAAGATACCCACACCCCTCTCCGCATTTGCAAATAAGGCAGTCCCTAGTTCATCCTTTTCTACCACAAGATAAACTACTCATACGAATGCATCTTGATGTTCGGTGCAACGCATGGGCATCTTGCTAGTAGGGAGAAGGAGTTTGTGTGACACATATCTGGCTATATTAAGGGATAGGTAGATAGCATTTGTGCGAGGCATACTTAAAGCATCACGAAGATAAACAAAATTGTGTGCATGCAAGTGCGAGAAAAAATGAAGCGAGAAACAATGTGTGTGTGTGTGCGTGTGTGTGAGAGAGCGAGAGAGGGAGGGAGAGAGAGAGAGAGAGAGCGAAATCTCAAAACAAAAGGTGCTCTGCTGGAATCCCATTGTATGTATTCATATGGTTCCGGAACTCGAGTTAACCTTAGGCATATGTGTGAGAGACATTATTATACTTTGAGACATTAGTGGCTGTGGGTGGGCGGAATTAAAGGGATGGGCGTGTTCGACAGAGAGAGCGTGTGTGTTTCTGTGTGAGAGACTTGTAGGATGGGGTAGAAAGACGAATTATAACCTTGACAGAGGGAGAGAAATACACGAAGTGCGCGAGTGTGATTCCGATGCCCACAGGGAAATGAGATATGTATGCGTGTGAGAGAGATTGCACAATTCATTCACGTATCACTATCTACGATCGTGGACGTGCATCGCTTGAACATAAATCAATATCTACTTCGTATCGTGGCCAAATGTACAATATCGATTCAATGCCATAAAGATTGGACACTCACGTATCACATTTCTTCTATATAAATAAACCTTTTCAGTTGTGCATGCCAAAGTTACAGTGATGTTTCTTCAAACAACCAATGTAGCTATCATGTACATGCACCATTGTTACTCTTGCATTTAAAATCATTAGTCTTGGATGATTTAAGGTTCTATTATGAAGTAATATATGTAATATTCATATATGAATTCAACGGGTATGCAATTTATGAAATGGAGGCTATGTAATCATACGAGGTAACACTTTTAAGTAGCGGACTACAATATCCATTTCTTTTTGTGCGCCTCTACACTAACATGTCAATGCATTATGTTTAAAGTAAATAACCAATTGCACTAAATTATCTATTTACACGAGAAATACATAGGCTAGGCGTTTGATCCCTTTTTTTGTGAACGCGCCACTACACCCGTACGATTGGCCGCGCCCGTGTGAACGTCCAAGTTATCGGTGCATCATCCCGAGTTATTGTCTTTTTCTGGGGTGGACTTCACACCAGTTATTAACTGCTGACGCGTGCCCCGTGTACACAGGCTCGCATGACCTTCCCGCTAGCACGGTCCAAAATTAGTTGAAACTGGATACAAACGATCCCGCGGGCGGCAAAATCTCCCGCCTCCTTCTAAAATTTCTGCCACCTTAGTCTTTAGTATGCGAAATTCCCCTTTTTTCCTTGGTGCACGGAAACCAACAGTTATAATACCGCCCTCATATACATAATAGGTCGGGGCTGCTTTGGTAACTTCTGGTTCCCCCACTACACGGCGCCCCCATTTCCTCTCCCCCTCCTGCAAAAACGACTAACTCCACAGCACCAGAGCATCTCACATCACGCCGTCCATACTTCATCGGCCTTTCTCCCCTCCCCTCTCGAAACCCTAGACTGCTCATCCACCGGCGTCCACCTCGCCGGATCTGCTTCTGCGGCCACATCTAACCCTCCCACCTCTCCTAGAAACAAGTAGACTGCTCATCCACCACTATACCTCAGCCCATTCAGTGCCGGCCTTGTCCACGGCGCCGGATCTGCTTCACTGGTACTCTCGTCAACCACAGCGCATCTGCAGCGGCTCATTCGTACTCCCCACCGGAGACGCTTCGTCCACCCCCGCGGAGCCGGCCCACCGACGCCCCCGTCGACGGCCTCTGATCCTCTTCGCCGACACCTTCCTCAACACTACCGGAGCCGCTTCGCCGACACCATCATCAACCCCATCGGAGTAGCTTCGCCTATACCATTTTCAACCCTACCGGGGCCGCTTTGCCAACTCACAAGTCCACGGCCTTAGATCCGCTTCCTCGCGCCCTTATCCAACCTACCGGAGCAGCTTTTGACGCCCCGTCCATGGCTGCAGATCCGCATCGTTGACACCATCCTTAACCCAACCACCGGAGCAGCTTCACCTACGCCCTCGTCCACGGCCACAGATCCACTTTGCCCACACTGTAGTCCACCCTACTGGATCGGCTTCACCTACGCCCTCGTCCACGGCCATAGATCCGCTTCGCCCACACCGTAGTCCACCCTACCGAAGCCGCTCCACAAACACCCTACTCCATGGTTCTAGATCTCCTTACCGGACCCCGACAAGCAGCGCAGCGTCATCACCCTTGACGTTTCTAACCTGATTCCCACCGTCTGGCAAGATGCCAAGCACCCGCCACGGCCTAGGTACTTGTCACCTTTAAACCCGTCCAACATCACATGCCCGATGTACTTCAAATATACTAACATGTCACTGTTACCTATTATGCAGCTGACAAAAACTACAAGGACGATGTTTCTTCTGGATCTAACAGCTTGGGCAACCAAGATCTTGGACCGAGGCATTGCTATGATCTTGTAAGCGTCTCTCTCTCTCTCTCTCTCTCTCTCTTGTATTGTTCTGTGTCTGCCAGCGTGCTTTGCTAGGATTTTCGACCGGTAATCCCTTTGTGCAGACAATGATTTCTACTACTGGCTGCTAAATTAGATATGTATATGTCATACATGATACTACCTCGTACCTCCATTCCTAAATATAAGTCTTTCTAGAGATTCCACTATAGGCTACATACGGAGCAAAATGAGTGAAACTACACTCGAAAATGCATCTATATACATATGTATGTGGTCCATAGTCCATACTGGAATCTCTACATAGACATATATTTAGGAACAGAGGCAGCACATTACACAAAATCATAGGTGGCATGTAGGAATTCCAGTACACTACATTAGGCTCCCTTAGAGTGCCTGCTAGTCCAGCACACAGAGTCATGGCTAGTTTATGCTACGCACACAATCATTAATTGGTGGTTTAAACATGCGCAAGGGATATGCAATGTATTATCATGTAGAGATGTCTGAAATTAGCCATGTCAACTTGCAGATAGGGTTACACAATGAAAAAGTACAAGATGTATGTGGCAATTTCATGGAACATCGCAAAAAAAAGGAGAGCCAGTGGTGAGCCTATACAGTGTGCTATGGTACGTCACTCCTCCATTGCAATCATCGTGACATGATATTTGTATGTCAGTTCTATTGGCCAAGTTTCTTAGGGACAGTTATTATGAGTTATCCTAAGAAAATAAGCACCTGTGAATATAAGCTCCATGTAATAAGCCAACCAGTTCTTTTCATTGCGTTTTCAGCTTATCTTTAGTATGATCAGTGAAAAGTCTAGATGGCATTATATTTTTTTCATTTTTCTGCCCATATGAAAATTAATTTGACTTGCAAACATCACAAATTGAACCCACTGCAGTAATTAATATGATAGGAAAACAGACCTTCACTATTTGCTCAAAATGCAAATACAAAGATACCATCTACTTGGCACAATCTACTTTGGTTAATGTTTTCCATAGAGATCCCATTGCCTAATTTAAACAAAAAACGCATGACCCACATTTAAATGAAGAACAATTATTTATTGAAATTTGATGATCCAAGTGGCTGGTTATTATCATATAGCAGCACCACCTGAAAGCATCATATAGCAGCAGCAGCAGCTCATAGCAACTCATGATACAGAAGCAACATCGGTGTGCAATTCATCATATACCAGCAGCAGCTCATAGCAATTCATCATATAGCAGCATCAAGAGCAGCTCATAGGAATTCATCATATAGCAGCAGTAGGAGCAGCTCATAGCAATTCATCATATAGCATCAGCAGGAGCAGCTCATAGGAATTCATCATACAGCAGCAGCAGGAGCAGCTTATAGCAACTCATCATATAGCAGCAACAGCTCATAGCAATTCATCATATACCAGTAGCAGCTCATATCAATTCATCATATAGCACCAGCAGCTCATAGCAATTCATCATATAGCAGCAGCAGGAGCAGCTCATAGCAATGCATCATATAGCAGCAGCAGAAGAAGCTCATAGCAATTCATCGTATAGTGGATCAGAATGAAAATTTGGCAAACAATCAGAGGAGATCCTCACCTTGTTGGATGAGCTCATCCTTCAACAGCACCTCAAGGCCACGACCTGGGAGGTGGGGAGGGGGAATAAGGTGCCTTCTGCCGCAGTGTGGCATCAGCCATACTTGTGCAGCGCCTACCGAAGTAGTGCGTTGGACGAACCACAGTGGAGCAGCTGCTGGAGACCATCACTACAGAAAAGACACATCCGTGACATTTTGGGCCGAACGAAATTTTCTCTATCATACATATGACACTTCTATGACGATAATTGTGACAAAACCCAGTATCATCATATATGTGGTGGGCTCCTACTTCTATGACAAAAAATCATGATAGAAAATGGGCTTTTCATCCTGGGCGGGCCGGAGACGCAGCTGCATGACATTCTTTGGGCCGTCCATGACGGAGAAAACCGTGGTAGAAGCAAGGGGGGGGGGAATTTCGGGGAGTTCCTGGTTACGGTGGGAGGTCGGGGGCTGAGCGATTCACGTTTCTCTCGTACACATACGCGCGTGTGTCTGAGGAGTTGGCTCTAACTGAACCCGAGCGAGGCGTTGGGGTCTAACTGAACCCGAGCGATTGCACTGCAGGCTACGTGTTACTGAACCCGAGCGATCGATCGATGGCTGTTAACTGAACCCGATCGAGCGATTCCTTCGCTACTGCTGCTAACTGAAGCTGATCAATGCTGCCTCTGGATGAACAGTGAGCGTTGCGGGGGGGGGGGGGGGGGGGGTGGATGAACAGTTCCTGGTGGGGGTGGATGAACAGGACCCCGTGGTGTTGCCTTTGGATGAACAAGACACCGATAGATCGAGCCGGTTGGGGCTGGATGAACAGGACCCCGTGGAGGGCTGGATGAATAGGACCACCCCGTGGAGGGCAGGATGAACAGTCGACGGTGGAGGGCATGATGAATAGTAGCCCGTGGAGGGGTGGTTGAACAGGAGCCCGTGGAGAGGGCTGGTTGAACAGTAGCCGGTGGAGTAGCGCGCGGTGGAGGCTGGATGAACAGGAGCCCGTGGATGAACAGTCGCAGGTGGAGGCTAGAGGAGGTCGACGGTGGATGAACAGTAGCTCATGGAGGCTGGAGGGGGTCGACGGTGGAGATGAATAGTATCCCGTGGAGTCCCGTTTTGTGGTACGCCACACCCCTCCTGATGAATAGGACCCCCGTTTCGACCGTAGCGCTCCAACACAAGTCTGTTTCCTCCGTTTTGCGGTACGCCACACCCCTCCCGATGAACAGGACCCCCGTTTCGACCGTAGGGTGTCCATTTCCTCCGTTTTGCGGTACGCCAAACCTCTCCCAATGAAGAAGATCCTGTTTCGAACGTGGCCGGTCGAACACAAGGCCGTTTCCTCCGTTCTGTGGTATGCCAGGCCTCGTTTCCATCGCCTATTCCGTCCAAGCCCTCCCGATGGACACGACACATTCCGTTGCCTCCCCATGAACATGACGCATTCCGTTGCCTCCCCATGAACACGACGACGACGCTGTTTCTCCGTTCCGACCCAGCCATGTACACGAGCCCTGGCCATACGTATGCGCGAGTAGGTGTTTGAGACCCCGCCCGTATGTACACATACGTGGCCGTATTTTCTTTCTTGCACCCTGGCCGCCTCTACTACGACATGTGCGCGCCTCTACATCGACCAGTATGTACGTACACGTTCGCGACCAGAATGACAATGCTACGTACGCTTCGACCAGGTGGGTCTCGACTGTCAGGCACTTCCTTGCCTGCGAAGATGTAGCTGGTCGGTCCCAGCAATCAGGGGGCGAATCGTTTTGTTTTTTTGCCCAGACGCACTTCCTTGCGTGTGAAGATGTAGCTGGTGCGTCCCAGCAGTCGGGGGCCTGGTGGGTCCCAGCAGTTAGGGGGGCGAATCGTTTTTTTGGACGCACTTCCTTGCGTGTGAAGATGTAGCTCGTTGGTCCCAGCAGTCAGGGGGCGAATCATTTTTTCGCGAAATACGGTGGCCCATCCGATGGGTCCCCGTTGTCAGGTGCAGGAATAATTATTTTGCACGTAATAAGGTGGCACTTCCTTGCTGTGGCCGTGGACCCAGCTTGACCTCTCCACGTACAGTCCACGTCCGATGGAAGCCGTTCTTTGACCACGTTGACCACGCCGCGCCGAGACCACCAGGGCGGTGGATGATGGCGAGGCCTAGGAAGGGGACGACGTGGAGCCGGGGAAGACGCGACAGTGGATGCCCACGCGTAGAGGAGTACGAGGGTTCACTGGGTCGCCGCGGTGTGAGGCTGCCGTCGCCGTAGAATAACAGAGGGTGTGGGTGAGTAGAGGGATGGCCTGGCCAGCGGTGAGACCAGTAGGGGGTGGTGAGGTCTCCGCCGCATCGCAGCCGGCCACGGGAGGCAGGAGCACGAGGCACGACCGGCGCTGGTTTGGGCGGCTGGAGCAAGAAGACAAGAGGTTGAAGAAGCACTACGACCGTTGGATGGACATCATACGGTCACTGGAGCTAGAATCGTGCATATTGACTAAGTTGACAAAGCCCTTCATCCCCGTCAACTTAGTAGGCCCACAAGTCAGCCTCTCACCAAGGTGGGTCCCAGCTAGCAGGGGGGTATTCATTTTTTGTGCGTAATAAGGAGGCACTTCCGGTGGGTCCGAGCTGACAGCAGGGGAACGTTTTTTCGCGAAATACGATGGCCCATCGGGTGGGTCCCAGCAGTCAAGGGCAAACATTTTTTTCGCGATATACTGGTGGGCGTTTGGTGGGTCCCTGCTGTCAGGTGGAGGAATAATTATTTTCCACGTAATAAGGAGGCACTTCCTTGCGACTGCCGTGGACCCAGCTGTCAGCCTCTCCACGTACATTATTCTTCCGATGGAATTCGGTCGTTGACCACATTGACCACTCCGCGCCGACAACACCACGGCGGTGGACGACGGCGAGGCCTAGGAAGGGGACGACGCGGAGCCGGAGAAGACGCGGCAGTGGAAGCCCACACGGAGAGGAGTACGTGGGTTCACTGGTTCGGCTGCGCTACCGTCGCCGCAGAATAACAGGGGGTGTGGGTGAGTGGAGTGGAGGGATGGCCTGGCCAGCGGTGGGAGTAGTATGGGGGCGGTGAGGCCTCCGCGACAGCGCAGCCGGCCACGGGAGGCAGGAGCAGGCGGCACGACCGGCGCTACTTTGGGCGGCTGGAGCAAGATGACTAGAGGTTGAAGAAGCACTACGGCCATTGGATGGACATCGTACGGTCAATCGAGCTAGAATCGTGCATATTGACTAAGTTGACAAAGCCCTTCATCCCCGTCAACTTAGTAGGCCAAATATACTGGATCCCATCTAGCAGGGGGTATTCATTTTTTGTGCGTAATAAGGAGGCACTTCCTTGCGTGCGAAGATATAGCTGGTGGGTCCGAGCTGTCAGCGGCGCTAACATTTTTTTCGCAAAATACAGAGGCTGTTTCGGTGGGTCCCAGATGTCAGGTGGAGGAAACCATTATTTTGCGCGTAATAAGGAGGCATTTCCTTGCGTGCGGCCATGGACCCAGCTATCAGCCTCTCCATGTACAGTCCACTTCAGATGCATATCGGTCGTTGACCACGCTGACCACGCCACGCCGAGAGCACCAGGGCGGTGGACGACGGCGAGGCCTAGGAAGGGAAGGACACGGAGGCAGGGAAGACTCGGCCGTTGTTTTTGTTTCCCACACAGAGGGGAGTACGACTGTATGAGGGTTTACTGGTTCATCTGCCGTCGCCGAAGAATAACAGCAGGTGTGGGTGAGTAGAGGGATGGCTAGGCCAGCGATGGGAGTACGGTGGGGCGGTGAGGCCTGCGCGGCAGCACTGCCGGCCGCGGGGAGGAGGGAGCAGGCAGTCCCGCCGGCGCTTGTTTGAGCGGCTGGAGCAGGAAGAGCAGAGATTGAAGTAGCACGATGGCCGTTGGATGGACATCGAACAGTATACAGGCAATCAGTGGAAAGCCTCAAATCTATGGAAAATAGCATACAACCCATCTGCCATTATTTCAAATAATTTATAGCCCATTTGCTAATTCTTACGGGTTTTTTGGAGCCCATATTCTTTATGTTAACATTATAGCCCATATTGTGGCCACGGTTAAAAAATTATACGAAATTTTGCATATGTCGGTGCGGTCTGAACTATTTTTAATCCCGAAATTTCGAGTCACATTCAGACTGATTTTAAAAATAAATGTATATCAATATAAAATCCAATAAATTGTCCACACGTAAAAATCAGCGCAATTTAATATCTCGAAATGAAAAAAGATATTTGAAAATAATTGCCGGTTTGATGTGTTTTAAAAATGTACAACCCATTTCTCATTACTGATAGGCCATTTTCTCGGCTAGCCGAATGAAGCTCTCCTCGTCTTGAAAGATTTGCAGCCCAACAGGCCTGATAAAGCAACTTACTTGACAAATCACAAAAGAACTGGGCTAGCCATTTTCAGAAAGAAAAAAAAACTACTGGGCTGGTCTGTGGTAAACATAAAAGAAAAGGTTGTCTAGACTGGCCAGAGTGTCCCGCACAGCCCAGTTGACACCCTGCTTCCGTCTCAAAAACAAATTAGATAAATGCCACTCCAATTATGGCGATTCATAAAAATGCCACTGCAATTTCCAAACTTTGAAAAATGCCATTGCAATTTTTGCAAACTTTGAAAAACGCCACTGCAGTTTGCAAACTTTGAAAAATGCCACTCCAGACTTCGAAAAATGCCACTAGAAATGGCATGAAATGGCATTTTTCAAAGTTTGGAAATTGCAGTGGCATTTCTCGGATACACCAGATTTGGAGTGGCATTTATCAAATTAACCCAAAACAAAAATAACTGGGCGAGCTGCTGGGTCCCTGGTGTCAACCGCTTGTTGTGCAATTCTCTCGTTTATTGACTACGTTGACAATGGCATGGGACCCAGATGTCAAAAATCCACTAGGAGGAGCCATTTTTTTTATTGGCTTGAAATAAGGAGGCACTTGCTTGCGTACTGCCATGACCTTGGCGGGTCCCTGCTGTCATCCTCTCCACGTATAATCATCTCCTGATTGTGTACGCGTCAACTTGCTAGGCCCACAAGTCAGCCTCTAAACCGTGGAGGACAAATACAACCCATTTAAAAAAATAACAGCCCATTCCATACGTTCAAACGGAAAGTTCAACATTCAGACCAAAGTAACAGGTCTGATCCACATATAGAGTACTAAACTTCCACATTGACAACCATCATAGCCAAGTTAACTATCTACTCCCACTAACACTCTAGTAGCATACAAGTACTAACTTACTCTTAGCTAACTAGACGATGCCGGCCGCCATCTGCTGTCCATGCTAAACGCCGGCACCGACGTCCTCCTCCTTGCCTCGGACTTGCCAGAGGTGCCATAGGGCGCATTGCTCGCGCACGTTGGCCCTTTCCATGCCGGCGTGGTCCACCAAAGCTTCGGCTTCCAAGCGGGAAACCCACTTGACGAGCTGGTAGTAAAAATCCACGTCGTGAATGCGTGCATGCCCGACAGCCTCCAGGGCTATTTGCCGGGCGCCGGCCTCCATGTAGTCGGCCCAGTTGAGGGCGCTCTGCTCGCGACTCAGAGCGTCGGTGCGCTGCTGCTCCATGTCCCGCTGGCGGCGCAAATCGGCGATACGCTGCCTATCCGCCAGGCGGTCGCGCTCCAACAACTCCTGCTCCTCCGCCATGCGGTCGCGCTCCAACAATTCCTTGATCTCCGCATTGCCATCTAAAGACAGATAGAATGCCTCCTCCCTCCGTCTGCCTTCCAGTGAAAACCCAAACACTAGTTCCGGCGGTGACCGCCTCCGGCGTCGCCTACCGCGGACGGGCGGGGGCATGGCGGACGTGGCGAGCGACGTCGGGCCGGTGGAGGGTTATGAGGATATGCTGAGTTGGGTCACGGTGGCACCTGAGAAGGCTGGGAAACAGTACATATAGGCGGAAGGTAGCGCGACGGTCATCAGAATTCAATGCATAATGGCTTAGCGCGCCAGCTTGCCGTGGAAAACTAGAGAAACTGAAATTATGACTGTGCCGTCCCGTCCCGTCTGGGTCGCACGCCGGCATGGTGGTCAAACGGGTGCACTCGAATCATCTCACTCCTTGTCAATAATGATTCCACGGATTTAAAGCGTATCTTTTTTCGCATCAATTAGCTGCCTTAATTACGGCCGGCTGCATGCAGGCACTCAGAATCGCTCGCAGGCAGTGCACGAACCAGCATGCAACGAGTCGCAGCCGAGGGCACGCATGCAGCCACTTAAATCGCTGGAATTAATTAGGCTTAAACTTCTGCATGCCATTAATTATCGCCATGCCTTGGTCTTGCTGCTTTGCTCACAGGACTAATAAATCCCGGACGGAGGGGGTACCTTGGTTGGTGAGAGGTTTGAATTAAGCCCTGCAAACCGGAAAGGAGGTACTCCCTCCGTTTTTATTTAGTTCGCATATTAGCTTTGGTCAAAGTCAAGCTTTACAAACTTTGACCAAGTTTATATACAAAAATAGATATACAATAACAAATCAACAACAAAAATATTTAGATATACAATAACAGATCACATACAAATATGTAGCTCCAAAAGCAGAGATCCAGAAAAAACATCTGTTCTTCCTACTAACATGGATCCTTCTATTGGCCAACATTCAGTACAGACTGAAAGACAAATTTGTTTGTGAAGTCTACAATTCCTCTTGCAAATGTAAGTGGTTTCACCAACAGCTGGAACCATGAGAATGAACTACACATGATGGAGGAACATCCACTGCAATATGATTTGGTCTTCTCTCGATCACACCGCGAGACTATTTTCGGAATACAAACTTTAACTTAGGAAAAATGATGCCCATTGTATAATCAGACTAAAGCAATGAAGCACCTAGTGTTGGCCAATAAATAATACAGTACTACTTTTCTGCAGTCCATGAAGTGACTATCCAATCTTTCTGTGTCTATTTTCAAATGGCACTGCATGCAATGACTATACTATTCTCTTGTGCAGTTCAACCAAAATTGCGGACACTTTGTTTGTTTGCCAAATCGCAACGGGCAGACATCTCTGTCTGCAGAAATAGCAAGCAACTAGTAAACATATACCACACCTTGTATTTTCAGTTTAAACATGTCTCTTTTGCTTAGCATCTGTCATGTTTTGCACTGGACAATGTGATACAGTTATGTTTTGCCCTGGACAATTTCATACTGAATTGATTGCTGGTTCAGACTAGAAATATAGTGCCTATTCTTCATCAGACCAAGGATATCCATGTTCGCAGTGATGGAAGAGGTGAAATCAATACAACTGAAATTGAGCATCCAATCATTGAATCCTGTCCTGCACCTCCAATGTAGGTCCACCCTGCCAATAAATTCACATGCAAACCACTAGTATTACTATCTAATGACAGTACAAAAAGAGTAGCAAGATAGTAGCAAACCATGTACCTTCGTAATGAACAGCTCATAGTGCCACCAATTGGATATAAAGGTTTGGAAAAAACATGCTCCTAATGTTGAACCAGTTGGACTTTTTGTGCAGTTCCACTAAAATCGAGCATCCCTGTTTGCATAGATATTGAAAGTGTGATTACTCTAAAAGTGGCACTAGTTGAAGCATAGACTCACAAATATAAGCATTCCAATTTCATAATGGGAAAAGGTAGCAAGACTGTTTCTAACCACCTGTTTGAAGGAATAAATAAAGCAACAACGGCTGATGTCAGGAAGGCATACATAGTTTTTTTCTAAAAAACTGAGCCATTCCTGACCTTTCCTCTTCTTTTAAGCAAATTTTGTGCAGTTCTACTAAAATAAAATGCCATCACCGCCTTGACAATTCAGTGACACTGTACAAAAGGAAATGACTTAACATTACATCATGATGTCAAGTATGTAGTCGACAGGCATTAGAGACAAACATACAGACCTCCTTCGATAACATAATGAACATTAATTTTAACAAAGGTGTGACTACCTTTACCGGGATAATTTGAGTGAACTCTACACCCTTTATTCCTTAATATAAGACGTTTTCGCAGTTCAATTTAAAGTACCCAAACGTCTAGTATTTAGAAAAACAGGTAGTAGTTTTCTTGAGCACATATCTGGGAAAGCTTGCCATACTTTATTTATGTACATACGCTAATGCAACACCATTCGAATACTACAAATATACACTAATCCAGTGTCTAGTGCAACAATAGAGTAGTTAGTTTATTACAGGGTACAGTACAATGGCTTTACTGAACAGATTTCAATAAACTCTAGCACTGGAAGGTTTCTATAAGAATTAACAATACAAAATGTAAAGGTAACAAGTTTCAGCATTGGTATACTAGCTATGCATGAGCATTAAACCAAATACAAAAGTCTGAAGGTAACTAGCATTATTAACTAATGACAGTATAAAAAAATTGCAAACCATGTACCTCCAAGGTAAATATCATTTCGAACTCGGGGGGACCTTAAAAATTGCTATCACAATCTTGATAATCGATCAAACATAAAAACTTGATCGAACGAATCAAGAAAATAGCCGGAGGAGGAGGTGCCCACTCTTGACCTTTCCTCTTGTCTTCATAATTGTCTGTGCAGTTTAACCAAAATAAAATGACATCAGTGCCTTGGCATTTTGGTGACACTGTACAAAAAAAAATTAACTTATCTCATGAAAGTGAGGTATGTAATCTATAAGCATTAACAATGCAAAAATCTGAAGGTAGTAACAAGTTTTATCGTTGGTATACTGGCTGTGCAACAACATTAGAATTCCTTAGACTGCTGGCGTTGCTTAAATTTATCGGTGGCATTAGACTGAGAGCAGCATTAGTTAAATGTGGCATCACTTTAGCAGTAGCATTGCTTGACTTAACTGCTTGCGTTATACTAACAGCAAAAAAGTGGCAATAAGAGCATGTGAGGCCCATTCGGACAGTGGGCGCACCAGTACGATGTACCTCCACGGACGCAGAGTGGTGAGGGAGGTATGGTTGCCCAGAGCAACAAATATCCAGGCAACATATGTGGATTACGTCCCATCTTTGCTCTCTTTAGCCACCTTTTTCCTATGCGAGGACAACAAACCGATCGACCTGGTCATTCTCTATTGCGTTTTCATGCCTTTCTACCCTTCTTCAACCAAGAGACACGATACTCGTTCCTTAGCTACTGATTTTCCACTTTTCAACCTAGATGCGGGTTCAATGCCTACTCTCTTGGACAGTACAGTCTCCCTTCCTTTCCTCATTCAAGACGGACATGGATTAGTCTGCATGAAGTAGGGTTTCCTTTAATAGTGCAAATTATGGTTTTCATCTGCGTGGCCAGCAGAGCAGAGGATAGCAAACTGGGAAGATGGTGGAGTGGAAAAAGATCCACATGCAACGACGTGGCAGATGGGGCAATAGAACAAGCTTATGGTTCGAAAAGAGGTAGCATACCTAAGGGTCGGCGGGAAGTGGCTTCGCTCGTGGTCGTCGTCCTCCGCACACACTACGGCAGCGAGCTTGGGGACGGAGGCCATTCTGCGTGGGTGCTAGGTCTGAGAGGACGGCCTTGTCGTCAGTGCGTGACCTCACTCGCCGACGACGAGTGCGTCAACGCTGCACGTCCTTTTCTTCCCTGACGGATCTGTGACCACCGGTGAGGAGGGAGAGAGGGGTCGTCTTTTTTAGATCTGGAGAGAGGGTGGTAGTGTGAGAAGAAAGTGGGCAGCCCTTAGCAAGAAAGCGCTCAAGCTCCAGCCTATATATCTTTTTTATACTACTAGTACTGGAGGTGGAGTAGTGGTAGAGTAGTTTATATTTTCTCTGCGTACAGTACCAGTTAGTCGTGCTTCAAAACTGATCGGCACGCCATTAAAAAAATAAAGGTCGATAACTAATGCGGCACCTCGGGCCAATGCAGCCAGATCACATTTTGCACGAGAAATTACACACCATGTTTCGTTGACATGTGGTCCCGTTCCAACATATCAGTGAGACGACGGCGAGTAGTAGGATTATTTCCGAACGGACGTGTAGGCCAGGGCGCCTCTTCGTGAACTGTGGCAAACTCACAACCGTCCACCGACTCTTCGCCTTTCCCTCTCGATTTGGAACTGCTGTCGCACGCTCTTCCTCTCCCTCCTCCATTTTCCTTCAGCCCTTCACCCTTTCTTCCGCCATTGTTCGATCGTCTTCTCCATGGAGGGAACAGGCCGGAAACGACCCCGTTATTCTTGCCCCGATCTGAAAGATGACGTGGTGGAGGAACTCATTGATCGGCGCGATGTCATCACCTCGGCTAGCATGGCAGGTTCGTTCAAGCCCATTCTCGACTCAACTAATAACATCATTACAAAGAACCCAAGAGTCAAGGAGCGGTTTGATCTCCCCTGTCTTCTTCGCCGTGACCATGATGATGACTGGCGCCGGCACGACGGAGGCCTCGCCCTGTGCAAGTTGATGCCGCTTGATAATGATATGTATGATGTTAAGATGCCATCGCTAGAGGGCAAGGCTTGGGCGGGTGCAAATGGAGATTGGGTTGTTTACATTGGGTCCAACTGCGAGTGGGAACTTGTGAATGTGTACACTCGTCACCGGGTTCCACTTCCAAAAATCTCAGCACACTGCCCAGAGGTTGAGCACACCGGTAATGTACGCACGCTCAAATACGATCATGGTGATTGTATTCTATGAAAGATAGCAATTTGTCGAGTTCCCAACCGCTCTTGGAATTACAGCGACTATGATGTTGTTGCTATCTTCGACAAGCTTGTTGCCTTCCTTGATGGTTTCACTCGATGGATATTGCTCAAAAATCAGTTTCTGTACATGGATGAGTACTGTGATGCAATTCAATACGAGCACCTTGTGTTTGCTGCCACCACTCGTGGCACTGTTTTTGCATGGCATCCTAGTAGTTTCGGTACGTTTGTCTTCCACCGTAATTATAATTGTTTCATCCACATGCATGCGGGTTAGCAAGTTTCCCTTTACTAATTAACCTTCTTCCTGTGTTTCCAAGGTCCTGTGAACATCCCACCACCTATACTTGAAAAAATTTTATAACCAAGGGGGAGATGACGATGGTGATGATCACGAGCATGAGGACGAGCAGCGCCGATATACTCTGTGGCGCCTAGCAACTAATTCCGATGGATCACCTCTTCTTGCGTGTATACAACACACTGATGATGTTACTGCTAAGGAAGCAGGTGTAGTCTCCCATGGTCGCACTCTCCGGACCTATTCAAACACCCGTTGCATGGTATTCGGGATGGATACTAGTGTGCTAGCGCCAACTCCTTCTCCCTGGTACAGAATTGATAGTCTTGGAGAAAACTCGCTCTTCCTTGGACAAAACTATTCGATGATGGTGAAAGGCGATCCAACTACTGTTGACACAACGTTAACAGTACCATTTATGAGAAGCAACTGTGTCTATACCTCGGACATTTGTGTGGTTCCCTACCCTGGTACTAATATAGTAGGCCGTTTCAGCCTGGATGATCAGTCCTGCGTTGGTTTCCAGATCGACAATCGATGGCCCGTCCTAGAGAATCACTTGTGGTTCAAAGCAAGTGTTTCCAACGCTGAGGAATGGTTGAGCTGAAGTTCACTTCATTGCTTGTTATTTGTTGCGTGGTGAAAACTTTAGTATTTATAATGTATCCTCGTTGTCTATGTGGGTTGATGACCTGTTGTATGTAATAAAATGATATGCGTGTGATAAACTTACTAAATTTATGAATGGCTTTCGAGTCGCTTCTCTGAGTGAGTGGTGCGACGAGGCAAAATAATAGTTTCCGATACATAATTGTACGTGCATTGCAACAGGTTATCGGATGAGGCCAATCAACAATAGTAGTACACTATTTGTACTAGCTTCAGATGCTTTGTGCGTCAGGCGGGTGTTTTTACTGTAGCCATATGTTAATGTGTTCGCTGTACGTAACCAGCACCTCGAATCCTCGATACTAGTACTATATAGTAGGAGTAAGTAGTAGGGAGTAGTAGGGTGGCATGGGCCAGAACAAGCATTCACGTCCAGGAGTATGGCACACGCCACAACCACGACATCCATCTGACACCATATTATTTCTTGGAGTCTGTGCTAGAGCAATCTCTTCAACCTCGTCGTTTCTCTAACTTCAGCCATCGCGTGGCGGGCGAGGTGGGGGTTTGCCGATAGTCGGTTTCCTTAACTGCGGTCCCACTTGTAAGGCCAACTCCAACGGACGACCCCAAACTCACCTCCGTTTTGCACGGACTCCAACGATAATTTTGACTAGAAAAGCAAGACCAAAGAAAACAAGAACCACAAGAATACATTTTACTACTCCTGTAAGTTGGATTAGTGCCTTCTCGATGCATTCATTGTTGATATGTGGAGGCTTGATCTTGCGTCTGTGCTAGCCAAAAGTGATAGAACATCTACTAAATTGCGCTCTATCAATATATGGATGTACTCTTCTTCCCAATACAAAAACTTGCATCTATTCTACTCCCTCCGTTGCACAATACATGCCTTCTATTTGTCAAAATATATATGTATCTAGACATGTCTTAGTATATAGGTACATCCATTTTTGGACAAATGGAAGTCAAGTATTTTGGAACGGAGGGAGTACACAATAAAAATTTTAAGTTAGCACAACTAGTCTAATCCGAGAGCAGAACCAAAGATTTGGTCGGGTTCTTCCTCCTTTTGCCGACACGTGGGACATCCAGCATCCAGGTCATGTCATGAAAGAAAATAGAGTGGTAGTTGAAGCCACGAGATGTGCATCTTGGGTTAAACTTTAAATAGAATCTTACTACTCTTGAGTTACTCCAAAAGCGCCCACCGAAGATCTTTATTGGATTTGTTTTTCATCACCAGCACGTCGAGGTGAAAGATGTGCAGGTTCAGTGGGTCCTCTTGCGTTTTCACTGACATGTGGGGCCGCATGTGAGCAAACAGACGATGGGCTCCGCGCGTCCGCTGGCTGGATGAGAAGAGAGATAGAGGATGGCCGAGCACGGACTGCAAGAAATTTGTTCTACGTACCATGATATAGTGGGGTGGCATGGGCCATAACTCAGTAGCATTCACGTCTAGCAGTACGGCACACGCCACCCACACGAGTCCCATCCGACACCAATTTTCTTGGAGTCCATGCTACAGCCATCTCTTCTTCCTCCTGTTTTCTCAGCCATCCGACAAGATAATTACTGTAGTATCATATACTACTACATGGATTTGACGGAAAGATAAAAATACATACGGATCCATCAACGTTCAACGACATCCTCATGCCCTAGTGCACCGGGTCACCAACCAACGTGTGAGGAGCAGCAGCATTGGCGGTGAGCTCAACGTGCTTCTGAACAGTGACGTCCAAGGTTGCCCTGCGCTCCAAGAAGGCCAGCGTCCTATCGTCCTCCTCTTGCATGTAGTAGTCCTTGTGGACGATTTGCGCATAGACGTGGGTGATTATGTCGATGGTGTCTTGCTGCGCCAGGCACTGCACGGCGAGCGCGACCTCGAGGTGGACATTCTCCTGCGCGACGGCGAGCAGTCGCAGGGACACCAGTGTGTCGAAGAGGTTGTTACCATAGTGGCCGTTGAGGGTGGCGGCCATCGCAGAGCCTGGGCGCGTCGGCTGGAGGCTTACGTCAAAGTCGTCCACAAGCTTCTTGACGACGGTGAACTTGTCAAGAAAACCGACGCGGACCTCGTCGAACAAGGAGACGAAGCTGTCGTCCAAGCGGCCCCTCGCCCTGGCGGCCTCAAGCAATACTACCTGGAGATGTTCGTCGGTGCCGGTGGACGTGGTAGTACTCCTAAATCCAGACGGTGGTGCTACTAGTACTAGTATTAGTACTACCAATGTAGTAGTAGGAGTACTAGCACTGTACTACCCGTTGGTCAAATTATTACGTGCTGCTCCTCACAGTGAAGTGACAAGACCATGCGTCGGAGATGACACCTGAGTATAGGCGCCATGTTCAGCATACCATAGTCAGCCTCACCGTCTGCAGTCACTATCATCATGGTTGTAGAGCTAGCCTGCTTACAACTAGCCTTGTTCGACATAATTTCCCGTGCGTAGATGCCCGTGCATTGTACAGAACACCAAGATTGGGGGTGGACGGCTCCCGAAGTGGCCATCGCTCCAGATTTTTCCACGGCCTTCTACTCCTAAATGTGTACACATGTGCTGGTGTGTGTTGTGTGCTGGGTGTGCGCGAGTGCGTCCTTCTGTGCATGCCGCCGCACAGTGGTGACTTGTGCGCGAGTGTGTCCTTCGCGCGCAAGAAGTTTGTCCTCAATGCGCCCTCAATTTACTAGCGTGCGGGGTGCTACCCCGAGTGGTTTCAACTTCGTTTACTTCACCGCGTGTCAGATGGGCCTCTAGTTTACTTATTTTCACCCACTGCCACATGGGCCAGCACACGAAGATACAAAACACGAGCTGACAAGGCAGCATGTGGATTGGTTGACCGATCAACTAAACAATATACGGAGCTATACGCTGACACAGTGAGCGTATAATCCGTCGGTATAGAGAGTTCGAGTGAGAGGGGAGACCCGTGAGAGATAGCAGAGAGAGAGAAAGAGCTACTCCCTCCGTTTGATAATGTAGTTCCAACATTTTTTAAGTCAAACTTTTGAAACTTTGACCAAGTTTATAAAGAAATTACTTATATCTACAATATCAAAAATAAATGATAGTACGAAGCAAGTACATGTTGTGATGAATCTAATGATCGTTCCAGATGTAAATGTTTTTCTCCACATATACCTGGTCAAACATTTCTGAGGTTTGACTTTTCAAAACATCCATATGCTTATGGACGTGACAGAGTCCCTAACAAGAGAGAGAGAGAGAGAGAGAGAGAGAGAGAGAGAGAGAGAGAGAGAGAGAGAGAGAGAGAGTGAAAAAAGTGTGTGTGCGTGTGTGAAAGAGACATGGACAACACACGATAAAAGTAAAGAAAAAGTATGGGTGTCTTATGCAAACATATCACACATGCATCTTCGACAACGGAGGCTAGGTGAGGAGATAGTGTGTGGTTGTTTGGAACCGAGAGAGCAAGACCCCTAGCACGTGGCCAAGAGGGGTCTGACAAACAAGGGAGAGAGGTCGAGAGAGACGTACGGAGAAAATGCAGACATGGGGAGGAGAGAGTGTATGTTTGTCATAGAGAGATCCCCTGGAGATCGTGATGGGACTACATGGGTGGGAGATCGAGTGACAAGGTGTGTGCGCGATAGAAGATGCCCCGAGAGATATCGAGATAGACATATGGATGGAAGGAGACAATATGTGTGTTCCTGTTGGCTAGTAAGAGATAATCATACTTAGGAGGGGGGGGGGGAGTGCTTGCGCCTATGATGGATTGAGGGATTATGGTACTTAGGGGGGTGCGTGTCACATGGAGAGAGAACAAGGGCGGAGAGTGTTGGATGGGTGTATATGTATAGCGCGAGCGAGACATGTGTATGTGTGAACCAGGGAGATATAAGGCCAGTTTGGCTTGTGTCCTGAGCATCTTTTGCCTGGCCTGGGGTTGTGGCTGGATTTCATGCACGCTTGTTTGGTTGCTACCCTGTGAAAAAGAAAGCCCGCCTGGCCTGGGTTCCCTTGCAATTTAATTAGCCTGGCTGAACTCCAGACACTGTAAGTAGCCTGGCTCAGGTGACCGATTTCGAACGCCTGGTCGTGCCTGGTCATGTGGCCACGAGGCTAACAGCAACATGGATGGATATTAGCATTAAATTATTGATGCATGGATTGATTGATGGGACGTTGATGCTTTGCCTGGCCCAAGCATGAACCAAACGCTTTAGCACCACACAAGCCTGGCCAGGCAGAAATATTTTTCATCTCACGTCAACACCAGGCAGTACCGGCCATCAAGGCATGAGGGTCAGGTCACGAACCAAACTGACCAATAAAGTTTGAGAGAGATTGAGGAGCGTCAGATAGCTGAGAGGGGGAAAGAGATATTCCATCCGCTCGATAATGCAGTGCATGTAAATTTTTTAGAAGTCAAACTTTGGAAACTTTGATCAGGTTTACACAAATGTTATTTATATCTACAATACCAAAGATACATCATACAAAACTACATCTCATGGTGAATCTAATGGCATATTTTTGTCG
The DNA here is from genome assembly GCA_034509565.1 of Triticum monococcum. Classification (NCBI taxonomy): domain Eukaryota; kingdom Viridiplantae; phylum Streptophyta; class Magnoliopsida; order Poales; family Poaceae; genus Triticum; species Triticum monococcum. Next base: position 569,768,983 of record CM067841.1, on the reverse strand, counting down.
TACTAGATGTAATTCTTTTTCTCCACGTACATGGTCAAACTTTGTGATGTTTGAGTTTTCAATAAATCTATATGCTATGGACCGAGGAGAGTGCCTCAGTCGAGACAGATCAAGTGCGTGTGAAGGAGAATGAGTAAGTGTGCAAAAAGAGTATGTGTGTGAAATAGAAAGTGACAACAAACGATAAATTAGAGAGAGAGTGTGTTTTTTCGTTTCTTATGCGAACATATCACGCATGCATCTCCGAGATGGAAAAGCGAGGCGAGGAGATACACGAAGATAGCTAGTGTGTGACTGTTTGCAACGAAGAGAGACACTTCTGTAGCACATGTCCAATAGAGGTGTGGCCAACAAGGAACAAAGGTCGAGAGGGACACATGGATGGCATGGACGCATGAGGAGGGAGAGAGGGCGTGTTTGTGATAGAGAGATCCCGTCGAGATCGTGAGGGGACTATATGGGTGGGAGATCGAGGGAGTGCGTGCGTGATAGAAAGATGCCCCGAGAGAAACCGAGATAGACCATGCACATGGTTGTGATGGAGACTAAGATTAGCTAGTCATATACATATAAGGGGGACTGCGTGTGCCTACAATTGAGTGAGAGACCATCATACTTGGCTAGCTGGGCATGAGATTGTGTGTGTGCGCGTGTGAGATGGAGAGAGAACGAGGGGGAGAGATAGAGTTTTAGATGGGCCTATCGAGTGCGAGTGAGATATGCATGTGTATGTGTGACCCAGGTGGATGGAGAGTTTGAGAGAGGGGGGGGGGGGAAGAGCTCCGAGACGACATAGTGGTGCGTGAGAGAGTTACATGCAAAGAGCCAAGGAATCTGTGTGCGTACGTTGAGTGCACCCAAGATATCTAGCTTGGACTAGCTAGAGTATCATACATAGTGTGCGAGAGAGACCTATAGATGGTGTATATATGCATGCGAACTAGAAAGACCCCCCCCCACACACACACAAAGAGAGAGAGATGGAGAGAAAGGGAGAGGGACGAACAAGGTTTTTGTGTCGGATGCGTGTGACAGAATTGAAGATTGTAGGCGAGAGAGAGAGAGAACAGGAGTCCGGGAGAGGGGGAGGTCGCGTTTTATGCATCAAAGACTGATATAAACCATGTTTCGATATAAACTTGCATTCAAATATTTAAATTGGATAACATGTTGTCTGCAATCCACACATGAACGGATATATGCGTATATCAAACAAGTTCATTAATTTGACTTTCAACATGTTCATGGAGTACTATAATACTGTACAACATGCTACTCGATTGAGGTGTTCAATTGTGGATTTAGTTCACTATTTTGACCTACTGAACGAGCTATTTCATTGAATCGAGATATTTCATTTTGGGTTTGATTCCCGTTTTTGAGTGGGTCAACTATTTGTCATATAGTAAATCGCTAGCAACGAGCATGTAAAAACACATTACTCCCGAGCATCATCTCTCCATCTAAAAAAGAAGTGGCAAGCTAATATTTCAAAATTTGATCCAAATCGACTTGGTAAGGTAGACGTGGATGCTCGTTCTCCCAAAATTTGAACGAACTGTTAAACATCCTCTCTGCTCGGTGGAATTTGCTCGAGCAAATAAATGGGAGACGCGTAATTACCGTCCTATGTGGGACACGCATCAATTGGCCCGTTGTACATCGAGGGTAGGTTCGTAACTTCATCCAAGCGTGCCTTCTCCTCGGCCGAAATGACATGTGCCGAATAATTCATAAACCATGGTCGGCAAAACACGCTCTCCTCACCCGAAATAGCTCACGCCCACTATTTCAAAACACGCTCTCCTCGCCCGAAATCGCTTGCACCCACTATAGTTCAAAACACGCCCTCCTCGCCTGGAATCGCTCCCGCTCAGAGAAGCAAAGTTACTCTACTATCCTCGACCCTCAGTACACAGACCCAAGACGAGAACCCTATAGGCAAGGGTAGAACTATAACTCCCCCTCACATTTTAGACAAATGCGTCTGTAAAACATGGTTCCAGTCCCCTCCCAATTTCCCCCGCCCGCCCCCATTCATACCTCGTGGGCGCCAAATCACCTTCTCCCTGGGAAGCTCCCTTCTCCCAAGCCGCGAAACCTCAGCCACACCTCCATGGCGCCCCCACCGCACCAATTTCACAGCCGCCCTCCTCCCTAATGCCGGAGATGCTGTCCATTTGCCGTCGTGCACTGGGTCGTGCGCCTCTTACTCCATGCTGCTGGTGCTGCCTCGACAACGGCTGCGTGAACCGTACCGAAGCCGATTCACCCCCGCCGTTGTTCACGGTGCCAGAGCGGCTCCAACTTTGGATTCGTCCAGAGTCCTAGCGCTGCTTCGGCGTAGCCGTCGACCGTCGCGACATCGCTCTTTCCCTGCTGCCCGTCGCCACCACAACCGCGCTGGCCTCACCGACTCGGCAGCTGGACCTGCCTACTTCACCATGCCGCCAGATAGGTCGCACCCTCATCTCAAATCACTTTATTTAGGCGTCAGTTGTCTGAATTTTTATTCCGGGCCAATCGATTTGCAATGGGAAGCAGCACCCCTCGAGGCGGCGGAGCTCCTAGGCCGCCGGTTGGCTGGTGTCTAACGTAAGGGTGCGGGGCCGCAAAGTTCGCCGTGGAAGCAGCACTTAGATGGCTATCTTTTAGAGTTGCGTGGGTTGAAGGTACTGCCGCCGCCGAATCTGGATGACGGGGAGTCTTTGTGGATTGGCCCGGGGCGGCGCAACCACGGCAGTACGGTGGGGCAGCGAGCGGGGTTTTGGCCGGGGCCACAGACGGTGGAGGCAGGCTACTCTGTCGTTGGTCGCTGGCTCTTCGGGGAAGATTCCGAACAGTGTTAGCCAGGAGGCACAAGACGGCCAGCCATCCGGCGTAGATCGGATAGTACCAAAATAAAATAAAATCGTGTGACCCCAATTTAGTCTTCAGTCAACAGACGTGTGACCACTCTCGTACCTTGCTGTTGATCTCTTAGTTTATTTCTTCAGATCAAAGTGATATGTCGTTCTTAACATTATGCGTTATCTGCATCTTCAGACACACCGTCTTCCGACTCACTGCAGCTGCTCCAACAAGGGAAGCATACACCAGAAGGGAGCTATAGTCCCCACTCAACAGTTCCCTGCATCAAATGCGCGTGCCCGACATGCACAGCCAGAACAACTGCAGGGCCATCCACAAGTCAGCACATGATGCTCACTCCTATGGATGGCAGCCAGATAGGTTGTACCCTCATCTTACTTGTGTGCAACATTTATGGCTTTGTTATTCATCTAAGAATGGAAAATAGATCATCACATTTCACTGTATATTCATGCTGATCTCTTACGGATCTTGTTCAGGAGTTAACGATGTTCCATAGTTCAGCTAAGATACTTGTTCTTTAGGTAACACTGTTCCATAGTTACCATCCATCAGCCAATGCTATCCCACAGGCTGGTGATTATAGTATCATACCACTTCTAGTATTTCCTATGTTGTTCTTTAATACTTTTGTGTGCCATCTAGTTAATCTCGAGTACAAATGATACATATTCTGTAGCTTTCATCTGTTTTCTCCCTTTAGTTTATGATACCTGTTGCTGCTAGTTAACCCCAGTCCTACTATTTATGTCGTCTCCTACAGGCACTCATTACATAAATCTAACTACTAGTTGTCTTCCATGCATGTCAGATATAATTGCACACACTGATATATCCACAAGAACCTCACGGAGCAATGTAAAGGCCAATAAACTTGATGTCAATGATACCCAATATGATGGAACATGTAAAGGCAATTCTTCAGAAGACTTGCATAAAGATGATGAATCCTCTTCACCCCACAAGGTCCTTGCTCTAACTTGGCATGTGATATGGGTACAACATGCATATAATGTCCTGGAGTGTATCTACTCTATTACAATGCTATGTGCTTAGCATGCTGATCATGCATGTAAATATGTCATGCCTTCCTGTTTTTCAGTACCTATTCCATTCATGATAACATGTTTTCAAATTTAAGTAATGTCATTCTACTCTATCGCAATGCCATCTGCTTAATTTGGACATCATGCTTCTGAATATCTTATGCATTGTTATTCATCAGTATGTACTTCATCTGTCTACCATACCATGTTTTTTTTACATTGAAGTGTTGTTCTAGTGCTCTGTTGCAATGCCATCTTATTTTCCCAATCATACACGTGTATGTTGCCTTAGTTATTTCTATATGTATTCCGCTAGCATACAGTTTTACATTTAACTAGTGTTTTTTTGCTGTGTTGTCCTGTCGTATCCCTAGCTCTTACACCATACTCCCTCCGTCCGGATTACATGTTGCCGAAATGGATAAAAAAGGATGTATCTAGAACTGAAATACGCCTAGACCCATCCATTTTTTCCGGATGGAGGGAATACATGTCCATATGTCATGCCTTTCTATTCTTCAGTACCTATTCCATCTCTCTGCTGCCGCATGTTTTATAATTAAAACACCATTCTTCTATACAAGGCATGCAAGGGGAAGACGACTATGTTAGAATCTGAAGGGTTACAAACAAGGCCTTTGCAAAAGATCCAAACACTAGGAGATAATAAACCAACTCCAGTTTTTAAAGATATTGCTCCAGCACAGAGAAACCCAACTCCTACTGATAATAAGCAGATTACAGTGGCCAAAGAACTAGTCCGCTCCAGTCCAGCGAAAATATGTCAACTCAATTTTAAGAAGCGTGTGCGTATCCTTGCATCATGAAATTTTATAGCATGCTGATCATATTTTCTACATGTTTCTTACCCATCTCTCTTTTAGAAAATAAGCTTAACAGATAGAAGAATTTCTGCACTGGTATCGTCTGTGAGGAAAGATTCTTGCAGGAATTCTCTGTACTCCAATGCAGATGTAAGTACCTGTTGTATATCACTATATTTTTACATCAGCATGTATTTTGTTAATCGGTGTGAATCCAACCTTTATCTGATCTAAATTTAGTTGTAGCAAAATGTATGATTAAAGGCCACAATGTTGATTTTTGTAAGGAAAACTGCCTGGTAGTTTTGCATCCTGATCGACATGAGTGTACTATCTCATATCAGTGGGTTTGATTACTTTGGTTCTGCAGTGGGTTTTCAGTGTTTTTTACTGTGTTGTCTTGTCGTATCCCTAGCTCTTACGTCATACTCCCTCCGCGCGGATTACATGTCGCGGAAATGGATAAAACTGGATGTATCTAGAACTGAAATACGCCTAGACCCATCCATTTATTTCGGATGGAGGGAATACATGTCAATATGTCATGCCTTTCTATTCTTCAGTACCTATTCCATCTCTGCTATATCATGTTTTATAATTGAAGCACCATTCTTCTATATAAGGCATGCAAGGGGAAGACGGCTATGTTAGAATCTGAAGGGTTACAACCCAGATCTTTGCAAAAGATCCAAACGCCAGGAGATAATAAACCAACTCCATTTTTCATAGATACTGCTCCAGCACAGAGAAACCCAACTCCCACTGACAATAAGCAGATTCTAGTGGCCAAAGAACTATTCCGCTCCAGTCCAGCAAAAGAATGTCAACTCCATTCTAAGAAGCGTGTGCATATCCTCGCATCATGAAATTTTATAGCATTCTGATCATATTTTCTACATGTTTCTTACCCGTCTCTCTTTTAGAAAATAAGGTTAAACGATACAAGACTTCCTCCATTGGGATCATATGTGAGGAAAATATCTTGCGGGAATTCTCTGTGCTCCAGTGCTGATGTAAGTACCTGTTGTATATCGCTATATTTTTACATCAGCATGTATTTTGTTAATTGGCCTGAATCTAACCTTTATCTGATCTAAAATTAGTTGTAGCAAAATGTTAAAGGCGCCAATGTTGATTTTTGTAAGGAAAACTGCCTGGTAGTTTTGCGTACTGAGCTGCATGAATGTGCCATCTCATATCACGCACATTACTGAATTGTAGTGCTTCTCTGGTTGCCCATTCATTCATTGTGTCAATGTTGCTTTCGTATTACCTTACCTGGCTGATGATAGCTGTGCCATATTGTGTTAATTTGGTGTAGGCTAGTTGCCCAAACGTTCGTTGTGTCAATGTTGCTTTCCTATTATCTGACTTGGCCAATGATAGCAATGCTAGTGTGTTAATTTTGTGCAGGCTGCTGAAGATAAGAAGACAAACTCTGAAAACAACAAGGCAACCCCATTGTTTCTTTCCAGTAAATCTAGGCCAGGTAATATGGCAATAACTCATGATTAATCTGTTTGGTTCCCGTCCTAATTTATGTTATGATGCAGTGCTCAAGACACCCTCCACTATCAATAATACAAGCCTGCCAAAATCGCCATCTGAATCTGTTCAGTATCCTCTGTCTCGAATGCGACGGAATAAATGTATGTTTGTGAACCAATTAATGGCTGACGCAATGATGGAAATGGTGGATGAATTAGAGGTGCAGAGTCGTGCGACACAACAACTGATCAATGTTTTCAGAGACAGTGTGGCAAAGCAGCAAGAACTTGCCCACATGCTTATGGGCGTCATCTGTGCCGAGGTTGCAGATTGTGACGTTGTAGATGGTTAGGTTCTGCTCATTTATTTGCACTGGCATCAATCTTTGATTGCCTAGTGGATGTAATTTCCTATAATATATTCTGGATGTGCAACGTTATTCCCCTGTATGCCGTACCTTTGCTCGTCGTAATGGGCTCACTAAGTTTGGGCTACATATGGCCCAACTATACTGTAGTCCTTTAGCAGGTCGAAAGAGACAACGGGCTTGTATTGGACCATGAAGAGCATGGGCCGCTAAGAGGACGGAGGTCAGGTCGTATTGTAAATGGCCCAACTGTGTTGTGGGCCTTTAGCAGGCCGAAAGAGAAACCGGGCTGGTATTGGACCATGAAGGGCATGGGCCATTAAGATGCCAAAACTAAGGTCCGACTACAAATGGCCCAACTCATTTATGGTCCGTTAACAGGCCGAAAGGCACATAGGGCCGGGAATTGGCCCAACACTTAAATGGGTCGCTAAAAGGCCAAAACTCAGGTCCGACTACAATTGGCCCAACTGATTTATGGGCCGTCAACAGGCTGAAAGGACACCGGGCCAGAAATTGGCCCAACACTTAAATGGGCCGCTAAAAGGCCGAAACTCAGGTCCGACTACAAATGGCCCATCAGATTTATGGGCCATCAACAGGCTGAAAGACACACCTGGCCAGAAATTAGCCCAACATTTAAATGGGTCGCTAAAAGGCTGAAAGATGTACATCCTAAAAATTGGCCCATCTATTAAATGGGCCGTTAACAGGCCGAAATCTCATCGGGCCGATATTGAGTCCAAATATATAGCGGGCTGTTAACGGGCTCGAACTGACGATGGGCTGCAATGGTGTCAAATCTTTAACGGGCCGAATTGGCACATCTCGTATGGGCCGTGGGCTTAAATGGACCTAACACAAGTAGGCCTTATATGGGCCGGCTTGCTAATTTTTACTGGGCCGGCCTTTTTCACTGGAATGGGCCACTGTTGGGCCGTGCCACGTGTCGACGTATCATAGGCGCCTCCTGTCCAATGATTGGATGACATCTGTCCCAACGATGAGCCGACACGTGTTTCCTCTAGCCAATGATGATTTTACACGTGGAAAATCCCCATTGGTCGGGGCTGTTAACAGGTTATCGGGTCCAAAACCCGACCCGATAGCTTAACGGCGTTCCGTTATGGTGGACGGCATGTGTTGGTCACCCTTGACGAAAGCACTTCTGTGACGCGCGATTTATCGTCATGGAAGTGGACACTTCCATGATGATAATTTTGGTAATGTCACGGAACACTTCTATGACAGCACAGGTATGACTATCTTGATTCTGTCATAAATTTGTCATGGATGTACATGCATGACAACAAAAGCGACCTACTGTGACAAACATGTATCATCATAGAAGTGTATTTTTTTGTAGTGCATGAGAATGAGAGGCGGCACCAGAGGGAGGAGTAGCCAAGGAGATTTGCCCCTACCCGCCGGCCATGTAGCCTAGCTAGACAGAGCATCGTCAAGGACTAGGCCAGATGGGACCAGTGGCGACGGCTTGCTGGAGGAACCCTAGTGCTGCAGGCAAGGTATCGAGGTAGAGGGAAAGGGGAGAGGACATGCAAGCGGGCAAGTCAATGAACGCTTGCGTGTTTGTTTTTACTTGAGGGTGAGGTGTGACACAGGCGTCACCAGTTGCATTTTGAGTGTAATATAGGCAGACAACAGAGTCATTTCACTATTCCCCTTCCCTTCAATTTTTAGTGAGGTTCTACCTGAAACACCCCCTCCAAAGCGAAATTAGTTAAGCCCAAGCCCATAACTCAAAAATGACTTCTTTACATCTTTTATGGATTTTTTGACAATAAGCCCTGAAAAGGCGGAATAGAACTGGCCATTAGCCTGCAATTCAATTGTGCGTGGAATGATGAATCACTCTTGCCTGCTATAGTGTACATTTAGGCATCATCATACATGGCATAACCTAATACATGTGCATTCCATTGTAGAATCTGGAATATGCAATGTTTATGTTAGTTCATACGTTGCACATGATGTTTAAATGCCCCTTAAATCTGGTCAGTCAAGTGATGGTCTTTAAGCCTCCTCCTTTGCTTCTTTTCTTGATATGTAAGATTTGCTCACACATCTATTCAATTTCTTGTTTGCATCAGCCAGCCATACTAGGACTGTTTGCTTTGATTACTTGCTGTTCTTAACCTAACACTCTAATAGTTTAATTCCTTGTTTGTTTCAAGCATAGTTAATTTGCTCTTTTCAATTGCTTTATTTGTCCTCAGTTAATGAGATGCCCAAAGAATGATGCCTGATGTTAGGTACTTGTATAACTATTAGTTGACATAATTAAAGGCCTTACCATTTAATTACTCCGCCGAAGTGTGCCTGAAGCTTTGAAGTCTATTAACCAACTATTATTGAATGAGGCTCACAATCTAGTTTATACTAGGCTAATGAGTGCATAGTTTTGCTTGCTGTAGTATGTTTGTATGAAATCCTCTGCTGTTCATTATGCTCCCTAAGACTTTAATTGAGCTACCGAATGGCCAACTGATTGCTTACTTCTATGCAACGTGCTGTCTAAATTTGTAACTTGTCTGTGTTTTGGATTGGGCCCCAACATCATGCTCCTATGGTGAGCTAAGAGAGATTTCTGTATGCAGGCTGTCATGGTATTCTCACGGGGGGGGTGCAAGACGACATATGCCACAATATGGCTTCGTGTGAGGGCAAGACTGCTGTCGGAATATCCAGGGACGGGTATGCGAGTAGCACGCGCTAGTTTACCCAGGTCCGGGGCTCTCCAGGGAGATAACACCCCTACTCCTGCATGTCTGAGTATATCTGGTATATCTGGTACAGAGTTGCTCCTGGAGCTGTATCTGAAAGTAGTGCCACAGGCATCTGGTTTCATATATGCATGTATGTGGCATGCTCTAGTGGCCGACCATGCTCATGGCTCATGGCCGTGAGCATGTGTATGCTCATGCGTGTGCGTGGATGGCTTGCTAGCTAGCTCTCTTGCTAGCTAGCTTGCTTGTGTGTGTGCGTGAGTGAGTTCATCCCCTGATGGATGGATGTGTGCCTATATAAGCTATGTAGGCATGGCTAGTGGCATGGTGCATGTCATGCTTGTCCCCTGGGGTACTTTATAAATCAGTACCCAGGGGACACGGTACACTTTAGATGACATCGCGGTATGGTCGTCCCGTCGGTGTCTCGTCAGGCTGCAGTTGACTTCGGGCAGTCGGCCTGGCGGAGGAGTCGGCAGCCAGTAGTCGGCCTGGTGGAGGAGTCGGCAGTCAGCAGTCGGCCTGGTGGAGTAGTCGGCAGCCAGCAGTCGGCCTGGTGGAGTAGTCGGCAGCCAGTAGTCGGCCTGGTGGAGGAGTCGGCAGCCAGTAGTCGGCCTGGTGGAGGAGTCGGCAGCCAGCAGTCGGCCTGGTGGAGCAGTCGGCAGCCAGCATTCGGCCTGGTGGAGCAGTCGGCAGCCAGCAGTCGGCCTGGTGGAGCAGTCGGCAGCCAGCAATCGGCCTGGTGGAGCAGTCGGCAGCCAGCAGTCGGCCTGGTGGAGCAGTCGGCAGCCAGCAGTCGGCCTGGTGGAGCAGTCAGCAACTAGCAGTCAGCCGCCGGCCAGGTAGTTGGACTGAGGGGCTTTGCTAGCCCCCCGATGTCTTGAATTCTTGTCTCGCCGTCTTCGGGGTATCCATGTCCAATTACTCCGACACAGGCTGCACAGACTACCTTTTTTATAATTTTTAAAATATCACCTGCTTATGCTTCATGACGTGTAACATTATTGTTAGTCATGTTTTTCCATGTACAAAATAGTCTGTCTTGCCCGCTTCACTGTTGTAACTATATTTTTGCCCTAGTCATGTGTACTTACAAAAACATTTCAGGATGAAGCGACATCAACACAAAGATCTGCAAGCAGTGTGGCATAGCCGTTACCGAATGATTATGGATTGGAATTGGAATGTGCTAATGTTCTCGAGCATCAACTAGAGGTGGCAAGACAACGTGTACATGATTCTGAACGTACAATCAACAAGTTGAGACTGGACATGCAAGTATTAGATGCAGGAGTCAAAAAAATGAAACAAGACACTGAGGTAACAACTGTCGACGTTCTGGGGATGGGGGTCCCCAGACTTGCCTGCCTGCGGCCTGCGGCGTGGCTCAAAGGAGGCCCAGCATGGCCCATCTTCATCAACACAAGACTCAAGACCCTCGCGAGGGGCCAAGCCTCGCGAGGCGGATGACACGGCGCATCCTCAGGCGCAGCCTCCTCAGGCTGGCTCGCGAGGAGATGGAGGAATCAAGGCGGGGTATCTCGCGAGGTGCCCATGACGCAAGCCATGATGATCGAGGGTGCCAGACGGGCGCCAGCGCGCGCAGCGTCCTTCTTTCCTCTTTGGTGCAAAGGGGGCAAGCGCAGCCGTAGAGTACCGAGGCATCAGGCAAAGGTTGCCATTTTGGTGCAACGAGACCAGGACCAAGCGGACTACGAGACAGAGGTCACCATGGAGCCTAGCACGGCGTCACCGCAGAGTCTTTCGTAGGCAAAGACCACCTTTAGTCAGGATAAGTGTACTAGATGTTCCCCTTTGAATTGGACAATTGTTGGCACCCTTCCCGCTCAATATTTGGGAAGAGGCCTAGGGCCTTCGCCTATAAATAGGGACGGCCACCCACGTAGCAAAGGGTTCGGCAAGTGGATCTGACTAGCAAGTAGAGAGAGTAAGTGAGAGAGAGAGAGAGAAGGTGACTGAACTCCTCCCAGCAGTTCATCACCCCAGCCAAGAACAGACCCTCACGAGGCTGTTCTTCCTTGTATTGTCCATCATCACCAGCCCCAGGAGGCAATCCATCCACCACACACTGGAGTAGGGTATTACACCACAACGGTGGCCCGAACCAGTATAAATCTTGTGTCCCTTGTGCAGTTCCTTTAGTAGTTTAGATCTTTGTGAGACGGGGAGGTAGAGGGCGTGATTTCCGCGCGCACCCAAGTGTTCGAACCTTAAGGGTTTGCCGGAACCCGTGAATCCGACATTTGGCGTGCCAGGTAGGGGTGCACCGGAATCTGTCCTCCGCCACTCCGTTCTCCTCCGACCGTCGCATCCATGTCTGACGCTCGTCGGGCCCGCGCCGAGTGCGGGCCGCCATTGCTTCTCGCGTCGCCCAGACGGCCCCCGCCGGTGGGCGTCCTCGTCGTTCCCCGTCGCCCGCCGTCAACGCCGCCACCGGCCCGGCGGGGGGCGAGCAGCAAGCGTTGTCTCAGCATCCGTCCGTGCGCCAAGACGGCCGCACCGCTACTCCATCACTCGCGCCAGCCGGTTCTTCGTCCCGCGCGCTCCGCGCACCCTTGGAGGCTCGAGCTGCGCTCCTCGCGGCAAACGAGCTCCTGCGCTACCGCCCCGTCGATGACGTCTACGAAGAGTGGCTCGACCGCGTCGCCGAGCTTGTTCGCGCCGCAGGGGGCTCTTCCGCGCCGTCCGTTCCTCCGCGCCACACTCCGCCCCACGTGGGCAACGAAGCTCCAGAGGCGCACCGGCCACCTCCCCTCCAAGAAGATGCCATGGCTCCAAGGCGCTTGGCCCCTGGGCGGAACCCGCTCCGTCAGGCGCCAGCGCAACAAGAACGGAGCTGCCAAGAAGTTCCTCGCCCGCAAGGGGCTGCCAGGGCGCTCCCTGCTCCGGCACGCCGCGACCCTGCTCCAGCTCCGGCGTGCCAAGACCCCGTCCTGCTCCTAGCTGCAGCGCGTGGGGACCCTTAAGACCAAGCTCTCCACCAACCGAAGCCTTTCATGGCCACCGTGGGCTGCCGCGCCTACACCGCTGAGCTGCATAGCGTCGCGTGGCTCGGCAAGTTCAAGCCTGACCTGCCTCCTCGCTACGACGGCACGACTGATCCCGCAGAGTTCCTCCAGCTCTATGAGCTGGGCATCGAGGCTGCCAGCGGGGATGAAAAGGTCATGGCGAACTGGTTCTCCATGGCGCTCAAGGAAGGAGCTCGAACCTGGCTCCTGAATCTGGCTCCAGGCACGATCTCCTCCTGGGACCAGATGCGCGCCCGCTTCATCGCCAACTTCCAAGGTACTCGCGACCGGCCACCCGCCGTGAGCGACATGCGCCGCATCAAGCAACAACCTAGAGAGACCCTGCAAAGATAGATCCAACACTTCAACAGCGCGCGCCTCAAGATCCCCAAGGTGTCCGAGGAGGCCATCATCTCGGCCTTCTCCGACGGCGTCCGCGATGTCAAGATGAAGGAGGAGCTGGCGATGCACGAAGACCTCTGCACCTCCCTAGAGCTGTTCAACTTGGCGAACAAGTGCGCTAGGGCTGAGGAGGGACGTCTCTCCCTCCTCGAGCTGCCTGCCGTGGACCCAGAAGGGAAGAAGCCCAAGGCCAAGGACGTGAAGCGCAAGGGGGCTGCCGTACTCGCCGCAGAACCAGACACCAAGCGGGACAAGGATCTACCCGAATCCTCCAGGGGCAGCTGGTACTGTGTGTACCACGACCTCCACACCCACAACACCAACGAATGTCAAGAACTCCGCGCCGTGCGAGAGGGAAGGATCGGTCGTCGCCCTGACCGTGCTGACTGGGGCTATGGCCGAGGAGGAGGAAGAAACCCAGGACGCTGGGAAGATCGCGGCCCGCGCCAGGGGTGGCGCGACCAACCTCGCGAGGACCGCTAGCTGGACCTGCCTCGCGAGGGAGACTGGAGAGATCAGCCTCGTGAGGATTGCCCTCATGGCAACGCAGGCCTACCTCTGCTGCCGCCTCAGCCAAGGAGGAAAGAAGACCGCCATCAAAACGAGGGAGCCGGGGGCTTCCAAGAGCCGCGCGCAATCGCGTGCATCCTGGGCGGAGTTCAAGCCCCAGCCTCTCAACGTATCTTCAAGCAGTTCGCCCGTGAAGTGAATGCAGTTCTCCCCAAGCTCGAAGCGACGCGCCCCCTCAGGTGGTCGGCGTGCTCCATCATGTTCAGCTTAGCAGACCAGCTCAAGTGCGCGGCCACGGCAGGAGTCCTCCCGATGCTTTGCTCCCCAGTCATCAGCAACATGCTGGTCACCAAGACCCTCATCGATGGTGGGGCAGGGCTCAACGTCATGTCCGTGGAAACATTCAACAATCTCCAAGTACCCTATGACCAGCTTCAGCCGACCAAGCCTTTCTCCGGAATCACCGACGGTTCCACAGTACCGATCGGGCAGGTCCGCCTCCCTGTCACCTTCGGGGCTCGCAGCAACTACCGCACCGAGCTCATCGACTTCGACATCGCCCACATCCGCCTGCCGTACAACGCCATCCTCGGGTACCCAGCGCTGGCCAAGTTCATGGCCGTGACTCACCACGTCTACAACGTCCTCAAGATGCCAGGAAGTGGCGGCGTCATCACGGTGCCCTGTGAAGAGAAGGATGTAGTGTGTTCCCTGGAGCGGGCCTATCAGGCCGCGTCGTTAGAAGACCTAGATCGCGGAAGCAGGAGGCTTCCTGAGACCACCCCCAAGAAGAAGAAGACGTCGTCAGGCTCAGCCCCTTAGGAGGCAGGCCCTTCAAGGCCCGTCTCTGCCCTGGGGGACCCTCCTTCCATCGCATAGGGAAGCGCGCCCAACGCCCTCCTCAGGCGGGGCTCGGGGGCTCTCACCTTGAGGGCCACCGACCTAGCCAGGGTCACGAGGGAGGCGGTTGGGCACCATGTGGAGGCGTGCTTCGAAGCACGTTTCCCTCGAGAAGGAGCCAGGCAAGGGAGGTCAGACCAGCAGGAGTTCGTTAACAAGGCCATTCAAGAACTACAGGAGTCAAGGATCATGAGAGGTTGCCACCGTCTACCAGCTGCGGCTCCACATCCAGGCGAGGATGGTGGGCTGCGCGTTTGTGTCGACGTACCAGGGCTCCATCAGATCGCCACAACGGAGCGCCTCTGGCCTTCGCGAGTGGGGCGCTGCGGGGGACCACCCCACAGCTATGTTTGCATGCCTTACGGCCTGCCGAGCATGGCTGCGGCGTACCAGCGCCTCATGAGGGGCATCATGGAGGCTCAGGAAGATAGGCGTTCCGCGGCCTTGGCGGAGATGAAGACAGCTTGCGAGGAGTCACCAGCGCCTCCGGATCCTCCCGAGGCCCCGGGGCCTGGGGCTCGTGAGGATCAGCTTCCGCAGCCCACCGAGTCTGCTGCACCAACGCCACTTCGCCGACGACATCCCTAGGTGACATCTTCCAAGCTTCATTCCCAGCTGGGAGCACCCTTCTAGGGTTGCATCACTCCCAAGCCGCATGGGTCCGTCCTTGCGGCATGTATCCGCTTTTTATTTTTCTGGTCATTAGTTTGCCTCGTTGGGGGCGCCCCTCGGGCTGCATCATCCCCAAGTCGCTCGGGCCAGACCCAGCGGCGTGTATCTCCCTCGCGTTTATTTCCAACTATGCATTGCCTATCACGCTTAACTGCATGGTGCCTGTCCGCGGCATCCTTTCTTCTCCATGTCGGCCACTTGCACGTTAAAGGGGGGGGGGTGCTTGAGCATCGCGACTCAGGGCTCTTACTGGCTCTCCAGCCCTCACCCTCTGGCCTTGTCCACGGCATCGCGACCTGGCATACCAGCGTCAGCTGAGACAAGCTCGAGGGCCGGGACCCGAGGATGTAGAGTACCGGCATCTAACCAAAATTTGCAGGGACACATCTCAAGATACGGCCCAGTGCCAAGCGCAACCCGCCTAGAGGTAGGGCCTCGTGAGTCCCACGCTGGCTCACGAGTGCCCAGATATACCTCACCTACTCCAACCAGCGAGCTCTTGAGCGACTAACGATCGACTAATGACTGCCATGGCGACCCCATCTTCTTTCTGTGATGAACTTGCAGGATCCTTGGAGGGGACTGCGCTAGCCAAGGCCCTCACGGAGTTCCCTTCACCCTCGCCCGCGCGAACCGCTTGCACGTTAAAGGGGGGGGGTGCCTGAGCATCGCGACTCAGGGCTCTTACTGGCTCTCCAGCCCTCACCCTCTGGCCTTGTCCACGGCATCGCCACCTGGCATACCAGTGACGGCTGAGACAAGCTCGAGGGCCGGGACCCGAGGACGTAGAGCATAAAGGGGAGCAGAGGCGAGGGAGAAGGGGCGCGCGAGGACCTTGCCGAGCAACTCTGTCCCAACTACCCCACGGACCCGATGATGCGTTGGGGGCGATCCCCAAACCTCAAGATAAGTCACCACCCGAAGCACCGGCTATCGTGGCACTACCCCCGCACCTAAAGCAATTCCATACTAGCAATGTTGCTTCCCTTTCTCACCAAGCAACGGCTGCTTGGGCGCCAAAGGGGACCTCCTGAGCATCGCGACTCAGGGGCTCTTACCGGACCCCAGGTCGCTCACCTCCTGGCCTTGACCACGGCATCGCGACCTGGCATACCAGGGATGGCTGACGCCGCCTTGGGACTGGGACCTGTCGGCATAGAGCACCAAGCCCTCGCGAGGTTCGAAAGGGAGAACTAAGCTATGACAAAATCAGCAATTCACACAAATCTATAGCGAAGGTCATGTATTAACAAACGGGACTACAGACACCTTACAAGCCCCCGTGGGGCGCATTTTGATTCCTCGCAGGGATCGGATCCTAAGGAGTGCTAATTACACGGGCTCCTGCAAAAGATGCCATCATCAACAGTGGGCCGTTAGGCGCCGGCGCCAACCCCATCCAGATCGGGGTCGGCAACGGCCTGACGAGCCCGCCCTGCTCCGGGAGCGGCACCGTCTCAGGGGCTCGTAGCTATCATCGCTCATCTCCGGAGTCGCGAAGATCTTGCTGGAGTCGCTGGACCCCCCGGCGCCTCCGCCAAGGGAGCGGTCGACGGGCCTAGCCCTCACCAGGGCAAGGTCCTGGCCACCTCTCTCGGGGCAGCACTCCAGCCGGCGCCCGATCGCGTTGAAGACCTTGAAGAACATCACCGCAACGCCATCATACTCCAAGTGGACCGCGAAGACGCCTCTCTCCTTGCAAACCCGGGCGACTTCTCTCCAGCCGCGGGACAAGTAGACCTCGCCCGGGGCGGCGACCACGACCTCTGCCTCGGTCGCGAGGGTGCTGCAGCCGGCGTGCTACAGCCAGAGCTCCAGAGGCCCTCCTGGAGGGACGATGGAGGCGAAGAAGGCGAAGAAGGGAGGCAGACGGATCCAGGACTGGAGAGGAACGACGACGTGGAGCACGAACTCTAGGGAGGAGCCCTCAGCGTGGACTCCAGGAGGAACAACCCACGCCTTCATGACCCGACGGCGCCTACGACGGCGCCGACCGTGGAGATCAGCATCGACACCTTCGGGGCCCTCGGCGTGGGCGTGCAAAGGAAGTGGGAACCCCGGCGGAGCCCGCTCGCACCGGGGCCTCGGCTCCACCTGACGGTCTTCCTCGCCCCGGCTGCAAAGGGCGAGCCGTTTCTTTGGCAGGAGCGGGTCTGGCCCCTCTCGAGGAGCCTTTCCCTTCTCCGCTGCAAAGAACCGGCGGATCAGAGCCATCTCAGCAAGACGGAGCAAGGATCGGGAAGAAGGAGAAGCCAGGAGGAATGGACTAGAAGGGCACGCACAGCTTCGTACTTATAGCCGGCGAAGGCCAACCGCCGGCCTCCACGATCGCAGGTAATCATGACACGATTTGCATGCAGGGACTTGTCCATCTCGCGCGGTCACCGAGGCGTCCTGGGGAAGTGGAAGCACCCACGTCCCGTCAACCGCCATGCGGCGCCAAAGGCCGCAGGCTGTTAGGGCCCGTGACGCTTCGCCCTTGCCCTTTCGCCTCTCGGCACCGCCAAGCCCATGCGTGCCTTGGGCCCGGGGGCTACTGTCGGCATTCTGGGAATGGGGGTCCCCAGACTTGCCTGCATGCGGCCTGCGGCGTGGCTCAAAGGAGGCCCAGCATGGCCCATCTTCATCAACACAAGACTCAAGACCCTCACGAGGGGCCAAGCCTCGCGAGGCAGATGACACGGCGCATCCTTAGGCGCAACCTCCTCAGGCTGGCTCGTGAGGAGGCGCAGGAATCAAGGCGGGGTATCTCGCGAGGTGCCCATGACACAAGCCATGACGATCGAGGGTGCCAGGCGGGCGCCAGCGCGCGCAGCGTCCTTCTTTCCTCTTTGGTGCAAAGGGGGCAAGCGCAGCCGCGGAGTACCGAGGCATCAGGCAAAGGTTGCCATTTCGGTGCAACGAGACCAGGACCAAGCGGACTATGAGACGGAGGTCACCATGGAGCCCAGCATGGCGTCACCGCAGAGTCTTTCGCAGGCGAAGACCACCTTTAGTCAGGATAAGTGTACTAGATGTTCCCCTTCGAATTGGCCAATTGTTGGCGCCCTTCCCGCTCAATATTTGGGAAGAGGCCCAGGGCCTTCGCCTATAAATAGGGACGGCCACCCACGTAGCAAAGGGTTCGGCAGGTGGATCTGACTAGCAAGTAGAGAGAGTAAGTGAGAGAGAGAGAAGGTGACTGAACTCCTCCCAGCAGTTCATCACCCCAGCCAAGAACAGACCCTCGCGAGGTTTTCTTCCTTGTACTGTCCATCATCACCAGCCCCAGGAGGCAATCCATCCACCACACACTGGAGTAGGGTATTACACCACAACGGTGGCCCGAACCAGTATAAATCTTGTGTCCCTTGTGCAGTTCCTTTAGTAGTTTAGATCTTTGTGAGACGGGGAGGTAGAGGGCGTGATTTCCGCGCGCACCCCAGTGTTCGAACCTTAAGGGTCTGCCGGAACCCGTGAATCCGACAACTACGAAGGAATTGGAGATTTTGCAGACTGAAATTTGTGCTATCTAAATCCGGCCAATCCTATTTTCTGAAGAGATTATAGTTCAAATGGTAAGTTGTGTTGATGCGCGTCCATGATGTATGAGCTGTATCTGCCCAGTGTATGTAATTTGCTGTTTGTGTATGCTTTATTATCACTGGTGCCAAACCATAATGCCCAGTGGGTATAATCGGCTGTAATTTCTTTATTGTATAGTATAGGATTATTCTACTTTTCTATGCCTTAGTCTCTTTATTGTATAAGTGTATATTTTTTAGACGTGATAGTATAGAGTAGGATAATTCTTTGAATATGCTATGTCATTCAAACGGGGCCAACTCGCCCAAACGTTGTAGTGACCATGGCCGTCCATAGGCCATAGGATCCATGGGCCATCTACGTGACGGACGATCCATGGCCTTCTATGGGCTGTCAGATCTGTGGGCCTTCTATGGGCCGTCGGATCCATGGGCCTTCTATGGGCTGTCAGATCAATGGGCCTTCTATGGGCCGTCGGGTCAATGGGCCTTCTACGTCCCATAGGATCCATGGGCCTTCTACGTGCCGTCTCATCTATGGGCCTTGTACGGGCCGTATAAGGGGTCATAAACGGGCTAGAGTTGAAATCGTCCGTTCATGGGCCGACCATAATGGGCCGTTGTTAATCGGTCGTATTTGATGACGTTATGAAAACGACCCAACGTATTAACGGGCCACAAACGGGCCGACTGTAACCATGGGCTGAATTTGGCCCACAAGCAGAAAATGACAGTAACGGGCCGAAAGTAAACGAATGCTGGAAATGAGCGCAAGAATAAATGGGCCCTGAGAAGCCGAAAGATAACATGGGCTGGAAACGGCCCAACAGAAAAATGGGCCGCTAATGGGTATAAAGTGATACACTGTTCATTACAGGCCAGTTTTACCATGGGCCGTTAATGGGCCGAGAGTTACTAAGGGCCTCATATGGGCCGAAAGACATCATGGGCCATACATGGGCCGAAAGTTAAAACGGGCTAGAATTATATTGGACGGCCCAGATGACACCACTGGGCCTAATTCGGATAGGCCATAAATGGGCCCTAGGTTAGCGGGCTGTAAATGGGCTATATGCGAATATGCCATTAACAGGCTTGTCGTGGGCCAGCCCGCCACCTTTTGACCAAGTCAAACGGGCCGGCCTTTTCACAGGAATGGGCCTCTGTTGGGCCGTGCCATGTGTCGACATATCATAGGCGCTTTGGGTCCAATGAGTGGATGACATCTGTCCCAACGGCGAGCCGACACGTGTTCCCTCCAGCCAATGATGATTTTGCATGTGGAAAATCCCCCTTGGTCGGGGCTGTTAACGGGTTATTGGATCCAAAACCGGGCCCGATAGCTTAACGGCGTTCCGTTACGGTGGATGCCACGTGTCGGTCACCCTTGACGAAAGCACTTCTGTGACGCGCGATTTATCGTCATGGAAGTGAACACTTCCGTGATGATAATTTTGGTAATGTTATGGAACACTTCTACGACAGCACATGTATGACTATCTTGATTCTGTCACAAAATTTTCATGGATGTACATTCATGACAGAAAACGTGACCTACTATGACAAACACGTATCATCACGGAAGTGTATTTTTTTGTAGTGGTATAAACTTTGCGTGATTGTGAGGCGAACGACGAAAGCTGAACTACTAATCCTGCTCTGAGATAGATTGGTTCCATTTAATGGAAACCGACGGCTTAATGGCTGATGAGTTGTGCGGCTTGATGAGGCCGCTTTGTGCTTCGGATGTAATGGCCATAGTACAATCCCCTGTACGGAAGGAGTGTCCCGTATTTCTGTTTGTTGTTATGACACCATGCGGACCGGGCATTTTAAGTTTTGCAAGGGTGTAGAGTGGGACCGCATTAAATCAAGCAAAAGCGGTATGCCCAGAAGTGCGTGGTAGCCACTGTAGAACGGGGCAATATCAAAGGTCACGCCCTCGCGTCGGAAGTTGTTTGGCGAACCGAAAATGACTTCTAGTGTGACGGAGCCCGTGCAGTGGGCTTCTATGCCTGGTACTGCTCCCTTGAGGATGGTTGTGGTGGGTTTGATTCTAGAAGGATCAATGCCCATTTTGTGGACAGTGTATTGGTACATTAGATTAAGGCTACTTCCGCCATCCATAAGGATTTTCGTGAGATGGAACCCATCAATAATTGGATCGATGATCAGAGCTGCCGATCCTTCAGGACAGGTATGACTAATTTTGGGGGGAACCTGCTCTATGGCGTATGTGTCCCCTATTGTGTGTGTGTGTGCTCCCCTGTAGGGGTGTGCGTCGCATATACCATATTTACAGGTTTCACTTCGGGGGGTGAGGGAGTCCTGGATTAGGGGGTATCCGGACAACCGGACTATATCCTTTGGCCGGACTGTTGGACTATGAAGATACAAGATTGAAGACTTCGTCCCATGTCCGGATGGGACTCTCCTTGGCGTGGAAGGCAAGCTTGGCAGTACGGATATGTAGATCTCCTTCCTTGTAACCGACTCTATGTAACCCTAGCCCCCTCCGGTGTTTATATAGACCAGAGGGTTTAGTCCGTAGGATGAATAACAATCATACCATAGGCTAGCTTCTAGGGTTTAGCCTCTCTGATCTCGTGGTAGATCAACACTTGTACTACTCATATTATCAAGAACAATCAAGCAGGACATATGATATTACCTCCATCAAGAGGTCCCGAACCTGGGTAAACATCGTGTCCCATGCCTCATGTTACCATCCGCCTAGACGCACAGTTCGGGACCCCCTACCCGAGATCCGCCGATTTTGACACCGGCATTGGTGCTTTCATTGGGAGTTCCTCTGTGTCGTCATCGTTAGGCTTGATGGCTCCTTCGATCATTGATAGCGATGCAGTCCAGGGTGAGACTTTTCTCCCCGGACAAATCTTTGTATTTGGTGGCTTCGCACTACGGGCCACCTCGCTTGGCCATCTGGGGCAGATCGAGAGTTACGCCCCTGGCCACCAGGTCAGGTTTGGAAGCTTAAACTACACGACCGACATCCGCGGAGACTTGATCTTCGACGGATTCGAGCCCTTGCCAAGTGCGCCACACGGTCACGATGAGCATGATTTAGCTTTACCATCGAACAGTGTTTGGGTGATCACACCGGCGACCGCTCCGACCCTCAATTCGGAGCCAATTGCGCCATCCATGGACGGGTGGATAGACCCTGCCACGGAGGCCGCATTCTCAGCGGCGATCGAGCCGAGTATCAACCTTACCCTTCACGAGAGTCGTGACGCCAAACTACCGGATTCTTCCCCGACCACAGACTCCGAACCGCCTGCGCCCGTGCCTTTCGAATCCGACTGGGCGCCGATCATGGAGTTCACCTCCGCGGATATCTTTCAGAACTCGCCCTTCGACGACATACTGAATTCATTAAGGTCTCTCTCCTTGTCAGGAGAGTCATGGCCGAACTATGTCCGGCAGGATTGGGATGCGGATGACGAAGAAATTCACCGCCCACCCACCACCCACTTAGTAGCCACTGTCGACAATTTGACCGACATGCTCGACTTCGACTCCGAAGACATCGACAGTATGGATGACGATGCAGGAGACGAACAAGAACCACTGCCCACAGGGCATTGGACAACCACCTCATCATATGATATATATATATATGTATATATATATATATATATGGTGGACACACCCAAAGAAGGCAATGGCGATGGGATAGCGGAGGATGACCCCTCCAAGAAGCAACCCAAGCGCCGACATCAGCGGCGCCGCTCTAAGTCTCGCCAAAGCAAAAGCGGTGATACCGGCACAGGAGATAATAGCACTCCGGACAGTGCCGAAGATGACGACAATCCCCTCCAGCAAGATTTAGAGCAGGAGGATGGAGAAGCCAGCCCTCCCGAGAGAGCGGCAGATGGAGAGGCGGAGGATGATAATTATATGCCTCCCTCCGAAGACGAGGAAAGCCTCGACGATGACGAATTTGTCGTGCCTGAGGATCCCGTCGAGCAAGAGCGCTTCAAGCGCCGGCTTATAACCACGGCAAATATCCTTAAGAAAAAGCAACAGCAGCTTCAAGCTGATCAAGATTTGCTAGCTGACAGATGTACTGAAGTCCTTGCGGCCGAGGAATATGAACTCGAACGCCCCTCTAAGATTTACCCAAAGCGCAGGTTTCTACCCCGACTGGGGAGGAAGCATTAAAACCTACATCTCCGGCATATGACGTGGCTGATCGGCCACCTCGTGGCCGTGACAGAGAGGCATTTCAGCCAAAAGCTCAGCCCGCACCCCGACGCCACTCAAATAAAAATGTCAAGGCACGGGGAAATACGCTAGACCTGCGAGATGTATTGGAGGACAAAGCAAAACATGCAAGAACGGTCTACGGATCACGAGGGAGCGCCACCACGCGAGACGATAACCATCACGCCGGATACAGTAAAAGTAAATCCGGCCGGGCCGAACACAGCGGACAAGACTCATCTGAGTTGTGTTGCGATATAGCCCAGTACAGAGGCGCCGCACACCCCCTATGCTTCACAGATGAAGTAATGGATCACCAAATCCCAAAGGGTTTCTGTCAGGACCCCGATCCTAGGTCACACCGATCTAGCATGTAACACATCATATCACTTTGTGGCCTCACGCACGGTATTTCCACGGGTGCCACCTTACCTGGCCCGGGACCGTTTGCGCCTTTTGGCTCACGTATATGATAGTGTCGCTAGCATCCATATGACAAAGAACCCGGGCCGACATGGCTAGTCGTGAACCCAAAGCGGAACTAACCCATGGGGACATGCATACATGAAGCAACCTCGAGCATGTCGGTCAACAGCGTGTGAATCCGGGCTGTAGCACTGGGCTAACAGGACTCCAGTAACCCGGGCTGTAGCAGGCTAGGCAGGACTCTGGATGTCACCGCGTGACATTTCCCCGAAGGGACAGACACAGGAACAAAGTGAAACACATGCCGGCCAGTCAAGTGTCCTGAGCAGTAGTGCTGGGCTAGCAGGACTCCGGTGAACCGGGCTGTAGCGGACTACTATCTCTTAGAAAGCACTAGACTACATTTCCCCATATGATAGGCTGCCAAGGATAAACAACTAGATTGTCGGATCCCACTCATACCAAGCATTTCAATCAGACACACAATATGCCCGATATGAGTACATACAACATGGCATCACAACAAGACTCTACGACTCAAGTATTTATTCATTAGGCTCCAAAGAGCGAGATATTACAAACATGGGTCTCATGACCCAACAATCATAACATACAATTCAAGCACATGCGGAAGCTTAACATGTCTGAGTACAGACATCTATAAATGAAAAAGGCTAAGAAGCCTGACTATCTACCAAATCCTATCGAGGGCACAAGATCGTAGCTGAGGTATCAAGCTAAACGTCGAAGTCCACGCGGAACTACTAGCGAGACTGAAATCTCTCTGCAAAACATAAATTAAGCAAACATGAGTACAAGGGTACTCAGCAAGACTTACATCAGATCTAAACTACATATGCATCGGTATCAACAAGGGGGGGGGGTGGAGGTTAACTGCAGCAAGCCAGCTTTGACTCAGTGGCTAACCTGAACTACGATTGCAAGCAACTCTTTTGAGGTGGCGCACACGAGTCCACACATTCACCATTCAATACACCACTATGGATCCGCTCCCGTCTCCCTACGGGAAGGCCATCCATAGCACTCACACTTATCTTGCGAGTTTTAGAGTATCCACTTTCACTTGTCTATGAACTATGCAAGGGGTCCAAGTTTCCATATCCGAGGAATCCGGCTATTCGAATAGATATTGATAACCCTGCATGGGTGTACTTCTTCACACACGCTCTCACCACTTATAGCCCTGTACACGTCATGTACCTCGGCAACCTTCAAGCGGAAGCCGGGCGAGGGTGTCGGCCACGGCCTACCTAAACACTTAAGTCTCTAGTCCAGGTTTATCGCCTATTTGGGTTCCATCCGCGAGGAGATCCGGCCGGAGTTTCGCTCACAGCCCCAAACGATGTGTGCAGGGTTCCCGAGACACGAAACGGGCGCCCGGTACACCCGGCCACGGTGTATCTACCGCAACATAGCCCACCCCTAGGGTCAGCGCTACGCACGGCCGCCAACACATAACCTACAAACACCAGAAACTAGTTGCAACTCCTGGACAGAGTACTAGGGTGATTAAGAAGCCGAGAGGGTCAATTAAGGATCCCAATGAGTGGTAGTAGCTGTTCATGGATCACAGACACAGAACTCAGTTCCCGAGGACGGCTGCAATGAGACAACCCACCATGTACTCCTACATGGCCTCTCACCGCTACCTTTACCAAATTGTGTTCACACACTTAGCTCTCAACAGTAGGACATGTTTACACACCTCCGATCCATCCCCGATGAATCAGACCTGACTCAACTCTAAGCAGTAGCAGGCATGACAAACAAGCATGAATGAGTAGGCATATCAGGGCTCAAACAATTCCTACTCATGCTAGTGGGTTTCATCTAGTTAGTGTGGCAATGACAGGTCATGCAGAGGATAAGGGGTTCAACTACCGCAACAAGTAACAGATGAATCGTTGTTGTCCTAATGCAGTAAAAGAGAGCAGGAGCGAGAGAGTGGGCTTGTATCGGAATGAACAAGGGGGTTGTGCTTGCCTGGCACTTCTGAAGATAATATAACTCTTCATCGGTGTCACGATCACAACGTCAGTACCACGTCTATCGAGAGGGGACAAATACCGGCAACAGAGAAAGAAACACAATCAATGCAATGCACAATATGATGCATGATCATGGCATGTCAATATGCTGTGGTTTGAGCTAATGCAACTAACAACAAGTTAAATGGAGTTGGTTTGAACACTAGGTTCAAATTCAAATTCAAACTATGAATTCAAATAGTGCATTATCATGTTTTGGACTAAACAATGAGGTTAAGTTGTTCAAACATGTATGAAAATGCCATAAACAGATTCCTTGAATTTTTCTGATAATTTTACATATATAATTTATTTTATTTGGAGTTACGGTTGAATTTCTATGATTTTTAGAAGTTTTGGGCATTTTCTGAAATAAATAAATCATTTAAGATTTATTTAAATTCCAGAAAAAGGATTACTACGTCAGCTTGACGTCACGATGATGTCAGCAGGTCAACTGGGCGCCTCCAGGTCAAACCTGACCACTGGGGTCCACTGGTTAGTGACACAGAGTTGTCTGGGTCACAGACATGTGGGGCCAAGTCAACAACCACGTCAGCAAGTCAGCACTGACGTGTGGGGTCGGTCAACGCGTGACATGGCAGGGTCAAACAGACCTGTGGGGCCGGTGTGGTTAGTTTAATGTAAACAAAAACAAAACCAGATTTAATTAGGAAGTGGGGCCCATGTGTCAGTGGCATAGGGGGTTGGTTAGTGGGGTGATTAGTCGCTAACTAATCTCCTGAGCGGCGGGGGCCACCGATTAGCGGCTCAGGCGACGGCTCGTCGCCGGTGACCACTGGTCGCGGCAGAGTCCGCGTCACAGGCCATGGGGGCGGCGGATGAGGGCACCGGGATGTGGCCCGTGCACTCCCGCATCTGGTGGGGCAGGTGGGAGGCTGCGGGAACGTCGGGGCTCGCCGGAACGGAGCCCGCGGCGGCGCTGGAGTTCGGGTGGTAATGGGCGCGAGGCCCTGGTGGGGTTTTGGACAAGCTGAGCTGCGCATGGGCTTCCTGTGAGCTCCATGAGCTCAAGGCCGTGCTCGGACACCAGGACGGAGACCTACAGCACCGATGGCGACAGACGCGGCGGCGGCAAGCTTGCGGCCATGGAGGGGGATGGGGCTAGAGCATGCGAACGCGAGGGGGAGAAGAGGGGTTCGTGGTAGGGGCTCACATCGAGTCCAAAGAGCGCGAGACCAAGGTCGGGGACGCCCGGTAGCTCCCGAATCAATGACGAGGATCCACGATGGCCGGCGATGGAAACGGTGATGCTGGCGACGTTGTGGTGCGTCCGTCGTTCCATGGCTCGATGGAGAGGAAGAGGAGGACGACCCGGAGCTCTTGGATACACTGGATGGGCGAGGGAGAGTCAGTGGCCGTGGCGAACGGTGTTGGTGCGGCCATGGCGGCCTCGGCCATGAGGTGGGAAGCGAGGGAGAGAGAGGGGGAAGTGAGCAGAGGAAGAGGGAGAAAATCCAGGGCGCCCGGGCATTTCCACGACGAACGGCGAGGACGCAGGAGGCGTGGACAACGCGAAGCAGGAGGTGGAGCTCGGGCGCGGGCGCGTCGACAGGCCTCTGCCTACTGGCAGAGGTTGAAGACGGTGGGGAGTTGGGCTGGGCCTTAGCCAAAGTGCCGGGCCAGGTGGCTGTGCCAGGTAAGCTGGCCCAAGTGGCTTCTCTCTCTCTCTTATTTCTATTTTTGTTCTGTTTTCTATTTTTGCTATTATGTTTTGATTTAGTTCAAGACCAAACCATTTTCAAAATTCATAAAAATAATTGTGTGAACTAAATGGACTTATCCAAATCCACACAACAATTTTCAGAATTATTGAACATATATTTATTATATAATAAATATAGATCCAATTCAAATATTTATTGGATTAAATCAAAGGCCCAAAATAATTGCTTCTGAGATTCTAAAAATATTGGTTTGAATTTTGTCCCTTGCCAATATTTCCAGAGATTCACAGGAACATTTTCTTGGACTTAATTGAGGCAATTTTTATCTTGGTCATTTTTAGAAATGTTCTCTGAGGCTTTCACATGTCCCGATTTCAAGTTTCAGATCAAATTAGACATGATGCATGAAGATCAAGCAAAGTCAAACGATGGCTAATCTAGGGCTGTGACAACTCACCCCCACTAACAAGAATCTCGTCTCGAGATTCAAGACGTGAGGTAAGAAGACAGAGGGGTACAACTAACACGGTCTTCATGATCCAGGTTGCATCTCATAAGGTTGTTGATCAGATTACCATCATTGTCTTGATGTCTTGCTCTGAGAATTTCATCCACTCATGACAATGAGAAGGAAGGAAAACCCTAAAGGGTCGATCTCCTCGAAGATCAGGCAACTCACGATCAACTCACGGAGTGAGACATAGAAACATCTCGCGAACTGAGAGGCAAAACTTGCATCAGGAGTGATAGAAGAAATAATTTGACGAGGGTTTCAAAGTAGCGAGGGAAATTGCCATGATTCTAAAACAGGGCACCTCAGGGAAGGTGTCTCGAGGAACTATTCCCTTAAGTGGCAAAAAGAATTACTTTTGATCCATAAATCATTGAAATTCTTTATTCCAGCTTAAGGCAATCACAAATGATCGTTTGAGATAGCTTGAAGAGATGGCATACTTGGACTAGGATGGATGATTTTTAGCTTATCATCGGAAATGGATGGGACCCATGGTAAGTCCACTTTTGAATATGATCCTGAACAATAGCTACTGAGGTGTAAGCTGGGAACAAAATGCAAATGTTGGGAATGATTCTAGTAATTGGGGAGAAGGTTCACCGGCAAAGGTGATTTCACCAATTGGATGGCTATCGAACAACTGAGAGGACGGAGGCACATTCCAGTTAATGACAACGTCAGAACCTAGTGCCTGAGCGTGCTCTCAAGAACTTGAGCATCTCCATATTCATTAAGGTTTTACCAATATCCGTGTCAAGGATCCTGGCAACACAACATACCACCATGATGAATGGTGATGGATGATGTAGATGCAAGGGAAGATAACACTTTCTCAGGTTTCACCTTAGTGAGACCAAGGGAACAAAATCTGGATGATCGACCGAGAGACATTTAGCACTCCGCTTCTAATGTTCTCCTTGATGTGCTAGGATAACCCATTTATTGATACGGTTTGGTATCTAGGACATCAAGTGAAAGGTCGGACTTCGGGAGCACAAGAATCCGTAAGGATTAACTACGAAGGTAAATCCTACGAAATCCTCATGGGGAGGTGGCCAACTTTCTTCAATCCAGATACTACAATAATAGGTCCTCCGGCTGGATTTGTTGGCCGCGACATCCACTTTACCGATTATCGAGAGACCAATATTATAGTTCTTGGAAAATACTCCAACCATCATATCTGCCTGAGATTCAGATCTGGTTGGTGACAGGATATTCCAGACTCATCGAGTCTAGAAAGGAAAATGAAGGTTTGCAACACAATCGACGAGATGACATTGCGAGATTCTCGGGGGAATGAACTACGGTAGTAAGCTCCAAAACATGAGCCGGTTCTGCTACAAGCATGTGAACACGTTGTCCTAGACAAGCATGGTCACCTGGTAGTCTTAAAATGAAACACTACCGAGTTCAGGGGGAACCATCAACGAGGATATCAAAGTCCTTGCGTAGGTCTAACCCTTAAGAAGAAACTTCTTCTCCTTGAACAAATCAATCAGTGGCTTGTTATGCTAGGGATACGTATAGAATGTAGATGATCAGTCTATCAGACCATAGAATACTTCGCACATGCATGACTGACTTGGGATGATTCCAGAGGAAGCAAAAACAAACTTTCTCGAATTCACGGCGGCAACTTACATCAGATGCACATGAATTAGAGGAAGTCGCATCTTTCAACCGGACATATGCTTCATGATCGGGACATGAGGGCAATGCCTATAAAGTTTCCAACACTAGCTGGATGTTCAACACAATCATGGAGGAGACAAAATGCCGCTGATGGGCTCAACAGCAACTCATCGGAATTTCCATATCACTGGACTTCCACCATTATGTGAACAATGTGATAGTATTGGTCAGACCAAAGATATAATGGTGTATGCTCGAGGGACAACCGTAAGTAAGACAACATTACGAACATCGTTGGTTCTGATTTGATTTGACGATAGCCCACACTCAAATCAAGGTTTGGACAAGATAATAGATACAACAACTGATCACGAGGACCAATTGGTGAAGATATCATCTTTCTTCAACACACACACACAAGGATATCCCTTAGGGATGAGCTAAGTCGGACAAGTTTTCATCTTCCAACTCTCCAAGTTGTTGTTAAGCTTAACCAACTAGCTCAGGGGTATCCAACACAGATTCTTGGGGAAAAGTGGTTTATTGAAAAACCATCTTGATCACGAACTCAACATAACGGTCAGGTGACAACCTGGTAACACTTCTGAGAAGATATTCAGAAAATCACGAACCACCGGTATGTTACTAAGCTCGAGAACAACCTTGCTTTTCAGGGCAAGATGATATGATCAAAGAGTGAGGGATTGGCACAAATCTAATCCAATGATCGAAGTGTGCACCAGAAATATGGACTAGGTAGCACGATCAGTCTTAGAATGATAATTCAATAACCAACGCGCTAAGAATGAGGGTATTGTCCATTAACTACCAAGCAACGGGGTTGCTAGGAGTATTGATTTCACACACCATGATTCACTTGTCGACATTCCGGTTGCAACAACATGGAAACCGAGAAATGAATAATGATGGAGAGAGTATCACTGCGTCAAGAATTCATAGGAGAAGGTGCAATTCTCACGACGCTCTTGACATAAAGTGGGTAATACTCTGAGGTAGAACAGAACAAAAGCTGGATTGGCATTTTGATCTGCGGAATACAACCACTTTGACCCGATCCCAGAAATGGATGAGGTACTGGAGTTTGTTTCTCCTAGTCATTCCGAATAGAATGGCTTGACGGGCCACAGAAGTAAAAGGCACTGATGAACATGAATGCACGACTACTTCTGACTATCAAGTGATAGACGAAGGTCAGAATATAACTGAAGAGGAACAACTCAAGGAACATATAATTTTCTGAGCTGTGGAGGCATAGATTAGTATGTCGAACGAGTTCAACATATTTCTTCCGGATAACCCATGCAGGAAGGTAGGGTTGGCAGAGTCACAACATAGAATGGAGAACTCATCAGGAGCACTCCGTCGTGACCTTTTGGTTCAAAAGAACTCCTGCCATAGGTGGTTCATAGCATTTGGAAGAAGGAAATACCACAGACCTCGAAGACTATTGCAAAGGTTACTAATATCCTAAAGGAACTATCAAACACTATCAAGATGAGGTAAGTAGGGTGAATCTCGGGTTCAGGAACCCATGAATAGATACCACTACATGGCATCATGGGATGCTTTTGAGAATAATGGCCAGAATCACACACTGGGGATACAAAACATGGCTAGATCACTAGGTGACTCCCTAAAACACCTAGGGTCATGGTAATAATTCCAACATATATGTCGAGGCAAAAGAATACCCCAACTCACAATTAGTGTGATTAACCTGGCCTAAATGGACATCAGGAACAGGGGAAAAGGTTTGCAAATGCATCAGACTATTTAGAAACCTGGGATGACTCGGACAGCATAACGGCTGTAAATGCTCGAAAAGATTTGAGACATCCTGCAAAAATGGTGGCATAACCACTCAGAATCATAATATCAAGGTTCTGAGGCCAGTTATGAATATATAGAAGTAGTAGGAACTGAACTGCAGCATGAATCCATCAATCCTATAAGTCAACGGGTTAGTAACACGTCATCCTGATAGATAGATAAGAAGGCCTAGTTCTTAATCCCCGTAGAAAGGAAGAGGATGACTCAGATCAGAAGGGCATGAGGTATAAGGAGTAAAAAGAGCCTTACATTCCCTTCCACAATCAATTCCCTTACATAACTAAAGCATTTCTAGACTCAACTTCGACCAGTTTGGCTTGGTAATCCTATAGGTAGTCAGGCTCTGATACCAACGCTGTCAGGACCCCGATCCTAGGTCACACCGATCTAGCATGTAACACATCATATGACTTTGTGGCCTCACGCACGGTATTTCCACGGGTGCCACCTTACCGGCCCGGACCGTTTGCGCCTTTTGGATCACGTATATGATAGTGTCGCTAGCATCCATATGACAAAGAACCCGGGCCGACATGGCTAGTCGTGAACCCAAAGCGGCACTAACCCATGGGGACATGCATACATGAATCAACCTCGAGCATGTCGGTCAACAGCGTGTGAATCCGGGCTATAGCATTGGGCTAACACGACTCCGGTAACCCGGGCTGTAGCAGGCTAGGCAGGACTCTGGATGTCACCGCGTGACATTTCCCCGAAGGGACAGACACAGGAACAAAGTGAAACACATGCCGGCCAGTCAAGTGTCCTGAGCAGTAGTGCTGGGCTAGCAGGACTCCGGTGAACCAGGCTGTAGCGGACTACTATCGCTCAGAAAGCACTAGACTACATTTCCCCATATGATAGGCTGCCAAGGATAAACAACTAGATTGTCGGATCCCACTCATACCAAGCATTTCAATCATACACACAATATGCCCGATATGAGTAC
Source organism: Triticum monococcum (assembly GCA_034509565.1). Taxonomy (NCBI): domain Eukaryota; kingdom Viridiplantae; phylum Streptophyta; class Magnoliopsida; order Poales; family Poaceae; genus Triticum; species Triticum monococcum. Next base: position 569,737,265 of record CM067841.1, on the reverse strand, counting down.
ATACAACATGGCATCACAACAAGACTCTACGACTCAAGTATTTATTCATTAGGCTCCAAAGAGCGAGATATTACAAACATGGGTCTCATGACCCAACAATCATAGCATACAATTCAAGCACATGCGGAAGCTTAACATGTCTAAGTACAGACATCTATAAATGAAAAAGGCTAAGAAGCCTGACTATCTACCAAATCCTGTCAAGGGCACAAGATCGTAGCTGAGGTATCAAGCTAAACGTCGAAGTCCACGCGGAACTACTAGCGAGACTGAAATCTCTTTGCAAAACATAAATTAAGCAAACGTGAGTACAAGGGTACTCAGCAAGACTTACATCAGATCTAAACTACATATGCATCGGTATCAACAAGGGGGGGGGGTGGAGGTTAACTGCAGCAAGCCAGCTTTGACTCAGTGGCTAACCTAAACTACGATTGCAAGCAACTCTTTTGAGGTGGCGCACACGAGTCCACACATTCACCATTCAATACACCACTATGGATCCGCTCCCGTCTCCCTACGGGAAGGCCATCCATAGCACTCACACTTATCTTGCGAGTTTTAGAGTATCCACTTTCACTTGTCTATGAACTATGCAAGGGGTCCAAGTTTCCATATCCGAGGAATCCGGCTATTCGAATAGATATTGATAACCCTGCAGGGGTGTACTTCTTCACACACGCTCTCACCACTTATAGCCCTGTACACGTCATGTACCTCGGCAACCTTCAAGCGGAAGCCGGGCGAGGGTGTCGGCCACGGCCTACCTAAACACTTAAGTCTCTAGTCCAGGTTTATCGCCTATTCGGGTTCCATCCGCGAGGAGATCTGGCCGGAGTTTCGCTCACAGCCCCAAACGATGTGTGCAGGGTTCCCGAGACACCAAACGGGCGCCTGGTACACCCGGCCACGGTGTATCTACCGCAACATAGCCCACCCCTAGGGTCAGCGCTACGCACGGCCGCCAACACATAACCTACAAACACCAGAAACTAGTTGCAACTCCTGGACAGAGTACTAGGGTGATTAAGAAGCCGAGAGGGTCAATTAAGGATCCCAATGAGTGGTAGTAGCTGTTCATGGATCACAGACACAGAACTCAGTTCCTGAGGACGGCTGCAATGAGACAACCCACCATGTACTCCTACATGGCCTCTCACCGCTACCTTTACCAAATTGTGTTCACACACTTAGCTCTCAACAGTAGGACATGTTTACACACCTCCGATCCATCCCCGATGAATCAGACCTGACTCAACTCTAAGCAGTAGCAGGCATGACAAACAAGCATGAATGAGTAGGCACATCAGGGCTCAAACAATTCCTACTCATGCTAGTGGGTTTCATCTAGTTACTGTGGCAATGACAGGTCATGCAGAGGATAAGGGGTTCAACTACCGCAACAAGTAACAGATGAATCGTTGTTGTCCTAATGCAGTAAAAGAGAGCAGGAGCGAGAGAGTGGCTTTGTATCGGAATGAAGAAGGGGGTTGTGCTTGCCTGGCACTTCTGAAGATAATATAACTCTTCATCGGTGTCACGATCACAACGTCGGTACCACGTCTATTGAGAGGGGACAAATACCGGCAACAGAGAAATAAACACAATCAATGCAATGCACAATATGATGCATGATCATGGCATGTCAATATGCTGTGGTTTGAGCTAATGCAACTAACAACAAGTTAAATGGAGTTGGTTTGAACACTAGGTTCAAATTCAAATTCAAACTATGAATTCAAATAGTGCATTATCATGTTTTGGACTAAACAGTGAGGTTAAGTTGTTCAAACATGTATGAAAATGCCATAAACAGATTCCTTGAATTTTTCTCATAATTTTACATATATAATTTATTTTATTTGGAGTTACGGTTGAATTTCTATGATTTTGAGAAGTTTTGGGCATTTTCTGAAATAAACAAATCATTTAAGATTTATTTAAATTCCAGAAAAAGGATTACTGCGTCAGCTTGACGTCATGATGATGTCAGCAGGTCAACTGGGCGCGTCCAGGTCAAACCTGACCAGTGGGGTCCACTGGTCAGTGACACAGAGTTGTCTGGGTCACAGACATGTGGGGTCAAGTCAACAGCCACGTCAGCAAGTCAGCACTGACGTGTGGGGTCGGTCAACGCGTGACATGGCAGGGTCAAACAGACCTGTGGGGCCGGTGTGGTTAGTTTAATGTAAACAAAAACAAAACCAGATTTAATTAGGCAGTGGGGCCCATGTGTCAGTGGCATAGGGGGTTGGTTAGTGGGGTGATTAGTCGCTAACTAATCTCCTGAGCGGCGGGGGCCACCGATTAGCGGCTCAGGCGACGGCTCGTCGCCGGTGACCACTGGTCGCGGCGGAGTCCGTGTCACAGGCCATGGGGGGGTGGATGAGGGCACCGGGATGTGGCCCGAGCACTCCCGCATCTGGTGGGGCAGGTGGGAGGCTGCGGGAACGCCGGGGCTCGCTGGAACAGAGCTCGCGGCAGCGCTGGAGTTCGGGTGGTAATGGGCGCGAGGCCCTGGTGGGGTTTTGGACAAGCTGAGCTGCGCATGGGCTTCCTGTGAGCTCCACGAGCTCAAGGCCGTGCTCGGACGCCAGGACGGAGACCTACAGCACCGATGGCGACAGACGCGGCGGCGGCAAGCTTGCGGCCATGGAGGGGGATGGGGCTAGAGCATGCGAACGCGAGGGGGAGAAGAGGGGTTCGGGGCAGGGGCTCACAACGAGTCCAAAGAGCGCGAGAGCAAGGTTGGGGACGCCCGGTAGCTCCTGAATCGACGACGAGGATCCACGGTGGCCGGCGATGGAAACGGTGATGCTGGCGACGTTGTGGTGCGTCCGTCGTTCCATGGCTCGGTGGAGAGGAAGAGGAGGACGACCCGGAGCTCTTGGATACACTGGATGGGCGAGGGAGAGTCAGTGGCCGTGGCGAACGGTGTCGGTGCGGCCATGGCGGCCTCGGCCATGAGGTGGGAAGCGAGGGAGAGAGAGGGGGAAGTGAGCAGAGGAAGAGGGAGAAAATCCAGGGCGCCCGGGCGTTTCCATGACGAACGGCGAGGACGCAGGAGGCGTGGACATCGTGAAGCAGGAGGTGGAACTCGGGCGCGGGCGCGTCGACACGCCTCTGCCTACTGGCAGAGGTTGAAGACGGTGGGGAGTTGGGCTGGGCCTCAGCCAAAGTGCCGGGCCAGGTGGCTGTGCCAGGTAAGCTGGCCCAAGTGGCTTATCTCTCTCTCTTATTTCTATTTTTGTTCTGTTTTCTATTTTTGCTATTATGTTTTGATTTAGTTCAAGACCAAACCATTTTCAAAATTCATAAAAATAATTGTGTGAACTAAATGGACTTATCCAAATCCACACAACAATTTTCAGAATTATTGAACATATATTTATTATATAATAAATATAGATCCAATTCAAATATTTATTGGATTAAATCAAAGGCCCAAAATAATTGCTTCTGAGATTCTAAAAATATTGGTTTGAATTTTGTCCCTTGCCAATATTTCCAGAGATTCACAGGAACATTTTCTTGGACTTAATTGAGGCAATTGTTATCTTGGTCATTTTTAGAAATGTTCTCTGAGGCTTTCACATGTCCCCATTTCAAGTTTCAGATCAAATTAGACATGATGCATGAAGATCAAGCAAAGTCAAACGATGGCTAATCTAGGGTTGTGACAGTTTCAAACCCGAAAATATCGAATCATACGACGGTACAAGAGATCCCGCGGTATGGATCGAGGACTTCCTCCTGCACATCCACATGGCCCGCGGTGATGATCTACATGCCATCAAATACCTCCCACTCAAACTCAAAGGACCAGCTTGGCATTGGCTCAACAGGCTGCCAGCAGAATCCATTGGCTGTTGGGAAGATCGGGAAGCCGCATTCCTCGACAACTTCCAGGGCACTTATGTGCGACCAGCAGACACCGATGACTTGAGTCACATAATCCAGTAGCCAGAGGAATTGGCCAGGAAATTCTGGACACGGTTCCTAACAAAGAAAAATCAAATCGTCGACTGTCCGGATGCAGAGGCCCTAGCAGCTTTTAAGCACAACATCCGAGACGAGTGGCTCGCCCGGCACCTTGGCTAGGAAAAGCCAAAATCTATGGAAGCCCTCACGACACTCATGACCCGCTTTTGCGCAGGAGAGGACAGCTGGCTGGCTCAAAGCAATAACACATCAAAGAACCATGGTACTTCGGATACCAAGGATAGCAGTGGCAGGTCACGTCGCAACAAACAAAAGTGTCGCATCAACAGTGACAATACCGAGGATACGACATTCAATGCCGGATTCAGAGGCTCTAAACCCGGTCAGCGGAAAAAGCCATTCAAAAGAAGCACTCTGGGCCCATCCAGTTTGGACCGTATACTCGATCGCTCGTGTTAAATACACGGCACCCCCGACAAGCCAGCCAACCACACCAACGGGGAATGTTGGTTGTTCATGCAGGCCGACAAGTTAAATGCCGAAAACAAAGATAAGGGGTTACATAGTGATGACGAGGAGGAGCTCCGGCCGCCAAACACCAGAGGATAGAAGAGGTTCCCCCCACAAGTGCGGATGGTGAACATGATATACGCAACCCACATCCCCAAGAGGGAGCGCAAGCGTGCGCTAAGGGACATATATGCGTTGGAGCCAGTCGCCCCAAAGTTCAACCCATGGTCCACCTGTCCAATCACCTTCAATCGCAGGGGCCACCCCACTAGTATCCGTCATGGCGGATTCGCCACACTGGTCCTAGACCCAATCATCGACGGATTTCACCTCACTCGAGTCCTTATGGATGGCGGCAGGAGCCTGAACCTGCTTTATCTGGACACAATGCGCAAAATGGGTATAGACCCCTCAAGGATCAAACCCACAAAAACGACCTTTAAAGGCTTCATACCAGGTGTAGAGGCCCATTGCACAGGCTCAGTCACACTGGGAGTGGTCTTCGGATCCCTGGATAACTTCCGAAGCGAGGAGTTAATCTTCGATATAGCCCGTTCTGCAGTGGCTATCACGCACTGCTCGGGCGAACCGCATTTGCAAGATTCAATGCAGTACCGCATTATGCATACCTCAAGCTCAAGATGCCAGGACCTCGGGGGGTCATCATAGTCAATGGAAACACAGAGCGCTCTCTCCGCACGGAGGAGCACACTGCGGCCCTCGCAGCAGAAGCACAAAGCAGCCTCTTTAGGCAATCCATTAGTTCGGCGATTAAACACCCGGACACCATCAAGCGCGCTTGGCGTAATCTGCAACAAGACCACCTGGCATGTTTCGAGCTCGCATAGCAATGAGGCCCCCACCCCAGTCCTAGCCAAACGGCGAAATCCGTGCCACGCATACATAATTACGCATTGAAAATACCATGGGCATAGGTGGGGGGGGCATGACTACAGGACGTCCCAAAATGCGGCTAACCGCACTAGGGGCTTCCCCCTTTGTTATTTTTCCTCTCTTTCAGGACTTTACTCTCTGGAAACCCCGTCCGGCAGTACGATTGCCGGACACACGATACAACAACCAAGGAGGCAGAAAGCTACATCGCACCATGGAATTCCCAGGTGGTCTCTGATAACGAGTGAAATACCTGCTTTAAATACCATTCCTCAGCTTGCCCTTGGAGGGGACATGTCAAATAGTCCTACTTTCTACTTATCACACTACTTGTGTCATTCTGCTTCGACACACCTTTTTGAATAAACAATGCATAGCACTAGACTATTACCGCATTCTCTATTCTTTTATATATATATATATATATATATATATATATATGTTCATTCATGACATTCGGCACCCGTACACTCTGGTACAGCCAATACACCAGGGGTTTAAGCGTACCCCATAATACGGCATGAGAAGTCCGAACACTTTCGATAGTGCGGCACCCCGAATTTATAGCATTATATGCATCAGCTCCGAATCATGTCTTGGGTCAATAGTTGGGTTTGCCCGGCTCCCATGTTTTGGTACCTTACGTTCCGTTATATCGGCTAAGGTAGCACTCGGAGAACTACTGCGATTGTGCCCCGGTTCATCTGGGCAAGCACCTCAGTAGAGAAAGCTAAAACTGACTTTCATGATAAGGCGAGAGGTGGTCGCTGTTCGAGAGGTCTCGAGTCCCTAAAGACTTATGCCGCTTAGAGCGAGGAGTCGGCTTTGTCCGACTTAGGCGTGTATAGCGCCCCAAATTCGGCCTTCCGAATACTAGGGGCTTCGCCAAAATTTAAAATTGTAGACTTCTATGGCTAAGTGAGAGTGATAAAGCATTATAGTCTGATTGCCTTGTTCGTTGTGCTGAGCACCTCCCTCGAAGGACCCAACACTGGGAAAAAGAGTGCTCAGATTTATCCCGAACACCCCAACACTTGTGGCATGGGGGTAGAAGCCGACAACTGGCCATCTGTCAGATTTGATAAACGACCGCATAGAAGGTAATATTTTAAATTCAAACAAGCGTTGCATAGCGCACATGAACAAGTTTTCATACTACAGTATCACACAAGCAAGTTCATTCAAAAATTACATCCTTCGCACACTTGTCCGCCACAAGACGGGCACCCTTCAGGACACCCTCATAATACATTTCAGGGTGGCGATGCTCCTTGCCCTGTGGCGGCCCCTCCTTCACCAGCTTCTCGGCGTACATCTTGGCCCAGTGCACCTTCACACGGGCAAAAGCCCGGCATGCACCTTCGATGCAGGCGGACCGCTTTATGACTTCCAGCCGTGGGCAGGCATCCACAAGCCGCCTCACCAGGCCGAAGTAGCTGTTGGGAAGGGAGACGCCAGGCCACATCCAGACTATAAGGCCCCTCATGGCCTGTTCGGCCGCCTTGTGCAGCTCGACCAGTTGCTTCAGCTGGTCACTCACAGACATCGGGTGTTCGGTCCCAGTATACTGAGACCATAACAACTTCTCCGTTGAGCTTCCCTCCTCGACCTGGTAGTACTTTGCAGCATCCGACATGCTACGGGGCAAATCTGCGAATGCTCCTAGAGAGCTCCGGACTCGGGTAAGTAACAAGTAATTTACATTCACATGCTTGCTTTGCATAATGAATGCCTTACCCGTTGCTATCTTCCTCATTGCCTCAATTTCCTGGAGGGCCTTTTGGGCTTCGGCCTTGGCACGCTTTGTGCTCTCGAGGGCCGCGGCAAGCTCGGACTCTCGCGTCTTCAAGTCAAGCTCCAAAGTCTCGTGCTTCTTCACGAGAGCCTGGAGCTCTCGCTGCACCTCGCCCACCCGTGCCTCTTTTTTCTCCTGCTCGGTGCACTGCTCGGCTGCTTTGTTTTCGGCCTCGGACAACACTTGCTTCAGGGTCACCACTTCGGTCATGGCCCCTGGCACATCCATGATGATCCTATCATTTTGCAACCACATATTTTTTATATATATAGACAAGGTATTACTTACCTTTGTCCTCCTCGAGCTGCCTCTTGGCAAGGCCGAGCTCTTTCTCGGACCGCTCGAGGTTCTGCTTTAGTGCGGCGACCTCCGCAGTCAGTGCGGTAGAGGTTAGCAGCGAAGCCTGCATACGCATATAGACATACTTGTATTAGACTCCTGCAGATATTATTTGATCCTCTATTCGGCTTTTCTTTGTGAACAACAAACAGAGCATCAGGGGCTACTGTCCATGCGGTAATATTATCCTATATTTTAAATACTTACCTCAAAGCCTGTTAGAAGGCTAGCATAGGCTTCAGTCAGTCCGCTCTTGGCGGACTGAACCTTCTTGATCACCGCACTCATAATAGTGCGGTGCTCTTCGTCGATGGAAGCGCCGCGAAGCGCTCCCAACAGGTTGTCTGGTGCCTCTGGATGGACAGAGGTCACCGGCACGGGCGGCTTGCCCCTCTTGGAAGGAGGCCGCCTGCCGGAGTCCGGAACTTGGAGCCCTTGGGAGTCTTGCTCCCTTTGCACCTGGAGTCCGGAAGGTCTCCTTGAGGCGCCTCTAGGTCTACCTCCCCTCGGTTCGGTGCCCCTTGAGACAATACCTCGACATTGTCCGTAGGGCGAGGACAGGAGGCGGTTGGAAGTGACTCGCTATCCATATCTGACGAGTCCAAGGAACCGTCCGACGAGGATACGTCGATGCTGGCTTGGGCGGACTGCATGGTCATATTCGACGTTAGGAGATGCAGTGCAATAAAAGTATGCCATGAGTTACTCTGGTATCCGAATACTTACGACTTCGCCAGGGGCTTGGCCCTGAGTAACCACTCATTTTTGTTATCGGCGTCGGTGGTGGAACAGTCCGGAAGGAGAGTCCTTCCCTTCTTGGACCCTCCGGCCTCCCCAGTTGGGGCGGCCTTCCTTTTCCTGTCTCCCTCGGCTGGAGGGGGAGAACCGTTATCTTCCTCCTCCTCGTTTTCACGGGAGGAGGGCGTCTCGGAGTTATCAGATGATGAGTCCGATACCACCTGGCGCCGGGAACTCTTTCAGGTTCCCATGGCCTTCTTCTTGATCTTCTTCTCCGGCACCACATAAGGAGCCGGAGTCCGCATCTCCGTCAGGAGAGCGTCTGCAGGGTCTTCGGGCAGAGGGGCCGGACAGTTAATCTGCTCCGATGTCTCTACCCAGTCTTGTCAAAGGCATGGGAGCTCAGACCCCGCGCATGGTTAAACTATGGAAAATAAATACCCTACAAGGTTTACAGAACTTACCGAATTCGCAGGGCGCTTCGCGCTTATCCCGCAGTCCTCGGTAAGGGGAGGGGGACCTCGGCGCCCTTGAACAACACCTTCCAGATGTCCTTATGTGTCGTGTCAAAGAGCTCGTGTAGAGTCTGGTGCTGGGCCGGGTAAAACTCCCACAAGTTGAGAGCCCGTTGTTGACACGGGAGGATCCGGCGGAAGAGCATGACCTGGACTATGTTGACAAGCTTGAGTTTCTTGCCTGTCATGTTCCGGATACACTTCTGGAGTCCATCCAGCTCCACCGATGAGCCCCAGGAGAGGCCCTTCTCCTTCTAGGAAGTGAGCCGCGTGGGGATTCCGGATCGAAACTCGGGGGCCGCCACCCAGTTGGTGTCGCTCGGCTCGGTGATGTGGAACCACCCTGATTGCCACCCCTTTATGTTCTCCACGTAGGAGCCCTCGAGCCATGTAACATTGGGCATTTTGCCCACCATGGCTCTGCCGCATTCCGCTTGTTGGCCACCTACTACCTTCGGTTTGACATTGAAGGTCTTTAGCCACAAGCCGAAGTGGGGCCAGACGCGGAGGAAGGCCTCACACACGACGATGAACGCCGAGATGTTGAGGATGAAGTTCGGGGCCAGATCATGGAATTCCAACCCATAATAGAACATAAGGCCGCGGACGAATGGATGGAGGGGAAACCCAAGTCCGCGGATGAAGTGGGAGAGGAAAACCACCCTTTCGTAAGGTTCCGGGGTAGGGACGATATGCCCCACGGCGGGCAGCCGGTGCGCGATATCCGTGGCTAAGTATCCGGCCCCGCGTAGCTTTTTGATGTCTCACTCCATGATGGAGGAGACCATCCACTTGCCTCCCGCTCCAGACATGTTTGGAGATGGTTGAGGAGAAGGATGTGGACTTGGGCGTTGGAGCTCGAGTACACGAGAATGGATGAGCAAGGAGGAAGAAGGCGTGGGTAGAAAAAGGTGAACCCTTATCCCTTTATAAGGGCGGACGAAATTATGCGCCCCCACCAGCCTGGTAAAACTCGCTTATCCCCCAAGCGCCGTAATTGATGGCGTGGTTGGGTTACCCATGTCCATATTGATGGGAACCCCGTAATAAGGGGACACGATCTCTGCTTCGACAAGATGTGCCAAGGAAACCGCCTCACGAAACACACTGAGATTGGTTATGAAAAACGATTCAAATAAAGACCTAGCTGTGGTGTGATGTCACACTACAGGGTACGTCAGCAGATTTGATTTATGGAAATATTATTCTCTCTACGGTGGTATGTGGAACTTGTTTTGCAGAGCCGGACATGATCCTCATGTTCAAAATCTTCTATGAAGTATTCGGAGGAGGAACCCGCCTTGCAATGCCGAAAACAATCTACGCGCCGGACTCATCGTCATTGAAGCCTAGTTCAGGGGCTACTGAGGGAGTCCTGGATTAGGGGGTATCTGGACAGCCGGACTATATCCTTTGGCCGGACTGTTGGACTATGAAGATACAAGATTGAAGACTTCGTCCCGTGTCCGGATGGGACTCTCCTTGGCGTGGAAGGCAAGCTTTGCAGTACGAATATGTAGATCTCCTTCCTTGTAACTGACTCTATGTAACCCTAGCCCCCTCCGGTGTCTATATAAACTAGAGGGTTTAGTCAGTAGGACGAACAACAATCATACCATAGGCTAGCTTCTAGGGTTTAGCCTCTCTGGTCTTGTGGTAGATCAACTCTTGTACTACTCATATTATCAAGAACAATCAAGCAGGACGTAGGGTATTACCTCCATCAAGAGGGACTGAACCTGGGTAAACATCGTGTCCCCTGCCTCCTGTTACCATCCGCCTAGACGCACAGCTCGGGACCCCCTACCCGAGATCCGCTGGTTTTGACACCGACAGGGGGCAATTGCTTCTCAACCCCGGTATTCGGCTGGCGAGTCTCTTCGTCATTGTTGACACTGGGCGGCCCCTTCCCCTTGTGTTCAGCTTTTAGCTTGCCGGCTTGTTTGAAGACCCAACATCTTCTGTTAGTATGAGTAGCTGGTTTATTGGGGGTGCCATGAATCTGGCAGGTCCGATCCAATATGTTATCGAGGTTGGATGGTCCGTCTCTATTTGCCTTGGATGCCTTTTCTGTTTACCGGGCTTGGAGCCGCTGAATCCGGCGTTAACTGTTATGTCTTGCGTTATTTCATCATTATCACGACGCTTGTGTTTATTGCATTGTGGCTTTTCGTTGCCGTTTCGGACTTCGGAAGTGCCCGGGTCGCTGGCGTCGTTGCTCCTACGATCGAGCCAGCTGTCTTCTTCCGCGCAAAAGCAGGTCATTAGAGTGGTAAGGGCTGTCATGGATTTTGGTTTTTCTTGACCGAGGTGGCGAGCGAGCCATTCATCCCGGACGCTGTGTTTGAAGGCCGTGAGGGCTTCAGCGTCAGGACAATCGACAATTTGGTTCTTTTTAATTAAGAACCTAGTCCAGAGCTTTCTAGCTGACTTTCCTGGCTGCTGGATGATGTGACTTATGTCATCGGCATCTGGTGGCCGGACATATGTACCTTGGAAGTTATCATGAAAGGCGTCTTCCAGGTCTTCCTAGCTGCCAATGGAGTTCTCTGGAAGGCTGTTTAACCAGTGTCGAACTGGTCCCTTTAGTTTTAGTGGTAGGTATTTAATGGCGTGGAGATCACCGCCACGGGCCATGTGGGTATGGAGAAGAAAGTCCTCAATCCATATCGCGGGATCTGTTGTTCCATCGTATGATTCGATATTCGTGGGTTTAAACCCTTCTGGGAATTCATGGTACATTACTTCGTCAGTGAAGCAAAGTGGGTGAGCGGCGCCTCTATATCGGGCCACGTCGCGACGTAGCTCGGATGGAATCCGTCTGCGGTTCTCGGCCTGGGCGTGAGAATGACTATTGCGTCCGGCTAGATAGTTGTTATCGCGTGTCGGGGCACGTCCCCGTGATCCATAGATCGATCTATTCTGACCTTCTCTATTGTCCAAGTCATGCCATAGGTCATATGTGTGTCCCCGAGTTGTTTTATCTCTGCCTTTACGGTGAGGTAGGGCAGGCTGGTGTTCGGCTTGAGTTGCCGCTTTATCCCAACCACGTACCAGTCGGTCAGCCGTATTGTGCGATGATGGTATGGGCTCCAACGCCTCGTCATCGAACTGAGGTAGCAATTTGCGCTTCGGGTAACTTTTGGCTGGGTGCATGAGGCCGTATTCCTTGGCTGCCAGGACATCCGTCCATCTATCATTGAGCAGATCTTGATCAGCTTGAAGTTGCTGCCATTTCTTTTTCAGGCTCCTTGTAGTGGCTATTAGCTGGCGCTTGAAGCGCTCCTGCTCGAGAGGTTCCTCAGGCACGATAAAATCCTCGGTGCCGAGGCTCGCCTCATCCTCGGAGAGCGGAAGATAATTACTGTCCTCCGGGTCTTCGTGCGTGGCCTGTTCATCGGGGCCAACTTGCCCGTCTTCCCGTTCATCTTGTTTGGAAGTTGCCTCAATAGGGTCTTCATTGTCTTCGGCACCGTCTGGAGTGTTATATTCTCATGTGCCGGTGTTGCTGTCTTTGCTGCGGCGTGACTTAGAGCGGCACCGCTGACGCCGACGCTTTGGTTGTATCTCGGGAGGTTTATCCTCAACTGGATCTTTCTTGTCATCGCCGCTATTCTCTTTTGGAGCATCCACCATGTATACGTCATACGAGGAAGTGGCCGTCCAGCGTCCGGTAAACGGCGGGTTTTGGGCCTCTTCTTCTCCGGCATCGTCGTCCATACCGTCGATGTCGTTGGAGCCATAATCGAACATGTCAGTTAAGTCTTCGATAGTGGCTATTAAGTGGGCGGGGGTGGGAAGCGAAATTCTCCAGTTCGAACCGGATATAATTTGGTTGTGAGTCCCCCGCTATGGAGAGTGTTTTTAATGAATTTAGCACGTCGCCTAAAGGCGAGTGCCGGAAGATGTCTGCAGATCTGAATTCAATGATCGACGTCCGATCAAGCTCGTCGTGCACGGACGCGCATGCTTTGGAACCTGTAAACAGAAACATGTGATGTCTACTACATAACCTTCTTCTTGAAGACGTTGTTGGGCCTCCAAGTGCAGAGGTTGAAACATAAAGAGAGCATCATGAAGAATATGAGTAACACATTTAAGTCTAACCCACTTCCTATGGATAGGGATTTTGTGAGTGAACAACTTGTGGGAACCATAATCAATTAGCATTGGAGGGCAAAACAAGCATAACTTCAAAACTTTAAGCGCGTAGAGAGGAAACTTGATATTATTGCAATTCCTACAAGCATGTATTCCTCCCTCATAATAATTTTCAGTAGCTTCATGAATGAATTCAACAATATAACTATCAGATAAAGCATTCTTTTCATGATCTACAAGCATAGAAGTTTTTTCACTCTCCACACAAGCAAATCTATTCTCATCAATAGTAGTGGGAGCAAACTCAACAAAATAACTATCATGTGAGGCATAATCCAATTGAAAATTAAAATCATGATGACAAGTTTCATGGTTATCATTGGTCTTTATAGCATACATGTCATCACAATAATCATGATAGATAACAACTTTGTTCTCATAATCAATTGGAACCTCTTCCGAAATAGTGGATTCATCACTAAATAAAGTCATGACCTCTCCGAAACCACTTTCATCAACATAATCATCATAAATAGGAGGCATGCTATCATCATAATAAATTTGCACAACAAAACTTGGGGGACTAAAAATATCATATTCATCAAACATAGCATCCCCAAGCTTGTGGCTTTGCATATCATTAGCATCATAGATATTCAAGGAATTCATACTAACAACATTGCAATCATGCTCATCATACAAAGATTTAGTGCCAAACATTCTAATGCATTCTTCTTCTAACAATTTGGCACAATTATTGGAATCCTTATTTTCATGGAAGACATTAAAAAGATGAAGCATATGAGGTATCCTCAATTCAATTTTTTCATTTTCTATAAACTAAACTAGTGATAAAACAAGAAACTAAAAGATTCGATTGCAAGATCTAAAGATATACCTTCAAGCGCTAACCTCCCCAGTAACGGCGCCAGAAAAGAGCTTGATGTCTACTACACAACCTTCTTCCTGTAGACGTTGTTGGGCCTCCAAGTGCAGAGGTTTGTAGGACAGTAACAAATTTCCCTCAAGTGGATGACCTAAGGTTTATCAATCCGTGGGAGGCGTAGGATGAAGATGGTCTCTCTCAAGCAACCCTGCAACCAAATAACAAAGAGTCTCTTGTGTCCCCAACACACCCAATACAATGGTAAATTGTATAGGTGCACTAGTTCGGCGAAGAGATGGTGATACAAATACAATATGGATAGTAGATAATGGTTTTTGTAATCTGAAAATATAAAAACAGCAAGGTACCTAATGATAAAAGTGAGCACAAACGGTATTGCAATGCGTTGAAACAAGGCCTAGGGTTCATACTTTCACTAGTGCAAGTTCTCTCAACAATAATAACATAATTGGATCATATAACTATCCCTCAACATGCAACAAAGAGTCACTCCAAGTCACTAATAGCGGAGAAAAACGAAGAGATTATGGTAGGGTACGAAACCACCTCAAAGTTATCCTTTCTGATCGATCTATTCAAGAGTCCGTAGTAAAATAACACAAAGCTACCCTTTCCGTTCGATCTATCATAGAGTTCATACTAGAATAACACCTTAAGACACAAATCAACCAAAACCAAAATGTCACATAGATACTCCAATGTCACCTCAAGTATCCGTGGGTATGATTATACGATATGCATCACACAATCTCAGATTCATCTATTCAACCAACACAAAGGACTTCAAAGAGTGCCCCAAAGTTTCTACCGGAGAGTCAAGACAAAAACGTGTGCCAACCCTAATGCATAAGTTCATGAGGTGACAGAACTCGCAAGTTGATCACCAAAACATACATCAAGTAGATCATGTGACATCCCATTGTCACCACAGATAAGCACATGCAAGACATACATCAAGTGTTCTCAAATCCTTAAAGACTCAATCCGATAAGATAACTTCAAAGGGAAAACTCAATCCATTACAAGAGAGTAGAGGGGGAGAAACATCATAAGATCCAACTATAATAGCAAAGCTCGCAATACATCAAGATCGTACGATATCAAGAACACGAGAGAGAGAGAGAGATCAAACACATAGCTACTGGAACATACCCTCAGCCCCGAGGGAGAACTACTCCCTCCTCGCCACGAAGAGCGCCGTGATGATGAAGATGGCCACCGGAGAGGGATTCCCCCCTCCGGCAGGGTGCCAGAACGGGTCTAGATTGGTTCTCGGTGGCTACAGAGGCTTGCGGTGGCGGAACTCCCGATATATTGTGTTCTCTGATGTTTTTAGGGTATATGGACATATATAGGCGAAATAAGTCGGTCAGGGGAGCCACTAGGGGCCCACGAGGGTGGGGGGTGCCTCCCTGCCTCGTGGCTACCTCGAAGCTTCCTTGACTTCAACTCCAAGTCTCCTGGATCACGTTCGTTCCAAAAATCACGCTCCTGAAGGTTTTATTCCGTTTGGACTCCGTTTGATATTCCTTTTCTTCGAAACAATGAAATAGGCAAGAACAACAATTTGGGCTGGGCCTCCGGTTAATAGGTTAGTCCCAAAAATAATATAAAGTGTATAATAAAGCCCATAAACATCCAAAACAGATAATATAATAGCATGAAACAAACAAAAATTATAGATACGTTGGAGACATATCAGCATCCCCAAGCTTAATTCATGCTCGTCCTTGAGTAGGTAAATGATAAAAACAGAATTTTTGATGTGGAATGCTACCTAACATATTTATCCATGTAATTCTCTTTATTGTGGCAAGAATATTCAGATCCATAAGATTTAAGACAAAAGTTTAATGTTGACATAAAAACAATAATACTTCAAGCATACTAATAAAGCAATCATGTCTCCTCAAAATAACATGGCCAAAGCAAGTTATCCCTACAAAATCATATAGTCTGGATATGCTCCATCTTCACCAAACGAAGTATTTAAATCATGCACAGCCCCAATGACAAGCCAATCACTTGTTTCATACTTTTGGTGTTCTCAAACTTTTTCAATCTTCACGCAATATATGAGCGTGAGCGATGGATATAGCACTATAGGTGGAATAAAATGGTGGTTGTGGAAAAGACAAAAAGGGGAAGATAGTCTCACATCAACTAGGCGTATCAATGGGCTATGGAGATGCCCATCAATAGATATCAATGTTCGTGAGTAGGGATTGCCATGCAACGGATGCACTAGAGCTATAAGTATATGAAAGCTCAACAAAAGGAACTAAGTGGGTGTGCATCCAACTCGCTTGCTCATGAAGAGCTAGGGCATTTTGAGGAAGCCCGTCATTGGAATATACAAGCCAAGTTCTATAATGAAAAATTCCCACTAGTATATGAAAGTGATATCATAGGAGACTCTCTATCATGAAGATCATGGTGCTACTTTGAAGCACAAGTGTGGTAAAAGGATAGTAGCATTGTCCCTTCTCTCTTTTTCTCTCATTTTTTTATTTTTTTATTTGGGCCTTTCTCTTTTTTATGGCCTCTTTTTTATCCTTTTTTTTATTTGGGCTTCTTTGGCCTCTTTTATTTATTTATTTTCGTCCGGAGTCTCATCCCGACTTGTGGGGGAATCATAGTCTCCATCATCCTTTCCTCACTGGGACAATGCTCTAATAATGATGATCATCACACTTTTATTTACTTACAACTCAAGAATTACAACTCGATTCTTAGAACAGAATATGACTCCTTATGAATGGCTCCATCCCGACTTGTGGGGGAATCATAGTCTCGATCATCCTTTCCTCACTTGGGACAATGCTCTAATAATGATGATCATCACACTTTATTTACTAACAACACAAGAATTACAACTCAATACTTAGAACAAAATATGACTCTGTGTGAATGCCTCCGGCGGTGTACCGGGATATGCAATGATGCATGAGTGACATGTATGAAGAATTATGAACGATGGCTTTGCCACAAATACGATGTCAACTACATGAATCAATATGACAATGATGGAGCGTGTCATAATAACGGAACGGTGGAAAGTTGCAGGGCAATATATCTTGGAATGGCTATGGAAATGCCATAATAGGTAGGTATGGTGGCTGTTTTGAGGAAGGTACATGGTGGGTTTATGGTACCGGCGAAAGGTGCGCGGTATTAGAGAGGCTAGCAATGGTGGAAGGGTGAGAGTGCGTATAATCCATGGACTCAACATTAGTCATAAAGAACTCACATACTTATTGCAAAAATCTATTAGTTATCGAAACGAAGTACTACGCACATGCTCCTAGGGGGATAGATTGGTAGGAAAAGACCATCGCTCGTCCCTGACCGCCACTCATAAGGAAGACAATCAATAAATAAATCATGCTCCGACTGTTGGGGAACATAGTAATTTCAAAAAATTTCCTACGCACACGCAAGATCATGGTGATGCATAGCAACGAGAGGGGAGAGTGTTGTCTACGTACCCTCATAGACCGGCAACGGAAGTGTTGACACAACGTAGAGGAAGTAGTCATACGTCTTCCCGATCCGACCGATCCAAGTACCGAACATACGGTACCTCCGAGTTCTAGCACACGTTCAGCTCGATGAGGATCCCCGGACTCCGATCCAGCAAAGTGTCGGGGAAGAGTTCCGTCAGCACGCCGGCGTGGTGATGATCTTGATGTTCAACTGTCGCAAGGCTTCGCCTAAGAACCACTACAATATTATCGAGGATTATGGTGGAAGGGGGCACCGCACACGGCTAAGAAAACGATCACGTGGATCAACTTGTGTGTCTAGGGGTGCCCCCTGCCTCCGTATATAAAGGAGCAAGGGAAGGAGGCCGGCCGGCCCTATTGGCGCGCCAAGGATGAGTCCTCCTCCTAGTAGGAGTAGACTCCTACTAGGAGGGGGAAGGAAGTGGGGAGGGAGAAGGAAAGGGGGGCGCCGCCCCCCTCTCCTAGTCCCATTCGGACCAAGGGGGGAGGAGGCGCGTGGCCCACCTTGGCTGCCCTTCTCTCTCTCCACTAAGGCCCATATGGCCCATTACTTCTCCCGGGGGGTTCTGGTAACCCTCCGGCTCTCCAGTTTTCTCCGAAATCACCGGGAACACTTCCGGTGTCCGAATATAGCCATCCAACATATCAATCTCTATGTCTCGACCATTTCGAGACTCCTCGTCATGTCCGTGATCACATCCGGGACTCTGAACTAACTTCGGTACATCAAAACTCATAAACTCGTAATATAACTGTCATTGAAACCCTAAGCGTGCGGACCCTACGGGTTCGAGAACAATGTAGACATGACCGAGACATGTCTCCGGTCAATAACCAATAGCGGAAACTGGATGCTCATATTGGCTCCCACATATTCTACGAAGATCTTTATCGGTCAGACCGCATAACAACATACGTTGTTCCCTTTGTCATCGGTATGTTACTTGTCCAAGATTCGATCGTCAGTATCTCAATACCTAGTTCAATCTCGTTACTGGCAAGTCTCTTTACTCGTTTCATAATACATCATCTCGCAACTAACTCATTAGTTGCAATGCTTGCAAGGCTTATGTGATGTGTATTACCGAGAGGGCCCAGAGATACCTCTCTGACAATCGGAGTGACAAATCCTAATCTCGAAATACGCCAACCCAACATTTACCTTTATGATCACCCAGTTACGTTGTGACGTTTGGTAGCACACAAAGTGTTCCTCCGGCAAACGGGAGTTGCATAATCTCATAGTCACAGGAACATGTATAAGTCATGAAGAAAGCAATAGCAACATACTAAACGATCGGGTGCTAAGCTAATGGAATGGGTCATGTCAATCACATCATTCTCCTAATAATGTGATCCCGTTAATGAAATGACAACACATGTCTATGGTTAGGAAACATAACCATCTTTGATTAACGAGCTAGTCAAGTAGAGGCATACTAGTGACGTTTAGTTTGTCTATGTATTCACACAAGTATTATGTTTCCGGATAATACAATTCTAGCATGAATAATAAACATTTATCATGATATAAGGAAATAAAATAATAACATTATTATTGCCTCTAGGGCATATTTACTTCAGTCTCCCACTTGCACTAGAGTCAATAATCTAGATTACACAGTAATGATTCTAACACCCATGGAGCTTTGGTGCTGATCATGTTTTGTTCGTGGAAGAGGCTTAGTCAATGGGTCTGCAACATTCAGATCCGTATGTATCTTGCAAATCTCTATGTCTCCCACGTGGACTAGATCCCGGATGGAATTGAAGTGTCTCTTGATGTGCTTGGTTCTCTTGTGAAATCTGGATTCCTTTGCCAAGGCAATTGCACCAGTATTGTCACAAAAGATTTTCATTGGACTCGATGCACTAGGTATGACACCTAGATCAGATATGAACTCCTTCATCCAAACTCCTTCGTTTGCTGATTCTGAAGCAGCTATGTACTCAGCTTCACATGTAGATCCCGCCACAGCGCTTTGTTTAGAACTGCACCAACTGACAGCTCCACCGTTTAATGTAAACACGTATCCGGTTTGCGATTTAGAATTGTCCGGATCAGTGTCAAAGCTTGCATCAACGTCACCATTTACGATGAGCTCTTTTTCACCTCCATATATGAGAAACATATCCTTAGTCCTTTTCAGGTATTTTAGGATGTTCTTGACCGCTGTCCAGTGATCCACTCCCGGATTACTTTGGTACCTCCCGTCTAGACTTATAGCAAGACACACATCAGGTCTGGTACACAGCATTGCATACATGATAGAGCCTATATATGGCTGAAGCATAGGGAACATCTTTCATTTTCTCTCTATCTTCTGCATTGGTCGGGCATTGAGTCTTACTCAATTTCACACCTTGTAACACAGGCAAGAATCCTTTTCTTTTCTTGATCCATTTTGAACTTTTTCAAAACTTTGTCAAGGTATGTGCTTTGTGAAAGTCCAATTAAGCGTCTTGATCTGTCTCTATAGATCTTAATGCCCAATATGTAAGCAGCTTCACCGAGGTCTTTCATTGAAAAACTCTTATTCAAGTATCCCTTTATGCTATCATGAAATTCTATATTATTTCCGATTAGTAATATGTCATCTACATATAATATCAGAAATGCTACAGAGCTCCCACTCACTTTCTTGTAAATACAGGCTTCTCCAAAAGTTTGTACAAAACCAAATGCTTTGATCACACTATCAAAGCGTTTATTCCAACTCCGAGAGGCTTGCACCAGTCCATAAATGGATTGCTGGAGCTTGCACATTTTGTTAGCTTCCTTTGGATCGACAAAACCTTCCGGCTGCATCATATACAACTCTTCTTCTAGAAATCCATTCAGGAATGCAGTTTTGACATCCATCTGCGAAATTTCATAATCATAAAATGCGGCAATTGCTAACATGATTCGGACAGACTTAAGCATCGCTACGGGTGAGAAGGTCTCATCGTAGTCAATCCCTTGAACTTGTCAAAAACCTTTTGTGACAAGTCGAGCTTTGTAGACAGTAACATTACCGTCAGCGTCAGTCTTCTTCTTGAAGATCCATTTATTCTCAATTGCTTGCCGATCATTGGGCAAGTCAACCAAAGTCCATACTTTGTTCTCATACATGGATCCCATCTCAGATTTCATGGCTTCAAGCCATTTTGCGGAATCTGGGCTCACCATCGCTTCTCCATAGTTCGTAGGTTCATCATGATCTAGTAGCATGACTTCCAGAAGAGAATTACCGTACCACTCTGGTGCGGATCTTACTCTGGTTGATCTACGAGGTTCAGTAGTATCTTGTTCTGAAGTTTCATGATCATCATCATTACCTTCCTCACTAATTGGTGTAGGTGTCATAGAAACTGGTTTCTGTGATGTACTACTTTCCAATAAGGGAGCAGGTACAGTTACCTCATCAAGTTCTACTTTCCTCCCACTCACTTCTTTCGAGAGAAACTCCTTCTCTAGAAAGTTTCCGAATTTAGCAACAAAAGTCTTGCCTTCGGATCTGTAATAGAAGGTGTAACCAATAGTTTCCTTTGGATATCCTATGAAGACAAATTTCTCCAATTTGGGTTCGAGCTTATCAGGTTGAAGCTTTTTCACATAAGCATCGCAACCCCAAACTTTCAGAAACGACAACTTTGGTTTCTTGCCAAACCACAGCTCATAAGGCGTCGTCTCAACGGATTTTGATGGTGCCCTATTTAACGTGAATGCGGCCGTCTGTAGGGCATAACCCCAAAACGATAGCGGTAAATCAGTAAGAGACATCATATATCGCACCATATCAAGTAAAGTACGATTACGATGTTCGAACACACCATTGTGCTGAGGTGTTCCAGGTGGCGTGAGTTGCGAAACTATTCTGCATTGTTTCAAATGTACACCAAACTCGTAACTCAAATATTCTCCTCCATGATCAGATCGTAGGAATTTTATTTTCTTGTTACGATGATTTTCAATTTCACTCTGAAATTCTTTGAACTTTTCAAACGTTTCAGACTTATGTTTCATTAAGTAGATATACCCATATCTGCTTAAGTCATCTGTGAATGTTAGAAAATAACGATATTCGCCACGAGCCTCAACATTCATCGGACCACATACATCTGTATGTATGATTTCCAACAAATCTGTTGCTCTCTCCATAGTACCAGAGAATGGTGTTTTTGTCATCTTACCCATAAGGCGCGGTTTGCAAGTACCAAGCGATTCATAATCAAGTGGTTCCAAAAGTCCATCAGTATGGAGTTTCTTCATGCGCTTTACACCGATATGACCTAAACGGCAGTGCCACAAATAAGTTGCACTATCATTATCAACTCTGCATCTTTTGGTTTCAACATTATGAATATGTGTGTCACTACTATCGAGATTTAATAAGAATAGACCACTCTTTAAGGGTGCATGACCATAAAAGATATTTCTCATATAAATAGAACAACCATTATTCTCTGATTTAAATGAATAATCGTCTCGCATCAAACAAGATCCAGATATAATGTTCATGCTCAACGCTGGCACCAAATAACAATTATTTAGGTCTAATACTAATCCCGAAGGTAGATGTAGAGGTAGCGTGCCGACCGCGATCGCATCGACTTTGGAACCATTTCCCACGCGCATCGTCACCTCGTCCTTAGCCAATCTTCGCTTAATCCGTAGTCCCTGTTTCGAGTTGCAAATATTAGCAACAGAACCAGTATCAAATACCCAGGTGCTACTGTGAGCATTAGTAAGGTACACATCAATAACATGTATATCACATATACCTTTGTTCACCTTGCCATCCTTCTTATCCGCCAAATACTTGGGGCAGTTCCGCTTCCAGTGACCAGTCTGCTTGCAGTAGAAGCACTCAGTTTCAGGCTTAGGTCCAGGTTTGGGTTTCTTCTCTTGAGTAGCAACTCGCTTGCTGTTCTTTTTGAAGTTGCCCTTCTTCTTCCCTTTGCCCTTTTTCTTGAAACTAGTGGTCTTGTTGACCATCAACACTTGATGCTCCTTCTTGATTTCTACCTCCGCAGCTTTCAGCAGTGCGAAGAGCTCGGGAATAGTCTTATTCATCCCTTACATATTATGGTTCATCACGAAGCTCTTGTAGCTAGGTGGCAGTGATTGGAGAATTCTGTCAATGACGCAATCATCTGGAAGATTAACTCCCAATTGAATCAAGTGATTATTTTACCCAGACATTTTGAGTATATGCTCACTGACAGGACTGTTTTCCTCCATCTTGCAGCTATAGAACTTATTGGAGACTTCATATCTCTTAATCCGGGCATTTGCTTGAAATATTAACTTCAACTCCTGGAACATCTCATATGCTCCATGACGTTCAAAACGTCGTTGAAGTCCCGATTCTAAGCCGTAAAGCATGGCACACTGAACTATCGAGTAGTCATCAGCTTTGCTCTGCCAGACGTTCATAACATCTGGTGTTGCTCCAGCAGCAGGCCTGGCACCCAGCGGTTCTTCCAGGACGTAATTCTTCTGTGCAGCAATGAGGATAATCCTCAAGTTACGGTCCCAGTCCGTGTAATTGCTACCATCATCTTTCAACTTTGCTTTCTCAAGGAACGCATTAAAATTCAACGGAACAACAGCACGGGCCATCTATCTACAATCAAACATAAACAAGCAAGATACTATCAGGTACCAAGTTCATGATAAATTTAGGTTCAATTAATCATATTACTAAAGAACTCCCACTTAGATAGATATCCCTCTAATCCTCTAAGTGATTACGTGATCCAAATCAACTAAACCATGTCCGATCATCACATGAGATGGAGTAGTTTCATTGGTGAACATCACTATGTTGATCATATCTACTATATGATTCACGCTCGACCTTTCAGTCTCCGTGTTCCGAGGCCATATCTGTATATGCTTGGCTCGTCAAGTATAACCTGAGTATTCCGCGTGTGCAACTGTTTTGCACCCGTTGTATTTGAACGTAGAGCCTATCACACCCGATCATCACGTGGTGTCTCAGCACGAAGAACTTTCACAACGGTGCATACTCAGGGAGAACACTTCTTGATAATTAGTGAGAGATCATCTTAAAATGCTACCGTCAAACAAAGCAAGATAAGATGCCTAAAAGATAAACATCACATGCAATCAATATAACTGATATGATATGGCCATCATCATCTTGTGCTTGTGATCTCCATCTTCAAAGCACCGTCATGATCACCATCGTCACCGGCGCGACACCTTGATCACCATCGTAGCATCGTTGTCGTCTTGCCAAACTTATGCTTCCACGACTATCGCTACCGCTTAGTGATAAAGTAAAGCATTACAGCGCAATTGCATTGCATACAATAAAGTGACAACCATATGGCTCCTGCTAGTTGCCGATAACTTGGTTACAAAACATGATCATATCATAGAATACAATTTAGCATCATGTCTTGACCATATCACATCACAACATGCCCTGCAAAAACAAGTTAGACGTTCTCTACTTTGTTGTTGCAAGTTTTACATGGCTGCTACGGGCTTTAAGCAAGAACCAATCTTACCTACGCATCAAAACCACAATGATAGTTTGTCAAGTTGGTGCTGTTTTAAGCTTCGCAAGGACCGGGCGTAGCCACACTTGGTTCAACTAAAGTTGGAGAAACTGACACCTGCTAGCCACCTTTGTGCAAAGCACGTCGGGAGAACCGGTCTCGCGTAAGCGTACGCGTAATGTTGGTCCAGGCCGCTTCGTCCAACAATACCGCCGAACCAAAGTATGACATGCTGGTAAGCAGTATGACTTATATCGACCACAACTCACTTGTGTTCTACTCGTGCATATAACATCAACACATAAAACCTAGGCTCGGATGCACTGTTGGGGAACGTAGTAATTCCAAAAAAATTCCTACGCACATACAAGATCATGGTGATGCATAGCAACGAGAGGGGAGAGTGTTGTCTACGTACCCTCGTAGACCGGCAACGGAAGTGTTGACACGACGTAGAGGAAGTAGTCGTACGTCTTCCCGATCCGACCGATCCAGGTACCGAACGTACGGTACCTCTGAGTTCTAGCACACGTTCAACTCGATGATGATCCCCGGACTCCGATCCAGCAAAGTGTCGGGGAGGAGTTCCGTCAGCACGACGACATGGTGACGATCTTGATGTTCAACTGTCGCAGGGCTTCGCCTAAGCACCACTACAATATTATCGAGGATTATGGTGGAAGGGGCACCGCACACGGCTAAGAAAACGATCACGTGGATCAACTTGTGTGTCTAGGGGTGCCCCCTGCCTCCGTATATAAAGGAGCAAGGGGAGGAGGCCGGCCGGCCCTATTGGCGCGCCAAGGAGGAGTCCTCCTCCTAGTAGGAGTAGGACTCCTACTAGGAGGGGGAAGGAAGTGGGGAGGGAGAAGGAAAGGGGGGCGCCGCCCCCCCCCCTCTCCTAGTCCAATTCGGACCAAGGGGGGAGGAGGCGCGTGGCCCACCTTGGCTGCCCTTCTCTCTCTCCACTAAGGCCCATATGGCCCATTACTTCTCCCGGGGGGTTTCGGTAACCCTCTGGCTCTCTGGTTTTCTCCGAAATCACCGGGAACACTTCCGGTGTCCGAATATAGCCGTCCAACATATAAATCTCTATGTCTCGACCATTTCGAGACTCCTCGTCGTGTCCGTGATCACATCCAGGACTCCGAACTAACTTCGGTACATCAAAACTCATAAACTCATAATATAACTGCCATTGAAACCTTAAGCGTGCGGACCCTACGGGTTCGAGAACAATGTAGACATGACCGAGACATGTCTCCGGTCAATAACCAATAGCGGAAACTGGATGCTCATATTGGCTCCCACATATTCTACGAAGATCTTTATCGGTCAGACCGCATAACAACATACGTTGTTCCCTTTGTCATCGGTATGTTACTTGTCCGAGATTCGATCGTCGGTATCTCAATACCTAGTTCAATCTCGTTACTGGCAAGTCTCTTTACTCGTTTCATAATACATCATCTCACAACTAACTCATTAGTTGCAATGCTTGCAAGGCTTATGTGATGTGTATTACCGAGAGGGCCCAGAGATACCTCTCCAACAATGGGAGTGACAAATCCTAATCTCGAAATACGCCAACCCAACATTTACCTTTGGAGACACCTGTAGAGCTCCTTTATGATCACCCAGTTACGTTGTGACGTTTGGTAGCACACAAAGTGTTCCTCCGGCAAACGGGAGTTGCATAATCTCATAGTCACAGGAACATGTATAAGTCATGAAGAAAGCAATAGCAACATACTAAATGATTGGGTGCTAAGCTAATGGAATGGGTCATGTCAATCACATCATTCTCCTAATAATGTGATCCCGTTAATCAAATCACAACACATGTCTATGGTTAGGAAACATAACCATCTTTGATGAACGAGCTAGTCAAGTAGAGGCATACTAGTGACATTTAGTTTGTCTATGTATTCACACAATTATTATGTTTCCGGATAATACAATTCTTGCATGAATAATAAACATTTGTCATGATATATGGAAATAAAATAATAACATTATTATTGCCTCTAGGGCATATTTCCTTCACCGACTTCGTCACATAACGGTCCACCATACGTGCATGCTACGGAATCACAAACTTCAACACAAGTATTTCTCAAATTCACAACTACTCAACTAGCATGACTCTAATATCACCATCTTCATATCTCAAAACAATTATCAAGAATCAAACTACTCTTAGTATTCAATGCACTTATATGAAAGTTTTTATTATTGCCATGTTGTTCTAAAGGACTCTCAAAATAATATATGTGAAGTATGAGAGATCAATTATTCTATAAAATAAAACCACCACTGTGCTCTAAAAAGATATAAGTGAAGCACTAGAGCAAATGACAAACTACTCCAAAAGATATAAGTGAAGATCAATGAGTAGTCGAATAATTATGCAACTATGTGAAGACTCTCTAACATTTAATAATTTCAGATCTTGGTATTTTATTCAAACAACAAGCCAAAAAAAATGACGCTCCAAGCAAAACACATATCATGTGGCGAATAAAAATATAGCTCCAAGTAAAGTTACCGATGAACGAAGACGAAAGAGGGGATGCCATCCGGGGCATCCCCAAGCTTAGGCTCTTGGTTGTCCTTGAATATTACCTTGGGGTGCCTTGGGTATCCCCAAGCTTAGGCTCTTGCCACTCCTTATTCCATAGTCCATCGTATCTTTACCCAAAACTTGAAAACTTCACAACACAAAACTTAACAGAAAACTCGTAAGCTCCGTTAGTATAAGAAAATAAATCACCACTTAGGTACTGTTGTGAACTCATTCTAAATTCATATTGGTGTAATATCCACTGTATTCCAACTTCTCTACGGTTCATACCCTCCGATACTACTCATAGATTCATCAAAATAAGCAAACAACACATAGAGAACAGAATCTGTCAAAAACAGAACAGTCTGTAGTAATCTATAGGTTCCGAATACTTCTGTAACTCCAAAAATCCTGAGAAATTAGGAAGTCCTAGGGAATTTGTATATTAATCTACTGCAAGTGCAATTGGTATTTTATCGCTCTCTGGTAAAAAAGGAAAATTATTCTCGTGAGCGCATATTTTCTGTTTTTTACAGCAAGATCAAATAACAATCACCCACGAAGATCCTAAAGGCTTTACTTAGCAAAAACACTAATTAAAACATAAAACCACATCTAAACAAAGGCTAGATGAATTATTTATTACTAAATAGGAACAAAAGGCAAGGAGCAAAAATAAAATTGGGTTGCCTCCCAACAAGCGCTATCGTTTAATACCCCTAGCTAGGCATGATGATTTCAATGATGCTCACATAAAAGATAAGAATTGAAACATAAAGAGAACATCATGAAGAATATGACTAACACATTTCAGTCGAACCCACTTCCTATGCATAGGGAATTGTGAGCAAACAACCTGTGGGAACCATAATCAACTAGCATAGGAGGGCAAAACAATCATAACTTCAAAACTTTAAGCGCATAGAGAGGAAACTTGATATTATTGCAATTCCTACAAGCATATATTCCTCCCTCATAATAATTTTTAGTAGCTTCATGAATGAATTCAACAATATAACTATCACATAAAGCATTCTTTTCATGATCTACAAGCATAGAAGTTTTTTTACTCTCCACATAAGCAAATCTATTCTCATCAATAGTAGTGGGAGCAAACTCAACAAAATAACTATCATGTGAGGCATAATCCAATTGAAAATTAAAATCATGATGACAAGTTTCATGGTTATCATTGTTATTTATAGCATACATGTCATCACAATAATCATCATCGATAGCAACTTTGTTCTCATAATCAATTGGAACCTCTTCCGAAATAGTGGATTCATCACTAAATAAAGTCATGACCTCTCCGAAACCACTTTCATCAACATAATCATCATAAATAGGAGGCATGCTATCATCATAATAAATTTGCACAACAAAACTTGGAGGACTAAAAATATCATATTCATCAAACATAGCATCCCCAAGCTTGTGGCTTTGCATATCATTAGCATCATAGATATTCAAGGAATTCATACTAATAACATTGCAATCATGCTCATCATACAAAGATTTAGTGCCAAACATTCTAATGCATTCTTCTTGTCGGTGTCAAAACCGACGGATCTCGGGTAGGGGGTCCCGAACTGTGCGTCTAGGCCGGATGGTAACAGGCGGCCGGGAACACGATGTTTTACCCAGGTTCGGGCCCTCTCGATGGAGGTAAAACCCTACGTCCTGCTTGATTAATATTGATGATATGGGTAGTACAAGAGTAGATCTACCACGAGATCAAGGAGGCTAAACCCTAGAAGCTAGCCTATGGTATGATTGTTGTATATGGAGTTGATTGCCTACGGACTACAACCCTCCGGTTTATATAGACACAGGATAGGGTTAGGGTTACATAGAGTCGGTTACAATGGTAGGAGATCTTGAATATCTGCATCGCCAAGCTTGCCTTCCACGCCAAGGAAAGTCCCATCTGGACACGGGACGAAGTCTTCAATCTTGTATCTTCATAGTCCTGGAGTTCGGCTGAAGGTATAGTCCGGCTCCCCGAACACCCCCTAATCTAGGACTCCCTCAGTAGCCCCTGAACCAGGCTTCAATGACGACGAGTCCGGCGCGCAAATTGTCTTCGGCATTGCAAGGCGGGTTCCTCCTCCAAGTCCTTCATAGAAGATGGTAAACACCGAGAGTAGTGTCCGGCTCTGCAAAATAAGCTTCCACATATTGCCATAGAGAGAATAATATTAACGCAAATCAAATCTGCTGACGTATTCCACAGTGCGTCATCACACTACGGCCAAGTCCTTTACTTGAATAGTTTTTACTTTTCCACCTCAGCGTGTTT
Source organism: Triticum monococcum (assembly GCA_034509565.1). Classification (NCBI taxonomy): domain Eukaryota; kingdom Viridiplantae; phylum Streptophyta; class Magnoliopsida; order Poales; family Poaceae; genus Triticum; species Triticum monococcum. The sequence goes on along the minus strand of CM067841.1, from coordinate 569,708,634 downwards.
TGCAAGGCGGTTTCCTTGGCACGTCTTGTCAAAGCAGAGATCGTGTACCCCCCTTTTATGGGATTCTCATCAATACGGACGTGGGTAACCCAATCGTGCCCGTTAGCATGTTTTCTCGATTAAAGGCGAGTCCCAAACGGTTACGGGGAGGGCTCCTAGTATTCAGCCTCTTATAAAGAGACCAGGGCCTTATCCTTTTCTCCAATCCCAAAACAAGTTCGCCCATCGCCTCGAGTTCCAACACCCTAGGCTCCAGATTCCGGGCGCCTCGGACCTTCGACAATGTCCGGTTCCGACCTTCAAGGCCGATGGATGCCCTCCTCCGTCGCGGAGGAGGACGTACTAAAGTTGAGAGAGGCTAAGTTCCTGACCGGCGAAATTTGGCATAGGTTGCCTGCTCAAGGGCAGGTCATCCCTAGTCCCCAGCCCGGTGAGAGCGTGGTGTTCATGTCTCACTTACTTCGGGGGTTGGGCTTCCCAATGGATCCCTTTGTGAGGGGACTGCTGTTTTATTACGGGCTAGAATTCCATGCCTTAGCTCCGGAGTCCATCCTCCATATCTCCTCGTTTATTGTCGTGTGTGAAGCGTTCCTCCGTGTTACCCCTCACTTCGGATTATGGCTCAAGACCTTCAAAGTGGAGCTGAAGATGATCAAGGGACGGCACGCAGAGTGCGGAGGCGCTGTTATAAGCAAAAATGCTGATGCTCCATGGCCCGAGGGCTCTTTTCAAGAGGAGCTTGGCTTGTGGCAAGGAGAGTGGTTTTATATCACCGCTCCTCGGAGCACCAAATGGGTGGCGCCTCCCGCCTTTCGCTCGGGTCCCCCACCACGCCTAGCGTCATGGGTCAACAGAGGGTTAGATTGGGGTTTGCCCAAAGACGTGCCCTTGTTACAGGGCCGCATTATAGATCTCTTGGAAGGTGACGCAGGTCATGCTGATTCGCCAAATATTGCCCGGCAAACGTCGCCCCCTTCGCCTGTGGGAGTTTAATCCAGAGGGACCGCGAGCTCTCCAGAATTTCATGGGCGCAACGCCCGCGGAGATGTATAAACTGTTCTTCAGATCACAAGAGATGTGTCTGGATTTAACCAAGGACGCAGGCCTAAGCCGCAATCGCCCGGATACTCAAGTAAGCAACCTTGTGCCCGGACCATCTATCCGTATAATAAACTTGCCCCTAAAAGAGCCGTCCTTTTAAACAGGAGTGGATAGCGAAGGCAAAGCTGATCAGGTGTCCGGCTCCCCTTCCTGAAACCAGGCTGGATCCCGTGCTGGTCAGGATGCTGGAGATAATGCCTTTGGAGGGGGGAGGGGGACAAGGAAGCTATGGCCTCCTCAAAGGAGGCTGCTTCGAAGGGAGGAAACGACAATTCCTCTCCTAAGGGGAAGAAGAGAGCCGCCTCTGACGACTCGGAAACCATGGCCTCGAAGCGGGGGAGAAAATCCTCGTCAGAAGGTCCGACGCCGGGGAGTTCCTCGGCCGGACTACGCCCTCAAGGGGATCAGCCCTCCAGCGAGCCGTAAGTGGAGCAAGATTTTCCTTTTGAGGGATGAGGGAAATCCTTGATTTATATCTGAGAAGATTAACCAAACCTTTACCTTGTAGCTCGGACCTCAGCCCTTCTCAGCAGAGCTCGTCTTCAGGGGATCTTCTTCCGTAGATGATGGAGAGCGGGACGCCTCCCCCTGCCATGCCGCCTAGCAAGGCGGGCAACCCTGAGGTGTCGTCGCGGAGGGTTTCTCCGAATCCGGCAGGGGCGGAAGGTAGCTATGTGCCCCCCCCCCGAGGTTCTCCACGTCTGGCCTTCGAAAGAGGTCATGGGACGAGCCCGGCATCGTCTGGTGCTCGGTCGGAGGAGCTAAAGATTCTGCTGGGGCGAGCTTGTATCTCATAGGAGCACCGTGCATTGATGGGCACGGTGATTGAAAGGATTTCATCCGAGAGAGCGGATTGCATGAGGCCGTCAAAAGTTTACTGACTAGTTTCGAGGTACATTAGATAATGTACACTTTTGGCAGTTGCGCATGAATAAGATGCGCCCTGTGTAGATAGTAGCCCCTGAGACTCTGCGCGTCGTCAAGGAATGACGGCACGCGGAGGATCATAATCCTAGGTCTAAGGTGTCGCCTTTGAATGTAGGCTGCATTGTGTCTGGAATCGAGCCGAACTGACGATTTTGCCGAACTAAAGCGACAACTGAACGTGGCAGATGTCGACATCACGCTTGTCAACAAGCGGCTTGATGAGGCTCAAGGTATGTAATTCCTCGGGCGGCATCAGGTAAGAACAATTTTATGCCTGTGTCTTACGATGTGTGTGCTTGACGCAGATGGTGCGGCCGACGTGGAGAGTCTGAGGGCAGAACTTCCCCAAGCTAAAGAACATGCCAGAGAAAGTGATGCGGCCGCCAAGAAAGCCCTTGAAGAGCTGGGAGCCGAACAGGCTTCGCATTGCCGAAGCAAGGAAGAGATGGCCGAGATGGCCAAAAAGTTAAAAAGCGCTACAGACCGTTGCAGACTTCTTAAAAAAGAAGACCGGGCGAAACAGACGGAGTTAGAGAAGGCCGTTGCCAATGCCAAGGACGCGCGCTCTGCGATGAGAGCTGCAAGGGAGGAGCTACGTCAGGCCGAACAGATTGCGGCTAGAAAGCCCTTTATGCTGCGAAGGAAATTTTGCGATCCGAAGTTTGCTCCGTTGGATCGGATGTGGAGTGTGGAGGATACCTATCTGGACTTGGCAGCGAGTGCTGCTGATGTGACCGAACACTTTCGAGATCAGAAAGATTGCGAAGTGGAAAAGCTTTTCTGGTCGCAGTTTCACAATCTAGAGCGTCCACTGGCAGTGGATGATCGTTTGGCTCAATGGGCCGAACTGAATAAGTTGTCCGGACTCACCATGAAGTACGTCATGGGATACCTGTGGCCGGGGAGATCGGAGCCGAAGAGTTATTTCAGCTTGGTGCAGCAATTCCTTGACGCGGTGCCGCGTATAAATGCAATGAAGAGGTCAACATGCATAGAGGGCGCAAGGATGGCTCTTGCCGGTGTTAAGACATACTGGGCAGAGATGGAGACCACCGTTGTTGCGTCCCGAGATTCGGACAAAAGCCGAGTACCCTCCGAGCACTATTTTCAGGAAGTCCTTGAAGGCGCTCGTGTAATAGAGACGCAGTGCTCGAAAGATGCTATGTTATGATAGCATATGTAATTATAAAGTAATATTTTGATAAACTGTAGTGGCCTTTTTGTATTTGTTACTTCAAGTATTGGGAACACCTCCTGTGCGGCCGTTTTAATATATATATAAAATCTGAAAGATGGCAGTTGTTGGCTTCAGCCCCCACGCACATAGTGCGGGGGTGCTCGCAGAAGACGCATTTTCACACTTAACCCAATGTCTTGGTCCTACAAAGGAGGTGATAGCGCAGCTGGCCAGGCAACCAGACTATAATGCTTTAACACTTTCACTTAGCCATAGGAGCTTCACAGTGAGACTATTTAGGTAGCTCTTTGGTGGCGACTGCGCTCATCCGAGTTCGGGGCGCGTATGTGCCTGACCGGGAAGCGGCCCTTCGTTAAAGCGGAGGAATCCGATAGATTCCGATAGGTCATCGAGTGGCTGACCAGTCTCATGCTATATCATGACAGTCAGTTTTCGGCTTTCTCTACTGAGGTGCTCGCCCGGCCGAACCGGGGCACAATCGCAGTAGTTCTCCTGGTGCTACCTTAGCCGATAGAGCGGAACGTAAGGTAGCCAAACTCAGGAGCCGGGCAACCCAACATTTGACCAAAGACATGATTCAGGGCTGATGCATATAATGCCAAAACTCGCGACGCCGAACACTCCCTAAGGTATTCGGTCTTTATGAGTGCGGGCGAAACAACACTCTTTATTAAAAAAGCCCCTAGTGTCCAGGTACGTGCAAAAATTCTGACGTGGCCACATGACAAGACGCTAGCCTCCTCCTTGGTTATATCAGAAAAAACCAGGGGATGTGTAGCAACGAGACAGTAAAAAAGGTTTACACAGGATCTTAATCTAAAAAGAATCCTTTAGGACGGGTCCCTACTGCACGTCTGCGCCTGTGTCTCCGTTGTGCCGTATCCTGGACGGGCGCCGCACGACGTTCATCTGTAAAAGAGAGGAACTGAGTTGAAAACGGGTCGTGCCGAACAAAAGTTTAAAATAAACAATGTGTAAAGTAAAATATATAAAATTGAGCTTTATTGTCTCTTATTGTATATGCATGGAGCCCCTAGTGCGGGGGTATATGGCCACTAAGCCTGCATCAATGGTGATTTTGCACCGAACTTGTCTATCCGCGTTCGTGGTCTTGAATGACCTACTTCGAAGTTTTTTTTTGGCCGGTGAGGCCGTTTTGCTGTGGGGCTGTCAAAGCGGCCGCATAGTCCTTCGCTTGTTGAGGCGCACTTTAGTGCTTCCCCTTCAAAGAGATGATGCCTCGTGGACCGGGCATCTTAAGCGTGAGAGATGCATAATGCGGTATTGCGTTAAAGCGAGCGAAAGCTTCGCGTCCCAGTAGTGCTTGGTAGCGACTTGAGAACGAGACGATATGGAAGGTTAGCTTTTCGCGGCGGAAGTTATCGGCAGAGCCGAATATGACTTCGAGCCGGAGAAAACCCATACAATGGGTGTCCGGACCAGGTATTACCCCTTGAAAGGAGGTTTTGCTACGGCGGATTCTTGCTGGGTTTATCCCCATGTGCTGGATTGTATCCTGATATATCAGGTTTAGTCCACTGCCGTCGTCCATAAGGACATTTGAAATTGGAGTCCGCCAATTATTGGATCGAGTATCAAGGCAGTCCAGCCCGCATTCTTGATATTTCTAGAATAATCTAGCTGATCGAAGATGATCGGTTTTGACAACCAGTGGCAGGACCCTTTGGGGATGGGCCGTGTGGTGCGTACCTTTACGGGCGCTGCATGTTTTGTTATGTGAAGTGAGTTCACTATTTTTACTTCTTGTGGGAAGTTCTTTTGTCTCCTGGTGCTCTGCTTTTGGGGTTCGTCCTCGTCTTCGCTTGGTGTGTCGAGCCCCTTGTGTTCGGCATTGAGTCTGTCGGATTGTTTGAAAACCCAACAGTCTCTGTGGGTATGGTTAGCAGGCTTCCCGGGAGTACTGTGTATCTGACATATCCTGTCCAGGATTTTATTTAGGTTGGATGGATCGTCCCTGTTATCCTGGGGGGGGGGCGATTTTGCCAGATTTTGTCATGAGCCTTTGAATCCGGCGTTGACTGCCGTGCTCTTCAGACTTTTGTCCTTAGTCCGGCGACGGTCCTTGTTGCGTCGCGGTTTTCCGTTTCCATCCCTAGTTTCGGATGTACTTGGGTCACAGGGGCTGCACCTTGCCAACCAGCTATCCTCCCCTGCACAAAAGCGGGTCATGAGGTTTGTTAGTGCGGCCATTGTTCTTGGCTTTTCTTGGCTGAGGTGTCTGGCGAGCCATTCGTCTCGGACGTTATGCCTGAAAGCTGCTAAGGCTTCGGCGTCCGGACAGTCGACTATCTGATTCTTTTTAGTGAGGAATCTATTCCAGAACTGCCGAGCTGATTCTCTGGGTTGTTGAGTTATGTGACTAAGATCGTTTGCATCCGGAGGGCGGACATAAGTCCCTTGAAAGTTTGCTCGGAAAGCATCCTCGAGCTCTTCCCAGCTTCCAATTGTGTTTTCGGGGAGGCTTTTGAGCCAATGCCGGGCTGGCCCTTTAAGCTTAAGGGTTAAATATTTTATGGCGTGGAGATCATCTCCTCTAGCCATGTGTATGTGGAGGATATAATCCTCGATCCAAACTCCAGGGTCTGTTGTTCCGTCATATGCCTCTATGTTTACGGGTTTGAATCCCTCTGGAAATTCATAGTCTAGGACCTCATCGGTGAAACATAGGGGGTGTGCGGCGCCCCTGTATTTGGGTGTGCCGGATTCTGATGATGGATTCATAGCATTGCTTACGAGAGCTTGCTTTCTTGGCCCATAAATGGACCTGACTGGGCCATGATGCGAATCCTTAAGTGGATCGCATGCTGATTTAAGTGCGGCGCCGCTTGCCGCTTTATGGGGTCGTCTATCCGACCGTGTGGCTTTCTCATTTTTTGAATGCGAGGGCTCTAGGGCCTCTTCATCGAATTCAGGCAGTAGCTTTCTTTTCGGATAGCTTTTAGTGCGGCGAATGTCGCCGTATTTATCTGCGGTATTGATTACTTTGCTCCATCTAATCCGGAATGCATCTTCCGCTGTTTTTAGCTTCCGCTTCTGCTTTTTAGGCTGCGTGCAGTTGTAACGAGCCTCTCGTGGAGATTCTTCTGCTCCATAGGTTTATCCGGCGTGAGGTCGTCCGGAATGCCGTTTTCGCCGGAGGAGGGATGTTCGGTTTCTCTATCCGTGTTGCCCTGTTCGGACGGTTGCTCTAAGGCCTACTCGTCGTCTACCGGCTCGTCCTGCTCTATGGTTGGGTTTTTATCGAGGCGGGGCTTGGGTCGGCATTTACGCCGACGCTTTGATTGCTTTTCGGGGGGTCGATCTCCCGTTCCATCCCCCTTTTCCTCGTTGTCACTTCCTTTAGGGGTATCCACCATGTACACATCGTGAGATGAGGTGGCTGTCCAATGCCCTATGGGCGTTGGTTCATCGGTATCTCCTACATCGTCATCCATGCTGTCGATGTCTCCGGAGTCGAAGTTGAGCACGTCATTTAAATTGTCGACAGTGGCTACCAAGTGGGTGGTGGGTGGGCTTTGAATTTCTCCGTCGTCCGTATCCCACCCTCGCTGACCATAGTCCGGCCAGGGCTCTCCTGATAAAGAGAGATACTTAAGAGAATTCAGGATGTCGCCAAAAGGCGAGTGCTGAACGATGTCTGCGGCGGTGAACTCCATTATCGGCGCCCAGTCGGATTCGATTGGCAGGGGCGCGGGGGGTTCGGAGTTCGGGGAGGAGTCCGGATCCTCGGCGTCATGGGTCGTGCAGAGTGCGGGGCTAGCGTTCGGCTCGATTGCCTTTAAGATCGCAGCCCCTGAGGTGACGTCCAACCGCTCGTCCTCGATTGGCAAAAATAGGCTCCGAGTTAGGGGTCGGAACCGATGCGCGTGCGGCCTCCAGGACACTGTCCGGAGGCAGAGCTAGATCATGCCCCTCGAGATAGTGCGGCGCGCTTGGCCGTGGCTCTAACCCATCGAAGATCAACTCTCCGCGGATGTCAGCTGTGTAGTTTAAGCTTCCAAACCCGACTTGATGGCCAGGGGCGTAGCTTTCGATCTGCTCCAAGTAGCCGAGCGAATTGGCCCGCAGAGCAAAGCCGCCGAAGACGAAAATCTGTCCGGGGAGAAAAGTCTCACCCTGGACCGCATCGTTGTTGATGATCAAAGGAGTCATCGGGCCTAAAGGCGACGACACAGAGGAACTCTCAATGAAAGCACCAATGTCGGTGTCAAAACCGGCGGATCTCGGGTAGGGGGTCCCGAACTGTGCGTCTAGGCCAGATGGTAACAGGACGCAGGGAACACGATGTTTTACCCCGGTTCGGGCCCTCTCGATGGAGGTAAAACCCTACGTCCTGCTTGATTAATATTGATGATATGGGTAGTACAAGAGTAGATCTACCACGAGATCAAGGAGGCTAAACCCTAGAAGCTAGCCTATGGTATGATTGTTGTATATGGAGTTGATTGCCTACGGCCTACAACCCTCCGGTTTATATAGACACCGGATAGGGTTAGGGTTACATAGAGTCGGTTACAATGGTAGGAGATCTTGAATATCTGCATCGCCAAGCTTGCCTTCCACGCCAAGGAAAGTCCCATCCGGACACGGGACGAAGTCTTCAATCTTGTATCTTCATAGTCCTGGAGTTCGGCTGAAGGTATAGTCCGGCTCCCCGAACACCCGCTAATCCAGGACTCCCTCACTTCTCCTAACACACTGGGACAATTATCGGAATCCTTATTTTCATGGAAGACATTAAAAAGATGAAGCATATGAGGTATCCTCAATTCCATTTTTTCATTTTTTTATGAACTAAACTAGTGATAAAACAAGAAACTAAAAGATTTGTTTGCAAGATTTAAAGATATACCTTCAAGCGCTCCAAGTGCAGAGGTTTGTAGGACAGTAGCAAATGTCCCTCAGGTGGATGACCTAAGGTTTATCAATCCGTGGGAGGCATAGGATGAAGATGGTCTCTCTCAAGCAACCCTGCAACCAAATAACAAAGAGTCTCTTGTGTCCCCAGCACACCCAATACAATGGTAAATGGTATAGGTGCACTAGTTCGGCGAAGACATGGTGATACAAATGCAATATGGATAGTAGATAATGGTTTTTGTAATCTAAAAATATAAAATAGCAAGGTAACTAGTGATAAAAGTGAGCACAAATGGTATTGCAATGCGTTGAAACAAGGCCTAGGGTTCATAGTTTCACTAGTGCAAGTTCTCTCAACAATAATAACATAATTGGATCATATAACTTTCCCTCAAAATGCAACAAAGAGTCACCCGAAGTCACTAATAGCGGAGAACAAACGAAGAGATTATGGTAGGGTACGAAACAAAGTTATCCTTTCTGATCGATCTATTCAAGAGTTCGTAGTAAAATAACACAAAGCTACTCTTTCTGTTCGATCTATCATAGAGTTCGTACTAGAATAACACCTTAAGACAGAAATCAACCAAAACCCTAATGTCACCTAGATACTCCAATGTCACCTCAGGTATCCGTGGGTATGATTATACGATATGCATCACACAATCTCAGATTCATCTATTCAACCAACACAAAGGACTTCAAAGAGTGCCCCAAAGTTTCTACCGGAGAGTCAAGAGAAAAACGTGGGCCGACCCCTATGCATAAGTTCACGAGGTCACGGAACTCGCAAGTTGATCACCAAAACATACATCAAGTAGATCACGTGATATCCCATTGTCACCACAGATAAGCACATGCAAGACATACATCAAGTGTTCTCAAATCCTTAAAGACTCAATCCGATAAGATAACTTCAAAGGGAAAACTCAATCCATTACAAGAGAGTATAGGGGGAGAAACATCATAAGATCCAACTATAATAGCAAAGCTCTCAATACATCAAGATCATACGATACCAAGATCACGAGAGAGAGAGAGAGAGATATCAAACACATAGCTACTGGTACATACCCTCAGCCCCGAGGGAGAACTACTCCCTCCTTGTCAGGGAGAGCGCCGGGATAATGAAGATGGCCACCGGAGAGGGATTCCCCCCTCCGACAGGGTGCCAGAACAGGTCTAGATTGGTTTTCGGTGGCCACAGAGGCTTGCGGCGGCGGAACTCCCGATCTATTGTGTTCTCTGATGTTTTTAGGGTATATGGACATATATAGGCGAAAAAAGTCGGTCAGGGGAGCCACGAGGGGCCCACGAGGGTGGGGGCACGCCCAGGGGGGCAGGCGTGCCTCCCTGCCTCGTGGCCACCTCGAAGCTTCCTTGACTTCAAATCCAAGTCTCTTGGATCACGTTCGTTCCAAAAATCATGCTCCCGAAGGTTTTATTCCGTTTGGATTCCGTTTGATATTCCTTTTCTTCGAAACAATGAAATAGGCAAGAAAACAACAATTTGGGCTAGGCCTCCGGTTAATAGGTTAGTCCCAAAAATAATATAAAAGTGTATAATAAAGCCCATAAACATCCAAAACAGATAATATAATAGCATGAAACAATCAAAAATTATAGATACGTTGGAGACGTATCAATGAGTCTGAGGTTCTGGTAACACAGATCTCATTGGAGGTTGGGTCTGTGTGTGGCTCCAACGCCGCTGAGTCTGCAGTCTCCATGGCGAGGTTGAGCGTCCCGTCTTCGGATGGCGTGATCTCCTCCGGATCTAGAGACAAAGCAGTTGCTGGTTCTATCACTCGATGTGGTTCGATGACAGATTTAGGTCATGTTCATCATGGTGACTGGGAGCGGCTACTGCCATGGTCTCGAATCCGTCGAAGATCAAGTCTCCGCGGATGTCCGCGACATAGTTCAAGCTTACAAATCTGACCTGATGGCCAGGGGCGTCGCTATCGATCTGCTCTAGGTGGCCAAGCGAGTTGGCCCATAGTATGAAGCCGCCGAACATGAAGATCTGTCCGGGGAGGAGGGTTTCTCCCTGGACGATGTTGTTGTGGATGTTTGACGGGGCCATCGAACCTCTTGACGATGACACAGTGGAACTCTCAATGAAAGCACCAATGTCGGTGTCAAAACCAACAGATCTCGGGTAGGGGGTCCCGAACTATGCGTGTGAGGTTGATGGTAACAGGAGACAGGGAACATAATGTTTACCCAGGTTCAGGCCCTCTCGATGGAGGTAAAACCCTACATCCTATTAGATTAATATTGATGAGTATGGGGGTTACAAGAGTTGATATACCACGAGATCGTAATGGCTAAAACCCTAGAAGTCTAGCCTATCTGATTATGATTATGATTCTCCGTCCCTATGGACTAAGCCCTCTGGTTTATATAGACGCCGGGGGAACTAGGGTTGTACAAAGTCGGTTAAAGATAAAGGAAACTTCATATTGGGATGCCAAGCTTGCCTTCTGCGCCAAGGAGAGTCCCATCCGGACACGGGTGAGAGTCTTCGGTCTTGCATCTTCATAGTCCATCAGTCCGGCCCACGTACCACAGTCTAGATGCCCGAGGACCCCCTAATCCAGGACTCCCTCACCTTGGTCCTCTTCTCAAATATAGGCGGGAAGGGATCCAACAACGGCCAAATTTGAAGGGATACAACTAGTACAAGTTATCCTGACAAAAGTGCTATTTGCCTGCGAAAGCCTCTGGTGGTAACACTGCAATGGGCTCCGCGATGACCTCCGTCCTGCCGGTGGCGGTCTTTGTTGGGGATATAACTATTGGGTATGAACCGCCCAAGAGGGGCCGGGTCATACCACTAACCACTTATCAATGAAGATGGCGGCTCATACAAGCCCATTGACGACCCAAGACCCAGAGGCGACTTGAGGCCCAAGAGGATGAGCCGCCATATGTGTATAACTTGTTTTGTAGGGCAAGCTTAGTTAATCACCGAGCCGGACACGATGTGTATGAGCTGGCCGAGACTCTGTGAGCCACCGGGCGTCAACCTGTGTATATAAAGGGACGACCCGGCGGTGGTTTAGGGACAAGTAACAACAATCGAGAGCTAGGTCAAGCGTATTCGCTCCCTGGTAATTGAAACCCTAGCAATACAACACAAAGCAGGAGTAGGCTTTTACCTCATTGAGAAGGGCCAAACCTAGGTAAACTCTCTATGTCCATTGTCCCACTTAACCCCTTCAAGCTAACCTAGTTGCGATGGCTCCACGACTAAGTCCTTGCACTAGGACATCTGCCGTGTCAAGTCCACGACAGTTGGCACCCACCATGGGGCCAACACATGGTGGTTTCGAGTTCTTGAAGGGCAGCTTCCCAGGGAACAAGGGATACACTGTGGGCTGGATGACCAAGAGTCATCGCTGGATGACCAGGAGTAGGCTCTACATCGACGACGTTGGCTGGGGCCCCGAGGCCGGCTCAATTTAGTACGGATACTGGGCCCCCTTCGGTGGAATTCACATCTTCACCTGCATCGACATCATCAAGACGGCTCAGCGTGCACGACCCGCCCAGGTTCAACCCACGTTGAAGCACACCTTTGTTGGTTTCATCCATGGGGCAGAATTTGAGGAAGGATCTGTGTCTGGTGGTGAGACAGCCATCTAATCTGATGGTGAATCGTCCACGGGCGAGACCAATTCAATGTATCAAGTGCAAGACGGCTGGCTTGGAGGCTGTTCCAATGGCGACAGAATTTCGGACCCCTATGAGCCGCTGAATAGGGTTGCGATCTTCATGGCCGGTAGACAGCTAGCGCTCGCCTCCACGACCACCGTAGCTATGACCTCCAGCTCAATGGCTGCGGCGACGGCTGGTGCTGGAGATTATGTGCGCCCGCCGGCTCAGGTTCTGACAGAGTTATTGGAGGCTTTGGTGACTTTGATGGGGGTAGAAGTGACCTCGGAGACTCAGGAACAACATAAGGTGCAGGTTGCGAAGTTACGGGATGAGATAACACTGGTACGCGTCGGTCCTATACAAACGGTTTTTAACCCCTTTCCGCAATAGCAATTGGAACCGTCGCCAAGTGAGTGTGGGCGATAGGGGGGTCCTTCCCACATGACCCAGAAACCGTCGGGGATATGCCCTCCTGGCACACATACTCAACAAAATGAGGTCGTGTGCGACCGGCGAGCGTTGAAATACGGAAATACATATAATAGAGCTAAAAATACAATTATGCGGTGAAATTGTTTCAGGTCGCAAGTACATCCCCCACAGTCAGTCCCCACTAAACGTTTCCGTTCGTATGTACATCCCAGACGGTCGCTCCAAGGAAAACGTTTCCGTTCACAGGTACATCACACACAATTTTCCCCGTTAAATCATTTGGATTATTGAATGAATCACACACGGTCCGTAGAAGAAACTGTGTGGCAAAGGTTGTCCATCACACACAGTTTTTATGTGGTAAACTTTTGCGCAAGGTGGCCTAACGCAAATAGTTTTCAAGATAAAGTCGTGTGTGATTGTTCATTGATCCAACACGGTTTATTCCTAGAAACTGTGTGCGTTGCATGAGGTCATCACCCACGGTATTTTTTTCAACAACCGTTTGCAGTAGCAAAACCCATTTAAGAGGCTAATTATCCGATTATTCATAATCCATTTATTAATCTAATTAACATTTCATATTAAGCACACAATATATTGCATTTTCATAATTGAAATACATCAGAGTACAAGATCACATAGCTTCAGCACTCAGCTACCCCATTACACAACTACACCAGGACCAAGTTTCACATGCAACATCTATAACCTTTCAAAATTAGCATCATAGACGGTACATAGACATATGCATCTCATCTAGAGAACTGCTGAAGCAGAAGGCGAATATTGAGCCTTCAGTGATGTTGAAGGTCTTTGTAACTTTAGGCCAGTGGCTGTGGATGATTGACCGTCCATCATTCATCCTCTTCAGGAACACTTCAATATTGAACCGTGGGTGTTGTATGAATACCTTCCTCGCCTCCTGACCATGCAGGTGGTTTGAGAGGTAATCATCAGTGAACTGCTTTGGAAAGGCCTGAAAACAAGGATGTGCATAAATGTCTTCTCTATATTGGAAATGGGGCAAAGGAATAAAAAAGGCAAGGTATAATAGTTAGTACCATCCTGTAGCGAACTGATGTCTTCTTCATTGTGCAGACAAAGATCTTGTTGTTTTTTGTCGCTAATTTCTTTATCCTAGCAATCTTTCTAAGTTTCTTGACTTGACTGGTATTCATGGACAACTCATTTCCCCATATGCAAAAAGGGTCGAACAGTGGGTCAAAACCTCTCACAGCAGGACCTACATGTGCAAAACCAAATTGTTAAAAACCTAAATATTAGAATGGTTCCTGCAATTGCCCAATAATGTGTTATTAGACAACAGACCATGCATGTGCTAACCTTGATTGTAAAACTCAGTGCTTCCCATTGTTTCCCTGCAACACATATAAGGTAGTTAGTCATTAGGTTAAATAAGAGTTTGCATGCTATCAGTAAAATATGTTGATGAAACATAAGCACATTGCAGGTTCATCAGATTAATTCAAGCCACATGGAAAACCCATTTATCCAAACGAAGCATGATTAAGAACTAGGAAATATAGCACTTGTATATGTTTCTCATGTATTAAGTGCAGCCAAATTCGATTTTTACTCACATGCACAACAATACAAAATTCTATCCACGACAATTGGACATCGAAGTGTAGAATTGAACCAAGCAGTTAGCTAAACACCACAACAAATGAACCAAACATTAACTGAGCACCACATTGCACAATATAAAATACTCCTAATAGAAGATCATACAGTTAACCAAACCAAGCATGCTTAACAACATGGAAGTATAGCAATTGTATATGTTTCTCATGTATTTAGTATAGCCAAATTAGATTTATTTCGCACATGGTATACAATAAAAGAATGCACCCACAACAATTGAACATTGCATTGCAAAATTGAACCAAAGAGCAAACCGCATCGCGTCATCGGCGCACGAGGCATCGACGGTGGCCTCGACGTCGAGGTGCTCCTCCAAGATCTGGGGGTCGACATGAATGGCAGCCATCGCGACCTCTTGCTACCTCTTGAGCACTGCGTTGGTTTACCCTTGAAGAGGAAAGGGTGATGCAGCAAAGTAGCGTAACTATTTCCCTCAGTTTTTCAGAACCAAGGTATCAATCCAGTAGGAGACTACACTCAAGTCCCTCGTACCTACACAAACAAATAAGAACCTCGCAACCAACACGATAAAGGGGTTGTCAATCCCTTCACGGTCACTTTCGAGAGTGAGATCTGGTAGAGATAATAATAATAAGATAAATATTTTTGGTATTTTTATGATATAGATTGAAAGTAAAGATTGCAAAATAAAATAGATGGGAAACTTATATGATAAAAGATAGACCCGAGGGCCATAGGTTTCACAAGTGGCTTCTCAAGATAGCATAAGTATTACGGTGGGTGAACAATTACTGTCGAGCAATTGATAGAAAAGTTCATAATTATGAGAATATCTAGGCATGATCAGGTATATAGGCATCACGTCCGCGAAAAGTAGACCGAAACGATTCTGCATCTACTACTATTACTCCACACATCGACCGCTATCCAACATGCATCTAGAGTATTAAGTTCATAAGAACAGAGTAACACATTAGGCAAGATGACATGATTTAGAGGGATAAACTCAAGCAATATGATATAAACCCCATCTTTTTATCCTCGATGGCAACAATACAATACGTGCCTTGCTGCCCCTGCTGTCACTGGGAAAGGACACTGCAAGATTCAACCCAAAGCTAAGCACTTCTCCCATTGCAAGAAAGATCAATCTAGTAGGCCAAACCAAATTGATAATTTGAAGAGACTTGCAAAGATAACAAATCATACATAAAAGATTTCAGAGAAGAATCAAATATTGTTCATAGATAAACTTGATCATAAACCGACAAGTCACCGAATCTCGACAAACACACCGCAAAAAGAGTTACATCAAATAGATCTCCAAGAAGATCAAGGAGAACATTGTATTGAGATCCAAAGAGAGAGAAGAAGCCATCTAGCTAATAACTATGGACCCGAAGGTCTGTGGTAAACTACTCACACATCATCGGAGAGGCTATGGTGTTGATGTAGAAGCCCTCCGTGATCGATTCCCTCTCCGACGGAGCTCCGGAAAAGGCCCCAAGATGGGATCTCTTGGGTACGTAAGGTTGCGGCGGTGGAAATAGGGTTTCGTGGTGCTCCTGGATGTTTTCGAGGTATATGGATATATATAGGAGGAAGAAGTAGGTCGCTGGAGCTGCGAGGGGCCCACGAGGGTGGGGGCGCACCTCCCTGCCTCGTGGCCACCTCGTTTCTTTCTTTACGTTTACTCCAAGTCCCTTGGGTCACTTTTGTTCCAAAAATAACTCTCCCGAAGGTTTTATTCCGTTTGGATTTCGTTTGATATTCCTTTTCTGCGAAACACTGAAATAGGCAAAAAACAGCAATTTGCACTGGGCCTTGGGTTAGTAGGTTAGTCCCCAAAATAATATAAAAGTGTATAAATAAGCCCATTAACATCCAAAACAGATAATATAATAGCATGGAACAATCAAAAATTATAGATACGTCAGAGACGTATCAAGCATCGCCAAGCTTAATTCCTGCTCGTCCTCGAGTAGGCAAATGATAAAAACGAAATTTTTGATGTGGAATGCTACCTAGCATAATTCTCAATGTAATTTTATTTATTGTGGCATGAATGTTCAGATCCAAAAGATTCATGACAAAAGTTTAATATTGACATAAAAATAATAATACTTCAAGCATACTAACTAAGCAATCATGTCTTCTCAAAATAACATGGCAAAAGAAAGTTCATCCCTACAAAATCGTATAGTTTGTTCATGCTCCATTTTCGTCACACAAGAATGCTCTCATCATGCACAACCCCGATGACAAGCCAAGCAATTGTTTCATACTTTAGTAATCTCAAACCTTTTTAAACTTTCACACAATACATGAGCGCGAGCCATGGATATAGCACTATGGGTGGAATAGAATATAATGATGGGGGTTATGTGGAGAAGACAAAAAAGGATAAAGTCTCACATCGACGCGGCTAATGAACGGGCTAGGGAGATGCCCATCAATTGATGTCAATGCAAGGAGTAGGGATTGTCATGCAACGAATGCACTAGAGCTACAAATGTATGAAAGCTCAACAAAAGAAACTAAGTGGGTGTGCATCAAACTTGCTTGCTCACGAAGACCTAGGGCATTTGAGGAAGCCCATTGTTGGAATATACAAGGCAAGTTCTATAATGAAAATTCCCACTAGTATATGAAAGTGACAAAACAAGAGACTCTCTATCATAAAGATCATGGTGCTACTTTGAAGCACAAGTGTGGAAAAAGAGGATAGTAGCATTGTTCTTTTTTTTCTTTTTTTGGGCCTTCCTTTTTTATTTGGCCTTTCTCTCTTTTTTCTACTTGGTACAATGCTCTATTAATGATGATCATCACACTTCTATTTATTTACAACTCAATGATTACAACTTGATACTAGAACAAAATATGACTCTATATGAATGCCTTCGACGGTGTACCGGGAAGGGCAATGTATCAAGAGTGACATGTATGATAAATTATGCATGGTGGCTTTGCCACAAATATGATGTCAACTACATGATCATGCAAAGCAATATGACAATGATGAAGCATGTCATAAATGAAATGGTGGAAAGTTGCATGGCAATATATCTCGGAATGGCTATGGAAATGCCATAATAGGTAGGTAAGGTGGCTGTTTTGAGGAAGATATAAGAAGGTTTATGTGTGATACAGCATATCATATCACGGGGTTTGCTTGCACCGGCAAAGTTTTCACCAACTCTCAAGGTGAGAAAGGGCAATGCACGGTACCGAAGAGGCTAGCAATGATGGAAAGGTGAGAGTGCGTATAATCCATAGACTCAACATTAGTCATAAAGAACTCACATACTTATTGCAAAAATCTACAAGTCATCAAAAACCAAGCATTACGTGCATGCTTCTAGGGGATAGATTGGTAGGAAAAGACCATCGCTCCTCCCTGACCGCCACTCATAAGGAAGACAATCAAATAACACATCATGTTTCAAATTTGTTACACAACGGTCACCATACGTGCATGCTACGGGACTTGCAATCTTCAACACAAGTATTTCTCAAATTCACAACTACTCAATGAGCACACTCTAATATCACCATCCTCATATCTCAAAAAAATTATCAAGTATCAAGCTTCTCATAGTATTCAATGCACTTTCTATGATAGTTTTTTATTATACCCATCTTGGATGCCTATCATATTAGGACTAATTTTATAACCAAAGCAAATTACCATGCTGTTCTAAAGGACTCTCAAAATAATATAAGTGAAGCATGAGAGATCAATAATTTCTATAAAATAAAACCACCACTGCGCTCTAAAAGATATAAGTGAAGTACTAGAGCAAAATTATCTAGCTCAAAAGATATAAGTGAAGCACATAGAGTATTCTAATGAATTCCAATTCATGTGTGTGTCTCCCAAAAGGTGTGTACAGCAAGGATGATTGTGGTAAACTAAAAAGCAAAGACTCAAATCATACAAGACGCTCCAAACAAAACACATATATATATCATGTGGTGAATAAAAATATAGCCTCAAGTAAAGTTATCGATGGAAGAAGACGAAAGAGGGGATGCCTTCCGGGGCATCCCCAAGCTTAGGATTTTGGTTGTCCTTGAATTTTACCTCGGGGTGCCTTGGTCATCCCCAAGCTTAGGCTCTTGCTACTCCTTATTCCATAATCCATCAAATATTTACCCAAAACTTGAAAACTTCACAACACAAAACTCAACAGAAAATCTCATGAGCTCCGTTAGTATAAGAAAACAAACCACCACTTAAGGTACTATAATGAACTCATTCTTTATTTAAATTGGTGTTAAACCTACTGTATTCAAACTTCTATATGGTTCATACCCTCCGATACTAGCCATAGATGCATCAAAATAAGCAAACAACACACGAAAAACAGAATCTATCAAAAACGGAACAATCTGTAGTAATTTGTAGGTTTCAAATACTTATGTAACCCGAAAAGTTTTGAAATAAATTGGTGGACGTGAGGAATTTGTCGATTAATCATCTACAAAAAGAATTGTTGACGCTCAAAAGTGGCATAGTCATAAAATTAGCTTAGGCTATATAAAGACTAATTCAAACTTAGGATTGGAGGTCACTCCGGATGGCTCTCTCTAAGAAAATCGAGATGGAGATGAAGATGGTCTATAGAGGAGCTCGGATGTAATAGTTATGACAAGTTCGGTGATGCTCATGTTGACACCATATTAAAGAATGGCATGAAACTCAATTAATACGGCCTCTGATGGAAAACGTTTCAACATGAAAGTTGTGTTTCTCGTTGAAATGGTGGATTTTGATATAAAAATTGTCTTAATCCAAGGTTGTATGAAACCTATGGAGGCAAAACAAGGTCAGAAACATAAGCTGCAGTGTCATTTCGGACCGACCGAGTTGATTTGATCGGTGAAATCGAGTTGGTCCGAAAATTTACCAGAGAGTTGGCAATGTTCACTCGGTAGGACCGTAGCAAACTAATTGGTGAGACCGAGTTGATCCGATAAATTACAGAAGGAAACAGAGAGTTGGCAATGTTCACTCGGTGGGACCAAAATGAACCAATCGGTGAGACCGAGTTGGTCCAGGAAATTACCAAAGATTCCTGTCCGAGTTAGGTTAGGGTTTTTGATGTTTTGGACGGATTTTTTAGTCCTTTCATTGTACGGGAAGTCCAGCCGTCTCATAAATAGATGAGAGGTGACGGCCGATTGAACAACACACAATCGCAAAAAACACATCTACTACTTTTTCATCTACGTTTTGTCTCTCCCGTGTTTTTACTTCCTCATTCTTCGTGTTGGAGAGCTACGAATCCTGAGGCTCTAGGGGCGGTTGGACCAACCTAGGGAAGCCCATAGCCACCGCACTCCCCGACGAGGTCCCACCCGGGAGTGTGGGGTTTTGGGTCCTCAAAAGTTCTCTCTGTTTGTCTTGTGAATCGCGCTTCCGGTGAGCCTCCTTGGACGTGAGCTGCGGTGCATCACCCCCGGTGTCGAGGGTACACGTGACGTGTTCGTGTCGGAACACACTTTTTGGCAACTCCGTTCGGGACTGAAAATGAATCATGATCATCCACCATGTCCGATCTTCCCAATCCATCTGAGGTAGACGTCGATAACATCATTAAGCCCAGTCTTGATGAGATCTCGGCCGATCATCACCAAATCTATGAGGAGTACAAGAAGCCGCGTGAAGAGAAGGATTTGCATGAGTTCCTTGGAAAATTTAAGAAGGATCGCCAAGGCAACATCACTCCGATTGAAGAAATCAAGTTCCCTCCTCTTCAAACCGGGCAGGTTAAACCCTCTGTGAGTACAACCTTTTCTCCTGAGCAATGGGCTAAGATTGAGAGTCGTATTGCTGATGGTAACAATCTGGTCTAGCAAACTTTCATAGAAAATAGTAATGCTCAGAAAAATATATCTCAATCATCTAGTGGTAATGGTGGTATAGCTGCTAGCGTGCAAAACCCTAATATGGATTTACCTATTTCATCGGTGCCTCCCATGCCGATGACTTATTACCCTACCCAAGCAAATCAAATTGTTGCTGCACCCATTAATCCTATCATGAGTATGCCAAGTTCGATGGTGACGCCGAACCAAACCCTACCTACAAGAGCAAACATTGTTAGATCACTGTCGAATTATAATTCGGCATACATGCCACAATTCACACATGCAACTAGTAACCCTACTCCTCCTATGCTACTGCCACAAGCTTCATCGTCCACTGTGGATGATGGTCTAGCTAATCTTAGAGAGGAGATGGCTAAGATGCTCCGAGAGAATTTTGGAGTGGAGTTACCAAGGAACTGTATTTACCAAAAGCCATATCCAGAATACTTTGATGCAATTCAATGCCCCCCGAGATATAAAATTCCAGATTTTGTTAAGTTTAATGGAGAGGGCACGAAAACCACTTGGGAGCACGTTAGTCAGTACTTGGCACAATTGGGTGAGGCAAGTTCACGAGATGAGTGGATAGTATGTTATTTTCCTTTATCTTTAACCAGTACTTCTTTCTCGTGGTTTTCTGTGTTACCACCCGGTTCTATTACTACATGGTTTCACTTGGAACAAAAGTTGCATGATCATTTTTATAGTGGTGATAATGAGCTTAAGTTGTCACATCTTACATCGGTTAGACAAAAGCATGATGAATCGGTCTCCGGTTACGTCAAGAGATTTAGAGAGACAAAAAACCGGTGCTATAGTTTGGTGATAACCGAGAGGGATTTGGCTGATCTTGTGCTTAGTGGTTTGAGAACTCACATTAGAGAAAGGCTAGAAGGACATGAGTTTTTAAATATCAACCAAGTCTTGCAAAGGGCTTTGGCTCAAGAAAGCCGAAGCAAAGATCTTAAAGAGGTGCATAGATATAAAATTGATCGTCCTAAGATGAATATGGTTGAGTATGATAGTGACCACTCGGACGATGAGGGTTATATTTATGTTGCTGATTTGCTTGGCCATCTAAGGCCAAACCATTTACTGGCAATGATTTAAAGCCGATTCATAAGAATCGTGATGAAGAGATGAAATTTACCTTCAACATTGCTAAGTGTGATAGAATATTTGATTCTTTATTGCAAGCAAAGATTATTAGAATATCTCATACTTTACCACCATTTGAAGAGCTGAAATGGCGTGCTTATTGCAAGTATCATAATTCTTTTTCTCATGCTACTAATGATTGTAATGTTTTTCAACGACAGATACAATCGACCATTAATGACGGACGATTGAATTTTTTTGAGATGCAAGTTGATAAGCAACGTTTCCCAATGAACACCATGGATTTGGAGGGGAAGAAGATGTTAATTCGGCCCAGCGTAGCCGAATCAGCTAATAAGAATAATATTGTCATTAGTGAGTGATACATCTCCGTCGTATCTATATTTTTTTATTGTTCCATGCCAATATTCTACAACTTTCATATACTTTTGGCAACTTTTTATACTATTTTTGGGACTAACATATTGATCCAGTGCCCAGTGCCAGTTCCTGTTTGTTGCATGTTTTTTGTTTCGCAGAATATCCATGTCAAACGGAGTCCAAACGGAATAAAAACTGACGAAGATTTTTTTGGAATATATATGATTTTTGGAAAGAAAAATCCATGCGAGACGATGCTCGAGGGGCCCACGAGGCAGGGGGCGTGCCCCAGGGGGGCAGGCGCGCCCCTGACCATCGTGGCCACCCCGTAAGGCGGTTGGTGCCCTTCTTTCACCGCAAGAAAGCTAATATCCGGATAGAGACCGTGTTTAAATTTCAGCCCAATTGGAGTTATGGATCTCCGGGAATATAAGAAACGGTGAAAGGGTAGAATCTGGGAACGCAGAAACAGAGAGAGATAAAGAGACAGATCCAATCTCGGAGGGACTCTCGCCCCTCCCATTCCATGGAGGCCATGGACCAGAGGGGAAACCCTTCTCCCATCTAGGGAGGAGGTCAAGGACGAAGAACAAGGAGGGGGCTCTCTCCCCCTCGCTTCCGGTGGCTCAGGAGTGCCATCGGGGGCCATCATCATCACCGCAATCTTCACCAACAACTTCACCGCCATCATCACCAACTCTTCCCCCCTCTATGCACCGGTGTAACCTCTCTCTTACCCACTGTAATCTCTACTTAAACATGGTTCTCAATGCTATATATTATTTCCCAATGATGTATGGCTATCCTATGATGTTTGAGCAGATCCGTTTTGTCCTATGGGCTATTTGATGATCAAGATTGGTTTGAGTTGCATGTTTTATTATTGGTGCTGTCCTATGGTGCTCTCTGTGTCACGCAAGCATGAGGGATCCCCACTATAGGGTGTTGCAATACGTTCATGATTTGCTTATAGTGGGTTGCGTGAGTGACTGAAACACAAACCCGAGTAAGGGGGTTGTTGCGTATGGGATAAAGAGGACTTGATGCTTTAATGATGTGGTTGGGTTTTACCTTAATGATCTTTAGTAGTTGCGGATGCTTGCTAGAGTTCCAATCATAAGTGCATATGATCCAAGTAGAGAAAGTATGTTAGCTTATGCCTCTCCCTCATATAAAATTGCAATAATGATTACCGGTCTAGTTATCGATTGCCTAGGGACAAATAACTTTCTCGTAACAACAAGCTCTCTACTAAAACTAATTTAGCTGTGTCTTTATCTAAACAGCCCCTACTTTTTATTTACATGCTCTTTATTATCTTGCAAACCTATCCAATAACACCTACAAAGTACTTCTAGTTTCATACTTGTTCTAGGTAAAGCGAACGTCAAGCATGCGTAGAGTTGTATCGATGGTCGATAGAACTTGAGGGAGTATTTGTTCTACCTTTAGCTCCTCGTTGGGTTCGACACTCTTACTTATCGAAAACTGTTGCGATCCCCTATACTTGTGGGTTATCAAGAGTGAGCCCAGGAAAAATAAGGAGAGCAACAAGGTCTTGGGGATACAAGTTGTGCTTGACAAGCAACCTGATGGCAAGGAGATAATCAAGATCACCATCAAGAATCCTACACTCGGGGGGCAACCACAAGTGCAAGGGAACACTCATGTCAAATTTGTTAAGCCCAAGAGTCCAGAGGTTGGAAAGTGGAAGACGAATGAAGCTAAAGTGTAGCGCAAGAAAATCAGGCCAGCTTTTGATATGTTGTTGTCCAAGTATGCAAATCAAGCGGGCGGTTCTAGCTCTAATCAGTCATCAAATTTGAAGGGCTCAAGGTCACCTCCTCGGGAAGAATTTCAGCATCATGCCATGGGCACCGGGACCATGGATGGCGCCACCCCCCCTATGTGCCATACTACATGGGAGACTTCAATGGAGGATGGGGGCAGCCCCCAATGGCCCCTTATACTTTTCATCCAGGTTGGGCAGAACCAAGGAGGCCCGTTCATGGGAGGCTTTCTTATCCCACATGAGGCCGTTTGAACAATGGTGTCAATCGGCCAATGCAAGATAATCAAAAAAGGGTCAGCAGGCAAGTGTGGCGTGCCAAATCACCAAGTGTTGAAATTTCAGAGCCTAGCAAGCAAAAGGAGAAGAGTACTAGTGGTGAAACTATTATGATAGACATTAAAGAATTAATAATCAAAGAGCCGATTATTGTTGATAATCCGACTGATTCTAATAAAGATGTGGCTGTGGTCTAGCAAGACCCCATGGCTATTGATCATGAAGCTAGCACAAGTAAGGCCAGGTCGAGGGATCCAAAATATACTCAGCCTAAGTGGTGTCCTTTCGGTCTGACCAAGGCGCGAAAAAGGAGATTGCAGCGCATGAGGAGTCATGAGAAGGAGGAACAAGAAGCAGAAAAGCTAACAGATAAATTATTCAATGAAAGTCGTCCCATGGTAACCCCAAAACAAGTGTGGAGGCCAAAGCAAAAGGAAAACATGGCAGCTTCTGCATTGATCATAGCAACACCTACACCACCAATGGAGGATGATGCGGCTACTATTATATCGTCCACTTTGCCTACTACTTCCTCTTCCCTTGGAGATATTTTAGAATCAGTGGACATGTTTGCGGAAGGAGATGAAATGCTTGATTATGAGTCTACACCGGTTCATGAAGGTATGGATATTAATATGGTGTATTACTTACTCGCTCAATTTCATGCTATAGATGAAGAAGGGGAAGTAGCTCAGCTAGATTTTGGTCCTAAAAATGCTATATTAGAGAAGCCAAAAGAACCGGTGACGCACTTGAAGCCATTGTTCCTTAAAGGTCATATTAATGGATCGCCGGTTGCTAGAATGCTTGTCGATGGTGGTGTTGTGGTGAATCTTATGCCATATTCGGTCTTCAAAAAATTGGGGCTGCGTGATGAAGAGTTAATAAATACCAACATGGTGCTTAATGGATTTGAAGGCAAAGAGAAAACTGAAGCCAAAGGTGTAATGTATCTGGAGCTTATGGTGGGAACCAAAACTTTGGCTACCGCATTATTTGTTGCTGAGGTGCAAGGTAACTACAATGTGATATTAGGCCGTGATTGGGTTCATGCAAACCAATGCGTGCCATCTACTATGCACCAGTTTTTAATTAAATGGGTTGATGATGAAGTAGAAGTCATTCACTACAAAAAAGAGACACATCCGTGACATTTTCAGCCGAACGAATTTTTTTCTGTCATACATATGACACTTGTATGACGATAATTGTGACAAAACCCGATATCATCGTAGATGTGGTGGGCTCCTACTTCTATGACAAAAAATCATGACAGAAAATGGGCTTTTCGTCCTGGGCGGGCCGGAGACGCAGCTGCATGACATTCTTTGGGCCGTCCATGACGGAAAAAACCGTGGTAAAGCGAGGGGGAGGAAAATTTCGGGGAGTTCCCGGTTACGGTGGGAGGTCGGGGACCGAGCGATGCGCGTTTCTCTCGTACACGTACGCGTGTGTGTGCGAGGTGTTGGCTCTAACTGAACCCGAGCGATTGCACTGCAGGCTACGCGTTACTGAATCCGAGCGATCGATCGATGGACGTTAACTGAACCCGATCAAGCGATTCCTTCGCTACTGCTGCTAACTGAAGCCGATCGATGCTGCCTCTGGGATGAATAGTGAGCGTTGCAGGGGGGGTGGATGAAAACTGAGCGATGGCGTTGCCTCTGGATGAACAGGACCCTGTGGTGTGGTGGAGGGCTGGATGAACAGTAGACGGTGGAGGGGTGCCCGTGGAGGGGTGGTTGAACAGGACCCCGTGGTGTGGAGGGCTGGATGAACAGTAGACGGTGGAGGGGTGGTTGAACAGTAGCCGGTAGAGTAGCGCGCGGTGGAGGCTGGATGAACAGGAGCCCGTGGAGGCTGGAGGAGGTTGATGGTGGAGATGAACAGTATCCCGTGGAGCCCCGTTTTATGGTACGCCACACCCATCATGATGAACAGGACCCCCGTTTCGACCATAGGATGTCCGTTTCATCCGTTTTGCGGTACGGCACACCCCTCCCGATCAACAGGACCCCCGTTTCGACCGTAGGAGGTCCGTTTTGTTCGTTTTGTGGTACGCCACACTCCTCTTGATCAACAGGACCCCCATTTCGACCGTAGGAGGTCCGTTTCCTCCGTTTTGCGATACGGCAGACCTCTCCCGATCAACAAGACCCCGTTCAGGCCTCATTTCCATCGCCTGTTCCATCCAAGTCCTCCGGATGAACACGACCACGCATTCTGTTCTGACCTAGTCGGTTGGCTCCCACGCGTTCCGTTGCCTCCCGATGAACACGACGCATTTTGTTGCCTCCCCATGAACACGACGCATTCCGTTGCCTCCCCATGAACACGACGACGACGCTGCCTCCCCATGAGCACGACGGCGACAATGTTTCTCCGTTACGACCCAGCCATGTACACGAGCCCTGGCCGTACGTATGCGCGAGAAGGCGTTTGAGACCCTGCCCGTATGTACGTACGTGGCGGTATTTTTTTCTTGCACCCTGGCCGCTGTACATACATGTAAATGCTACATGCACGCCTCTACTACGACACGTGCGCGCCTCTACTACGACATGTGCGCGCCTCTACATCGACCAGTATATATGTACGTACACGTTCGTGACCAGAATGACAATGCTATGTACGCTTCGACCAGGTGGGTCCCGACTGTCAGGCACTTCCTTGCGTGTGAAGATGTAGCTGGTCGGTCCCAACAGTCAAGGGGGCGAATCATTTTGTTTTTTTGCCCAGACGCACTTCCTTGCGTGTGAAGGTGTAGCTAGTGGGTCCTAGCAGTCAGGGGGAAATGTTTTTTTCGCGAAATACGGTGGCCCGTCTGGTGGGTCCCCGCTGTCAGGTGGAGGAATAATTATTTTGCACATAATAAGGAGGCACTTCCTTGCTGCGGCCATGGACCCAGCTGTCAGCCTCTCCATGTACATTCCATGTCCGATGGAAGCCGTTCCTTGACCACATTGACCACGCCGCGCTGAGAGCTCCCGGGCGGTGGACGACGGCAAGGCCTAGGAAGGGGACGACGGGGAGACGGGGAAGACGCGGCAATGGAAGCCCACGTGGAGAGGAGTACGAGGGTTCACTGGTTCGGCTGCGGTGTGAGGCTGCCGTCGCCGCAGGGCCTGGGAGGCAGGAGCATGCGGCACGACTAGCGCTGCTTTGGGCGGCTAGAGCAAGAAGACAAGAGGTTGAAGAAGCACTACGGCCGTTGGATGGACATCGTACGGTCACTGGAGCTAGAATCGTGCATATATTGACTAACTTGACAAAGCCCTCTGTCCCTGTCAACTTAGTAGGCCCACAAGTCAGCCTGCCACTATACTGGGTCCCAGCTAACAGGGGGAGTATTCATTTTTTGTGCGTAATAAGGAGGCACTTCCTTGCGTGCGAAGATATAGATGGTGGGTCCGAGCTGTCAGTGGCGGTAACGTTTTTTCGCGAAATACAGAGGCCCTTTCGGTGGGTCCCTTATGTCAGGTGGAGGAATCATTATTTTGCGCTTAATAAGGAGGCATTTCCTTGCGTGCGGCCATGGACCCAGCTGTCGGCCTCTCCACATACATTCCACTTCAGATGCATGTCGGTCGTTGACCATGTTGACCAGGCCGCGCCGAGAGCACCAGGGCGGTGGACCATGGTGAGGCCTTGGAAGGGAACGACATGGAGGCAGGGAAGACTCGGCAGTTGTTTCCCACGTGGAGGGGAGTATGACTGTACAAGGGTTTACTGGTTCGTCTGCCGTCGCCGGAGAATAACAGCAGGTGTGGGTGAGTAGAGGGATGGTGTCGGCGTTCTGGAAATGGGGGTCCCCAGACTTGCCTGCCTGCGGCCTGCGGCGTGGCTCAAAGGAGGCCCAATGCGGCCCATCTTCATCAGCACAAGGCTCAAGACCCTCGCGAGGGGCCAAGCCTCGCGAGGCGGACGACATGGAGCTTCCTCAGGCGCAGCCTCATCAGGCTGGCTCGCGAGGAGGCGGAGATATCAAGGCGGGGTACCTCGCGAGGTGCCCATGACGCAAGCCATGACGATCGAGGGTGCCAGGCGGGCGCCAGCGCGCGCAGCGTCCTTCTTTCCTCTTTGGTGCAAAGGGGGCAAGCGCAGCCGCAGAGTACCGAGGCATCAGGCAAAGGTTGCCATTTCGGTGCAACGAGACCAGGACCAAGCGGACTATGAGACGGAGGTCACCATGGAGCCCAGCATGACGTCACCGCAGAGCCTTTCGCAGGCGAAGACCAACTTTAGTCAGGATAAGTGTACTAGATGTTCCCCTTCAAATTAGCCTGCCATTGTTGGCTCCCTTCCCGCTCGATATTTGGGAAGAGGACCAGGGCCTCTATAAATAGGGCCGGCCACCCACGTAGCAAGGGGTCGGTTGGTTCGTTCGGTCTGCAATCAGAGAGAGAGAGAGAGAAGGGCGACTGAGCTCCTCCTAGCAGTTCGTCGCCCCAGCCAAGAACAGACCCTCGCGAGGTTGTTCTTCCCTGTATTGGTCACCATCATCAGCCCCAAGAGGCAATCCACCCACCACACACTAGAGTAGGGTATTACACCACAATGGTGGCCCGAACCAGTATAAACTTTGTGTCTCTTGTGCAGTTCTATTAGTAGTTTAGATCTTTGTGAGACGGGGAGGTAGAGGGCGTGATCTCCGCGCACACCCCAGTGTTCGAACCTTAAGGGTCTGCAGGAACCCGAGAATCCGACATTTGGCGCGCCAAGTAGGGGTGCACCGGAATTTGCCTTCCTACCGCTCCGCCTCCCGTCGCATCGTCATCACCATGTCCGGCGACCAGGCGGGCAACCAAGGTCCATGGGCGGCGTGGCCCACCTGCGCGGAGCCGCCCGCCTCGGGCGGCCCCGCGCCCCAGGCAGCTCGCGGTCCGCAGGGTGCTGCGGGCCGCGGGCGACACGGACAGGCCTGCGCAACCCTCACACCGCGGCAAGCGCGGTCGGCGGCAAGGGCCTCCAATCACGCCGCAACAACGATGCCGTACACCCGCCGGGAGCAGGCGAATTCAAGGGCCGCGCTCACGGTGGCCCAGGAGCTGCTGCGATGTAGACTGCTGGAGGGCGGCCACGACGTGCTGCTGGAGCGGGTGGCAGAGCTCCTAGGCTTCGCCGCCTCGGGGGCTCACCCCTTCTCCACCCAGCTCCCATCTCAAGCCCAGGGCGACCCGCGCGGGGGCTCCGCACGCGCCCGCGGACTCCAAGGCTACTCCGACGCCAGTGAAGCTGTCAGCACCAGGCCGGCGGCGGCGCTGCCCCCGCCCCCAGCCCGCGAAGAAGAAGGACTGGACACGGCCCGCGGCCCTGGAGGGCGGCCGCACTGCTACCCCGCAGTACGCATGACATGTGGGACCGCGTGGCATGCGGGGCATCACGGCGTGGCATTCGGGATGACGGTGACAGAGGAATACGTGCCCCTCATGTTGGACCAAGGACACCCTCGCGAGAGCAGGCAAGGCTCGCTCCTCGGCCCAAGCTGGGGGGGACGAGGCAGTGGAAGCTGAGCCCTTCCAGGAGCCCATGGACGGACCCACTGGCCACGCTGGAGGCAACGACTATCGGGCACCGCTAATTCTTCAGGGGAAGGTATACGCTAACCATGGATCGCAGGAGGTGCAGGTCGCCGCGGCAAGCAGCTGCCCCGTTCCCATAGTCTCCTACCCCTCGGGAGGAGGGCGCAGGGGGCTGCAGGAGAGGGGCCGGGATCCGACATCACCACCGCGACGTTCGGAGCAAGGCATTCTCAGGAGGTAGGCCCTCTGCTGGGGAGGTGCCTCAGGGCCTGCCCCTGGCAGAGGACCCGTGGTCGTCGGGGGAACCGCTGGCGACCGCTCTACCCCATCCGGCGGCGTCTTGGATTCCTGTCGTTGCTGATGGCACTAGAGTGTGGCGCAAGGCGGGGCCCTCGTCTGGCGATATGAAGCAAGGCCAGTACCTATGAAGAAGGCCCAGTGCCTGTGAAGCTCGCCGCCCCGTGACACTCTCACGTAATAATGAGTGGGGTTGTACATGCCCCGGAGTCTCAGGGGTGCCGGCCTCAGGCCCTGGGGCTCCCTCCCACGCCCAGTGGACAGCACTTAGCTCCGCGCTGGTGAGAAGACGTCCAAGACTAGATTAGGTGCCGGACGCGGCCTTTTGTTTGCTTTTCGTTGCCTTTCCCTTTGGCTGTTGCTTTCCCCCGCTGGATTTAAGTTGGATTCGAATTCGAGATTTGCGTGTGTTCGGGGAAGGGGTGCTTATTCTCGCTCGAGCCATTTCTCGCGTTCTGGTTACCGCTTCGTCACAGCTGCCTCCCCTCGCGAGCCCCTCGCGAGCCGGGTCAGGCCTGGCTCGTGTGCAACCCAAACTGCCGCTGTTGCTCCCTCTCGGGAGGATTTTCGGGTGCCTGCGGAGGTTGTCCTGTTTATAAAGGCCCGAAGCCTGTGAAGCAAGGCGAGTGCCTGTGAAGTCACTGCGTTAGGAAAAGGCCCAGAGCCTGTGAAGCAAGGCGAGTGCCTGTGAAGCCCTCGCTGTAAGTGCATCTAGTGCCACCCCTAGTTGGTTTTGGAGTATTGACGACAAACCTAGTTGAGGGACTAATGTGTTTGTGAGAATTGCAGGATAACACAGGTAGAAGTCCCTCATTGATTCGGTTTAGTTACCAGAGATGACCCCTAAAAATGTACGAAGACATTGAAGATAATGGTGGTTCATGAAGACATTCATGTCGAAGACAATGACATATGAAGACTCCCCATGAAGCCTTTGGAACTCGAAGACTTAGACCCTTCATAGTTTTACTTTATTCATGTTGTATCATAGGAACCACCGTACTGTTAAGTGGGGTCCAAAAGAACCAGTCAGGATGACTGGAGAGATGCCTAATTCAAATCCTATGTCTTCGAGTGAAGACAATGAGAGAAAATCTTGTCCAGAGTCAGACAAGTCAGCTTTACTTGCAGCCCAAGTAAAGTTGCCGTGACAGTTCAAAATCCGACCGTTAGTACACGTGTCAGTTCCTTAGTGACCCAGGGTCATTTCGGAAAAATCAGGTCAGGGTTGCCAAGCGGCTATAAATAGTCCACCCCTACAACCATAAACGGTTGGCTGCTCAGATTTCAGTGCACGGCTTTTGTCGTTTGAGAGCAACCCACCTCGAAGCCTTTGAGAGAAAATCCTTAGTGAGGAGAAAAGCCCTAACCACCCAGAGCCAGAGTAATTGGGCACCACTTAAGTCTTCTTGTCTGAGTGATCTGAAGACTTATTACACTTGAGGACTGTGCATCCTCCAGACGGTTAGGCGTCACGTTCTGAGCATCCAAGAGGAATTGTGGATTGCCGGTGAACGAAGTCTGTGAAGGTTTGGGAGTCTACCTTGAAGACTTACCAGAGTGACTGGGTAGGGTCTGTGTGACCTTAGCTCAAGGAGAAAACGGTGAGGACTGGGTGTCCTGAGCTGCGAGTTCAGGACTGGGTGTCCGGGACTGTGTGTCCTTTGGTTTAAATACCTAGCCGCTCCAACCAGACGTACAGTTGTCACAGCAACTGGAACTGGTCCAACATATCATTGTCTTCAACGTGTCACTGGTTTCATCTTCGCCTCCCTTTACTTACCAGTACACATTGTGAAGCTATTGCATGCTTGCTTTATTTTCTGTCTTCACAACTTGACTGTATGATTTGTTTGGCTTCATAACTTCTTCCAACCTGATCCTCATTACACTGAAGCTATTTGTCACTGTGCTTTCACTATGTTGTATACTTGACCATGGCTTGTGTTGTGTAATCTACCTTCCGCTGCATAGTGATAGGCTTGTTCACTCTGTTTGTCTTCATAACTTCCACGTTTTGAAGACTTTCATAAAAATCTCCTATTCACCCCCCTCTAGTCGATATAACGCACTTTCAATTGGTATCAGAGAAAGGTGCTCCCTTGTTCTGTGTGATTCGGTTTAACCACCTGGAGTTTTAGCAATGTCGACTGCAGGGATAATTAAAGTCTCCGCTGCGTGCCCCGTCTTCGATGGAACTGAATATCCCTACTGGAAGAATAAGATGCGCATGCATCTTGAAGCCATTGACGTCGACCTATGGTATGTCATTGAAAACGGTGTTCCCAAGGCTGGAGAAGGTGTCACTGCGGCTGATGTCAAGAAGTTCACTCAACTGGACTCCACTGCCAAGAATATTATCTGTGGTCATCTGACCAAGGGACAGTACGGCCGTGTGAGTGCCTTGAAGACATCCAAGCTGGTTTGGGACTGGCTCTCCAAGGTCAATGAAGGCATCTCAACCCAGAGAGATCAGAGAATCAGTGTTCTTCGCAATCTCTTCAACCGCTTCAAGCGAAATGACAATGAGAATGTCCAGCACACATTTGACCAGCTCACTGACATCACAAATGAGCTTCAAGCCCTCGGCGCCACTGAGATCACCAAACATGAAATCGTCAAGACGCTGCTAAGATCACTTGACAGTTCATTTGACATCCTAGCCCTGATGATTCAAGAACGTCCAGACTTCAAGACACTCGATCCGTCTAACATACTTGAGAGGCTCAACACACATGAGTTTCAGCTTTCTGAGAAAAGAGATATCTACGGCGCAAACTATGGGCGAACTCGTGCCTTGAAGGCAAAAGCTGTGTCCTCATCTGAAGAAGAATCTGACAGCAGTTCTGATGATCCTGAAGACATTGGAAGGGAACTTGCAATACTAGTGAAGAAGTTCCAGAAATTCACCAAGAAGAAAGGCTTCAGAAAGTCTTCACGATCAAGCTCAAGGAATGATGAAGCCTCTGCGCATGACTACAAGAGGAAAACTTGTCACAAGTATAAGAAAACTGGACACTTCATCTCTGAGTGTCCACAGTGGGACAATGAGAACAGAAAGAAGAAGAAGAGCAAGGAATATGACTCTGACGATAAGAAGACGAAGAAATACTCAAAGTCTTCGTCCAAGTCTTCCTCAAAGTCTTCATCACACAAGAAGAGTTCATCTGGCAAGGCTCGTGCGTTTGTTGGCAAGGAAATGGATTCAGAGGAGGAGTCCGCTTCTGAGGAGCCAGAGGTGGAGTCTGAGGAGGAGTCTGATTCAGGCATTGCGAGTCTGGCTACAGCCTATGTCGCCAAGTCCATCTTCAACACTGAAGACAATGACTCCATCACCATCACCGATGCAAATGACAAGGACGAATCTACTCCTACCTACTGCTTCATGGCACGTGGTGCCAAGGTAAACTCACGCACTACTCACTATCAAACATCTAGTGACGATGACTCTGATTGTGATTCAAAACCCAGTTACAAAACACTTGCTAAAATTGCAACTGAACAACAAAAGGCCATGGAACATATTCAAAAACTGTTAGACAGAAGCGATGATCTGTTGGGTGCTGAAATGACTCGTTCTGAATCCTTAATTGAAGACATAAAAAATCTTCATGTTAAGTATCAGGAACTCGAAGATCGTCTTGAGACTCTCTCAACTACTCATGAAAAGCTTTCCTATGATTATCTTCAAAAGAAGCAAGATCTTGAGAAGTTGAGAGCGGATCATGAAGATCTTCAAAAGGAAAACGAGTCACTTCAAGCCGAACAGATCAGTTCTGCTTAGGAAGGATTTGAACCACCATGCCTTAAATGCATTGAACGTGATAATGCTATTTCTGTTGCTGAATGTTCCACTGCTACTGCTGTTGCAATATCTTCAACTGTTGAAGTGGTAACTAACCCCTCTGCTGAGGATACCACTGCTATTGCTGATGAAAATGCTAGGTTGAAGACATTGCTTGAAACAGGGATGTACAAAAGTCTCAAAGGACATCAGACATTATGTGATGCCCTCAAGAAGCAGATTCTGAACCGAAACCCTAGGAAAGAGGGTGTTGGGTTCGTGAGGAAAATTAATGCAGATGGCTCTTACTGGAAACTTGAGCAGTACCCCAAAACCACATGGGTTGCTGCAAAGGAATCCTCAGCAGATCCATCCAATCTATCTGGCTTCACTTGTGCTAATCCAATTATCATTGATGAATCCTTTGATGCAAACTATAAACTGTTCAGGAATCAGAATGGTGAAGTATTTGCCAGGTACATTGGTACTAACTGCAGGAATGGACCACCTATGAAGAAGATCTGGGTTCCAAAAACATGTCTTGAGAATCTTCCTGTGAATGTCCTCATGACACCTCACATGAAGAAGACAAACCTCAGACCAAAGGCTTCATATGGTCCAAAGGCTTCATACAGGCAGAGGACTCATTTGAGTCGCACTAACACAAATGTTTTGCAGGGAAACCATGCTCAGGCATATGAGAGCGGTTCTTCAAACCGTCATTCTCATATGACCAAAAACTATTCTGCCTATTCTTATGAGTACTATTGCCCACCTGCTAGACTGTTTGCAAGGGCTCCAAAGCCAAAATTCTCAGATGCTGCGCTTAGACTTATTGCTTCTAAGCCACCCTTGAAGATGTGGGTGGTTAAGAAAGCTTAACTCTCTTTTGCAGGGAAAGGTCTCCAGCACAAAACCAAAATCTTCTGATGCTATTGCTGGGGACCTCAAAAATCTTGTGGGGCGCAAGATCAAATGCCCGAATGGCATCACTATGTATTTCATACCTGAATCGCATGCTACTCTCCCTACTTGTCCTAACCTGGATCTAAGTTTTCATAATCCACTGGTTCGTCAAATGTTTTTGCTTCACAACACTCTTCGTGAAGCCTATCCCCCTAACTGCACTGTAGGGTACGACACAAGTGACTTCAGAGTCTTCAGAATGGATTATTGACAGTGGGTGTACAAATCACATGACTGGCAAGAGGAGTCTCTTTATGGACTCAACCTTACGTCCACCTGACAAGAGCCACATCACATTTGCTGACACTGGTAAAAGTAAGGTACTGGGTCTAGGTAGAGTTGCAATCTCAAAGGATCAACACATGGATAAAGTCATGTTTGTTGAATCCCTTGGCTTCAACTTAATGTCTGTCTCAATGCTTTGCGATTTAAACATGATTGTAATCTTTGGAAAATATCGTTGTCTGGTACTAATGGAATCTGACAAGTCTCTAGTGTTTGAAGGGTGTCGAAAAGATGATTTGTACGTGGTAGATTTCTCAGCAGGGCCACAGCTTGCAGTTTGTCTTCTCGCAAAGGCTTCAGAATGCTGGCTTTGGCATCGAAGGCTTGGGCATGCTGGCATGAGGAACCTCCACACCCTTGCGAAGAAGAAGCATGTCATAGGCATCGAGGGCGTCAAGTTCAATAAAGATCACTTATGCGGTGCCTGTGAAGCTGGGAAGATGACAAGGGCAAAACATCCTTCGAAGACAATCATGACCACTACTCAACCCTTCGAACTGCTTCACATGGATCTCTTCGGTCCCACTCACTACTCAACTTTCTCCACTACTGCTTGCCTCTATGGCTTCGTCATTGTTGATGATTACTCTAGATATACTTGGGTGCACATAATCCTTTACAAGACTGAAGTGCAGGTTGTCTTCAGACGCTTCGCAAATCGGGCAATGAACAATTATGGCGCCAAGATAAAGCACATCAGAAGTGACAATGGCACAGAATTCAAGAACACTGGCCTTGACACATATCTTGATACATTGGGCATCACTCATGAATTCTCAGCTCCATACACGCCACAACAGAATGGCATCATCGAACGCAAGAACAGAACACTCATTGAGATGGCCAGAACAATGTTAGATGAGTACAAGACACCAAGAAAATTCTGGACTGAAGCCATTGACACTGCATGCCATACTATCAACCGTGTATATCTTCACAAGCTGCTGAACAAGACATCTTATGAACTTCTGACTGGCAAGAAGCCAAATGTAAGTTACTTCAGAGTATTTGGATGAAGATGCTGGATCAAGGACCCTCACCACCCCTCAAAATTTGCTCCAAAAGCACATGAGGGCTTCATGCTTGGATATGGAAAGGATTCGCACTCCTACAGAGTCTTCAATCTCTTTCACTACAAAGTGGTTGAAACAGTGGATGTGCGGTTCGATGAGACCAATGGGTCACAAAGAGAGCAACTACCAGATGTGCTAGATGAAGTTCCAGCCAGTGAATCAATCAAGCTAATGGGAACTGGAGAAATTATACCTTCTGAAGCTCGTCCTGAAGAAGAACTTATCATCTCAGCACCTGATCCACATGAAGACAATGCTCAGCCTGAAGACATTCCTCCCCATGACAACGTAGATCAGCAAGAGCAAAGTCTTCGACCCCTACATCCTCGTGTTGCCAATGAAGTGCAAATTGACAGAATAATTGATAGCATCAATGCACCTGGTCCACTGACTCGTTCAAGGGCAACTCAACTGGCTAACTTTTGCGGACACTTCGCATTCGTTTCAATCACAGAACCCAAGAAAATTGATGAAGCCTTTATGGAACCTGAATGGATTCAAGCTATGCAAGAAGAGCTTCAACAATTTGAGCTGAACAATGTATGGGAGCTGGTTAAGCGTCCTGATCCACGGAAGCATAACATAATAGGCACCAAATGGATATACCGCAACAAGCAAGATGAGCATGGCCAAGTCGTCAGGAACAAGGCTCGTCTCGTTGCTCAAGTGGAAGGCATTGACTTCGATGAAACATTTGCTCCTGTGGCCAGACTTGAAGCCATTCGTATACTTCTGGCCTATGCAAATCATCACAACATAATCCTGTATCAAATGGATGTAAAAAGTTCCTTCCTCAATGGCAAAATTGAAGAAGAAGTGTATGTTGCACAACCACCTGGGTTTGAAGATCCAAAACATCCTGACATGGTGTACAAGCTCAAAAAGGCACTATATGGCCTCAAACAAGCCCCTCGGGCCTGGTATGATACACTCAAATACTTCCTGAAGAGCAAAGGCTTCATACCTGGTTCCCTGGATCCCACTCTCTTCACAAAGACATATGATGGTGAACTTTTTGTGTGCCAAATATACGTGGATGACATTATCTTCGGCTGCACCAATCAGAAGTACAGTGAGGAGTTCGGATATATGATGCAAGAGCAATATCAGATGTCTATGATGGGGGAGCTGAAATTCTTCCTCGGTCTTCAGATACGGCAACAACGCAATGGCATCTTTATATCTCAAGAGAAATATCTCAAAGACTGCCTGAAGAAGTTCGGTATGCAAGATTGCAAAGGCTTCACAACACCAATGCCAGCCAAACATCATCTGGGTCCTGACGACAATGGTAAAGAGTTCGATCAAAAGGTATACCGCTCCATGATTATTTATTTGCTTTAGTATGTGCATCTAGGCCAGATATTATGCTTAGTGTTTGCATGTGTGCTCGGTTTCAAGCGGCACCAAAGGAGTCGCATCACTTAGCAGTGAAGCAAATTCTTCGATATTTGGCTCACACACCAACTCTAGGGTTATGGTATCCAAAGGGCTCAGAGTTTGATCTGGTTGGATTTTCGGACGCTGATTACGCTGGTGACAAGGTTGATCGGAAGTCCACATCAGGCACATGTCACTTTCTGGGCCGATCACTTGTCTGTTGGTCTTCAAAGAAGCAGAACTGTGTATCTCTCTCCACTGCTGAATCTGAATACATTGCTGCTGGATCCTGCTGCGCTCAGCTTCTATGGATGAAGCAAACCCTCAAGGATTATGGCATTCATCTGAAGCAAGTGCCACTTTACTGCGACAATGAAAGCGCCATCAAGATCGCCAACAACCCAGTTCAGCACTCGAAGACAAAGCACATTGAAATTCTTCATCATTTTCTCAGAGATCATGTTGCAAAGGAAGACATTGATATCATACACGTCAACACTGAAGAGCAATTGGCAGATATCTTCACCAAGCCCTTGGATGAGAAGAGATTTTGCAAGTTACGGTGTGAGCTAAATATCTTGGAATCCTCAAATGTCCTATGATCAGGCACACATCCTAACACTTATGCATGATGATGACTTAGATGTGCAACACACGAAGTAACGTATATCTTGAATCAATGAAGACATACATTCTAAGTGTGAATACATTAACGTGGAATTTGACCTCGAAGCGCCATGATAATTGTGCGCCGTGTCTGGGTCCAATACTTCCTATATGGTGGGTAGCGCCACCACCAATTTTTTTTTCTGCTTGAAGTGTTTCACTCATGGCATTACATTTGCTATGTCTTCACATTTGGTTTGACTTCAATCTCAACATGTCTTCATGATTGTCTTCACTATGTTGATTATATATGTACTGGTGTTTTGTCCTCTACAGCATTCACTTATAGCTATGTCTTCTTGTTTGAATCTTTTGAACTAAGTGAATGTGATCGAACCCTAACCTCTCCATGCTTCCTACCTCAAACTCTATCTCTCCAAGTCATATGCACTCTATTGAAACTGTCGAATGTCTTCACTGCATCCTTGTCAGAAGAAGACACAGAGACAAACTTTAAAACAGCTTTCAATGTTTTTCCATCAACTAGAATTCCGGAGAAGTAGGAACGACTCCCGACAAACCAGGCGTGCGTGGGGTGAAACTGCCCCCACAATTCCGCATGCTGGCCACGTACTGATCAGATGCGAATCGCCAGGGGCACCTGAGTAATAGCACAGTGCCGCCCATATCTCTATAAATACACGTTTCACTGTGGTCATTATCTCTTCTTCCACCCTCGCACAAACCCTAGCGCCACCGCTAACTCTCAACGACGCCGACGACGAAGTGCTTCACTGCCGCGACCTCTCCGACGCCGTTCTCACGCCGACAGCGGACATCAGTCTCTCCGCCGTCTCCCTAGGTGTCTTCCGTCGCCAAGTTAGGGCACGAAGGATCGAACTGCTCGGCCTCAACTCTCACCTCGTCTAGCAGTTCCAAGTCTGGTAAATAACAAGCCTTTTTACAGCCTCTTTTGATCCTATTGCTCCATCACTTTCTGCCAAAAGATGTTTCCATTCACTCAAGTTTCATTCCTCTCATCTGTATCTCATAACTTGCCTAGTATATTCACTTGTTCTTCATGAAGTAGTTAGGTTCCTCACTTGTACTGATCTGTGGGTTTGTACAAATCTGGAACCAACTTCTTTTCTATAAAGTGAATGTCTTCGCATGATGAGGTCAATATCTTCTAAACTGATTTATCTTCAAAATCTTCTGAGAATGCATATGACCTCTTCCCCGTCCCTCGCACCTTAATGCTGTCACAGGTACATGTCCGTGGGAGAATCTTTTGGTTCTCATAGTCTGCATTCATTTGCAGAGTTCCTACAGCGTCACATTAATTCACCCGAAGCCAGTTCCTGTTGGTCAAGCAAAAGGAAGCCTTTGAAGCCTTTGAATCTCTTGAAGCCTTCCAAGTTAAGCTTCATGGCAACCGGGAAACAATCAAGGAAGGGAGGCAGACAGAGACGTGGTGACACATCTAAAGATCTGCCTGAAGAATTGGCAGAAATGTACCAAACTGATCCTGAAGAGAGCTATGGTCAGTGAAAGACACGAATCCAATGGATTCGAAGATATTGGGCAGAGCAGTGGTTCCATTACCGCTTCGTCACCAAGGAATATGCAGAGAAGTACGCCATCAAGAGGCCATGGGGAGATGCCTTGTACAAAAATCTCGTACCCCGAACCAGAGATGAAGCCATTGCTCAAGGCTTCTTTCCATGCATGGTCAGGGGACAACAGCCAGCTGACGCACATCCGTCATCCCTTCTCTGGTGTCGCGATGACACTCTGTTCAAGCGCAACTTCCAATTTTCCCAGAACTCTGCGAAGCAGAACAAGAAGGAGTTTGGGTTGGACTTCAACCCTGGTCCCTCCAAACCAAGGGCAGATGGCACACGCGACGCAAATCCCAATGTCATCGGGCCGTTTGCCAATCTCGAAGGCCTCATCACTCGCATTGTAGTCCAAGGGCTACCGTGAACGACCCTCCAGCAGACACTGAGTCTGATGATGCTCCTGCTGCCCCGGAGCCAAAGCAGATGAAGAAGAAGCCAAAAGCTTCCAAGCCAGCCGCTTCTCCCAAGATCTCTAGAGCGAAGCCATTGGCCACTGCACCTCCTGAAGCAAGTGTGCAGTCTGAAGACTTATCAAGAGTCTCCAAGCCTCAAGACACCAAGAAGCCACAGCCACACACTAGCAAAGAGCTCACTGCCGCTGCCGTTCTTCGCTGCGAGGCCATTGATCTGTCTAGTGACGACGATCTTGCCGATGACGCTCTTGAGCAGCTGATCAAGAGCAAGGAGGAGGCTGAAATCTTCAACAATCTGCCTCTGTTCGATGCAGCAATCATCCACAACTTCATTGATGAGTGGTTTGATACACCGAACATCAGCTTCGATGATCTGCAGCTGCCCATTGGCCTCAGCGTAGCCTTTCAAGGAGCTATTGCTTCAGAACTCGCAATTGCCCAGCGCATAGTGGAACTGCAGCAGAAGATAGATTTTGAAAAGGCTCAGTTCAAGCAGAACATGGCCACGCTCAGCGTCCAAGAAGTCAAAGACTTCAAAGTCATGCTGCACGAGTTGAAGGAAAACTTTATGCAGAAATGTGCAGAGGCTCAGGGCTCACACGAGCGCATGAAGAATTTGGCTGATCTCTGTGTGCAGGCCTACAATGAGGCCGGGAAGCGAAAGGCACTTGGGCGTCCCGGCATCGACCCCAGGATGGCCGCTAAGAAAAAGAAGAAGCCCACTGTGGCTGAACAAGAGGCCCCACAACAAGAAGTTGTTCCGATTGTCTTCCCCACTGCCAAGCCTGGCTCGAAGCCAAAGCACCGCTCAACCGCTTCAGAGCAAAAGAAGACAAGGACAGCCGAAGCTAAAGCAAGGAAGAGGAAACACCCTGAAGCCTCTCCTTCAGACCCCGCCATCAAGAAGCGCAAGACCAAGAAGTCTCGGGCTGCTCCCACAGAGCCCTTGATAGTCGAACCCCTTTCCGTTCGCTTTCCTCCTGAAGATCGTCAGATGACCGTGCATGAGCCTGCTCTCACAGAGGCTCCGCATGCTGAAGACATTCCAGCAGCCGACCCCACCACTGCTGAAGACATTGGTCTCCAAGACAATGTGCAAGGTGATGCAGTCCTTCCTCAGCTCGAAACGAGTGAAATGCTCAGCATTGGTCGTCCCTTGACACCAATCACACAAGATGCATCGTGGGCAGATCGCCCACAGGAGGAAGAGGATGAGCCCCAGCCCACTGCAACTCCACCGGCGTCGCCTGCATTCCGTAGGCTTCGCAAAGGGCCAAGGGCTCAGACTGCTGACGACATTCCGGCTGCATCAGCCGAAGAACATGCAGAAGAGCACGAAGAACCTCAAGCTCAATCTTCCCCACACCAACAAGAAGAAGTTCTCAAGGAGGCTGACACCACTGCGGCTGCCACACATAACACTGAAGCATTCATGGAGCCCGACCAACCAACAGCTTCAAGAGATACTGAAGCTACTGCCTCTGACCCTTCTGCGCCTGAGTCTGCTGCCGGTCCATAGTTCAACTATCATGTTGCGCACAGGCCCCAGGTACAGAAGCCAATCCCACGACTGCCAAGGTTCCCAGGTCCAGCCACCGCTCCTGGCTCCTTCAATGTCAATAGCTTCAGGGCAGATAACACCTTCTTCAACCGCTCCAAGAACCCTTACTCAAGGGAAAAGATTGTGTCAGATAGGTTCTGGAGCTACCAACAGCGCAGCTACTACTCCTGCGTCCTCTACAACCAAGGCCGTATCTTTTCACATCAGCGCCTTGAAGTTGAAGCTTTTGCTGGTCTGCCAGGTCTGGAAGAAGCCCTGGACTGCTTCAAGCAAGTTGGCCTGCTGCCGTTTGTCACGGATGAAGAGCACTGGAACGAAGAGCTTCTGCTCCAATTCTATGCCACATTGCACATCAAGGGCTACAACAGAGATCCGAAGACTTGGGTCCTGGAGTGGATGACCGGCAACATCCATCATGAAGCCAATGCATTTGATATCATTGAGCTCACCGGCCTACCCACTCCAGGCGAACTCTTCGAAGAAGGCTGCCAACTCCATGCTGAAGCAGTTGAGAGCATATTTCAGCGACCTGAGCCAAATATGAGTCAGATGCTCTCAATGATGAAGCCATTGCCTTCTGACGCACCCTACCCAACAGCGTTCTTCGTTGAAGACTTAGAGTACCTGCCTAGAACTATCTATCACATCGTCAGGCGGACTCTATGGCCCATTAAGGGGCACTCTCGATATGCCAAGGTTGAAGGTGCCATGAAGACTCTCATCTTCTGCATCCTGCACGGCAAATGCTTCAATGCCCAGGATCTCTTCATACGTCAACTTGCAGCGTCTGGCTCAGATCTCTTTGGTCTGAAGATTTATGCTCCATGGGTTATGAGGCTCATCAAGCTCCACTCTGCAATATCATATCAACCCTCAGCCCGCAACCACAGAATCTTCTTACCTGATGTGGACACCTCTGCTGAAGCTATTTATCCTGAGCCTGCCAAACAGCCACTAAGTCTTCAGAATGCAGAACACCAAAGCTTCACTCAACATGATGAAGGTGTTGAAGCCATTTCCAGAGTCTATACAATGGCTGGCACCACACGTGCCCCTGCATCAACTGAAGCCACTGACAGCACAGCTACCCAGAGACCCAAGAAATGCGCTCGTACACTCACTGATCGTGAACTTCTTGTGGCTCTGCACCAAAAGCAAGATACGCATCACGACTGGCTCAAAAGGCAGATGCGCAGTATCATGCAAGACGTCAATCGCATCAGGAATCTGGCCACCAAGAACGCCTTTGTCGCACATGAAACCTGTCGCCGTACTTGGAAAGGCCTCACAATGATGTGCACTGAAGCTGAACTGCAAGAGGATGGCTTCAAGGAGCGATTCAAGTTTGACTCCACACCCCCCAAAAGAGCTGTGTTGCGTGGGACTCCGTCGCTTGAAGAATCCGAGTTCTCTTCCTCTGCTGCCACAGTGACGGGAAAAATCATTGAGGAAGAAGACGACGCTACATCACCACCCCCTTCTTCAGCGCGCGTCGTCACTGCACCAAGCTCGCCAGCTCCACCAAACGCCTCCACCGACCCTGCTGCGCCTGGGAACGCATAGAAAACTCTATGTCTTCAAACCTTTTTGGTCATCACTGACAAAAGGGGGAGAAGCATATGATGTTTATAGTCTTCAAGCGGGTCAATAATAAGGGCGGGTGCTTTATTATATTTTGCTTCGTGCTTACAACTCTCGTTTTGCTACATTTGGTTCTTTGAGTTGTAACACTTAAACTTGATGGTCGTCTGCTACTATGTTTGCCACTGTGTTTTTGCGAAGATAAATTCCGCATGTATGACGATAATTTCCGCACTTATATCATTTCGCAGACGTCCATTTTTCATTATGCATA
Organism: Triticum monococcum; assembly: GCA_034509565.1. Lineage (NCBI taxonomy): Eukaryota > Viridiplantae > Streptophyta > Magnoliopsida > Poales > Poaceae > Triticum > Triticum monococcum. The sequence continues at coordinate 569,666,018 of CM067841.1, read as the reverse complement.
TCATTATCTTCTTATATCTTTACATGCATGATGGATTGTCGTCATGAGTTGAAGTGGATTCCCACAAATACAACCTGCTATGTGCATTCTTGCTCCAGAAGCAAATCACTTATATGCACATCCTCAGGGGGAGCCCTTGCAACTTATGAAGACAATTCCTTTACAATTTCACAAATTATATTCCCCATTGAAAACTTCAACTAGTTTGTCATCAATCACCAAAAAGGGGGAGATTGTAAGTGCATCTAGTGCCACCCCTAGTTGGTTTTGGAGTATTGACGACAAACCTAGTTGAGGGACTAATGTGTTTGTGAGAATTGCAGGATAACACAGGTAGAAGTCCCTCATTGATTCGGTTTAGTTACCAGAGATGACCCCTAAAAATGTAAGAAGACATTGAAGATAATGGTGGTTCATGAAGACATTCATGTCGAAGACAATGACATATGAAGACTCCCCATGAAGCCTTTGGAACTCGAAGACTTAGACCCTTCGTAGTTTTACTTTATTCATGTTGTATCATAGGAACCACCATACTGTTAAGTGGGGTCCAAAAGAACCAGTCAGGATGACTGAAGTGATGCCTAATTCAAATCCTATGTCTTCGAGTGAAGACAATGAGAGAAAATCTTGTCCAGAGTCAGACAAGTCAGCTTTACTTGCAGCCCAAGTAAAGTTGCCGTGACAGTTCAAAATCCGACCGTTAGTACACGTGTCAGTTCCTTAGTGACCTAGGGTCATTTCGGAAAAATCAGGTCAGGGTTGCCAAGCGGCTATAAATAGTCCACCCCTACAACCATAAACGGTTGGCTGCTCAGATTTCAGCGCACGGCTTTTGTCGTTTGAGAGCAACCCACCTCGAAGCCTTTGAGAGAAAATCCTTAGTGAGGAGAAAAGCCCTAACCACCCAGAGCCAGAGTAATTGGGCATCACTTAAGTCTTCTTGTCTGAGTGATCTGAAGACTTATTACACTTGAGGACTGTGCATCCTCCAGACGGTTAGGCGTCGCGTTCTGAGCATCCAAGAGGAATTGTGGATTGCCGGTGAATGAAGTCTGTGAAGGTTTGGGAGTCTACCTTGAAGACTTACCAGAGTGACTGGGCGGGGTCTGTGTGACCTTAGCTCAAGGAGAAAACGGTGAGGACTGGGTGTCCTGAGCTGCGAGTTCAGGACTGGGTGTCCGGGACTGTGTGTCCTTTGGTTTAAATACCTAGCCGCTCCAACCAGACGTACAGTTGTCACAGCAACTGGAACTGGTCCAACATATCATTGTCTTCAACGTGTCACTGGTTTCATCTTCGCCTCCCTTTACTTACCAGTACACATTGTGAAGCTATTGCATGCTTGCTTTATCTTCTGTCTTCACAACTTGACTGTATGATTTGTTTGGCTTCATAACTTCTTCCAATCTGATCCTCATTACACTGAAGCTATTTGTCATTGTGCTTTCACTATGTTGTATACTTGACCATGGCTTGTGTTGTGTAATCTACCTTCCACTGCATAGTGATAGGCTTGTTCACTCTGTTTGTCTTCATAACTTCCACGTTTTGAAGACTTTCATAAAAAATGCCTATTCACCCCCCCTCTAGTCGATATAACGCACTTTCACTCGCGTTCTGGAAAAGGCCCAGAGCCTGTGAAGCAAGGCGAGTGCCTGTGAAGCCCTCGTGTTCTGGAAAAGGCCCAGAGCCTGTGAAGCAAGGCGAGTGCCTGTGAAGCCCTCGCGTTCTGGAAAAGGCCTAGAGCCTGTGAAGCAAGGCGAGTGCCTGTGAAGCCCTCGCGTTTTGGAAAAGGCCCAGAGCCTGTGAAGCAAGGCGAGTGCCTGTGAAGCCCTCGTGTTCTGGAAAAGGCCCAGAGCCTGTGAAGCAAGGAAAGTGCTTGTGAAGCCCTCGCGTTCTGGAAAAGGCCCAGAGCCTGTGAAGCAAGGCGAGTGCCTGTGAAGCCCTCGCGTTCTGGAAAAGGCCCAGAGCCTGTGAAGCAAGGCGAGTGCCTGTGAAGCTCACTGCGTTAGGAAAAGGCCCGGAGCCTGTGAAGAAGGCCAACGCCTGTGAAGTTTTTCATCAGCAACGATCTCACATCCTGAGGACCCAACCAGAGAGCACCCAAGGCGTCGCGCCCCCCTGCAGGCCGCCTCGGGGCCAGTGTGGGGCAAAGGTAAACCTGCCCATCGTCAGGCACGCGCGCAATTTGACTACTACTGATATGATGGACACAAGTTTTTATATGAGGGGCTTCCCCTCCCAAAATGCTCTCACGACCATCAGGCCAAACACTTGAGTTCTATTCATGCAGGGTAAAAGACAGGAGAAGTACATGGTTAGTCGGACAAATCCCCCAACGCATCCTCAGGGGCGCCTCCCGAGCTGTCACTGGCACCACTGAATTCGCCCTCGTTGTCTGCACCACCACCAGCGGCGTCGGGGCCATCCACCACACCGCCTTCACCGGCAGCCACGACCACGTCGTCGTCATCCGAAGTGAAGGCTCGGACGAGAGCATCCACGTTGTTCTCCACCCAATCCGCCAGATCGCCTCGGACGGCCTGGGGAACCGAGGCGATGGCAGCGTCAAAGTCGAAGTGGGGATCCATGTTCTGGAGATGGCTGAAGACGCGGGAAAAGGCGCGCCCGAGCAGGGTGCGGCTCCTCTCCTCCACCAACCTGTCGGCCCTGACCGACCGAGCCTCCAGCTGCGTTACCACAACGGTGAAGAACTGCAGGTTGCCGGCATAGTTAATCGTGTGCGGCTCGCCGACGGCTGCCTCACAGATGTTGCCCAAGGCTGCGTTAGCCCTCACCCTGAGCGTGGTGAGCATGGGGCCGTGCGCGTGCTCCAGGACTCGCCGCTGGCGTATTTCGTCGGCATTCCGACGCTCAACGGCCTCAGCCTCTTCCATCCGCTGGCGAAGACGGAGCACCTCGGCCTGGAAGGCGGCCAGCTCCTTTCACGCTGCCTCAATGGCGGCCCGGGAGGCGTCGACCAGCCGCGTCGCCTCATCTCGTTGGGCCCTCAGGGCAGCGGTTCTGCCCTCGGCTTCGACCCGGATCATCCCCAGCTTCCCCTCGAACTCATGTTCGAGGCCTTGGCGCGCCGTCGCCACCCGACGACAAACCTCCTCCAGGACACGCACTTCCCGCGCAGCAACATCATCTTTAGCCTGCGTCACTAGGCGCTCCCTCGTCTCCAGCCGCTCGTACTCGCGAGTGCGTTCAGCGGCTTCCGGCGTCAACGTTTCTTCGCGCCTCTGGAGCTCGGCTGGGTCGCCAGAGGCCACCCGCATCGACGCAAGGGCCAGCTCACGCAGCTCCGCTTGCCCCTCCAGTGAGTGGCACTGGGCCAGGAGCTCGCGAGCCCGCTCCTCCGCTGCCTCTCGCCATCGGTCAGCTCTCCGGGCCTCCTCGGTGGCCTGGGATCGGGCCACTCGAGAGGCCTCCAGCGATGCCTTCGCCTCTTCATCATCAAGATCGCGCTGATGACGCGCAAGGGCAATGGCAGCCTCCAGCTCGCGCCTCCCTGCAGCCAGGCGCAGGCCCTCGGCCTCCAGGCGTGCATCTTCATCGGTAAGCTCCTCCCCAAGAAAGTTTACCGCGTCAGTCGCTCTTCGAAGGAACCCTTGGCGGCGAGCGCGGCGTTCCCGGGCACGCTCGAGCACGTCTTCCACACCATCATCCGCCCCAAGCAAGAGCCGGGGGCCGCGGATCATCGTTCCCCTGGGCAGGGGGCTGGGGCTGGCACCCTCGCGATGGCCGGGCGCGTCGCACCAGGAGCCCGGCCTAGGGCCAGCCCGCCTCCAGATGGAGGGCGCAGGAGGCGCCCCAACCAGTCGCAATCCCTGATCAGACGAGAAGCCCACGGCAGACTGGCTATTCCCCGAGAGGGCCCACGAAGGAAAATCACGGGGAATGAAGGGCCACGACGCACCTCGGGATGGTCCACCCCTTCAGGCGCCCTCACCACAAGGGCAGAGCTGCTCGGAGCATTCGAGGACGGTAGAGGGGGCGAAGCCAAGGGAGGCAGCACCTCTGCAACCTCCGCGAGCTCGGCCGGAAGAGGCCTGCGGAGCAAGGATCAGTGAAAGCAACAAGAGATTCAGGAGCCAGAGAGGAAGAAGACTTACTCGTTAGTGGCGAAGTACTTCCGGTGCGTCAGCAAGCGGCAAGGGAGGTCATCACCCAGGGCCTCCCTCTTCCTCCGGAGGGCCTCAAAGTCCACGCGGAAGCGGCCCAAGAGAAGAGCGCAAGGATCAACCTGCCACGGGGGCGGAGCATCAGAGCGGTTCACGTCAGGGGCGCCTGCCTGACGCGTGCCTTCCATTACCTCGCCAGAAGACGCGGCTGGGGCCTCCAAGGCCTCAGCCCCAGGCACCGGGAGTGGCTGCTTGCCACCTTCAGCCGCAGCGGCACGGGCCTCGGGAGCTGTCCCCTCGCGAGCATCACCCGACGCTGCCACCTCATCAGGGGCACCCTCGGCCTCAGGCGCCTCCTGCCTCCCTGCTCCGCCACTTGAGGAGGAGCCGCCTTGGACGGTTGGAAGGGCAGTCACCACCACTGTGTTCTCGCGAGGTCCCTGGAGGCCGGCTGGGCGCAGTCCCCATTCATCGAAGACAGGCATCTGCTTCACGAAGTCAGCCCTGCTCTGGCAGAGATACAGCAAGGCCCCTCCCTGCCGGACGTTGCCAGGGTTGAGGTCCCCGGCCAAGGTCAAGAGCGTCGACTTCAGCACCGCGGGAGCCAGGTCCTCCTCCTAGAGCCTCATGTTATCCTCACGCCCACGGAAGGCCCACATCCGGCGAGAGTGGCGCTGCAGGGGAGCAACGCGGCACAGCAGAAACTTCTTCACCAGTTTGGGCGCTGTCACGCCGAGCTTCCTCAGGAGTGTGAAGCGGGTCCAGACAAAGACGAGCCGGGGGCTCTTGAGCGTCTCCTGGCCCCAACCCGAATTGGGGACAGCAAGCGAGGTCGGCTCCAATAGCAGGGGGCTGGGCACCCCTGCGTCCACGTACAACCACCGCTCGCGGAACCCAACCGCGGGCTGGGGGAGTTTGAAGTCAATCCCAGAGGCCTCGGTCTTAGGCTCGGCAGCAAACCTCATGCATGCCCAGCGTTGGGAAGGGTCGACAAGACGCAGCGAGAAGAAGTGGCGCAGCAAGGCAACCGAAGGAGGGATGCCCACCATGGCTTCGCAAACGAAGGCGAAGACCGAAAGGAGGGTGATGGACTCAGGACTTAGATGCATCAAGTGGATATGATAATGGGAGAGCACGGCATTGAAGAAATCGGAGAGGGGGGAACCAGACCCGCCCACAAGGGGTCGGTAAAACATGGGACCTCGGTTGCTATCCTGTTGATGGAGAAGTGGGACGCGGGCCAAGCCGTCGTCCTCCCGCACTCATTGAAGACGGTGGCCAGGGCCAAGCTGTCCCTGCCCAGGCACTCTTGATTGAGTACGGTCGACTGGCCGACGGCGGGGGCCACTGATGGCGGCGCACAAGACGGAGGCGTGGATTTCTCCCCTCTCTCCTTCCTCGTCGGAGTCATGTCGATGGGAAGGAGGGGGAAGATTCGAGATTGGATTGGAGGCGGGAGCCGGCGTGCGAAGGAAGGAACAACAGGAGACGCTCGAGCAACAAGAAGGGGAGTGGCTGTGTGCAACCACAAGTCCGCCTGGCAGGGCGCAGAATAAGGGGGCGTGGGGGGAACAGTGCCGCCCACGTCCCATCAACTGCCACGCGGCGCCCAAGGCCGCATGCTGTTAGGGCCCGCGGCGCTTCGCCCTTGCCCTTTCGCCTCTCAGCGCGGCCAAGTCCATGCGCGCCTTGGGCCTGGGGGCTACTGTCGGCGTTCTGGGAACGGGGGTCCCCAGACTTGCCTGCCTGCGGCCTGCGGCGTGGCTCAAAGGAGGCCCAGTGCGGCCCATCTTCATCAGCACAAGGCTCAAGACCCTCACGAGGGGCCAAGCCTCGCGAGGCGGACGGCACAGAGCTTCCTCAGGCGCAGCCTCATCAGGCTGGCTCGCGAGGAGGCGGAGATATCAAGGTGGGGTACCTCGTGAGGTTCCCATGACGCAAGCCATGACGATCGAGGGTGCCAGGCGGGCGCCAGCGTGCGCAGCGTCCTTCTTTCCTATTTGGTGCAAAGGGGGCAAGAGCAGCCGCAGAGTACCGAGGCATGAGGCAAAGGATGCCATTTCAGTGCAACGAGACCAGGACCAAGCGGACTACGAGACGGAGGTCACCATGGAGCCCAGCACGACGTCACCGCAGAGCCTTTCGCAGGCGAAGACCAACTTTAGTCAGGATAAGTGTACTAGATGTTCCCCTTCAAATTAGCCCGCCATTGTTGGCTCCCTTCCCGCTCGATATTTGGGAAGAGGACCAGGGCCTCTATAAATAGGGACGGCCACCCACGTAGCAAGGGGTCGGTTGGTTTGTTCGGTCTGCAATCAGAGAGAGAGAGAGAGAGAGAGAAGGGCGACTGAGCTCCTCCTAGCAGTTCATCGCCCCAGCCAAGAACAGACCCTCGCGAGGCTGTTCTTCCCTGTATTGTTCACCATCATCAGCCCCAAGAGGCAATCCACCCACCACACACTGGAGTAGGGTATTACACCACAATGGTGGCCCGAACCAGTATAAACTTTGTGTCTCTTGTGCAGTTCTTTTAGTAGTTTAGATCTTTGTGAGACGGGGAGGTAGAGGGCCTGATCTCCGCGCGCACCCCAGTGTTCGAACCTTAAGGGTCTGCCGGAACCCGAGAATACGACAGATGGCTAGGCCAGCGATGGGAGTACGGTGGGGCGGTGAGGCCTGCGCGGCAGCACAGCAGACCGCGGGGAGGAGGGAGCAGGCAGTCCTCCCACCAACGCTTGTTTGAGCGGCTGGAGCAGGAAGAGCAGAGATTGAAGAAGCACGACGGCCGTTCGATGGACATCCAACAGTCACTGCTTGTGCATTAACCTTTTTTTAGGAAAGCCTCAAATCTGTGGAAAACAGCATAAATCCCATTTGCTAATTCTTAAGGTTTTTTTGGAGCCCATATTCTTTTTGTTAGCATTACAGCCCATAGTGTGGCCACGGTTAAAAAATTATACGAAATTCTGCATATTTCGATGCGGTCCGAACTGTTTTTAATCCTGAAATTTCGACTCGCATTCAAACTGATTTTAAAAATAAATGTACATCAATATAAAATCCAACAAATTCTCCATGCATAAAAATTAATGTAATTTAAAATCTCGAAATGAAAAAAAAATATTTGAAACTAATTGCCGGTTTGATGTGTTTTACAAATGTACATCCCATTTCTCAATACTGATGGGCCATTTTCTCGGCCAGCCGAATGAAAGCTCTCCTCGTCTTGAAAGATTTCTAGCCCAACATGCCTAACAAAGCGACTTACTTGGCAAATCACAAAAAAAACTAGGGTGTGGCCGTGGACCCAGCTGTCAGTCCTTTTGTTTTTAGTCCATTTGGTGGGCTGGGTGAAACAATGATGTAGCATCTATGCAGCCCGTTTAAATCCAATTTGTATTTTTCTTGAAATCCGCGGACTTGCTGGGCTGGGTGAAAATATCGTGTTGGGCTAGAAGGAGAAATGTTATAAAAACATAAACACATGATTGCACGTCAGTAAAATCTTTGCAAGCTTATGTACCCAATCACTAGGAGTTAACTTGCCAAGTTATATATAGACAATTATTATTATTATTTTGTAAGAACTTTCAACTTACGAAATAAACTATCATTTTAATTTGATGAGTTAATAGTACATGGGGTATTATTATTTTTTAGGCTAGACGTGGGACAGTTGAGTTGGTTCTGGGGGAAAGTACTGGGAGAAAACTCAGTTTACATTGAAAAAGAAAGTGGGAGAAAATTCAGAGACCTGCTGGGTCCACCTGAGGACGAGAATATGTTGGGAGGAAGGAGATTCAAAGCACGGCAGCCGAGTGAACTAGTTTTTTTTACGGACAAGTGAACTAGTTTAGATACATAAGCAAATAGCCACTAAAAAAGAAATCAGGTTAATGGGTTCTTAAAAGAAATATTTCGGACAAAACAGATAATTACGACACATAGGCTAATGCATGAAACACTCAGATGATAAAGGTGCTTATAAATAGATAAAGTACAACATCTAGACCTTCCTGGCACGCTTGATCATGACGTTGCGGCTGTCCATGTACTTGTCGATTACGGGAAGCTGACATGCACTCATGTCCAAGATCTGCCTGTACATGTCGTAGCATGCGTATGCGTCCTTGGCCGCGTAGGTTATGTAGGCTAGATTCAGAGGTACGTCCCACGTGTCCAGGTCGTCTTCTTTCATGTTGGCGTATCAGGGGTCGATGATGGTCTTAGCGAGGTCAACCATAGAGTCCTTCTCCTGCCTGTTGTTGATGATCTTGTATTGCTTCTGGATGTCGACAAGCTTGTTGCACAAGATGGTCGAATCGTCGCGTTCTTCCTTCTCTCCACCATAGCGAAGGTGCAGTCGGCGCTGCCGATGAAATGGGCGAATGCTCCAGAACCTGGTGCAGCCATAGGACTGAGGCGTGGCACAGCTTCACCGAGTCCGTATCATTGGTGTACATCACATTCAACTTGGTCCAGCCATAGGACTGAATGGCGAACTCAAAGGGGAACTCCTTGCTGAAGTCCATATCCAGCAAGCTCGCCCCTCGGATCGCCATTGGAGTCTCTTCGAGTGAACGAGTGTGTAGGCGGCGGCAGCAGTTTGTTTTTCAGCTCTTGCGGAACTGGATTCAATAGTAAGCTGAGTGTGTACAGGCGACAACAGTTACTACCCCTCCCTCGTCCGCTGCATGCCCGACAGAAGATGCACCCTCGGCCACACGTCGGTTCACGAGCGGGTCTGTATTGGTACTTAACAACAGGAGTTAGTGGTCACTTTACTTAAATTTAATTAGCTTTAATAGAAATTTGTACTTAAAAGAAGCAATGCATTCACTCGTTCTATCAATGCCACAGGATCAACATGCACAACAATTAGAATTATTATTCTCAGGACGCACACAATCAACACATTTGTCGCACTTTCACAAAGATAATACTACCAAGTTTGAACTGTTTGTTATGGTTGTTGTCCTCTGCATCATCATGTCGTGTTTTCTAGCTTGCAAGATTCAGAACCAACAAATAAGATCCAAATAATAAGTACAACAAAAATGCCTACACATCTCATTGATTCCCAGCTTGCAAGATTCAGAACCAACAAATAAGATCCAAATAATAAGTACAACAAAGATGCCTACACATCTCACTGATTCCCAGCTTGCAAGATTCAGAACCAACCCATTAGAGCCTTTTCATAAAGTGAATATCAGGATTAAATCCATCTTGGCTAGCCAGGTCATACAATTAAAGAACTTGGAGAATGCTCTTGACCATCACAACATCTGTAGTTGAGTATTCCTGTTTGCACAGCATGTTTGCACAGCACAAAGAAGGAGACAGGAGAGCATGATTTCACTTTAATAGCGGCCTCCTTGAACTCAACCTCCAGCTCTACTTGGATGAGGTCTGCCTGGAGTTCCATGATTCAATTCATGCGCCTTTTTCTGCAGTTCACCTGAAATGAAGCAAAGATTGCATCATTCAGCTAGCAAGAAGTACTTGCTCTTGTGAGCTGGCAGGTTCTTCTTTAGTAGTTGCACTAAAATTGAGGAACATTAAGGTTGGCTGTCCGGCTCATGTAAGGTGCAACTATAATTTTATTATCCTTTTGTGCAGTTCCACTAAAATAAAGTGCCATTGTGGTGACAGTGATGGCTCCATCTTGCAAAGGCTAATAAAATGTTGCACGAGATTACCAGCAGAACTTGACGAAGATTTTGGAAACTCCAATCACCATTTTGTGCAGTTCCACCAAAATTGAGAGATGTTGCCCACGTGACATTTTAGTTGAACTGCACAAGATACTCATTCCAAAAAAAGTGTTTTGTGCAGTTCACCAAAAGGTCACAATAGCAACAAGGTCAAATGGATATCCCTATCTGCACAAAAAGATAGAAAGTAAACAGTTGCTGGTCAATAAGAATATACGAAACATATACAAAATGAAAAGAAGCATCTTAATTATGTTCATGGCAATCACGCAAGGACAGTAGAAATTTTAAAACGTCAACAATGCTTCATGTTACCAAAAGCATTATGATCAATAATGAGATTCCTCAAAATGGGATTACTTTAATGGTGGCATTGCTTGTTTACCAGACACAGTAAATCAACAGCAGCTAAAAAGTTGGTTTAAGGGCATGGGACCGTGGGGACACCAGGACACTCAGCAGCGTAAAGGAGCAACTTCCTTATCATACTGGGGAAAACAGCAGGAGTGCCATTGTACTATGTGAGGGTAGCAAATCTAATCTTGTAGACCTTTTACTATGTGAGGGCAGCAAATCTAATCTTGGATACCTTTTACTATGTGAGGGCAGCAAATCTAATCCTGGAGACCTTTTACTATGTGAGGGAAGCGAATATAATCCTGAGACCTTTTACTATGTGAGGGCAGCAAATCTAATCCTGGAGACCTTTTACTATGTGATGGCAGCAAATCTAATCCTGGACATACTCTGTTGACTTGTCCACCAGCCGCCACTTTCTATCCTTTTTTTCAACCAACAATAGATCTGTTCCTTATCCAGTTTGTACTGTGTTTTCCCATTATTTCCCTTTTCAACCAAGAGACCGGTTGGGTATCCGGTCTCTACTACTTTCACCATATTATTTCCTCTTTGAATCAAGTCCTAGATTCATGCTACAACTTTCCCCCCTTTCTTTGTTGGTTGAACAAAGCCCTAGATTCGAATGCATGAAGTAGCTTTACCTCTAATAATACTAAAAATTTAGGTGGCTTTGGAAGAGCTGATGGGAGTAGAAAAAGATGCACATGCAGACACATGGGGAGCTGAGGCAGTAGAGCAAGGCCGCTTTCGAAGAACTTATACCTGAGGGTCGCCGGGATGTCGGCGGCGGCAGGTCGGATCTGCGGACAATACGGCAGGGAGGAAGAAGGGTCGGAGGACCTCCAGAGCCGACCATGTGTCAGAGAGAACGGCACGGGCAGAGGATCGGGCCCCTCTGGCAGCTGTGGGTTTCCTCCCTCGACGGCGATGACCATGTGAATGATGCACCTTTTAGTCCTCTACACACACCGGCCGAAGGGATCCGGTCGGATCTGTGACCAGCGGTGAGCAGATAGAAAATGTCGATACCGCTGTCTTGTTTATATCTGGAGAGCATGAGAGAATGAAGAGAGCAACCTTAGTAAAGCAAGCACTCAGGCCCCTGCGTCCATATATAGTGGAGTGATTATCTTTTTTCTCTCCACCACAAGCGTTTCAATTTGTGTACGTGGCATTAAAGAAAAGAAACTCTCTATTTAAGGTGACTACTGTACGACTCCTACTACTAGTAGTACTACAGTATTGTTCACTTGTACTCCCCGCCCCTCCATTCATTGAACAACCCCACGGGTGAATAAACATACAGTAAGTATTGTATTTATATAGAACGAACAAGCTCGAAGTATTTTTGCTTAGTTAAAAGTTGAGGGCGGGGCTTTTCCCGGGCAGTACGCGCGGCAGTTTTCTGGTAGGGCTAGAAGACTATTTTAAATTTTTTTAAAACTTCGAGACGGCCACATAGCATGGAGCCGACCCCAACGATTTTAAGCTTACATGCACGGTACACGCTATCCTAGACTACTATACACATGAAACTGCCACACGAGCGTCTGGGCTGCGCTTAGCTCTCCGCCTCTTCGGGAAGTCGAACAATGATGGAATACTACTGCACTGGAGGAGTACTACAGTACGCTTCTGGCCATCTGACACCGATTGAACTACTGCATGTCCATCGCGTGCGGGAGGGAGAGCGTGTAGCGAAAGATTCTCCTAGTGTTGCCAGCCACCACGCTCATGGGCGAGGGAGGGACGCTCCTGCCTTTGCGTGTATGATAGGTGGGCCCTATAGGTGTGTGGCCAATATGTCATACAGCCAAAGGCAGGTGCAGTTAAGTCCGCGAGGGAGAGGATAATCAAACTTCTCGTTGATGTACGAGTTGACGCGACACATCAAAGCACTGCACTCGATATATTTCAATAATTTGCGTGTGTGGCTCCCAGATGCAGAGGCCGGGGGTCATCATCCTCCTTTTCGAGAAAAAACAGACGCGTGTGTGAGAGGACGAGTGCGTGCGTGCACCTCTTCTCTTCATGTATAACGTACTACTAAACTCAGAGTACAAGTTTTTGTGGGTGGCACGATGGTGCGTGCGAGAAGCCCAGAGAGATAGGTTTAATGCATTAATTGCAATGCATGCATGCATAAAGTACATGCATTGGTCAATTTTGTCTTAATACTTGCATGCAATGATTTAATGCACCTTGGAATCTGAACATGTGTTGGGGACAACCAAATTGAGCCTTATAAAATGGAAAAACTAAAATTTTAAGATAAGCCCTATAAAACCGGAAAGGAGGGAGTAGAAAAAGAAGTACTCCATCCGGGAATAGTGCCGCACTTCAAAACTAGAACCGTCAATAAATTTTGAGCTTGCGTCTCGTCACATTGCAAATTACTCCACGCTATATTGAATTGCAAACCTGTTCACACTAATCACAACCTAAACGGTTTCCCACTTACGAGCGTATTAGTACTCGGTTATAAATACTAGTATGCCAAGATGACTGCACATTCCTCCTCAACTCCTCATCCACAAAAACAAACAAGTCATTCAGCATCCTTCCCTTGCGTCTGCCATGGCCAGCGTGAGTTCTGGGTCGAGAGATTGCCACCAGGGAGAGGCGAGCATGGAAGTGGAAGCACGAGAGATGTCCCGCCTCGCTGCGAGAGTAGCCGACATGTCCTGCCGCGCGGAAGTAGCAGCATAGAGGTCCTGCCGCGCCGCTGAAGCAGCACGGACATCCCGTCGCATCGACGATGCAGCAGACTGGTCCGGTCGTGTCGTGGAAGCAGCAGAGATGTCCCGCCGTGCCACGAATGCAGCAGAGATGTCCCACCGCGCCGCGGTGGCCTGGGAAAATTTCTCGCTGGCAGGCGACGACTGTTACAGGCGCATGCATCCGATCGTCCATAGCCAGATGGATCAGATCTCCGGCTCGGCGAGGTTGCAGGACGACATGATAGCCTCGTTTGAACAGGCTACCGGCGTCATCTAGCAACTAAGGGAGGGCAATGAGAGGCTCCGGGCCGAGCGCGACCTGCTAAGGGAGAAGATCGTCCGAAGTGTAGACTTGCAGGAGGAGACCAGTGCCTTGTTGAAGAAACTTATGGACGATAATGGCATGCTCCGCAACGAGCGCCAAATGCTGGTGGAGGAATCTGTGGATGTTCTCAAGCAGTGTCTTGAGGACACGAAAGAGCTCATCGCCGCTCGCTGCGGAGACTAGTTTCCTGGTTTCTTTTGATGTAATAATCGGTTTAGGATGTGGATTGTGTCGTCGGTTGTGAAATGTTGGGTTCTAGCGCGGATGTTTGGCCTTTGTTGGCCTCTTGGGATGTAGCGATTTCAATCTGGTAGCTTTTAGTCCTTCGTGTTAGGCTAGAGTTGTGCTGAACTTCTTGTGAATTATGGTGGTTTTTAGTAATGAAAATCGAAAGGGGCAAGCCCTTCTTTGATCAAAAAAATTAATCGTCCTTATATATTCATCAGTCTTGCTATAAGTCATAGTAGATGCTATATAGGTCCGTCGGATCTTACATCAAGATCCGTGCTTTTAGATTTTCTCTTTTCTATCTTAAATCTCAGTCGAGTGAGACATAGCCACGCCGTTAAACAGAGGCTCAGGCGCCATTAATGGAGACCTTGGGAGAGAGGTGGACGACAGATGGAGGTCAAAGGGCTCTCCTCCCAATAAGCACGTGCAGGGGTCTGATCGCACGCCTCTCGTACTCAAATAGCTACCCTGCACGGCGCCTCCTAGCTAATAAAAAATGGGGACGCCTGGCGGCATGTAAATGGTACTAGTAAGTAGAACGCCCACGGTTTCAATAATACTTGTGTTTCCGATTGTAACGTGACAGCACTTGTTCCAAAATGACTTTGTTGATTGTTAATGTGCGCCTTCGCTAATCGGACTGCAAATTTACTACAGCATGTTGGTGCCATGTCATGGCACCAAGCCAAGTTTCATTATTTTCATGCGTGTTTTGGATTTACAGGAATTAAAAAACTAAGTTTCTCAATGTTTCCAACCCAGCCACGATGCCCAGAATTTTGAATTTCATTCCCATTTCTTGCATGTAACCTAGAAATTTACCCGAGGACACACATGTGATTTTTCAACCAACTTTGGTGCACTGGAACATATGCTTGTATTTCAAATTTGAATTATGCACACAAAGGTGACACGTTCCCTCCCAGAACCACGAGCCTTCTTGAGAGAAGCTCCGATTTGCAAGAAGCTTATACCAAAATTTGTTCCTATTCGACAAATTTTTTTTACCACGGCATGGTACTACCATGACATGACACCATGCCAAGTTTCATGATTTTAAAACCAAGTTTCTCAGTGTTCTCGACCGGGCCACGATGCCCAGATGTTTGAATTTTATTCTCATTTTTTTGCATGGGACCTACTCCCTCCTTCCATCTATATAGGGCCTAATGTGTTTTTCAAGACAACCTTTGACTATTGACAAGATTAATAGCACATGAGATGTATACTATGAAAATTATATTATTGGAAGCTCCTTTGACATACAAAATTGAAGGTATGCTTTGTGTAAGTTGCATGTCATATATTATTGCTCTAATGTTTGGTCAAAGTTAGCCTCGAAAAACGCATTAGGACCTATATAGATGGAAGGAGGGAGTAGAAATTCACCCGAGGACACAAATGTGATTTTTCAACCAACTTTGGTGCATGGGAGCATGTGCTTGTAGTCCAAATTTGAATTATGCACATTAAATGACCAAAAACTCAATTAATGTGTAAATAAGGCCAAACGAAGCCGGAATAATTCCAAATTTTAACAGGGCACTCATGTAGTTCTATGTTGCCGTTGTAAATAAGCTCAAGGGGGACAATGTATATCGTTTCACACTCAAAGGTGGCACGCTCCCTCTCAAAACCACGAGCCTTCTTGAGAGAAGCTTTGGTTTGCAAAAGCTTATACCAAAATTTGTTCCTATTCGGCCAATTTTTTTACCACAACATGGTAGTACCATGACATGACATCCATGCCAAGTTTCATGATTTTCCGACGTGTTGTGGATTTACAAGAATTTTAAAACCAAGTTTCTCAATGTTCTCGGCCGAGCCACGATGCCCAGATGTTTTAATTTTATTCTCATTTATTGCATGGGACCTAGAAATTCACCCGAGGACACAAATGTGATTTTTCAACCAACTTTGGTGCACGAGAGCATGTGCTTGTAGTTCAAATTTGACTTATGCACATTAAATGACCAGAAACTTAATTAATGTATAAAAAACGACAAACGAACCCGGAATAATTCCAAAATTTAACAGGGCACTAATGTAGTTCTATGTTGCCTTTGTTAAGAAACTCAGGGGGCAGCGTATATCGTTTCACACTCAAAGGTGGCATGTTCCCTCTTAGAACCACGAGCTTCCAAATCGGCCCAATTTTTTACCACAACATGTTAGTGCCATGACATGACACCATGCCAAGTTTCATGATTTCCAGGTGAGTTTGATTTACATGAATTTAAAATCAAAGTTTCTCGATGTTCTCGGCCGAGTCATGACACCCAGATGTTTGAATTTCATTCTCATTTCTTCCATGGGACCTAGAAATTCAAACAGGGACACACATGTGATTTTTCAACCCACTTTGGTGCACCAGAGCATGTGCATGCAATTCATATTTAGATTATGCACATTAAAAGTCCAGGAACTCAATTAATGTATAAAAAGGCCAAATGAACCCGAAATAATTCCAAAATTTAACAGGGCACTCATATAGTTCTATGTTGCCTCTATAAATAAAATCAGGGGGAGGCAGCGTATATCGTTTCGCACACAAAGGTGACACGTTCCCTCTCGGAACCACGAGGCTTGTTGAGAGAATCTCTGGTTTTGCAAGAGGCTTATACCAAAACTTGTCCCAATTCAGCCAAAAATTATATGTATGAAAACAGGGTTTAGATTATCCCAAACATCTCGCTACCTAGACCAATAATGTACTATGATTTGAATTCAACATAAAATGGATACAAATATTTGAATTGGAGAGCGTATGGTACATGTAGTTCATAGTGAAATATGATTACTGCTATATGTATGTTTTTTGTTATCAAGATAATATTTAAATTATTGTATAACTTGACAACAATCATATTCAAGTAAGGAAAATTGATTCAAATTTAGTCCATATGGTATACAACAATATATATGTTCACATGGTGGAGTAAAATGTTCATATATGATGGAAGATCAAAATGTACGACAACATCAATTATAAACCGCAAGGTCACCTAACGATATATTCGAATTCAACATAACGTGGATTCAAAAATTGAAATTCGAGATCATGGCATCTGTAATCATATAAAAAGGGACATTACTCTTTCTTTGGTGGGAATTGATTTGTTTTTTGTTGTTGTTGAGGGAAGTGCGAATCGATTTGGTAATGTGCAGGGTAATCTTGTTCTCCCGATTTTTTTTACATTTTTCTTGTAGTTTTTTCAATGGCATCTATAGCAATATAGTAAAAGGGGACATGACTCTCTTGTGTCTTGTATGAATTGTTTTTTACACGTTAAGCTTGTTTTGCCGAACAAGGAATCCGCACCTTGTTATCCCGAAATTTTCAAGCTCGAGTATCTTTTGTCTCACCTACTTTGAAACTCCCGCTTCTTCAACCCGCGCCGCGCCTTGTTATCCCGAAATTTAGACGCGCCCGAGAACTCCCTCATC
The DNA here is from genome assembly GCA_034509565.1 of Triticum monococcum. NCBI lineage: Eukaryota > Viridiplantae > Streptophyta > Magnoliopsida > Poales > Poaceae > Triticum > Triticum monococcum. The sequence continues at coordinate 569,649,088 of CM067841.1, read as the reverse complement.
ATCCGAAATCGCTCCCGCAGCCCAGACACGCGAAATTCCCCTTCTACCCCTCAACCAGAAATGAAGTTCCACGTCGCGGTGTCAAAAACGGTGGGGGTATGCTGGTAACTTACCCTACATTTCGAACAAGCGCGTCCCTAAGCTTGGCTCACCCCTCCCCCTTCGCCCACCCCCCATTCGTACACCGAGGCCGCCATAACCTGCGAAACCCCACGCTCCTCTGTCAACCTCCCAACCGCCGCCCAGCCGGAGACTCTTCCCCGACTACATCGTCCACCGCAACAGCTCGCCGTCCCTCATCCACCGCATCGGATGAGGATCCGTTGTCGATCTCGTTGTCCCGCCGGATCAGCCGCCCCATCCTCCACCTCCAAGTAGCTGCCTCGATGTTCGCCTCATCTATCGCGCCACCTCAATCCCCACAACGCCGTCTTGACCTGCCCCACCGGAACCGCAACACCCTCACCAATTCCTCCGATGAAGCCAAGGCCAACTCGGCGCCACCAAGGAGGTTCTGCACTCACCGCTGCATTTTATCTTTTATTCGATCTCACGGGGCTACCGGTGCTCGACACCGAGCAAACATGGCGTGTCTCCATCGACGGCGCCGTCGCCGGCAACATCATCCATGGCATCTCTTCCCCATGTCGTTGCTTCCTCGGCGGCGACTTCCACAGCGGCACTAGCTGCAGCTGCTCCGGATCTCGCTCGCGCTACGGCTCTGTTCTTGTTGTCGGTCGCGCTGCTGCACCGCTCCTGCTTTCGTTCATGCTGCTGCTCTGCTCTTGCTCTCGCTTGCGCTGCTGCTGCTGCACGACCTCCGGCAGCTATAGGAGTTGCTCCTTTAGCACTCGCTTGCGGTGCTACTGCACGACTTGCTCTCTGCTAGTGCGTTCCCTGCTCGAGCGTCTGCTGATTTAGATCACCGCTTCTCTGCTACTAGTGCTCGAAAGCCCTAAACATCTATTGCAATGCTCTGTTACTAGTTCAATCAGTTTCGACAGTAAAATTCAGTTTCGACTGCGAAGTTCATTTTCTTCAGTTAAGTTCAGAGTGAACAGTACTTACAACATCTGTCGGAGCAGCCGTGGCGCGGCTGATGTGTTTTACATCTAGCACTTTTTGGTGATGTATTTTACATCATCTATTGCAGATGATATTAGGGTCCCACTTCAGATTAACGTTGTCTGTCTTGTCATGCTTCAGCCTCGTCGCCATACACCTTAGCGGAGCTGCTCCAACGACGAAACCGTCCATCACAGTGGAGCAGTACCCTCGGCGCCGTTTCCAGAGGCCTCGGATCTTCTTCCCCACCTCTGACAGTCACACCAGCATCATCACCATCCTCCACGTCCAACCCAATGATGCTGAGGTCCACAAGGCTATGCCAAAGAGGTTGTACACTCGTCGCATCACTTTGTTTCTCCATTCCTCTGTTCTTCCAATTCATGTGAGCCAAACACCCAGGTTGACTGAAATCCTATGTTTCCAAATGCTCTGTTTTGCACGTGCATTCATATCGTATTCCTGTGTTTTTCTATCCCTGTGTTTATAGAATCCTCCAATTCTAAGGAGCCCTTGCAGATTTACTTCATTTTCAGATAGGCGTCAAAGAAAACTCTGTGTGTTATGTCTTGCTCCTGCCGTGCCGTCATCCACCCCACCAGAGGTGCACCATCGACAGAAGCGTTCACTACAGCACAGATCCCCCCTGCAGACTTCCTTTCACCGCCTCAGATCATCTTCCCCATTGCTGGCAGGCACGCCAACTGCATTACCATCATCGACTTGAGCAGATGAACCTGAGGACTACACAGTTCCGGAAGAGAGGTCGCAGTCTTTCGTGTTTGCTTACGTTATACATTGGTTATTATTACCTGCTACTTTATCGTTCAATCTTGATTTTTGAATTGCCCATGGGTCTCATATCGAGCCAACAACGAATAGTATCTGTCTACTATCTGGTTCATCTGGGTCTTCTATGTGGTTCATATTGGGTCGGCAACAAACAATAGATGATCCATTGTCTATCTTTTTAAACTGAAGCTATAATCTACCTGCTATCATTAGTTTTGGATCCATCCACTCATTTGCTACCATCAGTCTTGATTTTTGCATGCACCCCTTAGGCCTTACATAATCTAACTATTTTTTTATTATGCATGTCAGATATTGTACACAATCGTACTAAACATGTAGAGAAAAAGAGAAGACTGTTGCGTGCGAATATAATGTCATGCAGACACCGCTCCATGGTGGGCGAAGTGCCCCCCTCCTGCATTTCCAAATTGTATTCCAGAGGAAGATAACTGTTCAGATGGAGATTCAGAAGGAGCCGACCACGCCTGTTTACTACCTGAGGTGTTTTCTCTAACCTGGCATGCTGATGTTGGTCATATCATGCATATGGCGCCTTGCATTGCTTACATTATACATCTTATATGTCATCAGCTTAGTTTGGATTTGCTTTGTGTGAATGCCACCTGTTTGGTTTCTATATCATACTCCCACCATTCCTAAATATTCTTCTTTTTAGAGATTTCAACAAGTGACTACATACGGAACAAAATGAGTGAATCTACACTCTAAAATGTGTCTATATACATCCGTATGTGGTAGTCTATTTGAATTCTCTAAAAAGACAAATATTTTGGAACAGAGGGAGTATATGGGAATTATGCAATGCCATCTTCTTTATCCAGGCATCATATACGTGAATCATGCAATGCCATCCTGTTTAGCAGTCATCGTATATGTGAATTGTATCATGCCATATTTTTTCCATAATGTATTCCATTTGTCAACAATGTTTATACATTCATCTACTCTTCCTGTGCATCAGCCATTTAAGTCGGTCACGGGAAAATCTGGAGTGAAAACAAGGTCTTCTGAGTAGTCAGTGCTGCCCATCGATGCAGATTTCTTGCTGCTTACAGATAGCTCCTCAGAGGAAGATTCAGAGAGAGATGACTAGTCGTATCCCCCCCCCCCCCGAGGTGCATGCTCTAACTTGGCTGGGTTATATTGCTCATATCATGCATATGGTGTCTTGCATTGCCATGCCATCTGCTTAGATTAGACATGCTTTGTGTGAATGCCTCCTGTTTGCTTTCTATATCAGATATGTGAATTATGCAATGCCATGTTTTTCAGCCAGTTATCATATATGTGAATTATGCACCGCCATGGAGCCAGGCATCATATATGTGAATTATCTCATGCCATCTTTTTTTACCTATTCCATTTGTCGACAATCTGTGTATATTGAACTACTCTTCATGTGTATCAGCCATTTGAGCCGTTTATGGAAAAATCTGGAGTGAAAACAAGGTCTTCAGAGCAGGCAATGGTACCTGTTGAAGCATATATCTCGATGGTTACAGGGAGCTCCTCAGAGGATGATTCAGAGACAGATGACCAGTCCTATATCCCACCTGAGGTGTATGCTCTAAGTTGCAATGTTTATATTTCTCATATGATGCATATGGTGTCTTGCATTGCTTAGTTTAGACATCATATGCACAATATTGAATTATATCTGCTTAGTTTAGAGATCATACATGTGAGTGCCAGCTGCTTAGTATATGAATCAATTATGTCAATTATATCATGCCCTCATGTATACTTAGACAACATGTATGTGAATTATTTCATCCCAACCTATTTTAGAAAGACATCATATAGTTGTGTCATGTCATCCTATTTAGGTACTCATCATTGTCGGTGTACTAGAGTAGGGGTACCCTAGTATCCCGAACTTGTGCACGGGCAGTCGCAGCATCCCGCGGCAAGGCTTGCCGGGTGACCGCCAAGGTCCTCCGTGGTTCCTTTGGAGCCGTTCAAGAGCAAAGTATCCAAGCCAAGGAGACAAGACCCCGGCAAGAGGGGCTTGCCGGGAAGGACAAGACCCTGGCAAGAGGAGCTTGCCGGGAAGGCCAACCAAGGCATCCCAAGAAACTTACCACGACGCACCACGCGTCCCGGCAAGGCCCGGTGAGCGACAAGCTCCCGGACGCGACAAGACAACAACCGCGGCAAGGCGCTTGCCGCGGCAAGCCTCCACTTTGTACCTGCGCTCCAGCACATCCACCAACGTGTTGCTCTGGGACCCTTCCAGGCGTACGTGGCGGGAGGCTGTGCAGCCAGTGGTACACGGTGGCAAGCGGCGTTGACAAGATCGCCATCATGGCGAGCGGTGGCGTCCCTGGCGGTCCCTTTTTACACTGTTTGGGTGACACAGAAGGACATTTAATGCCCTTGTCCCCTGCCGTCAGAGTTAGGTATGATACACTATAGTAGGCGGCGGTGCCAACCGCCACGCCTTTTCCATTTTTACCCTCGTCTATGTTGCCACCTATCGGTGACCCCTTGAGCATATAAAAGGAGGCCCATGCGCAACGTAGAGGGGGTCGGCCAAACAGAACACTCATGCTCGGTCTCGTTAGCTGCTGGTGCGTACTATAGCACTCCGCGCTCCCGAGCAAGAACTCAATACAAATCACAAAGCAGGAGTAGGGTTTTACGCATCCGTGCGGCCTGAACCTGGGTAAACTGATCGCGTGCTCGTGCGCTTCGCCTTGATCTGCTCTTCGTGCGAGCTCCGCCCCCCTGCCGAACCGAAAGGGGCTCGGTCCGCCGGTCCCATAGGTGTTCGTGGATTAGCACCCCCGACATCTTTGGCGCGCCGGGGTAGGGGAGCGTCGAGGTTGTGTGAACCTGATTCGGCGTTCGCACGAGCTAAATCTTCATTGTCTTCGTCGACATGCCGCCGAAGAAGAAGGCTTCGGAGGCGGCTGCTCCGTCCGCGCCGAACCACCATCGCCGGAGCAAACGGCTGGTGGGGTAGACGCTGGCGGAAGAACGGGCGTCGATGATCGAGCTCACGGTGCTGCCAGGTCCAAGGACAAGGCTGCGCTGCCCATCGGCGGCATAGTCGGCTCCCACAACGACCGGGCGCACTCCAAGACCTCGGCGTCCGTACATGCACCGCGCCCCTCCCAGGAGGCGTGGGACCGGCAGCGTCATGATACTCACGGTACCATACGTTTGCTAGACCAAGATCGAGCTGGTGGATCTCGGAGTGCTCAAGACCAGCATGCACGCCAACATGCTGGCGCGAGTGGGGCACGGTCGCCTGGACGAGATACTGCTCCTTCTAACATGGTTAGAAGTCCGAGCATATCCCGTTCCTCGCAACATTCGCCGCCGCCACCCGCCACTTCAGCAGAAGCTTTGGCGCGAGCTCAACTGCTCCTAGACTACCCTCCAGCGGCAGACAAGATCGACGACTGGAGGGCCACCATTCAGAGTCTCATCGGCTTTGCCAACGGCGACGTTCCATGGCAGCCGAGTACTTCGCAGCCGCGGCAAGTCAGCCAGGCACGAGCCGGTGGCGACAAGACCGGTGGGGGTGCAACCACCATGCACTCTCCGCCCCGAAGGCCAAGATCACCGACTCGCCGGATCCACCACGACAACGACTCCACCGCGTCATCAGATCCACGAGCTCATCGCGATCCGCGCCAAGTTCTTCACGAACGACAGCAAGAAGACGCTCGTACTCGCATCGAGCGCCGAAGAGAAGCGCGGCATCAATCAGACCAGTGCGCTGGGCCCTCTGTCGACATGCATGCGCCAGGGAACCAGGCGACTTGCCGTACGCGGTAGGTTGCCCTGCGTTTACTCCTGAGCTGCGGCAAGTCCAGTGGCCCCGCAAGAAGAATTTCAAGCCAGACGTACCAGAGAAGTATGACGGCAAGTCGCATCCGTCGGAGTTCCTCAGCATCTACACCATCGCGGTGCAAGCTACCGGGGGGCGAGACGACAAGATCCTTGCCAACTACTTCCCGCTGGTGCTCAAGCCCAACGTCAGGTCCTGGCTCCTGCATTTGCCGGAAAACTCCATATCCTCCTGGGCAGACCTATGCCATCAGTTTGTCGGCGCCTTACAGGCGGCCACAAACCTCATGGACAAGAGAGTGACCTTGACCTTCTCGCCCAGAAGGAAGGAGAGCCCCTGCGCAAGTACATTCAGAGATTCAGCCGTGTACAGCACAACATCCCAGATGTCCACCCTGCCGCGGTCATCAGCGCGTTCCATCAGAACGTGCATAACCGCAGGATGCGGGAGGAGATGGCGATGTGCAAGATCAGAGACGTCAGTGAGCTGTATGCCCTGGCTGACAAGTGTGCACGTGCTGAGGAAGGGAGGAAACTCCCCGGAGAGAATACAGGAGCAGGAGGATCTGACAGCGAGGATGCTGCCCCGGCAAAGAAAAACTAGCGGCGGAACAACAGGAAGAAGAAAGGCGAAGAGGTGCTAGTCGTTGAGCAGTCCGGCAACGAAGGTGGCGCCAAGAAAGCCAAAGTTGGTAGCTCCGGCAAGGAGATTGCCGCATGCACCAACTGCCAGGCTGTGGCGGTCGCCGACAAGCAGGATGGCACCGACAAGCAGTATTGCAAGATCCATCACACCAAGGGCCATGACCTCCAGAGTTGCAAGAAAGTCGAGCAGCTTGTCCAGCAGCAAAAGGCTGAATACGAGCGACGCGACAAGGAGAGGGCCCAAGGAGGCGCTGGAGAATCCGGCAAGAAGCGCGCCGGCCGGGGAGGACATCGCGGCAAGGCCAAGCAGCGGCAAGGAGATAGACCTCCACGCGGCCGCGACAAGGATGAAGACGATGAGGACGACGACGAAGACATGGATGATGTCGAGACCAGTGAGCAGGAGTTCCAGAAAGCCACAGAGGTCTTGTGTGTTGACGGTGGTGCTTCTCTGCATACTTTGCACCGCCAACTCAAGCAGTGGATGCGGGAAGTCAATGCGGCGGAACCACCTGTCGAGTCACGCAAGCTTCTGAAATGGTCCAGCACGCCTATCATCTTTGATATTGAGGACCACCCTGATCGCACAACTGCGGTCGGGTGCTTGCCCATGTTGGTTTCACCAACTATCCGCAACCTCAAGGTCACTAAGATGCTAGTTGACGGCGGGGCCGTCTTGAACCTGATCTCCTCCGTTGTACTCCAGAAACTCCAAATCCCTGACAGCGAGCTCGAAGAGACCGGCACATTCCAAGGAATCAACCCAGGAAGGAGCAAGCCGAAGGGGAAGGTCACGTTGCCGGTAACATTTGGCAGCGAGTTGAACTTCAGGACTGAGAGGGTCACTTTTGACGTTGCCGATTTTCCATTGCCTTACAATGGGATACTCGGTCGTCCAGCACTCGCCAAGTTCATGGCAGCCTCTCACTACGCATACAACATGCTGAAGATGCCAGGCCCGATAAGCGTCATCTCTGTCCCTGGCGACAAGAAGGATGCTCTTATCTGCGCCGACAAGATCTACCGGGAAGCAGCAGCCGCAATGGATCGCGAATCACTTGCCGCTGAAGCTCCCGGGGGGAAGAAGAAGACCAAGTCCGGAAAGAGTTCTGATGCCCACTCCGGCAAGCGCACCTCTTCGGAGTGCTGCGCTACCGTCGAGGACGCACCATCGAGCTCCACCGTCAAGTGTAAGAAGGCAATGGCAGCTCCGCCAGAGACCAAGAAAATGTCCGCCAAGGAGGACGGCACTTGTGGTACCTTCACCATCAGTGCCACTCTTGACCCTAAATAGGAAAGCGCGCTCATTGCTTTCCTACGGGCGAACGTCGACGTGTTTGTGTGGCAACCGTCTTACATCCCCGGTGTTCCCATGAAAGTAATTGAGCACCATCTTGCCGTTTGTCCTCATGTGCGGCCCGTCAAGCAGAAGGTCAGGAAGCAAGCAGTGGAGCGCCAAGAATTCATCGCAGAAGAGATCAATAAATTGGAAGCAGCAGGCCTTGTCAGAGGAGTGCTCCATCCTACGTGGTTGGCCAATCCTGTAGTCGTGCGAAGGCAAACGGGAAATGGAGGCTTTGTATCGACTTTACCGATGTTAATAAAGCTTGTCCCAAAGACCCATTTCCCTTGCCGCGCATTGACCAGATTGTTGACTCCACGGCCGGATGTGACTTGCTTTCATTTCTTGACGCATACTCAGGATACCATCAAATCTTCATGGCAGAAGAGGATGAGGAGAAGACCACATTCATCACTCCATGTGGCACGTACTGTTTCATACGGATGCCTTTCGGTTTAAAGAATGCTGGTTCAACATTTGCAAGGGTAGTCCATGTCGCACTTGAGCCACAAATACACAGAAATATGGAAGCCTACATGGACGACATAGTGGTCAAGAGCAAGGATAGGGCAACTCTGATTCAAGATTTAGACGAGACCTTTGCAAATCTGCGCAAGATCAACCTCAAGCTCAACCCCGAGAAGTGTGTGTTTGGAGTCCCCTCCGGCAAGCTTCTCGGGTTCTTCGTGTCTCAGCGGGGAATTGAAGCCAATCCCGACAAGATCAAGGCCATTGAGAAGATCGAAGCACCAAAGCGCGTCAAGGATGTGCGAAGACTAGCCGGTTGCGTGGCTGCTCTCAGCAGGTTTATCTCTCAGTCTGTTGAGCGCGCCCTGCCGTTTTTCAAAATTTTGAAAAAGGCAGGTCCAATGCAATGGACTCCGGAAGCGGAGGCTGCGCTGCAGGACTTGAAGAGATACCTGTCCTCCACTCCAATACTTGTCGCACCTAAGCCACAAGAGAAGTTGCTGTTGTATATAGCGGCAACCAATCAAGTGGTTAGTGCTGCATTAGTGGCAGAGAGGGAGGAAGATGACGAGCCAGCAACCGCGGCAGGCGCATCCAGCGACAAGCAGGGGGCTTCCCCGACAAGCTCTGGTCCCGACAAAGATGGATCTGCGCAGGTGCGCGAGGAGATATAGAAGAGAATGGTGCAGCGCCCAGTTTACTTTGTCAGTTCCCTTCTGCAGGGGGCTAGGTCAAGGTACTCTGGTGTGCAGAAATTGCTTTTCGGTCTTCTCATGGCCTCGAGAAAGCTGCGCCATTACTTCCAAGCACATGAGATCACATTTGTCACTCGCTTTCCGCTGAAGAGGATACTACAGAATCCAGAAGCAACAGGCAGGATTGTCGAGTGGGCACTGGAATTGTCAAGCTTTGGCCTCAAGTTTGAGAGTACTTCAACTATCCAAAACAGAGCATTGGCAGAATTCATAGCAGAGTGGACGCCAACACCAGATGAAGAAATTCCAGAAACGAGCATCCCTGTCAAGGAGGCAAGCAAAGAGTGGCTCATGTACTTTGACGGTGCCTTCTCGCTACAAGGTGCCGGCGCTGGCGTGCTGCTTGTCGCACCCACCGGAGAGCACCTCAAGTACGTAGTCCAGATGCACTTTCCCAAGGAGCAAGCAACAAACAATACTGCAGAGTATGAAGGCTTGCCTGCCGGTCTCAGGATCGCGGAAGACCTTGGGATCAAGAAGCTCATTGTCAGGGGTGACTCGCAGCTTGTCGTCTGCCAAGTGAACAAGAATTATCAGAGTCCGTTGATGGAAGCCTACGTTGACGAAGTGAGAAAGCTAGAAGAGCACTTTGACGGCCTATAGATGGAGCATGTCCCAAGAGCTCAGAACGACATTGCCGATGGCCTGTCAAAGTGCGCCGCACTTAAGTTACCTGTGGAGCCAGGGATCTTTGTGCTCAAGCTGACTCAACCGTCCGTAACGCCATCAACTGGACAGAGCAAGAAGAGGAAGTTGATTTCTGGTGACTACTTTCCGGCAGAGCTTCCCGAAGCCGCCGCCAAGAAGGTCCCCAAGATCAACACCGAGAGTGCTGAGGAGCAGTCTGCTCCGGCAAGCCCTAGGGTTTGTTCCTTTGAAGGAGATGCTCCCGACAAGTTTTGCTCCGGCAAGCTTGCCGGGGAACGTCAAGCTCCGGCTGAGCCGCAGGCTCTCGCCGTAGAAGCGGATGTTCCCGCAGCAGTAGATATGCCTTTAGTCCTTGTTGTCGAGCCGCAAGCTCCAGCATGGGCACAGCAGATCGTCCATTTCCTTCAGACAGGAGAACTTCCCGAAGAGCAAGAAGAAGCGGAAAGAGTAGCTCGGCAGTCAAGTATGTACCAGTTTGTCGATAGCACACTTTACAGAAGAAGACTCAACGGTGTGAAATTGAAGTGTATTCACCGGGAAGATGGACAAAAGCTGTTGGCAGAGATACATGGAGGCATATGTGGTCACCACATTGGCGCAAGAGCACTTGCCGGCAAAGCATTCCGACAAGGTTTCTTTTGGCCGACAGCCCTCCAGGATGCAACTGCACAAGTAACCAAGTGTGAAGCGTGCTAGTTCCATTCCAAGCAGATACACCAGCCAGCTCAAGCTCTCTAGACGATCCCTTTATCCTGGCCATTTTCGGTCTGGGGGCTCGACATCCTCGGCCCCTTTCCCCGAGCAGTCGGGGGCTTTGAGTACTTGTACGTTGCAATCGACAAGTTCACAAAGTGGCCGGAAGTGGAAGCAGTAAGGAAGGTGACAGCACAGTCAGCAGTCAAGTTCTTCAGGTCGATTGTTTGCCGCTTCGGGATCCCTAACAGGATAATCACCGACAACGGTACGCAATTCACGAGCCGCACCTTCATGTAGTACGTCCAAGACCTTGGTGCCAAGGTCTGCTTCGCTTCTGTTGCTCACCCGAGAAGCAACGGTCAAGCGGAGAGGGCAAATGCTGAAGTGCTGCGCGGGCTCAAGACTAGGACTTTCGACAGGCTGCACAAGTGCGGAAGAAACTGGATCGAGGAGCTGCCGGTGGTTCATTGGTCAATCAGGACGGCGCCAAATCGAGCCACTGGCCAGACACCTTTCGCTCTAGTCTATGGAGCAGAGGCAATTCTCCACATGGAACTCGTATACGGGTCACCTCGAGTGCTCGCTTATGATGAGCTTGAGCAAGAGCAGCTGCGGTAAGATGACGCGCTGCTCCTTGAGGAAGACCGTCTTCAGGCTGCTGTACGAGCTGCTCGCTACCAGCAAGCTTTGCGCCGCTATCATAGCCGCAAAGTTAACGCCAGAAGTCTCGAGGAAGGCGACCTTGTTCTTCGGTGTGTTCAGTTCGCCAAGAATTCCAACAAGTTGACGCCGAAGTGGGAAGGCCCTTACCGGGTGAAACGAGTCACTAGGCCTAGCGCAGTCCCCCTTGAGACCGAAGATGACATTCCAGTGAGCAACTCCTGGAACATTGAGCATCTTCGTAAGTTTTACCCGTAGGGCGTGGTTGCCGGAACCCGTTCCGGCAACCACCTTTTGTACAAGTCTTGCCGCTGTTGCATGTAATCCTTTGTACAAAGCCGGGCGCAGATCCCGTGCATAAAGCTCATGTGCCCCACACATCTTGTCAATTTCATGCTTTTTATTATTTGCATGTGTTATCTCACACTTTGTGCAGCACTTACCCCCGGTAAGCAACAACGAGCCATAAGGCTCCATATCTTTTCTCCTCTTTCTTTTTTCTCAAGGAAAGGAAGGTTCCCTCGCCCACAAGTTTGCCAGGGGGAAAGGAGAAGATAATGTTATGGACCAGGCGTCGTTCAAGAAAGTTTCGCCTTGCCGGGAAGCAAACGACAGAAAAGCTAAGTTGCCAAAGTTTGAGCAATCAGATTTTTTAAATTTTTAAGTTATCTTCCTTGAACGACCATACTTTGTATGGAAAACCTGTGCGCGGAGGAACCAATTCGTAGCTAGTTGCGCCCTTATGTTGTTTCGAGTCCGCTCAACAACTTAAGTGAGCTGCGACAAGGTTTCTTGTCGGCAGCGGCACCGCCAGCAGGCTGCTGACGTCCCGCACTCAGCGCTCGCAGCAAAGGTGCCTGCGCCGGCAAGTTCCCTAAAAGCGTAGGGCAAAAACATACAAAGGAGGGAATCAAGTAAAGGAAATAACATTGCAATCATTACCCGAAATAGAGTTATATTACAAGATATCTTGTCGCGGCTCTAACAGATTGTTCCCATGACATGACCAGCAGCGACAAGAAAAGAAGAAAACGGGCAGCCTAGTCTACGTGGTCGCCCTCAACCCTCTTGATCCCGCTCACCTTGTCCACAATGGGTGCGACAAGGGTCTTGAGAGCCTCCAGATCGGCATCCGGCGGCAAGGTCCTGAGGACGTTGGTGAGGTTGAGGCCTGGGTTGCGGAAGGCCACCTTCACCAGCACCTTCTGAAGAGCTCCCGTGCAGATCTTGTGCAACTCATCGGCCAGCTGCTTCGGGATCCTCTCCCGGAGTCGTCGGAGGGCCGTCGCCACGCCTTTGAAGAACAAAGTGAGCTTGCCGCTGGGTTGGAGGTTCTCGTCGGAAGGATACCCGAGATCCTCCATTCCCAGCTGCGCCAGCTCTTTGTCAATATCTGCGGCAACGTCCACGAGACCCTCCGTCCAGTGCTCCACATTCTCCCGGAAAGTGCTCTGGGCGGCAGCAGCACTCGCCAGCAGTGCCTTGCCGGCCTTGACCTCCTCCTTCAAGGCCGTCTCCTGCTCCTTGGCGCTGTCCAGCGTCTTGGTCAAAGTGATCAGCTTCAACTCAAGATCTGCATTGGAGTCCTTGGCGGCGTCAAGCTCCTTGCCCTTCTTGGCGAGACGGGCCTGCAGCTCTGAATGGCTGTGGGCGTCCTTCTCCCGCTCAAGCTTGAGCGCGGCAAGCTCGTCACCGCTCGCCTTGAAATCGGCCTCCAGCTGCGCCACCTTCGTCTCCAGCTCCTTCTTGGCTGTCTCGGCAGCTGCGGCAGCATCCTCTGCTTGCTTGAGGGCTCCGCCAAATGTTCTCTCGCGCGCGGCAAGCTCCTCCTCGTGGCTGTCAAGATCGACTTTCCGCTGCACCAGCTCGCCCTCCTGCACAGACAGCTTCTCAGCGGCAAGCCTTTGTTTCTCTTCGACTTCAGCCTTCTCGAGGAGGAAGGCCTTCTGCTCCTCGGCAAGCTGCTCCCGCTCCACTACCAAGGACTGGAGAGCTTCCTGGTTGTGACCCCGGAGCTCCTCCGCGCGCTTCTCGCTGTCCACTCCCGCCTTCGCGACAAGCGCCTCGCGGGATTCCAGCTTGGCTTGCCGGGCGCGGTAGAGCGACACCAGCTTCCGCAGCAGCCGCTCCTCCTCAGGCTCGCCGCTGCTGCTCCTTGGCGCGTCAACCAGCGCCAGCCCAGCGGAGGCGAGCACTTCTCCATCAAAGCTCTCTCCTTCGACCGGCGCCCTAGAACTTGACGCCCAGGGGAGGTTGATGAAGATGTCGTCGCCGGCCTTCAAGTAGACGTCTGGCTGGGGCTTTTAGGAGCCCGACGCTACGGCAGCGGCGGAGGGATCGGCGGTCGACGTAGCGCCTGGCGCTCCTGCGACCTCAGGGCCGTCAGTGCGATCGCCAGATCCCCCACCTGCGTCTGCGATGGCAGCCTTGCTGGCCTCTACGCCGGCGGGATCGGCAGCGCCGGCTCCTTCCTCGGCGGCAACTTCGGTCTCCATCGGCTCCGCAGCAGATGGATCTGACAGCCGGAAAAGGGAGAAGAATCAAGCAAATATCCAAAGAAGAAGATCAAAAGAAGAAGATCCCAAGGGAAGTTTTGAAGCGAGAAGATTACCTGTGCCAGGCTCTGCAGTCGTGGTCTCCTCCGCCGGGGGGCCACTGGTGCTGTCCCTTGCTGGAGACTCCTCCCTTGCCGGAGACTTCTCCCTTGCCGGAGAGCTCTCCCTTGCCGGGGACCTCTCCCTTGCCGGAGGACTCTCCCTTGGCATTTCGGGGGCGGTCTCCGGGCGCTCCTGGTGGGGCTGCTCTGCTCCTGCATAAGTCAACAGTCAGATGACAGCAAAGCAAGAATCTCCATGCACGCCCAACAGCGGAGAGAGAACCAGGTACTTACGCTGGGGGCTGCTCTGGAGAACAGTTGTTGGGTCTGGCAAGATTGTCTCAGACGCATCCCCTGCTGTCGCGGTGGGTTCGTCCTCGATGATAATCACCGGGGCCTTGGCTCTCTTTGCCGCTCTCTGGGCCAGAGTCCTAAAAAGGAATAAGTTTAGAATAAAGCAGATGAGATACAAGACGAAATAGCAAAGATTGAAGAACTACAAGTACAACAAGAGAATCTTACTCTTCTTCTTCTTCCTCGTCGGAGAAGTCGAAGTCTGGCTCACATCCGGCGCGAGAAGGCGGAGGAGTAGGTTCCCTTGGCCGCTTGGCGGAAACGGTGGCGATGGTCTGCGACGACCCCGCTCCGGCTACCGCCGCGGCGTGAGGGGCGGCAGTAGCAGAAGCGCTAGTCCGGGTGGACCCTGCTCTAGTTGCCGCCGCAGCATGGGGCGCTCCCACGGCAACAGTGCTTGCCGCGGTGGAGCGTGTCATGCGGCGCGGCGACTGTCGACTCGCCTGCCGCCTCGCTACGTCCCCGGCCTTGCGGAGATGCCTTCTTGGTGGCGATGGAGGCTCTGCTTGCGGTGAGCTGTCTGAGGATGAGGAGGAAGAGGAGTTGATCTCCAACGAGCCGTTCGTATCCTCGGCGGGCTCGCTCGGCTCGGCGTCACGCCCGGCAAACTCCTTCTTGCCGGCAAGCTCTTTCTTGCCGGCAAGTGTTGGGGAACGTAGTAATTTCAAAAAAATTCCTACGCACACGCAAGATCATGGTGATGCATAGCAACGAGGGGGAGAGTCTGATCTACGTACCCTTGTAGATCACAACGGAAGCGTTGACTCAACGTAGTGGAAGTAGTCGTACGTCTTCTTCCCGATCCGACCAATCCAAGCACCGTTACTCCGGCACCTCCGAGTTCTTAGCACACGTTCAGCTCGATGACGATCCCCGGGCTCCGATCCAGCAAAGCTTCGGGGAGGAGTTCCGTCAGCACGACGGCGTGGTGACGATCTTGATGTTCTACCGATGCAGGGCTTCGCCTAAGCACTACAACGGTATGATCGAGGTGGAATTTGGTGGCAGGGGGCACCGCACACGGCTAAGGAACGATCTCAAGGATCAACTTGTGTGTCTAGAGGTGCCCCCTGCCCCCGTATATAAAGGTTTCCAGGGGAAGGGCTGGCCGGCCAAGCTGTGGAGGCGCAGGAGGAGTCCTACTCCTACCGGGAGTAGGACTCCCCCCCCCCCCAATCCTATTCCTAATAGGACTCCCAAGTGGAAAGAGAGGGAGAGAGGTGGCCGACCACCTCTCCTAGTCCTAATAGGACTAGGGGAGGGAGGTGGCGCGCAGCCCACCTTGGGCTGCCCCTTTCACCTTTCCACTAAGGCCCAATAAGGCCTATTTGGTTCCCGGGGGGTTCCGGTAACCTCCCGGTACTCCGGTAAAATTCCCGATTTCACCCGGAACACTTCCGATGTCCAACTGTAGGCTTCCAATATATCAATCTTTATGTCTCGACCATTTCGAGACTCCTCGTCATGTCCGTGATCACATCCGGGACTCCGAACAACCTTCGGTACATCAAAATGCATAAACTCATAATAACTGTCATCGTAACGTTAAGCGTGCGGACCCTACGATTCGAGAACAATGTAGACATGACCGAGACACGTCTCCGGTCAATAACCAATAGCGGGACCTGGATGCCCATATTGGCTCCTACATATTCTACGAAGATCTTTATCGGTCAGACCGCATAACAACATATGTTGTTCCCTTTGTCATCGGTATGTTACTTGCCCGAGATTCGATCGTCGGTATCCAATACCTAGTTCAATCTCGTTACCGTCAAGTCTCTTTACTCGTTCCGTAATACATCATCACACAACTAACATCTTAGTTATAATGCTTGCAAGGCTTATGTGATGTGTATTACCGAGAGGGCCCAGAGATACCTCTCCGACAATCGGAGTGACAAACCCTAATCTCGAAATACGCCAACCCAACATCTACCATTGGAGACACCTGTAGTACTCCTTTATAATCACCCAGTTACGTTGTGACGTTTGGTAGTACCCAAAGTGTTCCTCCGACAAACGGGAGTTGCATAATCTCATAGTCATAGGAACATGTATAAGTCATGAAGAAAGCAATAGCAACATACTAAACGATCGGGTGCTAAGCTAATGGAATGGGTCATGTCAATCAGATCATTCAACTAATGATGTGACCTCGTTAATCAAATAACAACTCTTTTGTTCATGGCTAGGAAACATAACCATCTTTGATTAACAAGCTAGTCAAGTAGAGGCATACTAGTGACACTCTGTTTGTCTATGTATTCACACATGTATTATGTTTCCGGTTAATACAATTCTAGCATGAATAATAAACATTTATCATGATATAAGGAAATAAATAATAACTTTATTATTGCCTCTAGGGCATATTTCCTTCAGTCTCCCACTTGCACTAGAGTCAATAATCTAGATTACACAGTAATGATTCTAACACCCATGGAGCCTTGGTGCTGATCATGTTTTGCTTGTGGAAGAGGCTTAGTCAATGGGTCTGCAACATTCAGATCCGTATGTATCTTGCAAATCTCTATGTCTCCCACCTGGACTAGATCCCGGATGGAGTTGAAGCGTCTCTTGATGTGTTTGGTCCTTTTGTGAAATCTTGATTCCTTTGCCAAGGCAATTGCACCAGTATTGTCACAAAAGATTTTCATTGGACCCGATGCATTAGGTATGACACCTAGATCGGATATGAACTCCTTCATCCAGACTCCTTCGTTCGCTGCTTCTGAAGCAGCTATGTACTCCGCTTCACATGTAGATCCCGCTACGACGCTTTGTTTAGAACTGCACCAACTGACAGCTCCACCGTTTAAAGTAAACACGTATCCGGTTTGCGATTTAGAATCGTCTGGATCAGTGTCAAAGCTTGCATCAACGTAACCTCTTACGGTGAGCTCTTTGTCACCTCCATATACGAGAAACATATCCTTAGTCCTTTTCAGGTATTTCAGGATGTTCTTGACTACTGTCCAGTGATCCACTCCTGGATTACTTTGGTACCTCCCTGCTAAACTTATAGCAAGGCACACATTAGGTCTGGCACACAGCATTGCATACATGATAGAGCCTATGGCTGAAGCATAGGGAACATCTTTCATTTTCTCTCTATCTTCTGCAGTGGTCGGGCATTGAGTCTGACTCAACTTCACACCTTGTAACACAGGCAAGAACCCTTTCTTTGCTTGATCCATTTTGAACTTCTTCAAAATCTTGTCAAGGTATGTGCTTTGTGAAAGTCCAATTAAGCGTCTTGATCTATCTCTATAGATCTTTATGCCTAATATGTAAGCAGCTTCCCCAAGGTCTTTCATCGAAAAACTTTTATTCAAGTATCCCTTTATGCTATACAGAAATTCTATATCATTTCCAATCAGTAATATGTCATCCACATATAATATCAGAAATGCTACAGAGCTCCCACTCACTTTCTTGTAAATACAGGCTTCTCCAAAAGTCTGTATAAAACCAAATGCTTTGATCACACTATCAAAGCATTTATTCCAACTCCGAGAGGCTTGCACCAGTCCATAAATGGATCGATGGAGCTTGCACACTTTGTTAGCTCCCTTTGGATCGACAAAACCTTCCGGTTGCATCATATACAACTCTTCTTCCAGAAATCCATTCAGGAATGCAGTTTTGACATCCATCTGCCAAATTTCATAATCATGAAATGCGGCAATTGCTAACATGATTCTGACAGACTTAAGCATCGCTACGGGTGAGAAGGTCTCATCGTAGTCAACCCCTTGAACTTGTCGAAAACCTTTTGCGACAAGTCGAGCTTTATAGACAGTAACATTACCGTCAGCGTCAGTCTTTTTCTTGAAGATCCATTTATTCTCAATTGCTTGCCGATCATCGGGCAAGTCAACCAAAGTCCATACTTTGTTCTCATACATGGATCCCATCTCAGATTTCATGGCCTCAAGCCACTTTGCGGAATCTGGGCTCACCATCGTTTCTTCATAGTTCGTAGGTTCATCATGATCTAGCAGCATGACTTCCAGAATTGGATTACCGTACCACTCTGGTGCGGATCTCACTCTGGTTGATCTACGTGGTTCAGTAGTATCTTGTCCTGAAGTTTCATGATCATCATCATTAGCTTCCTCACTAATTGGTATAGGTGTCGCAGAAACAGTTTTCTGTGATGTACTATTTTCCAATAAGGGAGCAGGTACAGTTACCTCGTCAAGTTCTACTTTCCTCCCACTCACTTCTTTCGAGAGAAACTCCTTCTCTAGAAATGATCCATTCTTAGCAACGAATGTCTTGCCTTCGGATCTGTGATAGAAGGTGTACCCAACAGTCTCCTTTGGGTATCCTATGAAGACACATTTCTCCGCTTTGGGTTCGAGCTTATCAGGTTGAAGCTTTTTCACATAAGCATTGCAGCCCCAAACTTTAAGAAATGACAACTTGGTTTCTTGCCAAACCATAGTTCATAAGGCGTCGTCTCAACGGATTTTGATGGTGCCCTATTTAACGTGAATGCGGCCGTCTCTAAAGCATAACCCCAAAACGATAGCGGTAAATCAGTAAGAGACATCATGGATCGCACCATATCTAGTAAAGTACGATTACGACGTTCGGACACACCATTACGCTGTGGTGTTCCGGGTGGCGTGAGTTGCGAAACTATTCCACAATTTTTCAAATGTACACCAAACTCGTAACTCAAATATTCTCCTCCACGATCAGATCGTAGAAACTTTATTTTCTTGTTACGATGATTTTCAACTTCACTCTGAAATTCTTTGAACTTTTCAAATGTTTCAGACTTGTGTTTTATTAAGTAGATATACCCATATCTGCTTAAATCATCTGTGAAGGTGAGAAAATAACGATATCCGCCACGAGCCTCAGTATTCATCGGACCACATACATCGGTATGTATGATTTCCAATAAATCTGTTGCTCTCTCCATAGTACCGGAGAACGGTGTTTTAGTCATCTTGGCTATGAGGCACGGTTCGCAAGCATCAAGTGATTCCAAAATCCCATCAGCATGGAGTTTCTTCATGCGTTTTACACCAATATGACCTAAACGGCAGTGCCACAAATAAGTTGCACTATCATTATTAACTTCACATCTTTTGGTTTCAATATTATGAATATGTGTATCACTAAGATCGAGATCCAATGAACTGTTTTCATTGGGTGTGTAACCATATAAGGTTTTATTCATGTAAACAGAACAACAATTTATTCTCTTACTTAAATGAATAACCGTATTACAATAAACATGATCAAATCATATTCATGCTCAACGCAAACACCAAATAACACTTAGTCAGGTTCAACACTAATCCCGAAAGTATAGGGAGTGTGCGATGATGATCATATCAATCTTGGAACCACTTCCAACACACATCGTCACTTCACCCTTAACTAGTCTCTGTTCATTCTGCAACTCCCGTTTCGAGTTACTACTCTTAGCAACTGAACTAGCATCAAATACTGAGGGGTTGCTATAAACACTAGTAAAGTACACATCAATAACATGTATATCAAATATACTTATGTTCACTTTGCCATCCTTCTTATCCGCCAATCACTTGGGGTAGTTCCGCTTCCATTGACCAGTCCCTTTGCAGTAGAAGCACTTAGTCTCAGGCTTAGGACCAGACTTGGGCTTCTTCACTTGAGCAGCAACTTGCTTGCTATTCTTCTTGAAGTTCCCCTTTCTTCCCTCTGCCCTTTTCTTGAAACTAGTGATCTTGTTAACCATCAACACTTGATGTTTTTCTTGATTTCTACCTTCGTTGATTTCAGCATCACGAAGAGCTTGGGAGTTTTTTCCGTTATCCCTTGTATATTATAGTTCATCACGAAGTTCTACTAACTTGGTGATGGTGACTAGAGAATTCTGTCAATCACTATCTTATCTGGAAGATTAACTCCCACTTGATTCAAGCGATTGTAGTATCCAGACAATCTGAGCACATGCTCACTAGTTGAGCGATTCTCCTCCATCTTTTAGCTATAGAACTTGTTGGAGACTTCATATCTCTCAACTCGGGTATTTGCTTGAAATATTAACTTCAACTCCTGGAACATCTCATATGGTCCATGATGTTCAAAACGTCTTTGAAGTCCCGATTCTAAGCCGTTAAGCATGGTGCACTTAAACTATCAAGTAGTCATCATATTGAGCTAGCCAAACGTTCATAACGTCTGCATCTGCTCCTGCAATAGGTCTGTCACCTAGCGGTGCATCAAGGACATAATTCTTCTGTGCAGCAATGAGGATAAACCTCAGATCACGGATCCAATCCGCATCATTGCTACTAACATCTTTCAACACAATTTTCTCTAGGAACATATCAAAATAAACATATGAAAGCAACAACGCGAGCTATTGATCTACAACATAGATATGCTAATACTACCAGGACTAAGTTCATGATAAATTTAAGTTCAATTAATCAAATTACTTAAGAACTCCCACTTAGATAGACATCCCTCTAATCCTCTAAGTGATCACGTGATCCAAATCAACTAAACCATAACCGATCATCACGTGAGATGGAGTAGTTTTCAATGGTGAACATCGTTATGTTGATCATATCTACTATATGATTCACGCTCGACCTTTCGGTCTCTGTGTTCCGAGGCCATATCTGCATATGCTAGGCTCGTCAAGTTTAACCTGAGTATTCTGCGTGTGCAAAACTGGCTTGCACCCGTTGTAGATGGACGTAGAGCTTATCACACCCGATCATCACGTGGTGTCTGGGCACGACGAACTTTGGCAACGGTGCATACTCAGGGAGAACACTTCTTGATAATTTAGTGAGAGATCATCTTATAATGCTACCGTCAATCAAAGCAAGATAAGATGCATAAAAGGATAAACATCACATGCAATCAATATAAGTGATATGATATGGCCATCATCATCTTGTGCTTGTGATCTCCATCTCCGAAGCACCGTCATGATCACCATCGTCACCGGCACGACACCTTGATCTCCATTGTAGCATCGTTGTCGTCTCGCCAATCTTATGCTTCCATGACTATCACTACCGCTTAGCAATAAAGTAAAGCATTACATCGCGATTGCATTGCATACAATAAAGCAACAACCATATGGCTCCTGCCAGTTGCCGATAACTTGGTTACAAAACATGATCATCTCATACAATAAAATCAGCATCATGCCTTGACCATATCACATCACAACATGCCCTGCAAAAACAAGTTAGACGTCCTCTACTTTGTTGTTGCAAGTTTTACGTGGCTGCTACGGGCTTAAGCAAGAACTCATCTCACCTACGCATCAAAACCACAACGATAGTTTGTCAAATAGACTCCGTTTTAACCTTCTCAAGGACCGGGCGTAGCCACACTTGGTTCAACTAAAGTTGGAGAGACAGTCGCCCGCAAGCCATCTATGTGCACAGCACGTCGAGGGAACCGGTCTCGCGTAAGCGTACGCGTAAGGTTGGTCCGGGTCGTCTCGTCCAATAATACCGCTTAACCAAAGTATGACATGCTGGTAGGCAGTATGACTTGTATCGCCCACAACTCACTTGTGTTCTACTCGTGCAAATAACATCAAAACCATAAAACCTAGGCTCGGATGCCACTGTTGGGGAACGTAGTAATTTCAAAAAAATTCCTACGCACACGCAAGATCATGGTGATGCATAGCAACGAGGGGGAGAGTCTGATCTACGTACCCTTGTAGATCACAACGGAAGCGTTGACACAACATAGTGGAAGTAGTCGTACGTCTTCTTCCCGATTCGACCGATCCAAGCACCGTTACTCCGGCACCTCTGAGTTCTTAGCACACGTTCAGCTCGGTGACGATCCCCAGGCTCCGATCCAGCAAAGCTTCGGGGAGGAGTTCCGTCAGCACGACGGTGTGGTGATGATCTTGATGTTCTACCGACGCAGGGCTTCGCCTAAGCACTACAACGGTATGATCGAGGTGGAATTTGGTCGCAGGGGGCACCGCACACGGCTAAGGAACGATCTCAAGGATCAACTTGTGTGTCTATAGGTGCCCCCTGCCCCCGTATATAAAGGTTTCCAGGGGAAGGGCTGGCCGGCCAAGCTGTGGAGGCACAGGAGGAGTCCTACTCCTACCGGGAGTAGGACTCCCCCCCCCCCAATCCTATTCCTAATAGGACTCCCAAGTGGAAAGAGAGGGAGAGAGGTGGCCACCACCTCTCCTAGTCCTAATAGGACTAGGGGAGGGAGGTGGCGCGTAGCCCACCTTGGGCTGCCCCTTTCACCTTTCCACTAAGGCCCAATAAGGCCCATTTGGTTCCCGGGGGGTTCCGGTAACCTCCCGGTACTCCGGTAAAATTCCTGATTTCACCCGGAACACTTCCAATGTCCAAATGTAGGCTTCCAATATATCAATCTTTATGTCTCGACCATTTTGAGACTCCTCGTCATGTCCGTGATCACATCCGGGACTCCGAACAACCTTCGGTACATCAAAATGCATAAACTCATAATAATTGTCATCATAACGTTAAGCGTGCGGACCCTACGGTTCGAGAACAATGTAGACATGACCGAGACACGTCTCCGGTCAATAACCAATAGAGGGACCTGGATGCCCATATTGGCTCCTACATATTCTACGAAGATCTTTACCGGTCAGACCGCATAACAACATACGTTGTTCCCTTTATCATCGGTATGTTACTTGCCCGAGATTCGATCGTCGGTATCCAATACCTAGTTCAATCTCGTTATCGGCAAGTCTCTTTACTCGTTCCGTAATACATCATCTCACAACTAACATCTTAGTTATAATGCTTGCAAGGCTTATGTGATGTGTATTACCGAGAGGGCCCAGAGATACCTCTCCGACAATCGGAGTGACAAACCCTAATCTCGAAATACGCCAACCCAACATCTACCATTGGAGACACCTGTAGTACTCCTTTATAATCACCCAGTTACGTTGTGACGTTTGGTAGTACCCAAAGTGTTCCTCCGGCAAACGGGAGTTGCATAATCTCATAGTCATAGGAACGTGTATAAGTCATGAAGAAAGCAATAGCAACATACTAAACGATCAGGTGCTAAGCTAATGGAATGGGTCATGTCAATCAGATCATTCAACTAATGATGTGACCTCGTTAATCAAATAACAACTCTTTTGTTCATGGCTAGGAAACATAACCATCTTTGATTAACGAGCTAGTCAAGTAGAGGCATACTAGTGACACTCGGTTTGTCTATGTATTCACACATGTATTATGTTTCCGGTTAATACAATTCTAGCATGAATAATAAACATTTATCATGATATAAGGAAATAAATAATAACTTTATTATTGCCTCTAGGGCATATTTCCTTCAGCAAGTTCCTCTCGCTCGGCATGGTTTGCCGCCTCTGCTGCCTCTGCCTCCTCCACGGTGAATCCAAAACTCGCCCGTTGCTGCGGCTGCCACCGCCTCTTCCAGCCTGGAGGCGATGCGTTTCAACTCCGCATCGGTGGTGTCGCGAGTGAGGCCATTCTTTTCATCGGAGCGGAGCGGCACTTCTACCAAGCTGTCAAAGAACTCCTACACGACGTCGTCTGCAGGCTCTTGCCAGGTTGGAACAATTCCATGCGAGTCGCACAGCGGCATCATTGCACGGATGCGGTCGAGCGCGTAGTTGTTGCACAGTGGAACGACGCCCTGCGGCAACCTGAACACTTCGGGATGATCAGGGTCATACTTGAAGAGCTCCTGGAGCATCGCATTGAGCTCCAGGACCGTGAAGTTGTAGTTGAGGCCCAGACGCAGCCTCATGATATCCGTCGCATTCTTGAACTCCCAGGCGGGCCTCCTCCGTTCCTGCAGGGGGCGATGCGGCGGCGAAGGAAATCTGCGCCAACAGCACCTACAGTGAGCCCGGCAAGCCTGAGGCGTTGGATCCTGGTGATGGCAATCTTCAGCCTATCGTCTTCCGGGGCCACGTCGCTCCAATCGCTGCCGCGTACTGCAGGGGTTTGGCGCCGGGCGGTAAACGGCTGCGGGTTCTCCTCAACAATCCAGCACCAGTCTGCTCTCCATTCCTCCCACTTGCCACGGAACTCGCCCTCCAGATAAGAGTCCTTCTTGCCGGCCCTTGAGATCCAGGCGATTCCGCCGGATAAAGGCTCTCCTCTCTCTACTCGGGGCTTGAAGAAGTGGCGGAAAAGGGCTACATTGGGATGGCCTCCGACAAAGTTTTCGCAAAGATGTGCGAAAACTGCCATGGTCAGAACGGCATTGGGGGTGAAATCAAGGAGGCAGAACCCGTAGGTGTTCATGATATCACAGAAAAACTCTGAGAAAGGCGGGCAGAGCCCGCAGTAGAAGAACACGGCGAAGAAGGGATATCCATTTGGAGCCATTTTATGAGCGGCGGCTGGAAGTACCTTCGTGCTCGGATGCGCTCGCGTCTCCGTCGACCAGAAGAGGTAGTAGTACTCCCTCAGCTCCTTCGCGGCAAGCTTGGGGGGGGGGAGATTGCCCGCTCCTTTCGCAGCGCCGCAAGCCGCTGCACCTCGGTCGACTTCACGGCCTTCCCCTTGTCGGCTTTCGGAGCCATGGCGGAAGTGGTGGAGGAGGTCGACAGCGTTGGTGGTGCTGGTGGCGATGGGGGGCAGGGCGCTACTCTCTTTGCTTTGGGAAGACGGAGGAGCGGCGGAGGCTTCCGAGATTGGAATGGAAAGGGGGCGAATGGGCGCACTACCCCTGTTTCCCCTGCTTATAAAGAGGGAGGGGGCGAACGTTCCGCATTTCCGAATAAAGAAACCACCCACGATCTCTCCCACGGCGCCGCATTTGACGCATGCCGTTCGGGGAGGGCGCGGTGGATGCGGAGAGAGATGCGGCGTGACCCAGGCCGCGCGTGCCCGTGCCCTGTTTTGGGCCTGGCCCAACAGCGCTCGGCACCGTGTATGGCCCAGGCCCGGGGGCTCCTGTCGGTGTACTAGAGTAGGGGTACCCTAGTATCCCGAACTTGTGCACGAGCAGTCGCAGCGTCCCGCGGCAAGGCTTGCCGGGTGACCGCCAAGGTCCTCCGTGGTTCCTTTGGAGCTATTCAAGAGCAAAGTATCCAAGCCAAGGAGACAAGACCCCGGCAAGAGGAGCTTGCCGGGAAGGACAAGACCCCGGCAAGAGGAGCTTGCCGGGAAGGCCAACCAAGGCATCCCAAGAAACTTACCATGACGCACCACGCGTCCCGACAAGGCCCGGTGAGCAACAAGCTCCCGGACGCGACAAGACAACAACCGCGGCAAGGCGCTTGCCGCGGCAAGCCTCGACTTTGTACCTGTGCTCCAGCACATCCACCAACGTGTCGCTCTAGGACCCTTCCAGGCGTACGTGGCGGGAGGCTATGCAGCCAGCGGTACACGGTGGCAAGCGGCGCTGACAAGATCGCCATCGTGGTGAGCGGTGGCATCCCTGGCGGTCCCTTTTTACACTGTTTGGGCGACGCAGATGGGCATTTAATGCCCTTGTCCCCTGCCGTCAGAGTTAGGTATGATACACTGTAGTAGGCGGCGGTGCCAACCGCCACGCCTTTTCCAGTTTTACCCTCGTCTACGTTGCCACCTGTCGGTGACCCCTTGAGCATATAAAAGGAGGCCCATGCGCAACATAGAGGGGGTCGGCCAAATAGAACACTCATGCTCGGTCTCGTTAGCTGCTGGTGCGTACTGTAGCACTCCGCGCTCCCGAGCAAGAACTCAATACAAATCACAAAGCAGGAGTAGGGTTTTACGCATCCGTGCGGCCTGAACCTGGGTAAAGTGATCGTGTGCTCGTGCGCTTCGCCTCGATATGCTCTTCGCGCGATCTCCGCCCCCCTGCCGAACCGAAAGGGGCTCGGTCCGCCGGTCCCATGGGTGTTCGTGGATTAGCACCCCCGACAATCATATGTTGAATTATGCCATTATATCCTGTTAAGTTATCCATCATATATCTGAAACTGTGTCATGCTATCCTGTTTAGTTAGGCGTCATATATGTGAAATTGTGTCATGCTGTCCTGTCTGGTTAGACAACATATATGTGAATTACCACATCTATCTATCATACAATGTCTGTACATTCAATTTCTTTTCTTCTTTATCAGCCATTTGAATTGGAGGGGGTTCTTGAACAGCACAGCGGTACTGGCCAGCTACAAGTGCTTGTGCCAGCGGTACTGGCCAGTAACTCGAACAACAAGTTACTGTGGCTGATAAACACCAGTCCTTTCTTGTGCAACAGCAAGCGCTGGAGGATTTAAGCGCCAAACAAGATAAAGTTAATAAGCTTGCTATGCATCTTGCCAGCATTATGGGTACCCAGGATATTGTTTCTTGAACTCTTCTGAAGTGGTTTCAGTTCTGGACTTGTTTTGCTACGGCGTTTATATGCTGCTTTGTTCCCTATATTTGCACTGGTGGCGAACTTTGATGCCCAGTCGATGTAATATGTGTAATAGCCGTGATAGCCTAGCATAAGTTGCTTGCTTATTTATTTCCTTGTTGTCTTGTTTATTTGTTTGCTTGTAGTCAGTGCAGTTCTTTTTCCGCGGTTTGCTAGTGGCTGCAATAACCTATTTTTTAAAACTAGGCCACAATAACCATGGGCTAATATTTACTGTAGTGACACTAGGCCTCCTACGGGCCGTAGAAATAGTGGGCCTTCTACGGGCCATAGAAACAGTAGGCCTTCTACGGGTCGTATCATCAATGGGCCTTATACGGGACGTATGATCGATTGGCTAAACATGGGCCAATAACATGCCGCATTATGGCCGTAAACGGGCCATCATTAATAGGCCATATTTGATGACGCTATGAAAATGGCCCAACGTATTAACGGACCACAAACGGGCCGACTATAACCACATGCTGAATTTGGACCACAAGTAGAAAATGACAGTAACGGGCCGTAAGTAAACGAATGCTGGAAATGAGCCCAAGAATAAATGGGCTCTGAGAAGGCCGAAAGATAACATGGGCTGGAAACGGCCCAATGGAATAACGGGCCGTTAATGGGTATAAAGTGATACACTGTTCATTATTGGCCAGTTTCACCAAGGGCCGTTAATGGGTGTAAAGTGATACACTGTTCATTACGGGCCAGTTTCACCAAGGACCGTTAATAGGCCAAGAGTTACATAGGGCCTCATATGGGCCAAAAGACGTCATGGGCCAGAAGTGAAAACAGGCTGGAATCATATTGGATGGCCCAGATGACGCTACTGGGCCTAATTCGGATAGGGTGTAACGGGCCTTGGGTTAGCGGGTTGTAAATGGGCTATATGCGAACAGGCCGTTAACAGGCTTTCCATGGGCCGGCCCGCCACCTTTTAACCAAGTCAAACGGGCCAGCCTTTTCACAGGAATGGGCCTCTGTTGGGCCGTTCCACGTGTCGACGTATCATAGGCGCCTTATGTCCAATGAGTGGATGACATCTGTCCCAACGATGAGCCGACATGTGTTTCCTGCAGCCAATGAGGATTTTACACGTGGAAAATCCCCATTGGTCGGGGCTGTTAACGGGTTATCGGATCCAAAACCCGACCCGATAGCTTAAGGCGTTCCGTTACGGTGGATGCCATGTGTCGGTCACCCTTGACGAAAGCACTTCTGTGACGCGTGATTTATCGTCATGGAAGTGCACACTTCCGTGATGATAATTTTGGTAATGTCATGGAACACTTGTACGACAGCACAGGTATGACTATTTTGATTGTGTCATAAATTTGTCATGGATGTACATGCATGACAAAAAATGCGACCTACTGTGACAAACACGTATCATCATGGAAGTGTATTTTTTTGTAGTGATTCATGCAGATAATTCGGCTTGTGTTGCTTTGGCCGATGCATCGGTGGATTGGCAACATCCCAATGCTACTTGCTTGATGGGGCGCGACTTGTCAGAATTTGATTTTCTTAGCGGCACAAAAAGTGGTTTTGTGCCTATTTCTTTAAAGCCGGTTGGCGATAATCGGCTCCAAGGTATGATGTATTTAAATGGATCCTAACTCAGAGTGGTTACAAAGGCGTCTTGTAGAATATCGGTCCAATGAGAACAATATGTATGAGTCCATAGAAGAGTTAGATGATATGGATAAATTGGGACAAGGTTTTACATCAGCCGATCCATTAGAAGAGATAGATATAGGAGATGGTTCAATTCCTAGGCCGACATTTGTAAACAAAAATTTAAGAGCCGATCATAAATCTAAGTTGATTGAGCTATTGAAAGAATATGTTTGTTCCTTTGCATGGGAATATCATGAGATGCCAGGTTTAAGCCGAGAGCTAGTGGAGCATTGTTTGCCTATAAAGGCCGATTTTAGAACATACAAGCAATCGGCTAGAAAGTTTAATCCAAAAACGTATGATCGGATCAAGGAAGAGATCGGTCGTTTGCTTAAAGCTAATTTTATTAGACCTTGTAGGTATCCCGAGTGTATTTCTAACATTGTGCTAGTAGAGAAGAAAGGCTCCGGCAAGTTGAGGGTGTGCATTGATTTCAGAGATTTGAATAGAGCTATGCCTAAAGATGAGTATCCTATGCCAATAGCCGATATGTTTATTAATGATGCTTCTGGACATAAGGTCATTAGCTTTCTTGATGGTAATGCGGGGTATAACTAGATTTTTATGGCCGAAGAGGACATGTCCAAAACGGCTTTTTGGTGTCCCGGTTTCCTTGGTTTATTTGAGTGGATAGTGATGACCTTTGGATTAAAAAATGTTGGTGCCACACATCAAAGGGCTAGGAATTTAATTTTTCATGATTTACTTGGTGTTATACTTGAGGTTTATATTGATGATATTGTCGTCAAATCAGATGCTTTTGAATCCCATCTAGCCGATTTGCGCTTAGCTTTTGAGAGAAAGAAAAAATATGGACTAAAGATGAATCCTTTGAAGTGTGCTTTTGGGGTATTGGCTGGAAAGTTTTTGGGTTTCATTATTCATCAAGATGGCATAGAGATTGATCCCAAAAAGATAGAAGCTATACAAAAGGTGGAAGCTCCAACATGCAAGAGAGATATGCAAAAATTCCTTGGCAAAGTCAATTATTTGAGGAGATTCATAGCCAACTTGTCAGGGAAGGTTGATGCATTCACTCCCATCCTTCGGTTAAAGGATGATGCCAATTTTACTTGGGGGCAAAACAACAAGAAGCATTTGATATGATAAAAAGTTATTTGTGCACTCCTCCGATGTTGAAAGCTCCCAAACATAGAGAGCCCTTTAAGCTTTATATTGCAGTGGAGGAAGGTGTTATTGGTGCTATTTTGACTCAAGAGACCGAAGGAAAGGAGCATGCTATTACTTATTTGAGCCGACGCTTATTGGACGCCGAGACAAGGTATACATTTATTAAGAAATTATGTTTATGCTTCTATTATGCTTGTACAAAATTGAGACATTATCTAGTGCCTAGTACTTGCATTATATCTTGTCAAACCGATGTCATCAAGTACATGTTGCATAGGCCAATTCTTAGTGGTAGAATTGGCAAGTGGGTTTATGCTTTAATTGAATATGATTTGGCTTATGAATCTCTGAAATCCATGAAAAGCCAAATCATTGCTAATTTTATTGTTGAGCATTGGATTGATGACAAGCATGATATTGATATAAACCTTGTCTCGTTAGTACCATGGAGATTATATTTTGATGGTTCAGTTTGTAGCAATGGGCAAGGTGTTGGTATTGTTTATATATCTCCTCATGGTGGTGTTTTTTATGCCTCATGCCGCTTAGATATTTTTGCACAAATAATCAAGCTGAATATGAAGCATTGTTATTCGGCTTAGAAATGTTGCTTGCCATAGGTGCTACACATATTGAGGCTTTTGGAGATTCCTTATTAGTAGTGCAATAAATATCCAGAGTCTTTCAATGTTTTGACGAATCACTTAATGTTTATCTTGATAAATGTCTAGATATAATTTCTACTTTGGATTATTTTCGCATTGCTCATATATCTAGACATGACAATTGGAGAGCAAACGAGTTGGCACAACAAGCATCCGGCTATCATGTTGATCGTGGCATGTTTCATATTTCTCAAAGGCCGATGTCTAGTCTTGCCAACATAGGGGAGGCTGAACCGGAGCCCACCATTTCGGCCACTAATGAAATATTTAATGTAGAAGAAAATCGGGACTAGAGAAAATCCATTATTGATTATTTGTGTGATCCTAGTAAAAGGGTGGATAGGACTGTTCGGCGTATGACTTTCAAATACACAATGAGAGACGATGGTCTATATCGCCGAACGGTTGATGATGTTCTTTTAAAGTGCTTGGACGAGGACCAAGCGAGAGTTGCTATGGGAGAGGTCCATGAAGGTATTTGTGGCACTCATTAGTCGGCTCCCAAGATGAAATGGTTATTACGACGTGCTGGGTTTTATTAGCCGACAATGGTTAATGATTGCTTTCGGTATTATAAAGGATGTGAAGCTTGTCAAAAGTTTGGTGATATTCAGTTGGCTCCCGCTGCTATGTTACATCCTATTATCAAGCCGTGGCCTTTTAGAGGTTGGGGATTAGACTTTATTGCAGAGATTCATCCTTCTTCTTCAAAGGGGCATCGGTTCGTGTTGGTGGCAACTGATTATTTCACTAAATGGTCTGAAGCAATACCACTCAAAAATATGACGCATACAGAGGTGATTCAATTCATAACTGAGTGCATTATTCATAGATTCCTCAAACATTAACTATGGACCAAGGTTCATCCTTTATGTCACGTCAAGTTAGAGAATTTGCCGAATCATTTAAGATAAAGTTGCTCAATTCCTCTCCATATTATGCCCAAGCCAATGGACAAGCTGAGTCTAGCAATAAAATATTAATCAAGCTCATCAAGAAGAAGATTGAGGATAATCCAAGGAGATGGCATGAGCTATTGTCCGAAGCTTTGTGGGCGCACATAATCTCAAGGCATGGTGCTACAAAGGTAACTCCATATGAGCTCATATATGGTCAAGAGGCCGTTATACCAGTGGAAGTGAATTTGAATGCTTTGAGAATAGCCAAACAGAATGATTTATCGGCGGTGGATTTTTATAACTTGATGATCGACAATATTGATGAAGTCACCGATAAACATTTGGTTGCTCTGGAGGCCATAGAGAGAGATAAGTTGAGGGTGGCAAGAGTTTACAATAAAAATGTCAAGTTGAAGACTTTTCAAGTTGGCGATCTTGTGTGGAAGGTGATTCTACCAATTGGTTCAAAAGACAAGAAATTCGGGAAGTGGTCTCCAAGTTGGGAAGGTCCTTTTAGGATTACAAGAGTAGTTCCTGGAAACTCATATTTGGTGGAATCCGTACAAGGGGCATTGTTAGCTCGAGCTCTCAATGGAAAATATTTAAAGAAGTACCACCCAAGTGTGTGGCAAGAAGTCTAGATAGGAAACGGCCGATAAATAACTATCTTCCTTAGCATAAACATGGCTGATATATACTTATCGCCCTAAGAACATATAAATGGCCGATGGAGTGTTGGCATCGTCCTTAGAACAAACTTGGTACAAGTTATTTTCCGGCACGCTAGCCATGCCGAAAAACCGGGGGGGGGCATTTGTTGACGGTCATAAGTGGCATAGTCATAAAATTAGCTTAGGCTATATAAAGACTAATTCAAACTTAGGATTGGAGGTCACTCCGGATAACTCTCTCTAAGAAGATCGAGATGGATATGAAGATGGTCTATAGAGGAGCTCGGATGTAATAGTTATGACAAGTTCGGAGATGCTCATGTTGACACCAGATTAAAGAATGGCATGAAACTCAATTAAGATGGCCTCTGATGAAAGTTGTGCGTCTCGTCAAAACGGTGGATTTTGATATAAAAAATCGTCTTATTTCGAGGTCGTATGCAACCTGTGGAGGCAAAACAAGGTCAGAAACAGAAGCTGCAGAGTCATTTCGGACCGACCGAATTGGTTTGATCGGTGAGACCGAGTTGGTCCGAAAATTTACCAGAGAGTTGGCAATGTTGACTCAGTAGGACCGAAGCAAACCAAACGGTGAGACCGAGTTGATCCAAGTAATTACAGAAGGATACAGAGAGTTGGCAATGTTCACTCGGTGGGACAGAAATGAACCAATCAGTGAGACCGTGTTGGTCCGAGAAATTACCAAAGATTCCTGTCCGAGTTAGGTTAGGGTTTTTGATGCTTTGGACGGAATTTTTAGTCCTTTTGTTGTACGGGAAGTCCAACCGCCTCATAAATAGATGAGAGGTGACAGCCGATTGAACAACACACAATCGCAAAAAACACATCTACTTCTTTTTCATCTACGTTTTGTCTCTTCCCTGTTTTTGCTTCCTCATTCTTCGTCGTTCTTCGTGTTGGAGAGCTGCGAATCCCAACGCTCTAGGGCCAGTTGGACCGACTTGGGCAGCCCATAGCCGCCGCACTCCCCGACGGGATCCTTCCCGGGAGTGTGGGGTTTCGGGTCCTCAAAAGTTCTCTCCGGTTGTCTTGCGAATTGCACTTCCGATGAGACTCCTTCGACGTGAGCTGCGGTGCATCACCCCCTGCGTCAAGGGTACACGTGACGTGTTCGTGTGCGAACAAGAATCAACCTAATCGCACTCTCCAGTAAAAAAATGGCAGCAAATCTCGTGAGCGCTAAAGTTTCTGTTTTTTCCAGCAAGATCACTAAAACTTCCCCCAAGTCTTCCCAAAGGTTTTACTTGGCACAAACACTAATTAAAAGCATAAAAATACATCTAAACATAGGCTAGATGAATTATTTATTACTAAACAGAACCAAAAAGAAAGAAACAAAAATAAAATTGGGTTGCCTCCCAACAAGCGCTATCGTTTAACGCCCCTAGCTAGACATAAAAGCAAAAATAGATCTAGGTATTATCATCTTTGGTATCCAATCCATAAGTGGCTCTCATAATAGATTCATAAGGTAATTTAATTTTCTTTCTAGGAAAATGTTCCACGCCTTTCCTTAACGGAAATTGGAATCTAATATTCCCTTGTTTCATATCAATAATTGCACCAATAGTTCTAAGCAAAGGTCTACCAAGAATAATTGGACATGTAGGACTGCAATCAATATCAAGAACAATGAAATATACGGGTACATAATTCCTATTTGCAATAATAAGAACATCATAAATCCTTCCCATAGGTTTCTTAATAGTGGAATCTGCGAGATGCAAATTTAAAGAACAATCATCAAATTCACGAAAACCTAACACATCACACAAAGTTTTTGGAATCGTGGAAATGCTAGCACTCAAATCACATAAAGCATAGCATTCATGATCTTTCATTTTAATTTTAATAGTATTTTCCCACTCATCATGAAGTTTTCTAGGGATAGAGACTTCTAATTCAAGTTTTTCTTCATAAGATTGCATTAAAGCATCAATGATATGTTTGGTAAAAGCTTTATTTTGACTATAAGCATGCGGAGAATTTAGCACGGATTGCAACAAGGAAATACAATCTATCAAAGAGCAATTATCGTAATTAAATTCCTTGAAATCCAAAATAATGGGTTCATTGCTATGTAAAGATTTGACCTCTCCAATCCCACTTTTAACAATTTTTGCATCAAGATCTAAAAACTCTGAATCATTGGGACGCCTTTTAACTAAAGTTGACTCATCTCCAGTCTCATCATTATCAAGATTCATATTGCAAAACAAAGATTTAATAGGAGACACATCAATCACTTTTAGATCTTCATCCTTATTATCATCAAAACTAGAAGAACACGCTTTAATAAAGCAATCTTTTTAGCACGCATCCTAGCGGTTCTTTCTTTGCACTCATCAATGGAAATTCGCATGGCTTTGAGAGACTCATTGATATAATGCTTAGGTGGTATAGATCTATGTTTCAAAGAATCAACATGAAGAGAAATTATATCCACGTTCCTAGCCAACTCATCAATCTTAGACAATTTTTCTTCAATCAAAGCATTGAAACTCTTTTGCAAACTAATAAATTCTTTAATACTAGATTCAAAATCAGAGGGCATCTTATTATTATTTCCATAAGAATTGTTGTAGGAATTACCATAATTATTACAGGAATTACTAGGATACGGCCTAGGATGAAAGTTTCCTCTATACGCGTTGTTACCAAAATTGTTCCAACCAACAAAATTCACATCCATAGATTCATTATTATTCTCAATCAAGGTAGACAAAGGCATATCATTAGGATCAGAAGAAACACTCTTATTAGCAAACAATTTCATCAGTTCATCCATCTTTCCACTAAAAACGTTAATTTCTTCTATAGCATGAACCTTTTTACTAGTAGATCTTTCGGTGTGCCATTGAGAATAATTAA
Organism: Triticum monococcum; assembly: GCA_034509565.1. Classification (NCBI taxonomy): domain Eukaryota; kingdom Viridiplantae; phylum Streptophyta; class Magnoliopsida; order Poales; family Poaceae; genus Triticum; species Triticum monococcum. Next base: position 569,614,921 of record CM067841.1, on the reverse strand, counting down.
CCATAATATTATCTAGGAGTTTGGTAGCTTCTCCTAAAGTGATTTCATAAAAGTGACTCATGCGGCCGAATCTAAAAGATTTGTAGAAGCAAAATTCAATCTAGCATAAAATTTTTGTATGATCATCTAGAAATTCAAACCATGTGTAGGGCAATTACGTATCATTAGTTTCATTCTCTCCCAAGATTGTGCAGCATGCTCATGATCTAGTTGCTTAAAGTTCATAATATTGTTTCTAAGAGAGATGATCTTAGCGGGAGGAAAATACTTAGAGATAAAATCATCTTTGCACTTGTTCCAAGAATCAATACTATTTTTAGGCAAAGACAAAAACCAAGTTTTAGCATAATCTCTAAGAGAAAACAGAAATAGCTTCAAATTAACAATATCATTATCCACATCTTTCTTCTTTTGCATACCACACAAATCAACAAAGCTGTTTAGATGGGTAGGGCATCTTCACTAGGAAGGCCAGAAAACGGATCTTTCATGACAAGATTCAGCAAAGCAGTATTAATTTCACAAGATTCAGCATCTGTAAGAGGAGCAATCGGAGTGCTAATAAAATCATTATTGTTGGTATTGGAAAATTCACACAATTTTGTATTATCTTGAGCCATCGTGACAAACAATACAACACACAAGCAAGCAAGAGGTAAACAAAAAGAGGTGAACGAAAAAGAGGCGACCGGAAAAGGAGGGCGAATAAAACGGCGAGGGTGAAGTGGGGGAGAGGAAAACGAGAGGCAAATGGCAAATAATGTAATGCGAGGGATACGAGTTTGTGATGGGTACTTGGTATGTCTTGACTTGTGCGTAGATCTCCCCGGCAACGGCGCTAGAAATCCTTCTTGCTACCTCTTGAGCACTGTGTTGGTTTTCCCTTGAAGAGGAAAGGGTGATGCAGCAAAGTAGCGTAAGTATTTCCCTCAGTTTTTGAGAACCAGGGTATCAATCCAGTAGGATACTGCGCACAAGTCCCTTGTACCTACACAAACAAATAAGAACCTCGCAACCAACACGATAAAGGGGTTGTCAATCCCTTCACGGTCACTTACGAGAGTGAGATCTGATAGAGATAATAATAATAATAATAATAATAACATAAATATTTTTTGGTATTTTTATGATATAGACTGAAAGTAAAGATTGCAAAATAAAATATATGGGAAAATTATATGATAAAAGATAGACCCGGGGGCCATAGGTTTCACTAGTGGCTTCTCTCAAGATAGCATAAGTATTACGGTGGGTGGACAAATTACTGTCGAGCAATTGATAGAAAAGTGCATAATTATGAGAATATCTCGGCATGATCATGTATATAGGCATCAAGTCCGCAACAAGTAGACCGAAACGATGCTGCATCTACTACTATTACTCCTCACATCGATCAATATCCAGCATGCATCTAGAGTATTAAGTTCATAAGAACAGAGTAACACATTAGGCAAGATGACATGATGTAGAGGGATAAACTCAAGCAATATAATATAAACCCCACCTTTTTATCCTCGATGGCAACAATACAATACGTGCCTTGTTGCCCCTGCTGTCACTGGGAAAGGACACCGCAAGATTGAACCCAAAGCTAAGCACTTCTCCCATTGCAAGAAAGATCAATCTAGTAGGCCAAACCAAACTGATGACTCGAAGAGACTTGCAAAGATAACCAATCATACATAAAAGATTTCAGAGAAGAATCAAATATTATTCATAGATAAACTTGATCATAAACCCGCAATTCACCGGATCTCGAGAAAGACAACGCAAAAAGAGTTACATCGAATAGATCTCCAAGAAGATCAAGGAGAACATTGTATTGAGATCCAAAGAGAGAGAAGAAGCCATCTAGCTAATAACTATGGACCCAAAGGTCTATGGTAAACTACTCACACATCATCGGAGAGGCTATGGTGTTGATGTAAAAGCCCTCCGTGATTGATTCCCCCTTCGGCGGAGCTCCACAAAAGGCCCCAAGATGGGATCTCTTGGGTACAGAAGGTTGCAGCGATGGAAATAGGGTTTCGTGTTGCTTTTGGATGTTTTCAGGGTATATGGATATATATAGGAGGAAGAAGTAGGTCGGTGGAGCTGCGAGGGGCCCACGAGGGTGGGGGCGCGCCCAGGGGGCAGGCGCGCCTCCCTGCCTCGTGGCCACCTCGTTTCTTTCTTGACGTCTACTCCAAGTCCCCTGGATCACGTTTGTTCCAGAAATAACTCTCCCGAAGGTTTTATTCCGTTTGATATTCCTTTTCTGTGAAACACTGAAATAGGAAAAAAACAACAATTTGCACTAGGCCTTGGGTTAGTAGGTTAGTCCCAAAAATAATATAAAAGTGTATAAGTAAGCCCATTAACATCGGAAACAGATAATATAATAGCATGGAACAATCAAAAATTATAGATACATTGGAGAAGTATCACAACCTCATCCACGCGTGCGGCCGCGATTTGCTTCTCCATTGCCAAATGGTCCTTGGGATCCTGGCTATACTGCATGCACCATGGCTTAGGGCGGCACTTATTTGGTGGAGGGGTCGGTGATTTGGGAGGAAGGAGAAGGAAGATGAGGGTCGGGTGTGGATTACCTGCCTAGATAGGCGAGGCCGAGCAGCGTGGAGGAGGGTCGCCGACGAGGAGGCGGCGCTACAAACAAGGAGTGAAGGTTTCAACTTGGAAAGGAAGGTGGAAATAGGGGAAATGTGGCTTTTGGTAAGGGGGAGGGGGCGGGAGGTATATATTTCCACGGAAGCCGAAAATTTGGAATCGCTTTAGCGAAAAAACTGGCGCGCAAAGTGTCATCTGACACGGTCCCTTATTCACAACAGTGTACGATATGTGAACATTACAAACGATTCAGATAGCTTAACCCGTGTGTGTTGATTTTAACGTCAAAAATTTTGGTTCGAATTTCCCTAGTTACAGTGGTCATCCATGTCATTGCATAATTTGGGTACACAAAGGAGACTAACTTCTTAATCAAGCAAGTTCAACAATTAAACAGAGCTAGCTGACCTAAACATTACTCTAACAAATTAAAGATCGACACTCTTAATTAAAAAACAAAGAGTACTACTACGGCTGGTTCTCATCGATCTCCGCCGCCGCCTCCATGTCCAGCTCGCGCCCGACGGTCTCCTGGGGAAGGGGCTCCATGGCATCAATTGCACCATACTCGGCAAGCATCTCGCTATCCACTTCCGCCATATCTTTGGAATAGGACGCCATGAGCTAGGCGTGGGCGGCCGCAATCTGGGCTTTGGCGGGCTCCATTGTGGCAAGGTATGCGGCGCAGGAACGGACGACTGCTCGGACTCTCTCGGCGATTGCCAACTCTTCGGCCGTGGGTTGCTGACCGTTGTCAGAGAAGCTTCGTTCGATTTGTGCGGTGACCGCCAGGAGCTGGGTGTGGACGGCCTCGACATGGTAGTTGGCGGCCTCCATCAGGGCTAAGGCCGCTGCTGCGAAACAGACAATGCTACCTCTTGAGCACTGTGTTGGATTTCCCTGAAGAGGAGAGGATGATGCAGCAAAGTAGCGTAAGTATTTCCCTCAGTTTTTGAGAACCAAGGTATCAATCCAGTAGGAGGCTACGCTCGAGTCCCTTGTACCTACACAAAAACAATAGCTGAATGCAACCAACGCGCTTAGGGGTTGTCAATCCCTTCACGGTCACTTACGAAAGTGAGATCTGATAGAGATGATAAATAATATTTTTGGTATTTTTGGTATAGAGATGCAAAGTGAAAAGTAAAAGGCAAAGTAAAAGCAAAGCAATAATAAAGTGATGGAGATTAATATGATGAGAAAGAGACCCGGGGGCCATATGTTTCACTAGCGGCTTCTCTCATGAGCATAAGTATTCTACGGTGGGTGAACAAATTACTGTTGAGCAATTGACAGAATTGAGCATAGTTATGAGAATATCTAGGTATGATCATGTATATAGGCATCACCTCCGAGACAAGTAGACCGAAACGATTCTGCATCTACTACTATTACTCCACTCATCGACCGCTATCCAGCATGCATCTAGAGTATTAAGTTAAAAATAGAGTAACGCCTTAAGCAAGATGACATGATGTAGAGGGATAGTTTCATGCAATATGATAAAAACCCATCTTGTTATCCTCAATGGCAACAATACAGTACATGCCTTGCTGCCCCTTCTGTCACTAGGAAAGGACACCGCAAGATCGAACCCAAAGCTAAGCAGTTCTCCCATGGCAAGAACAACCAATCTAGTAGGCCAAACCAAACTGATAATTCGAAGAGACTTGCAAAGATAACCAATCATACATAAAAAAATTCAGAAAAGATTCAAATATTATTCACAGATAGACTTGATCATAAACCTACAATTTGTCGATCTCAACAAACACACCGCAAAAAGAAGATTACATTGAATAGATCTCCACAAGAGAGGGGTGTGACGCCCCAAGACCGGAGCTTCAGGTGCCTTCCAGGGTTTTTGGGTTTCGTCGTGTGATTTGTTTGGTTCGTTGCATTCATCATTGCATCATGTTATCATGCAACCCATTCTAAAACTCAACTAAATAAGTTGCATGGATCTTCGGTCCATTTAAACCGAGGGAATTCACGTGGTGATTCTCTTTACAACATATACCCCAATATTAGGGAGTTATATTAAGTATTCCACTATTTTGGAATCCACCTTAACACACTTGCAAAAATCCCAATGCCTTTGTTATCACAACTCTTGGCCTCTAACTTTGGTATTTATCTTTTTTCCATTTTTCGGAGCTCCACCTAAATTATCAACATTTTTGGGCATTTTGAGAAACCTGTCCTAGTTCAAACCATTTGAATTAAATTCAAAGGAATTTGAATTTAATCTTTCAAACTTGACCTTTTCTATTTTCTCGGTCCATGCACATTTTTACGAGTCCATGAAAATTATCCCCATGCCCAGATTCCACCCCTACCTTCTCTTTCTTTTATTTCTCCTTTTCTATTTTGTTTTAAATGGAAAAGAGTGGAGAGAGGAGAGAATCTAGCCCACCAAATCGGCCTAAGGCCCAGCCCCCGGCCTCCCTAGGCGCAACCCTCCCTCTCCACTTGGGCCTCCTAACAGACCGGCCCACCTAACCCTCTAACCTAGCCCGATCCCCACTCCCTTCCCTCGTCCTCCCTCCAGCGCCGCCAGGAGAGGGCCGCTTCGCGCTCGACCCCGCCTCCTCTCGATCCTTCCAGCGCCCGCGCTCGATCCCCTTTTCCCCCTCTTCGATCTCCCTCGCAGCGCCCCAGTCCTCGATCCCCTGTCTCTCCTGCCTGCCTTCGCCCCGCATCCACCATGCCTCGCCCCTCTCCGCTCGCGTTGCCCGCTGGCCCCAGCAAGTGTTGCACCGGTGAGCCCCTCCCGGACTCCTTCCGCTTCTCCTCACCTTGAGCCGCCCTCTCCCTCGAGTCCTCGCCATGGACCTGCTCCCAGCGCCGGCGAACCCTCCAACCCTGCAGGGCTCCTCTCCTTGCGCGCCTGCAACCCCTGCATCACTCCCCAAGGCCACCCTATGCGCGACCTGGACGACTTGCTGCAGCCGTTCGCCACCACAGGAGCCTCGCGCCCGGTTCCCTCAAGGTCCCGTGCCGCCGGACCTCTCCTGCACCTCCGCCGCACGCAGGGCCCCCCGTGCCTTTCCCTATCGTGCCCGCCCAGCCAGATCCGGAGGCAGCGGGACGGTTGAACAGGCACCAAGGAGCGGCAGACCTCCGAGCGAAGTTACGGTAGGTGGGGTGATGGCCCTCACTGCACCACCTAGCTGCTCCACCTAGCTGCGCCGCGGGCCGATCCGGCCGCGGCGGCCACCCACCCGACCGGCCACCACCAGAACCCGTTGTGTCTCATTCCGAGCACGGCGTCCACCACCGCCTCGCGGCCTCGTTGGGGTAGTTCTCCTTGCCTGCAAGCTGCAACATCCGCGAGGCTACCAGGTTTGCTCTTTGACTCAACTAGCTTTGTCAGATCATCCATTGCACCCAGCAATCCTCACTTTGAGCCGAATCTGTGTTGTCTGGTGATCATTCCAAGCAACTGCGCCGCTGCTTTGCTTGAACCTCATTTTTTACATCATCCACGCATCACCCTTGATCATACAGCCATCCTCACCCAGCGGCATTAGCTTAGCCTACCTCTGACCTTGGGCGACTCCGGTGTGAGCAATGCGCCCGCCCGGGGCGGTAGGGGCTCGCTTTGAGAGCCGGGTTCTCGAACACTATGGCTGCGGCACGGTGGCGCAGATCGCCGGAGAGCGATGTGCATCCCTCATTAGGGCTAGCATCCTTTCCAACGGGATCTTCGTCTCGCCGGAGTTCTTTGCCAAGCTGCTTTGTTGCTGGTTCGGCGGCTTCCCGGCTGGCTTCCGGGTGCGCAGTGTTACCGTTGGCGTGTTTGAGTTTGAAGTTGCCCATGCAGGCGTTGCTTGGGAGATAGTGCGCAAAGGGCTTTGGCGATCTGGCATTATCAGCATTTCTTTTTCTCTGGGGGAATTTCAGGGGCGCCCTCCTACGTCCAGCGTCAATGCTACATGCATGGATCTTCGTCAACCCTCCCCTCGATCCTTGGGCCTCCCCCGGCTATGCACGCGTGTCCACCACCCCCACCCATAACCCTCGCATACCGGATTTCCTGCGATCTGCCGTGAGGGGATCTGCTGGAGCTCCTGCCCAAAGCGCGCGTAATCATTCCCTCATAGCCTTAAGTCCGTCTTATGCGCTGGCAGCCAGGGTGACTAGCCATTCCAGCGCTTCTCCTTCCACGCACGCACTAGGGCCTAAATCTGGCTCCCTTTAGCCTGACAACTGTTGCGATCCCCAACCCAATAGCACGAAGGTGCTCCGTCATAATTCTTATCTGCAGGCTCTCCTCTCGGGCAGAGCAGATGCCAACCCCTCTACGCTGCCGCAGCGCCCGGCCAATGCCATTAAGATCTTCTCCAAACCCAGAGATTTGCACCGCAGATGCTTCAAGTGTCTCTCTTACTCTCATCGACAGAGAGACTGCCACGATCCTACTGTTTGCTGGTCTTGCCGCCAGGTGGGACACATCCATACCCAGTGCTCTTATCGCTATACCCAGGCTTCCTCTAGACAGCAGCAGCCCGCCTCCGCCCGGCCTATTTATACCCTATCTACCCCACTTTCATCCTCATCCTCCGCCAGCTCTGAGCCCCCCACCAGCCGCTCTCCTCTACCCTAGCTGTCCTCTCCCCGGAGCCCACCCTCCTCCTTCCAGTCATGGAGCTTGTTGTCCGCGGCCGCCCCACGTCCCTTGACGTCCATTTCCCTCTAATTCCTGACCAGAACGCGCTCGTTTGCATCATCAATATCACACCCGCAATGCCAGGCTTCCTCCCATGGCTGAAGCGCGTCCTGCGTGAACAGCTTGGCATTTCCGCCATTCGTTTCGCCAGCTACCCCACGGGGACCGTGTATGCCATTTTCCTTCGCGAGTCTGAGCAGAGAGCCGCGCTGCTCGCCAGCCCCTTATAGACTTCCACTCGGCGCATCGACATCATCCCCCACAATGCTGGCGACAATGCTTTCACGTTCTCCTTCCGCCACATAGTCAGCCTTTCCTTGGAGAAGATGCCCCTAGAGCTGTGGGATCACAGGGGTGTCGCCGCTAGTGTTGCGGGGTTCGCTGGCCTGCTCGGAGTTGAGCATGCTTGCCTGCATGCTAGTGATTTCTCCTGCATCTTCGTGCTCGTCAAAGTAGAAGCTCTGCAACACATCCCCCACCACATCGCTTTCCACCGCATAGATGGGGCTGGCGTCTACGCCGATGTGCTCATCAATGAAATTTGGGATGTCGCGCGCACTCTCGGCTCCCCCACCTCCCCTTCCCGTCTCCCGGAGAACCACCCTCCCGCTGACGGCGACCACGCTCTGCTGCGTGGAGCTCGCCGTGGACATGCCAACCCCCGCATTCCTCGCACCGTCTTTGGTGAGCCTGAGAGCATGCATAGCATGACTGGGCGCGCTTACCGCGCCTTCCACCTGCCTTTCGCTGCTTCCGCTGGCGACTACATTGCCATGATGAAGATTTCAGCCAAACCCAAGCTCCGTTGCCACGACACCTTTGCCATTCCCACCATTGAAGAGGTGGCTCATGAGGATGAGGACAAATGCTGCCTCAAACCCACTCTGCTCGCCGCCGAGGTCCGACGGCCCCATGCTTTAGTAGCCTTCGATCCTGAAACTATGTCCTTCACCTTCTCTGTGAGGCTAAGTAACTCTCGCTCGGCCTCTGGTGTTCTCGTAGTTGGAACGCTGGGGGTAGACGATGGATACTTCCAGTGCTTCGATCTCACTCTGGGGGAGCTCGCGCGCCAAAACTGCCGTCCAGTCCTTTTCAAACTTTGGCCCAAAACTTTCTCCGGAGATTTCTTTGCCCGCACACTGCCACTTCTCCCATCCGTCGAGTGCAAGCACCCGCCCAAGCCCACCGTCCCTCCTAGCCTGCTGCCAGCTGATGGGCCCCTACTTTCACTCAGTGAAACAGACTTTGATCCTATGCGCCACATCCCCCGGGCCCAGATCAAGGTCCAGGCCCACCAAGTCCTTAACACCAAGCCTATATGCACACGGCCCTTCTCCAAGGTGCCATCTCCAGCCCTGGGCCTGTTGTCCAACAGCCTCTTCTCCCCTGTGGCAAACTCCGATATGAGGCACGGGGCCTGTGCCCTACTCCCTGCGGCTGTTGCCACCAATTTCTGTGTTTGCAGAGCACCACCGCAGGAGCCGCTCGCGGTAGATCTCAACGCCTTCCCCCCACTCTCCAGCTTTTCCCCCCGCCCGCCATCACCATCTCCGATGATTCCCAACGTCCCTTGGCCGCCGCTCCAGCAAATCCCATCCCCTTTGAGCTTGCTGCCGCCCCAACAGCCGCCGACTCGGCTCCACCCCTCCAGGCTGCCCCACCCAGCAGGGCCTCTCCAGACTCGGATGTTGCGCTGTCTCCATGATGCAGCTCGCGCATCCAGAAGCTTTATGATGGGGCTCGAGTTGGCTCCATCGAGCGCGCCTCCAAGCGCAAGGCGGCTGGCGTCGCTCCCGATTTGGGGGCGGGGCCATCGCGTCGCCGCTCCTCGGGACGCAAGAAGACCAGGACGGGGTGTGTGGCTTCACTCCTCGAGTTGCCTCTCCAGGATACCCCCAGGCCGCTCATGAGGGGGAGGATCCGCCAGATCACGCGGTGCTGTGATCTGAATGCAGACGCCGTGCTGGCCGATGCGGACGGTGCCGCGCCTCCATCGCCCTCTGCTAGCTCGGGCAGCGCTTCAAGCTCCGGGACGTCCTCAAGGTCCACCCATGGCTAAGCCCGCTAGCAACGATCTCTAGGTGCTGCTCCAAGCTCTCCGTATGCATGATGTCACCTGTTGTGTCGTGTACCCAAGTTGTTTTCACTCTAGTTGCATTCAGGCTGCCTGTATCTGCATCCATGTAGTTTGGTTTCCTAGCCACACACCAACGGCTACTCTGCATTTCTTTACTTCTTGCATTCCCGTAAGATCTGTAGTGCGCCCTAATGGCCTTTGCATACATGTAAGCTCGGTTGAAATCCCTATCAATCAAATGATTAGTTTGCATCTATTCCTTGCCTCTCCTTCACATGTGTTTGGCTCAAGTTCCATATGAGGATTTTTAACTGGAATGTACGTGGCCTTGGTGGCCCTGACAAATGCAAGTTAGTTAAGGATGCAATTATGTGCTGCCGGACGAATGTTGTTTGCTTGCAGGAAACAAAGCTATAGGTGGTCGATGCAGCAAAAGCAAGATCGTTCCTCCCCTCCAACCTCAACTCTTTCTTCCTAATGCCGGCTTCCGGCTCTGCTGGTGGTTTGCTCGTTGCTTGGGACCAGAGTTGTGTCACCGTTACTGGGACTTTCAGAAACAAATACTGCATTTCAGTACAGGTGTGCTCTGTCAGTGATAACACTAGTTTCTATCTGACAACGGTCTACGCTCCATGTGAAGATACGTAAAGGCCAGATTTCTTTCATACCTTAGATCAAGTGGCTGGTTCGGTCTCAGGGCCATGGATCCTTCTTGGAGATTTTAATATGTACAGATTCGCAGTGGAAAAATTGAAGGGCCGAATAAACTGGGCCTTAATGGACAGTTTCAACGACTGGATTAGAGAAAATGCACTGGATGACATTGGCATTCCAAACAGAGCATATACGTGGTCTAATAAACGTCGGGACCCTACTATGATTAAGCTGGACAGAGTCCTAGTGAATGCAGATTGGAACTTGAGTTTTCTTAATACTGAAGCATTAGCTGTCACTACAACAACTTCAGACCATGTTCCCATTACGGTTGATTTCAACAGACAAGGTAACAGAAGCACATTTTTTCGCTTTGAAAATCACTGGCTGCACATACAGGAAGCAAGAGAGGTTATCCACAGTGCCCTCTCCAAGGGCACCAGACCTCTCGCATTTGCTGTCTCCTTGCTCAATTTCAAACTGAGACGAACCCGGGCAGCTATCCGTAATTGGGAACGCTCCAGGCCAGGTCTACAATCTCTGCTGAAAAACTGTAAGCATGTTATAAAGTACCTAGATGCTGTCGAGGAAAGAAGACTCCTTTCTGCCCTGGAATTCTCTCTAAGGAAGTTTGCCACTGCAAGAGTGCAACGGATTATCATATGGCAAACTGAAGCATGGAGAAGGCGAGCAAAAATCCGAAACTGCGTGCTGGGAGATGAGAACACTAGCTTCTTCCATGCGGCCGCAAATTATCATTGGAAGAACAGGATCCGGATGCTTAAAAAGGACAATGTTGAATTATTTGATGACCACAACAAGCTGGCCATAGCAACAGAATACTTTGCCACCATTTTTGGACAGCAAGCACTCTCCCTCCCAACTGTTGATGCCAGCAGGATATATGAGAAAACCAACTTGGACGCCCTAGAAGTGCCGTTTTCATGGGGCGAAATTGTCAGGGCCATTGACAAGTCGCCGAACCACAGGAGCCCTGGACCGGATGGGTACACAAATGAGTTCTATAAGGCTTTCAAGGGGGTGCTCAAAGAAGATCTTCTTAATTTCTTCCAAGAGTTTCATCTAAATGGCGCTGACCTACAGGGGGTGAATACAGCACACATCATGCTTATACCGAAAAAGGAAGCACCTGTTGAGATAAAGGATTTCCGGCCTATTTCACTCGTCCACAGCCTGCCCAAGCTAGTTTCTAAAGTCCTTGCAAACAGATTTCAGCCCTTAATACCGTCTTTGGTGCACCCGCTGCAGTCCGGCTTCCTCCCTGGACGAAGCATTATTGAGAACTTCTTGTTAGCAGCTGAACTTGTACAACAAGCGAAGAAGAGACATATGCCCATGATTGTCCTTAAGCTTGATTTCAGAAAAGCATTTGACAGCGTCAGTTGGGAGGCCCTTTTCAAAATCCTTGCTGCAAGGGGATGCAGAGACATATGGCTGGGATGGATCAGCTCTATACTATCTTCCAGCTCCTCAAAAGTCATGATCAATGGTGCGCTAGGAGAACAGATCAAGCTGAAATGTGGATTACGACAAGGAGACGCCTTGTCGCCATACCTATTCATTCTTGTGGCCGATCTACTACAGTGATTATGCATCGTAGAGCACCAACTGGGCAACCTCGAACACCCTCTTGCGGCACATGCGCCTTTCCCTGTACTGCAGTACGCCGATGACACTTTGATCCTCATAAAGGGTACGTATGAACAAGCCTCAGTTATCAAACGGATACTAAGCATTTTCTCAGATTTCACGGGGCTGCACATCAATTTCAACAAAAGTACCTTCGTCCCCATAAACATGGATGAAGACACTTGCCGCAGAGTTGCAGACTTACTGCAATGCCAGATATCTTCCTTCCCCTGCACATACTTGGGTCTGCCTCTCTCCACTAACAAGATCACCCACGGCCTGCTCATGCCGGTAATGCACAGGGTTGACAAGCGACTGTCTGGTTGGCTAGCCACCTTCCTCTCTTGGGGTGGGAGGCTCACACTTATAAATTCTGTTTTGGCTACTATACCCAATTATTTCATGGCATGCTTCCTCTGGCCGAAACAATCCTCGGACAGGCTAGAACAAATTCTCAGAGGCTTCTTATGGCAAGGCAAGAATAAAGCATCTGGTGGTCAGTGTCTTGTTGCATGGGACTATGTTACTTTGCCAAAGGCCAATGGCGGATTGGGAATCAGAGACCTCAGGGCTCATAACTATGCCATGATATGCAAACTTGCATACAACATTCTGCAATCAAGTGGAATACCGTGCTATGACTGGTTCACTTTGCAATACTGTCAGCATACTATCCCCATGGCTAAACATCATCGGGACACTGCTACCTGGAATTGTCTGACATCAGCCATCAAGACAGTTATGGACTCAACGAGATGTACCTTGGGGAATGGCTCCAAAATCTCCTTCTGGCACGACTGGTGGCTGGATTGTGGAAGACTGAAATTCTCTTTCCCGATTCTCTTCACCTTTGCACAATCACCTTATTGCACTGTTGCCTCGCAGTTAATGGATGGACAATGGAACATCAAACTACATCCGAATCTAACTGCAACAGCCACAAGAGAAATGGAGGCCTTACTGACGATTCTAGTTGGAGTGCATCCATCCCCAGACACAGATCAGAGGAGCCCTTCCATGAAAGCTGGAAAAGTCACTACTGCCTTCTTCTATGAGCTACTCACCTTCAGAGGGATCCTTTGCCCAGCTGCTCCAAAGATATGGGACACTATGATACCCAACAGATACCGAGTCTTCCTTTGGCTGGCTTTGTGAGGTAGATTGAACACAAGGGATAATATCCTCAAGAAAGGCTAGACATCAATCACAACGCACAACGGTTGCGACCTGTGCCCTGCAACTGAAAACAGCAGCCATATCATCCTCAGATGCAGACTTGCTGATGTTGTTTGGGAGCAAGCAGGTGTACATGACAATGCAAGAAGATCCAATGATCTCCAAGAATTCCTACTCGCCACGGAACCCCCTGCATATGGCAACCTTTGGCACATTGTTTTTGCCGCCTGCGCCGTGTCCCTCTGGTCTGCCAGAAACGAGCAAGTCTTCCACCAGACACGATGGTCTGCTGGCAAGGTGTTGAACACGATTGCGGACCTTCTACGTCTATGGAGTAATCGTGCGAATAACAATGTTGATAGGCTTAAGCTGTGTAATCTTGCTGCTCTTTTCCATACCCCTTATACTCCTTCTACCCATCCCACCTTTTCTTAGGCCTGGTGACGGCCAGCTGCACTGTTGCAGCATTTACGCCACCTTCATGTAATCTGGTTCTCAACCGGTCGGGCCTCGCCCGTTTTGAATGCATAAGGTAGATCATGATCTACCTTTTCCTTAAAAAAAATCTCCTAGAGGAAGTGATGAGGCAGCCGGCAGCACCTGTGTCTACCCGCGATCCCCTGCTCGCATGCTTTCCTCACGCATCACGCCCGTCCTCAAGCCCCGCCGCGAGACCCCGGTTCAAACCGCAAGCATCAAAGTTCCACTACGGTCGCCGTGTTTTTTTTTCCGCCAAGTGCAGCGACTCTAAGTACCACTACCATCGCCAAGACCAAGATGGCGCCAAAAGTACCAAGATGAACGGGAATGACTACCGAGGTCTCTCCAAGTTCGACCAAGATTGCCGTGTACAACAATTGTCCTCTCGGATTACGCCAAGTACACCGTCGGCCTTGGTTTCGCTAAGACCACCTCGAGTATGACTACACGACCGGAACACAAGTTCCTTGTATCACTATCGTCACAAGAACCGAGTCCAACATGTCCGAAGACCCCAAGTACCATGATGCCCGAAGACACCGGATTCGTCAAGTTCATCCTCGAAAACAGGTACGACTTCATGTTGTTGGGCCGAGTACCACCGATGACCCTGAACAACTACGAAACGTGTACAACTACTTCCAAACATGAACGACTACTTCCCTTGACGCACTCGATCCGCCTCAAACCACATGCTTCGAAGGTATAACCTCGAGACGACGCCCATGAGCGAATGCATGTTGTGTGATGTATGAGTTGCACCCTATGTTTGCACCGTGTCCGAGTTGTCACTTGCTCGGTCCTCCTCTTTTGCTGCTAACCCGTGGGGATCCGGTTACCGGGATCACCCCACCATCTTTTGCACGCTCCCGTCACTTTCTTTTGGACCGACGTCTCAATGAGTTGTCGGTACCGGAACGTTGCCGTGGCACCGTTTCGTTATCGTCGCCGTGGCACCCCTTTCGTTTCCACCACGATGACAAATGCTTCATTTTTTTCTCATGTAAACTTTTAATAAAAATTGCATAAAACTTGCAGCTGCATCATGATAACAACATCAAGAATGTTTAAATTGTTGTTTGCATTAATTTGCTAAATGCATATGGGGATTTACCAGAATTCTTGTTGTTGTTTTCGGTCTCATTTAAATGCCTAACTGTGTTTTTTACTCATGTTTCACCTCTTGCCATGTTAACCAACATTTAATTTTGTTGAGTACCTAATCAGGAGTGAACTAAATAATGGAATGTGGTGTTTTGTCAATATGCATCTTGATGCATATTGAGCTCCACTTAATTTGTACTGTTGTTTGTTGCACTTTGCCATGCCATACTTCATTAAACCGGACATGCATCATACTTGGTTGAGCATCATGCCATGCTTGTGGTGGTTGTTTACTATGTTGTTTGCTTCTTTCCGGTGTTGCATCTTCGGGTTAGTTCCGATAACGTTGTGTTTGTGAGGATCCGTTCGACTACGTCCGTTTGTCTTCTTCATGGACTCGTTCTTCTTCCGTGCGGGATCTCAGGCAAGATAACCATACCCTCAAAATCACTTCTATCTTTGCTTGCTAGTTGCTCGCTCTATTGCTATGCCGCGATACCTACCACTTGCTATATCATGCCTCACATATTGCCTTGTCAAGCCTCTAACCCACCTTGTCCTAGCAAACCGTTGTTTGGCGATGTTACCGCTTTGCTCAGCCCCTCTTATAGCGTTGCTAGTTGCAGGTGAAGATGAAGTTTGTTCCTTGTTGGAACATGTTTATTGTTGGGATATCATTATTATATCGTGTTTACTTTAATGCACCTATATACTTGGTAAAGGGTGGAAGGCTCGGCCTTATGCCTGCTGTTTTGTTCCACTCTTGCCGCCCTAGTTTCCGTCATATCGGTGTTATGTTTCTTGATTTTGCGTTCCTTACGCGGTTGGGTTATAATGGGAACCCCTTGAAAGTTCACCTTGAATAAAACTCCTCCAGCAAGGCCCAACATTGGTTTTACCATTTGCCACCTAAGCCTTTTTCCCTTGGGTTCCGCGGACTCAAGGGTCATCTTTATTTTAAACCCATGGGCCAGTGCTCCTCTAAGTGTTGGTCCAAACTAGAGCACCGTGCAGGGCCATCCCGTGGCAACTTGGGTTACATCGGCTCCCGTACGCTTAGCTTATACGGTGTGCCCTGAGAATGAGATATGTGCAGCTCCTATCGGGATTTGTCGGCAAAGCGGGTGGTCTTGCTGGTCTTGTTTTACCATTGTCGAAATGTCTTGTAACCAGGATTCCGAGTCTGGTCGGGTCTTCCTGGGAGAAGGAATATCCTTTGTTGACCATGAGAGCTTGTGATGGGCTAAGTTGGGACACCCTTGCAGGGTTTTGAACTTTCGAAAGCCGTGCCCGTGGTTATGGGCAGATGGGAATTTGTTAATGTCCGGTTGTAGAGAACTTGACACTTAACTTAATTAAAATGCATCAACCGTGTGTGTAGCCGTGATGCTCTCTTTCTGGCGGAGTCCGGGAAGTGAACACGGTTCTTGGGTTATGCTCGAACGTAAGTAGTTTCAGGATCACTTCTTGACCACTTCTAGTTCACGGCCGCGATTTGCTTCTCTTCTCGCTCTTATTTGCGTATGTTAGCCACCATATATTCTTAGTGCTTGCTGCAGCTTCACCTCACTACCCTTTCCTACCCATAAGCTTAAATAATCTTGATCTAGCGGGTGTGAGATTGCTGAGTCCTCATGACTCACAGGTACTTCCAAACAGTTGCAGGTGCCGATGATACCAGTGCAGATGACGCAACTGAGCTTAAGTGGGTGCTCGATGAAGATCTTGCTCGTTGTGTTGTGTCTTTTCCGGTTGATCAGTAGTGGAGCCCAGTTGGGGCGATCGGGGACCTAGCAATAGGGGTGGTCTTTCTTTATTTTGGTTCCGTAGTCGGACCTTGATTGTATTTTGGATGATGTAATGCTATATTTATGTATTGTGTGAAGTGGCGATTGTAAGCCAACTCTTTATCCCTCTCTTATTCAGTACATGGGATGTGTAAAGATTACCCCTCTTGCGACAAGCCTACCATGCGGTTATGCTCTAAGTCGTGCCTCGGCACGTGGGGGATATAGCCGCATCATGTGTGTTACAAGGGGGAGAACATTGTATTGAGATCCAAAAAGAGAGAAGAAGCCATCTAGCTACTAACTATGGACCCGTAGGTCTGAAGTAAACTACTCACACTTCATCGGAGGGGCTTGGATGATGATGTAGAAGTCGTCCGTGATCGATTCCCCTTCCGGCGGAGCTCCGGAACAGGCCCCAAGATGGGATCTCGTGGATACAGAAAGTTGCGGCGATGGAATTAGATTTTTGGCTCCGTCCCCGACCGTTTGGGGGTACGTGGATATATATAGGAGGAAGAAGTACGTCGGTGGAGCAACAGGGGGCCCACGAGGGTGGGGGCGCGCCTGGGGGGCAGGCACGCCCCCTACCTCATGACCTCCTGTTAATTGTCTTGACGTAGGGTCCAAGTCTCCTGAGTTGTATTCGGTGAGAAAATCACGTTCCCGAAGGTTTCATTCTGTTTGGACTCCGCTTGATATTCCTTTTCTTCGAAACCCTAAAACAGGCAAAAAAACATCAATTCTGGGCTAGGCCTCCGGTTAATAGGTTAGTCCCAAAAATAATATAAAAGTGGATAATAAAGCCCAATAATGTCCAAAACAGTAGATAATATAGCATGGAGCAATGAAAAATTATAGATACGTTGGAGACGTATCAAACATCCCCAAGCTTAATTCCTGCTCGTCCTCGAGTAGGTAAATGATAAAAACAGAATTTTTGTTGCGGAGTGCTACTTGGCATAATTTTAATGTAATTCTTCTTAATTGTGGTATGAATATTCAGATCCGAATGATTCAAGACAAAAGTTCATATTGACATAAAAATGATAATAATTCAAGCATACTAACTAAGCAATTATGTCTTCTCAAAATAACATGGTCAAAGAAAGTTCATCCCTACAAAATCATATAGTTTAGTCATGTTTCATTTTCGTCACACGAGAATGCTCTCATCATGCACAACCCCGATGACAAGCCAAGCAATTGTTTCATACTTTAGTAATCTCAAACCTATAAACTTTCACGCAATATATGAGCGCGAGCCATGGACATAGCACTATGGGTGGAATAGAATATAATGAGGGGGTTATATGGAGAAGACAAAAAAAGGAGAAAGTCTCACATCAACGAGGCTAATCAATGGGCTATGGAGATGCCCACCGATTGATGTTAATGCAAGTAGTAGGGATTGCCATGCAACGGATGCACTAGAGCTATAAATGTATGAAAGCTCAACAAAAGAAACTAGTGGGTGTGCATCCAACTTGCTTGCTCACGAAGACCTAGGGCACTTGACGAGGCCCATTGTTGGAACATACAAGCCAAGTTCTATAATGAAAAATTCCCACTAGTATATGAAAGTGATAACATGGGAGACTCTCTACTATGAAGATCATGGTGCTACTTTGAAGCACAAGTGTGGTAAAAGGATAGGAACATTGTCCCTTCTCTCTTTTTCTCTCATTTTTTGGGCCTTTTCTTTTTTATGGCCTTTCTTTTTTGGGGCCTTCTCTTTTTTATGGCCTTTCTCTTTTTTTATTCCTCACTTGGGACAATGCTCTAATAATGATGATCATCGCACTTCTATTTATTTACAACTCAATGATTACAACTAGATACTAGAACAAAGATGACTATATGAATGCCTCCAGCGGTGTACCGGGATATGCAATGAATCAAGAGTGACATGTATGAAAGAATTATCAACTGTGGCTTTGCCACAAATACTATGTCAACTACATGATTATGCTAAGCAATATGACAATGATGAATGTGTCATGATGAACGGAATGATGCAAAGTTGCATGGAAATATATCTTGGAATGGCTATGGAAATGCCATAATAGGTAGGTATGGTGGCTGTTTTGAGGAAGATATAAGGAGGTTTATGTGTGAAAGAGCGTATCATATCACGGGGTTTGGATGCACCGGCGAAGTTTGCGCCAACTCTCAATGTGAGAAAGGGCAATGCACGATACCGAAGAGGCTAGCAAGGATGGAAGGGTGAGAGTGCGTATAATCCATGGACTCAACATTAGTCATAAAGAACTCACATACTTATTGCAAAAATCTACAAGTCATCAAAAACCTCGGCACTACGCGCATGCTCCTAGGGGGATAGATTGGTAGGAAAAGACCATCGCTCGTCCCCGACCGCCACTCATAAGGAAGACAATCAAATAACACCTCATGTTTCAAATTTGTTGCATAACGTTTACTATACGTGCATGCTATGGGACTTGCAAACCTCAACACAAGTATATCTCAATTTCACAACTACTCAACTAGCATGACTTTGATATTATTACCTCCATATCTCAAAATAATCATCTAGCATCAAACTTTTCTTTAGTATTCAACATGCTCATAATAAAGTTTTATTGTTAATCTTGCATACCAAGCATATTAGGATTTTAAGCAAATTACCATGCTATTAAGACTCTAAAAATAATCTAAGTGAAGCATGAGAGATCAATAGTTTCTATAAAACAAATCCACCACCGTGCTCTAAAAGATATAAGTGAAGCACTAGAGCAAAACTATAAAGCTCAAAAGATATAAGTGAAGCATATAGAGTATTCTTATCAAATTCCAAATTATGTATGGCTCTCTCAAAAGGTGTGTACAGAAAGGATGATTGTGGTAGACTAACAAGAAAAGACTCAAATCATAAAAGACGCTCCAAGCAAAACACATATCATGTGGTGAATAAAAATATAGCTCCAAGTAAAGTTACCGATAGAAGTAGACGAAAGAGGGGATGGCTTCCGGGGCATACCCAAGCTTTGGATTTTAGGTGTACTTAGATTATCTTGGGGGTTCCATGGGAATCCCCAAGCTTAGGCTCTTTCCACTCCTTGTTCCATAATCCATCAAATCTTTACCCAAAACTTGAAAACTTCACAACACAAAACTTAAAGTAGAAAATCTCGTGAGCTCCGTTAGCGAAAGAAAACAAAAGACCACTTCAAGGTACTGTAATGAACTCAATCTTTTTTGTATTGGTGTTATACCTACTGTATTCCAACTTCTCTATGGATTATAAACTATTTTACTAACCATAGATTCATCAAAATAAGCAAACAACACACACACAAAACAGAATCTGCCAAAAACAGAACAGTCTGTAGTAATCTGTAGCTAGCGCAAGATCTGGAACCCCAAAAATTCTAAACTAAATTGCTGGACGTGAGGAATTTATCTATTAATAATATGCACAAATAATTAACTAAATAGCACTCTCCAAATAAAAATGATAGCAGTTCTCATGAGCGCTAAAGTTTCTGTTTTTTTATAGCAAGTTCAACAAGACTTTCCCCAAGTCTTCCCAACGGTTCTACTTGGCACAAACACTAATTAAACACAAAAAACCCAACCAAAACAGAGGCTAAATAATTTATTTATTACTAAACAGGAGCAAAAATCAAGGAATAAAAATAAAATTAGGTTGCCTCCCAACAAGCGCTATCGTTTAACGTCCCTAGCTAGGCATAACAAGCAAGAATAGATCTAGGTATTGCCATCTTTGGTAGGCAATCCATAAGTGGCAGTGATGATAGATTTATATGGTAATTTTATTTTCTTTCTAGGAAAGTGTTCCATGCCTTTTTTTAATGGAAATTGGAATCTAATATTTCCTTCCTTCATATCAATAATTGCACCAATCATTCTAAGGAAAGGTCTACCAAGAATAATAGGACATGAAGGATTGCAATCTATATCAAGAACGATAAATTCTACGGGCACATAATTCCTATTTGCAACAATAAGAACATCATTAATTCTTCCCATAGGTTTCTTAATAGTGGAATCCGCAAGATGCAAGTTTAGAGATCAATCATCAAAATCACGGAAACCTAACAAATCACACAAAGTTTTGGGAATAGTAGAGACACTAGCACCCAAATCACACAAAGTATAAAACTCATAATCTTTAATTTTAATTTTAATAGTTGGTTCCCACTCAACATAAAGTTTTCTAGGGATAGAAACTTCCAATTCAAGTTTTTCTTCATAAGATTGCATCAAGGCATCAACGATATGTTTAGTAAACGCTTTATTTTGACTATAAGAATGAGGAGAATTTAGCACGGATTGCAGCAAGGAAACACAATCCATTAAGGAGCAATTTTCATAATTAAATTCCTTGAAATCCAATATAGTGGGTTCAGCAACATCTAGGGTTTTAATTTTTTCAATCCCACTTTTATCAAATTTAGCATCAAGATCAAAAGATTCAGAATTCTTGGAATGCCTTCTAGGTAAAGGTGGATTATATTGAGTCCCATAATTATCAAGATTCGTATTGCCAAAAATATTTAATAGGGGACACATCAATAACTTTTAGATCTTGATCATTATTTTCATAGGAACTAGAAGAACACGCTTTAATAATGGCATCTTTCTTAGCACGCATCCTGGCGGTTCTTTCTTTGCATTCATCAATGGAAATTCTCATGTCTTTGAGAGACTCATGGATACCATGCTTAGGTGGAATAGATTTAAGTTTAAAAGAATCAACATCAAGAGCAATTCTATCAACATTCCTAGCCAAATCATCAATCTTAAGTAATTTTTCCTCAATCATAGCATTAAAATTCTTTTGCGAAGTAATAAATTCTTTAATACTAGAATCAAAATTAGAGGGCATCTTATTATAATTTCCACAAGAATTATTGTAGGAATTACCATAATTATTAGAGGTATTACTAGGATAAGGCCTAGGGTTGAAATTTCCTCTATACGCGTTATTACCAAAATTGTTCCTACCAAAAAAATTCACATCCATAGATTCATTATTATTCTCAATCAAAGTAGACAAAGGCATATCATTAGGATCAGATGAAACACTCTTAGTAGCAAATAATTTCATAAGTTCATCCATCTTTCCACTCAAAACATTAATTTCTTCTATCACATGCACTTTTTTATTAGTGGATCTTTCAGTGTGCCATTGAGAATAATTAACCATAATATTATCTAGGAGTTTAGTAGCATCTCCTAAAGTGATTTCCAAAAAAGTGCCTCTCCCGGCCGAATCTAAAAGATTTCTAGAAGCAAAATTCAACCCGACATAAATTTTTTGTATAATCACCCACAAATTCAAACCATGAGTAGGGCAATTACGTATCATGAATATCATTCTCTCCCAAGCTTGTGCAACATGTTCATGATCAAGTTGCTTAAAATTCATAATATCGTTTCTAAGAGAGATGATCTTAGCGGGAGGAAAATACTTAGAGATAAAAGCATCTTTGCACTTGTTCCATGAATCAATACTATTTTTAGGCAAAGATGAAAACCAAGCTTTAGCACGATCGCTAAGCGAAAAAGGAAATAGCTTCAATTTAACAATATCATTATCGACATCTTTCTTCTTTTGCATGTCACACTAATCAACGAAGCTATTAAGATGGGTAGCGGCATCTTCACTAGGAATGCCGGAGAACGGATCTTTCGTGACAAGATTCAACAAAGCAGTATTAATTTCACATGATTCAGCATCGGTAAGAGGAGCAATCGAAGTGCTAATAAAATCATTGTTGTTGGTATTAGTGAAGTCACACAATTGAGTATTATCTTGAGCCATCACGACAAACAAGCAATCCAACACATGAGCAAACAAACAGGCAAAAGAGGCAAATAGAGAGGGATGATAGAGAGAGAGGGCGAATAAAATGGCAAGGGTGAAGTGGGGGAGAGGAAAACGAGAGGCAAATGGCAAATAATGTAATGCGGGAGATAGGGATTGTGATGGGTACTTGGTATGTTGACTTTTGCGCAGACTCCCTGGCAACGGCGCCAGAAATTCTTCTTGTTACCTCTTGAGCACTGCGTTGGATTTCCCCGAAGAGGATACGATGATGCAGCAAAGTAGCGTAAGTATTTCCCTCAGTTTTTGAGAACCAAGGTATCAATCTAGTAGGAGGCTACGCTCGAGTCCCTTGTACCTGCACAAAAGCAATAGCTCACCGCAACCAGCGCGCTTAGGGGTTGTCAATCCCATCACGGTCACTTACGAAAGTGAGATCTGATACAGATGATAAATAATATTTTTGGTATAGAGATGCAAAGTGAAAAGTAAAAGGCAAAGTAAAATCAAAGCAGTTATAAAGTGATGGAGAGACCCGGGGGGCATAGGTTTCACTAGTGGCTTCTCTCATGAGCATAAGTATTCTACGGTGGGTGAACAAATTACTGTTGAGCAATTGACAGAACTGAGCATAGTTATGAGAATATCTAGGTATGATCATGTATATAGGGATCACGTCCGAGACAAGTAGACCGAAACAATTTTGCATCTACTACTATTACTCCACTCATCGACCGCTATCCAGCATGCATCTAGAGTATTAAGTTAAAAACAGAGTAACGCCTTAAGCAAGATGACATGATGTAGAGGGATAGTTTCATGCAATATGATAAAAACCCCATCTTGTTATCCTTGATGGCAACAATACGATACGTGCCTTGCTGCCCCTTCTGTCACTGGGAAAGGACACCGCAAGATCGAACCCAAAGCTAAGCACTTCTCCCATGGCAAGAACAACCAATCTAGTAGGCCAAACCAAATTGATAATTTTAAGAGACTTGCAAAGATAACCAATCATACATAAAGGAATTCAGAGAAGATTCAAACACTATTCATAGATAGACTTGATCATAAACCCACAATTCATCGGTCTCAACAAACACACCGCAATAAGAAGAAAACATCGAATATATCTCCACAAGAGAGGGGGAGAACATTGTATTGAGATCCAAAAAGAGAGAAGAAGCCATCTAGCTACTAACTATGGACCCGTAGGTCTGAAGTAAACTACTCACACTTCATCGGAGGGGCTTGGATGATGATGTAGAAGCCCTCCGTGATCGATTCCCCTTCCGGCGGAGCTCCGGAACAGGCCCCAAGATGGGATCTCATGTATACAGAAAGTTGCCGCGGTGGAATTAGGTTTTTGGCTCCGCCTCCGATCGTTTGGGGGTACGTGGATATATATAGGAGGAAGAAGTACGTCGGTGGAGCAACAGGGGGGCCACGAGGGTTGGGGCGCGCCTGGGGGGGGGGGGGTCAGGCGCGCCCCCCTACCTCGTGACCTCCTGTTAATTGTCTTGACGTAGGGTCCAAGTCTCCTGAGTTGTGTTAAGTGAGAAAATCACGTTCCCGAAGGTTTCATTTCGTTTGGACTCCCTTTGATATTTCTTTTCTTCGAAACCCTAAAACAGGCAAAAAACAGCAATTCTGGGTTGGGCCTCCGGTTAATAGGTTAGTCCCAAAAATAATATAAAAGTGGATAATAAAGCCCTATAATGTCCAAAACAGTAGATAATATAGCATGGAGCAATCAAAAATTATAGATACGTTGGAGACGTATCAGACAGCTGTTGTGCCGCTCTCTCCAGTTGCTATCCCCGAGGCAGATGGTGCTGATGCCGCGTGAGAAGCAACAACGGCCGTTTGGGCTGCCTTGGCCGCCCGGACGTAGACTGCGGTCACCCTCACGAAGCTTGTTAGCACGCGCCTGGCGGATGCGGACGCGCTCTCGCCGGAGTGGGCCGCCGAAGTTGCCCTCATGATGTGGGTCCATGTCCCCATCTTTCATCAGCGATGAATGAACAGTGAAATGATATTTGGGGAGTGAGCTAGTGTGATTGACACGCTGGTTGTGGACTGTAGCCGACGCACGTTCTCGCGTAAGCCATAGGCGTACTATACACCGACGGTGCTCCAAGATATTTTGTGATGCATTTCACACGGTTGGTGATAATAAAATGTGAGCGATCTACTTGATTTATCATCTTGATTTGAATTACGTAATGAGGTCACAGCTACAAAGGATGGTGTTTGAATTGCTAGAACTTTTATCTATCGTGAACATGCAAATATAGGTGTGTCGTCAAAAAAATTGGAATTATTCAGGGTTCATTTGGACGTTTTTATACATTAACTTGGTTTTGTAGGGATTTCAAGTGCATAATTCTAATTTGAACTACATGCACATGCTCTAGTGCATATAAATGGGTTGAAAAATCAAATATGTGTCCTTGGTTGTATGCTTAGGTCCCATGCAGGAAATGGGAATGAATGTTACACACCCTGCCACTGTCACTCGGCCGCAAACATTGAGTTTTTAAATTCTAGTAAATCCAAAACTTGTTTGAAATTCATGAAACTTGGCATGCTATCATGGAGCGGCATTAACATGTCATGGTAAAATTTTTGTCCCATTTGGGGCAGGTTTGGGTATAAGCTTCTCACAAGCCAGAGCTTCTCACAACAAGTGTGATGATTTCGGTAGGGAACATGCCACCTTTGGGAACGAAACGATATCCGTTGCCTCTTATTGCTTTCAAAAAAATTCGAGTGTCAACATAAAACAACAGGAGTGTTGTGTTTAATTTTGCAATTTTTCGGGGTTCGTTTGGACATTTTTATACATTAACTGGGTTTCCCAGGCATTTTATGTGCATAATTCAAATTTGAACTACATGCACATTCTCCATTGCATATAAACTGGTTGAAAAATCAAATCTGTGTCCTTGGTTGCATGCTTAGGTCCCATGCAAGAAATGGGAATGAATTTCAAACACCCTACCACCGTCACTCGGCCGCAAACATTGAGATACCTGATTTTTAAATTCTAGTAAATCCAAAACTTGTCTGAAATTCATGAAACTTGGCATGCTATCATAGAGGGGCATCAACATGTCGTGGTAAAAAATTTGTCCCATTTCGGGCAGGTTTGGGTATAAGCTTCTCACAAACCAGAGCTTCTCACAACAATCGTGATGGTTCTGGTAGGGAACGTGCCACCTTTGGGGATGAAACGATATCCGTTGCCTCTTATTGCTTTCAAAAACTTTCAAGTGTCAACATAGAACAACAGGAATGTTGTGTTTAATTTTGGATTTTTTCGGGGTTCATTTGGACATTTTTATACCTTAACTGGGTTTCCCAGGCATTTTATGCGCATAATTTAAATTTGAACTACATGCACATTATCAAGTGCATATAAACTGGTTGAAAAATCAAATTTGTGTCCCTGGTTGCATGCTTAGGTCCCATGCAAGAAATGGGAATGAATTTCAAACATCCTTCCACCATCACTCGGTCGCAAACATTGAGATACCTAGTTTCTAAATTCTAGTAAATCCAAAACTCGTCTAAAATTCATGAAACTTGGCATGCTATCATGGAGCGGCATCAACATGCCACGGTAAATTTTTTGGCCCATTTGGGGCAGGTTTGGGTATAAGCTTATCACAACAAGCATGATGGTTTCGGTAGGGAACATGCCACCTTTGGGGACGAAACGATATTCATTGCCTCTTATTGCTTTCAAAAAAATTCGAGTGTTAACATAGAACAAAAGGAGTGTTGTGTTCAATTTTGGAATTTTTCGGGGATCGTTTGGACATTTTTATACATTAACTTGGTTTTCCAAGCATTTTATGTGCATAATTCAAATTTGAACTACATGCATGGTACCTCTTGAGCATGCGCTGGTTTTCCCTTGAAGAGGAAAGGGTCATTGTCGGTGTCAAAACCGGCAGATCTCGGGTAGGGGGTCCCGAACTGTGCGTCTAGGCCGGATGGTAACAGGAGGCAGGGAACACGATGTTTTACCCAGGTTCGGGCCCTCTCGATGGAGGTAAAACCCTACGTCCTGCTTGATTAATATTGATGATATGGGTAGTACAAGAGTAGATCTACCATGAGATCAAGGAGGCTAAACCCTAGAAGCTAGCCTATGGTATGAGTGTTGTCTATGGAGTTGATGAAGTTGTTCTACGGACTAAAACCCTCCGGTTTATATAGACACCAGATAGGGTTAGGGTTACATAGAGTCGGTTACAATGGTAGGAGATCTTGAATATCCACATCGCCAAGCTTGCCTTCCACGCCAAGGAAAGTCCCATCCGGACACGGGACGTAGTCTTCAATCTTGTATCTTCATGTCCAGGAGTCCGGCTGAAGGTATAGTCCGGCTATCCAAACACCCCCTAACCCAGGACTCCCTCAGTAGCCCCTGAACCAGGCTTCAATGACGACGAGTCTGGCGTGCAAATTGTCTTCGGCATTGCAAGGCGGGTTCCTCCTCCAAGTCCTTCATAGAAGATTGTAAACACCAAGAGTAGTGTCCGGCTCTACAAAATAAGTTTCTACATATTGCCATAGAGAGAATAATATTAAGACAAATCCAATCTACTGACGTATTCCGCAGTGCGCCGTCACACTACGGCCAAGTCCTTTACGAATCGTTTTTTACTTTTTCACCTCAGCGTGTTTTGCGAGGCGGTTTCCTTGGCACGTCTTGTCAAAGCAGAGATCGTGTACCCCCCTTTTACGTGATTCTCATCAATACGGACGTGGGTAATCCAACCGCGCCACTTATCATGGCACTTGGGAGGCAAGTGAGTTTTACTAGGCAGGTGGGGACGCACAACCGCATCCGCCCATATAAGGGGATAAGGATCCACCCTTTTACCTACGCCTTCTTCCTCCTCTGCCTATCCATCTCCTGCGCACTCGAGCTCCAGCGCCCAAGCCCGCACTTCCCACCTCAACCTCCTCCAGCAATGGCCGGAGCAGGAGGCAAGTGGATGGTCTCCACCGCTACGGAGGGCCAAGTTAAAAAGCTAAGGAAGGCCGGATACTTGTCCAAGGACATCGCGCACCGGCTTCCCGAGGAGGGGCAGCTTATCCCCACCCCAAGGCCCCATGATAGGGTAGTATTCCTTCCCCACTTCCTCTGTGGACTCGGTTTTCCACTTCACCCATTTGTCCGGGGGCTCATGTTCTACTACGGCCTGGATTTCCACGATCTGGCCCCGAACTTCATCCTCAACATCCCGGCGTTTATCGTCGTGTGCGAGGCTTTTCTCCGCGTCCGCCCCCATTTCGGCCTCTGGCTCAAGGCCTTCAACGTCAAGCCCAAGGTGGTGCGCGGCAACCCGGCGGAGTGCGGAGGTGCCAATGGCGGGCAAGATGGCCAACATCCTATGGTTCGAGGGCTCTTTTGTGGAGACCCTAAAGGGGTGGCAAGCCGGGTGGTTTTATATCACCGAGCCGCGTGATCCAAAATGGACCGCAGCCCCCGAGTTCCGATCCGGACCCCCCACACGGCTTATGTCCTGGAAAGAGACGGGCCAGTCGTGGGGTAACGAAAAAGAGGTGACCGGATTGCAAACATGCATCCAGTCCCTGGTGAACAAGCCAGTCCAGCTTGTTAATGTAATCCAGGTTATGCTCGTTTGTCGGATCCTCCCGTGCCAACAACGGGATTTTGATCTGTGGGAGTTCAACCCGATGCAGCATCAAACCCTCAGCAGGCTCTTCGACACGACGTACGAAGACGCCTGGAGGTTGCTATTTAAGGGCGCCGAGGCTCCCGCATCCGCTTTCGAGGACCGCGGATACAGCTCGCAGCATCATGCTAACGAGGTAAGCCATCTACACCTTTTACAGGATGTTAAGCTTTTCCATAGTTTGACTCTATGAGGGATCTAAACTCCCTTACCTTTGACAGGCTTGGCGGGCGATATCCGGACCGATTAACTGTCCGGCTCTGCTGCCCGAAGACCCAGCCCCAGTTCTACTAGTGAAGCTGCTGGCTCCGGCGCCTTATGTGGTGCCGGAGAAGAAGGCCAAGAAGAAGACCACGGGGACTCGAAAGAGTACCCGTAATATGGTGGTGTCGGACTCGTCATCTGACGAGTCCGAGACGCACTCCTCCCGTGAAAACGAGGAGGAGGAAGAAGAAACCTCTCCCCCTCCAGCGGGGGAAGGAAAGAAGAAGAAGGCCGCCCCAACGGGGGAGGCCGAAGGGTCCAGGAAGAGGAAGACACCTCCGCCGGACTACTCCCCCGACGCCGAAGAGGACGAAGAGGAGTGGCCAGACAGGGCCAAGCGTCCGGCGAAATCGTAAGTTCGGATATCAGAGTAACTCATGGTGTTCCTTTGTTGCACAGCTTTCCCTAATGTCGAATATAATTATGCAGCCCACCCCGGACCAGACTCGACAAATCGTCGGGCGGTTCCCTGGACTCATCGGACATGAACTCCGTTCCGCCCGATGTCTCCCCCCGCACCGCGGACGACGCCAAAGTGGCGTCACGACGAGCTCCGTGGCAGGAGGAGGTGGTCCCGGTGGAGCCGCAAGGCAACCTCCTGGACTCCAGGACTGAAGGGGACAAGGCCCCCCAGGGCTCCAAGTCCGGCTTTGAGCCGGACACCGCACCGGAATCTACAACAGTTCCGGTCCGCGGTAGGCGAACTCCTTCCAAGAGGAGTAAGCCTTCTGAGCTGGCATCCTCCATCCAACCGGAGGTGCCGGACAATCTGCTGGAGGTGCTTGACGGTGCCTCCATCGACGAGGAGCACCGTGCTATTATGACTACGGTGATCCAGAAGGTTCAGTCCGCCAAGAGCGGACTGAGTGAAGCTTGCGCTAGCCTTCTAACAGGCTTCGAGGTAAGTAAAAAATATGTAAAAATATAACCACATAGACAGTAGCCCCTGATGCCCTGTTCGGTGTTCGGAAAGAAAAACCGAATAGAGGATCTATTAAATTTCGCAGGAGTCTAACAACAAAGAGTCAATATGCGCATGCAGGCTTCGCTGCTAGCCACCGCCGCACTGACTGCGGAGGTGGGTGCCTTGAAACGGGGCCTCGAGCGGACCGAGCAAGAGCTCGGCCTTGACAAACGGCAGCTCGAGGAGAAAGAAGGTAAGAAATAACTTATAGAAAAAGTGCCTATAGAAAGGCTTGATTGAAAAAAATAACAGGATTGTACTGCTTATTGTAGGGGCCACGACTGAGGTGGCGGCCCTCAAGCAGGCGCTGTCCGAGGCCGAAAAGAAAGCGGCCGCGGAGTGCTCCGAGCGAGGGAAACTTGAGGGCCAGGTTGGCGAGGTGCAGCAGGAGCTTCAGGCTCTCATGAAAAAACATGAGAGTTTGGAGCTTGAGTCCAAGACGCAAGCGTCCGAGCTCGCGGCGGCCCTTGAGACTGCCAAGTCCGCCAAGGCCGAAGCCCAAAAGGCCCTCCAAGAGTTGGAGGAGATGAAAAAGATAGCGGCGGGTAAGGCATTCTTTATGCAAAGTAGAAGTATAAAAGTAAAGTACTTGTTACTTACCCGAATCCGGAGCTCTCCAGGTGCATTCGCAGATCTTCCCCGCAGCGTATCCGCCGCCGCCGCATTCTACCGAGCCGAAGAGGGCAGTTCGATGGAGAAGGTGTTCTGGTCTTAGTATGCTGAGGCCGGACACCCTGTGCCCTTAAGCGACCAGCTGAAACAGCTGGTCGAGCTCCACAAGGTGTCCGAACAAGCCATGAAGGGCTTCATAGTTCGGCTGTGGCCTAGAGAGGCCCTGCCTGGGAGCTACTTCGGGCTGGTGCGGCGACTGGTGGAGGCCTGTCCGAGGCTCGAGGTCATCAAGCGTTCCGTCTGCATCGAAGGTGCACGTAGGGCCCTTGCCCGTGCAAAGGTGCACTGGGGTAAGCTGGACGGTGAGAAGCTTGTGAGGGATGGGCCGCCGCCAGGGAAGGAGCATCGCAAGCCCGAGAAGTACTATAAGGATGTTCTTGCGGGTGCCCGCCTTATGGCGGATGAATGTACCAAGGATGTAATTTTTGAATGAACTCGCTCGTGTTTATCCTGTGCGCTGAAAACTTGTTCATATGCGCTAAGCAATGCTTATTGAATTTAAAATATTACTTTCTGTGTGGCCGTTATCAAAAATTGAGAGATGGCCAGTCGTCGGTTTCTGCCCCCATGCCACTAGTGTAGGGGTGTTCGGGATAAACCTGAGGGCTCTTTTTCCCATAGTTGGGTCCTTCGAGGGAGGCGCTCAGCACAATGAACCAGGCAATCGGGCTATAATGCTTGAACACTCTCACTTAGCCATAGAACTCTATAATTTTAAATTTCAGCGAAGCCCCTAGTTCGGAAGACCGAGTTCGGGGCGCTATCCACGCCTTGGCTGGACAAAGCCAGCTCCTCGCTGGAAGCGGCATAAGCCTTTAGGGACTCGAAAAACCTCTCGAACAGCGACCGGTCTCTCGCCACATCATGACAGTCAGTTTTAGCTTTCTCCACTGAGGTGCTTAGCCCAGCTCAACCGGGGCACAATCGCAGTGGTTCTCCTAGTGCTACCTTAGCCGATATAGCGGAACGTAAGGCACCCAAACATAGGAGCCGGGCAAACCCAACTATTGACCCAAATCATGATTCGGAGCCGATGCATATAGTGCTATAAGTTCGGGGTGCCGCACTTGTGAAAGTGTACGGACTTCTCACGTCATATTAATGGGTACTAAAGCCCCTGGCGTATTTTGCCGTACCACAGTGTACGGGTGCAACATGTCACAAACATATATATGAAAAGATGATAATGCAAAAAATAGACAGAAGGCTATGCATTGTTTATAGAGAGGCTATTTATCAAAGCCGAACGATACAAATAGTGCGGTAAGCAAAAGATATTGGACTATTTGGTATGTCCTGACCAAGGGCAGGCCGCGGAATTGTATTTAAAACAGGTATACCGCTCGTAACAGAGACCACCTGGGAGTTCCATAATGCGGCATGGCTTGTCTGCCTCCATGGATCTTGCATCGTTTGTGCGACAGTCGAATTGCCGAACAGGTCGTCCGAAGTATGGAGTCCTGAAAGTAAGAAAAAATTAAAAAAAGAATCCAGCAGCCCCTTGTACATTTTAAGCCGTATTTTGGGCTTGCCATTATTGTGCCCCTTCCCCTGTGCCCATGGAATTTCAAGGGCGTAGTTATGTACGCGAGGTACTGGTTTTGCTATGTCGCGAGAGCTGGGGTTGGGGCCGTATTGCTACACTTGTTCAGAGTGTGCCAGGCGGTCCTGCTGTCGGTTACTCCGGGCGCGCTTGGCAGTGTCTGGCTTTTTAACGGCCGGACTGGAGAATTGCCTAAGAAGGCTACTTTGCACTTCCGCTGCGAGAGCCGCCGTGTGCTCCTCCGTACGGAGGGAGCGTTCGGTGTTTCCGTTGACCGTGATTACTCCTCGAGGGCCTGGCATCTTGAGCTTGAGATATGCATAGTGCGGCACCGCATTGAACTTGCGAACACGGTTCATCCGAGCAGGGCGTGATAGCCACTGCGAAACGGGACTATATCGAAGATTAACTCTTCGCTTCGGAAGTTTTCCGGGGATCCGAATACCACGTCAAGTGTTACTGAGCCTGTACAGTTGGCTTCTACACTTGGTATAATGCCTTTAAAGGTTGTTTTTATGGGCTTAATCCTTGAGGGATCTATGCCCATTTTCCGCACTGTATCCCGATAAAGCAGGTTCAGGCTACTGCGGCCGTCCATGAGGACTCTTGTGAGATGAAATCCGTCGATGATTGGATCTAGAACCAATGCGGCGAAGCCGCCATGACAGATGCTAGTGGGATGGTCCCTTCGATCAAAAGTGATCAGGCAGGAGGACCATGGGTTGAACTTCGGGGCGACTGGCTCCATCGCGTATATGTCCCGTAGCGCACGCTTCCGCTCCCTCTTGGGAATGTGGGTTGTGTATATCATGTTCACCGTCCGCACTTGTGGGGGAAAACCCTTCTGTCCATTGTTGTTCGGCGGCTTGGGCTCCTCCTCATCGTCGCTGTGCAGCCCCTTGTCTTTGTTTTCGGCTCTTAACTTGCCTGCCTGCTTTAACACCCAACAATCTCTGTTAGTATGATTGGCTGGCCTTTCGGGGGTGCCATGTATCTGCCACAAGCGGTCGAGTATTCGGTCCAAATTGGACGGGCCCTAAGTATTCTTTTTTAATGGCTTTTTCCGCTGACCGGATTTGTAGCCTTTGAATCCAGCATTGACTGCCGTGTCTTCATTACTGTCGCTACTAACGCGGCGTTTTTGCTTATTCCGACGTGTCCTGCCACTTTTGTCCTTGGTATCCGAATTACCAGGGTTCTTTGATAAGTTGTTACTGCGAGCTAGCCAGCTGTCTTCTCCCACACAAAAGCGGGTCATGAGTGTCGTGAAGGCTGCCATAGATTTCGGCTTTTCCTCTCCCAGGTGCCGGGCAAGCCACTCATCCCGGATGTTATGCTTGAAGGCTGCTAGGGCCTCTGCATCCGGACAGTCAAGTATCTGGTTTTTCTTTGTTAGGAACCGTGTCCAGAATTGTCTGGCCGATTCCTCTGGCTGCTGAATTATGTGGCTTAAGTCGCTGGCATCCGGTGGTCGCACGTAAGTGCCCTGGAAGTTGTCGAGGAATGCGGCTTCCAGGTCCTCCCAAGAACCGATTGAGTCTGCTGGCAAGCTGTTAAGCAAATGCCGGGTCGGTCCTTTAAGTTTGAGCGGGAGGTATTTGATGGCGTGTAGATCATCGCCGCGTGCCATGTGGATGTGAAGGAGATAATCCTCGATCCATACCGCCGGATTTGTTGTGCCATCATATGATTCGATGTTTACGGGTTTGAAACCCTCTGGGATTTTGTGCTCCATTTACTTCATTCGTGAAGCATAGCGGGTGTGCGGTGCCTCTGTACTGGGCTATATCACGACGTAGCTCGGAAGAGCTATGTCTGTTGTGTTCGGCCCGGCCGGATTTATTGTATCTGGAGTGAAGATCATCGTCACGTGCCGTAGGGCGCCTGCGCGATCCGTAGATCGATCTTGTTTGTCTTGCCTTGTCCTCCAGTACGTCTCGCAGGTCTGGCGCATTTTCTCGTGCCTTGGTTGAGTGGCGTCTGGGCATGGCTTGGGTGGAGGGTCGAGAGACCTCTCTATCGCGGCCGCGAGGTGGCCGGTCTGCCATGTCATGCACTAGTGATGTAGGTGCTTCCTCCTCTGATCGGGGTAGCGGCCTGCGCTTTGGGTAACTCTTGGAGGGGTGTTCGAGTTCGTACTCTTCGGTCGCAAGGACTTCAGTCCATCTGTCAGCTAGCAAATCTTGGGCAGCTCTAAGCTGCTGTTGCTTTTTGTTGAGGCTGCTTGCCGTGGCTAAAAGCCTGCGTCTAAAACGCTCTTGTTCGGCGGGGTCTGATGGTATGACGAATTCGTCGTCATCGAGGCTTGCCTCGTCTTCAGAGGGAGGCATATAGTTATCATCCTCAACCTCTTGGTCTGCCGCTCTCTCATGAGGGCTGGCTTCTCCATCTTCCTGTGCCGAATCTTGCTGAGGTGGGTGTTCTTCGGCGCTGTCCGAGGTAGTATTATCTCCCGTGCTGGAATCACCGTTTTTGCTTTGGCGGGATTTAGAGCGGCGCTGCTGACGCCGGCGCTTTGGCTGTTTCTTGGGGGTGTCCTCCCCCACTGTTCCATCGCCATCTCCATCCTTCGGAGTATCCACCATATATATGTCATATGACGAGGTGGCCTTCCAGCGCCCTACAGGTGCTAGTTCCAGTTCGTCTCCTACATCGTCGTCCATACCGTCGATGTCTTCGGAGCCAAAGTCAAGCATGTCGGTTAAATCATCGACAGTGGCTACAAAGTGGGTGGTGGGTGGGTTTTGAATTTCTTCGTCGTCCGTATCCCATCCTCGCTGATCGTAATCCGGCTAGGGCTCTCCTGATAAAGAGAGAGACTTAAGAGAATTCAGGATGACGCCAAAAGGCGAGTGCTGAAAGATGTCTGCGGTGGTGAACTCCATTATCGGCGCCCAATCGGATTCGATTGGCAGGGGCGCGGGGGGTTTGGAGTCTGGGGAGGAGTCCGGATCCTCGGAGTCACGGATCATGCAGAGTGCGGGGCTAGCGTTCGGCTCGATCGCCTTTAAGATCGCAGCCCCCGAGGTGGCGTCCAACCGCTCGTCCTCGATTGGCGCAATAGGCTCCGAGTTAGAGGTCGGAACCGATGCGTGTGCGGCCTCCAGGACACTACCCGGAGGCAGAGCTAGATCGTGCCCCTCGAGATAGTGTGGCACGCTTGGCCATGGCTCGAACCCATCGAAGATCAAGTCTCCGCGGATGTCAGCCGTGTAGTTTAGGATTCCAAACCTGACTTGATGGCCAGGGGCGTAGCTTTCGATCTGCTCCAAGTGGCCAAGAGAATTGGCCCGCAGAGCGAAGCCACCGAAGACGAAGATCTGTCCGGGGAGAAAAGTCTCACCCTAGACCGCATCGTTGTTGATGATCAAAGGAGCCATTGGGCCTAAAGGCAACGACACAGAGGAACTCTCAATGAAAGCACCAATGTCGATGTCAAAACCGGCGGATCTCGGGTAGGGGGTCCCGAACTGTGCGTCTAGGCCGGATGGTAACAGGAGGCAGGGAACACGATGTTTTACCCAGGTTCGGTCCCTCTCGATGGAGGTAAAACCCTATGTCCTGCTTGATTAATATTGATGATATGGGTAGTACACGAGTAGATCTACCACGGGATCAAGGAGGCTAAACCCTAGAAGCTAGCCTATGATATGATTGTTGTGTATGGAGTTGATGAAGTTGTTCTACGGACTAAAACCCTCCGGTTTATATAGACACCGGATAGGGTTAGGGTTACATAGAGTCGGTTACAATGGTAGGAGATCTTGAATATCCGCATCGCCAAGCTTGCCTTCCACGCCAAGGAAAGTCCCATCCGGACACGGGACGTAGTCTTCAATCTTGTATCTTCATAGTCCAGGAGTCCGGCTATCCAAACACCCCCTAACCCAGGACTCCCTCAGTCATGCAACAAAGTAGCATAAGTATTTCCCTCAGTTTTTGAGAACCAAGGTATTAATCCAGTAGGAGACTACATGCAAATCTCCTAGTACCTGCACAAACAATCAAAACCTTGCAACCAACGCGATAAAGGGGTTGTCAATTCCTTCACGGCCACTTGCAAAAGTGAGATCTCATAAAGATAATAAGATAAATATTATTAGTATTTTTGTTGCATAGATTGGAAAGTAAAAGATTGCAAAATTAATAGTAAACTAGAATTATAAATCGGAAACTTATATGATGTAAAGTAGACCCAGGGGCCATAGGTTTCACTACTGGCTTCTCTCAAGATAGGATATATTACGGTGGGTGAACAAATCATAGTTATGAGAATATCTAGGCATGATCATGAACATAGGCATCATGTCCGTGTCAAGTAGACCGAAACAATTCTGCATCTACTACTATTACTCCACACATCGACCGCTATCCATCATGCATCTAGAGTATTAAGTTCATAAGGACAGAGTAACGCATTAGGCAAGATGACATGATGTAGAGGGATAAACTCAAGCAATATGGTATAAACCCCATCTTTTTATCCTCGATGGCAACAATACAATACGTGTCGTTTCCCTTTCTGTCACTGGGATCGAGCACTGCAAGATTGAACCCAAAGCTAAGCACTTCTCCCATTGCAAGAAAGATCAATCTAGTAGGCCAGACCAAACTGATAAGTCGAAGAGACTTGCAAAGATAAACCAATCATGCATAAAAGAATTCAGAGTAGATTCAAATATTGTTCATTGATACGTCCATTTTGCATGATGCTTTTATATCGATATTTATTGCATTATGGGCTGTTATTACACATTATGTCACAATACTTATGCCTATTCTCTCTTATTTTACAAGGTTTACATAAAGAGGGAGAATGCCGGCGGCTGGGATTTTGGGCTGGAAAAGAAGCAAATATTAGAGACCTATTTTGCACAGCTCCAAAAGTCCTGAAACTTCACGGAAATCACTTTCAGAATATATAAAAAATATTGAGCGCAAGAAGTTCACCAGGGGGGCCACACCCTGCCCACGAGGGTGGGGGCGCGCCCTACCCCCCTGGGCGTGCCCCCTACCTCGTGGGCCCCCTGTTGGCCCTCCGATGTCCATGTTCTGCTATATGAAGTCTTTCGGTGAGGAAAAAATCATAAGCCATCTTTTCGGACGAGACTCCGCCGCCACGAGGCGGAACCAATCTAGGGCTCTGGCGGAGCTATTCTGCTGGGGAAACTTCCCTCCGGGAGGGGGAAATCTTCGCCATCGTCATCACCAACACTCCTCTCATCGGGAGAGGGCAATCTCCATCAACATCTTTAGCAACACCATCTCCTCTCAAAACCCTAGTTCATCTCTTGTTTCCAAGTCCAGGATTGGTATCTGTGGGTTGCTAGTAGTGTTAATTACTCCTTGTAGTTGATGCGAGTTGGTTTATTTTGTAGAAGATCATATGTTCAGATCCTATATGCATATTAATACCCCTTTGATTATGAACATGAATATGCTTTGTGAGTAGTTACGTTTGTTCCCGAGGACATGGAAGAAGTCTTGCTATTAGTACTCATGTGAATTTTGTATTCGTTCGATATTTTCATGAGATGTATGTTGTCTCTCCTCTAGTGGTGTTATGTGAACGTCGACTACATGACACTTCACCATTATTTGGGCCTATAGGAAGGCATTGGGAAGTAATAAGTGGATGATGGGTTGCTAGAGTGACAGAAGCTTAAACCCTAGTTTATGCGTTGCTTCGTAAGGGGCTGATTTGGATCCATATGTTTCATGCTATGGTTAGGTTTACCTTAATACTTTTGTTGTAGTTGCAGATGCTTGCAATAGAGGTTAATCATAAGTGGGATGCTTGTCCAAGTAAGGATAGAACCCAAGCACCGGTCCACCCACATACCAAATTATCAAAGTACCGAACGCGAATCATATGATCGTGATGAAAACTAGCTTGACGATATTCCCATGTGTCCTCGGGAGCGCATTACATCATATAAGTGTTTGTAAAGGCTTGTCCTTTGCTACAAATAGGATTGGGACACCTTGCTGCACTTTATTTACTTTTTTTACTTGTTGCTCGTTACCAATTATCTTATCACAAAACTATCTGTTACCTATTATTTCAGTGCTTGCAGAGAATACCTTGCTGAAAACCGCTTATCATTTCCTTCTGCTCCTCGTTGGGTTCGACACTCTTACTTATCCAAAGGACTATGATAGATCCATTATACTTGTGGGTCATCGAGAATCTTTTCTGGCGCCATTGCCGGGGAGTGAAGCGCCTTTGGTAGGTGGAATTTGGTAAGGAAAAATTTATATAGTGTGCTGAAATTTACTGTCACTTGTTACTATGGAAAGTAATCGTCTGAGGGGCTTGTTCGGGGTATCTTCACCCCGACCAGTAGAGCAAAGAGTTGCTTCTCAACCCACTGAACCTACTGAAAATGAAAATGTTTGCTTTGAAATTCCTTCGGGTATGATAGAAAAACTGCTAGCTAATCCTTTTGCAGGAGACGGAACAACGCATCCTGATGAGCACCTAATATATGTGGATGAAGTTTGTGGATTATTTAAGCTTGCAGGTGTACCCAGAGATGTTATTAAGAAGAAGGTCTTCTCTTTATCTTTGAAGGAAGATGCATTGACATGGTATAGGCTATGTGATGATACGGGGTCATGGAACTACAAACGATTGAAATTGGAATTTCATCAGAAGTTTTATCCTATGCATCTTGTTCATCATGATCGCAATTATATATATAATTTTTGGCCTCGCGAAGGAGAAATCGTCGCTCAATATTGGGGGAGGCTTAAATCAATGTTATATTCATGCCCCAATTATGAGCTCTCAAGAGGAATGATTATTCAAAATTTATATGCTCGGCTTTATTATAACAATCGCACCATGCTCGATACTTCTTGTGCTGGCTCTTTTATGACGAAGACTATTGAATTCAAATGGGATTTATTGGAAAGAATTAAACGCAACTCTGAAGATTGGAACCTCGACGAAGGTAAGGGGTCAGGTATGACACCTAAGTTTGATTGTGTTATATCTTTTATGGATACTAATGTTTTCCGTAAGTTTAGCACTAATTATGGACTTGACTCTCAGATAGTAGCTTCTTTCTATGAATCTTTTGCTACTCATGTTGATCTCCCTAGGGATAAGTGGTTTAAATATCATCCTCCAATAGAAGTAAAAGTAGTTGCACCTATTAAAGTTGAAGAAAAGACTATCACTTATAATGATCCTATTGTTCCTACTGCTTATGTTGAGAAACCACCTTTTCCTGTTAGGATAAAAGATCATGCTAAAGCTTCAACTGTGGTTCGTAAAAGCAATATTAGAACCTATACACCTCCTGAGCAAATTAAAGTTGAACCTAATATTGCTATTGTTAAAGATCTCTTATCTGATAATATTGATGGGCATGTCATTCATTTCTGTGATGAGACTGCTAGAATTGCTAAACCTTGTGCTAAAGATAAACCTAGACCTTTGGTAGGCATGCCTGTTATTTCTGTTAAAATAGGAGATCATTGTTATCATGGCTTAGTGATATGGGTGCTAGTGCTAGTGCAATACCTTTTGACATATACAAAGAAATTATGCATGACATTGCACCCGCTGAGTTAGAAGATATTAATGTCACAATTAGACTTGCCAATAGAGATACTATTTCACCAATGGGAATTGTTAGAGATGTTGAAGCCTTGTGTGGGAAAACTAAATATCCTGCTGATTTTCTTGTTCTTGGCTCCCCACAAGATAGCTTTTGTCCCATTATATTTGGTAGACCCTTCTTGAACACAGTTAATGCTAAGATAGATTGCAAAAAGGATGTTGTTACTATTGGTTTAGGTGATATGTTTCATGAATTTAATTTCTCTAAATTTCGTAGACAACAACGTCAAGAGGAATTGCCTAGTAAATATGAAATTATTGGTCTTGCTTCTATTGCCGTGCCTCCTAGTGATCCTTTAGAACAGTATTTGCTAGACCATGAAAATGATATGTTTATGAATGAAAGAAGGGAAATAGATGAAGTATTCTTTAAACAGGAACCCAACCTGAAACACAATTTGCCTGTCGTAATCCTAGGGGATCCTCCTCCACCCAAGGGTGATCCCGTGTTTGAGCTTAAACCGTTACCTGATACTCTTAAATATGCTTATCTTGATGAGAAAAAGATATATCATGTTATTATTAGGGATAACCTTTCAGAGCATGAAGAAGAGAGATTATTGAAAACTCTGAAGAAGCAC
This sequence comes from Triticum monococcum, assembly GCA_034509565.1. Classification (NCBI taxonomy): domain Eukaryota; kingdom Viridiplantae; phylum Streptophyta; class Magnoliopsida; order Poales; family Poaceae; genus Triticum; species Triticum monococcum. Next base: position 569,575,525 of record CM067841.1, on the reverse strand, counting down.
CGTGCTACTACTGGATATACTCTTGATGATCTTAAGGGCATTAGTCCCACTCTGTGTCAACACAAAATGATTTTGGAGGAAGATGCCAAACCAGTTCATGATCATCAATGACAGCTGAATCCTAAGATGAAGGAAGTGGTAAGAAAGGAAATACTAAAGCTTCTTGAGGCAGATATAATTTATCCCGTTGCTGATAGTCAGTGGGTAAGTCATGTCCATTGTGTCCCTAAGAAGGGAGGTATTACTGTCGTTCCTAATGATAAAGATGAGTTGATCCCGCAAAGAATTATTACAGGTTATAGGATGATAATTGATTTCCACAAATTAAATAAAGCTACTAAAAAGGATCATTACCCCTTACCTTTTATCGATCAAATGCTAGAAAGATTGTCCAAACATACACATTTTTGCTTTCTAGATGGTTATTCTAGTTTCTCTCAAATACCTGTGTCAGCCAATGATCAACCAAAGACTACTTTTACTTGCCCTTTTGGTACTTTTGCTTATAGACGTATGCCTTTTGGTTTATGTAATACACCTGCTACCTTTCACAGATGCATGATGGCCATATTCCCTGACTTTTGTGAAAAGATTTGTGAGGTTTTCATGGACAATTTTTCCGTCTATGGATCCTCTTTTGATGATTGCTTGAGCAAGCTTGATTGAGATGTGCAGAGATGTGAAGAAACTAATCTTGTCTTGAATTGGGAGAAGTGCCACTTTATGGTTAATGAAGGTATTGTCTTGGGGCATAAAGTTTTCGAAAGAGGTATTGAGGTTGATAAAGCCAAGGTTGATGCTATTGAAAAGATGCCATGTCCCAAGGACATCAAAGGTATAAGAAGTTTCCTTGGTCATGCCGGTTTCTATAGGAGGTTCATTAAGGACTTCTCAAAAATTTCTCGGCCTCTGCCTAACTTATTACAAAAAGATATACCATTTGTTTTTTATGATGATTGTGTAGAAGCATTTGAAATACTTAAGAAAGCATTGATCTCTGCACCTATTGTTCAGCCACCTGATTGGAATTTACCTTTTGAAATTATGTGTGATGCTAGTGATTATGTTGTAGGTGGTGTTCTAGGGAAAATAGTTGATAAGAAATTAAATGTTATTCAATATGCTAGTAAAACTCTAGACAATGCTCAAATAAATTATGCTACTACTGAAAAAGAATTCTTAGCATTTGTATTTGCTTGTGATAAGTTCAGACCTTATATTGTTGATTCTAGAGTAACTATTCACACGGATCATGCTGCTATTAAATATCTTATGGAAAAGAAATATGCTAAACCTAGACTTATTAGATGGGTTCTCTTGCTACAAGAATTTGATTTGCATATTATTGATAGGAAGGGAGCTGAGAACCCCGTTGCAGACAACTTATCTAGGTTAGAAAATGTGCTTGATGACCCACTACCTATTGATGATAGCTTTCCTGATGAACAATTAAATGTCATAAATGCTTCTCACACTGCTCCATGGTATGCTGATTATGCTAATTACATTGTTGCTAAATTTATACCACCTAGTTTCACATACCAGCAAAAGAAAAGGTTCTTCTATGATTTGAGGCATTACTTTTGGGATGACCCACATCTTTATAAAGGAGTAGATGCTGTTATTAGACGTTGTGTACCTGAGCATGAACAGGAACAGATCCTGCGCAAGTGTCACTTCGGGGCTTATGCAGGACACCATGCTGGAGATAGAACTGCACACAAGGTATTGCAATCTGTTTTTATTGGCCTACTCTCTTCAAGGATGTCCGTAAGTTTGTCTTGTCTTGTGATGAATGACAAAGAATTGGTAATATTAGTAGATGTCAAGAAATGCCTATGAATTATTCACTTGTTATTGAACCATTTGATGTTTGGGGCTTTGATTATATAGGACCTTTTCCTGCCTCCAATGGATATAGACATATTTTAGTTGCTGTTGATTACGTTACTAAGTGGGTAGAAGCTATTCCAACTAGTAGTGCTGATCATAAAACCTCTATTAAGATGCTTAAAGAAGTTATTTTTCCGAGGTTTGGAGTCCCTAGATATTTAATGACTGATGGTGGTTCACATTTTATTCATGGTGCTTTTCGTAAAATGCTTGCTAAATATGATGTTAATCATAGAGTTGCATCTCCTTATCACCCACAGTCTAGTGGTCAAGTAGAATTGAGTAATAGAGAACTCAAATTAATTTTGCAAAAGACTGTTAATAGATCTAGAAAAAATTGGTCCAAGAAACTTGATGATGCATCATGGGCCTATAGAACTGCATATAAGAATCCTATGGGTATGTCTCCGTATAAAATGGTTTATGGAAAAGCATGTCCCTTACCTCTCGAACTAGAACATAAGGCTTATTGGGATATTAAAGAACTCAATTATGATTTCAAACTTGCCAGTGAGAAGAGGTTATTTGACATTAGCTCACTTGATGAATGGAGAACCCAAGCCTATGAGAATGAAAAGTTGTTTAAAGAAAAAGTTAAAAGATGGCATGACAAAAGGATACAAAAGCGCGAGTTTAATATAGGTGATTATGTATTGCTATACAACTCTCATTTAAGATTTTTTGCAGGAAAACTTCTCTCTAAATGGGAAGGTCCTTACGTTATCAAGGAGGTCTATCGTTCCGGTGCCATAAAAATCAACAATTTCGAAGGCACAAATCCGAAGGTGGTGAACGGTCAAAGAATTAAACACTATATCTCAGGTAATCCTATAAATGTTGAAACCAATGTTATTGAAACCGTAACCCCAGAGGAATACATAAGGGACACTTTTCGGAACATTTCAGACTCCGAAAAGGAATAGGTATGTGGTACGGTAAGTAAACCGACTCCAAAATAGTTCTAATGGCAATTTTCTTCCATTTTGGAATATTTAGAAAAATAGAAAAATAAGAAGCAGTTCGGGAAGGACACGAGGGCTCCACGAGGGTGGAGGGCGCGCCCCCTATCTCATGGGCACCTCGTGTGCTCTCCGGACTCTGTTTTCTTACACGGCACGTATTTTGGTCGGTAAAAATTCATTATATAACCTCTCGAAGGTTTTGACCACCGTATCACGCAAAAATCTCCTATCTTTGGTTCGAGCTGTTTTTCTGACAGATCCAGGTCATCATGTCGTCTTCAAGTGCCCCCAAGGACCAGTTCTTCGAGAAGGTCATCAACCCCTACCTCGTGGAAGTGCTGCAACACCCTCAAATCATTGAGATACGTGAGGGGTTGTTGCACATCCACGATGTTGAGGGACCAAGGAAGACCGGAAGCACGGAGGCAAGGCTCGAGGCATTGGAGCAAGAAGTTTTCAAGTGTCAGGAGATGGTGGAGCGTGGACTCGATTCCAATCACATTATGATCACGGAGTTCACCAATAACCACAAGCTGGACGTCAAGGACATTGGGGAGGCCATCTTCAAGCTTCATGAGAAAATCGAGCACCTCCAAGACCAGATCTATGACCTGCAAAATCAAAACTGTGAGTATGAATATAGATTCAAGAGGATGAGTTTGGCTCCAGATTTGAGGTTTCAGGAGACTCGATCATCCTTCTATGATGGTGAGCCTATGCCTTGGAAGAAGGACGACAAGCCTACGCCATCAACAAAACCACCATATTCTTCACCAACAAAGGAGACATAATCACATGGGTATGGGCACTCCCCTTGGCAACTGCCAAGCATGGGGGAGTGCCCCGGTATCGTATCACCATCACTTTTATCTTTACCACTTTTCTTAGTTCGATCCTTTTGATAATATTTTGATCTAGTAGAATAAAAGTTCTTAGTATGATCTAATTGTGAGTTTTGCTTTATGATCCTTCTATGTAATCGAGTCCATGTGCTATATATAATAAAGATTAGTGTTGAGTCAAGGGCTTGATTATTTTTCCATGATCTTAAGTGAATAAACGAAAGGAGAAAGAATAAAAAGAATAAAAGAGATCATATGGATCTTATGGAGAGTAATGATCTCACATAGAAAGAGTATGATGAATAAAAGTTGTTGAGAGTTGACAAACATAGTTGTGGCCATCATTGCAATTAATAGGAAGTAATAAAGAAAGAGAGGTCTTCACATATAAATATACTATCTTGGACATTGTAACATCCCAAATTTTCAATTTGGAATGTTATACATTAGATCATCATGCATATCATATTTTATTTTGCTTTTGGTTTTGATCCTAGAAAATCCTAAGCAACTCAAGGACCCACGCAGAGAGTTGGGGATTTCGTTATTTACATATTTGAGTTTTCTCAAATTTTGTAAACAGGATCATTTGATTTTTTTTATTTTATCGTTAATTATTTCTATTACAAAGATATGAGAGAGGGAATGAAATGACTTTCCCAAAATATAGAAATATTGAGGATTTAATAAAAAAATCAAATAAGTTTTATTTCGGAGTTTTTCGGTATTTTTAATTGAATTTAGGAAAAATACGCGTTTTTCAAAGTTGTATTTTGGGCCAAAATAAATGTTCACTTTATCGGGCTTTATTTTATAAACCCAGGAAAATTTATTTCATGATTTTTGGAGTCCGTTTAGTATTTATTTTTATTGTTTTTCTGAGCGTAATTATTTAAAAAAAACGAAACCGACTATGGGCCGTACCCGAGCGGGACTCCGCCCGGGGCGCCTTTAAATAGCGAGGCACCCGGCGCCCCAGCCCATAACCGCACCCGCGCCCGAAACCCTAGCCCGCCGCCGCCGACTCGCCAGAGTTGCACGGCGCCCGAGGTTCGCCGCCGCCTCGACTTCCATGCCGATTTTTTTTTAAAAAATATTTTTTTGTCGGTTTTATTTTCGATTTTTTTATTTTAATATTTTTAAATATTATTTTATTATTTTAATTATTTTCGGATTAGGTTAATTAACGATTAACCTGTTCGTCATTTTTCTTTTTCGTTGGATTTTCCACGGTTATTTTCTGATCGCGATTTCTGATCCGATTTTCGTTTTAGTATAACTTTTCGCTCGTTTATCGGAATCAGGCGATTCAAGCGCCTGGAGTTTCGTCTCAAAACGCTCTTGCCGAATAATCAACTTAAACAAGTTTTTTCTACTGTAAAATTTGACTTAGATCCAGATTACTAGAACGAAGTTGATTTCTTTCGCCGTTTGATTTCTTTTGCTTCGTTCGATTTGATTCTTTTTGCAAACCAGGGTTCTTAAGTTGAACTTTCTGGTTAGATCTTCTATTTGAGTTTTACCTGTGCATTAGTTGAGTACTTATTGTATGCTTGTTTGTTTGTCTGTGATAGAATACCCGGAGTGCGCCGCCTGTTACTTCGAATCGTTAGGTTTCGCAGATCATCAGCAAGGCAAGTAACACTTTGATCATACCTTTTCTACAACCCAGTTTTATTGCATTAGATCAATCCTCACACATTGCATGATTAGGATCTAATTAAATTGTGGGATGGGAAGTAGATGAGGTAGTACCTATTACCTGTTTATTATCAAATCTTTGGGAGTTATTTCTACGTTTGCTTATTATGCCATGCTATGCTAGTAGACGTGGATTGGGTGAGTGATATCCATGACAGATGTGAGATTGTTAATTAATGGTTTATCTAAGGTGGCAACCTAAACACACATCTGGGTGGACTGAGGCACCTGGGTATTCCAGGACTTGCCTGTTTTTCTTTTGGACCACCACCCAGGCTCAAAGGGATCATGAGATTATTCATACTAGAAACTTCCGTGTGCAGCCATAAGCCATTATGGGCTCTGGCATAGTTGATTAAGTCGTGCGAACTCTTACATGGTAGACTAGCAGATGTAGGGGAAAGTAGGTGTACCGGTCTATCCATCGTAAGGTGCTAGCGCTTTTGAAAGACTGTGTCTCGGTCATCCGTTTCTCAAACGCCATGTAGTGCGAGAAATCCAACGGAGGCGATCGAGTCTTGTGGGGAAAAGTGCGCAAACCTCTGCAGAGTGTAATAAACTAATCATGGTTAGCCGTGTCCCCGGTTATGGACATCTTGAGTATCTAGTACCTGGATTATCATGTGAATCTCACCATGTTACTCTAAAGTTAATTTTGTTGGGTTTGTTAAATGATGATGCTTAATTGGGATTGAGAATGCTGTCAACCATTCTCAATGTTTAACAACCACCATGATAGTAATTAAATTTATTCCTTTGAAGTAGGGAAAAATTGGCTTTACGCAAAAACTGTAACCATATAGCTTTCCACCAGCCAAATATGCATATAGTATAGTTGTTTCATTCCATTACTCTCTATGTGTTACCTTGCCAGCATATTCCATGTGCTGACCCGTTCTCGGGCTGCAACGTTAATGTTGCAGACTTTTCTGATGACGATTAAGGAGTTTTAGGTCGTGGTTCTATACTCAGTGATGCTGTTGGAGTTGATGGACTCACTTATCTTCCAAGCCTTCCGCTGTTATCGTTATTAGATGGCCTTAAGCCATATTTATTGTAATAAGTTCTCTTTTGAGACACTCGATGTAATAAGTGTGTGATTGCTACTCTGCTATAAATCCTCCGAGTATTGTGTGGTGTCAGCATTACTGATCCAGGGATGACACCAGAGCACAGAGATCAAACTGTTTGAGGTCTGGTCGCTACAGAGATGGTATCAGAGCACACTCTGACTGTAGGACACGACCACTAAGCTACAAGACCTAGATCACTACTCACTCTCTTCTCTTCTGACTTCTCATCTTTTCTACTCTTTAGGATGGCGGATGCAAGGAACAAGTTCACACAACCAGATGAAGATACACCCTTTGGACGCCACTTGAAGGAAGTCACTAGATACCTGAACATAGGAGTACCAAGCTTCACGGGAACCTACAACGCCACTTTACCTGAAGAAGAGCGCTGGATGATTCAAGTTCAAGTTCCAGGAAGGACGTTCATGCCAGTCACTGAGCCCATAGAGTTTTCTTTTGATGCACCAACTTGAAGTCTAGGAAAGAGTATGGCAGCTCACATTGCCATGGGACGCATTGGAGAATTCTACCACAAGGATCTCAAGGATACTATCTACCAGATTTGTGGGCGCCGAGATGAACACTGGGAGATGATTAGCACCAGGAAAGATAGATCAATTGCAGCTTTTATCCAAGAGTTAAACTAGCACATTCGACGACAGGAGAATCAGATGTGCGTCGACATGATAGATCTGAAAAAGGCTAAGACTAGAATCAAGGAACTGGAGGAAGAACTCAAGGCTACACGTGAAAGTTATGAAGAAGAAATAGAAGTATTGGTGGATAAGAATGCCGACCTAACTATGAAGCTAGCAGTATTTATGGGAGGCCCGACACCAGTAGATGAAGACGAAGAACCCAAGGAGATTAGCCCGGAACACTACATCATCATCGACGACGCCGACTCGGAAGCAGATAGTAGCGATGATGACTATGTTGATGAAGCTAGAGCCGATATCATGGAGTCTACAACCGTAGAATATTTCTAGTAGACCACCTCACCAGTAGTAGTAGTCCACCATGTAAATTTAGTAGTCCGAGCACTTTTGCGATAGCTAGATCGATTGTATGCCTTTGTTTGATTGAATGGAGTGAATTGTTTGCTTTTGCCTCATGAGCATATGGGTAGTGTTTTCTCTTTAGACCCCCTCTATTCTTATATCTCATCTTTTCTAAACCCTCAGATGCCTCCGAGACGTGACCCCGGATTTGCCTTTCCGCCGGAGCTCACACAGTTGATCCAGCAGCAGAACACCTTGATGCAGTTGCTAGTTCAGAATCAGAATCAGGGGAACAACAATAACAACCCACCACCACCACCACCTGTTGACCACTTAGCCCGTTTTCTTAGGCTGAATCCACCGGTGTTTTCCAGTAGCACCGAGCCGATAGTAGCAGATGATTGGCTCCGCAAGACAGCTAGGAAGTTGACCACAGCAGGATGCACAGATGCGGAGAAGGTGAAGTTTGCCGCACATCAGTTAGAAGGACCCGCAGCATCATGGTGGGAGAATTTCACAGCCACCTTCCCAGTCGACACTGTCACATGGGACCAGTTTCAGCAGGCTTTTCGTACTGCCCATGTTTCAACAGGAGCAATGGCCATGAAGAAGCGTGAGTTTCGTAACTTGCGCCAAGGAGGACGGACAGTTGGCCAGTATGTGGAGGAGTTTAGTAAGCTAGCACGTTATGCCCCAGATGACGTTGCTACGGATGCAGCCAAGCAGGAGAAATTCCTGGAAGGACTGAATGATGAGTTGAGTATGCAGTTGATGGTAGCCACCTTCAACAACTACCAGGAGTTGGTAGATCGTGCTCTTATGATTGAAGGGAAGTAGCAGCAAATTGAGAACCGCAAGAGGAAGTATGGACAAGGAAAGTATAATTCAGGAGCCCAGCAGAAGCCACGTTTTACCCCTAGACCGGGAGGACATTTTTCAGCATACCCATGGAGTAGGTAGCTCGCACAATCACAATGGCACCAAGAATGGTAATGGGAATGGAGGAAGCAATGGACAGAACCGCAACACCCCATCAACCCCAGCCAAGAGAGATCTGAGTCTAGTCACCTGTTTCAAGTGTTCCAAGACCGGACATTATGCCAATGAATGTCCTGAAGGCCAAAATGGCAATGGAAGCTCTGGAAAGAAGCCGAACCCTTTCAACAGGGGACAGGTGAACCACGTTAATGTGGAGGAGGTTGAAGCTCAGCCCGATGCAGTAATAGGTAAGTTTTTGGTTAAGTCATTTACTGCACTCGTTCTTTTTGATACGGGTGCATCGCATTCATACATATCAAGGGGATTTGTGGAAAAGTATAGCCTGCCCACTAGTGTTCTTAAAACACCTATGCTAGTAAGCTCGCCAGGAGCAGAGTACATGGCCAGACAAGGATGTTTTCAAGTGCCATTAAGTATAGGAAGGCATGTTTTCCCAACGGATTTAATTATTCTGGAATCCCAAGGTTTGGATGTAATTCTCGGTATGGATTGGCTGTCGATGTATGGAGGAAACATTGATTGCGCCAGTAAGACAATTTTGCTCACAACGCCAGAAGGAAGAAGGATCAAGTATGTATCCCGACATGCGCCAAACAGGACACAGGTAAATTCCTTATCAGGAGTTGTGCAAGAGGAAGTACCAGTGGTAAAGGATTTTCCTGACGTATTTCCAGAAGAGTTGCCAGGCATGCCACCGGATAGAGACATTGAGTTTTTGATTGAGCTTTTGCCAGGCACTGGGCTAATATCGAAGAGACCATACAGGATGCCCGCAAAGGATTTGGTGGAAATTAAGAAGCAGATTAAGGAGTTACTGGATAAAGGTTACATTCGCCCAAGTTCTCCGCCTTGGGGATCACCAGTACTTCTAGTGGAGAAGAAGGATGGATCGTTAAGAATGGTTGTTGATTATTGAGGATTGAACGAAGTAACAATCAAAAACAAGTACCCGCTACCAATGATCAATGATCTGTTTGATCGATTGCAAGGGGCTAAAGTGTTTTCCAAGATCGATTTGCGATCAGGGTACCATCAGTTGAAGATTCAAGAGCAGGACATACCTAAGACAGCATTCACCACAAGATATGAACTGTATGAGTATACCGTTATGTCATTTGGACTGACTAACGCACCTGCCTATTTTATGAACATGATGAACAAAGTGTTTATGGAGTTTTTGGATAAGTTCGTCGTGATTTTCATCGATGATATTCTGGTATTCTCAAAGAATGAAGAGGAGCATAAAGAACATATGCGATTGGTACTTGAGAAGCTTAGAGAACATCAGTTATATGCCAAGTTCAGCAAATGTGAGTTTTGGTTGAAGGAAGTTGGATTCCTCGGACATGTTATATCCGGAGAAGGAATAGCAGTTGAACCCACCAAGGTTATCACTGTGACCAATTGGGAAGCACCAACAATAGTTGGAGAGATCCGGAGTTTTCTGGGACTCGCAGGATACTACCGGAGATTTATTGAGAACTTCTCAAAGATTGCGAAGCCTATGACGGAGTTGCTGAAGAAGGATACTAAGTTCAAATGGACTGAGGAGTGTGAGCCTAGTTTCCAGGAATTGAAGAAACGTTTGGTTACCTCACCAGTGTTGATTTTGCCAGACCAGACCAAGGATTATGAGGTGTATTGTGACGCTTCACGTCGAGGACTTGGAGCAGTGCTTATGCAGGAAGGGAGAGTTGTTTCATATGCCTCAAGACAACTGAAGCCTCACGAATTGAATTATGCCACACATGATTTGGAGTTAGCAGCCGTAGTGCATGCATTGAAGACGTGGAGACATTTCCTCATTGGAAATCATTGTGAGGTGTACATGGATACAAGAGTTTGAAGTACATTTTCACGCAGAAGGAGCTGAACCTCAGACACAGGAGATGGTTGGAGCTCATCAAGGATTATGATATGAGATTGCATTACCATCCCGGAAAAGCTAATGTAGTAGCTGACGCATTGAGCCGTAAGAGCCATGTCAATACGTTAATGACGGGAGAAATACCCAAGGAGTTAGCAGAAAACCTTCGTGAACTAGGTTTGGAGATAGTTCCGAGAGGCTATGTGGCAGCATTGGAGATTCAGTCAACATTGATGGATAAAATCAAAGAGGCTCAGAAATCTGACAAGGAGATTGCTTCTATAAAAGAGAAAATGAGCCAAGGAAAAGCTAAGGGATTTCGTGAGGATGAGCACGACACCCTATGGTTTGAAGACCGTGTTTATGTACCCAATGACCCGGAGATCAGAAAGTTGATTCTGCAAGAGGCACATGATACACCGTATTCGATTCACCCAGGAAATACCAAGATGTATTTGGATTCGAAGGATATTTTCTGGTGGACCGGAATGAAGAAGGATATTGCGGAGTATGTAGCAGTTTGTGACGTATGTCAGAGAGTAAAGGCAGAGCATCAGAAGCCAGCAGGATTGGTGCAACCATTGCCGATACCCGAATGGAAGTGGGATAAGCTAGGCATAGATTTTATCACGGGATTACCAAGGACTCGTTCAGGCTATGACTCGATTTGGGTTGTAGTTAATCGATTGACGAAGGTAGCTCATTTCATCCCAGTAAAGACCACTTACACCAGTGCTAAGTTGGCAAAGATATATATGACAAGAATCGTATGTCTGCATGGAGTTCCGAGGAGCATCGTATCAGATAGAGGAACCCAGTTTACCTCAAAGTTCTGGAAGCAGTTACATGAGACTTTGGGTACTAGGCTAGAATTTAGTACAGCTTTTCATCCGCAGACAGATGGACAAACCGAGAGAGTCAATCAGATTTTGGAGGATATGCTGAGAGCTTGTGCGCTAGATTATGGATCTAGTTGGGACGATAATTTGCCATATGCAGAGTTCTCTTACAATAATAGCTATCAGACCAGTTTGAAGATGGGCCCTTTCGAAGCTTTGTACGGAAGGAGGTGCAGGACACCGTTGTCATGGGACGAAGTTGGAGACCGCCAGTTGTTTGGACCAGATATGATTAAAGAGTCTGAACAGAAGGTGAAGTTGATTCGTGATAGGCTCAAGGTAGCCCATTCCATGCAGAAGAGCTACGCAGACTCTAAACGCAAGGAGACAGTTTACGAAGTCGGAGACAGAGCTTATCTTCGAGTATCCCCACTTCGAGGGATTAAGCGCTTTGGAGTTAAGGGGAAGTTAGCGCCACGATTTGTAGGGCCATATCGAGTTTTGGAGCGTATGGGAGAAGTGGCCTACAAGTTGGAATTGCCAGAAGGATTGCCAGGAGTTCATCACGTGTTCCACGTTTCTCAGTTGAAGAAGTGTCACGCGGAGATGGCTGACATACCTTTGAGAGACATAGTGCCATTGGAAGCAATTCAGTTGGATAACAATTTGACCTATGAGGAGAAACCAGTTAAGATTCTCGATTTTGCCAGCCGAGTCACTCGCAGCAAGGTTATCAAGTTTTGCAAAGTTCAGTGGAGCCACCACACGGAGGATGAAGCCACCTGGGAGCGAGAGGAAGATTTGCTCAAGGACCACCCTCACCTATTTTCTAGCCAACCCGAATCTCGAGGGCGAGATTCATCTTAAGGGGGGTAGGTTTGTAACATCCCAAATTTTCAATTTGGAATGTTATACATTAGATCATCATGCATATCATATTTTATTTTGCTTTTGGTTTTGATCCTAGAAAATCCTAAGCAACTCATGGACCCACGGAGAGCGTTGGGGATTTCGTTATTTACATATTTGAGTTTTCTCAAATTTTGTAAACAGGATCATTTGATTTTATTTATTTTATTGTCAATTATTTCTATTACAAAGATATGAGAGAGGGAATAAATGACTTTCCAAAAATATAGAAATATTGAGGATTTAATAAAAAAATCAAATCAGTTTTATTTCGAAGTTTTTCGGTATTTTTAATTGAATTTAGGAAAAATACGCGTTTTTCAAATTTGTATTTTGGGCCCAAATAAATGTTCACTTTATCGGGATTGATTTTAGAAATGCGGGAAAATTTATTTCATGATTTTTGGAGTCCATTTAGTATTTCTTTTTATTTTTTTCCGAGCGTAATTATTTAAAAAAAACGAAACCGACTATGGGCCGTACCCGAGCGGGACTCCGCCCGGGGGCGCCTTTAAATAGCGAGGCACCCGGCGCCCCAGCCCATAACCGCGCCCGCGCCCGAAACCCTAGCCCGCCGCCGCCGCCGACTCGCCGGAGTTGCACGCCGCCCGAGGTTCGCCGCCGCCTCGACTTCCGTGCCGTTTTTTTAAAAATATTTTTTTTGTCGGTTTTATTTTCGAATTTTTTTATTTTAATATTATTTTATTATTTTAATTATTTTCGGATTAGGTTAATTAACGATTAATCTGTTCGTCGTTTTTCTTTTTCGTCGGATTTTCCGCGATTATTTTCTGATCGCGATTTCTCATCCGATTTTCGTTTTAGTATAACTTTTCGCTCGTTTATCGGAATCAGGCGATTCAAGCGCCTGGAGTTTCGTCTCGAAACGCTCTTTCCGAATAATCAACTTAAACAAGTTTTTGCTACTGTAAAATTTGATTTAGATCCAGATTACTAGAACGAAGTTGATTTCTTTCGCCGTTTGATTTCTTTTGCTTCGTTCGATTTGATTCTTTTTGCAAACCAGGGTTCTTAAGTTGAACTTTCTGGTTAGATCTTCTATTTGAGTTTTACCTGTGTATTAGTTGAGTACTTATTGTATGCTTGTTTGTTTGTCTGCGATAGAATACCCGGAGTGCGCCGCCTGTTACTTCGAATCGTTAGGTTTCGCAGATCATCAGCAAGGCAAGTAACACTTTGATCATACCTTTTCTACAACCCAGTTTTATTGCATTAGATCAATCCTCACACATTGCATGATTAGGATCTAATTAAATTGTGGGATGGGAAGTAGATGAGGTAATACCTGTTTATTATCAAACCTTTGGGAGTTATTTATACGTTTGCTTATTATGCCATGCTATGCTAGTAGACGTGGATTGGGTGAGTGATATCCATGACAGATGTGAGATTGTGAATTAATGGTTTATCTAAGGTGGCAACCTAAACACACATCTGGGTGGATTGAGGCACCTGGGTATTCCAGGACTTGCCTGTTTTTCTTTTGGACCGCCACCCAGGCTCAAAGGGATCATGAGATTATTCATACTAGAAACTTCCGTGTGCAGCCACAAGCCATTATGGGCTCTGGCATAGTTGATTAAATCGTGCGAACTCTTACAGGGTAGACTAGCAGATGTAGGGGAAAGTAGGTGTACCGGTCTATCCATCGTAAGGTGCTAGCGCTTTTGAAAGACTGTGTCTCGGTCATCCGTTTCTCAAACACCATGTAGTGCGAGAAATCCAACGGAGGCGATCGAGTCTTGTGGGCAAAAGTGCGCAAATCTCTGCAGAGTGTAATAAACTAATCATGGTTAGCCGTGTCCTCGGTTATGGACATCTTGAGTATCTAGTACCTGGATTATCATGTGAATCTCACCATGTTACTCTAAAGTTAATTTTGTTGGGTTTGTTAAATGATGATGCTTAATTGGGATTGAGAATGCTGTCAACCATTCTCAATGTTTAACAACCACCATGATAGTAATTAAATTTATTCCTTTGAAGTAGGGAAAAATTGGCTTTACGCAAAAACTGTAACCATAGAGCTTTCCACCAACAAAATATGCATATAGTATAGTTGTTTCATTCCATTACTCTCTATGTGTTACCTTGCCAGCATATTCCATGTGCTGACCCATTCTCGGGCTGCAACGTTAATGTTGCAGACTTTTCAGACGACGATTAAGGAGTTTTAGGTCGTGGTTCTATACTCAGTGATGCCGTTGGAGTTGATGGACTCACTTATCTTCCAAGCCTTCCGCTGTTATCGTTATTAGATGGCCTTAAGCCATATTGATTGTAATAAGTTCTCTTTTGAGACACTCGATGTAATAAGTGTGTGATTGCTACTCTACTATAAATCCTCCGAGTACTGTGTGGTGTCAGCATTACTGATCCTGGGATGACACCGGAGCACAGAGATCAGACTGTTTGAGGTCTGGTCGCTATAGACATCTTTTATGATTGTGAGCACTCATTAAAATATGACATGCTAAAGGGTTGACGTTGGACAAGGAAGACAACGTAATGGGTTATGTTTTCTTACATCTGTGATAAAGTATATTGTCGTGGATCATCCAACATGCTGAGCTTGCCTTTCCCCATCATGCTAGCCAAATTCTTTGCACCAAGTAGAGATACTACTTGTGCTTCCAAATATCCCTAAACCCAGTTTTGCCATGAGAGTCCACCATACCTACCTATGGATTGAATAAGATCCCACAAGTAAGTTGTCATCGGTGCAAGCAATAAAAATTGCTCTCTAAATATATATGACTTATTAGTGTGGGAGAAAATAAACTTTATACGATCGTGTGATATGGAAGAAATAAAAGCGACGGACTGCATAATAAAGGTCCATATCGCAAGTGGCAATATAAAGTGACGTTCTTTCGCATTAAGATTTTGTGCGTCCAACCATAAAAGCACATGACAACCTCTGCTTCCCTCTGCGAAGGGCCTATCTTTTACTTTTATCTCCTGCCTTACATAAGAGTCATGGTGATCTTCACCCTTCCTTTTTACATTTTATCTTTTGGAAAGCACAACATGTTGGAAAGATCCTGGTATATATGGCTAATTGGATGTGATTTTTCATGAACTATTATTTTTGACATTACCCTTGAGGTAAAACGTTGGGAGGCAAAACTATAAGCCCCTATCTTTCTCTGTGTTCGATTAAAACTCCATACCCATAAGTATTGCGTGAGTGTTAGCAATTGTGAAAGACTATATGATAGTTGAGTATGTGGACTTGCTGAAAAGCTCTTATATTGACTCTTTCCTATGTTATGATAAATTGCAATTGCTCCAATGACTGAGATTATAGTTTGTTAGTTTTCAATGAAGTTTGTGATTCATACTTGAAATTGTGATTGAATTGTTACTCTAGCATCAGAGATCATATGACAAGAATTATATAAGTTGTTGTTCTAAGAATGATCATGATGCCCTCATGTCCGTATTTTATTTTTATCGACACCTCTATCTCTAAACATGTGGACATATTTTTTGATTTCGGCTTTCGCTTAAGGACAGGCGAGGTCTAAGCTTGGGGGAGTTGATACGTCCATTTTGCATCATGCTTTTATATCGATATTTATTGCATTATGGGTTCTTATTACACATTATGTCACAATACTTATGCCTATTCTCTCTTATTTTACAAGGTTTACATAAAGAGGGAGAATGCCGGCAGCTGGGATTCTAGGCTGGAAAAGGAGCAAATATTAGAGACCTATTCTGCACAGCTCCAAAAGTCCTGAAACTTCACGGAAGTCACTTTCAGAATATATAAAAAATACTGAGCGCAAGAAGTTAACCAGCGGGCACACCCTTCCCACGAGGGCGGGGGCGCACCCCTCTACCTCGTGGGCCCCCTAGTGGCCCTCCGATGTCCATCTTCTGCTATATGAAGTCTTTCGATGAGGAAAAAATCATAAGCCATCTTTCCGGACGAGACTCCACCGCCACGAGGCGGAACCAATCTAGGGCTCTGGCAGAGGTGTTCGGCTGGGGAAACTTCCCTCCGGGAGGGGGAAATCATCGCCATCGTCATCACCAACGCTCCTCTCATCGGGAGAGGGCAATCTCCATCAACATCTTCACCAGCACCATCTCCTCTCAAAACCCTAGTTCATCTCTTGTATCCAAGTCCGGGATTGGTACCTGTGGGTTGCTAGTAGTGTTAATTACTCCTTGTAGTTGATGCTAGTTGGTTTATTTGGTAGAAGATCATATGTTCAGATCCTATATGCATATTAATACCCCTCTGATTATGAACATGAATATGCTTTGTGAGTCGTTACGTTTGTTCCTGAGGACATGGGAGAAGTCTTGCTATTAGTAGTCATGTGAATTTGGTATTCGTTTGATATTTCGATGAGATGTATGTTGTCTCTCCTCTAGTGGTGTTATGTGAACGTTGACTACATGACACTTCACCATTATTTGGGCCTAGAGGAAGGCATTGGGAAGTAATAAGTAGATGATGGGTTGCTAGAGTGACAGAAGCTTAAACCCTAGTTTATGTGTTGCTTCGTAAGGGGCTGATTTGGATCCATATGTTTCATGCTATGGTTAGGTTTACCTTAATACTTTTGTTGTAGTTGCGGATGCTTGCAATAGAGGTTAATCATAAGTGGGATGCTTGTCCAAGTAAGGAGAGCACCCAAGCACCGGTCCACCCACATACCAAATTATCAAAGTACCAAACGCGAATCATATGATCGTGATGAAAACTAGCTTGACGATATTCCCATGTGTCCTCGGGAGCGCTTTACATCATATAAGAGTTTGTCCAGGCTTGTCCTTTGCTACAAAAAGGATTGGGCCACCTTGCTGCACTCTATTTACTTTTGTTACTTGTTGCTCGTTACCAATTATCTTATCACAAAACTATCTGTTACCTATTATTTCAGTGCTTGCAGAGAATACCTTGCTCAAAACCTCTTATCATTTCCTTTTGCTCCTCGTTGGGTACGACACTCTTACTTATCGAAAGGACTACGATAGATCCCCTATACTTGTTGGTCATCATTCATAGATAGACTTGATCATAAACCCACAATTCATCGAATCTCGACAAACACACTGCAAAAAGAGTTACATCGGATAGATCTCCAAGAGAATCGAGGAGAACTTTGTATTGAGATCCAAAAAGAGAGAAGAAGCCATCTAGTTACTAGCTATGGACCCGTAGGTCTAAGGTAAACTACTCACACATCATCGGAGGGGCCATGGAGTTGATGTAGTGGCCCTCCGTGATCAATGCCCCCTCCGGCGAAGCTCCGGAAAAGGCCCCAAGATGGGATCTCTCGGGTACAGAAGGATGCAACGGTGGAAATAGGGTTTCGTGACGCTCCTGTATGTTTGTGGGGTATATGGTTATATATAGGAGGAAGAAGTAGGTCAGTGAAGCAATGAGGGGCCCATGAGGGTGGAGGGCACGTCTAGGGGGGTGGGCGCGCCCCCTGCCTTGTGGCCGCCTTGTTGATTGCTTGACGTCCACTCCAAGTCTCCTGGATCACGTTTGTTCCAAAAATCACGTTCCCGAAGGTTTCATTCCGTTTGGACTCCGTTTGATATTCTTTTTCTATGAAACACTGAAATAGGCCAAAAACAGCAATTTGGGTTGGGCCTCCGGTTAATAAGTTAGTCCCAAAAATAATATAGAAGTGTAAAATAAAGCCCATTAACATCCAAAACAGATAATATGATAGCATGGAACAATCAAAAATTATAGATACGTTGGAGACGTATCAGCATCCCCAAGCTTAAGTCCTGCTCGTCCTCGAGTAGGTAAATGATAAAAACAGAATTTTTGATGTGGAATGCTTCCTGGAATATTCTTCAATGAATTTTTCTCTATTGTGGCATGTATGTTCAGATCTGAAAGATTCAAGATAGAATTTTATTGTTGACATAAAAATAGTAATACTCCAAGTGAGGGAGTCCTGGATTAGGGGGTGTCCGGATAGCCGGACTATACTGTAACGCCCCGAGACCGATGTGCCAGGTGTCGTGCAGTTATTCGCTGGTGTTGCCTTGTCATTGCTTGCATGTCTTGCATTGCATATCATGTCATCATGTGCATTTCATTTGCATACATGTTCGTCTCATGCATCCGAGCATTTTCCCCGTTTTCCGTTTTGCATTCCGGCGCTTCATTCTCCTCCGGTGGTCATTTCTAGCTTTCTTTCGTGTGTGGAGATTAAACATTTCCAGATTGGACCGAGACTTGTCATGCGATCTTGGTTTACTACCGGTAGACCGCCTGTCAAGTTTCGGGTCATTTGGACTTCGTTTGATACTCCAACGGTTAACCGAGGGACCGAAAAGGCCTCGTGTGTGTGCAGCCCAACACCCCTCCTTTTTGGCCCAAAACCCACCAAACTCTTCTCTATCATCTCGGTCGTTCGATCACGACCGCGTGGCCGCAAACCGCACCTCATTTGGACTCTCCTAGCTCCCTCTATCTATAAATATGTGATCCCCTCCGAAATTCGCGGTCTAACCCTAGCCTTCCCCTACCTCGTGCACCGGACAAAGATCCCCACCACCCCGGACATGTCCGACCGCCGCCTCCGACGAATCCGCCGCCGCCACGTCAGCGCACCGCCACCTTCTCTCTCCTCCGCCGCCGCGGGCCCACGCGGCCCAGATCTGGCCCGCGGGGCCCGGTTCCGCCGCCGCCGCCGCCCGCGGAGAGCCCGCGCGCGCCCCGTCGTCTTCCCGGCTTCCGGCTTGCCGGAGCGGCGCCGGCCACCGCCGCCACCATGGCCGACCGCGCCGCAGCGCCTCGCCGCCGACCGCGGCCCGGGTCGCCGCCGCCCCGCCCGGATCCGCCGCCGCCTCGTGCCCTCGTCCTCCCCGAGCGCCGCCCGCCCCGGCCACTGCTCCGCCGCGCCGCCTCGTCGCCGGCCGCCGCACGCCCTCGCCCCGGCTACCGCGCCGTTCCGCTCGGCCCCGCCGCGCCGGAGTCCGCGCCCCCGTGGGTGACCCGCGTCGCCCCGGCCAGATCCGGCGACCACCACCTCACCGGCCTCCTTCCCTCGAGCTACAGTAACTCCGGCGAACAGTAGCTCCCTCCGGCGATCCTCGGCTTCCGCGCTGGATCTGGATCCGAAAATATCCCGGTTGACTTTCTCCTCCCGAAACCCTAATTCCGTAATTTTTCATGCCTACTTTGACCTGCCATATCTTTGCATCCGTAGCTCCGATTTGGGCATATGATATATCAAAATCTTCGTCTCGACGAGTACATCATTTCATTCCACTGCATCATTTGCATTTGAGGTGATCTTGGTGCCCATAATGCTGTTGGAAGGAGGCATCATGAGTTAAATTGCAGAATCCGTTAGTTCATCATGCACTTTTGTCATTTTTGCCATGTTTAATCCGTGCATGATATGCCTGTGCCCCTTTGGGATGAATTGTTAAGCATGTTGTCTTCTTTCCAGAGGTGCCTCCCATGCATTTTTAGGATGTGTGTGTTGTCTTGTGCAAGCTTGCGAAGAGGGCTACCTGAGTTTACTGATTTCAGGGACTTAGTGAAAATCACTGTCTGGGATGTTTTAGTTCACGATGCTATATGTCCAGCTTGTTTCCTAGTGATCCGTGCCTCTTTTGAGGATGATCAGTAAGAGTGATTTGTTATGCTTGTTGTGCTTAATCCATCCATGTCTTTACTTGTTGTGTTGGAGCACCCTAGGTTGACTCAATCGAGCTCAACTTTTGCATAGTTGTTGTTTTGGGCAGATCGTGAACTCTTTTGCAATTTTGCCGGAGCTATTGCTAGTGACCCATGCATGCTATGCCATTGTTCTTGCCATTTCTAGCTAGCATTTTGTGCCTTCTTAATGGATATATGCTTTCCTTGCCATGACTTGCACCGTAGTGAGAGCATCGAGCTCGTTTACATGCCTCCGTGAGTTATTATTTCAGCATGTCCCAGTTTTCACTTAAGTCTGAAAACTGTTTGTGTTTCATCGATGTTCGTGTGCTCGGTAGAGTATTTTGTGAACCCTTTTGGCCCCAGGTCATTTTGGGTGTTTTGTTAACCTTGTTGAGTATCTCCATGCGATGCTCTTACTTGCCATGTTCAGGTTTTGCTTCATGTTGTTTTGCTGCTCCGAAGAGAGCATCGTGGTCTGAAATTTCAGACTAGCGTTAATTTCGCTAAGTCTGAAATCTGTTTTGCTTATTCAGTTTTGCCATGCTTGTTTGAAGCCCTTAATAGATGAATTTGCCTATGCCTCAGTCCTGGTGATTTGTTAAGCTTCTTGAGTACATCACTGCCATGCAATTTGTTTTCATGTTTGGTGGCTGTGGCATGTTCATTTTGTTGCATTTAGGAGCCTACTTGCTGTAAATCGCAGATCGGTTCGTTTAGTAAAACGCTTGCCATTTCCAAACCGTAGCTCCGATTCCTATGATCTTTATATCGTTTTCAGGTGATTTCATCCCCTCTATCCAGTGGCACACTTGGTTTTCCAAATTGAGGCCAGGTTCATGCATTTCCTGTCATGTCTTGCATTTTGCATCCCGCATCGCATCCCGCATCTCGCATATCATACCATGTTCATGTGTTGGTTGTTTACTATGTTGTGTGCTTCTTTTCCGGTGATTTCTTATTCGGGTTGGACCCGGTAACGTCGAGTTTGTGAGGACCCGTTCGTCTATGTCCGTTTGTCTTCTTCATGGACTCGTTCTTCTTTCTTGCGGGATTTCAGGCAAGATGATCATACCCTCGAAATCACTACTATCTTTGCTATGCTAGTTTGCTCGCTCTTTTGCTTTGCCATTCCTACGATGCCTACCACTTGCTTGTCAGCCTCCCAATTGCCATGTTCAGCCCCTAACCCACCATTGTCCTAGCAAACCGTTGATTGGCTATGTTACCGCTTTGCTCAGCCCCTCTTATAGTGTTGTTAGTTGCAGGTGAAGATTGAAGTTCGTTCCTTGTTGGAACATGGAGATGTTGTTCCTTGTTGGAACATGTTTACTTGTTGGGATATCACAATATATCTTATTTAATTAATGCATCTATATACTTGGTAAAGGGTGGAAGGCTCGGCCTTATGCCTGGTGTTTTGTTCCACTCTTGCCGCCCTAGTTTCCGTCATATCGGTGTTATGTTCCCGGATTTTGCGTCCCTTACGTGGTTGGGTATATGGGAACCCCTTGACAGTTCGCTTTGAATAAAACTCCTCCAACAAGGCCCAACCTTGGTTTTACCATTCGCCACCTAGCCTTTTTTTCCCTTGGGTTAGGCCAGCCCAAGGGTCATCTTTATTTTAAACCGCCCCCCCGGGCCAGTGCTTGTCTAAGTGTTGGTCCGAAATAGAGCCACTTGCGGCGCCACCTCGGGGAAACTTGAGGGATGGTTTTAGCTGTACGTAGTGTTCATCCGGTGTTGCCCTGAGAACGAGATATGTGCAGCTCCTATCAGGATGTCGGCGCATCGGGCGGTTTTGCTGGACTTGTTTTACCATTGTCGAGGATGTCTTGGAGTACCGGGATACCGAGTCTGATCGGAATGTCTCGGGAGGACGTCTATTCCTTCGTTGACCGTGAGAGCTTGTGATGGGCTAAGTTGGGACACCCCTGCAGGGATTTGAACTTTCGAAAGCCGTGCCCGCGGTTATGGGCAGATGGGAATTTGTTAACGTCCGGTTGTAGAAAACCTGAAGTTGACCTTAATTAAAATGAATCAACCGCGTGTGTAACCGTGATGGTCTCTTTCCGGCGGAGTCCGGGAAGCGAACACGGTTGTTGGAGTTATGCTTGACGTAGGTAGTCCAGGATCACTTCTTGATCATACTTTTATCGACCGTGCTTTGCCTTCTCTTCTCGCTCTCATTTGCGAATAGGTTAGCCACCATATATGCTAGTCGCTTGCTGCAGCTCCACCTCATACCTTTACCTTACCCATAAGCTTAAATAGTCTTGATCGCGAGGGTGCGAGATTGCTGAGTCCCTGTGGCTCACAGATACTCCCAAAACCAGCTTGTAGGTGCCGATGAGACCGTGCAGATGACGCTACCAAGCTCAGGAGGAGCTCGATGAAGATTTTGTCCTTTATGTTGTTTCGTTCTAGTTGATCAGTAGTGGAGCCCAGTTGGGGTCGATCGGGGACCTTTGTCGCATTTGGGGTTCTTATTTTATTTTGGCTCCGTAGTCGGGCCCTGAGTGTATTTGGATGTTGTAATGCTTTATTCATGTAATTGTGTGAAGTGGCGAGTGTAAGCTAACTATGTATCCTTTTCCTTATTATATTACATGGGTTGTGTGAAGATTACCTCACTTGCGACATATGCCTTCAATGCGATTATGCCTCTAAGTCGTGCCTCGACACGTGGGAGATATAGTCGCATCGAGGGTGTTACAAGTTGGTATCAGAGCCTTCCCCGACCTTAGGAGCCCCATTGCTTGATCGTTTTTAGCAGCCGAGTTGTGTCTAGAAAAATGTTTTGAGTCCTTAGAAATTATATATCGGAGAGCTTAGGAATTCTTTTTACTTCCCAGTCTCCTCATCGCTCTGGTAAGGCATCCTAACATAGAGTTTTGTCTCTTCTCTTCTCAAATTTCACTAAAAAAAATTTAGGATCACGCGAGTATCTTAGATTTGTTCCGATGACTTCTGATGAGAATACTGTCTTGGTGCCTCCTGTCAGGGGTTTAGTGGAAGTGTCCCGGGGAGTTGAGCTCTTCGGTGTTGTCATCATAATTTTATCGTTGCAATTCTGGTATACTTGAGATATGTTCGCGACATCAAAAATCTCTTTTATGCAGTTCGTTGGTGAGATAACCTCGACGCCACCCAGTACTGGGGCGGGAGTTCGGGAGTATCGCCATAACTTGTATAACGGATGCTTTTTCGAAGGTTGAGGTAGATGGTTTCCGAAGGTTTCTTGGTTATGTGTTGCAGGATGGATACAGCTGGATGTAGGATTTGCTAGTTTGGGTGAGATATTATGTTTCCCCTGTATCCCCAACACCTGATTGCATAACCGGAAAGTTTCGGGAGTTTCATAGGTGGGAATTCAAGTAGCTCTTAGGATATCTTTTCGACAGATGTATGATATGAAATTGGGGTTCGACGTCTAGTGGTTCGCCTATTCACGGTCGATTTTACAGTGGTCTCGTTGTGTCTTAAAGAGTCCTTGGCTATGCTGACTCGGGGACGCTTCATATGTCATGTGCACTGCCTTGTACATGATGGTGCTGTACGATCGAGCCCGTGTAGGTCCCACCACGAAAACTTCGGACGAAATCTCTATCATATGTTTGTTCCGGCTTATTTCGCAAGCCAATCCTTTGTTTTTGTTTTGAGTTGTGGTATTCGAGTTGCTTCAAAGTCAAATGTTGATTCCATACCTTCCCCAAATGGTGTTCTCATACTCCGATGTGGATACTAATCCTCCTCGATCATTGAGTTTGTCATTTCAATTTCTTTTCACCGGTGTGCTTCTCTTCTAGTGGATCCGATCATTTCAACATCTGCAAGATCAAATATTAGTTCTTCTCAATGGTGTTTGTTTCATCCATCTCCAAGTTGCCTTTGTTTTTCCCGCCCACCCACCCCTTTTTCTTCAAGGATTCAGGTTTCTTAATCAAGTATTCATCTTATTGATGCGAAGTCTCTCCATTCTGTTTTCCTTCATGTTTTTACCCGTTGTTTCTCATGAAGATGCCCTACAACTTCGTCATTCTTCATTCTTTTCATCTCCGGTGGTTCCAAGTCAAGCGTTGTTGATCATATCCCTTTCCTTGTTTCAATGCTTTCTCATGCCGGTGCAATTCTTAATCGTTCACCTCTCGCTATTCTATTTATTCCGGAGTGCTCAAGATATCTCGAAGATTCGTGTATCCACTCTCCTTTCATTCAAGCTATTTCGAGGATGTTGTATCATTCAAGCCTTTTTATTCAACCGGTGCATTCTCCTTTTCAAGTAATCGTTCAACGGTGTTTCTTTTTAGTGGGCCCTAACCCACAGGTCTTTCCCAGGATCTTACCTGACTCTTCCATTCTTTCCGGAGTTACTCCCAAATTCTTTTCAAAGTTGACGTAAAAATGGATTGTCATCAGTCACATGTATTTCTTCAAGATCTTTCAAATTCTTTTCATTGTTGGCTCAACCTCTTCGTGTGATTCTTCCGGAGTGTCTAAATAATTCTTGGTGGTGTTTCTTGTCATCATTCTCGGATTTCGAAGACCGAAGAAGAGACTTTTCCTCCATATCTATCTGTTCTCTCTGAGATTCTTGATTCTAGCTTGTTGCCATCCTCTCGTAATTGTTTTCACCGTGAGAATTCTTTTCACCCTTCTGGAGCAATTTAAGAGTCTTCTCAGTTTGTTATCCGGAGTCCATCAAGTCGGGTTTATTCATTCTCAGCTTTCAGTTATCATTCTCCGATCTTACCGGTGCAGCGTTTAAGTGATCTCTAATCGGTCCATGATCTATTATATTAAATCGTATCTAAATTGTCTCAAGCATCTTCGTCAATTTGCTAATTCTTCCCGGCGATTCGTTATATTTTATTCGTTCTTTTTCAATTCTTACAGTGGTTCTTCCAGATTTCTCTTCCTTATCAATTTATGCGTTGTTTCTATTCTACCGGTGGGTCGTTCAAGATTTTCTCGAGTTTATGCGATATCTCTCGTAATCCTTTCTACGAGAATAAGTAGTGTGCCAAATCCATGGCTTGTCATCAAGTTACTGATGAAGGACGAGCATAACATAATTCTTATTCTTGTTTCATCCAAGTGATTAATTTCCTATTCCGGAGGTTCATCAAGATTTTGATCTCAATTGCTCTTCTTATCATTTCTTTCCGGAGTTCTTACCTTTTCTGCATTATCTCGTCGCGAAGCTCCTTCTAAATCATTACAAGGTTTCACCTTGTCTTTTCAACTTCTTTTGCTTTTATCATCCTTTTGTTTACCGGAGTTTCTTCATGGAGGTCCTACGTGATGGTTCTTCAAGGTTTTAATTCCTTCTCGAAGTGTTCATCAAGTTTATTTTCAGAGGTGCTCAAGCATTCTTCATATCATAATCCGGAGTGCAATTATTCTTTCTTCCGTATCATTGGAGGTGGTATTGTGTCATTCTTGATAATTTGAGTTCATTTTTCATGATTCACATGTTGTCAAGAATGAGATATTTTAAATCCATCAATCTCGTCATGGATTTATCTTGGGTTATACTTCACCTAAATCCTTCCCTAAGGATTGTTGCGATAATTGTGCTCGCATATGATCCAAGTTCTTCATATATCCTCCCGGTAATATAGCCTTCTCGTCTCCTTGTTCTTGTCAATCCAATTCTTTTCCCGTGAGTGGCAGGTTTTTCATCTCTTAATTTGAGAGGTATTCCATAAGACCATATCAAGCTTATTATTTTTCGTTATTGGATTTCCAACAATTCCGTTCGACCCTTCTCCTAAGAATGCCTTCTCAAGCTCTGTTGTGGCAGAAGTTGGCATTTTCTTCTCCATTCTCCTATTTCAATTATCTATCCTCTATTCTTTTGTTCTGGAGGCATTATGATGTTGCTCTTTTGACTCCTCATCTCGGTTTGTCAAGATCATGTTCAATTTCTTCCATTTACAGTCAAAGTGCTGTCCAAATTATATCACTCTTATTCCTTCCCTATCTTGTTTAACCGGAGTGTGGTGCCATCCTGCTCAAGTTCTTTTGTCTTATCAAGCCTTGCATCTCTTTTCAACCGGAGTGCTGTCCGAGATATTTCTTACCCTTCGTTCCATCCATTCAATAGTTATGGAGGCAGTGTGTTGTGATTTCATCAAGTATCTTCTCATCTTATCAAGACCTTATCCAATTCCTTTTCTTTTCAACCGGAGTGCTGCCCGAATTTTGGTTTTCCTTGATCCCTTTCCTTAACCGGAGTGTTTTTTTCTATATATATCTTCCCTTCAACCTTAAGGTTTCGCAATGCTCTTTGTCCCTCGTTTCTAACGGAGTGTTTTCGACCTAGTTCACCTTCGTGGTATTCTTTTCTCGAATTTGTTCAACATCGCAAGGTTCTTTGGTTTCACTCGTTTGTCAAAGGAGCAACTTAGTTTTACCTCTTCTCTTATCTCTTCCGTTGTCCCTCCGGTGCCATTCTAGATCTCGGGACGAGATCCTCTCGTAGTGGTGGAGTGTTGTAACGCCCCGAGACCGATGTGCCAGGTGTCGTGCAGTTATTCGCTGGTGTTGCCTTGTCATTGCCTGCGTGTCTTGCATTGCATATCATGTCATCATGTGCATTTCATTTGCATACATGTTCGTCTCATGCATCCGAGCATTTTCCCCGTTTTCCGTTTTGCATTCCGGCGCTTCGTTCTCCTCCGGTGGTCATTTCTAGCTTTCTTTCGTGTGTGGAGATTAAACATTTCCGGATTGGACCGAGACTTGTCATGCGATCTTGGTTTACTACCGGTAGACCGCCTGTCAAGTTTCGGGTCATTTGGACTTCGTTTGATACTCCAACGGTTAACCGAGGGACCGAAAAGGCCTCGTGTGTGTGCAGCCCAACACCCCTCATTTTTGGCCCAAAACCCACCAAACTCTGCTCTATCATCTCGGTCGTTCGATCACGACCGCGTGGCCGCAAACCGCACCTCATTTGGACTCTCCTAGCTCCCTCTATCTATAAATATGTGATCCCCTCCGAAATTCGCGGTCTAACCCTAGCCTTCCCCTACCTCGCGCACCGGACAAAGATCCCCACCACCCCGGACATGTCCGACCGCCGCCTCCAACGAATCCGCCGCCGCCACGTCGGCGCACCGCCACCTTCTCTCTCCTCCGCCGCCGCGGGCCCGCGCGGCCCAGATCTGGCCCGCGGGGCCCGGTTCTGCCGCCGCCGCCCGCGGAGAGCCCACGCGCGCCCCGTCGTCTTCCTGGCTTCCGGCTTGCCGGAGCGGCGCCGGCCACCGCCGCCACCATGGCCGACCGCGCCGCAGCGCCTCGCCGCCGACCGCGGCCCGGGTCGCCGCCGCCCCGCCCGGATCCGCCGCCGCCTCGCGCCCTCATCCTCCCCGAGCGCCGCCCGCCCCGGCCACTGCTCCGCCGCGCCGCCTCGTCGTCGGCCGCCGCACGCCCTCGCCCTGGCCACTGCGCCGTTCCGCTCGGCCCCGCCGCGCCGGAGTCCGCGCCCCCGTGGGTGACCCGCGTCGCCCCGGCCAGATCCGGCGACCACCACCTCACCGGCCTCCTCCCTCGAGCTACAGTAACTCCGGCGAACAGTAGCTCCCTCCGGCGATCCTTGGCTTCCGCGCTGGATCTGGATCTGAAAATATCCCGGTTGACTTTCTCCTCCCGAAACCCTAATTCCATAATTTTTCATGCCTACTTTGACCTGCCATATCTTTGCATCCGTAGCTCCGATTTGGGCATATGATATATCAAAATCTTCGTCTCGACGAGTACATCATTTCATTCCACTGCATCATTTGCATTTGAGGTCATCTTGGTGCCCAAAATTCTGTTGGAAGGAGGCATCATGAGTTAAATTGCAGAATCCGTTAGTTCATCATGCACTTTTGTCATTTTTGCCTTGTTTAATCCGTGCATGAGTTAATAACATGCATGTGCCCCTTTGGGATGAATTGTTAAGCATGTTGTCTTCTTTCCAGAGGTGCCTCCCATGCATTTTTAGGATGTGTGTGTTGTCTTGTGCAATCTTGCGAAGAGGGCTACCTGAGTTTACTGATTTCAGGGACTTAGTGAAAATCACTAAGTCTGGGATGTTTTAGTTCACGATGCTATATGTCCAGCTTGTTTCCTAGTGATCCGTGCCTCTTTTGAGGATGATCAGTAAGAGTGATTTGTTATGCTTGTTGTGCTTAATCCATCCATGTCTTTACTTGTTGTGATGGAGCACCCTAGGTTGACTCAATCGAGCTCAACTTTTGCATAGTTGTTGTTTTGGGCAGATCGTGAACTCTTTTGCGATTTTGCCGGAGCTATTGCTAGTGACCCATGCATGCTATGCCATTGTTCTTGCCATTTCTAGCTAGCATTTTGTGCCTTCTTAATGGATATATGCTTGCCTTGCCATGACTTGCACCGTAGTGAGAGCATCGAGCTCGTTTACATGCCTCCGTGAGTTATTATTTCAGCATGTCCCAGTTTTCACTAAGTCTGAAAACTGTTTGTGTTTCATCGATGTTCGTGTGCTCGGTAGAGTATTTTGTGAACCCTTTTGGCCCCAGGTCATTTTGGGTGTTTTGTTAACCTTGTTGAGTATCTCCATGCGATGCTCTTACTTGCCATGTTCAGGTTTTGCTTCATGTTGTTTTGCTGCTCCGAAGAGAGCATCGTGGTCTGAAATTTTAGACTAGCGTTAATTTCGCTAAGTCTGAAATCTGTTTTGCTTATTCAGTTTTGCCATGCTTGTTTGAAGCCCTTAATGGATGAATTTGCCTATGCCTCAGTCCTGGTGATATGTTAAGCTTCTTGAGTACATCACTGCCATGCAATTTGTTTTCATGTTTGGTCGCTGTGGCATGTTCATTTTGTTGCATTTAGGAGCCTACTTGCTGTAAATCGCAGATCGGTTCGTTTAGTAAAACGCTTGCCATTTCCAAACCGTAGCTCCGATTCCTATGATCTTTATATCGTTTTCAGGTGATTTCATCCCCTCTATCCAGTGGCACACTTGGTTTTCCAAGTTGAGGCCAGGTTCATGCATTTCCTGTCATGTCTTGCATTTTGCATCCCGCATCGCATCCCGCATCTCGCATATCATACCATGTTTATGTGTTGGTTGTTTACTATGTTGTGTGCTTCTTTTCCGGTGATTGCTTCTTCGGGTTGGATCCGGTAACGTCGAGTTTGTGAGGACCCGTTCTTCTACGTCCGTTTGTCTTCTTTATGGACTCGTTCTTCTTCCTTGCGGGATTTCAGGCAAGATGATCATACCCTCGAAATCACTACTATCTTTGCTATGCTAGTTTGCTCGCTCTTTTGCTTTGCCATTGCTATGATGCCTACCACTTGCTTGTCAGCCTCCCAATTGCCATGTTCAGCCCCTAACCCACCATTGTCCTAGCAAACCATTGATTGGCTATGTTACCGCTTTGCTCAGCCCCTCTTATAGTGTTGTTAGTTGCAGGTGAAGATTGAAGTTCGTTCCTTGTTGGAACATGGAGATGTTGTTCCTTGTTGGAACATGTTTACTTGTTGGGATATCACAATATATCTTATTTAATTAATGCATCTATATACTTGGTAAAGGGTGGAAGGCTCGGCCTTATGCCTGGTGTTTTGTTCCACTCTTGCCGCCCTAGTTTCCGTCATATCAGTGTTATGTTCCCGGATTTTGCGTCCCTTACGCGGTTGGGTATATAGGAACCCCTTGACAGTTCGCTTTGAATAAAACTCCTCCAGCAAGGCCCAACCTTGGTTTTACCATTCGCCACCTAGCCTTTTTTCCCTTGGGTTAGGCCAGCCCAAAGGTCATCTTTATTTTAACCCCCCCCCGGGCCAGTGCTTGTCTAAGTGTTGGTCCGAAACAGAGCCACTTGCGGCGCCACCTCAGGGAAACTTGAGGGCTGGTTTTAGCTGTATGTAGTGTTCATCCGGTGTTGCCCTGAGAACGAGATATGTGCAGCTCCTATCAGGATGTCGGCGCATCGGGCGGTTTTGCTGGACTTGTTTTACCATTGTCGAGGATGTCTTGGAGTACCGGGATACCGAGTCTGATCGGAATGTCTCGGGAGGAGGTCTATTCCTTCGTTGACCGTGAGAGCTTGTGATGGGCTAAGTTGGGACACCCCTGCAGGGATTTGAACTTTCGAAAGCCGTGCCCGCGGTTATGGGCAGATGGGAATTTGTTAACGTCCGGTTGTAGAAAACCTGAAGTTGACCTTAATTAAAATGAATCAACCGCGTGTGTAACCGTGATGGTCTCTTTCCGACGGAGTCCGGAAAGCGAACATGGTTGTTGGAGTTATGCTTGACGTAGGTAGTCCAGGATCACTTCTTGATCATACTTTTATCGACCGTGCTTTGCCTTCTCTTCTCGCTCTCATTTGCGAATAGGTTAGCCACCATATATGCTAGTCGCTTGCTGCAGCTCCACCTCATACCTTTACCTTACCCATAAGCTTAAATAGTCTTGATCGCGAGGGTGCGAGATTGCTGAGTCCCTGTGGCTCACAGATACTCCCAAAACCAGCTTGCAGGTGCCGATGAGACCGTGCAGATGACGCTACCAAGCTCAGGAGGAGCTCGATGAAGATTTTGTCCTTTATGTTGTTTCGTTCTTGTTGATTAGTAGTGGAGCCTAGTTGGGGTCGATCGGGGACCTTTGTCGCATTTGGGGTTCTTCTTTTATTTTGGCTTCGTAGTCGGGCCCTGAGTGTATTTGGATGTTGTAATGCTTTATTCATGTAATTGTGTGAAGTGGCGAGTGTAAGCCAACTATGTATCCTTTTCCTTATTATATTACATGGGTTGTGTGAAGATTAGCTCACTTGCGACATATGCCTTCAATGCGATTATGCCTCTAAGTCGTGCCTCGACACGTGGGAGATATAGTCGCATCGAGGGTGTTACAAGTTGGTATCAGAGAGGTCGAGGACGATAATTATATGCCTTCCTCCGAAGATGAGGCAAGCCTCGATGACGACGAATTTGTCGTGCCGGAGGATCCCGTCGAACAAGAGCGTTTCAAACATAGGCTTATGGCCACGGCGAGCAGCCTCAAGAAAAAACAGCAACATCTTAGAGCTGATCAAGATTTGCTAGCCGACAGATGGACTGAAGTCCTTGCGGCCTAAGAGTATGAACTCGAACGCCCCTCCAAGAGCTACCCAAAGCACAGGTTGCTACCCCAATTGGAGGAGGACGCATCTAAACCTACATCACCAACGCATGATGCGGCCGACCGGCCACCCCGTGGCAGCGACAGAGAGGCCTCTCGGCCCTCCACTCAAGTCGCACCCCGACGCCGCTCAAAACTACCAAGGCATGGGAAAATGCGCCAGACCTGCGAGATATATTGGAGGACAAGGCAAGGCAAACAAGATCTATCTACGGATCACGTGGGTGCCCCACGGCACGAGACGGTACTCGTCATGCCGGATACAGTAAATCCGGCCGGGCCAAACACAGTAGACAAAGCTCGTTTGAGCTGCGTCGTGATGTAGCCCAATACAGAGGCGCCGCACACCCACTATGCTTCACAGATGAAGTAATTGATCATCAAATCCTCGAGGGCTTCAAACCCATGAACATCGAATCATACGATGCCACAACAGATCCTGCGGTATGGATCGAGGACTATCTCCTTCATATCCACATGGCCAGCGGTGATGACCTACATGCCATGAACCACCTCCCACTCAAGCTTAAAGGACCAGCCCGGCATTCGCTTAACAACTTGCCAGCAGAATCAATTGGTTGTTAGGAGGACCTGGAAGCCGCATTCCTCGACAATTTCCAGGGCACTTATGTGCGACCACCAGACGCCGATGACCAAAGCCACATAATTCAGCAGCCAAAGGAATCGGCCAGATAATTCTAGACACGGTTCCTAACCAAGAAAAATCAAATCGTCGACTATCCGGACGCAGAGGCCCTAGCAGCCTTCAAGCATAACATCTGCGACGATTGGCTTGCACGGCACCTAGGACAGGAAAAGCCGGAATCTATGGCAGCCCTCACGACACTTATGACCCGCTTTTGCGTGGGAGAAGACAGCTGGCTAGCTCGCAGCAATAACATGACCAAGAGCCCTGGTAATTCGGATACCAAGGACAGTAGTGGCAGGTCGCGTCGCAACAAGCAAAAGCGCCACATTAACGGCGACAATGCTGAGGATACGTCAGTTAATGCCGGATTCAAAGGCTCTAAACCCGGTCAGCGGAAAAAGCCATTCAAAAGAAATACTCCGGGCCCGTCCAGTTTGGATCGAATACTCGACCGCTCATGCCAGATACATGGCACCCCCGAAAAACCAGCCAATCACACCAACAAGGATTGTTGGGTGTTCAAGCAGGCAGGCAAGTTAAATGCCGAAAGCAGAGACAAGGGGCTGCATAGCGATGACGAGGAGGAGCCCCGGCCGCCGAACAACAGTGGACAGAAAGGTTTTCCCCCACCAGTGTGGACGGCGAACATGATATACGCAACCCACGTCCACAAGAGCGAGCGGAAGCGTGTGCTAAGGGACGTATATGCGATGGAGCCAGTCGCCCCAAACTTCAACCCATGGTCTTCCTGCCCGATCACTTTTGATCGAAGGGACCACCCCACTAGCATCCGTCATGGCGGATTCATCGCATTGGTTCTAGACCCAATTATTGATGGATTTCACCTCACTAGAGTCCTTATGGACGGCGGCAGCAGCCTAAACCTGCTTTATCAGGATACAGTGTGGAAAATGGGCATCGCTCCCTCGAGGATTAAACCCACCAGAACGACCTTTAAAGGCGTCATACCAGGTGTAGAAGCCAACTGTACAGGCTCAGTTACACTCGAAGTGGTCTTCGGATCTCCGGATAATTTCCGAAGCGAGGAGTTAATCTTCGACATAGTCCCGTTCCGCAGTGGCTATCATGCACTACTCGGGCGAACCGCATTTGCCAAGTTCAATGCGGTGCCGCACTACACATACCTCAAGCTCAAGATGCCAGGCCCTCGAGGCATCATCGCAGTCAATGGAAATACCAAACGCTCTCTCCGAACGGAGGAGCACACGGCGGCTATCGCATCGGAAGTACAAAGCAGCCTCTCAAGGCAATTCTCCAGTCCGGCCATTAAACGTCTAGACACCGTCAAGCGCGCCCGGAGTAACCTACACCAAGACCGCCCGGCACATTCAAAACAAGCGTAACAATGCGGCCCCAACCCCAGCCCTTGCGAACTTGCGAAACCAGTGTTGCGCGTACATAACTACGCTCTGGAAATACCATGGGCACAGGGGGAGGGGCACCATCCCCGGCATGCCCGAAACGCGGCTTAAACCGCACTAGGGGCTGCCGATTTCTTAATTTTCTCTTATTTTGAGGACTCCATTCTTCGGAAGGCTTGTCCGGCAGTACAATTGCCGCACAAACGATACAACCAGGGAAGTAGAAAGCTATGCCGCACTACGGAACTCTAAGGTGGTCTCTATAACGAGTAGTATACCTGTTTCGCATAACATTCCGCAGCTCGCCCCTGGAAAGGACATATTTGATAGTCCCATCTTTTGCTTATCGCACTATTTGTATCGTTCTGCTTTGATCGCAGCTTTTTTAAATAAACAATGCATAGCTTCCGTCTATTATTGCATTACCTCTTTTTTACGAATATATGTTCATTAATGACATGTTGCACCCGTACACTTTGGTACGGCCAATACGCCAGGGGCTTAAGTACCCCATAACATGGTGTGAGAAGTCCGAACACTTTCACAAGTGCGGCACCCCGAACTTATAGCATTATATGCATCAGCTCCGAATCATGTCTTGGGTCAATAGTTGGGTTTGCCCGGCTCCTATGTTTTGGTACCTTACGTTCCGTTATATCGGCTAAGGTAGCACTAGGAGAACTACTGCGATTGTGCCCTAGTTGAGCTGGGCTAAGCAGCTCAGTAGAGAAAGCTAAAACTGACCATCATGATGAGGCAAGAGCTGGTTGCTGTTCGAGAGGTTTTCGAGTCCCTAAAGACTTATTCCGCTTAGAGCGAGGAGTCGGCTTTGTCCGGCCTAGGCGTGGATAGCACCCCGAACTCGGTCTTCCGAACACTAGGGGCTTCGCCGAAATTTAAAATTATACAATTCTATGGCTAAGTGAGAGTGTTCAAGCATTATAGTCCGATTGCCTTGTTCGTTGTGTTGAGTGCCTCCCTCGAAGGACCCAAGAATGGGAAAAAGAGCGGTCATGTTTATCCCGAACACCCCAGCACTCGTGCCATGGGGGCAGAAGCCGACGACTCGCCATCTCTCAAATTTGATAAATGAACGCACAAAAGGTAATATTCTAAATTCAAAAAGCATTTCTTAGCGCACATGAACAAGTTTCCAGCGCACAGGACAAAACGAGCGAGTTCAATGAAAAATTACATTCATGGAACATTCATCCGCCACAAGGTGGGCACCCTTCAGAACGCCCTCATAATACATCTCGGGCTTGCGATGCTCCTTGCCCGGCGGTGGCCCGTCCTTCACAAGCTTCTCAGCATCCAGCTTGCCCTAGTGCACCTTCGCACGGGAAAGCGCCTACGGGAACCCTCGATGCATACGGAGCGCTTGATGACTTCGAGCCTTGGACAGGCCTCCACTAGCCGCCTCACCAGCCCGAAGTAGCTCCCAGGAATGGCCTCTCCAGGCCACAGCCGAACTATGAGGCCCTTCATGGCCTGTTCGGCCACCTTATGGAGCTCGACCAGCTGTTTCGGCTGGTCGCTTAAGGGCACCGGGTGTTCGGCCTCAGCATACTGAGACTAGAACACCTTCTCCGTCGAGCTTCCCTCCTCGGCTCGGTAGAAGGCGGCGGCATCCGACACGCTACAGGGCAAGTCTGCGAATGCTCCTAGAGAGCTCCGGATTCGGGTAAGTGACAAGTAATTCACTTTTACGTGCTTGTTTTGCATAAAGAATGCCTTACCTGCCGCTATCTTTTTTATTGCCTCAACCTCCTGGAGGGCCTTCTGGGCTTCGGCCTTGGCAGACTTGGCATCTTCAATGGCCACCGCGAGCTCAGACTCTCGCGTCATCGAGTCAAGCTCCAAACTCTCATGTTTTTTCATGAGAGCCCGGAGCTCTTGCCGCACCCTACCAACCTGCGTCTCATGCTTCTCCCGCTCAGTGTGCTCCGTGGCCGCCCTCTTTTCGGCCTCTGACAGTGCTTGCTTAAGGGTCGCCACCTCAGTTGTGGCCCCTACAATAGCCGCGTTAATCCTGTCACTTTTTGCAATTGCACCTTTCACATATTTCAATAAGGTATTTCTTACCTTCCTTCTCCTCGAGCTGCTGCTTGGCTAGGCCGAGCTCTTGCTCGGACTGCTCGAGTTTCTGCTTCAGCGTATCCACCTCCGCAGTCAGTGCGGCGGAGGCCAGCAGCGAAGCCTGCATACGCATATTGACTTGATCATGTTAGACTCCTGCGAATGTTATTAGATCCTCTATTCGGCTTTTCTTTCCGAACACCGAACAGAGCATCAGGGGCTACTGTCTATGCGGTAATATTTTTACATATTCTTTACTTACCTCAAAGCCTGTTAGAAGGTTGGCACAGGCTTCAGTCAGTCCGCTCTTGGCGGACTGAACCTTCTGGATCACCGCACTCATAATAGTGCGGTGCTCCTCGTCGATGGAGGCGCCGTTAAGCGTCTCCAGCAAACTGTCCGGTGCCTCTGGTTGGACGGAGGTCATCGGCTCGGTAGGCTTGCTCCTCTTGGAAGGAGGCTGCCTACCGGAGTCCGGAACCATTGAAGGTTCCGGCGCAGTGTCCGGCTCAAGGCCGGACTTGGAGCCCTTGGGGGTTCTATCCCCTTTACGCCTGGAGTCCGGGAGGTTGCCTTGCGGCGCCTCCAGGACCACCTCCTCCTGGCTTGGAACCTGTTGGGACGCCACCTCGGCACCGTCCGTAGGGTGGGGGGAGGAAGCCGTCGGAAGCGAATTCACATCTGACGAATCCAGGGAGCCGCTCGACGACTCGTCGAGCCCGGCCTTGGGCGGACTGCACAATCATGTTCAATGTAAGGAAAAACTGTGCAATGGGGGAATACTATGAATCACTCTAGTATCCAGATACTTACGATCTCACCAGGGGCTTGGCCATGTGCGGCCACTCCTCTTCGCCGTCATCGGCGTTGGTGGAGTAGTCCAGAGGAGGGGTCTTCCCCCTCTTGGACCCTTCGGCCTCCCCGGTGGGGCGGCCTTCCTTTTCTTCCCTCCCCCACTACAGGGGGAGAGGTCTCTTCTTCCTCCTCATCGTCTTCACGGGAGGAGTGCGCCTTGGAATCGTTGGATGATGAATCCGTCACCTCCTGGCGCCGGGCACTCTTTCGAGTCCCCGTGGCCTTCTTCTTGGCCTTCTTCTCCGGCACCATGTAGGGTGCCGGAACCAGCAGCTTCGCCAAGCGAGCGTCCGCTGGGCCTTCGGGCAAAGGAGCCAGACAGTTGATCTGTCCAGACGTCTCCTGCCAATTCTGTCAAAGGTAAGGGAGCTTAGATCCTGCATAGAGTCAAACTATGAAAAACTAATACCCTGTAAAAGGTAAAAACAGCTTACCGCACGAGCACGACGCTGCGTGCTGAATCCGCGATCCTCGGTAGCGGATGCGGGGGCCTCGGCACCCTTGAAAAGCACCTTCCAAGCATCTTCGTACGTCGTGTCGAAGAGCCTGCTCAGAGTTCGGTGCTGCGCCGGGTCGAACTCCCATAGGTTGACTCCACGAAGGAGCCCTCGAACCATAGGACGTTGGGCATCTTGCCCACCATGGCGCCTCTGCACTCCGCTTGGGTGCTGCGCACCACCTTCGGCTTGACATTGAAAGTCTTGAGCCATAGGCCGAAATGGGGGCGGATGCGGAAGAAAGCCTCGCACACGACGATAAACGCCGAGATGTTGAGGACAAAGTTCGGGGCCAGATCGTGGAAATCCAGGCCATAGTAGAACATGAGCCCCTGGACAAATGGGTGGAGAGGGAAGCCCAGTCCGCGAAGGAAATGGGGGAGGAACACCACCCTCTCATGGGGCCTAGGGGTGGGGATGAGCTGCCCCTCTTCGGGAAGCCGGTGCGCAATGTCATTAGACAAGTATCCGGCCTTCCTTAGTCTTTTGATATGTCCCTCCATGACGGAGGAGACCATCCACTTGCCTCCCGCTCCGGACCTGGAGAAGGTTGAGGTGGGGTGTGCGGACTTCGGCGCTAGAGCTCGAGTGCGCGGAAATGGATAGGCAAGGGAGGAAGAAGGCGTGGATGAAAAGGTGGATCCTTATCCCCTTATATGGGCGGACGCGACTATGCGCCCCCACCAGCCTGGTAAAACTCGCTTATCTCCCAAGCGCCGTAGTCAATGGCGCGGTTGGGTTACCCACACCCGTATTGATGAGAATCCCGGAATAAGGGGACACGATCTCTGCTTTAACAAGACGTGCCAAGGAAACCGCCCCGCTAAACGCGCTGAGGTGGGACAGTAAAACGATTCGAATAAAGACTTGGCCGTGGTGTGATGTCACGCTACGGAATACGTCAGCAGATTAGATTTGTGTAAATATTATTCTCTCCATGGCAATATGTGGAAACTTATTTTGCAGAGCCAGACACTACCTTTGTGTTCAAAATCTTTTATGAAGTACTTGGAGGAGGAACCCTCCTTGCAATGCCGAAGACAATCTGTGCGCCAGACTCGTCATCATTGAAGCCTGGTTCAGGGGCTACTGAGGGAGTCCTGGATTAGGGGGTGTCCGGATAGCCAGACTATACCTTCGGCCGGACTCCTGGACTATGAAGATACAAGATTGAAGACTTCGTCCCATGTCCGGAAGGGACTTTCCTTGGCGTGGAAGGCAAGCTTGGCGATACGGATATGTAGATCTCCTACCATTGTAACCGACTCTGTGTAACCCTAGCCCTCTCCGGTGTCTATATAAACCGGAGAGTTTTAGTCCGTAGGACGAACAACAATCATACCATAGGCTAGCTTCTAGGGTTTAGCCTCTCTGATCTCGTGGTAGATCTACTCTTGTACTACCCATATCATCAATATTAATCAAGCAGGACGTAGGGTTTTACCTCCATCAAGAGGGCCCGAACCTGGGTAAAACATCATGCCCCTGCCTCCTGTTACCATCCGGCCTAGACACACAGTTCGGGACCCCCTACCCGAGATCCGCCGGTTTTGACACTGACACCAAGTATGCTAATCAAGCAATTATGTCTTATCAAAATACCATAGCCAAAGAAAACTTAGCCCTACAAAGTCATACAGTTTGGCCATGCTTCATTTTCATCACACAAAATGCTCTCATCATGCACAACCCTGATGACAAGCCAAGCAATTGTTTCATACTTAGCCTTTTCAAACTCTTTCAACTTCCACGCAATATATGAGCACGAGCCATGGACATAGCACTATGGGTGGAATAGAATATGATGATTGAGGTTGTTTGAGAAGACAAAAAGGGAGAAAGTCTCACATTGACGCGGATGATCAATGGGCTATGGAGATGCCCACCGGTTGATGTCAATGCAAGGAGTAGGGATTGCCATGCAACGGATGCACTAGAGCTATAAATATATGAAAGCTCATCAATGAAATTAAGTGGGTGTGCATCCAAATCGCTTGCTCACAAAGACCTAGGGCATTTGAGGAAGCCCATCATTGTAATATACAAGTCAAGTTCTATAATGAAAAATTCCCACTAGTATATGAAAGTGACAAAATAAGAGACTCTCTATCATGAAGATCATGGTGCTGCTTTGAAGCACAAGTGTGGAAAAAGGATAGTAGCATTGTCCCTACTCTCCTTTTCTCTCATTTATATATATTTTTATTTGTTTGGGACTTCTTTTTTTGGCCTCTTTTCTTTCTCTTTTTCTTTTTTTCATCCGGAGTCTCCTCCCGACTTGTGGGGGAATCATAGTCTCCATCATCCTTTCCTCACATGGGACAATGCTCTAATGATGATCATCACACTTTTATTTTCTTACAACTCAAGAATTACAACTCAATACTTAGAACAAAATATGACTCTATGTGAATGCCTCCGGCGGTGTACCGGGATTGCGATGAATAAAGAGTGACATGTATGAAAAAATTATGAATGGTGGCTTTGCCACAAATACGATGTCAACTTCATGATCATGCAAAGCAATATGATAATGGTGATGCGTGTCATAATAAATGGAACGGTGGAAAGTTGCATGGAAATATATCTCGGAATGGCTATGGAAATGCCATAATAGGTAGGTATGGTGGTTGTTTTGTGGAAGATATAAGGAGGCTTATGTGTGATAGAGCGTATCATATCACTGGGTTTGGATGCACTGGCAAAGTTTGCACCAACTCTCAAGGTGAGAAAGCGCAATGCACGGTACCGAAGAGGCTAGCAATGATGGAAGGGTGAGAGTGCGTATAATCCATGGACTCAACATTAGTCATAAAGAACTCACATACTTATTGCAAAAATCTATAACTCATCAAAACCAAGCACTACACGCATGCTCCTACGGGGATAGATTGGTAGGAAAAGACCATCGCTCGTCCTCGACCGCCACTCATAAGGAAAGCAATCAAAGAACACCCCATGCTTCAAGTTTGTCACATAACGTTCACCATACGTGCATGCTACGGGACTTGCCAACTTCAACACAAGTATTCATCAATTTCACAATTACTCAACTAGCTCACTTCTAATATTACCAACTTTATATCTCAAAACCATCTACCAAGCATTCTACTTCTCTTAGCATTTAAAATTTATAGACAAAGTGAATTATCATGCTGTTCTAAAGGACTCTCAAAATGATATAAGTGAAGCATGAGAGAACAATTATTTCTATAAAATAAAACCACCGTTGTGCTCTAAAAGATATAAGCGAAGCACTAGAGCAAAAACTATATAGCTCAAAAGATATAAGTGAAGCACATAGAGTATTCTAACAAATTCCAATTCATGTGTGTGTCTCCCAAAAGGTGTGTACAGCAAGGATGATTGTGGTAAACTAAAAAGCAAATACTCAAATCATACAAGACTCTGCAAGCAAAACACATATCATGTGGCGAATAAAAATATAGCTCCAAGTAAAGTTACCGATAGACGAAGATGAAAGAGGGGATGCCTTCCGGGGCATCCCCAAGCTTAGGCTTTTTGGTATCCTTGTATTTTACCTTGGGGTGCCATGGGCATCCCCGAGCTTAGGCTCTTGCCACTCCTTGTTCCATAATCCATCAAATCTTTACCCAAAACTTGAAAACTTCACAACACAAAACTTAAAAGAAAATCTTCGTGAGCTCCGTTAGTAAAATAAAACAAACCACCACTTCAAGGTACTGTAATGAACTCATTCTTGATTTATATTGGTGTTAAACCTACTGTATTACAACTTCTCTATGGTTTATAAACTCTTTTACTAGCCATAGATTCATCAAAATAAACAAACAACACACGAAAAACTGAATCTGTCAAAAACAGAACAGTCTGTAGTAATCTGTAGGTTTCCACCACTTCTGGAACCCCAAAAATTCTAAAATAAATTTCTGGACGTTAGAAATTTATCTATTAATCATCTGCAAAAAGAATTAACTAAATAGCACTCTCCAATAAAAATGGCAGCAATTCTCGTGAGTGCTAAACTTTCTGTTTTTTGCAGCAAGATCAAAAAGACTTTCCCCAAGTCTTCCCAACGGTTCTACTTGGCACAAACACTAATTAAACACAAAAAATACAACCAAAACAGAAGCTAGATAAATTATTTATTAATAAACAGTAGCAAAAAGCAAGGAATAAAAATAAAATTGGGTTGCCTCCCAACAAGAGTTATCGTTTAACGCCCTTAGCTAGGCATAAAAGCAAGGATAGATCTAGGTATTGCCATCTTTGGTAGGCAATCCATAAGTGGCTCTCATAATAGATCCATATGGTAATTTAACTTTCTTTCTAGGGACGTGTTCCATGCCTTTCCTTAATGGAAATTGGAATTTAATATTCCCTTCCTTCATATCAATAATTGCACCAATCGTTCTAAGGAAAGGTCTACCAAGAATAATAGGACATGATGGATTGCAATCTATATTAAGAACAATGAAATCTACGGGCACATAATTCCTATTTGCAACAATAAGAACATCATTAATATTTCCAATAGGTTTCTTGATAGTGGAATCCGCAAGGTGCAAATTTAGAGAACAATCATCAAATTCACGGAAACCTAGCAAATCACACAAAGTTTTTGGAATCATGGAAACACTAGCACCCAAATCAAACAAAGCATAGCATTCATGGTCTTTAATTTTAATTTTAATAGTAGGTTCCCATTAATCATAAAGTTTTCTAGGGATAGAAACTTCCAACTAAAGTTTTTCTTCATAAGATTGCTTCAAAGCATCAACGATATGTTTAGTAAAAGCTTTATTTTGACTATAAGCATGAGGAGAATTTAGCACGGATTGCAACAAGGAAATACAATCTATCAAAGAGCAATTATCATAATTAAATTCCTTGAAATCTAAGATAGTGGGTTCATTGCTATCTAAAGTTTTGACCTCTTCAATCCCACTTTTACCAACTTTTGCATCAAGATATAAAAACTCTGAATCATTGGGACGCCTTCTAACTAAAGTTGACTCATCTCCAGTCCCATCATTCTCAAGATTCATATTGCAAAACAAAGATTTAATACGGGACACATCAATAACTTTTAGATCTTCATCCTTATTATCTAACTCTTCTGGTTTAGTGGCCATCTTATTAACTAAAGTGGCCTGCTTATCAGAAATTTAGGCAATTAATTTTTCAAGATGAGCAAACTGAGATTTCAAACTGTAAAATTCCTTAGACATATCATTGAGCTCTTTATTCATGAAATCGATAAAGCCTTTTTGTTCTCTAAGCTCGTTTCTAAAGAAATTATTATGCTCAAACTGCAAGGACATAAAACTTCTAACGTTGTTTTCAATTTCTTCCAACCTTCTAAGGTGAGGATCAACACCTTTTGGTAAAGCCATAAGGGAAACAAGCAACAAGAGGCAAGCTAAAAAGGGGCGAACGGAAAAGGAGGGCAAATGGAAAAGAGGGCGAATAAAACAGCAAGGGTGAAGTGGGGGAGAGGAAAATGAGAGGCAAATGGCAAATAATGTAATGCGGAGGATAAGAATTGTGATGGGTACTTGGTATGTCTTGACTTGGCATAGATCTTCCCGGCAACGGCGCCAGAAATCCTTCTTGCTACCTCTTGAGCACTGCGTTGGTTTTCCCTTGAAGAGGAAAGGGTGGTGCAGTAAAGCAGCGTAAATATTTCCCTCAATTTTTGAGAACCAAGGTATCAATCTAGTAGGAGACCACGCGCGAGTCACCTCGTACCTACACAAACAAATAAGAACCTCGCAACCAACGCGATAAAGGGGTTTTCAATCCCTTCACGACCACTTGCAAGAGTGAGATCTGATAGAGATGATAATAATAAGATAAATATTTTTGGTATTTTTATGATATAGATTTAAAGTAAAGATTGCAAAGTAAAATAGATTGGAAACTTGTATGATGGAAAATAGACCCGGGGGCCATAGGTTTCACTAGTGGCTTCTCTTAAGATAGCAAAAGTATTACGGTGGGTGAACAAATTACTGTCGAGCAATTGATAGAAAAGCGAATAATTATGAGAATATCTAAGCATGATTATGTATATAGGCATCACATCCGAGACAAGTAGACCTAAATGAGTCTGCATCTACTACTATTACTCCACACATCGACCGCTATCCAGCATGCATCTAGAGTATTAAGTTCATAAGAACAGAGTAACGCCTTAACCAAGATGACATGATGTAGAGGGATAAACTCATGCAATATGATATAAACCCCATCTTTTTATCCTCGATGGCAACAGTACAATACGTGTTGTTTCCCTTTCTATCACTGGGATCGAGCACCGCAATATTGAACCCAAAGCTAAGCACTTCTCCCATTGCAAGAAAGATCAATCTAGTAGGGCAAACCAAACTGATAATTCGAAGAGACATGCAAAGATAAACCAATCATGCATAAAAGAATTCAGAGAATATTCAAACATTGTTCATAGGTAGACTTGATCATAAACCAACAATTCATCGGATCTCGACAGACACACCGCAAAAAAGACTTACATCGAATAGATCTCCAAGAGAATCGAGGAGAAATTTGTATTGAGATCCAAAGAGAGGGAAGAAGCCATCTAGTTACTAGCTATGGACCCGTAGGTCTGAGGTAAACTACTCACACATCATCGGAGGGGCCATGGAGTTGATGTAGAGGCCCTCCGTGATCAATGCAACCTCCGGCGGAGCTCCGGAAAAGGCCCCGAGATGGGATCTCTTGGGTACAGAAGGTTGCGGCGGTGGAAATAGGGTTTCGTGGTGCTCCTGGATGTTTGCGGGGTATATGGATATATATAGGAGGAAGAAGTAGGTCGATGGAGCAACGAGGGGGCCACAAGGGTGGAGGGCGCGCCCAGGGGGCGCGCCCCCTACCTCGTGACCGCCTCGTTGATTGCTTGACGTCCACTCCAAGTCTCCTGGATCACGTTTGTTCCAAAAATCACATTCCCGAAGGTTTCATTCCGTTTGGACTCCGTTTGATATTCCTTTTCTACAAAACACTGAAATAGGCAAAAATAGCAATTTGGGCTGGGCCTCTGGTTAATAGGTTAGTCCCAAAAATAATATAAAAGTGTAAAATAAAGCCCATTAACATCCAAAACAGATAATATAATAGTATGGAACAATCAAAAATTATAGATATGTTGGAGACGTATCAGCGCATTGTGCAAGCTTGCATTGTAAGCCGTGTGCGGCAACGGGGTGATTAGATGTGCGAGAGGAGGATGAAAGGACACGTACGCATTCGGTTAATAAAAAAACGTTTGCGATTTAATTACCTACTATACCCCCGTCCTGGTTTATAAGTAGGAGGTTTATAAGTAGGATTTAACTAATAAAATACGAATGCATGTCGCCAAAGATTATATCGTTGGAGTCATATTTGAACATAGTTTCCAGCTATACAATTTTTGTAATATGCATTAGCACTTTTTGGTTAAATTTAAGGTTATATACCAGCAAGTGTTTGCCTGCAACACATACGGCTATTCCATCACAAACAGCTTGGATGGATCAACTGTATGCCGCGTATCGCACACGCAACTCTAAAATGATGATTGCTTGATGTCTCCGACATCGCTCGCACAGTTCATCTTATTTGCCACATATCATTGTGCCGGCCTCTGCTCGCGTCCCTCGGCAAGCTTTGCTCATCGTTAGGCGTCGTAGTGCGCTGTGCTCGCTGTTAGGCACCGCGGCACTCTCTGCTCGCTGCTACCTCTTGAGCAGTGCGTTGGATTTCTCCGAAAGAGGAGAGGATGATGCAGCAAAGTAGCGTAAGTATTTCCCTCGGTTTTTGAGAACCAAGGTATCAATCCAGTAGGAGGCTACGCTCAAGTCCCTTGTACCTACACAAAAACAAT
The DNA here is from genome assembly GCA_034509565.1 of Triticum monococcum. Taxonomy (NCBI): domain Eukaryota; kingdom Viridiplantae; phylum Streptophyta; class Magnoliopsida; order Poales; family Poaceae; genus Triticum; species Triticum monococcum. The sequence goes on along the minus strand of CM067841.1, from coordinate 569,531,265 downwards.
AGCTCAACGCAACCAACGCGCTTAGGGGTTGTCAATCCCTTCACGATCACTTACGAAAGTGAGATCTGATAGAGATGATAAATAATATTTTTGGTATTTTTGATATAGAGATGCAAAGTGAGAAGTAAAAGGCAAAGTAAAAGCAAAGCAATAATAAAGCGATGGAGATTAATTTGATGAGAAAGAGACCCGGGGGCCATAGGTTTCACTAGTGGCTTCTCTCAAGAGCATAAGTATTCTACGGTGGGTGAACAAATTACTGTTGAGCAATTGACAGAATTGAGCATAATTATGAGAATATCTAGGTACGATCATGTATATAGGCATCACGTCCGAGACAAGTAGACCGACTCCTGCCTGCATCTACTACTATTACTCCACTCATCGACCGCTATCCAGCATGCATCTAGAGTATTAAGTTAAAAACAGAGTAACGCCTTAAGCAAGATGACATGATGTAGAGGGATAATTTCATGCAATATGATAAAAAAACCATCTTGTTATCCTCGATGGCAACAATACAATACATGCCTTGATGCCCCTTCTGTCACTGGGAAAGGACACTGCAAGATCGAACCGCTAAGCACTTCTCCCATGGCAAGTACAACCAATCTAGTAGGCCAAACCAAACTGATAATTTAAAGAGACTTGCAAACATAACCAATCATACATAAAAGAATTCAGAGAAGATTCAAATATTATTCATAGATAGACTTGATCATAAACCCACAATTCATCGGTCTCAACAAACACACCGCAAAAAGAAGATTACATCAAATAGATCTCCACAAGAGAGGGGGAGAACATTGTATTGAGATCCAAAAAGAGAGAAAAAGCCATCTAGATACTAACTATGGACCTGTAGGTCTGAAGTAAACTACTCACACTTCATCGGAGAGGCTTGGATGATGATGTAGAAGCCATCCGTGATCGATTCCCCTTCCGGCGGAGCTCCGAAACAGGCCCCAAGATGGGATCTCGTAGATACAGAAAGTTGCAGCGGTGGAATTAGGTTTTTGGCTCTGTATCCAATCGTTTGGGGGTATGTGGATATATATAGGAGGAAAAGTATGTCGGTGGAGCAACAGGGGGCCCACGAGGGTGGGGGGGCGCCTGAGGGGGCAGGCGCACCCCCCTACCTCGTGACCTCCTGTTAGTTGTCTTGACGTAGGGTCCAAGTCTCCTGAGTTGTATTCGGTGAGAAAATCACGTTCCCGAAGGTTTCATTCCGTTTGGACTCCGTTTGATATTCCTTTTCTTCGAAACCCTAAAATAGGCAAAAACAACAATTCTGGGCTGGGCCTCCGGTTAATAGGTTAGTCCCAGAAATAATATAAAAGTGGATAATAAAGCCCAGCAATGTCCAAAATAGTAGATAATATAGCATGGAGCAATCAAAAATTATATATATGTTGGAGACATATCAAGCATCCCCAAGCTTAATTCCTGCTCGTCCTCGAGTAGGTAAATGATAAAACGGAATTTTTGATGCGGAGTGCTACTTGGCATAATTTCAATGTAAATCTTCTTAATTGTGGTATGAATATTCAGATTTAAAAGATTCAAGACAAAAGTTCATGTTGACCTAAAATAATAATACTTCAAGCATACTAACAAAGCAATTATGTCTTCTCAAAATAACGTGACCAAAGAAAGCTATCCCTACAAAATCATATAGTTTGGCTATGCTCTATCTTCACCACACAAAGTATTTAAATCATGCACAACCCCGATGACAAGCCAAGCAATTGTTTCATACTTTTGACATTTTCAAAACTTTTTCGATCTTCACGCAATACATGAGCGTGAGCCATGGATATAGCACTATATGTGGAATATAATGGTGGTTGTGGAGAAGACAAAAAGAGGGGAAGTTAGTCTCACATCAACTAGGCGTATCAACGGTCTATCGAGATGCCCATCAATAGATATCAATGTGAGTGAGTAGGGATTGCCATGCAACGGATGCACTAGAGCTATAAGTATATGAAAGCTCAACAAAAGGAACTAACTGGGTGTGCATCCAACTCGCTTGTTCATGAAGAGCTAGGGCATTTTGAGGAAGCCCATCATTGGAATATACAAGCCAAGTTCTATAATGAAAAATTCCCACTAGTATATGAAAGTGATCTCATAGGAGACTCTCTATCATGAAGATCATGGTGCTACTTTGAAGCACAAGTGTGGTAAAAGGATAGTAACATTGTCCATTCTCTCTTTTTCTCTCATTTTTTTGTTTGGTCCTTTTTATGGCCTCTTTTTTTTGTCCGGAGTCTCATCCCGACTTGTGGGGGAATCATAGTCTCCATCATCCTTTCCTCACTTGCGACAATGCTCTAAAAATGATGATCATCACACTTTTTATTTTTCTTACAACTCAACAATTACAACTCAATTCTTAGAAAAAAGTATGACTCTATATGAATGCCTCCAGCGGTGTACTGGGATATGCAATGAATCAAGAGCGACATGTATGAAAGAATTATGAACGGTGGCTTTGCCACAACTACGATGTCAGCTACATGATCATGCTAGCAATATGACAATGATGGAGTGTGTCATAGTAACGGTAGAAATTTGCATGGCAATATATCTCGGAATGGCTATGGAAATGCCATGATAGGTAGATATGGTGGCTGTTTTGAGGAAGGTGTATGGTGGGTGTATGATACCGGCGAAAGGTGCACGGTATTAGAGAGGCTAGCAATGGTGGAAGGAAGGAAAGTGTGTATAATCCATGGACTCAACATTAGTCATAAAGAACTCATATACTTATTGCAAAAATCTAGAAGTTATCAAAGCAAAGTATTACGCGCATGCTCCTAGGGGGATAGATTGGTAGGAAAAGATCATCGCTCGTCCCCGACCGCCACTCATAAGGAAGACAATCAATAAATAAATCATGCTCCGACTTCATCACATAACGGTTCACCATACGTGCATGCTACGGGAATCACAAACTTTAACACAAGTATTTCTCAATTTCACAACTACTCAACTAGCATGACTCTAATATCACCATCTTCATATCTCAAAACAATTATCAAGCATCAATCTTTTCTTAGTATTCAACGCACTCAAAAAAAGTTCTACAAATCTTGAATACCAAGCATATTATTATTAAGCAAATTTCCATGCTATTAAAGACTCTCAAAATAATCTAAGTGAAGCATGAGAGATCAATAGTTTCTATAAAACAAATCCACCACCGTGCTCTAAAAGATATAAGTGAAGCACTAGAGCAAAACTATAAAGCTCAAAAGATATAAGTGAAGCACATATAGTATTCTATCAAATTCCAAATTATGTAGGGCTCTCTCAAAAGGTGTGTACAGCAAGGATGATTGTGGTGGACTAACAAGCAAAGACTCAAATCATAAAAGACGCTCCAAGCAAAACACATATCATGTGGTGAATAAAAATATAGCTCCAAGTAAAGTTGCCGATAGAAGTAGACGAAAGAGGGGATGCCTTCCGGGGCATCCCCAAGCTTTGGCTTTTAGGTGTCCTTAGATTATCTTGGGGGTGCCATGGTCATCCCCAAGCTTAGGCTCTTGCCACTCCTTGTTCCATAATCCATCAAATCTTTACCCAAAACTTGAAAACTTCACAACACAAAACTTAAAGTAGAAAATCTCGTGAGCTCCGTTAGTGAAAGAAAATAAAAGACCACTTCAAGGTACTGTAATTAACTAATTCTTTATTTATATTGGTGTTAAACCTACTTTATTCCAACTTCTCTATGGTTTATAAACTATTTTACTAGCCATAGATTCATCAAAATAAGCAAACAACACACGAAAAACAGAATCTGTCAAAAACAGAACAGTCTGTAGTAATCTGTAGCTAGCGCAAGATCTGGAACCCCAAAAATTCTAAAATAAATTGCTGGACGTGAGGAATTTATCTATTAATCATCTGCAAAAATAATTAACTAAATAGCGCTCTCCAAATAAAAATGACAGCAGTTCTCGTGAGCGCTAAAGTCTCTTTTTTTTACAGCAAGTTCAACAAGACTTTCCCCAAGTCTTCCCAACGGTTCTACTTGGCACAAACACTAATTAAACACAAAAAACACAAGAAAAACAGAGGCTAAATAATTTATTTATTACTAAACAGGAGCGAAAATTAAGGAATAAAAATAAAATTGGGTTGCCTCCCAACAAGCGCTATAGTTTCACGCCCCTAGCTAGGCATAACAAGCAAGAATACACTACAAAAAAATACACTTCCATGATGATACGTGTTTGTCACAGTAGGTTGCTTTTTTGTCATGCATGTACATCCATGAAAAATTTATGACAGAATCAAGATAGTCATACATGTGCTGTCGTAGAAGTGTTCCATGACAATACCAAAATTATCATCACGGAAGTGTCCACTTCCATGACGATAAATCGCGCATCACAGAAGTGCTTTCGTCAAGGGTGACGGACACGTGGCATCCACCGTAACGGAACGCCGTTAAGCTATCGGGTCGGGTTTTGGATTCGATAACCCTTTAACAGCCCCGACCAATGGGGATTTTCCACGTGTAAAATCATCATTGGCTAGAGGAAACACGTGTCGGCTCATCGTCGGGACAGATGTCATCCACTCACTGGACAGAAGTCACCTATGATACGTCGACACATGGCATGGCCCAACAAGTTTAAATGGGCCAGCCCAACTAAAGGCCCACGAGATTTTTTGGACCATAATGGGCTGGCCTAGCTAAAGGCCCATAAGATTTCGCGGGCCATAATGGGCCGGCCCAGGTACAGGCCCACAAGATTTTTGTGTGCCATAATATGCCGGCCCAAGTAAAGGCCCACAATATTCTTGCGGATCATAATGGGCCGGCCCAGCTAAAGGCCCACAGATTTCGCCGACATTAATGGGCCGACCCAGCTATAGGCCCACAAGATTTTGAGGACCCTAGTAGGCCGGCCCGTTAACTGGCTGCCATGTTTTGGGCCAAATGTCGGCCCATATTTGATACGGTCTATTAATGGCCTGCCACGCTCCGGGCCTAATAGTGGACCATATGAGATTCGGCCCGTTAAAAGCCTACCACGTTCTGGGCCAAATTACGGCCCAGATCAGGTCCGGCCCTTTAAGAGGTTTTGGGCCTAATTATGGCCCATATCAGATTCAGCCCGTCAACTGGACACTATGCTTTTGGGCCCACTTGCTAAAGGCCCACTTAGTAATTCGGCCTGATATTAGTTTTGGCCTATTAAGGGCCCGTTTAACATTTTGGCCCTATATTAATTTCAGCCTGTTAAAATCCCTTCATATAGTTGGGCCTAACTACGGCACGGTTTGCATCCGGCCTGCTCGCAGCTGATATCAGATTGGGCCAAACAAGGACCGAGACAATTTTTCGGCCTGTTAAAAGCCCGTGATTTGATTCGCACAATCATGGGCCGGGTTCATTTCGGGCTGCTGCCGGCCCGTGAGCTGATCGGCACGTTTCAGGCCCAACCTACATCGTGATTGCAGGACAGCCCGATTATGTACCGTAATTTTACGATTTGGTCGGTTTATTGCGAAGACAAGATATATATACCGTAAAATAATTGCAGCATCGTGAATAAGAAAAAACCTATACTATACAATAAAGAAATTACGGCATATGACATCTACTGGGCATCAAAGTTCTCTACTATGATAATAAAGCACAAGCAGACAGCAGATTATATACACCGGGCATCAAAGATCGCCACCAGTGCAAATAAACACGCCGACAAAATAATATACAAAACCTACAGCACTTCAATAGAGTTCAAGAAAGGTTAGCCCTGCTGGGGAGCTGCAGCGCAAGCAGCTGAGCAAGATGATGAGACTGCGCGTGTTCAACACTTATATCTTCCTCACTCTGAAAGATAAACAAGCTGACAGATGACAGGTTTTGCACATAAAAGTATCAGTGCTGACAATTCATCACATTTCTTACTGACGAATAAAGTGACACAGTTTAAATTTGCATTAACACAATATGGTATTGTTCAGGTCAAGACATGGCAGGAAATGACATTGTGAAGGAGTTGGCAGCTTCACGACACCACTGGATTACAGATCAAGAACTCATAAGTAACAATGGTTAGTGTGCTGTCAATTTATACCATTTCAGATTGGCAAATAAAGAGACGGTTTAAATAATAGTAGAATGATATGACATCTTTCATAGTTAAGACATTGCAGAATATGACATTGTGCTATAGTGGGTAGGTTCACCACACCACTGGATTACAGATGAAGAACAGAAGCATATATGCAGTGCAAAAGAAGATCACTTGCTCTTTATAGTTTAATTTACATGGTATGAAGAAGGAACTTGGTTGTACAACTGAAAACTTAAATTGAGAAAGGACGAACTTTTGTTTATGAACTACATATAATAAACTTTAAACAAGCAATTTGATGCAAACACCAAAAATAAACAGCTGTTGTAGTCATGCCTAACCAAATATATACAACAAAGTTTGAAGGCTTGAGATGGACAAACTTACATTATTGGTGAAGACAGGCTCTATAAAGGCCTTGTCCATGCTAATGGGGGGGATTCAAGAAGTTTACCACAGAATCTTCTTCAAAAGCATTGTCTTTATTCTACATTTTGTTAAGAGTAAATATAGATGTGATAATATACGAAAAATGGAGAATATTTAAGATAAGATGAAGAGTGATGCTACATAACCAAGTAGCTATAAATGTAAGTGCAGCGATACATGCAAAAGGTACAGCCAAGAGCAATGCACAGCTAAACTTCTTCAGTACCAACCTTATGGTAAGAGTAAATATAGATCTGATGTGTAGAAAATGGAGGGAAAAGGAAAATAAGCTGCAGAGTGATGGTACATGAACAACTACCTGTCATTATAAGTACACTGATAAAGGACAGCATGTACTTACAAGAACAATGCAGAGCTAAAAAAACATTGGCATTGGATATATTCTACACTAACGTAACCATTCATACAGATCAGATAATTTGCAGCGAACAATTGATAAGCAAGCTATCATGCATACTGCTGTCACATAATGAACCAGGTATGTATGCAAGTACAGTGATACAGGACAACAGGTACTAACAAGAGCAAAGCAGCGAGCATCATATTTGAGATATCATGTCGCTCTTGTCAAACCGGAATTCTTCTTCGAGCAGATTTCCTGCAAAAAAGTTCCGTAAGGCACATGCGGAAAAGTAGAAGTTCAAATTGTCATGTGATTTCATAGACAGTACCTCATCCTGGGAACAAGACCAGTGCATAACAAGATTTTTCCATTCAATGTCTTCTAAATTTAGCACAGGAGACTTCACCAGAAATTCATTTATAGACTTGCCATCAAAGTGTCATTTCCTCAGGTAACACCGATACTGCTGCAATGCTTCCTTGAAAAGCACAAGCAAGCTTTGCTCGTCATGACTATCCAGATTGACCCTCGCCTAGTTACAACAATGTAATGTAAATCATTGATGTGTTCAATCAGCAGAAAATAGGAAAATAATAGCCATGAATAATAGCACTTACATGTAAGTTGGACAGGAAGATGTGAAAATGGTGTTTGTCTTCACAATAATCTTCCCATGATGGGAATATATGCACGTAGTCCCTAACAACATTGAAAGCATTGTCTTTTAAACTGGGAATAAATGGAATGGGGTTCCAATCTGCAGGAATTGGTCGTCTCTACAGTTGGGATAGGTCTTCGGCCGGTGGACTTCCTGTACTTTTTGCTGGAGTGGGATTTTTCTGTGGTATAGCTGGTGCTATGGCAAATGAAATTGGTATACCTTTTGCTGGAGTGCAGGTCCTGTGTGGTGGGGCTAGTGGTGTGGCCAGTGAAGTATGGGTACAGTCTGCTGGAGTCGGTCCTATGTTTTGTGTCACTGGTTGTACAGCCAATATAAGTGGGGTGCTGTCTTATTTCTCCAGCACCACCACGTTTTTCAAGGACTTTGCTGGTGCTCCTTCAGGTTCGGCAATCACCCTCTTCCTTTTTGATGTGTGATGCACAAGAACAACATTTGAGTGGAAAAACATGGTATGATGACAGATGGAATATGTATTGATAATGGATGGGCATGGCATCTGACATATATGATGAGTAAACTAAGCAGATGGCGGTGCAACAAAGTAGAAGAAATGCAAGACAACATATGCAAGATACCCACAATCAATAAAACATTGCCAAATTAGAACAGGCACCTTGATGGGTGAACAGGACAGGTCATCTGCCTTTGACTCCTCGAGGTTAGAATAGTCATTAGGATGATATTCTGAACAAGAATCAACAGGTGGGGAGCGTATGAGTTTCATTGCATCCAGAATGGCACTCAATGCCTTGGTGCCAATTTTGTAAGTCATTGCAGTGTTTAGCTTCAAGAGTGGACTGCTGCTAGTGCGACACAAAGCAGCTATACAGATCATAGTGTAGATATAACGGGAAAACCTTAAGCATCAGAGTAAAATCAGCAAAGTGGAACTTGCTGGAATATATGTGCTAGTATTGTCGGTATGGCTAGAAAGGCTTCGGATACCAGCTCTCTTCAAGTGAAGGTGCGGTACTATTAATATCAATGTAAATCTCAAAGGCGACATAGCTCCCCGCATTCCCTTGCTATTCTTATAGGATTCGAGTGGGCAGGCCACTACAAATCCTATTCCTATGTTTACAAGATCCTACGAATCAAAGAGGCTCAAAGTGTCCATCACAACCGACCGTATAGACCTCTACACTACAAATGTCCCTTCTCATCTTCAGTACAAGGAACATACTGTACTACTATCATACTCCCTCCGTTCAAAAATATAAGTCTTGGTAGAGATTTCCACTATGGATCACATACAGATGTATCCAGGTACATTTTAGAGTGTAGATTCACTCATTTTGCTCCATATGTAGTCCATGGTGGAATCTATACAAAGACTTGTACTTAGGAACGGAGAGAGTACATATTAAAGAAGAACGGAAGAGGAACATGGTAAAGAAGAGCAAGCAGATTTTGGATAATAAAATGTTGGTTGCGCAGTACCCACACATGATGAACCAGAGCGCATTAAGAATGCAACTCCTAGTTGTATCTCGACCATTTCAGGCGGTTGGATGAAGATCCTACGTCTCCTAACCCTTCTTCTTCCTCGCCTCTGATTCTTTCCATATAGAACACCGCACGGGCCGCCGGCCGGACCACCGGCCCCCACCGCCTGTGTTCCTCCGCCACCCCACCCCCCACCCCCACCCCAACCCCCACTCGCGTCAAGTTTTCTTCGTTCGGCGAGGCCCCACAACCACCCGAGCCCCTTCGATCGCACCGGCATACTCCGGCGAGCTCTGAAAAATCGGCTGACCCAATTTTGAAATTTACTCTATTGTGATTTAATTACTGTGGAATATAAAAGGGGAAAACCATAAGCATTGCGAGTATGGTGTAGGGCGTGCCATGGCGGATCTGAAGGTGCAAACCGGACAGAGGCAACTTCACAACCAATACAAGAAATCAGAGTAAAGCAGTGGCGATCTATTTTCTTGCTGCGATAAATAAGTTGAGCAGATACGAAAGAGTACCGCCTCTGGTGCGGCGCCGTGTACGCATCTGCTGAGAATTTGACGGTGATGCGGTAGCGATGGCTGTCGGCAGCGTGGAAGCAGATCTAGGAGGGTAGACGGTGGCGGTAGGGCACGGTGGGCGAGACGGTCGTAGGAGCGGCGCCGGCAAGGTGGACGACGGTGGGGATGAAGCGAGAGGACGGGATGCAAGGATCCCGGTCCGAAGCCGTGGATGAGAGAGGTTGATCTCTTGTAATGGACGGCGGCGTCGGGGTATCAGCTCCGGCATGGTGGAGGAGGACGGCGGTGGATGGGGTGGCGGACGGAGGAGGGTGCGGTGGAGAGGGTGTTTTGGCGCCCACGAAGTACGAATGGGGAAAAGGGAGGTAGAGAGGAAGGGGGAAGCATGTATTCAGGGCGTGCTTGTCTCAAATGCAAGGAAATTTACAAACTTAGCCCCCGTTTCAAATTTCTACTACATCACAGCAACACTAGTCGGTTGGGGATAGGACGGTAATCTCGCATACACCGAATATTTGCCGACGAGAGTTTGTTTTTGGCGCCCACCGTGTATGAATATGAATCGGGGAGGGAGTCGATTTCGGCCGAGGACACAGTGTGTTTTGGCGCCCACCATGTATGAATCCGGGTGAGAGGTCGTTACGTCACATTTGGGTGAAATTACAAACCTACCCCTATCGAAACCTATAGAAATCCAGCATATAGGCTTTGCATGGCAGGGATAGGCAGTAGTGATTTCCATCTCGCAGATTTTGGTTTCGGGCGGTTACTGCGACTTTCCCCGCTACGTTCAAATTTTGCAGAGTGCATGTTTACCATGCCAACTCAATTCGAATCCCATTTGTATTCTATTTTTTCGGGCGGGATCGGTTTTCAATTGGAATTACATTCTATATACATCTTTTTATGTATATATACTTTCAAAAGCACAACAAAGAATTCTGCTCCTTTATATGTATAATATTGTTGGGGAACGTTGCAGAAAACAAAAAATTTCCTACGGTTTCACCAAGATCCATCTATGAGTTCATCTAGCAACGAGTGATCGGATTGCATCTACATACCTTTGTAGATCGCGAGCGGAACCGTTCAAGAGAACGGGGTTGAGGGAGTTGTACTCGACGTGATCCAAATCACCGGAGATCCTAGCGCCGAACGGACGGCACCTCCACGTTCAACACACGTACGGTTAGCATGACGTCTCCTCCTTCTTGATCCAGCAAGCGGGAAGGAGAGGTTGATGAAGATCCAGCAGCACGACGGCGTGGTGGTGGATGCAAGAGTCACCGCAGCAGGGCTTCGCCGTTCTACTGCAAGAGGGAGAGGTGTAGCAGGGGAGAGGGAGGCGCCAAGAGTCAAGGGTGCGGCTGCCCCTCCCTCCCCCCTTTATATAGGCTCCCCAAGGGGGGCGCCAGCCCTAGGAGATGTGATCTCCTAGGGGGGCGCCGGCCAAGGGTGGATTGGCCCCAACGCAAGTGGGGTGCCCCCCCCCCCCCACCCTAGGGTTTCCAACCCTAGGCGCAGGGGGTGGGCCAAGGGGGGCGCACCAGCCCACTATGGGCTGGTTCCCCTCCCCACTTCAGCCCATGGGGCCCTCCGGGATGGGTGACCCCACCCGGTGGACCCCCGGGACCCATCCGGTGGTCCCGGTACAATACCGGTGACCCCCGAAACTCTCCCGATGGCCGAAACTGCACTTCCTATATATAATTCTTCACCTCCGGACCATTCCGGAACTCCTCATGACGTCCGGGATCTCATCCGGGACTCCAAACAACTTTTGGTTTACTGCATATTCATATCTCTACAACCCTAGCGTCACCGAACCTTAAGTGTAGACCCTACGGGTTCGGGAGACATGTAGACATTACCGAGACGGCTCTCCGTTCAATAACCAATAGCGGGATCTGGATACCCATGTTGGCTCCCACATGCTCCTCGATGATCTCATCGGATGAACCACGATGTCGAGGATTCAAGCAACCCCGTATACAATTCCCTTTGTCAATCGGTACGTTACTTGCCCGAGATTCGATCGTCGGTATCCTAATACCTCGTTCAATCTCGTTACTGGCAAGTCACTTTACTCGTACCATAATTCATGATCCCGTGACCAGACACTTGGTCACTTTGAGCTCATTATGATGATGCATTACCGAGTGGGCCCAGAGATACCTCTCCGTCATACGGAGTGACAAATCCCAGTCTTGATCCGTGTCAACCCAACAGACACTTTTGGAGATACCCGTAGTATAACTTTATAGTCACCCAGTTACGTTTTGACGTTTGGTACACCCAAAGCATTCCTACGGTATCCGGGAGTTACACGATCTCATGGTCTAAGGAAAAGATACTTGACATTGGAAAAACTCTAGCAAACGAACTATACGATCTTGTGCTATGTTTAGGATTGGGTCTTGTCCATCACATCATTCTCCTAATGATGTGATCTTGTTATCAATGACATCCAATGTCCATAGTCAGGAAACCATGACTATCTGTTGATCAATGAGCTAGTCAACTAGAGGCTTACTAGGGACATGTTGGTGTCTATGAATTCACACATGTATTACGATTTCCGGATAACACAATTATAGCATGAATAAAAGGCAATTATCTTGAACAAGGAAATATAATAATAATGCTTTTATTATGTCCTCTAGGGCATATTTCCAACAGTCTCCCACTTGCACTAGAGTCAATAATCTAGTTACATTGTGATGAATTGAACACCCATGGAATTCTGGTGTTGATCATGTTTTGCTCTAGGGAGAGGTTTAGTCGACGGATCTGCTACATTCAGGTCCGTATGTCCTTTACAAATATCTATGTCTCCGTCTTGAACATTTTCACGAATGGAGTTGAAGCGACGCTTGATGTGCCTGGTCTTCTTGTGAAACCTGGGCTCCTTGGCAAGTGCAATAGCTCCAGTGTTGTCACAGAAGAGTTTGATTGGCCCCGACGCATTGGGTATGACTCCTAGGTCGGTGATGAACTCCTTCGCCAAAATTGCTTCATGCGCTGCCTCCGAGGCTGCCATGTACTCCGCTTCACATGTAGATCCCGCCACGACGCTCTGCTTGCAACTGCACCAGCTTACTGCCCCACCATTCAAAATATATGCGTATCCGGTTTGTGACTTAGAGTCATCCAGATCTATGTCAAAGCTAGCGTCGACGTAACCCTTTACGACGAGCTCTTCGTCACCTCCATAAATGAGAAACATGTCCTTAGTACTTTTCAGGTACTTCAGGATATTCTTGACCGTTGTCCAGTGTTCCTTGCCGGGATTACTTTGGTACCTTCCTACCAAACTTACGGCAAGGTTTGCATCAGGTCTGGTACACAGCATGGCATACATAATAGACCCTATGGCTGAGGCATAGGGGATGACACTCATCTCTTCTATATCTTCTGCCGTGGTCGGACATTGAGCTGAGCTCAATTTCACACCTTGCAACACAGGCAAGAACCCCTTCTTAGACTGATCCATATTGAACTTCTTCAATATCTTATCAAGGTATGTGCTTTGTGAAAGACCTATGAGGCGTCTTGATCTATCTCTATAGATCTTGATGCCTAATATATAAGCAGCTTCTCCAAGGTCCTTCATTGAAAAACTCTTATTCAAGTAGGCCTTAATGTTGTCCAAGAGTTCTATATCATTTCCCATCAAAAGTATGTCATCTACATATAATATGAGAAATTCTACAGAGCTCCCACTCACTTTCTTGTAAACGCAGGCTTCTCCATAAGTCTGCGTAAACCCAAATGCTTTGATCATCTCATCAAAGCGAATGTTCCAACTCCGAGATGCTTGCACCAGCCCATAAATTGAGCGTTGGAGCTTGCACACCTTGTCAGCATTCTTAGGATCGACAAAACCTTTCGGCCGCATCATATACAATTCTTCCTTCAGGAAACCATTAAGGAATGCTGTTTTGACGTCCATTTTCCATATCTCATAATCATAGAATGCGGCAATTGCTAACATGATTCGAACGGACTTCAGCTTCACTACGGGTGAGAAAGTCTCATCGTAGTCAACCCCTTGAACTTGTCGATAACCCTTAGCGACAAGCCTAGCTTTATAGATGGTCACATTACCATCCGCGTCTGGCTTCTTCTTAAAGATCCATTTATTTTCTATGGCTCGCCGATCATCGGGTAAGTCAATCAAAGTCCATACTTCGTTTTCATACATGGATCCTATCTCGGATTTCATGGCTTCCAGCCATTTGTCGGAATCTGGGCCCACCATTGCTTCTTCATAGTTCGAAGGTTCACCGTTGTCAAACAACATGATTTCCAAGACAGGGTTGCCGTACCACTCTGGTGCGGAACGTGTCCTTGTGGACCTACGAAGTTTAGTAGCAACTTGATCTGAAGTTTCATGATCATCATCGTTAACTTCCTCTCTAGTCGGTGCAAGCACCTCAGGAACATTTTCTTGAGTTGCGCCACTTTCCGGTTCAAGAGGTAATACTTCATCAAGTTCTACTTTCCTCCCACTTACTTCTTTCGAGAGAAACTCTTTCTCTAGAAAGGATCCATTCTTGGCAACAAAGATCTTGCCTTCGGATCTGAGGTAGAAGGTATACCCAATAGTTTCTTTAGGGTATCCTATGAAGACGCATTTTTCCAACTTGGGTTCAAGCTTTTCAGGTTGCAGTTTCTTGACATAAGCATCGCATCCCCAAACTTTTAGAAATGACAGCTTATGTTTCTTCCCAAACCATAATTCATACGGTGTCGTCTCAACGGATTTCGACGGAGCCCTATTTAAAGTGAATGTGGTAGTCTCTAAAGCATAGCCCCAAAATGATAGCGGTAAATCGGTAAGAGACATCATAGATCGCACCATATCTAATAGAGTGCGATTACGACGTTCGGACACACCATTACACTGAGGTGTTCCAGGCGGCGTGAGTTGTGAAACTATTCCACATTTTCTTAAGTGTGTGCCAAATTCGTGACTCAAGTATTCTCCCCCCCGATCTGATCGCAAGAACTTGATTTTCTTGTCACGTTGATTCTCAACCTCACTCTAAAATTCCTTGAACCTTTCAAAGGTCTCAGACTTGTGTTTCATTAAATAGACATACCCATATCTGTCGGCGTTCTGGGAATGGGGGTCCCCAGACTTGCCTACCTACGGCCTATGGCGTGGCTCAAAGGAGGCCCAGCATGGCCCGTCTTCATCAACACAAGACTCAAGACCCTCGCGAGGGGCCAAGCCTCGCGGGGCGGACGACACGGCGCATCCCCAGGCGCAGCCTCCTCAGGCTGGCTCGCGAGGAGGCGGAGGAATCAAGGCGTGGTACCTCGCGAGGTGCCCATGACGCAAGCCATGACGATCAAGGGTGCCAGGCGGGCGCCAGCGCGCGCAGCGTCCTTCTTTCCTCTTTGGTGCAGAGGGGGCAAGCGCAGCCGCGGAGTACCGAGGCATCAGGCAAAGGTTGCCATTTAGGTGCAACGAGACCAGGACCAAGCGGACTACGAGACGGAGGTCACCATGGAGCCCAGCACGGCGTCACCGCAGGGTCTTTCGCAGGCGAAGACCAACTTTAGTCAGGATAAGTGTACTAGATGTTCCCCTTCGAATTGGCCAATTGTTGGCGCCCTTCCCGCTCAATATTTGGGAAGAGGCCCAAGGCCTTTGCCTATAAATAGGACCGGCCACCCACGTAGCAAGGGGGTTTGGTTTGCGGAGTTGGTTGGTTCGGTTCGCGGAGTTGGTTCGTCCGGTTCGCAAGTAGAGAGAGAGAGAGAGAGAGAGAGAGAGAGAGAGAGAGAGAGAGAAGGGTGACTGAACTCCTCCTAGCAGTTCATCCCCCCACTCAAGAACAGACCCTCGCGAGGTTGTTCTTCCTTGTATCGTTCATCATCATTAGCCCTAAGAGGCAATCCACCCACCACACACTGGAGTAGGGTATTACACCACAATGGTGGCCCGAACCAGTATAAATCTTGTGTCCCTTGTGCAGTTCCTTTAGTAGTTTAGATCTTTGTGAGACGGGGAGGTAGAAGGTGTGATCTCCGCGTGCACCCCAGTGTTCGAACCTTAAGGGTCTGCCGGAACCCGTGAATCCGACATTTGGCGCGCCAGGTAGGGGTGCGCCGGAATCTGTCCTCCGCCACTCCGTTCTCCTCCGACTGTCGCATCCATGTCCGACGCCCGTTGGGCCCGCGCCGAGCGCCGGGCCGCCATCGCTTCTCGCGTCGCCCAGATGGCCCCCGTTGGTGGGCGTCCTCGTCGTTCCCCGTCGCCCGCCGTCAACGCCGCCACCGGCCCGGCGGGGGGCGAGCAGCAAGCGTCGTCTCACCATCCGTCCGTGCGCCAAGACGGCACTACTCCATCACTCGCACCAGCCGGTTCTTCATCCCGCGCGCTCCGTGCACCCTTGGAGGCTCGAGCTGCGCTCCTCGCGGCAAACGAGCTCCTGCGCTACCGCCCCGTCGACAACGTCTATGAAGAGTGGCTCGACCGCGTCGCCGAGCTTGTCCGCGCCGCAAGGGGCTCTTTCGCGCCGTCCGTTCCTCTGCGCCACACCCCGCCCCGCGCGGGCAACAAAGCTCCAGAGGCGCACCAGCCGCCTCCTCTCCAAGAAGATGCCATGGCTCCAAGGCGCTTGGCCCCTGGGTGGAACCCGCTCCGTCAGGCGCCAGCGCAACAAGAATGGAGCTGCCAAGAAGTTCCTCGCCCGCAAGGGGCTGCCAGGGCGCTCCCTGCTCCGACACGCCGCGACCCTGCTCCAGCTCCGGCGCACCAAGGCCCCGCTCTGCTCCTAGCTACAGCGTGTGGGGACCCTCAAAACCAAGCTCTCCATCAGCCGAAGCCTTTCGTGGCCACCGCAGGCTGCCGTGCCTACACCACTGAGCTGCGCAGCGTCGCATGGCCCGGCAAGTTCAAGCCAGACCTGCCTCCTCGCTATGACGGCACAACTGATCCCACGGAGTTCCTCCAGCTCTATGAGCTGGGCATCAAGGCTGCCAGCGGGGATGAAAAGGTCATGGCGAACTGGTTCCCCATGGCGCTCAAGGAAGGAGCTTGAACCTGGCTCCTGAATCTGGCTCCAGGCACGATCTCCTCCTGGGACCAGATGCGCACCCGCTTCATCGCCAACTTCCAAGGTACTCGCGACTGGCCACCCGCCGTGAGCGACATGCGCCACATCAAGCAACAACCTGGAGAGACCCTGCAAAAGTACATCCAGCGCTTCAACGGCGCACGCCTCAAGATCCCCAAGGTGTCCGAGGAAGCCATCATCTCGGCCTTCTTCGATGGCATGCGCGACGTCAAGATGAAGGAGGAGCGGCGATGCACGAAGACCTCTGCACCTCCTTGGAGCTGTTCAACTTGGCGACCAAGTGCGCCAAGGCTGAGGAGGGACATCTCTCCCTCCTCGAGCTGCCTGCCGCGGACCCAGAAGAGAAGAAGCCCAAGGCCAAGGACGTGAAGCGCAAGGGGGCTGCCGTACTCGCCGCAGAACCAGACACCAAGCGGGGCAAGGATCTGCCTGAATCCTCTAGGGGCAGCCGGTACTGTGTGTACCACGACCTCCACACCCACAACACCAACGAATGCCAAGAACTCCACGCCGTGCGAGAAGGAAGGATCGGCTGTCGCCCTGACCGTGCTGACCGGAGCTACGGCCGAGGAGGAGGAAGAAACCCAGGATGCTGGGAAGATCGCGGCCCGCGCCAGGGGTGGCGCGGCCAACCTCGCGAGGACAGCTGGCGGAACCTGCCTCGCGAGGGAGACTGGAGAGATCAGCCTCGTGAGGATCGCCCTCATGGCAACGCAGGCCTACCTCCGCTGCCGCCTTAGCCAAGGAGGAACGAAGACCGCCATCAAGACGAGGGGGCTGGGGGTTTCCAAGAGCCGCGCGCAATCGCCTGCATCCTGGGCGGAGCTCAAGCCCCAGCCTCTCAACATATCTTCAAGCAGTTCGCCCGCGAAGTGAATGCAGTTCTCCCCAAGCTCGAAGCGACGCGCCCCCTCAGGTTGTCGGCGTGCTCCATCACGTTCAGCTCAGTAGACCAGCTCAAGTGCGCGGCCACGGTAGGAGTCCTCCCGATGCTTTGCTCTCCAGTCATCAGCAACGTGCTGGTCACCAAGACCCTCATCGATGGTGGGGCAGGGCTCAACGTCATGTCCGTGGAAACATTCAACAATCTCCAAGTACCCTATGACCAGCTTCAGCCAACCAAGCCTTTCTTCGGAATCACCGACGGTTCCACAGTCCCGATCGGGCAGGTCCGCCTCCCTGTCACCTTCAGGGCTCGCAGCAACTACCGCACTGAGCTCATCGACTTCGACGTCGCCCACATCCGCCTGCCGTACAACGCCATCCTCGGGTACCCAGCGCTGGCCAAGTTCATGGCTGTGACTCACCACGGCTACAACGTCCTCAAGATGCCAGGAAGTGGCGGCGTCATCACGGTGCCCTATGAAGAGAAGGATGCAGTGTGTTCCCTGGAGCGGGCCTATCAGGGCGCGTCGCTAGAAGACCCAGATCACGGAAGCAGGAGGCTTCCTGAGACCGCCCCCAAGAAGAAGAAGACATCGTCGAGCTCAGCCCCTCAGGAGGCAGTCCCCTCAGGGCCCGTGTCTGCCCAGGGGGACCCCCCATCCATCGCATAGGAAAGTGCGCCCGGCGCCCTCCTCAAGCAGGGCTCGGGGGCTCTCACCTGGAGGGCCACCGACCTAGCCAGGGTCACGAGGGAGGCGCTTGGGCACCATGTGTAGGCATGCTTCGAAGCACGTTTCCCCCGAGAAGGAGCCAGGCAAGGAAGGTCAGACCAGCAGGAATTCGTTAACAAGGCCATTCAAGAACTAAAGGAGACAAGGATCATGAGAGGTTGCTGCCGCCTACTAGCTGTGGCCCTACATCCAGGCGAGGATGGTGGGCTGCGCATCTACGTCGACGTACCAGGGCTCAATCAGATCGCCACGATGGAGTGTCTCTGGCCCTCGCAAGTGGGGCGCTGCGGGGGTCCACCCCACAACTATGTTCGCATGCCTTACGGCCTGCCGAGCATGGCTGCGGCGTACCAGCACCTCATGACGGGCATCATGAAGGCTCAGGAAGACAGGCGTTCCGCGGCCTTGGCGGAGATGAAGACAGCTCGCGAGGAGTCACCAGCGCCTCCGGAGCCTCCCGAGGCCCCGGGGCCTGGGGGCTCGTGAGGATCAGCTTCCGCAGCCCACCGAGTCTGCTGCACCAACGCCGCTTCGCCGATGACATCCCCAGGTGACATCTTCCAAGCTTCATTCCCGGCTGGGAGCACCCTTCCAGGGTTGCATCACTCCCAGGCCGCGTGGGCCGTCCCTGCGGCATGTATCCGCTTTTTATTTTTCCGGTCATTAGTTTGCCTCGTTGGGGACGCCCCTCGGGCTTTATCATCCCCAAGCCGCTCGGGCTAGGCCCAGCGGCGTGTATCTCCCTCGCGTTTATTTCCAACTATGCATTACCTATCACGCTTATCTGCATGGTGCCTGTCCGCGGCATCCTTTCTTCTCCATGTCAGCCACTTGCACGTTAAAGGGGGGGTGCCTGAGCATCGCGACTCAGGGCTCTTACTGGCTCTCCAGCCCTCACCCTCTGGCCTTGTCCACGGCATCGCGACCTGGCATACCAGCGACGGCTGAGACAAGCTCGAGGGCCGGGACCCGAGGACGTAGAGTACCGGCATCTAACCAAATTTTGCAGGGACACATCTCAAGATACGGCCCAGTGCCAGGCGCAACCCGCCTAGAGGTAGGGCCTCGTGAGTCCCGCGCTGGCTCACGGGTGCCTAGATACACCTCACCTACTCCAACCAGCGAGCTCTTGAGCAACTAACGATTGACTAATGACTGCCATGGCAACCCCATCTTCTTTCCGTGATGAACTTGCAGGATCCTTGGAGGGGACGGCGCTAGCCAAGGCCCTCACGGAGTTCCCTTCACCCTCTCCTGCGTGAACTGCTTGCACGTTAAAAGGGGGGTGCCTGAGCATCGCGACTCAGGGCTCTTGCTGGCTCTCCAGCCCTCACCCTCTGGCCTTGTCCACAGCATCGCGACCTAGCATACCAGCGACGGCTGAGACAAGCTCGAGGGCCGGGACCCGAGACATAGAGCAGAAAGGGGAGCAGAGGCGAGGGAGAAGGGGCGCGCGAGGACCTTGCCGAGCAACTCTGTCCCAACTACCCCACGGACCCGACGATGCGTTGGGGGCGATCCCCAATCCTCAAGATAAGTCACCACCCGAAGCACCGGCTACCGTGGCACTGCCCCCGCACCTAAAGCAATTCCGTACTAGCAACGTTGCTTCCCTTTCTCACCGAGCGACGGCTGCTTGGGCACCAAAGGGGACCTCCTAAGCATCGCGACTCAGGGGCTCTTACCGGACCCCGGGTCGCTCACCTCCTGGCCTTGACCACGGCATGACGACCTGGCATACCAGCGACGGCTGACGCCGCCTTGGGACTGGGACCTGTCGACGCAGAGCACCAAGCCCTCGCGAGGTTCGAAAGGGAGAACTAAGCTATGACGAAATCAGCAACTCACACAAATCCATAGCGAAGGTCATGTATTAACAAACGGGACTACAGACACCTTACAAGCCCCCGTGGGGCGCATTTTGATTCCTCGCAGGGAACGGATCCTAAGGAGTGCTAACTACACGGGCTCCTGCAAAAGATGCCATCATCAACAGTGGGCCGTCAGGCGCCGGCGCCAACCCCATCCAGATCAGGGTCGGCGATGGCCTGAAGAACTCGCCCTGCTCCGGGAGCGGCGCCGGCTCGGGGGCTCGTAGCTGTCTTCGCTCGTCTCCGGAGTCGCGAAGATTTCGCTGGAGTCGCTGGACCCCCCGGCGCCTCCGCCAAGGGAGCGGTCGACGGGCCTAGCCCTCGCCAGGGCAAGGTCCTAGCCACCTCTCCCGGGGCAGCACTCCAGCCGGCGCCCGATCACGTCGAAGACCTTGAAGAACATCACCGCAGTGCCATCGTAGTCCAGGTGGACCGCGAAGACGCCCCTCTCCTTGCAAACCCGGGCGATTTGCGGGACAAGTAGACCTCGCCCGGGGTAGCGACCATGACCTCTGCCTCGGTCGCGAGGGCGCTGCAGCCGGCGTGCTGCAGCCAGAGCTCCAGAGGCCCTCCTGGAGGGACGATGGAGGCGAAGAAGGGAGGCAGACGGATCCAGGACTGGAGAGGAACGACGACGTGGAGCACGAACTCTAGGGAGGAGCCCTCGGCGTGGACTCCAGGAGGAACAACCCACGCCTTCGTGACCCGACGGCGCCTACGACGGCGCCGACCGCGGAGATCAGCATCGACACCTTCGGGGCCCTCGGTGTGGGCATACAAAGGAAGTGGGAACCCCGGCGGAGCCCGCTCGCACCGGGGCCTCGGCTCCACCTGCCGGTCTTCCTTGCCTCGGCTGCAAAGGGCGAGCCGTTTCTTCGGCGGGAGCGGGTCTGGCCCCTCTCGAGGAGCCTTTCCCTTCTCCGCTGCGGAGAACTGGCGGATCGGAGCCATCCCAGCAAGGCGGAGCAAGGATCGGGAAGAAGGAGAAGCCAGGAGGAATGGACTGGAAGGGCACGCACGGCTTCGTACTTATAGCCGGCGAAGGCCAACCGCCGGCCTCCACGTTTGCAGGTAATCATGACACGATTTGCATGCAGGGACTTGTCCACCTAGCGCGGTCACCAAGGCGTCGTGGGGAAGTGGAGACGCCCATGTCCCGTCAACCGCCACGTGGCGCCCAAGGCCGCAGGCTGTTAGGGCCCGCGGCGCTTCGCCCTTGCCCTTTCGCCCCTCGGCACGGCCAAGCCCATGCGCTCCTTGGGCCCGGGGGCTACTGTCGGCGTTCTGGGAACGGGGGTCCCCAGACTTGCCTGCCTGCGGCCTGCGGCGTGGCTCAAAGGAGGCCCAGCATGGCCCGTCTTCATCAACACAAGACTCAAGACCCTCGTGAGGGGCCAAGCCTCGCGGGGCGGACGACACGGCGCATCCCCAGGCGCAGCCACCTCAGGCTGGCTCGCGAGGAGGCGGAGGAATCAAGGCAGGGTACCTCACAAGGTGCCCATGACGCAAGCCATGACGATCGAGGGTGCCAGGCGGGCGCCAGCGCACACAGCGTCCTTCTTTCCTCTTTGGTGCAAAGGGGGCAAGCGCAGCCGCGGAGTACCGAGGCATCAGGCAAAGGTTTCCATTTAGGTGCAACGAGACCAGGACCAAGCGGACTACGAGAC
Source organism: Triticum monococcum (assembly GCA_034509565.1). NCBI lineage: Eukaryota > Viridiplantae > Streptophyta > Magnoliopsida > Poales > Poaceae > Triticum > Triticum monococcum. Next base: position 569,509,462 of record CM067841.1, on the reverse strand, counting down.
GGAGGTCACCGTGGAGCCCAGCACGGCGTCACCGCAGGGTCTTTCGCAGGCGAAGACCAACTTTAGTCAGGATAAGTGTACTAGATGTTCCCCTTCGAATTGGCCAATTGTTGGCGCCCTTCCCGCTCAATATTTGGGAAGAGGCCCAGGGCCTTTGCCTATAAATAGGACCGGCCACCCATGTAGCAAGGGGGTTCGGTTCGCGGAGTTGGTTGGTTTGGTTCGCGGAGTTGGTTCGTCCGGTTCGCAAGTAGAGAGAGAGAGAGAGAGAGAGAGAGAAGGGTGACTGAACTCCTCCTAGCAGTTCATCCCCCCACTCAACAACAGACCCTCGCGAGGTTGTTCTTCCTTGTACCGTTCATCATCATCAGCCCTAAGAGGCAATCCACCCACCACACACTTGAGTAGGGTATTACACCACAACGGTGGCCCGAACCAGTATAAATCTTGTGTCCCTTGTGCAGTTCCTTTAGTAGTTTAGATCTTTGTGAGACGGGGAGGTAGAAGGTGTGATCTCCGCGTGCACCCCAGTGTTCGAACCTTAAGGGTCTGCTGGAACCCGTGAATCCAACAATATCTACTCAAGTCATCAGTGAGGGTGAGAACGTAACGATAGCCACCGCGAGCTTCAACACTCATTGGACCGCACACATCAGTATGTATGATTTCCAATAAGTTGGTTGCTCGCTCCATTGTTCCTGAGAACGGAGTCTTGGTCATTTTACCCATGAGGCATGGTTTGCACGTGTCAAATGATTCGTAATCAAGAGACTCTAAAAGTCCATCTGCATGGAGCTTCTTCATGCGTTTGACACCTATGTGACCAAGGCGGCAGTGCCACAAGTATGTGGGACTATCATTATCAACTTTACATCTTTTGGTATTCACACTATGAATATGTGTAGCATTACGCTCGAGATTCATTAAGAATAAACCATTCACCATTGGAGCATGACCATAAAACAAATCTCTCATATAAATAGAACAACCATTATTCTCGGATTTAAATGAGTAGCCATCTCGAATTAAACGAGATCCTGATACAATGTTCATGCTCAAAGCTGGCACTAAATAACAATTATTGAGGTTTAAAACTAATCCCGTAGGTAAATGTAGAGGTAGCGTGCCGACGGCGATCACATCGACCTTGGAACCATTCCCGACGCGCATCGTCACCTCGTCCTTCGCCAGTCTCCGCTTATTCCACAGCTCCTGCTTTGAGTTACAAATGTGAGCAACTACACCGGTATCAAATACCCAGGAGCTACTACGAGTAGTGGTAAGGTACACATCAATTACATGTATATCACATATACCTTTCGTGATGCCGGCCTTCTTGTCCGCTAAGTATTTGGGGCAGTTCCGCTTCCAGTGACCACTTCCCTTGCAATAAAAGCACTCAATCTCGGGCTTGGGTCCATTCTTTGGCTTCTTCCCAGCAGCTTGCTTACCGGGCACGGCAACTCCCTTGCCGTCCTTCTTGAAGTTCTTCTTATCCTTGCCTTTCTTGAACTTAGTGGTTTTATTCACCATCAACACTTGATGTTCCTTTTTGACTTCTACCTCTGCTGATTTCAGCATTGCAAATACTTCAGGAATGGTCTTTTCCATCCCCTGCATATTGAAGTTCATCACAAAGCTCTTGTAGCTCGGTGGAAGCGACTGAAGGATTCTGTCAATGACCACGTCATCCGGGAGATTAACTCTCGGCTGAGTCAAGCGGTTATGTAACCCAGACATAGTGAGTATGTGCTCACTGACAAAACTATTTTCCTCCATCTTACAGCAGAAGAACTTGTCAGAGACTTCATATCTCTCGACCAGGGCATGAGCTTGAAAAACCATTTTCAGCTCTTCGAACATCTCATATGCTCCGTGTCTCTCAAAACGCTTTTGGAGCCCCGGTTCTAAGCTGTAAAGCATGCCGCACTGAACGAGGGAGTAATCATTGGAACGTGTCTGCCAAGCGTTCATAACGTCTTGTTCTGCAGGGAGAACAGGTGCTTCACCTAGCGGTGCTTGTAGGACATAATCTTTCTTGGCAGCTATGAGGATGATCCTCAGGTTCCGGACCCAGTCCGTATAGTTGCTGCCATCGTCTTTCATCTTGGTTTTCTCTAGGAACGCGTTGAAGTTGAGGACAACGTTGGCCATTTGATATACAAGACATGTTGTAAAGGTTTTAGACTAAGTTCATGATAATTAAGTTCATCTATTCAAATTATTCAATGAACTCCCACTCAGATAGACATCCCTCCAGTCATCTAAGTATAACATGATCCGAGTTAACTAGGCCATGTCCGATCATCACGTGAGACGGACTAGTCAACGTCGGTGAACATCTTCATGTTGATCGTATCTTCTATACGACTCATGCTCGACCTTTCGGTCTTCTGTGTTTCGAGGCCATGTCTGTACATGCTAGGCTCATCAAGTCAACCTAAGTGTTTGCATGTGTAAATCTGTCTTACACCCGTTGTATGTGAACGTTGGAATCTATCACACCCGATCATCACGTGGTGCTTCGAAACAACGAACTGTCGCAACGGTGCACAGTTAGGGGGAACACTTTCTTGAAATTATTATGAGGGATCATCTTATTTACTACCATCGTTCTAAGTAAACAAGATGTAAAAACATGATAAACATCACATGCAATCAAATAATAATAGTGACATGATATGGCCAATATCACATAGCTCCTTTGATCTCCATCTTGGGGCTCCATGATCATCTTGTCACCGGCATGACACCATGATCTCCATCATCATGATCTCCATCATCGTGTCTCCATGAAGTTGCTCGCCAACTATTACTTCTACTACTATGGCTAACACGTTTAGCAATAAAGTAAAGTAATTTACATGGCGTTTCTCAATGACACACGGGTCATACAAAAAATAAAGACAACTCCTATGGCTCCTGCCGGTTGTCATACTCATCGACATGCAAGTCGTGATTCCTATTACAAGAACATGATCTCATACATCACATATATATCATTCATCATTCATCACAACTTTGGCCATATCACATCACAGAACACTTGCTGCAAAAACAAGTTAGACGTCCTCTAATTGTTGTTGCAAGTTTTACGTGGCTGCAATAGGGTTCTAGCAAGAACATTTTCTTACCTACGTGAAAGCCACAACGTGATTTGTCAACTTCTACATACCCTTCATAAGGACCCTTTTCATCGAATCCGCTCCAACTAAAGTGGGAGAGACATACACCCGCCAGCCACCTTATGCAACTAGTGCATGTTAGTCGGTGGAACCGGTCTCACGTAAGCGTACGTGTAAGGTTGGTCCGGGCCGCTTCATCCCACAATACTGTTGAAGCAAAATAAGACTAGTAGCGGCAAGAAAGTTGACAACATCTACGCCCACAACAAATTGTGTTCTACTCGTGCAAAGAGAACTACGCATAGACCTAGCTCATGATGCCACTGTTGGGGAACGTTGCAGAAAACAAAACTTTTCCTACGGTTTCACCAAGATCCATCTATGAGTTCATCTAGCAACGAGTGATCGGATTGCATCTACATACCTTTGTAGATCGCGAGCGAAAGCGTTCAAGAGAACGGGGATGAGGGAGTCGTACTCGACGTGATCCAAATCACCGGAGATCCTAGCGCCGAACGGATGGCACCTCCACGTTCAACACACGTACGGTCAGCGTGACGTCTCCTCCTTCTTGATCCAGCAAGCGGGAAGGAGAGGTTGATGAAGATCCAGCAGCATGACGGCGTGGTGGTGGATGCAGGAGTCACCGCAGCAGGGCTTCGCCGTTCTACTGCAAGAGGGAGAGGTGTAGCAGGGGAGAGGGAGGCGCCAAGAGTCAAGGGTGCGGCTGCCCCTCCCTCCCCCCCTTTATATAGGTTCCCCAAGGGGGGGCGCCGGCCCTAGGAGATGGGATCTCCTAGGGGGGCGGCGGCCAAGGGTGGATTGGCCCCCAAGGCAAGTGGGGCGCCCCCCCCCCCCCACCCTAGGGTTTCCAACCCTAGGCGCAGGGGGTGGGCCAAGGGGGGCGCACCAGCCCACTATGGGCTGGTTCCCCTCCCCACTTAAGCCCATGGGGCCCTCCGGGATGGGTGACCCCACCCAGTGGACCCCCGGGACCCATCCGGTGGTCCCGGTACAATACCGGTACCCCCGAAACTCTCCCGATGGCTGAAACTGCACTTCCTATATATAATTCTTCACCTCCAGACCATTCCGGAACTCCTCGTGATGTCTGGGATCTCATCCGGGACTCCGAACAACTTTCAGTTTACTGCATATTCATATCTCTACAACCCTAGCATCACCGAACCTTAAGTGTGTAGACCCTACGGGTTCGGGAGACATGTAGACATGACTGAGACGGCTCTCCGGTCAATAACCAACAACGAGATATAGATACCCATGTTGGCTCCCACATGCTCCTCGATGATCTCATCGGATGAACCACGATGTCGAGGATTCAAGCAACCCCGTATACAATTCCCTTTGTCAAGCGGTACGTTACTTGCCCGAGATTCGATCGTCGGTATCCTAATACCTCGTTCAATCTCGTTACCGGCAAGTCACTTTACTCGTACCATAATGCATGATCCCGTGACCAGACACTTGGTCACTTTGAGCTCATTATGATGATGCATTACCGAGTGGGCCCAGAGATACCTCTCCGTCATACGGAGTGACAAATCCCAGTCTTGATCCGTGTCAACCCAACAGACACTTTCGGAGATACCCGTAGTATACCTTTATAGTCACCCAATTATGTTGTGACGTTTGGTACACCCAAAGCATTCCTACGGTATCCAAGAGTTACATGATCTCATGGTCTAAGGAAAAGATACTTGACATTGGAAAAACTCTAGCAAACGAACTATACGATCTTGTGCTATGTTTAGGATTGGGTCTTGTCCATCACATCATTCTCCTAATGATGTGATCTCGTTATCAATGACATCCAATGTCCATAGTCAGGAAACCATGACTATCTGTTGATCAACGAGCTAGTCAACTAGAGGCTTACTAGGGACATGTTGGTGTCTATGAATTCACACATGTATTACGATTTATGGATAACACAATTATAGCATGAATAAAAGACAATTATCATGAACAAGGAAATATAATAATAATGCTTTTATTATTGCCTCTAGGGCATATTTCCAACAAATATGATTTACAAATACAACGATCTCGAAATCTTAAGGTTGAATTCGAAAAAATTTAACCAAATTATGTTCTACTAAAATGTATGGATCAGTAATATCTACATATTAAATAATATAGATGTGCGCGAATTCATATGAGTATGCATGTTTGATAGATCAATTTTGGTTCGAGTATGGATTACATGTATCATCATCTCGAATTCAAATATTTGAATCCGTTTTTTGTTCACTCCTTTCACGCCCATCTCTCTCGCATGCATGCTCCTTCAGGGTAGCTATCACTCTCTTTTCTCCAGCTCACCCGCACGCTCACTTCATGTTGCTCCTATCCTCGCAAACATGGTCTCTCGACGTCTCCCTTGAGAAGTGTCACACTCTCCCTATCATTATAAATTACACGGTTTTCATTATCTCTCATGTCTCTACTGTTCTCTGGTATCACTCGGTACCTAAGCTTTCTTTTTCACCGCCAAACACACAGTCTCCACTCGCCTTTCACTTTGTCTTTCTCTCTATGGAATTCTCTCACACACCCTATATGTCTCTACATATGACTCATACCACTAAAATTACTCTCCCTATCTCTCCTGTAGACACAACATTTTTGCGGTCTCCTTTTCGTCTCCATCCTAGACTGACATTATTCATTTTTTTTATCGATCAGACAACCCCGACTCCCGTCTCCTCTCTCTCTCTCTCTCTCTCTCTCAGACACACACGCACAACTCCTACCACTAAAATGTGAATGGAAAACGAGATTTTGTTATACCCAAACAAAAAAGGACTGGAGGGAGTGATTGCTCTGACACGGACGTGACCTCTCATAGCGCAGGCATTGAACCGGCGCGCCAGCCAAGAGGGCCGCACTCGCTGTAGGAACGGCTGAGCACGCCTCCTCGCCATGTGCAACCAGCTTAAGACTACCCCGCCTGCCTTCATTGAATCTGCGCGTGTGCCGGCAACACGTCCTTTCGCGAGCCGGCGGGCATTTTAGAACACAAAAAATGACTACAATATAATTAATTTACGCATGGTCTTGACTTGTTGTGCTCGCACTGGTAGCAGGAACTAGTAGAGGATTTTCTTTATTTATAACTCCCCTCACATTTTTTTGGCTTTTAAGTGAATCATTGTTGTGGACATTATGTATGAATGTGCAGATATCTGTGAACATGAGTTTGATGTGGAAGTTGAACTTGGAATGTCGGGCTTGCGCGTGAACTATACCATGTCCAATGCTTCGTCTATTATTGTTTGGAAAGTAATTGCTGTTATTACATGACCCGAAAAAACATTTTGTGCCACATCAGTAGATGCACGGACATCACAACAGGCATGCTAACTGGATAAACATTTGAATCTAGCTATTATGAAGGAAATTTTGTATTGACAACAGTTTTAGATAGGAGGAGACGCCTAGCCTACTCTGCCTCTGCTAGCTTATTTCTGGCTTCTTCCATCTCTTCTTTGGCTTGGGTGAAGAGAGCATCTGTTTGCTCTTTTCGCTTCTTCGGGAACTCAGCTACATTCTCAAGGGATGCTGCACGCTTTCTTTCAGCCTTTACTAATGCCACGAGGACACGAACAGCTGACGAGTCCACCTGGCTTGTGTGTAATCCAGCATCATATGGGAATTTGCACCTTGTGTCTAATCCAACATCATTAGGGAACTAGCACCTTGTGTGTAATCCAGCCTCATTTTGGAAACATGATCTCGAGGTTGACCATACTTCCCTCCTCGCAGGAATTGCATCCTGACATGAAGTTACTTCTTTTTAGATCAATACTCAGAGCAACCTAGATCCATTTAGTAGAAGCCAGATAAACAGAACTCGGAGAAGTGAATTCAAAGGGAATAAATAAATAAAAACAGACTACAAGGTGAGAACACCCACTTCCTACATCAAGCTAAAAACGAAAGCATTAGGACGATTAAGACTGTTCTTATCACACATTGAAGAACACCACGCTTAAGAGAAACAGAAACTACAACATATACACATCGAAGAACACGAGGCTACACGAAAGTAATTAAAAGGGTGTTACTTACCAAAGCTCATTTTACAGGTTCGGTGCAGCTCCTCTTTAACTTGCCATGCTCCTTGAAGATGTCCCGAATATCCCGTGTTTGATCTTCATTGCTCCTCTGCATGTTCGCACTCGTGGTTTTAAAATCTCAACATGGCAAGAAAAATATACTACTAGTAATACTCGCGCATCTTGTGGGCAACATTAAAGCACTCGTCTGCCATGTTAGAGCATCTCCAACAAGATAAACTACTCATACAAATGCGTCTTGATGCGTGCAACGCATGGGCATTTTGCTTGTTCTAAAAACCTTTCAATCATTTGCCACACTACTGGTTGCAGATGAAAAACCTACCCAAGCACAGCACGATACAGGAGCGACGCACAATTACAAGCTGATATTTTGTTGGACAATGGAGGCTATAACCAATTACTTTTACGGGAATAATAGCACCCAGGAAATTTGAAGGGTAGGTATGAACAAAATTGGAACTACACATGTACTTCTAAGTGATTCAATACACACATTACCAATCGAGGAGGAGAACGATGGTCACGGTGGCCTTTGTGAGTCATGGTCGGCAATGGGAGTCAGTTCATTTGTTGAAATTGTGAAATAAATATATTAGGCTATTGACTTCGAATGTAATGGTCTATACAATTCAATAGTTACAATCATTGTCGAATCCCAAGATGTATACAAGGTCTATAGTACTTGACAACATGCTCAAACTCACATAATCCCAGTCAAATTAGAATCTAAATGCATTTCATAGTTATTACTTTGTAGGATGCAACAAGAACAACCATAACTCTACATCAACCATTATAGAAGCAACATTTTGGCATATCCCAATGTGTGAATGAAATGTGCAGAGAGAGCTTTTGAAGATGGAGCAAATAGGGCGGGAAAGATTGTATGTATGTGGACAAGAGAGTAGGAGACAAACCTAACGAGACAAAGAGAGAGAGATAGAGAGAGAAAGAGAGAGGAAGAAGTTAGGTCTGTGAGAAAGATGCATACATGTAATATACATGAGATGCGTGTGCATCTGGATTCTACATATGTGGCAGGAGAAGAGACACCATGTTTGATGAGAGAGCAGGAAAAACATGGACGAGAGGGGAAGGATCTCGTGGGTTGAGGGATTGACAATTTTGTGCGGGGGAGAGAGGGATTGGTAATTTTGTGCAGGAGAGAGAGAGAGGGTGGGGGGAGGAGTCAGTCAGCCGTCATCACATCACCCTGCTTCCAAATGACCCCGCATTCTCTAGCGCGATGTGGTCGCCGTCTCCGATCTGCTCGTTGCCCTCTTTGAATATTGAGGTGTTGTGCATGTTGGGGTGCAAAGAAGCACAAGCGAGAGTGGTCGCCGTATAACCTTGGATGGGGATGAATTGTGTGCTCGGGGGAGTGTGTGTGTGTGTGTGTGTGTGTGTGTGTGTGTGTGTTGTGTTGCGTGTCTCTATGTGTGTGTGTGTGTGTGTTGTGCTGCATGTCTCTGTGTGTGTGTGTGTGTGTGTGCGTGTGCGTGTGTGTGTGTCAGATATTGAGAGAAAACAAACCTAAGGAGAGAAATGGGTATTCACGAAGAGATTGTGCAGGCCTTGAGGTGGGCAGGGGCCGGGTGAGGGTGTCAAAATGTGCGCGTTGATGCATGTGTTGCATGCAACCGTGCGAGGGACGGACGAATCGAGAGAGATGGTTGTTGTGTTACGGATGCTCCTCTCTCTGTCTCTCTCTCTCCCTCTCTCTCTCTCTCTCACACACACACACACACAAGTAAACTAGAAGACCGTTCTCTCATGTATACACAACATATCGGCATCTGTCTATGTCTCACTCATGCACGATCATTTGCACATTCACACCTCTCTATGTCTGTATCACACGCACACCGTCTCCACATTGCCCTTCGGCCACAACACACATATGGACACATACACACGTTCTCTCTCAGTCATACACACAAAATCAGTATTAAAAAAACTAGGGCGCACCTAAAACGGCCAAATCCAAATAAACACGAACTAGAGCTAAATTCAAATATATGGAAATATTGCAGTGTCAAGAACTTTCACAGGAAAAAAAGTTGAGTAATAGTCGAGGATTGTTTTCACACACACAAAAAGGTTCGGTGGATGTCCTTCGAGCGCGACATGGTGACGCACCATTCGATCGACCGCGCGGCTGCGGTTCACGCGCTTGCATAGGATTCCGTATCGTGGCCGTGGTACTAGGGCTGGTCACAATGGGCAAGAACATAAGCTAGTAACTAATAAAAGCGCTGCCTAAGTCTAATGTTTACGTGTACTAGTACGGTTTTCTTTTAAGTTTGACCAACCTTATATATAAAACTAAAGTAATCTCCCACACGCGCACTCATCAATATGTCGCCGCCTTTACGCATGCCGGAGCCCGCCTGCTCCGGCCAAAAATTTCTCGCCCATCATCGCCGTGTCGCCGCCATCCCTGTGCCATGAAGCCGAAGGCTCGCCCGCTCACGTCGTCTGCAGTCCCTCCTCGTGATGCCGCCGCGCTGCCAAGCACGCGAGCAGCTGGTGGAGCCGCGTCTATGCACGCAGCGTACGAAGAGGAGGACGAGCGCGTGCTCCAGCACGCCGGGGAGGAGGAACTAGCGTGTCATTGTCGTCTCCGCCCGCGCGGAGGAGGCGCGCATGGTGGCTGTCGCGTCGGAAGCCGGTCGCGTGCGTCGAGCCTGCAAACCGGGTGCGGACGCGGAATCTACCTTTGAGACCTTGAATGCCACGTGGATCCTGCAATTTGAAGGAGCAATTTGGGTCAGTCGACTCATGTGAGCCGTTTGATGCAACATGGATGGCTAGAAGGGCTTCTTCCACCTCTTCTGTCGTCTTCTTCCTTCGCTCCGTCGAACTTCTTTCACAAATCGACTGACCCAAATTATACTACTAGTACGGACGTATTAAGTACAGTAGGAACACGAAGATACGAGCAGTAGTACCAACTGCAAGAAGAACAGTAGTAAGACATAGTACTAGTACTACTGTACGTACCAAAGAGTTCAAATAACGAGAAAGAACATAAACATAGGGGTTGTTTGGTTCCTAGCCACACATTGCCACACTTTGCCACACCTAACCTTAGGCAACTTTGACCAAGTTAGGTAGGTGTTTGGTTCTAGCCACATTTGAGACAAGGAATTTTTTATGAGTAGTGAACCCCACATGTCATAGACACAAAAGGTGTGGCAATATTCCCTTAGGCAAGCCAAAGTATGGCTAACAATTTGAGCAACTCAAGTAAGGCAAGTGTGACAAATGTGGCAAAAATCATGTGGCAACATATGGCAAAGATAGTCACAATCCAAACAGCCCCATAGTTCTGCTGGGGCCTCAGCACAACACACCCTTGAAAATAAACTAATAAGCAACTAGTCCGCTTGACACTGCAGTAGAACCAGCATGAGCGATGGCACTGCCACCTACTTGGAGTCTGAGTCCACGTCCTCGACTTTGTCCTCGTCCCTCTTCCTCTTCCTCTTCGCCGACGCTTCTTTGCTTGAACCGGACACTGGGCTCTGCTTCTTCATCCAACCCTTGTAGATATTTAAACAAAGGTAGGCATCCATTGCTGCGTACAGGATGTGATATTGATCTAATGTCTTCGACTTCCATGCATGATGAAACTCGTGATGAGGTTTCTTCAGTTTAGCGTACGAAGGATCAATCATGGCTGCTGCCAGGGTCAGCATTGAAGGTTGAGAAGAGGACACCAGGTTTGCCTTCTGGAGATCGAAGGGCTGGCCTACAACAAGACCTATCCGACGCAGGACGTCACTGTCGTTCTTAAAGCCTACAGTAACGAATTTCACTCTTTTGTCCTTGAGGAAGTTCTTAAAATCCTGGCACTCAACGTCGGCGTGGCATATGTGGAAGACCAAGCAAACGTTATGTACGCGAACCTGGATCACGGCGGGCTTCTTCCTCTCTTCGTCCTTTAGATCCTTCTCTCATCCCAGGGCTGTGGTGTACTCAACATCTAGCCCAGCGACCCACTCATCCGTTGAACTGTTGAACATGCGTAGGAAGCAAGCAAGCCATGCTTTCACCGTCTCGGATCCACGTGTGTAGATGACGATGAACTGATCGTCAGTGATGGCTCTAACCTGGTACTCGGCGGCGACCATGGAGATTTGGGAGGCCATGGATTTTGGAGGAGGGTTATGTTGGGGAACGTAGTAATTTCGAAAATTTTCCTACGCACACGCAAGATCATGGTGATGCATAGCAACGAGAGGGGAGAGTGCTGTCTACGTACCAACGCAGACCGACTGCGGAAGCGATCACACAACGTAGAGGAAGTAGTCGTACGTCTTCTTCTCAATCCGACCGATCCAAGCACCGTTACTCCGGCACCTCCGAGTTCTTAGCACACGTTCAGCTCGATGACGATCCTCGGGCTCCGATCCAGCAAAGCGTCGAGGAAGAGTTCCGTCAGCACGACGGCGTGGTGACGATCTTGATGTACTGCCGACGCAGGGCTTCGCCTAAGCACTGCAACGGTATGATCGAGGTGGAATTTGGTGGCAGGGGGCACCGCACACGGCTAAGGAACGATCTCAAGGATCAACTTGTGTGTCTATGGGGTGCCCCCTGCCCCTGTATATAAAGGATGGAGGAGGAGGAGGCCGGCCAAGGCATAGGGTGCGGCCAGGATGGGAGTCCTACTAGGACTCCAAGTCCTAGTAGGAGTCCACCAAAAGGGGAGGAAGGGAGAAGGAATAGGAGGAGAAGGAGAGGTGGCCGGCCCCCTTTTCCCTAGTCCAATTCGGACCAAAGGGGAGGGGGGGCGCAGCACCCTTTTCCTCTTCCCACTAAAGCCCATCAAGGCCCATTACTCTTCCCCGTATTCCCGTAACTCCCCGGTACCTCCGAAAATACCCGAATCACTCGGAACCTTTCCGATGTCCGAATATAGTCGTCCAATATATCGATCTTTACGTCTCGACCATTTCGAGACTCCTCGTCATGTTCCCGATCTCATCCGGGACTCCGAACTCCTTCGGTACATCAAAACTCATAAACTCATAATATAACTGTCATCGAAACCTTAAGCGTGCGGACCCTATGGTTCGAGAACAATGTAGACATGACCGAGACACGTCTCCGGTCAATAACCAATAGCGGGACCTGGATGCCCATATTGGCTCCTACATATTCTACGAAGATCTTTATCGGTCAGACCGCATAACAACATACGTTGTTCCCTTTGTCATCGGTATGTTACTTGCCCGAGATTCGATCGTCGGTATCCAATACCTAGTTCAATCTCGTTACCGGCAAGTCTCTTTACTCGTTCCGTAATACATCATCTCACAACTAACATATTAGTTGCAGTGCTTGCAAGGCTTATGTGATGTGCATTACCGAGAGGGCCCAGAGATACCTATCCGACATTCGGAGTGACAAATCCCAATCTCGAAATACGCCAACCCAACATCTACCTTTGGAGACACCTGTTGTACTCCTTTATAATCACCCAGTTATGTTGTGACATTTGGTAGTACCCAAAGTGTTCCTCCGGTAAACGGGAGTTGCATAATCTCATAGTCATAGGAACATGTATAAGTCATGAAGAATATCAACAGCAACATACTAAACGATCGGGTGCTAAGCTAATGAAATGGGTCATGTCAATCAGATCATTCAACTAATGATGTGACCTCGTTAATCAAATAACAACTCTTTGTTCATGGTTAGGAAACATAACCATCTTTGATCAACGAGCTAGTCAAGTAGAGGCATACTAGTGACACTCTGTTTGTCTATGTATTCACACATGTATTATGTTTCCGGTTAATACAATTCTAGCATGAATAATAAACATTTATCATGATATAAGGAAATAAATAATAACTTTATTATTGCCTCTAGGGCATATTTCCTTTCAGTCTCCCACTTGCACTAGAGTCAATAATCTAGTTCACATCGCCATGTGATTTAGCAGCAATAGTTCACATCACCATGTGATTAACACCCATAGTTCACATCGTCATGTGACCAACACTCAAAGGGTTTACTAGAGTCAGTAATCTAGTTCACATCTCTATGTGATTAACACCCAAAGAGTACTAAGGTGTGATCATGTTTTGCTTGTGAGATAATTTTAGTCAACGGGTCTGTCACATTCAGATCCGTAAGTATTTTGCAAAATTCTATGTCTATAATGCTCTGCATGGAGCTACTCTAGCTAATTGCTCCCACTTTCAATATGTATCCAGATTGAGACTTTAGATTCATCTGGATCAGTGTCAAAAACTTGCATCGACGTAACCCTTTACGACGAACCTTTCTGTCACGTCCATAATCGAGAAACATATCCTTATTTCACTAAGGATAATTCTGACCGCTGTCCAGTGATCTACTCCTAGATCACTATTGTACTCCCTTGCCAAATCAGTGCAAGATATACAATAAATCTGGTACACAGCATGGCATACTTTATAGAACCTATGAATGAGGCATAGGGAATGACTTTCATTCTCTTTCTATCTTCTGCCGTGGTCGGGCTTTGAGTCTTTACTCAACTTCACACCTTGTAACACAGGCAAGAAACTTTTTCTTTGACTGTTCCATTTTGAACTACTTCAAAATCTTGTCAAGGTATGTACTTATTGAAAAACTTATCAAGCGTCTTGATCTATCTCTATAGATCTTGAAGCTCAATATGTAAGCAGCTTTACCGAAGTCTTTCTTTGAAAAACTCCTTTCAAACACTCCTTTTATGCTTTACAGAATAATTCTACATTATTTTCGATCAACAATATGTCATTCACATATACTTATCAGAAATGCTGTAGTGCTCCCACTCACTTTCTCGTAAATACAGGCTTCACCGCAAGTCTGTATAAAACTATATGCTTTGATCAACTCATCAAAGCGTATATTCCAACTCCGAGATGTTTGCACCAATCCACAGATAGATCGCTGGAGCTTGCATATTTAGTTAACACCTTTAGGATCGACAAAACCTTCTAGTTGCATCGTATACAACTCTTCTTTAGCAAATCCATTAAGGAATGCAGTTTTGTTTATCCCTTTGCCAGATTTCATAAAATGCGGGAATTGCTAACATGATTCGGACAGACTTAAGCATAGATACGAGTGAGAAAATCTCATCGTAGTCAACACCTTGAACTTGTCGAAAACCTTTTGCGACAATTCTAGCTTTGTAGATAGTAACACTACTATCAGCGTCCGTCTTCCTCTTGAAGATCCATTTATTTTCTATGGCTTGCCGATCAACGGGCAAGTCAACCAAAGTCCAAACTTTGTTCTCATACATGGATCCCATCTCATATTTCATGGCTTCAAGCCACTTTGCGGAATCTGGGCTCACCATCGCTTCTTCATAGTTCGTAGGCTCGTCATGGTCAAGTAACATGACCTCCAGAACAGGATTACCGTACCACTCTGGTGCGGTTCTCACTCTGGTTTACCTACGAGATTCGGTAGTAACTTGATCTGAAGTTACATGATCATCATCATTAGCTTCCTCACTAATTGGTGTAGTAGTCACAGGAACAGATTTCTGTGATGAACTACTTTCCAATAAGGGAGAAGGTACAATTACCTTATCAAGTTCTACTTTCTTCCCACTCACTTCTTTCGAGAGAAACTCCTTCTCCAGAAAGTTTCCGAATTTAGCAACAAAAGTCTTGCCTTCGGATCTGTGATAGAAGGTGTATCCAATAGTTTCCTTTGGATATCCTATGAAGATGCACTTCTCCGATTTGAGTTTTGAGCTTATCGGGATGAAACTTTTTCTTATAAGCATCGCAACCCCAAACTTTAAGAAACGACAACTTTGGTTTCTTGCCAAACCATAGTTCATAAGGCGTCGTCTCGACGGATATAGATGGTGCCCCTTTTTTAACGTGAATGCAGCTGTCTCTAATGCATGACCCCAAAAACAATAGTGTTAAATCGGTAAGAGACATCATAGATTGCACTATATCCAATAAAGTACGGTTATGACGTTCGGACACACCATTAGGCTGTGGTGTTCCAGGTGGCGTGAGTAGTGAAACTATTTCACATTGTTTTTAACTGAAGGCCAAACTCGTAACTCAAATACTTTTCTCTACGATCAGATCATAGAAACTTTATTTTCTTGTTACGATGATTTTTCACTTCACTCTGAAATTCTTTGAACTTTTCAAATGTTTCAGACTTATGTTTCATCAAGTAGATATACTCATATCTGCTCAAATCATCTGTGAAGATCAGAAAATAATGATACCTGTCGCGAGCCTCAATATTCATCGGACCACATACATCAGTATGTATGATTTCCAACAAATTTGTTGCTCGCTCCATTGTTCCAAAGAACAGAGTCTTAGTCATCTTGCCCATGAGGCATGGTTCGCAAGCATCAACTGATTCATAATCAAGTGATTCCAAAAGCCCATCAGCATGGAGTTTCTTCATGTGCTTTACACCAATATGACCTAAACGGCAGTGCTACAAATAAGTTGCACTATCATTATTAACTTTGCATCTTTTGGTTTCAATATTATGATAATGTGTATCACTACGATCGAGATCCAACGAACTATTTTCATTGGGTGTGTAACCATATAAGGTTTTATTCATGTAAACAGAACAACAATTTATTCTCTTACTTAAATGAATAACCGTATTACAATAAACATGATCAAATCATATTCATGCTCAACGCAAACGCCAAATAACACTTATTTAGGTTCAACACTAATCCCGAAATTATGGGGAGTGTGCGATGATGATCATATCAATCTTGGAACCACTTCCAACACACATCGTCACTTTACCCTTAACTGGTCTCTGTTTATTCTGCAACTCCCGTTTCGAGTTACTAATCTTAGCAACTGAACTAGTATCAAATACTGAGGGTTTGCTATAAACACTAGTAAAGTACACATCGATAACATGTATATCAAATATACTTATGTTCACTCTGCCATCCTTCTTATCCACCAATCACTTGGGGTAATTCCACTTCCAGTGACCAGTCCCTTTGCAGTAGAAGCACTTAGTCTCAGGCTTAGGATCAGACTTGGGCTTCTTCACTTGAGCAGCAACTTGCTTGCCGTTCTTCTTGAAGTTCCCCTTCTTCCCTTTGCCCTTTTCTTGAAACTAGTGGTCTTGTCAACCATCAACACTTGATGTTTTTCTTGATTTCTATCTTCGTTGATTTCAGCATCACGAAGAGCTTAGGAATTACTTTTGTCATTCCTTGCAGATTATAGTTCATCACGAAGTTCTACTAACTTGGTCATGGTGACTAGAGAATTCTGTCAATCACTATCTTATCTGGAAGATTAACTCCCACTTGATTCAAGCGATTGTAGTACCCAGACAATCTGAGCACATGCTCACTAGTTGAGCGATTCTCCTCCATCTTTTAGCTATAGAACTTATTGGAGACTTCATATCTCTCAACTCGGGTATTTGCTTGAAATATTATCTTCAACTCCTGGAACATCTCATATGGTCCATGACGTTCAAAACGTCTTTGAAGTCCCGATTCTAAGCCATTAAGCATGGTGCACTAAACTATCAAGTAGTCATCATATTGAGCTAGCCAAACGTTCATAACGTCTGCATCTGCTCCTGCAATAGGTCTGTCACCTAGCGGTGCATCAAGGACATATTTTTTCTGTGCAGCAATGAGGATAAACCTCAGATCACGGATCCAATCCGCATCATTGCTACTAACATCTTTCAACATAATTTTCTCTAGGAACATATCAAAATAAACACAGGGAAGCAACAACGCGAGCTATTGATCTATAACATAATTTGCAGAATACTACCAGGACTAAGTTCATGATAAATTTAAGTTCAATTTAATCATATTACTTAAGAACTCCCACTTAGATGGACATCCCTCTAATCCTCTAAGTGATCACGTGATCCAAATCAACTAAACCATAACCGATCATCACGTGAGATGGAGTAGTTTTCAATGGTGAACATCGTTATGTTGATCATATCTACTATATGATTCACGCTCGACCTTTCGGTCTCCGTATTCCGAGGCCATATCTGTATATGCTTGGCTCGTCAAGTATAACCTGAGTATTTCGCGTGTGCAACTGTTTTGCACCCGTTGTATTTGAACGTAGAGCCTATCACACCCGATCATCACGTGGTGTCTCAGCACGAAGAACTTTTGCAACGGTGCATACTCAGGGAGAACACTTCTTGATAATTTAGTGAGAGATCATCTTATAATGCTACCGTCAATCAAAGCAAGATAAGATGCATAAAAAGATAAACATCACATGCAATCAATATAAGTGATATGATATGGCCATCATCATCTTGTGCTTTGTGATCTCCATCTCTGAAGCACCGTCATGATCACCATCGTCACCGGCGCGCCACCTTGATCTCCATCGTAGCAACGTTGTCGTCTCGCCAATCTTATGCTTCCACGACTATCACTACCGCTTAGTAATAAAGTAAAGCATTACATCGCGATTGCATTGCATACAATAAAGCGACAACCATATGGCTCCTGCCAGTTGCCGATAATTCGGTTACAAAACATGATCATCTCATACAATAAAATCAGCATCATGCCTTGACCATATCACATCACAACATGCCCTGCAAAAACAAGTTAGACGTCCTCTACTTTGTTGTTGCAAGTTTTAAGTGGCTGCTACAGGCTTAAGTAAGAACTCATCTCACCTACGCATCAAAACCACAACGATAGTTCGTCAAATAGACTCCGTTTTAACCTTCTCAAGGACCGGGCGTAGTCACACTTGGTTCAACTAAAGTTGGAGAGACAGTCTTCCGCAAGCCATCTATGTGCAAAGCACGTCGAGGGAACCGGTCTCGCGTAAGAGTACGCGTAAGGTTGGTCCGGATCGTCTCACCCAACAATACCGCCGAACCAAAGTATGACATGCTGGTAGGCAGTATGACTTGTATCGCCCACAACTCAATTGTGTTCTACTCGTGCAAATAATATCAAACCATAAAACCTAGGCTCGGATGCCACTGTTGGGGAACGTAGTAATTTCGAAAATTTTCCTACGCACACGCAAGATCATGGTGATGCATAGCAACGAGAGGGGAGAGTGCTGTCTACGTACCAACGCAGACCGACTGCAGAAGCGATCACACAACATAGAGGAAGTAGTCGTACGTCTTCTTCTCAATCCAACCGATCCAAGCACCGTTACTCCGGCACCTCCGAGTTCTTAGCACACGTTCAGCTCGATGACGATCCTCGGGCTCCGATCCAGCAAAGCGTCGAGGAAGAGTTCCGTCAGCACGACGGCGTGGTGACGATCTTGATGTACTACCGACGCAGGGCTTCGCCTAAGCACTGCAACGGTATGATCGAGGTGGAATTTGGTGGCAGGGGGCACCGCACACGGCTAAGGAACGATCTCAAGGATCAACTTGTGTGTCTATGGGGTGCCCCCTGCCCCTGTATATAAAGGATGGAGGAGGAGGAGGCCGGCCAAGGCATAGGGTGCGGCCAGGATGGGAGTCCTACTAGGACTCCAAGTCCTAGTAGGAGTCCACCAAAAGGGGAGGAAGGGAGAAGGAATAGGAGGAGAAGGAGAGGTGGCCGGCCCCCTTTTCCCTAGTCCAATTCGGACCAAAGGGGAGGGGGGGCGCAGCACCCTTTTCCTCTTCCCACTAAAGCCCATCAAGGCCCATTACTCTTCCCCGTATTCCCGTAACTCCCCGGTACCTCCGAAAATACCCGAATCACTCGGAACCTTTCCGATGTCCGAATATAGTCGTCCAATATATCGATATTTACGTCTCGACCATTTCGAGACTCCTCGTCATGTCCCCGATCTCATCCGGGACTCCGAACTCCTTCGGTACATCAAAACTCATAAACTCATAATATAACTGTCATCGAAACCTTAAGCGTGCGGACCCTACGGTTCGAGAACAATGTAGACATGACCGAGACACGTCTCCGGTCAATAACCAATAGCGGGACCTGGATGCCCATATTGGCTCCTACATATTCTACGAAGATCTTTATCGGTCAGACCGCATAACAACATACGTTGTTCCCTTTGTCATCGGTATGTTACTTGCCCGAGATTCGATCGTCGGTATCCAATACCTAGTTCAATCTCGTTACCGGCAAGTCTCTTTACTCGTTCCGTAATACATCATCTCACAACTAACATATTAGTTGCAGTGCTTGCAAGGCTTATGTGATGTGCATTACCGAGAGGGCCCAGAGATACCTCTCCGACATTCGGAGTGACAAATCCCAATCTCAAAATACGCCAACCCAACATCTACCTTTGGAGACACCTGTTGTACTCCTTTATAATCACCCAGTTACGTTGTGACGTTTGGTAGTACCCAAAGTGTTCCTCCGCTAAACGGGAGTTGCATAATCTCATAGTCATAGGAACATGTATAAGTCATGAAGAATAGCAACAGCAACATACTAAACGATCGGGTGCTAAGCTAATGAAATGGGTCATGTCAATCAGATCATTCAACTAATGATGTGACCTCGTTAATCAAATAACAACTCTTTGTTCATGGTTAGGAAACATAACCATCTTTGATCAACGAGCTAGTCAAGTAGAGGCATACTAGTGACACTCTGTTTGTCTATGTATTCACACATGTATTATGTTTCCGGTTAATACAATTCTAGCATGAATAATAAACATTTATCATGATATAAGGAAATAAATAATAACTTTATTATTGCCTCTAGGGCATATTTCCTTTCAGGTTAGGAGAAGTTGAACTATTGTACCCCGCAAAAAAAACTGGGAGCGATCTAATGTGAAAGGACGGGACGACTGGGAGCGAACTGTTGTAAGGTAGAAGACTGGGACAACTAGGGCATGCGAATGGCATGGGGTTGCTGGCTTGCCCAGTGGATAAACGGCTGCAAGCCCCCAAAGAGTTCTCGAGAACTATGCGGGACCCACTAGATGTCATGTCTACTAGACCCATATCGTAGGCCTGGCGGTATAGCTTCTGCCTGTTCGCATGCCATGCCGGTGCGTGGATGTAACTTCACTTAATTCCGTCAAACATCGCGCCTCCCACGACCTTCGCCTCCCTCGCGCGGCCGCGCCCTTTGAGACTTCGACCGGCTATAAATGAGCAAATTTTTTTGCCTTTTTTTAGACAAGCAATTTTTTTGCCTACTCCGCATGCATGATACTCCCTCTGGTCCTTTTTACTCCCGTCAACCGTTTGCAAAGTGTTTGACCAAATTTATACTTTTTTGAACACCACCTTATATTAATTAACCAGACACACCGGTACACTCATTCGATACAATATTCACCACACAGGGTGGTACGTTATTTACAAGAATACCATCTAATCTATTGTCAAAGCTATACTTAGCGATTAAGTGTGCCACCTTATTGGCCGAACGGCTAATCTTTGACAATTGAAGATTGTTGATCAACTTCGAGGTGCTCAACGCTTTCATCTTCAGGTCACGCATAGCAGACCTGTCAACGCTTTGACGGGCATCAATGAAATCCCACGACCAAATTTATACTAAAAATATCAATATCTACAATACTCCCAAAACACTTAGGCGCGGTGCATTAACTTCTACCTCGTTTCTTGTTTCTTGACATATCAACCAATAGGAGATGTGGGTGTGCATGCTTTTAATGACTTGAGACTACCAAACACGACATGTAGTGGTTAGTTCATTGCATGCAATGCTATTAATTAGCAAATAAACATTAAGATCTCTCGTTTTCCCCTCCTCGGTCACAGTGCACAATCTAAGATGACTTGCTCACCTAGACGGAGGGAGTACTGATTATAATGAGTACTCCCTCCTTCCATCTATATAAGGCCTAATGCGTTTTTCAAGACCGCCTTTGACTATTGATAAAATTAATACTACATGACATGCATAATGTGAAAATTATATCATTGAAAGCTCCTTTCACATACGAATTTGATGATGTGCTTTATGTAAGTTGCATGTCATATATTATTGCTCTAACATTTGGTCAAAGTTAGCCTCGAAAAACGCATTAGGCCCTATATAGATGGAAGGAGGGAGTATAAGAACTACGTTTTATAATGAGTGTAAAAATATTGATTTGACATTGTGAATGTTGACACATTGTGGAATAGTTTTTGAAGTCTGCAAAAGTACTCAACTAGTGTTGTCGTTCTCCACAAAAAAATGTGTTTACCAATGCATGCATGAACTCTAGTTACTCTAACCCCCCCTCTCTTCTTTAATTCTTTGCCACATCAGCATGTTTGCTATTCCCGTGTGCATGATACCAGCTAAGATACCACCATTATGGCCAGCCTTAATCATCGCATGCAATAATTTAGTGCACCTTGAAATATGAACATGTGTGGGGCGTGTTTGTTTTTAATGACTTGAGACTATACCTAGCCCGGCATGCAAGATGACTTATTATGCACCGTTCCCCATACCTGCAGGAATCCCGTTCATCTCCAAATTTTTTCCTCTCCATGTGCGGAAACAATATGCCTGCCAAACTCTCCTTCTCCCTCCAGCGGTCCCACCACTCCACCCCGTGTGAAAAAATCTGCATGCATGACTCTCCTCCCCCCACGCTCGTCCAATTCATTGTGACCAGCAATATTTCCACCCCTTCGCTCCCCCGTAATTTACTCCAACAAATATGCCCACGTAGCTGTTACTTAACTGCAGGTGCATTCGGTCACTGACATATGGGCCCACATGTCAGTGATGCAACTGGACCGGCAGTTAAGTCAATGCAGCTCAGTCCATATCTTACGTAGGTGTGCCATTTCTCGCTATAAATACTGCGCCTCCCACGACATCGCTATATCCTCCCCCTCATGCTCACGTTCATCGCTATCTCCTCCCCCTCCCTCTCATGTCGACCACCATGGCATCACCCCTCCCAAGCCCTAGGAGCCCCTCGCTGCACCGCGCGGACGGTCACGTGTCGCCATTCCGTTCCTCGCCGCCACTAGTCGAGGAGGACGCGTTGGTGTTCCGCTCCTCGCCGCTACTCGACGCGTCATTGTTCCGTTCCTCGCCGCCACTAGTCGAGGAGGACGCGTCGGTGTTCCACTCCTCACCGCGACGCGTCGAGGTGGACGCGTCGGCATTCCCAATCTCGCCAGCACGCGCGCCGGAGGACGCATCGGCTCCCCGCTACAAGGAGAACGCCACGCCGCCCACCGAGCCCCCTAGCCTTGAGGAGCTTTGGAAAGAAATGGATGTCACCTTGTGGGAGGCTTTGCCTCCAGCAGAGCGCACCAAAATAGAGGCGGACAAGAAGGCCGAGGAAGAGAAGCGCACCGCAGAACAAGCTGCCTGGGAGGCCTATGTCGCGTTCAAGAGAGTCAGGCAATTGGCTCTTTGGCAGAAGGCTCATGCGAGGGCCGTGAGGGTGGCGGAGGACGCCCGTGCCGACACCCTGAGTGCAGTCGGGCCCAAGCGCCTCATCTACGCTTGGCGGTACGTGGACCGGGTGCACGCTTCCAGCGAGGAGGAGTACCTGTTTGCGCCGGATCACCACACCGGTGAGATCGCGCTCGCCCGGCGGCAAGCCGCCAATCAGCACCTCGTGAGTTGCCAGGCTAAGGAAGAGGCGTTGTGTCGGCGCGCTGGGAAACGGCCGCGCACCAGGGCACTCGTGGCACGCTGCAAGCACTCCTGCGAGCGCCGTGGCTTTTAGGAGGAGTATAATTTTTGTTTCGTAAGGTGATCTCATTAGTTTTGGGATGCAAATGATAAATCCCGAACGTTCAGGAATTTTTAGCGTCCTTAATTAAGTATGTAAAAGGGAAAGTTTGGAAACCTTGTGTATTCGTACGCATTTTGCAAGTACGTGCATATAGCACAAACTTTACCATATACTATCACAGGAAAAGAATTCTATGAGACCAGGTCTCACGCGAGACCCATCCTGATGGATGACACGTGGCATTCACAAATCACAAAGCATCCCCCACCCCCCACTTAAAAGCCACGTGTCATCCATCAGGACGGGTCTCACCTGCTAACCATGAGACCTGGTCTTATATACGAGTAATTTTTTTCCACTATCGCACTACACGTCTCTCTCGATATATGCTTGCAGATTGTGCTACTCCCTCCGTCCAGGTCAATAAGTCATCTTCGGTTGTGCACCGTGACCAAGAAGGAGGGAAGACTTATACACCTAGACGGAGGGAGTACTAACATTACGATGCGGTTTTTGTAAAAGTAGAAAAACAGCACTTGTCAAGCTTGTGAAACGATTCAATGCAAAACAAATGCAAAAATGCTCGTTTGATTGTTTACTTTTAGCTTCCTTCTTTGTGGTTATTTCTCTATCGTACTTTGTACGGAGTATCCCATTGGTTGGAAAGGCATGCAAATTCCCAAACCGCTTCTTGCACCCTGTATCTCACTGGTTGTCGGCGTTGACGTTGTCGCCCATGTTGTCGAGGATGAGGTTGCCGAGGTCGGGGAAGAAGTTGTCGTTCGCAACTAATCATGTGGACTACCATAGTAGTAGGATACAGAGTAGAAACATGAATTTTACCACGATTTCGAACAGGAAGGACAGAAACACATATGGTGCAACGGGAGCTGCACCGTTGGCGTTGAGGTTGTCGCCCATGTCCAAACACCATGTAGACATGGTCTTTGAGCATGGTTCGTAGTTGTTCCATGCTCGGGCATTGAAGTTTATAACTATTTTAGATTAGAATATACTACTCCTCCGGTGCTAGTAGTAGAGCAAAGTCCTACTCTACTACTCTACTCAAGCAAGTTAGGGCATAGCATTGTAGGGAGTACTAGTACTGTGATCACTCAAGCAAGTTGTCTGGCATCGACATGACCCTACGCTGCTGGTATGTGTCTCGTAAGTGAAGCGGTGTGTTGTAGTCATCATCACCTGTCCACTTCCCGTAGCACATATTCGCTTCTCCATCTTTGTCCGCACATAATCTTGTCGAATTTTCCATCCCCGCTAAGGCGCCTCCCCCTCCCTCGTCCGAAACCCAAGTACTAACAATGGCAGAACTGAGCAGCGTCCGCTGAAAGAGTGGCTAGAATTCGCTCCCCACAGAGGTAATCAAGCTCATTGTTTCGCGTGTGGACAATCTCAGTACCATGCCGCTCGCCGCGTGCTCGTCGGGGCTGTATCGTTTACTCAAAGCCCTCAGGTCGGAGCTTTTTAAGCCAGCTCCTTGCTTGCTGATGCCGCCTGATCTTCAGAAACGGTGTGTCACGCAGCATAACGATCGTAGGGTGGCGAGCATCAACCCCCTTGACTGTGATCCGATCCCCGTCAGCCTCAACTACATTAATGGTATGTACTAGGTCGGAATGAACACGTCTTGGATGGTGCTTGTCGATGGTCACGGTAGCTGGATGCTCGTGGAGGTCTACACCCGGCGATTGATCCCCCTTCCTTCGATTAACACTGCATTGCTTTAGCACCGCGGCCCAGAATACTCGGAATCTTACAGTAGCCAACATGATACCAAGTTTGATTTGCTCAACATTGTAATCTGCCAAGTGCCCACAAGATCTGCGAATTATAAAGACTTCAGGCTAATTGCGTTCTTCAACCGTGGTCTCTACTATCTAACAGGTCACTGCGGTAAGTGGATAAATCTGCACGTCCATCGCAGGATCATACATCCTCCATGGTTCTCTGATGCCATTGAACACAAGGGCTTCATTTACGTTGTCGACTCCTTCTATGGCTGGACGTATTGCTGGCCTACTCCAGTCATCGCTAAAAATGGCTGTTACAGCAGTATGTTACTTTCCTATGATATCATGATGGCTTGCTTATATTACTGTCAACATTTGCTGAAAAAATATTCATGCTCATAACATTTTGTTCTTAAGATTGACTAAACCAAGAGCCCTTTTTTATTTGACTCCAACTTGATATGATGTTGTAGGCCGCCTGGTGTCCCTACCCTTCCTAATCCCAGAACCTTTCAAAGAAAAGCGGCATGGCAGTTGCAGGTGGTTCCTGGCTTGACCAGACGACGGCGAAAGATTGATGATCGTTCGCACGTATCGGACCTGTTGTTTCACGGAATACAATCACAGTCACTGCAAGGTCTTTGAGCAGGATCCTAGCTTCTCTGGGCCTTCAGGAATTTTTGACTGGAGGCTGGTAAGTAGCCTTGGTACACGCTCTCTGTTTGTCGGACTGAATTATCCGATTAACCAGGAGATAACCGACGGCAAGGATCATGATGGCAGCGCGGTTCCGTTCATCAGGCAAAACTGTGTGTACACAGCGTACCATGCGTCTCTGCATGCACCATGCCCTGATATGTGCCGCCACGCTCTGCAGCCCAAAGTAGGAGAGAGGGTCGCAAGTATCAGACTTCGACCTGCTGGCTGGAGTTTCCCCCATCAGGCACCCATCTGGTTCAAGCCGTCAGCCAATCTCCACAGCTTAATAAATAGTAACGTCTAACTGAGCCAGTTAGTTAGATGCGTACACTTGGTGTAGTAGGATCTTTATTTAGTTTGATGCATACACTTGTTCTTTTTTGGTAGCCCTTTTGTAATGATGGATGATGTTTGGTTTGGAAGAGAGAGCTGCGTCTTCACTCTTCTGGCCTGCTTACTGCTTATGTTGCACCCCCAGCCCTGGTTGTTGTTGCTGTTGTTTTCAATGTACAATCAGTAGTATATTTCGTCTGTTGGTTGAATAAATGTGTTGTTAGAACGACAAACACAATGTTTTGGAAGTCGTTGCACGGTTCGATCCTTTAGTGCCCCGTACCGTACGTAGCGCATACTATTTATCGTACGGAACACATTTTTTTTGAAACTCGGAAGACATTTTCCACTTGTTGATAACATACAGCCCACTGATGAAGGCCCAATAGAGAAGCCAATAATTAACTGGAAGGGAGGCTCTCACATGAATCCGGCCTAGGTACATGCTCATGGTCCCCTAAACATAAATAAGTAAATAAATAAATAAAGCTAAATGCTCATGCACCAGTTCTTTGGGAAAATAGGTAGCCTACTATTTCTTTTTAAAGAATACCCAAGCTATGCCTATTTGTTTTCTCTGAATTACTGGTCTGCAAATCTTTCAAGATGAGAAGGGATGCATTTTGGCCTGGCTTAAGAGTATGGTCAATGTGTGTTAAAAGTAATATCAAAAGGGGTTGAAAATTCCAAAAAATTTATAGCAAATGGGATATAAGTTTCTTTTTTTGTTTTTGTTCTTCACTGATATCCTATACGTATTTCATTGGATTTAACATGACATAGTACTAATTTATTTTTAAATTTGTTTTAGTATGGCTATTAATTTTTGGATTAAGAATATTTCATTCCCCAGCAAAAATTTGCGAATTTTCAAAATTTCCCACATATTTAGTTAATTTTTTGACCCTCGTACTGACCAGAAAATGGCTAGCAATTCTAAAAATGGAAAACAAGCTGCAATAAATTCCATATGAATTAGAAAATGAGTAAAAATTATAAAAATAATAGCAAATGGGTTGTACATGCCACAGATTTCGGGGCTGACTTGTTTACGCAAGGCTTTGTCAGTAAACACACGATTATAGCAGTAGTTAGTTTCGGATGTCCATCCAACGGCCGACGTGCTTCTTCAATCTCTGATCTTCCTGCTCTAGCCGCCTAAACTAGCGTCGGCGGGATTTCCTGCACCCTCCTCTTGTGGCCCGCTGTGATGCCGCGCAGGCTTCCCCGGCCCACCCTACTTCCTCCGCTGGCCTGGCCGCACGCAATCAACTGCCTCCTTATTACGTGAAAAAAATGATTCCTCCCATTGACATCTGGGGCGCACCGGTTGGGAGGCTGACCTGTGGGCCTACTAAGTTGACGCGTACGCAGGGCTTGTCAACTTAGTCAACAAACAATTCTAGCAGCAGTAACCGTTGGATTTGAATCGAATGGTCCTACTGCTTCTTCAATCGCTGCTCTTCTTGCACCAGCCGCCCAAACCAGCGCTGGGGAGACCGCCTGCTCCTGCCTCCAATGGCCGGCTGTGCTGCTGATGAGGCCTCATCGCCCCTACTACTCCCACTGCTAGCCAGGCCCTGCGGCGATGGCAGCCTCACACCGCAGCCGAACCAGTGAACCCTCGTACTCCTCTCCGCGTGGGCATCCACTGCCGCGTCTTCCCCAGCTCCACGTCGTCCCCTTCCTAGGCCTCGCCGTCGTCCACCGCCTTGGTGCTCTCGGCGCGGCATGGTCAACGTGGTCAACGACATTCCATCAGAAGAGTACTATACATGGAGAGGCTAACAGCTGGGTCCACGGCCACAGCCCAGTTTTTTGTGATTTGCCAATTAAGTCGCTTTGTCAGGCCTGTTGGGCTGTAAATCTTTCAAGACGAGGAGAGCTTTCATTCGGCTGGCGAAGGAAATGGCCCATCAGTAATGAGAAATGGGTTGTACATTTTTAAAACACATCAAACCGGCAATTTGTTTCAAATATCTTTTCTTCATTTCGAGATTTTAAATTACATTAATTTTTATGTGTGGAGAATTTGTTGGATTTTATATTGATATACATTTATTTTTAAAATCAGTTTGAATGTGAGTCGAAATTTCGGGATTAAAAACAGTTCGGACCGCACCGAAATATGCAAAATTTCGTATAATTTTTTAACCGTGGCCACAATATGGGCTGTAATGCTAACGAAAAGAATATGGGCTCCAAAAAAACCTTAATAATTAGCAAATGGGCTGTAAATTATTAGAAATAATGGCAGATGGGTTGTATGCTGTTTTCCACAGATTTGAGGCTTTCCTAAAAAAAGGTTGACGCACAAGCAGTGATTGTTGGATGGCCATCCAACGGTCGTCGTGCTTCTTCAATCTCTGGTCTTCCTGCTCCGGTCGCTCAAACAGGCGCCGGCGGGACTGCCTGCTCCCTCCTTCCCGCAGTCGGCTCTGCTGCCGCGCAGGCCTCACCGCCCCACCATACTCCCATCGCTGGCCTAGCCATCCCTCTACTCACCCACACCTGCTGTTATTCTCCGGCGATGGCAGACGAACCAGTAAACCCTCGTACAGTCGTACTCCCCTCCGCGTGGGAAACAACTGCCGAGTCTTTCCTGCCTCCGTGTCGTTCCCTTCCTAGGCCTCGCCGTTGTCCACCGCCCTGGTGCTCTCGGCACGGCATGGTCAACGTGGTCAACGACCGACATGCATCTGAAGTGGACTGTACGTGGAGAGGCCGACAGTTGGGTCCACGGCCGCACGCAAGGAAATGCCTCCTTATTACGTGCAAAATAATGATTCCTCCCCTAACATTAGGGACCCACCGAAAGGGCCTCTCTGTTCAAGATATCTTCCGATATTTCGATAAATCGGCCGATTTATCGCTTATCGTTGTCTGGCCGATAAGATAAATCGGTCGATAAATCAGCCGATATGGCGATAAATCGGCCGATATGCCGATAAACTTGCCGATTTACCGCTTATCATGGGTCAACCGATAAGTTCCTGATAAGCGATATCCCCAACATTGGTATTTCGTGAAAAAAACGTTACCGCCGCTGACAGCTCGGACCCACCAGCTATATCTTCGCACACAAGGAAGTGCCTCCTTATTACGCTCAAAAAAATGAATACCCCCTGCTAGCTGGGACCCACCTTGGTTGACGGGGATGGAGGGCTTTGTCAACTTAGTCAATATGCACGATTCTAGCTCTAGTGACCGTACGATGTCCATCCAATGGCCGTAGTGCTTCTTTAACCTCTGGTCGTCTTGCTCCAGCCGCCCAAACCAGCGTCGGTCGTGCCTCGTGCTCCTGCCTCCCATGGCTGGCTGCGATGCGGTGGAGGCCTCAACGCCCCCTACTACTCCCACCGCTGGCCAGGCCATCCCTCTACTCACCCACACCCCCTGTTATTCTGCGGCGACGGCAGCCTCACACCACAGCGAACCAGTGAACCCTCGTACTCCTCTACGCATGGGCATCCACTGACGCGTCTTCCCCAGCTCCGCATCGTCCCCTTCCTAGGCCTCGTTGTCGTCCACCGCCCTGGTGCTCTCGGCGCGGCGTGGTCAACATGGTCAAGGAATGGCTTCCATCGGACGTGAACTGTACGTGGAGAGGCTGACGGACGTAGCAAGGAAGTGCCTCCTTATTACGTGCAAAATAATTATTCCTCCACCTGACAGCGGGACCCACCGGACGGGCCACCGTATTTCGCGAAAAAAATGTTTCCCCCTGATTGCTGGGATCCACCAGCTAGATCTTCACACGCAAGGAAGTGTGTCCGGGCAAAAAAATGATTCGCCCCCTGACTGCTGGGAACGACCAGCTACATCTTCGCAGGCAAGGAAGTGCCTAACAGTCAGGACCGACCTGGTCGAAGCGTACGTAGCGTTGTCATTCTGGTCACGAACGTGTACGTACATACTGGTCGATGTAGAGGCGTGCACGTGTCGTAGTAGAGGCGTGCACGTGTCGTAGTAGAGGCGCGCACGTAGCATTTACACGTACGTATAGCGGCCAGGGTGCAAAAAAGAAAATACGGCCACGTATGTGTACATACGGGCGGGGTCTCTAACGCCTACTCGCGCATACGTACGGCGAGGGCTCGTGTACATGGCTGGATCCGAATGGAGAAACAGCGTCGTCGTCGTGTTCATGGGGAGGCAACGGAATGCATCGTGTTCATCGGGAGGGCTTGGACAGAACAGGCGATGGAAACGAGGCCTGGCGTACCGCAGAACGGAGGAAACGGCCTTATGTTCGACCGGCCACGTTCAAAATGGGATCCTGTTCATCGAGAGGGGTCTGGCGTACCGCAAAACGGAGGAAACGGACCTCCTACAGTCGAAACGGCGGTCCTGTTGATCGGGAGGGGTGTGGCGTACTGCAAAACGGAGGAAATGCACTTGTGTTGGAGCGCTACGGTCGAAACGGGGGTCCTGTTCATCGGGAGGGGGTGGCATACCGCAAAACGGGACTCCACGGGATACTGTTCATCTCCACCGTCGACCTCCTCCAGCCTCCACGGGCTCCTGTTCATCCAGCCTCCACCGCGTGCTACTCCACCGGCTACTGTTCAACCACCCCTCCACCGTCTACTGTTCATCCAGCCCTCCACACCACAGGGTCCTGTTCAACCACCCCTCCATGGGCACCCCTCCACCGTCTACTGTTCATCCAGCCCTCCACACCATGGGGTCCTGTTCAACCACCCTCCACCGTCTACTGTTCATCCAGCCCTCCACACCACGGGGTCCTGTTCATCCACCCCTCCACGGGCACCCCTCCACCGTCTACTATTCATCCAGCCCTCCACCACACCACGGGGTCCTGCTCATCTAGAGGCAACGCCACCGCTCACTGTTCATCCACCCCCCCCCCCCCCGGCGACGCTCACTGTTCATCCCATCGATCGGCTTCAGTTAGCAGTAGTAGCAAAGGAATCGCTCCATCGGGTTCAGTTAACAGCCATCCATCGATCGGTCGGGTTCAGTAACACGTAGCCTGCAGTGCAATCGCTCAGGTTCAGTTAGAGCCCAACGCCTCGCTCGGGTTTAGTTAGAGCCAACGCCTCGCACACACGCGCGTATGTGTACGAGAGAAACGCGCATCGCTCGGCCCCCAACCTCCCACCGTAACCGGGAATCCTCGAAATTTTCCTCCCCCTCGCTTCTACCACGGTTTTTTCCGTCATGGACGGCCCAAAGAACGTCATGCAGCTGCGTCTCCGGACGCCCAAGACGAAAAGCCCATTTTCTGTCATGATTTTTTGTCATAGAAGTAGGAGCCCACCACATCTATTGTGACGCCCCCGATTTAATCGTACACTAATCATACAAGCAAACGTGTACGATCAATATCAGGGAATCACGGGAAGATATCACAACACAACTCTACAAATAAAATAAGTCATACAAGCATCATATTACAAGCCAAGGCCTCGAGGGCTCGAATACAAGAGCTCGATCATAGACGAGTCAGCGGAAGCAACAATATCTGAGTACAGACATAAGTTAAACAAGTTTGCCTTAAGAAGGCTAGCACAAACTGGGATACAGATCGAAAGAGGCGCAGGCCTCCTGCCTAGGATCCTCCTAAACTACTCCTGGTCGTCGTCAGCGGGCTGCACGTAATAGTAGGCACCTCCCGAGTAGTAGTAGTCGTTGTCGATGGTGGTGTCTGGCTCCTGGGCTCCAACATCTCGTTGCGACAACCAGGTAGAAGGGATAGGGGGAAAAGAAGGAGAAAGCAACCGTGAGTACTCATCCAAAGTACTCGCAAGCAAGGAGCTACACTACATATGCATGGGTATATGTGTAAAGGCCATATCGATGGACTGAACAGCAGAATGCTAGAATAAGAGGGGGATAGCTAATCCTGTCGAAGACTACGCTTCTAGCAGCCTCTGTCTTGCAGCATGTAGAAGAGAGCATAACCCTAACCGATCATCCTCCCCTCGCCGCCCTGTGAGAGAGCGACCACCGGTTGTATCTGGCACTTGGAAGGGTGTGTTTTATTAAGTATCCGGTACTAGTTGTCATAAGGTCAAGGTACAACTCCAAGTCGTCCTGTTACCGAAGATCACGGCTATTCAAATAGTTTAACTTCCCTGCAGGGGTGCACCACATAACCCAACACGCTCGATCCCATTTGGCCGGGCACACTTTTCTGGGTCATGCCCGGCCTCAGAAGATCAACACGTCGCAGCCCTACCTAGGCACAACAGAGAGGTCAGCACGTCGGTCTAAATCCTATGGCGCAGGGGTCTGGGCCCATCGCCCATTGCACACCTGCATGTTGCGAGGGCAGCCGGAAGCAGACCTAGCCTAGCAGGCGTCCCAGTCCAATCCGGCACGTGTCGCTTAGTCGCTGACGTCACGAAGGCTTCGGCTGATACCACGACGTCGAGTGCCCATAACTGCCCCGCGTAGATGGTTAGTGCGTATAAGCCAGTGGCCAGACTCAGATCAAATACCAAGATCTCGTTAAGCGTGTTTAAGTACCCGCAAACACCGACCAGGGCCAGGCCCACCTCTCTCCTAGGTGGTCTCAACCTGCCCTGTCGCTCTGCCACAAAGTAACAGTCGAGGGCCGTCGGGAACCCAGGCCCACCTCTACCGGGATGGAGCCACCTGCCCCTTCAGCCCCCAACTCCGAACAGTACCACAGGTAATGTAACAGTGTAAAGTATATAGTATATGCCCGTGATCACCTTCCAAAGTGATCACGGCCCAGTACTATAGCATGGCAGACAGACAAGAGTGTAGGGCCACTGATGGAACACTAGCATCCTATACTAAGCATTAGGATTGCAGGTAAAGGTAACAACAGTAGTAGCAAGGACAGGATATGCATCAGAATAGGATTAATGGAAAGCAGTAACATGCTACACTACTCTAATGCAAGCAGTAGAAAGAGAGTAGGCGATATCTGGTGATCAAGGGGGGGCTTGCCTGGTTGCTCTTGCAAGAGAGAGGGGTCGTCAACACCGTAGTCGTACTGGGTAGCAGCGGCGTCGGTCTCGATGTCTAGCGAGAGAAGAGGGGGAAGAAACAATAAATATAATGCAAACAGATGCACAGCGATGCATGACATGACAAGTATCGGTGCTAGGGGTGCCCTAACGCGGTATGAGGTGATACCGGTGAAGGGGGATAACATCCAGGAAAGTATCCCCGGTGTTTCACGTTTTCGGGCAGAGGAGCCGGAGGGTGAAAGTTGCGAGTTTGATATGTTAGGGGTGTATGGCGGACGAACGGGATGCCTATCCGGATTCGTCTCGTCGTTCTGAGCAACTTTCATGTATAAAGTATTTTCATCCGAGTTATGGATTAAAAGATATGATTTTCTAAAGATTTAGATCATTTTCTCATTTTAATTAGTTATTTAATTCTAACATTATCCAAAACAGTGAATGATGGCGCAGGCATGACATCAGAGTGATGTCAGCAGGTCAACTGGTCGGTTGACCAGAGTCAAAGCTGACTTGTGGGTCCAGTGGGACCCACCTATCATTGAGCCAGAGTTGAAACAGGCTTTGTTTTAGACTAATTATGATTAACTAATTGTGGGCCCCATTAGTCAGTGACTAATTAGCCTAGATTAATTAGATTAACTAATTTAATTAGTTTAAAGGGGTGGGGGCCACTAGTCAGCTGCTGGGACCAGCCCAGTCAGCACGTTGACCCTGGTCAACTAGGCCAGCCGGGCCCGCGGGGCCACTAGGCAGTGACCTAGGGGGCCAGGTTTGCCATCTCAGTGGAGCCGCCGGAGTAGCTCCGGCGAGCTCGCGCGCAGCGGCCAAACGCCGGCGAGCGTCGGGATTCGCCTATGGCGCATCATTTGAGCCGCGGTCGGGCGCGGTCGAATGGTGAGGCTGGGCCACGTCCAACCGTGGTGGTGGCGCGGGCCATAACGGCCGGAATCTTTGCCGGCGCCGAGTGGAGGCGGCGGTGGCATTCGGGACATCATCGGGATCGCGCTAGGAAGCACCAAACCGCGTGCAACAAGTTGTGTTCTAACCGCAGAGGCATTCCGCGTCGTTTGGTGATGGCGCTGGACCAAATGGTCACCGGAAACACGGCCGGCGATGAGCTTTGGCAGCAGCGCGCTCGGGATGTCGATGGGAACTACGCTAGGAGGCACGGGGAGGCTCGGGCGTGGGCTCATTGGGCTCCTACGAGCACCAGGAGTTCGATGTCGCGCTCAGGTGAGTACGACAGAGGCCATGGCCATGGCGGCGAAGCGACCTATGGTGGTGAGCTCTCGGGCGTGACACCGAGCTAGCTACAGCGCGTGCAGGAGATAACGGGGAGAAGCAGGAGGCGGGAGGGCTCATCATGCGGCTCACAAGTAGTCCTGTGACGGATTAGTAGCAGCAGAGGCTGGCGCCGGAGATGAAGAAGAACGCGGCAGCCAGAGATGTGGGCGAAGGGGGTCCGGTGATTCGGGGCTCCCCAGCTCCAGCTGAGGCCTCCAGTGGATGAGGAGGATGAAGGAGGATTGCTACGGCATCACGGCGAGTCGAGGCGATGGCGGTGGCTGCGGTGGTGACAGGGAACGGCGGCGAGCGCGTCGGTCTCCTCTCCAAAACGAAGCAGAGGAAGAGGGGAGGGTGGATCTGGGGGAAGAGAGGCGCAAGCACCGAGGCGAGAGTGGGGGCAAGTGGTAGGCGGGATCGAGGAGGTGCGGCGTCGGCGTCCTTATCCACCTCGACACCGGCGAGCGGGTCCGGTGGCGACCATGCCCTGTAGCGGCGCGCGACCGAGGAAGAGGAAGAGGGGTGCGGTGCGGGGAGCTGGTCCGGCTGGGCCGACCAGGCTGGTTGCGGGCCAGGGGGGCAGGAGCTATGGCCGTGCAGGTGGGTTGGCCGGTTTGGGACCGGCCTGGCTAGCAGCTGGGCCGATTGGCCCAGTGGGGAGGGGGTTCTCTTTTTGTTTTATTTTCACTTCTTTTTTTATTTATTTTCTTTTCTCTGTTTTATTTAGATTAGGGCACTTAGGTATTTTGTAAAATTGTGTCCTCTACACCATAATTACCAGTCCAATATTTGGCACCAACCGAACATTTTTGTTTCAACTTTTAAAAACTTTTGTTGGTTGCCATTTTTCTGAATTGATTTTTGGATCGGTTTGAACTAACGAAGGTTTAGCAACAGTAATCACCGATGACATGGCATCATTAGGAGAGTTTTACTGTAGCCTAATTATCCGGGCGTTACAAATCTCCTCCACTATAAGAAATCTCATCCCGAGATTTAGGAGGTAGAAGGAAATAGTGCGGGGTATTCATCACGCAGGCGGTCCTCGCTTTCCCAAGTGGCTTCGTCTTTAGAGTGATTCAACCACTGGACTTTGAGGAACTTAATCGCCTTCTGACGTGTGCGGCGTTCAGCTTGATCGAGAATGCGGACCGGATGCTCTTTATAGGAGAGGTCCTGTTGCAATTCGAGCACTTCATGATCCACTGCTCGGATTGGATCCTTGAAGCAACGGCGGAGTTGTGACACATGGAACACATCATGAACCTGAGAAAGGTTCGGCGGAAGCTCCAGTTGATATGCCACTTTTCCACACCTTTCGAGAATAGTGAAGGGACCGATATAGCGAGGAGCTAGCTTGCCCTTGATCCTGAAGCGGTGAGCACCCTTCATTGGTGTAACTCGAAGATAAGCCTTTTCGCCAGGTTGATAGACCATGTCTTGGTGATGACGGTCATACTGACTTTTCTGACATGATTGGGCAGTCTTGAGATTCTCGTGAATAATGCGGACTTGTTC
This sequence comes from Triticum monococcum, assembly GCA_034509565.1. Taxonomy (NCBI): domain Eukaryota; kingdom Viridiplantae; phylum Streptophyta; class Magnoliopsida; order Poales; family Poaceae; genus Triticum; species Triticum monococcum. The sequence continues at coordinate 569,474,001 of CM067841.1, read as the reverse complement.
TTCGGCATGTTGGATAATATCCAGACCGAAGAGTGAACGTTCCCCAGTCTCTGACTAGTTCAGAGGGGTTCGACACTTTCGTCCATATAGCACTTCGAAGGGGGGCATCTTCAGACTAGCTTGATAGCTATTATTATAAGAGAACTCGGCATATGGAAGAGATTCCTCCCATTTCTTGCCGAATGAAATTACACAAGCTCGAAGCATGTCTTCGAGAACTTGGTTGACACGTTCAACTTGTCCTTGCGACTGAGGATGAAACGCAGTACTGAACGACAGATGAGTCCCCATAGCTTCTTGGAAACTTGCCCAGAATCTTGAAGTGAATAAGCTGCCACGGTCTGAGCTGATAACCAGTGGAATACCATGAAGTGAAACAATTCTGGCCATGTAGAGAGTAGCAAGCTGACTAGCAGTGATTGTCTCTTTGACCGCCAGAAAATGGGCAACTTTGGAAAGTCGGTCAATGACGACAAGAATAGCATCATTACCTTTCTGCGATTTGGGAAATCCAGTGAGGAAGTCCATTTCAACATGGTCCCATTTCCATTCAGGAATAGAGATAGGTTGCAGAGTTCCAGCAGGCCTTTGATGCTTTGCTTTTATACGGCGGCAAACGTCACACTCAGCAACATAACGAGCAATGTCCTGCTTCATATTAGACCACCAGAATCTTTGACGAATATCCTGGTACATCTTTGTACTACCAGGATGGATGGACAGAGGTGTGTCATGAGCTTCTTGCATAACCCTTTTAGTCTTATCCAGGTTTTTCTTCGAACATGGTACCACTAGGCGGCCTTTGAAGTACAAGGCGCCATCGTCGGCGATAGTGAAGAATGAGGGCTTTCCTTCTGCTAGATGGCGTTTAATCTTATGAACTTCACAGTCATAACCTTGAATAGTCTTTATACCAACTACGAGATCTGGTACAACAACCAGGGTATTTAGAGAACCCTTAGTAACAACAAGAAGATTCATTTCGGATCTCCGGGGGAGGGGGAGCGAGTGCTCCAGGTGGAACAATATGGAGATTCAGCTTTCTAAATTCTTCGACAAGCGAGGGCTGGACTTTGTGAACCTGGAGGTGATTGCAGTAAGACTTGCGGCTCAAGGCATCAACCATTACATTAGCCTTGCCGGGGGTATAGGATATACCCACGTCAAAGTCTGCAACAGTCTCCATCCATCTTTGCTGACGGAGGTTCAGATCTGGCTGAGTAAACAGATACTTCAGACTTTGGTGGTCGGTGAAGATTTCGCAACGATTACCGAGAAGGTAATGTCGCCACTGCTTTAGTGCATGAATGACAGCAGCAAGCTCGAGGTTGTGAACTGGGTAGTTTTCTTCGTGAGGGCGCAGTTGACGAGAGGCATAAGCAATCACCCTCCGCTCTTGCATTAGGACACAGCCTAATCCTTGACGGGAAGCGTCGCGGTAAATGACGAAGTCCTTCTTAGTATCAGGTGGAGCAAGCACGGGGGCAGAAGTCAACTTGTCTTTGAGCGCCTGGAAACTTTCCTGACACTTGTCTGTCCATTCGAACTTGACACCCTTATGCAACAGATTAGTCAGAGGCCTGGCAATCTTGGAGAAGTTCTCAATGAATCGACGGCAATAGCTGGCGAGAGCGAGAAAACTTCGGACTTGCTTGACGTTCTTCGGAGGAGTCCAATCGAGAATAGCCTGAACTCGTTCAGGGTTGACGGCAATACCATCCTTGGAGATGACATGCCCAAGATAGGTTACTTCAGGGAGCCAGAATTCACACTTGGAATACTTACCATACAGTTGATGTTCTCGAAGCTTCTCCAGCACAAGACGCAGATGTTCAGCATGTTCTTCCTCGTTCTTGGAAAACACAGGGATAACGTCCAGATAAACCATGACGAACTTGTGGAGGTAATCCATGAATATATAGTTCATCAGACGAGAGAAAGTGGCGGGAGCATTCGTCAAGCCGAATGACATGACGGTGTACTCCTATGATCCATATCGAGTCACGAAGGCAGTTTTTGGGATGTCCTCTTCACGAACACGGATCTGGTGGTAATCCAACCTCAAATCGAGTTTGGAGAACACTTATGAGCCAGCCAGTTGATCATAAAGATCATTGATCCGAGTAAGAGGATATTTATTCTGAATGGTAGCTTGGTTTATAGGACGGTAGTCTTGGACTAATCGGTTTGTCCCATCCTTCTTCTTAACAAAGAGAGAAGGTGCTCCCCAAGGAGAGCAACTTGGACGAATGAAACCTTTGACAAGAGATTTGTCGATTTCCTCCTTAAGCTCAATGAGTTCATGCGGCGGCATCTTGTAGGGTCGTTTAGCTATAGGGGTGGTGCCGGGTTTCAAGTCGATGATGAATTCGACGGCTCTAGCAGGGGGAATCCCTGGAAGTTCTTCTGGGAAGACATCTTGGAATTCACAAACAACGGGGAAAGTTTTCAATGCCCTCGAGTGGTGCAGCGCTCAACGCATTCAAGGCATAAAGTCGTGCCTCGGCGTTCTGAACTAGATGAGCTTGGTAAGCAATTATCTCATCAGAAGGGTGTAGCAGATGGCCGACCTTAGTGGCGCAAACTATAGAAGCAGTATGCGCTTTCAACCAATCCATCCCTAGAATGAGGTCAATGCTACAAGACTTCAGTACGATGGGAGAGGCAAGGAATTACAGTCCTTCGATTTCAACAGGGACGTCATTGCAAATCATGGAGGTCTGACATTGGCCCGAGGGAGTATGTACTAATAGCGAAGTGTTCAGGTCCTCGCTTTTAATGCCATGCAACAATGCAAAATCCTCTGACATGAATGAATGTGATGCAGCTGTATCAAATAAAACAGATGCTGGTGCTGAATTTACGAGGAGTGAACCCATCACGGTAGCGGGCTGGTCTAGAACTTCATTGATATCAACGTGGTTGGCATGAACACGACCATAAGACTTGGCATTGTTGTTGCGGGGCTGGTTGCTTCCACGACCAGTTGCTGGAAGGGCCAGTTGATTCTGGTTCTGGTTGCATTCCCTAGCACCGTGTCCTGGTTGACCACACCTGAAGCACAGACCATTATTGGGAGTGGGAACAGGAGTTTGTGGTGGTGGAGCTGGAAGTCTTGGCTGCCTAGTTGGTGGAGCAGGCAGACGAGGTGCAGCATAGGTCTGCCTTGGGGCAGGTGCATTTGGCTAGTACATGCTATTGGGAATCCATATCTTGCGCTTCTGCGAGGACGGGCCCGAAGATGAGCCCGTGTCACGATTGCGCCTGTAAGAGCCCTGGTATTCCTGCAGACCAGTTTTGACATTGATGGCCTTGTTCATCAGGGTGGCGAAATCAGCAAAGTCATGCACTAGAAGTGTGAGCTTGATGTCAGCTTGAAGGCCATCACGGAACTTCTCTTGTCTGCGTGCATCAGTTGCAATGTCTTCTTCAGCATAGCGGGACAAGTCAAGAAACTCCCGCTGATAAGCTTCAACAGTCTTGTTGCCTTGGGTGAGGTTGTGAAACTCGCGCTTCTTACGGTCCATGACTCCCTAAGGAATGAAGCGAGCACAGAAGGCAGCTTGGAAGTCTGGCCAGGTGATGATTGTTCCAACTGGCAGAGTACGCCTGTGGCTGTCCCACCATTGAGCTGCGGGTCCCTTCAGGAAGAAGGAAGCAAAGGTGACATAGCTGGCAGGGGCTACATCAGCAGACTCCATCTCATAGGTGATGTCACGGAGCCAGTCATCAGCATCTAGAGGCTGAGTTGAGCTGCGGTACACAGTTGGGTTCAGGCGCATGAAATCCTGCAGAGTTACTGGGGTTGGCTGCTGGTTCATATTGGGGCGAGGAAACTGAGCCATCATATTCTCCATGAACTGGCGATTCATCTCAAGTTGTTGGATCATACCAGCCATGTACTCAGGCGGTGGTGGGAGGTTGCCACCACGTCCACGACCACCTGGTCTAACCATCCTGCTAATATATAACAGGGGTAGTTCAGCATCGAGAATTTGCAAAGACAAGAATCATTCATGATGAAACATGCACAATGGAAGCAGCACGATAGATACTACATAGTAGTCGGCATACCTTACAAAAGAGATCATGCATAGAGTTTGGTACACAGAGTTCGGTACATAGACTAAGACATCATAGGCGACACACAGGCTCGCGGCGAATGCATCTAACACTAACAAGCAAGTCTACATCAGTCCCACGCGGTACTGCGGAGGTAGGTGTAGCCCGACAACTGGTAGTGACGCGAAGGGAAGACCTCCACGCGAGTAGCCTGGGGTCCGCGGATACTCTGGTGCGGAACCCGATGCGTAGGTGGCAGGAGAGGACCAAGTGCAGGAGAGTAGCCTCCCACATCTGGCCAGCCGACGCCCTGGGGCATCATGGTCCTGGCAGGGTAGATCGCAGAACGCGACAGATCACCAGATCGGACAAAGGGGTGCAACAGCGTCAAAGCACGGTACAGGTGCTGACGGGTGGTGTACAACTCATGGCGAAGAGCTCGGTTAGCTCTATCCAGCCCATCAGCATGCACAACTAGGTTCTGATGGTAGAAGGGCTCTCGGGTGACAGTGGAGTAGGCAGCAGTGTAGTATCCCTCCGCACCAACATCAGATGCGATAGCAATGTGCCTGAAGGGGGAGGTGTCCAACTCCTGATACTCTCCGCGAAGACGTGTCAGAGCAGCATAAGCAGCATCATGGACCGCCATGTCAATGGTCACTCCAACACCATGAGCAGTGTGCAGCACGGTAGTGGAGTCATACTCTCGAGAGTAGAGGTGGACGATGGCACGGTACTGCTCCTGGTTGAAGTCCTGGTACTCCTCATAGACGATGTACTCAGGGTGCCAGCAATAACCCAGATAGGTCATCATCTCAACCAACACAGCAGGTGATCCTGAGGCACCAATGGCCGTCGTGTGGCGCACGACCTGCCTCGTGGGTTCCATTTGAAAACAAAGATGTTTTCACTGGAGTCAAATGACAATGTGGATAATGTTCAAATACTACTCTAAAGAATAACTAGGGCTTATCCAACTATGGGGTGAACGTGGTCATGGGATCCTAGTGTTAGAGTTAGTAAAATCGTTTAACCCGAGTAGGAGAGAGTCCAGAGTCCTAGAGTAAGGATCGAGGAGTAAAAGATCCTAATACCACCCAGATGGCAACGTGGGCCCGTAAGGCACACAGCCATGTTAGTAAAAGTCCTGCAATGTATAGACTCAACTTCGGCCAAGGAGTGTGGAAGGGGGATTCCTACAGGCAGTCGGCTCTGATACCAACTTGCGACGCCCCCGATTTAATCGTACACTAATCATACACGCAAACGTGTACGATCAAGATCAGGGACTCACGGGGAGATATCACAACACAACTCTACAAATAAAATAAGTCATACAAGCATCATATTACAAGCCAGGGCCTCGAGGGCTCGAATACAAGAGCTCGATCATAGACAGGTCAGAGGAAGCAACAATGTCTGAGTACAGACATAACTTAAAACAAGTTTGCCTTAAGAAGGCTAGCACAAACTAGGATACAGATCGAAAGAGGCGCAGGCCTCCTGCCTGGGATCCTCCTAAACTACTCCTGGTCGTTGTCAGCGGGCTGCACGTAGTAGTAGGCACCTCCCAAGTAGTAGTAGTCGTCGTCGATGGTGGCATCTGGCTCCTGGGCTCCAACATCTGGTTGCGACAACCAGGTAGAAGGGATAGGGGGAAAAGAAGGAGAAAGCAACCGTGAGTACTCATCCAAAGTACTCGCAAGCAAGGAGCTACACTACATATGCATGGGTATATGTGTAAAGGCCATATCGGTGGACTAAACAGCAGAATGCCAGAATAAGAGGGGGGATAGCTAATCCTGTCGAAGACTACGCTTCTGGCAGCCTCCGTCTTGCAGCATGTAGAAGAGAGTAGACTGAAGTCCTCCAAGTAGCATCGCATAGCATAACCCTAACCGATGATCCTCCCCTCGTCGCCCTGTGAGAGAGCGACCGCCGGTTGTATCTGGCACTTGGAAGGGTGTGTTTTATTAAGTATCTGGTTCTAGTTGTCATAAGGTCAAGGTACAACTCCAAGTCATCCTGTTACCGAAGATCACGGCTATTCGAATAGTTTAACTTCCCTGCAGAGGTGCACCACATAACCCAACACGCTCGATCCCATTTGGCCGGACACACTTTTCTGGGTCCTGCCCGGCATTGGAAGATCAACACGTCGCAGCCCTACCTAGGCACAACAGAGAGGTCAGCACGCCGGTCTAAATCCTATGGCGCAGGGGTCTGGGCCCATCGCCCATTGCACACCTGCATGTTGCAAGGGCGGCCGAAAGCAGACCTAGCCTAGCAGGCGTCCCAGTCCAATCCGGCACGTGTCGCTTAGTCGCTGACGTCACGAAGGCTTCGGCTGATACCACGACGTCGAGTGCCCATAACTGCCCCGCGTAGATGGTTAGTGCGTATAAGCCAGTGGCCAGACTCAGATCAAATACCAAGATCTCGTTAAGCGTGTTTAAGTACCCGCAAACACCGACCAGGGCCAGGCCCACCTCTCTCCTAGGTGGTCTCAACCTGCCCTGTCGCTCTGCCACAAAGTAACAGTCGAGGGCCGTCGGGAACCCAGGCCCACCTCTACCGGGATGGAGCCACCTGCCCCTTCAGCCCCCAACTCCGAACAGTACCACAGGTAATGTAACAGTGTAAAGTATATAGTATATGCCCGTGATCACCTTCCGAAGTGATCACGGCCCAGTACTATAGCATGGCAGACAGACAAGAGTGTAGGGCCACTGATGGAACACTAGCATCCTATACTAAGCATTAGGATTGCAGGTAAAGGTAACAACAGTAGTAGCAAGGACAGGATATGCATCAGAATAGGATTAACGAAAAGCACTAACATGCTACACTACTCTAATGCAAGCAGTAGAAAGAGAGTAGGTGATATCTGGTGATCAAGGGGGGGGGCTTGCCTGGTTGCTCTGGCAAGAGAGAGGGTCGTCAACACCGTAGTCGTACTGGGTAGCAGCGGCGTTGGTCTCGATGTCTAGCGAGGGAAGAGGGGGAAGAAACAATAAATATAATTCAAACAGATGCATCGCGATGCATGACATGACAAGTATCGGTGCTAGGGGTGCCCTAACGCGGTATGAGGTGATACCGGTGAAGGGGGATAACATCCGAGAAAGTATCCCCGGTGTTTCGCGTTTTCGGGCAAAGGAGCCGGAGGGGGAAAGTTGCGAGTTTGATATGTTAGGGGTGTATGGCGGACAAACGGGATGCGTATCCAGATTCGTCTCGTCGTTTTGAGCAACTTTCATGTATAAAGTATTTTCATCCGAGTTATGGATTAAAAGATATGATTTTTTAAAGATTTAAATCATTTTCTCATTTTAATTAGTTATTTAATTCTAACATTATCCAAAATAGTGAATGATGGCGCAGGCATGACATCAGAGTGATGTCAGCAGGTCAACTGGTCGGTTGACCAGAGTCAAAGCTGACTTGTGGGTCTAGTGGGACCCACCTATCATTGAGCCAGAGTTGAAACAGGCTTTGTTTTAAACTAATTATGATTAACTAATTGTGGGCCCCATTAGTCAGTGACTAATTAGCCTAGATTAATTAGATTAACTAATTTAATTAGTTTAAAGGGGTGGGGGCCAGTAGTCAGCTGCTGGGACCAGCCCGGTCAGCACATTGACCCTGGTCAGCTGGGCCAGCCGGGCCCGCGGGGCCACCAGGCAGTGACCTAGGGGGGCCAGGTGTGCCAGCTCAGCGGAGCCGCCGGAGTAGCTCCGGCGAGCTCGCGCGCAGCAGCCGAACGCCGGCGAGCGTCGGGATTCGCCTATGGCGCATCATTTGAGCCGCGGTCGGGCGCGTTCGAACGGTGAGGCTGGGCCACGTCCAACCGTGGTGGTGGCGCGGGCTGTAACGGCCGGAATCTTCGCCGGCGGCGAGTGGAGGCGGCGGTGGTGTTCGGGACATCATCGGGATCGCGCTAGGAAGCACCAAACCACGCGCAACAACTTGCGTTCTAACCGCAGAGGCATTCCACGTCGTTTGGCGGTGGCGCTGGACCAAATGGTCGCCGGAAACACGGCCGGCGATGAGCTTTGGCGGCAGCGCGCTCGGGACATCGATGGGAACTATGCTAGGAGGCACGGGGAGGCTCGGGCCCGGGCTCATTGGGCTCCTACGAGCACCAGGAGTTCGATGTCGCGCTCGGGCGAGCACGACAGAGGCCATGGCCATGGCGGCGAAGCGACCTGCGGCAGTGTGCTCTCGGGCGCGACACCGAGCTAGCTACAGCGCGTGCGGGAGATAACGGGGAGAAGCAGGAGGCGGGAGGGCTCACCGTGCGGCTCACAAGTAGGCCTGTGACAGATTAGTAGCAGCAGAGGCTGGCGCTGGAGATGAAGAAGAACGCGGCAGCCGGAGATGTGGGCGAAGGGGGTCCGGTGATTCGGGGCTCGCTAGCTCCAGCTGAGGCCTCTAGTGGATGAGGAGGACGAAGGAGGATTGCTACGGCATCACGGCGAGTCGAGGTGATGGCTGTGGCCGCGGTGGTGACAGGGAACGGCAGCGAGCACGTCGGTCTCCTCTCCAAAATGAAGCATAGGAAGAGGGGAGGGATGGATCTAGGGGGAGGAGAGGCGCAAGAACCGAGGCGAGAGTGGGGGTGAGTGGGAGGTGGGATCGAGGAGGCGCGGCGTCGGCGTCCTTATCCACCTCGACATTGGCGAGCGGGTCCGGTGGCGACCGCGCGCAGGTGGGTTGGCCGGTTTGGGACCGGCCTGGCTACCAGTTGGGCCGATTGGCCCAGTGGGGAGGGGGGTTCTCCTTTTGTTTTATTTTCACTTCTTCTTTTTATTTATTTTCTTTTCTCTGGTTTATTTAGATTAGGGCACTTAGGTATTTTGTAAAATTGTGTCCTCTACACCATAATTACCAGTCCAATATTTGGCACCAACCGAACATTTTTGTTTCAACTTTTAAAAACTTTTGTTGTTTGCCATTTTTCTGAATTGATTTTTGGATCGGTTTGAACTAATGAAGGTTTAGCAACAGTATTCACTGATGACATGGCATCATTAGGAGATTTTTACTGTAGCCTAATTATCCGGGCGTTACATCTATGATGATACCGGGTTTTGTCACAATTATCGTCATAGAAGTGTCATATGTATGACAGAAAAAAATTCGTTCGGCCCAAAATGTCACGGATATGTCTTTTTTTGTAGTGATAGATCTAGGTATTGCCATCTTTGGTAGGCAATCCATAACTGACTCTCATGATAGATTCATATGGTAATTTTATTTTCTTTCTAGGAAAGTGTTCCATGCCCTTTTTTAATGGAAATTGCAATCTAATATTTCCTTCCTTCATATCAATAATTGCACCAATCGTTCTAAGGAAAGGTCTACCAAGAATAATAGGACATGAAGGATTACAATCTATATCAAGAACGATAAAATCTATGGGCACATAATTCCTATTTGCAACAATAAGAACATCATTAATTCTTCCCATAGGTTTCTTAATAGTGGAATCCGCAAGATGCAAGTTTAGAGAGCAATCATCAAAATCACGGAAACCTAACAAATCACACAAAGTTTTGGGAATAGTAGAGACATTAGCACCCAAATCACACAAAGCATAAAACTCATAATCTTTAATTTTAATTTTAATAGTTGGTTCCCACTCATCATAAAGTTTTCTAGGGATAGAAACTTCCAATTCTAGTTTTTCTTCATAAGATTGCATCAAGGCATCAACGATATGTTTAGTAAACGCTTTATTTTGACTATAAGCATGAGGAGAATTTAGCACGGATTGCAACAAGGAAACACAATCAATCAAAGAGCAATTTTCATAGTTAAATTCCTTGAAATCCATAATAGTGGGTTTAGCAACATCTAGGGTTTTAATTTCTTCAATCCCACTTTTATCAAATTTAGCATCAAGATCAAAAGATTCAGAATTCTTGGAACGCCTTCTAGGTAAAGGTGGATTATATTCAGTCCCATTATTACCAAGATTCATATTGCAAAACAAAGATTTAATAAGGGACACATCAATAACTTTTAGATCTTCATCATTATTTCCATAGCAACTAGAAGAACACGCTTTTATAAAGGCATCTTTCTTAGCACGCATACTAGCGGTTCTTTCTTTGCACTCATCAATGGAAATTCTCATGGCTTTGAGAGACTCATTGATATCATGCTTAGGTGGAATAGATCTAAGTTTCAAAGAATCAACATCAAGAGAAATTCTATCAACGTTCCTAGCCAAATCATCAATCTTAAGCAATTTTTCTTCAATCATAGCATTAAAATTCTTTTGCGAAGTAATAAATTCTTTAAGATTAGATTCAAAATCAGAGGGCATCTTATTATAATTTCCATAAGAATTGTTGTAGGAATTACCATAATTATTAGAGGGATTACTAGGATAAGGCCTAGGGTTGAAATTTCCTCTATATGCGTTATTACCAAAATTGTTCCTACCAACAAAATTCACATCCATAGATTCATTATTATTCTCAATCAAAGTAGACAAAGGCATATCATTAGGATCAGATGAAACACTCTTAGTAGCAAATAATTTCATAAGTTCATCCATCTGTCCACTCAAAACATTAATTTCTTCTATCGCATGCACTTTTTTATTAGTGGATCTTTCAGTGTGCCATTGAGAATAATTAACCACAATATTATCTATGAGTTTAGTAGCATCTCCTAAAGTTATGTCCATAAAAGTGGCTCCCGCGGCCGAATCTAAAATATTTCTAGAAGCAAAATTCAATCCGGCACAAAATTTTTGTATAATCATCCACAAATTCAAACCATGAGTAGGGCAATTATGTATCATTAATTTCATTCTCTCCCAAGCTTGTGCAACATGTTCATGATCAAGTTGCTTAAAATTCATAATATCATTTCTAAGAGAGATGATCTTAGCGGGAGGAAAATATTTAGAGATAAAAGCATCTTTGCACTTCTTCCATGAATCAATACTATTTTTAGGCAAAGATGAAAACCAAGCTTTAGCACGATCTCTAAGTGAAAAAGGAAATAGCTTCAATTTAACAATATCATTATCAACATCCTTCTTCTTTTGCATGTCACACAAATCAACGAAGCTATTAAGATGAGTAGCGGCATCTTCACTAGGAAGGCCGGAGAACGGATCTTTCATGACAAGATTCAGCAAAGCAGCATTAATTTCACAAGATTCAGCATTGGTAAGAGGAGCAATCGGGGTGCTAATAAAATCATTGTTGTTGCTATTGGTGAAGTCACACAATTTAGTATTATCTTGAGCCATCACGACAAACAAGCAATCCAACACACGAGCAAACAAACGGGCAAAAGAGGCAAATAGAGAGGGAGGATAGAGAGAGAGAGAGGGCGAATAAAACGGCAAGGGTGAAGTGGGGGAGAGGAAAACGAGAGGCAAATGGCAAATAATGTAATGCGGGAGATAGGGATTGTGATGGGTACTTGGTATGTTGACTTTTGCGCAGACTCCCCGGCAACGGCGTCAGAAATTCTTCTTGCTACCTCTTGAGCACTGCGTTGGATTTCCCCGAAGAGGAGAGGATGATGCGGCAAAGTAGCGTAAGTATTTCCCTCAGTTTTTGGGAACCAAGGTATCAATCAACTAGGAGGCTACACTCAACTCCCTTGTACCTACACAAAAACAATAGCTCAACGCAACCAACGTGTTTAGGGGTTGTCAATCCCTTCACGGTCACTTACGAAAGTGAGATCTGATAGAGATGATAAATAATATTTTTTGTATTTTTGATATAGAGATGCAAAGTGAAAAGTAAAAGGAAAAGTAAAAGCAAAGCAATAATAAAGTGATGGAGATTAATATGATGAGAAAGAGACCCGGGGGCCATAGGTTTCACTAGTGGCTTCTCTCAAGAGCATAAGTAATCTACGGTGGGTGAACAAATTACTGTTGAGCAATTGACAGAATTGAGCATAATTATGAGAATATCTAGGTATGATCATGTATATAGGCATCACGTCCGAGACAAGTAGACCGACTCCTGCCTGCATCTACTACTATTACTCCACTCATCGACCGCTATCCAGCATGCATCTAGAGTATTAAGTTAAAAATAGAGTAACGTCTTAAGCAAGATGACATGATGTAGAGGGATAGTTTCATGCAATATGATAAAAAAACCATCTTGTTATCCTCAATGGCAACAATACAATACGTGCCTTGCTGCCCCTTCTATCACTGGGAAAGGACACCGCAAGATCGAACCCAAAGCTAAGCACTTCTCCCATAGCAAGAACAACCAATCTAGTGGGCCAAACCAAACTGATAATTCGAAGAGACTTGCAAACATAACCAATCATACATAAAAGAATTCAGAGAAGATTCAAATATTATTCATAGATAGACTTGATCATAAACCCACAATTCATCGATCTCAACAAACACACTGCAAAAGGAAGATTACATCGAATAGATCTCCACAAGAGAGGGGGATAATATTGTATTGAGATCCAAAAAGAGAGAAGAAGCCATCTAGCTACTAACTATGGACCCGTAGGTCTGAAGTAAACTACTCACACTTCATCGGAGAGGCTTGGATGATGATGTAGAAGCCATCCGTGATCGATTCCCCTTCCGGCGGAGCTCTAGAACAGGCCCCAAGATGGGATCTCGTGGATACAGAAAGTTGCGGTGGTGGAATTAGGTTTTTGGCTCCGTATCTGATCGTTTGGGGGTATGTGGATATATATAGGAGTAAGAAGTATGTTGGTGGAGCAACAGGGGGCCCATGAGGGTGGGGCGAGCCTGGGGGGCAGGCGCGCCCCCCTACCTCGTGACCTCCTGTTAGTTGGCTTGATGTAGGGTCCAAGTCTCCTGAGTTGTATTCAGTGAGAAAATCACGTTCCCGAAGGTTTCATTCCGTTTAGACTCCGTTTGATATTCCTTTTCTTCGAAACCCTAAAACAGGCAAAAAAACAGCAATTCTGGGTTGGGCCTCCGGTTAATAGGTTAGTCCCAAAAATAATATAAAAGTGGATAATAAAGCCCAATAATGTCCAAAACAGTAGATAATATAGCATGGAGCAATCAAAAATTATAGATACGTTGGAGACGTATCACTCGCGTCCGTCGGTGCGCTCGGCTTGTGGACAGCCTTTCCTTGCGCGTTCAACTGCTATATATATATATATATATATATATATATATATATATATATATATATATATATATAGGGATTGACTATTCGTCACCCTGGGTGAGGAATAGTTATTCTTCACCCCCTTTATTTTACCATCAATGGACCGTAATTTTACGTTCTGTAAATTTTGCTTTATTTCCGAAGTAAAAAGAGACCGTAAGAAAATATATAATCATCGAAAAAAATATTTTATGTTATGTAAAATTACAAATGTAAAAACATAGTGTAAAATACACATCTGTAATTTTTCTTGTCTTATGACCTATATTTTTATTTTCTTATGTCAAATATTACATCGTGAATCGATAGGAATGTAACTATTTGAATTCCAAACGTAATTTAATTATGAAATGATCGTAATATTACGTCGGGTGAAGAATAACTTATTCTGCACCCTGGGTGATGAATAGTAACACTATATATATATATATATATATATATATATATATATATATATATATATATATATATACAGCCGGTCTATTCTCATAACATTATGAGAATAATATTCTCATAACACTTCTGAACTGCATTGAGAAACTGCATTGGAAAGCTATGCGCACTGCTTCCTTCTTCTGTTGCGAACCACATAGAGGTGCAGCAGGAAACCTTCATGGAGCAGCGTTTCTGGCTAGTTTGATCGATTTACTATTGGTTTATTTGTGTGTGCGCTGATTTAATATGTGGTTAAGCACTGAATTCAGCGAGAAAACGACGGAAATCCTTTGATTTGGCGGATCTGCGTCCGTTCTTCTGGTGGTGGAGGAGTTTCGCATCCTGCTGCTGGCTGTTCGTATTCGATTTTATAGCGTGGTCCTAGTGTGTTACCATTATCGCGTTGATGTTTGTGTTATTCCGCGACAGATTAATCTGCTAATAGAATTGAAATTTCAGTATAATTTGTCGAGTATCTCTCTGTTCTAGCAGAAAAACTTCTGTTCTCTGTTCTTCCCCGTCCGGATCGAAATTGTTGCGTTTTGTATGTAATATTCTGTTGTTTTCGGCAATTACGGGCTGCCTTTGATCTATCCGTATGAATTGGAGCGGATTAAGTTGTTAATTTTGAAGAATTTAAGTTTTTTGTCCATGTTTTTTGCGGCGCCACTGGCTCTGGTCGTTTCTCAAAGATGTTTTTTGAGATTTTTTTGCATTATATAGTTGTTAGAACTGCATTGCAGGCTGTGTTTTTCGTCTGTGAATCGTGGTCAATAGTGGTGGACTGCAGTAATATGCAATGCATGGTGAACTGCAGTAATATGCAATGCGCGGGTGAATTTTTGTAGTGCGGCGAATTGCATTAATATGCAATGCGAGCCTGTATGAACTGCATTACAGCCACGGGGGTGTGTGGGGACTAGTTTGATAAGTTTTTTTGCTTGATCAAGCGCGGTGGACTGCAGTAATACGCAATGCGAAATGCACATTGTTATGTAACCGCACTGCTTAAGGGGTGTTATGAGAATAGACCCACCCTATATATGGTTGCTCGCCGTTGCTTCATTAGGACCGGTTTGTACTAGTACCGGGCCCAAACAAGATGGGCGAATTTCGTCCTACTTTCATTTTTTCAGACGAAATCCAAAACTCTGTCGCGGAGCAGTCTACTCGCGTCCCTCCGCGCGCGCTCTGCCAACGGTTGGCGTGCATACGATCACATCGGGGGCCCCATTTGCATGCGGTTGCGCCGCGCGCGTTGCCACACGATGCAGTTACGTGCGGCATGATGGAGTTACGCGCTGCAAATTAGAACTGCCATCAGGGCCTGCCGATATTCCTAGCCGTCTGGCTTCCCCTTTAATTCCCGTGACCATTATAACCTTAGTCTCTCCAACCTTTCGATCATGCCCCACAACAGAACAAGCACACCCACAATGACACATAGAGAGGGGATGTCCAGTGGCACTCCAATGGAGTTCGGCAAGCATAGAGTGGAGACCCACGTGAGGGAGACAGATCTCTCGATGGTGTACACCATCGACCCGACCGTGGTGGACGACTACATCAACAGCGTTGAGCAGTTGCTTGCTCAAGACAAGTACAAGGTGGTCGGCGTCGACCTCCAGTACACCACCAGTCATCCCGGCATAGATCAAAAGGTTTTTGTCGCCCAGTTGTGCGTGCGCCATCATGTCCTCATCTATCACTACTGCATGGCCACAGAGCCTTGCGACCGTTCAATAGGTTTGTCAACAGCACCAACTAAAAGTTTGCCATGGTGGAAACCACCGACGATGTAAACGTGCTCCATGTTACGGGTTTGGCCTGCAAGAACCTTGTAAAAATCCGTGACCACTACAGGGTCTGGGGCAGCACGAAGAAGGACTCCCTGGTCGAACTCGCCTCGGCCATCATCGACCCCTACTACGAAAAGATGAAGCAGGATGCCCAGAGAATAAGTCCCCTATCCTGGCACAGGGCCTGGATGCGGCAACTGGATGAACCTCACCTCAGGTTCATGGCCAAGAGCGTGTACACATGCTATGAGATGCACAGGCGGATCGTTGACATGAGGAAGTGCCTCGTTACCAAAATCGACGAGCATGGATCGATCCACAAGCAGAGCAAGTGTCACAACAAGTAGATGATGATCAGATGATCGTTTATGATAGTTAATCATGCATGTAATATATAGTTTACTTTATTGGTGTGTGGAAATGTCATGTGTGTAGTAGCCACCTATGTAATTATGCATGTAATAGTTTACTTTGGTGTGTGCAAATGCCATGGTTGTATTAGCCACCTATGTAAGTGGATGTTTAATTTGGTTATGCAAGCATGTCCTTATAAGTGTGTATATAGATATATGTTGGTGTTCTGTATGCAATCCCATCACACAACACACACACACGTCTTATTATCAGCAACCATCTATGTTATTATCGGTCTTCGCACACATTTCTTATTACAGACTTGTTTGCCGCATATCACACACATCTTGTTAAGTTGAACCGTTTCTGTTCTCATGTCTCAACGCAAATAGTTCATCCGAGTGAACCGCATGCCATATATCGCACACACCTTCATCTGGCTGACCGTTTCTTTTGTGTTGCCTAATCACAAACAGTTCATCCGAGTGAACTATATGTTGTATATATATATCGCACACACCTCCATCTGGCTGCCCGTTTCTTTTGTTCCTCCTCATCGCAAATAGTTAATTGAACTAAACCGTATGCCCTACATCGCACATGCAACTAAAATCTGAACCGTGTTTGATGGCTCCGCCATTGCAAACGTTTTGCACCTTTTTTGACGGTTTTTACACCACTGTTTGCGATTATGGCATCGCACACAGTTTTGTCGAAGGGTCTCTGATCGTAGTGTCGCGTTAGCAGCATCCTGCAGTAGTGTAAGTCAAGCCAAGGAACAGCTGGCGGCTGAGAATGCTAGGATGGCCACGGAGTGAGCTGCTTTGGATGCCCAAGCACCATGGATTCAGGCAGATTCTTTCCGGCTCACCTTGGATCAAAATGCTTCAAACAAAGTCATGAGAAGGAGACACCAAAGTCGCTTACCTCCGGAGTATGATGCAAGAAACCTTTTCAACACACCAGGGGCAGGGACCGCTAACCCGCCCTGGTGAACCGGGCGGTTGAGGCGCCCGTGACTAGAGCGCCGGTTCAGCCGCACACTATGGATCCGCCTCATTTGGATATGACTCTGCCTTAGCATGTGGCGACACCGCCCGGTCATTATTCTAACCCTTTGGATAATATGATCGTTGTGGCATCACAATTGGAGGCTCTTCCAGTTGAAGGCGAGTTTCCAGCTGTGATAGAGATGCAGAGGGCCAGAGAACTTCTTCAGACGGTCGTGGCTCAACAGGGGGCTTATTCATATAACCATGAACGGATTCATTCAACCCCTCGTCCAAGCCGGAGTTATAGCAGGCATATTGAGTCGCCCGCAGTTGTAGTGAACAACGCCATAACCAGCCTCATGGGCATGACCGGCATGCGGTGGTGTTGATGCTCAGACTTTGGTGGATCAGGGCAGGGCGCGTCGGGTGGCGGAGCTGGCAGCTCAGCTAACGGCTCAACAGCAACCTTCGGTTTATCCGCCAACATCTGTGGAGGCAAGGTGACCTCCAGAACCTTGGGTGTGCCGTGTTTAGCACCGGCTCTGTGTAACGAGCGTTTGCCTAAGGATTTCGAGGGTCCTCATAAGGTACCTAATTACACAGCAGATCAGCCCCCTGAAGCTTGGATTGAGAGTTATGAGATGGCCATGGAGATGTTGGATGTTAGTGATGCTACATGTGCTAAGTACTTCACCATGATGTTGGATGGTCCGGCTCGTACTTGGTTGAAAGGGTTGCCCGCTAACTCCATAAGGTCATGGGCAGAGTTGAAAGCTTGTTCCATCCAAAATTTTAAAGATACATGCAAGCAGCCCCTGTCGATCTTGGATTTGGATTCTTGTGTCCAAGGTGAGGGTGACTCAACAACCAATTGGGTACACCGGATCTCAGCTATTATACACTCATCAGATAGTATCAATGTCAGTTCTATAGTCCTGATGTTGGAGAAGAACTGTCGTTTTCTCCCCCTTAAGCAGAAACTAGGGTGGCTTAAGCGCCACTGCAATGACATGGGGGAGCTCATGGCGGCTCTCATCAAATATGTCGATTCTGATAGTACCAAGGACCCCGACTCTGATGAAGAAAAGGCGGGTAAGGGAAAGAAGAGAGGCAGTGTGAAGGGACAGCAGCATAATGCGACGGGTCATGCTGTGTAACGCCCCGAGTCCGATGCACCAGGTGTCTTCCAGTTATTCGCTGTCGTTGCCATGTCATTCGCTTGCGTGCTGCATCTCGACATGTCATCATGTGCATTGCATCCTCATGTTTTTCAAAACTTGCATCCGGTCATTCTCTCTGTTGTCCGTTTCGGCATCCGACACTCTCACACGCACCTGTTGCACCTCTCAGTCCTTGTTTCATGAGCGGGAGAAAAAGCATTCTCGTAATGGGCCGAGATTTGTCGAGTGGTCTTGGTATATCACCGGTAGGCCGCCTATCAAATTTTGTTCCATTTGGAGGTTGTTTGATGCCGCAACGGTTAACCGCATTAACCGTCGGACCCCTTTCTCTTTGCAGCCCAACACCCCTACACAACAGGCCACTAGCCCATCTAAACCTCCTCCATGCTCTCCGTCGTTGGATCATGATCGTGTGGGCGAAAACCGCACCTCTATACCCCTCTCCTAGCTCCCAGAATCTATATAAACACCTCCCCCTCCGAAATTGGGCAAACCCTAGCCTTCCCCTTCCTTCGCGCCCCGGACACGTCCGCCCCCGCCGCCGGACATGTCCACCACTGCCCTCCAGCCAATCATTGCTCGCCATGTCACCCCGCTGCCGCGCCTCACCGCGCGGGCCTGCTAGGGCCCATTGCCGGCCCTCCCGGCCCGAGCCGCCTGCGCCGCTCGCACGAGCTCTCGCTGGACCTTGCTGCCCATTGGTCACCGCCCCTCGCCAGATTGCACCGCGCCGCCGTTGTTTGCGCCAGCGCCTCCCCAAACCACCCCGCCATGCCTCGCCTTGTCCCACCGCCTCGCTGGCCGGACTACAGCGCCGCCACCCGCTCGTCTCGAGCTCCTGCGCTGCCACACCAACCCTGCCAACCACTGGCCGGATCCGGTGCCGACCGGCCGGATCCATCCAGTCCCGCACGGATCTACCCGTCCCCGGCCTGCTCCGTCATCGGCGACCCTCTCCACCAAGCCCGTCACAGCCATGGCCTCCTACTCATGCAGGAGCACAAGGAGGATGCTCGATCTGCCCCCTCCACTCGATCGACGCGGGTGGGCCAGCGCCTGCGCAAGGCCCAGCCTCCACACCGACTCGCCTCGTCCTCCATGATCTGGGCCAAGGCCCACTAGGTGAGCGCCCGCCAGCCCAATCCCTCGCCCTATGCGCAATATAGCATCCCGCGCTCGCTCTACTTTTTCCCTGAAAATCACCTAAGTCCTTTATCTGTTAATATCATGTGTGCATCTTTGACCTACTGTATCTTCATGCATATTGCTCCATTTTGCGTGCATGATATATCAAATTGTTCATCTCTGAGTGCTCTAGACGATGGTGTAGATTGCATGCATGTTACTGTTCGTCATTGGAAAAGTGCTAAATGTTATAGACTGCTAAAAACTGTCATAACTTGCTGATTTGTCTTTTTCGTAGAATTTTGTGTGTTTATCTTTTGAGCATCATGTCAATATCTTTTAGTAGCATCTTCATGCCATCTTTACAGTGGTGCAATCCATGTATTTTTATGTGCCTTGTGGTGACTAGCACAAGCTTGCAAAGTGTGCCACTTGATGTTTGCTGTTTTATGAGACTCGGTGGTTCCGAGTTCTTGGAGGGCAGCTTCCCAGGGATCATGGGATACGCTGTGGGCCGGATGACCAAGAGTCATCGCGGCAAGCTCTACATCAATGACGCTGGCTGGGGCCCCGAGACCGGCTCAATTGAGTACGTATATTGGGTCCTCTTCGGCGGAATCCGCGTCTTCATCGGCAAGATCGGCGAACCGGGCCCTGAGCCGAACACCTACATCGACGTCATCGAGACGGCTCAACGTGCATGACCCGCCCAGGTTCAACCCGCCGTGAAGCACGCCTTTGTTGGTTTCATCCATGGGGTTGAATGAGGAGGGATCTATGTCTGGTGGTGAGACGGCCATCTACTATGATGGTGAATCGTCCACAGGCGAGACCAATTCAATGTATCAAGTGCAAGACGGCCAGCTTGGGGGCTGTTCCGATGGCGATAGAATTTCAGACCCCTATGAGCCGCCGAACAGGGTTGCGATCTTCATGGTCGGTAGACAGCCAGCGCTCGCCTCAACGACCGCCGCAGCTATGACCTCCAGCTCAACGGTTGTGGCGACGGCTGGTGCTTGCAACTCTGCACCCCGCCGGCTCAGGTTCTGACAGAGTTATTGGAGGCTTTGGCGACTTTGATGGGGGTAGAAGTGACCCCGGAGACTCAAGAATAGCATAAGGTGGAGGTTGCGAAGTTACGCGATGAGATAACTCAAGCCAAGGAACAACTAGCGGCTGAGAACGCTAGGATGGCCACGGAGCAAGCTGCTTTGGATGCCCAGGCACAACGGATTTAGGCAGATTCTTTCCGGCTTAGCTTGGATCAAAATGCTTCAAACAAAGTCATGAGAAGGAGACACCAGAGTCGCTTACCTCTAGAGTACCATGCAAGAAACCTTTTCAACACACTAGGGGCAGGGACCAGTAACCCGCCCGTGGTGAACCGGGCGGTTGAGGTGCCCATGATTGGAGCGTCGGTTCAGTCGCGCACTATGGATCCGCCTCATTTGGATATGACGCCTCAGCATGTGCCGACACCGCTGGGTCATTATTCTAACCCTTTGGATAATATGATCGTTGCGGCGTCACGATTGGCGGCTCTTCCAGTTGAAGGCGAGACTCCAGCTGCGATAGAAATGCGGAGGGCCAGAGAACTTCTTCAGACGGTTGTGGCTCAATAGGGGGGCTTATTCGTATAGCCGTGAACGGATTCATTCAACCCCTCGTCCAAGTCGGAGTTATAGCAGGCATATTGAGTCGCCCGCAGTTTCAAGCAGTGAACAGCGCCGTAACCAGCCTCGTGGGCATAACCCGGCGCGCGGTGGTGTTGATGCTCAGACTTTGGTTTAGGGTAGGGCGTTGATAACCCACAAGTATAGGGGATCGCAATAGTTTTCGAGGGTAGAGTATTCAACCCAAATTTATTGATTCGACACAAGGGGAGCCAAAGAATATTCTCAAGTATTAACAATTGAGTTGTCAATTCAACCGCACCTGAAAGACTTAATATCTGCAACAAAGTTTTTAGTAGCAAAGTAATATGGAAGTAGCGGTAACGGTGGCAAAAGTAACAGTAGCAGTTTTTGTAGTGATTGTAACAGTGGAAATGGAAAAGTAACTAAGCAAAGGTCAATATGTGAAAAGCTCATAGGCAATGGATCAGTGATGGATAATTATGTCGGATGTGATTCATCATGCAACAGTTATAACATAGGGTGACACAGAACTAGCTCCAGTTCATCAATGTAATGTAGGCATGTATTCTGAATATAGTCATACGTGCTTATGGAAAAGAACTTGCATGACATCTTTTGTCCTACCCTCCCGTGGAAGTAGGGTCCTATTGGAAACTAAGGGATATTAGGGCCTCCTTTTAATAGAGTACCGGACCAAAGCATTAACACTTAGTGAATACATGAACTCCTCAAACTACGTCATCACCGGGAGTGGTCCCGATTATTGTCAATTCGGGGTTACCGGATCATAACACATAGTAGGTGATTATTGACTTGCAAGATAGGATCAAGAACTCACATATATTCATGAAAACATAATAGGTTCATATCTGAAATCATGGTTGTCGGTGTCAAAACCGGCGGATCTCGGGTAGGGGGTCTCGAACTGTGCGTCTAAGGCGGATGGTAACAGGAGGCAGGGGACACAATGTTTTACCCAGGTTCAGGCCCTCTTGGTGGAGGTAAAACCCTACGTCCTACTTGATTTATTCTTGATGATATGGGTATTACAAGAGTTGATCTACCACGGGATCAGAGAGGCTAAACCCTAAAAGCTGTTGGGGAACGTAGTAATTTCAAAAAAATTCCTACGCACACGCAAGATCATGGTGATGCATAGCAACGAGGGGAGAGTGTGATCTACGTACCCAAGTAGATCGACAACGGAAGCGTTTGGTTGATGTAGTCGTACGTCTTCACGGCCTGACCGATCAAGCACCGAAACGACGGCACCTCCGAGTTTTAGCACACGTTCAGCTCGATGACGATCCCCGGACTCTGATCTAGCAAAGTGTCGGGGAAGAGTTCCGTCAGCATGACGGCGTGGTGACGATCTTTATGTACTACTGTCGTAGGGCTTCGCCTAAGCACCGCTACAATATTATCGAGTACTATGGTGGCAGGGGGCGTCGCACACGGCTAAAAATAAGATCATGTGGATCAACATGTGTGTCTCTGGGGTTCCCCTGCCTCCGTATATTAAGGATCAAGGAGGGGGGTGCGGCCGGCCAAGGGGAGGCGCGCCAGGAGGAGTCCTACTCCCTCTGGGAGTAGGATTCCCCCCCCCCCCCCAATCCAAGTTGGAATAGGATTCACGGAGGGAGGAAAAGAGAGAGGGGGGCCGGCCCCCTCTCCTTGTCCTATTCGGACTAGGGGAGGGGAAAGGCGCGCGGCCCATCTTGGGCTGCCCCTTCTCTTTTCCACTAAAGCCCACTAAGGCCCATATAGCTCCCGCGGGGTTCCAGTAACCTCCCGGTACTCCGGTAAAATCCCGATTTCACCCGGAACACTTCCGATATCCAAACATAGGCTTCCAATATATCAATCTTTATGTCTCGACCATTTTGAGACTCCTCGTCATGTCCGTGATCACATCCGGGACTCCGAACAACCTTCGGTACATCAAAACGTATAAACTCATAATATAACTGTCATCGAAACCTTAAGCGTGCGGACCCTACGGGTTCGAGAACAATGTAGACATGACCGAGACACGTCTCCGGTCAATAACCAATAGCGGGACCTGGATGCCCATATTGGCTCCTACATATTCTACGAAGATCTTTATCGGTCAGACCGCATAACAACATACGTTGTTCCCTTTGTCATCGGTATGTTACTTGCCCGAGATTCGATCGTCGGTATCCAATACCTAGTTCAATCTCGTTACCGGCAAGTCTCTTTACTCGTTCCGTAATACATCATCTCGCAACTAACTCATTAGTTGCAGTGCTTGCAAGGCTTAAGTGATGTGCATTACCGAGAGGGCCCAGAGATACCTCTCCGACAATCGGAGTGACAAATCCTAATCTCGAAATACGTCAACCAAACATGTACCTTTGGAGACACCTGTAGAGCACCTTTATAATCACCCAGTTACGTTGTGACATTTGGTAGCACACAAAGTGTTCCTCCGGCACACGGGAGTTACATAATCTCATAGTCATAGGAACATGTATAAGTCATGAAGAAAGCAATAGCAACATACTAAACGATCGGGTGCTAAGCTAATGGAATGGGTCATGTCAATCAGATCATTCAACTAATGATGTGATCCCGTTAATCAAATGACAACTCTTTGTCCATGATTAGGAAACATAACCATCTTTGATTAACGATCTAGTCAAGTAGAGGCATACTAGTGACACTCTGTTTGTCTATGTATTCACACATGTATTATGTTTCCGGTTAATACAATTCTAGCATGAATAATAAACCTTTATCATGATATAAGGAAATAAATAATAACTTTATTATTGCCTCTAGGGCATATTTCCTTCAATCTCCCACTTGCACTAGAGTCAATAATCTAGATTACACAGTAATGATTCTAACACCCATGGAGCTTTGGTGTTGATCATGTTTTGCTCGTGGAAGAGGCTTAGTCAACGGGTCTGCTACATTCAGCTCCGTATGTATGTTGCAAATCTCTATGTCTCCCACCTGGACTAGATCCCGGATGGAATTGAAGCGTCTCTTGATGTGTTTGGTCCTCTTGTGAAATCTGGATTCCTTTGCCAAGGCAATTGCACCAGTATTGTCACAAAAGATTTTCATTGGACCCGATGCACTAGGTATGACACCTAGATCGGATATGAACTCCTTCATCCAGACTCCTTCGTTTGCTGCTTCCGAAGCAGCTATGTACTCCACTTCACATGTAGATCCCGCCACGACGCTTTGTTTAGAACTGCACCAACTGACAGCTCCACCGTTTAATGTAAACACATATCCGGTTTGCGATTTAGAATCGTCCGGATCAGTGTCAAAGCTTGCATCAACGTAACCGTTTACGATAAGCTCTTTGTCACCTCCATATACGAGAAACATATCCTTAGTCCTTATTAGGTACTTCAGGATTGTTCTTGACCGCTGTCTAGTGATCCACTCCTGGATTACTTTGGTACCTCCCCGCTAAACTTATAGCAAGGCACACATCAGGTTTGGTACACAGCATTGCATACATGATAGAGCCTATGGCTGAAGCATAGGGAACATCTTTCATTTTCTCTCTATCTTCTGCAGTGGTCGGGCATTGAGTCTGACTCAACTTCACACCTTGTAACACAGGCAAGAACCCTTTCTTTGCTTGATCCATTTTGAACTTCTTCAAAATTTTGTCAAGGTATGTGCTTTGTGAAAGTCCAATTAAGCGTCTTCATCTATCTCTATAGATCTTTATGCCTAATATGTAAGCAGCTTCACCGAGGTCTTTCATTGAAAAACTCTTATTCAAGTATCCCTTTATGCTATCCAGAAATTCTATATCATTTCCAATCAGTAATATGCCATCCACATATAATATCAGAAATGCTACAGAGCTCCCACTCACTTTCTTGTAAATACAGGCTTCTCCGAAAGTCTGTATAAAACCAAATGCTTTGATCACACTATCAAAGCGTTTATTCCAACTCTGAGAGGCTTGCACCAGTCCATAAATGGATCGCTGGAGCTTGCACACTTTATTAGCTCCCTTTGGATCGACAAAACCTTCCGGTTGCATCATATACAACTCTTCTTCCAGAAATCCATTCAGGAATGCAGTTTTGACATCCATATGCCAAATTTCATAATCATAAAATGCGGCAATTGCTAACATGATTCGGACAGACTTAAGCATCGCTACGGGTGAGAAGGTCTCATCGTAGTCAACTCCTTGAACTTGTCGAAAACCTTTTGCGACAAGTCGAGCTTTGTAGACAGTAATATTACCGTCAGCGTCGGTCTTCTTCTTGAAGATCCATTTATTCTCAATTGCTTGCCGATCATCGGGCAAGTCAACCAAAGTCCATACTTTGTTCTCATACATGGATCCCATCTCAGATTTCATGGCTTCAAGCCATTTTGCAGAATCTGGGCTCACCATTGCGTCTTCATAGTTCGTAGGTTCATCAAGATCTAGCAGCATGATTTCCAGAACAGGATTACCGTACCACTCTGGCGCGAATCTCACTCTGGTTGATCTACGAGGTTCAGTAGTATCTTGTCCTGAAGTTTCATGATCATTATCATTAGCTTCCTCACTAATTGGTGTAGGTGTCGCAGAAACAGTTTTCTGTGATATACTACTTTCCAATAAGGGAGTAGGTACAGTTACCTCATCAAGTTCTACTTTCCTCCCACTCACATCTTTTGAGAGAAACTCCTTCTCCGGAAAGTTTCCAAATTTAGCAACAAAAGTCTTGCCTTCGGATCTGTGATAGAAGGTGTATCCAATAGTTTCCTTTGGATATCCTATGAAGACACATTTCTCCGATTTGGGTTCGAGCTTATCAGGTTTGAAGTTTTTTCACATAAGCATCGCAGCCCCAAACTTTCAGAAACGACAACTTTGGTTTCTTGCCAAACCATAGTTCATAAGGCGTCGTCTCAACGGATTTTGATGGTGCCCTATTTAACGTGAATGCGGCCGTCTCTAAAGCATAACCCCAAAACGATAGCGGTAAATCAGTAAGAGACATCATAGATTGCACCATATCTAGTAAAGTACGATTACGACGTTCGGACACACCATTACGCTGTGGTGTTCCGGGTGGCGTGAGTTGCGAAACTATTCCGCATTGTTTCAAATATACACCAAACTCATAACTCAAATATTCTCCTCCACGATCAGATCGTAGAAACTTTATTTTCTTGTTACGATGATTTTCAACTTCACTCTGAAATTCTTTGAACTTTTCAAATGTTTCATACTTATGTTTCATTAAGTAGATATACCCATATCTGCTTAACTCATCTGTGAAGGTGAGAAAATAACGATATCCGCCACGAGCCTCAATATTCATCGGACCACATACATCTGTATGTATGATTTCCAACAAATCTGTTGCTCTCTCCATAGTATCGGAGAACGGTGTTTTAGTCATCTTTCCCATGAGGCACGGTTCGCAAGTACCAAGTGATTCATAATCAAGTGGTTCCAAAAGTCCATCAGTATGGAGTTTCTTCATGCGCTTTACACCGATATGACCTAAACGGCAGTGCCACAAATAAGTTGCACCATCATTATCAACTCTGCATCTTTTGGCTTCAACATTATGAATATGTGTGTCACTACTATCGAGATTCAATAAAAATAGACCACTCTTCAAGGGTGCATGACCATAAAAGATATTACTCATATAAATAGAACAACCATTATTCTCTGATTTAAATGAATAACCGTCTCGCATCAAACAAGATCCAGATATAATGTTCATGCTCAACGCTAGCACCAAATAACAATTATTTAGGTCTAATACTAATCCCGAAGGTAGATGTAGAGGTAGCGTGCCGACCGCGATCACATCGACTTTGGAGCCGTTTCCCACGCACATCGTCACCTCGTCCTTAGCCAATCTTTGCTTAATCTGTAGTCCCTGTTTTGAGTTGCAAATATTAGCAACAGAGCCAGTATCAAATACGCAGGTGCTACTGCGAGCATTAGTAAGGTACACATCAATAACATGTATATCACATATACCTTTGTTCACCTTGCCATCCTTCTTATCCGCCAAATACTTGGGGCAGTTCCGCTTCCAGTGACCAGTCTGCTTGCAGTAGAAGCACTCGGTTTCAGGCTTAGGTCTAGACTTGGGTTTCTTCTCTTGAGCAGCAACTTGCTTGCTGTTCTTCTTGAAGTTCCCCTTCTTCTTCCCTTTGCCCTTTTTCTTGAAACTAGTGGTCTTGTTGACCATCAACACTTGATGCTCCTTTTTGATTTCTACCTCCGCAGCTTTCAGCATTGCGAAGAGCTCGGGAATAGTCTTATTCATCCCTTGCATATTATAGTTCATCACGAAGCTCTTGTAGCTTGGTGGCAGTGATTGGAGAATTCTGTCAATGACGCAATCATCTGGAAGATTAACTCCCATCTGAATCAAGTGATTATTATACCCAGACATTTTGAGTATATGCTCACTGACAGAACTGTTCTCCTCCATCTTGCAGCTATACAACTTATTGGAGACTTCATATCTCTCAATCCGGGCATTTGCTTGAAATATCAACTTCAACTCCTGGAACATCTCCTATGCTCCATGACGTTCAAAACATCACTGAAGTCCCGATTCTAAGCCGTAAAGCATGGCACACTGAACTATCGAGTAGTCATCAGCTTTGCTCTGCCAGACGTTCATAACATCTGGTGTTGCTCCTGCAGCAGGCCTGGCACCCAGCGGTGCTTCCAGGACGTAATTCTTCTGTGCAGCAATGAGGATAATCCTCAAGTTACGGACCCAGTCCGTGTAATTGCTACCATCATCTTTCAACTTTGCTTTCTCAAGGAACGCATTAAAATTCAACGGAACAACGGCATGGGCCATCTATCTACAATCAAACATACATAAGCAAGATACTATCAGGTACTAAGTTCATGATAAATTTAAGTTCAATTAGTTAAATTACTTAAAGAACTCCCACTTAGATAGACATCCCTCTAATCCTCTAAGTGATCACATGATCCAAATCAACTAAACCATGTCCGATCATCACGTGAGATGGAGTAGTTTCAATGGTGAACATCGCTATGTTGATCATATCTACTATATGATTCACGCTCGACCTTTCGGTCTCCGTGTTCCGAGGCCATATCTGCATATGCTAGGCTCGTCAAGTATAACCTGAGTATTCTGCGTGTGCAACTGTTTTGCACCCGTTGTATTTGAACGTAGAGCCTATCACACCCGATCATCACGTGGTGTCTCAGCACGAAGAAATTTCGCAACGGTGCATACTCAGGGAGAACACTTCTTGATAATTTAGTGAGAGATCATCTTATAATGCTACCGTCAATCAAAGCAAGATAAGATGCATAAAACATAAACATCACATGCAATCAATATAAGTGATATGATATGGCCATCATCATCTTGTGCCTGTGATCTCCATCTCCGAAGCACCGTCATGATCACCATCGTCACCGGCGCGACACCTTGATCTCCATCGTAGCATTGTTGTCATCTCGCCAATCTTATGCGTCCACGACTATCGCTACCGCTTAGTGATAAAGTAAAGCATTACAGCGCGATTGCATTGCATAGAATAAAGCGACAACCATATGGCTCCTGCCAGTTGCCGATAACTCGGTTACAAAACATGATCATCTCATACAATAAAATTTAGCATCATGTCTTGACCATATCACATCACAACATGCCCTGCAAAAACAAGTTAGACGTCCTCTACTTTGTTTGTTGCAAGTTTTACGTGGCTGCTACGGGCTTAAGCAAGAACCAATCTTACCTACGCATCAAAACCACAACGATAGTTTGTCAAGTTGATGCCGTTTTAACCTTCGCAAGGACCGGGCGTAGCCACACTCGGTTCAACTAAAGTTGGAGAAACTGTCACCCGCAAGCCACCTATGTGCAAAGCACGTCGGGAGAACCGGTCTCGCGTAAGCGTACGCGTAATGTCAGTCCGGGCCGCTTCGTCCAACAATATCGCCGAACCAAAGTATGACATGCTGGTAGGCAGTATGACTTATATCGCCCACAACTCACTTGTGTTCTACTCGTGCACATAACATCAAACCATAAAACCTAGGCTCTGATGCCACTGTTGGGGAACGTAGTAATTTCAAAAAAATTCCTAGGCACACGCAAGATCATGGTGATGCATAGCAACGAGGGGAGAGTGTGATCTACGTACCCTAGTAGATCAACAACGGAAGCGTTTGGTTGATGTAGTCGTACGTCTTCATGGCCCGACCGATCAAGCACCGAAACTACGGCACCTCCGAGTTTTAGCACACGTTCAGCTCGATGACGATCCCCGGACTCCGATCCAGCAAAGTGTCGGGGAAGAGTTCCGTCAGCACGACGGCGTGGTGACGATCTTGATGTACTACTGTCGCAGGGCTTCGCCTAAGCACCGCTACAATATTATCGAGTACTATGGTGGCAGGGGGCGCCGCACACGGCTAAGAATAAGATCCCGTGGATCAACTTGTGTGTCTCTGGGGTTCCCCTGCCTCCGTATATAAAGGATCAAGGGGGGGTGCGGCCGGCCAAGGGGAGGCGCGCCAGGAGGAGTCCTACTCCCTCTGGGAGTAGGATTCCCCCCCCCCCCCAATCCTAGTTGGAATAGGATTCGCGGAGAGGGGAAAAGAGAGAGGGGGCCTGCCCCCTCTCCTTGTCCTATTCGGACTAGGGGAGGGGAGAGGCGCGCGGCCCATCTTGGGCTGCCCCTTCTCTTTTCCACTAAAGCCCACTAAGGCCCATATAGCTCCCGGGGGGGGTTCCGGTAACCTCCCGGTACTCCGGTAAAATCTCGATTTCACCCGGAACACTTCCGATATCCAAACATAGGCTTCCAATATATCAATCTTTATGTCTCGACCATTTCGAGACTCCTCGTCATGTCCGTGATCACATCCGGGGCTCCGAACAACCTTCGGTACATCAAAACGTATAAACTCATAATATAACTGACATCGAAACCTTAAGCGTGCGGACCCTACGGGTTTGAGAACAATGTAGACATGACCGAGACATGTCTCCGGTCAATAACCAATAGCGGGACCTGGATGCCCTATTGGTTCCTACATATTCTACAAAGATCTTTATCGGTCAGACCGCATAACAACATACGTTGTTCCCTTTGTCATTGGTATGTTACTTGCCCGAGATGCGATCGTCGGTATCCAATACCTAGTTCAATCTCGTTACCGGCAAGTCTCTTTACTCGTTCCGTAATACATCATCTCGCAACTAACTCATTAGTTGCAGTGCTTGCAAGCCTTAAGTGATGTGCATTACCAAGAGGGCCCAGAGATACCTCTCCGACAATCGGAGTGACAAATCCTAATCTCGAAATACGTCAACCCAACATGTACCTTTGGAGACACCTGTAGAGCACCTTTATAATCACCCAGTTACGTTGTGACGTTTGGTAGCACACAAAGTGTTCCTCCGGCACACGGGAGTTACATAATCTCATAGTCATAGGAACATGTATAAGTCATGAAGAAAGCAATAGCAACATACTAAACGATCGGGTGCTAAGCTAATGGAATGGGTCATGTCAATCAAATCATTCAAACTGATGATGTGATCCCGTTAATCAAATGACAACTCTTTGTCCATGGTTAGGAAACATAACCATCTTTGATTAACGAGCTAGTCAAGTAGAGGCATACTAGTGACACTCTGTTTGTCTATGTATTCACACATGTATTATGTTTCCGGTTAATACAATTCTAGCATGAATAATAAACCTTTATCATGATATAAGGAAATAAATAATAACTTTATTATTGCCTCTAGGGCATATTTCCTTCAAAAGCTAGCCTATGGTATGATTGTATGTTTTCCTACGGACTAAAACCCTCCGGTTTATATAGACACCGGAGGGGGCTAGGGTTACACAAGGTCGGTTACAAAGGAGGAGATATCCATATCCGTACTGCCTAGCTTGCCTTCCACGCCAAGTAGAGTCCCATCCGGACATGAGACGAAGTCTTCAATCTTGTATCTTCATAGTCCAACAGTCTGGCCAAAGGATAGAGTCCAGCTGTCCGGAGACCCCCTAATCCCGGACTCCCTCAGTAGCCCCTGAACCAGGCTTCAATGACGATGAGTCCGGCATGCACTGTTTTCTTCGGCATTGCAAGGCGGGTTCCTCCTCCGGATATACCACAGAAGAGTTCAAATAATGGATAGTGTCCGACCCTGCAAAATAAGTTCCACATACCACTGTAGAGAGAATAATATTTCCACAAATCTAATCTGCTGACACGTTTAGGCAACATGATTCGAACTGTTTTTCTTTAACTAGCCCCGCACATAACGTGAGGCAGTTTCTTGACACGTCTTGTCAAAGCAGAGATCATGTTCCCCTTATTACGGGATTCTCATCAATATGGGCGTGGGTAACCCAACCGTGCCTAGGACTCCTAGATTTTAGGCAAGTCCCAAACGGCTACGGGGAGGACGCTTGATATTCACCCTCTTTATAAAGGGACAAGGCTTTTACTTTTGTCCTCCCGTGCTCAATCGAATCCTTCCCCTGCCTCAAGTTCTAACACCCAAAGCCTAGGTCAGGTGCTTCGGATCTTCAATCATGTCCGGATCCAGCCTCCAGGGCCGGTGGTTGCCCTCCTCCGTCACGGAAGAGGATATCAAGAAGTTGAGGGAGGCAAGATACCTGACTGCCAAAGTCTCACATCGGCTACCCGCCCGAGGGCAGGTCGTCCCTACTCCTAAACCCAACGAAGACGTCGTGTTCATCTCCCACTTCCTCTGAGGACTAGGCCTCACTCTGGATCCCTTCGTAAGGGGTTTGATGTTCTATTACGGGCTTGATTTCCAAGATCTAGCCCCAGATTCCTTTCTCCACATCTCGGCATTTATTGTCGTATGTGAGGCCTTCCTCCGCATTACCCCTCACTTCGGCCTATGGCTCAAGAACTTTGATGTGAAGCCGAAGATGGTTGAGGGGCAGTATGCTGATGTGACGGCGGCCCGATCTTTTGATGAGAGTGGGAATAAATATCGATTTGGTGGATTTTGACCTTGACGATCCGGCTATACCGTACCCGACGATACGCCTCGACAATCGCTAAACCAATCTCCGATGGTTATTGACCTTGCCGTAGGCACGATCAACCTGAACAACGAGGTTCGAGTTCCTGCAAGCAACGGAAGAACCGGCAAGAACAAAGGTGAATTGCAACTGAAATTGCGGATGATAAACTGAGCACACGAACTAGATCAAAAGTTGGGGTTCCACTGTGGATCCGACAAGGCGGTAGTCCTACACGTCTCGTAGATGCGAATTGTAGCGATGGCTAGACAATACAATAAAACCCAATTCTAAACCCTAGATACTGGTAACTATTTATTGGAGGATTACAAGAGCCTGCGCCGCCTCAACTTTCCTTGCAGCCGATGGTAGAGAGGGCCACGTCCTTGTTCCATGTTGGGCTTGTGGTGGACATCAGATCCATGTAGGCATGCACGAATCACACATGGGCTTGGGCCCACTCCCTTGAATTAGCACTTTGACATACACGTGCACACATACATGGATGAATTAGACAACGTCTAGGCATGCATGTGTACACAATGCATGTATGCATATTAGTACATGTATATGATGCATGTATGTGCCCTGACTGCTGTAAGATATATTGGTCGATGAATAATACTCGTATTTTGACCAGTGGCTTGTAGAGATACTCCATAATTCTGCACATATTAAATAAGGTGTTGTATCTTTGTGCTTATACCAAAAAATAATTCATGAAATTATTGTTAATTGAAATCACCTGTAAATTGTATATGCGGATAATATTTTTGGTCGTATCCGTAAAGGCCATGTCCACATTATCCTCCCTTTCTTGAAAACAAAGCCGTCCTCGGCTTTGAATAATCTGAAAACAGACTAACAAAGAAGACAACATGTATGCATGGTGTGTGTGTGTGTGTATATATATGTAGGAGTGATTAGCATATTTGGTGACACGAAAAATCAAGGAACTATCACAACAATTATATCGATGGAATAAACTAATATTCTCTTTCATGCTGGCAAAATTATCACATGGGATGCAAATCTTACGCACCAAAAAATTTCTGTCTATGCAGTCCTCTCCAATCAAGTTAAAAGTATGATTAGGTGCATAAACAATTTTTGGAGAATTTAAACATGTGATTTGAGATATTTTATTTATCGCATGTGACAAAGCCATATGTGGATCCGTCAAAATAGAATACAAAGAATTAACTTGCGGAATTCTAGCTAAAACTTCATCATGTTTAATCAATTGTATGTGATCCAATCCTAATTGAGCAATCAAGTCACATGTGTTAATGTCAGTAGCCTTTAATTCCTTGGGTGCACTCAAATCAACGAGGGAATCAATGTTAGCAGTTGGTGCACACAGAACAATAGGTGCTTCGCTTGTTTGATCACATAATTTATCCAAGGTAGCAACACAATTATCCTTAACAATTGGCGTGGGCAAAACAGAGGGTATTTCATTCAACTCAACACACGAATCCTGTAATTCAACATGACATAAATCGATATCGGGTGGATGAGTCGATTCAATACCTTCCTTATTACCTTGCAGTCCTAATTGATATGAAGTAAGAATGGTCGATGGTGACTCCTCAAAAGCTCCAAGTGGCGCAATCATAGTTGGTGCTACATCGAAGGAAGTGACCTTCTTTGACGGTGATTCCATGGCACCCTTATTTATCTTGTATATACCTCTTCTTAATTTCTGTTCAGCTTCACAAGAAAGACGAAACAAATGGTCGACAGAATACAATTCTTCATGCATTATTTTGTCTTGTATATCATGGTTTAAACCTCTCCAAAATCTGTTCAGAAAATTGTCTTCACATTCTTCTAATCCACAACGAAACAAAGCAGTACACAAATTATCATAATATTCTTCAACAGTGTTATTGCCTTGTGTTAAATGTTGCAATTTTCTAAGCAAATCACTAGCATGGTATGAAGGAACAAATCGATTTCGCAACTAGTTTTAAAGCTTTCCAAGTAGTAGGTTTATTACAATTTTTTTCCCTGCAATAATTTCTCCACCAAACTGAAGCAAAACCGAAAAAGCTTTTAGTGACATCATTTATTTTCTTATGCTCAGAAAAATCATGGCTACCAAATATTTCTTCTACTTTAATTTCCCAATCAATATATGAATCAGGGTCATATTTACCCTCGAAATTTGGCAAAGAAGTAACCTGATGACAGGCCCGTCGACAAGGGTGTGCGAGCGGTGCGATCGCACAGGGCCCCCGAAATCGTAGAGGCCCCGATCGAGGGAAATCCATGTAACGGCCGCGGTTCATGCGCTGGGTTGCTGCCTTTTTCAGCTGGCTCGCTCGATCCGATTTAATCGGAAGAAACCTTGCACGAGAAGCGGAACGCACGTCACGGTGCGCTAATACCTAACCCAGCCAACAGGCCCTCAATTGGCCCAGTATTGATTTATCCACTCCCCCTTTCGACCTGTTTGTAAGAGAGCGGTAGAAAAACAAGGCAGAAAAACAAGGCAGACTAGTTACACTAATGGGCCTAATCGCTATGGCCGAGAGTGCTTGTTTCTTTACTGCAGCAGCCTCTGACCACAAGAATATTTTCCAAGGTGAGTCGTAGCCATAAGCCTGGGATCAAAATAAATGAACGAAAAACTAGTTAGGGCTATTACCTTTTTGTTAAAATCGTTCTCTTTCTGGTTCTTTTGATGTCTTCCTGTCATATAGAATGCAATGCCTACTATTAGAAGAGTGCTACTCGATTAGGCATGCACTTAGTTTTAATCAAAATTAATAGGATTATCACACTAGCCGTAAGCTAATTTCTAATTGTAGTACTAATTCTTTGTTGTGTTGTGTGCTCGTTTGCTACACTATTTCATTCTAAGAAAGACTCAATGCATTTTTATTTTGCAAGAATAGAGTCAATGGATTTAAAGATTTCGTTTTAAGAAATACTCCATCCGTCCAGAATTAGTTGCCGCGAAAACAAATGTATCTGGAAGTATTTTAATTCTAGATATATTCATTTTTATCATTTCTACGACAAATAATTCGGGACGGACGGAATACTAGATAGATGATGCTTTTTGGTAGAACATGCGGTCAGTTTACAATTTTATTACAATTCACAAAAAGGAAGTTTATTGTTTCAATACTACGTTTACTCTTATTTTTCAACAATTTTATGAAATAACACATATTCGAAGCTATATATATATATATAGTGAAAATATGTCTAATTATATTAGTAATACAATCTTTTGCTAAATTTTGGGCCCCATTTCGTATTCTGCACTGGGGCCCCGAATTCCTGGAGACGGCCCTGCCTGATGATGTGTGTTTCTACCATGATGTAGAGCATGTGACAGTCGTTGTACCTTCTGTTGTCGGTGTAATGGGACACGGATACCCCGAAGACGACGAGATAATATTTCACGACATCGGGGCTAGCAAAGCCCCTCAGTTCGACTGCCGGCCGCCGACTACACCATCCGGCCGGCTACCGACTGCCGGCCGCCGACTACGCCACCCGGCCGGCTACCGACTGCCGGCCGCCGACTACGCCAACCAGTCGGCTGCCGACTGCTGCCCGACCCGACATCGACGAGACAACCATACTGCGGTGCCATCATCTACAGTGTACCGTGTCCCCTGGGTACTGATTTATAAAGTATCCCAGGAGACAAGCATGGCATGTGCCATGCCACTAGCCATGCCTACTTGGCTTGGCATGTAAGCTACCCAAGGTAGCTTCCCACATAGCTTACATGGTAAGCCAACTCCCACTATAAATACCACCACACATCCATCCGTCTAGGGGGATGGCCTCTCACGCCCACACACAAGCTAGCAAGCAAGCTAGCTTTCCATCCATCCATCACATGAGCCCACACATACGGCCATTAGCATGGCCGGCCACTAGACACCTGGTATAAGCATTTACCAGATCAGATGCCTATGGCACTGATCTCAGATACAGCTCCAGGAGCACTTTGTACTGCCTGATGTACACCTCAGATACATACTCAGACATGCAGGAGTAGGGGTATTATCTCTCCGGAGAGCCCCGAACCTGGGTAAACCACCGCGTGCTACTCGCATACCCGCTCCCGGTCCTATCAGCAGCAGTCCTACCCACACACTAAGCCCTTGTGGCATTTGTCGACTCGCAAGCACCCCGTGAGAAATACCATGACAGTTGGCGCCCACCTTGGGGCGGTACTATGCTACCGCGCTGCTGCTGGTTTCGCTGTCCGGGCGGGACCATCTTCGCCATCGCCGCCGCGGCGTTGCGCCGTCTCTCCGGTAGCCCTCGGGGGTTCGACTTCGACCCGTCCCCAGAGCGGCCGTGCGGGACGACGCGTCCTCGCCGTCGGCTTTGCCATCTTCATCATCGCCAACGCAGCGCCGGCCGGCCGTCCGTGCGCGCGCCGCGCGCGGTGCCTCGGTTCGGTCGGTCGCGTCCATCCACGCGCTTTCGCTCCTCCACATTTCGTCTATGCTAGCTAGCTAGACGCGAGTCAAACCACGGCCAGGCATTGCCCATACACTTCTCAGATGCTGGTCAGACACGACTTGTACTCAAGCCAGACAATGGTTATGCACTGGCTAACCAGCGCCGCTCCGCTCTAGCCGCTGTCCTGCTCTGCTCCGCTGCGCGTCCATCTACACGCGCGAGCACGCACCAGCGAACCCCTGCCGCCTCCGCCCCATCCAGTGCTCCGCGCCTTCATCGCCCTGCCTCTGCTCGTCCATGGCACCGCCACAGACCTCCCAGCCGCGGAGTCGCTGGCTCAGCTGCGCCTCACCAACCACCGATGCTGACCTGTGTTGGGGCCTCCCGTGGCTCTCCACCCGCGGCATCCCCGTGGGCTCACTCGACCGCGCGGCCGCGCCCACGGGCCTGCGCGCCTCCGCCCGCCGTCTCCTTCGTGCAACCGCCGTCCCGGTCCCGCCGCTCCGCCGGCGTGCGCCCGCGCCCCTGCCCCATCGCGGTGCCATCCCACATCGCCGCCTCCGAATCCTGCCTCGCCCGGGCCGGCTCTGCCTCCCGCCTTCGTGCGCTGGCCTTGGCCGGCCTGCCCCGCGCCCGCGCCGCCTGGCCCCAGCGCGCCCGCCGACTCGCCGTCTCCACGCAGGGCCTCCCGAGCCGCTTGCTCGCCGGCCCCGCCCCGGGCTTCCTGCACGTCCGCACGCCCGTCGCACTGCGCCCCGACTCCCGACTCCCCGTCGCCGCGCATCTGCATCTGCACCACCGCGCCCCTGGCCGCCTGCAGTGCTTGCGCCGGGTCCGGCGCGCTGCGTTGTCCAGCCGGCCTCCTATCCCGCGCCCGCGCCGCCTTGCCTCCGCGCTGTCCGACTCCTGCCCACGCAGTCGGCTGCTGCGCCGCCTTGCCTCCGCGCAGTCCGACTCCTGCCCGTGCAGTCGGCCGCTGCGCCGCCGTCTCCGCTGCTGCACCACAACCCGGCCTACCGGCTTCCCTGCCACCCGGCAGGGCCGGCTCCGCCCGTCCCGGTCGCCTTCCGGCTTTGCCCAGGGCCGGCTGCTGCATCGCCCCGTGCTCCCGGACACCGACTTCCGCGCCGGCCTCCCATGGCGGTTTCCCTCCGCCCACGGACGATGCCGGCTCTGACTGGCTCCGGCCGGCTCCTGCGCCGCCCGCCGGATCCTGCCCCGACGTCGCCCGCGTCTGGCCGCCTCCTCGCTCGGCCGGCCGGCTCCCGCGCGCCCGTTGGCCGGGTCGCCGCTCCCAGCCGGCGTTCGCCTCCGCACCCGGCCGCCCCCGCGGACCTGCTCCGCCCGCTCGCCGCCTGGCGCCTCCCGGCTCCGCCGACCCCGCTTGCCGCCTTGCTTAGCTGGCTTCCTCCCGCGCCGGCTGCTGGCCTCCCGCGCCGGGTCCGGCCCCCGCGCCCGCCGGCTTACCGCTCCAGCCGGCGGCCGGCTTCCGCCCGTTCCCTGGCCTGCCGGCTTAGCCGCGCCGGTTCCTCCGCCTGCCCGCCTGCACCCCACCCTGCCGGCTGCAGGCTGAAGAACGAAGAGGCCTGGCTCGAGAAACAGAGAAAAGTTGGACCCGGCTGTGCAAAAAAAAAGAGAGAGAGAGAGGGAGCCGGCTGTCCAAGCCAAAGGCCGGGTGCCCACGGCCGGCTTGAAAAAAAAAAGATGCCTGCGTTGACTACAGTCCGGCCGACTGCTCTGATCAACAGCCTGCGTCGCCGCTCGGCCGGCTGTTTCGTCTGTCCGCTTTGCCACCCGGCCGCCCGACGAGCTGGTCCGGCTGCGCATGGCCGGCTGACGAGAAAAAGAAGAAGACAAAGTAGTCGCCGGAAGATCCGGCCCGACTGCTCAGTAGTCGGCCTGAATCTCGGGGGCTACACCCAACGGGTGCGCTGACGCGCCCCCGCGAGAGATAAAGACAAGGTAGTCGCCGGAAGATCCGGCCCGACTACTCAGCAGTCGGCCCGAATCTCAGGGGCTACACCCAGCGGGCGCGCTGACGCGCCGCCGCGAGAGAAGAGAAGACAAAGTAGTTGCCGGAAGATCCGGCCCGACTGCTCAGCAGTCGGCCCGAATCTCGGGGGCTACACCCAGCGGGTGCGCTGACGCGCCCCCGCGAGAAAGAAGACAAGACAGCTGCCGGAAGATCCGGCCCGACTGCTCAGCAGTCGGCCCTACACCCAGCAGGTGCACCGGCGCACTCCGCGAGCGCCGAGTCGCGCCGGCTACCTTCGACGACCGCGACTACGCGAAAATCAATGTGAGCTCCTCACCCGCATGTTTTTGCACTACGCAAGCACGGATAACCCCGAGCTTTGCTCGAGGGCTGCCTCCGCATTTTATTACAGTAGCATCACTGTTTGCCCCGACGCCAGCCAGAGTTGGCCCGGGGCCTGGCCGCTTGGCCTGAGACGTTAGTTCCCGCAGACGGCTTAGTACCGTGCGCGGTACCAAAGGCCCACTCTTAGTCACAGACCGCAGAGCGGCTGCCGACTAGCAAGAGTGAACGCTGGAGGCCACCCACGCGAAAAACGTCCGGGAAGAAAAACGTTCGGGCGACCCGACCGTTTTCCTTTTACAAGTATCTACTCGGTTGAAACTGCTCCCAGACTCTGAGTACTGTACACTCCACTTCGCGGCCCACTCTCAGCCACAGACCGCAGAGCGGCTGTCCGGCAAGCAAGAGCCCGGGCCAAAAAGTGGAGGGAACACGAAAAAGATTAAGGGGGCTCGGACGAAACCGAGTCGGCACCCTCCGCATAAAACTTGCAATGATAAAAGCAAGCATTCGATATATCTGCATAGACTAACTCTGTCCTTTTTTTGATTATTTTCATGAACATTTGCCAAAAAACCTCCGCCCAACTTTGCCAAGTTGCCCGGAGGCTCGGGGGCTACTGTCGGTGTAATGGGACACGGATACCCCGAAGACGACGAGATGATATTTCAAGACATCGGGGCTAGCAAAGCCCCTCAGTCCGACTGCCGGCCGCCGACTACGCCACCCGGCCGGCTACTGACTGCCGGCCGCCGACTACGCCACCCGGCCGGCTACCGACTGCCGGCCGCCGACTACGCCACCCGGCCGGCTACCGACTGCCAGCCGCCGACTACGCCAACCAGTCGGCTGCCGACTGCTGCCCGACCCGACATCGACGAGACAACCGTACTGCGGTGCCATCATCTATAATGTACCGTGTCCCCTGGGTACTGATTTATAAAGTATCCCAGGGGACAAGCATGGCATGTGCCATGCCACTAGCCATGCCTACTTGGCTTGGCATGTAAGCTACCCAAGGTAGCTTACATCCAACGCCACCACCCACATAGCTTACATGGTAAGCCAACTCCCACTATAAATACCACCACACATCCATCCATCCAGGGGGATGGCCTCTCACGCCCACACACAAGCTAGCAAGCAAGCTAGCTTTCCATCCATCCATCACATGAGCCCACACATACGGCCATTAGCATGGCCGGCCACTAGACACCTGGTATAAGCATTTACCAGATCAGATGCCTATGGCACTGATCTTAGATACAGCTCCAGGAGCACTTTGTACTGCCCGATGTACACCTCAGATACATACTCAGACATGCAGGAGTAGGGGTATTATCTCTCCGGAGAGCCCCGAACCTGGGTAAACCACCGCGTGCTACTCGCATACCCGCTCCCGGTCCTATCAGCAGCAGTCCTACCCACACACTAAGCCCTTGTGGCATCTGTCGACTCGCAAGCACCCCGTGAGAAATACCACGACATCTGTGGTGGGTAAGAGTGATCTGTATCAAAATGTGGCAATGCATCTCCCACAATAGACGCAACCCAACCGTTGACCACTCTAGAATCTGCCATGGTTAGTACCATACAAAAACAAAATCACAAGTGTAATGTTCCTATGGTACTACTCGGAGGTGGTGGGAAAAATCTCTCAACACTCTAGTAATTACCAAGCTCTTACCAGTTCTTACTGTGCTGCAGTGGTTGTCGGCCTTTGGCACTGTCAAAAGTTATCAAACGTTGGATGTAGCGATTGCCAAGTCGACCGAACAAGGTACAATATAGGAAATGGAGCTTGGTTAAGGTTTCCTCAACTCACAATATCAGTGGCACAATTTAACAAAAAGTAATGCAAGTTGAATAATTGCTCAAACTCCTAACTAGTGCTGGGAGTCGACTAGTAAGAGATAAAACAATCTAAGCCCAGATACTGAAACAAGTGAGTGGAAACCGATGAAAATTTAAGAGCTCTAAATAGCTAAATATAAGTGAGATACACGTCTAGAAACAGATGATAAATGGTGAAGTGTCAAGTGCGTAGCAACAAAAGGAAAGTCCTCAATGGCAAACAGCCCAAAGCAGATACTAGCCGGCCTGAATTTTGCAACGTTTTTTCTTTCTTTCTTTTTTCTATTTTTTCTATTTTTTTCTTTTTTTTCTTTTTTTCTTTTTTTTTTCTTTTTTTCTTCTTTTTTTCCTTTTTTTTGACAGGCCAATTGCTAGCAGAAATCACAGACACAATTTAAGTCACAAGAGATAAAAAAAGATGCAAGGCTACTGCACAAGGTGCAACGAGAGCTAGCTACAAGCACTTGAGTCTGGAGATTAGCGTGGACTAGTACTAATACACAGCCACAGCCTGATGGAAATCGGTGGGCGTGTCGCGCGTGGAGACAGACTGACACGGCTGGATGTCTGATGGTTTGCGTCTTGCTTGGTCTGAAGCCACGCTAAGGACCAGACTGTGTGTGCTGGGATGTCTGGCAACTAGCGAAACGCGATGTGTGTATGGATGCACGTACGCAGGCGCAAGTTGACCTGGTCCGAAGTACTGTTGTGGAGCAGCGCCTGTACGCGTGCAAAACGATGCAAACTTGTTTTTTCTTTCCTTCCTCTAGATTACCGATGAATTTGCGGCAGAAAATATGCTGGACAAAAACAAGTGCGATCTAGTAGACAATTTTCTTTCAAACTAATCTAAACCAGCACTAATTCTAGGATGTATGCAACCAAAAATTCAACTACGCATATACGAGATGCAGAAATTGCTAAAGGCTAAAAAGGTAGGTGTAATGGATGAACTAATCTAATTTTTTTGTGGCTTTTTCGTGGGTTTATGGGACAGAAAATAACTAATCTAATAAAACTGTAAATCTCTCATCGATGAATCTGAAAACTGATACCATTTGATGTGATGGTGGCCCGATCTTTCGATGAGAGTGGGAATAAATATCGATTTGGTGGATTTTGACCTTGACGATCCGGCTATACCGTACCCGATGATACGCCTCGACAATTGCTAAACCAATCTCCGATGGTTATTGACCTTGCCGTAGGCACGATCAACCTGAACAACAAGGTTCGAGTTCCTGCAAGCAACCGAAGAAGTGGCAAGAACAAAGGTGAATTGCAACTGAAATTACGGATGATAAACTGAGCACACGAACTAGATCAAAAGTTGAGGTTCCACTGTGGATCTGACAAGGCGGTAGTTCTACATGTTTCGTAGATGCAAATTGTAGCGATGGCTAGACAATACAATAAAACCCAATTCTAAACCCTAGATACTGGTAACTATTTATTGGAGGATTACAAGAGCCTGCGCCGCCTCAACTTTCCTTGTAGCCGATGGTAGAGAGGGCCACGTCCTTGTTCCATGTTGGGCTTGTGGTGGACATCAGATCCATGTAGGCATGCACGAATCACACATGGGCTTGGGCCCCACTCCCTTGAATTAGCACTTTGACATACACGTGCACACATACATGGATGAATTAGACAACGTCTAGGCATGCATGTGTACTCAATGCATCCATGCATATTAGTACATGTATATGATGCATGTATGTGCCCTGACTGCTGTAAGATATATTGGTCGATGAATAATACTCGTATTTTGACCCGTGGCTTGTAGAGATACTCCATAATTCTGCACATATTAAATAAGGTGTTGTATCTTTGTGCTTATACCAAAAAATAATTCATGAAATTATTGTTAATTGAAATCACCTGTAAATTGTATCTGTGGATAATATTTTTGGTCGTATCCGTAAAGGCCATGTCCACATCATATGCAGCATGCGGAGGCGCATTAATAAGCAAGATTGCAGGAGCTCCGTGGCCAAAAGGGTCCTTTCCAGAGGTGTCCGGATTATGGCAACGGGAGTGGTTCTACATCACCGCTCCCTGAAGTGCCAAGTGGGTAGCTTCCCCCGCCTTTCGCTCGGGCCCTCCACCACAACTGATGTCATGGATCAACAGGGGGCTGAGCTGGGGTCCGGCCAAGGATGTGCCCATATTGCAGAGCCGCAGCCGATATCTCTTCGAGGGAAATTTTAGTTTGGTTATGGTAGTGCAAGTCATGCTGGTTCGTCAAGTCCAGCCATGCAAACGTCGGCCCCTCCGCTTGTGGGAATTCAACCC
The DNA here is from genome assembly GCA_034509565.1 of Triticum monococcum. Classification (NCBI taxonomy): domain Eukaryota; kingdom Viridiplantae; phylum Streptophyta; class Magnoliopsida; order Poales; family Poaceae; genus Triticum; species Triticum monococcum. The sequence goes on along the minus strand of CM067841.1, from coordinate 569,431,303 downwards.
AGAAGGACCGCGCGCTATTCAGAATTTCCTCAGCCTGACGCACGAGGAGATATATAAATCATTCTTCGGACCTCAAATAGAGTGTCCGGATACTACCGGGGACGTGGGCCTGAGCAGCAACCGCACCGCCGACCAAGTAAGTAATCCTCTAGCCGAACACACCGTCTTTCATTTATCATGACGTCAGAGAAATCGCCCTTCGACCAGGATTAGCTAACAAAGGCGAAGATGATTCGGTGTTCGGCCCCCCTTCCTGGGGGTTTGGACAATCCGGTACTGGAAAAGATGCTCGAGCTAGCACCTTGCCCGGAGCCCTCAAAGGAAGATAAAGGGGGGAATAATGAGGGCGCAAGCGGGCCCCCATCGCTACCACTTCCAACCGAGGGAATGAGCGCCTCCGTGAAGGAGGATAACCAAGGGGAAGATTCCGACCTTCTCTCGCTCCAGGGAAGGAAGATGACTGCCTCTGAGGATCCGAAAACCGAGGCCTCCATACGGGAGAAGAAGTCTCCAACAGAGGGTCCTGCCTTGGGGGGTGCTCTTGCCTCACAAAGTTAGCGCGGGGATCAGCCCTCTAACGAGCCGTAAGTGATCAAAAAATACTTGATAGTAAAGATATTCTACCTTACTTCCGAGTAAAATAACTGAAGCGTTTATCTTGCAGTTCGGATCTTAGCCCTTCTCAACATAGCTCGTCTTCAGGGGACCTTCTTCCGGAGATGATGGAGAGCAAAACGCCTCCCCCGGACTCCCCTGCTCAAGAAGCGGGCGACCTTGAAGTGTTGTCACGGAGGGCCTCTCCGGATCCGGTGAGGCCAGAAGATAATCCTATAGTCACCCGAAGTCACCAGCATCAAGCTCTTGAAGAGAGCAAACAAAGGAGTCCGGCACCGTCTGGTATGCGGTCGGACGCACTAAGGGATCTGCTAAAGCGAGCGACCATCTCGGAAGAACACCGTACGTTGATGGGTACAGTGATGGGAAGGATTTCGTCCGCCGAAAGCGGGTTGCATGACACCTTTATGAGTCTACTAACGGGCTTTGAGGTACATAAAATGATATACATTTTTGATAGTACCGCACATTTTTAGGTGTGCCCTATGTAGATAGTAGCCCCTGAGACTCTGGTTGTTGCCGAGAGCGGCGGCAAATAGAGGATCGTAGTCCAATGTAATAACCAGACTGCTTTTATGTGCAGGTGGTGGAAGCTTCGGTGGCTAGCCGGACTGATGAGTTTGCCGAACTAAAGCAGCAACTGGATGCGGCGGATGCCGACATCGAGCTTGTTAACAAGCGGCTTGACGAGGCATAGGGTAAGTGATGTTTTCTGGTGAATGTCACATAGTAAGAGCAGTGTGATGCCAGTATCTTTAATATGTGTTGACTGCAGATGGGGCTGCCACCGTGGAGACCCTTCGGGCGGAGCTTGCCCGATCCAAAGAACAAGCAAGGAGTAGTAATGCGGCTGCTATGAAGGCGGCCGAAGAGTTAAGAGCCGAGAAGGCCGCGCATTGCAAGAGCAAAGAGAAGATGGCCAAGATGGTTGTAAAGTTGAAACACACTGTCGACCATTGCTAGTTCCTTGAAGAAGAAAACCGAGCGAAGGCGACGGACCTCGAAAAGGCCACGATGGCGGCCAAAGACACCCGCTCTGCCATGAGGGCGAAGAAGGAAGAGCTGCGTGAAGCCGGTGATATTGTGGCTGGGAAGCCTTTTTGCTGCGGAGGAAGTTCGGAGATCCGCGGTATGCCCCTCTGGATCGGCTATGGAGTTCGGCAGACGCATATCTGGATTTGACGGCGAGTGTTGTCGATGCGGCTGAATACTTCCGAGATCAAACAGATCGTGAAGTGGACAAGCTATTTTGGTCGCAGTTTAATGTTCCAGAGGTCGGCTTGCCGAATGGGCCGAACTCAATAGATTGTCCGGACTTGCCATGAGGTTCGTCGTAGATCATCTGTGGCCAGAAAAGCCGAAGCCGAACAGCGATTTCAGCTTAGTGCAGCAGTTCCTTGGTGCGGTGCCGCGCATCAATGCGATGAAGAGGTCGGCGTGCATAGAAGGCTTGCGGATGGCCTTTGCCCATGTCAAATCATACTGGGCGGAGATGGATGCTACCACTGTTGCGGCGCAAGGTTCTTGACGGAGGGTCCAAGTCTCCTGGATCTTATCTGATGAGAAAATCACGTTTCCGAAGATTTTATTCCGGTTGGACTCCTTTTGATATTCTGTTTCTCCGAAACACTGAAATAGGCAAAAAACAGCAATTCTGGGTTGGGCCTCCGGTTAATAGGTTAGTCCCAAAAATAATATAAAAGTGGAAAATAAAGCCCAATATAGTCCAAAACAGTAGATAATATAGCATGGAGCAATCAAAAATTATAGATACGTTGGAGACGTATCAAGCATCCCCAAGCTTAATTCCTGCTCGTCCTCGAGTAGGTAAATGATAAAAACAGAAATTTTGATGCGGAGTGCTACTTGGCATAATTTTAATGTAATTCTTCTTAATTGTGGTATGAATATTCAGATCCGAAAGATTCAAGACAAAATTTCATATTGACATAAAAATGATAATACTTCAAGCATACTAACTAAGCAATTATGTCTTCTCAAAATAACATGGCCAAAGAAAGTTCATCCCTACAAAATCATATAGTTTAGTCATGTTTCATTTTCGTCACACAAGAATGCTCTCATCATGCACAACCCCGATGACAAGCCAAGCAATTGTTTCATACTTTAGTAATCTCAAACCTATAAACTTTCACGCAATATATGAGCGCGAGCCATGGACATAGCACTATGGGTGGAATAGAATATAATGAGGGGGTTATGTGGAGAAGACAAAAAAGGAGAAAGTCTCACATCAATGAGGCTAATCAATGGGCTATGGAGATGCCCACCAATTGATGGTAATGCAAGGAGTAGGGATTTCCATGCAACGAATGCACTAGAGCTATAAATGTATGAAAGCTCAACAAAAGAAACTAGTGGGTGTGCATCCACCTTGCTTGCTCACGAAGACCTAAGGCACTTGAGGAGGCCCATTGTTGGAATATACAAGCCAAGTTCTATAATGAAAAATTCCCACTAGTATATGAAAGTGATAACATGAGAGACTCTCTACTATGAAGATCATGGTGCTACTTTGAAGCACAAGTGTGGTAAAAGGATAGTAACATTGTCCCTTCTCTCTTTTTCTCTCATTTTTTTGGGCCTTTTCTTTTTTTTATGGCCTTTCTTTTTTGGGGGGCCTTCTCTTTTTTTATGGCCTTTCTCTTTTTTTATTCCTCACTTGGGACAATGCTCTAATAATGATGATCATCACACTTCTATTTATTTACAACTCGATACTAGAACAAAGATGACTCTATATGAATGCCTCCGGCGGTGTACCGGGATATGCAATGAATCAAGAGTGACATGTATGAAAGAATTATGAATGGTGGATTTGCCACAAATACTATGTCAACTACATGATCATGCTAAGCAATATGACAATGATGAATGTGTCATGATGAACGGAATGATGGAAAGTTGCATGGCAATATATCTCGGAATGGCTATGGAAATGCCATAATAGGTAGGCATGGTGGCTGTTTTGAGGAAGATATGAGGAGTTTTATGTGTGAAAGAGTGTATCATATCACGAGGTTTGGATGCACCAGCGAAGTTTGTGCCAACTCTCAATGTGAGAAAGGGCAATGCACGGTACCGAAGAGGCTAGCAAGGATGGAAGGGTGAGAGTGCGTATAATCCATGGACTCAACATTAGTCATAAAGAACTCACATACTTATTGCAAAAATCTACAAGTCATCAAAAACCTCAGCACTATGCGCATGCTCCTAGGGGGGTAGATTGGTAGGAAAAGACCATCGCTCGTCCCCAATCGCCACTCATAAGGAAGACAATCATATAACACCTCATGTTTCAAATTTGTTGCATAACGTTTACCATACGTGCATTCTACGGGACTTGCAAACTTCAACACAAGTATTTCTCAATTTCACAACTACTCAACTAGCACGACTTTCATATTATTACCTCCATATCTCAAAACAATCATCAAGCATCAATCTTTTCTTAGTATTCAACACACTCATATGAAAGTTTTATTATTAATCTTGCATACCAAGCATATTATGATTTTAAGCAAATTACGATGCTATTAAGACTCTCAAAATAACCTAAATGAAGCATGAGAGATCAATAGTTTCTATAAAACAAATCCACCACTGTGCTCCAAAAGATATAAGTGAAGCACTAGAGCAAAACTATAAAGCTCAAAAAGATATAAGTGAAGTACATAGAGTATTCTATCAAATTCCAAATTATGTATGGCTCTCTCAAAAGGTGTGTACATAAAGGATGATTGTGGTAGACTAACAAGCAATGACTCAAATCATAAAGGACGCTCCAAGCAAAACACATATCATGTGGTGAATAAAAATATAGCTCCAAGTAAAGTTACCGATAGAAGTAGACGAAAGAGGGGATGCCTTCCGGGGCATCCCCAAGCTTTGGATTTTAGGTGTCCTTAGATTATCTTGGGGGTGCCATGGGCATCCCCAAGCTTAGTCTCTTGCCACTCCTTGTTCCATGATCCATCAAATCTTTACCCAAAACTTGAAAACTTCAAAACACAAAACTTAAAGTAGAGAATCTCGTGAGCTCCGTTAGCGAAAGAAAACAAAAGAACACTTCAAGGTACTGTAATGAACTCATTTTTTATTTATATTGGTGTTAAACCTACTGTATTCCAACTTATCTATGGATTATAAACTATTTTACTAGCCATAGATTCATTAAAATAAGCAAACAACACACGAAAAACAGAATCTGTCAAAAACAGAACAGTCTGTAGTAATCTGTAGCTAGCGCAAGATATGGAACCCCAAAAATTCTAAAATAAATTGCTGGACGTGAGGAATTTATCTATTAATCATATTCAAAAAGAATTAACTAAATATTACTCTCCAAATAAAAATGACAGTTCTCGTGAGCGCTAAAGTTTCTGTTTTTTACAGCAAGTTCAACAAGACTTTCCCCAAGTCTTCCCAACGGTTCTACTTGGCACAAACACTAATTAAACACAAAAAACACAACCAAAACAGAGGCTAGATAAATTATTTATTACTAAACAGGAGAAAAAAGCAAGGAATAAAAATAAAATTGGGTTGCCTCCCAACAAGCGCTATCATTTAACGCCCCTAACTAGGCATAACAAGCAAGAATAGATCCAGGTGTTGCCATCTTTGGTAGGCAATTCTTTAGTGAGGCATATATCTCCCTTAGGAATTTCTTTATTTCTAGTAATTATCAAACTCTTAGGCACAAGATCGAAAAATTCATTTGTAGCAATTGGTTCCTTAATGATAGCAAAAAGATTGGGATGAATACTTATAGATTTAAGATCCACAGTTTCCTTACTAGATGATTCACCCTTATTTTTAGGAACATACATAAGCTTGGCAATTTTAGTAGGAGGACTTGGAGTATTCTTTATGGAAGAAAAATTGGTTCCCAAGTTTGTAATGATACCCTCGGGTTTATCGATTCTAGTGGAATCTAGATTTATTTTCTCATTAACTATGGGTTCCTTTTCCTTAATATTTTTCAAAGTCATTCCTACCTTAGATCCATATTGGGTAATTTGATCATGGATCTTTTTATCTAGATTTTCAATTAATTCAATGGTAGAAACTTTATTTTTCAATAATTTCAAGTCTTTGCATAACATGCTCCAAAGTTAACATAGTTCCATTAACCAAAAGAGGTGGTGAGCCAAATAAATCTATCATAGCATTATAAGAATCAAAAGTGTGGCTACGCAAGAAATTCCCTCCGGTAATGGTATCAAGGATATATCTATACCAAGGATTAGCACCTACATAAAAATTGCAGAGAAGAACTGAAGTAGATTGCTTCCTGGTAGATCTATTTTGAGCATTGCAAATTCTATACCAAGCATCTTTTAGATTTTCTCCCTCCCTTTGTTTAAAATTTAGAACTTCATTCTCGGGAGACAACGGAGAATAAATGAGACTAGCCATAACAACAAGCAAATAAACTAACACACAAGCTAACAAAAAGCAAACGGGCAAAAAGAGGCAAGTAGAGAGGGAGGATAGAGAGAGAGAGGGCGAATAAAACGGTAAGGGTGAAGTGGGGGAGAGGAAAACGAGAGGCAAATGGCAAATAATGTAATGCGGGAGATAGGGATTGTGATGGGTACTTGGTATGTTGACTTTCTTGACGGAGGGTCCAAGTCTCCTGGATCTTATCTGATGAGAAAACGTTTCCGAAGATTTTATTCCGTTTGTACTTCGTTTGATATTCTGTTTCTCCGAAACACTGAAATAGGCAAAAACAGCAATTCTGGGCTGGGCCTCCGGCTAATAGGTTAGTCTCAAAAATAATATAAAAGTGGAAAATAAAGCCCAATATAGTCCAAAACAGTAGATAATATAGCATGGAGCAATCAAAAATTATAGATACGTTGGAGACGTATCAGACATCACCAAGCTTCGGGAGGCCGGGTATCTGGCGAAGGAAATCGCCCATCGGCTTCCGGCCAAGGGGCAAATTGTCCCCACCCCAAAGCCAAATCAGAGGGTGGTGTTCATCCCCCATTTCATCCGTGGGTTAGGGTTCCCTCTCCACCCTTTCGTCCATGGATTCATGTTTTATTACGGGCTAGATTTCCATGATCTAGCTCCAAACTCTTTCCTCAACATCTCGGCATTCATTGTCGTGTGTGAGGCTTTCCTCCGCATTTCACCCCACTTCGGATTGTGGCTCAAGATCTTCAACGTGAAGCCGAAGGTGGTGGATGGCCAACATGTAGAGTGCGGAGGCGCCATGGTGAGCAAACTGCCCAACGTCACATGGCCGAAGGGTACTTCTGTGGAGACCGTCAAAGAGTGGCAGAAACTGTGGTTCTATATCACAGAGCCACGTGATACCACCTGGGCCGCGATTCCCGAATTCAAGTCCGGAGCTCCAATGCGGCTCACCTCCTAGATAGAGAAGGGCTCAAATTTGTCCTCGTCGGACGAGTTGATTGCGCTACAAACGCGCATCCAAAGCATGGTGGACAAAAACATCAAGCTCGTCAACGTGATCTAGGTGATGTTAGCTCGCCGGATCCTTCCATGTCAGAGCCGTACTTGCCCTTTGTGGGAATTTGATCCGGAGAAGCACTAGACCTTGGAGAGGCTCTTCGGAACCACGCATGAAGATATCTGGAAGTTGCTCTTCAAGGGCAACGAGACACCGCCGGAGACAGACGAGGACCGTGTGCACGATCTAACCCATCCTGCTAGTGTGGTAAGTCTTTCGCGTTTCAAGGTGTATCCTCTACTTGCTTATTCAAGGAAGATACCTAAACTCCACTAGTTATTTTTTTCAGGTATGGACAGAGAAAGTGAAGCAGATTAAGTGTCCGGCTCTGCTGCCCGAGGAACCAGCCATCTGTCTTCTGATAAAGATGCTGGTTCCGACGCCTTACCAGGCGCCGGAGAAGAAGCCCAAGGGGGGGCGGAGTGACCTCCATCGCAAAGGAGCTTCGGACAGGATGTTCGAAGACAACAAGACTCCCTCCGCCGCCGCCGAAGACGAAGAGGAGGACGAGGAGGAAAGCAGCTCTCCCCCTGAGGGGGGAAAGAAGAAGAGGGCGGCCTCCACAAATATGGAGGCAGAGGCGTCCAAGAGGGGGAAGAGCTCCCTCGCGGATAACTCCACATGGGACGTCGACAACAGCCCAGAGCCGCACCGCCGAAACAAGCCCCTGGCTGTATCATGAGTACTCAAAAGACTCTGACATATTCCTATATTTGCCCTCTTCGGTTCGTAGTTTTAACGCGTTAAATCATGCGCTTGTAGTCCGGCCCACAACAGCTCTCTGCGATCCTCATCAGGAGGTTCGCTGGATTCAAAGGCGATGGCTAGTGAGTCACCGCCGGCCGCTCAATCTCCCACAGCCAAGGGTGACGATGAGGTGCTGTCCCAAAGGACCTTCCCGGGCCAGGGGAGGTTCCGGAGGCTGTCCGGGTGGCACCAGAGGGTGACCCTTCGACTGCCGGACACCTGGGAGAGAGAACCCCCATGGAGACTGGCGATGGGGGCCGCGTCCAGTTCGGACCCCAGCCAAATACGGTTTCGGAGACCTATACGGCTCCGGAATCTAGCAAGTAGCCTCCTTCAAAAGAAGGAGGTGTGCCTATTCTGCCGGTGACCTATGTCTAGCCAAAGGCACCGGATAATCTGCTGGAAGCGCTGCGAAGCGCTTCCATTGTGGAGGAACATTGTATCCTTATGGGTACGGTGGTTGAGAGGGTTCAGTCCATCAAGAGTAGACTGACCGAAGCCTGCACCAGCCTGCTGACAGGCTTTGAGGTAAGCAATGCGAAAGAGAAGGTCATAGTATAGACAATGTAGCCCCTGAGACACTGTCCGGTGTTCGGAAAGAAAAGCCAGACAGAGGATCAAGTAATTTTCGCAAGAAACTAACTAAATATGTCTTATGAACACAGGCATCGCTGCTGGCCGCCACTTCTCATGCCGCTGAGGTCTCCGGACTAAAGCAGAGTCTAGAGCGGGCGGAAGAAGAGCTCGGCCTTGTGAAAAGGCAGCTGGAGGACAAGCAAGGTATGTGGAGACTTGTTGTATATTCGGAAAGAATAAATGATGTATATTGATTGTAGTGACGTGATGTTTGTAGGAGCGACGACTGAGGTTGAAACCCTCAAGAAAGTGCTGGCCGAGGCCGAGGAGAGGGCGGCGAAGGAATAAGCCGTCCGGGAGAAGCTTGAGGCCAGGGTTGGGGAGGTCCAGCAGGAGCTCCAAGACGCTTTGAAGAAATATGAGTCCTTGGAGCGTCAACATGCGGACCAAGAGTCTGAACTTGAGAAGGCCCGCCAGAGCGCACAAGAGGCCCGGACCGAAGCCCAAGGCGCCCTCCAGGAAATCCAGGAGGCCAAAAAGATCGCGGCGGGTAAGGCTTTTCTTATGCAAAGCAGGTATGTGAAGAAGAGGTATCTCTTATTGACCCGGATTTGGAGTTCTCCAGGGGCGTTTGTGAATCTGCCGTGCAGTGTTTCTGACGCTGCTAAATTCTTCCGAGCCGAAGAGGGGAGCTCGACGGAGAAGCTGTTCTAGTTGCAATACCTTGCGCCAGAACATCCGGTGCCCTTGAGCGACCAGCTAAAACAGTTGGTCGAACTGCATAGGGTGGCCGGACTGGCCATGAAGGACTTGATAGTCCGGCTATGGCCAGCCGAAGCTATACCCAGCAGCTACTTCGGTCTCGTGAAGTGGCTAGTCGATGCCTGCCCTCAGCTTGACGCCATCAAGCGGTCGGTTTGTATCGAAGGTGCGTGGATGGCCTTTGCCCATATCAAGATGCAGTGGGCGAAGATGAATGCTGCCACGGTCGCAACCGAAGGACCGCCCGTTGGCAAGGAGCATCGCACGCCCGAGTGATATTTTAGCGAAGTCCTTGAGGGATCCCGCATTGTGGCGGAGCAGTGTACGAAGGATGTAATATTCGAATGAATACAGTATATTGTCTCGCCCTGTATTATAAAAACAAGTTCGGCTATGTAATATAATGTTTGTTTAATATTTTACCTCCTGTGCGACCGTGTTTATGAAATTTTGAGGGTTGGCCGGTCGTCGGCTTCAGCCCCCACGTAGGTAGTACGGGGGTGTTCGGGATGGAATCTAAACACTCTTGGTCCAATTTGTTTGGTCCTTAAAGGAGGTGTTTAGCGCAACGAACCAGGCAATCGGACTATGTGGCTTTATCACCCTCACTTAGCCATAGGAGTTCTACAATGAAAATTCAGGTGTAGCCCCTAGTATCCGAACTAGGGTACTGTAAACACCTAATCGGGTAAAAAGCCGATTCATCGCATAATGTGGAAAAAATCGCTAAAGATTTGAAACCTCCGAAGAGCTGACCGGCTCTCGCCACATCATGACAGTGAGTTTTCGGCTTTCTCTACTGAGGTGCTCATCCGGATAAACCAGGACACAATCGCAGTAGTTCTCCATTTACTACCCTAGCCGATATAGCAGAACGTAAGGTAGTAAGCACAGGAGCCGGGCAACCCAACTGTTGACCAAAGACATGATTTGGAGCCAATGCATATAATGCTAAATTTGGGGTGCCGAACTATGTTGTAGAAAGTGTTCGGACTTTGTTGCCGTATTATGGGTCGCGATGACGCCCCTGGCAGATTAAAGCGTACCAAAGTGTACGGTCGCAACTTTGAGAAAAATCATCATAGAAAAAGGAAAAAGGGTAGTAAGCTAGTGCCGCAGAAATTGGGCCGCAAATTGTTTCCATTATAGTTTGATTAATACGTCAAAGCGTATTTTGTACAAGTGGTGTGATATGTCTCCAACGTATCTATAATTTTTTATTGTTCCATCTATATTATATCCTGTTTTGGACATTATTGGGCTTTATTATACACTTTTATATTATTTTTGGGACTAACCTATTAACCGGAGGCCCAGCCCAGAATTGTTGTTTTTTGCCTATTTCAGAGTTTCGCAGAAAAAGAATATCAAACGGAGTCCAAACGGAATGAAACCTTCGGGAACGTGACTTTTGGAACAAACGTGATCCAGAGGACTTGGACCCTACATCAAGAAATCAACCAAGAAGGCACGAGGTAGGGGCGCGCCTACCCCCCCCCCCCCAGGCGTGCCCTCCACCCTCATGGGGCCCACGTTGCTCCACCGACGTACTCCTTCCTCCTAAATACACCTACGGACCCCAAACTACCAGATACGGAGCCAAAACCCTAATTCCACCGCTGTAACTTTCTGTATTCACGAGATCCCATCTTGTGGCCTTTTCCGGAGCTCCGCCGGAGGAGGGCCGTCATCACGGAGGGCTTCTACATCAACACCATAGCCTCTCTGATGAAGTGTGAGTAGTTTACTTCAGACCTTCGGGTCCATAGTTATTAGCTAGATGGCTTCTTCTCTCTTTTTGGATCTCAATACAAAGTTCTCCCCCTCTCTTGTGGAGATCTATTCGATGTAATCTTCTTTTGCGGTGTGTTTGTTGAGATCGATGAATTGTGCGTTTATGATCAAGTTTATCTATGAACAATATTTGAATCTTCTCTGTATTCTTTTATGTATGATTGGTTATCTTTGCAAGTCTCTTCGAATTATCAGTTTGGTTTGGCCTACTAGATTGATCTTTCTTGCAATGGGAGAAGTGCTTAGCTTTGGGTTCAATCTTGTGGTGTCCTTTCCCAGTGACAATAGGGGCAGCGAGGCACGTATTGTATTGTTGCCATCGAGGATAACAAGATGGGGTTTATATCATATTGCATGAGTTTATCCCTCTACATCATGTCATCTTGCTTAAAGCGTTACTCTGTTCTCTTGAACTTAATACTCTAGATGCATGCTGGATAGCGGTCGATGTGTGGAGTAATAGTAGTAGATGCAGGCAGGAGTCGGTCTACTTGTCTCGGACGTGATGCCTATATACATGATCATACCTGGATATTCTCATAACTATGCTCAATTCTGTCAATTGCTCAACAGTAATTTGTTCACCCACTGTAATACTTATGCTCTTGAGAGAAGCCATTAGTGAAACCTATGGCCCCCGGGTCTATTTTCCATCATATTAATCTTCCAATACTTAGTTATTTCCTTTGCCATTTATTTTACTTGCATCTTTATTTCTCTTTATCATAAAAAAATACCAAAAATATTATCTTATCATATCTATCAGATCTCACTCTCGTAGGTGACCGTGAAGGGATTGACAACCCCTTTATCATGTTGGTTGCAAGGAGTTTATTTGTTTGTGTAGGTGCGAGGGACTCGTGCGTGGCCTCCTACTGGATTGATACCTTGGTTCTCAAAAACTGAGGGCAATACTTACGCTGCTCTGCTGCATCACCCTTTCCTCTCCAAGGGAAAACCAACGCAGTGCTCAAGAGGTAGCATGGTGCGATAAGCAATTGGGCTATTTAACATGCCACAACCAAGGGAGAGCTGCGTACGGGTCCTGAAAGCAGGTAGAGTGATCGTTAAAGAGACCATCTAAGAATTTGTTGGGGCACATCCCCGTGATCCATAGATCGATCTGTTCTGACCTTCTCTATTGTCCAAGTCCTGTTGTAGGTCATGTGTGTGTCTCCGAGCTGTTTTATCTCCGCCTTTACGGTGAGGTAGGGTAGGCTGGTGTTCGGCTTGAGTTGTCGCTTTATCCCGACCACGTACTGGTCGGTCAGCCATATTGTGTGAGGATGGTACGGGCTCCAACGCCTCGTCATTGAACTGAGGTAGCAATTTGCGCTTCGGGTAACTTTTGGCTGGGCACTTGAGGCCGTATTCCTTGGCTGCCATGACATCAGTCCATCTATCATTGAGTAGATCTTGATTAGCTTGAAGCTGCTGTTGTTTCTTTTTCAGGCTCCTTGCAGTGGTTGTTAGTTGGCGCTTGAAGCGCTCCTGCTCAAGAGGTTCCTCGGGCACGATAAAATCCTCGGTGCCGAGTCTCGCCTGATCCTCGGAGAGCGGAAGATAATTATTGTCCTCCGAGTCTTCGTGCGTGGCCTGTTCATCAGGGCTAACTTGCCCGTCTTCCCGTTCATCTTGTTCGGAAGTTGCATCAACGGGGTCTTCATTGTCTTCAGCACCGTCCGGAGTGTTATCTTCTCTTGTGCTGGTGTTGCTGTCTTTGCTGTGGCGTGACTTAGAGCGGCGCCGCTGACGCCAGCGTTTTGGTTGTATCTCGGGAGGTTTATCCTCAACTGGATCTTCCTTGTCATCACCGCTATTCTCTTTTGGTGCATCCACCATGTATACATCATACGAGGAAGTGGCCGTCCAGCGTCCGATAAATGGCAGGTTTTGGGCCTCTTCTTCTCCAGCATCGTCGTCCATACCGTCGATGTCGTCAGATCCATAATCGAGCATGTCAGTTAAGTCTTCGACAATGGCTATTAAGTGGGCAGGGGCGAGAAGCGAGATTCTCCGTCATCAGCCTCTAGTTCGAACTGAATATAATTTGGTTGTGAGTCCCCCGCTAAGGAGAGTGTTTTTAATGAGTTTAGCACATTGCCTAAAGGCGAGTGCCGGAAGATGTCCATAGAGCTAAATTCAACGATCGACGCCTGATCGGGCTCGTCATGCGCGGACGCACATGCTTCGGAACCTGTAGCCGGAAACCTGTCTAAGGTTCTGGTAACACAGATCTCACTTGAGGTTGGGTCTGTGTGCGGCTCCAACGCCGCTGAGTCTATGGCCTCCGTGGCGGGGTTGAGCCTCCCGTCCTCGGATGGCATGATCTGCTCCGGATCTAGAGCCGGAGCAGTTGCAGGTTCTATCTCCTGGGTGTGGTTCGATGACAGATTTAACTCATGTTCATCATGGTGACAGGGAGCGGCTACTGCCGCGGTCTCGAATCCATCGAAGATCAAGTCTCCGCGGATGTCCGCGACATAGTTCAAGCTTCCAAATCTGACCTGATGGCCAGGGGCGTAGTTATCGATCTGCTCTAGATGGCCAAGCGAGTTGGCCCGCAGTACGAAGCTGCCGAACACGGAAATCTATCCGGGAGGAAGGTTTCTCCCTGGACAATGTTGTTGTGGATGATTGACGGGGCCATCGAACTGAAGGAAATATGCCCTAGAGGCAATAATAAAGTTATTATTTATTTCCTTATATCATGATAAATGTTTATTATTCATGCTAGAATTGTATTAACCGGAAACATAATACATGTGTGAATACATAGACAAACTTAGTGTCACTAGTATGCCTCTACTTGACTAGCTCGTTAATCAAAGGTGGTTATGTTTCCTAACCATAAACAAAGTGTTGTTATTTGATTAACGAGGTCACATCATTAGTTGAATGATCTGATTGACATGACCCATTCCATTAGCTTAGCACCCGATCGTTTAGTATGTTGTTATTGCTTTCTTCATGACTTATACATGTTCCTATGACTATGAGATTATGCAACTCCCGTTTACCGGAGGAACACTTTGTGTGCTACCAAACGTCACAACGTAACTGGGTGATTATAAAGGAGCTCTACAGGTGTCTCCAAAGGTAGATGTTGGGTTGGCGTATTTCGAGATTAGGATTTGTCACTCCGATTGTCGGAGAGGTATCTCTGGGCCCTCTCGGTAATGCACATCACATAAGCCTTGCAAGCATTGAAACTAATGAGTTAGTTGCGGGATGATGTATTACAGAACGAGTAAAGAGACTTGCCGGTGACGAGATTGAACTAGGTATTGGATACCGACGATCGAATCTCGGGCAAGTAACATACCGATGACAAAGGGAACAACGTATGTTATTATGCGGTCTAACCGATAAAGATCTTCGTAGAATATGTAGGAGCCAATATGGGCATCCAGGTCCCGCTATTGGTTATTGACCGGAGACGTGTCTCGGTCATGTCTACATTATTCTCGAACCGTGGGGTCCGCACGCTTAACGTTACGATGACAGTTATTATGAGTTTATGCATTTTGATGTACCAAAGTTAGATCGGAGTCCCGGATGTGATCACGAACAAGACGAGGAGTCTCGGAATGATCGAGACATAAAGATTGATATATTGGACGGCTATATTCGGACACCGGAAGTGTTCCGGGTGATTTCGGAGAAAACCAGAGTACCGGAAGGGTTACCGGAACCCTGCGGGGAAGTAATGGGCCTTATTGGGCCTTAGGGGAGAGAGAGGGCTGCGGCCTAGGAGGTGCCCCCCCACATGGGGAGTCCGAATTGGACTAGGGAGGGGGGCGTGGCCCCTCTTTCCCTCTTCCTCTCCCCCTCTTTCCTTCCCCCTTAGGGTTTCCTAATTGGATTAGGAAAGGGGAGTCCTACTCCCACTAGGAGGAGGACTCCCCCTCCCCTTGGCGCGCCCCATAGGGCCGGCCGGCCTCCCCCTTGCTCCTTTATATACGGGGGCAGGGGGCACCCTAGGACACACAAGTTGATCTTTGAGATCATTCCTTAGCCGTGTGCGGTGCCCCCTGCCACCATATTCCACCTCGATCATATCGTTGTAGTGCTTAGGCGAAGCCCTGCGTCGGTAGAACATCAAGATCGTCACCACGCCGTCGTGCTAACGGAACTCCTCCCCAAAGCTTTGTTGGATCGGAGCCCGGGGATCGTCATCGAGCTATATGTGTGCTAAGAACTCGGAGGTGCCGGAGTAACGGTGCTTGGATCGGTCGGATCGGGAAGAAGACGTACGACTACTTCCTCTATGTTGTGTCAACGCTTCCGTTGCGAACGTAGATCATGCTCTCCCCCTCGTTGCTATGCATCACCATGATCTTGCGTGTGCGTAGGAAATTTTTTGAAATTACTATGTTACCCAACACGAACCTCTTGATGACGACACAGCGGAACTCTCAATGAAAGCACCAATGTCGGTGTCAAAACCGGCGGATCTCGGGTAGGGGGTACCGAACTGTGCGTCTAAGGTTGATGGTAACAGGAGACAGGGGACACAATGCTTACCTAGGTTCGGGCCCTCTCGATGGAGGTAAAACCCTACGTCCTGCTAGATTAATATTGATGAGTATGGGGGTTACAAGAGTTGATCTACCACGAGATCGTAATGTCTAAAACCCTAGAAGTCTAGCCTATCTGATTATGAGTATGATTCCTTGTCTCTATGGACTAAGCCCTCCGGTTTATATAGACACCGGGGCGGACTAGGGTTGTACAAAGTCGGTTACAGAGAAAGGAATCTTCATATTGGGATGCCAAGCTTGCCTTCCACGCCAAGGAGAGTCCCGTCCGGACATGGGAGATAATCTTTGGTCAGGTGTCTTTATAGCCCATCAGTGCGGCCCACGTACCATAAACCGGATGCCCGAGGACCCCCTAATCCAGGACTCCCTCACCTAACCCACAGGTCTTTTCCCAGGATCTTACCCGACTCTTCTAATTTTCCCGAAGTTATTCTCAAATTCTTTTTCGAAGTTTGACGTAAGAATGAATTTCATCAGTCAGATGCTTTTCCAAGATCGATTTCAAATTATTTCCATTCTTGGCTCAACCTCTTCGCTTTTCATTCTCCCGGAGTATCTCAACAATTTTGGTGGTGTTCCTCGTCGTCATTCTCAACGTTTGAAGACCGAAGAAGAGTTTTCCTCTAAATCTTGTTCGTTCTCCCAGAGATTTGTGGTGCTAGCTTGATGTTATCCTGCCACAACGGTGATATGCCACTTCCTATTTACCCTTCATAAGGACCCTCTTCATCGAATCCGATCCGACTAAAGTGGGAGAGACAGACACCCGCTAGCCACCTTATGCATCAAGTGCATGTCTGTCGGTGGAACCAGTCTCACGTAAGAGTACGTGTAAGGTTGGTCTGGGCCGCTTCATCCCACAATGCCGCCGAATCAAGATAAGACTAGTAACGGTAAGCAAATTGACCAAATCATCGCCCACAACTACTTTGTGTTCTACTCGTGCATAGAATCTACGCATAAACCTGGCTCTGATACCACTGTTGGGGAACGTAGTAATAATTCAAAATTTTCCTATGTGTCACCAAGATCAATCTAGGAGATGCTAGCAACGAGAGAGAGGGAGTGCATCTTCATACCCTTGAAGATCGCTAAGCGGAAGCGTTACAAGAACGCGGTTGATGGAGTCATACTCGTGGTGATTTAAATCGCGGAAGATCTGATCCAAGCGTTGAACGGATGGCGCCTCCGCGTTCAACACACGTATAGCCTGAGGACGTCTCCTCCTTCTTGATCCAGCAAGGGGAGAGGAGAAGTTGATCGAAAGCTCCGGCAGCACGACGACGTGGTGGTGGAGCTTGCGGTTCTCTGGCAGGGCTTCGCCAAGCACTATGGAGGAGGAGGTGTTGGAGGAGGGAGGGGATGCGCCTAGGGAAGCGGTGTTGCTGCCCTCTCTCTCCCTCACTATATATAGGGGGAAGGGGGGAGGAGGCGCCCTAGGGTTTCCCTAGGGGAGGGGTGGCGGCCACAGGGGAGGGGTGGCGGCTGCCCTGGGGGAGGCTGTTGGGGAACGTAGTAATTTCAAAAAAAATCCTACGCACACGCAGGATCATGGTGATGCATAGCAACGAGAGGGAAGAGTGTGATCTACGTACCCTTGTAGACCGACAGCGGAAGCGTTAGCACAATGTGGTTGATGTAGTCGTACGTCTTCACGGCCCGACCGATCAAGCACCAAAACTATGGCACCTCCGAGTTCTAGCACACGTTCAGCTCGATGACGATCCCCGGACTCCGGTCCAGCAAAGTGTCGGGAAAGAGTTCCGTCAACACGACGGCGTGGTGACGATCTTGATGTACTACTGTCGCAGGGCTTCACCTAAGCACCGCTACAATATTATCGAGGATTATGGTGGAAGGGGGCACCGCACACGGCTAAGAATATGATCACGTGGATCAACTTGTGTGTCTAGGGGTGCCCCCTGCCCCCGTATATAAAGGTTCAAGGGGGAGGTGCGGCTGGCCAGGAGGAGGGCGCGCCAGGAGGAGTCATACTCCCACCGGGAGTAGGATTCCCCCCCCCCCCTTTACTAGTTGGAATAGGATTCGGGAAGGGGGAAAGAGGAGAGAGAGAAGGAAGGGGGGCGCCCCCCCCCCTCTCCTTTTCCTATTCGGACTAGGGGGGAGGGGCGCGCGGCCCAGCCCTAGCCACCTCTCCTCTCTTCCACTAAAGCCCACTAAGGCCCCTATACCTCCCGGGGGGTTCCGGTAACCTCCCGGTACTCCGGTAAAATCCTGATTTCACCCGGAACACTTCCGATATCCAAATATAGGCTTCCAATATATCAATCTTTATGTCTCAACCATTTCGAGACTCCTCGTCATGTCCGTGATCACATCCGGGACTCCGAACTAACTTCGGTACATCAAAACTCATAAACTCATAATATAACTGTCATCGAAACCTTAAGCGTGCGGACCCTACGGGTTCGAGAACAATGTAGACATGACCGAGACACTTCTCCGGTCAATAACCAATAGCGGAACCTGGATGCTCATATTGGCTCCTACATATTCTACGAAGATCTTTATCGATCAGACCGCATAACAACATACGTTGTTCCCTTTGTCATCGGTATGTTACTTGCCCGAGATTCGATCGTCGGTATCTCAATACCTAGTTCAATCTCGTTACCGGCAAGTCTCTTTACTCGTTTCGTAATACATCATCTCACAACTAACTCATTAGTTGCAATGCTTGCAAGGCTTATGTGATGTGCATTACCGAGAGGGCCCAGAGATACCTCTCCGACAATCGGAGTGACAAATCCTAATCTCGAAATACGCCAACCCAAAATTCACCTTTGGAGACACCTGTAGAGCTCCTTTATAATCACCCAGTTACGTTGTTACGTTTGGTAGCACACAAAGTGTTCCTCCGGTAAACGGGAGTTGCATAATCTCATAGTCATAGGAACATGTATAAGTCATGAAGAAAGCAATAGCAACATACTAAACGATCGGGTGCTAAGCTAATGGAATGGGTCATGTCAATCACATCATTCTCCTAATGATGTGATCCCATTAATCAAATGACAACACATGTCTATGGTTAGGAAACATAACCATCTTCGGTTAACGAGCTAGTCAAGTAGAGGCATACTAGTGACATTTGGTTTGTCTATGTATTCACACAAATATTATGTTTCCGGATAATACAATTCTAGCATGAATAATAAACATTTATCATGATATAAGGAAATAAAATTATAACAATATTATTGCCTCGAGGGCATATTTCCTTCAGTCTCCCACTTGCACTAGAGTCAATAATCTAGATTACACAGTAATGATTCTAACACCCATGGAGCTTTGGTGCTGATCATGTTTTGCTCGTGGAAGAGGCTTAGTCAACGGGTCTGCTATATTCAGATCCGTATGTGTCTTGCAAATCTCTATGTCTCCCACCTGGACTAGATCCCGGATGGAATTGAAGCGTCTATTGATGTGCTTGGTTCTTTTGTGAAATCTGGATTCCTTTGCCAAGGCAATTGCACCAGTATTGTCACAAAAGATTTTCATTGGACCCGATGCACTAGGTATGACACCTAGATCGGATATGAACTCCTTCATCCAGACTCCTTCGTTTGCTGCTTCCGAAGCAGCTATGTACTCCGCTTCACATGTAGATCCCGCCACAACGCTTTGTTTAGAACTGCACCAACTGACAGCTCCACCGTTTAATGTAAACACGTATCCGGTTTGCGATTTAGAATCGTCCGGATCAGTGTCAAAGCTTGCATCAACATAACCATTTACGATGAGCTCTTTGTCACCTCCATATATGAGAAACATATCCTTAGTCCTTTTTAGGTATTTTAGGATGTTCTTGACCACTGTCCAGTGATCCACTCCTGGATTACTTTGGTACCTCCCTGCTAGACTTATAGCAAGACACACATCAGGTCTGGTACACAGCATTGCATACATGATAGAGCCTATGGCTGAAGCATAGGGAACATCTTTCATTTTCTCTCTATCTTCTGCATTGGTCGGGGATTGAGTCTTACTCAATTTCACACCTTGTAACACAGGCAAGAATCCTTTCTTTGCTTGATCCATTTTAAACTTCTTCAAAACTTTGTCAAGGTATGTGCTTTGTGAAAGTCCAATTAAGCGTCTTGATCTATCTCTATAGATCTTAATGCCCAGTATGTAAGCAGCTTCACCGAGGTCTTTCATTGAAAAACTTTTATTCAAGTATCCTTTTATGCTATCCAGAAATTCTATATCATTTCCGATTAGTAATATGCCATCTACATATAATATCAGAAATGCTACAGAGCTCCCACTCACTTTCTTGTAAATACAGGCTTCTCCAAAAGTCTGTATAAAACCAAATGCTTTGATCACACTATCAAAGCATTTATTCCAACTCCGAGAGGCTTGCACCAGTCCATAAATGGATCGCTGGAGCTTGCACACTTTGTTAGCTCCCTTTGGATCGACAAAACCTTCCGGCTGCATCATATACAACTCTTCTTGCAGAAATCCATTCAGGATTGCAGTTTTGACATCCATTTGCCAAATTTCATAATCATAAAATGCGGCAATTGCTAACATGATTCGGACAGACTTAAGCATCGCTACGGGTGAGAAGGTCTCATCGTAGTCAATCCCTTGAACTTGCCGAAAACCTTTTGCGACAAGTCGAGCTTTGTAGGCAGTAACATTATCGTCAGCGTCAGTCTTCTTCTTGAAAATCCATTATTCTCAATTGCTTGCCGATCATTGGGCAAGTCAACCAAAGTCCATACTTTGTTCTCATACATGGATCCCATCTCAGATTTCATGGCTTCAAGCCATTTTGCGGAATCTGGGCTCACCATCGCTTCTTCATAGTTCGTAGGTTCATCATGATCTAGTAGCATGACTTCCAGAACAGGATTACCGTACCACTCTGGCGCGGATCTTACTCTGGTCGATCAACGAGGTTCAGTAGTATCTTGTTCTGAAGTTTCATGATCATTATCATTAACTTCCTCACTAATTGGTGTAGGTGTCACAGAAACATGACATGTTTCTGTGATGTACTACTTTCCAATAAGGGAGCAGGTACTGTTACCTCGTCAAGTTCTACTTTCCTCCCACTCACTTCTTTCGAGAGAAACTCCTTCTCTAGAAAGTTTCCGAATTTAGCAACAAAAGTCTTGCCTTCGGATCTGTGATAGAAGGTGTATCCAATAGTTTCCTTTGGATATCCTGTGAAGACACATTTCTCCGATTTGGGTTCGGGCTTATCAGGTTGAAGCTTTTTCACATAAGCATCGCAGCCCCAAACTTTTAGAAACGACAACTTTGGTTTCTTGTCAAACCACAGTTCATAAGGCGTCGTCTCAACGGATTTTGATGGTGCCCTATTTAACGTGAATGCGGTCGTCTCTAGAGCATAACCCCAAAACGACAGCGGTAAATCAGTAAGAGACATCATAGATCGCACCATATCTAGTAAAGTACGATTACGACGTTCGGACACACCATTACGCTGTGGTGTTCCGGGTGGCGTGAGTTGCGAAACTATTCCACATTGTTTCAAATGTACACCAAACTCGTAACTCAAATATTCTCCTCCACGATCAGATCGTAGGAATTTTATTTTCTTGTTACGATGATTTTCGACTTCACTCTGAAATTCTTTGAACTTTTCAAATGTTTCAGACTTATGTTTCATTAAGTAGATATACCCATATCTGCTTAAGTCATCTGTGAAGGTGAGAAAATAATGATATCCGCCACGAGCTTAAATATTCATCGGACCACATACATCTGTATGTATGATTTCCAATAAATCTGTTGCTCTCTCCATAGTACCGGAGAACGGTGTTTTTGTCATCTTACCCATCAGGCACGGTTTGCAAGTACCAAGTGATTCATAATCAAGTGGTTCCAAAAGCCCATCAGTATGGAGTTTCTTCATGCACTTTATACCGATATGACCCAAACGGCAGTGCCACAAGTAAGTTGCACTATCATTATCAACTCTGCATCTTTTGGCTTCAACACTATGAATATGTGTGTCACTACTATCGAGATTTAATAAGAATAGACCACTCTTTAAGGGTGCATGACCATAAAAGATATTACTCATATAAATAGAACAACCATTATTCTCTGATTTAAATGCATAACCGTCTCGCATCAAACAAGATCCAGATATAATGTTCATGCTTAACGCTGGCACCAAATAACAATTATTTAGGTCTAATACTAATCCCGAAGGTAAATGTAGAGGTAGTGTGCCGACTGCGATCACATCGACTTTGGAACCATTTCCTACCCGCATCGTCACCTCGTCCTTAGTCAATCTTCGCTTAATCCGTAGTCCCTGTTTCGAGATGCAAATATTAGCAACAGAACCAGTATCAAATACCCAGGTGCTACTGCGAGCATTAGTAAGGTACACATCAATAACATGTATATCACATATACCTTTGTTCACCTTGCCATCCTTCTTATCCGCCAAATACTTGGGGCAGTTCCGCTTCCAGTGACCAGTTTGCTTGCAGTAGAAGCACTCAGTTTCAGGCTTAGGTCCAGTTTTGGGTTTCTTCTCTTCAGTAGCAACTTGCTTGCTATTCTTTTTGAAGTTCCCCTTCTTCTTCCCTTTGCCCCTTTTCTTGAAACTAGTGGTCTTGTTGACCATCAACACTTGATGCTCCTTTTTGATTTCTACCTCCGCAGCTTTCAGCATTGCGAAGAGCTCGGGAATAGTCTTATTCATCCCTTGCATATTATAGTTCATCATGAAGCTCTTGTAGCTTGGTGGCAGTGATTGGAGAATTCTGTCAATGACGCAATCATCTGGAAGATTAACTCTCAATTGAATCAAGTGATTAGTATACCCAGACATTTTGAGTATATGCTCATTGACAGAACTGTTCTCCTCCATCTTGCAGCTATAGAACTTATTGGAGACTTCATATCTCTCAATCCGGACATTTGCTTGAAATATTAACTTCAACTCCTGGAACATCTCATATGCTCCATGACGTTCAAAACGTCGTTGAAGTCCCGATTCTAAGCCGTAAAGCATGGCACACTGAACTATCGAGTAGTCATCAGCTTTGCTCTGCTAGACGTTCATAACATCTGGTGTTGCTCCAGCAGCAGGCCTGGCACCCAGCGGTGCTTCCAGGACGTAATTCTTCTGTGCAGCAATGAGGATAATCCTCAAGTTACGGGCCCAGTCCGTGTAATTGCTACCATCATCTTTCAACTTTGCTTTCTCAAGGAACGCATTAAAATTCAACGGAACAACAGCACGGGCCATCTATCTACAATCAAACATAAACAAGCAAGATACTATCAGGTACTAAGTTTCATGATAAATTTAGGTTCAATTAATCATATTACTTAAGAACTCCCACTTAGATAGACATCCCTCTAATCCTCTAAGTGATTGCGTGATCCAAATCAACTAAACCATGTTCGATCATCACGATGAGACTTTCTCACCGGTAGCGAAGCTAAAGTCCGTCCGAATCATGTTAGCAATTGCCGCATTTTACGATTATGAGATATGGCAAATGGACGTCAAAACGGCATTCCTTAATGGTTTCCTTAAGGAAGAATTGTATATGATGCAGCCGGAAGGTTTTGTCGATCCTAAAAATGCTGACAAGGTGTGCAAGCTCCAACGCTCGATTTATGGGCTGGTGCAAGCATCTCGGAGTTGGAACATTCGCTTTGATGAGATGATCAAAGCGTTTGGGTTTACACAGACTTATGGAGAAGCCTGCGTTTACAAGAAAGTGAGTGGGAGCTCTGTAGCATTTCTCATATTATATGTAGATGACATACTTTTGATGGGAAATGATATAGAACTCTTGGACAGCATTAAGGCCTACTTGAATAAGAGTTTTTCAATGAAGGACCTTGGAGAAGCTGCTTATATATTAGGCATCAAGATCTATAGAGATAGATCAAGACGCCTCATAGGTCTTTCACAAAGCACATACCTTGATAAGATATTGAAGAAGTTCAATATGGATCAGTCTAAGAAGGGGTTCTTGCCTGTGCTGCAAGGTGTGAAATTGAGCTTAGCTCAATGTCCGACCACGGCAGAAGATATAGAAGAGATGAGTGTCATCCCCTATGCCTCAGCCATAGGTTCTATTATGTATGCCATGCTGTGTACCAGACCTGATGTAAACCTTGCCGTAAGTTTGGTAGGAAGGTACCAAAGTAATCCCGGCAAGGAACACTGGACAACGGTCAAGAATATCCTGAAGTACCTGAAAAGGACTAAGGAAATGTTTCTCGTTTATGGAGGTGACGAAGAGCTCGTTGTAAAGGGTTACGTCGACGCTAGCTTCGACACAGATCTGGATGACTCTAAGTCACAAACCGGATACGTGTATATTTTGAATGGTGGGGCAGTAAGCTGGTGCAGTTGCAAGCAGAGCATCGTGGCGGGATCTACATGTGAAGCGGAGTACATGGCAGCCTCGGAGGCAGCACATGAAGCAATTTGGGTGAAGGAGTTCATCACCGACCTCGGAGTCATACCCAATGCATCGGGGCCGATCAAGCTCTTCTGTGACAACACTGGAGCTATTGCACTTGCCAAGGAGCCCAGGTTTCACAAGAAGACAAGGCACATCAAGCGTCGCTTCAACTCCATTCGTGAAAATGTTCAAGATGGAGACATAGATATTTGTAAAGTACATACGGACCTAAATGTAGCAGATCCGTTGACTAAACCTCTCCCTAGAGCAAAACATGATCAACACCAGAATTCCATGGGTGTTCGATTCATCACAATGTAACTAGATTATTGACTCTAGTGCAAGTGGGAGACTGTTGGAAATATGCCCTAGAGGCAATAATAAAAGCATTATTATTATATTTCCTTGTTCATGATAATTGTCTTTATTCATGCTATAATTGTGTTATCCGGAGATCGTAATACATGTGTGAATAACAGACACCAACATGTCCCTAGTGAGCCTCTAGTTGACTAGCTCGTTGATCAATAGATAGTCATGGTTTCTTGACTATGGACATTGGATGTCATTGATAACGAGATCACATCATTAGGATAACGATGTGATGGACAAGACCCAATCCTGAACATAGCATAAGATCGTATAGTTCGTTTGCTAGAGTTTTTCCAATGTCAAGTATCCTTTCCTTAGACCATGAGATCGTGTAACTCCCGGATACCGTAGGAGTGCTTTGGGTATACCAAACGTCACAACATAACTGGGTGCCTATAAAGGTAGACTACGGGTATCTCCGAAAGTGTTTGTTGGGTTGACACGGATCAAGACTGGGATTTGTCACTCCGTATGACGGAGAGGTATCATTGGGCCCACTCGGTAATGCATCATCATAATGAGCTCAAAGTGACTAAGTGTATGGTCACGGGATCATGCATTACGGTACGAGTAAAGTGACTTGCCGGTAACGAGATTGAACGAGGTATTGGGTGTTGGGGAACGTGGTAATTTCGAAAATTCTCCTACGCACACGCAAGATCATGGTGATGCACAGCAATGAGAGGGGAGAGTGTTGTCTACGTACCAACGCAGACCGACTGCGGAAGCAATCACACAACGTAGAGGAAGTAGTCGTACGTCTTCTTCCCGATCCGACCGATCCAAGCACCGTTACTCCGGCACCTCCGAGTTCTTAGCACACGTACAGCTCGATGACGTTCCTCGGGCTCCGATCCAGCAAAGCGTCGAGGAAGAGTTCCGTCAGCACGACGGCGTGATGACGATCTTGATGTACTACCGACGCAGGGCTTCGCCTAAGCACTACAACGGTACGATCGAGGTGGAATTTGGTGGCAGGGGGCACCGCACACGGCTAAGGAACGATCTCAAGGATCAACTTGTGTGCCTTGGGGTGCCCCCTGCCCCCGTATATAAAGGTTAGAGGAGGGGGAGCCGGCCGGCCAGGGAGAGGAGGCGCAGGGGAGTCCTACTCCCACCGGGAGTAGGACTCCTCCCCCCAATCCTAATCCAATTAGGACTCCCGGGGGGAAAAGAGAGAGAAGGGGGGCCGGCCCCCTATCCTAGTCCTACTAGGACTTGGGGAAAGGGGGGGCGCCGGCCAGCCATAGGCTTGTCCCTTTTCTCTTTTTCCACTAAGGCCCAATAGGCCCATTAGTCTCCCGGGGGGTTCCGGTAACCCTCCCGGTATTCCAGTAAAATCCCGATTTCACCCGGAACACTTCCTATGTCCAAACATAGGCTTCCAATATATTAATCTTTACGTCTCGACCATTTCGAGACTCCTCGTCATGTCCGTGATCTCATCCGGGACTCCGAACAACCTTCGGTACATCAAAATGCATAAACTCATAATAACTGTCATCGTAACGTTAAGCGTGCGGACCCTACGGTTCGAGAACAATGTAGACATGACCGAGACACGTCTCCGGTCAATAACCAATAGCGGGACCTGGATGCCCATATTGGCTCCTACATATTCTACGAAGATCTTGATCGGTCAGACCGCATAACAACATACGTTGTTCCCTTTGTCATCGGTATGTTACTTGCCCGAGATTCGATCGTCGGTATCCAATACCTAGTTCAATCTCGTTACTGGCAAGTCTCTTTACTCGTTCCGTAATACATCATCTCACAACTAACATATTAGTTGCAGTGCTTGCAAGGCTTATGTGATGTGCATTACCGAGAGGGCCCAGAGATACCTCTCCGACAATCGGAGTGACAAATCCTAATCTCGAAATACGCCAACCCAACATCTACCTTTGGAGACACCTGTAGTACTCCTTTATAATCACCCAGTTACGTTGTGACGTTTGGTAGTACCCAAAGTGTTCCTCCGGTAAACGGGAGTTGCATAATCTCATAGTCATAGGAACATGTATAAGTCATGAAGAAAGCAATAGCAACATACTAAACGATCGTGTGCTAAGCTAATGGAATGGGTCATGTCAATCAGATCATTCAACTAATGATGTGACCTCGTTAATCAAATAACAACTCTTTTGTCCATGGTTAGGAAACATAACCATCTTTGATTAACGAGCTAGTCAAGTAGAGGCATACTAGTGACACTCTGTTTGTCTATGTATTCACACATGTATTATGTTTCCGGTTAATACAATTCTAGCATGAATAATAAACATTTATCATGATATAAGGAAATAAATAATAACTTTATTATTGCCTCTAGGGCATATTTCCTTCAGTCTCCCACTTGCACTAGAGTCAATAATCTAGTTCACATCGCCATGTGATTTAGCATCAATAGTTCACATCACCATGTGATTAACACCCATAGTTCACATCGTCATGTGACCAACACTCAAAGGGTTTACTAGAGTCAGTAATCTAGTTCACATATCTATGTGATTAACACCCAAAGAGTACTAAGGTGTGATCATGTTTTGCTTGTGAGATAATTTTAGTCAACGGGTCTGTCACATTCAGATCCGTAAGTATTTTGCAAGTTTTATGTCTACAATGCTCTACACGGAGCTACTCTAGCTAATTGCTCCCACTTTCAATATGTATCCAGATTGAGACTTTAGATTCATCTGGATTAGTGTCAAAAACTTGCATCGATGTAACCCTTTACGATGAACCTTTTTGTCACGTCCATAATCGAGAAACATATCCTTATTTCACTAAGGATAATTCTGACCGCTGTCCACTGATCTACTCCTAGATCACTATTGTACTCCCTTGTCAAATCAGTGCAGGGTATGCAATAGATCTGGTATACAGCATGACATACTTTATAGAACCTATGGTCAAGGCATAGGAAATGACTTTCATTCTCTTTCTATCTTCTGCCGTGGTCGGGCTTTGAGTCTTACTCAACTTCACACCTTGTAATACAGGCAAGAAACTTTTTCTTTGACTGTTCTGTTTTGAACTACTTCAAAATCTTGTCAAGGCATGTACTTATTGAAAAACTTATCAAGCGTCTTGATCTATCTCTATAGATCTTGAAGCTCAATATGTAAGCAGCTTTACCGAAGTCTTTCTTTGAAAAACTCCTTTCAAACACTCCTTTTATGCTTTACAGAATAATTCTACATTATTTCCGATCAACAATATGTCATTCACATATACTTATCAGAAATGTTGTAGTGCTCCCACTCACTTTCTTGTAAATACAGGCTTCACCGCAAGTCTGTATAAAACTATATGCTTTGATCAACCTATCAAAGCGTATATTCCAACTCCGAGATGCTTGCACCAGTCCACAGATGGATCGCTGGAGCTTGCACATTTTGTTAGCACTTTTCGGATTGACAAAACCTTCTAGTTGCATCGTATACAACTCTTCTTTAGCAAATCCATTAAGGAATGCAGTTTTGTTTATCCATTTGCCAGATTTCATAAAATGCGGCAATTGCTAACATGATTCGGACAGACTTTAAGCATAGATACGAGTGAGAAAATCTCATCGTAGTCAACACCTTGAACTTGTCGAAAACCTTTTGCGACAATTCTAGCTTTGTAGATAGTAACACTACTATCAGCGTCCGTCTTCCTCTTGAAGATCCATTTATTTTCTATGGCTTGCCGATCATCGGGCAAGTCAACCAAAGTCCATACTTTGTTCTCATACATGGATCATATCTCAGATTTCATGGCTTCAAGCCACTTTGCGGAATCTGGGCTCACCATCGCTTCTTCATAGTTCGTAGGATCATCATGATCTAGTAGCATGACTTCCAGAGCAGGATTACCGTACCACTCTAGCGCGGATCTTTACTCTGGTTGATCTACGAGGTTCAGTAGTGTCTTGTTCTGAAGTTTCATGATCATCATCATTAGCTTCCTCACTAACTGGTGTAGTTGTCACAGAAACATTTTTCTGTGATGTACTACTTTCCAATAAGGGAGCAGGTACAGTTACCTCGTCAAGTTCTACTTTCCTCCCACTCACTTCTTTCGAGAGAAACTCCTTCTCCAGAAAGTTTCCGAATTTTAGCAACAAAAGTCTTGCCTTCGGATCTGTGATAGAAGGTGTATCCAACAGTTTCCTTTGGATATCCTATGAAGATGCACTTCTCCGATTTGAGTTTTGAGCTTATCAGGATGAAACTTTTTCATATAAGCATTGCAACCCCAAACTTTAAGAAACGACTACTTTGGTTTCTTGCTAAACCACAGTTCAGATTGTGTCGTCTCAACGGACTTTAGATGGTGCCCTATTTAACGTGAATGCAGCTGTCTCTAATGCATAACCCCAAAACGATAGTGGTAGATCGGTAAGATACATCATAGATTGCACTATATCCAATAAAGTACGGTTATGACGTTCGGACACACCATTATGCTGTGGTGTTCCATGTGGCGTGCGTAGTGAAACTATTTCACATTGTTTTTAACTGAAGACCAAACTCGTAACTCAAATATTTGTCTCCGCGATCAGATCGTAGAAACTTTATTTTCTTGTCACGATGATTTTTCACTTCACTCTGAAATTCTTTGAACTTTTCAAATGTTTCAGACTTATGTTTCATCAAGTAGATATACTCATATCTTCTCAAATCATCTGTGAAGATCAGAAAATAATGATACCTGTCGCGAGCCTCAATATTCATCGGACCACATACATCAGTATGTATGATTTCCAACAAATCTTTTCTCGCTCCATTGTTCCGGAGAACGGCGTTTTAGTCATCTTGCCCAAAAGGCATGGTTCGCAAGCATCAAGTGATTCATAATCAAGTGATTCCGAAAGCCCATCAACATGGAGTTTCTTCATGCGCTTTATACCAATATGACCTAAACAGCAGTGCCACAAATAAGTTGCACTATCATTATTAACTTTGCATCTTTTGGTTTCAATATTATGAATATGTGTATTATTAAGATCGAGATCCAATGAACTATTTTCATTGGGTGTGTAACCATATAAGGTTTTATTCATGTAAACAGAACAACAATTTATTCTTTTACTTAAATGAATAACCGTATTATAATAAACATGATCAAATCATATTCATGCTCAACGCAAACACCAAATAACACTTATTTAGGTTCAACACTAATCCCGAAAGTATAGGGAGTGTGCGATGATGATCATATCAATCTTGGAACCACTTCCAACACACATCGTCACTTCACCCTTAACTAGTCTCTGTTCATTCTGCAACTCCCGTTTCGAGTTACTACTCTTAGCAACTGAACTAGCATCAAATACTAAGGGTTTGCTATAAACACTAGTAAAGTACACATCAATAACATGTATATCAAATATACTTATGTTCACTTTGCCATCCTTCTTATCCGCGAATCACTTGGGGTAGTTCCGCTTCCAGTGACCAGTCCCTTTGCAGTAGAAGCACTTAGTCTCAGGCTTAGGATCAGACTTGGGCTTCTTCACTTGAGCACCAACTTGCTTGCCGTTCTTCTTGAAGTTCCCCTTCTTTCCTTTGCCCTTTTTCTTGAAACTAGTGGTCTTGTCAACCATCAACACTTGATGTTTTTCTTGATTTCTACCTTCGTTGATTTCAGCATCACGAAGAGCTTAGGAATTACTTTTGTCATCCCTTGCATATTATAGTTCATCACAAAGTTCAACTAACTTGGTGATGGTGACTAGAGAATTCTGTCAATCACTATCTTATCTGGAAGTTTAACTCCCACTTGATTCAAGTGATTGTAGTACTCAGACAATCTGGGCACATGCTCACTAGTTGAGCGATTCTCCTCCATCTTTTAGCTATAGAACTTGATGGAGACTTCATATCTCTCAACTCGGGTATTTGCTTGAAATATTAACTTCAACTCCTGGAACATCTCATATGTTCCATGACGTTCAAAACGTCTTTGAAGTCCCGATTCTAAGCCGTTAAGCATGGTGCACTAAACTATCAAGTAGTCATCATATTGAGCTAGCCAAACGTTCATAACGTCTGCATCTGCTCCTGCAATAGGTCTGTCACCTAGCGGTGCATCAAGGACATAATTCTTCTGTGCAGCAATGAGGATAAACCTCAGATCACGGATCCAATCCGCATCATTGCTACTAACATCTTTCAACACAATTTTCTCTAGGAACATATCAAAATAAACACAGGGAAGCAACAACGCGAGCTATTGATCTACAACATGATTTGCAAAATACTACCAGGACTAAGTTCATGATAAATTTAAGTTCAATTTAATCATATTACTCAAGAACTCCCACTTAGATAGACATCCCTCTAATCCTCTAAGTGATCACGTGATCCAAATCAACTAAACCATAACCGATCATCATGTGAGATGGAGTAGTTTTCAATGGTGAACATCGTTATGTTGATCATATCTACTATATGATTCACGCTCGACCTTTCGGCCTCCGTGTTCCGAG
The DNA here is from genome assembly GCA_034509565.1 of Triticum monococcum. Classification (NCBI taxonomy): domain Eukaryota; kingdom Viridiplantae; phylum Streptophyta; class Magnoliopsida; order Poales; family Poaceae; genus Triticum; species Triticum monococcum. Next base: position 569,400,454 of record CM067841.1, on the reverse strand, counting down.
GCCATATCTGTATATGCTTGGCTCGTCAAGTATAACCTGAGTATTCTGTGTGTGCAACTGTTTTGCACCCGTTGTATTTGGACGTAGAGCTTATCACACCCGATCATCACGTGGTGTCTGGGCACGACGAACTTTGGCAACGGTGCATACTCAGGGAGAACACTTCTTGATAATTTAGTGAGAGATCATCTTATAATGCTACCGTCAATCAAAGCAAGATAAGATGCATAAAAGGATAAACATCACATGCAATCAATATAAGTGATATGATATGGCCATCATCATCTTGCGCTTGTGATCTCCATCTCCGAAGCACCGTCATGATCACCATCGTCACCGGCGCGACACCTTGATCTCCATCGTAGCATCGTTGTCGTCTCGCCAATCTTATGCTTCCACGACTAACACTACCGCTTAGTAATAAAGTAAAGCATTACATCGCGATTGCATTGCATACAATAAAGCGACAACCATATGGCTCCTGCCAGTTGCCGATAAATCGGTTACAAAACATGATCATCTCATACAATAAAATCAGCATCATGCCTTGACCATATCACATCACAACATACCCTGCAAAAACAAGTTAGACGTCCTCTACTTTGTTGTTGCAAGTTTTACGTGGCTGCTACGGGCTTAAGTAAGAACTCATCTCACCTACGCATCAAAACCACAACGATAGTTCGTCAAATAGACTCTGTTTTAACCTTCTCAAGGACCGGGCGTAGTCACACTTGGTTCAACTAAAGTTGGAGAGACAGTCTTCCGCAAGCCATCTATGTGCAAAGCACGTCGAGGGAACCGGTCTCGCGTAAGAGTACGCGTAAGGTTGGTCCGGATCGTCTCACCCAACAATACCGCCGAACCAAAGTATGACATGCTGGTAGGCAGTATGACTTGTATCGCCCACAACTCACTTGTGTTCTACTCGTGCAAATAACATCAAACCATAAAACCTAGGCTCGGATGCCACTGTTGGGGAACGTGGTAATTTCGAAAATTCTCCTACGCACACGCAAGATCATGGTGATGCACAGCAACGAGAGGGGAGAGTGTTGTATACGTACCAACGCAGACCGACGGCGGAAGCGATCACACAACGTAGAGGAAGTAGTCGTACGTCTTCTTCCCGATCCGACCGATCCAAGCACCGTTACTCCGGCACCTCCGAGTTCTTAGCACACGTACAGCTCGATGACGATCCTCGGGCTCCGATCCAGCAAAGCATCGAGGAAGAGTTCCGTCAGCACGACGGCGTGATGACGATCTTGATGTACTACCGATGCAGGGCTTCGCCTAAGCACTACAACGGTACGATCGAGGTGGAATTTGGTGGCAGGGGGCACCGCACACGGCTAAGGAACGATCTCAAGGATCAACTTGTGTGCCTTGGGGTGCCCCCTGCCCCCGTATATAAAGGTTAGAGGAGGGGGAGCCGGCCGGCCAGGGAGAGGAGGCGCAGGGGAGTCCTACTCCCACCGGGAGTAGGACTCCTCCCCCCAATCCTAATCCAATTAGGACTCCCGGGGGAAAAGAGAGAGAAGGGGGGCCGGCCCCCTATCCTAGTCCTACTAGGACTTGGGGAAAGGGGGGGCGCCGGCCAGCCATGGGCTTGTCCCTTTTCTCTTTTTCCACTAAGGCCCAATAGGCCCATTAGTCTCCCGGGGGGTTCCGGTAACCCTCCCGGTATTCCGGTAAAATCCCGATTTCACCCGGAACACTTCCTATGTCCAAACATAGGCTTCCAATATATTAATCTACGTCTCGACCATTTCGAGACTCCTCGTCATGTCCGTGATCTCATCCGGGACTCCGAACAACCTTCGGTACATCAAAATGCATAAACTCATAATAACTGTCATCGTAACGTTAAGCGTGCGGACCCTACGGTTCGAGAACAATGTAGACATGACCGAGACACGTCTCCGGTCAATAACCAATAGCGGGACCTGGATGCCCATATTGGCTCCTACATATTCTACGAAGATCTTTATCGGTCAGACCGCATAACAACATACGTTGTTCCCTTTGTCATCGGTATGTTACTTGCCCGAGATTCGATCGTCGGTATCCAATACCTAGTTCAATCTCGTTACTGGCAAGTCTCTTTACTCGTTCCGTAATACATCATCTCACAACTAACATATTAGTTGCAGTGCTTGCAAGGCTTATGTGATGTGCATTACCGAGAGGGCCCAGAGATACCTCTCCGACAATCGGAGTGACAAATCCTAATCTTGAAATACGCCAACCCAACATCTACCTTTGGAGACACCTGTAGTACTCCTTTATAATCACCCAGTTACGTTGTGACGTTTGGTAGTACCCAAAGTGTTCCTCCGGTAAACGGGAGTTGCATAATCTCATAGTCATAGGAACATGTATAAGTCATGAAGAAAGCAATAGCAACATACTAAACGATCGTGTGCTAAGCTAATGGAATGGGTCATGTCAATGAGATCATTCAACTAATGATGTGACCTCGTTAATCAAATAACAACACTTTTTTCCATGGTTAGGAAACATAACCATCTTTGATTAACGAGCTAGTCAAGTAGAGGCATACTAGTGACACTCTGTTTGTCTATGTATTCACACATGTATTATGTTTCCGGTTAATACAATTCTAGCATGAATAATAAACATTTATCATGATATAAGGAAATAAATAATAACTTTATTATTGCCTCTAGGGCATATTTCCTTCATTGGGATACCGACGATCGAATCTCGGGCAAGTAACATACCGATTGACAAAGGGAATTGTATACGGGGTTGCTTGAATCCTCGACATCGTGGTTCATCCGATGAGATCATCGTGGAGCATGTGGGAGCCAACATGGGTATCTAGATCCCGCTGTTGGTTATTGATCGGAGAGTCATCTCGGTCATGTCTGCTTGTCTCCCGAACCCGTAGGGTCTACACACTTAAGGTTCGGTGACGCTAGGGTTGTGAAGATATGTATATGCAGTAACCCGAATGTTGTTCAGAGTCCCGGATGAGATCCCGGACGTCAAGGGGAGTTTTGGAATAGTCCGGAGGTAAAGAATTATATATAGGAAGTGCTGTTTCGGCCATCGGGGCGAGTTTCGGGGTCACCGGTATAGTACCGGGACCACCGGAAGGGTCCCGGGGGTCCACCGGGTGGGCCACCCATCCCGGAGGGCCCCATGGGCCAACGTGGGGAGGGGAACCAGCCCATAGTGGGCTGGTGCGCACCCCTAGGCCCACCCCATGTGCCTAGGGCTGGTGCGCATCCCTAGGCCCACCCCAGCCCATAAGGATATGTTTCTCGATTATGGACGTGACAAAAAGGTTTGTCGTAAAGGGTTACGTCGATGCAAGTTTTTGACACTGATCCAGATGAATCTAAAAGTCTCAATCTGGATACATATTGAAAGTGGGAGCAATTAGCTAGAGTAGCTCCTTGCAGAGCATTATAGACAAAGAATTTTGCAAAATACTTACGGATCTGAATGTGACAGACCCGTTGACTAAAATTATCTCACAAGCAAAACATGATCACACCTTAGTACTCTTTGGGTGTTAATCACATAGAGATGTGAACTAGATTACTGACTCTAGTAAACCCTTTGAGTGTTGGTCACATGACGATGTGAACTATGGGTGTTAATCACATGGTGATGTGAACTATTGCTGCTAAATCACATGGCGATGTGAACTAGATTATTGACTCTAGTGCAAGTGGGAGACTGAAGGAAATATGCCCTAGAGGCAATAATAAAGTTATTATTTATTTCCTTATATCATGATAAATGTTTATTATTCATGCTAGAATTGTATTAACCGGAAACATAATACATGTGTGAATACATAGACAAACAGAGTGTCACTAGTATGCCTCTACTTGACTAGCTCGTTAATCAAAGATGGTTATGTTTCCTAACCATGAACAAAGAGTTGTTATTTGATTAACGAGGTCACATCATTAGTTGAATGATCTGATTGACATGACCCATTTCATTAGCTTAGCACCCGATCGTTTAGTATGTTGCTGTTGCTATTCTTCATGACTTATACATGTTCCTATGACTATGAGATTATGCAACTCCCGTTTACCGGAGGAACACTTTGGGTGCTACCAAACGTCACAACGTAACTGGGTGATTATAAAGGAGTACTACAGGTGTCTCCAAAGGTAGATGTTGGGTTGGCGTATTTCGAGATTAGGATTTGTCACTCCGATTGTCGGAGAGGTATCTCTGGGCCCTCTCGGTAATGCACATCACATAAGCCTTGCAAGCACTGCAACTAATATGTTAGTTGTGAGATGATGTATTATGGAACGAGTAAAGAGACTTGCCGGTAATGAGATTGAACTAGGTATTGGATACCGACGATCGAATCTCGGGCAAGTAACATACCGATGACAAAGGGAACAACGTATGTTGTTATGCGGTCTGACCGATAAAGATCTTCGTAGAATATGTAGGAGCCAATATGGGCATCCAGGTCCCACTATTGGTTATTGACCGGAGACGTGTCTCGGTCATGTCTACATTGTTCTCGAACCGTAGGGTCCGCACGCTTAAGGTTTCGATGACAGTTATATTATGAGTTTATGAGAATTGATGTACCGAAGGTGTTCGGAGTCCCGGATGAGATCGGGGACATGACGAGGAGTCTCGAAATGGTCGAGACGTAAAGATCGATATATTGGACGACTATATTCGGACATCGGAAAGGTTCCGAGTGATTCGGATATTTTTCGGAGTACCGGGTAGTTACGGGAGAAGTAATGGGCCTTGATGGGCTTTAGTGGGAAGAGGAAAAGGGTGCTGCGCCCCCCCTCCCCTTTGGTCCAAATTGGACTAGGGAAAAGGGGGCCGGCCACCTCTCCTTCTCCTCCTATTCCTTCTCCCTTCCTCCCCTTTTGGTGGACTCCTACTAGGACTTGGAGTCCCTATCCTGGCCGCACCTTTGCCTTGGCCGGCCTCCTCCTCCTCCATCCTTTATATACAGGGGCAGGGGGCACCCCATAGACACACAAGTTCATCCTTGAGATCGTTCCTTAGCCGTGTGCGGTGCCCCCTGCCACCAAATTCCACCTCGATCATACCGTTACAGTGCTTAGGCGAAGCCCTGCGTCGGTAGTACATCAAGATCGTCACCACGCCGTCGTGCTGACGGAACTCTTCCTCGACGCTTTGCTGGATCGGAGCCCGAGGATCGTCATCGAGCTGAACGTGTGCTAAGAACTCGGAGGTGCCGGAGTAACGGTGCTTGGATCGGTCGGATCGGGAAGAAGACGTACGACTACTTCCTCTACGTTGTGTGATCGCTTCCGCAGTCGGTCTGCGTTGGTACGTAGACAACACTCTCCCCCTTGTTGCTATGCATCACCATGATCTTGTGTGTGCGTAGGAAAATTTTAAAATTACTACGTTCCCCAACAGTGGCATCCGAGCCTAGGTTTTATGGTTTGATGTTATTTGCACGAGTAGAACCCAAGTGAGTTGTGGGCAATACAAGTCATACTGCCTACCAGCATGTCATACTTTGGTTCGGCAGTATTGTTGGACGAGACGACCCGGACCAACCTTACGCGTACGCTTATGCAAGACCGGTTCCCTCGACGTGCTTTGCACATAGATGGCTTGCGGGCGACTGTCTCTCCAACTTTAGTTGAACCAAGTGTGGCTACGCCCGGTCCTTGAGAAGGTTAAAACGGAGTCTATTTGACAAACTATCGTTGTGGTTTTGATGCGTAGGTGAGATGAGTTCTTACTTAAGCCCGTGGCAGCCACGTAAAACTTGCAACAACAAAGTAGAGGACGTCTAACTTGTTTTTGCAGGGCATGTTGTGATGTGATATGGTCAAGGCATGATGCCAAATTTTATTGTATGAGATGATCATGTTTTGTAACCAAGTTATCGGCAACTGGCAGGAGCCATATGGTTGTCGCTTTATTGTATGCAATGCAATCGCGATGTAATGCTTTACTTTATCGCTAAGTGGTAGTGATAGTCGTGGAAGCATAAGATTGGCGAGACGACAACGATGCTGCGATGGAGATCAAGGTGTCACGCCGGTGACGATGGTGATCATGACGGTGCTTCGGAGATGGAGATCACAAGCACAAGATGATGATGGCCATATCATATCACTTATATTGATTGCATGTGATGTTTATCCTTTTATGCATCTTATCTTGCTTTGGTTGACGGTAGCATTATAAGATGATCTCTCACTAAATTATCAAGAAGTGTTCTCCCTGAGTATGCACCGTTGCGAAAGTTCTTCGTGCTGAGACACCACGTGATGATCGGGTGTGATAGGCTCTACGTTCAAATACAACGGGTGCAAAACAGTTGCACACGCGGAATACTCAGGTTATACTTGACGAGCCAAGCATATACAGATATGGCCTTGGAACACGGAGACCGAAAGGTCGAGCGTGAATCATATAGTAGATATGATCAACATAACGATGTTCACCATTGAAAACTACTCCATCTCACGTGATGATCGGTCATGGTTTAGTTGATTTGGATCACGTGATCACTTAGAGGATTAGAGGAATGTCTATCTAAGTGGGAGTTCTTAAGTAATATGATTAAATTGAACTTAAATTTATCATGAACTTAGTCCTGGTAGTATTTTGCAAATCATGTTGTAGATCAATAGCTCGCGTTGTTGCTTCCCTATGTTTATTTTGATATGTTCCTAGAGAAAATTGTGTTGAAAGATGTTAGTAGCAAAGATGCGGATTGGATCCGTGATCAGAGGTTTATCCTCATTGCTGCACAGAAGAATTATGTCCTTCATGCACCGCTAGGTGAAAGACCTATTGCAGGAGCAAATGCAGACGTTATGAACGTTTGGCTAACTCAATATGATGACTACTTGATAGTTTAGTGCACCATGCTTAATGGCTTAGAATCGGGACTTCAAAGACGTTTTGAACATCATGGACCATATGAGATGTTCCAAGAGTTGAAGATAATATTTCAAGCAAATACCCGAGTTGAGAGATATGAAGTCTCCAACAAGTTCTATAGCTAAAAGATGGAGGAGAATCTCTCAACTAGTGAGCATGTGCCCAGATTGTCTGAGTACTACAATCACTTGAATCAAGTGGGAGTTAATCTTCCAGATAAGATAGTGATTGACAGAATTCTCTAGTCACCATCACCAAGTTAGTAGAACTTCGTGATGAACTATGATATGCAAGGGATAACGGAAACAACTCCCAAGCTCTTCGTAATGCGGAAATCGACGAAGGTAGAAATCAAGAAAAACATCAAGTGTTGATGGTAGACAAGACCAATAGTTTCAAGAAAAGGGCAGAGGGAAGAAGGGGAACTTCAAGAAGAACGGCAAGCGAGTTGCTCAAGTGAAGAAGCCCAAGTCTGGTCCTAAGCCTGAGACTAAGTGCTTCTACTGCAAAGGGACTGGTCACTGGAAGCGGAACTACCCCAAGTGATTCGCGGATAAGAAGGATGGCAAAGTGAACATAAGTATATTTGATATACATGTTATTGATGTGTACTTTACTAGTGTTTATAGCAAACCCTCAGTATTTGATACTAGTTCAGTTGCTAAGATTAGTAACTCGAAACGGGAGTTGCAGAATAAACAGAGACTAGTTAAGGGTGAAGTGACAATGTGTGTTGGAAGTAGTTCCAAGATTGATATGATCATCATCGCACACTCCCCTATACTTTCGGGATTAGTGTTGAAACTAAATAAGTGTTATTTGGTGTTTGTGTTGAGCATGAATATGATTTGATCATGTTTATTGTAATACGGTTATTCATTTAAGTAAAAGAATAAATTGTTGTTCTGTTTACATGAATAAAACCTTATATGGTTACACACCCAATGAAAATAGTTCATTGGATCTCGATCTTAATAATACACATATTCATAATATTGAAACCAAAAGATGCAAAGTTAATAATGATAGTGCAACTTATTTGTGGCACTGTTGTTTAGGTCATATTGGTATAAAGCGCATGAAGAAACTCCATGCTGATGGGCTTTCGGAATCACTTGATTATGAATCACTTGATGCTTGCAAACCATGCCTTTTGGGCAAGATGACTAAAACGCCGTTCTCCGGAACAATGGAGCGAGAAAAGATTTGTTGGAAATCATACATACTGATGTATGTGGTCCGATGAATATTGAGGCTCGCGATAGGTATCATTATTTTCTGATCTTCACAAATGATTTGAGCAGATATGAGTATATCTACTTGATGAAACATAAGTCTGAAACATTTGAAAAGTTCAAAGAATTTCAGAGTAAAGTGAAAAACATCGTGACAAGAAAATAAATTTTCTACGATCTGATCGCGGAGACAAATATTTGAGTTACGAGTTTGGTCTTCAGTTAAAACAATGTGAAATAGTTTCACTACTCACGCCACCTGGAACACCACATCATAATGGTGTGTCCGAACGTCATAACCGTACTTTGTTGGATATAGTGCAATCTATGATGTCTCTTACCGATTTACCACTATTGTTTTTGGGGTCATGCATTAGAGACAGCTGCATTCACATTAAAAAGGGGCACCATCTATATCCGTCGAGACGACGCCTTATGAACTATGGTTTGGCAAGAAACCAAAGTAGTCGTTTCTTAAAGTTTGGGGTTGCGATGCTTATATGAAAAAGTTTCATCCTGATAAGCTCAAAACTCAAATCAGAGAAGTGCATCTTCATAGGATATCCAAAGGAAACTATTGGATACACCTTCTATCACAGATCTGAAGGCAAGACTTTTGTTGCTAAATTCGGAAACTTTCTGGAGAAGGAGTTTCTCTCGAAAGAAGTGAGTGGGAGGAAAGTAGAACTTGATGAGGTAACTGTATCTGCTCCCTTATTGGAAAGTAGTACATCACAGAAAAATGTTTCTGTGACACCTACACCAGTTAGTGAGGAAGCTAATGATGATGATCATGAAACTTCAGAACAAGACACTACTGAACCTCGTAGATCAACCAAAGTAAGATCCGCGCCAGAGTGGTACGGTAATCCTGTTCTGGAAGTCATGCTACTAGATCATGATGATCCTACGAACTATGAAGAAGCGATGGTGAGCCCAGATTCCGCAAAGTGGCTTGAAGCCATGAAATCTGAGATATGATCCATGTATGAGAACAAAGTATGGACTTTGGTTGACTTGCCCGATGATCGGCAAGCCATAGAAAAATGGATCTTCAAGAGGAAGACGGACGCTGATAGTAGTGTTACTATCTACAAAGCTAGAATTGTCGCAAAAGGTTTTCGACAAGTTCAAGGTGTTGACTACGATGAGATTTTCTCACTCGTATCTATGCTTAAGTCTGTCCGAATCATGTTAGCAATTGCCACATTTTATGAAATCTGGCAAATGGATAAACAAAACTGCATTCCTTAATGGATTTGCTAAAGAAGAGTTGTATACGATGCAACTAGAAGGTTTTGTCGATCCTAAAGGTGTTAACTAAATATGCAAGCTCCAGCGATCTATCTGTGGACTGGTGCAAGCATCTCGGAGTTGGAATATACGCTTTGATGAGTTGATCAAAGCATATAGTTTTATACAGACTTGCGGTGAAGCCTGTATTTATGAGAAAGTGAGTGGGAGCACTACAGCGTTTCTGACAAGTATATGTGAATGACATATTGTTGATCGGAAATAATGTAGAATTATTCTGTAAAGCATAAAAGGAGTGTTTGAAAGGAGTTTTTCAAAGAAAGACTTCGGTAAAGATGCTTACATATTGAGCTTCAAGATCTATAGAGATAGATCAAGACGCTTGATAAGTTTTTCAATAAGTACATACCTTGACAAGATTTTGAAGTAGTTCAAAATGGAACAGTCAAAGGAAAAGTTTCTTGCCTGTGTTACAAGGTGTGAAGTTGAGTAAAGACTCAAAGCCCGACCACGGCAGAAGATAGAAAGAGAATGAAAGTCATTCCCTATGCCTCATTCATAGGTTCTATAAAGTATGCCATGCTATGTACCAGATCTATTGTATACCCTGCACTGATTTGGCAAGGGAGTACAATAGTGATCTAGGAGTAGATCACTGGACAGCGGTCAGAATTAATCTTAGTGAAATAAGGATATGTTTCTCGATTATGGACGTGACAAAAAGGTTCGTCGTAAAGGGTTACGTCGATGCAAGTTTTTGACACTGATCCAGATGAATCTAAAAGTCTCAATCTGGATACATATTGAAAGTGGGAGCAATTAGCTAGAGTAGCTCCTTGCAGAGCATTATAGACAAAGAATTTTGCAAAATACTTACGGATCTGAATGTGACAGACCCGTTGACTAAAATTATATCACAAGCAAAACATGATCACACCTTAGTACTCTTTGGGTGTTAATCACATAGAGATGTGAACTAGATTACTGACTCTAGTAAACCCTTTGAGTGTTGGTCACATGACGATGTGAACTATGGGTGTTAATCACATGGTGATGTGAACTATTGCTACTAAATCACATGGCGATGTGAACTAGATTATTGACTCTAGTGCAAGTGGGAGACTGAAGGAAATATGCCCTAGAGGCAATAATAAAGTTATTATTTATTTCCTTATATCATGATAAATGTTTATTATTCATGCTAGAATTGTATTAACCGGAAACATAATACATGTGTGAATACATAGACAAACAGAGTGTCACTAGTATGCCTCTACTTGACTAGCTCGTTAATCAAAGATGGTTATGTTTCCTAACCATGAACAAAGAGTTGTTATTTGATTAATGAGGTCACATCATTAGTTGAATGATCTGATTGACATGACCCATTTCATTAGCTTAGCACCCGATCGTTTAGTATGTTGCTGTTGCTATTCTTCATGACTTATACATGTTCCTATGACTATGAGATTATGCAACTCCTGTTTACCGGAGGAACACTTTGGGTGCTACCAAACGTCACAACATAACTGGGTGATTATAAAGGAGTACTACAGGTGTCTCCAAAGGTAGATGTTGGGTTGGCGTATTTCAAGATTAGGATTTGTCACTCCGAATGTCGGAGAGGTATCTCTGGGCCCTCTCGGTAATGCACATCACATAAGCCTTGCAAGCACTGCAACTAATATGTTAGTTGTGAGATGATGTATTATGGAACGAGTAAAGAGACTTGCCGGTAACGAGATTGAACTAGGTATTGGATACCGACGATCGAATCTCGGGCAAGTAACATACCGATGACAAAGGGAACAACGTATGTTGTTATGTGGTCTGACCGATAAAGATCTTCGTAGAATATGTAGGAGCCAATATGGGCATCCAGGTCCCGCTATTGGTTATTGACCGGAGACGTGTCTCGGTCATGTCTACATTGTTCTCGAACCGTAGGGTCCGCACGCTTAAGGTTTCGATGACAGTTATATTATGAGTTTATGAGTATTGATGTACCGAAGGAGTTCGGAGTCCCGAATGAGATCGGGGACATGACGAGGAGTCTCAAAATGGTCGAGACGTAAAGATCGATATATTGGACGACTATATTCGGACATCGGAAAGGTTCCGAGTGATTCGGGTATTTTTCGGAGTACCGGGTAGTTACGGGAGAAGTAATGGGCCTTGATGGGCTTTAGTGGGAAGAGGAAAAGGCTGCTGCGCCCCCCCCCCCTTTGGTCCGAATTGGACTAGGGAAAAGGGGGCCGGCCACCTCTCCTTCTCCTCCTATTCCTTCTCCCTTCCTCCCCTTTTGGTGGACTCCTACTAGGACTTGGAGTCCCTATCCTGGCCGCACCTTTGCCTTGGCCGGCCTCCTTCTCCTCCATCCTTTATATACAGGGGCAGGGGGCACCCCATAGACACACAAGTTGATCCTTGAGATCGTTCCTTAGCCGTGTGCAGTGCCCCCTGCCACCAAATTCCACCTCGATCATACCGTTACAGTGCTTAGGCGAAGCCCTGCGTCGGTAGTACATCAAGATCGTCACCACGCCGTCGTGCTGACGGAACTCTTCCTCGACGCTTTGCTGGATCGGAGCCCGAGGATCGTCATCGAGCTGAACGTGTGCTAAGAACTCGGAGGTGCCGGAGTAATGGTGCTTGGATCGGTCGGATCGGGAAGAAGACGTACGACTACTTCCTCTACGTTGTGTGATCACTTCCGCAGTCGGTCTGCGTTGGTACGTAGACAACACTCTCCCCTTCGTTGCTATGCATCACCATGATCTTGTGTGTGCGTAGGAAAATTTTGAAATTACTACGTTCCCTAACATCAATAACATGTATATCAAATATACTTATGTTCACTTTGCCATCCTTCTTATCCGCCAATCACTTGGGGTAGTTCCGCTTCCAGTGACCAGTCCCTTTGCAGTAGAAGCACTTAGTCTCAGGCTTAGGACCAGACTTGGGCTTCTTCACTTGAGCAGCAACTTGCTTGCTGTTCTTCTTGAAGTTCCCCTTCTTCCCTTTTTTTGCCCTTTTCTTCAAACTAGTGGTCTTGTCAACCATCAACACTTGATGTTTTTCTTGATTTCTACCTTCGTCGATTTCAGCATCACGAAGAGCTTGGGAATCGTTTCCGTTATCCCTTGCATATCATAGTTCATCACGAAGTTCTACTAACTTGGTGATGGTGACTAGAGAATTCTGTCAATCACTATCTTATCTGGAAGATTAACTCCCACTTGATTCAAGCGATTGTAGTACCCAGACAATCTGAGCACATGCTCACTAGTTGAGCGATTCTCCTCCATCTTTTAGCTATAGAACTTCTTGGAGACTTCATATCTCTCAACTCGGGTATTTACTTGAAATATTAACTTCAACTCCTGGAACATCTCATATGGTCCATGACGTTCAAAACGTCTTTGAAGTCCCGATTCTAAGCCATTAAGTATGGTGCACTAAACTATCAAGTAGTCATCATATTGAGCTAGCCAAACGTTCATAACGTCTGTATCTGCTCCTGCAATAGGTATGTCACCTAGCGGTGCATCAAGGACATAATTTTCCTGTGCAGCAATGAGGATAAACCTCAGATCACGAATCCAATCCGCATCATTGCTACTAACATCTTTCAACACAATTTTCTCTAGGAACATATCAAAATAAACACAGGGAAGCAACAACGCGAGCTATTGATCTACAACATAGATATGCTAATACTACCAGGACTAGGTTCATGATAAATTAAAGTTCAATTAATCATATTACTTAAGAACTCCCACTTAGAAATACATCCCTCTTATCTTCTAAGTGATCACGTGATCCAAATCAACTAAACCATAACCGATCATCACGTGAGATGGAGTAGTTTTCAAAGGTGAACATCATTATGTTGATCATATCTACTATATGATTCACGCTCGACCTTTCGGTCTCTATGTTCCGAGGCCATATCTGCATATGCTAGGCTCGTCAAGTTTAACCTGAGTATTCTGCGTGTGCAAAACTGGCTTGCACCCGTTGTAGATGGACGTAGAGCTTATCACACCCGATCATCATTTGGTGTCTGGGCACGACGAACTTTGGCAACGGTGCATACTCAGGGAGAACACTTCTTGATAATTTAGTGAGAGATCATCTTATAATGCTACTGTCAATCAAAGCAAGATAAGATGCATAAAAGGATAAACATCACATGCAATCAATATAAGTGATATGATATGGCCATCATCATCTTGTGCTTGTGATCTCCATCTCCGAAGCACCGTCATGATCACCATCGTCACCGGCGCAACACCTTGATCTCCATCGTAGCATCGTTGTCGTCTCGCCAATCTTATGCTTCCACGACTATCACTGCCGCTTAGTAATAAAGTAAAGCATTACATCGCGATTGCATTGCATACAATAAAGCGACAACCATATGGCTCCTGCCAGTTGCCGATAACTTGGTTACAAAACATGATCATCTCATACGATAAAATTTAGCATCATGCCTTGACCATATCACATCACAACATGCCCTGCAAAAACAAGTTAGACGTCCTCTACTTTGTTGTTGCAAGTTTTACGTGGCTGCTATGGGCTTTAAGCAAGAACTCATCTCACCTACGCATCAAAACCACAACATTAGTTTGTCAAATAGACTCCGTTTTAACCTTCTCAAGGACCGGGCGTAGCCACACTTCTAAAGTTGGAGAGACAGTCGCTCGCAAGCCATCTATGTGCAAAGCACGTCGAGGGAACCGGTCTCGCATAAGCGTACGCGTAAGGTTGGTCCGGGTCGTCTCATCCAACAATACCGCCGAACCAAAGTATGACATGCTGGTAGGCAGTATGACTTGTATCGCCCACAACTCACTTGTGTTCTACTCGTGCAAATAACATCAAACCATAAAACCTAGGCTCGGATGCCACTGTTGGGGAACATAGTAATTTCAAAATTTTCCTACGCACACGCAAGATCATGGTGATGCATAGCAACGAGGGGGAGAGTCTGATCTACGTACCCTTGTAGATCGCAACGGAAGCATTGACACAACGTAGAGGAAGTAGTCGTACGTCTTCTTCCCGATCCGACCGATCCAAGCACCGTTACTCCGGCACCTCCGAGTTCTTAGCACACGTTCAGCTCGATGACGATCCCCGGGCTCCGATCCAGCAAAGCTTCGGGGAGGAGTTCCGTCAGCACGACGGCGTGGTGACGATCTTGATGTACTACCGACGCAGGGCTTCGCCTAAGCACTACAACGGTATGATCGAGGTGGAATTTGGTGACAGGGGGCACCGCACACGGATAAGGAACGATCTCAAGGATCAACTTGTGTGTCATGGGGTGCCCCCCTGCCTCTGTATATAAAGGAGCAAGGGGGAGGGGGGGCCGGCCTAGGAGGAGGCGCGCCAAGGGGAGTCCTACTCCCACCGGGAGTAGGACTCCCTCCTTCCTTGTTGGAGTAGGAGAAGGGGAAAGGGGGGAGATGAATAAGGAAAAGGGGGCTGCGCCCCTTGTCCAATTCGGACCAGAGGGGGGGCGCAGGCCTCCTTCCTTTTGGACTCTTTCCTCTATTCCCGTATGGCCCAATAAGGCCCATATACTCCCCGGCGAATTCCCGTAACTCTCCGGTACTCCAAAAAATACCCGAATCACTCGGAACCTTTCCGAAGTCCGAATATAGTCGTCCAATATATCGATCTTTATGTCTCGACCATTTCGAGACTCCTCGTCATGTCCCCGATCTCATCCGGGACTCCGAACTCCTTCGGTACATCAAAACTCATAAACTCATAACATAACTGTTATCGAAACCTTAAGCGTGCGGACCCTACGGTTCGAGAACAATGTAGACATGACCGGGACATGTCTCCGGTCAATAACCAATAGCGGGACCTGGATGCCCATATTGGCTCCTACATATTCTACGAAGATCTTTATCCGTCAAACCGCGTAACAACATACGTTGTTCCCTTTGTCATCGGTATGTTACTTGCCCGAGATTCGATCGTCGATATCCAATACCTAGTTCAATCTCGTTACTGGCAAGTCTCTTTACTCGTTCCGTAATACATCATCCCACAACTAACTCATTAGTTGCAATGCTTGCAAGGCTTAAGTGATGTGCATTACCGAGAGGGCCCAGAGATACCTCTCCGACAATCGGAGTGACAAATCCTAATCTCGAAATACGCCAACCCAACATCTACCTTTGGAGACACCTGTAGTACTCCTTTATGATCACCCAGTTAAGTTGTGACATTTGGTAGTACCCAAAGTGTTCCTCCGGTAAACAGGAGTTGCATAATCTCATAGTCATAGGAACATGTATAAGTCATGAAGAAAGCAATAGCAACATACTAAACGATCGGGTGCTAAGCTAATGGAATGGGTCATGTCAATCAGATCATTCATCTAATGATGTGATCCCGTTAATCAAATAACAACTCTTTGTCCATGGTTAGGAAACATAACCATCTTTGATTAACGAGCTAGTCAAGTAGAGGCATACTAGTGACACTCTGTTTGTCTATGTATTCACACATGTATTATGTTTCCGGTTAATACAATTCTAGCATGAATAATAAACATTTATCATGATATAAGGAAATAAATAATAGCTTTATTATTGCCTCTAGGGCATATTTCCTTCACGAACCATGCCTCATGGGTAAAATGACCAAGACTCCGTTCTAAGGAACAATGGAGCGAGCAACCAACTTATTGGAAATCATACATACTGATGTATGCGGTCCAATGAGTGTTGAGGCTCGCGGTGGCTATCGTTATGTTCTCACCCTCACTGATGACTTGAGTAGATATGGGTATATCTACTTAATGAAACACAAGTCTGAAACCTTTGAAAAGTTCAAGGAATTTCAGAGTGAGGTTGAGAAACAACGTGATAGGAAAATCAAGTTTCTACGATCAGATCGTGGAGGAGAATACTTGAGTCACGAATTTGGCACACACTTAAGAAAATGTGGAATAGTTTCACAACTCACGCCGCCTGGAACACTCAGCGTAATGGTGTGTCCGAACGTCGTAATCGCACTCTATTAGATATGGTGCGATCTATGATGTCTCTTACCGATTTACCGCTATCTTTTTGGGGCTATACTTTAGAGACTGCCGCATTCACTTTAAATAGGGCTCCGTCAAAATCCGTTGAGATGACAACGTATGAATTATGGTTTGGGAAGAAACCTAAGCTGTCGTTTCTAAAAGTTTGGGGATGCGATGCTTATGTCAAGAAACTTCAACCTGAAAAGCTCGAACCCAAGTCGGAAAGGTGCGTCTTCATAGGATACCCTAAAGAAACTATTGGGTATACCTTCTACCTCAGATCCGAAGGCAAGATCTTTGTTTCCAAGAATGGATCCTTTCTAGAGAAAGAGTTTCTCTCGAAAGAAGTAAGTGGGAGGAAAGTAGAACTTGATGAAGTATTACCTCTTGAACTGGAAAAGGGCGCAACTCAAGAAAATGTTCCTGAGGTGCCTGCACCGACTAGAGAGGAAGTTAATGATGATGATCAAGATACTTCTGATCAAGCTCCTACTGAAATTCGTAGGTCCACAAGGACACGTTCCGCACCAGAGTGGTACGGCAACCCTGTCTTGGAAATCATGTTGTTAGACAATGGTGAACCTTCGAACTATGAAGAAGCGATGGCGGGCCCGGATTTCGACAAATGGCTAGAAGCCATGAAATCTGAGATAGGATCCATGTATGAAAACAAAGTATGGACTTTGACTGACTTGCCTGTTGAACGGCGAGCCATAGAGAATAAATGGATCTTTAAGAAGAAGACAGACGCAGATGGTAATGTGACCATCTATAAAGCTCGGCTTGTCGCTAAGGGTTATCGACAAGTTCAAGGGGTTGACTACGATGAGACTTTCTCACCGGTAGCGAAGCTAAAGTCCGTCCGAATCATGTTAGCAATTGCCGCATTTTACGATTATGAGATATGGCAAATGAACGTCAAAACGGCATTCCTTAATGGTTTCCTTAAGGAAGAATTGTATATGATGCAGCCGGAAGGTTTTGTCGATCCTAAAAATGCTGACAAGGTGTGCAAGCTCCAACGCTCGATTTATGGGTTGGTGCAAGCATCTTGGAGTTGGAACATTCGCTTTGATGAGATGATCAAAGCGTTTGGGTTTACACAGACTTATGGAGAAGCCTGCGTTTACAAGAAAGTGAGTGGGAGCTCTGTAGCATTTCTCATATTATATGTAGATGACATACTTTTGATGGGAAATGATATAGAACTCTTGGACAGCATTAAGGCCTACTTGAATAAGAGTTTTTCAATGAAGGACCTTGGAGAAGCTGCTTATATATTAGGCATCAAGATCTATAGAGATAGATCAAGACGCCTCATAGGTCTTTCACAAAGCACATACCTTGATAAGATATTGAAGAAGTTCAATATGGATCAGTCTAAGAAGGGGTTCTTGCCTGTGCTGCAAGGTGTGAAATTGAGCTTAGCTCAATGTCCGACCACGGCAGAAGATATAGAAGAGATGAGTGTCATCCCCTATGCCTCAGCCATAGGTTCTATTATGTATGCCATGCTGTGTACCAGACCTAATGTAAACCTTGCCGTAAGTTTGGTAGGAAGGTACCAAAGTAATCCCGGCAAGGAACACTGGACAGCGGTCAAGAATATCCTGAAGTACCTGAAAAGGACTAAGGAAATGTTTCTCGTTTATGGAGGTGACGAAGAGCTCGTTGTAAAGGGTTACGTCGACGCTAGCTTCGACACAGATCTGGATGACTCTAAGTCACAAACCGGATACGTGTATATTTTGAATGCTGGGGCAGTAAGCTGGTGCAGTTGCAAGCAGAGCATCGTGGCGGGATCTACATGTGAAGCGGAGTACATGGCAGCCTCGGAGGCAGCACATGAAGCAATTTGGGTGAAGGAGTTCATCACCGACCTCGGAGTCATACCCAATGCGTCGGGGCCAATCAAGCTCTTCTGTGACAACACTGGAGCTATTGCACTTGCCAAGGAGCCCAGGTTTCACAAGAAGACAAGGCACATCAAGCGTCGCTTCAACTCCATTCGTGAAAATGTTCAAGATGGAGACATAGATATTTGTAAAGTACATACGGACCTAAATGTAGCAGATCCGTTGACTAAATCTCTCCCTAGAGCAAAACATGATCAACACCAGAATTCCATGGGTGTTCGATTCATCACAATGTAACTAGATTATTGACTCTAGTGCAAGTGGGATACTGTTGGAAATATGCCCTAGAGGCAATAATAAAAGCATTATTATTATATTTCCTTGTTCATGATAATTGTCTTTATTCATGCTATAATTGTGTTATCCGGAGATCGTAATACATGTGTGAATAACAGACACCAACATGTCCCTAGTGAGCCTCTAGTTGACTAGCTCGTTGATCAATAGATAGTCATGGTTTCTTGACTATGGACATTGGATGTCATTGATAACGAGATCACATCATTAGGATAACGATGTGATGGACAAGACCCAATCCTGAACATAGCATAAGATCGTATAGTTCGTTTGCTAGAGTTTTTCCAATGTCAAGTATCCTTTCCTTAGACCATGAGATCGTGTAACTCCCGGATACCGTAGGAGTGCTTTGGGTATACCAAACGTCACAACGTAACTGGGTGCCTATAAAGGTAGACTACGGGTATCTCCGGAAGTGTCTGTTGGGTTGACACGGATCAAGACTGGGATTTGTCACTCCGTATGACGGAGAGGTATCACTGGGCCCACTCGGTAATGCATCATCATAATGAGCTCAAAGTGACTAAGTGTATGGTCACGGGATCATGCATTACGGTACGAGTAAAGTGACTTGCCGGTAACGAGATTGAACGAGGTATTGGGATACCGACGATCGAATCTCGGGCAAGTAACATACCGATTGACAAAGGGAATTGTATACGGGGTTGCTTGAATCCTCGACATCGTGGTTCATCCGATGAGATCATCGTGGAGCATGTGGGAGCCAACATGGGTATCCAGATCCCGTTGTTGGTTATTGATCGGAGAGTCGTCTCGGTCATGTCTGCTTGTCTCCCGAACCCGTAGGGTCTACACACTTAAGGTTCGGTGACGCTAGGGTTGTGAAGATATGTATATGCAGTAACCCGAATGTTGTTCGGAGTCCCGGATGAGATCCCGGACGTCACGGGGAGTTTTGGAATAGTCCGGAGGTAAAGAATTATATATAGGAAGTGCTGTTTCGGCCATCGGGACGAGTTTCGGGGTCACCGGTATTGTACCGGGACCACCGGAAGGGTCCCGGGGGTCCACCGGGTGGGCCACCCATCCCGGAGGGCCCCATGGGCCAACGTGGGGAGGGGAACCAGCCCATAGTGGGCTGGTGCGCACCTCTAGGCCCACCCCATGCGCCTAGGGTTGAAACCCTAGGGGTGGGGGCGCCCCACCTTGGCTTGGGGGCCACTCCAGCCCTAGCCGCCGCCCCCCTAGGAGATCCCATCTCCTAGGGCCGGCGCCCCCCTTAGGGGGCCTATATAAAGGGAAGGGGAAGGGGGGCAGCCGAACCCTGCATCCCTGGCGCCTCCCTCTCCCCTGCTACACCTCTCTCTCTCGTAGTACACGGCGAAGCCCTACTGCTGTGACGCCCTGCATCCACCACCACGCCGTCGTGCTACTGGATCTTCATCAACTTCTCCTTCCCCCCTTGCTGGATCAAGAAGGAGGAGACGTCATCCGCTCCGTACGTGTGTTGAACGCGGAGGTGCCGTCCGTTCGGCGCTTGGTCATCGGTGATTTGAATCACGACGAGTACGACTCCGTCATCCACGTTCTAGTGAACGCTTCCGCTCGCGATCTACAAAGGTATGTAGATGCAATCCAATCACTCGTTGCTAGATGAACTCATAGATGGATCTTGGTGAAACCGTAGGAAAATTTTTGTTTTCTGCAACGTTCCCCAACATACGCACCATGCAGTATGAGATAATCCTTCATTGATTTATAGAATGCTTCATGTGCTTCACTTATGGCTTTATAGAATGCTCTTTGTGCTTCACTTAAATCTTTTGAGCATGGCTTTATAGAATGCTTCGTGTGCTTCACTTATATATTTTGAGCTTGGATGTTGGTAAATCTATATTAAATTGTAGAATGCTCCATGAACTTCACTTATATCTTTTGGAGTATGAATAAGACTATCATCGGAATTGGGCTTGGAAGAGTATCATTATAATATCATGCCTAGCTAAAAAGGCATTAAAGAAAAGCGCTTGTTGGGAGACAGCCCAATATTTATCCTTATTGTTTTTGTGTGTTCACATGATTAAGCTACTGTAGTAATAATGTTTTATAGCTTTTGTTTCAATAAAGTGCCAAGTAAGACCTTTGGGATGGCTTACGAGGATAGTTGATTTGATCTTGCTGAAAAACAGAAACTTTTGCGCCCAGTAAAATAATTTACATTTTTAATAGAAGCGCGATAAAATACTGATTCTTTCTGAAAAAGATTAATATACAAATTTCCTAAGTTTTCCTAATTTTTCAGAATTTTTGGAGTAACAGAAGTATGGTTGTTGTCCATATCATGGCAGACTGTTGTTTTTTTGACAGATTCTATTTTCAATGCATAGTTTGCTTGTTTTCTAGTTTCTATGGCTTATATTGCTCAATATAAATTATAGAAATGATATGGTACAGTAGGAATTGTGTGAGAACAATTATGAATCTTATCTTGACAGTACCAAAGTGAATGATTTACTCTTTATCAAAGTAACCCATCTCACGAAGTTCCGTTAAGTTTTGCGTGATTGAAGTTTTCAAGTTTTGGGTGGGATATCATTATGAGGAGAATAAGGAGTGGAAAGACCCTAAGCTTGGGGATGCCCAAGGCACTCCAAGGTAATAATCAAGGAAGACTCAAGCGCCTAAGCTTGGGGATGCCCCGGAAGGCATCCCCTCTTTCGTCTTCAAAACCATCAATATACCTTACTCGGAGCTATATTTTTATTCATCACATGGTATGTGTTTTGCTTGGAGCGTACTTTCATTTTACTTGATGTCTGAATAAAGTCATTGGATCTGAAATCTTGAATGAGAGAGAGTCCTCGCATGGCTAGTTAATTATTACTACTCATTGTTTTCAACTTATATCTTTTTGGAGTAGTTTGTCATTCACTCGCGTGCTTCACTTATATCCTATGAGTAAATGGTTGAATGAATTGAATATCATAGATCTGAAATTATATATGCTTCATATGCTTATCCAATGGGGAGTAATGACTTCACTTATAATAAGTATAGGTGGTAAAATTTATTGAAAGTTACCAAACACAACATTGGTCACTTGAACAAATTCATGAAAGGATATTGAAGGAAGAGAGATTTCACATATAAATTTACTATCTTGGACATATTCTATGATTGTGAGCCCAATTAATTATTTTCAAACTTGAGCAAATTAGTTGAAGTTGGACAAGGAAGACAACGAAATGAGTTATGTTTGGGTATATTTGCATAGAAGTTATATTGTTATGGATCCTCTAACATGTGGTGCTTGCTTAGGATCTTTTGCTAGCCAAAATTTTGTACTAAGTAGAGATACTACTTGTGCATCCAAAACCCTTAAACCCCGTTTCATGCCATGAGTGTCCACCATATCTACCTATGGATTGAATAAGATCCTTCAAGTAAGTTGTCATCGGTGCAAAAAGCAATAGAAATGCTCCTAAATATGTATGATATTTTATTGTAAGGGAAAATAAGCGTTGTACGAACTTGTGATGGTAAAGAAATAAAAGCGACGGACTACATAATAAAGGTTGCTATCACAAAGGGCAATACAACGTGACGTTCCTTTGCATTAAGGGTTTGCACACCAAAATTAAAAAGCGCATGACAACCTATGCTTCCCTCTACGAAGGGCCTATCTTTTACTTTCATGTATTTACTTTTATGCAAGAGTCAGCAGGATTCCTTCTTATTTCAACCTCAATTATTCTTTAGTTGGCAAGCATCATGTGTTGGAGAAATATCCAAGCATATATGGCCATTCAAATATATTTGATCATGAATTATTATTGTTGACAATTGTCTACATGGTACATAAGTTGGGAGGCGAAACATTAAGCCCCTATCTTTCTCTGTGTTCAACGGATGCTATTTGTTCTAAAAATATGCTTTCAGTGTTAGCAATCATGGAAGACTATATGATAGTTGAGTATGTGGACTTTGCTAAATCAAAGCTCTTACATAGACCCTTCCTGAAAATAAGATGAATTGCAATTGTTTGGTGACTGAAAGCCTAGTTTGTTAGTTCTCAAGAAACTTCATGGTCTATACTTTAACATGTGAATAACTTTCTACTTGATCATGAGAAGTTTTATGAGATGATCTACCGTTTATGATAAAGAATAAATCTAGAAAAAGTGTTTGGAACTATCATTGATCAAACTTATACACTATGCTAGAATTCACACTTCATAAATTAATTATTTTATCATTTACCTACTCAAGGACGAGCAGGAATTAAACTTGGGGATGCTGATACGTCTCCGACATATCTATAATTTATGAAGTATCCATACCATGTTTACAACAATTCTATATGATTTTGGTATGATTTGATTAGAACTAACTCGGACTAACGTTGTTTCCAGCAGAACTACCGTGGTGTCGTTTTTTGTGCAGAAATGAAAGTTCTCGAAATGGGTTGAAAATTTACAAAGAATATTTTTGGAAAATATAAAAAATACTGGAGCGAAAAGATACCAGAGAAGAGTCCCGAGGCAACCACAAGGGTGGGGGCGCCCCCTAGGGCGCGCACCCTGCCTTGTCACTGCCTCGTGGACCCCCATTGACTTGTCCCTGACGCCAAAAGCTCCTATAAATAGAGAAAACTACAGAAAGAAACCAAAATCGGGATAAAGGGGACTTGATGCTTTAATGCTATGGATGGGTTTTACCTTAATGATCTTTAGTAGTTGCAGATGCTTGCTAGAGTTCCAATCATAAGTGCATATGATCCAAGAAGAGAAAGTATGTTAGCTTATGCCTCTCCCTCATATAAAATTGCAATGACGACTACCGATCTTGTTAACAATTTTCTAGGACAATTCTGCACACTGATCCATCATTATTCCACACTCGCTATTTATAATATATAGTAATATATTATAACTTTATGATAACAACACCTATTTTTATATTTTAGTTCTCCGATATCATGAAAAGTTATCCTGTTCATACCCACAACGTAGTCTTATTTCTTGTTTCTAGATGGAAGCAAACGGTCGGTGTACGTAGAGTCATATCAGTGGCAAATAGGACTTGAGAGAATATTAATCTTACATTTAGCTCCTTGTGGGTTTGACACTCCATACTTATCACTTCTACCTTTGGAAATTGCTACGATGATTCCTTGCACTTGGGGATTATCACCCACCAGGTAGGCACGACCCACCTGGGCGTGCCAGGGAGCCCAGGCGCGCACTGGTGGGCTGTGCCCTCCTCGGCCCATCTCTGGTGCCCCTCTTCTGTTATATAAATCATTTTGACCTAGAAAAATAAGGAGAGGGCTTTCGGATGAAGCGCCGCCGTCTCGAGGCAGAACTTGGGCAGGAGCACTTTTGCCCTCCAGCGGAGCGATTCCGCCGGGGGAACTTCCCTCCCGGAGGGGGAAATCATCGTCATCATCATCACCAACAACTCTCCCATCTTGGGGAGGGCAATCTCCATCAACATCTTCAACATCACCATCTCCTCTCAAATCTTAGTTCATCTCTTATGTTCAATCTTTGTACCGGAACTATAGATTGGTACTTGTGGGTGACTAGTAGTGTTGATTACATCTTGTAGTTGATTACTATATGGTTTATTTGGTGGAATATTATATGTTCCGATCCAATATGCTATTTAATACCCCTCTGATCTTGAGCATGATTATCATTTGTGAGTAGTTACTTTTGTTCTTAAGGTCATGGGAGAAATCTTGTTGCGAGTAATCATGTGAATTTTATATGTGTTCGATATTTTGATGGTATGTATGTTGTGATTCCCTTAGTGGTGTCATGTGAACGTCGACTACATGACACTTCACCATATTTGGGCCTAAGGGAATGCATTGTGGAGTAGTTATTAGATGATGGGTTGCGAGAGTGACAGAAGTTTAAATCCTAGTTTATGCGCTATCCCATAAGGGACTGATTTGGATCCAAAAGTTTAATGCTATGGTTAGAATTTATTCTTAATACTTTTCTCGTAGTTGTGGATGCTTGCGAGTGGGTTAATCATAAGTAAGGGGTTTGTTCAAGTAAGAACAACACCTAAGCACCGGCCCACCCACATATCAAATTATCAAAGTAGCGAACACAAATCAAACCAACATGATGAAAGTGACTAGATGAAATTCCCGTGTATCATCAAGAACACTTTGCTTATCATAAGAGACTATTTTGGCCTGTCCTTTGCCTCAAAAGGATTGGGCTACCTTGTTGCACCTTTGTTACGACTATCGTTACTTGCCCGTTACAAATTATCTTGCTATCAAACTACTCGTTACTTATAATTTCAGTGCTTGCAGAGAATACCTTGCTAAAAACCACTTGTCATTTCCTTCTGCTCCTCGTTGGGTTCGACACTCTTACTTATCGAAAGACTACGATTGATCCCCTATACTTGTGGGTCATCAGCCACCGAGTTTATGTTTGCCCTAAGACCTAGCACATCGGTCCCACCGAGTTGTCCCAGTCGGTCCCACCGAGATTCCTAACGTTCACATTTTGAACCGAGTCGGTCTCACCGAGTTCCTCACCGAGTCGGTCTCACCGAGTCCCACCGAGAGCCATGTCATCACACCCATGACGTTTAAGGCGCGCAAAAGGAGACACTCTTAACAATCTCTCCCATGACCGTGAGCACCATGGTGCTCCTCTTTGCTCTCTACCTCCATCTCTCATCCACAACCGACGATAAGGAACATGATGGGTGGCAACCCCTCATCTAGATCAAGATCAGGTGAGGGAGACCAAAAAGAAAGAAAACCACAATGCAAAAAAGATTGTGAGGTACACCCGATGACATCTGCGTGTAATTTCCGTGCGACTAAGAGCTAAAAAATGAAAGATCAAATTATTACGACGACAATGTACCATCACGATCGCATACTCTACTACTTTGATGAGATAATATCACATGAAAACCAAGTTTCAAGGGAAAAATCATAAAAATCACGTTTGAAAGTTTAAAAAAAATCTAAAAAAATACAGTATGTCAAGAGGGTGGTGTTCCAATGCCATGCCAAATTTCAAGTTCAGACACATACCCAGTGGTGGAGCCACCTCCCGACGACCCTGGGCATCTGCCCGGGCTCTGCCCAAATACCTCCATTAAATTACACTAAGAGACTGAGAATTAATCACCAGTCTTTGTGGGCAAATGCCTATGAAGCACACCCCTTTGTATTTTGCCCCGGCTCCATGAACGGGCTAGCTCCGCCACTGCACATACCAATTACAAGCCATGAAAAGAACAAATTCAGTAACATTTTCCATTTGACACTATTCAATGTTGATTTTGTAATCTGTTTGACCTTGGAAATTTCACATGCTAATAGCACATCGCACTCTTAACATCTCGTATTTTTTGAGATTTTTTCTAAAGTTCAAGACATCGTTTCCACGAGGTTTTCACCGAAACTTTTCCATGTGATATTCTCTCCAACTTTGATTAATATCTCCTCAACTAACAGGTCCGGTTAAACCCCAACGCACGTGCTTCCCGCAGGCGAGAGGGGGAAAAATGGTGCCGATGAACAGTTGACCTCTCGCTCTCGATCTACCCTCCTCCTTTTTTTCCTATTTCCACTCCTCCGCGCGGTTCTGTTAAACGAGGCTCCAAACTGAACACACCACACCACACCGCCGCAGCCGAGCCCAGCAGCAGCAGCAGGGCATCGCACTCACCGACGCGGCCCGCCTCCACCTCCGCCGCCCGCCCGCCCGTCGCCGCGCGCGACGGCAAGTGCGAGGCCGGGCACCCCAGCCCCCACAGGAGGCGGCGCCACACGACTCCGGGATCTCGAGGTAGTTGCCCGCTTCCCGCTTCCGACGCTTTCTCCCCCCTTTTCTCCTCCCTCTCGCTTGTTTGGCGGGAGAGTGTGACGAATTTTGGTTACGATTTGGGGCTTCGAGAATCATATCTCTGGGCGATCTGGTCCGGCACCTGAGGTTGGTGGTGAATGCTGCAAGTTTTCGGTTGAGGTCTCGCAAGTTGGGATCTTTTTAGATGCGAATCTGTGTCAGAGGTGGGAAAATATCGAACCGACCTACCTGGGCCTGCTTACCCGGATCTCTAGAATTGTTGCCAATGTGTAGTTAATTCTTGCTTACAGTTAGTTCTTGGGATGTAAAGGCCGTGACAGTCAAAACCACATGTCCTGCAAATTGCAGTTTGCATTTCAACCATAGTTGATGATAGTGTAGGATTCCAAACCTTTTCGCACATTGCATAATGGTAGGCATAGTTCATGTCCTGATTCATCTAACTGAGCGATGTTGGTCTTTCCATCTCCATTGAGCAGAGCAGGTAGCTTGAGTTATTGTGCAGCATATAGTGCTTTTCCTGTGTTAAATTGCTCATGAGATCAGTAAACTGCTATGGATATATGAAGTGCAGCTGAAGAAGCCCCATATTGTTTCATACCGGTGAATGATCAGTGCTTTTGTCTGTTTCAGATCTTAGTATCCCTAGAGATGGAAGGAAGAAAGGCAGATTCATGGTAAACCCTGGTAAATATTCCTGGGAGGTCAGCAAGTGGCGGCCTGATTAAGACTTCTACAACACTTTGAGGTTCATCTCCAATTAACTAGTGATGCCGAGAATGAAGGTCCCAAAGCGTTATGTCATAGTGTTGCTGACATTCATCTGCACCAATGTCTGTTACATTGAGCGTGTGGGTTTCTCGATTGCGTACACCGTAGCAGCTGATGCAATCAACGTGAATCAAGCAAACAAGGGCCTGATACTCTCCATGTTCTATTATGGTTATGTTCTGTCGCAAATTCCTGGTGGATGGGCAGCTCAGAGATTGGGAGGGAGACGTGTTCTGCTTCTGTCATTTCTGTTGTGGTCTTTGATATGTGGTCTAATTCCACTGGACCCCAACAGAGTAGTCATTCTGGTCCTTTCTCGCCTTTTTGTTGGTGTGGCACAAGGTTTCATATTTCCTGCCATTCACACAGTCCTGGCACAATGGGTGCCACCGCAGGAGCGCTCTCGCTCAGTGTCATTAACCACCTCAGGGATGTACCTCGGGGCAGCTTGTGGCATGCTGTTCTTTCCAAGTCTGGTGAAGCACATGGGACCCCAATCTGTATGTTTAGTCGAAGCAGTACTTGGAGTAGCATGGTCTGTAATATGGTTGAAGTTCTCCAGTGAGCCACCTCGCACAGACCTTCCAAAAGTGGCAATGCCAAAAGTCGCATCTCGGGAGAAGATTAAGGCTCAATCAACAGGGGTTGTTGCACCTCGCACTGTAAAGATACCATGGCGAAGAATTATCTTCAGTCTACCTGTTTGGGCAATTGTCGTGAACAACTTCACCTTCCACTATGCCTTGTATGTTATCATGAACTGGCTGCCTACCTATTTCGAACTAGCCCTTAAGCTTAGCCTCCAGGATATGGGATCGTCAAAGATGCTTCCCTATTTCAACATGTTTATATTCTCCAACATTGGTGGAGTGGTTGCTGATCACTTGATTACAAAGAGGATCTTATCAGTTACCAAGACAAGGAAGCTCCTTAACACCATTGGGTTTGTTGTCTCGGCTGTTGCACTTATGGCCCTTCCTTCATTCGGGACGCCCTCAGGGACTGTGATCTGTTCATCTGTATCCCTTGGTTTTCTGGCTCTAGGAAGAGCAGGGTTTGCGGTGAATCACATGGATGTTGCTCCAAAGTTCGCCGGCATAGTGATGGGGGTTTCAAATACAGCTGGGACATTGGCTGGGATAGTTGGCGTTGGCCTCACGGGAAATATTCTGGAGGCTGCAAAGGCCTCTAACATGGATCTGACAAACTCCGAAACCTGGAAAACAGTCTTCTTTGTTCCAGCATACCTCTGTATTTTTAGTTCAGTCATTTTCTTGATCTTCTCAACTGGTGAGAAGATTTTCGAATAGAGGATGATTATTTTTGCCTTTTCTTTTCTTCTCATTACGGCGAGGCGGGATAGAAAAACGGGAATCTCACATATATTTTATTCATTATCTGTAAGATTTCAGAGCTCAGACTGCATCCCACACATATTAAGTTATGTTATGTTAGGAAGAATAACACTTCTCTGTGGTATATTGTGTTTTCTGGAATGATCCTACGACTATGTTATTCAAGCTTGTTGATTGGCCTATTTACAACTATTCCATTGTACTCCCTCTGTCCCATAATGTAAGACGTTTTTTGACTCTAGTGTAGTGTCAAAAAACGTCTTACATTATGGGACGGAGGGAGTATAATTTATCGGGCATACATCATCTCTCTTTTGTAAGATATTTTCCTGGGGATAGGAAATAATGAGAATTGCGCAGCTAGAAGTCAGGATGACATGCTGTTCTTTTTATCCTGGCAACATTTCGTTTGCTGGCAGGATCTGAAAAGAAAATGTAATTGGTCTACGTTAAAAACATGAAATTGCTATTTAAACATATCATAGCTAAATCTGACTGGGACATGGAAGGCTCCCTTTGGCTGTGTAGAGGTGCATTTTGTGTTTGATAAACCTGCTGGAAGATTTTTATTTCACTGTAACTAAAGGGATCCCATTTTGCAAGCTGTAGAACTTGTGCCCTCATCCCTGGCAAGCTGGGATGTTGCTGTTGTTGTTGTTGTTGTTGTTGTTGTTGTTTTTAAACCGAGGCAAAAGATTTGCCTCATTCATTAATTAAGAAAGAAAGAGAGTTCATAGTGCAATACATCGGCTCGACAACATAGCCCGTCAGAACAAGCTGGGATGTGAAGCCTACTATCGGTGGAGATCCTTTCCTTTACATTCACCTGTTTTTTCTACTGCCTCTTTGATTCAGAGGGTTTAAAACCCACATGAATAGGATATAACATGTGCAAAATATAGAGGATTGTGAAAACGCATAAATGTGCATAATTGGTTGTTTGATTCGTAGGAATAGGAAAAACACAGTAATCCTAAAAAACATGGTCAAATTAAGATTACAACTTATGCAAAGGTAAGGTGAAGATAATATTATGCCACTTTTAGCCTTTTGCCTCGTTCTTTGTGCATAGGAATGTAAAAGAGAAATTTCACAGGATTGTAAAATTCCTTGGGGTTTCCTGTAAAACTCAACCCAAAGAAAAAGTATTCTATTTTTTCCTATGGTTCAATGCTTTGGATCAAATGGATAAATTGTGGAAAAATCCTATTCCTATGGTTTTTTGTACACTTTTCTTATGAATCAGAGAGACCAGCACTCAATGAATGTAAAGTCTGAAAGGAAACTACGCTTTGCAACCAGTACTCATTGCATATCCTGCTGCTCATTGTGTCCACTTGTGGATTTGATTATTATTATTTGAGAAAAGTATATTTTTCGTCCCTTAACTTTTCGCTAAGTTTAGTTTTTCGTCCCTCAACTCTAAAACCAGACAGAGTGCAACCCGAACTCTCGAAACCGGTCATTTTTCGTCCCTGCGACTGAGTCAACCCGGTTTTGACCACGTGTGAACAATACATCTGATGAACAGTAAGTTAGAAAAAAAATAGCAAAAAATAAAAAAATCTGAATTTTTGTGACATCCGAGATACTCAACCACGCCACGTGCGTGCAAATTTTTGTCATGTTTGGCAGTTCGAGGAGCTCGCAGCAAAAAAAAGTAAAAGTAAATCTACTCTGAAGTGAACAGTAAATTAAAAAATAGAAAACAAGTCAAAAAAGTTTGAAATTTTTTGGCATCGAAGATGCTCGAGTGGGCAAGGTGCGTGCAATTTTTTTTGGTAAAATAAGATCCGAGGGATTGGAAACCACCCGAAGCGGCACGCACACGCACACTATTTTGTTTTTATTGACACGACCTTCTCGGATGTCATTTGACCACGAAAATACGTACACACCTTGCACACCCGAGCATCTTCGATACCAAAAAGTTTCATTTTTTTATTATTTTTGCTATTTTTTCGAATTTACTGTTCACTTCAGAGTAGATTTACTTTTGTTTTATTTTTGCTGCGAGCTCCTCGAACATCCAAACATGACGAAAACTTGCACACACGTGGCGCACCTGAGTATCTTTGATGTCATAAAATTTCAGACTTTTTTTGCTTTTTTTCTAATTTACTGTTCATCGGATGTACTGTTCACACGTGGTCAAAACCGGGTTGACTCGGTCGCAAGGACAAAAAATGACAGGTTTTGAGAGTTCGGGGTGCACTTTGTTCGGTTTTAGAGTTGAGGGACGAAAACTAAACTCAACAAAGAGTTGAGGGACGAAAAATATATTTTTCTCTTATTATTTTTGAACACGATGAGCAGCGCGGGATAGTGATCCATACAGGATCCATTATAACAAACAAAAAGACTAGGAAAACGCAAAAGAAACGTCCACTACCTAAAACAAAATATCATGTGGAATGTGCTAGAAATGATGATTGCATAGGAGAATATGTATCTGCAAGAATAAAATGAGACTGTACTCCCTCCATATCAGTTTAGCCTAAAAAATGTTTTATATTTTAGTAATTAGTATAGAGCTAGTGCCACTCTGGAGCCTTAACTTCACAATTTGTGTTGGTTGGAGTATGCAATAGAACTGATACATGCGTGGAAAGGTTCTATGTTTACTGAGAAATGCCATCTTTATGTCGCCATTCAGCATAAAGCTGAAGGCCTTGGGGCATTTCATCAAAACACCCACAAATGTTAAGACTGGACGGTCCGGACACTTTTAGTCATCCAATGCGGACCACAAAACAGGCTAAATCAGTCTAGATGTTCAAATCTTCCAGGTCGGCTCCAAATCGGTGGTAGCTCTAGTGGACTTCACACGTCCGCCACGTCAAACTCCAATACCACGGACCTACCCCAAAACCCTCTTCGACCAACTATAGAACCCTTCACGCATTCACATCGCTTGATTGGCCACGATCTCCGTCCTCGGCCCGGGAGTGTACCAGTATTCACGCTGGCACATCACTCAAGGCGCATACTCCCTTGATTCCATAATGTAGTGCACATAGATTTCCGATAAGTCAAACTAAACAAACTTTGACGAAGTTTTATATAAAAGACTATCTGTATCTACAATAATAAATATATGTAATATGAAATATAACTCATAATGTCTCTAGGATATGCATTTTGTATTATAAATATATGTATATTTGTCTATAAATATGGTCAACGTTTATAAGGTTTGACTTTTGAAAAAAATATATACACAATACATTGCGGAACAGGGAAGTACTAAACAATTGTCTCAATTTTATACTTATTTTAGTACAAAGTTATATTTAACTTGAGACACTTATTTTGAGACGGGGGTACATATTAACTCGTGGCACTTTCTGCAACACCACGCTACTCACATTCCCTCTTTGACGCCCACCCCTGCCAACACTTTTCACCGACACGCACCCTTGGCCACCCCTACGTCGTGCTGGTCAGGAAAGAAGAGAGAATGGGAAGGAGTGTGCGGGCATGTCCAACCTAACAGATCTTATAAAATGTTCGCATAGGCGTTCGAATGTGTCCGCAAACATCTGGTTGCCATCCAACCGCGTCTTCCAAAAATGTCATACTTATCCGATCTCCTCTCTTTGTCAAACTGTCCATATCAATAGCAATTCGACCATACATTTAAATAGTTGCAAACAAATGCAATTACTTCAAAAGCATCAGATGTGCAAAAAGGTTTTTACAACTATCAAACCCAAAAGCAAAATAACCAATAGTGCGAGCCAAAAGCATCAACTTTTGGTGTCTCCCCACTCATTTGCACAAAGCGTAAACCAAATGATATCACCCAAGTCTTGAACAAACTTGCCCACATCGAAATCCAAATCTCCGTCTTTCACATACAAGATCTTTGCTCCTCACGCGCTTGCCTGGTCGCAAGCTTCATCTTCTCGAGTTGGATCTTTTTCTTTTGGATTTCCATGAACAAGCTAAACCTCTCCGCTCTTTTTTTCTTCCTTGTCTTATTGCGCTTGGCACATGCCTCCTCGTTCTTCACCATGATATCCTCGAACTTCTATGTCATCTTGGCCGCTGCCCTTCTCATTTTCTCCTTTTGTTCTCCCATTTCCAAGTTGGTTTCGGCATCCGGGCAAGTTACAACATAGAGCCATTCAATCAAATGCCCAACACATAGAGCAACACGATGCAAAACTTACGAGCTCGAGAAGTGACGCCATACTTGGTCACTAGTTTTCCATTTGTGTGTACACACTACAATACCTTGTTGACGACCTCTTGAATGGTGTATCATCGGTGCTTAGCGACTTTGGATTTAGATCATTGATCACTTCCTTGTTGTCGATGTACATTGCTTTTTCTCATGAAACCAATCGTGCACACTTTGCCAAAAAGCCAAGCCCTTTTTGCTCCGTATCTTGAAGGGATCGACACTTGTACCCAACCATGCCAAAGACAACAATTCATCCTCTTGCTCGAGTACGACAAACCCCTCTTCTTATTTGCGTCTACATTGGGTACATATAACTGTTGGGTGTCTATCAGCGTATCTTGCTCCAATTGTGGCGCGTAGTTGTCATCGACTTGCTTGTCCTCGCGGATGCTGCCGTTGTTGATCATGTTTATCATCGCCTCGTCGGTAGCCGCCGTTGATCTTGGGGGGTGCATTCTGCAAGGCAGTGACCAGACATCGCCGGATGAGGGTCCTCGACGGAAATCGTGACCAAACGAGCATCGACGACTCAATGAACACGTAGTCTCTGTTGAGGTCAATGTGTACGGTGGAGGGTGGCCAAAATTGAAGGAGGCAGCAGAGTGTTGCGTGTCGGGCTAACCGTACTGTTAGGCGGCAAAGTAGTACGGCTTCTTGTACTGGGCGGGCCAGGCAGCATCGACATGACGATCCGGTGTGGAGGAGCAGCTCCGGTCTGAGCGGCCGTTTGCGCCTTCTTCTTCGCCCTCTCCTTCATGTGCTGTTCTTGCGATCCGACTTCTTCTGGTCCGTCATGGCGACGAACCTTGTGATGGCCCCGACAGATCCATCGCGACGACGACGAGCGGCGGAACGGGCCAAAATTTTATTTTGGCTAAACAACATTTCAAGAGGATCGAACCTCGTAGCTCACCAGTTTCAACTGGTTTAAAAAAATACTAGGTCTAAAAGGAATTGATAGTGTGAGCTCGGTCTCACATGAACGCATGAGACACACGCGCGCGCATACATACAGAGAGAGATGGTCGAATGATAGGGGTGGTTGCAGATGGTGATGGTCCCCGAATCATGAGATAAGAAAAGTGGGAGATATTAAGAGAGAAGTCGACTCAATCAGAGCGTTGCTTTCATGATTTTCAATAATTCTCAGCACAGAGAGCGTGAGAGCAACTTCCTCTCAGTTTCTCTTGGCAAGTTAAACTCACCTGTACACACAACTAAACAACTCCAAAT
Source organism: Triticum monococcum (assembly GCA_034509565.1). NCBI lineage: Eukaryota > Viridiplantae > Streptophyta > Magnoliopsida > Poales > Poaceae > Triticum > Triticum monococcum. The sequence goes on along the minus strand of CM067841.1, from coordinate 569,366,430 downwards.
TCGCAAGGGCACCAAACATATGCAAAAGTTCACCCAAGGTTTCCTGCCACTTTCCAAACGGGCCCTTGCTTTCATCCGACAACACAATGATGATGACCGGTGCATGTGAGACCATTGCTCTAATAAAATTCGCTGTGGGAATATATGCCTAGCAAAACCTTTCCTACAACCATGCCACACACCAAGCTCTGGGCCAATGAAATAGTACCGTCTCGCTCCGCCAGTTGTTACCAACAGAAAGGGCACCCTCATCGCGGCAAATGATCATTGAAGAGCAACAAAAGCAAAGCTAAAATAAAAAAAAGCTTTATTTGAAGACATGAGGTACTACATCGCCACATCAACACACAGAAAGGGGCCATTAAAGGGGCAGATGGAGTAGCACACACGCCAAGCCAAGCCAAGCCAGAGTCTCCTCTCAGCGCAGCACTGTGATCACTCCGCCAGTTTTTTCCGGTGCCATCCAGCAGTTGCTTTGTCCACACCGGCACGCCATATATCAATATCTATCTATCTATCTATCAATCAATAAATATAAATAATGCTGGGACTATCATTTTCGGCCTATATTTTTTATTATTGTCGAGTCCAAAGAGGGAAGGCAAGGGAAGTAAAGCAGCCAAGGCGCGTCTACTGAGCGAGCTTTCCCCGGCTGTACCCCTCTCCGCTCCGCCTCGCAGCTCCCCCCAGATCCAAAACCCAAGCGCGTGCCCGCCCCCGGAATCCAAACCCTAGCAGCGCCGCCTGCGATGAGGGGCCTCCGGGCGGACGGCGGCGGCGGCGGCGGCGCATCCTCCTCGTCGTCGGCCTCCACCGCAGGTGATCGCGATTCCTTCCGCTGCGGCGCTGCCTAGTGATGTTCTGGCGGGCTGTAGTTTGTTGAGTTTGATCCGCCTGCCCGGGCTCGGACCCCAGCGGACTCAGCGTCGAATCTGTGCTGCAGACGACGCTTCTCCGCGCGCTTCCGCTGAATTTCCGTCCCCCGCGGCGGTCTGGGTGGAATTCTCTCCTCCTCGCGTGGCACCAATGGAGATTTATGTGTTTTTTTGTTGTTGCTTCCTTTGCAGAGAACTCGCGCTTCGACTCGGGGCAGTACTCCTTCTTCGGCAAGGCGCCGCTGGAGGGGCTGGAGCTCGGCGGCAGCCTGGCGGATGACGGGGGCCTGGACGGCGGCTATGGCGGCGGCGGCTTCGGTGGGCACGATGACGGGGCTTCTTACCAGCTGTCTCCCGTGGGGGAGGAGGTGCGGCTCTCACCGGCTTTGTATCCGGCCTCTCTGATGTTGCTATCGATTGTGTGCTGCACTGCTCCTGCATGCTTTGTAGAGTCCTGATTGTGTGTTGGTGCGCGCTACTGTTTGAAAGCTGTGAAATTATGTGCATTGCATGTTTCGCACGGTCCTGACTCTGTTTTTTGCTGCTTGCGACTGTTGGATGAGTCATGGCTCATGAGTGGATGCTCTTTTGTGCAGTAGGATGATAGCTCTGTCCTTTTTAGGTACATTCGATTTTTTTTTTGCAATGAGGGATCGTGGACTTTGGATGCAATAGAAAGAGATTTGCCCCCCTAGTTTTAGAGGGCGGTGAATTTGATTTATAATATGATAAAAAAATAGTAAATTGCGTCCCTAAGCATTATGATCTCCCCAAAATGTACCTAAGAAAACTATTTTTGTTGGTGTTTCTAACTGGTTAGGACTTGACTGAACAAAATAGTAAATTGTCACCAAGTGCAACTTAAAGTGATTGCTACTTGGTATGGAACTTTAGGTGATACCTTGCACTATTTTATGGTGCAAAATGCGAGCTTATTCTGCTTAACTGTTTTTACTTCTCGTCAGTGCCTATAAGTGTGTAGGCCTATAGGCTGTAGCTGTTACACGGAATGAAGAATCTGTAGCTGCTAGGCTTGTCTGGAGATCAACATGTTTTATTTTCTTTCTTTGTAGTTGATTGCCCAGTATAGACTTTCGTAGTAAGTATAATGATATAGGACTGACCTATCAAACCTTCCACGTCACATTCTGAAATAGCTCAATTTCCAGCAATTTCATATTTAGTGTTGCCAATTTGTTTCATAAGAAAAATACATAGTAAATTGCGCCCCTAAGCATTATGATATCCCCAAAATGTACCTAAGACAACTTTTTTTTTGTGGTTCTAACTGGTTTGACTGAACAAAAATCTTCTTTTAGAAAATTGAGGATATATTGTCAATTATGTGTGTTCTTTTATAATAATAACTAAGTACTGAGAAATGTAAATCAGGCTATTGTCAGCAGGAAAAGACGTGATGGTAGGATGTGTCTTTGGATCGAATAAAATTCCTTCTGTTAGCTGCCTTCCTGTTGTTTAGTTTCAGCTTCCATTGCTCTGTAGCTGAAATGTGTTTCGCCGTGGAATCAGGACTTTGTAATCAATAAGTTATTTTTCTCTGGAATGTTTAAAATTACAGACCAGGACCTTTGAGGGGTGTTGGTACAAGCTTTCTCTTCTTCTGCACTACGCCACACCACATACACAAACACTATCAGTGTTTTTGCCATCAGGACTTAGATTTGAGTACCCACATCCATTTATCGAGAAGATCTGGTCACCAAGTGCAACTTAAAAGGGATTGCTACTTGTAGTCAGTGCCTATAAGTGTGCAAGCCTATAGGCTGTAGCTATTGTACTAGAATGAAGAATCTGTTGCTACCAGGCTTGTTAGGATTAATCTTGACCTGTGTTGTACACGTCCAAGTGTGCCGTGATGGGTGTGTTGCATGTCATGTTAGTACTAGCATTGATAGATGCATTTGGCTGGGTCATGTGGCATGGCCGTTGAGAAGAGGCTACATGCAAGTGTTAGTTAGCTAGCTATGGGTGAGTTTGTTAGCTGCATGAGTTGATGGCCTAGTCTTTGGGACGTAGGAGAGAATCTAGGAAACAGATTAGATGCATGCAAGTAGTTGGCTAGTATTGTGCGTGTGTTAGTGGGGCTAGTGGCCGAGCATGGTGGCTGGGCTATGCGTGTGTGGGTACTACTTAAGCATTGTAATCAGCTTGGTTATGTAAAATGAGAACAAGAGGAAAATGTAGCCCATGTGTGCTCACTGGGAGCAAGAGGCAACGCCACTTTTCTCCTCGGTGAGGTGTGTGTGTGTGTTCCTTCCATGGTGTGTGTTCATCAGAGTGTTTTGAGAGAAACTAAGAGAAGAGACAATTGTGTGAGAGGAGGAGGAAGAAGAAGCGGCGCTGCAAAGCGCTGCAAGGAGGCGGCGCCAACAGGCTTGTCTGGAGATCAACATGTTTTATTTTCTTTCTTTGTAGTTGATTGCCCACTATAGACTTTCGTAGTAAGTATAATGATATAGGACTGACCCGTCAAACCTTCCATGTTACATTCTGAAATAGCTCAATTTCCACCAATTTCATATTTAGTGTTGCCAATTTGTTTCATAAGTAATTCCTAGATTTCCTTATTCTGCAAGTTTTCTCCTGCCTACTTTGTAACTTTGCTCACTTTTCTTTCAGCGTTGCTTTCTTTTGACTCCTGTAGTCATGTTCCCTATATTTTTCATGATGAAAATTTGCCGTCTTCTTATGTTCTTGCAGATTGATTGCATGAGTAACTTGTCTGAAATTGATGATCTTGCAAGCACGTTCGCAAAGGTTTGCAGCCTATACCAACTCCATTACTTCAGTTAGTTGTTTTATATTTCATATGTTTCATACCTATGGTTATAATACATCTTATCATCTATAGTTTCAAATGATTTAGTATGTCCAGGATTATGCTCTTGAAGGCTTATTACTTAATGCTCAATGCAGTTCTTTTCGCGCACCATTTCATGAGTCTTTCTAACATATAATATAGTCAACTACTATATTGTGAAAAACCTATTAAAAATATGTTGTGAAAAAGATGATCTATCGTGTCAAATTATGCAATCCTGAATTGATAAAAACACACCATATGCCCAGATTTAATTGGTCACACAAGTTAATATGTCATGAATCTTGGGATTGCACTTTTACATATCTACTAAATACCAAAGTTGAAATGTACTAATATGTAAATTAATGGAGTAGGTATAGTACTTTGCCAAAATCTTTGAGCCTTGTGAGTTGAAACTTAGTTTAGGCCCTGGCGTCATGGGCCACCTGATGTTTTTCCCTTTTTATTTATCATGGAGTGCCTACTGAAAAAAAATGTCTTGTCTTCAGTTGAACCGAAGTATTAGCGGAACAAGGAATCCTGGTGTTATTGGTGATAGACGATCGATTTCCAGGGAAAGTAAGTTGCATTTCTGCCTCCAGTTACTCCTGAAGCTTGATATTGGAAAAGTTTATTTATGTTACATGCAGTCTAAACATAGGTATACTTAACATTGTGCTGGCAACCTTACTTGGACATGTTTAATATGAAAGATGGTAAATCAAATCCTAAATATTGTCCATACATCTGTCTAGATTTTCATTTCTTTATATTCCTAAAAATGTGCCTGAGTTCCTGAGCTAAATATTGTTTTTCTGTAGGTTCTTTGACTACCACCGACTGGGTTCAGGAAGCAGAGTTCTCGAATTGGGTAGATCATGATATACTGGGCAGCGATGAATTGCAGGACAGCAAACAATTGTGTCCACAGCCACAGTATTTGCCTCAGTTTGGAGAGTCGAAACCATTGAGCCGAACATCATCCTATCCCCTGGAGCCACTACAACACCGCTCCAGTGAACCTATTCTGGGACATAGATCTCCTTCATTTACATCCTATCCTCCACCAGGTGGTGGTGAATTATCTTATCCTGCACAAGGTCTTACGCGGCACTCGAGCATTCCATCACCAGGTGCTGGTTACCAAATGGGTTCTCCAAGTTCGTCGCTTACTGGTTCTCCATATAACATGCCTGGTCTACCTCATGGACTGCGATTGGGGCGAAGCATGTCTTACACTTCTGCAGATCTATACGCGAACAACTTCCTGCAAAATGAATGGCCAAGTCAAGCTGGTTCGCATGCTTTTGAGCATCTTAATCTACAGCCCAGTTTATTGCAGCAACAACTATCTTTTCCGAGTAGTTCAATGTCTTCGTTGCTATTTTCTCAGCAGCAACAGCAGCAGCAGAGGTTGTCACTAGTTCAGCCGCCTCATCACAATTACCTAAACATGCAACCGCACTTGTATCACCATCATTCCCCAGAGATAATAGGCAGGTTTGATCATATTCCTAGTGTGCCTTCACCAAGGGACAAGAGATCAAGGTCAGGAAGAGGAAAACACAGTATGCGCTTTTCTCAACAACAATCTGATACAGCTGGCCAGAATGTTGACACTGGAGGAACAAAATTCAGATCAAAGTATATGTCATCTGAAGAGATTGATACTATTTTAAGAATGCAGCACTCTGGTAGTCACAGCAGTGATCCTTACGTCGATGACTACTACCACCAAGCTTGTATAGCCAAAAGATCTGTCAACTCTCAGCAGAAGGTGAATTTCTCCCCCGCATCAATAAAAGACTCCCACTCAAAGTCTAGGTCTGGTGGTGATCAGCATTCATATCTGAAGGTTGATTCTCTTGGAAGAGTGTCATTCTCTTCCATACGTAGGCCTCGCCCTCTTCTTGAAGTTGATATTCCTACATCTGGTGATGGCCACAAGTCATCTACGAGGCCACTGGAGAAAGAGCCAATGCTGGCAGCAAGAATTACCGTTGAGGATGGTATATGTCTTCTTCTAGATGTAAATGATATTGACCGTGTGTTACAGTCTAGCCAGGCACAGGACAGCAGCTTCCAACTGAGGCGAAGGCGACAGGTCCTCCTTGAAGGCTTAGCTACATCACTTGAGCTTGTCGACCCTTTTGGCCCCAACAAACCTGGCAATTCATCTGGATTGGCCCCGACGGATGACCTTATTTTTCTCCGTATTGTTTCTCTCCCTAAAGGACGCAAGCTCTTGGCACGGTATCTCCGACTTCTTGCCCCTGGAAGTGAGCTGACCCGCATAGTCTGCATGGCTATCTTTCGGCATCTTAGGAGCTTGTTTGGGGGTTTGCCGTCAGATTCTGGTGCTGCAGAAACAACAGTTAGTCTTGCCAAGACCGTGTCCTCTTGCGTGCATCACATGGAGCTCAGTGCCCTCAGCGCCTGCCTTGCTGCTGTTGTCTGCTCATCGCAACAGCCACCTCTCCGCCCTCTTGGTAGCTCCGCTGGTGACGGGGCTGCTCTAATCATCAAATCAGTACTGGACAGAGCAACTGAGCTACTGGCCGATCCCCATTCTGCAGCCAACTACAGCAGGTCAACCCGTTCGCTTTGGCAGGCATCGTTCGATGCCTTCTTTGCGCTTCTGACGAAATACTGTGACAGCAAGTATGGGAGTATTCTGCAGAGGTTCAGCATGCAGGGATCCAACACAATGGCTAGACCTGAAGTCTCGAAGGCCGTCAGCAGGGAGATGCCCGTCGAGCTACTGCGTGCAAGCCTTCCGCACACCAGCGAAGAACAACGCCAGATGCTTCTTGACTTTGCTCGGAAATCCATGCCTGTGATCGGCTACAACCACTCCGGCGCTAGCGGCGGGCATTCTGCTACTTCCGAACCTGTTCCCGGTTGAAACTCTGTGCTGCTTGTCCTTCAGATGGTGATTACAGAATTGGGATAGACATGCTTCCTGTTTCACAAGATGTGTGAGCTTGGAGAAGTTCCGTTGGCTCCGTGTCAAAGTTAGTTTTCGTGAGGCTGTGACTAGGATCGAGGTTAATTTAATAGAACCAGCATTCCCCTTCAGGTGGGTGCATAATGCCCGCCTGATGGTTATATATCCATGACAGATTGCCCATGTATGTACCCTGTGTTGTAACTGTGCAGTGATGGACCAGATGGAAACCTAGTTTTAACCCTTATTTTCTCTCGGTCAAAAACAAGGTGGTGGGGTGGCAATGGCTGTGCAAGTAGAGTTTCTACAAGCTATATCTTGTGTTTGCTGCGTCTTGGTGTTGGATGGGTGGGGTGGGGGATCTTGTGTGAGTGGTGGCAGTGTTGAAGCTCAGTTTGCTTTATCTATATTTCTATATGCATTGGTGTGATATGAGATGGATCCACACATGTGTGTGAGATCTTATCTTTGTAAGCTTGGTTATATGATTCGTGCCTTCTCTCATTTTGTATTGTTGCATCATTTTTTCATCTAGTGTTATGCTCATTCGCTTTGCGCTGCAAAACCGGGCTTTTGTTCCTGGAAATTTGTATGTACAGGCGCATTTCATTCGCTTTGCGCTGCAAAACTGGGATTTTATTCCTGGAAATTTGCATGTACAGGCGAATTTCATTCGCGTTGTGCTGCAAAGCCGGGCTTTTGTTCCTGGAAATTTGTATGTGCAGGTGGATTTGGCACGCTGTTATCATGTGCAAGCAGAGCAACGGCTTTTGTTCCTGGAAATTTGTATGTACAGGTGAATTTATCATGTGCAAGCAGAGCAAATGACTGAAGAACTTTGGCAGCAACAGCAGACTACTACTAACAGGTGGTCTCAACAGCAGTCGGACTTTCTCACCGTCACCGAAGCCTTCTTCCTCCAGTCCGTGCGTCGAGCTCCCCCGGAGCTCGACGCAGACCCGCCGTCGCCTTCTCCCCACCCGCCACCCCACACCGTGCGTCCAACACGGCACGGCGTTGGCACCATCGCACCCACCACCACACAAGGTCAAAAACTGCTTACCAACCACTACTCAGGCCGCGTTCAGTTAAAAACACGGCGAGGCTGGCTTTGGTGCGATCGCCGTCTTCCCGCGAAGTACCCATCCTGCCCTCCCCGTCACCCCGTGCGATCCGCCTCATAGGCACCAGATCTCAGGGGCAAATCCGTCACAGCCAAGAGCCCTCTCCCCCCAGCTTCGGAACCATCGCCCCCGCGCCGCGCTACACAGCGGCAGCGATGGCGCCCTAGGGTTCAATTCGACCCGCCTCGATCCCTCCGCGCGCCACAATGCAGAGCTCGCTCGCCCGGCCTCCGCCCCCGCCCCCGCTCCCCTCGGCGCGGGGCTCCGCGGGCGCGAGGCTCCTCGCCCGGCCCAGGCCCGCGCCGCCGGCGGTGAGATGCCACGGCGAGCCCGCGTCGTCGGGATGGGCCCCGCCGACGCCGTTCACGGGGAGGGACCCGGAGGCGAAGAAGCCGGCGTGGCTGCGGCAGCGGGCGGCGCAGGGGGACAAGTACGCCAGGCTCAGGGAGTCGCTCGGCGAGCTCAAGCTCAACACCGTCTGCGTCGAGGCCCAGTGCCCCAACATCGGGGAGGTAGGTAGAGCCCGACCGATCCTCTTGCCACGGAGCCGCCGTGTTCGTGGCTGGGGCGAATGCTTTCAGCGATTTGGTGATGGTTTGCCTGCTGCTGCTGCAGTGCTGGAACGGAGGCGGCGGCGCCGGCGGGGAAGGGGACGGCATCGCCACCGCGACCATCATGCTCCTCGGCGACACCTGCACCCGGGGCTGTCGGTTCTGCGCCGTCAAGACCAGCAACAAGCCCCCGCCGCCTGACGCCCTCGAGCCTCTGAAAACGGCCATCGCGATTGCGAGTTGGGGGTACAATCACTGACAATTATCGGCATGTTAAGATGTTACAAATTAGTATCTGATGATAAACGGTGTTTCTTTGCAGAGTGGACTATGTTGTGCTGACAAGTGTCGACAGAGACGACATCCCTGATGGTGGAAGTGGCCATTTCGCCGAAACAGTCAGGGCTCTCAAGGTTTGTCCCTGGCGCCTTAGCTTGCTGATTAAGTTAGTGAATCTACCATGTGATAGTTTTGGGGCTTCTTTTCAGGAGTTGAAGCCTACGATATTGGTGGAGTGTCTAACTTCAGATTTTCGAGGCGACCTGGAGGCAGTTGGGTCTCTGGCAAACTCTGGTCTAGATGTGTATGCGCACAACATCGAAACTGTGAGGAGTATGCAGAGAATAGTTAGAGATCCCCGAGCAGGGTAATAAGATTCTCCGACTTCTTTTGTACGTTGCTCAGTCTATTGTGCTCCCACCATTGTGCATACTAACTAGGGGAGCCCCCTAAAGCACTATATCATCAATACCCTCCTCTGACTCCATCACACTCATTCACAGTACTCTAATGATTTGGTAACATGTCATCTGTAATTTCAAAACCTGCATCTTCACTGATAATTTTAGAAGCAATTACAGAAGGGAAATCATTAATGTCATCATATTTGCATCTGGCGATGCAACTGCTACCTTATTTCCAATTCGTTATCTCTACAGATATGATCAGAGCTTAGGGGTTCTGAAGCAAGCAAAGGCTTGCAAAAAGGGCATGGTGACTAAGTCCTCGATCATGCTGGGTCTGGGTGAGACAGACGAGGAGATAAAGCAAACCATGGCTGACTTGAGGGCCATTGACGTTGACATTCTGACCTTGGGACAATACTTGCAGGTTTGATGTTTAGGCCTGTTATTTGAGGAGAATATTTATTGACTTTACAGTGTACCTTTTAGTTTATATTACCCTGCTGCCTTTGTAAATGCTGTAACACCCATATCTCCTTGATTATACAGCCAACAGAAAGACATTTGAGAGTCAGAGAATATGTGACTCCTGAGAAGTTTGATTTCTGGAAGGAGTATGGAGAATCTTTAGGATTTGTGTATGTTGCTAGTGGACCTCTGGTAAGCATTACATATAGCTGGTTATGCTTTTAGATAATAATAGTCGAGACAAGGAATGCCAGTGTTTAAATAAAGAAGACAAAACTTTTACTAATGCCCACTCACCCAGACAGGGAAACTGTTGTTGTTTTGCATCCTCGATAAAGCATGCCTCTGCTATCCAGCCTGTGAAACCACACAAAAGAAAAAGCTAGCACTTGTCTTGTTAGTTATTGGTGGTGGAATGGTATGCAGTTTTGTGGTTGCTGCTGTTAGCAAACTACAGGAACTCACTTTTGTATTGACTTTTTCAGGTCCGGTCCTCTTACCGCGCTGGGGAGATATTTGTCCAAAATTTTGTCAGACAGAAAAAGGCTCAGCTTGTATCTTCTGCATCATAGTCTGATTCTCGCCAGTCCATTCTATTCCGTGCCAGAGTTTTACACAGGAAGAGTTAGTTCTGAGGCCTCCAGAACGTTGGGCAATGTTGATCCTTCAAAGTTTGACGCTTGTCAGTTTTATGATTGCTTACACCTGATATTCAATTTCTCTGGGCACTCTGGCGCGTGCCAAATATTTTTGTTTGTATCACTTGCTTAGGCAGATAGTTTTGTGCCTGTATGGAAATCCGGCAGATGTTGTATCTGCTGCTTCGTCTATGATTTACAGTGCTATATATAGTGGTGTCCTGATTGTTTCTGAAACACAGTGTGTTTTTGGCATGTCTGCTGGAGTTCCTTTAGAGTTGCCATTACGTGCCTAAACTGAAAATTTTGTTGCACTTGCACTGGTGTGTGCCAGCTCCTTGCAAACTGAGTACTCACTCTGTTCACAAATATAATATGTTCTTTTTTTTGCGGGTACAAATATAATATGTTCTACTGCAACTTTTTTTTTTTGAATTGGATGCATATAGACACGTTTTAGTGTGTGTTCACTCATTTCAGTCCGTATGTAGTCCATATTGAAATATCCGAAAGGAGCAAAAAATTGAATATCCTTTAGGGACCTTTGGATACCAAGATTTCTAACGTCTTACTTTTGTAGTTATGAATTGGGGAACATAATCAACTGTGAAACTATTATTTTTAGGGGAATTATGAAATTAATAAGTAAGCATTCCCTCATCCCTACTGGTATCGGTTTGGGTCACTACCCACAGCCCGTAAAATTATCAACTTGAGGCATTTCAATTTGGATTTCAAATAAAACCTTGAGCGGCAAAATAGCTTGATGCCAGAATGATAAAAAGCTTAACACCTCTTATTTGACTTCTTCATTATTTTGAAATACGAAAAAGACCCAAATTTAAAATGCAAAGGTTATCTTATTCAAAACTTCAATCATCACATCTCCTCTCTCGATTTGACTGACCCTGCCACAACATTTGTACATTTGGATGCTACAACCGTACTTTCCAGAGGATTAGCTTCCAAGGATATTTATCCAGCTCACAATCATAAGAAATTTGTCCCCCGCCATATTTTCTTCCCCGGATTCCGATAACTTCTATAGTTCTCTCATAAGTCATAACAGTGTCAAGAACCACATGTGCAAGTTTCCCTGCATGTGACTCAGACGTGCTTTTATCCAAGGTGTTGCCTGCGACTTTGCATGGGAGGTTAAATTAAAGTCATGAAACAAGTATCTGACAAATCAACTTCTCTATACCTGCCAATAAATAATGAGCTACAAAAATATTCGTTTTTTGTGTGTCAATCTTATATAGTTGTGGTCCCTATAGTTGTAAACGGAGGAAGTACATATTTAACGACATGCAGGGAGATGAACCCGTGCAAGTTGACCCTCGCTTATGTCAATGAGGGAGTCTAAGCGAGGGTGAATGATCAAACACTAAGTAAAACGGGATAAAATGATGTGGCACCTCAAGGTGCCAATGGCAAGAAGTCTAAAGAAACATGGAGACTAAAAATCCATCTGGTCCTTTTTAAACTAAAATTTCCATCTGGTTCTAATGCGGAGCATTCCACGACCATCCCCATAGACGCCACCTCAACTATCCAAGCTCTAAGTGGACCAATGACAAGGGCTAGGACACGTGCTATTCAATCCGAGGTGACATCACTCCCACTTGAGTTTCCCCCCTCTTCAAGTGAGACATGGCTACTGCCTAAGTCCGAGATACTATGTGTCATCAGGTACAACGCTCAAGACTCGGAGCCGAGGATTGTAGAAGAAGAGACAGGCATCAACACTCTGGACAACCCGGAACTACCGACCAGATCCCGGAACTTCCGGCCCCTGGACCTTCCGGCCGCCAATGACTTCGACCAGCCCAGGCGTGCCAACTCTCGGGTTAGCCCGGACCCTGTCCCGGACCTTCCGGCGCCCGGAACCTCCGGCCTGCCCGGACCTTCTGGCCCCCGGATGCCAGCACATCTCCACCGCACCAACTCTCTGGTTAGGCCGGACCCTCCCCGGAACCTCCGGCGCCCGGAACTTCCGTCCTAGCCCGGAACTTCCGGCCCTGCCTGCGCGCAGCCACTTGGGCCGAGGCCCGTGTACCCTTTCGTCACCTAGACTATATATACTCTATCCCGTACGACTTTTTAGGGGTAGCATTGGTTTAGCTCATACTCAGGGATAGAGCTTCGCTCATCCATATCGGATCTACTCCTTGAGAGAGACCGCGACCCCTCTTCGGAGAAGATCCACCGTGGATTCAAGACCCCTTTACGGGAAGATCCCCATATGGATTCAAGACCTCCTCACGGAGAAGAACCGGCTACCCTTTGTACCGTCCTTAGTTGTCCGTGGATTCGTGTATCGTTCTATGTACCCGAGGATCTAGCACATGTGTGACTTGTTCTTGTTAGTTTGAGTGTTCCTCTTGCGTTTCCCCTTGTGTTTTCCCTCGTTTTCCCCTTGGTGTTCCTCGTGTCCTTCATGGGATCCGCTCCTTTCGTGAAAAATCGGGCGATTAGGGTTCTATCCTACATCATCTTGGTATCAGAGCAAGGTTGATCACGATTTCGGAGCCTCCCCGTTGTGTTTCTAGCCTAATTTTGTTGTTTTTCGTCCTAATCCGAAAATCCCCACCAAAAATAGCCCCAAATTTTTTTATGATTTGTTCGTGTGTTGAGATTTTTTTTTGGTTTTGATCCGTGAATTTTGTGTGTGGCTCGTAGATCTAGCCTCCCCACCCTTCTTTTCCTCCAATTTCTGCTTTTTCCCCTTCGGATTTGGGCTTTTCCCCCAAGTTTTTCCGCCCAAATCCACGATCCCAAAGTCTCTGTTCTTGGCAGAATCCCGACCACCGGAACTTCCGGTCCAGCCCGGACATTCCGGCCCCCGGACCTTCCGGCCTTCCCCGGAACCTCCAGACCCCGGACCCTCCGTCTTGCCCGGAACTTCCGGCTTCGACAGAAAGTTCGCACTACTTCCACAACTCCGCCCAATTTCCAACAAATTGTGTTCCGGTGCTCACCATATACCATATATACTTCCGCATACCTCCACCACTTCCGCATAACCCAACTATTTTTGGACGCTCTCCGACACAATTGCTACTTTGAGGTTTGAGAATTTGAGTTGCGGTACCGTATCCTTTTGTGTTTCGGCTATCTAGGTACGGTTCGACATCGCATCACCGCCGCTCATCTTCGCCACGGACGCGTCATCAACAACGACCACCTCGACTACGACTTGGTATTTGTGCCACCATTTTGACACCATACCGGAAGCAAGACCGGTAACCTCATCTTGGTATTGGACATATCACTCTTGCCATTACATTGATAACCATCATAGCCTTACTCCTTTGCGTTGCTTACCCATCGAGACTAGCCATTGAGTATTGCCGGCAATGAGACTTGTGCACATTAGTGATCATACTTCCCATAGCATACATACATCATTGTTGCATATCTTGGTATCATCTCTTGTGTCACAAAGTTGTCATCGCATACTCATTTGCTCTCTTGGTTCGTCAAGCATTGCATAAGAAAAGAGCTCAAACATCAAAGAGCCAAACAAGCTTTTAAGCAAAGAGCAAGAGCTTTTAAGCAAGAACCATCGCATCATACAACATTAAGATTGTCATACTCGATCATCTTGGATCATATCATAGCAACACCTTGCATACAACATATTTGGGATAGAAGTCGCTCCATTTTTGCTAAGTAGATTGTGCACAAGTCCTTGTATCCGCCTATTGTGCAATCGTGCTAGCGTCTCTCTAGTGTTGTGCAGCAAGAGCATTTTTGTGGATTCCACATTTTGGCTCACCCTTGGTTGCACAACCCCACTTATCTTTTTGAGCGTGTGTTTCCGTGTACCTTATATGCTTGGTCTACTTGTTACATTGCATCTTGCGAATCTTTTCCAACATTATTGAAGCTCACTTACAATTGCATCAAATTTTCTGCCACCATCCTAACCAAGCTCCACCAAAAGCTTTTACTTGTGTAGGTGTGAGAAACCGACAAGAACTCGTACCAATTGTGCTATTTCCTTGTCCTGCATTGGAGTGATCCTCGATCCACTTTCAACCTCGGTCAAGGTACATTTGGTACTCGTTCTTCTCTTTCTACCACCCACATTTGTCTTGGAATGATGGATAGGCCAAGTACTTCTACCAACCCACTCTTCATGGAGCAAGACGACGACATGAACTCCTTCGTCACCAAGAGTCACCTCTTTGGTGCACAACGTGCTTTGCATCAAGAGCAACAAGCGATGAGTGAACGCATCGACAACCTTGCCGCCGACTTGCGACTTTCCGAGCAACGTACAAAGGACTACTTCGACCACAAGCTCGACTATCACAAGCAAGAGAATGACGCAAGGATGGACGAAATTCGTGCTTTGTTGCTCAACCGCTCGTCTTCCACTTCAAGAAGGAGCCGTTCAAGCCACCACTCCGACTTCACCCTCTCCGGCTCAAGTACACCGACATCGAACACTCTTCGTCGAGCCGTGCGCGCCGACTGTCAAGCAAGCCTCAATCCCCTAAGAGACACCGACTCTCAAGTGCGTCGACAACGTCAAACTCAAGAAGCCTTTGCGCTTGCACGAGAACGGCAACGTCAACATGAAGAGGAAGAGCGAGCGCGTCTACACCAAAATGCCCTAGATGCCGAGGCACAACGTCAAGAACAACAACTCTGTGATGCTCAAGCACTTGCGGCGCAACAAGCTCTACGCGATTCGAGTCGAGCCGTTGCCGACCGAAGCCGACAAGCCCGTGAACAAGAGGAAGCACATCGCGAAGAAATTCAAGAACGAAGATTTCACGCTCGTGTGCATTGTCAAGTTCCTCTTCGAGCTCACAAAGATCATCCACAAGCTCGCCAACACCATCAAGTTCATCGAGAGCATGAAGACAATGGAAATCCTCCACGACAAGAGCAACATGAGGACAACAACCCTCCGCGTCAAGAGCACCATGAGTTGAACAATCATCTACAACATGTGCGTCATCATCCCCGACCCCAACACAATGAAGAGCAACGCTACGGCAAGCTCAAGTTCACCATGCCCAAGTTCAACGGAAGCAACGACCCCGAAGAGTACCTTTCACGGGCATTGAAAGTTGACAAGATTTTCCGTTTGCACAATTATGAAGAAGAGAAGAAGATCGCAATGGCATCCCTTGAGTTCCAAGACTATGTGCTCATTTGGTGGGAACAAGTCATTGAGTGTTGAGAGGCAAGAGGTGAACCACCCATCACTACTTGGGCGCAAATGAAGGATGTCATGAGAGCACGCTTCGTACCTACCTACTACAACCGCGATCTCTTCAAGAAACTCCAACAACTCAAGCAAGGAACCAAGAGCGTTGAAGAGTACTACAAGGAGATGGAGATTGCCATGATACGAGCCAATGTCACGGAAGATGATGAGCAAACAATGGTACATTTCTTGAATGGACTCAATCATCCCATCAAGAAGATCGCCGACTTCCAACCATACTCAAATCTCATCGAGCTAGTGCACCAAGCTACCAAAGCGGAACACCAAGTGCAAGATGACTTCGAGTACGCCAAGTTCTCATCCAAGTCCTACGGCTTCTCCAATAACCAAGCTTCAACGACTCCATCACCAACTACAAAGCCTTCTTCTACAAACATCGACAAGTCGACTTCCAAGAAAGCTTCGTCCACTACAAGCCATCCTCCTACGAGTAACTTCACGCCGAGAGCTTCATCATCATCAACCCCAACCAATGAGACCATCAAGACGAGTTCCTTCAAGTGTTTCACTTGCGTAGGCCGAGGCCACAAGTCCTATGAGTGCACCAACAAGCGAACCATGGTCTTCAACGACGATGTCACTTATGACTCCTTGAGCGACGGCGAAATGGAAGCCCTCGAGCAAGTCGCCATGCATCGCCAAGTGAACAATGAAGAAGAACAAGTCTTTTGTGATGAAGACTCAAGTCCCGCACTTGTTGTCTCCAAAGTCTTGATTCTCCAACATCACCAAGAAGAAGACCAACGATGCCACATATTCCACACCAAGGCCGGCATCAATGGACGATCCGTCAAGGTCATCATCGATGGAGGGAGTTGTCATAATCTCGCAAGTGAAGAACTTTGCTCCAAGCTCCAATTGTCCAAGACGAAGCATCCACATCCATACAAAGTGCAATGGCTTAGTGACTCCGGCACTATCCAAGTCGAGCACCGAGTACAAGTCTGTTGGGGAACGTAGTAATTTCGAAAATTTTCCTACGCACACGCAAGATCATGGTGATGCACAGCAACGAGAGGGGAGAGTGTTGTCTACGTACCAACGCAGACCGACTGCGGAAGCGATCACACAACGTAGAGGAAGTAGCCGTACGTCTTCTTCCCGATCCGACCGATCCAAGCACCGTTACTCCGGCACCTCCGAGTTCTTAGCACACGTTCAGCTCGATGACGATCCTCGGGCTCCGATCCAGCAAAGCGCCGAGGAAGAGTTCCGTCAGCACGACGGCGTGGTGACGATCTTGATGTACTACCGACGCAGGGCTTCGCCTAAGCACTGTAACGGTATGATCGAGGTGGAATTTGGTGGCAGGGGGCACCGCACACGGCTAAGGAACGATCTCAAGGATCAAGTTGTGTCTTGGGGTGCCCCCTGCCCCCGTATATAAAGGTTGTAGGAGGGGAGCCGGCCGGCCAAGGGAGAGGAGGCGCAGGGGAGTCCTACTCCCACCGGGAGTAGGACTCCTCCCCCCAATCCTAATCCAATTAGGACTCCCGGGGGGGGAAAAGGAGAGAGAAGGGGGGCCGGCCCCTATCCTAGTCCTACTAGGACTTGGGGAAGGGGGGCGCCGGCCAGCTTGTGGGTTTTTCCCTCTTTCTCCTTTTCCACTAAGGCCCAATAGGCCCATTAGTCTCCCGGGGGGTTCCGGTAACCCTCCCGGTATTCCGGTAAAATCCCGATTTCACCCGGAACACTTCCGATGTCCAAACATAGGCTTCCAATATATCAATCTTTACGTCTCGACCATTTCGAGACTCCTCGTCATGTCCGTGATCTCATCCGGGACTCCGAACAACCTTCGGTACATCAAAATGCATAAACTCATAATAACTGTCATCGTAACGTTAAGCGTGCGGACCCTACGGTTCGAGAACAATGTAGACATGACCGAGACACGTCTCCGGTCAATAACCAATAGCGGGACCTGGATGCCCATATTGGCTCCTACATATTCTATGAAGATCTTTATCGGTCAGACCGCATAACAACATACGTTGTTCCCTTTGTCATCGGTATGTTATTTGCCCGAGATTCGATCGTCGGTATCCAATACCTAGTTCAATCTCGTTACCGGCAAGTCTCTTTACTCATTCCGTAATACATCATCTCACAACTAACATATTAGTTGCAGTGCTTGCAAGGCTTATGTGATGTGCATTACCGAGAGGGCCCAGAGATACCTCTCCGACAATCGGAGTGACAAACCCTAATCTCGAAATACGCCAACCCAACATCTACCATTGGAGACACCTGTAGTACTCCTTTCTAATCACCCAGTTACGTTGTGACGTTTGGTAGTACCCAAAGTGTTCCTCTGGTAAATGGGAGTTGCATAATCTCATAGTTATAGGAACATGTATAAGTCATGAAGAAAACAATAGCAACATACTAAACGATCGGGTGCTATGCTAATGGAATGGGTCATGTCAATCAGATCATTCTACTAATGATGTGACCTCGTTAATCAAATAACAACTCTTTGTTCATGGTTAGGAAACATAACCATCTTTGATTAACGAGCTAGTCAAGTAGAGGCATACTAGTGACACTCTGTTGGTCTATGTATTCACACATGTATTATGTTTCCGGTTAATACAATTCTAGCATGAATAATAAACATTTATCATGATATAAGGAAATAAATAATAACTTTATTATTGCCTCTAGGGCATATTTCCTTCAGTCTCCCACTTGCACTAGAGTCAATAATCTAGATTACACAGTAATGATTCTAACACCCATGGAGCCTTGGTGCTGATCATGTTTTGCTCGTGGAAGAGGCTTAGTCAACGGGTCTGCAACATTCAGATCCGTATGTATCTTGCAAATCTCTATGTCTCCCACCTGGACTAAATCCCGGATGGAGTTGAAGCGTCTCTTGATGTGTTTGGTTCTTTTGTGAAATCTGGATTCCTTTGCCAAGGCAATTGCACCAGTATTGTCACAGAAGATTTTCATTGGACCCGATGCACTAGGTATGACACCTAGATCGGATATGAACTCCTTCATCCAGACTCCTTCGTTTGCTGCTTCTGAAGCAGCTATGTACTCCGCTTCACATGTAGATCCCGCTACGACGCTTTGTTTAGAACTGCACCAACTGACAGCTCCACCGTTTAAAGTAAACACGTATCCGGTTTGCGATTTAGAATCGTCCGGATCAGTGTCAAAGCTTGCATCAACGAAACCTCTTACGGTGAGCTCTTTGTCACCTCCATATACGAGAAACATATCCTTAGTCCTTTTCAGGTATTTCAGGATGTTCTTGACCGCTGTCCAGTGATCCACTCCTGGATTACTTTGGTACCTCCCTGCTAAACTTATAGCAAGGCACACATCAGGTCTGGTACACAGCATTGCATACATGATAGAGCCTATGGCTGAAGCATAGGGAACATCTTTCATTTTCTCTCTATCTTCTGCAGTGGTCGGGCATTGAGTCTGACTCAACTTCACACCTTGTAACACAGGCAAGAACCCTTTCTTTGCTTGATCCATTTTGAACTTCTTCAAAATTTTGTCAAGGTATGTGCTCTATGAAAGTCCAATTAAGAGTTTTGATCTATCTCTATAGATCTTTATGCCTAATATGTAAGCAGCTTCCCCGAGGTCTTTCATCGAAAAACTTTTATTCAAATATCCCTTTATGCTATCCAGAAATTCTATATCATTTCCAATCAGCAATATGTCATCCACATATAATATCAGAAATGCTACAGAGCTCCCACTCACTTTCTTGTAAATACAGGCTTCTCCAAAAGTCTGTATAAAGCCAAATGCTTTGATCACACTATCAAAGCGTTTATTCCAACTCCGAGATGCTTGCACCAGTCCATAAATGGATCGCTGGAGTTTGCATACTTTGTTAGCTCCTTTTGGATCGACAAAACCTTCTGGTTGTACCATATACAACTCTTCTTCCAGAAATCCATTCAGGAATGCAGTTTTGACATCCATCTGCCATATTTCATAATCATAAAATGCGGCAATTGCTAACATAATTCTGACGGACTTAAGCATCGCTACGGGTGAGAAAGTCTCATCGTAGTCAACCCCTTGAACTTGTCGAAAACCTTTTGCGACAAGTCGAGCTTTATAGACAGTAACATTACCGTCAGCGTCAGTCTTTTTCTTGAAGATCCATTTATTCTCAATTGCTTGCCGATCATCGGGCAAGTCAACCAAAGTCCATACTTTGTTCTCATACATGGATCCCATCTCAGATTTCATGGCCTCAAGCCACTTTGCGGAATCTGGGCTCACCATCGCTTCTTCATAGTTCGTAGGTTCATCATGATCTAGTAGCATGACTTCCAGAACTGGATTACCGTACCACTCTGGTGCGGATCTCACTCTGGTTGATCTACGTGGTTCAGTAGCATCTTGCCCTGAAGTTTCATGATCATCATCATTAGCTTCCTCACTGATTGGTATAGGTGTCGCAGAAACAGTTTTCTGTGATGTACTATTTTCCAATAAGGGAGCAGGTACAGTTACCTCGTCAAGTTCTACTTTCCTCCCACTCACTTCTTTCGAGAGAAACTCCTTCTCTAGAAATGATCCATTCTTAGCAACGAATGTCTTGCCTTCGGATCTGTGATAGAAGGTATACCCAACAGTTTCCTTTGGGTATCCTATGAAGACACATTTCTCCGCTTTGGGTTCGAGCTTATCAGGTTGAAGTTTTTTCACATAAGCATCGCAGCCCCAAACTTTAAGAAACGACAACTTTGGTTTCTTGCCAAACCATAGTTCATAAGGCGTCGTCTCAACGGATTTTGATGGTGCCCTATTTAACGTGAATGCGGCCGTCTCTAAAGCATAACCCCAAAACGATAGCGGTAAATCAGTAAGAGACATCATAGATCGCACCATATCTAGTAAAGTACGATTACGACGTTCGGACACACCATTACGCTGTGGTGTTCCGGGTGGCGTGAGTTGCGAAACTATTCCACAATTTTTCAAATGTACACCAAACTCGTAACTCAAATATTCTCCTCCACGATCAGATCGTAGAAACTTTATTTTCTTGTTACGATGATTTTCAACTTCACTCTGAAATTCCTTGAACTTTTCAAATGTTTCAGACTTATGTTTCATCAAGTAGATATACCCATATCTGCTTAAATCATCTGTGAAGGTGAGAAAATAACGATATCCACCACGAGCCTCAATATTCATCGGACCACATACATTGGTATGTATGATTTCCAACAAATCTGTTGCTCTCTCCATAGTACCGGAGAACGGTGTTTTAGTCATCTTGCCTATGAGGCACGGTTCACAAGTACCAAGTGATTCATAATCAAGTGGTTCCAAAAGCCCATCAGTATGGAGTTTCTTCATGCGCTTTACACCGATATGACCTAAACGGCAGTGCCACAAATAAGTTGCACTATCATTATTAACTTTGCATCTTTTGGCTTCTACATTATGAATATGTGTATCACTATCTTCGAGATTCAACAAGAATAGACCACTCTTCAAAGGTGCATGACCATAAAAGATATTATTCATATAAATAGAACAACCATTATTCTCTGATTTAAATGAATAACCGTCTCGCATTAAACAAGATCCAGATATAATGTTCATGCTCAACGCTGGCACCAAATAACAATTATTTAGGTCTAATATTAATCCCGAAGGTAGATGTAGAGGTAGCGTGCCGACCGCGATCACATCGACTTTGGAACCGTTTCCCACGCGCATCGTCACCACGTCCTTTGCTAGTGTCCGCTTATTCCGTAGTCCCTGTTTCGAGTTGCAAATATTAGCAACAGAACCAGTATCAAATACCCAGGTGCTACTGCGAGCTCTAGTAAGGTACACATCAATAACATGTATATCACATATACCTTTGCTCACTTTGCCATCCTTCTTATCCGCCAAATACTTGGGGCAGTTCCGCTTCCAGTGTCCATTCTGCTTGCAGTAGAAGCACTCAGTTTCAGGCTTAGGTCCAGACTTGGGTTTCTTCTCTTGAGCAGCAACTTGCTTGCTGTTCTTCTTGAAATTCCCTTTCTTCTTTCCTTTGCCCTTTTTCTTGAAACCAGTGGTTTTGTTAACCATCAACACTTGATGCTCTTTCTTGATTTCTACCTCCGCAGCTTTCAGCATTGCGAAGAGCTCGGGAATAGTCTTGTTCATCCCTTGCATATTATAGTTCATCACGAAGCTCTTGTAGCTTGGTGGCAGTGATTGGAGAATTCTGTCAATGACGCAATCATCTGGAAGATTTACTCCCATCTGAATAAAGTGATTATTATACCCAGACATTTTGAGTATATGCTCACTGACAGAACTGTTCTCCTCCTTCTTGCAGCTATAGAACTTATTGGAGACTTCATATCTCTCAATTCGGGCATTTGCTTGAAATATTAACTTCAACTCTTGGAACATCTCATATGCTCCATGACGTTCAAAACGTCGTTGAAGTCCCGATTCTAAGCCGTAAAGCATGGCACACTGAACTATCAAGTAGTCATCAGCTTTGCTCTGCCAGACGTTCATAACATCTGGCGTTGCTCCAGCAGCAGGCCTGGCACCCAGCGGTGCTTCCAGGACGTAATTCTTCTGTGCAGCAATGAGGATAATCCTCAGGTTACGGACCCAGTCCGTGTAATTGCTACCATCATCTTTCAACTTTGCTTTCTCAAGGAACGCATTAAAATTCAACGGAACAACAGCACAAGCCATCTATCTACAATCAACATAAACAAGCAAGATACTATCATGTACTAAGTTCATGATAAGTTTAAGTTCAGTTAATCAAATTACTTAGGAACTCCCACTTAGATAGACATCCCTCTAATCCTCTAAGTGATCACGTGATCCAAATCAACTAAACCATAACCGATCATCACGTGAGATGGAGTAGTTTTCAATGGTGAACATCGTCATGTTGATCATATCTACTATATGATTCACGCTCGACCTTTCGGTCTCTGTGTTCCGAGGCCATATCTGCATATGCTAGGCTCGTCAAGTATAACCTGAGTATTCTGCGTGTGCAAAACTGGCTTGCACCCGTTGTAGATGGACGTAGAGCTTATCACACCCGATCATCACGTGGTGTCTGGGCACGACGAACTTTGGCAACGGTGCATACTCAGGGAGAACACTTCTTGATAATTTAGTGAGAGATCATCTTATAATGCTACCGTTAATCAAAGCAAGATAAGATGCATAAAAGGATAAACATCACATGCAATCAATATAAGTGATATGATATGGCCATCATCATCTTGTGCTTGTGATCTCCATCTCCGAAGCACCGTCATGATCACCATCGTCACCGGCGCGCCACCTTGATCTCCATCGTAGCAACGTTGTCGTCTCGCCAATCTTATGCTTCCACGACTATCACTACCGTTTAGTAATAAAGTAAAGCATTACATCGCGATTGCATTGCATACAATAAAGCGACAACCATATGGCTCCTGCCAGTTGCTGATAACTCGGTTACAAAACATGATCATCTCATACAATAAAATCAGCATCATGTCTTGACCATATCACATCACAACATACCCTGCAAAAACAAGTTAGATGTCCTCTACTTTGTTTGTTGCAAGTTTACGTGGCTGCTACGGGCTTAAGTAAGAACTCATCTCACCTACGCATCAAAACCACAACGATAGTTCGTCAAATAGACTCCGTTTTAACCTTCTCAAGGACCGGGCGTAGTCACACTTGGTTCAACTAAAGTTGGAGAGACAGTCTTCCGCAAGCCATCTATGTGCAAAGCACGTCGAGGGAACCGGTCTCGCGTAAGAGTACGCGTAAGGTTGGTCCGGATCGTCTCAACCAACAATACCGCCGAACCAAAGTATGACATGCTGGTAGGCAGTATGACTTGTATCGCCCACAACTCACTTGTGTTCTACTCGTGCAAATAACATCAAACCATAAAACCTAGGCTCGGATGCCACTGTTGGGGAACGTAGTAATTTCGAAAATTTTCCTACGCACACGCAAGATCATGGTGATGCACAGCAACGAGAGGGGAGAGTGTTGTCTACGTACCAACGCAGACCGACTGCGGAAGCGATCACACAACGTAGAGGAAGTAGTCGTACGTCTTCTTCCCGATCCGACCGATCCAAGCACCGTTACTCCGGCACCTCCGAGTTCTTAGCACACGTTCAGCTCGATGACGATCCTCGGGCTCCGATCCAGCAAAGCGTCGAGGAAGAGTTCCATCAGCACGACGGCGTGGTGACGATCTTGATGTACTACCGACGCAGGGCTTCGCCTAAGCACTGTAACGGTATGATCGAGGTGGAATTTGGTGGCAGGGGGCACCGCACACGGCTAAGGAACGATCTCAAGGATCAAGTTGTGTCTTGGGGTGCCCCCTGCCCCCGTATATAAAGGTTGGAGGAGGGGCGCCGGCCGGCCAAGGGAGAGGAGGCGCAGGGGAGTCCTACTCCCACCGGGAGTAGGACTCCTCCCCCCAATCCTAATCCAATTAGGACTCCCGGGGGGGAAAAGGAGAGAGAAGGGGGGCCGGCCCCTATCCTAGTCCTACTAGGACTTGGGGAAGGGGGGCGCCGGCCAGCTTGTGGGTTTTTCCCTCTTTCTCCTTTTCCACTAAGGCCCAATAGGCCCATTAGTCTCCCGGGGGGTTCCGGTAACCCTCCCGGTATTCCGGTAAAATCCCGATTTCACCCGGAACACTTCCGATGTCCAAACATAGGCTTCCAATATATCAATCTTTACGTATCGACCATTTTGAGACTCCTCGTCATGTCCGTGATCTCATCCGGGACTCCAAACAACCTTCGGTACATCAAAATGCATAAACTCATAATAACTGTCATCGTAATGTTAAGCGTGCGGACCCTACGGTTCGAGAACAATGTAGACATGACCGAGACACGTCTCCGGTCAATAACCAATAGCGGGACCTGGATGCCCATATTGGCTCCTACATATTCTACGAAGATCTTTATCGGTCAGACCGCATAACAACATACGTTGTTCCCTTTGTCATCGGTATGTTATTTGCCCGAGATTCGATCGTCGGTATCCAATACCTAGTTCAATATCGTTACCGGCAAGTCTCTTTACTCGTTACGTAATACATCATCTCACAACTAACATATTAGTTGCAGTGCTTGCAAGGCTTATGTGATGTGCATTACCGAGAGGGCCCAGAGATACCTCTCCGACAATCGGAGTGACAAACCCTAATCTCGAAATACGCCAACCCAACATCTACCATTGGAGACACCTGTAGTACTCCTTTATAATCACCCAGTTACGTTGTGACGTTTGGTAGTACCCAAAGTGTTCCTCCGGTAAACGGGAGTTGCATAATCTCATAGTTATAGGAACATGTATAAGTCATGAAGAAAACAATAGCAACATACTAAACGACCGGGTGCTATGCTAATGGAATGGGTCATGTCAATCAGATCATTCTACTAATGATGTGACCTCGTTAATCAAATAACAACTCTTTGTTCATGGTTAGGAAACATAACCATCTTTGATTAACGAGCTAGTCAAGTAGAGGCATACTAGTGACACTCTGTTGGTCTATGTATTCACACATGTATTATGTTTCCGGTTAATACAATTCTAGCATGAATAATAAACATTTATCATGATATAAGGAAATAAATAATAACTTTATTATTGCCTCTAGGGCATATTTCCTTCAAAGTCTCCTTCAAGATCGGCGCCTACGAAGACACCTTGGAGTGCGACGTCATTCCAATGACCGTTTGTCATCTTCTCCTTGGACGGCCATGGCAATTCGATAGAGGAGTCGTCCACAACGGTCGAATGAACCACTACATCTTCAAGATGAAGGGCAAGGAGTACGTCCTCCGTCCAATGTCGCCAAGTCAAGTGATCGCCGACAAGCATACCACCCATCGTGGAGATCATAGTGAGAGAGCGAGCCACCAAAAAGAGAGTGAGCGCCACAAAGCCAAATTCGAGTGCCTCCACGATGAGCGAAAACAAGAACCTAGTTCTATTTGCCACCAAACGTGAGATGAGAGAAGTGTGTGAGAACCCATCTAGTGTCCTACACTACGTCCTCGTGTGTAAGGACAATGCACCACAAACTAATACTTCTCACACTCTTCCTCTAGGGTTGTCTTCTCTTTTGCAGGAATTTCAAGATGTTTTTCCCGATGAGCTACCTCCGGGTCTACCTCCTCTACGAGGCATTGAGCACCGGATCGACCTCATCCCCGGAGCACCTCTTCCGAACAAAGCTCCATATCGTGTCAACCCCGATGAAACAAAAGAAATACAAAGGCAAGTAAAGCATCTCATAGACCATGGACATGTGCGTGAAAGTTTGAGCCCTTGTGCCATTCCGGTCATTCTTGTGCCAAAACGTGACGGTAGCTTTCGCATGTTCTCCGATTATAGACCTATCAATGCTATCACCGTTCGCTGTAGGTACCCCATTCCACGCCTAGATGATATGCTTGATGAGCTTAGCGGTGCCACTATATTTTCCAAAATTGATCTTAAGAGTGGTTACTATCAAATCCGCATACAAGAGGGTGATGAATGGAAAACCGCCTTCAAAACCAAGTTTGGTTTGTATGAATGGTTAGTCATGCCTATGGGTCTTTCGGAAGCACCGGGCACTTTTATGCGCCTCATGAATCATGTCTTTCGCCCTTACATTGATATATTTGTTGTGGTCTACTTTGATGATATTCTTGTGTTTAGCAAATCTATTAAAGAGCATGTCACCCATGTCCGCACCGTTTTGCAAACTCTTAGAAAGGAGCGACTCTATGCTAATATGGTGAAATGCCTTTTTGGTGTTGATAAACTCGTTTTCTTGGGTTTTGTTGTTTCGTCTAAGGGTGTTCATGTTGATGAGTCCAAGATTAATGCTATTAAGACCTGGCCGCAACCAACCAACTTGCATCAAGTGCGTAGTTTTCTTGGCCTTGCGGGTTTCTATCGTTGCTTTGTAAAGGATTTTAGCACCATTGCTTCGCCTTTGCATGCTTTGAGCAAGAAGAATGCGCCTTTTGTTTGGGGACCATCCCAAGATACCGCATTCAATGAGCTTAGGAATTTGCTTACTCATGCTCCCGTGCTTGCTTTACCCAACTTCGACAAACCTTTTGAAATTCATTGCGATGCTAGTGGTCATGGCATAGGAGGTGTGTTAACACAGGAGAAGCGCCCCGTAGCTTACTTTAGTGAGAAACTTTCCGGAGCGCAACTCAATTATCCCATCTATGACAAAAAGCTATATGCTTTAGTCCGTGTTTTGCATGAATGGGAACACTACCTTCGTCCCCATGAGTTTATCATTCATACCGATCATGAGACTCTCAAGTATCTTAAGGGTCAAACTAAGTTGAACAAGCGTCATGCTAAATGGAGTGAATTTATTGAGTCTTTTCCCTACATCATCAAGTACATCAAGGGTAAAGAAAACATAGTAGCGGATGCTCTTTCCCGCATTTGCATGCTTGTCACGCAACTTGAGTTAGATGTCATTGGCTTCGAGCATATCAAAGACTTATATGAGCATGATACAACTTTTGCCATTCCTTATGCCAAGTGTTTGTCGAATACATCTTGGGAACGCTGTTACATCAAAGATGGCTACCTTATGAGAGCTAACAAACTTTGCATTCCCGAGTCCTCGCTTCGTTTGTTGCTTTTGCAGGAATCTCATGGAGGAGGCTTAATGGGACACTTCGGATGCGACAAGACGTTTGCCACGCTCTCGAAAAGCTACTTTTGGCCTAAGATGTTTCGGGATGTCAATCGTTTCACCAACCGGTGTTCTACATGTCGCAAAGCTAAGTCCAAAGCTCAATCTCATGGTCTCTATATGCCTTTACCAATTCCATACCAACCTTGGAAAGACATTAGCATGGACTTTGTACTTGGTTTGCCTAGAACTTGAAATGGGAAAGATTCCATATTTGTCGTTGTGGACCGTTTCTCCAAAATGGCACATTTTATTCCTTGTCACAAGATAGATGATGCTTCACATGTTGCTAATCTCTTTTGTAGGGAAATATTGCGTCTCCATGGTGTGCCAAAGACAATTGTCTCAGACCGCGACGTCAAGTTCCTTAGCTACTTTTGGAAGACCCTATGAGCCAAGCTCGGAATCAAGCTACTTTTCTCCACGGCGTACCATCCGCAAACCGACAGGCAAACGGAGGTGACAAACCGCACACTCTCCGCTCTACTTAGAGTACTCATCAAGAAGAACATCAAGGAGTGGGAGGAGTGCCTACCATCACCGAGTTCGCCTACAACCGAGCAAGACACTCAACAACCGGCAAGTCCCCTTTCGAGGTCGTCTACGGATTCAACCCTTTGTCACCATTGGATATTCTACCTCTACCACTCCAAGAGCGAATCAATTTGGACGCAAGTGCAAGAGCGACCCATATCAAGAAGGTGCATGAAGATACAAGAAACACCATCGAGCGCCAAGTACAACGCCTTGCGACCAAGCTCAACGTCAACAAGCAACCTATGGTCTTCAACATTGGTGATCTCGTGTGGCTACACCTTCGCAAGGAGCGCTTTCCACAAGAACGCAAGTCTAAGCTTCGACCTCGAGCAAATGGACCCTTTAAGGTGCTGGCACGCTACAACGACAACGCTTACAAGATTGACCTCCCGCGCGACAAATACAACGTGAGCGACATCTTCAACATCAAAGATCTCTCTCCCTTCCATGGTGATGAAGAACTTGATCCGAGGACGGATCTTCCCCAAGGGAGGGGAGATGATGCGGAGCATCCCACGACCATCCCCATGGACGCCACCTCAACTATCCAAGCTCCAAGTGGACCAATGACAAGGGCTAGGGCACGTGCTATTCAATCCGAGGTGACATCACTCCTACTTGAGTTTTCCCCCTCTTCAAGTGAGACATGGCTACTGCCTAAGTCCGAGATACTATGTGTCATCAGGTACAACGCTCAAGACTCGGAGCCGAGGATTGTAGAAGAAGAGACAGGCGTCAACACTCTGGACAGCCCGGAACTACCGGCCAGATCCCGGAACTTCCGGCCCCCGGACCTTCCGGCCGACCCGGAGCTTCCGACCGCCGATGACTTCGACCAGCCCAGGCATGCCAACTCTCGGGTTAGCCCGGACCCCGTCCCGGACCTTCCGGCGCCCGGAACCTCCGGCCTACCCGGACCTTCCGGCCCCCGGATGCCAGCACATCTCCACCGCGCCAACTCTCTGGTTAGGCCGGACCCTCCCCGGAACCTCCGGCCCTACCTGCGCGCAGCCACTTGGGCCGAGGCCCGTGTACCCTTTCGTCACCTAGACTATATATACTCTATCCCGTACGACTTTCTAGGGGTAGCGTTGGTTTAGCTCATACTCAGAGATAGAGCTTCGCTCATCCATATCGGATCTACTCCTTGAGAGAGACCGCGGCCCCTCTTCGGAGAAGATCCATGGATTCAAGACCCCTTTACGGGAAGATCCCCTTGTGGATTCAAGACCTCCTCACGGAGAAGAACCGGCTACCCTTTGTACCGTCCTTAGTTGTCCGTGGATTTATGTACCCGAGGATCTAGCACATGTGTGACTTGTTCTTGTTAGTTTGAGTGTTCCTCTTGCGTTTCCCCTTGTGTTTTCCCTCGTTTTCCCCTTGGTATTCCTCGTGTCCTTTGCGGGATCTGCTCCTTTCGTGAAAGATCGGGCGATTAGGGTTCTACCCTACATCAGATTCTTCTTTTCAAAATGGAGGCAAAAGTTTTGCCTCATCTCATTAATTAAGAAGAGTTTTGAAATACATGACCGACCGTTCATGGACGACCTCAATTCGAAAGCCTACTCTTGCGGCATAAGAGAACTCACTACAAGAAATATGTCAACTAGTGACCTTCTCTTAGTGACCCCACCTGAATTGGTCGTAAATCCATGGCCATCTCGCTTGGAAGGGCTCAAACCCTGAAATTGCTTACACCAAATGGTCACAAAGTAGACAAGAGGCGCCAATGACCTTATTTCTACCTGATTACGACCAATATAAATGGTCATGAGGTTGTGAACGTGGAAGCATTGGTACTTATTGAAGGAAATATGCCCTAGAGGCAATAATAAAGTTATTATTTATTTCCTTATATCATGATAAATGTTTATTATTCATGCTAGAATTGTATTAACCGGAAACATAATACATGTGTGAATACATAGACCAACAGAGTGTCACTAGTATGCCTCTACTTGACTAGCTCGTTAATCAAAGATGGTTATGTTTCCTAACCATGAACAAAGAGTTGTTATTTGATTAACGAGGTCACATCATTAGTAGAATGATCTGATTGACATGACCCATTCCATTAGCATAGCACCCAATCATTTAGTATGTTGCTATTGTTTTCTTCATGACTTATACATGTTCCTATAACTATGAGATTATGCAACTCCCGTTTGCCGGAGGAACACTTTGGGTACTACCAAACGTCACAACGTAACTGGGTGATTATAAAGGAGTACTACAGGTGTCTCCAATGGTAGATGTTGGGTTGGCGTATTTCGAGATTAGGGTTTGTCACTCCGATTGTCGGAGAGGTATCTCTGGGCCCTCTCGGTAATGCACATCACATAAGCCTTGCAAGCACTGCAACTAATATGTTAGTTGTGAGATGATGTATTACGGAACGAGTAAAGAGACTTGCCGGTAACGAGATTGAACTAGGTATTGGATACCGACGATCGAATCTCGGGCAAGTAACATACCGATGACAAAGGGAACAACGTATGTTGTTATGCGGTCTGACCGATAAAGATCTTCGTAGAATATGTAGGAGCCAATATGGGCATCCAGGTCCCGCTATTGGTTATTGACCGGAGACGTGTCTCGGTCATGTCTACATTGTTCTCGAACCGTAGGGTCCGCACGCTTAACGTTACGATGACAGTTATTATGAGTTTATGCATTTTGATGTACCGAAGGTTGTTCGGAGTCCCGGATGAGATCACGGACATGACGAGGAGTCTCGAAATGGTCGAGACGTAAAGATTGATATATTGGAAGCCTATGTTTGGACATCGGAAGTGTTCCGGGTGAAATCGGGATTTTACCGGAATACCGGGAGGGTTACCGGAACCCCCCGGGAGACTAATGGGCCTATTGGGCCTTAGTGGAAAAGGAGAAAGAGGGAAAAACCCACAAGCTGGCCGGCGCCCCCCTTCCCCAAGTCCTAGTAGGACTAGGATAGGGGCCGGCCCCCCCTTCTCTCTCCTTTTCCCCCCGGGAGTCCTAATTGGATTAGGATTGGGGGGGAGGAGTCCTACTCCCGGTGGGAGTAGGACTCCCCTGCGCCTCCTCTCCCTTGGCCGGCCGGCTCCCCTCCTCCAACCTTTATATACGGGGGCAGGGGGCACCCCAAGACACACAACTTGATCCTTGAGATCGTTCCTTAGCCGTGTGCGGTGCCCCCTGCCACCAAATTCCACCTCGATCGTACCGTTGTAGTGCTTAGGCGAAGCCCTGCGTCGGTAGTACATCAAGATCGTCACCACGCCGTCGTGCTGATGGAACTCTTCCTCGACGCTTTGCTGGATCGGAGCCCGAGGATCATCATCGAGCTGAACGTGTGCTAAGAACTCGGAGGTGCCGGAGTAACGGTGCTTGGATCGGTCGGATCGGGAAGAAGACATACGACTACTTCCTCTACGTTGTGTGATCGCTTCCGCAGTCGGTCTGCGTTGGTACGTAGACAACACTCTCCCCTCTCGTTGCTGTGCATCACCATGATCTTTTATGCATCTTATCTTGCTTTGATTGACGGTAGCATTATAAGATGATCTCTCACTAAATTATCAAGAAGTGTTCTCCCTGAGTATGCACCGTTGCCAAAGTTCATCGTGCCCAGACACCACGTGATGATCGGGTGTGATAAGCTCTACGTCCATCTACAACGGGTGCAAGCCAGTTTTGCACACGCAGAATACTTGGGTTAAACTTGACGAGCCTAGCATATGCAGATATGGCCTCGGAACACAGAGACCGAAAGGTCGAGCGTGAATCATATAGTAGATATGATCAACATGACGATGTTCACCATTGAAAACTACTCCATCTCACGTGATGATCGGTTATGGTTTAGTTGATTTGGATCACGCGATCACTTAGAGGATTAGAGGGATGTCTATCTAAGTGGGAGTTCCTAAGTAATTTGATTAACTGAACTTAAACTTATCATGAACTTAGTACCTGATAGTATCTTGCTTGTTTATGTTGATTGTAGATAGATGGCTCGTGCTGTTGTTCCGTTGAATTTTAATGCGTTCCTTGAGAAAGCAAAGTTGAAAGATGATGGTAGCAATTACATGGACTGGGTCCGTAACCTGAGGATTATCCTCATTGCTGCACAGAAGAATTACGTCCTGGAAGCACCGCTGGGTGCCAGGCCTGCTGCTGGAGCAACGCCAGATGTTATGAACGTCTGGCAGAGCAAAGCTGATGACTACTCGATAGTTCAGTGTGCCATGCTTTACGGCTTAGAATCGGGACTTCAACGATGTTTTGAACATCATGGAGCATATGAGATGTTCCAAGAGTTGAAGTTAATATTTCAAGCAAATGCTCGAATTGAGAGATATGAAGTCTCCAATAAGTTCTATAGCTGCAAGATGGAGGAGAACAGTTCTGTCAGTGAGCATATACTCAAAATGTCTGGGTATAATAATCACTTGATTCAGATGGGAGTAAATCTTCCAGATGATTGCGTCATTGACAGAATTCTCCAATCACTGCCACCAAGCTACAAGAGCTTCGTGATGAACTATAATATGCAAGGGATGAACAAGACTATTCCCGAGCTCTTCGCAATGCTGAAAGCTGCGGAGGTAGAAATCAAGAAAGAGCATCAAGTGTTGATGGTTAACAAAACCACTGGTTTCAAGAAAAAGGGCAAAGGAAAGAAGAAAGGGAACTTCAAGAAGAACAGCAAGCAAGTTGCTGCTCAAGAGAAGAAACCCAAGTCTGGACCTAAGCCTGAAACTGAGTGCTTCTACTGCAAGCAGACTGGACACTGGAAGCGGAACTGCCCCAAGTATTTGGCGGATAAGAAGGATGGCAAAGTGAGCAAAGGTATATGTGATATACATGTTATTGATGTGTACCTTACTAGAGCTCGCAGTAGCACCTGGGTATTTGATACTGGTTCTGTTGCTAATATTTGCAACTCGAAACAGGGACTATGGAATAAGCGGACACTAGCAAAGGACGAGGTGACGATGCGCGTGGGAAACGGTTCCAAAGTCGATGTGATCGCGGTCGGCACGCTGCCTCTACATCTACCTTCAGGATTAATATTAGACCTAAATAATTGTTATTTGGTGCCAGCGTTGAGCATGAACATTATATCTGGATCTTGTTTAATGCGAGACGGTTATTCATTTAAATCAGAGAATAATGGTTGTTCTATTTATATGAATAATATCTTTTATGGTCATGCACCTTTGAAGAGTGGTCTATTCTTGTTGAATCTCGAAGATAGTAATACACATATTCATAATGTAGAAGCCAAAAGATGCAAAGTTAATAATGATAGTGCAACTTATTTGTGGCACTGCCGTTTAGGTCATATCGGTGTAAAGCGCATGAAGAAACTCCATACTGATGGGCTTTTGGAACCACTTGATTATGAATCACTTGGTACTTGCGAACCGTGCCTCATAGGCAAGATGACTAAAACACCGTTCTCCGGTACTATGGAGAGAGCAACAGATTTGTTGGAAATCATACATACCGATGTATGTGGTCCGATGAATATTGAGGCTCGTGGCGGATATCGTTATTTTCTCACCTTCACAGATGATTTAAGCAGATATGGGTATATCTACTTGATGAAACATAAGTCTGAAACATTTGAAAAGTTCAAAGAATTTCAGAGTGAGGTTGAAAATCATCGTAACAAGAAAATAAAGTTTCTACGATCTGATCGTGGAGGAGAATATTTGAGTTACGAGTTTGGTATACATTTGAAAAATTGTGGAATAGTTTCGCAACTCACGCCACCCGGAACACCACAGCGTAATGGTGTGTCCGAACGTCGTAATCGTACTTTACTAGATATGGTGCGATCTATGGTGTCTCTTACTGATTTACCGCTATCGTTTTGGGGTTATGCTTTAGAGATGGCCGCATTCACGTTAAATAGGGCACCATCAAAATCCGTTGAGACGACGCCTTATGAACTATGGTTTGGCAAGAAACCAAAGTTGTCGTTTCTTAAAGTTTGGGGCTGCGATGCTTATGTGAAAAAGCTTCAACCTGATAAGCTCGAACCCAAAGCGGAGAAATGTGTCTTCATAGGATACCCAAAGGAAACTGTTGGGTATACCTTCTATCACAGATCCGAAGGCAAGACATTCGTTGCTAAGAATGGATCATTTCTAGAGAAGGAGTTTCTCTCGAAAGAAGTGAGTGGGAGGAAAGTAGAACTTGACGAGGTAACTGTACCTGCTCCCTTATTGGAAAATAGTACATCACAGAAAACTGTTTCTGCGACACCTATACCAATCAGTGAGGAAGCTAATGATGATGATCATGAAACTTCAGGGCAAGATGCTACTGAACCACGTAGATCAACCAGAGTGAGATCCGCACCAGAGTGGTACGGTAATCCAGTTCTGGAAGTCATGCTACTAGATCATGATGAACCTACGAACTATGAAGAAGCGATGGTGAGCCCAGATTCCGCAAAGTGGCTTGAGGCCATGAAATCTGAGATGGGATCCATGTATGAGAACAAAGTATGGACTTTGGTTGACTTGCCCGATGATCGGCAAGCAATTGAGAATAAATGGATCTTCAAGAAAAAGACTGACGCTGACGGTAATGTTACTGTCTATAAAGCTCGACTTGTCGCAAAAGGTTTTCGACAAGTTCAAGGGGTTGACTACGATGAGACTTTCTCACCCGTAGCGATGCTTAAGTCCGTCAGAATTATGTTAGCAATTGCCGCATTTTATGATTATGAAATATGGCAGATGGATGTCAAAACTGCATTCCTGAATGGATTTCTGGAAGAAGAGTTGTATATGGTACAACCAGAAGGTTTTGTCGATCCAAAAGGAGCTAACAAAGTATGCAAACTCCAGCGATCCATTTATGGACTGGTGCAAGCATCTCGGAGTTGGAATAAACGCTTTGATAGTGTGATCAAAGCATTTGGCTTTATACAGACTTTTGGAGAAGCCTGTATTTACAAGAAAGTGAGTGGGAGCTCTGTAGCATTTCTGATATTATATGTGGATGACATATTGCTGATTGGAAATGATATAGAATTTCTGGATAGCATAAAGGGATATTTGAATAAAAGTTTTTCGATGAAAGACCTCGGGGAAGCTGCTTACATATTAGGCATAAAGATCTATAGAGATAGATCAAAACTCT
The DNA here is from genome assembly GCA_034509565.1 of Triticum monococcum. Classification (NCBI taxonomy): domain Eukaryota; kingdom Viridiplantae; phylum Streptophyta; class Magnoliopsida; order Poales; family Poaceae; genus Triticum; species Triticum monococcum. Next base: position 569,331,676 of record CM067841.1, on the reverse strand, counting down.
TAATTGGACTTTCATAGAGCACATACCTTGACAAAATTTTGAAGAAGTTCAAAATGGATCAAGCAAAGAAAGGGTTCTTGCCTGTGTTACAAGGTGTGAAGTTGAGTCAGACTCAATGCCCGACCACTGCAGAAGATAGAGAGAAAATGAAAGATGTTCCCTATGCTTCAGCCATAGGCTCTATCATGTATGCAATGCTGTGTACCAGACCTGATGTGTGCCTTGCTATAAGTTTAGCAGGGAGGTACCAAAGTAATCCAGGAGTGGATCACTGGACAGCGGTCAAGAACATCCTGAAATACCTGAAAAGGACTAAGGATATGTTTCTCGTATATGGAGGTGACAAAGAGCTCACCGTAAGAGGTTTCGTTGATGCAAGCTTTGACACTGATCCGGACGATTCTAAATCGCAAACCGGATACGTGTTTACTTTAAACGGTGGAGCTGTCAGTTGGTGCAGTTCTAAACAAAGCGTCGTAGCGGGATCTACATGTGAAGCGGAGTACATAGCTGCTTCAGAAGCAGCAAACGAAGGAGTCTGGATGAAGGAGTTCATATCCGATCTAGGTGTCATACCTAGTGCATCAGGTCCAATGAAAATCTTCTGTGACAATACTGGTGCAATTGCCTTGGCAAAGGAATCCAGATTTCACAAAAGAACCAAACACATCAAGAGACGCTTCAACTCCATCCGGGATTTAGTCCAGGTGGGAGACATAGAGATTTGCAAGATACATACGGATTTGAATGTTGCAGACCCGTTGACTAAGCCTCTTCCACGAGCAAAACATGATCAGCACCAAGGCTCCATGGGTGTTAGAATCATTACTGTGTAATCTAGATTATTGACTCTAGTGCAAGTGGGAGACTGAAGGAAATATGCCCTAGAGGCAATAATAAAGTTATTATTTATTTCCTTATATCATGATAAATGTTTATTATTCATGCTAGAATTGTATTAACCGGAAACATAATACATGTGTGAATACATAGACCAACAGAGTGTCACTAGTATGCCTCTACTTGACTAGCTCGTTAATCAAAGATGGTTATGTTTCCTAACCATGAACAAAGAGTTGTTATTTGATTAACGAGGTCACATCATTAGTAGAATGATCTGATTGACATGACCCATTCCATTAGCATAGCACCCGATCGTTTAGTATGTTGCTATTGTTTTCTTCATGACTTATACATGTTCCTATAACTATGAGATTATGCAACTCCCGTTTGCCGGAGGAACACTTTGGGTACTACCAAACGTCACAATGTAACTGGGTGATTATAAAGGAGTACTACAGGTGTCTCCAATGGTAGATGTTGGGTTGGCGTATTTCGAGATTAGGGTTTGTCACTCCGATTGTCGGAGAGGTATCTCTGGGCCCTCTCGGTAATGCACATCACATAAGCCTTGCAAGCACTGCAACTAATATGTTAGTTGTGAGATGATGTATTACGGAACGAGTAAAGAGACTTGCCGGTAACGAGATTGAACTAGGTATTGGATACCGATGATCGAATCTCGGGCAAGTAACATACCGATGACAAAGGGAACAACGTATGTTGTTATGCGGTCTGACCGATAAAGATCTTCGTAGAATATGTAGGAGCCAATATGGGCATCCAGGTCCCGCTATTGGTTATTGACCGGAGACGTGTCTCGATCATGTCTACATTGTTCTCGAACCGTAGGGTCCGCACGCTTAACGTTACGATGACAGTTATTATGAGTTTATGCATTTTGATGTACCGAAGGTTGTTCGGAGTCCCGGATGAGATCATGGACATGACGAGGAGTCTCGAAATGGTCGAGACGTAAAGATTGATATATTGGAAGCCTATGTTTGGACATCGGAAGTGTTCCGGGTGAAATCGGGATTTTACCGGAATACCGGGAGGGTTACCGGAACCCCCCGGGAGACTAATGGGCCTATTGGGCCTTAGTGGAAAAGGAGAAAGAGGGAAAAACCCACAAGCTGGCCGGCGCCCCCCTTCCCCAAGTCCTAGTAGGACTAGGATAGGGGCCGGCCCCCCCTTCTCTCTCCTTTCCCCCCCGGGAGTCCTAATTGGATTAGGATTGGGGGGAGGAGTCCTACTCCCGGTGGGAGTAGGACTCCCCTGCGCCTCCTCTCCCTTGGCCGGCCGGCTCCCCTCCTCCAACCTTTATATACGGGGGCAGGGGGCACCCCAAGACACACAACTTGATCCTTGAGATCGTTCCTTAGCCGTGTGCGGTGCCCCCTGCCACCAAATTCCACCTCGATCGTACCGTTGTAGTGCTTAGGCGAAGCCCTGCGTCGGTAGTACATCAAGATCGTCATCACGCCGTCGTGCTGACGGAACTCTTCCTCGACGCTTTGCTGGATCGGAGCCCGAGGAACGTCATCGAGCTGTACGTGTGCTAAGAACTCGGAGGTGCCGGAGTAACGGTGCTTGGATCGGTCGGATCGGGAAGAAGACGTACGACTACTTCCTCTACGTTGTGTGATCGCTTCCGCAGTCGGTCTGCGTTGGTACGTAGACAACACTCTCCCCTCTCGTTGCTGTGCATCACCATGATTTTGCGTGTGCGTAGGAAAATTTTCGAAATTACTACGTTCGCCAACACTTATTGCTATGACTAGGCGCCACCTCATCAGTTTTGCCTATGTGTCATGTTCATGTGTCAAATTTTGCCCTAGGTTGTGAAGCAACCTATATTTCTATCATTCCCAAAATTCCCCAAAATATTGGACATTCTTTACTATCCAAATCATTGCCTCATGACAATATTCAACTCCATTTGCCTGGTAAATCTTCCTTGGCAAATTTCCAAAGTTTTTGTTTAACTCGAACTGTTGTGAAGGAAGTACTAGTTAGGCAAATTTCCAAAGTTTTTGTTCAACTCAAATGCTTGGCCCCCGCCAACCCCCAAAGCCTGGCTTCGGTCTTAATTCTAAATATGATTACATATGGCATGGATGAGACATTCCTAAACACTCTCACGTTCTGCTCATTCCAAATCTCCCATGAAACCAAAATGACGACAGATACGAGGCCCTTTCTCATATTGGCATTGACGCTGGTTCTGGTGTACACATGCATGTCCTCCATCGCACTTCCAGATTATTATTGTTTAGATCCCAGAAGCACTTCTCTCAATTACAGGGAACAATTTTCTCAATCACTAGGAACAATTCAGATGAATCACAAGAACAACTAACATAGGGAGGAGGGATGAGAGAGAGAGAGAGAGAGAGAGAGAGAGAGGAGCCGCCCTTGTCACGGTCCTTTGGCTCAGTTTCGTGATCCAATCGGATGCCGAGAATAGACAAATCGAAGACATTTATGTTGCAACTTGCACAAACTTACAACAACGGCCCACTGTCACTATGTGATCCATTCCTCACGTGGCGTATCGCTTGGATGGGGCTAGTGGTCTCCCTGACTTGTGGGGGCCACCATCTTGTTATTTCTCTTTGGATTCAGTGACCTTTCCCGCACAAGTGTTGCCTGCACTTTCTTCAGTTTCATCAGGTAACACACTTTCTTCAGTTTCATCAGGTAACACACTTTCTTCAGTTTCATCAATTAGCACCTTTAGTCTGCTCTCTTTTTCTTATTGCTTTGCTGTTGCACGCTTAGCCTTGGCATGGTCTTGGCGCTTCTTCGAGCGTCGCTGCATTCGGGGCGTTACAATTATCAATATGTCCAAGCATGTGATTGTTGGGGAACGTAGTAATTTCAAAAAAATTCCTACGCACACGCAAGATCATGGTGATGCATAGCAACGAGAGGGGAGAGTGTTGTCTACGTACCAACGCAGACCGACTGCGGAAGCGATCACACAACGTAGAGGAAGTAGTCGTACGTCTTCCCGATCCGACCGATCCAAGCACCGTTACTCCGGCACCTCTGAGTTCTTAGCACACGTTCAGCTCGATGACGATCCTCGGGCTCCGATCCAGCAAAGCGTCGAGGAAGAGTTCCATCAGCACGATGGCGTGGTGACGATCTTGATGTACTACCGACGCAGGGCTTCGCCTAAGCACTACAACGGTATGATCGAGGTGGAATTTGGTGGCAGGGGGCACCGCACACGGCTAAGGAACGATCTCAAGGATCAACTTGTGTGTCTAGAGGTGCCCCCTGCCCCCGTATATAAAGGATCCAAGGGGAGGGGCTGGCCGGCCAAGGAGGGAGGCGCAGGAGGAGTCCTACTCCTACCGGGAGTAGGACTCCCCCCTCCAATCCTATTCCAACTAGGACTCCAAGGGGGAAAGAGAGAGAGAGGTGGCCGGCCACCTCTCCTAGTCCTAATAGGACTAGGGGAGGGGGGAGGCGTGCAGCCCTCCATGGCAGCCCCTTTCACCTTTCCACTAAGGCCCATGTAGGCCCATTTGGCTCCCGGGGGGTTCCGGTAACCCTCCCGGTATTCCGGTAAAATCCCGATTTCACCCGGAACACTTCCGGTGTCCAAACATAGGCTTCCAATATATCAATCTTTATGTCTCGACCATTTCGAGACTCCTCGTCAAGTCCGTGATCACATCCGGGACTCCGAACAACCTTCGGTACATCAAAATGCATAAACTCATAATAACTGTCATCGTAACGTTAAGCGTGCGGACCCTACGGTTCGAGAACAATGTAGACATGACCGAGACATGTCTCCGGTCAATAACCAATAGCGGGACCTGGATGCCCATATTGGCTCCTACATATTCTACGAAGATCTTTATCGGTCAGACCGCATAACAACATACGTTGTTCCCTTTGTCATCGGTATGTTACTTGCCCGAGATTCGATCGTCGGTATCCAATACCTAGTTCAATCTCGTTACCGGCAAGTCTCTTTACTCGTTCCGTAATACATCATCTCACAACTAACATCTTAGTTATAATGCTTGCAAGGCTTATGTGATGTGTATTACCGAGAGGGCCTAGAGATACCTCTCCGACAATCGGAGTGACAAATTCTAATCTCGAAATATGCCAACCCAACATCTACCATTGGAGACACCTGTAGTACTCCTTTATAATCACCCAGTTACGTTGTGACGTTTGGTAGTACCCAAAGTGTTCCTCTGGTAAACGGGAGTTGCATAATCTCATAGTCATAGGAACATGTATAAGTCATGAAGAAAGCAATAGCAACATACTAAACGGTCGGGTGCTAAGCTAATGGAATGGGTCATGTCAATCAGATCATTCAACTAATGATGTGACCTCGTTAATCAAATAACAACTCTTTGTTCATGGTCAGGAAACATAACCATCTTTGATTAACGAGCTAGTCAAGTAGAGGCATACTAGTGACACTCTGTTTGTCTATGTATTCACACATGTATTATGTTTCCGGTTAATACAATTCTAGCATGAACAATAAACATTTATCATGATATAAGGAAATAAATAATAACTTTATTATTGCCTCTAGGGCATATTTCCTTCAGTGTCCCACTTGCACTAGAGTCAATAATCTAGATTACACAGTAATGATTCTAACACCCATGGAGCCTTGGTGCTGATCATGTTTTGCTCGTGGAAGAGGCTTAGTCAACGGGTCTGCAACATTCAGATCCATATGTATCTGGCAAATCTCTATGTCTCCCACCTGGACTAGATCCCGGATGGAGTTGAAGCGTCTCTTGATGTGTTTGGTCCTTTTGTGAAATCTGGATTCCTTTGCCAAAGCAATTGCACTAGTATTGTCACAAAAGATTTTCATTGGACCCGATGCACTAGGTATGACACCTAGATCGGATATGAACTCCTTCATCCAGACTCCTTCGTTCGCTGCTTCCGAAGCAGCTATGTACTCCGCTTCACATGTAGATCCCGCTACGACGCTTTTTTAGAACTGCACCAACTGACAGCTCCACCGTTTAAAGTAAACACGTATCCGGTTTGCGATTTAGAATCGTCCGGATCAGTGTCAAAGCTTGCATCAATGTAACCTCTTACGGTGAGCTCTTTGTCACCTCCATATACGAGAAACATATCCTTAGTCCTTTTCAGGTATTTCAGGATGTTCTTGACCGCTGTCCAGTGATCCACTCCTGGATTACTTTGGTACCTCCCTGCTAAACTTATAGCAAGGCACACATCAGGTCTGGTACATAGCATTGCATACATGATAGAGCCTATCGCTGAAGCATAGGGAACATCTTTCATTTTCTCTCTATCTTCTGCAGTGGTCGGGCATTGAGTCTGACTCAACTTCACACCTTGTAACACAGGCAAGAACCCTTTCTTTGCTTGATCCATTTTGAACTTCTTCAAAATCTTGTCAAGGTATGTGCTTTGTGAAAGTCCAATTAAGCGTCTTGATCTATCTCAATAGATCTTTATGCCTAATATGTAAGCAGCTTCCCCGAGGTCTTTCATCGAAAAACTTTTATTCAAGTATCCCTTTATGCTATCCAGAAATTCTATATCATTTCCAATCAGCAATATGTCATCCACATATAATATCAGAAATGCTACAGAGCTCCCACTCACTTTCTTGTAAATACAGGCTTCTCCAAAAGTCTGTATACAGCCAAATGCTTTGATCACGCTATCAAAGCGTTTATTCCAACTCCGAGATGCTTGCACCAGTCCATAAATGGATCGCTGGAGTTTGCACACTTTGTTAGCTCCCTTTGGATCGACAAAACCTTCTGGTTGCATCATATACAACTCTTCTTCCAGAAATCCATTCAGGAATGCAGTTTTGACATCCATCTGCCATATTTCATAATCATAAAATGCGGCAATTGCTAACATGATTCTGACGGACTTAAGCATCGCTACGGGTGAGAAGGTCTCATCGTAGTCAACCCCTTGAACTTGTTGAAAACCTTTTGCGACAAGTCGAGCTTTATAGACAGTAATATTACCGTCAGCGTCAGTCTTTTTCTTGAAGATCCATTTATTTTCAATTGCTTGCCGATCATCGGGCAAGTCAACAAAAGTCCATACTTTGTTCTCATACATGGATCCCATCTCAGATTTCATGGCCTCAAGCCACTTTGCGGAATCTGGGCTCACCATCGCTTCTTCATAGTTCGTAGGTTCATCATGATCTAGTAGCATGACTTCCAGAATTGGATTACCGTACCACTCTGGTGCGGATCTCACTCTGGTTGATCTACGTGGTTCACTAGTATCTTGTCCTGAAGTTTCATGATCATCATCATTAGCTTCCTCACTAATTGGTATAGGTGTCGCAGAAACAGTTTTCTGTGATGTACTATTTTCCAATAAGGGAGCAGGTACAGTTACCTCGTCAAGTTCTACTTTCCTCCCACTCACTTCTTTCGAGAGAAACTCCCTCTCTAGAAATGATCCATTCTTAGCAACGAATGTCTTGCCTTCGGATCTGTGATAGAAGGTGTACCCAACAGTCTCCTTTGGGTATCCTATGAAGACACATTTCTCCGCTTTGGGTTCGAGCTTATCAGGTTGAAGCTTTTTCACATAAGCATCGCAGCCCCAAACTTTAAGAAACGACAACTTTGGTTTCTTGCCAAACCATAGTTCATAAGGCGCCGTCTCAACGGATTTTGATGGTGCCCTATTTAACGTGAATGCGGCCGTCTCTAAAGCATAACCCCAAAATGATAGCGGTAAATCAGTAAGAGACATCATAGATCGGACCATATCTAGTAAAGTACGATTACGACGTTCGGACACACCATTACGCTGTGGTGTTCCGGGTGGCGTGAGTTGCGAAACTATTCCACAATTTTTCAAATGTACACCAAACTCGTAACCCAAATATTCTCCTCCACGATCAGATCGTAGAAACTTTATTTTCTTGTTACGATGATTTTCAACTTCACTCTGAAATTCTTTGAACTTTTCAAATGTTTCAGACTTATGTTTCATTAAGTAGATATACCCATATCTGCTTAAATCATCTGTGAAGGTGAGAAAATAACGATATCCGCCACGAGCCTCAATATTCATCGGACCACATATATCGGTATATATGATTTCCAATAAATCTGTTGCTCTCTCCATAGTACCGGAGAACGGTGTTTTAGTCATATTGCCTATGAGGCACTGTTCGCAAGTACCAAGTGATTCATAATCAAGTGGTTCCAAAAGCCCATCAGTATGGAGTTTCTTCATGCGCTTTACACCGATATGACCTAAACGGCAGTGCCACAAATAAGTTGCACTATCATTATCAACTCTACATCTTTTGGCTTCTACATTATGAATATGTGTATCACTACTATCGAGATTTAACAAGAATAGACCACTCTTCAAAGGTGCATGACCATAAAAGATATTACTCATATAAATAGAACAACCATTATTCTCTGATTTAAATGAATAACCGTCTCGCATTAAACAAGATCCAGATATAATGTTCATGCTCAACGCTGGCACCAAATAACAATTATTTAGGTCTAATATTAATCCCGAAGGTAGATGTAGAGGTAGCGTGCCGACCGCGATCACATCGACTTTGGAACCGTTTCCCACGCGCATCGTCACCTTGTCCTTTGCTAGTGTCCGCTTATTCCGTAGTCCCTGTTTCGAGTTGCAAATATTAGCAACAGAACCAGTATCAAATACCCAGGTGCTACTGCGAGCTCTAGTAAGGTACACATCAATAACATGTATATCACATATACCTTTGTTCACCTTGCCATCCTTCTTATCCGCCAAATACTTGGGGCAGTTCCGCTTCCAGTGACCAATCTGCTTGCAGTAGAAGCACTCAGTTTCAGGCATAGGTCCAGACTTGGGTTTCTTCTCCTGAGCAGCAACTTGCTTGCTGTTCTTCTTGAAGTTCCCCTTCTTCTTCCCTTTGCCCTTTTTCTTGAAACTAGTGGTCTTGTTGACCATCAACACTTGATGCTCCTTCTTGATTTCTACCTCCGCAGCTTTCAGCATTGCGAAGAGCTCGGGAATAGTCTTGTTCATCCCTTGCATATTATAGTTCATCATGAAACTCTTGTAGCTTGGTGGCAGTGATTGGAGAATTCTGTCAATGACGCAATCATCTGGAAGATTAACTCCCATCTGAATCAAGTGATTATTATACCCAGACATTTTGAGTATATGCTCACTGACAGAACTGTTCTCCTCCATCTTGCAGCTATAGAACTTATTGGAGACTTCATATCTCTCAATTCGGGCATTTGCTTGAAATATTAACTTCAACTCCTGGAACATCTCATATGCTCCATGACGTTCAAAACGTCGTTGAAGTCCCGATTCTAAGCCGTAAAGCATGGCACACTGAACTATCGAGTAGTCATCAGCTTTGCTCTGCCAGACGTTCATAACATCTGGTGTTGCTCCAGCAGCAGGCCTGGCACCCAGCGGTGCTTCCAGGACGTAATTCTTCTGTGCAGCAATGAGGATAATCCTCAGGTTACGGACCCAGTCCGTGTAATTGCTACCATCATCTTTCAACTTTGCTTTCTCAAGGAACACATTAAAATTCAACGGAACAACAGCACGAGCTATCTATCTACAATCAACATAAACAAGCAAGACACTATCAGGTACTAAGTTCATGATAAGTTTAAGTTCAGTTAATCAAATTACTTAGGAACTCCCACTTAGATAGACATCCCTCTAATCCTCTAAGTGATCACGTGATCCAAATCAACTAAACCATAACCGATCATCACGTGAGATGGAGTAGTTTTCAATAGTGAACATCGTCATGTTGATCATATCTACTATATGATTCACGCTCGACCTTTCGGTCTCTGTGTTCCGAGGCCATATCTGCATATGCTAGGCTCGTCAAGTTTAACCCAAGTATTCTGCGTGTGCAAAACTGGCTTGCACCCGTTGTAGATGGACGTAGAGCTTATCACACCCGATCATCACGTGGTGTCTGGGCACGACGAACTTTGGCAACGGTGCATACTCAGGGAGAACACTTCTTGATAATTTAGTGAGAGATCATCTTATAATGCTACCGTCAATCAAAGCAAGATAAGATGCATAAAAGATAAACATCACATGCAATCAATATAAGTGATATGATATGGCCATCATCATCTTGTGCTTGTGATCTCCATCTCCGAAGCACCGTCATGATCACCATCGTCACTGGCGCGACACCTTGATCTCCATCGTAGCATCATTGTCGTCTCGCCAATCTTATGCTTCCACGACTATCACTACCGCTTAGCAATAAAGTAAAGCATTACATCGCGATTGCATTGCATACAATAAAGCGACAACCATATGGCTCCTGCCAGTTGCCGATAACTTGGTTACAAAACATGATCATCTCATACAATAAAATCAGCATCATGCCTTGACCATATCACATCATAACATGCCCTGCAAAAACAAGTTAGACGTCCTCTACTTTGTTGTTTGCAAGTTTTACGTGGCTGCTGCGGGCTTTAAGCAAGAACTCATCTCACCTACGCATCAAAACCACAATGATAGTTTGTCAAATAGACTCTGTTTTAACCTTCTCAAGGACCGGGCGTAGCCACACTCGGTTCAACTAAAGTTGGAGAGACAGTCGCCCGCAAGCCATCTATGTGCAAAGCACGTCGAGGGAACCGGTCTCGCGTAAGCGTACGCGTAAGGTTGGTCCGGGTCATCTCGTCCAACAATACCGCCGAACCAAAGTATGACATGCTGGTAGGCAGTATGACTTGTATCGCCCACAACTCACTTGTGTTCTACTCGTGCAAATAACATCAAACCATAAAACCTAGGCTCGGATGCCACTGTTGGGGAACGTAGTAATTTCAAAAAATTTCCTACGCACACGCAAGATCATGGTGATGCATAGCAACGAGAGGGGAGAGTGTTGTCTACGTACCAACGCAGACCGACTGCGGAAGCGATCACACAACATAGAGGAAGTAGTCGCACATATTCCCGATCCGACCGATCCAAGCACCGTTACTCCGACACCTCCGAGTTCTTAGCACACGTTCAGCTCGATGACGATCCTCGGGCTCCGATCCAGCAAAGCGTCGAGGAAGAGTTCCGTCAGCACGACGGCGTGGTGACGATCTTGATGTACTACCGACGCAGGGCTTCGCCTAAGCACTACAACGGTATGATCGAGGTGGAATTTGGTGGCAGGGGGCACCGCACACGGCTAAGGAACGATCTCAAGGATCAACTTGTGTGTCTAGAGGTGCCCCTGCCCCCGTATATAAAGGATCCAAGGGGAGGGGCTGGCCGGCCAAGGAGGGAGGCGCAGGAGGAGTCCTACTCCTACCGGGAGTAGGACTCCCCCCTCCAATCCTATTCCAACTAGGACTCCAAGGGGGAAAGAGAGAGAGAGGTGGCCGGCCACCTCTCCTAGTCCTAATAGGACTAGGGGAGGGGGGAGGCGCGCAGCCCTCCATGGCAGCCCCTTTCACCTTTCCACTAAGGCCCATGTAGGCCCATTTGGCTCCCGGGGGGGTTCCGGTAACCCTCCCGGTATTCCGGTAAAATCCCGATTTCACCCGGAACACTTCCGGTGTCCAAACATAGGCTTCCAATATATCAATATTTATGTCTCGACCATTTCGAGACTCCTCGTCAAGTCCGTGATCACATCCGGGACTCCGAACAACCTTCGGTACATCAAAATGCATAAACTCATAATAACTGTCATCGTAACGTTAAGCGTGCGGACCCTACGGTTCGAGAACAATGTAGACATGACCGAGACACGTCTCCGGTCAATAACCAATAGCGGGACCTGGATGCCCATATTGGCTCCTACATATTCTACGAAGATCTTTATCAGTCAGACCGCATAACAACATACGTTGTTCCCTTTGTCATCGGTATGTTACTTGCCCGAGATTCGATCGTCGGTATCCAATACCTAGTTCAATCTCGTTGCCGGCAAGTCTCTTTACTCGTTCCGTAATACATCATCTCACAACTAACATCTTAGTTATAATGCTTGCAAGGCTTATGTGATGTGTATTACCGAGAGGGCCCAGAGATACCTCTCCGACAATCGGAGTGACAAATTCTAATCTCGAAATATGCCAACCCAACATCTACCATTGGAGACACCTGTAGTACTCCTTTATAATCACCCAGTTACGCTGTGACGTTTGGTAGTACCCAAAGTGTTCCTCCGGTAAACGGGAGTTGCATAATCTCATAGTCATAGGAACATGTATAAGTCATGAAGAAAGCAATAGCAACATACTAAACGATCGGGTGCTAAGCTAATGGAATGGGTCATGTCAATCAGATCATTCAACTAATGATGTGACCTCGTTAATCAAATAACAACTCTTTGTTCATGGTTAGGAAACATAACCATCTTTGATTAACGAGCTAGTCAAGTAGAGGCATACTAGTGACACTCTGTTTGTCTATGTATTCACACATGTATTATGTTTCCGGTTAATACAATTCTAGCATGAATAATAAACATTTATCATGATATAAGGAAATAAATAATAACTTTATTATTGCCTCTAGGGCATATTTCCTTCAGTGATTTGCACAAGATGGATCGAATGATATTGTGATGTGCTGCAACGTCTAAGCATGCGATTGTCACCGGATGCATTGAGCGGCGTACGAGCTGGACCTCTCAACCATCATGTCTAAGGGCTCCTTTGCACTGGCGGAGCTAGGTAGAAACTGCTGGGGAGGAGGGGTGTGCAAAATGCTAAAAAAAATCTCAAGTAAGCCCTCCCTCAAAATATTTCTTCACTATTGGGAGGAGGGGGGAGCCCCCCCCCCTCCCTAGTCGTGCGTATCTCCGCCACCGCTCCTTTGATTCAAGGATATTCATATGACTTTTAGCAAATTTTTGCTTCCCTAGAAAAATTTCCTATCATACATCATTTGATTTGTAGGATTGAATTTCTAAGAATTTTTCCCTAAGGTTCCTACCTATGTTGTTCAATTTGTATGATTCAAATCCTAAGGATTGCATTGCACTACAAAAGTCCTCTTTTTAGCCGGAGTTCACGTGAGCTTGGATGAACAGTAAAATCTGGAAAATAATGATGTATTTTTTTGTCAAATGATGTATGCACATTCTGCTTTTTTTTTTTGCAACAAACACTGATCTTTGTTGCACATGCGTGAAAAACAGTCTTTTTGAAGCGTGTGAAACAGACAATTTTTTTAGACTTACTTTTTGGATTCCGGAGCTCAGTGTGATCTCGAGCTAAGGACGGATCTGGATGTAACTTTTTTACTTATGATTTTCTTTGCACTATCTTATCTTAATTGTTGATTTATTTTTTGAGAATCATCTTAACCGTTGATAAATAGAAGTTGTCTCTCTTGTTTTTTTTAGGAAAATAGAAGTCTTCTCCGGAAAGGGAAAAACTCCAGGTCCGACTCCCGATCCAACTAAGAGACCTCCTCGCCCGTTCGCTTAGCGGGCGCTCGCGCGCAGCCGGCCCAGCTTGCACGCTCACATCTTCCTTTCTTCGATCGATCGCTCGCTCACATTTCCTTCCTTTGTTAGTTTTTTTTTTGCTGTTCGTCATTTTGTTCACAAAACTGAAAAACACATAAATCTGAAAATTTACGAATTTGAAAAACAGTTCACGAATTTTCAAAAGTTCATCAATTCTAAAAAAAATCATCAATTTTGAGCACAAAAAATGAAAAAAGTTCACCGGATTAGAAAAAAAGTTCATCGGATTTGGAAAAAGGTTCATCAAATTTGAAAAAGTTCATCGGATTTGAATTTTTTTTCAACAAATTTGAAAAAAAGTTCATCAAATTTGAAAAAAGTTCATCGAACTTGAAAAAACAGTTCATCCAATTTTGGAAAAGTTCGTTAAAGTTGAAAAATTGTTGATGAAATCCGGTGAACTTTTTTCATCGAATTAGAAAAAGAGAAAAAAAGAAAGAAAGAAGTAAAGAGGTAAGAAAATGCACTTGATCGCAGAACGGCGCGTGGCGCAGTCGTTATCACGTGGCACACTTAACCGCTAGGGCGTGGGTACGAATCGGGAGCTCCTATATGCCGCCCGTGTGCGTCAGATCGTTACGACTTCGCTGAAGCGACGCGCACACGGGCCGGCCCAACCATCTCGCTGCGAGCGAAAAAACGAAAAAAGAAGAAGCGCATGCGTGGGATCGAACCGACAACCTCATGCTCGAATCCTGTGAGGCTAAACAGCCAAGCTAGCTACCTCAAACATTTTACATGCAGCGCCAATCTTAAAGTAGAACGTACATGGGCAAATCCTTTAAAAAAATCGTTCAACATTTTTATAATATACGTTGAAGAAATTTTAAAATACAGTGAATGTTTTTGTAAAAAAATACTGAACAAATTTAAAATACCAACACGGACATTTTATGGGTATATGTTAAACAATTTTTTAATATATGATGAACACAACTGAAATACACAATGAACATTTTCTAAATACACGTTGAACAATTTCATAATATACAATGAACATTTTTGTAATACACAATGAACATTTTCTAATATACATTGAACAATTTAATAATATACAATGAACATTTTTGTAATACATAATGAACATTTTCTAATATATGTTGACCAATTTAAAAATATACAATTAACATTTTTTTAATACACAATGAACAATTTTACAGTGCAAGGTGAACTATGTCATAATATACGACGAGCATTTTCTTAATACATTAAAGATTTTTGTAACACACGGTGAACTTTTTATACAAATACACAATAATGAGAAGAAGAACAGAAACAGAAAATAGAAAAAGAAACATAAAAGCAAGAAAATGAAAGGACAAAAAGGAATCAAAACAGAAAAATAAAAACCGGAACAAAACAACTGAAAACCGGCCAAAACAGTGAAAAAACTGAAAGCAAAAAAATCATAGAAGAAAAACGAAAAACAAAACCCTCAAGAGACAAGGAAAACAGCAGCGAACGAAATCCTTACGTCGGCCGGCCCAAGTGGCGACTTGCTTCAGCGAAGGCTCGTCAAATAGGATCCAGCTCCAACTAAAAAAGGACCGCCTCAAGGCCGACTCGGGTAGCAGGCCAGCAGTGACTTTCCTTTAAATAGGATCGCCTCAAGGCCGACTCGGGTTAGCTGGGACCTCCGCCAGGCCGCCCTATTTTAACCAGGCCCAGGCGCCCAGCACCAGCGCACGCCGCTGATTCACCTCGGCAGTTCGTCTCCACATTATTCTCTCCGGTGGCGGCGACTCGGCTCTCGGCGAGGGGCGGAGATGTCGTACCTACTCCCCCACCTGCACTCCGGCTGGGCGGTGGACCAGGCCATCCTCGCCGAGGAGGAGCGGCTGGTCATGATCCGCTTCGGCCACGACTGGGACGAGACGTGCATGCAGGTACGGCGCCCACCCCCCAACGAAACCCTAGCTTCTTCTTGATTCTCGCTCGATTCAACTGTTTGGTTTGATTGTTTGCGGTCGTTCAGTCTGGGGTGCCCGCACACCGGATTCGTGTCATAAATTGGGCGGGGATTTGTTAAAACCGGGCGCCGTACGCACTAGACCATGCTAGATTTAGTTTTGGGGATCATGAGGCAGGAGTAAGCTTTTGGGGATCATGCTAATTTAATTTGTGTGACAATTTCGCTAATTAGCTTCTGTGAGCAGTTCATTCTGGTAAGGACTGGTTGCAATATGTGTTGTAATACAAATATCTGAGCTTGGTATTTAGGAATCTCAGCGCAGCACTGCTGCTTGGATGGTTCATATAGTATGTAAACAAATGGCTCTTAATACTTCGCAATTGTGCTGCTCCCCAGGTAGTATCCACGCACCCTGCAGGCACCTTTCCATTGCCTGAGAGGATAGTTGGTTAGTTTTGATATGTAGCACAAGTGGAGGATGTCGTGCGCCTCTGTTTTTCTTGAAAGAAAGCTTCTAATTTTTAATGAGCTAGATAGTTACTCACAATCTATATTTTTCTGCCTGTAACATATTTGGAGAACTGGTTCTTTGTTTAAGTTGAGGCAGAACTAGCCATTCTGTACTGACATCACATAATTCTGAGGGTGTGATTTGTGCTTTTCCTTCTTTCATTGGGTTGTGCAATAATCCATCTCTGAAGTCCTTTTATTTATGTTATCGACGAGTGCAGGTTGACCTTTTAATTTTATCAGGCTTTGGTTCTAAATCAATCTAGTAAGTCTGGATATCTGTAGTATGTTACACGTGGTTGCTATTGCTGCTCTTGGATGATTTCTTGCACTTTGGAGTGCTTCCGTGATCTGTTTATCTGTATGTTAAATAGTTAACTTTGTTAATGATCTGGTTATGATTGATGGTGTTAATACAAATAGCTTAACTGCTGTTTTGGTATACTGGCGCAGGGCTGCTACATAGCTGATTAATATGGGAGCAAATGCTCTTAATTCTCCGTATGTACTATCCACACATCCTACAAGTGATTTTGCATTCAACCTTTCCATTATCATAGGCTCATACTGTCAGAAGCTAGTTGGTCGATTTGGAGTAGGGTAGAAGTTGGAGGATTTTTTGGATGTTTCCTTTTGTTGAAGTAAAGCTTCTATCTGTACTGAGAGCTAGGTAGGAACTCACCTCTATATTTTGCTGCATTTCACATATATATTTGGAGTAGTTCACAACTGGTTGCTTGATTGAGTTGAACTGTTGAAGTAGAGCTAGCCATTATACTCAGAGGAAGTTAAGCGATGTGTGCTTTTCTTCTTTTATTGATGGCCAGTTGTTAGTCTTTGGTTCTACATCAATCTAGCATGGTTGTATGTTGTTGACTTCATCATGAGTTTCTGACTATCTGCTTGTTCATGTTTAGATGGACGAGGTGCTGTCAGGGGTGGCTGAGACCATAAAGAACTTTGCGGTGATCTACCTCGTTGACATCACGGAGGTTCCTGACTTCAACACCATGTACGAGCTGTACGATCCGTCAACGGTGATGTTCTTCTTCCGCAACAAGCACATCATGATTGATCTTGGGACAGGAAACAACAACAAGATCAACTGGGCAATGAAGGACAAGCAAGAGTTTGTTGACATTGTGGAGACTGTCTACAGAGGAGCTCGTAAGGGCCGTGGTCTGGTGATTGCTCCCAAGGATTACTCCACCAAATACCGTTACTGAGGTATCTGTGCCTTGGCTATTCATGTGGAGTGTGTGGCCGGCTCTGTTCTGTGAAGTGCGCCGTGTGACCCTTGATGTAATGTCTGTCAACTTTGAAAGTGTTGCGTAACTATGTATTTGTATCTCGAATATCAACATGTCATAAACCTGTAACCCTTTGAAACAGGACCTGCTGTCTATTGGTATTACTGATTAAAGTGATATTTGGTTTGAACCATGTGTGTGAATTGCTGAACAGAGGTCTTTAGGAATCTCGGTGTAGCTCGCTATTGTGCTGCTCCCCAGGTACCATCTGCACATCCTGCAGGCGCCTGAGAGAATAGGTGGTTAGTTTGGATATGTAGCAGAAGTGGAGGAAGGCCCTGTGCCTCCGATTTTCTTGAAATAAAGCTTCTAATTTTTAATGACCTAGATTGTTACTCTCATATTTGAAGTAGTTCAAGCTGGTTCCTTAGTTAAGTTGAAGTAGAACTAGCCATTGTATACTGACATCATGTACCTCACCACATAATCATGAGGAAATTGAGTGATTTGTGCTTCTCTTTCTTTTTTCATTCACCAACTTCTTTCATTGGGTTGTGCAAAATAATCCATCTTTGAAGTCCTTTTCTGCAGGTTGACCTTTCAATTTTATCAGGCTTTGGTTATAAATGAAGTAGAACTAGCCATTGTATACTGACATCATGTACCTCACCACATAATCATGAGGAAATTGAGTGATTTGTGCTTCTCTTTCTTTTTTCATTCACCAACTTCTTTCATTGGGTTGTGCAAAATAATCCATCTTTGAAGTCCTTTTCTGCAGGTTGACCTTTCAATTTTATCAGGCTTTGGTTCTAAATCAATCTAGTAAGTCTGGATATCTGTTGTTATGTCACGTGAGGTTGCTATTGCTGCTCATGGATGGTTTCTTGCACATTGGAGTGCTTCCATGTTAAATAGTTAGCTTTGTTAATGATCTGGTTATGATGATAGCGTTAATACAAATAGCTTAGCTGCTGTTTTGGTGTACTGGTGCAGGGCTGCTACTTGAGGATTAATATGGGAGCAAATGCTCTTAATGCCCGCATGTAATATATATCCACACATCTTATAAGAGATTTTGCATTCAGCCTATCCATTATCATAGGCTCATAATCTCATTAGTTAGTTGGTCAATTTGGAGTAGGGTAGAAGTGGGATGATTTTTGGATGTCTCTTTTTGTTGAAGTAAAGCTTCTATGCGTACTGAGAGCTAGGTTGCAACTCGCTTCATATACTATATTTTGGTTTCACAACTGGTTGCTTTGATTGAGTTGAGGTAGAACTAGCCATTATAGTCAGAGGAGTGATGGGTGTTTTTCTTCTTTCAGCCAATTGTTTTATTACTTTAGCAATGAATAAAATGTCTTAGATTGCAGACTTGCAGTTTATTTTTTTAGCAGGCTTTGGTTCTACATCAATCTAGCATGGTTGTATGTTGTTGACTAAATTACAAGCTTCTGATTATCTGCTTGTTCATGTTTAGATGGATGAGGTGCTGTCAGGGGTGGCTTATATAGACTATAAGAACTTTGTGGTGATCTACCTCATCGACATCACGGAGGTTCCTGAATTTCCTGACTAAAACACCATGTACGAGCTGTACGACCCGTCGATGGATGTTCTTCTGCCGCAACAAGCACATCATGATTGATCTTGGGACAGGAAACAACAAGAAGATCAACTGGGCAATGAAAGACAAGCAAGAGTTTGTTGACATCGTGGTCTGGTGATTGCCCCCAAGGATTACTCCACCAAATACCGTTACTGAGGTATCTGTGCGTGGCCATTCATGCGCAGTGTGTAGCCCGCTCTGTTCTGCGAAGTGCCAGTACTTACGCTGCGACCCTTGATGTAACGTCTGTCAACTTTGAAAGTGTCGTGTAACTATGTATCTGTATCTTGAATATCGTCATGTCATAAACTTGTAACCCTTGGAAACAGGGTCTGTTGTCTACTGGTATGGGTATGGCTGATAAACTGTGTGTGTGCATGGCTGAACCAAGGGCTCGGATTGTCATGCTGGTAGAATGTTACTACTCGCTGAAGCAGGTTGATATTGAGTTGAACGAAAATCGCAGGCATCTTACGTTATTAGAGTTGTAGGCTCCATTTTTCCCCCTTGTTCTTGGTTTGAATTGTGAGTGATGTATGTACTCTTCAGTGGCGTAGCTAGGGGGTGGCCAGGGTGGTCCATGGACCACCCTGGAATTCCCCCATAGCTTATGTATAGTGTAGTAAAAATATTTCGTTTAAAATAAAACAAAACTTGTGTAAATATTTCTATTACCGGACCACCCTGACAAATCGGGCTGGCTACGCCACTCGTACTCTTGGTCCTGCGTAGTGATGTGATGCTATGTGACTGCAGAGCAAGTTTGAAAAGTTGTACTTATGTCAGTATATATAGATAATAATCAAGAAAGAACAATGATCAGTAATGGTGTTGTGTGTGTGGATCGTCGTCTGAAACCTCATCTGGCCGTTTATCAGGGAGCTTAACTGAATGTGAATTGGTGAGATACAGCCATCCCTTGAATTTTCGCCATGTAGGCAGTGTTAAACGCAATGCACTTGCTAAAAGAATCAAGAAAGAGGAGCCGTCCATGATTTGCATGGATGTGTCGGTACTAACAAGAATGTTTATTCCGCTGCTTGTACATCGAAGGGGTGGTGGCGCAGTTGGCTAGCGCGTAGGTCTCATTGATCGTGAGGTAGAGAGTTCGACACTCCCTCACACCACCGTAAAAGGCCATCGTAGTGATGAAACGCTCGATGACAACTTGGGTCGTCACATGAACACCTGATTAATCAGGTGAAATGAGCAAGTCTGAACCTGGTCTTCTTTTTCTTTCCTGTTTTGGATGATGGGGCGATGAACTCAGTCACTTCCTCATGTTTCAGTTAGTCAGGTGTTGAAAAGCTGTTTTGGTTGGTCTTCTTTTTCTTTCCTGTTTTGGATGATGGGGCGATGAACTCAGTCACACTCGTGGTTTATAAATTCCAACTGTTCTTGTGTGTTTATTGTGCCATACTTGTCGATACCTAAAGTTCCTCCTGATTCAGTTGGTTGGTCCTGCGTAGTGATGTGATAGTATATGACTGCAGACCAAGTCCTCGACCGATTTAATCATCTGAACAAGTTCCTCATGTTTCAGTTAGTCAGGTGTTGAAAAGCTGTTTTGGTTGGTCTTCTTTTTCTTTCCTGTTTTGGATGATGGGGCGATGAACTCAGTCACACTCGTGGTTTATAAATTTCAACTGTTCTTGTGTGTTTATTGTGCCATACTTGTCGATACCTAAAGTTTCTCCTGATTCAGTTGGTTGGTCATGCGTAGTGATGTGATAGTATATGACTGCAGACCAAGTCCTCGACCGATTTAATCATCTGAACAAGTTCCTCATGTTTCAGTTAGTCAGGTGTTGAAAAGCTGTTTTGGTTGGTCTTCTTTTTCTTTCCCGTTTTGGATGATGGGGTGATGAACTCAGTCACACTCGTGGTTTATAAATTCCAACTGTTCTTGTGTGTTTATTGTGCCATACTTGTCGATACCTAAAGTTCCTCCTGATTCAGTTGGTTGGTCCTGCGTAGTGATGTGATAGTATATGACTGCAGACCAAGTCCTCGACCGATTTAATCATCTGAACAAGTTCCTCATGTTTCAGTTAGTCAGGTGTTGAAAAGCTGTTTTGGTTGGTCTTCTTTTTCTTTCCTGTTTTGGATGATGGGGCGATGAACTCAGTCACACTCGTGGTTTATAAATTTCAACTGTTCTTGTGTGTTTATTGTGCCATACTTGTCGATACCTAAAGTTTCTCCTGATTCAGTTGGTTGGTCATGCGTAGTGATGTGATAGTATATGACTGCAGACCAAGTCCTCGACCGATTTAATCATCTGAACAAGTTCCTCATGTTTCAGTTAGTCAGGTGTTGAAAAGCTGTTTTGGTTGGTCTTCTTTTTCTTTCCCGTTTTGGATGATGGGGTGATGAACTCAGTCACACTCGTGGTTTATAAATTCCAACTGTTCTTGTGTGTTTATTGTGCCATACTTGTCGATACCTAAAGTTCCTCCTGATTCAGTTGGTTGGTCCTGCGTAGTGATGTGATAGTATATGACTGCAGACCAAGTCCTCGACCGATTTAATCATCTGAACAAGTTCCTCATGTTTCAGTTAGTCAGGTGTTGAAAAGCTGTATTTCAGCACATAGATCATGATGAACGAAGAATCAGTGATCTGTATGGCCTGGACATAATCTTTGTGATGTGTTTTTTTCCTTCTTCTTCAGGGATTTGGGTTGTGGTTTGCATGGATCCTTGTGTCAAATCCCACCCGTCTGTTCATCAGGGAACTTAACTGGATGTGAATCGGCAAGATACAAACATCCCTGAATTTTCGCCATGTACATAGCGTTATGAAGAAACAAGAACATCCATGGTTTGAATGGTCTTCCTTGCTTAAGAAGGACATTTGTTTGTGGTACAACAAGTGGGGTGGTGGCGCAGTTGGCTAGCGCGTAGGTCTCATAGCTGAAACGTGAGCAATCGCCGAGCATGTCTGAACCTTGGTCTTCATTTTCCTTTTTTTTTTTTGGGTTCTGCCTAGTACAATCTCCTCCAAGGCTACAGTTCCCTGCTCCTTTGCGTGTCCTGACCAAGCACTGATGTTCAGGCTCACAAAGGTTGGATCGATGTGATACATGAACTGACAAGGTGTTGAAAAGTTGTATGTCAACGGTCGGTGATCAGTGATCAGTATGGTCCGGAGATAATAATCACGAGTTGTGTGTCTGAAATCTCATCTGGCTGTTCATCACGGAGCATAACTGAATGTGGATTGGCGAGATACAGTCAGCCCTTGAATTTTCGCAAAAATGGTTCGTAGTGTCCACCGAGCGTTTTTACATAATCACAAAGAAACAGGAGTTGTCCATGATTTGCAATGATCTTGTTGCCGAACAAGGACATTTGTTTCGCTGGTTGTACAACAATTGGGGCGGTGGCGCAGTTGGCTAGCGTGTGAGGCGAAGGCCTAATGGCTGGCAGCATCGAGAGTTCGAACCTCTCCCACGCCCCACATATAAAGAGAGACCTTGTATTGATGAAACGCTTGGTGACAACTTGGGTCGTCACATGTACACCTGATTCATCAGGTGAAATGAGCAACTCTGAACTTGGTCTGCTTGTTCTTATTTTTTTTATCAGCCTTAACTGCAGCGGCCTCCTCACTCTTTTAAAAAGTTGAAATTTCACATGATAGGCTTGCCTAGGATATCTTCATCATGCTACACAAGTCCTCTCCGTGTTCTGGGAATTTCGGTTTTGGAGGAATAGGAGTACCTTCAGATAATGAAGCGCTTGGATGGATGGCCGCATTTTTCTTCGACAAAAGGGATGCTTGGAGCAGTCAAGAAATCTAGTGCTCGATTGATTTGTAGCTTTAACAGTAAAATAAGAGCTAAGTCTGTTGTGCTAATTGTTCGTTATTAATACCTGAAGCTCATTCTTTGTTTTCTGAACATGTACAGAAAAAAAGGCACCTGAAGCCAGAGTTAATGTCTGTTTTCCCTCAAGCGGCATCACGCTCTGAAGTCTGAAGATCACCACCACCTCCTTTTTTTGCATTCCTGATCCGTGAAGGCCTCACAAGCTATCACGCACACATGGGTGAGTGCCGAGTTGCTGATTATGGCTATGAATTGCAATTAGAGGAAAACTGAAGCGGCAGCTAGACAGAGCTAAATCGCTGCAGTCGTTGCACTTTGCTGAACTGAATGGGAATTTCCTCCAAGTTTGCAGTAAAATTGCCCTCCAAAAAAGTGTTGGCAGCAAATTCAGGAAGAAATAAATAGAGGCCTCAGAACATGAGCCGTAAGGTAAGGAACAATCCGTGATTTGCAATTGTCCTCTCGGTTATATAACAAGGCCGTTTGTTCCGCTCGTAATCCAACAAGTGGGGTGGTGGCGCAGTTGGCTAGCGCGTAGGTCTCATAGCAAACATATGCGAGTGATCCTGAGGTCAAGAGTTCGAGCCTCTCTCACCCCACAAGAAAACAACCACGTAATGATGAAACGCTCAGTGGCAACTTGGGTCGCCACATGTACACCTGAATCATCAGGTGAACCGAGCATGTCTGAACCTGGTCTCTCTCTTTTTTCTTTTTTCTTTTTTGCTGTTACGTGCCTCTCTATGCCTTGCTGTTTAAGCTCATCCTGCTCACTGCTGCAGTACTGCACTGTCTCAGCATGCAATCCTCTAACTGCACAACTACTACATGTTCTGTCAAGGGTTGGCGTGGTGCCGTGGTCTATACAAGTAGTCCTAGGTAGCCATGGTGTGAACCAATCATGAGTATTATTTGCTCCGTCTGAGCATCTCCAACTACAAATGATGCATCTGTATATACGAGCGTATACGTAAGTATTGCTTTTCAGAAAAAAGAAGAAAAACAATCGAGCTTATCAGGGCAGTTGCTCTACCACAAATACTTGTGTCACAATGGGTCGCTGGCATAGTACGCCCTTTTACCTGAACGTGAGGTCGAGTCTCTGTCACTGCCCGACAAACCATGGCATTTTTAGTGATGAATCGCTCAGAAAAACTGAATCTTAAATATCAAAATCTACCAACGTACAAAGGCAACCATTTGTTGTACACAAGATGAACAAAATATCTTTCAATGCGCATATGAACTGTTTCATGCCGTGCCAAATCTGTAGCCCATGTCATGCCAAACAAACAAAAGTCTACATCCCTTGTTATGTACTCATCATTTATGTGACCCTCTTATATTATTATGGCCATGCGTTCTGTTGGCTTTCCTTTGATCAACACTTAGAAAAATATGCAGCCCTTGTTGTGTATCATGCGTGCAATCCTCTGATGTTTTTCATTTGCGAATATTTGATGTTGTTCTGTTGGCTTTCCCTTGAGACACATAACTTGGATGTTATGTTTGTACATAATGCCTGATTTTATTTCTTGTTTCAGATGGTTTTTTCTTTTGCTCCACCATGCATTGTCCGTTCATGGCCTGTGGCTATGCCGGTTAATGTCATGGGACTGGGCGACTAGCGGTGATACCTGATGTCACTCGAGTGAGTAATACAAGGGAGAAATAGACATGAATCTTAGTACGGCCAGGTACACATTGTTTAGAAATAAGAAAGTAGCCTCTGGTCGAATACACGGACATTTCATTTCAGAAAATGTGTGATTTGTTTTAGAAATCTCACGAACAATGTTTCTAAGTCATGCTTTTTTTATTCAAACACGTGTTTTTTCGTAAATACATGATTTTTTTAATTGAATGAACATTTTTTAAATGCATGAGCACCTTCGGAAAAAAAACACATGAACATTGGTTTCTAACTATATGAACAATTTTCAAATGCGTATTTGTTTTTAAGAAAACATGGACACTTCAAAATTCCATGAACATTTCTAATTTGCATTAACCTATTTTTAAAATATGTGGACAGATTTAAAATATCATGAAGATAGTTTAAAATGCGAAACATACTTTAAAAATTTACGTGAATGATTTTTGAAATATCATGAATATATTCTAAAAATATTTATAAATTAGCTAATTTTTTATTTATAAAAGTAAAAATAAAAAAGCAACACAAATAAAAAGGAAATATTAAAAAAATGGACGACCTATGCTAATGGGCCGGCCAATATATAAGGTACCGGGCGATGCAGTGCTATTGGATGCTATAAAAGCATCTTTAACATCTTCCTCAAGAATCTTCATCTATAAGTGCTTATAAGGGTTTTCCTGATAATTTTAAAATTAAAAAAATTGAGGAAGCCGTTGGAGATGCTCTAAACATCCTATAACGGTATCGGCACTGATACTTTGTGCACTGCTGTGGTTTGATCAATTTCTTTTGTGGTCGATGTACACGAATTTCCCCTACAAAACATATTGTATGTAATTATAGTTGTCCTTCTTCTCACGTCTAATTAATATATGGAGGGGTGTTTAAAAAAAGATCCTACCTCCTATAAGTTAAGGAAGGCACCCCCAAGAAAAATTACTTGTGGTTGGATGGTCAGAGGGACTGTGATATCCCCAGCCCACCAGGTTCAAATCCCGGTGTTCGCATTTATTCCTGGATTTATATCAGGATTTCCGGTGATGCACATTCAGTTCGCATTTATTCAGTGGCCGGTTAATGTCATGGGACTGGGCGACTAGCGGTGATACCTGATGTCACTCGAGTGAGTAATACAAGGGAGAAATAGACATGAATCTTAGTACGGCCAGGTACACATTGTTTAGAAATAAGAAAGTAGCCTCTGGTCGAATACACGGACATTTCATTTCAGAAAATGTGTGATTTGTTTTAGAAATCTCACGAACAATGTTTCTAAGTCATGCTTTTTTTATTCAAACACGTGTTTTTTCGTAAATACATGATTTTTTTAATTGAATGAACATTTTTTAAATGCATGAGCACCTTCGGAAAAAAAACACATGAACATTGGTTTCTAACTATATGAACAATTTTCAAATGCGTATTTGTTTTTAAGAAAACATGGACACTTCAAAATTCCATGAACATTTCTAATTTGCATTAACCTATTTTTAAAATATGTGGACAGATTTAAAATATCATGAAGATAGTTTAAAATGCGAAACATACTTTAAAAATTTACGTGAATGATTTTTGAAATATCATGAATATATTCTAAAAATATTTATAAATTAGCTAATTTTTTATTTATAAAAGTAAAAATAAAAAAGCAACACAAATAAAAAGGAAATATTAAAAAAATGGACGACCTATGCTAATGGGCCGGCCAATATATAAGGTACCGGGCGATGCAGTGCTATTGGATGCTATAAAAGCATCTTTAACATCTTCCTCAAGAATCTTCATCTATAAGTGCTTATAAGGGTTTTCCTGATAATTTTAAAATTAAAAAAATTGAGGAAGCCGTTGGAGATGCTCTAAACATCCTATAACGGTATCGGCACTGATACTTTGTGCACTGCTGTGGTTTGATCAATTTCTTTTGTGGTCGATGTACACGAATTTCCCCTACAAAACATATTGTATGTAATTATAGTTGTCCTTCTTCTCACGTCTAATTAATATATGGAGGGGTGTTTAAAAAAAGATCCTACCTCCTATAAGTTAAGGAAGGCACCCCCAAGAAAAATTACTTGTGGTTGGATGGTCAGAGGGACTGTGATATCCCCAGCCCACCAGGTTCAAATCCCGGTGTTCGCATTTATTCCTGGATTTATATCAGGATTTCCGGTGATGCACATTCAGTGGCAGGAGACGTTTCCCGTCGACGACGAGGCGCCTACGGTGACTTTGTAAATCTCAAGATGATATGCCAGCTCAGTATTTCGGAGGTGCTCATAAGGGTAGGGTGTGCGTGTGTGGTTTCATATGGGTGAGTATATGCATGTGTATATGAGCACTTGTGTCTGTATTGATGTTAAAATAAATCCAGCTACCAGTGACAACTTTAGTCCACTAGTACGCGTGAGCCTGAACGCATGAACACAAGACACACAGTACATAGGACACTCGCGATCTCACATCCAGCAAGACTAAGAACGTTGCTTACAGTTTTCTCAAAAAAAAAAAGAACGTTGCTTACATCAAGCTACCATGCAGAGATAAAGCCACACACCCACACACAAAGGAGAGAATCAGAGAAGCCCTCGCATCCACCGTCGTCGCCGGGGAAAATAGGAGGAAGCGTTTTATGGATGATAGAGGGAGACCTGGAAGAAAGGCGTCGCCTTCCCTTGCCGACCATTAGACTTGCCTTCTTTCTTCTTCTTCTTCCTCAACGCATGCAGCAGCGCGAGTAGCACTGCTCTGCTTTCTGCCTCCACATCTCCTGCTGGCTGCAGGAGCTACTAGCAAATTAGAGGCTCATCTGAGTAAGCAAACAATGACACATCTAACCTCTGCTTACTCTCTGCTTATATAGACATGATTACAACTGGCGTATCGAGACTGTGAGATAAATTACTACATATTTGGGGCAATGGTGGATTCGGTCGATCCAATGCCTGAGGCCTTTCAGTAAAGGAGGCACTATAAACACTTAACCGTGCAGCCTTTCTAGCCTTTACACAGTCACAGCCTCACAGGGACCAATCGTCGAGTTAGCTCCCACTAAAGCGACTGTTTTCTGTGGCCAGTGTGGGATATGCATGGGTGGATGAACACCGTACCTCCGTGGCAAGAGTTAATTAGTATTCCCTCTGTTCTATAATTTTTGTCGTGATTTTAGTTTAAATTTCAGTTCTATAATTCTTGCAGTGGTTTTTGTTCAAATTTAAACTAAAACCTCTGACAAGAATTATGGGACAGAGGAAGTATGTTTCAAGAGAATGTCAAAGAATCTTCCAAGAAACGTGATTAATCTTGTGGCGGTTCTGGCTCTACTAAAGTAGTGTCTGTCTAGAATGGTTGGCTCGTTTATCTCCCGGCTGCACGATTAGCGTTTTGGCAGTATCCAATTCTATTCGCGTCTAGTGCAGTGCAGCTCATCATTCTGCACTGTATTTTGTTTTACCTAATCTTATAGCTTTGTTGGACGGGGGGCTTTTCACGTAGTACTGGATTTGAGCTGGGTGTGTTTCATTTGCGGAGCAATTGGTCAGCTAAATATTAGCCCCAACTCCTTCTCTGTTTCTTTTAGAACGGGGAATACCACTTCAGTTGACACATATTCAGAAATTAGGCCGTAGCCCGCTTTATATATAAAGCAATGTCTAGGCAATCATAATTGGGCCAACCCCGCCTAATTAAACAATCAAACGTGCAGATCCTATTTTACAGAACGAGCCAAGCAAAAAATTTACACCATGGGAGAGCCCACACCTTCCAGATCGATTGCACCAGATACGAAGTAGTAAACCCTTCAAACTATGCCTTGTATGCCGAAGAGGCGGAGGGCATACCATCTTTAGTGAACTTCCATACAATTGAATCCTCGGTCCCCTCCTTAAGGGTGACGGAGTTCAGCTTTCCCCAAAGATTTGCAAACTATTGGTCACGTCCAAGGGAAAGGCCATTGGAAATTTGCACCGCGTGCATATGAGATGATTAATGGATTGAATAGTCACACACACACACACATCTCTCGTATTCTTCCAAACCCATTTGAACAAGAGGGCAACATTCATATTCAGGGACGTCATGATCCCCACCCCACCTTGGTCTCTAGGCGAGCTGTCACATGTATGGCTGCGTGTGGAGTGCATGTCAAGAACAATGGCTGGAATTAATGAAGGAGCGAACTGCAAGATGAAATAAAGGATGGACAATCGTTGGAATTAATAAAGGAGCAAATAACAAGACATAAAATAATAAAATATTAACAATGACCGGAAATAACAAAGGAGCGTATGACAAGACAGAAAATTAGGCATCTTCAATGATTGTAAGATAGTTGTTGTTAAATTTTGCCACATAATTTTTTTAATGATGTGTCATACAATAAATGAGGAAAAAGAGTAACATTGTATGTAGATGAATCAACACCCCTTGCACAAGCTCCAATATAGAATGAGAGAGCACCTTATTTATTATCTCACATCCTATTGGACAAACTAGATACAACCTATTGGAATAGTTGTATGTTAAGGTATTGGTTGATGACATGGCATATTTTACCAACAAGCTAACATACAACCTGTTAAAGATGCCCTTACAGGACATGTGGACACACCCGCTATTCACAATGGAGCAACAATTTTGGACGACTTTTGGTAGGTTGGCTTGCCTCGACAGCCAAAACACTATTCAACCCAAGAAATTGAAGAAAATGTTATGGGCGAAAATGTTTTACCCGCTGCCACACCGACACCCGAGGGGTGCCCAAGCCATCCTAACCGAGGAGTGCCTTCACATCCATCTCAGGGTTGTGGCTGCCTCATTTGGTTGCTGCATGGCGACCTTCGGCTACTCTCCCCTATGACGACGTAACCAGATGGATTACTAACACTAGTAGAAAACAGGGCTTTGGTCACAACGCAATATACACATTAGACCCGGTTGCATTACGAACCGGGACTAATGTGAGCATTAGTCCCGATTCGAGCGGCTAAAGACATTAGTCCCGGTTCAAATGGGCCCTTTAGTCCCGGTTTGAGACACGAACCGGGACTAAGATACCCTTTAGTCCCGGTTCTCAAACTCTACCCCCCCCCTATCGCCATTTCAGTTTTGAAAAAAAAACAAAAGAAAATGATAAAAGCTTCAAAAAATAAAATCCTTCGAGATGTAGTTATATTACTACATCTACTAGTTAGAAAAATTTAAAAACTTAAATTTGGACATGTTTTGCAAAAAAGTGTCATGAAAAAGTAAAACGGCTATAATTTTTGCATACGATGTCGGGAAAAAAGTATAATATATCAAAATGTTCAACACCAAGATCCACATCCGATTTTGATCACCTACGGCCTGTTTGCAAATTTTTAGAATCCTAAAATTCCAAAAGGAAAAAAAGATATGCTCAAATTTCAGTTTTTTGAATTTTGGTTAAATCTGGTCAAACTACTTATTCAAGAAGTATTAGTGTTACTAAATAATTATTCAAGAATATTAGTGTTACTAAATAATTATTTCATTTTTTTAAATTTTGGTCAAATCTGGTCAACATGTTGTCAAACTATGGTCAAACCACTTATTCAAGAAGTATTAGTGTTACTAAATAATATTTGTTTTTTAGAATAATAGTTTCAAACTCAAACAGTGAAATGTGTGACTTAATGCTCAAGCTAAACTCCTGAGGGTTAATAGGATTGACATCTTACTATTGTCAGGAAAACAATAAGCGCGGACTTGGAAACAAGGAGGAATAGAACCCAAAAGTTAAACGTGCTTAGGCTAGAGTAGTGAGAGGATGGATGACGGGCCAGAAAGTTAGATGATTTGGAATGATGAGGGATGATTAGAGATTAGAGGTTAAATTGAACAGTGATGATGGGTGGGTAATTAGAGATTAAATTGTAAAATAACTCAGAAATTTGAAAATTGGGATTTAAAAAAAAATCAAAGAGAAAAAATTTCGTAAAATTACCTTTAGTCCCGGTTGGTGTTACCAACGGGGACTAAAGGTGGAGCTCTAGCCAGCGGCCACGTGAAGGGCCTTTAGTCCCGGTTTGTATAAGAACCGGGACTAAAAGGGGACATTTAGTACCGACCCTTTAGTCCCGGCTCCAGAACCGGGACTAAAGGCCCTTATGAACTGGGACAAATGACCCATTTTTTACTAGTGTAATTTTAACGCATAAATCCCGTTTCATTAGCTTAAGAAGTGCATAACCAGGCATGAATTTTCCTTCTTTATCAGGGTTTACTTTAACACTCACGTGCCCACACCATTCCCTTTACTTTAACACTCATATTCTATTTTATTGGCATGTGGACATAATTTCTTTCAATTATAGCCAACCAACATTTTCTCTTTTACTAGTACATGCAAACTACCATTGGCAATTTTTTTTAGGAGAATGTCGCGAATTTATTCATGGTTCAGTGTTTTGGGGAATACATAAATGATCTGGTGGATCAATCAACCATATGTCGATCTACATTAAGAGAAGTTGCCATCTTAGCCAATCTATGGAAAGATGGCAACGGGCGCGTTGCCACTGTGCCGGAGATACCGTGCCTAGCTGGCCAAGGAGATATAGTAGAAAGTTGTAGGGATGCGAGTGTGCAAGTTCAGTCATGAGCGGTGTGATCACCACTGAGAATAATTTATGGAGTCCCTCGTTCTACTTATGATTCTTGAGACAACTTCTTTATTTTCACACAACCTTCTTATTTCTAGGACATATAAAAATGGTTGTGATTTAGTATAAAGCTCCAAAGTGAGACTATTCCTATCATAATTGCAAGCTAGTTGAGTTGGTTTTGTCCATCAGCATAATAGCGAAAGTCCATAGTTCAATCCCTTCGCGGCCTAATTTTTTTGTCGCTCGTCTGTCTGACAAAAAGAAATGCATGGTAGGTCCAGTTCGGCCCACCCGGAGGACAAACAAAAAACATTCGGGAACTACGTGCGGAACAAGAAATATGTGGTTGGCCCATTTAGCAAGCTTTGCATGGCCCTGTTGCTTTTTAACAAGTAGGTTTGTTTCGCTTCCAAGACAACAAGTTGGGTGGTGGCGCAGTCGTCAAATCCTACACCTGAATCATCAGGTGAAGAGAGCAAGTCTGAACCTGGTCTTCTTTTTTTTTCCATTTTTTTGGTCTTTTTATCCTTTTTGTTTCGAGGGACAGTTGCCTAAAATATCCTTTTTGTTTCGAGGGACAGTTGCCTAACAATATCTTGATCATGCTACAGAAGAAGTCTTCTTGAGCTACCAGCTTCGGGGTTTCGATTATCTGGGAAGTTCAGATGATCATCAGGTGAAGAGAGCAAGTCTGAACCTGGTCTTCTTTTTTTTTTTCCATTTTTTGGGTCTTTTTATCCTTTTTGTTTCGAGGGACAGTTGCCTAAAATATCCTTTTTGTTTCGAGGGACAGTTGCCTAAAAATATCTTGATCATGCTACAGAAGAAGTCTTCTTGAGCTACCAGCTTCGGGGTTTCGATTATCTGGGAAGTTCAGATGAGGGAGAATGAAGCACTTGGATAGATGGCTTCGAACAGTCTGGGCACTCTTGGGGTTCTCTTACAGTTCATCTTTAAGAACCAACCATGATGAAATCAATGTTTCATTGCTGTGAGACGTATCTGTATCTTAACGTGCCAAGAAATTATCATGGGCATACATTCTTCAGTAGTTATTTAACTGACACCGACAGGATATGGATACGGTGGCAGAATGCATGCGTCTAAATTTGTCAAAGAATGCCTACGTTGCAGGCCTGAGTGTTCCCATCATTTGTATGTTATTCGTGCGACAGCAACCTTTATTAACAGTAAAACAATTTTTAGTTCTGTTGTGCTATTTGTTTGGGATTAACATCTGAAGCTCATGGTTTGTTTCCTGAACATGTACAGAAAAAAAGGCACCTGAAGCCGGTTTAACAGTGAAAAGAACTCATCTACGCAGCATGATAATCGTGCAGGTAGCTAGATTGCAGCTAAAAAGACCTTGTAGTGATGAGACGCTCAGTGGCAACTTGGGTCGCCACAAGTACACCACTACACCTGAATCATCAGGTGAAACGAGCAAATCTGAACCTGATCTTCTATTTTGTTTTTTGGTTCAGACTCCTCCCTGCTCCTCTGCTTGTCCTGCCCAGGCACTGTTTATGTTCGGGTTCACAAACGTTGGATTTTTCGCATGATGTGTTGCCTGATATATCGGCATGCTACTGATGCCTTGTTGTTGTTGAGCTACCAACTTGGGGTTCTGGATTAATGATCTGGGAATTTTGGTGTCGGAGACATGGGAGTACTACCTTAATTTGTCATTAGGCCAGTATGAAGCACTTGGATGGATGGCTGCATGGTACCTTTCGAACAGTCTGGCCACTCTTTGGGTTCATCTTTAAGAATCCAGGTATGATAAATTCAATGGTAGCTGCTAGACCTATTTCCTAACGTTCCAAGAAAGGGCATACATTCTTCGCCAGGTATTTTAACTGGTGAGATCTTGATAGGGTGGCACATTGTGTGCGTCCAAATTTATGCGAATATTTGTGTTGCATGTTTGAGTGCTCCCACCAATTTCTAAGGCTAACTCCAACGCAGGGACGCATTTCGTCTCCCTCACGACAGTTTGGGTCCGCGGACAAAAAAAACGGCTCAATGCGTCGAGCGATCCATTTCAAATGCAAATTTGGGCCGAGTTTGCCTCCCCACGAACACACCACGGATGCCCGTGACGCCCTCCCCCGGACTGCCCATCTGTGGCACACCCACACCATTCCCTTCACTCTCTCCCAAAACCCTCCCGCCCTCCAACCATGCCCGGTGAGCACAACCCCGCCACCGCCCCTATGGCCCTATCCCGGCCACCAACATCCCCATCGTGGTCGCCCGTGTTGTCGGCCCGAAGAAGCCGAAGAAGGTGCACACTAAGGAGGAGACGGCTGCTGAGATGGCAAAGAGGGCTGGTTCGAGGAAGAAGGAGGCGGTGAAAAAAGAAGTCGCCGCCAAAGCCACTAAGGCACATGCTACTGCTGCGGATAACGATGCCCTAGTCGCCAAGGCCACGCAGCAGGCCCTCCTCATTCTAGGGTACTGCGGAAAGCCGACCCTTTTCGCCACCGCATCCGCTACGGAGGCCAGCACGGGCTTGTCGGCGGCCCGCCCGCCACTTCCGGAGTCCCCGCGCATGTAAACAACTCCGCTGATGTACGAGTACCTTCACAGACACAACCCGACCGCGTCTCGCTTCTCCACGTCGCCTCAGGACGGCTCACCGGAAATGGGTGACTATGTGTCGGTCTTCCCCGTGGTGCCTGAAGGAAATATGCCCTAGAGGCAATAATAAAGTTATTATTTATTTCCTCATATCATGATAAATATTTATTATTCATGCTAGAATTGTATTAACCGGAAACATAATACATGTGTGAATACATAGACAAACATAGTGTCACTAGTATGCCTCTACTTGACTAGCTCGTTGATCAAAGATGGTTGAGTTTTCCTAGCCATAGACATGAGTTGTCATTTGATTAACGGGATCACATCATTAGGAGAATGATGTGATTGACATGACCCATTCCGTTAGCTTAGCACTTGATCGTTTAGTTTACTGCTCTTGCTTTCTTCATGACTTATACATGTTCCTACGACTATGAGATTATGCAACTCCCGTTTACCGGAAGAACACTTTGTGGGCTACCAAACGTCACAACGTAACTGGGTGATTATAAAGGTGCTCTGCAGGTGTCTCCGATGGTGTTCGTTGAGTTGGCATAGATCAATAATAGGATTTGTCACTCCGGTTGTCGGAGAGGTATCTCTGGGCCCTCTCGGTAATGCACATTACTATAAGCCTTGCAAGCAATGTGACTAATGAGTTAGTTACGGGATGATGCATTACAGAACAAGTAAAGAGACTTGCTGGTGACGAGATTGAACTACGTATTGAGATACCGACGATCGAATCTCGGGCAAGTAACATACCGATGACAGAGGGAACAACGTATGTTGTTATGCGGTTTGACCGATAAAGATCTTCGTAGAATATGTAGGAACCAATATGAGAATCTAGGTTCCACTATTGGTTATTGACCGGAGACGTGTCTCGGTCATGTCTACATAGTTCTCGAACCCGTAGGGTCCGCATGCTTAAAATTCTGTGATGATTGATATTATGAGTTTTTGTGTTTTGATGTACCGAAGGTAGTTCGGAGTCCCGGATATGATCACAGACATGACGAGGAGTCTTGAAATGGTCGAGACGTAAAGATCGATATATTGGACGACTATGTTCGGACACCGGAAGTGTTTCGGGAAGTTTCGGACATATACCAGAGTACCGGGGGGTTACCGGAACCCCCCAAGGAGTATATTGGGCCTAATGAGCCCTAGTGGGAGAAGAGGAGGGGCGGCCAGGGCAGCCGCGCGCCCCTCCCCCTCTAGTCCGAATTGGACAAGGAGGGGGGGGGGGGGGCGCCCCCCTTTCCTTCTCTCCTTCTCTCCCTTCCTTCTCCTCTCCTACTCCTACTTGGAAGGGGGGAGTCCTACTCCCGGTGGGAGTAGGACTCCTCATGGGGCGCGCTATAGGAGGCCGGCCCCCTCCCCCTCCCCCTCCTCCACTCCTTTATATACGGGTAGGGGGGGCACCCCTTGGAGACACAAACAATTGATCATTGATCTCTTAGCCGTGTGCGGTGCCCCCCTTCACCATAATCCACCTCGGTCATATCGTAGCGGTGCTTAGGCGAAGCCCTGCGTTGGTAGCTTCATCAACACCGTCACCATGTCGTCGTGCTGACGAAGCTCTTCCCGGACGCTCTACTGGATCGTGAGTTCGCAGGACGTCACCGAACTAAACGTGTGCTGAACTCGAAGGTGCCGTACGTTCGGTACTGAGGATCGATCGATCATGAAGACGTACGACTACATCAACCGCATTGTCATAACGCTTCCGCTTACGGTCTACGAGGGTACGTAGACGACACTCTCCCCTCTCGTTGCTATGCATCACCATGATCTTGCGTGTACGTAGGAATTTTTTTGAAATTACTACGTTCCCCAACAGTGGTATCAGAGCCAAGTTTTTGTGTAGATGTTATATGCACGAGTAGAACACAAGTGAGTTGTGGGCGATACAAGTCATACTGCTTACCAGCATGTCATACTTTGGTTTGACGGTATTGTTGGATGAAGCGGCCCAGACCGACATTACGCGTACGCTTACGCGAGACTGGTTCTACCGACGTGCTTTGCACACAGGTGGCTGGCGGGTGTCAGTTTCTCCAACTTTAGTTGAACCGAGTGTGACTATGCCCGGTCCTTATTGAAGGTTAAAACAACACTAACTTGACGAACTATCGTTGTGGTTTTGATGCGTAGGTAAGAACGAGTCTTGCTCAGCCCATAACAGCCACGTAAAACTTGCAACAACAAAGTAGAGGACGTCTAACTTGTTTTTGCAGGGCATGTTGTGATGTGATATGGTCAAAGCATGCTGCTATATTTTATTGTATGATATGATCATGTTTTGTAACGGAGTTATCGGCAACTGGCATGAGCCATATGGTTGTCGCTTTATTGTATGAAATGCAATCACCATGTAATTGCTTTACTTTATCACTAAGCGGTAGCGATAGTCGTAGAAGCAATAGTTGGCGAGATGACAATGACGCTACGATGGAGATCAAGGTGTCACGCCGGTGACGATGGTGATCATGACGGTGCTTTGGAGATCGAGATCAAAGACACAAGATAATGATGGCCATATCATATCACTTATATTGATTGCATGTGATGTTTATCCTTTATGCATCTTATTCTTCTTTGATTGACGGTAGCATTATAAGATGATCTCTCACTAAAAATTTCAAGGTACAAGTGTTCTCCCTGAGTATGCACCGTTGCAAAAGTTCGTCGTGCCGAGACACCACGTGATGACCAGGTGTGATAAGCTCAACGTTCTTATACAACGGGTGCAAGCCAGTTTTGCACACGTAGAATACTCGGGTTAAACTTGACGAGCCTAGCATATACAGATATGGCCTCGGAACACTGAGACCGAAAGGTCGAGCGTGAATCATATAGTAGATATGATCAACATAATGATGTTCACCATTGAAAACTACTCCATTTCACGTGATGATCGGTTATCGTTTAGTTGATTTGGATCACGTGATCACTTAGATGATTAGAGGGATGTCTATCTAAGTGGGAGTTCTTAAGTAATATGATTAATTGAACTTAAATTTAGCATGAACTTAGTACCTGATAGTATTTTGCTTGTCTATGTTGTTGTAGATAGATGGCCCGTGTTGTTGTTCCGTTGAATTTTAATGCGTTCCTTGAGAAAGCAAAGTTGAAAGATGATGGTAGCAATTACACAGACTGGGTCCGTAACTTGAGGATTATCCTCATTGCTGCACAGAAGAATTACGTCCTGGAAGCACCGTTGGGTGCCAGGCCTGCTGCAGATTCTACTGATGACGTTAAGAACGTCTAGCAGAGCAAAGCTGATGACTACTCGATAGTTCAGTGTGCCATGCTTTACGGCTTAGAACCAGGACTTCAACGGTGTTTTGAACATCATGGAGCATATGAGATGTTCCAGGAGTTGAAGTTAATATTTTAAGAAAATGCCTGACAGATATGAAATCTCCAATAAGTTCTACAGCTGCAAGATGGAGGAGAATAGTTCTGTCAGTAAACATATACTCAGAATGTCTAGGTACTGCAATCACTTGATTCAACTGGGAGTTAATCTTCCGGATGATAGTGTCATTGACAGAATTCTTCAATCACTGCCACCAAGCTACAAGAGCTTCGTGATGAACTATAATATGCAAGGGATGGATAAGACAATTCCCGAGCTCTTCACAATGCTAAAGGCTCCGGAGGTAGAAATCAAGAAGGAGCATCAAGTGTTGATGGTCAACAAGACCACCAGTTTCAAGAAAAAGGGTAAAGGGAAGAAGAAGGGGAACTTCAAAAAGAACAGCAAACAAGTTGCTGCTTAGGAGAAGAAACCCAAGTCTGGACCTAAGCCTGATACTGAGTGCTTCTACTACAAACAGACTGGTCACTGGAAGCAAAACTGCCCCAAGTATTTGGCGGATAAGAAGGATGGCAAGGTGAACAAAGGTATATGTGATATACATGTTATTGATGTGTACCTTACTAGAGCTCGCTGTAGCACCTGGGTATTTGATACTGGTTCTGTTGCTAATATTTGCAACTCGAAACAGGGACCACAAATTGAGCGAAGATTAGCTAAGGACGAGGTGACGATGCATGTGGGAAATGGTTCCAAATTCGATGTGATCGCCCTCGGCACGCTACCTATACATCTACCTTCGGGATTAATTTTAGACCTGAATAATTGTTATTTAGTGCCAGCATTAAGCATGAACATTATATCTGGATCTTGTTTGATGCGAGACGGTTACTCATTCAAATCTGAGAATAATGGTTGTTCTATTTATGTGAGTAATATCTTTTATGGTATGCACCCTTGAAGAGTGGTCTATTAGTGTTAAATCTCGATAGTAGTAATACACATATTCATAATGTTGAAGCCAAAAGATGTAGAGTTGATTGATACGTCTCTGTCGTATCTACTTTTCCAAACACTTTTGCCCTTGTTTTGGACTCTAACTTGCATGATTTGAATAGAACTAACCCGGACTGACGCTGTTTTCAGCAGAATTGCCATGGTGTTATTTTTGTGCAGAAATAAAATTTCTCGGAATGACCTGAAAATCAACGGAGAATTATTTGGAATATATAATAAATACTGGAAGGAAGATCCACATCAGGGGGCCTCCACCAGTCCACGAGGGTGGGGGGCACGCCCTACCCTCCTGGGTGTACCCCCTGCCTCGTGGGCCCCCTGACGCTCCACCGACCTTAACCTGGACTCCATATATTCACTTTCGGGGAGAAAAAAACCAGGGAGAAGGATTCATCACGTTTTACGATACGGAGCCGCCGCCAAGCCCTAAACTCTCTCAGGAGGCCTGATCTGGAGTCCGTTCGGGGCTTCGGAGAGGGGAATCCGTCGCCATCGTCATCATCAACCTTCCTCCATCACCAATTTCATGATGCTCACCGCCGTGCGTGAGTAATTCCATCGTAGGCTTCCTGGACGGTGATGGTTGGATGAGATTTATCATGTAATCGAGTTAGTTTTGTTAGGGTTTGATCCCTAGTATCCACTATGTTCTGAGATTGATGTTGCTATGACTTTGCTATGCTTAATGCTTGTCACTAGGGCCCGAGTGCCATGATTTCAGATCTGAACCTATTATGTTTTCATCAATATATGAGAGTTCTTGATCCTATCTTGCAAGTCTATAGTCACCTATTATGTGTTATGATCCGTTAACCCCAAAGTGACAAAAATCGGGATACTTACCAGTGATGAATGTAGTTTGAGGAGTTCATTTATTCAATATGTGTTAATGCTTTGTTCCGGTACTCTATTAAAAGGAGGCCTTAATATCCCTTAGTTTCCGCTAGGACCCCGCTACCACGGGAGGGTAGGACAAAAGATGTCATGCAAGTTCTTTTCCATAAGCACGTATGACTATATTCGGAATACATGCCTACATTACATTGATGAACTGGAGCTAGTTCTGTGTCACCCTAGGTTATGACTGTTACATGATGAACCGCATCTGGCATAATTCTCCATCACCGATCCATTGCCTATGAGCTTTCCATACATTGTTCTTCGCTTATTTACTTTTCCGTTGCTATTGTTATCATCACTACAAAACACCAAAAATATTACTTTTGCTACCGTTACCTTTTGCCACTGTTACCACTACTATCATATTACTTTGCTACTAAATACCTTGCTGCAGATATTAAGTTTCCAGGTGTGGTTGAATTGACAACTCAGCTGCTAATACTTGAGAATATTCTTTGGCTCCCCTTGTGTCGAATCAATAAATTTGGGTTGAATACTCTACCCTCGAAATTTTTTGCGATCCCCTATACTTGTGGGTTATCAAGACTATTTTATGGCGCTGTTGCCAGGGAGCATAGATCTATTCTTTGAGTCACTTGGGATTTATATCTGCTTATCATTATGAAGAACTTGAAAGACGCTAAAACAAAAATTTATCCCTCAACTACGAGGGGAGGTAAAGAACTGCCATCTAGCTCTGCACTTGATTCACCTTCTGTTTTGAGTAAGCTTGCGACACCTACACTTGCTATTCATTCTGATATGTCGCATGTTATTGATGATGCCACTTCTGCTATGCATGATACTTATGATGAAACTACTTCTATGCTTGATACTACTGTGCCACTTGGTGAATTTGTTGATGAAGAACTTGCTAGGGCTAGAGAGAATGAAATTATTGAAACTGATAATATTAATGAAAGTGATGATGAAGACTCTCCCCCTAGATATGAATTACCTGTTGTGCCTGAGGGCTATGTTATGGACGAAGAAACTGCTAGAGATTTTCTTGCTTGCAATGATAGGAGTGATCTTAAGAGATTATTAGCTAAGCTGAAACAAAAAACTTTGAATGCTAGAATGAAATATGATCCTGCTTATGCTACTTCACCTATCTTTGTTACTGATAAGGATTATGATTTCTCTGTTGATCCCGAGATAATTACTTTAGTTGAATCTGATCCTTTCTATGGTTATGAATCTGAAACTGTTGTGGCACATCTTACTAAATTAAATGATATAGCCACCATGTTCACTAATGATGAGAAAACTTGCTGTTATTATATCCTTAAGATATTTCCGTTCTCATTAAACGGTGATGCTAAGATATGGTTTAATTCTCTTGATCCTGGTTGTGTGCGTAGTCCCCAGGATATGATTTATTACTTCTCTACTAAATATTTCCCCGCTCATAAGAAACAAGCTGCTTTAAGGGAAATATATAATTTTGTGCAAATTGAAGAAGAGAGTCTCCCACAAGCTTGGGGGAGGCTTCTCCAATTACTTAATGCTTTGCCTGATCATCCTCTTAAGAAAAATGAAATACTTGATATCTTTTATAATGGATTAACCGATGCTTCCAGAGTCCACCTGGATAGTTGTGCTGGTTGTGTTTTCAGGGAAAGAACACCAAATGGACCTGAAATATTATTGAATAATATGTTGACTAATGAAAATAATTGGACACTTCATGATCCAATTCCTGAACCAACTCCTAAGCCAACTCTGAAGAAGAGGGATATTCTATTTCTCAGTCCTGAAGATATGCAAGAGGCAAAGAAATCTATGAAGGAAAAAGGTATAAAAGCTGAAGATGTTAAGAATTTACCTCCTATTGAAGAAATACATGGTCTTAATTTGCCGCCTGTTGAAGAAATACATGGTCTTAATTCATTACCTATTGAAGAAACACATGGTCCTGATAACCCGACACAGGTAGTAAAGGTAAATTCTCTCTATAGATATGATAAAGTTGAAATACCATTTACTAAGTTTGCTAGGCCATGCTTGGATGAGTTTGATGACTTTATGATTAAACAAGAAAACTTCAATGCTTATTTCGGTAGAGAATTAAAACGCAATGCTGATATGCTTGAACACTTGGGTGATTATATGGCTAATATTAAAGGTGAACTTAAACTTATTAGTAAACATGCTTCTATGGTTACCACTCAAGTAGAACAAGTACTTAAAGCTCAGAATGATTTGCTTAATGAATTAAATAGTAAGAAAAATGATAATGCTGTTAGAGTTATGACTAGAGGTGGTAAAATGACGCAGGAACCTTTGTATCCTGAGGGCCATCCTAAGAGAATTGAGCAAGGTTCTCAGAGAAATAATATTGATGCACCTAGTCCTTCTAAGAGGAAGAAAAAGAAAAATGATAGGACTTTGCATGCTTCTAGTGAACTTGTTATTGACACATCTGAGATTCCTAACGATATTTTTATTTCTGATGCTGAAACACAATCTGGTAATGAACATGAACCTAGTAATAATGTTAATGATGATGTTCATGTTGATGCTCAACCTAGCAATGATAATGATGTAGAGATTGAACCTGCTGTTGATCTTGATAACCCACAATCAAAGAATCAACGTTTTGATAAAAGATACTTTGTTGCTAGGAAGAACGGTAAGGAAAGACAACCATGGGTTAAGAAACCCATGCCTTTTCCTCCTAAACCATCCAAGAAAAAGGATGATTAGGATTTTGAGCGCTTAGCTAAAATGATTAGACCTATCTTCTTGCGTATGCGTTTGACTGGTATGCTCAAAATGAATCCTTATGCTAAGTATATGAAAGAAATTGTTACAAATAAAAGAAAGATACCGGAAGCTGAAATTTCCACCATGCTTGCTAATTATACTTTTAAGGGTGGAATACCAAAGAAACTTGGAGATCGCGGAGTACCAACTATACCATTCCCCATTAAAAGAAACTATGTTAAAACTGCTTTATGTGATCTTGGAGCCGGTGTTAGTGTTATGCCTCTCTCTTTATATCGTAGACTTGATTTTAATAAGTTGACACCTACTGAAATATCTTTGCAAATGGCTGATAAATCAACTGCTATACATGTCGGTGTTTGTGAGGATGTGCCTGTTGTGGTTGCAAACGTTACTATTTTAACATACTTTGTTATTCTTGATATTCCCGAGGACGATAGTATGTCTGTTATTCTTGGAAGACTCTTTTTGAATACTGCAAGGGAGGTTATTGATTGCACCAAAGGCAATGTCACTTTTCATGTTAATGGCAGTGAGCATACGGTACACTTTCTGAGGAAACAACCTCAAGTTCATAGTATAAACTCTATTGGAAAAATCCATCAATTATTTTTGAAGGTTTTGAATTTCCTCTTCCTACTGTCAAGAAGAAATATGATATTCTTATTGTTGGGGATGTGCATATCCCCGTTGAGGTAACCTAGTGTTATTCGAAAATTCTCCGGTTCCATGTTATTCGGAGTGAGTTTGTTAACAAGACCTGCTCAACCTTGTTAGTGGATTCCTTTTGATGAGCATGAGATGGATGAATTTAGAAAACACAACTCTTTGTACCCTCCTTTTACTTTCTGTTATTTATATTAAATAAAGCAAAAATAATAATTTCTGTCTGTTTTCAGAATTATCCATGCAATAAAAAAATACCTCGAAAATAAAAGTTCTACAAATGCCCTGAAAATTAAATACGATTTTTTCTAGATTATTTGAGAATATCTAGCACTGAGAACACAACAGGCGCAAGCACCTGGCCACGAGGGTGGAGGGCGCGCCCTACCCCCCTAGGCGCGCCCCCGTGCCTCATGGGCCCATGGTGGCTCCCCTCCACTTATTCTAGCTACCACACACTCCTTCTTCCTCCCACAAACATCACTAACCAGCTCAAACC
This sequence comes from Triticum monococcum, assembly GCA_034509565.1. Taxonomy (NCBI): domain Eukaryota; kingdom Viridiplantae; phylum Streptophyta; class Magnoliopsida; order Poales; family Poaceae; genus Triticum; species Triticum monococcum. The sequence continues at coordinate 569,289,179 of CM067841.1, read as the reverse complement.
CGAGTCCAAGCTCATTTTGCTGCCATTTTCGATCTCCTTGCTCAAAGCACCTCTCACAAAACTGCTTTGGGGGATTGTTCCTTGGTATGTGACTCCTCCAATGGTCCAATTAGTTTTTGTTCTAGTGCTTTATTCATTGCATATTTTTGCTGCTTAGGTGACCCTGTTCTTGAGTTTGCACGTCAAATTTAGGTGGTCAAAAGTTGTTTTGATGCATGATATTGTTGGGAATATGCCCTAGAGGCAATAATAAAAGCATCATTATTATATTTCCTTGTTCATGATAATTGTCTTTATTCATGCTATAATTTTGTTATCCGGAAATCGTAATACATGTGTGAATAACAGACACCAACATGTCCCTAGTAAGCCTCTAGTTGACTAGCTCGTTAATCAACAGATAGTCATGGTTTCCTGGCTATGGACATGGGATGTCATTGATAACGAGATCACATCATTAGGAGAATGATGTGATGGACAAGACCCAATCCTAAACATAGCATAAAGATCGTATAGTTCGTTTGCTAGAGTTTTGCAATGTCAAGTATCTTTTCCTTAGACCATGAGATCGTGTAACTCCCGGATACCGTAGGGGTGCTTTGGGTATGCCAAACGTCACAACGTAACTGGGTGACTATAAAGGTAGACTACGGGTATCTCCGAAAGTGTCTGTTGGGTTGACATGGATCAAGACTGGGATTTGTCACTCCGTATGACGGAGAGGTATCACTGGGCCCACTCGATAATGCATCATCATAATGAGCTCAAAGTGACCAAGTGTCTGGTCATGGGATCATGCATTACTGTACGAGTAAAGTGACTTGCCGGTAACGAGATTGAACGAGGTATTGGGATACCGACGATCGAATCTCGGGCAAGTAATATATCGATTGACAAAGGGATTTGCATACGGGGATGATGTAGTCGAACACGACGTGATCCAAATCACCGATGACCAAGTGCCGAACGGACGGCACCTCCGCGTTCAACACACGTACGGGACGGGAGACGTCTCCTCCTTCTTGATCCAGCAAGGGGGGAGGAGAGGTTGATGATGATCCAGCAGCACGACGGCGTGGTGGTGGATGCAGGGCGTCACAGTAGCAGGGCTTTGCCTATACTACGAGAGAGAGAGACGTAACAGGGAGAGAGGGATGCACCAAAAGCCGTAGCATCAAGTCCCTCCTCTCCCCCACTATATATAGGGGTGCCTAGGGGGGGGGGGGCGCCGGCCCTAGGAGATGGATCTCCTAGGGGGGGGGGCAAGGGGTGGGGGGCTTGCCCCCCAAGCAAGGGGGCGCCCCCCTTTAGGGTTTCCCCTAAACCCTAGGTGCATGGGCCCTTAGGGGTGGCGCCCCAGCCCACTAAGGGCTGGGTCCCTTCCCACTTCAGCCCATGGGGCCCTCCGGGATAGGTGGCCCCACCCGGTGGACCCCCGGGACCCTTCCGGTGGTCCCGGTACAATACCGGTAACCCCGAAACTTGTCCCGATGGCCGAAACAGCACTTCCTATATATAATTCTTTACCTCCGGACCATTCCGGAACTCCTCGTGACGTCCGGGATCTCATCCGGGACTCCGAACAACATTTGGGTTACTGCATATACATATCTTCACAACCCTAGCGTCACCGAACCTTAAGTGTGTAGACCCTACGGGTTCGGGAGACATGTAGACATGACCGAGACAACTCTCCCGTCAATAACCCGGAGAGGTATCACTGGGCCCACTCGGTAATGCATCATCATAATGAGCTCAAAGTGACCAAGTGTCTGGTCACAGGATCATGCATTACGGTACGAGTAAAGTGACTTGCTGGTAACGAGATTGAACGAGGTATTGGGATACCGACGATCGAATCTCGGGCAAGTAATATATCGATTGACAAAGGGATTTGCATACGGGGTTGATTGAATCCTCGACATCGTGGTTCATCCGATGAGATCATCGTGGAGCATGTGGGAGCCAACATGGGTATCCAGATCCCGCTGTTGGTTATTGACGGGAGAGTCGTCTTGGTCATGTCTACATGTCTCCCGAACCCGTAGGGTCTACACACTTAAGGTTCGGTGATGCTAGGGTTGTGAAGATATGTATATGCAGTAACCCGAATGTTGTTCGGAGTCCCGGATGAGATCCCGGACGTCACGAGGAGTTCCGGAATGGTCCGGAGGTAAAGAATTATATATAGGAAGTGCTGTTTCGGCCATCGGGACAAGTTTCGGGGTTACCGGTATTGTACCGGGACCACCGGAAGGGTCCCGGGGGTCCACCGGGTGGGGCCACCTATCCCGGAGGGCCCCATGGGCTGAAGTGGGAAGGGACCCAGCCCTTAGTGGGCTGGGGCGCCACCCCTAAGGGCCCATGTGCCTAGGGTTTAGGGGAAACCCTAAAGGGGGGCGCCCCCTTGCTTGGGGGGCAAGCCCCCCCACCCCTTGGCCGCCGCCCCCCCCTAGGAGATCCATCTCCTAGGGCCGGCCCCCTAGGCACCCCTATATATAGTGGGGGAGAGGAGGGACTTGATGCTACGGCTTTTGGTGCATCCCTCTCTCCCTGTTACGTCTCTCTCTCTCGTAGTATAGGCGAAGCCCTGCTACTGTGACGCCCTGCATCCACCACCACGCCGTCGTGCTGCTGGATCATCATCAACCTCTCCTCCCCCCTTGCTGGATCAAGAAGGAGGAGACGTCTCCCGTCCCGTACGTGTGTTGAACACGGAGGTGCCGTCCGTTCGGCACTTGGTCATCGGTGATTTGGATCACGTCGTGTTCGACTACATCATCCCCGTTCTTTGAACGCTTCCGCACGCGATCTACAATGGTATGTAGATGCATCTGATGACTCGTTGCTAGATGAACTCCTAGATGGATCTTGGTGAAACGAGTAGGAAAAATTTTGTTTTCTGCAACGTTCCCCAATAGATATTGCCTCTAGGCACTTGTAAAAGTAGTTGCTATCAATTTTGTTGAGTTTCGTTCACTTTTATTTTGAAGTTACTAAAAATTTAAGAATTTTCAAAAAACGATGAAGAGATTTTTGAGGGGCTCATCGAGCCGAAGCTCGAAGGATAAGCAAAGTGAGGAGGATAAGAGGCCCAAATATAATCTCCCTCGCACCGCGGAAGTTCGGCCGTGTGAATGGCCTTGTGATAATTTCTTGAGAGCAGCCGGGATTTATGATGATTTTTATGAATTGGCTGAGAATGCGGGCCTCACCGCCTTCCTCCATGACCAACGCGAACAATATCTCTTACTCACCGATATCTTTGTGCAAAACTTTCATTTCCATGCTAGGAGCTCACCACCTACGGTGGAATTTTATTTATATGATGAGCATAAGGAGATGTCACTTCATGATTTTTGTTGGGTCTGTTTGATCCCTTTCGAGGGCAGCGTAGAGGAACCACATCATGACGATGTGGATGGGTTTATTGATACCATTACTGTAGGGGAAACGAGGAAGGTTTCCGACGCACGAATTACTAGCATACACTTTCTTGTTCTACACTACTTTGCTATATTTGCTAGTAGATGCTTAATTGGGCGCGAAAACTGTGGAAACCTGAGTGCCCCTGATATTGTTATTTTGTGCCATGCCTTATTTTGTGATGACACATTCAGTATGGGCGCTATTGTTGCAAAGCGGTTAAATCTTAACCATACTAAGGGCTCCGTCCTTGGAGGCATCTCCGCCTCGCGCCTCGCTGCACACTTTAACATACCTATTAGGCATTATGAGAAGGAAGAGAAGTTGCTGCCTCCTGTTTATCTAGATTATAAGAGTATGGTAGCACATGATTTTATTGTTAAGAATAGGACAAAGGCACTTAAGTACAAATTAATATTTGGTAAAAATCATCCTGAGACTATTACCTTGCCTGCTCCTTCCTTGTTTGATTTATCTGCAGGCAAGTACCTTGTTCCATTGGAGGCCATTCACGCCTACCGGAACCCTACATCAGTGTAGCGACCCGACATCAAACGGTCAAGTCTCTGTGCTTCAGTGTCATCCCTGGATCGGTAATGCTGACACACACAATACTCGAATGATTTATAACAGAGTAGCAATTACACACTTATTACATCGAATGTCTCAAAAGAGAACTTATTACAATAAATATGGCATAAGGCCATCTAATACGATAACAATGGAAGGCTTGGAAGATAAAGTGAGTCCATCAACTCCAACAGCATAGCTGAGATGCACGACAACGACCTAACGAACCCTACTCCTCATCTGAAAAGTCTGCAACATAATACGTTGCAGCCCGAAAACGGGTCAGCACATGGAATATGCTGGCAATATAACACAGTAGAGCAAGAACTGAATAATGCTATCACTACATGCATATTTGGCTGGTGGAAAAGCTCTATGGTTAAAGTTTTGCGAAAAGCCAATTTTTCCCTACAACAAAGGATATATTTTATTTAACTATCATGGTAGTTGAAACATCATTGAGAAGGTTCCTCCAACTCAATCCCAATTAAAAGTAATTATCAACCCAACAATATTAAATTTGAGTGATGAGATACATATGATAATCCAAGTACTAGATACTCAAGATGTCCATAACCGGGGACACGGCTAACCATGATTAGATTGTACACTCTGCAGAGGTTTGCACACTTTTCCCCACAAGACTCGATCTCCTCCGTTGGATTTCTCGCAGTACATGGTGTTTGAGAAACGGATGACCGAGACACAATCTTTCAGAAGCATTAGCTCTAACCCCGGGTAGACAGTACCAACCTACATCCCTCTACATCTGCTAGCCTACCACTGGAAGAGGTCATGCAACTTACTCAACTATGCTGGAGCCCATAATAGCTTGTGGCTGCACACGGAAGTTTCTAGCATGAAATATCTCAGTTCCCTTTGAGCCTGGGTGGCGGACCTTAGGATTATCACACGGGTACTCCGGGATATCCTAGGACAACACTGGATTCTCTAGGTGCCCGACAAGCAATCCACCCAGATGTGTATTAAAGTTGACACGTTATGTTGAACCATTAATTAACAATATCACATCTGTCATGGATTCACTCACCCAAACCACGTCTATGAGCATAGCATAGCAATATAAGCAATACGTAGAAATAACTCCCAAGGGTTTGATAATAACAGTGCGATAGGTTCTACCTCATCAACTACTTCCCAAACCCACATGTTATATCACAACCTAATCATGCAATGTTTGAGGATTGGAACTAATGCATAAAAACTGGGTGATAAAGGGGTATGATCAAAGTGTTACTTGCCTTGCTGATGATCCGCAAAACCTAGAGACTCGTAGTAGCACGCTTCGCACTCCGGGTGTTCTAGCGCAAACAAACAATAGAGTACATAAGCAAACAAGCAAAGAAGCATGGGTAAAACACGAATAAGAAGATATAACCAGAAAATTCATCTTAAGAACTCCGGTTTGCAAAAAGAATCAAATCAAACGGAGCAACGAAACTCAAACTGCGAAAGAAACAAGATCCAATTACTAAACTGGACTAAAGTCAAATTTTACAGTACCAAAATCTTGTTCAAGTTGGTTAAACGGAAAGAGGACTTTGAGACAAAGAGTAAAACGAAAATCAGATCAGAAATCGCAATAAAAAATAATCGCGGAAAAACCCTGGAAAAAGAAAAACTGACGAACAGGCTAATGAACGAATGTTCGCTGTCTGCGGCTAACGAGTGAACACCATTCGTTAAAACAAACCTACGGATGAACGTCCTCTAAGTAACTAAATCGAGAAAACCGGTGAACCGGTCTAATAAAAAAAGAATGGAAACTAGGGTTTTTTTTAAAAAACCAACGATTTTTACCTAAACTGAAAAAACCGGACGGCGAGATTTGCTAACTCTGGCGTGGCTCCGGCGGCTTCCGGCAAGTGGGGCGGCGGCACGGGCGACGGCAGGATGCGGCGCGGGGCGGCGGAGGGCGGCGTGGGGCGGCTCGGCGGCGGCGCAGCAACAGGCGGCTGCGGCTTGGGGCTCCAGGGGGCCCCGGGTTGGCTTTTAAAGGGGGCGGGGGGGAGAGGTGGCTTGCGGGAGGGGGCGGGGAGGCGTGGCCGACTCGGCCACGGCGAGCGGTGTGACACTCCAAATTTTTTGATTTGGTTTTCATCAAAAACTTTGTTGGATTTTAAAAGAGGGCATTTAAAATTTCTTTTCCAGAAATCCTTCCTCTTAAAAAACTTCCTTTCACCTTTGGCAAGGATTTCCTTTTCCTTTTCAAATTTGGTGTTGAATTTTTGGAAACTTTTCTTCTGGTAGTTTCCCTCTCAAACTTATTTATTTTCATTTAAAAAGAAACCCTAGGAGTTTTGGGACTTCTTTCTTTTTGAAACCACCCATGATTTTACCATGTCACAGGTGGTAAAACCCCTCCAAAACCTCCCCTCCTCCTTGGAACAACCTAAGTTCTGTGTCCCAACTAATCCAAACAAGTTTTGTATTTTATTTCAATTATTTTTCCTCTCAAATCATTTCTGTCAATTATTTGGAGCCTGAGTGTTTTTCAAAGCAAGTACCCTATTTCATTTGAGTTTTGACCTCAAACCAACTCCTCTGGATTGTACTTAGCATCCACAACCTAGAACCATCTTGATCCACTCCTCCTCTTTTCAAATTTCAGCCTCTGCAAGTTTGGACCAGATTTGCCAAATTTGGTGAAATTCATATCTATACTTCTCCAAAAATTCCACCAAAATTTAGGCAGCCTACTGGAGCAATGAGTAGCCACTCCACCAAAAATCAGCTCAAGGAAAAATCCCTAGAGGCCAGTATCATTCTGTCGAACACCTTGCATGCACTGTTCCTTGCACTTTCAGTAAATTCAGTAAAAATTCAGAGTTCAGTGTCGATCTTCGTCAGGAGTTCAGTCACATGCTCACAGTGCCCTTGGCACGTTCCTCGCCGCCTCTTCCTCCTGTCTGGAGCGCCGCACGCGCGCTTGGCGCCTTCCTGGCGTCGGTGGCGCCCTGGCCCGCCTGCGCCGGCGTGTCTTGCGGCGGCCGAACCACCGTAGCAGCCGACAGGGAGCAAAACGGCGGCTCAACGCCGTTCGGCGCCGCCCAACGCTCCCTGGCTCTCCGCGTGGCCTCATGCACGCCAACGCAACCCTGCAGCACAGTCGCCTGGCACGCGCAGGGCGCGCTCCCTGCCGCCGACGTGCCGCACGGCCGTTCTGTTGGGACAGGCCCTAAACCTCCCTCCCGTGCTGAGTTGGACCCTGGAATGGCACCACTACTCCACCTAGGCGATGCCCAAGCCCCTAATCCCACTGCCCAACCGCAGCGCCGCCGTAATCACTCGCTGGACTTATCCCGTTCGCGGCAACCGCCTCGGGCCGGCTATATATAGCGCCCCCAAGCTCCCTCTCGCCCCCGCACACCTCCACCACCTCACTGGACCCCGACCAGCAACTAGAAGAGCCTCGAGGGGCCCTTCTCCCCCGACTCCGGCCGCCTCGTTCCGCCTCGGCCTCCACCTCGATTCGCTCTGGTGAGGCCATCTCCGGCGCCCAAACTTTGTCAGTAGCATCCTCGAGCACCCAGTGAGCTAACCCAAGCGTCAATTTGACCTTCGCAGCTCTCCCCCACGAGATCCATCTCCACCCGAGCCGCCGTCCGTCGGAGCAAGGCTCGCCGTCGACGTGGTACTCGCCGGCGACCACCACCACCACCAACCGACGCGGAAGGGCGCCCTGAACACGGAGGTACTCTCTGATCCCCCTGCCTCACCGTGGATCGCCGCCGGTGACCACCGCGGCTCTCGGGCACCGTCGTTCTCCGCCGCCCGTTTTGAATTTTCAAACCTGACGGGTGGGACACGCCAGTCAGCCTCTCAGTTCTTTTTACACGAATCGTTTTCTGAAAACGCCTTCGGGCAAAATACGTTTCCCTCTCTGGGCTGGCGTATTCGGGACCGAAGCGTTTTCTGTTTTATGAGCTAGCCCCTGGAAACTTTCTGTTTCATTACAGATGAGTCCCTAGACAAAAACCCTTATAACTTTTAAACAGAAAAGTATTTTTGATTGATTCTTTTTCTGTTCTCTTTAAAATTTTGTCTAGTTTTTTATCAGATTTATTTGAAAAATATTTGGAATACTTTTTGTGCACCTCTCAATATTTACGTTAGCGCGTGTGTTTTCTTTATACCGTAGATACCGAAGGAGGTGACGGAGCCGCGAACTTCACCGAGCTAGGCTCCGACTACTCTGAACCAGGCAAGCATGTTTGAACTTTTGATATGATGAGTGTCTTGGCATGTTTTGCATTTAGTTAGTTTCATGGCACGTTGATGAGCATACCGATGAACGTTATTTTCATGCATTGTTGAGGTAAGTGAGCTCGATGATCCATAGGTGGATGGATGTGAGTATGAATGGCCATGTGTTGGCATGAGGATGGGTAAGATGGCAGTGTTGTAGCATGCCAGTTTTATGCCAGACTATATGACTACAGTGTCAAACCGTATCGGTCCAGTTCCTCCCATTTCCTTCCTGGTACTACCACATGTTTTCCGCAAGGAATATGGATTAGTAAGTTGCAAACCGCTTTCCTGGTACACACCAAAAGGAGATGCCGGGATGATGGTTCCATGGCCCTGGATTAAAGCCAGTCATCCGGTCAGGGGGCATGGGTGTTTCCGGTTGGGACCGAGAGGGGGGCACCCCTTAGAGCGCGCATATATAAATTTGATCCCATGCTATTCGAGATTGTGATCTCCCCGTCTCAAAAGTTTTTTTCTTGGACGATGTCTAGGGTGAGTCCTGGCATCGAGAGATAGGATGGGTGTGTACTGGTTAGCTGTGTTTTCTTTCGAAATATCGTAAACGGAACTAGTCCTTCGTGACTACGGAAATCCGTTAGCTGTGGGAAATTTTTGTACAAAATCTGCAGAGTCATAAATCTCCAATTCATCTTATCCATATCCAAATTTTGCGCTGACTTATTCTGACAAGTGCCAGTTTTGGTGACAGATACTCCGGTGAATCACATGAGTGCTAAGCCCGGTTAAAAGTTTATTCCTGTGGATGGACTAACCCGTTTATTATCATGAATTGAATATTTATTATGAGTATTATTTACTTGTGAATAAAAGCCCTTTCTGTGATGTCGCTCAGACGTCCGACTGTGGTATTTCTTTTAAAGCCCTTTCTGTGATGTCGCTCAGACGTCCGACTATGGCATTTCTTTTAAAGCCCTTTCTGTGATGTCGCTCAGACGTCTGACTGTGGCATTTCTTTTAAAGCCCTTTCTGTGATGTCGCTCAAACGTTCGACTGTGGCATTTCTTTTAAAGCCCTTTCTGTGATGTCGCTCAGACGTCCGACTGTGGCATTTCTTTTAAAGCCCTTTCTGTGATGTCGCTCAGACGTCCGACTGTGGCATTTCTTTTAAAGCCCTTGATGTGGTGTCGCTAAGACGCCTGACTGTGGCATGATTTTCTGTTATTATTTGTTCACCTTTCGAGGCGTCGCTTCAGACACCCGATCGGTTTTCATTTATATTTTGTTGGGATTTCAGGCGGACTACCGCCGTTTCCCTTGTACTTACTTCGTTATGCAAATTTTTGAATGTGCATTGGGAAGATTAATCATGACGCATTCATGCATGCATTTGTTATATCTTACGTCCGAACTGTCTTGCGAGTACTTTCAAAGTACTCACTGGCTTGTTGATTTGGCCAGATGCTGACGAAGGCAATCTCTTGGATGAAGAGTTTGATAGTGAGTCCGACGCCTAGAGGAATCCCAGTCAGTCTCGTGCAACCCGAATAAATTTATCGAGCCTCACCTCGACGCTCGATGAGATGCCAGTTTGAGAGTCGTGTTACCACACTCCCCACTGTGTTATTCCTCCATCACTTTATCCTCGAGTTAGTAGTATGCCACCACACCATTGTGTTATATCCGCCATTATGTATAATTATTGGCGCGCTTGTAATAATTTGTTGAGCAGCCCTAGCTCAACCCTGTAATGTATTCTATGCTACTGGCTTATTGTATCAAGAATTTGTCTACCAGTAAGGAGGATTTCTCTCATACTGGACTCAAAAGATTGGTTTCTCAATAAATATTTTTATTGGAAAACCGGTCGTGACAAGCTTGGTACCAGAGCCAGGCTGACTGTAGGAAGCCACTAGGTGCGATCGCTAATCGGTTATTAGCATGATAGAGCTGATTTTTTTTGCAATTGTAGTCATTTTCTGACAGTCAGCATAAATTTATGATCTGACCATTCAGGATTTTGCCTACTTTTGTAGATGGCCGACAACAGCTGCGAGTCTCAGACCTTCGCCAACGTACCCGATGGGTTCGTCAAGCTTCTCTCCTTCATCGTTCAGGTCGCAATGGGGCCATCCGTGCGCCCAGTCTTCACACTCCGCCAGCACAAAGTCAACGACAGTCTGACCATGCACCAGGCCACGGTGCAGTTCAAGGGAGGGTGTGGTGAGTTACGCCGCTTCCTGTTCGCGGGAAGAGCCATGCCTACGGAGAGGCATGCTATGCAGATGGCAGACCGTGAGGCAATAGCTCGCCTCAGGGATGTCCTTCCCGCGATGAAGACTCGTCGCTACCGCTATCTTCCATGCCATGTGCCCTACACCTGTCACTACGCATTCTCCTGCCCCCGAGGAGAACGAGACGAGGCTTTTGAGATGCTTGTTGAGTATCTCCGGGCTCTAGAGGCAGCCTTCGACAACCTGGTGGACGACTTCGTGGCTGCCCGCATGGACTCAGTCTATGGCTGTGCCGCCAACAGGAGGGAGCTCCTGCTCACCGCACCACCACTGACTTTTGTCTCGTCCTCAGCATCTCATGCACCTACTCGTCGCCTACCTACCACCGAAGGGTTCAACCAGGCCTTTGCGCCCACTCCAGCGCGCACTGCGCCACCCGTTGTGCCCACTCCTATTCGTGTTGCTCCGCCCCTGGCACCCGCTCCATTTACCCGACGCAGCTCTTCACGTCTGGAGACTATTAGTGAGGAGGAGGTCGAGTCCCCAGCCTCACTGCGCCTCACCCTTGGCAGGGCCAAGGAGATCGTCAACATTTCCGGCTGAGTGCGTTTGCCCGTCTTGCGATGTACCGCTTTGTAAGATATGTTTATATGTACATAGGTTGTGAGAAGTAGCTTGTTTGCGCATCATGTAGGAACTGGAGGAGTGCACTAGCCTAAATAACATGTCAGGATTATGTACGCATATCCTGAGTGGTGTACTGTATAATTATCGCCCGCGTGTAAGATATGTAATGAGAAGTCCTTCTCCGTGCGCAAATCAATTTGTTTTCTTAAGTGATCTTGGTCATTTAAATTATTTGCCATCCTTGTGCATTTTGGAGTTGTTTTTGGCGACCATCTTCACTTTTCTTATGAGTTTTACAAAATATTTCCCCAGAGTGAAAAATGTCTCGTCCTTGGACTCGCTCCATGCCTACTCCGCCAGAGGAAAATTATGACACTCAGCGAGGCAACAATTTCACACAAGGGCAGTCAAGTCAGCAGAACAGTGAGACGGCACTTTCAAAATGTGCCGCATTTATGAACAGAGTCAGCAACAACATCGGGAAATGATGAACCAAGTCATCAACATGGGAAATTACCATGGACAGTATCCGCAGCATTCCAAGTTATCTGAGCTACAGAAGACACGTCCCCAAACATTTTCTCACACTGATAAACCTCTTGAAGCCGAGGACTGGCTTCGAGATATGGAGAGGAAATTAATTATTGCAAAATGTTCAGACCTCGAAAAGGTATTGTATGCTTCGCACTATCTCACAGGAGCAGCCGCATCATGGTGGGAGAATTTTCTGCACATGCATCCCAACGAAAATGACATAACCTGGGATGATTTCAAGGAAGGTTTCCGTGGTGCACACATTCCTAAGAGTATTATGAAAATCAAGAAGAGAGAGTTCGATGACCTCAAACAAAGGAACATGACAGTGTCAGATTACAACAGTCAATTTACTCTATTGTCTCGCTACGCCAATGAAGAGCGTATGACTGAAAGCAAGAAGATGGAGAAATTCCTTGACGGTCTGGCGCCCGCGCTTAAATGCCAACTGGTCGTGCACACTTTTCCTGATTTTAAAACACTGGTGGACAAAGCCATTACTCTGGAAAATGAGAGACGCAGTCTGGAAGATATCCGCAAGCAAAAAAGGGACCAGACCAACCATGCTCGCAATCACCGAAGCAGGACAGATTTCCAAAAGGGTGGGACGCACAAATCCTCATCCAACGTCTCACGCCCAATCAAGAATTTTCATGCAAGGGACAAGGAGTTCACATATCGCCCCGGCATTACCTGTTACGCCTGTGGAGAGGAGGGACACTATGCCAAACAGTGTCCCAAGCCTAGAAACTCAACCTCAAAGCCAAACAACGGTGGCAATAATTCAGCGCCCAAGCGAAACAATTTCAATCCCAACAACAACCACAGGAAGGGTCATCTGAACCACGTAACCAAAGAGGAGGCACAAAATGCTCCGGATATCGTACTCGGTACGTTTCCTGTCAACACAATACCTGCAATGGTTTTGTTTGATTCTGGAGCTTCTCACTCTTTCATTTCGAAAAGTTTTGCTTTGCAAAATAATTTTTTGATGCTTCCTTTGGAGAAATCCATGATCATCAAGTCCCCTGGGATTCAGCAAGTTACTCAGAATTACTGTCAGAATGTGGTCATTGAGTTCGAAGGATTGGAGTTTCACACAAATCTTATTGTGTTGGAAAATAAAGGACTGGATGTCATCCTAGGGATGGACTGGCTAACCACCAACAAGGGTTTTATTGACTGTTTCAACCGGACCGTAATCCTCACGCACCACCACGGGAAGACAATAAGAGTGTCAGCCAAGGAAGGAAAAATACCCCGGCAACCGAGATTGAATAAGGTAGACGTTTCTGAGCTAAACAAGGTTCCAGTAGTGTGTGAATTTCCAGATGTATTCCCTGAAGAACTACCAGGCATGCCATCAGACCGAGAGATAGAGTTCTGCATTGAGCTCGCACCAGGAACCACCCCCATATACAAGAAACCATACCGAATGGCACCATCCGAGTTGGTTGAATTGAAGAAACAAATAAAAGAATTGCTGGACAAAGGATACATTCGGGCCAGCTCCTCACCTTGGGGATCACCAATTCTATTTGCCAAAAAGAAGGATGGAACACTGAGATTGTGTATTGACTATCGAGCACTTAACATGGTCACAGTCAAGAACAAATACCCGATGCCAAGGATAAATGATTTGTTTGATCAACTCGCACATGCCAACGTATTCTCAAAAATTGACTTAAGGTCTGGATACCATCAATTAAAGGTGCGAACGGAAGATATCCCCAAAACAGCCTTCACCTCCAGATATGGACTGTATGAGTTCACAGTAATGCCATTTGGATTAACAAATGCCCCTGCATATTTTGTTCACCTCATGAACAAAGTATTTATGAATTTTATGGACAAGTTCGTTGTGGTATTCATCGACGACATTCTAGTATACTCCAAGACACCAGAAGAGCACGCAGAACATCTCAGGATTGTGCTAGGAGAACTCAGGAAACACCAATTGTATGCCAAGTTCAGCAAGTGCGAATTTTGGCTAAGGCAAGTAGGCTTTCTAGGCCACGTACTAACCCAAGACGGTATCGCAGTGGACCCAGAGAAAGTCAAGGCCATACTTGGCTGGAAGTCGCCAGCAAGCGTAACAGACATACGTAGTTTCTTGGGAATGGCAGGATATTACCACAGATTTATTGAAGGATTCTCCACCATAGCCAAGCCTATGACGCAGTTACTCAAGAAAGACAAGAAGTTTGAATGGACAGAAGCCTGCGAAAAAAGTTTCCAAGAGCTAAAGCGGAAATTAACAACAGCACCAGTATTAATTGTGCCAGACATACACAAAAATTTTGAAGTGTTTTGTGACGCGTCCAGAAAGGGTCTCGGATGCGTGTTGATGCAAGAAGGCAAGGTTGTCGCCTATGCTTCAAGGCAACTTCGCAAGCACGAGGAAAATTATCCCACTCATGACTTGGAAATGGCAGCAGTCATTCATGCACTCAAGGAATGGAGGCATTTCTTACTTGGGAATCGATGTGAAATATATACAGATCATAAAAGTCTCAAATATATTTTCACGCAGCCAGAACTAAATTTACGGCAACGACGCTGGTTGGGCTTTATTATCTACTGTTTTAGACATTATTGGGCTTTATTATCCACTTTTATATTATTTTTGGGACTAACCTATTAACCGGAGGCCCAACCCAGAATTGCTGTTTTTGCCTGTTTTAGGGTTTCAAAGAAAAGGAATATCAAACGGAGTCCAAACGGAATGAAACCTTCGGAAATGTGATTTTCTCATCAGATAAGATCCATGAGACTTGGACCCTCCGTCAAGAAAGCCACGAGGTGGTCACGAGGGTGGAGGGCGCGCCCTTGCCTCGTGGGCCCCTCGAAGCTTCACCGACGTACTTCTTCCTCCCATATATATCCACGTATCCCCAAACGATCAGAACAGGAGCCAAAAACCTAATTCCACCGCCGCAACTTTCTGTATCCACGAGATCCCATCTTGGGGCCTGTTCCGGAGCTCCGCCGGAGGGGGCATCGATCACGAAGGGCTTCTACATCATCATCCAAGCCCCTCCGATGAAGTGTGAGTCGTTTACTTCAGACCTACGGGTCCATAGTTAGTAGCTAGATGGCTTCTTGTCTCTTTTTGGATCTCAATACAATGTTCTCCCCCTCTCTAGTGGAGATCTCTTTGATGTAATCTTCTTTTTGCGGTGTGTTTGTTGAGACCGATGAATTGTGGGTTTATGATCCAGTCTATCTATGAATAATATTTGAATCTTCTCTGAATTCTTTTATGTATGATTGGTTATCTTTTCAAGTCTCTTCAAATTATCAGTTTGGTTTGGCCTACTAGATTGGTTTTTCTTGCCATGGGAGAAGTGCTTAGCTTTGGGTTCAATCTTGCGGTGTCCTTTCCCAGTGACAGAAGGGGCAGCAAGGCACGCATTGTATTGTTGCCATCGAGGATAAAAAGATGGGGTTTTTATCATATTGCATGAAACTATCCCTCTACATCATGTCATCTTGCTTAAGGCGTTACTCTGTTTTTAACTTAATACTCTAGATGCATGCTGGATAGCGGTCGATGAGTGGAGTAATAGTAGTAGATGCAGAATCATTTCGGTCTACTTGTCTCGGACGTGATGCTTATATACATGATCATACCTAGATATTCTCATAACTATGCTCAATTCTGTCAATTGCTCAATAGTAATTTGTTCACCCACCGTAGAATACTTATGCTCTTGAGAGAAGCCACTAGTGAAACCTATGGCCCCCAATTTTATTTTTATTCCTTTCTTTTTGCTCCTGTTTAGTAATAAATAAATTATTTAGCCTCTGTTTGGTTGTGTTTTTTGTGTTTAATTAGTGTTTGTGCCAACTAGAACCGTTGGGAAGACTTGGGGAAAGTCTTGTTGAACTTGCTGTAAAAGACAGAAACTTTAGCGCTCACGAGAACTGCTGTCATTTTTACTTGGGAAGTGATATTTAGTTAATTATTTTTGAATATGATTAATAGATAAATTCCTCACGTACATAAATTTATTTTAAAATTTTTGGGGTTCCAGATATTGCGCTAGCTACAGATTACTACAGACTGTTCTGTTTTTGACAGATTCTGTTTTTCGTGTGTTGTTTGCTTATTTTGATGAATCTATGGCTAGTAAAATAGTTTATAATCCATAGAGAAGTTGGAATACAGTAGGTGTAACACCAATATAAATAAAGAATGAGTTCATTACAGTACCTTAAAGTGGTCTTTTGTTTTCTTTCGCTAACGGAGCTCACGAGATTTTCTACTTTAAGTTTTGTGTTGTGAAGTTTTTAAGTTTTGGGTAAAGATTTGATGGATTATGGAACAAGAAGTGGCAAGAGCCTAAGCTTGGGGATGCCCATGGCAACCCCAAGATAATCTAAGGACACCTAAAAGCCAAAGCTTGGGGATGCCCCAGAAGGCATCCCCTCTTTCGTCTACTTCTATCGGTAACTTTACTTGGAGCTATATTTTTATTCACCACATGATATGTGTTTTGCTTGGAGCGTCTTTTATGATTTGAGTCTTTGCTTGTTAGTTTACCACAATCATCCTTGCTGTACACACCTTTTTAGAGAGCCATATATGATTTGGAATTTGATAGAATACTCTATGTGCTTCACTTATATCTTTTGAGCTTTATAGTTTTGTTCTAGTGCTTCACTTATATCTTTTAGAGCACGGTGGTGGATTTGTTTTATAGAAACTATTGTTCTCTCATGCTTCACTTAGATTATTTTGAGAGTCTTAATAGCATGGTAATTTGCTTAAAATCCTAATATGCTTGGTATGCAAGATTCATAATAAAACTTTCATATGAGAGTGTTGAATACTAAGAAAAAGTTTGATGCTTGATGATTGTTTTGAGATATGGAGGTAATAATATCAAAGTCATGCTAGTTGAGTAGTTGTGAAATTGAGAAATACTTGTGTTGAGGTTTGCAAGTCCCGTAGCATGCACGTATGGTAAACGTTATGCAACAAATTTGAAACATGAGGTGTTATTTGATTGTCTTCCTTATGAGTGGCGGTCAGGGACGAGCGATGGTCTTTTCCTACCAATCTACCCCCCTAGGAGCATGCACGTAGTGCCGAGGTTTTTGATGACTTGTAGATTTTTGCAATAAGTATGTGAGTTCTTTATGACTAATGTTGAGTCCATGGATTATACGCACTCTCACCCTTCCATCCTTGCTAGCCTCTTCGGTACCGTGCATTGCCCTTTCTCACATTGAGAGTCGGTGCAAACTTCGCCGGTGCATCCAAACCCCATGATATGATACACTCTTTCACACATAAACCTCCTTATATCTTCCTCAAAACAGCCACCATACCTACCTATTATGGCATTTCCATAGCCATTCCAAGATATATTGCCATGCAACTTTCCATCATTCCGTTTATCATGACACATTCATCATTGTCATATTGCTTAGCTTGATCATGTAGTTGACATAGTATTTGTGGCAAATCCACCATTCATAATTCTTTCATACATGTCACTCTTGGTTCATTGCATATCCTGGTACAGCACCGGAGGCATTCATATAAAGTCATCTTTGTTCTAGTATCGAGTTCTAATCATTGAGTTGTAAATAAATAGAAGTGTGATGATCATCATTACTAGAGCATTGTCCCAAGTGAGGTATATATAAAAAAAGAAAGGCCATAAAAAAAGAGAAGGCCCCAAAAAAAGAAAGGCCATAAAAAAAGAGAAGGCCCAAGAAAATGAGAGAAAAAGAGAGAAGGGACAATGTTACTATCCTTTTACCACACTTGTGCTTCAAAGTAGCACCATGATCTTCATAGTAGAGAGTCTCTCGTGTTATCACTTTCATATACTAGTGGGAATTTTTCATTATAGAACTTGGCTTGTATATTCCAACAATGGGCCTCCTCAAGTGCCCTAGGTCTTCGTGAGCAAGCAAGTTGGATGCACACCCACTAGTTTCTTTTGTTGAGCTTTCATACATTTATAGCTCTAGTGCATCCGTTGCATGGCAATCCCTACTCCTTGCATTAACATCAATCGGTGGGCATCTACATAGCTCATTGATTAGCCTCATTGATGTGAGACTTTCTCCTTTTCTGTCTTCTCCACATAACCCCCCTTCATTATATTCTATTCCACCCATAGTGCTATGTCCATGGCTCGCGCTCATATATTGCATGAAAGTTTATAGGTTTCAGATTACTAAAGTATGAAGCAATTGCTTGGCTTGTCATCGGGGTTGTGCATGATGAGAGCATTATTGTGTGATGAAAATGAAACATGACTAAACTATATGATTTTGTAGGGATGAACTTTCTTTGGCCATGTTATTTTGAGAAGACATAATTGCTTAGTTAGTATGCTTGAAGTATTATCATTTTTATGTCAATATGAACTTTTGTCTTGAATCTTTCGGATCTGAATATTCATACCACAATTAAGAAGAATTACATTAAAATTATGCCAAGTAGCACTCCGCATCAAAAATTCTGTTTTTATCATTTACCTACTCGAGGACGAGCAGGAATTAAGCTTGGGGATGCTTGATACGTCTCCAACGTATCTATACTTTTTGATTGCTCCATGCTATATTATCTACTGTTTTAGACATTATTGGGCTTTATTATCCACTTTTATATTATTTTTGGGACTAACCTATTAACCGGAGGCCCAACCCAGAATTGCTGTTTTTTGCCTGTTTTAGGGTTTCGAAGAAAAGGAATATCAAACGGAGTCCAAACGGAATGAAACCTTCGGAAACGTGATTTTCTCATCAGATAAGATCTAGGAGACTTGGACCCTCCATCAAGAAAGCCACGAGGTGGTCACGAGGGTGGAGGGCGCGCCCCCTGCCTCATGGGCCCCTCGAAGCTTCACCGACGTACTTCTTCCTCCCATATATATCCACGTATCCCCAAACGATCAGAACAGGAGCCAAAAACCTAATTCCACCGCCACAACTTTCTGTATCCACGAGATCCCATCTTGGGGCCTGTTCCGGAGCTCCGCCGGAGGGGGCATCAATCACGGAGGGCTTCTACATCATCATCCAAGCCCCTCCGATGAAGTGTGAGTAGTTTACTTCAGACCTACGGGTCCATAGTTAGTAGCTAGATGGCTTCTTCTCTCTTTTTGGATCTCAATACAATGTTCTCCCCCTCTCTAGTGGAGATCTATTCGATGTAATCTTATTTTTGCGGTGTGTTTGTTGAGACCGATGAATTGTGGGTTTATGATCCAGTCTATCTATGAATAATATTTGAATCTTCTCTGAATTCTTTTATGTATGATTGGTTATCTTTGCAAGTCTCTTCGAATTATCAGTTTGGTTTGGCCTACTAGATTGGTTTTTCTTGCCATGGGAGAAGTGCTTAGCTTTGGATTCAATCTTGCGGTGTCCTTTCCCAGTGACAGAAGGGGCAGCAAGGCACATATTGTATTGTTGCCATCGAGGATAACAAGATGGTTTTTTTATCATATTGCATGAAACTATCCCTCTACATCATGTCATCTTACTTAAGGTGTTACTCTGTTTTTAACTTAATACTCTAGATGCATGCTGGATAGCGGTCGATGAGTGGAGTAATAGTAGTAGATGCAGAATCGTTTCGGTCTACTTGTCTCAGACGTGATGCCTATATACATGATCATACCTAGATATTCTCATAACTATGCTCAATTCTGTCAATTGCTCAACAGTAATTTGTTCACCCACCATAGAATACTTATGCTCTTGAGAGAAGCCATTAGTGAAACCTATGGCCCCCGGGTCTCTTTCTCATCATATCAATCTCCATCACTTTATTATTGCTTTGCTTTTACTTTGCTTTTACTTGTTACTTTGCATCTCTATACCAAAAATACCAAAAATATTATTAATTATCTCTATCAGATCTCACTTTCATAAGTGACCGTGAAGGGATTGACAACCCCTAAGCGCGTTGGTTGCGTTGAGCTATTGTTTTTGTGTAGGTACGAGGGACTCGAGCGTAGCCTCCTACTGGATTGATACCTTGGTTCTCAAAAACTGAGCGAAATACTTATGCTACTTTGCTGCATCATCCCTTCCTCTTCGGGGAAATCCAACGCAGTGCTCAAGAGGTAGCATGTCTCCAAGTCTTCAACGCATCCACTATGGCAGCCAACTCCAAATCATGCGTGGCATAATTTAACTCATGCGGTTTCAGTTGTTGTGAGGCATACAAAACAACTCTTCCGTCCTGCATCAGTACCCCTCCAATTCCTAAGCGAGACGCAACGCAATACACTTGGAAATCCTTGCGTATATCTGGTAGAATCAGCACTGGGGCTGTAGTCAGACGTTTCTTTAATTCCTGAAAACTCGCCTCGCACTCTTCCGTCCATTTAAATTTGGTATCCTTCTTCAATAACTCCGTCATTGGCTTCACAATCTTGGAAAAATTCTCAATGAATCTCCGGTAGTATCCTGCGAGTCCAAGAAAACTGCGGATCTTGCTTACTGAAGTGGGTGCCAACCATTCAGTGACTGACTGAACCTTGGTGGGGTCTACTGCTATACCTTCTCCTGATATAACATGTCCAAGGAATCCAACTTCCTTCAACCAAAACTCACATTTGCTGAACTTGGCATACAACTGATGTTCCCTGAGTTTCTCGAGAACTAAACGCAAATGCTCCTTGTGCTCCTCTTAATTCTTCGAGTATACCATTATATCATGAATGGACACCACAACAAACTTATCCAAATATTCCATGAACACCTTGTTCATCATGCTCATGAAATAGGCAGGGGCGTTAGTCAGTCCAAATGACATGACCGTATACTCATATAACCCTTACCTTTTGGTGAATGCGGTTTTAGGTATATCCTTCTCCCGGATCTTCAGCTGGTGATACCCTGATCACAGATCGATCTTTGAAAACACCTTAGCTCCTCGCAACATGTCAAACAAATCATTGATCATCAGCAGTGGGTATTTGTTCTTGACCGTCACTTCATTCAATGCACGATAATCAACAACCATCCTTAGAGACTTATCCTTCTTCTCAACCAAAAGCACTAGGGCTCCCCATGGTGATGAGCTCCGTCAGATGTAACCTTTCTCCAATAACTCCTTGATCTGCTTCTTAATCTCTTCCAGATCATTTGCGGGCATCCAGTAGGGTCTCTTTGATATTGGCCCTGTACCTGGCAATAACTCTATCAAAAACTCGATGTCTCGATCCGGTGGCATGCCTGGTAGCTCCTCTGGAAAAACATCTGGGTAATCCTTCACTACAGACACTTCCTCCTGAACAAATCCCGTGAGGGTATTTACTTGCCTCCTCCTAGGCGCATGCCTAGACACATACTTGATCCTTTTTCCCTTCGGGGTGGTGAGATAAATCGACTTACTAGCATAGTTAATGCTTCCTCCATACTTTGACATCCAGTCCATGCCTAATATCACATCCAATCCTTGTGACTCCAAAATTTCCATATCTGACGGGAAAACATGGCTACCAATGGTTAAGGGTATCCGGTCACACCATCGGCTAGCCATATACTCTACTCCAGGTGAACTTACTAACAGAGGGGCCCTAAGGGCTTGGGTTGGTAGTTTAAAATTATCCACGAATCCCCTTGATATGTATGAACAGGATGCACCAGTATCAAAAAGAATAAGGGCGGTAAAATACTTAACCAAAAACTTACCGATAATTGCGTCTGGCTGCCCTTCAACCTCCTCCACATTAACGTGGTTCACTTGTCCCTTGTTGAATGGATTAGGCTTCTTCCCAGTGCTCCCATTACCGTTTCCATTCTTCGCTTCAGGGCACTCCGTGGCATAGTTTCCAGTCTTCCCGCACTTGAAGCAAGTAATGTGACTTAGGTCTCTCTTGGCGGGTGTGGCTGGATTGGAGCGGTTCTGATTGTTGCTTGTTCCGTTCCTAGTCCCATTCTTGGAACCATTGTGGTTATGCGAACTTCCTCCATTGTGGTTATGACCTCCATGGTTATGAACAATTCCTACCGAATTCGGGGTTAGACGAGGCTTCTACTGAGCTCCCGAGTTGTACCTTCCTTGTCCATACTTCCTTTTCCGGCTCTCAATTTGCTGCTGCTTCCCTTCAATCATAAGAGCCTTGTCTACCAACTCCCGGTAGTTTTTAAATGTTGCCACCATCAATTGCATGCTCATATCATCATTCAACCCTTCCATAAACTTCTCCTGCTTCGCGGCATCTGTGGCCACATCGTCTGGGGCATTGAGGGAGTCCTGGATTAGGGGGTCTCCGGATAGCCGGACTATATCCTTTGGCCGACTGTTGGACTATGAAGATACAAGATTGAAGACTTCGTCCCGTGTCCGGATGGGACTCTCCTTAGCGCGGAAGGCAAGCTAGTCAATACGGATATGTATATCTCCTCCCTTGTAACCGACCTTGTGTAACCCTAGCCCCCTCCGGTGTCTATATAAACCGAAGGGTTTTAGTCCGTAGGACAACATACAATCATACCATAGGCTAGCTTCTAGGGTTTAGCCTCTCTGATCTCGTGGTAGATCAACTCTTGTAATACTCATATCATCAAGAACAATCGAGCAGGACGTAGGTTATTACCTCCATCAAGAGGGCCCGAACCTGGGTAAACATCATGTCCCCTGCCTCCTGTTGCCATCCGCCTTAGACGCACAGTTCGGGACCCCCTACCCGAGATCCGCCGGTTTTGACACCGACATTGGTGCTTTCATTGAGAGTTCCACTGTGCCGTCACCATAAGGTTTGATGACTCCTTCGATCATCGGTAACGATGCGGTCGAGGGTGAGGTTTTCCTCTCTGGACAGATTTTTGTATTAGGCGGCTTCACACCGCGGGCCAATTCGCTTGGCCATCTGGAGCAGATCGAGAGCTATGCCCCTGGCCATCAGGTCAGATTCAGAAACTTGAACTATGCGGCCGATATCCGTGGAGACTTGATCTTCGACGGATTCGAGCCCATGTCAGGTGTGCCGCACAGTCACGACGAGCATGACATAACTCTGCCGTTGGACAGTATGCGGGGGATCGCATCTGCAACTACTCCGACTATCAATCCGGAGCAGATCGCGCCATCCGAGAGCGGAGGGATAGACCCCGCCATGGAGGCCGCGCTCTCTGCGGCGATAGAGCCAGACATTGACTTCACCCCTTACGAGAGCCGTGCTGCCGAACCACTGGATTCACCCCCGGCCACAGACTCCGAGTCGCTTATATCCACGCCCATCGAACCCGACTGGGCGCTGATCATGGAGTTCACCTCCGCGGATATCTTTCAGCACTCGCGTTTCGGCGATGTGCTAAATTCATTAAGGTCTCTCTCCCTGTCAGGAGAACCTTGGCCGAACTATGTTCGGCTAGAATAGGATGCGGACGACGAAGAAATTCGCTGCCCACCCACCACCCACTTGGTAGCCACTGTCGACGACTTAACTGACATACTTAACTTCGACTCCGAAGACATCGACGACATGAATGAAGATGCAGGAGACGAACAGGAACCAGCGCCCACAGGGCGCCGGACAACCACTTCATCACATGACATATACATGGTGGATACACCCAAAGAGGGCAATGGCGAAGAGACAGCGGAGGAGGCCCCCTCCAAGCAACCCAAGCGCCGACGTCAGTGGTGCCGCTCTAAGTCCCGCCATTGCAAAATAGCGATAACAGCGCAAGAGGAAATAATAGTCCAGTCGACTCTAGAAGAAACGACGACTGCGCCACCCCGCTGGCAGAGCATGATCAAGATGCAAACGATGAACACAGTGCGGATCCGGCATCCGAACACGGCGGCGCCAAGGATAAACCTCATCAAACCCCGTCTGGGGAGGAAAACAGTCCGGACGAATATGGACACGTCATCCCGGAAACGCACTTGGAGCAAGAGAACCTCCGCAAAAGGCTTATTGCCATAGCGAGGAGCCTGAAGAAGCAGAAGCAAAGGCTTAAGGCCACACAAGATACGCTCAACAGCAGGTGGAACAAAGTGCTCGACAATGAAACAAAGTATGGTGGAAATTACCACACAAATAGCTATCCAAAGCGCAAGCTATTACCTGAATTCGACGATGAGGCCTTAGAGCCCACACCGCCGAAAAATGATACGGCCAACCGGCCGGATCCACCACCTTGTGACCGCGATAGAGCGGCTAACAAAATCGCACATAAGTCAACACACGATCTACGTGAGAACTTGCGCCAAAAATTCGGCGCGACCAGATCCATCTATGGATCTAGGAAGCGCGCTCTGGCACAAAATCAAAACCAAATACTACAACTGTCCGAACACCATGGTGTATCCCAATACAGGGGTGCCGCACACCCCCTATGTTTCACCGATGAGGTGCTGGATCACGAATTCCCAGAAGGATTCAAACCAGTGAACATAGAGGCGTACGACGGGACCACAGACCCTGGAGTCTAGATCGAGGACTTTATCCTCCATATTCATATGGCTCGCGGAGACGATCTCCATGCCATTAAATACTTGTCCCTCAAGCTTAAAGGGCCAGCTCGGCACTGGCTGAAAAGCCTCCCCGAAAACTCAATTGGAAGTTGGGAGGAGCTCGAGGACGCTTTTCGGGCTAATTTTCAAGGGACTTATGTCCGACCTCCGGATGCAAATGATTTAAGTCACATAATCCAACAGTCCGGAGAGTCCGCCCGAAAGCTTTGGAACAGGTTCCTCACCAAGAAGAACCAAATCGTCGACTGTCTGGACGCCGAAGCCTTAGCAGCTTTTAAACACAGTGTCCGAGACGAATGGCTCGCCAGACACCTCGGCCAAGAAAAACCGAGAACAATGGTAGCCCTAACAAGCCTCATGACCCGCTTTTGCGCGAGCGAAGACAGCTGGTTAGCCTGTAGCAGCACCAGCGACCCAAGCACATCTGAAGTCAGGGATGGCAATGGAAAACCACGATGCAACAAAAACAAGCGTCAAAATAAAGAGGGTAGCCCAGATAACACGGCGGTAAACGCCAGATTCAGGGGCTCTCGACCTGGTCAGCGGAAAAAGCCTTTCAAAGGCAGCAGAGAAGGACCATCCGGCCTAAACAAGATTCTTGACAAGCTCTGTCAGATTCACGGCACCCCCGACAAACCTGCAAATCACACCCACAGAGAATGTTGGGTCTTCAAGCAGGCCGGTAAGATAAACGCCGAACACAAAGGGGAAGAGACACCAAGCGAAGACGAGGATGAACCTCGCCAGCAAAGCACCGGAGGACAGAAAAAGTTCCCACCAGAGATTAAAACGGTAAATGTGATCCATGTGACGAAGAGGAGAAACAAGCATGCACTCCGAGATACACGCGCCATAGAGCCCGTCACCCCTAGGTTCAACCCCTGGTTGGACTGCCCGATCACTTTTGATCGTAGGGATCACGCGACAAGTATCCGGCACGAAGGACTGGCGTCCTTGGTGTTAGACCCAATAATAAATGGGTACCATTTCACATGAGTCCGCATGGACGACGGCAATGATTTAAACCTGATATATCAGGACACAGTCCGCAAAATGGGGCTAGACCCGACACAAATAAGCCACAATAATACTACCTTCAATGGAGTAATACCAGGCCAAGAGGCCCGTTGTACGGGCTCTCTATGGCTAGAGGTCGTATTCGGTTCTCCCGATAACTTCCGAAGCGAAAGTTTAACTTTCCACGTCGCTCCATTCTGAAGTGGTTATCAAGCACTACTCGGAAGAACGACTTTCGCTCGCTTTAATGCAATACTGCATTATGCTTTTCTCAAGCTTAAGATGCCCGGTCCATATGGCATCATCACAGTTAGCGGAAATACTGAACGTTTTTTACGTGCGGAAGAGGATAGACAGCTTTAACAGCCGCGAACTAGACGACCTCACCAACCAGGAAAAGCGACAGGTCATCAAGACCACAGACACGGTTAGATGAGTCCGATGTTTCACCACATATACATGAGATTGGTTTAATGATCAAACCCTCATAGATGATACCAGGGGCTTCCCGCGCATAATCAGGGCCAGCCCATCTCAACTTGACTTCTCTTGAATTTTGATAGTTCGTTGATAATAACCAATTTTTTTGGCACGGCAACTTTCACCTAAGTTCTTTCCTTTTAAAGATGACAATCGTGCTATGCCCGTCCAGGACACGGCACAACGGAGACACAGGCGTAGACGTGCAGCAGGGACCCGCCCAAAGGTTTCTTTTTAGATTAAGACCCTGCATAAACCTTTTTTTACTGTCTCTTGTTGCTCACATCCTCCGGATACTCCACACAACCGAGAAGGATGCTGACGTTATTGGCATGTGGCCACGTCAGGATATTGCACGTACCTGGACACATGGGGTTTATTATTAAGGGCACAATTTAGCCCGGTATATGTTATAAAGACCGAACACCTTAGGGAGTGTTCGGCGTCGCGAGTTTGGCCCTATATGCATCAGCTCCGAATCATGTCTTTGGTCAAATGTTGGGTTTGCCCGGATCCCACGGTTTGGTACCTTATGTTCCGTTATATCGGCTAAGGTAGCACTTGGAGAACTACTGCGATTGTGCCCTGGTTCGTCCGGATGAGCACCTCAGTAGAGAAAGCCGAAAACTGACTGTCATGATATAGCGAGAGACTGGTCAACCACTCAATGACTTAGCGGAATCTTTGGGATTCCTCTGCATCAACGAAGGGCCGTTTCCCGGTCATGTACGTACGCGCCCTGTATTCGGAAGAACGCAGAAGTACCAGGGGCTATATCATAGCCCCACCGTCAAACTCCTATGGCTAAGTGAAAGTGTTAAAGCAATATAGTCCGATTGCCTCATTTGCTGCGCTACCACCTCCTTAATGGACCAAGATGTTGGATCAAGTGTGGATTCACATTTTCTGCGAACACCCCCGCATTATATGCGTGGGGGCAGAAGCCGCCAACTGCAAACTTTCAGGTTATATACATATATACATAAATGGCCGCACTGGAGGCATCATAGTACTTTTGGGCAAAAGTATAAATACAGCCTTGATAACTCAATAAAACATTGTTTTTACAATGGAAGTACATGTCACTTGAACATAATATTCTTTGAGCACTGAGCCTCTATCGAACGAGTGCCTTTAAGAACTTCTTCAAAGTAGTGCTCGGTAGCCACTCGGCCTACGGCCGAACCCTGTGTCGCAACAGTGGTGGCCTCCATCTCCACGCAGCATGTCTTGACACGGGCAAAGGCCATCCGTGCACCCTCTATGCACGCCGATCTCTTCATAGCATCGATGCGCGGCACAACACCAAGGAATTGTTGCACTAAACAAAAATAGCTATTCGACCTTGGCCCTCTCGGCCACAGATGATCCACAACGGACCTCATGGAAAGTCCGGACAACCTATGGAGCTCGGCCCACTCGGCCATCCGCTCATTCAACAGTAGCGGACGGACTGGAGCATGAAACTGTGACCAAAACAGCTTTTCCACTTCGTGATCTTTCTGATCCTTGAAGTCTTCGACCGCATCAGCAGCACTTGCAGCCAAATCCATGTAGGCGTCCGCAGAACTCCATAGTCGGTTAAGAGGAGCATACTTCGGATCTCTGAATTTAGTCCGCAACAAGAAGGGCTTCCTAGCCACAATATCTGCAGCTTGATGCAGCTCCTCCTTCGTCGCTCTAATTTTGGAGCGGGCTTCCTTGGCAGCTACCAGGGCCTTCTCCAGGTCCGTTGCCCTCGCTCGGCTTTCTTCTTCAAGAAGCTGGTAACGGTCAGCGGCATCTTTTAACTCTACAGCCATTTTGGCATTTCTTTCCTTGCTCTCGCAATGCGCGGCCTGTTCGGCCCTCAACTCTTCGGCCGCCTTTAGAGCGGCCGCATTGCTACTCCTTGCTTGTTCCTTGGCTCGAGCAAGCTCCGCCCGAAGGGTCTCCACGGTGGCAGCTCCATATGCAGTCACAACATATTAAAGATACTGGCATCATGCTCCTCTTATTATGTGACGATCACTAGAGAAATCACTTACCCTATGCCTCATCAAGCCGCTGGTTGACAAGCATGATATCGACGTCGGCCAAATCAAGTTGCCGCTTTAGCTCGGCAAACCCATAAGTTCGGCTAGCCACCGGAGCCTTAGCCGCCTGCACATAAAGGCAGTCGGGTTATTACCTGGGAATATGATCCTTCGGTTGCCACCATTCTCGACGACAACCAGAGTCTCAGGGGCTACTATCTGCATAGGGCACGACACACCTAATGTGTGCGGTACCACCAAAAACATACACTATATCACGTACCTCAAAGCCTTTCAGCAGACTCATAAAGGCTTCGTGCAATCCATTTTCAGCGGATGAAATCCTTTCAATTACCGTCCCCATCAACGCATGATGCGCTTCTGAGATGGCCACTTGCCCCATAAGATCCTTCAGCGCGTCCGACCGCACACTGTACAGTTCCGGAGTCTTGCTGCCGCTCTCCTTAGGAGCCAGATACTAAGGATTTCGGGTAGCCAAAGGGTTATCCTCTGGCCTTGGCAGATCCGAAGACACCCTCTGCGATGACACTTCAGGGTCGCCCGCCTCATGAGGCGGGGTGTC
The DNA here is from genome assembly GCA_034509565.1 of Triticum monococcum. Lineage (NCBI taxonomy): Eukaryota > Viridiplantae > Streptophyta > Magnoliopsida > Poales > Poaceae > Triticum > Triticum monococcum. Next base: position 569,260,997 of record CM067841.1, on the reverse strand, counting down.
AGGGGAGGCGTTTCGCTCTCCATCATCTCCGGAAGAAGATCCCCCGAAGACGAACTCTATCGAGAAGGGCTACGATCCAGACTACAATTTATAAGCATCAGTTATTGTCTTCGGAAGTAAGGTAGGATATTTTCACTATTAAGTACTTTTTGATTACTTACAGCTCGGTAGAGGGATGATCCCCGCGCGGCCATTGTGCGGCAAGAATACCCTCCAAGGCAGGACCCTCTGGCGGAGATTTCTTCTCCCGTTTGGAAACCTTAGTTTCCGGATCTTCAGAGGTAGTCCTCTTCCTTCCCCGGGGAGAGAGAAGGTCAGATTCTTCCCCTTGGTTATCCTCCCTTGCGGAGGCGCTCATTCCCTCGGTTGGAATAAGTAGAGAATGAGGCCCGCTTTTGCCCTCTTTATTCCCCCTTCATCTTCCTTTGAGGGCACTGGATAAGGTGCCGGCTCGAGCATCTTTTCCAGCACCGGATTGTCCAAGCCCTCAGGAAGGGGGGCCGAACACCTGATCATCTTCGCCTTTGTTATCCAGTCCTGGTTAAAGAGCGACTCTTCATAATGATGTCATGATAAATAAAAGGATAGTGTGTTCGGCCATGGGATTACTTACTTGGGTAGCAGGGCGGTTGGAGCTCAAACCCACATCCTCGGTGGTGTCCGAACACTCTATTTGGTGTCCGAAGAATGATTTGTACATCTCTTCGAGCGTCATGCCGAGGAAATGCTGAATAGCTCATGGTCCTTTCGGGTTGAATTCCCACATACGGAGGGGTCGATGTTTGCAAGGCTGGACTCGACGAACCAGCATAACTTGCATTGCCATAACCAGACTAAAATCTCTCTCAAAGAGATCTCAGATACGGCTCTGCAGTATTGGCACGTCCTTTGCTGGACCCCAGATCAGCCCCCTGCCGATCCATGACATCACTTGCGATGGGGGGCCCGAGCGAAAGGGGGGGAGGCTACCCACTTGGCACCTCGGGGAGCTGTGATGTAAAACCACTCCCGCTGCCACAACCTGGACACCCCTGGGAAGGAACCCTCTGGCCATGGAGCATCAGCGATTTTGCTTATTAAAGCACCTCTGCACTCTGCGTGCCACCCCTCGATCATCTTCGGCTTCACATCAAAGGTCTTGAGCCACAGGCCAAAGTGAGGGGTAATGCGGAGGAAGGCCTCACATACGACAATAAATGATGAGATGTGAAGAAGGGAATCCAGGGCCAGATCATGGAAATCCAGCCCATAATAGAACATAAGACCCCTAACAAAGGGATCCAGAGCGAGGCTAGTCCTTGGGGGAAGTGGGAGATGAACACGACACTCTCAGTGGGTTCTGGAGTAGGGATGACCTGCCCTCGGGCAGGCAGCCTATGCGAAATTTCAATTGTTAGATATCTGGCCTCTCTCAGCTTCTTGATGTTCTCCTCTGTGACAGAGGAAGGCATCCACCGACCTTGAAGGTTGGATCTGGACATAGTTGAAGGTTCCAAGCACCTGACCTGAGCTTTGGGTGTTAGAACTCGAGGCGGGGGAAGGATTCGATTGAGCACGAGAGGGAAAAAGAGAAAGCCTTGTCCTCTTTATAAAGAGGGTGAATATCAAGCGTCCTCCTCGTGGCCGTTTTGGACTTGCCTAAGATCTAGTAGTCATACCAACAGGCACGGTTGGGTTACCCACGTCTGTATTGATGAGAATCCCGTAATAGGGGAACACGATCTCTGCTTTGACAAGACGTGTCAATAAAACCGCCTCGCGATATGTGCGGTGCTGGTTGAGAAAAACGGTTTGAATAATGACCAGGCCATGGTGTGATGTCATGCTGTGAAAACGTGTCAGCAGATTAGATTTGTGGAAATATTATTCTCTCTACCGTGGTATGTGGAACTTATTTTTCAAGGCCGGAAACTATTCTTGTGTTCAAACTCTTGCATGGAGTATTCGAAGGAGGAACCCGCCTTGCAATGCCGAAAGAACAATACTGCGCGCCGGACTCATCGTCATTGAAGCCTGGTTCAGGCGCTACTGACGGAGTCCTGGATTAGGGGCCTCTGGACACCCGGACTATATCCTTTGGCCGAACTATTGGACTATGAAGATACAAGATTGAAGACTTCGTCCCGTGTCCGGATGGGACTCTCCTTGGCGTGGAAGGCAAGCTAGGCAATACGGATATGTATATCTCCTCCCTTGTAACCGACCTTGTGTAACCCTAGCCCCCTCCGGTGTCTATATAAACCGAAGGGTTTTAGTCCTTAGGACAACACACAATCATACCATAGGCTAGCTTCTAGGGTCTAGCCTCTCTAATCTCGTGGTAGATCAACTCTTGTAATACTCATATCATCAAGAACAATCGAGCAGGACGTAGGGTATTACCTCCATCAAGAGGGCCCGAACCTGGGTAAACATCGTGTCCCCTGCCTCCTGTTACCATCCGCCTTAGACGCACAGTTCGGGACCCCCTACCCGAGATCCACCGGTTTTGACACTGACACCCATTCTTTCCTTGCTCTCGCAATGCGCGGACTGTTCGGCCGTCAACTCTTCGGCCGCCTTTAGAGCGGCTGCATTGCCACTGCTTTCTTGTTCCTTGGCTTTGGCAAGCTCTGCCCGAAGAGTCTCGACGGTGGCAGCTCCATCTGTAGTCACAACATATTAAAGATACTGGCATCATGCTCCTCTTATTATGTGACGATCACCAGAGAAATCACTTACCCTGTGCCTCGTCAAGCCATTGGTTGACAAGCATGATATCGGCGTCGCCGCATCAAGTTGCCGCTTTAGCTCGGCAAACCCATCAGTTCGGCTAGCCACCGGAGCCTCAGCCGCCTGCACATAAAGGCACTCGGGTTATTACCTGAGAATATGATCCTCCGGTTGCCGCCGTTCTCGACGACAACCAGAGTCTCAGGGGCTACTATCTGCATAGGGCACGGCACACCTAACGTGTGCGGTACCACCAAAAACATACACTATTTCACGTACCTCAAAGCCTTTTAGTAGACTCATAAAGGCTTCATGCAATCCATTTTTAGCGGATGAAATCCTTTCAATTACCGTACCCATCAGCGTACGATGCGCTTCCGAGACGGTCGCTTGCCCAGAAGATCCTTTAGTGCGTCCGACCGCACACTGTACGATTCCGGACTCTTACTGCCGCTCTCCTTAGGAGCCGGATACTGGGGATTCCGGGTAGCCAAAGGGTTATCCTATAGCCTTGGCGGATCCGGAGACACCCTCCACGACGACACTTCAGGGTCGCCCGCCTCATGAGGCGGGTGTCAGGGGGAGGCATTTCGCTCTCCATCATCTCCGGAAGAAGATCCCCCGAAGACGAACTCTGTCGAGAAGGGCTACGATCCGGACTACAATTTATAAGCATCGGTTATTGTCTTCGGAAGTAAGGTAGGATATTTTCACTATTAAGTACTTTTTGATTACTTACAGCTCGGTAGAGGGCTGATCCCCGTGCGGACATTGTGCGGCAAGAATACCCTCCGAGGCAGGACCCTCTGGCAGAGATTTCTTCTCCCGTTTGGAAACCTCAGTTTCCAAATCTTTAGAGGTAGTCCTCTTCCTTCCCTGGGGAGAGAGAAGGTCAGATTCTTCCCCTTGGTTATCCTCCCTTGCGGAGGCACTCATTCCCTCGGTTGGAATAAGTAGCGAATGAGGCCCACTTTTGCCCTCTTTATTCCCCCTTCATCTTCCTGTGAGGGCACTGGATAAGGTGCCGGCTCGAGCATCTTTTCCAGCACCGGATTGTCCAAGCCCTAAGGAAGGGGGGGGGGGGGGCGAACACCTGATCATCTTCGCCTTTGTTATCCAGTCCTGGTCAAAGAGCAACTCTTCAGAATGATGTCATGATAAATAAAAGGACAGTGTGTTCGACCATGGGATTACTTACTTGGGTAGCAGGGCGGTTGTAGCTCAAACCCACATCCTCGGTGGTGTCCGGACAATCTATTTGGGGTCCGAAAAACGATTTGTACATCTCTTCGAGCGTCATGCCGAGGAAATTCTGAATAGCTCACGGTCCTTCCGGGTTGAATTCCCACATATGGAGGGGCCGACGTATGCAAGGCTGGACTCGACGAACTAGCATAACTTGCATTACCATAACCAGGCTGAAATCTCTCTCAAAGAGATCTCAGATATGGCTCTGCAGTATTTGCACGTCCTTTGCTGGACCCCAGCTCAGCCCCTGCTGATCCATGCCATCAGTTGTGATGGGGGGCCCGAGCGAAAGGGGGGCGGCTACCCACTTGGCACTTCGGGGAGCTATGATGTAAAACCACTCCCACTGCCACAACCTGGACACCCCTGGGAAGGAACCCTCTGGCCATGGAGCATCAACGATTTTGCTTATTAAAGCACCTCCACACGCTTCATGCCGCCCCTCGATCATCTTCAGCTTTACATCGAAGGTCTTGAGCCACAGGCCGAAGTGACGGGTAATGCGGAGGAAGGCCTCACATACGACAATAAATGACGAGATGTGAAGAAGGGAATCCGGGGCCAGATCATGGAAATCCAGCCCATAATAGAACATAAGACCCCGAACAAAGGGATCCAGAGGGGTGCCTAGTCCTCGGGGGAAGTGGGAGATGAACACGACACTCTCGGTGGGTTCGGTAGTAGGGATGACCTGCCCTCGGGCAGGCAACCTATGCGAAATTTCGGCGGTCAGATATCTGGCCTCTCTCATCTTCTTGATGTCCTCCACTGTGACAGACGAAGGCATCCATCGACCTTGAAGGTTGGATCCGGACATAGTTGAAGGTCCGAAGCGCCTGACCTAAGCTTTGGGTGTTAGAACTCGAGGCGGGGGAAGGATTCGATTGAGCACGAGAGAGAAAAAGAAAAAGCCTCGTCCTCTTTATAAAGAGGGTGAATATCAAGCGTCCTCCTCGTGGCCGTTTTGGACTTGCCTAAGATCTAGGAGTCATATCAACGTGCATGGTTGGGTTACCCACGTCTGTATTAATGAGAATCCCGTAATAGGGGGAACACGATCTCTGCTTTGACAAGACGTGTCAAGAAAACCGCCTCGCGATATGTGTGGTGCTGGTTGAGAAAAACGGTTTGAATAATGACCGGGCCGTGGCGTGATGTCATGCTGTCAAAACGTGTCAGCAGATTAGATTTGTGGAAATATTATTCTCTCTACAGTGGTATGTGGAACTTATTTTTCAGGGCCGGACACTATTCTTGTGTTCAAACTCTTCCATGGAGTATTCGGAGGAGGAACCCGCCTTGCAATGCCAAAAGAACAATAATGCGTGCCGGACTCATCTCATTGAAGCCTGGTTCTGGGGCTACTAAGGGAGTCCTGGATTAGGGGGTCTCCAGACAGCCGGACTATATCCTTTGGCCGGACTGTTGGACTATGAAGATACAAGATTGAAGACTTCGTCCCATGTCCGGATGGGACTCTCCTTGGTGTGGAAGGCAAGGTAGGCAATACGTATATGTATATCTCCTCCCTTGTAACCGACCTTGTGTAACCATAGCCCCCTCCGGTGTCTATATAAACCAAAGGGTTTTAGTCCGTAGGAAAACATACAATCATACCATAGGCTAGCTTCTAGGGGTTAGCCTCTCTGATCGCATGGTAGATCAACTCTTGTAATACTCATATCATCAAGAACAATCGAGCAGGACGTAGGGTATTACCTCCATCAAGAGGGCCCGAACCTGGGTAAACATCGTGTCCCCTGCCTCCTGTTACCATCTGCCTTAGACGCACAGTTCAGGACTCCCTACCCGAGATCCGCCTGTTTTGACACCGATAGGCATAACGAGACAGCTTACTAAATTCATCCACGTACTGCCCCACAGTACGGTTCCCTTGGCGCAAGTTGTGAAACTCATGCTTCTTCATGCTCATAGCTCCCGTTGAGACAAGGGCGGTGTGGAATGCTTGCTGAAACCGATCCCATGTAACAGTGGCTATAGGGTAGGTGACAGTGTAATTCTCCCACCATGAGGCTACTGGTCCATCCAACTGATGTGCGGCAAAACGCACCTTCTCAGCATCTATACATCCTGAAGTGGTTAACTCCCTTCCAATCCCGCGGAGCCAATCATCTACCACTATCGGCTCGGTGCTATCGGAAAACACCGGCAGCTGCAACCCCAGAAAGCGGGCTAAGTTGTCAACTGGTGGTGGTGGCGGTGGGTTGTTGTTGTTGTTGTTGCCTTGGTTCTGAACTAACAACTGCATCAGTGTATTCTGTTGCTGGATCAACTGAGTGAGCTCCGGTGGGAAGGTAAATCTGGGGTCACGTCTCAGAGGCATCTGAGGGTTTAGAGGGAAGAGAATAGAATGAGGTCTAGTGAGATAAACACTACCCATATGCACATGAGACAAACACAATCATATCACTCAATCAATCAAGCAAGGGCATACAATCGATCTAACTATCGTTACAAAAGTGCTCGGACTATATTATATACATGGTGGAATACTACTACTGATGTGGTGGTCTACTAGAAATATTGATCGGTTGAAGACTCCATGATGTCTGCTCCAACTTCGTCTTCATAGTCATCATCGCTATCCTCGGGGTCTGAGTCGGTGTCGTTGATGATGATGTAGTCCTCAGAATGAATCTCCTTGGGTTCATCGTCTTCTCCTCCTGGCGCGGGGTCTCCCATGAAGACTCCTAGCTTCCTTTCCAGATCGTCATTCTTCTCCACTAGTACGACGATTTCGTCCTCATAATCTTCGCGAGTAGCCTTGAGTTCTTCCTCCAGTTCCGTGATCCTTGTCATCGCCTTCTTCAGATCTATCATGCCTGCGCACATCTGGTTCTCCTGGCGACGAATGTGCTGGTTTAACTCCTGGATGAAAGCTGCGATTGATCTATCCTTCCTGGTGCTGATCATCTCCCATTGCTCATCTCGACGCCCACAAATCTGATAGATAGTATCCTTAAGCTCCTTATGGTAAACTTCTCCAATGCGTCCCATGGTGATGTGAGCCGCCATACTCTTTCCTAGACTCCAGGTTGGTGCATCAAAGGAAAACTCTATGGGCTTAGTGACTGGCGCGAATGTCCTTCCTGGAACTTGAACTTGAATCATCCATCGCTCCTCTTTTGGTAAAGTGGCGTTGTAAGTCCCGTTGAAGCTTGGTATTCCAATGTTCAGGTACTTAGTGACTTCCTTCAAGTGTCGTCCAAAAGGTGCTTCTTCATCCGGTTGTGCAAACTTGTTCCTTGCGTCCACCATCCTAAAGAGCAGAAAATGGAGAGGGGTCAGAAATGTGAAGAGAGTAGTGATCTAGGGCGTTAGCTTAGTGGTTGTGTCCTACACTCAGTGTGTGCTCTGATACCATCTTGTAGCGACCCGACATCAAACGGTCAAGTCTCTGTGCTTCAGTGTCATCCCTGGATCGGTAATGCTGACACACACAATACTCGAAGGATTTATAACAGAGTAGCAATCACACACTTATTACATCGAATGTCTCAAGAGAGAACTTATTACAATAAATATGGCATAAGGCCATCAAATACGATAACAGCGGAAGGCTTGGAAGATAAAGTGAGTCCATAAACTCCAACGACATAGCTGAGCTGCACGGCAACGACCTAACGAACTTTACTCCTCGTCTGAAAAGTCTGCAACATAATACGTTGCAGCCCGAAAATGGGTCAACACATGGAATATGCTGGCAATATAACACAGTAGAGCAAGAACTGAATAATGCTATAACTACATGCATATTTGGTTGGTGGAAAAGCTCTATGGTTAAAGTTTTGCGAAAAGCCAATTTTTCCCTACAACAAAGGAATATATTTTATTTAACTATCATGGTAGTTGAAACATCATTGAGAAGGTTCCTCCAACTCAATCCCAATTAAAAGTAATTATCAACCCAACAATATTAAATTTGAGTGATGAGACACATATGATAATCCATGTACTAGATACTCAAGATGTCCATAACCGGGGACACGGCTAACCATGATTAGATTGTACACTCTGAAGAGGTTTGCACACTTTTCCCCACAAGACTCGATCTCCTCCGTTGGATTTCTCGCGCTACACGGTGTTTGAGAAATGGATGGCTGAGACACAGTCTTTCAAAAGCATTAGCTCTAACCCCGGGTAGACAGTACCAACCTACTGTTGGGGAACGTAGTAATTTCAAAATTTTCCTACACACACGCAAGATCATGGTGATGCACAGCAACGAGGGGGAGAGTGTTGTCTACGTACCAACGCAGACCGACTGCGGAAGCGATCACACAACGTAGAGGAAGTAGTCATACGTCTTCTTCCCGATCCGACCGATCCAAGCACCGTTACTCCGGCACCTCCGAGTTCTTAGCACACGTACAGCTCGATGACGATCCCCGGGCTCCGATCCAGCAAAGCTTCGGGGAGTTCCGTCAGCACGACGGCGTGGTGACGATCTTGATGTACTACCGACGCAGGGCTTCGCCTAAGCACTACAACGGTATGATCGAGGTGGAATTTGGTGGCAGGGGGCACCGCACACGGCTAAGGAACGATCTCAAGGATCAACTTGTGTGTCTTGGGGTGTCCCCTGCCCCCGTATATAAAGGATGAGAGGGGGAGGGCTGGCCGGCCAAGAGGAGGGAGGCGCAGGAGGAGTCCTACTCCTACTGGGAGTAGGACTCCCCCCTCCAATCCTAGTCCAACTAGGATTCCCAAGTGGGAAAGGGAGAGAGGGGGGCCGGCCACCTTCTCCTAGTCCTAATAGGACTAGAGAGAGGGGGGAGGCGCGCAGCCCTATGTGGGAAGCCCTTTCACCTTTCCACTAAGGCCCATGTTGGCCCATTTGGCTCCCGGGGGGTTCTGGTAACCCTCCCGGTAATCCGGTAAAATCCTGATTTCACCCGGAACACTTCCGATGTCCAAACATAGGCTTCCAATATATCAATCTTTATGTCTTGACCATTTCGAGACTCCTCGTCATGTCCATGATCACATCCGGGACTCCGAACTACCTTCGGTACATCAAAATGCATAAACTCATAATAACTGTCATCGTAACGTTAAGCGTGCGGACCCTACGGTTCGAGAACAATGTAGACATGACCGAGACACATCTCCGGTCAATAACCAATAGCGGGACCTGGATGCCCATATTGGTTCCTACATATTCTACGAAGATCTTTATCGGTCAGACCGCATAACAACATACGTTGTTCCCTTTGTCATCGGTATGCTACTTGCCCGAGATTCGATCGTCGGTATCCAATACCTAGTTCAATCTCGTTACTAGCAAGTCTCTTTACTCGTTCCGTAACACAGCATCTCACAACTAACATCTTAGTTATAATGCTTGCAAGGCTTATGTGATGTGTATTACCGAGAGGGCCCAGAGATACCTCTCCGACAATCGGAGTGACAAACCCTAATCTCAAAATACGCCAACCCAACATCTACCATTGGAGACACCTGTAGTACTCCTTTATAATCACCCATTTACGTTGTGACGTTTGGTAGTACCCAAAGTGTTCCTCCGGTAAACGGGAGTTGCATAATCTCATAGTTATAGGAACATGTATAAGTCATGAAGAAAGCAATAGCAACATACTAAACGATCAGGTGCTAAGCTAATGGAATGGGTCATGTCAATCAGATCATTCAACTAATGATGTGACCTCGTTAATCAAATAACAACTCTTTGTTCATGGTTAGGAAACATAACCATCTTTGATTAACGAGCTAGTCAAGTAGAGGCATACTAGTGACACTCTGTTTGTCTATGTATTCACACATGTATTATGTTTCCGGTTAATACAATTCTAGCATGAATAATAAACACTTATCATGATTTTAAGGAAATAAATAATAACTTTATTATTGCCTCTAGGGCATATTTCCTTCAGTCTCCCACTTGCACTAGAGTCAATAATCTAGATTACACAGTAATGATTCTAACACCCATGGAGCTTTGGTGTTGATCATGTCTTGCTCGTGGAAGAGGCTTAGTCAACGGGTCTGCAACATTCAGATCCGTATGTATCTTGCAAATCTCTATGTCTCCCACCTGGACTAAATCCCGGATGGAGTTGAAGCGTCTCTTGATGTGTTTGGTCCTTTTGTGAAATCTGGATTCCTTTGCCAAAGCAATTGCACCAGTATTGTCACAAAAGATTTTCATTGGACCCAATGCACTAGGTATAACACCTAGATCGGACATGAACTCCTTCATCCAGACTCCTTTGTTCGCTGCTTCCAAAGCAGCTATGTACTCCGCTTCACATGTAGATCCCGCTACGACGCTTTGTTTAGAACTGCACCAACTGACAGCTCCACTGTTTAAAGTAAACACGTATCCGGTTTGCGATTTAGAATCGTCCGGATCAGTGTCAAAGCTTGCATCAACGTAACCTCTTACGGTGAGCTCTTTGTCACCTCCATATACGAGAAACATATCCTTAGTCCTTTTCAGGTATTTCAGGATGTTCTTGACCGCTGTCCAGTGATCCACTCCTGGATTACTTTGGTACCTCCCTGCTAAACTTATAGCAAGGCACACATCAGGTCTGGTACACAGCATTGCATACATGATAGAGCCTATGGCTGACGCATAGGGAACATCTTTCATTTTTTCTCTATCTTCTGCAGTGGTCGGGCATTGAGTCTGACTCAACTTCACACTTGTAACACAGGCAAGAACCCTTTCTTTGCTTGATCCATTTTGAACTTTTTCAAAATCTTGTCAAGGTATGTGCTTTGTGAAAGTCCAATTAAGCGTCTTGATCTATCTCTATAGATCTTTATGCCTAATATGTAAGCAGCTTCCCCGAGGTCTTTTCATCGAAAAACTTTTATTCAAGTATCCCTTTATGCTATCCAGAAATTCTATATCATTTCCAATCAACAATATGTCATCCACATATAATATCAGAAATGGTACAGAGCTCCCACTCACTTTCTTGTAAATACAGGCTTCTCCAAAAGTCTGTACAAAGCCAAATGCTTTGATTACACTATCAAAGCGTTTATTCCAACTCCGAGATGCTTGCACCAGTCCATAAATGGATCGCTGGAGTTTGCATACTTTGTTAGCTCCCTTTGGATCGACAAAACCTTCTGGTTGCATCATATACAACTCTTCTTCCAGAAATCCATTCAGGAATGCAGTTTTGACATCCATCTGCCATATTTCATAATCATAAAATGCGGCAATTGCTAACATGATTCTGACGGATTTAAGCATCGCTACGGGTGAGAAGGTCTCATCGTAGTCAACCCCTTGAACTTGTCGAAAACCTTTTGCGACAAGTCGAGCTTTATAGACAGTAACATTACCGTCAGCGTCAGTCTTTTTCTTGAAGATCCATTTATTCTCAATTGCTTGCCGATCATCGGGCAAGTCAACCAAAGTCCATACTTTGTTCTCATACATGGATCCCATCTCAGATTTCATGGCCTCAAGCCACTTTGCGGAATCTGGGCTCACCATCTCTTCTTCATAGTTCGTAGGTTCATCATGATCTAGTAGCATGACTTCCAGAATTGGATTACCGTACCATTCTGGTGCGGATCTCACTCTGGTTGATCTACGTGGTTCAGTAGTATCTTGTCCTGAAGTTTCATGATCATCATCATTAGCTTCCTCACTAATTGGTATAGGTGTCGCAGAAACAGTTTTCTGTGATGTACTATTTTCCAATAAGGGAGCAGGTACAGTTACCTCGTCAAGTTCTACTTTCCTCCGACTCACTTCTTTCGAGAGAAACTCCTTCTCTAGAAATGATCCATTCTTATCAACGAATGTCTTGCCTTCGGATCTGTGATAGAAGGTATACCCAACAGTTTCCTTTGGGTATCCTATGAAGACACATTTCTCCGCTTTGGGTTCGAGCTTATCAGGTTGAAGCTTTTTCACATAAGCATCGCAGCCCCAAACTTTAAGAAAACGACAACTTTGGTTTCTTGCCAAACCATAGTTCATAAGGCGTCGTCTCAACGGATTTTGATGGTGCCCTATTCAACGTGAATGCGGCCGTCTCTAAAGCATAACCCCAAAACAATAGCGGTAAATCAGCAAGAGACATCATAGATCACACCATATCTAGTAAAGTACGATTACGACGTTCGGACACACCATTACGCTGTGGTGTTCCGGGTGGCGTGAGTTGCGAAACTATTCCACAATTTTTCAAATGTACACCAAACTCGTAACTCAAATATTCTCCTCCACGATCAGATCGTAGAAACTTTATTTTCTTGTTACGATGATTTTCAACTTCACTCTGAAATTCCTTGAACTTTTCAAATGTTTCAGACTTATGTTTCATTAAGTAGATATACCCATATCTGCTCAAATCATCTGTGAAGGTGAGAAAATAACGATATCCGCCACGAGCCTCAATATTCATCGGACCACATACATCGGTATGTATGATTTCCAATAAATCTGTTGCTCTCTCCATAGTACCGGAGAACGGTGTTTTAGTCATCTTGCCTATGAGGCACGGTTCGCAAGTACCAAGTGATTCATAATCAAGTGGTTCCAAAAGCCCATCAGTATGGAGTTTCTTCATGCGCTTTACACCGATATGACCTAAACGGCAGTGCCACAAATAAGTTGCACTATCATTATCAACTCTGCATCTTTTGGCTTCTACATTATGAATATGTGTATCACTACTATCGAGATTCAACAAGAATAGACCACTCTTCAAAGGTTCATGACCATAAAAGATATTACTCATATAAATAGAACAACCATTATTCTCTGATTTAAATGAATAACCGTCTTGCATTAAACAAGATCCAGATATAATGTTCGTGCTCAACGCTGGCACCAAATAACAATTATTTAGGTCTAATATTAATCCCGAAGGTAGATGTAGAGGTAGCGTGCCGACCGCGATAACATCGACTTTGGAACCGTTTCCCACGCGCATTGTCACCTCGTCCTTTGCTAGCGTCCGCTTATTCCGTAGTCCCTGTTTCGAGTTGCAAATATTAGCAACAGAACCAGTATCAAATACCCAGGTGCTACTGCGAGCTCTAGTAAGGTACACATCAATAACATGTATATCACATATACCTTTGTTCACCTTGGCATCCCTCTTATCCGCCAAATACTTGGGGAAGTTCCGCTTCCAGTGACCAGTCTGCTTGCAGTAGAAGCACTCAGTTTCAGGCTTAGGTCCAGACTTGGGTTTCTTCTCCTGAGCAGCAACTTGCTTGCTGTTCTTCTTGAAGTTCCCCTTCTTCTTCCCTTTGCCCTTTTTCTTGAAACTAGTGGTCTTGTTGACCATCAACACTTGATGCTCCTTCTTGATTTCTACCTCCGCAGCTTTCAGCATTGCGAAGAGCTCGAGAATAGTCTTGTTCATCCCTTGCATATTATAGTTCATCACGAAGCTCTTGTAGTTTGGTGGCAGTGATTGGAGAATTCTGTCAATGACGCAATCATCTGGAAGATTAACTCCCATCTGAATCAAGTGATTATTATACCCAGACATTTTGAGTATATGCTCACTGACAGAACTGTTCTCCTCCATCTTGCAGCTATATAACTTATTGGAGACTTCATATCTCTCAATTCGGGCATTTGCTTGAAATATTAACTTCAACTCCTGGAACATCTCATATGCTCCATGACGTTCAAAACGTCGTTGAAGTCTCGATTCTAAGCCGTAAAGCATGGCACACTGAACTATCGAGTAGTCATCAGCTTTGCTCTGCCAGACGTTCATAACATATGGTGTTGCTCCAGCAGCAGGCCTGGCACCCAGCGGTGCTTCCATGACGTAATTCTTCTGTGCAGCAATGAGGATAATCCTCAGGTTACGGACCCAGTCCGTTTAATTGCTACCATCATCTTTCAACTTTGCTTTCTCAAGGAACACATTAAAATTCAACGGAACAACAGCACGAGCCATCTATCTACAATCAGCATAAACAAGCAAGATACTATCAGGTACTAAGTTCATGATAAGTTTAAGTTTAGTTAATCAAATTAATTAGGAACTCCCACTTAGATAGACACCCCTCTAATCCTCTAAGTGATCACGTGATCCAAATCAACTAAACCATAACCGATCATCACGTGAGATGGAGTAGTTTTCAATGGTGAACATCGTCATGTTGATCATATCTACTATATGATTCACGCTCGACCTTTCGGTCTCTGTGTTCCGAGGCCATATCTGCATATGCTAGGCTCGTCAAGTTTAACCTGAGTATTCTGCGTGTGCAAAACTGGCTTGCACCCGTTGTAGATGGACGTAGAGCTTATCACACCCGATCATCATGTGGTGTCTGGGCACGACGAACTTTGGCAACGGTGCATACTCAGGGAGAACACTTCTTGATAATTTAGTGAGAGATCATCTTATAATGCTACCGTCAATCAAAGCAAGATAAGATGCATAAAAGGATAAACATCACATGCAATCAATATAAGTGATATGATATGGCCATCATCATCTTGTGCTTGTGATCTCTATCTCCGAAGCACCGTCATGATCACCATCGTCACCGGCGCGACACCTTGATCTCCATCGTAGCATCGTTGTCGTCTCGCCAATCTTATGCTTCCACGACTATCACTACCGCTTAGTAATAAAGTAAAGCATTACATCGCGATTGCATTGCATACAATAAAGCGACAACCATATGGCTCCTGCCAGTTGCCGATAACTTGGTTACAAAACATGATCATCTCATACAATAAAATCAGCATCATGCCTTGACCATATCACATCACAACATGCCCTGCAAAAACAAGTTAGACGTCCTCTACTTTGTTGTTGCAAGTTTTACGTGGCTGCTACGGGCTTAAGTAAGAACTCATCTCACCTACGCATCAAAACCACAACGATAGTTCGTCAAATAGACTCCGTTTTAACCTTCTCAAGGACCGGGCGTAGCCACACTCGGTTCAACTAAAGTTGGAGAGACAGTCGCCCGCAAGCCATCTATGTGCAAAGCACGTCGAGGGAACCGGTCTCGCGTAAGCGTACGCGTAAGGTTGGTCCGGGTCGTCTCGTCCAACAATACCGCCGAACCAAAGTATGACATGCTGGTAGGCAGTATGACTTGTATCGCCCACAACTCACTTGTGTTCTACTCGTGCAAATAACATCAAACCATAAAACCTAGGCTCGGATGCCACTGTTGGGGAACGTAGTAATTTCAAAATTTTCCTACGCACACGCAAGATCATGGTGATGCACAGCAACGAGGGGGAGAGTGTTGTCTACGTACCAACGCAGACCGACTGCGGAAGCGATCACACAACATAGAGGAAGTAGTCGTACGTCTTCTTCCCGATCCGACCGATCCAAGCACCGTTACTCTGGCACCTCCGAGTTCTTAGCACACGTACAGCTCGATGACGATCCCCGGGCTCCGATCCAGCAAAGCTTCGGGGAGGAGTTCCGTTAGCACGACGGCGTGGTGACGATCTTGATGTACTACCGACGCAGGGCTTCGCCTAAGCACTACAACGGTATGATCGAGGTGGAATTTGGTGGCAGGGGGCACCGCACACGGCTAAGGAACGATCTCAAGGATCAACTTGTGTGTCTTGGGGCGTCCCCTGCCCCCGTATATAAAGGATGAGAGGGGGAGGGCTGGCCGGCCAAGAGGAGGGAGGCGCAGGAGGAGTCCTACTCCTACCGGGAGTAGGACTCCCCCCTCCAATCCTAGTCCAACTAGGATTCCCAAGTGGGAAAGGGAGAGAGGGGGGCCGGCCACCTTCTCCTAGTCCTAATAGGACTAGAGAGAGGGGGGAGGCGTGCAGCCCTATGTGGGCAGCCCTTTCACCTTTCCACTAAGGCCCATGTTGGCCCATTTGGCTCCCGGGGGGTTCCGGTAACCCTCCCGGTAATCCGGTAAAATCCCGATTTCACCCGGAACACTTCCGATGTCCAAACATAGGCTTCCAATATATCAATCTTTATGTCTCGACCATTTCGAGACTCCTCGTCATGCCCATGATCACATCCGGGACTCCGAACTACCTTCGGTACATCAAAATGCTTAAACTCATAATAACTGTCATCGTAACGTTAAGCGTGCGGACCCTACGGTTCGAGAACAATGTAGACATGACCGAGACACGTCTCCGGTCAATAACCAATAGCGGGACCTGGATGCCCATATTGGTTCCTACATATTCTACGAAGATCTTTATCGGTCAGACCGCATAACAACATACGTTGTTCCCTTTGTCATCGGTATGTTACTTGCCCGAGATTCGATCGTCGGTATCCAATACCTAGTTCAATCTCGTTACTGGGAAGTCTCTTTACTTGTTCCGTAATACATCATCTCACAACTAACATCTTAGTTATAATGCTTGCAAGGCTTATGTGATGTGTATTACCGAGAGGGCCCAGAGATACCTCTCCAACAATCGGAGTGACAAACCCTAATCTCGACATACGCCAACCCAACATCTACCATTGGAGACACCCGTAGTACTCCTTTATAATCACCCATTTACGTTGTGACGTTTGGTAGTACCCAAAGTGTTCCTCCGGTAAACGGGAGTTGCATAATCTCATAGTTATAGGAACATGTATAAGTCATGCAGAAAGCAATAGCAACATACTAAACGATCAGGTGCTAAGCTAATGGAATGGGTCATGTCAATCAGATCATTCAACTAATGATGTGACCTCGTTAATCAAATAACAACTCTTTGTTCATGGTTAGGAAACATAACCATCTTTGATTAACGAGCTAGTCAAGTAGAGGCATACTAGTGACACTCTGTTTGTCTATGTATTCACACATGTATTATGTTTCCGGTTAATACAATTCTAGCATGAATAATAAACACTTATCATGATTTTAAGGAAATAAATAATAACTTTATTATTGCCTCTAGGGCATATTTCCTTCACCTACATCCCTCTACATCTGCTAGCTTACCACTGGAAGAGGTCATGCAACTACTCAACTATGCTAGAGCCCATAATAGCTTGTGCTGCACACGAAAGTTTCTAGCATGAAATATCTCAGTTCCCTTTGAGCCTGGGTGGCAGACCTTAGGATTATCACATAGGTACTCTGGGATATCCTAGGACAACACTGGATTCTCCAAGTGCCCGACAAGCAATCCACCCAGATGTGTATTAAAGTTGCCACCTTATGTTGAACCATTAATTAACAATCTCACATCTGTCTTGGACTCACTCACCCAAACCACGTCTACGAGCATAGCATAGAAATATAAGCAATACGTAGAAGTAACTCCTAAGGGTTTGATAATAACAGGGTGATAGGTTCTACCTCATCAACTACTTCCCAAACCCACATGTTATATCACAACCTAATCATGCAATGTTTGAGGATTGGAACTAATGCATAAAAACTTGGTGATAAAGGGGTATGATCAAAGTGTTACTTGCCTTGCTGATGATCCGCAAAACCTAGAGACTCGTAGTAGCACGCTTCGCACTCCGGGTGTTCTATCGTAAACAAACAGTAGCGTACATAATCAAACAATCAAAGAAGCACGGGTAAAACACGAATAAGAAGATCTAACCAGAAAGTTCAACTTAAGAACTCCGGTTTGCAAAAAGAATCAAATCAAACGGAGCAACGAAACTCAAACTGCGAAAGAAACAAGATCCAATTACTAAACTGGACTAAAGTTAAATTTTACAGTACCAAAATCTTGTTCAAGTTGGTTAAACGGAAAGAGGACTTTGAGATGAAGATCTAGGCGCTTGAATCGTCTGATTCCGATAAACGAGCGAAAAGATAAACTAAAACGAAAATCAGATCACAAATCGCGATCGAAAATAATCGCAGAAAAACCCTGGGAAAAGAAAAACTAACGAACAGGCTAACGAACGAACGTTCGCTGTCTGCGGCTAACGAGTGAACACCGTTCATTAAAATGAACGTACGGACAAACGTCTGCTAAGTAACTAAAACAAGAAAACCGGTGAACCGATCTAATAAAAAAAGAACCGTAACTAGGTTTTTTTAAAAAACTGTCAGTTTTTACCTAAACCAAAAAAAACCGGACGGCGAGATTTGCGAACTCCGGTGCGGCTCCAACGGCTTCCGGCGAACGGGGCAGCTGCGCGGGCGACGGCGGGCTGCGGCGCGGGGCGGCGGAGGGCGGCGTGGGACGGCTCGGCGGCGGCGCAGCAGCAGCGGCGTGCGACGGTGGCAGCAGCGGCGCAGGGAGGCTTGCGGGCTGCGGCGGCTGCGGCTTGGGGCTCCAGGGGGGCCCCGGGCCGGCTTTTAAAGGGGGGGGGGAGAGGTGGCTTGCGTGAGGGGGCGGGGAGGCGTGGCCGACTTGGCCATGGCGAGCGGCAGCTTGGCGGTCGCGGTCTTTGCGAGGGAGCCGGCGGCGCGGGGAGGCTGGGCCAACTGGGCCTTGGCCAAGTTCGGTCCGGCGGGCTTTTTTTAAATAACATTCCCATGAAAATAAATTCTATAAAAATAAATAAAAAATCTAAAAAGGCCAAAACAAATTTTCACCGTCTAAATAAAATATTTAGAACAAGATGAACATTTTCTTGGCCCTAAAATGCAATTTTGAAAATGTGCAATTTTTCTAATGCAAAAAAATTGCAATAAAATCTAAATAAACATTTATTTGATTTTAATATTTTATTCCTCTAATATTTCATCTATCTTGGAGAAGTCATTTTATGTCCTCTCACATATTTTTATTTTAGAAATATTAGGAAGGAAAAAAATAATCAAAACCAAATGATCCTCTTTTCAAAATTTGAGAAAACTCAAATATGAAATTAACGAAATCCCCAACTCTCTCCGTGGGTCCTTGAGTTGCGTAGAATTTCTAGGATCAAGCCAAAATACAATAAAATATGATATGCAATGATGACCTAATGTATAACATTCCAAATTGAAAATTTGGGATGTTACAATCGGCTACAGAGCCGGAGCCGAAACCACAATTTGATCCTCCACGACAGTCTGATTATCAGTGGGATCTGGAGGTGATTGCCAACCAGTGGCTATCCGAGGCTTCTTCATAGTACGACCCTAACTAGTACTATGGATATCCACCAGGCTAGCCGTGGCCATAGACCAAGTTAGGCCGAAAGCCTAAGCTTGGCGGAGTACGTATTTCTCACCGACATTACATTCATGTTCACACACTCATACTAGTTGTCGGTGCTCATACTTTTTCATTCTATCATCTATGCTAGTTTATTTTTCTTTTTTTATGCTTTCTTCTTGTGTGTTGAATAAAGCTTAAGAAAAACAAAAAAATTAGTTGTAGCTTTTAATTAGTTTACTTTCCATGCTTGTAGTAGTAATTAAGAAGAAAACCCAAAAAGATTTCTCGTTCTTCTTTTGCTTGTTGGGAGCTTTCCCGTGTAAATAGTTTTATGTCTTTTCTTTCCTTTGGGGGTCGATAGGAGAAGACCTTAATGAAAATGTTAAGTGGCTCTTATATGCATTATTGTTGATCTGGCAAAGAGCCCATATTACCTTGTCTTATCTCTTGAATTGAATGCTTGTAGATTCTAGCTTAGTCCAATGCGCACACACTATTATTATTATCCACACTATTCGGTCATGCAAGTGAAAGGCAATAATGATGATTATATGATGAACTTATTGAGATGAGAAAATTTGGTGTGAACCCGACCTCTCTTGTTTCTGTAAATATGATTAGTTTATCGTTCCTGATTCAGCCTATTATGAATAAACATGTTTGCAATGACAATTAGAGATTATAGTTGCTTATGCCATGCTTAATTAGCTAGGAGCTTATAATGGTTTACCTTGCGTGCCAACATGCTATTAAAATGGTTGTGATGTGGTATGATAGGGTGGTACCCTCTTTTGAATGATTCGAGTGGCTTGACTTGGCACATGTTCACGCATGTAGTTGAAACAAAATCAACATAGCCTCTATGATATTTATGTTCATGGTGCATTATATCCTACTCATGGTTGCATTCGGTGTTGATTAATTTTAATGCATGTTCATGATTGTTGTCACTCTCTAGCTAGTCGCTTCCTAGTCTTTTGTTAGCCTTCACCTGTACTAAGCGGGAATACTGCTTGTGCATCCAATTTCATAAACCCCAAAGTTATTCCATATGAGTCCACCATACCTACCTATATACGATATCTACCTGCCGTTCCAAGTAAATTTGTATGTGCCAAACTCTAAACCTTCAAATAAATATCCTGTTTTGTATGCTCGAATAGCTCATGTATCAACTAGGGATGTCTGTATCTTCCATGTTAGGCGGGTTATTCTCAACAGGAGTGGACTCCCCTCCTCACTCACGAGAAAATGGCTGGTCACCGGGATGCCCAGTCCCATGCTTTATGCAAATCAAATGAAAATAACTGCAAACAAAACTCCCCCGGGACTCTTGTTAGTTGGAGGCACTTATTGTTTCGAGCAAGCCATGGATTGATGCTTGTTGGTGGGGGGGGGGGGGAGTATAAACTTTACCATTCTATTTGGGAACCACCTATAATGTGGGTAGCATGGAAGATATCACCATCTCTTGGTTGTTATGTTGACAATGAAAGTATACCACTCAAAATATTATTCATATCTATTTCAAAACCGAGCTCTGGCACCTCTACAAATCCCTGCATCCCTCTATGAAGGGCCTATCCATTTACTTTTATGTTGAGTCATCATCTTCTTATTAAAAAGCACCAGTTGGAGAGCACCACTATCATTTGCATCCATTGCTGTTAGTTTACATTGAGTATGACTTGACTGGATCTCTTTTACCATGAATTACAATGTCTAGTCAATCCTTGATCTTTAAAAGTGCTCTGCATTTATGTTTTGCGGTCTCAGAAAGGGCTAGCAAGATACCATCTTGTTATATCATATCATGATTGTTTTGAGAAAGTGTTGCCATCTGAGATTTATTATTATTGCTCGCTAGTTGATTATGTCATTGATATGAGTAAACATGAGACCTAAATGTTATTGTGAATATGGTTAGTTCATAATCTTTGCTGAAAACTTGAATGCTGGCTTTACATATTTACAACAACAAGAGCAAACAGAGTTTGTAAAAGTTTTTCTTTATCACTTTCAGTTTATCAACTGAATTGCGTGAGGACAAGCAAAGGTTTAAGCTTGGGGAGTTGATACGTCTCCGTCGTATCTACTTTTCCAAACACTTTTGCCCTTGTTTTGGACTCTAACTTGCATGATTTGAATAAAACTAACCCGGAATGAGGTTGTTTTTAGCAGAATTGCCATGGTGTTATTTTTGTGCAAAAATAAAAGTTCTCGAAAGGACCTGAAAATCAATGGAGAATTATTTTGGAATATATAATAAATACTGGAAGGAAGATCCACGTCAAGGGGCCTCCACCTGTCCACGAGGGTGGGATGGGGGTGCCCTACCCCCTGGGCGCGCCCCTGCCTCGTGGGCCCCCTGACGCTCCACCGATCTCAACCTGCACTCCATATATTCACTTTCGGGGAGAAAAAAACCAGGGAGAAGTATTCATCGCGTTTTACGATACGGAGCCGCCGCCAAGCCCTAAACTCTCTCGGGAGGGCTGATCTGGAGTCCGTTCGGGGCTCCGGAGAGGGGAATCCATCGCCATCGTCATCATCAACCTTCCTCCATCACCAATTTCATGATGCTCACTGCCGTGCGTGAGTAATTCCATCGTAGGCTTCTTGGACGGTGATGGGTTCGATGAGATTTATCATGTAATCGAGTTAGTTTTGTTAGGGTTTGATCCCTAGTATCCACTATGTTCTGAGATTGATGTTGCTATGACTTTGCTATGCTTAATGCTTGTCACTAGGGCCCGAGTGCCATGATTTCAGATCTGAACCTATTATGTTTTCATCAATATATGAGAGTTCTTGATCCTATCTTGCAAGTCTATAGTCACCTATTATGTGTTATGATCCGTTAACCCCGAAGTGACAATAATCAGGATACTTACCGGTGATGACCGTCGTTTGAGGAGTTCATGTATTCACTATGTGTTAATGCTTTGTTCCGGTACTCTATTAAAAGGAGGCGTTAATATCCCTTAGTTTCCGCTAGGACCCCACTGCCACGGGAGGGTAGGACAAAAGATGTCATGCAAGTTCTTTTCCATAAGCACATATGACTATATTCGGAATACATGCCTACATTACATTGATGAACTGGAGCTAGTTCTATGTCACCCTAGGTTATGACTGTTACATGATGAACCACATTCGACATAATTCTCCATCACTGATCCATTGCCTACGAGCTTTCCATATATTGTTCTTCGCTTATTTACTTTTCCGTTGCTATAGTTATCATCACTACAAAACACCAAAAATATTAATTTTGCTATAGTTACCTTTTGCCACCATTACCACTACTATCATATTACTTTGCTACTAAATACCTTGCTGCAGATATTAAGTTTCCAGGTCTGGTTGAATTGACAACTCAGCTGCTAATACTTGAGAATATTCTTTGGCTCCCCTTGTGTCGAATCAATAAATTTGGGTTGAATACTCTACCCTCGAAAACTGTTGCGACCCCCTATACTTGTCGGTTATCATTGATAATGATAGTGCAACTTATTTGTGGCACAGCCATTTGGGTCATATTGGTGTAAAGCGCATGAAAAAACTCCATACTGATGGACTTTTGGAATCACTTGATTATGAATCACTTGGTACTTGCGAACCATGCCTCATGGGCAAGATGACTAAAACACTGTTTGATGAAGCTATGTACCTAGGGTAGGGTCACGGACCTGTCCAGCATACCCTCCCCAAGGACATCTCTGCAAAGAATCAGAAGCAGTCAAAGAGAAACTGTCATGCACTCGACCATTGAGATGCACTCACTCGACCACCTTGAAGACACTTGGCCACCAGAAGATGAGGAACCCTCCACGCTGCAACGGTCAGGATTTAAACCATAGCATTATGAGAATTTATGACACTTTATTGTAGACGTTACCAGTAACGCCTTTCCTTTATGAGCATTGAACCCTGTGTAACGGAGGGGAGCTGGGGTCCTGGCGCACTCTATATAAGCCACCCCCTCCTCTGGGACAAGGGTTCGCATCTTTTTGTAAACTCACACACACATATAATCCAGTCGACCGCCTCAGGGCACCGAGACGTAGGGCTGTTACTTCCTCTGAGAAGGGCCTGAACTTGTAAAACTCGCGTGTACAACTCCTCCATAGCTAAGATCTTTCCTCCTCATACTTACCCCCCATTCTACTGTCAGTCTTAGATCCACGACAGTTGGCGCCCACCATGGGGCAGGTGTCTTAGCGACTTATTGGAGAAGTTGCAATTTTTCCGATCCCCATCAACATGGTTCCAGGCGGAGGTTTGGCTGAGGGCCGCAAGATCCTTCTCGGCGCGCTCGTGTTTGTCGCCGACGACTCCGCTTGGCTTCAGGAGGTACCACTCGACGTCGACGCACTCCCCGCCCGCGGGGCGATGCACTTTCACACGTGTGTCCGCGGCGTCCTCCTGGGGCAACCGTCGACCCAGTACCAGTCGACTCCAACGGCTTTGCCCCTCCCTACGACCCGTCGGAGCAAGCGCACCGGCCGGTCGAGGATTCAACGGTGGGTGAAGCATGCGGTGGCCCGCCAGTCGGCCACCCCTCAAGTTGCGGCGCTCGAGCCCGACGACTCTCTCTATGACCTGTTCGATCTGTCGACTGGCTCCGTAGAGACTGCATCCGAGTGTGGCAGCAATGACTCGGCAGCGGAAGTCCTGATGGTCAATGGACCACGTGGTCCTCCTGGCTTCGATCATGAAGACGGAGGTAACAGGAACGGCAATCCGTCGCGCGTTCACGAGGAGTACCGCCCCGAGCCTCTCTTCTCGCAGCAGAGAGAAGAACTTCATCGCCGAAACATGGATGCCCTGCATACTCCTATAGTTGGAGATACACCCGAGGCCCAGGCCTTGGAGCAGGCTTGCCTGGCTAATCTGGCTGAACACACTCGGCTGGAGAACCTCCTACGCGCACTCGACGATCGCGCTTGCCAACATGCTCCTAAGTCCAGCCGACGCCAACCTTTTCCACCTCCGGCTCAGGTATACCGAACACCGATCCAAAACCTAGCAGCTGCTGCCCGGATAGCAGAGTCGATTCAACCTTCCCAGTCAGAAGCTGGCCGAGGTCTAGCGCAGATCAGGGCCTTGCTCCGGGCAGCAGGAGAGCAGAATACGGCCGTGTCTCAGTCGTGGGATAGGATCCATAGCAGATCTATGGTCGCAGATACAGTCCAGTCGGCCCATAGCCCGAGATCACCCCCGAGGTGTGAGGGACGTGGAGAGCGGCATGATCAGTACAGAATCCAGGAGCAGTATGATCGTCGAGCTGATCGTGATGGCCGCCGTTGAGTGCCCACACCTCCTCCAAGGAGTGGGTCATACGTGCCGCGGCCACATGAAGACAGGCGCCCTAACAACGTCGGAAGAGGTATTCCAGTTGACCCCAGGGAGCCAGGCTTTGATGCAAGATCTATTATCGTGCAGGGCTTGGTCGACAGAAACAGAGCTCACCGAGATGGCCATGATAGAGGCCCACAAACCAGCAATAGGGTGCATGCCTCTGACACAGAGTGCTTCAGCAGAGCTATCAGAGCTGCAGTGATTCCCCCCAACTCCAGGTTGGCGACTGGAGTCAGTAAGTTCACCGGAGAGTCCAAGCCTGACACCTGGCTCGAAGACTACCGAGTGGCTATCTAGATTGGTGACGGCAATGATGAGGTGGCCATGAAACACCTTCCTTTGATGTTGGAGGGCTCGGCTAGAGCGTGGCTGAATCAGTTGGCACCTGGCAGCATCTATACTTGGGAAGATCTTGCCCGAGTGTTTGTTAGAACGTTTGAGGGTACTTGCAAGCGACCAGCAGGTTTGACAGAATTATAGTGTTGCGTCCAGAAACCGAATGAAACTTTGAGAGATTATATCCAGAGGTGGATCACCCTGCACCACATGGTGGAAGATGTGTCTGATCATCAAGCAATCTGTGCTTTCAAGGAAGGCGTCAGGTACCGGGAGTTGAATCTGAAATTCGGTCGGACAGGAAACATGATGCTGACTCGGATGATGGAAATCGCCACCAAGTATGCCAATGGTGAAGAGGAAGAGCGACTGCGGAGCGGCAAGCACAAAGCAGTCGCCCACGAAGCCGGAGGAGGAAACTCCAGTCGGAAACAAAAACGCAAGGCCGAACCAGCTGCTCCGGGTGAGGCCTTGGCCGTGGTTCGAGGAAAGTTCAAGGGGAAGCCCAAAGGGCCGTGGAACCCCAAGAAAGTAAAAGATCAAGATGGAAATGACGTGTTGGATCTGCCGTGCCATATCCACACCAAAAAGATGAAGAAGGTAATTTCATTTACCCGAAGCATACCACTCGACAGTGTCGGCTCCTGATCCAGCAGTTCCGAGAGAAATAGCCCAAGGAAAAGGAGAAGGAGGCAGACAAGGCTGAGAGTGAAGGAGAAGATCATGATGGTTATCCTCACGTGAATTCCACTCTGATGATTTTTTGCTGATGTTGAAAACAAGAGTCGATTGAAAGTCATCAACAGAGAAGTGAACATGGTCGCTCCGGCAACACCCAGTTACTTGAAATGGTCGCAGACTGCCATTACGTTCGACCAGTCTGATCATCCAGTGCACATCGCCACCCCTGGGAGGCAAGCGCTGGTGGTCGACCCGGTGGTCGAAGGCACTCGACTGACAAAGTCCTGATGGACGGTGGCAGTGGCCTGAACATTCTGTATGCAGGAACATTGAAAGGAATGGGCATTCCGATGTCCAGACTTAGTGAAAGCCATATGAGTTTCCATAGGGTCATCCCAGGCAAGAAGGCTGCGTCCCTCGGTCAGATTGCACTCGACGTGGTTTTCGGTGATGCCAAAAATCACCGCAAAGAAAAGTTGACGTTTGAAGTCGTGGATTTTTAGAGTCCGTATCACGCAATTCTGGGCAGGCCAGGTTATGCACGATTCATGGCTCGACCTTGTTATGTATACCTCAAACTGAAGATGCCTGGTCCCAGAGGAGTGATCACTATCTCTGGTAATCGGAAAAAGGCGGAAGAGTGTTTCCAAAAGGGCTCAAAGATCGCCGATGCCTAGATGGCCGTGGTAGAATTGCAAGAATACCAGAAAAATGCAGACCCGAGTGACTTGTTGCGAGCCAAGAAGCCAGCCATGGATTTAGCATTCCAGTCGTCTGGCGAGACAAAGTCTGTTCACATTCACCCGACGGACCCCAATGCAGCTCCGACCCACATTTCGACCACACTCGACTCCAAATCGGAAGAAGCGCTCATCCAGTTCCTCCGTGTGAACTGGGACATCTTTGCATGGAAGCCTTCTGACATGCCAGGTGTTCCCAGGGGACTGGCTGAGCATCGTTTGCGAGTCGACCCGAAAGTGAAACCAGTCAAAGAGCATCTTCGACGGTCCGCCATCCAGAAAAGAAAAGCAATCGGCGAAGAGGTGGCTCGGCTTTTGGCAGCTGAGTGTATCCGAGAGATTTACCACTCCGAGTGGTTAGCCAACGTTGTCATGGTCCCAAGGAAAGATGACTCACTCCGCATGTGCACCGATTTCAAGCATATCAATCGGGCTGCCCGAAAGATCACTTCCCTCTCCCTCGCATCGATCAGATAGTCGATTCGACTGCTGGGTGCCAGCGTTTGTCATTTTTGGATGCCTACTCCGGGTACCACCAGATCCGTCTGTACGGACCCGACGAAATAAAGAAAGCTTTTATCACCCCGTTTGGGTGCTTCTATTATGTCACAATGCCATTCGGCTTGAAGAATGCCGATGCCGCATTTATGCGGATGATTCAGAAGTGCCTGCTCACTCAGATCAGTCGGAATGTGGAAGCATACATGGACGACATTGTGGTCAAGTCACGTAAAGGTTCCGACCTGCTGACCGACCTCGCTGCAACCTTTGCCAACCTCCGAAGGTATGATATCAAGCTCAATCCATCAAAGTGCACGTTTGGAGTTCCAGGCGGCAAGTTACTCAGTTTTCTCGTTTCCGAATGAGGAATTGATGCTAACCCACAGAAAGTAGGCGGTATACTCCGAATGAAACACCTTGTGCGTGTGCATGATGTCCAGAAGCTCACGGGTTGCTTGGCCGCCCTAAGTCGATTCATTTCTCGCCTCGGTGAAAAGGCGCAGCCTCTTTACCGACTAATGCAGAAATCAGATAAGTTCGAGTGGACTCCAGAAGCTGATACAACATTTGCAGAGCTAAAAGCCCTACTTTCCACCCAGCTGGTGCTTGCTGCTCTAGTCAGCAAAGAGCCTCTACTGCTTTACATAGCAGCCACTGGAAAAGTCGTCAGTACAATACTTACGGTCGAGCGGGAAGAAGAAGGAAAAGCGTACAAAGTCCAATGCCCAGTTTATTGTATCTCTGAAGTCTTGACCCCGTCAAAGCAGAGATATCCTCACTATCAGAAGCTTGTCTATGGAATTTACATGACCACGAAGAAGGTTGCACACTACTTCTCAGATCACTCTGTTACAGTCGTCAGCGACGCTCCATTGTCAGAGATTCTGCAAAATAGAGATGCAACTGGTCGAGTGGCAAAATGGGCGATTGAACTCCTTCCCTTGGATATCAAGTTTGAGGCAAAGAAAGCTATCAAGTCCCAAGCAATAGCAGATTTCCTCGCCGAGTGGATCGAACAGCAACTGCCGACACAAGTTCACTCTAAGCACTGGACCATGTTCTTTGACGGATCCAAGATGTTGAACGGTTCTGGTGCTGGAGTAGTTCTGGTATCCCCCCGAGGAGACAAGCTCAGATATGTCCTCCAGATTCACTTTGATTCCTCCAACAATGAAGCAGAATATGAAGCACTCCTGTATGGGTTGCGCATGGCCATCTCACTCGGCGTCCGTCGCCTCATGGTCTATGGCGACTCAGATTTGATAGTTAATCAAGTGATGAAGGAGTGGGACGTTAGAAGTCTAGCCATGACTGGTTACTGCAGCGTGGTGAGAAAGCTTGAGAAGAAGTTTGAGGGGTTAGAACTCCACCACATCCCCCGATTGAAAAATCAAGCAGCCGATGAATTGGCAAAGATAGGTTCCAAGAGAGAGGCCATTCCCAGCAATGTGTTCTTGGAGCATATTCACACGCCGACTGTTTCATAAGACCCTTTCACTAAAGAGCCCCCACAACCAAAGAGCGCCACGGATCCGACTGAAGTGGAGGTCCCAGCTGTGGTCGACCTAATCATGGAGGTTCTGGCCATTACTCCCGACTGGACGGTGCCCTACATTGCGTACATCCTCAGGAAAGAGCTCCCAGAGGATGAAGAAGAAGCTCGACAGATCGTCCGCCAATCCAAAGCTTTTACTGTGATAAGAGGGCAGCTGTTCAGGGAAAGTGTGACTGGAGTCGGTCAGAAGTGCATAACACCAGAAGAAGGTCGAACTATCCTCAATGACATCCACTCGGGGACCTGTGGCCACCATGCGTCCTCTCAGTCCATCGTGGCTAAAGCATACCGAGCTGGATTCTATTGGCCACGAGCAAATGAGATGGCGAAAGATATAGTCGATAGATGTGAAGGCTGTCAATTTTACTCCGATATGTCTCACAAGCCAGCATCAGCCCTGAAGACCACCCCCCTTGTTTGGCCCTTCACTGTTTGGGGACTGGATATGGTTGGGCCACTGAGGACCGGCAAAAGCGGCTTCACTCACGTGCTCGTTGTAGTCGACAAGTTTACCAAATGGATCGAAGCCGAACCTATCAAGAACCTTGACGCTAGCACCGCTGTCAGTTTTATCAGAGAATTGACATTCAGATATGGAGTCCCACACAGCATCATCACGGACAACGGATTGAACTTCGATTCCGATGAGTTCAGAGCTTTCTGCGCCTCTCAGGGCACTCGAGTCGACTATGCTTCTGTTGCTCACCCGCAGTCAAACGGACAAGCAGAAAGAGCCAATGGCCTAATTCTCAAAG
The DNA here is from genome assembly GCA_034509565.1 of Triticum monococcum. Lineage (NCBI taxonomy): Eukaryota > Viridiplantae > Streptophyta > Magnoliopsida > Poales > Poaceae > Triticum > Triticum monococcum. The sequence continues at coordinate 569,232,053 of CM067841.1, read as the reverse complement.
GACTGAAGCCCTGACTGATGCGTGATCTCAAACACGCAGCAAGTGCTTGGGTTGATGAACTTCCATCAGTTCTGTGGGGTTTAAGGACAACTCCTAATCGATCAACTGGAAGAACTCCTTTCTTCTTAGTCTATGGAGCCGAAGCTGTTCTGTCAAGTGACTTGCTCCACAATGTACCCTGAGTTGAACTCTTCTCCGAAGCGGAAGCAGAGTAGGCTCAGCAAGATTCAGTCGATCTCTTAGAGGAGGAAAGAGAGATGGCCTTGCTCCGCTCGACCATTTATCAGCAAGATTTGCACCGATTCCATGCCAGGAATGTGAGGGGTCGGACCTTTCAAGAAGGAGACTTGGTTCTTCGAGTGGATTAGCAAAAACCACACAAGCTCGCTCCAACTTGGGAAGGCCCCTTCATCGTCACCAAAGTTCTCCACAACAGAGCATACCATCTTTACAGTATCGAGCATCAGAAAGACGAGCCACAGGCTTGGAACGCGGAGCTGCTCCGCCCTTTTATACTTAAACACTCATTCGAATAAAATGTAATAAGCAACACCTTTTGTAATTCGTTTATTAAAGACAAGAGCTTACGGTTCTCTCATTCGATTGTGTTGTTCTTATTTACTCCTGAAATCCCCCAGTGGGTGGGCTTAGTCGCTAATCCGTTCTGCCTAAGTTCGAAAAAATCCTACCAAGTGGAGAGCAATCCTCCCACTTGGGGGCTTAGCTGCAGTCGAACACTCACCTAAGTTCTCTCACTAAGAGGCTTAACGGCAGTCCAGCACTCGCCTAATTTTGAAAAAATCCTACCGACTGGAGAGCAATCCTCCCACTCGGGGGGCTTAGCTGTAGTCGAGTACTCGCCTAAGTTCTCTCACTAAGAGGCTTAACGGCAGTCCAGCACTCGCCTAAGTTCGAAAAAAATCCCACCGAGTGGAGAGCAATCCTCCCACTCGGGGGCTTAGCTGCAGTCGAGTACTCACCTAAGTTCTCTCACTAAGAGGCTTAACGGCAGTCCAGCACTCGACTAAGTTTGAAAAAATCCTACCGAGTGAAGAGAAATCCTCCCACTCGAGGGCTTAGCTGCAGTCGAGTACCCGCCTAAGTTTTCTCACTAAGAGGCTGTCAGGACCCCGATTCCAAGTCACATCGATCTAGCCGGTAACACCTCATATCACTTTGCGGCCTCACACACGGTATTCCCACGGGTGTCGCCTTACCATGGCCCGGGACCGTTTGCGCCTTTTGGCTCACGTATATGATAGTGTCACTAGCATCCATATGACAGAGAACCCGGGCAAACATGGCTAGTCATGGACCCAAAGCGGCACAGACCTATGGGGACAGGCATACATGAATCACATTGAGCATGTTGGTCAATAGCGTGTGAATCCGGGCTGTAGCACTGGGCTAACAGGACTCTGGGGAACCCGGGCTGTAGCAGGCTAGGCAGGACTCCGGATGTCACCGCGTGACATTTCCCCGAAGGGACAGACACAGGAACGAAGTGAAACACATGCCGGACAGTCAAGTGTCCTGAGCAGTAGTGCTGAGCAGTAGTGTCTAATCTACTAAACTAAGTTAATTAGTACTAACTAAATCTAACACTAATTAAAAAAGGGCCTGGCCCACACGTCAGTCAACCAGGGGAGGTCAAATCCCTGGTCAGCGGTTCAAACCTACTGGACTTGGTCCACGGCTCGACGCCAGCATCGACAGATGCGGCGGAGGGCATCGGGTTTTGTCGTCCGGTGACCAAACAAGCGGCGGAGAGGCTCTATGCGTAGCTGGTGCTCTTCCGCATCCAATGGGACTAAAGTCAGCGGCTGTGGTGGCCGGAAACGGCGGCGGCGACCTCAACAGCGGCGGCCGGAGCTCGGGCACCGACCGACTCGATGCTACGGTGCACTAGGGGAGGAACTGATGGGTGCTACGTGCTCCTGGGGAAGTACTGAACACGAGGACACGCTCAGGCGCGAGCTATGGCGTCAGTAGCCGTGGTGGCGCCATGGCCGGCGGCAGTGAGGTCTCGGGCTTGACGAAAGCGACAACCAGAGGGGGCAAATGAGCACGGGGAGCGAGGGGTTTGGTGTAGTGGCTCACGGCGGTTGTAGGGGGCGTCGAAGTGGGCTCGGGGAAGCACGGACGGCGTCGTGGCATTGCCGGCGATCTCGGTGGCCGGAGGGAGAAGAAGGCGATGCAGGCGGCATTGCAGGGGCTCCCACGGTCGCGTTCTTTAGCGTGCGGCTCCACGGCGTCGAGGCGGAGCTAGGGGACCGAACGGCGAGGCGAAGCGTGCACGGTGGCTGCGATGGAGCTCGTCGGCACGCTGCGAGGCGCTTTGTGGTTGCACGCACGAGGAATAGAGAAGGGGGAGGCGACCAGAGAGAGAGGGGGAAATGGAAGAGGGGAAGCTGGGCGTCTCCGTGGCACGTCTGGAGGGGTCAGGGTTGCGTGGTTGAAGCAGGAGGTGGCAAGGCGTCGTCGGCGCGCACACCACGCACCTGTCTGTCCTCCTGGCAGGAGGAAGAAGACCACTCAGCCCCTGGTGTGCTGGGCCTCTTCTGCCAGGTAAGGCCCAGGTGAGGTTTCTGTCTTTTCTTAGATTCTGTTTTCTATTTTCATTTCTGCTGTTTTTGGTTTAGTAAAAATACTAAACCATTTGGTAAAATCCTGAAAATAATTTTAGGCACCTTTGAAATATTTCCCAACAGCCCTCAAGTACTTTCAGGATTATTTGTACAATTAAAAATATTTATAAGATTTAAATGTCCAAATTCAAATACTTATGGATTAATTCAAAAAAATCCAAAGTGTCCTAGAAAAATGTGCACCATTTTTATCAGAGGTTCTAGACCAATTCAAAAATGATGAACTTTTCTAAAGAGCATTCTGGGTTCTTGAAAATGTTTTTAAGTTGAACCTATTTGACATAATTTTGGTGCTAGGGTTTGTCATCCCCATTTCAAGTTTAAAAGCAATTTAAACATGATGCAACACATGACTAGCTAGCCCAAAGCAAACCAGAACTAGGGATGTGACAACTCACCCCCACTAAAACAAGAATCTCATCCCGAGATTCAAGACGTGAGGTAAGAAGACAGAGGGGACACAAAGCTAACACCATCTTCATGATCCGATTGCCCTTCTCGAAGATGTTGATTCATTTCTTAAATTGATCTTGACGTCTTTGCATTTGAGCTCTTCATCCAACATGATGGCGGCAGAAGGAAACTCTACAGGAAACGATCTTCTCAAAGATCGAGCAACTCAAGATCAACTCATGGAGTGAGACGTTGAAACATCTCTTGGACTGAGACACAAAACACACATCGAGAGAGATGTGAGGTGATAGATGACAAGGGTTCAAATTGGTAGGCAACAAGTCCACGCTGGAGTAGGATGGTGCATGGTTTCAAAGTACCGAGGAGGTAGTTGCCATGATTCCATAACGGACACCTTAGGGAAAGGTGACTCATAGAGCATTTCCCTTAAGTGGAAAAAAGAATCACTTTTGATACAAAGATCATTGAAACTCTTTATGCCAGCCTGAGGTAATCACAATCGATCGTTGGAAGGGGTTCGAAAGAATGGCATACTCCGACTAGGATGGATGATGTGGACTACCTTGTTGAAGACAACGCAATGGATGATTTTTAGCTTATCATCAGAAATGGATGGGACCCATGGTAAGTCCACTTTTGAAGATCATCCTAAACAACAACTACTGAGGTGCAAGCTGGGAACAAAATGCAAATGTTGGGAATGATTCTGGTAAGTGGGGAAGAACTCAACAATCGAGAGTGTTTCCAACGTTCCAATGGTTATAGAATCATCGAAGAAACTGACAGCACAAGGAACCCTAAGGAACAACTTCAAGAATAGGTCACACTAAATCCTCATGGAGAAGATGGTCAAATAGCTCAATCAAGATACTACAATGATAGATCTTCTGGCTAGGTATGTCGGCCAGAACATCAACCTTGTCGGGGACCTACATCATAGATCTTGGAAAAGTTCCAACCATCATATCTACCTGAGATTCAGATCTGGTTGGCAACAGGATATTCCAGACCCATCGAGTCTAGAAGAAAATGAAAGTTTGCAACACAAATCGACGAGATGACGTTGCGAGATTCTCGGGAAATGGACTATGGTAGTAAGCTCCAAAACATGAGCTGGTTCGGCTAACACATGCGGACATGTTGTCCCAGACAAGCATGACCACGTAGTAGTCTTATAATAAAACACTACCGAGTTCAGGTGGGGAACCATTATCGAGGATAACAAAGTCCTAACATAAGTCATGATTCTTAAGAAGGAACTTCTTCTCCTTGAACAAATCAATCAGTGGCTTGGTGTGCTAGGGATACATATAGAATGAAGATGATCAGTCTATCAGACCATAGAATACTTCGCACGTACATGACTGACTTGGGACGATTCCAAAGGAAACAAAAACAATCTTTCTCGAATTCACGGCGGCAACTTGCACCTAATGCACGTGAACTTGGAGAAAGTCACTTCTTACACCAAACATGTATTTCATGAACGGGACATGAAGATAATGCTTACAAAAGTTTCCAACACTATCTTGATATCCAACAAAATCATGGAGAAGACAAGGATGTTGTCAATGGGCTCAACAACAATTCATCTAGGTTTCCATATAAATGGAATTCCACAATCATATGAACAAGGTGATAGCATTGGTCATACCCGAAAGATATAATGGTGTATGCTCGAGGGACAATCGCAAGTAAGATAACATTACGAACATCGTTGGTTCTAATTTGATTTGACGATAGCCCACACTCAAATCAAGGTTTGGACAAGATAATAGATTCAACAACTGATCACGGGGATCAGTCGATGAAGATATCATCTTTCTTCAACACACACACACACAAGGATATCCCTTAGTGATGAACTAAGTCGGACAAGCTTTCATCTTCCAACTCTCCAAGTTGTTGTTTACCTTAACCAACTAGCTCAGGGTATCCAACACAGATTCTTGGAGAATGGGTGGTTTGGAGGAAAACCAACATGATCACGAACTCAACATAGCGGTCAGGTGACAATCGGGTAATACTTCCGAGAAGATATTCGGAAAATCACGAACCACCGATATGTTATTAAGCTCGAGAACAATCTTGCTTTTCAGGCAAGACGATATGATCAAGGAGCGAGGGATTGTCACAATCCTAACTCCTTGGTCAATGAGTGCACCCGGAAATATGGACTAGGTAGCATGATCAATCTTAGGATGATGATTCAATAATCAGCACGCTAAGATTGAGAGTATTGTCCATTAACTACCAAGCAACGGAGTTGCTAGGAGTATTGATTTCACACATCATGATTCACTTGTCGGCATTCCGGTTACAACAACATGGGACCGAGAAATGAATAATGATGGAGAGAAGTATCACTGCGTCAAAAGTTCATAGGAGGCGTTCTCATGACATTTCTGACATAAAGATGGTAACACTCCAAGGTAGAACAGACTAGAAGCTGGATTAGCATTCTTAATCTGCGGAATACAATTGCTTTGACCCAATCCTAGATATGGATGAGGTGCTGGAGTTTGTTTCTCCTAGTCATTCTGTAGTAGAATAGCTCAACGGACCACACGAATGATAGGCATCGATGAACGAATGCACGCATACTCTTGACTATCAATTGATAGACGAAGGTCAGAAGATAACTAAAGAGGGACAACTCAAGGAACATATAACTTTCCGAGTTGTGGATTCATGGATTAGCATGTCGAGCAAAGTTCAACATGTTTCTTCTAGATAACCCATGCAGAAGGTAGAATTGGCAGAGTCACAATAAGAATGGAGAACTCATCAAGAGCACTTTGTTGTGATCTTTTGGTTTCAACAAACTTCTGCCATAAATGGGTCATAGTATTCGGAAGAAGGAAACACCACGGACCTCGAGGACTAATACAAAGGTTACTAATAACCTAAAGGAACTAGCAAACACTATCAACATGAAGTAAGTGGGGTGAATCTCGGGTTCCAGAACCCAGGAATAGAATACCTACTACTAAATGGCATCACGGGGTGCTTTCGAGAATGGTGGCCAGAATCATCACACCGAGAACACAAAACATGACCACATTACTAGGTGACTCCCTAAAACACCTAGGGTCATAATAATAGCTCCAACATATATGTCGAGGCAACAGAGTACCTCAACTCACCGATTAGTGTGATTAATCTGGCCCAAATGGACAACAGAAACATGGAGGAATGATTGCAAGTGCATCAGACTATCTAGAATCCTGGGATGACTCGGACAGCATAACGGCTGTAATTGCTCAAAAGATTTGAGACACCCTGCAAAAATGGTGGCATAACCACTCAACATCACAATATCATGGTTCTGAGGCCAGCTATGAACATATGGAAGTAATAGGAACTGAACTAAGGCTTAAACTCCACAATCCTAGGCAACTACGGTTTAGTAACACATCATCCTGAGAGATAGAAGAGAAGCCTAGTTCTTAACCCCATAGAAAAGAAGAGGATGACTCAGATCAGAAGGTCATGAGGATAAGGAGTAAAAAGAGCCTTACGTTCCCATCCGCAATCAATTCCCTTATATAACTAAAGCATTTCTAGACACGACTTCGACCAGAATGGCTTGGTAATCCTACAGGCAGTCAGGCTCTGATACCAAAGCTGTCGGGACCCCGATTCCAAGTCACATCGATCTAGCCGGTAACACCTCATATCACTTTGCGGCCTCACGCACGGTATTCCAACGGGTGTCGCCTTACCATGGCCCGGGACCGTTTGCGCCTTTTGGCTCACGTATATGATAGTGTCGCTAGCATCCATATGACAGAGAACCCGGGCCGACATGGCTAGTCGTGGACCCAAAGCGGCACAGACCTATGGGGACAGGCATACATGAATCACATCGAGCATGTCGGTCAACAGCGTGTGAGTCCGGGCTGTAGCACTGGGCTAACAGGACTCCGGGGAACTCGGGCTGTAGCAGGCTAGGCAGGACTCCGGATGTCACCGCGTGACATTTCCCCGAAGGGACAGACATAGGAACGAAGTGAAACACATGCCGGCCAGTCAAGTGTCCTGAGCAGTAGTGCTGGGCTAGCAGGACTCTGGTGAATCGGGCTGTAGCGGACTACTATGGCTCATGGAAGCACTAGACTACATTTCCCCATAAGAGAGGCTGCCAAGGATAAACAACTAGATTGTCGGATCCCACACATACCAAGCATTTCAGTCATACACAGAATATGCTCGATATGTGTAAATACAACATGGCATCACAACAAAACTCTACGACTCAGAGTATTATTCATTAGGCTTCGAGGAGCGAGATATTACAAACATGGTCTCATGACCCAACATACAGAGCATACAAGCAACAAGCACATGCGGAAGCTTAACTTGTCTGAGTATAGACAACTACAAATGAAGAAGGCTCAGAAGCCTGACTATCTACAAGACCCTCCCAAGGGTATAAGATCGTAGCTGAGGTAACAAGCTAAACGTCGAAGTCCACGTGGAACTACTAGCGAGACTGAAATCTCTCTGCAAAACATAAAATAAGCAAACATGAGTACAAATGTACCCAACAAGACTTACATCAGAACTAACTACATATGCATCGGTATCAACAAAGGGGTGGTGGAGTTTAACTGCAGCAAGCCAGCTTTGACTCAGTGGCTAACCTGAACTACGACTGCAAGTAACTCTTTTGAGGTGGCGCACACGAGTCCACAAATTCACCATACCAATACACCACTATGGATCCGCTCCCGTCTCCCTACGAGAAGGCCATCCATAGCACTCACGCTTATCTTGCGCATTTTAGAGTATCCAGTTCCACTTGTCTATGAACTATGCAAGGGGTCCAAGTTTCCATATCCGAGGAATCCGGCAATTCGAATAGATAATGATAACCCTGCAGGGGTGTACTTCTTCACACACGCTCCCGCCACTTACCACCATGTACACGTCGTGTATCTCGGCAACCTTCAAGCGGAAACCAGGCGAGGGAGTCGGCCACGACCTGACTAACCAACAAGTCTCTAGTCCAGGTTTATCGCCTATTCGGGTTCCATCGGCAAGGAGATCCGGCCGGGGTGTCGCTCACGGCCCCAAACGATGTGTGCAGGGTTCCCAAGCCCACCATCCGGGTGCCACTTGGTACACTGTGCCACTGTGCCTAGTCTGTCCCAAGCCCACCTGTACCGGGTGCCACTTGGTAGACTACTAACACTACCTACAAACAGCAGAAACTAGTTGCAACTCCTGGACAGAGATCATGTTGATTAATAAGTTGAGAGGGGCACTTAAGCATTCCAATGCGTGGTAGTAGTTGTTCATGGATCACAAACACAGAACTCAGTTCCTAAGGACGGCTGCAATGAGACAACCCACCATGTACTCCTACATGGCCTAACATCGCTACCTTTACCAAATCGTGTTCACACACTTAGCTCACACACAGTAGGACATGTTCAACACCATTCCAATTCATCCCCGATGAATCTGGCCTGACTCAACTCTAAGCAGCAGCAGGCATGACAAACAAGCATGAATGAGTAGGCACATCAGGGCTCAAACAACTCCTACTCATGCTAGTGGGTTTCATCTATTTACTGTGGCAATGACAGGTCATGCAGAGGAAAAGGGGTTCAGCTACCGCAGCATGTAACAGTTGAAACATTGTTGTCCTAATGCAGTAAAAGAGAGCAGGAGCGAGAGAGTGGGATTGTATCGGAATGAACAAGGGGGGTTTTGCTTGCCTGGCACTTCTAAAGATAGTATAGCTCTTCATCGGTGTCATCGAATTCATTGCTGGATCAAAGTCTACTGAGGGGGGACAAACACCGGCAACTGAGGAAGAACATAATCAACACATGACGATATGCAACAATATGATGCATGCTATGACATGCCAATATGAATGTGTTTGGGCTAATGCAACAGAAAGTCATTTTAATTGAAGTGGAATTCAAAACTATATCAAATTCCAACTCCAAACCTATTATGAAATTTGCCCTAATCATGTTTCATCCTAAACAGTGAGATTAACTTTCTCAAACATGCATGAAAATGGTACAGATGGATTCCTTGAATTTTTCTGATAATTTTTCATATATAATTTAATTCATTCTGAGCTACGGTTGATTTTATATGATTTTTAGAAGTTTAAAACATTTTCTGGAATTTCCTGGATTACATGAAACCCAGAAAATAGCTTATTGCGTCAGCACTGCGTCATTATGACGTCAGCAGGTCAACATGGCCGGTCCAGGTCAAACCTAACCAGTGGGGCCCACTGGTCAGTGACTAACTAACTAACCTAAGTTAACTAGAGCTTGGGCCCGCATGTCAGTGTCTAATCTACTTAACTAAGTTAATTAGTACTAACTAAATCTAACACTTATTAAAAAAAGGGCCTGGCCCACACGTCAGTCAGCCAGGGGAGGTCAAACCCCTGGTCAGCGGTTCAAACCTACCGGACTTGGTCCACGGCTCGACGCCGGCGTCGATAGACGCGGCGGAGGGCATCGGGTTTTGCCGTCCGGTGACCAAACAAGCGGCGGAGAGGCTCTATGCGTAGCTGGTGCTCTTCCGCATCCAATGGGACCAAAGTCAGCGGCTGCGGTGGCCGAAAACGGCGGCGGCGACCTCAATAGCGGTGGCCGGAGCTCGGGCGCCGACCGACTTGACGGTACGGTGCACTAGGGGAGGAACTGATGGGTGCTACGTGCTCCTGGGGAAGTACTGAACACGGGGACATGCTCAGGCATGAGCTATGGCGTCAGTAGCCGCGGTGGCGCCATGGCCGGCGGCAGTGAGGTCTTGGGCTTGACGAAAGCGACAGCCAGAGGGGGCAAACGAGCACGGGGAGAGAGGGGTTCGGTGTAGTGGCTCACGACGGTTGTAGAGGGCGTCGAAGTGGGCTCGGGGAAGCATGGACGGCATCGTGGCATTGCCGGCGATCTCGGCGACCGGAGGGAGAAGAAGGTGATGCAGGCGGCATTGCAGGGGCTCCCATGGTCGATATCTTTAGCGTGCGGCTCCACGACGTCGAGGCGGAGCTAGGGGACCGAACGGCGAGGTGAGGCATGCGCGGTGGCTGCGCTGGAGCTCGTCGGCGCGCTGTGAGGCGTTCGGTGGTTGCGCGCACGAGGAACAGAGAAGGGGGAGGCGACCAGAGAGAGGGGGAAATGGAAGAGGGGAAGCTGGGCGTCTCCGTGGCACGTCTAGAGGGGTCGGGGTTGCGCGGCTGAAGCAGGAGGTGGCAAGGCATCGTCGGCGCGCACGCCACGCACCTGTCTGTCCTCCTGGCAGGAGGAAGAAGACCACTCAGCCCCTGGTGGGCCGGGCCTCTTCTGCCAGGTAAGGCCGAGGTGAGGTTTCTGTCTTTTCTTAGATTTTGTTTTCTATTTTCATTTCTGCTGTTTTTGGTTTAGTAAAAATACTAAACCACTTGGTAAAATCCTGAAAATAATATTAGGCACCTTTGAAATATTTCCCAATAGCCCTCAAGTACTTTCAGGATTATTTGGACAATTAAGAATATGTATAAGATTTAAATGTCCAAATTGAAATACTTATGGATTAACTCAAAAAATCGAAAGTGTCCTAGAAAAATGTGCACCATTTTTATCAGAGGTTCTAGACCAATTCAAAAATGATGAACTTTTCTAAAGAGCATTCTAGGTTCTTGAAAATGTTTTTAAGTTCAACCTATTTGACTTAATTTTCGTGCTAGGGTTTGTCATCCCCATTTCAAGTTTAAAAGCAATTTAAACATGATGCAACACATGACTAGCTAGCCCAGAGCAAACCAGAACTAGGGATGTGACAGAGGCTTAACGGCAGTCCAGCACTCGCCTAAGTTTGAAAAAATCCTACCGAGTGAAGAGCAATCCTCCCACTCGGGGGCTTAGCTCCAGTCGAGTACTCGCCTAAGTTCTCTCACTAAGAGGCTTAACGGCAATCCAACACTTGCCTAAGTTTGAAAAAACCCTACCGAGTGGAGAGCAATCCTCCCACTCGAAGGCTTAGCTGCAGTCGAGCACTCGCCTAAGTTCTCTCACTAAGAGGCTTAACGGCAGTCCAGCACTCGCCTAAGTTTGAAAAAATCCTACCGAGTGGAGAGCAATCCTCCCACTCGGGGGCTTAGCTGCAGTCGAGTACTGGCCTAAGTTCTCTCACTAAGAGGCTTAACGGCAGTCCAGCACTCGCCTAAGTTTGAAAAAATCCTACCGAGTGAAGAGCAATCCTCTCACTCGGGGGCTTAGCTGCAGTCGAGTACTCGCCTAAGTTCTCTCACTAAGAGGCTTAACGGCAGTCCAACACTCGCCTAAGTTTGAAAAACCCTACCGAGTGGAGAGCAATCCTCCCACTCGGAGGCTTAGCTGCTGCCGAGCACTCGCCTAAGTTCTCTCACTAAGAGGCTTAACGGCAGTCCAGCACTCGCCTAAGTTCAAAAAAATCCTACCGAGTGGAGAGCAATCCTCCCACTCGGGGGGCTTAGCTGCAATCGAGTACTCGCCTAAGTTCTCTCACTAAGAGGCTTAACGGCAGTCCAGCACTCGCCTAAGTTACCGAGTGGGGAGCAATCCTCCCACTCGGGGGCTTAGCTGCAGTCGAGTACTCGCCTAAGTTCTCTCACTAAGAGGCTTAACAGCAGTCCAGCACTCGCCTAAGTTTGAAAAAATCCTACCAAGTGAAGAGCAATCCTCCCACTCAGGGGCTTAGCTGCAGTCGAGTACTCGCCTAAGTTCTCTCACTAAGAGGCTTAACGGCAGTCCAGCACTCGCCTAAGTTTGAAAAAATCCTACCAAGTGAAGAGCAATCCTCCCACTCGGGGGCTTAGCTGCAGTCGAGTACTCGTCTAAGTTCTCTCACTAAGAGGCTTAACGGCAGTCCAGCACTCCCCTAAGTTTGAAAAAACCCTACCGAGTGGAGAGCAATCGTCCCACTCGGAGGCTTAGCTGCAGTCGAGCACTTGCCTAAGTTCTCTCACTAAGAGGCTTAATGGCAGTCCAGCTCTCGCCTAAGTTTGAAAAAATCGTACCAAGTGGAGAGAAATCCTCCCACTCGGGGGCTTAGCTACAGTCGAGTACTCGCCTAAGTTCTCTCACTAAGAGGCTTAACGGCAGTCCAGCACTCGCCTAAGTTTGAAAAAATCCTACCGAGTGAAGAGCAATCCTCCCACTCGGGGGCTGAGCTGCAGTCGAGTATTCGTCTAAGTTCTCTCACTAAGAGGCTTAACGGCAGTCCAGCACTCGCCTAAGTTTGAAAAACCCTACTGAGTGGAGAGAAATCCTCCCACTCGGAGGCTTAGCTGCAGTCGAGCACTCGCCTAAGTTCTCTCACTAAGAGGCTTAACGGCAGTCCAGCACTCGCCTAAGTTTAGAAAAATCCTACCGAGTGGAGAGCTATCCTCGCACTCGGGGGCTTAGCTGCAGTCCAGTACTCGCCTAAGTTTGAGACCCATTCCTATCCACAAGGACGACGAGGTGCAGGTCGACTGCAGCCTTCTCCTTTGGAGCTGCGGCACAAATACAACATCCGCTCTATCCCTATCCGCAAGGACGATGAGGTGCAGGTCGACTGCAACCTTCTCCTTCGGAGCTGCGGCACAAATACAACATCCGCTCCATCCCTATCCGCAAGGACGACGAGGTGCAGGTCGACTGCATCCTTCTCCTTCGGAGCTGCGGCACAAATACAACATCCGTTCCATCCCTATCCGCAAGGATGACGAGGTGCAGGTCGACTGCAACCTTCTCCTTCGGAGCTGCGGCACAAATACAACGTCCGCTCCATCCTTATCCGCAAGGATGACGAGGTGCAGGTCGACTGCAACCTTCTCCTTCGGAGTTGCGGCACAAATACAACGTCCGCTCCATCCCTATCCGCAAGGACGAAGAGGTGCAGCAAGCAAAGTCCATCCGAAGACAAACACAAGCACATTCGGAGATAAACCAAATTCAGATAAATCCTAAAAAAGTTCCAAGCAGCAAATCGAAAGTACTCGGGCACCAAGCCCGAAGGAGTTTAACGGTTACAGAAACCACTCGGCATTCTGAGGCAAATTTAAAGCGTATCCAAGTTTCATAAGATTGTTCACTCGGCCGGAGGAGGGCTGGCAGGCTCCACGAATGAGTCCAGATCGATCCCGTCGGTGATCCGAGTGGCGGCAGCAAGGAAAGTCTCCATGAAGGACTGGAAGTCATGCTTTTTGGTGTTAGTGACTTTGATCGCAGTAAGCTTGTCTTCACGAGCCTCCTTGCAATGGACTCGCACCAGGGACAGCGCCACATCAGCACCACACCGGGCGGAGGATTTCTTCCATTCTTGCACTCGGTCAAGGATTTCGTTCAGTCGAGTCATCAGAGATTCCAGAACATTCTGAAGCGTCGCCCCGGCCAAAGCGTCAAGTCGATTCGATAGACAACCTCCTTCAGGCGTGCGAGGTAGCTTGTGGCGCTGGTGATACGGGACTCCAGTCGGAGCACGTTCATCGCAGTTTCGTCATAGACTAGGGAAGCGATAGGGTCCAGACCCGTCTCGACCCTTCCAGTTTCTTCGTCGAAGTCTTGGCAGAGTTCTGCAGCCAAAAGTCAGTTCATCAACCGAGTGAAATCCGATTGCAAGCATCAACATAGTAGGATTAAAAGAAATACCTTCCAGCGCGAGATAAAGCTTCTTGGTGAGGGTCCTCAGATAAGCTTCTGTGTCATTCCTCTTGCGGATCGTAGACTCCAACTTTTCATTCAGGACGACCTTGTTTTTCTTAAGGCTGGTCACTTCACGGTTAGCTTCATTAAGACAAGATTTCAGTTTATTCACCTCTCCTTCAAGCGTTCCGATTGAAGCAAGCTTCTTGTCTGCGAGAGCGGTTTTGTCTTGGGCTTCCCTTTGCGCGGCGGCGAGGTCCGAGCCCTTCTTGTCCAGATCCAACTTCATTTTCTCTGCAAAAGAAGTAATCGAATCAAGGAAGAGATCAAAGAGATATATTGAAATTCAGTCGACGATCAGTTACCTTCCATACCAGCGGCCTCGTCTTGAGCTTTTTTCAGATTTCGCTGAGCCAATTCCAAATCTAAGTTGAGTTGCGTCTACTTCTCTTCGAGTTCGGCAAACTTGGAGATAAGAGTACAAGACTTCTGCAGGAGGCAAGAGACAGATCAATCGATAGGTTCGAAGGCAGTTCATTTCCGAGTGAATAAAACATAAAGAAGTGGGCAACAAGTTGTTCAGACCCTAGTTGACTGCCAGCAGTCGACCGCGGTCTCGGGGACTACACCCAGTGGGTGCACTTGGCGTGCCCCCACCGGTTCTGATCCGACTCGACCGGCCCGCCGGAGTCGAGTGCGAAAAAAAGAAGAGAGAAAGAACAATTGCGTCGTCAAGAAAGAAGAACTCACCACAGCCGACTTCCAGCAGTCGACCGCGGTCTCGGGGACTACACCCAGTGGGTGCACTTAGTGTGCCCCCACCAGTTCTGGTCCCACTCACCCAGACCGAGTGGAAGAACGAAGCTACCAAAAATGACAGCAAAACCCAGTGGGTGCTCTAATTCTACGCAAACAACAGAAGATTGTGCAGTAGAAGATTTTTCGAGAACAAAAGCAGTCGAAAAGTCTACTCACCTGGACATTGGCCCGAAGGGCGGCACTAGCGTCGTAGGCAGCCTGACTGCTCTCGTGCACTATCTTCACCCACTCCATTATCATATCAGCCTGTCGGATGGCTTCCGCAGCCGCTTCCGACTGGTTGTCTGGGACGGGGTAGCTGGTGAAAAAGTGTGCAGACAACCTAGGTGCGGCTGCTTGAAGCTCGGCAAGGGTGCATCGAACGTCACAGTGGCCCTGCCTGTGTCTTCAGCTTGATGGACGGGAGGCGTTGCAGTTGGTTCTTGCCGAGCCACCCTGCCAGCTGTTACCTTCTTGCTCTTCCTAGGCTTAGGAGCCATATCTTCGTCGTCGTCCGGAAGATCAATGATGTTGGGTGGAGCTGCAAGACAGAACATTCGACCCCAAGTGAACCACTCGACCCTAAAAGGATCAAGAATCGAAATTGCAAGAGTTCATACCTGGGTTAGAGGTTACCGCATCCTCCATTTCCTCGTCCCGGTACTGGTATGAAGAGGTCCCTGATGTAGCAGCACTGCAAAGGCCCGCATTCAATCGGTTACACCCAGTTAATCGAATCCACATGAAGGACAAGTTAGATGGTTACCCGAAGATAGTAGGAACGATCACTTTGATCCTGGGCAAAGATTTTGGTAGTTTGGAGGAGATGGCTTTCGTCACTTTCGGCGCAGGGGGTGGCGCGACCTTAGATTGCTTTGGAGCCTTCCCAGTCAGCACTAGGGAAGACGTCCTGGGGCGCTTCAAGGACTGCCCGATTGGCGCAGCCACCATGTCCAGAGCGCTTGCTGGGTCATGAGTGTGGTTGGACCTCCTCTCCCGGCGAGGAGGCGAGTCGACTTCTTCCTCATCAGTCGATTCCTCGCTCTCCTCGTCCTCCTCGGCTTCCGAATGCTCCTCGCCGCTCTCACCCCCGCTCCCTTCTTCCTCAGAGCCTGGGTCCTGCACTTCGTTGTGCATCGAGTACATTTCAATGAGGGCCTGAAAGGCTAACAATCAAAGGAAATTCAGTCGACTACAAACGGGACATCACATGGTGAATCGGAAAGATACTTGATAAAACGGAAATATACCTGCTCCGGCTGGTGTGAGTTGTCGAATGTAATCACCCTCCTGGACCCCCGAGGGTTGTCTTTGTTGCCAGTGATTCCCCTCAACCAGGTCTCCAAGATATCCTCGCTGACCTCCTCTGGGTGGATCCGAGTGGTATCCTCGAGCCCAGAGTACATCCACGTCGGATGATCGCGCGCCTGAAGAGGTTGGATGCGTCGACCGAGAAAGACCTCCACCAGATCCATCCCGGTCACTCCATCGCGGACAAGCTGGATGACCCGTTCAACCAGCACCTTTACCTGCGCCTTCTCTTCTAGAACTACCTTTAGAGGAGCAGGCTTCTCCACTCGAGCCAAGGAGAAAGGAGGAAGTCCAGTCGACTGGCCAGGGGTTGGCTGATCCTTGCAGTAGAACCAAGTCGACTGCCAGCCCCGGACCGAGTCAGGAAGGATCATGGCTGGGAAAGTACTCTTGCTCCTCATCTGGATCCCCAGACCACCGCACATCTGGATCACCCACATCCTCTCGTCACTTGACTTGGCCTTTTTGACCGACTGGGAACGGCAAGTGAAGATGTGTTTGAAAAGCCCCCAGTGCGGTCGACAGCCCAAGAAGTTTTCGCACATGGACACGAAAGCGGCCAGATAGACTATGGTGTTCGGAGTGAAATGGTGGAGCTGAGCCCGAAAGAAGTTCAAAAAACCCCGGAAGAAAGGGTGGGGAGGCAGTGAGAATCCGCGATCTACGTGGGTTGCGAGGAGGACACACTCACCCTCTCTAGGCTGCGGCTCGGTTTCGTCCCCCGGGAGCCGATCCGACTTGTGAGGGATCAATCCCCCCTCCACCAGGTCGTTGAGGTTGTCCTGCATGATTGCCGAGCAGATCCAGTCGCCCTGGATCCAGCCCGCCGGCAGGCCGGACCTCGACGAGGATCCGCCCCGGCTGGTCCGCTTGCCCTTCGCCTTCGCGGTCGCCTTCTTCGCACGTTCCAGCGCCGCTGTCTTCTCCTTCCCCATGGTGGTGGATCGAGCTCGAGCAGAGGTCCGGCGACGAGGCGGAAGCGAGAGTGGCGGAGGGATCGGGAGAAAGGGAAGAGAGAATGGGAGCGTGCGGAGCCGAGGCCTGGCCCGAGACCTTTTATAAGGCCTTCCACCGAGTGGCTGACTGGTGGACCCAAGCGATCTAAACAAATCCCGCAACAGTCGTGCACGCAGTACGTGGTGAAAAAGGTGGCGCAGGGATCAAGGAGACTTGCCTAATCCGTCCCGATAACCTCGGTTCCGCCCGTCTGGCGCACTTCCCAGAATTCGAATCCCGCGAGATCCGCGGAGAGCAGAACAACCTGTTAGACTGAAGACAAACACCCTCTACATCATCATTCGGAATTCTACCATGAAAGTTCACTCGACAACAACCAAGAATGGACCAAGGCGATTGAGAAAGGAGTCGACGTCGTCACCTCAACTCATTGTTCCAGGACAAGGCATATTCATAGCACAAAGAGTGGGTCGGAAGTGTTCTCAACCCCTTCCTCACTCAAACCCCGATCCATTCGGGGGCTAACGATGAAGCTATGTACCTAGGGTAGGGTCATGGTCCTGTCCAGCATACCCTCCCCAAGGACATCTCTGCAAAGAATCAGAAGCAGTCAAAGATAAACTGTCATCCACTCGACCATTGAGATGCACTCACTCGACCACCTTGAAGACACTCGACCACCAGAAGATGAGGAACCCTCTACTCTGCAACGGTTAGGATTTAAACCATAGCATTATGAGCATTTATGACACTTCACTATAGACGTTACCAGTAACGCCTTTCCTTTATGAGCATTGAACCCTGTGTAACGGAGGGGAGCTGGGGTCCTGGCGCACTCTATATAAGCCACCCCCCTCCTCTGGGACAAGGGTTCACATCTTTTTGTAAACTCACACACACATATAATCCAGTCGACCGCCTCAGGGCACCAAGACGTAGGGCTGTTACTTCCTCCGAGAAGGGCCTGGACTCGTAAAACTTGTGTGTACAACTCCTCCATAGCTAAGATCTTGCCTCCTAATACTTACCCCCATTCTACTCTCAGTCTTAGATCCACGACACCATTCTCCGGAACAATGGAGCGAGCAATAGATTTGTTGGAGATCATACATACTGATGTATGTGGTCCAATGAATATTGAGGCTCGCGTCGGGTATCGTTATTTTCTCACATTCACAGAAGATTTGAGCAGATATGGGTATATCTACTTAATGAAACATAAGTCTGAAACATTTGAAAAGTTCAAAGAATTTCAGAGTGAAGTGGAAAGTCATCGTAACAAGAAAATAAAGTTTCTACGATCTGATCATGGAGGAGAATATTTGATTTACGAGTTTGGTCTACATTTGAAAAAAATGCGGAATAGTTTCGCAACTCATGCCACCCGGAACACTACAGCGTAATCGTAATCGTACTTTACTAGATATGGTGCGATCTATGATGTATCTTACTGATTTACCGCTACCATTTTGGGGTTATGCTTTAGAGACGGCTGCATTCACGTTAAATAGGGCACCATCGAAATCTGTTGAGACGACACCTTATCAACTGTGGTTTGGCAAGAAACCAAAGTTGTCGTTTCTTAAAGTTTGGGGCTGCGATGCTTATGTGAAAAAGCTTCAACCTGATAAGCTCGGACCCAAATCGGAGAAATGTGTCTTCATAGGATACCCAAAGGAAACAATTGGGTACACCTTCTATCACTGATCTGAAGGCAAGATATTTGTTGCTAAGAATGGATCCTTTCCCGAGAAGGAGTTTCTCTTGAAAGAAGTGAGTGAGAGGAAAGTAGAACTTGATGAGGTAACTGTACCTGCTCCCTTATTGGAAAGTAGTTCATCACAGAAACCGGTTCCTGTGACATCTACACCAATTAGTGAGGAAGCTAATGATGATGATCATGAAACTTCAGATCAAGTTACTACCGAACCTCGTAGGCCAACTAGAGTAAGATCCGCACCAGAGTAGTACGGTAATCCTGTTCTAGAAGTCATGTTACTTGACCATGATGAACCTACGAACTACGAAGAAGCGATGGTGAGCCTAGATTCTGCAAAATGGCTTGAGGGCATGAAATATCAGATGGGATCCATGTATGAGAACAAAGTGTGGACTTTGGTTGACATGCCCAATGATCGACAAGCCATCGAGAATAAATGGATCTTCAAGAAGAAGACTAACGCTGACGGTAATGTTACTGTCTACAAAGCTCGACTTGTTGCGAAAGGTTTTCGACAAGTTCAAGGGGTTGACTATGATGAGACTTTCTCACCCATAGCGACGCTTAAGTTTGTCCGAATCATGTTAGCAATTGCCGCATTTTATGATTATGAAATTTGGCAATGGATGTCAAAACTGCATTCCTGAATGGATTTCTGGAAGAAGAGTTGTATATGATGCAACTGGAAGGTTTTGTCGATCCAAAGGGTGCTAAGAAAGTGTGCAAGCTCCAGCGATCCATTTAAGGACTGGTGCAAGCCTCTCGGAGTTGGAATAAACGTTTTGATAGTGTGATCAATGAAGGAAATATGCCCTAGAGGCAATAATAAAGTTATTATTTATTTCCTTATATCATGATAAAAGTTTATTATTCATGCTAGAATTGTATTAACTGGAAACATAATACATGTGTGAATACATAGACAAACAGAGTGTCACTAGTATGCCTCTACTTGACTAGGTCGTTAATCAAAGATGGTTATGTTTCCTAACCATGGACAAAGAAGTTGTCATTTGATTAATGGGATCACATCATTAGTTGAATGATCTGATTGACATGACCCATTTCATTAGCTTAGCACCCGATCGTTTAGTATGTTGCTATTGCTTTCTTCATGGCTTATACATGTTCCTACGAGTATGAGATTATGCAACTCCTTTGTGCCGGAGGAACACTTTGTGTGCTACCAAACATCAAAATGTAACTGGCTGATTATAAAGGTGCTCTACACGTGTCTCCAAAGGTACATGTTGGGTTGGCGTATTTCGAGATTAGGATTTGTCACTCCGATCGTCGGAGAGGTATCTCTGGGCCCTCTCGGTAGTGCACATCACTTAAGCCTTGCAAGCATTGCAACTAATGAGTTAGTTGCGGGATGATGTATTATGGAACGAGTAAAGAGACTTGCCAGTAACGAGATTGAACTAGGTATTGGATACCGAGGATCGAATCTCGGGCAAGTAACATACCGATGAGAAAGGGAACAACGTATGTAGTTATGCGGTCTGACCGATAAAAGATCTTCGTAGAATATGTAGGAACCAATATGGGCATCCACGTCCCGCTATTGGTTATTGACCGGAGATGTGTCTCGGTCATGTCTACATTGTTCTCGAACCCGTAGGGTCCAAACGCTTAAGGTTTCGATGATAGTTATATTATGAGTTTATGCGTTTTGATGTACCGAAGGTTGTTCGGAGTCCCGGATGTGATCACGGGCATGACGAGGAGTCTTGAAATGGTCGAGACATAAATATTGATATATTGGAAGCCTATGTTTGGATATCGGAAGTGTTCCGGGTGAAATCGGGATTTTACCGGAGAACCGGGAGGTTACCGGAACCCCCCAGGAGGTATAAGGGCCTTAGTGGGCCTCAGTGGAAGAGAGGAGAGGTGGCCAAAGATGGGTCGCGTGCCTCTCCCCCCTTTGTCCGAATAGGACAAGGAGAGGGGGCCGGCCCCCCTTCCTCCTCTCTCTCCTCTTTCCCCCCTCCACGAATCCTATTCCAACTAGGAAGGGGGGGGAGTCCTACTCCTGGAGGGAGTAGGACTCCTCCTGGCGCGCCTCCTCTTGGCCGGCCGCCCCACCTTTTGAGCCTTTATATACGGAGGCAGGGGCACCCCCTAGAGACACAAGTTGATCCACGTGATCATATTCTTAGCCGTGTAAGGTGCCCCCTTCCACCATAATCCTCGATAATATTGTAGCGGTGCTTAGGCGAAGCCCTGCGATGGTAGAACATCAAGATCATCACCACGCCGTCGTGCTGACGGAACTCTGCCCCGACACTTTGCTGGATCGGAGTCCGGGGATCGTCATCGAGCTGAACGTGTGCTTGAACTCGGAGGTGCCGTAGTTTCGGTGCTTGATCGGTCGGGTCATGAAGACGTACGACTACATCAACCGCATTGTGCTAATGCTTCCGCTGTCGATCTACAAGGGTACGTAGATCACACTCTCCCCTCTCGTTGCGATGCATCACCATGATCTTGCATGTGCGTAGGAATTTTTTTGAAATTACTACATTCCCCAACAGTGGCATCCGAGCCTAGGTTTTATATGTTGATGTTATATGCACGAGTAGAACAGAAGTGAGTTGTGGGCGATATAAGTCATACTGCTTACCAGCATGTCATACTTTGGTTCGGCAGTATTGTTGGATGAAGCGGCCCGGACCGACATTACGCGTACGCTTACGCGAGACCGGTTCTCCCGACGTGCTTTGCACATAGGTGGCTTGCGGGTGACAGTTTCTCCAACTTTAGTTGAACTGAGTGTGGCTATGCCCGGTCCTTGCGAAGGTTAAAACAGCACCAACTTGACAAACTATCGTTGTGGTTTTGATGCGTAGGTAAGATTGGTTCTTGCTTAAGCCCGTAGCAGCCACATAAAAATTGCAACAACAAAATAGAGGACGTCTAACTTGTTTTTGCAGGGCATGTTGTGATGTGATATGGTCAAGACATGATGCTAAATTTTATTGTATGAGATGATCATGTTTTGTAACCGAGTTATTGGCAACTGGCAGGAGCCATATGGTTGTCGCTTTATTGTATGCAATGCAATCGCGCTGTAATGCTTTACTTTATCACTAAGAGGTAGCGATAGTCATGGAAGCATAAGATTGGCGAGACGACAACGATGCTACGATGGAGATCAAGGTGTCGCGCCGGTGACGATGGTGATCACGACGGTGCTTTGGAGATGGAGATCACAAGCACAAGATGATGATGGCCATATCATATCACTTATATTGATTGCATGTGATGTTTATCTTTTATGCATCTTATCTTGCTTTGATTGACGCTAGCATTATAAGATGATCTCTCACTAAATTATCAAGAAGTGTTCTCCCTGAGTATGCACCGTTGCGAAAGTTCTTCGTGCTGAGACACCACGTGATGATCGGGTGTGATAGGCTCTACATTCAAATACAAAGGGTGCAAAACAGTTGCACATGCGGAATACTCAGGTTATACTTGACGAGCCTAGCATATACAGATATGGCCTCGAAACACGGAGACCGAAAGGTCGAGCGTGAATCATATAGTAGATATGATCAACATAGTGATGTTCACCAATGAAACTACTCCATCTCACGTGATGATCGAACATGGTTTAGTTAATTTGGATCACGTAATCATTTAGAGGATTAGAGGGATATCTATCTAAGTGGGAGTTCTTAAGTAATATGATTAATTGAACCTAAATTTATCATGAACTTAGTACCTAATAGTATCTTGCTTATGTATGTTTGATTGTAGATAGATGGCCCGTGCTGTTGTTCCGTTGAATTTTAATGCGTTCCTTGAGAAAGCAAAGTTGAAAGATGATGGTAGCAATTACACGGACTGGGTCCGTAACTTGAGGATTATCCTCATTGCTGCACAGAAGAATTACGTCCTGGAAGCACCGCTGGGTGCCAGGCCTGCTGCTGGAGCAACACCAGATGTTATGAATGTCTGGCAGAGCAAAGCTGATGACTACTCGATAGTTCAATGTGCCATGCTTTACGGCTTAGAACTGGGACTTCAATGACGTTTTGAACGTCATGGGGCATATGAGATGTTCCAGGAGTTGAAGTTAATATTTCAAGCAAATGCCCAGATTGAGAGATATGAAGTCTCCAATAAGTTCTATAGCTGCAAGATGGAGGAGAACAGTTCTGTCAGTGAGCATATACTCAAGATGTCTGGGTATTGTAATCACTTGATTCAACTGGGAGTTAATCTTCCGGATGATAGCGTCATTGACAGAATTCTCCAATCACTTCCACCAAGCTACAAGAGCTTCGTGATGAACTATAATATGCAAGGGATGAATAAGAATATTCCCGAGCTCTTCGCGATGTTGAAAGCTGCGGAGGTAGAAATCAAGAAGGAGCATCAAGTGCTGATGGTCAACAAGACCACTAGTTTCAAGAAAAAGGGCAAAGGGAAGAAGAAGGGGAACTTCAAGAAGAATAGCAGGCAAGTTGGTGCTCAAGAGAAGAAACCCAAGTCTGGACCTAAGCCTGAAACTGAGTGCTTCTACTGCAAGCAGACTGGTCACTGGAAGCGGAACTGCCCCAAGTATTTGGCGGATAAGAAGGATGGCAAGGTGAACAAAGGTATATGTGATATACATGTTATTGATGTGTACCTTACTAATGCTCGCAGTAACACCTGGGTATTTGATACTGGTTCTGTTGCTAATATTTGCAACTCGAAACAGGGACTACAGATTAAGCGAAGATTGGCTAAGGACGAGGTGACGATGCGCGTGGGAAATGGTTCCAAAGTCGATGTGATCGCGGTCGGCACGCTACCTCTACATCTACCTTTGGGATTAATATTAGACCTAAATAATTGTTATTTGGTGCCAGGGTTAAGCATGAACATTATATCTGGATCTTGTTTGATGCGAGACGGTTATTAATTTAAATCAGAGAATAATGGTTGTTCTATTTATATGAGTAATATCTTTTATGGTCATGCACCCTTGAAGAATGGTCTATTCTTATTGAATCTCGATAGTAGTGACACACATATTCATAATGTTGAAGCCAAAAGATGCAGAGTTGATAATGGTAGTGCAACTTATTTGTGGCACTGCCGTTTAGGTCATATCGGTGTAAAGCGCATGAAGAAACTCCATACTGATGGACTTTTGGACCCACTTGATTATGAATCACTTGGTACTTGCGAACCGTGCCTTATGGGCAAGATGACAAAAACACCGTTCTCCGGTACTATGGAGAGAGCAACCGATTTATTGGAAATCATACATACAGATGTATGTGGTCCGATGAATATTGAGGCTCGTGGCGGATATCGTTATTTTCTCACCTTCACAGATGACTTAAGCAGATATGGGTATATCTACTTAATGAAACATAAGTCTGAAACATTTGAAAAATTCAAAGAATTTCATAGTGAAGTTGAAAATCATCATAACAAGAAAATAAAGTTTCTACGATCTGATCGTGGAGGAGAATATTTGAGTTACGAGTTTGGTGTACATTTGAAACAATGCGGAATAGTTTCGCAACTCACGCCACCCGGAACACCACAGCGTAATGGTGTGTCCGGACGTCGTAATCGTACTTTACTAGATATGGTGCGATCTATGATGTCTCTTACTGATTTACCGCTATCGTTTTGGGGTTATGCTTTAGAGATGGCCGCATTCACGTTAAATAGGGCACCATCAAAATCCGTTGAGACGACGCCTTATGAACTATGGTTTGGCAAGAAACCAAAGTTGTCGTTTCTAAAAGTTTGGGGCTGCGATGCTTATGTGAAAAAGCTTCAACCTGATAAGCTCGAACCCAAATCGGAGAAATGTGTCTTCATAGGATATCCAAAGGAGACTATTGGATACACCTTCTATCACAGATCCGAAGGCAAGACTTTTGTTGCTAAGTTTGGAAACTTTCTGGAGAAGGAGTTTCTCTCGAAAGAAGTGAGTGGGAGGAAAGTAGAACTTGATGAGGTAACTGTACCTGCTCCCTTGTTGCAGAGTAATGCATCACAAAAACATGTTTCTGTGGCACCTACACCAATAAGTGAGGAAGCTAATGATAATGATCATGAAACTTCAGAACAAGATACTACTGAACCTCATAGATCAACCAGAGTGAGATCCGCACCAGTGTGGTACGGTAATCCTGTTCTGGAAGTCATGCTACTAGATCATGATGAACCTACGAACTATGAAGAAGCGATGGTGAGCCCAGATTCCGCAAAATGGCTTGAAGCCATGAAATCTGAGATGGGATCCATGTACGAGAACAAAGTGTGGACTTTGGTTGACTTGCCCGATGATCGGCAAGCGATTGAGAATAAATGGATCTTCAAGAAGAAGACTGATGCTGACAGTAATATTACTGTCTACAAAGCTCGACTTGTCGCAAAAGGGTTTCAGCAAGTTCAAGGGATTGACTACGATGAGACCTTCTCACCCGTAGCGATGCTTAAGTCTGTCCGAATCATGTTAGCAATTGCCGCATTTTATGATTATGAAATTTGGCAGATGGATGTCAAAACTGCATTCCTGAATGGGTTTCTGGAAGAAGAGTTGTATATGATGCAACCAGAAGGTTTTGTCGATCCAAAGGGAGCTAACAAAGTGTGCAAGCTCCAGCGATCCATCTATGGACTGGTGCAAGCCTCTCGGAGTTGGAATAAACGCTTTGATAGTGTGATCAAAGCATTTGGTTTTATATAGACTTTCAGAGAAGCCTGTATTTACAAGAAAGGGAGTGGGAGCTCTGTAGCATTTCTGATATTATATGTGGATGACATATTACTGATTGGAAATGATATAGAATTTTTGGATAGCATAAAGGGATACCTGAATAAGAGTTTATCAATGAAAGACCTCGATGAAGCTGCTTACATATTAGGCATTAAGATCTATAGAGATAGATCAAGACGCTTAATTGGACTTTCACAAAGCACATACCTTGACAAGATTTTGAAGGAGTTCAAAATGGATCAAGCAAAGAAATGGTTCTTGCCTGTGTTACAAGGTGTGAAATTGAGTCAGACGCAATGCCCGACCACTGCAGAAGATAGAGAGAAAATGAAAGATGTTCCCTATGCTTCAGCCATAGGCTCTATCATGTATGCAATGCTGTGTACCAGACCTGATGTGTGCCTTGCTATAAGTCTAGCAGGGAGGTACCAAAGTAATCCAGGAGTGGATCACTGGACAGCGGTCAAGAACATCCTGAATTACCTGAAAAGGACTAAGGATATGTTTCTCGTATATGGAGGTGACAGAGAGCTCATCGTAAATGGTTACGTTGATGCAAGCTTTGACAATGATCCGGACGATTCTAAATCGCAAACCGGATACGTGTTTACATTAAACGGTGGAGCTGTCAGTTGGTGCAGTTCTAAACAAAGCGTCGTGGCGGGATCTACATGTGAAGCGGAGTACATAGCTGCTTCGGAAGCAGCAAACGAAGGAGTCTGGATGAAGGAGTTCATATCCGATCTAGGTGTCATACCTAGTGCATTGGGTCCAATGAAAATCTTTTGTGACAATACTGGTGCAATTGCCTTGGCGAAGGAATCCAGATTTCACAAGAGAACCAAGCACATCAAAAGACGCTTCAATTCCATCCAGGATCTACTCCAGGTGGGATACATAGAGATTTGCAAGATACATACGGATCTGAATATAGCAGACCCGTTGACTAAGCCTCTTCCACGAGCAACACATGATCAGCACCAAGGCTCCATGGGTGTTAGAATCATTACTATGTAATCTAGATTATTGACTCTAGTGCAAGTGGGAGACTGAAGGAAATATGCCCTAGAGGCAGTAATAAAGTTATTATTTATTTCCTTATATCATGATAAAATTTTATTATTCACGCTAGAATTGTATTAACCAGAAACATAGACAAATAGAGTGTCACTAGTATGCCTCTACTTGACTAGCTCGTTAATCAAAGATGGTTATGTTTCTTAACCATGGACAAAGAAGTTGTCATTTGATTAACAGGATCACATCATTAGTTGAATGATCTGATTGACATGACCCATTTCATTAGCTTAGCACCCGATCGTTTAGTATGTTGCTATTGCTTTCTTCATGACTTATACATGTTCCTATGACTATGAGATTATGCAACTCCCGTGTGCCGGAGGAACACTTTGTGTGCTACCAAACGTCACAACGTAACTGGGTGATTATAAAGGTGCTCTACAGGTGTCTCCAAAGGTACATGTTGGGTTGACGTATTTCGAGATTAGGATTTGTCACTCCGATCGTCGGAGAGGTATCTTTGGGCCCT
Source organism: Triticum monococcum (assembly GCA_034509565.1). Lineage (NCBI taxonomy): Eukaryota > Viridiplantae > Streptophyta > Magnoliopsida > Poales > Poaceae > Triticum > Triticum monococcum. Next base: position 569,205,292 of record CM067841.1, on the reverse strand, counting down.
CTCGGTAATGCACATCACTTAAGCCTTGCAAGCATTGCAACTAATGAGTTAGTTGCGGGATGATGTATTACGGAACGAGTAAAGAGACTTGCCGGTAACGAGATTGAACTAGGTATTGGATACCGACGATCGAATCTCAGGCAAGTAACATACCGATGACAAAGGGAACAACGTATGTAGTTATGCGGTCTGACCGATAAAAGATCTTCGTAGAATATGTAGGAACCAATATGGGCATCCAGGTCCCGCTATTGGTTATTGACTGGAGACGTGTCTCGGTCATGTCTACATTGTTCTCGAACCCGTAGGGTCCGCACGCTTAAGGTTTCGATGACAGTTATATTATGAGTTTATGCGTTTTGATGTACCGAAGGTTGTTCGGAGTCCCAGATGTGATCACGAACATGACGAGGAGTCTCGAAATGGTCGAGACATAAAGATTGATATATTGGAAGCCTATGTTTGGATATCGGAAGTGTTCCGGGTGAAATTGGGATTTTACCGGAGAACCGGGAGGTTACCGGAACCCCCCGGGAGGTATATGGGCCTTAGTGGGCCTTAGTGGAAGAGAGGAGAGGTGGCCAGAGATGGGCCGCGCGCCTCTCCCCCCTTGGTCCGAATAGTACAAGGAGAGGGGGCCGGCCCCCCTTCCTCCTCTCTCTCCTCTTTCCCCCCTCCACGAATCCTATTCCAACAAGGAAAGGGGGGGGGAGCCCTACTCCCGGAGGGAGTAGGACTGCTCCTGGCGCGCCTCCTCTTCGCTGCCCCCCCCCTTTTGAGCCTTTATATACGGAGGCAGGGGCACCCCCTAGAGACACAAGTTGATCCACGTGATCATATTCTTAGCCGTGTAAGGTGCCCCTTCCACCATAATCCTCGATAATATTGTAGCGGTGCTTAGGCGAAGCCCTGCGACGGTAGAACATCAAGATCGTCACCATGCTGTCGTGCTGACGGAACTCTTCCCCGACACTTTGCTGGATCAGAGTCCGGGGATCGTCATCGAGCTGAACGTGTGCTAGAACTCGGAGGTGCCGTAGTTTCGGTGCTTGATCGGTCGGGCCATGAAGATGTACGACTACATCAACCGCGTTGCGCTAACGCTTCCGCTGTCGATCTACAAGGGTACGTAGATCACACTCTCCCCTCTCGTTGCGATGCATCACCATGATCTTGCGTGTGCGTAGGAATTTTTTGAAATTACTACGTTCCCCAACAATCAAGGCATATGGTTTTATACAGACTTTTGGAGAAGCCTGCATTTACAAGAAAGTAAGTGGGAGCTCTGTAGCGTTTCTAATATTATATGTGGATGGCATATTGTTGATTGGAAATGATATAGAATTTCCGGATAGCATAAAAGGATACTTGAATAAGAGTTTTTCAATGAAAGACCTTGAAGAAGCTGCTTATATATTGGGCATCAAGATCTATAGAGATAGATCATGGTGCTTAATTGGACTTTCACAAAGCACATACCTTGATAAAGTTTTGAAGAAGTTCAAAATGGATCAAGCAAAGAAAGGGTTCTTGCCTGTGTTCCAAGGTGTAAAGTTGAGTAAGACTCAATGCCCGACCACTACAGAAGATAGAGAGAAAATGAAAAGTGTTCCCTATGCTTCAGCCATAGGCTCTATCATGTATGCGATGCTGTGTACCAGACCTGATGTGTGCCTTGCTATTAGTTTAGCAGGGAGGTACCAAAGTAATCCAGGAGTGGATCACTGGACAGCGGTCAAGAACATCCTGAATTACCTGAAAAGGACTAAGGATATGTTTCTCGTTTATGGAGGTGACAAAGAGCTCGTCGTAAATGGTTACGTCGATGCAAGCTTTGACATTGATCCGGATGATTCTAAATGGCAAACTGGATATGTGTTTATATTGAACAGTGGAGCTGTTAGTTGGAGCAGTTCTAAACAAAGCGTCATGGCCGGATCTACGTGTGAAGCGGAATACATAGCTTCTTCGGAAGCAGCAAATGAAGGTGTCTGGATGAAGGAGTTCATATCCGATCTAGGTGCCATACCTAGTGCATTGGGTCCACTGAAAATCTTTTGTGACAATACTGGTGCAATTGCCTTGGCAAAGGAACCCAGATTTCACAAGAAAACCAAGCACATTAAGAGACGCTTCAATTCCATCCGAGATCAAGTCCAGGTGGGAGACATAGAGATTTTCAATATACATACGGATCTGAATGTTGCAGACCCATTGACTAAGCCTCTTCCACGAGCAAAACATGATAAACACCAAGACTCCATGGGTGTGAGAACCATTACTATGTAATCTAGATTATTGACTCTAGTGCAAGTGGGAGACTGAAGGAAATATGCCCTAGAGGCAATAATAAAGTTATTATTTATTTCCTCATATCATGATAAATGTTTACTATTCATGCTAGAATTGTATTAACCGGAAACATAATACATGTGTGAATACATAGACAAACATAGTGTCACTAGTATGCCTCTACTTGACTAGTTCGTTGATCAAAGATGGTTGAGTTTCCTAGCCATAGACATAAGTTGTCATTTGAGTAATGGGATCATATCATTAGGAGAATGATGTGATTGACATGACCCATTCCGTTAGCTTAGAACTTGATCGTTTAGTTTACTGCTATTACTTTCTTCACGACTTATACATGTTCCTATGACTATGAGATTATGCAACTCTCGTTTACCGGAAGAACACTTTGTGGGCTACCAAACATCACAACATAACTGGGTGATTATAAAGGCGCTCTACAGGTGTCTCTGATGGTGTTCATTGAGTTGGCACAGATCAAGAATAGGATTTGTCACTCCGATTGTCAGAGAGGTATCTCTGGGCCCTCTCAGTAATGCACATCACTATAAGCCTTGCAAGCAATGTGACTAATGAGTTAGTTACGGGATGATGCATTACAGAACGAGTAAAGAGACTTGCTGGTGACGAGATTGAACTAGGTATTGAGATACCGACGATCGAATCTCAGGCAAGTAACATACCGATGACAAAGGGAACAACATATGTTGTTATGCGGTTTGACCGATAAAGATCTTCATAGAATATGTAGGAACCAATATGAGCACCTAGGTTCCACTATTGGTTATTGACCAGAGACGTGTCTCGGTCATGTCTACATAGTTCTCAAACCCGTAGGGTCCGCACGCTTAAAGTTCTATGACGATCAGTATTATGAGTTTTTGTGTTTTGATGAGGCGAAGGTAGTTTTGAGTCCCGGATATGATCACAGACATGACGAGGAGTCTTGAAATGGTCGAGACATAAATATTGATATATTGGACGACTATGTTCGGACACCGGAAGTGTTTCGAGAAGTTTCAGACATATAGTGGAGTACCGGGGGGTTACCGGAACCCCCCGAGGAGTATATTGGGCCTAATGGGCCCTAGTGGGAGAAGAGGAGGGGCGGCCAGGGCAGCTGCGCTCCCCCTCCCCTCTAGTCCGAATTGGACAAGGACGGGGGCGCCCCCTTTCCTTCTCTCCTTCTCTCCCTTCCTTCTCCTCTCCTACTCCTACTTGGAAGGGGGGAGTCCTACTCCCGGTGGGACAAATCCTAATCTCGGTCTATGCCAACTCAACAAATACCATCGGAGACACCTATAGAGCATCTCTATAATCACCCAGTTACGTTGTGACGTTTGATAGCACACAACGTGTTCCTCCGGTATTTGGGAGTTGCATAATCTCATAGTCAGAGGAACATGTATAAGTCATGAAGAAAGCAATAGCAATAAAACTAAACGATCATAATGCCAAGCTAACGGATGGGTCTTGTATATCACATCATTCTCTAATGATGTGATCTCGTTCATCAAATGACAACACATGTCTATGGCTAGGAAACTTAACCATCTTTGATTAACGAGCTAGTCAAGTAGATGCATACTAGGGACACTCTGTTTGTCTATGTATTCACACATGTACTAAGTTTCGAGTTAATACAATTCTAGCATGAATAATAAACATTTATCATGATATCAGGAAATATAAATAACATATTTATTATTGCATGTAGGGCATATTTCCTTCAGTCTCCCACTTGCACTAGAGTCAATAATCAAGTTCACATTGTCATGTGATGTAACACCAATAGTTCACATCTTTATGTGATTAGTTCACATCTCGATGTGACTAATACCCAAAGGGTTTACTAGAGTCAATAATCTAGTTCACATTGCTATGTGATTAACACCAAAAGAGTGATCATGTCTTGCTTGTTCGAGAAGTTTAGTCAATGGGTCTGCCACATTCAGAGCCGTATGTATTTCGCAAATTTTCTATGTGTACAATGCTCTGCTTGGAGCTACTCTAGCTAATTGCTCCCACTTTCAATATGTATCCAGATTGAGATTCAGGGTCATCTGGATTGGTGTAAAAGCTTGCATCGACGTAACTCTCTACGACGAACTCTTTATCACCTCCATAACCGAGAAACATATCCTTATTCCACTAAGGATAATTTTGAACATTGTCCAGTGATCCATGATAACCCACAAGTATAGGGGATCGCAACAGTTTTTCGAGGGTAGAGTATTCAACCCAAATTTATTGATTCGACACAAGGGGAGCCAAGGAATATTCTCAAGTATTAGCAGCTTAGTTGTCAATTCAACCACACCTGGAAACTTAATATCTGCAGCAAGGTATTTAGTAGCAAAGTAATATGATAGTAGTGGTAACGATAGCAAAAGTAACCGTGGCAAAAGTAATATTTTTGGTGTTTTGTAGTGATGATAACAATAGCAACAGAAAAGTAAATAAGCGAAGAACAATATATGGAAAACTCATAGGCAATGAATCGGTGATAGAGAATTATGCCGGATGCGGTTCATCATGTAATAGTCATAACCTAGGGTGACACAGAACTAGCTCCAGTTCATCAGTGTAATGTAGGCATGTCTTCCGAATATAGTCATACATGCTTATGGAAAAGAACTTGCATGACATCTTTTGTCCTACCCTCCCGTGGCAGTGGGGTCCTATTGGAAACTAAGGGATATTAAGGCCTCCTTTTAATAGAGTAGCAGAACAAAGCATTAACACATAGTGAATACATGAACTCCTCAAACTACAGTCACCACCGGTAAGTATCCCGATTATTGTCACTTCGGGGTTAACGGATCATAACACATAATAGGTGACTATAGACTTGCAAGATAGGATCAAGAACTCTCATATATTGATGAAAACATAATAGGTTCAGATCTGAAATCATGGCACTCGGGCCCTAGTGACAAGTCTCACTAGTGATCAAACCCTCACTAGTGATAATAATAGCAAAGTCATAGCAACATCAATCTCAGAACATAGTGGATACTAGGGATCAAACCCTAACAAAACTAACTCGATTACATGATAAATCTCATCCAACCCATCACCGTCCAGCAAGCCTACGATAGAATTACTCACGCACGGCGGTGAGCATCATGAAATTAGTGATGGAGGAAGGTTGATGATGATGATGGCGACAGATTCCCCACTCCGGAGCCCCGAACAGACTCTAGATCAGCCCTCCCAAGAGAGTTTAGGGCTTGGCAGCGGCTCCGTATCATAAAACGCGATGAATCCTTCTCCCTAGTTTTTTCTCCCCGAAAGTGAATATATGGAGTCCAGGTTGAGGTCGGTGGAGTGTCAGGGGGCCCACGAGGCAGGGGGCGCACCTAGGGGGGCAGGCGCGCCCCCACCCTCGTGGACAGGTGGGCCCCCCTAACATGGATCTTCCTTCCAATATTTATTGTATATTCCAAAATAATTCTCCGTTGATTTTCAGGTCATTCAGAGAACTTTTATTTCCGCACAAAAATAACACCATGGTAATTCTGCTGAAAATAGCGTCAGTCCGGGTTAGTTCCATTCAAATCATGCAAGTTAGAGTCCAAAACAAGGGCAAAAGTGTTTGGAAAAGTAGATACGACGGAGACATATCAACTCCCCCAAGCTTAAACCTTTGCTTGTCCTCAAGCATTTTAGTTGATAAACTGAAAGTGATAAAGAAAAACTTTTACAAACTCTGTTTGCTCTTGTTGTTGTAAATATGTAAAGCCAGCATTCAAGTTTTCAACAAAGATTATGAACTAACCATATTCACAATAACATTTAGGTCTCATGTTTACTCTTATCAATGGCATAATCAACTAGCAAGCAATAATAATAAATCTTGGATGACAACACTTTCTCAAAACAATCATGATATGATATAACAAGATGGTATCTCGCTAGCCCTTTCTGAGACCGCCAAACATAAATGTAGAGCACTTTTAAAGATCAAGGACTGACTAGACCTTGTAATTCATGGTAAAAGAGATCCAGTCAAGTCATACTCAATGTAAACTAATAGTAATGGATGCAAATGATAGTGGTGCTCTCCAACTGGTGCTTTTTAATAAGATGATGATGACTCAACATAAAAGTAAATGGATAGGCCCTTCACAGAGGGAAGCAGGGATTTGTAGAGGTGCCAGAGCTCGGTTTTGAAATAGATATGAATAATATTTTGAGCAGTATACTTTCATTGTCAACATAACAACCAAGAGATGGTGATATCTTCCATGCGACACACATTATAGGAGGTTCCCGAACAGAATGGTAAAGTTTATACTCCCCCTCCACCAACAAGCATCAATCCATGGCTTGCTCGAAACAACGAGTGCCTCCAATTAACAAGAGTCTCGGGGGAGTTTTGTTTGCAATTATTTTGATTTGATTTGCATAAAGCATGGGACTGGGCATCCCGGTGACCAGCCATTTTCTCATGAGTGAGGAGCGGAGTCCACTCCTCTTGAGAATAATCCACCTAACATGGAAGATACAGACAACCCTAGTTGATACATGAGCTATTCGAGCATACAAAACAGGATATTTATTTGAAGGTTTAGAGTTTGGCACATACAAATTTATTTGGAATGACATGTAGATACCGTATATAGGTAGGTATGGTGGACTCATATGGAATAACTTTGGGTTTTATGGAATTGGATGCACAAGCAGTATTCCCGCTTAGTACAGTTGAAGGCTAGCAAAAGACTGGGAAGCGACCAGCTAGAGAGCGAAAACAGTCATGAACATGCATTAAAATTAATCAACACCGAATGCAAGCATGAGTAGGATATAATGCACCATGAACATAAATATTGTAGAGGCTATGTTGATTTTGTTTCAACTACATGTGTGAACATGTGCCAAGTCAAGCCACTTGAATCATTCAAAAGAGGATACCACCCTATCATACCACATCACAACCATTTTAATATCATGTTGGCACGCAAGGTAAACCATTATAAGCTCCTAGCTAATTAAGCATGGCATAAGCAACTATAATCTCTAATTGTCATTGCAAACATGTTTATTCATAATAGGATGAATCAGGAACGATGAGCTAATCATATTTACAAAAACAAGAGAGGTCGAGTTCATACCAGCTTTTCTCATCTCAATAAGTTCATCATATAATCATCATTATTGCCTTTCACTTGCATGACCGAATAGTGTGGATAATAATAGCAGTGCACGTGCATCAGATTAAGCTGGAATATGCAAGCATTCAATTCAAGAGAGAAGACAAGGTAATATGGGCTCTTTGTCAGATCAATGATAATGCATATAAGAGCCACTTTAACATTTTCATTATGGTCTTCTCCTATCGACCCCTAAAGGAAAGAAAAGAAATAAAACAATTTACATGGGAAATCTCCCAACAAGCAAAAGAAGAACGAGAAATATTTTTGGGTTTTCTTTTTAGTTACTACCACAAGCATGGAAAGTAAACTAATTAAAAGCTACAACTAAATTGTTTGTTTTTCTTAAAGTTTATTAAACACACAAGAAGAAAGCATGAAAAAAGGAAATAAACTAGCATGGATGATACAATGAAAAAGTATGAGCACCGACAACTAGCAATGAGTGTGTGAACATGAATGTAATGTCGATGAGAAATACGTACTCCCCCAAGCTTAGGCTTTTGGCCTAAGTTGGTCTATGGCCACGGCTGGCCTGGCGGATATCCAAAGTAATAGTTGGGGTCGTACAGTGAAGAAGCCCCGGATTGCCACTAGTTGGCAATCACCTCCAGATCCCACTGATAATCAGACTGTCATGGAGGATCAAATTGTGGTTCTGGCTCCGGCTCTGTAGTTGATGTAGGGTTCTTCCGGTAGGCGTGAATGGCCTCCAATGGAACAAGGTACTTGCTTGCAGATAAATCAAACAAGGAAGGAGCAGGCAAGGTAATAGTCTCAGGATGATTTTTACCAAATATTAATTTGTACTTAAGCGCCCTTTCCCTATTCTTAATAATAAAATCATGTGCTACCATACTCTTATAATCTAGATAAACATGGGGCATCAATTTTTCTTCTTTCTCATAATGCCTAATAGGTATGTTAAAATGTGCAGCAAGGTGTGAGGCGAAGATGCCTCCAAGGATGGGGCCCTTAGTATGGTTAAGATTTAACCGCTTTGCAATAATAGCACCCATACTGAATGTGTCATCACGAAATAAGGCATGGCACAAAATAAAAATATCAGGGGCACTTAGGTTTCCATAGTTTCCGCGCCCAATTAAACATCTACTAGCAAATATAGCAAAGTAACGTAGAACAAGAATGTGTATGCTAGCAATTCGTGCGTCGGAAACCTTCCTTGTTTCCCCTACAGTAATTGTATCAATAAACCCATCCACGTCGTCTCGATGTGGTTCCTCTACGCTGCCCTCAAAAGGGATCAAACAAACCTGACAAAAATCATGAAGTGACATCTCCTTATGATCATCATATAAATAAAATTCCACCATATGTAGTGAGCTCCTAGCATGGAAATGAAAGTTTTGCACAAAGATATTGGTAAGTAAGAGATACTGTTCACGTTGGTCGTGGAGGAAGGCGGTGAGGCCTGCATTCTCAGCCAATTCATAGAAATCATCATAAATCCCGGCTGCTCTCAAGAAATTATCACAAGGCCATTCACACGGCCGAACTTCCGCGGTGCTAGGGAGATTATATTTGGGCCACTTATCCTCCTCACTTTTCTTATCCTTCGAGGTTCGGCTCGATGAGCCCCTCAAAAATCTCTTCATCTTTTTCTGAAAATTTTAGTAAGTTCAAAATAAAAGTGAACCAAACTCAACAATATTGATAGCAACTACTCCTACAAGTGCCTAGAGGCAATATCATGCATCAAAACTACTTTTGACCATATAAATTTGACATGCAAGCTCAAGAACAGGGTCACCTAAACAGCAAAAATATGCAATGAATAAAGCACTAGAACAAAAACTAATTGGACCATTGGAGGAGTCACATACCAAGGAACAATCCCCGAAAGCAGTTTTGTGAGAGGTGCTTTGAGCAAGGAGATAAAAAATGGCAGCAAAATGAGCTTGGACTCGGGTTTGAGCTGGTTAGTGGTGTTTGTGGGAGGAAGGAGTGTGTAGTAGCTGGAATAAGTGGAGGGGAGCCACCGTGGGCCCACGAGGTAGGGGGCGCACCCAGTGGGGTAGGGTGCACCATCCACCCTCGTAGCCGGGTGCTTGCTCCCCCTACTGTGTTCTCAGTGCCAGATATTCTCAAATATTCTAGAAAAAATCATATTTAATTTCCAGGGCATTTGGAGAACTTTTATTTTCGGGGTATTTTTTATTGCATTGATAATTCAGAAAATAGACAGAAATTACTATTTTTGCTTTATTTAATATAAATAACAGAAAGTAAAAAGAGGGTACAGAGAGTTGTGTTTTCTAAATTCATCCATCTCATGCTCATCAAAAGGAATCCACTAACAAGTTTGATCAGGTCTTGTTAACAAACTTATTCCGAATAACATGGAACCGGAGAATTTTCGAATAACACTAGGTTACCTCGACGGGGATATGCATGTCCCCAACAATAAGAATATCATATTTCTTCTTGACAGTAGGAAGAGGAAATTCAAAACCTCCAAAAATAACCGATGGAATTTTTCCAATAGAGTTTATACTATAAACTTGAGGTTGTTTCCTCGAAAAGTGTATCGTATGCTCATTGCCATTAACATGAAAAGTGACATTGCCTTTGGTGCAATCGATAACAACCCCTACAGTATTAAAAAAGGGTCTTCCAAGAATAATAGACATACTATCGTCCTCGGGAATATCAAGAATAACAAAGTCCGTTAAAATAGTAACGTTTGCAACCACAACAGGAACATCCTCACAAATACCGATAGGTATAGCAGTTGATTTATCAGCCATTTGCAAAGATATTTTAGTAGGTGTCAACTTATTCAAATCAAGTCTACTATATAAAGAGAGAGGCATAACACTAACACCGGCTCCAAGATCACATAAAGCAGTTTTAACATAGTTTCTTTTAATGGAGCATGGTATAGTTGGTACTCCGGGATCTCCTAGTTTCTTAGGTATTCCACCTTTAAAAGTATAATTAGCAAGCATGGTGGAAATTTCAGCTTCCGGTATCTTTATTTTATTTGTAACAATTTCTTTCATATACTTAGCATAAGGATTCATTTTGAGCATATCAGTCAAATGCATACGCAAGAAGATAGGTCTAATCATTTTAGCAAAGCGCTTAAAATCCTCATCATCCTTTTTCTTGGATGGTTTGGGAGGAAATGGCATGGGTTTCTGAACCCATGGTTCTCTTTTCTTACCGTGCTTCCTAGCAACAAAGTCTCTCTTATCATAACGTTGATTCTTTGTTTGTGGGTTAGCAAGACCAACATCAGGTTCAATCTCTACTTCATTGTCATTACTAGGTTGAGCATCCACATGAACATCATCATTAACATTATTACTAGGTTCATGTTCATTACCAGATTGTGTTTTAGCATCAGAAATAGAAATATCATTAGGATTCTCAGGTGTGTCAATAACAGGTTCACTAGAAGCATGCAAAGTCCTATCATTTTTCTTTTTCTTCCTTTTAGAAGGACCAGGTGTATTAATATTAGTTCTCTAAGAATCTTGCTCAATTCTCTTAGGATGGCCCTCGGGATACAAAGGTGCCTGAGTCATTTTACCAGCTCTACTCATAACTCTCACAACATTATCATTTTTCTTACTATTCAATTCATTGAGCAAATCATTCTGAGCTTTAAGTACTTGTTCTACTTGAGTGGTAACCATAGAAGCATGTTTACTAATAAGTTTAAGTTCACCTTTAACATTAGCCATATAATCACCCAAGTGTTCAAGCATATCAGCATTGCGTTTTAATTCCCTACCAAAATAAGCATTGAAGTTTTCTTGTTTAACCATAAAGTCATCAAACTCATCCAAGCATGGGCTAGCAAACTTAGTAAATGGGATTTCAGCTTTATCATATCTATAAAGAGAATTTACCTTTACTACTTGTGTCGGGTTATCAGGACCATGTGTTTCTTCAATAGGTAATGAATTAAAACCATATATTTCTTCAATAGGCAGTAAATTAAGACCATGTGTTTCTTCAATAGGAGGTAAATTCTTAACATCTTCAGCTTTAATACCTTTTTCCTTCATAGATTTCTTTGCCTCTTGCATATCTTTAGGACTGAGAAATAGAATACCCCTCTTCTTCGGAGTTGGCTTAGGAGTTGGTTCAGGAATTGGATCAGGAAGTGTCCAATTATTTTCATTACTCAACATATTATTCAATAGAATTTCAGCTTCATCTGGTGTTCTTTCCCTGAAAACACAACGAGCACAACTATCCAGGTGGTCTCTGGAAGCATCGGTTAGTCCATTATAAAAGATATCAAGTATTTCATTTTTCTTAATAGGATGATCAGGCAAAGCATTAAGTAATTGGAGAAGCCTCCCCCAAGCTCGTGGGAGACTCTCTTCTTTAATTTGCACAAAATTATATATTTCCCTTAAAGCAGCTTGTTTCTTATGAGCGGGGAAATATTTAGCAAAGAAGTAATAAATCATATCCTGGGGACTACTCACACAACCAAGATCAAGAGAATTAAACCATATTTAGCATCACCCTTTAATGAGAACGGAAATATCTTAAGGATATAATAATTGCGAGTTTTCTCATCATTAGTGAACAGGGTGGCTATATCATTTAATTTAGTAAGATGTGCCACAACAGTTTCAGATTCATAACCATAGAAAGGATCGGATTCAACTAAAGTAATTATCTCAGGATCAATAGAGAAATCATAATCCTTATTAGTAACAAAGATAGGTGAAGTAGCATAAGCAGGACCACATTTCATTCTAGCATTCAAAGTTTTTTGTTTCAGCTTAGCTAAAAGTTTCTTAAGATCACTCCTATCATTGCAAGTTAGAAAGTCTCTAGCAGTTTCTTCATCCATAACATAACCCTCAGGAACAATAGGCAATTCATATCTAGGGGGAGAGTCTTCATCATCACTTTCATCAATATTATCAGTTTCAATAATTTCATTCTCTCTAGCCCTAGCAAGTTGTTCATCAAGAAATTCACCAAGTGGCACAGTAGTATCAAGCATAGAAGTAGTTTCATCGTAAGTATCATGCATAGCAAAAGTGGCATCATCAATAACATGCGACATATCAGAATTAATAGCACAAGCAGGTATAGGTGTCGCAAGCTTACTCAAAACATAAGGTGAATTAAGTGCAGAGCTAGATGGCAGTTCCTTACCTCCCCTCGTAGTTGAGGGATAAATTTTTGTTTTCGCGTCTTTCAAGTTCTTCATATGATAAGAAGATATAAATCCCAAGTGACTCAAAGAATAGAGCTATGCTCCCCGGCAACGACGCCAGAAAATAGTCTTGATAACCCACAAGTATAGGGGATCGCAACAGTTTTCGAGGGTAGAGTATTCAACCCAAATTTATTGATTCGACACAAGGGGACCCAAAGAATATTCTCAAGTATTAGCAGCTGAGTTGTCAATTCAAATACACCTGGAAACTTAATATCTGCAGCAAGGTATTTAGTAGCAAAGTAATATAATAGTAGTGGTAATGATAGCAAAAGTAACGGTGGCAAAAGTAATATTTTTGGTGTTCTGTAGTGATGATAACAATAGCAACAGAAAAGTAAATAAGCGAAGAACAATATATGGAAAAGTCGTAGGTAATGGATCAGTGATAGAGAATTATGCCGGATGTGGTTCATCATGTAACAGTCATAACCTAGGGTGATACAGAACTAGCTCCAGTTCATCAATGTAATGTAGGCATGTATTCCGAATATAGTCATATGTGCTTATGGAAAAGAACTTGCATGACATCTTTTGTCCTACCCTCCCGTGGCAGCGGGGCCCTATTGGAAACTAAGGGATATTAAGGCCTCCTTTTAATAGAGCACCGGACCAAAGCATTAACACATAGTGAATACGTGAACTCCTCAAACTACGGTCATCATCGGGAGTGGTCCCGATTATTGTCACTTCGGGGTTGCCGGATCATAACACATAGTAGGTGACTATAGACTTGCAAGATCGGATCAAGAACTCACATATATTCATGAAAACATAATAGGTTCAGATCTGAAATCATGGCACTCGGGCCCTAGTGACAAGCATTAAGCATAGCAAAGTCATAGCAACATCAATCTCAGAACATAGTGGATACTAGGGATCAAACCCTAACAAAACTAACTCGATTACATGATAAATCTCATCCAACTCATCACCGTCCAGCAAGCCTACGATGGAATTACTCACACACGGCGGTGAGCATCATGAAATTAGTGATGGAGGAAGGTTGATGATGACGATGGCGACGGATTCCCCTCTCCGGAGCCCCAAACAGACTCCAGATCAGCCCTCCCAAGAGAGTTTAGGGCTTGGCGGCGGCTCCGTATCGTAAAACGTGATAAATCCTTCTCCCTGGTTTTTTCTCCCCGAAAGTGAATATATGGAGTCCAGGTTGAGGTTAGTGGAGCGTTAGGGGGCCCACGAGGCAGGGGGGCACGCCCAGGGGGCAGGCGCGCCCCCACCCTCGTGGACAGGTGGGGGGCCCCTGACATGGATCTTCCTTCCAATATTTATTATATATTCCAAAATAATTCTCCGTTGATTTTTAGGTCATTCCGAGAACTTTTATTTCCGCACAAAAATAACACCATGGCAATTCTGCTGAAAACAGCGTCAGTCCGGGGTAGTTCCATTCAAATCATGCAAGTTAGAGTCGAAAACAAGGGCAAAAGTGTTTGGAAAAGTAGATACAACGGAGACATTTCAATCCACTCCTGGATCACTATTGTACCCTCTTGCCAAACTTTATGGTGAGGTACACAATAGGTCTGGTACACAGCATATCATACTTTATAGAACCTATGACTGAGGCATAGGGAATGACTTTTCATTCTCTTTCTATTTTCTGTCATGGTCGGGTTTTGAGTCTTTACTCAACTTCATACCTTGCAACACAGGCAAGAACTCCTTCTTTGACTGATCCATTTTGAACTACTTCAAAAACTTGTCAAGGTATGTACTCATTGAAAAAAACTTATCAAGCGTCTTGATCTATCTCTATATATCTTGACGCTCAATATGTAAGCAACTTCACCGAGGTCTTTCTTTGAAAAACTCCTTTCAAACACTCCTTTATGCTTTCCAGAAAATTCTACATCATTTCCGATCAACAATATGTCATTCACATATACTTATCAGAAAGGTTGTAGTGCATCCACTCACTTTCTTGTAAATACATGCTTCACCACGAGTCTGTATAAAACTATATGCTTTGATCAACTCATCAAAGCGTATATTCCAACTCCGAGATTCTTGCACCAGTTGATAGATGGATTGCTGGAGCTTGCACACTTTGTTAGCACCTTTAGGATTGAGAAAACCTTCTGGTTGCATCATATACAACTCTTCTTTAATAAATCTATTAAGGAATACAATTTTGACATCCATTTGCCAGATTTTACAAAATGCGGCAATTTCTAACATGATTTGGACAAACTTTAAGCATCAATACGAGTGAGAAAATCTCATTGTAGTCAAGACCTTGAACTTGTCGAAAACCTTTTGCGACAATTCAAGCTTTGTAGATAGTGACACTACTCTCAGTGTCCGTCTTCCTCTCGAAGATCCATTTATTCTCTCTGGCTCACCGATCATCGGGTATGTCAATCAAAGTCCACACTTAGTTCTCATACATGGATCCCATCTCAGATTTCATGGCTTCAAGCTATTTTGTGAAATCTCGGCTCATTATGACTTCCTCATAGTTCGTAGGTTCGTCATGGTCAAGTAACATGATCTCCAGAATAGGATTACCGTACCACTCTGGTGCATATCGTACTCTAGTTGACCTACAAGGTTCGGTAGGAATCACTGGAACTGATTTCTGTGATGAACTACTTTCCACTTCGGGAGAAGGTACAATTACCTCATCAAGTTCTACTTTCCTCCCACTCACTTCTTCCGAGAGAAACTCCTTCTCTAGAAAGGATCCATTCTTAGAAACGAATATCTTGCCTTCGGATCTGTGATAGAAGGTGTACCCAACAATTTCTTTTGGGTATCCTATGAAGACACACTTCTCCGATTTAGGTTCGAGCTTATCAGTTTGAAACTTTTTCACATCAGCATCACAACCCCAAACTTTAAGAAACGACAGCTTTGGTTTCTTGCCAAACCATAGTTCATACGGTGTCATCTCAACGGATTTAGATGGTGCCTACTTAACGTTAATGCAGCTGTCTCTAATGCATAACCCCCAAAACTATAGCGGTAAATCAGTAAGAGACATCATAGATCACACCATATCTAATAAAGTGCGGTTACGATGTTTGGACACACCATTACGCTGTGGTGTTCCAGGTGGCGTGAGTTGCAAAACTATTCCGCATTGTTTCAAATGAAGACCAAACTCATAACTCAAATATTCACCTCCACGATCAGATCGTAGAAACTTAATTTTCTTGTTACGATGATTTTCCACTTCACTCTGAAATTCTTTGAACTTTTCAAATGTTTCAGACTGATGTTTCATCAAGTAGATATACCCATATCTACTCAAATCATCGGTGAAGGTCAGAAAATAACGATACCCGCCACGAGCATCAACACTCATCGGACCACATACATCAGTATGTATTATTTCCAATAAGTCCATTGCTCGCTCCATTGATCCGGAGAACAGAGTCTTAGTCATCTTCCCCATGAGACATGGTTCGCAAGTATCAAGTGATTCATAATCAAGTGATTCCAAAATCCCATCAGCATGGAGTTTCTTCATGCGCTTTACACCAATATGAAATAAACGGCAGTGCCACAAATAAGTTGCACTATCATTATTAAACTTACATCTTTTGGCCTCAATACTATGAATATGTGTATCACCACAATCGATATTCAATAAAACATTCACCTTGGGTGTATGAACACAGAAGGTTTTATTCATGTAAACAGAATAATGATTATTCTTTGACTTAAATAAATAACCGTATTGCAATAAACATGATCCAATCATATTATGCTCAACGCAAAACACAAAATAACATTTATTTTAGGTTCAACACTAATCCCGAAGGTAAAGGGAGTGTGCGATGGTGATCTTATCAACCTTGGAATCACTTCCAACACACATCATCACCTTGCCCTCAACTAGTCTCTGTTCATTTTATAACTCCTGTTTCAAGTTACTAATCATAGAAACTGAACCAGTATCTGTTGGATATATGCCCTAGAGGCAATAATAAATTGATTATTATTATATTTCCTTGTTCATGATGATCGTTTATTATCCATGCTAGAATTGTATTGATAGGAAACTCAGATACATGTGTGGATACATAGACAACACCATGTCCCTAGTAAGCCTCTAGTTGACTAGCTCGTTGATCAATAGATGGTCACGGTTTCCTGACCATGGACATTGGATGTCGTTGATAACGGGATCACATCATTAGGAGAATGATGTGATGGACAAGACCCAATCCTAAGCCTAGCACAAGATCATGTAGTTCGTATGCTAAAGCTTTTCTAATGTCAAGTATCATTTCCTTAGACCATGAGATTGTGCAACTCCCGGATACCGTAGGAGTGCTTTGGGTGTGCCAAACGTCACAACGTAACTGGGTGGCTATAAAGGTGCACTACGGGTATCTCCGAAAGTGTCTATTGGGTTGGCACGAATCGAGACTGGGATTTGTCACTCCGTATGACGGAGAGGTATCTCTGGGCCCACTGGGTAGGACATCATCATAATGTGCACAATGTGATCAAGGAGTTGATCACGGGATGATGTGTTACGGAACGAGTAAAGAGACTTGCCGGTAACGAGATTGAACAAGGTACCGGGATACCGACGATTGAATCTCGGGCAAGTATCGTACCGCTAGACAAAGGGAATTGTATACAGGATTGATTAAGTCCTTGACATCGTGGTTCATCCGATGAGATCATCGTGGAACATGTGGGAGCCAACATGGGTATCCAGATCCCACTGTTGGTTATTGACCGGAGAACGTCTCGGTCATGTCTGCATGGTTCCCGAACCCGTAGGGTCTACACACTTAAGGTTCGATGACGCTAGGGTTATAGGGAATAGATATACGTTGTTACCGAATGTTGTTCGGAGTCCCGGATGAGATCCCGGACGTCACGAGGAGTTCCGGAATGGTCCGGAGGTAAAGATTTATATATGGTAAGTCCTATTTTGGTCACCGGAAAAGTTTCGGGGTTTATCGGTAACGTACCGGGACCACCGGGAGGGTCCCGGGGGTCCACCAAGTGGGGCCACAAGCCCCGGAGGGCTGCATGGGCCAAGTGTGGGAGGGGACCAGCCCCAGGTGGGCTGGTGCGCCCCCCCCCCCCAAAGGGCCCAAGGCGCCTAAAGGGGAGGAAGGGGGCAAACCCTAAGGCAGATGGGCCTTAGGGCCCATACCTGGTGCGCCTCCCTCTCCCCTCCCCTTGGCCGCCCCCTAGATGGGATCTAGGGGCTGCTGCCACCCCTAGGGAGGGAACCCTAGGTGGGGACGCAGCCCCTCCCCTTCCCCTATATATACTTGAGGTTTGGGCTGCCCAAGAGACATGAGTTTCTGACCTCTCCCTGGCGCAGCCCTACCTCTCTTTCTCCTCATATCTCGCGGTGCTTGGCGAAGCCCTGCTGGATCACCACGCTCCTCCACCACCACCACGCCGTTGTGTTGCTGCTGGATGGAGTCTTCCTCAACCTCTCCCTCTCTCCTTGCTGGATCAAGGCATGGGAGACGTCACCGGGCTGTACGTGTGTTGAACGCGGAGGTGCCGTCCGTTCGACACTAGGATCTCCGGTGATTTGGATCACGACGAGTACGACTCCTTCAACCCCGTTCTCTTGAACGCTTCTGCTTAGCGATCTACAAGGGTATGTAGATGCACTCTCCTTCCCCTCGTTGCTGGTTTCTCCATAGATAGATCTTGGTGACACGTAGGAAAATTTTGAATTTCTGCTACGTTCCCCAACAGTATCAAATACCCAGGGGCTACTGTGAATACTAGTAAAGTACACATCAATAACATTTATATCATATATAGTTTTGTTCACTTTGTCATCCTTCTTATCCGCCAAGTATTTGGGTCAGTTCCGCTTCCAGTGACCAGTCCCTTTGTAGTAGAAGCACTCAGTTTCAGGCTTAGGTCCAGACTTGGGCTTCTTCCCGGGAGTAGCAACTTGCTTGCTATTCTGCTTGAAGTTCCCCTTCTTCCCTAGCCCTTTTACTTGAAACTAGTGGTTTTGTCAACCATGAACACTTGATGCTTTTTTTGATTTCTACCTTTGCCGATTTCCAGCATCGCAAAGAGCTCGGGAATCGTTTCCATTATCCCTAGCATATTATAGTTCATCATGAAGTTCTAGTAACTTGGTGATAGTAACTAGAGAATTCTGTTAATCACTATCTTATCTGTAAGATTAACTCCCACTTGATTCAAGTGATTGTAGTACTCAGACATTCTGAGCACATGCTCACTAGTTGAGCTATTCTCCTCCATCTTGTAGGCAAAGTACTTGTCAGAGGTCTCATACCTCTCGACTCGGGCATGAGTCTGAAATACCAATTTCAGCTCTTGGAACATCTTATATGCTCCATGGCGTTCAAAACGTTTTTGAAGTCCCGGTTCTAAGATGCAAAGCATGGCGCACTAAACTATCAAGTAGTCATCATACCGAGCTTGCTAAACGTTCATAACGTCTACATCTGCTCCTGCAATAGGTCCGTCACCTAGCGGTGCATCAAGGACATAATTTTTCTGTGCAGCAATGAGGATAATCCTTAGATCACTGACCAAGTCCGCATCATTGCTACTATCATCTTTCAACTTAGTTTTATCTAGGAACATATCAAAAACATAGGGGAGCTACAACGTGAGCTATTGATCTACAACATAGATATGCAAAAACTATCAGGACTAAGTTCATGATAAATTAATTTCAATTAATCATATTACTTAAGAACTCCCACTTAGATAGACATCCGTCGAGTCATCTAAATGATCACGTGATCCATATCAACTAAACCATGTCCGATCATCACATGAGATGGAGTAGTCTTCAATGGTGAACATCTCTAGCGCTTAGTGATAAAGTAATAAATTACATGGCGATTGCATTTCATACAATAAAGCGACAACCATATGGCTCCTGCTCCGATAACTGTTACAAAACATGATCATCTCATACAATAATTTATATAATCACGTCTTGACCATATCACATCACAACATTCCCTGCAAAAACAAGTTAGACGTCCTCTACTTTGTTGTTGCAAGTTTTATGTGGCAGCTATGGGCTTCTAGCAAGAACCGTTCTTATCTACGCATCAAAACCACAACGATTTTTTTCAAATGTGTTGTTTTAACCTTCAACAAGGACCGGGCGTAGTCAAACTCGATTCAACTAAAGCTGGAGAAACAGACACCCACTAGCCACCTGTGTGCGATGCACGCCGGTAGAACCAGTCTCATGAATGCGGTCATGTAATGTCGGTTTGGGCCGCTTCATCCAACAATACCGCCGAATCAAAGTATGACATGCTGGTAAGCAGTATGACTATTATTGCCCACAACTCTTTGTGTTCTACTCGTGCATGTAACATCTACACATAGACCTGGCTCAGATGCCACTGTTGGGGGACGCAGTATTTCAAAAAAATTCCTATGATCACGCAAGATCTATCTAGGAGATGCATAGCAACGACTGGGGGAGAGTGTGTCTATGTACCCTCGTAGACGAAAAGAGGAAGCGTTTAGTAACGCGGTTGATGTAGTCAAACGTCTTCGCGATCCAACCGATCAAGTACCGAACGCATGGCACCTCCGCGATCTGCACACGTCCATCTCGGTGACGTCCCACGTACTCTTGATCCAGCTGAGGACGAGGGTGAGTTCCGTCAGCATGACGGCGTGTTGACGATGATGATGAAGTTACGGATGCAGGGCTTCTCCTAAGCACTATGACAATGTGACCAAGGCGTAAAACTATGAACGGGGGCACCGCACACGGCTAAAGATCAACTTGTGTGTCTATGGGGTGCCCCCTAGCCACGTATATAAAGGAGGGAGAGGGAAAGGCAGCCGGCCCTAAGGGGGCGCGCCAAGGTGTGGAGTCCTACTAGGACTCGCTAGTCCTAGTAGGATTCTACCTCCCACACGGAGTAGGAAAGGGGGAAGGGAGAAGGAGGAGGAAAGGGGAGGCCGCCCCCCTTCTCCTAGTCCTAATCGTCCTCCTGCCCTGGGGGGGGGGGCGCACCAGCCCCTTGTGGGCTGGTGTGCTTCCCTCTTATGGCCCATAAGGCCCATAACTTCTCCCAGGGGGTTCCGGTAACCTCCCGGTACTCCGAAAAATGCCCGAACCTCTCGGAACCATTCCGATGTCCAAATGCGACCTTCCAATATATGAATATTTACCTCTCAACCATTTCGAGACTCCTTGTCATGTCCATGATCTCATCCGGGACTCTGAACAATCTTCGGTTCATCAATTCACATAACTCATAATACAAATCGTCATCAAACGTTAAGCGTGCGGACCCTACGGGTTCGAGAACTATGTAGACATGACCGAGAGACATCTCCAGTCAATAACCAATAGTGCAACCTGGATGCTCATATTGGCTCCTACATATTCTACGAAGATCATTATTAGTCAAACCGCATAACAACATACGATGTTCCCTTTGTCATCGGTATGTTACATGCCCGAGATTCGATCGTCGGTATCATCATACCTAGTTCAATCTTGTTACTGGAAAGTCTCTTTACTCATTCCGTAATGCATCATCCCGTAACTAACTCATTAGTCACATTGCTTGCAAGGCTTATAGTGATGTGCATTACCGAGAGGGCCCAGAGATACCTCTCTGAAACACGGAGTGACAAATCCTAATCTCGATCCATGCCAACTCAACAAACACCATCGGAGACACCTATAGAGCATCTTTATAATCACCCAGTTACATTGTGACGTTTGATAGCACACAAGGTGTTCCTCCGGTATTTGGGAGTTGCATAATCTCATAGTCAGAGGAGCGTGTATAAGCCATGAAGAAAGCAATAGCAATAAAACTAAATGATCATAATGCTAAGCTAACGGATGGGTCTTGTCTATCACATCGTTCTCTAATGATGTGATCCCATTCATCAAATGACAACACATGTCTATGGCTAGGAAACTTAACCATCTTTCATTAACGAGCTAGTCAAGTAGAGGCATACTAGGGACACTCTGTTTGTCTATGTATTCACACATGTACTAAGTTTCCGGTTAATAAAATTCTAGCATGAATAATAAACATTTATCATGATATTAGGAAATATAAATAACAACTTTATTATTGCCTCTAGGGCATATTTCCTTCACCACGACCAATACAATGATGCCCAACAACCCAAAGGAGGGGGTGTACACATCGATGGAGAGCCATTAAAGTTTGCGGAAGAGCTATAGGAGGAAGGCCGTGCATAAAAGAGGAGGGAAAGCGCGAGGACGAGAGAATACATGGAGGCGGAGGACAAGTTGATTTGCGAAGCTTGGATGAAAATTGGACAAGATCCCAAAACCAGTGCCGAGGTAAAAGGAACTACATTTTGGAAGAGGGTAGGGGATTACTTTCATGAATGTAGGAAGTTTGAGCCCTACAAATAGGAGAGTGACCGGACTGACGTGTCAATTCAAAAGAGGTGGGGCTTCATGCAATTGGAATGCAACAAATTTTGTGGTTCTCATGAGAATATCAAAGGCCGGCCCGTGAGTGGCCTTGGAATCAAGGTCCGGGTATGCATTTCCTTCCCTTTCTCATAATGAGAGCACATATCGTCCTCCTATGCATTTGAATATATATTGTTGCTTTCATTTATGTGTAGGCGTTTCAAGCCTTGGATACCTTCAAGGTCCAAAATGTGGGCAAGCCATTCACCTTGAGCCATTGTTGGAGGAAGATCAAGGATTGCCAAGAGTTCAAGGAGCAACATGCTGCCCAAAATAGAGGTGGGGGTCCTTCATCATTGGCCAACCCAAGTGAGAGTGAGAAGAGGTCAGAGGGGGAAGACCAATTCCAAGGTGGATGCAAAGTGTGTTGCTTTTACAATCGCCTTGCAAGAAACTTTGAAGGGGTTCATGACCCACAAAGAATACCGAGAAGGTTCACATCGGTAACAATGGGGATGATATGTTGAATAAAGTGGTGGCAAGGAAGAAGCTTGAAATATGTCGCCGGCTCGCTGGCATGGCTGCCAGAAGGCAGTGAGACCCTCCATGATGTCAGGAGGGGGAGTTTGTTGGGCTAAGTCTCTCCACATGGAGGTGTGTTGGCAGCCCAACATCAGCCCATAAGTACAACACATGTCAGCCATTGATCTTCGCTGCATCCAATAATTGAGAGCGCTTCCAAGGGAAGTGAAGTAAGGAGAAAACCCTAGCCACTCCACCCCTGCTGGTGGTGGCTGCCATTGTGAGAGTGAGAGCACACACAAGAGAGAAAAACACAACCTGGGAGAGAGAGGAAGAAGAAGAAGCAAATGTTATGTCCAGATTTGCTGCATCTGACTAGACAGTGCAAGATGGTGATTGGAGGCTCAAACGTGCTTGGATCAACCCCAAACTTGGTGAGCTTGTTCCTTACTTTGAGTACTTCGATCTGGTTAGCTAGTTTGAGGATTGGGTCACTGGAGCATCAGATTTAGAGTGGTTTTGTCAGCTCTGACTACTGCAGTTTCAGAACAGGGTAGTTTTGGGAGATGGGCAGTTTGGGTAGGTAAACGGTGTCCGAAGTAGCTGAAATTTGGACGGGTTCTCAGGAATTCGTGTGTCTACTTGTCTGCCAAATTTGGTGCTGTTTGGTTCAGCAGTTTAAAATCAGTTTGCAAAACGGTGAAGGATACATAAGCTGTGTAAACTCTGTTTTGCTGAAATCTTGCCTCTTGTGGTTGTTGTTGCCGTTGCCGGTTGGCAATGTGAAGAGTGTGTTGTAAATCTCTCTAGAGGTTCTATAGAAGACTTTGTACTCATCATTCTCATAGTGAAGTTGTGTGGATCGATCGGTCCACGGCCGTGATTTTTTACTCCTCAAGTTGAGGAGGTTTTCCACGTTAAATCATGTGTCACATGTGTATGGTGTTTGTGTTATTCTGCTGCTTACTTGTTGGTTGAAGCTGCCCTCAAAGTTCATCACAAGCAGAGGGGGACTGTGTAGTGTGCATATTTGCCATGTCGGTGAATTAATGCAGCGCGTTGTTGTTGTCCAGCCCCAACATTTCCAACATTTGGCTAATAACTGCAAGAGAAAACTACAGAAAAGGAGGGCATACATAATTCAGCATAGTTTTGCAAACAATTTAGAACAATGAGTAAGTAACTTATTGTATGACCTGTAGGAACAATGAGGAGGCTGCACGGAAGTAGGTACGGACAGGGGACGCGGTGTCCAGGGTGCAGATCTATCCGGCCAACGTGCAGAGCACCAGCATGCAATGGGTGTGGCTGATTTATCAAAGGGGAAACCTGCTGACTCTCGAGCAGCTCAACTGATTAATGGGAAGAGGAATTGCATCGGTTACTTGGGCAGGGAGAATTAAATCGATCCGTTTATGTTAGGGAAGAATAGTGGGATTTAAGGCTGGAGAAGGCGAAGAGGGAGAGGGGCTGTTGTGGAGAAGACATGAGGCAGAAGGCCTACCATGGAAAATCCTTTGGGGGAGGAAAGGGGGCTGCGGACCACCATGCGAAGGGTTGAAGTAGCACGGTCGTGACAGAAAATCAAAGACGCTCATGTGGAGAGAAGGAAGTGAGGATGCTTTCTAGGTGCGCAGATTAAATTAAAGCGCACAAACACATCAACGTAGTGAAGTGCACCGAGGAGGGGGGGAGGGGGGTATATGCCCCTGCCCATGTTGATTTTATATCCTGCAAATCATTTTTTCACAATTTCTTTAAGTATGTAGATATATTAGGCTCTCAGGTTTTATATTGGAGGCGGACAGTGAAATAACTTGTGAATGAGTGAAGAGTTTTTTTTTGAAACGGAAGTACTACCGAAGTGGTATATACACAACTTGCTGGAACGCCGGCCATCCATCACATTCACTGGCGCACAGGGCACGCTGCCTGTAGTGTAGAATGTACGCAGTAAGCAATAGGGGTGTGTTACCGTGGCCTTCTCTGTTCTATGAAATGCCAGTATTTATGTTGTGACCCTTGATGTAAAATGCCGGTCGACTTTCAAAGTGTCGCATAACTACGTATCTATATCTTGAATATCGAAACAAGGCTTGCTGCCTATTGGCACGACTTTTAGTTTAACTATGCATGTGTACTGCTGAACAAAGGGCTGGGATTGTCATGTTGGTAGAATGTTACTCCTCTCCTTGCATCTACCTAGGTTGCCCTGAAGCAGGTTCGTATTCACCGAAGGAAAATCCCAGGCCTCGAACATATTTAGAGTTTTAGGTTATTTTTTCCCTTGCTCTTGTTTTGAATTGTGAGTGATGTATGTACTCTTAGGAAGTGTTCGGTTCCTCTCCGCTCCTCTAACTTCGCTCCCGGAACGGACCAGACTTCAGCTCACTTTGACGGAGCTGCCAAAACCGAGCCCCACCAACTCCACGGAGTGGAGAGATTCCGAACAGGGCCTCAGTCTTGCTCATTACTTCTAAACTCCAACTAATCTTGTGCATGTGTGCCGTACTTGTCCATACATGAACTGACAAGGTCAAAATCCCTCGTGATTCAGTTGGACCCGCGTAGCGATGTGATACATGAACTGGCAAGGTGTTGAAAAGTTGTAGTATGTCAGCATAGATAAAAATCAAGAAAGAACAATCAATGATCAGTATGTTCCAGAGATAATAATCAGGTGTTGTGTGGTTGTGTGGATCGTTGTCTGAAATGTCATCTGGCTGTTCATCAGGGAGCTTAACTGAATGTGAATTGGCGAGATACAGTCAGCCCTTGGATTTTCGCAAAAATGGTTTGTAGCGTCCACCGAGCGTTTACATAATCACAAAGAAACAGGAGTTGTCCATGATTTGCAATGGTCTTGTTACCGAACAAGGACATTTGTTTCGCTTGTTGAACAACAATTGGTGCGGTGGCGCAGTTGGCTAGCGCGTGAGGCGTAGGCTCCATAGCTAGCAGCGTCGAGAGTTCGAACCTCTCCCACGCCCCACATATAAAGAGAGACCTTGTATTGATGAAACGCTCGATGACAACTTGGGTCGTCACATGTACACCTGATTCATCAGGTGAAATGAGCAAGTCTGAACTTGGTCTTTTTTTATCAACCCTCCTCTCTCCCCTCGCTGCTCCTCTGCTTGTCCTCCTGCCCAAGCTCACAAAAAGTTGAAATTTCACATGATACGTTGCCCTCGGTGTGTGTTAAAAAAACACGATACGTTGCCCAAGATATCTTAATCATGCTGCAAAAGTCCTCTCATATGCAGTACTGCAGTATGCGGCCCTTCTGTGTTCTGTGAAATGCCAGTACTTGCGATGCGACCCCTTATGTAATGTCTGCCGACTTCCAAAGTGTCGCGTAACTATGTGTCCATATCTTGAATATCGACTTAAATGGTGTAAACCTGTAACCCTTTGAAACAGGACCTGCCGTCTACGGGTATGACCGAGAAAACAGATGTTTGGTTTGAGCTATGTGTGTGAATTGCTGAACTAAGGGCTTGAATTGTCATGTTGGTTGAATGTTACCGCTCTTCGAGTTATGTCGCGCCAGGGCAGGTTCATTTTCAGTGAACGAAAATTTGAGATGTCTTCTCACGGTCTCACTCATTGCTTCTAAATTCGAACTAATGTTGTGTGCCCTACTTGTCGGCACACAAAGTTGCTAAGGCCGCAGAACGAGTCCTCGATTGATTAGCTGCGCTATAAGTCACCCCTGTCAGTATAAACAATCAAGAAAAGAACAACCAGCAATCTGTTTCGTCCAAGGATAATAGTTGTGCCGTCTTTTTTTTTGAGGTATCTGTGCTGTGTGCTTGTGTTGTTGTATGGATCTTGAATTCTTCACCCTTTTTCTCAGAATTCCGAGGACTGTCTCTTTTAAAATATCTGTTCACCCGTCTCTCTTTCTGCCACAACCAACCGAATAAGAGCAGTCGTTTCGCTCGCTGATTAAACAACAAGTGGGGTGGTGGTACGTTCAGCGGCAACTTGGGTCGCCACATGCTACACCTGAAGCATCAGGTGAAACCGAGCACGTCTGAACCCGGTGTCTCATTTTTCATTTTTTTTGGATCCCGCCTAGTACAGTAATCTACGCCTTCCTCTCTGCTTCCCCGCTCCTGCCCAAGCACTGATGTTCAGGCTCAATAAGATGATAAATTTATCTCGTCGCCGGTGTCTTGTTGAGCCTTGTCTGAACCTGGTCTTTCGGTTCCCATCACGACAAAGTTAATGTTTGGTTGCTGTCAGAAGTATCTATTTTCCTAGTGTGGCAAGAAATTGCAGAGGTTGTATGTTTTAGCTTGGACCGTTAACTCTGTTATACTATGTGTGTGTGGTGTGATTAACCTCTGAAGCTCATCCTTGTGTTTCAGAAGATGCACAGATAAAAGGCACCTGCTGCTGCTGCTGGTAAGAAGCTAGCCTTAACAGCATGATCATCGTGCTACAGTGATGATAGGCAGCCAAATTGCAGTAGTGCGGCAACGGCATGCATGCGCCCAATCGTTTCCTGGACTCGTTCTTGTCTGTTTTGTCTCAAGGAACACTTGCACTAGTTAGTAATGCCTATGTATGCCTAGTGGAACCACAGAGAACCAAACACAAGTTGGACGTGCTGTGTTTATGCCTGACGCCGGCCCACCGTGCACTGTTGCTTCCTCCCGGTGCCTGGTTGGGCGCGCTTGACAGCCGGTAGGAATCTGTGACGTCAAAGGTGCATGCCCCCATTTGATGGACCCGTGATGATCCAATATAAATCTGCTGGACTGCCTCTGCCTGCAATACATACTTGCAACACACACTTGGCGATGGATGTCACCGCGCCCGACGCCTGCGGGTCGGCTGTGGATGCATCGGGCTGGCGGGCACGACCCGCCATGCATGGGTCATGCACCGGATCATCATGACCATCATGAGTGTTGTTCATAGTCTCATCATCCAGGAGTTCCAGACGGGCACCACGTCTAATACCTGCAGCATGGTTAGGAAGCAACACAGGAGCATTTGCAACATCCACAAATTGATCAGGCGAAGGTATAGCGGAGTGCACAAGTGCTAAACTAATGGTAGAGTGGTTCGGAAGAGCACGAAATGGGAACACATTCTTATCAAACACAACGTCACGAGAAATGTAGACACGATTGGTGGGAACATGGAGACACTTGTACCCTTTATGGAGAGAACTGTACCCAAGAAAAACACACTTCTTAGACCGAAACTCTAACTTACGCTTGTTGTACGGCCGCAAGTGCGGCCAACACGCGCACCCAAACACTTTGAGAAACGTGTAGTCTGGGATATCATTGAGCAAGAGTTCAAGAGGGGTTTTCATTTTCAGTAGTCGTGAGGGAAGCTTATTTATCAAGAAACAGGCGGTGGAAAAAGCATCACTCCAGAACCGAAACGGGACAGAGGCGTGAGCTAGTAAAGTAAGTCCAGTCTCTACAAGATGACGATGCTTATGTTCAGCGGTGCCATTTTGCTGATGTGTATGAGGACAAGATACGCGATGCGAGATCCCAAGCTTGTTGAAAAACGAGTTGAGGTTGTGATATTCACCCACCCCCAGTCGGATTGAACATGAATAATTTTGTGCTTAAGGAGACGCTCAACATGTGCTTGGAACTGAATAAAAACATCAAACACATCAGATTTACGCTTGATAAGATATAGCCAAATAAACCGACTGTAAGCATCAATGAAACTGACATAATAGTTGTGACCACTAACAGACGTTTGGGCATGACCCCATACATCAGAAAACACAAGCTCAAGAGGATATTTCACAACACGACTAGACTCTGAAAAAGGTAGTTGGTGACTCTTGCCCTGCTGACAGGTATCACAGATAGTTTCAGCACTTTTATTGGATACAACTGGTAGTTCATGGCGATGCAGCACATGACTAACTATAGGAGCAGCAGGGTGACCAAGGCGCGCATGCCAGTGCGTAGGCGATACACGAACACCACTGAACATCTGAGGAGAAGACGGCTTAGGAGATGCAGGTGGTGCGTCAAGTGCATATAAGCCATGGCGAAGACGACCACTAAGCAGAACGGCCCTCGTGTCCCGATCCTTGATAAAGAAACGAAAAGGGTGAAACTCAGCAAGGACATTGTTATCACGAGTAAGTTGAGGAATAGACAACAGACTACGTGTAGCAGAGGGAACTCGAAGGATATTGGAAAGATGCAGTTTGCGAAAATTGTGTGCAAGAAGTGATGCCTGACCAACATGGGAGATGCGCATACCTACTCCGTTGGCGTGTGCACCTGATCATGTCCACGATATGGTTCCTGAGTGGAGAGTCTGCCCATCTCGCTAGTGAGATGATTCGTCGCTCCTGTATCCATATACCACGTCGGATCAAGAGAGTAGGACTGGGTGCGCCCGTGCTCGTGCCCCGTCACAGCAGCTGCAGCCTGCTTATCATTCCGTTTTCCATTGTTACCAAGGCCAAGGAAGTCTTGCTTGTAGCGTCTGTGGCAGCGAGAGGCGAGGTGACGATCGATGCCACAAAGCTGACAAGCCTGAGGAGCACCGCAACTAGAACAACAAGCAACTGGGCGACTCCCTCCAGTGATGGTCGGCGCGTTGCCCCGCGAGGCTTGCGACGAGGAAGCCGGTGGTTTTCCACCTGATGCGGCCGGCTTTTGAGGTTTGCCGCGTGTGGCGGCGTTGGCGGAGGCAAAGCTGGGGGAAACACGGCGCGCCTTGATGCCCTGCTCACGCCCAAGGAGGAGCGCATAGAGCTCACGACGCGGGAGCGTATCCTCTCGACCATGGATGTTCTCAATGAGATTGTCATAATCATCATCAAGCCCGTTAAGCACAAAAGTGGTGAAGTCCTCGTCCTGAAGCGGCTGGCCAACAGAGGCCAAGGTGTCGGCGAGGCTCGTCATCTTGTTGAAGTACTCCGTGATGCTGAGATCACCAAGCTTGGTCTCACCCAGCTCAATGCGTATAGAGTGCGCACGCGCCTGAGACTGAGAGGTGAAACTAGTGTGGAGGGCCGCCCACGCCTCCCTGGACGTAGCGGCGAAGATGACCATCGACGAAACACTCGGCGTGAGCGAATACTGGATAGCGGAGAGAATAGCCTGATCCTGCGCCACCCACGTGTGATATGCCGGATGGTGAGAGGGTGGACACGGGATGGATCCGTCGATGTAGCCCTCCAAGTAGTGGCTACGGAGTAGAGGCAAGACCTGAGCACGCCATGACAGGTAGTTGTCCGGCGCGAGCTTCACCGGCAGCAGGTGCGAGAAATAAAACGGCGGCAGCGCCGCGGTTTGAGCAGTGTACGCCTGCGCCGGTGGGGCATAGTGATCCATGGACAGGGCCATCTCTGGACGAGGGACCATCGCATAGGCGCTAGGGGAGGAGTAGGACCCGGCAGAGGCGGCAGCCAAAGCGCCGTGCCCGGGCGCTGCAGGAGGACCGTAGGTGCCCGGCGCGGCGTAGGGGCCAGCACCCGCAGCAGCCGAAGCACCTTGGCCGGGCGCTGCAGGGGCATCGTACGGCGAGGAGGCCGCGCCCCCCATAGGACGGCGGCGACGCTTGGTAGTAGTGGTGCGGTGGTGGCGGATGCGGCACCGCTGTGTAGGGTTGCGGCGGCGGCGCAGCATAGGCCGACCCCAGCCAGAAGGATGACGGCGGCGGGGGCGCACCATAGGATGGCGCAGGAGCACCGCACTACGGGTGCGGACTCGGCGGAGGAGGGCCACCAGGGGCCGGCAGCGCCGCGGGCTCGATCGGGACGATTGGAGCGTCCGCAGATCCCGAAGCCTGCGGGGAAGTGGGCGGCGGCGGCACGGCACCGTACGTCGTCGCGAGGGGGCGGGAGGCCATGAAGAGCGACATCGGGGCGAGGGCCGGCGCGGCGGCGGCGGTCGAGATCGACGCGGCGGCGGCGGGAGGTGGTGCAACGGAAGACATCGTAACTTAAATTGATACCATGTAAAATATAGGGTTTGGGAAACTAGCTCGACATCCTAAAACAAAGTATGGCTATCTTATTATATAGATGTACCAAAAAGTACAATACAAGGCCTATACAAAACTACATATATACAGTCTAACAGGCACCTCTTCCCCTCGAGTAATTGCCGCTCCTATCAAGAGAAGGCACACATATTACATATATCAGCAGCAATGGCAACGATCAGCGCCGCCACCGTCGGCTTCGCCGCCAGGCCGTCGCCGGCTGCAGGGCTGCCTCAGCTGAGAGTGGCCAGGGCCGCGAGGCTGAGGTGCAGCTCCTCCAAGGACCACAAGAAGGCGGCGTCCTCGGCTGTGGCTCCGGCGGTAGCCAAGGGCGCGCGGCTGCTCGTTGCGGCCCCGGCACTGCTGGAGGTGGACGAGCGGATGTCGGCTGAGCGCACCTGGCTGGGCGACAGCCTGCTGGGGTGGATCCTGCTGGGCGCCGTCGGCCTCGTCCTGTCCTTCCACAGCGTCTACTCCTACATCCTCGACGACGGCGACCAGTCCGGCAGCACGCTCTGAACACCACCACCATCTTCTTCTCTGCTGTTTAAGGAGCTTAACTGAACGGGAATTGGCAAGACATAAACATCCCTTGAATTTACTCCATGATTTGTACGGTGCTGTCGTCCCTGACAAGGGCGTTTGTTT
This sequence comes from Triticum monococcum, assembly GCA_034509565.1. Classification (NCBI taxonomy): domain Eukaryota; kingdom Viridiplantae; phylum Streptophyta; class Magnoliopsida; order Poales; family Poaceae; genus Triticum; species Triticum monococcum. The sequence continues at coordinate 569,174,061 of CM067841.1, read as the reverse complement.
CGCTTCCAACACAACAAGTGGGGTGGTGGCGCAGTTGGCTAGCGCGTAGGTCTCATAGCTTAAAACGTGAGTGATCCTGAGGTCGAGAGTTCGAGCCTCTCTCACCCCACACTTGAAAAATGAACATTGTAGTGAAGAAACGCTCAATGGCAACTTTGGGTCGCCACATGGTACATCTGATTATCAGGTGAAACCGAGCATGTCTGAACCATGGTCTTCTTTTTCTTCCATTTTTGTGGCCTTCTCCATATATATATATATTTGGTTCAGCTGCCTAAAATATTTGGCCTTTTCCATATATATATATAATATATTTGGTTCAGTTGCCTAAAATATCTTGATCATGCTACAGAAGTCTTCTTCAGCTAACACAGCGTCGGGTTCTTGATTTTTAATGGTGTGAGAATTGGTATGAAGCACTTGGATAGTTGGATGCATACGGCCACTTTATTGATTATAACACATAGCTAAAACAATTGCGAGTGATCCTGAGGTCGAGAGTTCGAGCCTCTCTCACCCCACACCGAAAAAGAGACCATTGTAGTGATGAAACGCTCAATGGCAACTTGGGTCGCCACAAGGTACATCTGATTTGTCAGGTAAAACCGAGCATGTCTGAACCTTGGTCTTCTTTTTTCTTCTTTTTTGCTAGACCCTTCATGCCCTGGTGTTCTATAGTTGCTGCCACTGCATTGTCTCAGCATGCCCAGAACAGGCTGCCCATGCCCTGGTGCAAAATACTCGGCCTCCGCTGCCTATGCAATTCAGTTCGTGGCCAGGATTGAACAATCGGGGTTGGAAAAGGTCTGCAAGTGCAGAATGGAAGGCAAGGTTAAATTCTACATATGGCTGCTCTTACAAAACAGAAACTGGACTGCGGATCGGCTTCGTTCCAGAGGATGGCCTCACAATGAAAAATGCAAATTATGCGACCAGGAAGAGGAAACAGCTATGCACTTAACTCTGCAGTGCTGTTTCGCCAAGGAGGTGTGGTGTCAATTCCAAAGAACGCATAGCACAATGTGCGCTGCTGCATCAGCAGCCTCCTCAATTGAAAACTGGTGGACTAGGCTCTGCGCCGCCCCGGGAGGGCAGGGTAGGGTCCATGAGGGGATCACTTGGGCGGCATACACCGCTTGGAACTTGTGGAAGGAGCGGAATCGGAGGGTGTTTGAGCAAAAGGAACTAACGGCGATTAGGGTTTCAGCACTAATTAATGAGGATGTTTCCCTGTACCGAGCAGCGAAGGAGTCTCATATAACTACAGAGATGTAGCCAGAGTGTGTGTATGTTTTTCAGCGTGTGTGTTGTTTTTCTGCCAACCTCTCCTGGTGGCCACATGTTGTACGATCTGAACCCCTCTTACCTATAATGCAAAGGCAGAGCTCCTGCTATTCTTGTCAAAAAAAAAGCATGCCATCCTCTGTTACTACAGAATCCCATGACTGCTTCTGTTCACCACTGGTGACCTGACCTCTACTTCTTTAAACACGATCCAAAGTGTCTTGAATCTTCAGTTGCCTAAGTAACTATGTTCGTCTTCAATCATGATGCTATCTCATAAACCTATAGTCCTTTCAGTGGATAAACCTGTAAGAATATGTTGTATTATAGCGCGGATAACACTGATTGTTAGTTTGAATCGTGCGTGAATCAAGGTCCATGTTCAGTTTGAAACAATTAATACCACCTGTCAGTCATGAGTAATGTTTGGTTTATTTGAGCAACTCCTATTATTCGTAGACAATTTTTTATGCACCTTACCCTACTAGAAACCATACAAAACCATTGATGATATGTGTTGTCCAGTTATACAATTTTATAGCTGTTTGGAGGACTACGACCTGTATAAATGTCTCAGAAATGCATATGTACCCTCATTCCAAACAGATGAGCTTATCAAGAACCAATTGATTAGATGGTAAGGAGGGTGTTCGTATCCACCGACCACAAAGGATCCAACCCTAATTTTGGCACCACGCTTGTCCATCAAAAGTGTCTGCGTCTTTCAGTGGGGGCGTCTGCGTCTTTACATACGAGTCTCTGCTTATGTACTGTTTTCAGAAAATGAAAACAACTTAGCTTACCAGGACAGTTGCTCTACCACAATACTAGTGTCGCAATGGGTTGCCGGCACAGTAGCCCTCGTAACTGAATGTGAGGCCGAGTCTCCGTCGCCCCCAACAAACTGTGACCTTTCTAGTGATGAATCGCTCAGCAAATCTAAATCTTTTCAATATAAAAATTTCTCAAGATACAAAGGCAACTGTTTGTTGTACGCAACATGAACAAGATATCTTTTAATGCATGACAAATTAGTACCGTGTGCATATAAACTGTTTCATGTCGTGCCAAATCCGTAGCCTTTGTCCTGCCAAATATAAACAAAAATCTGAACCCCTTGTTCTGTACTGTTCATGCGCTCCTCTGATATTATTATGGCCAAGCGTTCTGTTGGCGTTCCTTTGATAAACACTAGGAAAATATGTGTCCCTTGTTGTGTATCAGGCGTGCAATCCTCTGATGTTGTTCTTTTTTTTCTTTTTGTGAATCTTTGGTGTTGTCTTGTTGTCTTTCCTTTCTGTAACACGATGTGGATGTTGTGTTTATACATAGTAATTCCTAAAGAATCTGTGATGTCAAAGATGGCAAGTGCCACCACATTGGATGCATACATGGTGACATTCTGTCACTTTAGCTATTTATAAGTTGTCTGATTTTATTTTCCGTTTCAGTTGTTTTTCTTCTTCTTTTGCTCCACCAGGCATTGCTCGTTCAATGCCTGGCTGCGTCGGTTAATGTGTGGGACTAGGCGACTAGTGGTGCCGCATGATCCCACTCGAGTGAATAGCACGAGAGAGGTCGGCAGAAAATCTTAGTCAAAATTTACCGTAAAGTATGCACTCATTAAAAGAAAGTTCTACTGAATTTGCATGCTGATTTCTGTTACAAACTCATCGATAGGCTACTTGCCCCAAACTTGAAATCTAAGTCAAATGACCTAGTTCCAAACTATAAACATTACACACTTGGAGCAACTTTGTTTTTGTTCAACTGTGTGTGTGCGTGTGTGTGTGTGTGTGTGTGTGTGTGTGTGTGTGTGTGTGTGTGTGAGCGTGTGCCATTCCTTTCTTTATCCGAAAGCATGTGTGTATCCTTGTGTGTGTTGGTGTGTATGCATGTGTGGTGCGTTGGTGTACGTCCGCGTGTGTATGTGAGGAGTGTGAGATGAGAGTCAGGTGAGTTGTAATTCATCTTTGATGTGTTGAGAGATGATTATCTTCAACATTGTTGTTGTTCCATTTGTACACGGGATATAACATGAACAACGTATATATGCTGCAAATTTTAGAGGCAGAAGTGTATACTCCCATGTGCCAAAGTAAATTTCCACTGTTTTTTTTAGTATGTTGTTTTATACGTACAAATATGAAGGCATTTTTTAAAATATACAAAAAATATGGACTCACATGCAATTTTTTTTGTATGTTGCTTTGAAATATCTTAGATATAGTATATGAGACATGTGGGGTAATTAGCCTAGATTGTAGGATGTATTTTCCCTATATATACGCTATTTATAAATTTAATAGGTAAAGTCACGTTATCATTCTCAAAAGAGGGTGGTCTCGTGCGGGGAACACTTTCATTTTTATGTCTAATAGACCCAACAAAGTCCAGAGCAAAGATAGGATGTTTCCACGCAACTGTTGTTTGTCTAGCTATAGTGTATATTAAAAGTTAAGTGTTTCCCATACCTTTCATACACAATAATAATTTAAAGTTAGAAACAGCCATGTTAAATCATATGGAAACGTAGGGATTGCAACGAGTCAAAATAAACATGACGCGTTAGTGACACGTATTTACACTTTCTGTTAACACTTTTTTGTTGTTTTAATAAAGGATATTTGGCTGCATTAGTGTTGTCATGCTAAACGAGCATATATATTACAACATTATGTGTTCGTTCTGGTTTTGAGAGACAAGACATGAACACGTGACTGAAAACAAAAAGGTTAACCGTAAATGCTCATAGAAGACGGCAAGCAACATTACATAGTATGAGTTTTCGTGGATCACACTTCTCTATGTACTCGCAAGAATGAAAACACTTGACTAGACGATGATAAACTGTCAAAATAGGTGAACGTCTTTTGAACAATGAAAAATATGACTAAACGTGGTGCTGCAACAGAAACTGCATTATTAGTCCGGCTGAATATATATGTTTGCACCTCACTTCAATATCTCTTACTTTTTGAAAACGGTATTTGCCTTTCACAGAGGTTTATCGTAATGTGCCTACAAGTTAATAACCGCCAGAAGCAAAGGCAAGGTGAAAATGAAAATATTGTAAGAGTGTTGTGACAAGGATTAAAGTATGCTGAAATTGAAGTAAAAACAAGAGAGTAAATGAAAGTGAGGGGAACTTCAATCGGGCTAATGCATTCTCAGGAAGTCTAGATTCACTACTATTGTGTTTGCTGTGTAATTGTGCAAATGCGTAATTAACCCGAGTTCAAATAACTAATCCACTTTATATGTTTTCACGTGGGCGGAGCCAAAATAAAGATACGTGCATGCTGCCACAGCTCCGTATCTACAGATGCCACCACCATCCCTACCCCTCCCAGGTGAAGGCGGCAATGGTTAAGGGTCTACACGTGGGCTTAACGCTTTTAGGTCTCCGTTTTATTTCCCTTGTGAAACATTCTACAAAGGAGGGAGATAGCTTTCGTCCTCGCAACACCTCCTCATCCCCGCATCACAATGATAGTAGCATCCCTAAAGTCCTTAAAGACAAATGTTGTGAGTTCGGCTTCATACAACAACAAGAAGAATAGTTAACACAAACATATAAAGAAAATCATCTATCTTATCGGCGTTCAGATCATACACATACTAGGGTTCCTCCATATCCCTAAGAACTATGGAGTTTATTCACACATAGAAACAATAAGCATCTTCATAATGTTCATGGAAATAACATATGAATGATTAATGTAATACACGTATGAATTCACCTAGGGTTTGGTATTACAAAGAGATGAATGGAGTAGTTGATATCAAGGATGTGCATGATGATGAAGATAGACGTTGAAGTCTCCTTGATTGAGGTGTTGGCGTGGTGGTGCTCTTCTATCGATTCCTCCTTCAAATCCCTTTCGAAGGTGAGGTGTTCTACTTAAGGTTCACGGTTATGCCCTCTTTGTTCTTCTTCTGGGAGATCTGATTGTCGGAGGTTAAATAGTTAACCAGGTGGTGGCCCCGTACGGTACGAGCATTGGTATGAGCAGGCAGTTCCTGTACTTCATGTCGCCCTCTCCTCTCGAACATCATGTGTGGATGGTTTTATTCCCATGCGATTTTCTCTTCACATGGTAGGTTATTATAAACATCAATTAGCATGATTTTCACCCCCAAAAAATGTGTTTTCCAACCAGTGCTCGAAATATCCTTCACCTTTAAGGACATGGTAGAATCAGGCAAAAAGGACGCTCGGACGTAGTAAAATTCCAAATGTCCCATGACTATCATGTGAAAACAAAGGGTAAGTAATGCAAAATGGGCTCATCTGAGCTCTGCTACCTCTTGAGCATGCGTTGGTTTTACCTTGAAGAGGAAAGGGTGATGCAGCAAAGTAGCGTAAGTATTTCCCTCAGTTTTTGAGAACCAAGGTATCAATCCAGTAGGAGACTATACGCAAATCCCCTAGTACCTGCACAAACAAATAAGAACCTTGGAACCAATGCGATAAAGGGGTTGTCAATCCCTTCACGGTCACTTGCAAAAGTGAGATCTGATAAAGATAATAAGATAAATATTTGACCACAATATCAGTTAGCAGGTCGGAACCCTTCCGTGACTTGACCACAATATCATCCATGTATGCTTCCACATTCCGACTGATTTGAGTGAGCAAACACTTCTGAATCATCCTCATGAATGTGGCTCCGGCATTCTTGAGGCCGAATGGCATGGTAACATAACAGAAGCACCCGAATGGAGTGATGAAAGCTGTTTTGATCTGGTCAGGTCCATATAGGCGGATCTGATGGTACCCGGAATAGGCGTCTAAAAAAGACAGTCGCTCACATCCCGCAGTTGAGTCGACTATCTGGTCGATGCGGGGGAGAGGAAAATGATCTTTCGGGCAGGCCCGATTGATATGTTTAAAGTAAATGCACATGCGAAGTGACTTGCCCTTCTTGGGGACCATGAAAACGTTGGCAAGCCACTCGGAGTGGTAGATTTCTCGGATGAACTCCGCTGCTAAGAGCCGAGCCACCTCCTTGCCAATAGCCTTTCTCTTCTGGATGGCGGACCGTTGGAGATGTTCTTTGACAGGTTTTCCTTTTGAGTCGACTCTTAGGCGGTGCTCAGCCAGCTCCCTGGGAACACCCGGCATGTCAGAAGGCTTCCATGCGAAAATGTCCCAGTTCTCATGGAGGAACTAGATGAGCGCTTCTTCCTATTTGGAGTCGAGTGTTGTTGAGATATGAGTCGGAGCAGCACTAGGATCATTCGGATGGATGTGAGCCGGTTTCATTTCGCCAAATGACTGAAAAGCTGATTCTGTAGCGGGCTTCTTGGCTCGCAACAAATCACTCGGGTCTGCAGTCTTCTAGTATTCCTGCAGCTCTACCACTGCCATCTGAGCATCAGCGATCTTTGAACCTTTCTGAAAACACTCTTCTGCTTTCTTCCGATTGCCCATAACAGTGATCACACCTTTGGGGCCAGGCATCTTCAATTTGAGATACACATAACATGGTCGGGCCATGAAGCATGCATAAGCCGGCCTGCCCAAAATAGCGTGATAGGCACTCTGGAAGTCTACAACTTCGAACGTCAACTTTTCTTTGCGGTAATTCTTGGAATCACCGAAAACCACATCAAGAGCAATCTGGCGGAGTGATTCAGCCTTCTTCCCAGGAATGACTCCATGGAAACTCATGTTGCTGGTACTGTGTCTGGACATCGGAATGCCCATCCCTTTCAACGTCTCAGCATATAGTATGTTCAAACCACTACCACCATCCATCAAGACTTTGGTCAGTCAAGTGCCTTCAACAACTGGGTCGACCACCAAAGCTTGCCTCCCAGGGGTGGCAATGTGCGTTGGGTGGTCGTACCGGTCAAATGTGATGGCAGTCTGAGACCACTTCAGATAACTGGGTGTCGCCGGAGCAACCATATTCACCTCTCGGTTGATAACTTTCAGTCGACTTTTGCTTTCAACATTAGCAAAAATCATTAGGGTGGAATTGGCCTGGGGGTATCCATCGTCACTATCTTCCTTGTCCTCAACTTTGTCCGACTCCTTTTCCTTATCTTTGGGTTGCTTGCCCTGGAACTGCTGGATCAAGAGTTGACACTGTCGAGTGGTATGTTTTGGGTAAATTAAATTACCCTCTTCATCTTTCTTAGTGTGGATGTGACATGGCAAATCCAACACATCATTTTCGTCCTGGTCTTTAACTTTCTTGGGGTTCCAAGGTCCTTTGGGTTTCCCCTTAAACTTTCCTTGAGTTACAGCCAAGGCTTCCCCAGGAGCAGCTGGCTCGGCTTTCCGCTTCTGTTTCCGATTGGAATTTCCTCCTCCAGTTTCTTGTACAACTGACTTGAGCTTGCCGCTCCTAAGTCGATCCTCATCTTCACCATTAGCGTACTTGGTGGCAATCTCCATCATCCGATTCAGGGAAATGTCTCCGGTTCGACCGAATTTCAGATTCAGTTCTCTATACTTGACGCCTTCTTTGAAGGCACAGAATGCTTGGTGGTTAGGCACATTCTCTACTATGTGATGTAACGTGATCCATCTCTGGATGTAATCCCTCAAAGTTTCATTTGGCTTCTGCACGCAAGACCGCAGTTCCGTCAGCCCTGCTGGTCGCTTGCATGTTCCTTCAAATGTGGTGACAAACACTCGGGCGAGATCTTCCCAAGTGTAAATGTTGTTGGGTGCTAACTGATTCAGCCATGCTCTTGCCGAGCCCTCCAACATGAGAGGCAAGTGCTTCATGGCCACTTCATCATTGCCGCCGCCAATCTGGACGACCACTCGATAGTCTTCAAGCCAAGTATCGGGTTTGGACTCACCAGTGAACTTACTGACTCCAGTCGCCAACCTGAAGTTGGGAGGAATCACAGCAGCCCTGATGGCTCTACTAAAGCATTCTGGCCCCGAAACATGTACTCTGCTGCTAGTAGGTGCATCTCTGTCGTGACCTTCTCGGTGAGCCCTGTTCCTGTCGACCAAACCTTGAACGAGAATGGATCTCGCATCAAAGCCTGGTTCCCTGGGGTCGATCGGAATCCTTCGCCCAACACTATGTGGGCGCCTGTCATCTTGTTGTCGAGGCGCATATGACCCGCTCCTCGGGGGAGGGGTGGGCACTCGATGTCGATCGTCACGATCGAATCGGTGATCATACTGCTCACGGTTCCCGTACTGATTACGCCGGTCCCCACATCCCTCACGCCTCGGGGGCGATCTTGGGCTATGAGCCGACTGGACTGTGTCTGCAGCAACGGATCTGTTATGAATCCTGTTCCGCGACTGAGAAACAGCGGAATTCTGGTCTCCTGCTGCCCGGAGTAACGCTCTGATCTGCAGCAAGCCTCTGCCAGCCTCCGACTGGGAAGGCTGAATCAACTCTGCTATATGGGCCGCAGCTGCTAAATTCTGAATTGGAGTTCGATATACCTGCGGGGGCGGAAGGAGCTGACGTCGACTGGATTCTGGAACCCGTTGTCATGCACGCTCATCGAGTGCTCGCTGGAGGTTCTCCAGTCGAGTGCGCTCGGCCAAGTTTGCCAGGCGGGCGTCCTCCAAGGCACGAGCCTCGGGGGTTTCTCCAATGATAGGAGTGTGCAGTGCATCCATGTTCCGGCGACGCAGTTCTTCTCTCTGCAGCGACGTGAGAGGCTCGGGGAGATATTCCTCATGGGGATGCGATGAGTCGCCTCCACCTGCGCCTCCGTCAGTGCGGGGAAAACCGGGAAGACTGGGCAGTCCATCGACCATCAGAACCTCCGCCGCCGGATCACTGCTGTCGCACTCGGATGCGGTCTCTGCGGAGCCAGTCGACAGATTGAACAGGCCGTATAGGGATTCGTCGGGCTCGATCACCGCGACTTGAGGGGTGGCCGACTGGCGTGCCACCGCGTGTCTCACCCACCGCGGAAGTCTCGACCGACCGGAGCGCTTGCCCCGGCGGGAAACAGGGAGGGAGGACAGCACAGGAGCCGACCGGTAGGGGGTTGATGGTTGCCGCAAGAGAACGCCGCAGATGCACGCGCTAAAGTGCGTTGCCCCGTGGACAGGGAGTGCGTCCACGTCGAGCGGAGCCTCCTGAAGCCAAGCGGAGTCGTCGGCGATGAACGTGAGCGTGCCGAGACGGATCTCACGGCCCTCCACCAAAACTCCGCCAGAAACCATGATGATTTTGATCAGAAAAGATCGCAACTCCTCCAACAAATCGCTAAAACACCAGCCCCAAGGTGGCGCCGACTGTCGTGGTTCTAAGTCTGACAGTAATGTAGGGGGTAGGTATGGAGAGGCAAGATCTTAGCTATGGAGAAGTTGTAAGCACACGAGGTTTACGAGTTCAGGCCCTTCTCGGAGGAAGTAATAGCCCTACGTCTCGGAGCCCGGAGGCGGTCGACTGGATTATGCGTGTATGAATTACAGGGGTGCGAACCCTTTACACTGAGGAGGGGGGTGGCTTATATAGAGTTCGCCGGACCCCTCCGGCCCTCAGTTGTGCAGGGTCTTAAATACATTAAGGTCGGGCGTTACTGGTAACGCCTCTAATAAAGTGCTATGATGACCATAAAAGCTACTTAATAACCGACCGTTTAGCATGTGGAGTGCCTTTAGGTCTCCTGGCCGTCGGGTGGTTGGATCTTGGTCGAGTGATTGCTTCTTGGTCGAGTGTCTTCGACTCTGTCGAGTGGAACACCTCCAAGTCGATTGGAAGGTGATTTCTTCTAGAGATGTCCTTGGGTAGGGCAGTTGGGACAGGTCCATGACCCTACCCTAGGTACATAGCTTCATTAGGGGGCGCGCCCTCCTGCCACGTGGCTTCCTCGCTGCTTTCTTGACGTCCACTCCAAGTCTCCTGGATTGCGTTTGTTCCAAAAATGATCCTCGCGAAGGTTTCATTCTGTTTGGATTCTGTTTGATATTCCTTTTCTGCGAAACACTGAAATAGGCAAAAAACAGCAATTTGCACTGGGCTTTTAGTTAATAGGTTAGTTCCAAAAATAATACAAAAAGGTATATTAAAGCCCATTAAACATCCAAAACAGCTAACATAATAGCATGGAACAATAAAAACTTATAGATACGTTGGAGACGTATCAAGCATCCCCAAGCTTAATTCCTGCTCGTCCTCGAGTAGGTAAATGACAAAAACAGAATTTTTGATGTGGAATGCTTCCTAATATAATTTTCAATCTAATTCTCTTTATTGTGGCATGAATGTTCAGATCCAAAAGATTCAAGATAAAAGTTTAATATTGACATAAAAATAGTAATACTTCAAGCATACTAACTAAGCAATTATGTCTTATCAAAATAACATAGCCAAAGAAAGCTTATCCCTACAAAATCATATAGTTTGGCCATGCTTCATTTTCGTCACACAAAATGCTCCCCTCATGCATAACCCCGATGACAAGCCGAGCAATTGGTTCATACTTTTTAACAAGCTTCAGCCTTTTCAACCCTTACACAATACATGAGCGCAAGCCATGGATATAGCCCTATAGGTGGAATAGCATATGACGATGGGGGTTATGTGAGAAGACAAAAAGGAGAAAGTCTCACATTGACGCGGCTAATCAACGGGCTATGGAGATGCCCATCAATTGATGTCAACGCGAGGAGTAGGGATTGCCATGCAACGGTTGCACTAGAGCTATAAGTGTATGAAAGCTCATCTAACAAAACTAAGTGGGTGTGCATCCAACTTGCTTGCTCATGAAGACCTAGGGAATTTTGAGGAAGCCCATCATTGGAATATACAAGCCAAGTTCTATAATGAAAAATTCTCACTAGTATATGAAAGTGACAAAATAAGAAACTCTCTATCATGAAGATCATGGTGCTATTTTGAAGCACAAATATGGAAAAAGGATAGTAACATTGTCCCTTCTCTCTTTCTCTCTCATTTTTTTGGTTGGACTTCTTTGGCCTCTTTTTTTATTCTTTCCTCACATGGGACAATGCTCTAATAATGACGATCATCACACTTTTATTTACTCATAACTCAATGTTACAACTCGATACTAGAACAAAAATATGACTCTATGGGATAGATTGGTAGGAAAAGACCGTCGTTCGTCCCCTACAGCCACTCATAAGGAAAGCACTCAAAGAACACCCCATGCTTCAAATTTGTCACACAACGTTTACCATACGTGCATGCTATGGGACTTGCCAACATTAACACAAGTGCTTCTCAATTTCACAATTACCCAACTTGCATGACTCTAACATTACCACCTTTATATCTCAAAACATCTATCAAGTATCACAGTATTCAAAGTACTCTATATGAAAGTTTTTATCATACCCATCTTGAATGCCTATCATATTAGAACTAATTTTATAGCCAAAGCAAATTACCATGCTGTTCTAAAGGACTCTTAAAATAATATGAGTGAAGCATGATAGATCAATATGTTTTACAAAATAAAACCACCATCGTGCTATAAAAAAATGTAAGTGAAGCACTAGGGCAAAATTATCTAGCTCAAAAGATATAACTGAAGCACATAGAGTATTCTAATAAATTCCGATTCATGTGTGTCTCTCCCAAAAGGTGTATACAGCAAGGACTAAAAAGCAAAGACTCAAATCATACAAGACGCTCCAAGCAAAACAAATATCATGTGGTGAATAAAAATATAGTCTCAAGTAAAGTTACCGATAGACGAAGACGAAAGAGGGGATGCCTTCCGGGGCATCCCCAAGCTTAGGCTTTTGGTTTTCATTGGATTTTACCTTCGGTTGCCTTGGGCATCCCCAAGCTTAGGCTCTTGCCACTCCTTTTTCCAAAATCCATCAAATCTTCACCCAAAAACATGAAAACTTCACAACACAAAACTCAACAGAAAATCTCATGAGCTCCGTTAGTATAAGAAAACAAATCACCACCTTAAGGTACTGTAATGAACTCATTCTTTATTTATAATGATGTTAAACCTACTTTATTCCAACTTCTCTATGGTTCATACCCCCTGATACTAGCCTCATCAAAATAAGCAAACAACACACGAAAAACAGAATCTGTCAAAAACAGAACAGTCTGTAGTAATCTGTAGATTTCGAATACTTATGTAACTCCAAAAATCCTGATAAATTAGGACATCCTAAATAATTTGTATATCGATCTAATTCAGTTGAAATCACTATTTTGTCGCTCTCTGGTTAAATATGAAAATTATTCTCGTGAGCGCATACTTTCTGTTTTTTTCCAGCAAGATCAAATAACAGTCATCGAAGAAGATCCTAAAGGCTTTACTTGGCACAAACACTAATTAAAAAATAAAAAACACAATAATAACAGAGGCTAGATGAATTATTTATTACTACACAGGAACAAAAAGCAAGAAACAAAAATAAAATTGGGTTGCCTCCCAACAAGCGCTATCGTTTAAGGCCCCTAGCTAGGCATAAAAACAAGAATAGATCTAGGTATTGTCATCTTTGGTATTTATCTTTTTAATGGAGTTATGTTCAGATCCGGGAGGTTCCTTACGTTTCCCCTCATGCTCGGAGATCTTTAGATCTAGAGCATCCAACCGCTTATTGCGAAGTGTAATCAACATATTCATGCGGTTAAGAACTCCACCAAAATTTTTAAGAGGTTCAATAAAATTTTTCAATTCGGATAATTTCTCTAAGATTTGGGTTCCTTCTTGCGTAAGGTGAAGTCCCTTTTGTGGGGGAAGTACTCCTACTATCCCCTCTATAATTTCATAAGCAATACCAGGGTCAACTTCAATAAAGTTCCCTTTGGCGGAAAAATCAAGGAGTTGTCTATGGGGTAAGGTAAGCCCAACATAAAAATTGCGAAGTAAAATCTTGAAATCTCCCTCTGTGGTGCAACTACAATAAGATTCTACCATCCTATACCAAGCATCATTTAAGTTTTCTCCTTGTCTTTGTTTGAAGTGGAGAACTTCAAAATCAGGAGTACTAACAGTGATAGAAGGACTAGCCATAATGAAAAAACAAACGATCTAACACACGGACACACAAGAAGGAAGCAAAAAGAGACAAACGAAAAAGGGCGAATAAAACGGCAAAGGTGAACTGGGGGAGAGGAAAACGAGAGGCAAATGGAAAATAATGTAATGCGAGGGATAAGAGTTTGTGATGGGTACTTGGTATGTCTTGAATTTTGTGTAGATCTCCCCGGCAACGGTGCCAGAAATGGCTAGTTGACGGGAGATCAAATCTTGACTTGACTTGGTGCAAATCTCCCCGGCAACGGCGCCAGAAATCCTTCTTGCTACCTCTTGACCATGTGTTGGTTTTCCCTTGAAGAGGAAAGGGTGATGCAACAAAGTAGCGTAAGTATTTCCCTCAGTTTTTGAGAACCAAGGTATCAATCCAATAGGAGACTACACGCAAATCCCCTAGTACCTGCACAAACAAATAAGAACCTTGCAACCAATGCGATAAAGGTGTTGTCAATCCCTTCACAACCACTTGCAAAAGTGAGATCTGATAAAGATACTAAGATAAATATTTTTGGTATTTTTGTGGTATAGATTGGAAAATAAAGATTGCAAAATAAATAGTAAACTAAAATTGTAGATTGGAAACTTATATGATGTAAAGTAGACCCGGGGGCCATAGGATAGCATGTATTATGGTGGGTGAACAAATTACTGCTGAGCAATTGATAGAAACGCGCATAGTTATGATGATATCTAAGGCAATGATCATGAATATATGCATCACGTCCATGACAAGTAGACCGAAATGATTCTGCATCTACTACTATTACTCCACACATCGACCGCTATCCAGCATGCATCTAGAGTATTAAGTTCGTAAGAACATAGTAACGCATTAGGCAAGATGACATGATGTAGAGGGATAAACACAAGCAATATGATATAAACCCCATCTTTTTATCCTTGATGGCAACAATACAATACAATACATGCCGTTTCCCTTTCTGTCACTGGGATCGAGTACCGCAAGATTGAACCCAAAGCTAAGCACTTCTCCCATTGCAAGAAAGTTCAATCTAGTAGGCCAAACTAAACCGATAATTCGAAGAGACTTACAAAGATATCAAATCATGCATATAAGAATTCAGAGAAGAATCAAATAATATTCATAGATAATCAAGTTCATAAACCCACAATTCATCGGATATCGGCAAACACACTGCAAAAGAGTTACATCAAATAGATCTCCAGGAAGATCGAGGAGAACTCTGTATTGAGATCCAAAGAGAGAGAAGAAGCCATCTAGCTAATAACTATGGACCCGAAGGTCTGTGGTAAACTACTCACACATCATCGGAGAGGCTATTGTGTTGATGTAGAAGCCCCTCCGTGATCGAATCCCCCTCTGGCAGATTGCCGGAAAAGGCCCCAAGATGGGATCTCACAGGTACAGAAGGTTGCGGCGGTGGAAAAGGTGTTTCGTGGCTCGCCCTGAAGGTTTCAGGGTATAAGGGTATATATAGGCGAAAGAAGTAGGTCGGTGGAGCTGCGAGGGGCCCACAAGGGCGGGGGCGCGCCCTCCTGCCACATGGCTTCCTCGCTGCTTTCTTGACGTCCACTCCAAGTCTCCTGGATTGCGTTTGTTCCAAAAATGATCCTCGCGAAGGTTTCATTCTGTTTGGATTCTGTTTGATATTCCTTTTCTGCGAAACACTGAAATAGGCAAAAAAACAGCAATTTGCAGGGCTTTCAGTTAATAGGTTAGTTCCAAAAATAATATAAGAAGGTATATTAAAGCCCATTAAACATCCAAAATTATAAATACGTTGGAGACGTATCAAGCATCCCCAAGCTTAATTCCTGCTCGTCCTCGAGTAGGTAAATGATAAAAACAGAATTTTTGATGTGGAATGCTTCCTAATATAATTTTCAATGTAATTCTGTCGAGGGTTGGGTGCGACATATGCCAATGGATGGCTTATCATGGTGGGAGCGAGTAGAACATCGTCGGTGCCTGGAAATGGGATGAGGCGTAGACACGAACGCCGGCGTACTTTACCCAGGTTCGGGGCTCTCCTAGGAGATAACACCCCTAGTCCTGCTCTGCGGGGTCTCCGCATGATCACTAAGGCAAAGTGAATAGAAGGGCGCTCCCCGAGCTGTATGCTGAAGGTAGGAGAAGGCAGGGCTAGCTCTCTCCTCCCTCTATGATCTGATCTAGTTCTAATGTGTGGGAACCCCTTTGCATGGGAGCCCTGGGGGGTTTATATAGGCCTACCCCCCAGGGGTACAATGGTAAACTATCTGGGCGCAGGGCCCAGCCGTCAGTCTCTCCGCCTGCCGGCCCTTCCACCGACTGGTGGGGCCCGCCGACCGGTGGGCCCCGCCGATTGGTCGGGTATGGAGCCGACAGGCCGTACCCGCTGCTTGTGGGTCTTGCTGGCTGCTGATTACTGTAACCGTGCTTCTAGTGACGCAGGCTTGGTCATGGGGTCGTGGCTACAGCCGCGCCGTCTGGCAGGCGATCACCATAGCCACTCCGTGTCTCATCTGGTTAATGGCGCGGAGAACCCGTCGGAGGGGCAGGCCGACTCCCGGGGGCTGGCTCCCTACGGGTCCGACTGGTGGCGCTCTCGCGATCTTCTAGACTCTCGCTGACCGGTGGGGCCTGTCGTCCGTGGACCGTACTGACAAGCCGTCATGGGCACAGGACTCCACCCACTATTGCTGATGTCAGGGATGGCATGGCAACTGTGCTGCGCCAGATAGAGATCTCCGTTGGTACAGCGCACTGTGGCCTAGCCACCCCCTGGAAATGGGGAGGGAGTGGGCTTTACTATTGCCACTCCCTGTCCCATCCCCCCTGATTAGAGCACGGGCTTTGTTGGTGCCATGGGCCGACTCCCCGTGGTCGGCTTCTCTAGAAGCCGCCAGGCGGGAGTCGGCCGGTCTTGACCTCGCCTCTAGGACTCGGCTGCATGCGGGCAGCCGACTGTTCCTTCAGCCGTCCTCCAGAAGGTGGCCCTTCATCTGGCGTCTCGAGGGGCGCATCTAGCCCTGATGTCTTGAAAGGTTTTGGGCCTCGGGTTAGCCTACCCGTGGCCCATAACTCCGACAGTAGTCCCCGAAGCTGATGAGGCACCGCGGACGATCAGCCGAGGAGCCTCAGCAGTTTCTTTCTCCGATTGCTTGAGGTGAAAACTTCGTTCGATTTCTGCCGGGCCGACTGGCAAGAGTCGGACTCGCCCAATTTGACTCATCCAAAATTTTTGAACGCCCTGGCGGGATCCTAGTGGCGTGCTTGCTAAGCTTCCAGGCCGCCGCCCGTTTTGGGCTCGTCACATGGCAACAAGCGGACGGGCCAGTCTGGCCATCCACATGCACGATGGGACATGCCTACTGGCGGGGCCTGCCACTACCGCGCCTCGGCGCGCGATCGGATCCGTTGCGGTCGAAGTGGACGGTTGAGGTTCCCGCAGAGTTACTGCACACAGTAATTTTGCGCGATAAACATGGGGGGCATGGGGTAGTGGGTGCAGTAGATCCCACAACCGCCCCTCGGCTTTGCAGCCCATGAGGCTATAAGTAGGGGGAGGTGGGGGAGCGGCACAGCACGTGCCCCTCCTCCTTGTTGCTTCTTATTCTTCTCCCTCTCGCCGCTGCGCCTCAAGCTACGTCGAGCGCTGCGGTGGTCCATTCACAATGAGCTCTTCCTCCGCCGTCACGCCCCATACGGCGCACTCCTGTACCTGGGATGGTTTGGAGGTCCACGACGATCACGTCGATTTCCTCCGCAAGACGCGTCAGCTGCCCAGCGAGGACCTCGTGCGGGTTCGTCTCGCGTGGAGGGGGGAAATCTCGCTGGCGCCGCAGGAGGACGAGCGGGTCGTCTTCCGCTCGCACTACCTACCTGGCCTTGGCTTGCCGGCGAGCAGCTTCTTCCGCTCTTTTCTTGATTTCTACGGTCTCCAGCCGCACCACCTCACCCCCAACATGGTGGTGGTGATGTCCGCCTTCGTCACCTTGTGCGAAGGCTTCCTCCGCGTTCTCCCCACCATCGAGCTCTAGGGGGAGTTCTTCTACTCCAAGCTCGGCACCCAAGCCGCGGGCGTACCGGCTCAGTGCGGCGCGTTCATCGCCGTGCGGAGGTCGGGGGTCGTCAACCCGTTTCCCTCCATCAACCTGATAAAGTCGGTGAAGATCTGGCAGTGGTCGTACTTCTACGTGAAGAACGTCTCTGCGGAGGGCGACTGGGTCAATCTGCCGGCCTACGTAGCCGGCCCGCCGGTGGGGAGGCAGCCCAACTGGTCGTATCGGGCCAGGACACTGACAACCGCAGGAGCCGGTGTCATCGCACGACTCCGAGTGCTGACGTAGTCGGAGGGCCTGACCGGGCCGTATTTGCTGGCCGCCTTCATGGCGCGCCGAGTGCTCCCACTCCAAGGTCGCCCCCACATGATTTGCCAGATGAGTGGGCATCGGGACCCGAGTCGGATGTGCACCAAGGAAATGCCTCACGAGGAGGTAGCCTATATGGTGAATTATCTTGCGAGCTGCGACCTCAAAGAAGAGCGGCAGTTCGGCAAGGAGCCGTATTCACGTGCCGCCCCTCCACCTCTGGTGAGTTGTTTCTTTTTCTCTTTTTCTTTGACTCTCCCGACTTCTTCGTTTCCTAGTCCGTCTTATCCTATCTAACCAGTCAGCTTTGGTCAGAACCCCCCTCCAGCCAGCAGCCGGCACCGTGGGACCGGACCGTGAATTCCTCCCCGACCGGGCGGGGAGCGATGTTGACGACCCCAACTTGGGGGCGGCGGCCCTGGAAGACGACGCCAAGGTAGGAGGCAGCGCAGTGGGTGGCCCAAGACTTGGGGCCAGTCTCGAGGACAGGCCTGACGATGACGAGGAGGTCGCCCCGCGCCACTAGCCAGGAGCCGGCCAGCCGAGCGCGAGCTCGTCCGCCGCGCCGGATGCCCAAGGCGGCGCTAAGAAGCGCAGGGCCAGGACGAGCCTGTTTGGCAGCCGACCAAAGAAGCCCAAGGGCTCAGACGCAGCGACCAAGCGGGACGAAGCGGCCGCAAAGGCCAACCGCTTCCGCAAGGTGGTGAAGACGCCGTAGCTGATTTCTGCGTATGTCGTGGTATTTCTCACGGGCGGCTTGCGAGTCGACAGATGCCACAAGGGCTTAGTGTGTGGGTAAGACTGCTGCTGATAGGACTGGGAGTGGGTATGCGAGTAGCACGCGCTAGTTTACCCAGGTTCGGGGCTCTCCGGAGAGATAACACCCCTACTCCTGCATGTCTGAGTATATATCTGGGGTGTACATCGGGTAGTACAAAGTGCTGCTGGAGCTGTATCTGGAGTCAGTGCCATAGGCATCCGACTTGGTATATATGCATATGAGCTAGTGGCTGCATGTGCCTGAGCATGCATGCGTGAGTGGCCTTGTGGCTGGCCAAGTGCATGTGGCATGCTATCTGTGTGGTGGATGGATTGGTGCCTTATATAGGCATGGTGGTAGCCTACTACCTAAGCTAGGTAGTGGCATGGGGGGCAAGTGGGCATGGGGCACCATGCCCATGTACATGATGTGCATGCCTCTTTGCCCCTGGTGCACTTTATAAAACAGTGCCCAGGGACGGATACACTGTAGATGATGTCGTTGCTACTATTCATCAATAGTGTCGGGTACGGTTGTCTCGTCGGTGTCTTGTCGGTGTCGGGTCGGGCTGCAGTCGGCAGCCGGCTGGTTGGCGTAGTCGGCAGCCGACCGGGCAGAGCAGTCGGACGGGGAGCCGGCAGGAGCGGCCGGACAGTCGGACTGAGGGGCTTTGCTAGCCCCGATGTCTTGAAATATCGTCTTGTCATCCTCGGGGTACCCGTGGTCGGTTACTCCGACAGTAGCCCCCAAGCCTCCGGGCAACTTGGCAAAGTTGGGCGGAGGTTTTTTGGCGAGTGTTCATGGAAATTGTCAAGAAAAAAGACAAAGTTAGTCCATGCAGATATATCGAATGTTTGCTTTTAGCATTGCAAGTTTTATGCGGAGGGTGCCGACTCGGTTTCGTCCGAGCCCCCTTAATCTTTTTCGTGTTCCCTCCGAGTTTTGGCTTGTGCTCTTGCTTGCCGGACAGCCGCTCTGCGGTCTGTGGCTAAGAGTGGGCCGCGAAGTGGAGTGTACAGTACTCAGAGTCTAGGAGCAGATTCAACCGAGTAGATACTTGTAAAGGAAACGGCCGGATCGCCTGATCCATTTTTCTTCCCGGACGTTTTTCGCGTGGGTGGCCTCCAACATTCACCTTTGCCAGCCGGACAGCCGCTCTGCGGTTTGTGACTAAGAGTGAGCCTTTGGTACTGCGCACGCTACTAAGCCGTCTGCGGGAACTAACGTCTCAGGCCAAGCGGCCAGCCCCCGGGCCAACTCTGGCTGGCGCCGGGCGAACAGTGATGCAACTGTAATAAAAAATACGAAGACAGCACCCGAGCATCGCTCGGGTTTATCCGTGCTCTCGCGGTGCAAAAATATGCGGGTGAGGAGCTCACATTGATTTTCGTGTTGTCGCGGTCATTGAAGACAGCCGGCGCGACTCGGCGCTCGCGGACCGCGTCGGCGCACCCGCTGGGTGAAGCCTTCGAGCCCCCGGGTGCTCGAAGGGGGGTTCCAGCCGGTCAGGCTCGACCGGCCAGGCGGCGAGGCGTCTTGCAATGCCCTTTATTCTTCTCTTCTGCCGGCTACTGGGAGCCGGACAAAACTGTTCTCTTGTCTGCAATCTTCCGTGGGGGCGCGTCAGCGCACCCACTGGGTGTAGCCCCCGAGATTCGGGCCGACTGCTGAGCAGTCAGGCCGGATCTCCTGGCGACTACTTTGTCTTCATCTTCGCGGGGGCGCGTCAACGCACCCGCTGGGTGTAGCCCCCGAGATTCGGGCCGACTGCTGAGCAGTCGGGCCGGATCTCCCGGCAACTACTTTGTCTTATTTTTTGCAGGGGCGCGTCAGCGCACCCACTGGGTGTAGCCCCGAGATCTGGGTCGACTGCTGAGCAGTCGGGCCGGATCTTCCGGCAACTACTTTGTCTTCATCTTCGCGGGAGCGCGTCAGCGCACCCGCTGGGTGTAGCCCCCGAGATTCGGGCCGACTGCTGAGCAGTCGGGCCGGATCTCCCGGCAACTACTTTGTCTTATTTCTCGCGGGGGCGCGTCAGCGCACCCGCTGGGTGTAGCCCCCGAGATCTGGGCCGACTGCTGAGCAGTCGGCCCGGATATTCCGGCAACTACTTTGTCTTCTTCTCTTTGCGGGAGCACGTCAGCGCACCCGCTGGGTGTAGCCCCCGAGATTCGGGCCGACTGCTGAGCAGTCGGGCCAGATTTCCCGGCAACTACTTTGTCTTATTTCTCGCGAGGACGCGTCAGCGCACCCGCTGGGTGTAGCCCCGAGATCTGGGCCGACTGCTGAGCAGTCGGGCCGGATCTTCCGGCAACTACTTTGTCTTCTTCTCTTTTGCCGGCTGTCGACAATCGGACGCCTCTTGTGCACGAGCGGTCAGGTGGGCATCCGGCCTGACTTTTCTCCACCTGGCAACAATCTTTTTTCTTCTCTTTTCTCTTCGTCCGCCGACTGCTGGTAGCTGGACGGGCAAGTTTCTTTTTTCTCAATACCTGGCCACTTTCTCAGCCGGACGCGATGCTCTTTCTCTTTCTTTTCTTTTTTTAGCAGTCGGCTGTTGACTTTTGCTTTGGGCGGCCGGCCCACCTCTTTTTCCTTCTTTTCTGTAGCCGACCAGGGGACCGTAGCAAGGACCAGCAGGGGTCGGCCGGAGGCGAAGCCGCGGGTGGTGCGGGACGTCGCGGACCTGGCGTGCGAAGCCGGCAGCCGGCTGGGGCGGCAAGCCGGCGTGCGCGGAGGCCGGACCCGGTGCGGGAGGCCGGCGTGGCTTGGCGGAGCCGGCCCGCCGTAGCCCGGGCGAGGGCGCGCAGACCCGGTGGGAGCGGGGGAGCCGGCGCGGGCGGCGCGAGGCGAAGTGGGGCGGCGAAGCCAGCCGGCAGGCGGACGCGGCTGCCGCGAGCCGACGGCAGGAGCGGGTGCAGAGCTGGGGTCGGCCAGCGCAGGAGTCGACCGGGCGTGCGGAGGTCGCGGGAGGAAGCCGGCATGGGCGGCAGCCGGCCGGGCCAGCATGGAGCCGCGACGGGCGCGGATGCGCGCGCGCAAGGCATAGTCGGAGACGCAGCGAGGCGGAGGTCGGAGCAGCGATGCGGCGCCGGCGCGAGTGAACGTGCGGACGCGTACGCCCTGCGGGATGCAGAGGCGGAGCGAGCGGTGCCTGGACGACGTAGCCGGTCGCGGAGCAGAGGAGGTGGCACGGGAGGCCGGGTGCTTGCGAGGACGAGAGGACGGCAGACGGTGATGCGGACGCAGGCCGAACGGGGCCTGCAGGCGCGGTAGGCGGTCGCGGGCACGACCAGGCGGAGGAGGAGGCCGGAGCCGGCCGGGCCTGGCGCAGCCGGCGCGGGAGCAGGCGGGCACGCGGGTGCGGAGCAGGGGAGCCGCGCCACGGACGGAGGCGGGCGAGCAGGCGAGGCCGGCTGAGCTGCAGTCAGCCGGGGCGGCATTAGTCGGCCACAGCGGCGAGGCGGACAGGCCTCCCGCGCGAGGCGACGCGCGGGGAAGCCGGCACGGGAGGAACCGGCGCAGGGCGGGCCAGCATCGGGGATCCGGCCCAAGCGCTGGGAGCGGGACGAGGCCGGGCAGACGCGCGGGCACCCGGCCGAGCAGCCGGCGCGGTCGGCGCATGCGCGAGCGAGGTGGGACGACCACGGGGGAGAGTCGTGGCAAAGGCAACGCGCCGGGACACGCGGACCCGGCAGGAGCGGGGCGAGGCGCGCAGGGGGGAGCAGACGCAAGCAGCGCATGGATGGTCACGACCGACCAAGACGAGGCCCCACGCGCGGCACGCACGCGGACTGACGGCCGGCGTTGCGGTGATGATGACGAAGGCGCGGCCGACGGCGAGGACGCGCCGCCATGGTGAAGACGAAGAGGCCGACGGCGAGGACGCGCCACCCCTCGCGGCCGCTCCGGGGGCGGGTCAATGTCGAGCCCCCGAGCACTACCGGAGAGACGACGCGACGCCGCGGCGAAGGCGATGAAGAAAAAAGGGTCCCGCCCGGACAGCGAAACCAGCAGCAGCATGGTAGCGTAGTAGTACCGCCCCACGGTGGGCGCCAACTGTCGTGGTATTTCTCACGGGGGGCTTGGGAGTCGACAGATGCCACAAGGGCTTAGTGTGTGGGTAAGACTGCTACTGATAGGACCGGGAGCGGGTATGCGAGTAGCACGCGCTAGTTTACCCAGGTTCGGGGCTCTCCAGAGAGATAACACCCCTACTCCTGCATGTCTGAGTATATATCTGGGGTGTACATCGGGCAGTACAAAGTGCTCCTGGAGCTGTATCTGGAGTCAGTGCCATAGGTTTCCGACTTGGTATATATGCATATGAGCTAGTGGCTGCATGTGCCTGAGCATGCATGCGTGAGCGGCCTTGTGGCCGGCCAAGTGCATGTGGCATGCTATCTGTGTGGTGGATGGATTGGTGCCTTATATAGGCATGCTGGTAGCTTACTACCTAAGCTAGGTAGTGGCGTGGGGGGCAAGTGGGCATGGGGCACCATGCCCATGTACATGATGTGCATGCCTCTTTGTCCCTGGTGCACTTTATAAAACAGTGCCCAAGGACGGATACACTTTAGATGATGTCGTCGCTACTATTCATCAATAGTGTCGGGTACGGTCATCTCGTCGGTGTCTTGTCGGTGTCGGGTCGGGCTGCAGTCGGCAACCGGCTGGTTGGCGTAGTCGGCAGCCGGCAGTCGGCAGCCGGCCGGGCAGAGCAGTCGGACGGGGAGCCGGCAGGAGCGGCCGGACAGTCGGACTGAGGGCTTTGCTAGCCCCGATGTCTTGAAATATCGCCTTGCCGTCCTCGGGGTACACGTGGTCGGTTACTCCGACAGCGTAAGTGCTACCTCCCTTTGCACCTTCACTTTTCTTCGTTGACTCTGTCTGAAATTCCTTTGATTTATATTCTTGACTTCAGGGCCCCGCTCTCTCTTGAGAAGTCGGCCGCCGGCTCCGTCGTGAAGTGGGTGAAGACCTGCTCCACCACCCAGCGCATTGATCCGGCTGCCGACCTCTGGGAGGCGACGGAGCGGAACGCGCGGGAGGCGTGCGAGGAGCGGGAAGCCGCCCACCTGAAAAAGGCGGAAGCCGACAAGGCGGAGACCGCCGCCCTGAAGAAGCTGGCGAAGCCGAGGCCGCCGACGCGGAGAAGAAGCGCGCTGAAGAAGCCGCACACCGTCAGTCGGCGGTGTTCGTCGTCCCCTTGAACTCTGCGCCGCCACCACCAGAGTTCACGGCGCAGACTGGGGAAGTCGGCGATGAGAACCCGATCATGGAGAGGGACGGCGACGACATCGCCACGCCGGACGTAATTGTGCCGCCACCGCCGCCATCCGGGAGCGCGCTGGGCGGGCAGCCGGCGGACCCGTCGGTGCCACCAACTGAAGACGTGGTGGCGACGGGCCTGGCTCTCGAGGTCGGCACAATGATGCGCCGCCGTCTCACGAAGGAGGCCTCGGTGCCGTGCCCTTTGGAGACCGGTTCCATGAGCTCCATGATCCCAGACACCGAGGCGACGAGCGCCGCGCCCACTGGGTGGGTGCGGGGAGGCGAGACGGGCCCGTTGAACCGGGCGCTTTTGGACGTCCAAGCCAAGCTCCGAGCCGAGGGCGACGCCATCAAGGAATGCACCAAGGCGTATCTGGCGTCGCGAGCAGCCATCCGGGTACGTGTCCTTCCTTCTTTGTTTTTGTTTCTTGTTCTTCTTTGTGGGGGCGCGCCAGCGCACCCACTGGGTGTAGTCCCCGAGTTTCGGGCCGGCTACTGAGCAGGCGGCTCGGAACTCTAATCGGCGAGTTCCAAGTACCAACACTTTGTCTAAAATTTTGTTGCAGGATTACCACAATCTTCACTTCACCGCCTTCAATGCCAACGTTGAGGAGTTGGCCAAGTGGACCACCGACTTGTCGGACAGCCGGGGTGAGTCCTCTTCCTTCTCTACGGGGGCGCGCTGGCGCACCCACGGGCTGTAGTCCCCGAGATTCGGGCCGACTGCTGAGCAGTCGGGCCGGATCTCCCCGGCGACCTTTCTTCTTTTGTTGATGATTCCTTTCTTCGCGGGGGCGCGTTGGCGCACCCGCGGGCTGTAGTCCCCGAGATTCGGGCCGACTGCTAAGCAGTCGGGCCGGATCTCCCCGACGACCTTTCTTCTTACTTGACGACTGACACCTCTCCTTCTTCTTCTTCAGAGGCCAACGCCGCCCTGCAGCAACAACTGAGTGAGGCCAACACTGCGCTGCGTGTCAAGGAGGAGGAGTGCGGCCGGCTGGCGGAGGAGCGCGACCGGCTCGCTACACAGCTGGCAGAGCAGAAAGAGCTGCTCAAGAAGGCCCAGAAGGAGGCGGAGGACAAGGAGACCACCCTCTTTGCCGAATTCGCGTCTGAGCGCTCCTCCTGGACCAACACGGAGGCGACGCTGGTCTCCAGCTTCCATGCGATCGAAGATCTCATCGACGGTGAGCTTCCCCTCATTTTCCTTTTCTAAGCTGACGACTGCTAGTTGAGTCGACCTCTAGTCTTTAACCTTGTTCTTCATTCTTCTGCCTTGGCAGACTTCTTCCCCGGCCATTCGGACGCCGCCAACCAAGCCATCGAGGCTGATCGTGAAGGGCGGAGGGCGGACGGTGCACAGATCATTGCCAATGCCCCCCGAACTCTTGGCCAGCAGATCCTGAGCATCGAGGCCCGCCTTCGGCCGGCCCACCGGATGCTGCACTGGATTCAGCGTGTCGGCGCCCAGGCGATTGCCGCCCTGTCGCCGGATATGCAGGCACCACGCACCCCCATTCGGAATGCCGACTGGCTGGAGGTAGCAGCTGGCCGCCTTGAGGCCTAGAAGGGCTCTTCGGCCCGGGCTGGAGCATGCCGGGACTTAGATGTTGCCAAGGCATGGTATCCTGGGCTGAGTCTAGCCCAGCTAGCCATGTTCCGGCTAGAAGCTCAGGCAGAGTTGGCGGTCGTGGAAGACGATCTCGTCAAGCGTGCAGCATCGATCACCGAATACACCGACACCAGCGTCTTTGTCCTGGAGCGGGCTGAGAACGGCGAGGAGGCGCCGCCGGAGTGGTTTGGGCTGAACCCGGACGACAGTGAGGACTCGGCGGAGGTGATTGACTCTAGTGGCGAGGAAGAAGGCGAGGAGGAGGGAGGAGACGAGGAGGAGGCGCCAGAGGTCGGAGCAGACGGCCAGCCCCAGCTCGACCGCGTCTCTAGCAACGAGCTGCGCCCAACCGAGCCAGCTGCTGCCAGAGGTGACCAACCAGCCGGCCGCTCCGGCAACTGGCACCACCGACCCCTCCGGTCCTCCGAATCCGTCTGTAGCTTCCTAGGCTACCACGCCATCTTTGTTTTTATCTGCTTAATAGTCTCAATGAACTTGTTAATTTGCACAATTCTACCGACGGGGTGTATCTTGAACTTCTGTTTGAATATTCGGCCAAGGGCCTTTTCTATGTAAATATTTATCCGCGTTCTATCTCTTCTTACTTATTGCTCTTTGGCTTTTTCCTTTGCCGCCTTCCCTTGGTTGCCGTCTTGCCAGTCGGACAGCCGCTCTGCGGACTGTTGCTGGATCAAGTACTTAGCTTCTTTGGGAAGGCAAGTACTTAGCCGTTTAGAGTTTTTTAGCAAGTTAATTAGAAAATGGCGAGCCGGCTGCTCAAGAGTCGGTTGTGAAAGGCTGCAAGCCGGCTAAAACTATGTACATGCTTTGAGTCCTTAGCCATTTTTCATGTGGACACCCATTCTACTTACTCCTGCCCACCAGACAGTCGCTCTGCAAGCTACGGCTTCTAACAGGAGACGGCTTAAGTGCCAGACACTACTTGTCCGGCTGTAGGAAGTCATTTCATAGTTCAAGACGGCAAGTCCCCGGGCCAACTAGTCGGACCCGGTTCCAAGCGGCATAACAAAGAATAACATACTCATAGGCATAATTCTTATCATATAGATAAAATAGGGCAGTCCCCGAGCTCTTCTCGGGGGGGCCGAGGTCTTCATACTTTAATACAAAAGGTAGCGTGGTACATACTGCATTAACTGTAAAATCTTCGGAGGAGGTTTGCATTCCATGGCCGCTCCGTATCTTTGCCGGAGTCGTCCCTCTAGCATGCTCGGGACTTCTGAGCATTGATCAGGTAGTAGGAGTCGTTGCCCAACACTTTGCTGATGACGAAAAGGCCTTCCCAAGGTGCTGAGAGCTTGTGCTGACCGGCTATTCACTGAATCAGCCAGAGCACAAGGTCTCCTTCCTGGAAAGATCTCGGCTTGACCTTCCGATTGTAGTATCGGCGTAGGCTCTGCTGGTAGATGCTGGACTGGCTGAGTGCCAACAGCCGGCCCTCTTCCAGCAGATCGACGTCATCTTGACGTGCTTCTTCTGCTCCCTCTACGGTGTACATGGTGATTTGAGGGGAGTCGAATTCTATGTCTATTGGGATGACGGCTTCGGCACCGTAGACGAGGAAGAAGGGCGTGAAGCTGCTTGACTTGTTTGGAGTTGTGCGCAGGCTCCAGAGGACGGCTGGCAACTCGTCAAGCCAGCAGCCGGCCGATCGCTCCAGAGGCTCGACCAGCCGAGGCTTGATGCCGGACAGGATGAGGCCGTTTGCTTGCTCTACTTGGCCGTTGGACTGCGGATGGGCAACGGACGCTAAGTCCAGTCAGATGCCCTGTGTCGTGCAGAAACGGGCCAAGGCACCTTTGGCAAAGTTCGTGCCATTGTCGGTGATGATGTTGTGCGGTATGCCATACCAAATTGTGATGTCGGAGATGAAGGTCACAGCAGTCGGACCATTCAACTTCTTGATTGGTTTTGCTTCTATCCACTTGGTGAACTTGTCCACTGCGAGAAGTAAGTGAGTCAAGCCGCCTCATGCCGTCTTGAATGGTCCTACCATGTCCAGGCCCCAAACAGCAAAGGGCCAGGCAATGGGAGTAGTCTTGAGTGCAGAAGCCGACTGATGTGGCTTGGAGCGGAACTTCTGACACCCTTTGCATTTTTGGACCAAGGCCTTGGCGTCTTCAAGAGCAGTCGGCCAGAAGAAACCATGGCGGAAGGCTTTGGCGACGAGTGCTCTTGAAGCCGCGTGGTGGCCACACTCGCCTTGATGGATGTCCTTGAGAATTGCTTGGCCTTGCTCTGGCTCCACGCAGCGCTGGTAGACACCAGTGACACTGCGCCTTACAAGCTCTTTGTTGACTATGGTGTAGGCTGCCGCCCGGCATTGCACTTGTCGAGCTAAGATCTCATCAGTTGGCAGCTCTTTGTTCACCAGGAATTTGAGGATGGGATGGGCCCATGATGGTGCTGCAATTTTTGCAACCATCAAGACTGCGACTTGGACGAGGGCGGCTGGGCCGGGAGGTGGTGGGTTGGAGTCGGCAGCCGCTTGCTGTGTCGATGAAGTCCCCGGGCCGATTGGCGTAGTCCCCGAGCCGGGCTCTGGAGTCTCTGGGCCGACCGCCGCAGTCCCCGGGCCGGGTGCGACTGCCATGATCCCCGCGCCGTCTGCCGGAATACTCGTGCCGTCTGCGAGGGCTCTCGAGTCGGATCCGACTGCTTCAGGAGGAGCTGGCACGAAGATAGAGTCTGACTCTGGCGATGGCTTGACAGGCGGCTTGAGGAGGCGCTGAAGGGCGACACCGGACGGTATTGCTTGTCGGGTGGAGCCGATTTGTGCCAGGGCGTCTGCTTGGTCGTTGTCGTTTCTTGGCACATGTAGAAACTCGCACCCCTCAAAATATCCACTGAGTTGCTGTATGAGGAAGTAGTAGCTCGCCATGTTTGCGTCTTTGGCGTCCCAATCGCCTGACGACTGCTGGACCACCAAGTCGGAGTCACCATAGCACAGGATCCGGCGAATGCTGAGCTCTTTGGCCAGCCGGAGCCCGTGAATGAGTGCCTCGTATTCGGCGTCATTGTTGGAGGTGGCAAAATGGATTTGCAGTGCATATTCGAGCTTGTCGCCTTTGGGAGAGGTGAGGACGATGCCAGCTCCCAAGCCGGTGCGCATCTTGGAGCCGTCGAAATGCATCCGCGAATGGGTGGAGTCGGGCGCTGGCAGCAGATACTGGGTCTCGGCCCAGTCGACGAGGAAGTCGGCCAGCGCTTGTGACTTGATGGCGGTGCATGGCTGGTAGTAGATGGTATAGGGGGCAAATCTATGGCCCATTTGGCCACTCGGCCCGAAGCATCCCGGCTCCCGATGATCTCGGCTAGTGGTGCCGTGCAGACCATAGTGATTGGATGTTCTTGGAAGTAAGGCTTCAATTTCTTGGCGGCAAAGTGCACGTCGTAGCACATCTTCTGGTAGTGGGGGTAGTTTTGCTTGGAGGTCGACAGTACTTCACTCAAATAATATACCGGTCTCTGGACTGGTAGTGCCTTGCCTTCCTCCTTGCGCTCTACTACGATGACTGTGCTGACTACTCGGCTGGTGGTGGCGATGTAGAGGGGCATGGGTTCCTTAGGAGTCGGAGCCGCCAGGACAGGTGGAGTAGTCAACATCTTCTTCAGTTGGAGAAAAGCTTCGTCCGCCTTGTGGTTCCACTCAAAGGAAGTGGTCTTCTTCATGAGTTGGTATAGGGGGAGAGCCTTCTCGCCCAGCCGACTAATGAATCGGCTGATGGATGCCAAACAGCCGGTGAACTTTTGTACGTCCAGCAGTCGGCTGGGTACCTCCATCCTCTCAATGGCCTTGATCTTCACAGGGTTGCACTCTATGCCGCGTTCAGAGACCAGGAAGCCAAGGAGCTGGCCGGCTGGTACTCCGAAGACGCATTTCTCCGGACTGAGCTTGATTTGAAATCGGCGCAAGTTCTCAAAGGTCTCCTTGAGGTCTTCCAGGAGTGTTCCACGCTTCTCCATCTTCACCACCACAGCGTCCACGTAAACGTGGGCATTTCTGCCGACTTGCTTGAGGAGGCACTTCTGCATGCAACGTTGGAAGGTGGCGCCGGCTTTCCTCAAGCCAAATGTCATGGTCAAGTAGTAGAAGGCTCCAAACGGCGTGATGAAGGCGGTCTTCAGCCTATCGGCCGGGTTCAACTTGATCTGGTGATATCCCGAATATGCATCCAAGAAACTCAACAGCTCGCATCCGGCTGTGGAGTCTATCACTTGGTCGATCCTTGGCAAAGCGAACGGGTCCTTGGGGCATGCTTTGTTGAGGCTAGTGTAGTCAATACACATTCGCCATTACTTGTTCTTCTTCAGTACCAGGACCGGGTTGGCTAGCCATTCTGGAAAGAACACCTCCATGATGAAGCTGGCTGCCAGCAGCTGGGCTATCTCTTCTCCAACAACTCTTCTCTTCTGACAAGCGGCGCAAGGGCTTCCTGACTGGCTTGGCGTCAGACCGAACATGTAATTTGTGCTCGGCGAAATCCATCAGGACACCTGGCATGTCTTTAGGGGACCATGCAAAGATGTCCCGATTCTCACGGAGGAAATCGACGAGCTCGCCTTCCTATTTGCTGTCAAGGTTTGCACCTACGACAGCATACCTCTCCGGGTGCTCCGGGTCCAAGGGTATCTTCTTCGTTTCTTTGGCCGGCTTGAACGAGCCCTCAGTTTCTGACTCCCTAGGATCGGGCGACATCTCTGGCTGCTTGCTTGCCATCGCCACAACCCGGTCAAGGAGCCGCTTCTCAATTGCGATCACGAGGGACTCGGCCAGCCGACAGCTTTCTGTTGCGCAGGCAGACGATTTTTTGTAGTCGCCAGTTATGGTCAGAATCCCCTTGGAACTCGACATCTTCATCTTGAGGTAGGCATAGTGGGGGACAGCCATGAACTTGGCCAGGGCAGGCTGGCCAAGTAACGCATGGTATGGGCTCTTGAGGTCCACCACCTCGAACCAAACTGACTCTCGGCGGAAATGATCTTTGTCCCCAAAGAGGACGTCAATCAAAATTTTGCTGATTGGTGAACAGGAAAGGCCAGGAACTATGCCATGGAATACTGTCCGGCTGGACTGAAGCTGCCTCTGTCTGATTCCTAATTTCTCCATGGTATCCTTGTACAGGATGTTGATGCTACTACCGCCGTCTATCAGGACTCTGGAGAAGCGAGAAGCTCACTTGTCCGTGGCAAAGGTGGCGTCAAAAACCAAGGCGTAGGAGTCGGGTTTGGGCATTACTTCCGGGTGGTCAGCTCTGCTCCAGCTGATGGGCTTCTCAGACCAATGCATGGACTCTGGTGTCTCAGATGCTACTGCATTCACCTCTTGCTACTGCAGCCGCCTGCTGCATCGATCATCGGCCACGCTGGTGAACACGACATAGGATCCATGCTCTTCTGGGTACTCGTCTTGTATCGCGCCGACTGGTCTGGCCGCTGATACGTCTCCAACGTATCTATAATTTTTGATTGCTCCATGCTATATTATCTATTGTTCTGGACTATATTGGGCTTTATTTTCCAGTTTTATATTATTTTTGGGACTAACCTATTAACTGGAGGACCAGCCCAGAATTGCTGTTTTTTTTGCCTATTTCAGTGTTTCGAAGAAACGGTATATCAAACGGAGTCCAAACGGAATAAACCTTTCTGGAACGTGATTTTATTCCCGAATATGACCCTTGGACCCTACGCCAAGGAAGCTTCGAGGTGGGCACGAGGTAGGGGGGCGCGCCCTATACCCCCAGGTGCGCCCCCACCCTCGTGGGCCCACCAAAGCTCCGCCGACGTACTTCTTCCTCCTATATATACCTACGTACCCCCAAACGAACAAAGGGGGAGCCAAAAACCTAATTCCACAGCCGCAACTTTCTGTATCCACGAGATCCCATCTTGGGGCCTGTTCCGGAGCTCCGCCGGAGAGGGCCGTCATCACGGAGGGCTTCTACATCATCATAGCCTCTCCGATGAAGTGTGAGTAGTTTACCTCAGACCTTCGGGTCCATAGTTATTAGCTAGATGGCTTCTTCTCTCTTTTTGGATCTCAATACAAAGTTCTCCCCCTCTCTCGTGGAGATCTATTCGATGTAATCTTCTTCTTTTTGCGGTGTGTTTGTTGAGACTTGAGACCGATGAATTGTGGGTTTATGATCAAGTCTATCTATGAATAATATCTGAATCTTCTCCGAATCTTTTATGTATGATTGGTTATCTTTGCAAGTCTCTTCGAATTATCCATTTGGTTTGGCCAACTAGATTGGTAGTTCTTGCCATGGGAGAAGTGCTTAGCTTTGGGTTCGATCTTGCGGTGTCCTTTCCCAGTGACAGAAGGGGCAGCAAGGCACGTATTGCATCATTGCCATCGAGGATAACAAGATGGGGTTTATTTCATTTTGCATGAATTTATCTCTCTACATCATGTCATCTTGCTTAAAGCGTTACTCTGTTTTTAACTTAATACTCTAGATGCATGCTGGAGACTGGTCGATGAGTGGAGTAATAGTAGTAGATGCAGAATCGTTTCGGTCTACTTGTCACGGACGTGATGCCTATATACATGATCATGCCTAGATATTCTCATAACTATGCTCAATTCTGTCAATTGCTCAACAGTAATTTGTTCACCCACCGTAGAATACTTATGCTCTTGAGAGAAGCCACTAGTGAAACCTATGGCCCCCGGGTCTATTCTCATCATATCAATCTCCATCACTTTAATCTTGCTTTGCTTTTTTACTTATCACTTTGCATCTCTATACCAAAAATACCAAAAATATTATATCTATCAGATCTCACTCTCATAAGTGAACGTGAAGTGATTGACAACCTCTAATCGCGTTGGTTGCGAGTAGCTATCATTTTGTGCAGGTATGAGGGACTTGAGCGCGGCCTCCTACTGGATTGATACCTTGGTTCTCAAAAACTGAGGGAAATACTTACGCTACTCTGCTGCATCATCCTTCCCTCTTCATGGAAATTCAACACAAGCTCAAGAGGTAGCAAGAAGAATTTTTGGCGCCGTTGCCGGGGAGTCTACGCAAAAAGTCAACATACCAAGTACCCATCACAATCCCTATCTCTCGCATTATATTAGTTGCTATTTGCCTCTCGTTTTCCTCTCCCCCACTTCACCCTTGCCGTTTTATTCACCCTCTCTTTCCTAATCTCCTTCTCCTTCTCCGCCCCTCTTTCTCTGTTTGCCTTTTTTATCGCTTGCCTTGTCATCATGGCTAATCTTATCTCTTCTCCGTTATCTCCCGATAATGAAGTACTAAATTTTAAACAAAGGGAGGGAGAAAATCTGAAAGATTCTTGGTATAGAATTTGCAATGATCAAAATAGATCTACCAGGAAGCAATCTACTTCAGTCCTTCTTCACAATTTTTATGTAGGTGCTAGTCCTTGGTATAGATATATCCTTGATACCATTACGGGGGGGGGGGATTTCTTGGGTAGCCACACTTTTGATTCTTATAATGCTATGATAGATTTATTTGGCTCACCATCTATTTTGGTTAGTGGAACTATGTTAACTTTGGAGTATGTTATGCAAGGGCTTGAAATTATTGAAAACAAAGTTGCTACAATTGAATCAATTGATAATCTAGCTAAAAATGTCCATAATCAAATTGCCCAATATGGATCTAAGGTAGGAATGACTTTGAAAAATATTAAGGAAAAGGAACCCATGGTTAATGAGAAAATAAATCTAGATTCCACTAGAATCGATAAGCTTGAGGGTATCATTACCAACTTAGGAACCGTTTTTTCTTCCGTAAAGAATACTTCTAGTCCTCCCACTAAAATTACCAAGCTTATGTATGTTCCTAAGAATAAGGATGAATCATCTAGTAAGGAAACTGCGGATCTTAAATCCATAAGCATTCATCCCGATATTTTTGCTATCATTAAGGAACCTTATGCTACGAATGAATTTTTTAATCTTGTGCCTAAAAGTTTGATAATTACTAGAGAGGAAGAAATTTCTAAGAAAGAAAGATGCCTCATTGAATAATTGCCTACCAAAGATGGCAATACCTAGATCTATCCTGGCTTTTATGCCTAGCTAGGGGCGTTAAACGATAGCGCTTGTTGGGAGGCAACCCAATTTTATTTTTATTCCTTGCTTTTTGCTCCTGTTTAGTAATAAATAATTTATTTAGCCTCTGTTTTGGTTGTGTTTTTTGTGTTTAATTAGTGTTTGTGCCAAGTAGAACCATTGGGAAGACTTGGGGAAAGTCTTGTTGAACTTGCTGTAAAAAACAGAAACTTTAGCGCTCACGAGAACTGCTATATTTTTTTATTTGGAGAGTGCTATTTAGTTAATTCTTTTTGAAGATGATTAATAGATAAATTCCTCGCGTCCAGCAATTTATTTTAGAATTTTTAGGGTTCCAGATCTTGCGCTAGCTACAGATTACTACAGACTGTTCTGTTTTTGACAGATTCTGTTTTTCGTGTGTTGTTTGCTTATTTTGATGAATCTATGGCTAGTAAAATAGTTTATAATACATAGATAAGTTGGAATACAGTAGGTTTAACACCAATATAAATAAATAATTAGTTCATTACAGTACCTTGAAGTGGTCTTTGTTTTCTTTCTCTAACGGAGCTCACGAGATTTCTATTGAGTTTTGTGTTGTGAAGTTTTCAAGTTTTGGGTGAATTCTTTTGATGGGTTATGGAACAAGGAGTGGCAAGAGCCTAAGCTTGGGGATTCCCATGGCACCCCCAAGATAATCCAAGGACATCAAAAAGTAAAAGCTTGGGGATGCCCCGGAAGGCATCCCCTCTTTCGTCCACTTCCATCAGTAATTTACTTGGAGCTATATTTTTATTCACCAACATGATATGTGTTTTGCTTGGAGCGTCTTGTATTATTTGTGTCTTTGTGTTTTAGTATGACACAATAATCCTTGCTGTACACACCTTTTGAGAGAGCCATACATGAATTAAAATTTTATAGAATACTCTATGTGCTTCACTTATATCTTTTGAGCTATGTAGTTTTGCTCTATGTGCTTCACTTATATCTTTTGAGCTATGTAGTTTTGATCTATGTGCTTCACTTATATCATTTGAGCGTTATAATTTTGCTCTATGTGCTTCACTTAGATCATTTAGAGCACGGTGGTAGATTTGTTTTAAAGAAACTATTGATCTCTCATGCTTCACTTAAATTATTTTGAGAGTCTTAATAGCATGGTAATTTGCTTAATAATAATATGCTTGGTATTCAAGATTTGTGAAAGTTTCTTTTGAGTGCATTGAATACTAAGAAAAGTTGGATGCTTGATAATTGTTTTGAGATATGGAGGTAGTAATATCAAAGTCATGCTAGTAGAGTAATTGTGAATTTGAGAAATACTTGTGTTGAAGTTTGTGATTACCGTAGCATGCACGTATGGTGAACCGTTATGTGATGAAGTCGGAGCATGATTTATTTATTGATTGTCTTCCTTATGAGTGGCGGTCGGGGACGAGCGATGGTCTTTTCCTACCAATCTATCCCCCTAGGAGCATGCGCGTAATACTTTGCTTTGATAACTTCTAGATTTTTGCAATAAGTATATGAGTTATTTATGACTAATGTTGAGTCCATGGATTATATGCACTTTTCCCATCCTTCCACCATTGCTAGCCTCTCTAATACCACGCACTTTTCGCCGGTATCATACACCTACCATATACCTTCCTCAAAACAGCCACCATACCTACCTATTATGGCATTTCCATAGCCATTCCGAGATATATTGCCATGCAACTTTCCACCATCCAGTTTATCATGACACATTCATCATTGTCATATTGCTAGCATGATCGTGTAGTTGACATTGTATTTGTGGCAAAGCCACCGTTCATAATTCTTTCATGCATGTCCCTCTTGATTCATTGCATATCCCGGTACACCGCCGAAGGCATTCATATAGAGTCATATTTTGTTCTAAGTATCGAGTTGTTGAGTTGTAAGAAAAATAAAAGTGTGATGATCATCATTATTAGAGCATTGTCCCAGTGAGGAAAGGATGATGGAGACTATGATTCTCCCACAAGTCGGGATGAGACTCCGGACGTAAAATAAATAAAAGAGGCCAACGAAGCCCAAATAAAAAAAGAGAGAAAGAAAAGAGGCCATAAAAAAGGAGAAAATTCCCAAATAAAAAATAAAAAAATGAGAGAAAAAGAGAGAAGGGACAATCTTACTATCCTTTTACCACACTTGTGCTTCAAAGTAGCACCATGATCTTCATGATATAGAGTCTCTCGTTATGTCACTTTCATATACTAGTGGGAATTTTACATTATAGAACTTGGCTTGTATATTCCAATGATGGCCTTCCTCAAAATGCCCTAGGTCTTCGTGAGCAAGCAAGTTGGATGCACACCCACTTAGTTTCTTTTGATGAGCTTTCATATACTTATAGCTCTAGTGCATCCGTTGCATGGCAATCCCTACTCACTCACATTGATATCTATTGATGGGCATCTCCATAGCCCGTTGATACGCTTAGTTGATGTGAGACTATCTTCCCCTCCTTTTGTCTTCTCCACAACCACCACTCTATTTCACCTATAGTGCCATATCCATGGCTCACGCTCATGTATTGCGTGAAGATTGAAAAAGTTTTTGAATGTCAAAAGTATGAAACAATTGCTTCGCTTGTCATCGGGGTTGTGCATGATTTAAATACTTTGTGTGGTGAGATAGAGCATAGCTAGACTATATGATTTTGTAGGGATAACTTTCTTTGGCCATGTTATTTTGAGAAGACATAATTGCTTTGTTAGTATCCTTGAAGTATTATTATTTTTATGTCGATATAAACTTTTGTCTTGAATCTATCGAATCTGAATATTCATATCACAATTAAGAAGATTTGCATTGAAATTATGCCAAGTAGCACCCCGCATCAAAAATTCTCTTTTTATCATTTACCTACTCGAGGACAAGCAGGAGTTAAGCTTGGGGATGCCTGATACGTCTCCAACGTATCTATAATTTTTGATTGCTCCATGCTATATTATCTACTGTTTTGGACTATATTGGGCTTTATTATCCAATTTTATATTATTTTTGGGACTAACCTATTAACCGGAGGCCCAGCCCAGAATTGCTGTTTTTTTGCCTATTTTTAGTGTTTTGAAGAAACGGAATATCAAACAGAGTCCAAACGGAATAAACCTTTCTGGAACGTGATTTTCTTCCCGAATATGACCCAGGAGACTTGGAACCTATGCCAAGCAAGCTTCGAGGTGGGCACGAGGTAGGGGGCGCGCCCTATACCCCAGGCGCGCCCCCACCCTCGTGGGCCCACCGAAGATCCACCGACGTACTTCTTCCTCCTATATATACCTACGTACCCCCAAAAAACCGAGGGGGAGCCAAAAACCTAATTCCACCGCCGCAACTTTCTGTATCCACGAGATCCCATCTTGGGGCCTGTTCTGGAGCTCCGCTGGAGAGGGCCATCATCACGGAGGGCTTCTACATCATCATAGCCTCTCCGATGAAGTGTGAGTAGTTTACCTCAGACCTTAAGGTCCATAGTTATTAGCTAGATGGCTTCTTCTCTCTTTTTGGATCTCAATACAAAGTTCTCCCCTTCTCTCGTGGAGATCTATTCGATGTAATCTTCTTCTTTTTGCGGTGTTTTTGTTGAGACCGATGAATGGTGGGTTTATGATCAAGTCTATCTATGAATAATATTTGAATCTTCTCTAAATTCTTTTATGTATGATTGGTTATCTTTGCAAGTCTCTTCGAATTATCCGTTTGGTTTGGCCAACTAGATTGGTAGTTCTTGCCATGGGAGAAGTGCTTAGCTTTGGGTTCGATCTTGCGGTGTCCTTTCCCAGTGACAGAAGGGGCAGCAAGGCACGTATTGCATCGTTGCCATCGAGGATAACAAGATGGGGTTTATTTCATATTGCATGAATTTATCTCTCTACATCATGTCATCTTGCTTAAAGCGTTACTCTGTTTTTAACTTAATACTCTAGATGCATGATGGATAGCGGTCGATGAGTGGAGTAATAGTAGTAAATGCAGAATCGTTTCGGTCTACTTGTCACGGACGTGATGCCTATATACATGATCATGCCTAGATATTCTCATAACTATGCTCAATTCTGTCAATTGCTCAACAGTAATTTTTTCACCCACCATAGAATACTTATGCTCTTGAGAGAAGCCACTAGTGAAACCTATGGCCCCCGGGTGTATTCTCATCATATCAATCTCCATCACTTTAATCTTGCTTTGCTTTTTTACTTTGCTTTTTACTTTTCAGTTTGCATCTCTATACCAAAAATACCAAAAATATTATATCTATCAGATCTCACTCTCGTAAGTGACCGTGAAGGGATTGACAACCCCTAATCGCGTTGGTTGCGAGTAGCTATCGTTTTGTGCAGGTACGAGGGACTTGAGCGTGGCCTCCTACTGGATTGATACCTTAGTTCTCAAAAACTGAGGAAATACTTATGCTACTCTGCTGCATCATCCTTTCCTCTTCGGGGAAATCCAACGCAAGCTCAAGATGTAGCAACCACCGGCTGCTGGGGCAGAGGAGGAGGCGGCTGCCCAGCTAGTGGGGGAGGCAAAAGGCCGTCTCCCTTGGCGATCCTGGTGAGCCAGTGGCACTTCCGA
The DNA here is from genome assembly GCA_034509565.1 of Triticum monococcum. NCBI lineage: Eukaryota > Viridiplantae > Streptophyta > Magnoliopsida > Poales > Poaceae > Triticum > Triticum monococcum. The sequence continues at coordinate 569,136,144 of CM067841.1, read as the reverse complement.
GTGGTGTGATTGGACGGCTTCGCACCACTATGGAATTTGCAAGGTCCATCCAAAGTCTGTTCATATGAGAAAGCCGGCTGCCAGTTAGGTTTGCCGCCCTTCTGGCGTTTGGGCGGAGGCTGCCCTTCCGGCTGCTGGTCTTCGACTGTTTCCACCCGCTGACTGGTGGAAGCCAGCTATGGGGCTTTGCGCTTGTGGTCATTCTGCTGCTGACGCCGACTGGCGTCTCCGTCCGGGGTTCAAGGAGCCTGAGGAGCCACCTTGCCTGTCGCACTAACTAGGATCTTCGCCTTCATGGAGGAGTCGGCCGTGGCATATTTGTCTACTATGATCAGCAGCTCGTCGAGGGTTTCCAGCTCATCGCAGAGAAGCCTGTGCTTGAGGAGGATGCCCTCTCGGCATCCTGCAGTGAAGTATTCGATGGCCTACACCTCATGCACGCCCTCGCAGGAGTTGCGGAGCTCGGCCCAACGCGTGAGGTAGTCGCGAGTTGACTCGTTGGGGCCCTGTGCGCACAAGGATAGCTGGCGAGGTTTGGGAGGCCGTTTGTACGTGCTGGTGAAGTTGCGGACAAAGGCGTCGGTGAAGTCGACCCAACTGTTGATGCTGCGGGGCTTCAAGCTGTTCAACCATGTCCGGGCCATGCCCTGGAGCTTGAGCGGAACGTACTTCACGGCAACACGATTGTTGCCGTTTGCTATGCTGACGGCCGTGGAGTAGTCAACTAGCCAGTCTTCCGGCTTCACAGAGCCGGTGTATTTGGGTGTGTCTCTTGGGAGTGTGAACCCTTTGGGGAAGGGCTCGTCTCGAATGCGGGGGCCGAAACACGGCGGACCCAACTTCTTCAAGCGCTAGGAATCGATGGAGACGGTCGATCCAGTGGCGGGCGTCATTCTCTCCGACTCCCTCTCGGCGGCCAAGGCGGTCACCGAGTGTCGGGTGATCAACAGGCGGTGGGGAGACTCACCTTTCCCTGCGAGGGGGAGGAGGCGGACAGTCGTCCCGTCGTTCCATTGCTCTTGGGCGGGCGTCTTGGTCGCGCTCTATGGTGATGCGAGTCCGACTGTGGCTGGCAGCCGGCTCCTTGTCCTTTCTTCCGCGAACGCCACCAGTCGGCGTCCGAGATGTCGCACCTTGGTCTCGGCGGGGAGGCAAGTCGTCATTCTGTCGGTGCGGCGCATCAGTGCGGCAGCCGGCCTCGTTTTGCTCTGCAGCCGCGTCAAGGAGTCGTTGGACGCACTCTGTCATCAAGCGACGTTCTTCGCCCTCGAATTTGTCCAGCTCCTCTGCCGCCACCTGGGCGGCCCGGATGTTCTCCGCAGGTGTGGCGTAAACGGGGCGATTTGCCCTGAACAGGTCGGCGATGGCCACGCCGCACTGTCGGACTATGCCAAGGCAGCTAGGTCCAGCTGGAGCCAGTGTGCCGCCGACAGCATGGTCCATCTCGCGCTGTTAGGCCTCTGATAGGCGTCTCATGCTGGCCAGCTTTTTGGTGCCTTCGACTAGCTGAAGGCGGCGTGCCTCCAGCGTCTCTGCGTCGGCGTCTTCGGGAATGGGCGCAGCGAGGTCTTGCAGCGCCGCGTTGAGTGGGTCATAATCACCCCCGCCGGAGTGCTCGCCATGATCAATGACAAGCACCTCTGTGACGGTGCTTCCGCCGCTCTCCGCACAAGGGAGCAGCTCGTCGTAGACCACCACGTTGGTGGGGAACGTGTCAAGCGACGCGGTGTCGGAGTCGACAAACATCGGATCAGTGGAGCCTACAGACTCCAAGTCCCCAGCTGGCTCGCTGGCGACGTGGAGTTGATCGAGGAGGCCCGTGAGGAGGCTCTCGGGGCCGCCTGTGCCCGCGTCGGATGTGGTCTCGTCGGAGAGGCGGACCTCACCGACAAGGTCGGCGAGGCAACTGGCCGCGCAAGCGAATTCAGCGCCATGCAGTGCATCGGCGCAGACTCCGTCTGGCGTGCCGGGCTGGCTGCGCTCGCTAGGGAGGAAAAGGGTTCCCGTCTAGAACAGGTCTCCGGACGACGGTGCACCAGGCCCCACGGTGGGCGCCAAATGTCGGGGGGTTGGGTGCGACATATGCCAATGGATGGTTTATCATGGTGGGAGCGAGTAGAACGTCGCCGGTGCCTCGAAACGGGATGAGGCGTAGACACAAACGCCGGCGTACTTTACCCAGGTTCGGGGCTCTCCTAGGAGATAACACCCCTAGTCCTTCTCTGCGGGGTCTCCGCATGATCACTAAGGCAAAGTGAATACAAGAGCGCTCCTCAAGCTGTATGCTGAAGGTAGGAGAAGGCAGGGCTAGCTCTCTCCTCTCTCTACGATCTGATCTAGTTCTAATGTGTGGGAACCCCTTTGCATGGGAGCCCTGGGGGGTTTATATAGGCCTACCCCCCAGGGGTACAATGGTAAACTGTCTGGGCGCAGGGCCAGTCGTCAGTCTCTCCGCCTGCCGGCCGTTCCGCCAACTGCTGGGGCCCGCCGACTGGTGGTCCCCACCGACTGGTCGGGTACGGAGCTGACAGGCCGTACCCGCCGCTTGCGGGTCTTGCCGTCTGCTGATTACTGTAGCCGTGCTTCTAATGACGCAGGCTTGGTCATGAGGTCGTGGCTACATCCCCGTCGTCTGGTGGGCGATCACTATCGCCACTCCCTATCTCGTCTGGTTAATGGCGCGGAGAACCCGTGGGAGGGGCAGGCCGACTCCCAGGGGCCGGCTCCCTACGGGTCTGGCTGGTGGCGCTCTCGCCGTCTTTTGGACTCTCGCTGACCAGTGGGGCCCGTCGTCCATGGACCGTACTGACAAGCCGTCGTGGGCACAGGACTCCGCCCACTGTTGCTGATGTCAGGGATGGCATGGCAAAAGTGTTGCGCCAGACGGAGATCTCCGTTGGTACAGCGCACAGTGGCCTAGCCACCCCTGGAAAAGGGGAGGGAGTAGGCTTTACTATTGCCACTCCCTGTCCCATCCCCCCTGATGAGAGCACGGGCTTTGTTGGTACCGTGGGCTGACTCCCCGTGGCCGGCTTCTCTGGAAGCCGCCAGGCAGGAGTCGGCCGGTCTTGACCTCGCCTCTAGGACTCGTCTGCATGCGGGCAGCCGACTGTTCCTTCAGCCGTCCTCCAGAAGGCGGCCTTCATCTGGCGTCTCAAGGGACGCATTCAGCCCTGATGTCTTGAAAGGTTTTGGGCCTCGGGTTAGCCTATCCATGGCCCTTTACTCCGACAAATTCTCTTTATTGTGGCATGAATGTTCAGATCCAAAAGATTCAAGATAAAAGTTTAATATTGACATAAAAATAGTAATACTTCAAGCATACTAACTAAGCAATTATGTCTTATCAAAATAACATAGCCAAAGAAAGCTTATCCCTACAAAATCATATAGTTTGGCCATGCTTCATTTTCGTCACACAAAATGCTCCCCTCATGCATAACCCCGATGACAAGCCGAGCAATTGGTTCATACTTTTTAACGCGCTTCAGCCTTTTCACCCTTACGCAATACATGAGCGCAAGCCATGGATATAGCACTATAGGTGGAATAGCATATGACGATGGGGGTTATGTGAGAAGACAAAAAAGGAGAAAGTCTCACATTGACACGGCTAATCAACGGGTTATGGAGATGCCCATCAATTGATGTCAATGCGAGGAGTAGGGATTGCCATGCAACGGATGCATAGAGCTATAAGTGTATGAAAGCTCATCTAACGAAACTAAGTGGGTGTGCATCCAACTTGCTTGCTCATGAAGACTTACGGCATTTTGAGGAAGCCCATCATTGGAATATACAAGCCAAGTTCTATAATGAAAAATTCTCACTAGTATATAAAAGTGACAAAATAAGAAACTCTCTATCATGAAGATCATGGTGCTATTTTGAAGCACAAGTATGGAAAAAGGATAGTATCATTGTCCCTTCTCTCTTTCTCTCTCATTTTTTGTTTGGCCTTCTTTGGCCTCTTTTTTTATTCTTTCCTCACATGGGACAATGCTCTAATAATGATGATCATCACACTTTTATTTACTCATAACTCAATGTTACGACTCGATACTAGAGCAAAAATATGACTCTATGTGAATGCCTCCGGCGGTGTATCGGGATATGCGATGAATCAAGAGAGACATGTACGAAAGAATTATGAAAGTGGCTTTGTCACAAATACAATGTAAACTACATGATCATGCAAAGCAATATGACAATGATGGAGCGTGTCATAATAAACGGAACGGTGGAAAGTTGCATGGAAATATATCTCGGAATGGCTATGGAAATGCCATAATAGGTAGGTATGGCGGCTGTTTTGAGGAAGATATAAGGAGGCTTATGTGTGATAGAGCGTATCATATCACGGGGTTTGGATGCACCGGCGAAGTTTGCACCAACTCTCAAGGTGAGAAAGGGCAATGCACGGTGCCGTACAGGCTAGCAAATTGCAGAAAGGTAAGAGTGCGTATGATCCATGGACTCACATTAGTCATAAAGAACTCATATACTTATTGCAAAAGTTTGTTAGCCCTCGAAGCAAAATACTACTACGCATGCCCCTAGAGGAATAGATTGGTAGTCTCAGGACCCCGATTCTAAGCCACATAGATCTAGCCCGTAACACCTCATATCACTTTGCGGCCTCACGCACGGTATCCCACGGGTGTCGCCTTACCATGGCCCAGGACCGTTTGCGCCTTTTGGCTCGCATATATGACAATGTCGCTAGCATCCATATGACCGAGAACCCGGGCCGACATGGCTAGTCGTGAACCCAAAGCGGCACAGACCTATGGAGATAGGCATACATGAATCACAACGAACATGTCGGTCATCAACGAGTGATTCCGGGCTGTAGCACTGGGCTAATAGGACTCCGGGGGATCCCGGGCTGTAGCAGGCTAGACAGGACTCCGGAGATCACCGCGTGACATTTCCCCGAAGGGACAGACATAGGGACGAAGTGAAACACACGCCGGCCAGTCAAGTGTCCTGAATAGTAGTGCTGAGCTAGCAGGACTCCGGTGAACCGGGCTGTAGCAGACTACTATGGCTCGAGGAGCACTAGACTACATTTCCCCATAAGAAAGGCTGCGAAGGACAAACAACTAGATTGTCGGATCCCACTCATACCAAGCATTTCAATCATACATACAATATGCTCGATATGAGTACATACAACATGGCATCACAACAAAACTCTACAACTCAAGTACTTTATTTAAAGGCTCCAGGGAGCCATACATAACATATCCATATAGGTAGGGGTCACATGACCCGACACTCAAGTCATACAGTCATACAAGCACATGCGGAAGCAACTAGTCTGAGTACAGACTCTAGAAAGAAAGAAGGCTTCTCGAAGCCTGTCTATCTACATAGGGCCCTCCATGGCCTGGATCACCACCTGGGTGGCTAGTCACTCGTCGACGTCAAGGTCTACGTAAAACCCATCGGAGGGGGCAGTGTTGTCGTCTGAAAACAATAAATAAGCAAACATGAGTACAAAGGTACTCAGCAAGTCTTACATCAGAACCTACTGTACATGGTCATTCTCAGGAAGGTGGTGGGGTTTATGCAGCAAGCCAGCTTTGACTCTTGGCTAAGCTATCCTACGGAATCTTTTAGCAAAATAGTTTTCGCACGCGAGTCCACTACTCACCATCACAATACTCCATCGTGGATCCTCCCTCGTATCCTGCGAGGGGGCCATCCTCGGTACTCACACTTATCTTGAGTCTTTTAGTAGTATCCGTTAACTTGTCTATGAACTGTATATGCAATCAAGTAGTCCTTTACCGCGGACACGGCTATTCGAATAGTTTTATACCCTGCAGGGGTGTACTTCGTCACACATGTTTCCACCACTTAGCGTCTGCACACGAAATGTGCTCGGTAGACTTCAAGCGAAAACCGACGTGGGTGTAGACCACGACCTGACTAACCTCACAAGTCTCTAGTCCAGGGTCATCGCCTATTCAGGTTCCATCCGCAAGGAAATCCGGCCGGGGTGTCCTCAACGGCCCCGAACGATGTGAACAGGGTTCCCGAGACACCAAACGGGTGACTCGGTACACCGTGCCACGGTGTATCTACCGCAACATAGCCCACCCCTAGGGTCAGCGCTACGCACGGCCGCCAACACATATCCTACAAACACCAGAAACTTGTTGCAACTCCTGGACTGAGGCGAGAGGGGTCGGTAAGTCGAGCGGGGTCATATTTCAGGGCCCAATGTGTGGTAGTAGCTGAATCTTAATTCACGCATACAGAACTCAGTTCTTAGGGACGGCTTCAATGAAACAACCCACCATGTACTCCTACATGGCCTCTCATCGATACCTTTACCAAAACATGTTCAACACATCCCACATATTACTGGCACAAGCATTTCACTCTAGCCCATCCCCCGGATGAACCAGACCTGACACAACTCTAAGCATAGCAGGCATAGCAAGGTAGGAATCACAAAACATGGCTCAATCAACTCCTACACATGCTAGTGGGTTTCATCTAGTTACTGTGGCAATGACAGGTCATGCAGAGGATAAGGGTTCAACTACCGTAGCACACAGCAGTTTGAATCGTGTTGTCTTAATGCAGTAAACAAGAGCAGGAGCGAGAACATGGGTTGTATCGGAATGATCAATGGTTGCTTGCCTGATGGAGTGGTAACGGGATACTGCCCTTCAGTTGGATACTCGTGAATATCCTCGGAGGCAGGACCTACCACGAAGAACACAACCGAGCACAATCAACACATGACGATATGCAACAATATGATGCATGCTATGACATGGCAATATGGATGTGTCTTGAGCTAATGCAACTAGCTATGATTTAAATGAAGTTGGTTTGAGTACAAGATTCAAATTCCAACCCCATATATGATTATTTAAATGCCCTTTATTTGTTTTGTCCAAAACAGAGGACAAGCATTGTTCAAACATGCATGAAAATGGTACAGATGGATTCCTTGAATTTTTCTGATAATTTTTCATATATAATTTGTCTCATTTGGAGTTATGGTTGAATTTCTATGAATTTTTGAAGTTTAGGCAATTTTCTGGAATTTTCTATATAGAATTAAATCCAGAAAAGGAGTTATTGCGTCAGCATGACATCACCCTGATGTCAGCAGGTCAACTGGGCGCCTCCAGGTCAAACCTGACCAGTGGGGTCCACTGGTCAGTGACACAATCAACTAACTAAGTTAGTTAACCCTAACTAACTTGGTTAGCCGGGCGGGGCCCGCATGTCAGTGGCTCACTAATTAGCTAATTTTATTAACACTGATTAACTAACAGTAATTAGGCAGGCGCCTGGGCCCACACGTTAGTGAGTCAGGGGGGAGTCAACCCAGCCGACCCGGGGTCAAAACACGCCGGAGTTGACCCCGGCTCGTCGCCGGCAAGGCCAGAGACGGCGGAGGGGCTCGGAAATCCTCCTCCGGCGACCAAATGGCCAGCGGAGGGCATCTACGTGGAGCTGGGACTTGCCCGCATCCATCTGTGCACATGGCAGCAGCCCTAGTGGCCTAAAACGACGGCGGCGGCAACTTGCGCGGCGGCCGGAGTTCGGGAGTTGAGCGGATCGGCGTTGTAGGGAACGGCAGGAGTCGCGGGTGGTCGCGGTCGACTCCTAGGAACGTGCTGAGCACGATGGCGCGCTCGGTTGCGAGCTTGCACGGCTGTGGTCACGGTGGCGGCATGGCCGGCGGCGAAGAGCTCTCGGTTTCGACGGGCATCGGTGTTAGAGGAAGAAAACGAGCCAGGGGAGAGGGGGAAACGACACAGGAGCTCACAGCGGGTGCAGCGGTGGCCTCGGCAAGCTCGGGGAGGCACTGGAGCAAGCGAATCGACGGCGACGATCGTCGGTGCCGAAGCTTGAAGATGAGCTTGAACTCGACGATGCAGGGCTTCTGGCGGGGCGTGGTTCGGTGAGGAGGAAGACGGGGTCGAGGCGGAGCCTCTAAGCTGGTCAGGGAAGCGAGCGGGAGGCGGTGGCCGTGGTGGTTCTCGTCGGCGCTCTCGGGCTCATGGCGGTTGCGCGGGAGAGAGAGTAGAGGAGGGGATGAGCACGGGGAGGGGGAAATGAGAGGGCCAGGGGGTGCGTGGCGTCCAAAGCGACGTCGGGGAGGCGGCCGAAGCAGGAGGTGGCCGTCGGCGGCCGTGCGCGTGCTGGCGCACCGCGGGCACACGCCCCTCGTCCTCCTGGCAGGAGCTAGGGGACGACTGGCAACGGCCTGGTGGGCTGGGCCGCTGGTGGCCTGGCGCTGGGCCGGGTAGGACCAGGTAAGTGGCCCACTGGCCTACTCTCTCTCTCTTTTCTAATTTTATTCTGTTTTTTCTATTTTTGTTATTCTGTTTTGATTTAGTTTAAATACTAAATCATTTTATAAAATCCTGAAAATATTTATGGACACTTTCTGAAATATTTCAGTGGCCCAAAAATAGTTCCAACATTATTTGAGCATTTGAATTATTTAATAGTATTTAAATGCCCAAATTCAAATATTTATGAATTAAGTCAATGCCCCTTTTTTTGACCTAAAATTATATGCACCATTTTCCCAAGGGTTCTAACCCAAGGCAAAGGGGTGAACATTTTGAAGGGCATTTCAGGTTCATTGAATTTATTTTTAGTAAACCCTAGTTGATTTCAGGGGGGGGTGCTGGGGGTTCTGCTTTCCCCATTTCAATTTCTGATGAATGTAAACATGATGCACACTCTAATGCATAATCTAGCTAGGGTGTGACAACTCACCCCCACTCAATAGAATCTCGTCCTGAGATTTAGGATCATCTGGGAAGAAGGCGGGGTACTCGAGTCGAAGACGATCCTCCCTTTCCCAAGTGGCTTCTTCCTCGGAATGGTGTGACCATTGAACCTTGAGAAACTTGATATTATGACGTCGAGTGGTACGCTCGGCTTGATCAAGGATACGAACGGGGTATTCCCGATAAGAAAGGTTATCTTGTAAGTCAAGCGTTTCATGGTCCACTCCACGGATAGGATCTGCGAAGCAACGCCTGAGTTGCGAAACGTGGAAGACATCGTGAACTCTGGAAAGATGCGGAGGTAGTTCCAATTGGTAGGAAACTTCTCCTCGTTTGGCAAGAATGCGAAAGGGTCCAATGTAACGAGGAGCCAATTTGCCTTTGATACCGAAGCGATGGGTTCCCTTTAACGGGGTAACCCGAAGGTAAGCTTTCTCGTCAATTTTAAATGTCATAGGCTCATGCTTACGATCATATTGACTCTTTTGGCGAGATTGGGCTGTTTTCAATTTCTCACGAATAACGCGAACCTGCTCTTCTGCTTCCTGAATCATATCCGGGCCAAAGAGTTGTCTTTCCCCGGTTTCTGACCAGTTAAGAGGCGTTCGACATTTTCGTCCATAGAGAACTTCGAAGGGAGCCTTGCCCAAACTAGCTTGATAGCTATTGTTATAAGCAAACTCCGCGAATGGAAGGCATTTCTCCCAACTCATTCCGAACGAGATAACAGAAGCTCGGAGCATATCTTCCAGAATTTGATTTACTCGCTCTACTTGACCACTTGACGAAGGCGGTGCTAAAGGAGAGATGAGTTCCCATAGCATTTTGGAAACTTTCCCAAAATCGAGAGGTGAAGAGACTTCCACGGTCTGAGTTAATTTCCAATGGGACACCATGAAGAGACACTATTCGGGAGATGTATAGGTCAGCTAGCTGGCTAGCGGTGATACTCTCACGAACAGGTAGAAAATGGGCTACTTTGGAAAGACGGCCGATCACGACGAAGATGGCATTATTCCCCCTCTTGGTCCTGGGAAACCCAGTGATGAAATCCATACTGATTTTGTCCCATTTCCATTCAGGGATAGCCAAAGGTTGAAGGGTGCCAGCAGGCCGTTGATGCTCCGCTTTAACACGACGACAAACGTCGCAATTAGCAATGTATTGAGCGATTTCTCTCTTCATCCTAGTCCACCAAAACCTCTGGCGTAGGTCTTGATACATTTTAGTACTACCGGGATGAATGGTGAGAGGGGATTCATGAGCTTCCTTAAGGATCATCTGGCGTATATGTTGGTTCTTGGGAACCACCAGGCGGTTCTCCAAGAAGACAGCACCTTGCTCATCCATGGAAAAACATTTAGCTACTCCGCTAGCAATGTTTTCCTTGATCCGGGATATGCCCTTATCACGCTTTTGGGCAGCTATGATTTGATCCATAAGGGTAGGTTTCGCCACCAGAGTAGACAAGAATCCTTGAGGAACAATGTGAAGATTAAGCTTGCGAAATTCCTCATGGAGAAGTGGTTGACTTTGTTGTAACAGCAGGTTGTTACAGTAGGACTTACGACTTAGCGCATCGGCCATGACATTGGCTTTGCCAGGGGTGTAAGTTATTCCTAAGTCGTAATCCGAGATCAACTCGACCCAACGTCTTTGCCTGAGATTCAAATCTGGTTGGGTGAAGATATATTTCAAGCTTTGGTAATCGGTGAAAATCTCGCAACGATTACCGAGAAGGTAATGTCGCCAGGTTTTGAGTGCATGGACTACAGCTGCAAGCTCTAGATCATGTGTGGGATAATTTTCCTCATGTGGGTGTAATTGCCGTGAAGCATAGGCAATTACCTGACGATCTTGCATGAGTATGCAACCTAGTCCTTGTCGCGAGGCGTCGCAATAGATAATAAAGTCCTTGGAGAAATCTGGTGGTACCAGTACGGGAGCAGATGTCAGGCGTCTTTTCAGTTCCTGAAAACTGAACTCGCACTATGGAGTCCACTCGAACTTTTTATCTTTCTTGAGGAGTTCAGTTAGAGGTTTAGCAACCTTGGAGAAATTCTCGACGAAGCGGCGGCAATAGCTCGCTAGGCCAAGGAAACTCCGAACTTGCTTGACCGTTTCAGGTGGAGTCCAATCAAGGACGGCTTGAACTCGCTCGGGATTGACAGCAATACCCTTACCAGAGATTACATGGCCTAGATAGGTCACTTCTGACAACCAAAATTCACACTTGGAGAATTTGGCATAAAGGCGATGCTCTCGAAGTTTCATCAATACCAGCCTTAGATGTTCAGCATGTTCCTCTTCATTCTTGGAGTAGATGAGTATGTCATCGAGGTATACTACGAAGAATTTGTCCAAGTACTCCATGAAAACCGAGTTCATTAACCGGGAGAAAGTGGCCGGGGCATTGGTTAAACCGAAGGACATGACGATGTACTCGTATTGGCCATAACGAGTAACAAAGGCCATTTTGGGAATGTCCCCGTTTCTGATTTTGATTTGATGGTAGCCCAGCCTCAAATCCATCTTGGAGAAGACTGAGGATCCAGCGAGCTGATCATACAGGTCGTTGATCCTGGGAAGCGGGTATTTGTTCTTGATGGTGACCAGACGATCAAGTAGTCCTTTACCGCGGACACGGCTATTCGAATAGTTTTATACCCTGCAGGGGTGTACTTCGTCACACATGTTTCCACCACTTAGCGTCTGCACACGAAATGTGCTCGGTAGACTTCAAGCGAAAACCGACGTGGGTGTAGACCACGACCTGACTAACCTCACAAGTCTCTAGTCGAGGGTCATCGCCTATTCAGGTTCCATCCGCAAGGAAATCCGGCCGGGGTGTCCTCAACGGCCCCGAACGATGTGAACAGGGTTCCCGAGACACCAAACGGGTGACTCGGTACACCGTGCCACAGTGTATCTACCGCAACATAGCCCACCCCTAGGGTCAGCGCTACGCACGGCCGCCAACACATATCCTACAAACACCAGAAACTTGTTGCAACTCCTGGACTGAGGCGAGAGGGGTCGGTAAGTCGAGCGGGGTCATATTTCAGGGCCCAATGTGTGGTAGTAGCTGAATCTTAATTCACGCATACAGAACTCAGTTCTTAGGGACGGCTTCAATGAAACAACCCACCATGTACTCCTACATGGCCTCTCATCGATACCTTTACCAAAACATGTTCAACACATCCCACATATTACTGGCACAAGCATTTCACTCTAGCCCATCCCCCGGATGAACCAGACCTGACACAACTCTAAGCATAGCAGGCATAGCAAGGTAGGAATCACAAAACATGGCTCAATCAACTCCTACACATGCTAGTGGGTTTCATCTAGTTACTGTGGCAATGACAGGTCATGCAGAGGATAAGGGTTCAACTACCGTAGCACACAGCAGTTTGAATCGTGTTGTCTTAATGCAGTAAACAAGAGCAGGAGCGAGAACATGGGTTGTATCGGAATGATCAATGGTTGCTTGCCTGATGGAGTGGTAACGGGATACTGCCCTTCAGTTGGATACTCGTGAATATCCTCGGAGGCAGGACCTACCACGAAGAACACAACCGAGCACAATCAACACATGACGATATGCAACAATATGATGCATGCTATGACATGGCAATATGGATGTGTCTTGAGCTAATGCAACTAGCTATGATTTAAATGAAGTTGGTTTGAGTACAAGATTCAAATTCCAACCCCATATATGATTATTTAAATGCCCTTTATTTGTTTTGTCCAAAACAGAGGACAAGCATTGTTTAAACATGCATGAAAATGGTACAGATGGATTCCTTGAATTTTTCTGATAATTTTTCATATATAATTTGTCTCATTTGGAGTTATGGTTGAATTTCTATGAATTTTTGAAGTTTAGGCAATTTTCTGGAATTTTCTATATAGAATTAAATCCAGAAAAGGAGTTATTGCGTCAGCATGACATCACCCTGATGTCAGCAGGTCAACTGGGCGCCTCCAGGTCAAACCTGACCAGTGGGGTCCACTGGTCAGTGACACAATCAACTAACTAAGTTAGTTAACCCTAACTAACTTGGTTAGCCGGGCGGGGCCCGCATGTCAGTGGCTCACTAATTAGCTAATTTTATTAACACTGATTAACTAACAGTAATTAGGCAGGCGCCTGGGCCCACACGTCAGTGAGTCAGGGGGGAGTCAACCCAGCCGACCCGGGGTCAAAACACGCCGGAGTTGACCCCGGCTCGTCGCCGGCAAGGCCAGAGACGGCGGAGGGGCTCGGAAATCCTCCTCCGGCGACCAAATGGCCAGCGGAGGGCATCTACGCGGAGCTGGGACTCGCCCGCATCCATCTGTGCACACGGCAGCAGCCCTAGTGGCCTAAAACGATGGCGGCGGCAACTTGCGCGGCGGCCGGAGTTCGGGAGTTGAGCGGATCGGCGTTGTAGGGAACGGCAGGAGTCGCGGGTGGTCGCGGTCGACTCCTGGGAACGTGCTGAGCACGATGGCGCGCTCGGTTGCGAGCTTGCACGGCTGTGGTCACGGTGGCGGCATGGCCGGCGGCGAAGAGCTCTCGGTTCCGACGGGCATCGGTGTTAGAGGAAGAAAACGAGCCAGGGGAGAGGGGGAAGCGACACAGGAGCTCACAGCGGGTGGAGCGGTGGCCTCGGCAAGCTCGGGGAGGCACTGGAGCAAGCGAATCGACGGCGGCGATCGTCGGTGCCGAAGCTTGAAGATGAGCTTGAAATCGACGATGCAGGGCTTCCGGCGGGGCGTGGTTCGGTGAGGAGGAAGACGGGGTCGAGGCGGAGCCTCTAAGCTGGTCAGGGAAGCGAGGGGGAGGCGGTTGCCGTGGTGGTTCTCGTCGGCGCTCTCGGGCTCATGGCGGTTGCGCGGGAGAGAGAGCAGAGGAGGGGATGAGCACGGGGAGGGGGAAATGAGAGGGCCAGGGGGTGCGTGGCGTCCAAAGCGACGTCGGGGAGGCGGCCGAAGCAGGAGGTGGCCGTCGGCGGCCGTGCGCGTGCTGGCGCACCGCGGGCACACGCCCCTCGTCCTCCTGGCAGGAGCTAGGGGACGACTGGCAACGGCCTGGTGGGCTGGGCCGCTGGTGGCCTGGCGCTGGGCCGGGTAGGACCAGGTAAGTGGCCCACTGGCCTACTCTCTCTCTCTTTTCTAATTTTATTCTGTTTTTTCTATTTTTGTTATTCTATTTTGATTTAGTTTAAATACTAAATCATTTTATAAAATCCTGAAAATATTTATGGACACTTTCTGAAATATTTCAGTGGCCCAAAAATAGTTCCAACATTATTTGAGCATTTGAATTATTTAATAGTATTTAAATGCCCAAATTCAAATATTTATGAATTAAGTCAATGCCCCTTTTTTTGACCTAAAATTATATGCACCATCTTTCCCAAGGGTTCTAACCCAAGGCAAAGGGGGTGAACATTTTGAAGGGCATTTCAGGTTCATTGAATTTATTTTTAGTAAACCCTAGTTGATTTCAGGGGGGGGGGTGCTGGGGGTTCTGCTTTCCCCATTTCAATTTCTGATGAATGTAAACATGATGCACACTCTAATGCATAATCTAGCTAGGGTGTGACAGGTAGGAAAAGACCATCGCTCGTCCCCAACTGCCACTCATAAGGAAAGCACTCAAAGAACACCCCATGCTTCAAATTTGTCACACAACGTTTACCTTACGTGCATGCTACGGGACTTGCCAACATTAACACAAGTACTTCTCAATTTCACAATTACCCAACTTGCATGACTCTAACATTACCACCTTTATATCTCAAAACATCTATCAAGTATCACAGTATTCAAAGTACTCTATATGAAAGTTTTTATTATACCCATCTTGAATGCCTATCATATTAGGACTAATTTTATAGCCAAAGCAAATTACCATGTTGTTCTAAAAGACTCTCAAAATAATATAAGTGAAGCATGAGAGATCAATAATTTTTACAAAATAAAACCACCACCGTGCTCTAAAAAAATGGAAGTGAAGCACTAGGGCAAAATTATCTAGCTCAAAAGATATAAGTGAAGCACATAGAGTATTCTAATAAATTCTGATTCATGTGTGTCTCTCCCAAAATGTGTATACAGCAAGGATTATTGTGGTAAATTAAAAAAAAGACTCAAATCATACAAGACGCTCCAAGCAAAACAAATATCATGTGGTGAATAAACATATAGCCTCAAGTAAAGTTGCCGATAGACGAAGACGAAAGAGGGGATGCCTTCCGGGGCATCCCCAAGCTTAGGCTTTTGGTTGTCATTGGATTTTACCTTGGGGTGCCTTGGGCATCCCCAAGCTTAGGCTCTTGCCACTCCTTGTTCCAAAATCCATCAAATCTTTACCCAAAAACTTGAAAACTTCACAACACAAAACTCAACAGAAAATCTCATGAGCTCCGTTAGTATAAGAAAACAAATCACCACCTTAAGGTACTGTAATGAACTCATTCTTTATTTATAATTATGTTAAACCTACTGTATTTCAACTTCTCTATGGATCATGCCCCCCGATACTAGCCATAGATTCATCATAATAAGCAAACAATACACGAAAAATAGAATCTGTCAAAAACAGAACAGTCCATAGTAATCTGTAGATTTCGAATACTTATCTAAATCCACAAATCCTGAGAAATTAGGACATCCTAAATAATTTGTATATTGATCTACTTCAGTTGGAATCACTATTTTATCGCTCTCTGGTTAAAAATGAAAATTATTCTCGTGAACGCATACTTTCTGTTTTTTTTCCAGCAAGATCAAATAACAGTCATCGAAGAAGATCCTAAAGGCTTTACTTGGCACAAACACTAATTAAAACATAAAAAAACACAATAATAACAGAGGCTATATGAATTATTTATTACTAAATAGGAACAAAAAGCAAGAAACAAAAATAAAATTGGGTTGCCTCCCAACAACCGCTATCGTTTAAGGCCCCTAGCTAGGCATAAAAACAAGAATAGATCTAGGTATTGTCATCTTTGGTATTTATCTTTTTAATTGAGTTATGTTCGGATCCGAGAGGTTCCTTACGTTTCCCCTCATGCTCGGAGATCTTTAGATCTAGAGCATCCAACCGCTTATTGCGAAGTGTAATCAACATATTCATGCGGTTAAGATTTCCACCAACATTTTTCAGAGGTTCAATAAAAATTTTCAATTCGGATAATTTCTCTAAGATTTGGGTTCCTTCTTGCGTAAGGTGAAGTCCCTTTTGTGGGGGAAGTACTCCTACTATCCCCTCTATAATTTCATAAGCAATACCAGGGTCAACTTCAATAAAGTTCCCTTTGGCAGAAAAATCAAGGAGTTGTCTATGGGGTAAGGTAAGCCCAACATAAAAATTGTGAAGTAAAATCTTGAAATCTCCCTCTATGGTGCAACTACAATAAGATTCTACCATCCTATACCAAGCATCTTTTAAGTTTTCTCCTTGACTTTGTTTGAAGTGGAGAACTTCAAAATCATGAGTACTAACAGTGATAGAAGGACTAGCCATAATGGCAAAACAAACGATCTAACACACGGACACACAAGAAGCAAGCAAAAAGAGACGAACGAAAAAAGAGCGAATAAAATGGCAAAGGTAAAGTGGGGGAGAGGAAAACGAGAGGCAAATGGCAAATAATGTAATGCGAGGGATAAGAGTTTGTGATGGGTACTTGGTATGTCTTGAATTGTGTGTAGATCTCTCCGGCAACGGCGCCAGAAATGGCTAGTTGATGGGAGGTCAAATCTTGACTTGACTTGGTGCAAATCTCCCCGGCAATGGCGCCAGAAATCCTTCTTGCTACCTCTTGAGCATGTGTTGGTTTTCCCTTGAAGAGTAAAGGGTGATGCAATAAAGTAGCATAAGTATTTCCCTCAGTTTTTGAGAACCAAGGTATCAATCCAATAGGAGACTACACGCAAATCCCCTAGTACCTGCACAAACAAATAAGAACCTTGCAACCAACGCGATAAAGGTGTTGTCAATCCCTTCACGGCCACTTGCAAAAGTGAGATCTGATAAAGATAATAAGATAAATATTTTTGGTATTTTTGTGGTATAGATTGGAAAATAAAGATTGCAAAATAAATAGTAAACTAAAATTGTAGATTGGAAACTTATATGATGTAAAGTAGACCCCGGGGCCATAGGATAGCATGTATTACGGTGGGTGACCAAAGTACTGCCGACCAATTGATAGAAAAGCGCACAATTATGATGATATCTAAGGCAATGATCATGAATATAGGCATCACGTCCGCGACAAGTAGACCGAAATGATTCTGCATCTACTACTATTACCCCACACATCGACCGCTATCCAGCATGCATCTAGAGTATTAAGTTCATAAGAACAGAGTAACGCATTAGGCAAGATGACATGATGTAGAGGGATAAACACAAGCAATATGATATAAACCCCATCTTTTTATCCTTGATGGCAACAATACAATACAATACAATACATGTCGTTTCCCTTTCTGTCACTGGGATCAAGTACCGCAAGATTGAACCCAAAGCTAAGCACTTCTCCCATTGCAAGAAAGTTCAATCTAGTAGGCCAAACTAAACCGATAATTCGAAGAGACTTACAAAGATATCAAATCATTCATATAAGAATTCAGAGAAGAATCAAATAATATTCATAGATAATCAAGTTCATAAACCCACAATTCATCGGATATCGGCAAACACACCGCAAAAGAGTTACATCAAATAGATCTCCAGGAAGATCGAGGAGAACTCTGTATTGAGATCCAAAGAGAGAGAAGAAGCCATCTAGCTAATAACTATGGACCCGAAGGTCTATGGTAAACTACTCACATATCATTGGGGAGGCTATGGTGTTGATGTAGAAGCCCTCCGTGATCGAATCCCCCTCCGGCAGATCGCCGGAAAAGGCCCTAAGATGGGTTCTCACGGGTACAGAAGGTTGCGGCGGTGAAAAAGGTGTTTCGTGGCTCTCCCCGAAGGTATTAGGGTATAAGAGTATATATAGGCGAAAGAAGTAGGTCGGTGGAGCTGCGAGGGGCCCATGAGGGTGGCCCCCCCTGGGGCACGCCCTCCTGCCTCGTGGCTTCCTTGTTGTTTCCTTGACGTCCACTCCAAGTCTCGTGGTTGCGTTTGTTCCAAAAACGATCCTCGCGAAGATTTCATTCCGTTTGGATTCTGTTTGATATTCCTTTTCTGCGAAACACTGAAATAGGCAAAAAAACAGCAATTTGCACTGGGCTTTCAGTTAATAGGTTAGTCCCAAAAATAATATAAAAAGGTATATTAAAGCTCATTAAACATCCAAAACAGATAATATAATAGCATGGAACAATAAAATATTATAGATACGTTGGAGACGTATCAAGCTCCAGTCTATGGCATGACATTTACATTGTTCCCGATACTAACATATGACATAAACTAGTTGTGTCTTGTAGTGGGTCTATCTGACTCAACAATTCATGGAAGTGAATCAATTTGATTATATCCGTGTGAGTCACTCAGATCCTATATGAGTCCATACTATCAGGTTAACATCTCTATGCCAGTCATCAACCAAGTCGCATACTAGTACGAGGATACAAGTTCGCATAACCTTATCAACTCTCTCTACACGTGTGTGTGTGTGTGGTTATATCAATTTAACTAGTAAGTTCTTATTCGATTCTTAAGAGAGAGTGGTTACATGTGGATCACATTTATTATTAGGTCTAACTGAACAACTTGAAAGAGCATCTAGTTCACCACGACACGACCACAAGCCCAACCCTTCAAAAACGCACTACCGGATGACAGAGAAGCAATACTGTCACGCTAGCATCCAACTAGATTTGAGCATCCATGAATGAAACTAGACCAAATTTGGTTGCCTTGCCACCACTGTCCATGGTGGTCGTGCGGGCTTTCCCACCGGCAACCTCAAGCATCAGCATGAGAGTCTGATGTTGGTTGGAAAGCCTGGGGTGTATATGGTTGTGCAACCATCTAAGTAACACTGGACGTGACAACATGGGGGTTGTGAAAAGGGATTCTACTTTTTTGTGTCCTCGAGATACCAAACATTGGGTTGATACAAAACTGGAAGAGATAAATGTTGGACTAGGAAAATATGAAACTTTGGATGAGAGTAGTCATATCGGTATGGGAAACGCTTGTCTTCGGCGTGCTGGCAAAAGCATGGGTTGGCCGCCTCACACACGCATCCAACGCGTTTCACTTACATGCGAGACGTAATCTGGCGGGACCCCATCTGGTGCCTTATCTCTTCCCCGTCCACTATTTCCTTTCATTTCTTCCTCATCATTTCCTCATCTCTCTGGTAAACAAGCTGAGCACCACATCCTACCGATCTGCTGCTTCGGCGAGCTACCTCCTCACCTCATTAGATCCCTTTTCTCCTGCGAGAGCCGCTCACCTCAAGGCCCCCCGCCATGCCTGCTGCGAACTATAGCCAGCGGTTGGGGATGATACAAGAAGGGGCAACCAGTGACCACCGGAGTTGCCACAGTTGTCACCGATGCTGCGGTGGCGCAGCCATGATACCATGCCCATGCGGTGGTTGGTGCAGTTTCCAGCGGTGCTACAACCGCGGGGCACTAATGCTGCAACTGGTAGCAAGAGTTGCTGCGACCTGTGATGGAATTTTCTTCGTGGAGGAAATGGAGAAGACGGGGGGCGGATGCCTTGGTGCTACAACCAGCATCCGGCGTTGCTGGAACGACAACCACCATTTGCTGCAACCGGCAATCATGCAACACTGGAGAGGATGATACGACGTGCTGGAATCGGCTGTCACCCCGGGCGGCGGCAAAAAGCTGCAACCATTCATTGGTAAAGCTTCAACCTCCCGATGAATTTGCTGAACCGGTATTTAATTTTGCTTGAACCGGGTAATTTTTTGCTACAATCGATCAACGAGAGTTCTTGCTGGTAAGTTGTGTTTGCTAGAACCGGTGTTCAATTTTGCTGGAACCATGTAAATTTTTGCTACAATCAATCACCCGAGAGTTCTTCTTGATGAGTTGTTTTGCTGGAACCGGTGTTCAATTCTGCTGGAACCGAGTAATTTTTTGCTTCAACCGACAAATGGTGGATTTGCTGCTTTCCAAGTTTTTTGCTGGGCACGACTGTGTAAGTCGACGACCGCGACGACACCGGTGGTGCTCCAACCATGGTGAACATGCGCTGGAGCCGGCCGTGCCGGAGCTGCAATGGCTTGGTTCTCGAGCTATGGACGCGACATGTGGCGACTGCAAGCTTCAACAGAAGGGTGGCGGGGGGGGGGGGGGGGGGGGGCTACGACGGTGGTGCTGCAATGAGTAGTGGCGCAAGGGGACGGGGTGCTGCCGCCCCTCGCCGGAGCGCACGCGCATGGGAGCGAGAGCAGAGATGCTCACGGGGAACGGGAAGGAGGGGATTTCCTGCTCACGTTGACCAAAGCGAGAGGAAGGAGATGATTTGGTGACCGGCTATAAATCATCAGATCAAACAATTGGGTCCGACCGGCCCGAAACATTGGCTCGGCGCCCCGTCGCTTAATACTGGCCTATCGGTATGGACCACGTTAGTCAAATGGTCAGCGGCGCGTGTATATAGGGTATAATAATGCATCCAACTCGCAAGGTACATCACCTATATTCGGAGAACATAAAGCCGCATTATCATTCTCAAAAAAGGGGGTGGCCCCGTGTGAGGAACGCATCCTGAGCAAAGACGAGGAGGTTTCCACTCAACCTTTGTCACTCTAGCTATAGTGTATATTAGAAGTTAAGTAGTTTCAAAAAAAATATTAGAAGTTAAGTGTTTCCCTTACCTTCCATATACAACAATAATTTAAAGTTAGAAACACCTGTAAATCACATGGAAACGTAGGGATCACAACGAGTCGAAATAAACATGTCGTATTAGTGACACGTATTTACACTTTCTGTTAACACTTTTTGTTCTTTTCATAAAGGATATTTGTTTGCATTAGCGTTGTCATGCTAAACGAGCATATACATTACAACATTATGTGTTTGTCGTGGTTTCTAGAGACAAGACATGAACACCTAAATAAAGAGAACATGGACGAACAGGTTAACCGTAGAAGCTCATGCAAGATGACAAACAACGTTGCATGGTATGAGGTTCCGTGGATCACACTTCTCTATGTACTCTCAAGAACGAAAACACTTGTCTATACAATGGTAGACCGCCAGAAAAGGTGAACATCTTTTGGACAACAGGAAATATGACCAACGTGGCGCCGCGGCCGAAACTGCATTATCAGTTCAGCTGAATTTGTACTATATGTCATATCTATCTCGAGTACTCAAGACAGAAAAATCTTGTAGTATAGTACCAGTGAAATAAAATAAACATGAGAGGATCGCACCCTCAACCCATCTCATTCAGCACACAACCCATGGGTTAGCCATAGCCTCTCCGGCCGTCCTCTCTTCGCCGGTTCCCACAGGGTTAGAAAGTTTAAGCCTTACCATTCCTCGCCCAATTTTGTTCTAATCAATCACCTTTGCCCAGTTCCATTTCGGAAGCCTTCCATGGAGCCCGTGTTCTTCTCACTGGAGGAGGCGATGCCCGAGCCCGACTCTAACCCCTGCCGGACCTCGTCGCCGCCGCTGGAGGCACACGTGCTCGCCGGAGGACTCGGAGGAGTGGGCGCCGGCAAGGTCGTCGGCGGTGGCGCGACGAACGAGTGCGCGACAGAATGGTGCTTCCACGAGTCCGTGGACGAGCCGTGGCTGCTCAACGTCCCCACCGCGCCAGTGGCGAACCCCGAAGCTTCGACGCTTTACCCTAATCCCACGGCCGAGGGGAGCCGCAAGAGGCCGTACGACGTCCATGAGATGGTGGGCGCGGTGGAGGTCATCCCCACGCCGCCTGCGGCGAGCCCGGTGGTGGACCCCGTGGCGTACAACGCGATGCTGAGACGGAAGTTGGACGCGCATCTCGCCGCCGTCGCCATGTTGAGGGTATGCTACTAATAGAAGTACTGATCGCTTTATTTTAATCATCATAGCAGCTCGATAGTTACAAATGAAGGAAACTTCTGATTTGTGATAAAAAAATCATACATGTACATCAGTTGACAAAAAAATTTCAAGAAAAAAAAGTCGAACTTGATCAGCGAATTAATATGTATGCAATATTTCAAGATTTGCTAAGGGTGACACCGCCTTTTCTGGAAATAAGTTGAATTTCCTCATATGTGAACCAGCCTATCCATTTTTGTGTCCATCGGTGCTCTGGCGTCATCCCTAACAAGAACAGCTAGCGTTGCACAAAAGAGTCATACTTGGTAAAAGTTTCAGAATTGGTATCTTTTTTACTAAATTTTGAAAAGAGGTAGATTTTTGTCAGTTCTCACGAGCTGGAAAAGGCATTGATTAGGAGGGTTGTGGCGACAACAAGGAGAAAGATATTGGAGTTAGGGTTAAGATGTGTGGAATTTTGCATTCGGAGAGAAGAGATATAATTTCCACTTTGTTTAAATATTTCCCTCAAGAAATTCTTTGTTTCCCGTATGAATATAGTGTCCCTAAAATATTAATTGTGCATCTTTCATGTTTAACTTTCACTTTTGGCATGTCCACCCATGTACAGAACACTCAGGGAATTTGCCGACAAAGCTCCCATGACAATGGAGCATCGCAAAATCCAGATTCCATCCAAGGCTCAGAAAACCACACCGAAGGTACTCAATTGTGCCTAGTTACGTCTTCACTACTTATGAAACAATATTATGGAATAATATATGCTAAGCTAAGTTGACTGCATCACTTGTTTTCATATATAGTTGTTTCTCTGTACTATTTGTGTGCATATGGGTAATGAGATTCACGTGCAACAAATGTCATATGGTGCTGCAGATGTCAGTGTGCATCAACTTAGCTCTTCCTCATTGGAGCCATCACCATCAGATGGTGATATGGAAGGGGAGGCACAAACAACTGGAACTATGCATATTAGTGCAGAGAAAGCGAATAAGAGGTAAAATATGTTGTATATTTATTTCGTGGTCCTTCCATACAATCCTACTTTTTCTACTATAACTTGTGTGTGCAATGTTTTTTTCCTTATGTGGAGATATCTGTATTGTTTATCTTTAGTTTTCCCTACATCAATTTTGGTAGTCTCTTTGTGGCTTTGTACTGGATGGAGTTGGCTTATACCTTAGATTTTATCCAAAATTTTGATTGATTTTCATGCACCTTGGCATGTACTTAGGAACACATGTATGATTTTTTATGCATTATTATCCATATAGTTGTACAAATTAATTTGAAACATTTCCACGCAATCAACGTTGGATATGGAGGGTGAATTGATATTTGTGTGAGAAGACTCACTAGATATATCTTATTTTGTTGTTGTTGGCGTCTTCATAGTGTGAAACCTGATTTAGCATGGTTAGAATTTTTGGTGGAGCTTGTCGTGATCACAAACTACAATTTTTTTATCTCATGCAGTTTTACCCCTCTTCTTATTGAAATGGGTGTGCATGTCTCATGCACGTTAATGAACATTTTACGTTTAATTACATCGTATGCCAAATACACCAATACCAATTATCATATTTCCCCTTTTCGAAAAAAAACCAATTATCATATTTGGCAAACATTTGTGAACATCTATTTTTGTTGTCGTTTAGCCCTCAAGTTCCGCCTTTTAAGCAGATTCCTCATATGATTTCAGGAAAGAATCTAACAGGGATTCGGCGAGACGCTCAAGGAGTAGAAAAGCAGCTCATACGAAGGAACTAGAGGAGCAGGTCTGATATTTTAAACACTATTTTACTTCTCAAGATGAATATTGCATACTACGTGAGCAAGGAATCTGATGACCGCTGCTAAAACAATACAGGTCTCACTATTAAGAGTCGCAAATAACTCTTTGATAAGACATCTTGCAGATGTAAGTCAGAGATACATTAATATCTCTATTGACAATAGGGTACTCAAGGCAAATGTTGAAACCCTAGAAGCAAAGGTATGTCTTGCTTCTACATTGGTGTGTTACATATTGAATTCTGAATTATCCTCTAGCAAACATGTGTCAATGCGCATAGCTACAATGAGTTTCAGTACCCCAATTAAACGTTGAGAGAATTTGAAGGATCAATAGTGTTGACTGGATGGAGGGGTGGAAAGGTGACTATCAAATTATATAAATGATAATATCATTTTAATGATATTGTTGAAACGAAAGGTATTTTAGTGTAATTCTATATTAACAATTGTACGTGATGCGAGCAATCCAGAAAGTTGCAAGAACATCACAAACAATCAAGGCAACTGTGCAAACGAAGTATGAACAAAAATTAATATGCCCGAGAAAATAGGTGCGAAGATGGTGATGTCGACCTGAAGTTCAAATCGTTAGGTGATTCCATGCATCCAATGGAGAGGCATGGGTACCAAGTCTTGATGGCCACAAATGTTTGTCCTTCTTCTCCATCAAATTCTTGCATTAAATGTAGTAACGAATCAACTCGTGAATGGTGACAACCAATGCAACGACATAGTAGATTACATTCAGCTCTAAAGAAAGAACAAACATAGTTTCATTGTGGACAATATATTAACTTGTGTAGGTGTTTAACATTTAACATGGTTCCATTGCAGGTAAAGATGGCCGAGGAAACTATGAAGAGGGTTACATGCACCAACAATTTTCCTCAAGCAATATCTGGCACATCTCTCAGGATTCCTTTCAGTGGCTCCCCATTGGATGGTATATGTGATAATCCATTGCCAACCCAGAACACCTCACTTAGCTACCTCCCCACTACAACAACAGATTTTGCTGTGAAAAACAACTACATCCCCGAGCCAGCTCCAGCGTTCCAGATCCATGATCAAATGTCTTCGCTACATATGCAACCTATGTCATGCCTGGATCATCACCCGCAAATGATGCACATAGGTATTCCTACATCGACACCTACTCCGCAACGGGAATCTACTACGTTGGATTCAAATGAAATAGTCACCATGATGATGTAGTAGGAATTATATGAGAGACCTGAGCAGGAATTGTTTTTTTAATTATTTTCATTGTTGTTGTTGACCGTTAGGGGTATTTATAGTGGTTTCTCGGCTTGTTAAGTGGACATTTGTTAGACTTGTTTAAGAAATATCTATTGTTGTTGTTTCAGAATAAGAACCTAGACATAGTTGGTCTTCGATAACCATATATTAAAGGTTATTGGACAATAAAGTGATGTGGTTGAGTCAGACTTTTTATCTTCCTCATATTTCTTCATAACACTTTAATTATCTACGAACAACCCAGTATATGGTCGTTTATTTTCTATTAGGATGCTTTTATGGCAAGTTTTACTTTGCATATATTTCAAAAAAACTTTTCCATATGTATTGTAACTCCATGTGTTTATGGTGTGTTGGAGCTGGCAAGTCTATCATGAGCAAGTCTTTGATAGGACTATCTAAAGGCATAGTTGATGAAGCCAATTAAATTCTCCGGTGATTGTGCAATGATATCCATGCCGCAATTAACTTGTGCTACAAATGTAGAGGTATGAAGTGTGCCGAGATATCCTCTTATCAGTCATATATTTATGAACTACAAATAGGACAAACGCGGATCGTACGATTGTGTTGATGCGTGAACAAATTAAATCAAGAGAAGATAAATATCCTCCTAAACCTTACATGCACGACATCCTTGGGACACATCC
Source organism: Triticum monococcum (assembly GCA_034509565.1). Taxonomy (NCBI): domain Eukaryota; kingdom Viridiplantae; phylum Streptophyta; class Magnoliopsida; order Poales; family Poaceae; genus Triticum; species Triticum monococcum. Next base: position 569,110,652 of record CM067841.1, on the reverse strand, counting down.
AATCTCGCCATCCAAAGCTCCACCAGCAAACTGAAGGCAAACATTACCAACCCAAGTGAGATGACGGAGAAGATCACTGAACTTGAAGTTGTGTCGAAGGCTTGCATCAACACGTACTGTTGGCAGGGGCAGGGGCATGGAATCTTACTGGCTGATGAGTCGTGTGCAAGGCTTGCATCAACACTGTGGGCAGGGGTATATGTTGCGAATATACCGTAGTCAAACTAGAACTTTAACACAAATCTGATTAACGGTACGAAGCAAGTTAAGTTGTGTTAATCTATCTCATCCGGCTGGGGTTCGAAGTAAGATCCAAAAGCAGCACACCTAATTTGTTTCAGGTGTGTTAAATCTCATCCGACTCTTCAGGGAGTTTAACTGCATGGGAAGATGCATGCATCCCTTAATTTCTCTCCTTGTAGTGTTAGATGCAATGCTGCAATGCAGGTACTAGACAGAAGTTGGCAGTAAACCAAAGGAACAGATTGGCCTTCAAATTTATGTGCCAGCATATGAATGAGCATAGTATGGTCCAGAGATATATTCCATGTTCTCGCTTCATGTGTAGCTCAACTGTAACCACGATAATAAACACTGTTTCGCTTCATTAGCACAATTGGGTGGCTAGCGCAGGCCTCATAGCTAGAGTGTGAGTGATCCTTAAGTTGAGAGTTCGAGCTTCTACTCTCACCTGCGTTATTAAAAACAACCTTGTAGTGATGAAAAGCTCTGTGACAACTTGGGTCGTCACATCCCCACCTGAGTTCAGGGGGGTTAACTGAGCAAATCTTAATCTGTCTTGAATTTTCGTTTTTTTTGCTTAATCATGGACCACTATGAAGCACTCGGTTAGACGGCCGCATAGCTCTGAACTGAACGAACATCAGTTATGTTGTATTTCTTTTAGACGGAGGCAAAAGCTTCACCTCATTTCATTAATTAAAAACAATTTTACAAGTTACCGAAACGGCCGAGAGCGGCCAAAAGTCTCATAAGCCTACTCTCGCAGCATCAAAGATCTCAAATGCTTAGCGCCCGCTACGCCTCAAAGAGCGGACTCCATCTTAATCCTACTTGCTTTTACACCAGGCCTCACACCAGTACGCCACGCTGCCACGTTCCTAAAGACTTGCATTTCTCTCGTTCCTAATCTCCCATGAAGCCAACATAACCATGGACGAGACACCTTTCCTTACACTACTGTTGGCATTTACCATGGAGTACCATCAATCTTTGACCGAGTTAAAATTGCTCCAGTTGTCCAAGTTGATGTGCGCTAGATTAAGCCAATTTTTGAAATCATACCAAATCCGCCTTGTGTATTTGCACTTGAAAAGAAGATGAGCCCGAAGCCAATTTTTCAATGAAGCCAATTTTTTTCGTTTCTTTTTGGTTTTCTTTTCTACTTTTTCCCTTTTTTTTGCTTCATTGAAAAAGTTCGGTATTTGAAGAAAAAATTAGGGATTTGAAAACATGTTCACTAATTTTTTTAAATATTCATGAATTTCAAAAAAGGGTTCACTATTCTAAAAATATGAATATTTAGTAAATTTTGATGAATTTATTTTTGAAAATTGATGAACATTTTTTATAATTTCATAATTTTTTTTTGACTGGATGAACATTTTATGTGATTCAATGGGCACTTTTTTGTAATAATGAAAAAAAATTCAATTCACTGAACATTTTTTTTGAAATTCTTGAAAATAAAGTAAATTAAATGAACATGTTTAATGTATGAACAAATTTTGTATTTGAGAACATTTATTGACGAGTTTTTTTTGAATTCGATGAAAAAATGAATTTCAAAAAAGTTCACCAATTTGAAATAATGATTGAATTTCAAAAAAGGTTCACCAATTTGAAAAACATCTACCCAGGTTTCAAAAAATATTTTTAAATTTGCAACGAAAATAAAACAATGAAAAAATGAAAAATGAAAAAGAAAGGAAAAATGGAAAAGAGAAAGTGATGAGGAACACTAGATGAGAAGAAAGAAAACACATGCCAGATCTATTTGGCTACTTCTAGATGCTTCCACTCTAGTGTAGTATTTCTTTCCTTTTCTTTTCTATCCTACCTACTGTTTTTTAGAGTCTTCTAGTTATGAGTAGCTATGAGTAGAATGGTGAAACTTACATAATATTTTCTAGAGTATTCCAGCTATAAATAAAAGTATGTGAAGGCTTCCCAAAGCCCTATAAATAGAGATCCTCACATCTACTTTGTACCCAGACTATGTACCCCTACCTATAATAGAACTTGTTCTTATCTAAGATCTTGGAGTAGATCTTGTGCCCTAGGAGTTCTGGATCGAACTCTTGCTACCCTATCATCCTACATTCGCCTCTAGAGCGATATCTAGCGCCACATGATACGTCTCCAACGTATCTATAATTTTAGATTGTTCCATGCTATTATATTATCTGTTTTGGATGTTTATGGGCTTTATTATACACTTTTATATTATTTTTGAGACTAACGTATTAACCGGAGGCCCAGCCCAAATTGTTGTTTTCTTGCCTATTTCAGTGTTTCGAAGAAAAGGAATATCAAACGGAGTCCAGACAGAATGAAACCTTTGGAAAAGTTATTTTTGGAACGGAAGCGATCCAGGAGACTTGGAGTATACGTCAGGCAATCAACGAGGCAGCCACGAGGCGAGGGGCGCGCCCTCCACCCTCGTGGGCCCCTCGTTGCTCGACCGACGTACCTCTTCCTCCTATATACCCCCAAACATTGAAGAACAGAATAGATTGGGAGTTCCGCCGCCAGAAGCCTCCGTAGCCACCGAAAACCAATCTAGACCTGTTCCGGCACCCTGCCGGAGGGGGGAATCCCTCTCCGGTGGCTATCTTCATCATCCCGGTGCTCTCCATGACGAGGAGGGATTAGTTCCCCCTCGGGGCTGAGGGTATGTACCAGTAGCTACGTGTTTGATATCTCTCTCTCTCTCTCTCTTTCTCTCTCTCGTGTTCTTGAGGTAGTACGATCTTGATGTATCGCGAGCTTTGCTATTATTGTTGGATCTTATGATGTTTTCTCCCCCTCTACTCTCTTGTAATGGATTGAGTTTTCCCTTTGAAGTTATCTTATCGGATTGAGTCTTTAAGAATTTGAGAACACTTGATGTATGTCTTGCATGTGCTTATCTATGGTGACAATGGGGATATCACATGATCCACTTGATGTATGTTTTGGTGATCAACTTGGGAGTTCCATGACATCGTGAACTTATGCATAGGGGTTGGCACACGTTTTCGTCTTGACTCTCCGGTAGAAACTTCGGGGCACTCTTTGGAGTTCTTTGTGTTGGTTGAATAGATGAATCTGAGATTGTGTGATGCATATCGTATAACCATACCCGCGGATACTTGAGGTGACATTGGAGTATCTAGGTGACATTAGGGTTTTGGTTGATTTGTGTCTTAAGGTGTTATTCTAGTACGAACTCTATGATAGATCGAATGGAAAGAATAGCTTCATGTTATTTTACTACGGACTCTTGAATAGATCGATTAGAAAGGATAACTTTGAGGTGGTTTCGTACCCTACCATAATCTCTTCGTTTGTTCTCCGCTATTAGTGACTTTGGAGTGACTCTTTGTTGTGTTGAGGGATAGTTATATGATCCAATTATGTTATTATTGTTGAGAGGACTTGCACTAGTGAAAGTATGAACCCTAGGCCTTGTTTCCTAGCATTGCAATACTGTTTGTGCTCACTTTTACCACTTGCTACCTTGCTGTTTTTATTTTTTCAGATTACAAAAACCTATATCTACCATCCATATGCACTTGGGGACACAAGAGAATCTTTGTTATTTGGTTGCAGGGTTGCTTGAGAGAGACCATATTCATCCTACGCCTCCCATGGATTGATAAACCTTAGGTCATCCACTTGAGGGAAATTTGCTACTGTCCTACAAACCTCTGCACTTGGAGGCCCAACAACATCTATAAAAAGAAGGTTGTGTAGTAGACATCACAACACGTTGAAGCTGTTCCTTCAACACTTGTGATGTACACATTGTAGCAGCAAGGTGGAGTTGCTCCTTCACAACCTTTGTGCTGCTTCAGGTGGTATCAGAGCCTCATTGACCCATAATCGTTCTTGCTGTCCTCTTCGAGAGCAAGTTACAGCAAGCAATGGAGCAATTGGAGAAGAGGATGGATGCTGTTGAACAACAAATCAAAGAGATGCGTGAAGATCTTAATAGGAGATTTGACCAGCTGGTTGAGATAATAAGAAAGGGTGTCCCCCCTGCTACCAATGAAGGAGTTTCATCTAAAGAAGAGGAAGATGTTCATCAAGGAAGAAGGAGTGGTAATCTTGGAGCAAGACCGCCACAACAACATGTTGTTCAACGTGCTTCAAGAAGGCCAATTTATGTTGAAGCTTCTGAAGGTGAAGAATATGATGATGCCCTTGAAGAACCAAATCTCTACGCATATCGGAGAGCACCCAACCCTACATATGCAAGAGATACATACAAGGTGAAAATTGAGATCCCAAGTTTTAATGGAAATGTTGACATTGAAGGGTGCCTAGATTGGTTATATGAAGTGGAGACTTTCTTTGAGGTCATGGAGGTTTCGGAAGATCGTAGAGTTCCTTTGGTCGCATACAAGCTAAAAGGAGGGGCTGGTGCATGGTGACATCGCGTTCAAGAAGAGCGCGGGCTGAGAGGAGAACCTCGTGTGAGAACTTGGCGGCAAATGAAAAGTCTCTTGAAAGGGAGATTTTTGCTCGCTGATTATGACCAGATCCTATTTATCCAATTTCAAAATTGTGCTCAAGGAAATAGGACTGTTTCATATTACACAGAGGGGTTTCTAAGGCTACAAGTGAGGTGCAACCTTGTTGAAACTGAAGAGCAACAAGTTGCAAGGTACATCAATGGTCTCAATGATGCTATTCAAGATCGATTGATGATGCAACAAATTTGGTCCGTTGATCAAGCACAAGCTCTAGCCTTAAAGGCCGAGAGGTTTGTGAGGATGAGAAAGGCAACTAAGGCTCCATATCCTCATACCGAAGGCTCATCTAGGAACTAACCTAATAGAGTTGAAGAAAAGACCACTCCACCAAAGACAAAACAGCCCATCCCGAAGCAAATTAGAGGCAAGGGTAAGGCAAATTAAGGCCCAAAGTGCTATAAATGTGGTAAAGAGGGACACATATCCAGCGGTTGCTCATTAAGGAAATTTGTTAACACGACTATCCATGATGGTGAAAGCGATGAGGAAGAATATGAATCTGAAGATGTAGACGGAAAAGAGGTTTGTCAAGAAGAAGGTGAAGAGGTGGTATGTGTGATCCAGCGTGTCCTATGTTCCACACCACAACTCGATGACACACAACGGAAGAAAATATTTGAGAGCAAATGCACGGTGAATGGCAAGGTATGCAAACTAGTGATTGATAGTTGCAGCTACGAGAATCTTATCTCCCAGAAGTTGGTGGACCATTTAAATCTTGAAACCTGGAATCATCTAAATCCCTACACTATTGGATGGATCAAGAAAGGAGTGAATATGAGGATCACCAAACAATGCAACCTGCCACTTTCTTTGGGTAAGCATTATCGCTCAAATGTGTTGTGTGATGTGGTTGACATGGATGCCAGCCATGTTCTTCTTGGGAGGCCTTGGTAATTTGATGTGGATACTACACACAAGGGCAAGGAAAATTCTTACTCTTTCATTTGGAACAAGAGAAAGATCATTATCTTACCAAACAAAACCGAAGGTAATACCTCTAAGGAGGAGGGGAAAACTATGTTAACTATCTCCCATACCTCTCATGAGTTTATGGAAGACTTGAAGGAGGCAGATTTGTGTGCTGCACTTGTTGTAAACGGAGAAGAGCACCTGCCTGTTGAAATTCCAGCAAAGGTACGTGGTTTATTGGCAGAATTTCAAAATATACTTGGGGAGCCACATGGCTTGCCACCGATGAGAGGAATTCAACATAGAATTGACTTAATTCCGGGAGCAAGTCTTCCTAATCTTCCACACTATCAAACGAGCCCAAAGGAGCATGATATATTAAAGGAGAAAGTGGAGGAATTGCTGCAAAAGGGGCACATTCGAGAAAGTATTAGCCCATGTGTTGTACCAGCCCTGCTCGCGCCTAAGAAAGATGGATCTTGGCACATGTGTATGGACAGTAGAGCCGTTAACAAGATCACCATAAGGTATAGATTCCTGCTACCTCTTTTAGCACTGCGTTGGTTTTCCCCGAAGAGGAAGGGATGACGCAGAAAAGTAGCATAAGTATTTCCCTCAGTTTTTGAGAACCAAGGTATCAATCCAGTAGGAGGCTACACGCAAGTCCCTCGTACCTGCACAAAACAAATAAATCCTCGCAACCAACGCAAATAGGGGTTGTCAATCCCTATAGGGCCACTTACGAGAGTGAGATCTGATAGATATGATAAGATAATATTTTTGGTATTTTTATGATAAAGATGCAAAGTAAAATAAAATAAAAGTAAATAGCAAAGTAAATAACTAAGTAGTAGGAGATTGATATGATAAAGATAGACCCGGGGGCCATAGGTTTCACTAGTGGCTTCTCTCGAGAGCATAAGTATTCTACGGTGGGTGAACAAATTACTGTTGAGCAATTGACAGAATTGAGCATAGTTATGAGAATATCTAGGTATGATCATGTATATAGGCATCACGTCCGAGACAAGTAGACCGACTCCTGCCTGCATCTACTACTATTACTCCACTCATCGACCGCTATCCAGCATGCATCTAGAGTATTAAGTTAAAACAGAGTAACGCCTTAAGCAAGATGACATGATGTAGAGGGATAGACTCATGCAATATGAAGAATGTTGGGGAACGTAGTAGAAATTCAAAATTTTCCTACGTGTCACCAAGATCTATCTATGGAGAGACTAGCAACGAGGGGAAGGAGAGTGCATCTACATACCCTTGTAGATCGCTAAGCGGAAGCGATCAAGTGAACGGGGTTGATGGAGTCGTACTCGTCGTGATCCAAATCACCGATGACCAAGTGCCGAACGGACGGCACCTCCGCGTTCAACACACGTACAGCCCGGTGACGTCTCCCATGCCTTGATCCAGCAAGGAGAGAGGGAGAGGTTGAGGAAGACTCCATCCAGCAGCAGCACAACGGCGTGGTGGTGATGGAGGAGCATGGCTATCCTGCAGGGCTTCGCCAAGCACCACAGAAGAGGAGGAAGAAGGGACGCAGGGCTGCACCAACGAGAGATCGAATCGCGTGTTTTATGGACAGCCCTAGGCCTCATATATATAGGGGAAGGGGAGGGGCTGCGCCCCCTCTAGGGTTCCCACCCCTAGGGGGGCGGCAGCCCTAGATGGGGATCAAGGGTGGCGGCCAAGAGGGGGAGAGAGGGATGGCGCCCCTAGGGTGGACCTTAAGGCCCATCTATGCCTAGGGTTTCCTCCTTTTTTCCTCCTAGCTGCCCTTGGGCCTTGTGGGAGGCGCACCAGCCCACTTAGGGGCTGGTCCCTCACCACCCTTGGCCCATGCGAGCCTCTGGGGCAGGTGGCCCCACTTGGTGGACCCCCGGGACCCTCCCGGTGGTCCCGGTACGTTACCGATAAACCCCGAAACTCTTCCGGTGACCAAAACAGGACTTCCCATATATAAATCTTTACCTCCGGACCATTCCGGAACTCCTCGTGACATTCGGGATCTCATCCGGGACTCCGAACAACATTCGGTAACCACATACAAACTTCCTTTATAACCCTAGCGTCATCGAACCTTAAGTGTGTAGACCCTACGGGTTCGGGAGACATGCAGACATGACCGAGACGTTCTCCGGTCAATAACCAACAGCGGGATCTGGATACCCATGTTGGCTCCCACATGTTCCACGATGATCTCATCGGATGAACCACGATGTCAAGGACTTAATCAATCCCGTATGCAATTCCCTTTGTCTAGTGGTACGATACTTACCCGAGATTCGATCGTCGGTATCCCGATACCTTGTTCAATCTCGTTACCGGCAAGTCTCTTTACTCGTTCCGTAACACATCATCCCGTGATCAACTCCTTGATCACATTGTGCACATTATGATGATGTCCTACCGAGTGGGCCCAGAGATACCTCTCCGTCACACGGAGTGACAAATCCCAGTCTCGATTCGTGCCAACCCAACAGACACTTTCAGAGATACCCGTAGTGTACCTTTATAGCCACCCAGTTACATTGTGACGTTTGGCACACCCAAAGCACTCCTACGGTATCCGGTAGTTGCACAATCTCATGGTCTAAGGAAATGATACTTGACATTAGCAAAGCTTTAGCATACGAACTACACGATCTAGTGCTATGCTTAGGATTGGGTCTTGTCCATCACATCATTCTCCTAATGATGTGATCCTGTTATCAACGACATCCAATGTCCATGGTCAGGAAACCGTAACCATCTATTGATCAACGAGCTAGTCAACTAGAGGCTTACTAGGGACATGGTGTTGTCTACGTATCCACACATGTATCTGAGTTTCCTATCAATACAATTCTAGCATGGATAATAAACGATTATCATGAACAAGGAAATATAACAATAATCAATTTATTATTGCCTCTAGGGCATATTTCCAACAGTCTCCCACTTGCACTAGAGTCAATAATCTAGTTCACATCGCCATGTGATTAACACTCACAGGTCACATCGCCATGTGACTAACACCCAAGAGTTTACTAGAGTCAGTAGTCTAGTTCACATCACTATGTGATTAACACTCAATTAGTTCTAGGTTTGATCATGTTGCTTGTGAGAGAGGTTTTAGTCAACGGGTCTGCAACATTCAGATCCGTATGTACTTCGCAAATCTCTATGTCATCTCCTAGATGCAGCTACCACGTTCTATTTGGAGCTATTCCAAATAACTATTCTACTTGGAGCTATTTTAAATTGTAGCTCCATTATATGTATTCGGTATCTCTACTCAGAGCTATCCAGATAGGTGTTAAGCTTGCATCGACGTAACCCTTTACGACGAACTCTTTTACCACCTCCATAACCGAGAAACTTCCTTAGTCCACTAGTTACTAAGGATAACTTTGACCGCTGCCCTGTGGTCCATTCTTGGATCACTCTTGTACCCCTTGACCGATTCATGGCAAGGCACACTTCAGGTGCGGTACATAGCATAGCATACTGTAGAGCCTATGTCTTAAGCATAAGGGACGACTTTCGTCCTTTCTCTCTATTCTGCCATGGTCGAGCTTTAAGTCTTAACTTCATACCTTACAACTCAGGCAAGAACTCCTTCTTTGACTGATCCATTTTGAACACCTTCAAGATCATGTCAAGGTGTGTGCTCATTTGAAAGTTCCATTAAGCGTTTTGATCTATCCTTATAGATCTTGATGCTCAATGTTCAAGTAGCTTAATCCATGCTTTCCATTGAAAAACACTTTCCAAATAATCCTATATGCTTTCCAGAAATTCTACGTCACTTCTGATCAACAATATGTCAACAACATATACTTATCAGAAATTCTATAGTGCTCCCACTCACTTCTTTGGAAATACAAGTTTCTCATAAACTTTGTATACACCAAAATCTTTGATCATCTCATCAAAGCATACATTCCAACTCCGAGATGTTTACTCCAGTCCTTAGAAGGATTGCTGGAGCTTTGCATACTTATTAGCATATTTCAGGATTGACAAAACCTTCCGGTTGTATCACATACAACCTTTCCTCATAAATCGTCGAGGAAACAATGTTTTGACATCCTATCTGCAAGATTTCATAAATAGTGCAGTAACTGCTAATATAATTCCAACAGACTTTTAGCATCGCTACTGGTGAGAAAGTCTCATCGTAGTCAACTCCTTGAACTTGTCGAAAACATCTTAACGACAAGTCGAGCTTTCTTAATGGTGACATTTACCATCATTGTCCGTCTTCCTTTTAAAATCCATCTATACTCAACAACCTCACGACCATCGAGCTGTTCTGTCAAAGTCTACACTTTGTTTCCATACATGGATCCTCTCTCGGATTTTATGGCCTCGAGCCATCTATCGGAATCCAGCCCCACCATCGCTTCTCCATAGCTCGTAGGTTCATTGTTGTCTCGCAACATGACTTCCAAGACAGGATTACATCCCACTCAGAAGTAGTACGCATCCTTGTCATCCTACGAGGTTTGGGAGTGACTGGTCCGAAGTCTCGTGATCAATATCATAAGCTTCCACTTCAATTGGTGTAGGTGCCACAGGAACAATTTCATGTGCCCTGCCACACACTAGTTGAAGAGACGGTTCAATAACCTCATCAAGTCTCCACCATCCTCCCACTCATTTCTTTTGAGAGAAACTTTTCCTCGAGAAAGGACCAGATTCTAGAAACAATCCCTTATTGCTTTCGGATCTGAGACAGGAGGTATACCCAACTGTTTTGGGTGTCCTATGAAGATGCATTTATCCGCTTTGGGTTCGAGCTTATCAGCCTGAAACTTTTTCACATAAGCGTCGCAGCCCCAAACTTTTAAGAAATGACAGCTTAGGTTTCTCTAAACCATAGTTCATACGGTGTCATCTCATCGGAATTATGTGGTGCCCTATTTAAAGTGAATGCGGTTGTCTCTAATGCCTAACCCATAAACTATCGTGGTAATTCGATAAGAGACATCATGGTATGCATCATATCCAATAGGGTGCAGTTATGATGTTCGGACACACCATCACACTATGGTGTTCCAGGCTGTATTAGTTGTGAAACAATTTCCACAATGTCTTAATTCTGTGCCAAACTCGTAATTCAGATATTCATCTCTATGATCATATCATAGATATTTTATCCTCTTGTCACGACGATCTTTCAACTTCACCCTGAAATTACTTGAACCTTTCAATAATTCAGACACGTGATTCATCAAGTAAATATACTCAACATCTACTCAAATCATCTGTGAAGTAAGAACATAACGATATCCACTACATGCCTCAGCACTCATTGGACTGCACACATCAAAATGTATTACTTCCAACAAGTTGCTTTCTAGTTCCATTTTACTGAAACCGAGGCTTTCAGTCATCTTGCCCATGTGGTATGATTTGCATGTCTCAAGTGATTCAAAATCAAGTGAGTTCAAACGGTCCATTTGCATGGAGTTTCTTCATGCATATACACCAATAGACATGGTCCGCATGTCTCAAACTTTTCAAAAACGACTGAGCCCAAAGATCCATCAACATGGAGCTTCTTCATGCGTTTTTATACGGATATGACTTACGTGGCAGTGCCACAAGTAGGTGGTAATATTATTACTATCTTTTGGCATGAACATGTGTATCACTACGATCAAGATTCAATAAACCATTCATTTCAGGTGCAAGACCATTGAAGGTATTATTCAAATAAACAGAGTAACCATTATTCTCCTTAAATGAATAACCGTATTGCGATAGACATAATCCAATCATGTCTATGCTCAATGCAAACACCAATCTCGATGGTAGAGGGAGCGTGCGATATTTGATCAACCTTGGAAACATTTCCAACACATATCGTTATCTCACCTTTAGCTAGTCTCTGTTTATTCCGCAGCTTTTATTTCGAGTTACTAACACTTAGCAACCGAACCGGTATCTACTACCCTGGTGCTACTAGGAGTACCAGTAAAGTACACATTAACATAATGTATATCCAATATACTTCTATCGACCTTGCCAGCCTTCTTATCTACCAAGTATCTAGGGTAATTCTGCTCCAGTGGCTGTTCCCCTTATTACAGAAGCACTTAGTCTCAGGTTTGGGTTCAACCTTGGGTTTCTTCACTAGAGCAGCAGCTGAATTGCTGTTTCATGAAGTATCCCTTCTTGCCCTTGCCCTTCTTGAAACTAGTGGTTTCACCAACCATCAACAATTGATGCTCCTTCTTGATTTCTACTTTGTGGTGTCAAACATCGCGAATATCTCAAGGATCATCATATATGTCCCTGATGTATTATAGTTCATCACGAAGCTCTAGCAGCTTGGTGGTAATGACTTCGGAGAAACATCACTATCTTATCTGGAAGATCAACTCCCACTTGATTCAAATGATTGTTGTACTCAGACAATCTGAGCACAAGCTCAACAATTGAGCTTTTCTCCTTAGTTTGTAGTCTAAGAAAATCGTCGGAGGTCTTATACCTCTTGACGTGGGCACGAGCCTGAAATCCCAATTTCAGCCCTCAAAACATCTCATATGTTTCGCGACATTTCAAAACTGTCTTTGGTGCCTCAACTCTAAACCGTTTAACTGAACTATCATGTAGTTATCAAAACGTGTATGTCAGATGTTCGCAACATCCACAGACGACGTTCGAGGTTCAGCACACTGAGCGGTGCATTAAGGACATAAGCCTTCTATGAAGCAATGAGGACAATCCTCAGTTTACGGACCTTGTCCGCATAATTGCTACTATCAACTTTCAACTAAATTTTCTCTAGGAACATATCTAAACAGTAGAACTGAAGCGCGAGCTACGACATAATTTGCAAAATCCTTTTTGACCATGTTCAGGATAATTAAGTTCATGTTATGAACTCCCACTAAGATAGACATCCCTCTAGTCATCCAAGTGATTACATGATCCGAGTCAACTAGGCCGTGTTCGATCATCACGTGAGACGGACTAGTCAACGTCGGTGAACATCTTCATGTTGATCGTATCTTCTATACGACTCATGCTCGACCTTTCGGTCTTCTGTGTTTCGAGGCCATGTCTGTACATGCTAGGCTCGTCAAGTCAACCTAAGTGTTTGCATGTGTAAATCTGTCTTACACCCATTGTATGTGAACGTCTGAATCAAGCACCCGATCATCACGTGGTGCATTGAAACAACAAACTGTCGCAACGGTGCACAGTTAGGGGGAACACCTTCTTGAAATTTTAATGAGGGATCATCTTATTTACTACCGTCGTTCTAAGTAAACAAGATGTATAAACATGATAAACGTCACATGCAATCAAATAGTGACATGATATGGCCAATATCATATTGCTCCTTTTGATCTCCATCTTCGGGGCTCCATGATCATCATCGTCACCGGCATGACACCATGATCTCCATCATCATGATCTCCATCATCGTGTCTTCTTGAAGTTGTCTCATCATCTATTACTTCTACTACTATGGCTAACGCTTTAGCAATAAAGTAAAGTAATTTTAAGTTGACACGCATGTCATAAATAAATAAAGACAACTCCTATGGCTCCTGCCGGTTGTCATACTCATCGACATGCAAGTCGTGATTCCTATTACAAGAACATGATCATCTCATACATCACATATATAATTCATCACATCCTTTGGCCATATCACATCACATAGCATACCCTGCAAAAACAAGTTAGACGTCCTCTAATTGTTGTTTGCATGTTTTACGTGGCTGCTATGGGTTTCTAGCAAGAACGTTTCTTACCTACGCAAAGACCACAACGTGATATGCCAATTGCTATTTACCCTTCATAAGGACCCTTTTCATCAAATCCGTTCCGACTAAAGTAGGAGAGACAGACACCCGCCAGCCACCTTATGCAACTAGTGCATGTCAGTCGGTGGAACCGGTCTCACGTAAGAGTACGTGTAAGGTTGGTCCGGGCCGCTTCATCCCACGATGCCGTCGAAACAAGATTGGACTAGTAACGGTAAGCATATTGAACAATATCAACGCCCACAACTACTTTGTATTCTACTCGTGCATAGAATCTACACAAGAGACCTAGCTCATGATGCCACTGTTGGGGAACGTAGCAGAAATTCAAAATTTTCCTACGTGTCACCAAGATCTATCTATGGAGAGACTAGCAATGAGGGGAAGGAGAGTGCATCTACATACCCTAGTAGATCGCTAAGCGGAAGCGTTCAAGTGAACGGGGTTGATGGAGTCGTACTCGTCATGATCCAAATCACCGATGACCAAGTGCCGAACGGACGGCACCTCCGCGTTCAACACACGTACAGCCCGGTGACGTCTCCCATGCCTTGATCCAGCAAGGAGAGAGGGAGAGGTTGAGGAAGACTCCATCCAGCAGCAGCACAACGGCGTGGTGGTGATGGAGGAGCGTGGCTATCCTGCAGGGCTTCGCCAAGCACCACAGAAGAGGAGGAAGAAGGGACGCAGGGCTGCACCAACGAGAGATCGAATCGCGTGTTTTATGGACAGCCCTAGGCCTCATATATATAGGGGAAGGGGAGGGGCTGCGCCCCCTCTAGGGTTCCCACCCCTAGGGGGGCGGCAGCCCTAGATGGGGATCAAGGGTGGTGGCCAAGAGGGGGAGAGAGGGATGGCGCCCCTAGGGTGGGCCTTAAGGCCCATCTATGCCTAGGGTTTCCTCCTTTTTTCCTCCTAGCTGCCCTTGGGCCTTGTGGGAGGCGCACCAGCCCACTTAGGGGCTGGTCCCTCACCACCCTTGGCCCATGCAAGCCTCTGGGGTAGGTGGCCCCACTTGGTGGACCCCCGGGACCCTCCCGGTGGTCCCGGTACGTTACCGATAAACCCCGAAACTCTTCCGGTGACCAAAACAGGACTTCCCATATATAAATCTTTACCTCCGAACCATTCCGGAACTCCTCGTGATGTTCGGGATCTCATCCGGGACTCCGAACAACATTTGGTAACCACATACAAACTTCCTTTATAACCCTAGCGTCATCGAACCTTAAGTGTGTAGACCCTACGGGTTCGGGAGACATGCAGACATGACCGAGACGTTCTCCGGTCAATAACCAACAGCTGGATCTGGATACCCATGTTGGCTCCCACATGTTCCACGATGATCTCATCGGATGAACCACGATGTCAAGGACTTAATCAATCCCGTATACAATTCCCTTTGTCTAGTGGTACGATACTTACCCGAGATTCGATCATCGATATCCCGATACCTTGTTCAATCTCGTTACCGGCAAGTCTCTTTACTCGTTCCGTAACACATCATCCCGTGATCAACTCCTTGATCACATTGTGCACATTATGATGATGTCCTACCGAGTGGGCCCAGAGATACCTCTCCGTCACACGGAGTGACAAATCCCAGTCTCGATTCGTGCCAACCCAACAGACACTTTCAGAGATACCCGTAGTGTACCTTTATAGCCACCCAGTTACGTTGTGACGTTTGGCACACCCAAAGCACTCCTACGGTATCCGGGAGTTGCACAATCTCATGGTCTATGGAAATGATACTTGACATTTGCAAAGCTTTAGCATACGAACTACACGATCTAGTGCTATGCTTAGGATTGGGTCTTGTCCATCACATCATTCTCCTAATGATGTGATCCTGTTATCAATGACATCCAATGTCCATGGTCAAGAAACCGTAACCATCTATTGATCAACGAGCTAGTCAACTAGAGGCTTACTAGGGACATGGTGTTGTCTATGTATCCACACATGTATCTGAGTTTCCTATCAATACAATTCTAGCATGGATAATAAACGATTATCATGAACAAGGAAATATAATAATAATAATAATCAATTTATTATTGCCTCTAGGGCATATTTCCAACAAAGAAAACCCCATCTTGTTATCCTCGATGGCAACAATACAATACGTGACTTGCTGCCCTTACTGTCACCGGGAAAGGACACCACAAGATTGAACCCAAAGCTAAGAACTTCTCCCATTGCAAGAAAGATCAATCTAGTAGGCCAAACCAAACTAATAACTCGGAGAGACTTGCAAATATAACCAATCATACATAAAAGAATTCAGAGAAGATTCAAATATTATTCATAGATTGACTTGATCATAAACCCACAATTCATCGGTCTCAACAAACACACCGCAAAAAGAAGATTACATCGAATAGATCTCCACAAGAGAGGGGGAGAACATTGTATTGAGATCCAAAAAGAGAGAAGAAGCCATCTAGCTACTAACTATGGACCCGTAGGTCTGAAGTAAACTACTCACACTTCATCGGAGAGGCTATGGTGTTGATGTAGAAGCCGTCCGTGATCGATGCCCCCTCCGGCGGAGCTCCGGAACAGGCCCCCAAGATGGGTTCTCGTGGATACAGAAAGTTACGGTGGTGGAATTAGGGTTTTGGCTCCGTCTCTGATCATTTGGGGTATGTGGGTATATATAGGAGGAAGAAGTACGTCGGTGGAGCAACAGGGGGCCCACGAGGGTGGAGGGCGCGCCTGGGGGGGGGGGGGGGCAGGCGCGCCCCATACCTCGTGGCCTCCTGTTAGTTGGCTTGACATAGGGTCCAAGTCTCCTGAGTTGTATTCAGTGAGAAAATCACGTTCCCGAAGGTTTCATTCCGTTTGGACTCCTTTGATATTCCTTTTCTTCGAAACCCTAAAACAGGCAAAAAACAACAATTCTGGGCTGGGCCTCCGGTTAATAGGTTAGTCCCAAAAATAATATAAAAGTGGATAATAAAGCCCAATAATGTCCAAAATAGTAGATAATATAGCATGGAGCAATCAAAAATTATAGATATGTTGGAGACGTATCAAGCATCCCCAAGCTTAATTACTCCTCGTCCTCGAGGAGGTAAATGATAAAAACAAAAATTTTGATGCGGAGTGCTACTTGGCATAATTTTAATGTAATTCTTCTTAATTGTGGTATGAATATTCAGATCCGAAAGAATTAAGACAAAAGTTCATATCGACATAGAAAATAATAATACTTCAAGCATACTAACAAAGCAATTATGTCTTCTCAAAATAACATGGCTAAAGAAAGTTATCCCTACAAAATCATATAGTCTGGCTATGCTCTATCTTCACCAGACAAAATATTTAAATCATGCACAACCCCGATGACAAGCCAAGCAACTGTTTCATACTTTTGACATTCTCAAAACTTTTTCAATCTTCACGCAATACATGAGCGTGAGCCATGGATATAGCACTATAGTGGAATAGAGTGGTGGTTGTGGAGAAGACAAAAAAAGGGAAGATAGTCTCACATCAACTAGGCGTATCAATGGGCTATGGAGATGCCCATCAATAGATATCAATGTGAGTGAGTAGGGATTGCCATGCAACGGATGCACTAGAGCTATAAGTATATGAAAGCTCAAAAAGAACTAAGTGGGTGTGCATCCAACTTGCTTGCTCATGAAGACCTATGGAAATTTTGAGGAAGCCCATCATTGGAATATACAAGCCAAGTTCTATAATGAAAAATTCCCACTAGTATATGAAAGTGATAACATGAGAGACTCTCTACTATGAAGATCATGGTGCTACTTTGAAGCACAAGTGTGGTAAAAGGATAGTAACATTGTCCCTTCTCTCTTTTTTCTCTTTGTTTTTTTTATTTGGGCCTTTTCTCCTTTTTTATGGCCTCTTTTTTTTCGTCTGGGGTCTCATCCCGACTTGTGGGGGAATCATAGTCTCCATCATCCTTTCCTCACTTGGGACAATGCTCTAATAATGATAATCATCACACTTTTATTTTTCTTACAACTCAATAATTACAACTCGATACTTAGAACAAGATATGACTCTATATGAATGCCTCCGGCGGTGTACCGGGATATGCAATGATGCATGAGTGAAAAGTATGAAAGAATTATGAACGGTGGCTTTGCCACAAATACTATGTCAACTACATGATCATGCTAAGCAATATGATAATGATGGAGTGTGTCATAAACGGAACTGTGGAAAGTTGCATGGCAATATATCTCGGAATGGCTATGGAAATGCCATAATAGGTAGGTATGGTGGCTGTTTTGAGGAAGGTATATGGTGGGTGTGTGATACCGGCGAAAGGTGCGCGGTATTAGAGAGGCTAGCAAAGGTGGAAGGGTGAGAGTGCGTATAATCCATGGACTCAACATTAGTCATAAAGAACTCATATACTTATTGAAAAAATCTACAAGTTATCGAAGCAAAGTATTATGCGCATGCTCCTAGGGGGATAGATTGGTAGGAAAAGACCATCGCTCGTCCCCGACCGCCACTCATAAGGAAGACAATCAATAAATAAATCATGCTCCGACTTCATCACATAACGGTTCACCATACGTGCATGCTACGGGAATCACAAGCTTCAACACAAGTATTTCTCAAATTCACAACTACTCAACTAGCATGACTTTAATATCACCATCTCCATGTCTCAAAACTATTATCAAGTATCAAACTTATCATAGTATTCAACACACTCATAAGAGAAGTTTTATTATTAATCTTGCATACCAAGCATATTAGGATTTTAAGCAAATTACCATGCTATTTAAGACTCTCAAAATAATCTAAGTGAAGCATGAGAGGTCAATAGTTTCTATAAAACAAATCCACCACCGTGCTCTAAAAGATATAAGTGAAGCACTAGAGCAAAATTATACAACTCAAAAGATAATAGCGAAGCACATAGAGTATTCTAACAAATTCCAAATCATGTATGGCTCTCTCAAAAGGTGTGTACAACAAGGATGATTGTGGTAAACTCACAAGCAAAGACTCAAATCATACAAGACGCTCCAAGTAAAACACATATCATGTGGTAAATAAAAATATAGCTCCAAGTAAAGTTACCGATAGAAGTAGACGAAAGAGGGGATGCCTTCCGGGGCATCCCCAAGCTTTGGCTTTTAGGTGTCCTTAAATTATCTTGGGGGTGCCATGGGCATCCCCAAGCTTAGGCTCTTGCCACTCCTTCTTCCATAATCCATCAAATCTTTACCCAAAACTTGAAAACTTCACAACACAAAACTTAAAGTACAAAATCTCGTGAGCTCCGTTAGCGAAAGAAAACAAAAGACCACTTTAAGGTACTGTAATGAACTCATTCTTTATTTATATGGGTGTTATACCTACTGTATTCCAACTTCTCTATGGTTTATAAACTAATTTACTAGCTATAGATTCATCAAAATAAGCAAACAACATACGCAAAACAGAATCTGTCAAAAACAGAACAGTCTGTAGTAATCTGTATCTAGAGCAAGATATGGAACCCCAAAAATTCTAAAATAAATTGCTGGACGTGAGGAATTTATCTATTAATCATATGAAAAAAGAATTAACTAAATAACACTTTCCAAATAAAAATTACAGACATTCTCGTGAGCGCTAAAGTTTCTGTTTTTTACAGCAAGTTCAACAAGACTTTCCCCAAGTCTTCCCAACGGTTCTACTTGGCAGAAACACTAATTAAACACAAAAAACACAACCAAAACAGAGGCTAAATAATTTATTTATTACTAAGCAGGAGCAAAAATCAAGGAATAAAAATAAAATTGGGTTGCCTCCCAACAAGCGCTATCATTTAACGCCCCTAGCTAGGCATAACAAGCAAGAATAGATCTAGGTATTGCCATCTTTGGTAGGCAATACATAAGTGGCTCTCATAATAGATTCATAAGGTAATTTAATTTTCTTTCTAGGAAAGTGTTCCATGCCTTTCCTTAACGGAAATTGGAATCTAATATTTCCTTCCTTCATATCAATAATTGCACCAATCGTTCTAAGGAAAGGTCTACCAAGAATAATAGGACATGAAGGATTGCAATCTATGTCAAGAACAATAAAATCTACGGGCACATAATTCCTATTTGCAACAATAAGAACATCATTAATTCTTCCCATAGGTTTCTTAATAGTGGAATCCGCAAGGTGCAAGTTTAGAGAGCAATCATCAAAATCACGGAAACCTAGCAAATCACACAAAGTCTTTGGAACCGTGGAAACACTAGCACCCAAATCACATAAAGCATAGCATTCATGATCTTTAATTTTAATTTTAATAGTTGGTTCCCACTCATCATAAAGTTTTCTAGGTATAGAAACTTCCAATTCAAGTTTTTCTTCATAAGATTGCATCAAGGCATCAACGATATGTTTAGTAAACACTTTATTTTGACTATAAGCATGAGGAGAATTTAGCACGGATTGCAACAAGGAAATACAATCAATCAAAGAGAAATTTTCATAGTTAAATTCCTTGAAATCCATAATAGTGGGTTTAGCAACATATAGGGTTTTAATTTCTTCAATCCCACTTTTATCAAATTTAGCATCAAGATCAAAAGATTCAGAATTCTTGGAACGCCTTCTAGGTAAAGGTGGATCATATTCAGTCCCATCATTATCAAGATTCATATTGCAAAACAAAGATTTAATAGGGGACACATCAATAACTTTTAGATCTTCATCATTATTTTCATAGGAACTAGAAGAACATGCTTTTATAAAGGCATCTTTCTTAGCACGCATCCTAGCGGTTCTTTCTTTGCACTCATCAATGGAAATTCTCATGGCTTTGAGAGACTCATTGATATTATGCTTAGGTGCAATAGATCTAAGTTTCCAAGAATCAACATCAAGAGCAATTCTATCAACGTTCCTAGCCAAATCATCAATCTTAAGCAATTTTTCTTAAATCATGGCATTAAAATTCTTTTGCGAAGTAATAAATTCTTTAATATTAGAATCAAAATCAGAGGGCATCTTATTATAATTTCCATAAGAATTGTTGTAGGAATTACCATAATTATTAGAGGGATTACTAGGATAAGGCCTAGGATTGAAATTTCCTCTATACGCGTTGTTACCAAAATTGTTCCTACCAACAAAATTCACATCCATAGATTCATTATTATTCTCAATCAAAGTAGACAAGGGCATATCATTAGGATCAGAAGAAACACTCTTATTAGCAAATAATTTCATAAGTTCATCCATCTTTCCACTCAAAACATTAATTTCTTCTATCGTATGCACCTTTTTATTAGTAGATCTTTTAGTATGCCATTGAGAATAATTAACCATAATATTATCTAGGAGTTTAATAGCTTCTCCTAAGGTGATTTCCATAAAAGTGCCTCCCGCGGCCGAATCTAAAAGATTTCTAGAAGCAAAATTCAATCCGGCATAATTTTTTTGTATAATCATCCACAAATTTAAACCATGAGTAGGGCAATTACGTATCATTAATTTCATTCTCTCCCAAGCTTGTGCAACATGTTCATGATCAAGTTGCTTAAAGTTCATAATATCGTTTCTAAGAGAGATGATCTTAGCGGGAGGAAAATACTTAGAGATAAAAGCATCTTTGCACTTATTCCATGAATCAATACTATTTTTAGGCAAAGACGAAAACCAAGCTTTAGCACGATCTCTAAGCAAAAAAGGAAATAGCTTCAATTTAACAATATTATTATCCACATCTTTCTTCTTTTGCATGTCACACTCAACGAAGCTATTAAGATGGGTAGCGGCATCTTCACTAGGAAGGCCGGAGAACGGAATCTTTCATGACAAGATTCAGCAAAGCAGTATTAATTTCTCAAGATTCAGCATCGGTAAGAGGAGAAGTCGGAGTGCTAATAAAATCATTGTTGTTGGTATTGGTGAAGTCACACAATCTAGTATTATCTTGAGCCATCGCGACAAACAAGCAAACTAACACACAAGCAAACAAAAAGCAAGTGGACAAAAAGGGCAAATAGAGAAAGAGAGGGAGGATAGAGAGAGAGAGAGAGGGTGAATAAAACGGCAAGGGTGAATTGGGGGGAGAGGAAAACGAGAGGCAAACGGCAAATAATGTAATGCGGGAGATAAGAGTATGTGATGGGTACTTGGTATGTTGACTTTTGCATAGACCTCCCCGGCAACATTGTTGGGAGTCAAATCTTGACTTGCGCGAACCTCCCCGACAACGGCGCCAGAAATCCTTTTTGCTACCTCTTTTAGCACTGCGTTGGTTTTCCCCGAAGAGGAAGGGATGATGCAGCAAAGTAGCGTAAGTATTTCCCTCAGTTTTTGAGAACCAAGGTATCAATCCAGTAGGAGGCTACACGCAAGTCCCTCATACCTGCACAAAACAAATAAATCCTCGCAACCAACGCAAATAGGGGTTGTCAATCCCTATAGGGCCACTTACGAGAGTGAGATCTGATAGATATGATAAGATAATATTTTTGGTATTTTTATGATAAAGATGTAAAGTAAAATAAAATAAAAGTAAATAGCAAAGTAAATAACTAAGTAGTAGGAGATTGATATGATAAAGATAGACCCGGGGGCCATAGGTTTCACTAGTGGCTTCTCTCGAGAGCATAAGTATTCTACGGTGGGTGAACAAATTACTGTTGAGCAATTGACAGAATTGAGCATAGTTATGAGAATATCTAGGTATGATCATGTATATAGGCATCACGTCCGAGACAAGTAGACCGACTCCTGCCTGCATCTACTACTATTACTCCACTCATCGACCGCTATCCAGCATGCATCTAGAGTATTAAGTTAAAAACAGAGTAATGCCTTAAGCAAGATGACATGATGTAGAGGGATAGACTCATGCAATATGAAGAAAACCCCATCTTGTTATCCTCGATGGCAACAATACAATGTGTGCCTTGCTGCCCTTACTGTCACCGGGAAAGTACACAGCAAGATTGAACCCAAAGCTAAGCACTTCTCCCATTGCAAGAAAGATCAATCTAGTAGGCCAAACCAAACTAATAATTCGAAGAGACTTGCAAAGATAACCAATCGTACATAAATGAATTCAGGGAAGATTCAAATATTATTCATAGATAGACTTGATCATAAACCCACAATTCATCGGTCTCAACAAACACACTGCAAAAAGAAGATTACATCGAATAGATCTCTATTGTCCTTTGCTGATAATTACACCGAGTTATTTGAAAAGATTCGCGGCGCTTTGGAAGCACAAAATCATAAATATAAACAACTTGTTGATTGCAAAAAGAGGCCAAAATCATTCCAAGTCGGTGATAAGGTGATGGTCTACCTCCGAAAAGAGAGGCTGCCTTTAGGTGTTAAAGGGAAACTTAGGCAACGAAGGTATGGGCCCTTCTCTGTTGTGAGGAAGATAAATGATAATGCTTATGTGATAGATATTCCAAGTGACATGGATATCTCCAACACTTTCAATGTTGCGGA
Organism: Triticum monococcum; assembly: GCA_034509565.1. Classification (NCBI taxonomy): domain Eukaryota; kingdom Viridiplantae; phylum Streptophyta; class Magnoliopsida; order Poales; family Poaceae; genus Triticum; species Triticum monococcum. Next base: position 569,087,734 of record CM067841.1, on the reverse strand, counting down.
CTTGACTCTCTACCATCCAGAAGAAGCGCTCTATGAAGATAACTCGAGGGTGAGTTCCAAACAACCATGGGAGAATGATGAGGAACACTAGATGAGAAGAAAGAAAACACATGCCAGATCTGTTTGGCTACTTTTAGATGCTTCCACTCTAGTGTAGTATTTCTTTCCTTTCCTTTACTATGTACCCCTACCTATAATAGAACTTGTTGTTCTTATCTAAAATCTTGGAGTAGATCTTGTGCCCTAGCAGTTCTGGATTGAACTCTTGCTACCCTATCAGCCTACATTCGTCTCTAGAGCGATATCTAGCGCAGCACGTTGAAGATGTTCCTTCAACACTTGTGTTGTACACATTGTAGCAGCAAGGTGGAGTTTCTCCTTCATAATCTTTGTGCTGCTTCAGAAAGTGAAAAAAACAGAAATGACTAACTAGTCCGACCCAAACCTACGCAGCGTCAAGGGGGTGGGGTGCCCATATCTCGGGAGCAACTAACGAACGAGTGCTCGTTCAGGAGCCCCACAAGGGTCACCTGGGGGTGGGCTGAGATCGCGTCACTTGGCGCGCTCTCAGCCGCCACCAGGTGTCGTGCTCTAGGCGTCCCCTCTGACTATTTTTTTTCTTTTTCGCACGCTTTTTCAGCTATTGAGATGATTTTCCCAGATTTTTTCGGATTTATGGTTGCCCATAGGTCTTTCTTAGCTTTTGGAATTTTTTTTTCAAAAAAACATTTTCTTTGCGTGAAAAAGCCATTTTTTCCTTCCGCAAGTGGCACGGCCGTGCCTCTCGGAAACAGGAAAAATGTGATTTCTTTCCTTTTTCTTTCGCTAGAGGCACGACCGTGCCTCTCGAAAACGAAAAAAACGTGTTTCCTGATTTTCCTTCCGCGAGAGACACGGTCGTGCCTCTCGAAAAGGAAAAAAACATGTTTTTTTCCTTCTGCGAGAGGCACGGGGTTACTTCCGCGAGAGGCACAGTCGTGCCTCTTTCGGAAAAGAAAAAAAGATGCTCATGATTCTTATTTTTCATTCGTTTTTTCGTGAAAAAGAAGTTCGGCAAAATCTATCAACATCAGATCTAATTTTGAAGGTCTCGACGCAAGAAATCCAACGATGAAAACGGTTCGAGATTTGGATGCATGATTCAAGAGATAAAACGTTTTGAATAAATATATGTATGAAAAAGAAAAAACTCCTTGGTTGCGTCAAGTGGCGCACATGTAGTGCGCCACTTGTCGCAACCTGGGAAGATGGGAGTGACCTTTGCAAAGAGTGGTCCTTAATTAGTGACTAGTAAGATGCCATTGTGTTGCACGTAACACCAAAGTGCATTGATCTGGGTCATCTCATGTTTAACAAATATCGATAGGTTTCTTCGGATATTCATTCTTCTCTAGAGCCCACAAGCATCTGGATGAATAGTAAATGTAGAAAAAATAGATAAAAAATATCTTTTTGCAAACAAAACCGTTCAAGTGTTCAACCTGAATCCAAAACTTCCTGAAGAAATAACACTTATTGTGCTTTGCTGAAAATGATCTTCAAAAAATATTTTTTGAGTATCGATTTTGTTTATTTTTTCTAGACAGCCATGAATGTAACTCAGGATGACTTGGAAGGGGGCAGAGGATATGGCGAGGAGGAGGAGGGGGTCGTGGTGGTGGTCGGCAATGTGGCCTAAGCGAAGGCATGAGAGGCGTTGGGGGCAGACGATGCCAAGCACAGCGATCTCTCTAGATCCTTCTTATTTTTTTATGAGATGGCTAGATGAGGTGAGAGGCAGGGGGTTATCTACAAATAAGGAGTGGAGTGCGGGGATCTTTTTACAAAACTGACATAGTTTGTCTTATGCATTGAATGTAAATCGAACTGCTGTAAATGAAGTATGATAGACACACCATTATCATCAACTCAGCTTTTTATATGAAAAATAGAGATTTTGTCATATCTCGCTTTCAGCAAGATGCGCGAGTGTTTCTAAAAAAAAGCAAGATGCGCAGAGGCTATGTATAGCCTTAAGCGAGATGTGAGGAAGGTTCTGAGCATATGGGCCGGCCTATTAGTTTAGGTTTGATCGCTTTGCTCGCTACCATCTGTTGTAGGTTCGCTTGCTATACATTTTTCTTTTTTTCTTTTTTTTCATATGGTTTTGTTAATTTTCTTCTTTTTTCTCGTTATAAATTCAGTTTTCACTGATTTTCTTGATTTCTTTCTCGGTTTTCACAAACTTTTGTTTTCTTCCCTTTTATTGTTTTCCTATGGATTTCTTGATTTTTTGGTTTCTTTGATTTTAATTCAGTTTTCAAAATATAAGTTTTTCAAAAATATTAATCATGTATTTAGAAAATGGTTAACATGTACATAAAAAATATTTCTGATGTATATGAAAAATGTTGAATGTGTACTAGAAAAAGTTAACATGTGTTGAACAACAATTAAACCGATGAACATCGACAAAAAAACAAAGAAATAAACACAAAAGACAAACAAAACAAAGATAACCAAAGTATAGCGAAGAACGAAAAAACCAGTGAAAAACAAAAGAAAACAAAATTTATAACAAAGAAAAAAGAAAAACTGAAAAAAAAACCGATGAACATCGACAAAAAAACCAAAGAAATAAAAACAGAAGGCGAACAAAACAAAGCTAACCAAAGTATAGCGAAGAACGAAAGAAAACCGGTGAAAACAAAAGAAAACAAAATTTATAACGAAGGAAAAAGAAAAAGTGAAGAAAACCGATGAAGAAAAAGAAAAAAAAAGAAACAAGCAAAACCAAAGAAAGGAAAAAATTCTGAAAACCGATAAATTAACAAAGAAAAGCAGTGAAAACAATAAAGCTGGAGAAAAAAATAGAAAACCTAAGAAAGCTGTTGAAGAAATAGAGAAAAACTAAAGGAAAAAAAGAAAAAGAACAAAACCCAAGGAACTAGCGAAGTGCGGATCGAACGCGACGAGCGAGCGAACTTTTACCGTAGCGAGCAGGGAAAAACCTTGTACATACGAGCCGATCATACATCGTTATAAGCGAGATATAGCTCTGGCGCGTAACCTCGCTGATTCCCTCGTCTTCTCCTCTCCATCTCTCGTCGCCCCGCCTGCTCGTCGAAATTTTTGTGCGCTGTGACACCATTGATGGAGAAGAAGATCCCGGTGTGTTATACTGTTGGAAATATGAGCAAATTACTACAAGATTTAATTTGAATGAACACAAGATAAATCATGACAGCAATAGCAATGATTAAACTAATCATGCGAACTAGCATAGTAGATGAACATATCACATCTAAAGCACATACTAGAAACATGAATTCTACCACGATCTCGAACAGAAAGGATAGAATCACATACGGTGCAACGGGAGCAGCACCACTGGCGTTGACGTTGTCGCCCATGTCGTCGAGGATGAGGTTTCCGAGGTCGGGAAAGAAGTCGTCGTTCGTGAAGTCGTCGCTGCTAGCAGTCGCGCTAGTGCGCTCCCCAAAAACCTGATCGCCCCTCTCTCGCACAGGATCACGAGAAGCGGGGTTCCGGTGGACTGCTGTCCCTTCTCCTGGTGCATGCCGAAAGGAGAGATGGAGAAGACTTGCTTAAGGACGCAATGATCTGGAACGATGGTGAGAAACCATACGAAAACGGCGGCGGCTAGCGTAGACGTCTGCCTGACTATATAGTGCGGGCCGGGTAGGTCGTGGGAGTAAACCCCACGCCCGAGTCGTCATGATCTTCTGATTCAGTAATTAATGTGTGCGTTAATTATTAATTAATGACTCATTAATTTTCCCTAGCAGCAAAAATTTAGACAACGTGCATAGATCTGTCATCGGCTCGGCTCAATCCCGCAACCCGCGGCGAGGCGAGGCGAGGCGAGCGAGGAGGAGGAGCGCACGTGTAGGTCTCCTCTTCTCATGCTTATACGAGTGATAGAAGAGCTCACCTTATAAAGAGGTGCAACTCTCTCAACTTCCAAGGTGGGACTAAACTTTAGTCTCACTCACTCCACTCACATGTGTGCATGAATGGACCAAGAGAATTTCAGAATTTTAGTTGGGCTTTGGGCCAAAGGCCTACTAGCAAAATTCCAACAATCCCCCACAAAGTCTCATTGGCACATCTCATCATTTAGTTCCAAAACATTTTTTATATACCGGTGCTTAGTGAAGACTCTGAAGTTGAACTTCCACTTAGAGTTTTATGCTACACTGGATCATAACTTGAATAGTGGACTATGCCTTGAACTACAAGTTTTTCGTGAAACTAGTTTCACACAAATTCTTGACCGCTACTGGGCTGACGTAAGGCTTCCCCGCGGGTGGAGTGTATACATCATACTCCAAGGCCTTTCATGAATTTATTAGAGAACACTCAATTCTCACAGACTGCGACGTTAACAGTCAAATTCATATAGGTGTGTTCCTCAGGAGATGCTATGCAGGACAACATCTCTACTTACTCAAATAAGCCACTTGGAACACATAAAGATAAATATCAACCTGCCATGCACATCAGGAGAGTATTGCATCTTCACAGAGTGGGATAATTAAAATAGGGATAATCTCCTCTCAGCTGACCAACAGCTTGTCTCCCACTTCTACTTCACGGGATCTCCGATCACATAGAGTGGGTTACCACTATGGACAACTCATGCAGTGGGTCTCAAGCCCATCTCCATCGATGCATTATCTATCACGTTACGTGATAGACCCTTTGTGAAGGGATCTGCCAAGTTTTTCGATGTTTGGATATAATCCAACGTAATAATTCCGGAGTTCCTCAATTTTCTGACAGATTTTAGTCTCCTCTTCACATGCCTTGAGGACTTCATATAGAACTGTTTATCTTGATGATCACAGTTTGATTATCACAGTTCATCACGATAGGGGGTATTGGTTTTTCAACCACATGTAAGTCCATCAAGAGCTCACGAAGCCGCTCGGCTTCAATAGTGGCAGTGTCTAATACTGTGAGTTCTGCTTCCATAGTTGACCTCGTTAAGATGGTCTGCTTGCAAGACTTCCAGGAAACAGCGCCACCACCAAGTGTAAAAACATAACCACTTGTGGCCTTAATCTCATCAGCATCATATATCCAGTTTGAGTCACTATAACCCTCCAGTACCCTTGGATACCCTGTGTAGTGAATCCCATAGCTCGCGATGCATTTCAAATAGCGCATAACTCTCTCAAGCGCATGCCAATGATCATCTCCCGATTTTGACACAAACCGACTCAGCTTGCTCACAGCAAAAGAGATGTCAGGCCTCGTGGCACTCGCCAAATACATAAGCGAGCCAATAATCTGAGAATACCTCAGTTGATCTCTAGCAATCCGTTGATTCTTTCGAAGCAACACACTAGCATCATATGGAGTTGGAGAAGGCGTGCAGTCGCTATACCCAAAACAACTCAAGATCTTTTTCACATAGTGAGATTGAAGCAGTGTGATCCCACCATTCTCATCTCTCAACAGCTTGATGTTTAAGATAACATCAGCTACTCCTAGATCCTTCATCTCAAAGCAGTGAGATAAGAAATCTTTAACCTCCTTGATTAAATCAAGTTTGGTTCCAAAGATCAGTATGTCGTCGACATACAGACAAAGAATAACTCCTTTGCCCCCACCATGGCGATAGTACACGCACTTGTCACCATCGTTTACTACAAAGCCGGCAGCAGTTAATGTTCTTTCGAACTTCTCATGCCACTTCTGAGGAGCTTGTTTAAGGCCATATAAAGACTTTAATAACTTGCACACCTTTCCTTCCTGACCTGGTACTACAAAACCATCTGGCTGATCTATATAAATTTCCTCCTTTAACTCTCCATTGAGGAAAGATGTCTTAACGTCCATTTGATGAACGAGAAGACCATGTGAGGCAGCTAGTGATAGTAGCACCCGAATTGTGGTCAGTCTAGCCACAAGTGAGTAAGTATCAAAGAAGTCTTTACCTTCTTTCTGGGTATAACCCTTAGCCACAAGCCGTGCCTTGTACTTTTCAATCGTACCATCAGACCTAAGCTTCTTCTTGAACACCTACTTACATCCTACAAGTTTGCACCCATAAGGACGGTCAGTGATCTCCCAGGTTCCGTTAGCTAAGATGGAATCCATCTCGCTACGTACAACTTCCTTCCAGTAGTCAGCATCAGGAGATGAAGGAAATATGCCCTAGAGGCAATAATAGGGTTATTATTTATTTCCTTATATCATGATAAATGTTTATTATTCATGCTAGAATTGTATTAACCGGAAACATAATACATGTGTGAATACATAGACAAACAGAGTGTCACTAGTATGCCTCTACTTGACTAGCTCGTTGATCAAAGATGGTTATGTTTCCTAACCATAGACATGAGTTGTCATTTGATTAACGGGATCACATCATTAGGAGAATGATGTGATTGACTTGACCCATTTCGTTAGCTTAGCACTTGATCGTTTAGTTTGTTGCTATTGCTTTCTTCATGACTTATACATGTTCCTATGACTATGAGATTATGCAACTCCCGTTTACCGGAGGAACACTTTGTGTGCCACCAAATGTCACAATGTAACTGGATGATTATAAAGATGATCTACAGGTGTCTCCGAAGGTACTTGTTGGGTTAGCGTATTTCGAGATTAGGATTTGTCACTTCGATTGTCGGAGAGGTATCTCTGGGCCCTCTCGGTAATGCACATCACTTAAGCCTTGCAAGCATTGCAACTAATGAGTTAGTTGCGGGATGATGTATTACAGAACGAGTAAAGAGACTTGCTGGTAAAGAGATTGAACTAGGTATTGAGATACCGATGATCGAATCTCGGGCAAGTAACATACCGATGACAAAGGGAACAACGTATGTTGTTGTGCGGTTTGACCGATAAAGATCTTCGTAGAATATGTGGGAGCCAATATGAGCATCCAGGTTCCGCTATTGGTTATTGATCGGATACGTGTCTCGGTCATGTCTACATAGTTCTCGAACCCGTAGGGTCTGCATGCTTAATGTTATGATGACGGTTATATTATGAGTTTATATGTTTTGATGTACCGAAGGTTGTTCGGAGTCCCGGATGTGATCATGGACATGACGAGGAGTCTCATGTTGGAAATATGCCCTAGAGGCAATAATAATTTGATTATTATTATATTTCCTTGTTCATGATAATCGTTTATTATCCATGCTAGAATTGTATTATTAGGAAACTCAGATACATGTGTGGATACATAGACAACACCATGTCTCTAGTAAGCCTCTAGTTGACTAGCTCGTTGATCAATAGATGGTTACGGTTTCCTGACCATGGACACTGGATGTCATTGATAACGGGATCACATCATTAGGAGAATGATGTGATGGACAAGACCCAATCCTAAGCCTAGCACAAGATCATGTAGTTCGTATGCTAAAGCTTTTCTAATGTCAAGTATCATTTCCTTAGACCATGAGATTATGCAACTCCCGGATACCGTAGGAGTGCTTTGGGTGTGCCAAACGTCACAACGTAACTGGGTGACTATAAAGGTGCACTACGGGTATCTCCGAAAGTGTCTGTTGGGTTGGCACGAATCGAGACTGGGATTTGTCACTCCGTGTAAACGGAGAGGTATCTCTGGGCCCACTTGGTAGGACATCATCATAATGTGCACAATGTGATCAAGGAGTTGATCACGGGATGATGTATTACGGAACGAGTAAAGAGACTTGCCGGTAACGAGATTGAACAAGGTATCAGGATACCGACGATCGAATCTCGGGCAAGTATCGTACCGATAGACAAAGGGAATTGTATACGTGATTGATTAAGTCCTTGACATCGTGGTTCATCCGATGAGATCATTGTGGAGCATGTGGGAGCCAACATGGGTATCCAGATCCCGCTGTTGGTTATTGACCGGAGAACGTCTCCGTCATGTCTGCATGGTTCCCGAACCCATACGGTCTACACACTTAAGGTTCGATGACGCTAGGGTTATAAAGGAAGTTTGTATGTGGTTACCGAATGTTGTTCGGAGTTCCGGATGAGATCCCGGATGTCACGAGGAGTTCCGGAATGGTCCGGAGGTAAAGATTTATATATGGGAAGTCCTGTTTTGGTCACCGAAAAAGTTTTGGGTTTTATCGGTAACGTACCGGGACCACCGGGAGGGTCTCGGGGGTCCACCAAGTGGGGCCACAAGCCCCGGAGGGCTGCATGGGCCAAGTGTGGGAGGGGACCAGCCCCAGGTGGGCTGGTGCGCCCCCCCCCCCACCAAGGCCCAAGGCGCAAGGAAGAGGGAAGGGGGGCAAACCCTAGGGCAGATGGGCCCTAAGGCCCATACCTGGTGCGCCCCCTCTCCCCCTCTTGGCCGCCCCCCCTTTTCCCATCTAAGGATGCCGCCCCCCCCCCTAGGGGTGGGAACCCTAGAGGGGGTGCACCCCCTCCCTCTCCCCTATATATACTTGAGGGTTTTGGGGCTGCCAACAGATGAGTTCCTGACCTCTCCATGGCGCAGCGCTACCTCTCTTCCTCCTCATATCTCACGGTGCTTGGCGAAGCCCTGCTGGATCACCTCGCTCCTCCATCACCACCACGCCGTTGTGTTGCTGCTAGATGGAGTCTTCCTCAACCTCTCCCTCTCTCCTTGCTGGATCAAGGCATGGGAGACGTCGTCGGGCTGTACGTGTGTTGAACGCGGAGGTGCCGTCCGTTCGGCACTAGGATCTCCGGTGATTTGAATCACGATGAGTACGTCTCCTTCAACCCCGTTCTCTTGAACGCTTCCACTTAGCGATCTACAAGGGTATGTAGATGCACTCTCCTTCCCCTCGTTGCTGGTCTCTCCATAGATAGATCTTGGTGACACGTAGGAAAATTTTGAATTTCTGCTACGTTCCCCAACAGTGGCATCATGAGCTAGGTCTATTGTGTAGATTCTATGCACGAGTAGAACACAAAGTAGTTGTGGGCGTTGATTTTGTTCAATATGCTTACCGTTACTAGTCCAATATTGATTCGGCGGCATTGTGGGATGAAGCGGCCCGGACCAACCTTACACGTACGCTTACGTGAGACCGGTTCCACCGACTAACATGCACTAGTTGCATAAGGTGGCTAGCAGGTGTCTGTCTCTCCCACTTTAGTCGGATCGGATTTGATGAAAAGGGTCCTTATGAAGGGTAAATAGCAATTGGCATATCACATTGTGGTTTTTGCGTAGGTAAGAAACGTTGTTGCTAGAAACCCATAGCAGCCACGTAAAACATGCAAACAACAATTAGAGGACGTCTAACTTGTTTTTGCAGGGTATGCTATGTGATGTGATATGGCCAAGAAGAATGTGATGAATGATATGTGATGTATGAGATTGATCATGTTCTTGTAATAGGAATCACGACTTGCATGTCGATGAGTATGACAACCGGCAGGAGCCATAGGAGTTGTCTTTATTTATTGTATGACCTGCGTGTCATTGAACAACGCCATGTAATTACTTTACTTTATTGCTAACCGTTAGTTGTAGTAGTAGAAGTAATAGTTGGTGAAACAACTTCATGAAGACACGATGATGGAGATCATGGTGTCATGCCGGTGACGATGATGATCATGGAGCCCCGAAGATGGAGATCAAAAGGAGCAAAAAGTGATGATGGCCATATCATGTCACTATTTGATTGCATGTGATGTTTATCATGTTTATACATCTTATTTGCTTAGAACGACGGTAGTAAATAAGATGATCCCTCATTAAAATTTCAAGAAAGTGTTCCCCCTAACTGTGCACCGTTGCGAAAGTTCGTCGTTTCGTAGCACCACGTGATGATCGGGTGTGATAGATTCTTACGTTCACATACAATGGGTGTAAGCCAGATTTACACACGCGAAACACTTAGGTTGACTTGACGAGCCTAGCATGTACAGACATGGCCTCGGAACACAAGAGACCGAAAGGTCGAGCATGAGTCGTATAGAAGATACGATCAACATGAAGATGTTCACCGATGTTGACTAGTCCGTCTCATGTGATGATCGGACACGGCCTAGTTGACTCGGATCGTGTAATCACTTAGATGACTAGAGGGATGTCTGTCTGAGTGGGAGTTCATAAGATGAACTTAATTATCCTGAATATAGTCAAAAGGTCTTCGCAAATTATGTCGTAGCTCGCGCTTCAGTTCTACTGTTTAGATATGTTCCTAGAGAAAATTTAGTTGAAAGATGAGAGTAGCAATTATGCGGACTAGGTCCGTAAACTGAGGATTGTCCTCATTGCTTCATAGAAGGCTTATGTGCTTAATGCACCGCTCAGTGTGCTGAACCTCGAACGTCGTCTGTAGATGTTGGGAACATCTGACATACAAATTTTGATAACTACATGATAGTTCAGTTAAACGGTTTAGAGTTGAGGCACCGAAGACGTTTTGAAACATCGCAAAACATAGGAGATGTTTTAAGGGCTGAAATTGGGATTTCAGGCTCGTGCCCACGTCAAGAGGTATAAGACCTCCGACGATTTTGTTAGCCTGCAAACTAAGGGAGAAAAGCTCAATTGTTGAGCTTGTGCTCAGATTGTCTGAGTACAACAATCATTTGAATCGAGTGGGAGTTGATCTTCCAGATGAGATAGTTTTGATTCTCCGAAGTCATTACCACCAAGCTGCTAGAGCTTTGTGATGAACTATGATATATCAGGGACATATATGATGATCCTTGAGATATTCGCGATGTTTGACACCACAAAAGTAGAAATCAAGAAGGAGCATCAATTGTTGATGGTTGGTGAAACCACTAGTTTCAAGAAGGGCAAGGGAAAGAAGGGATACTTCATGAAACGGCAAATCAGCTGCTGCTCTAGTGAAGAAACCCAAGGCTGAACCCAAACCCGAGACTAAGTGCTTCTGTAATAAGAGGAACAACCACTAGAGCAGAATTACCCTAGATACTTGGTCGATGAGAAGGCTGGCAAGGTCGATAGAAGTATATTGGATATACATTGTGTTAATGTGTACTTTACTACTACTCCTAGTAGCACCATGGTATTAGATACCGGTTCGGTTGCTAAATGTTAGTAAACTCGAAATAAAAGGCTGCGGAGTAAACGGAGACTAGCTAAAGGTGAGCTAACGATATGTGTTGGAAGTGTTTTCAATGTTGATATGATCAAGCATCGCACGCTCCCTCTACCATCGGGATTGGTGTTAAACCTAAATAATTGTTATTTGGTGTTTGCGTTGAGCATAGACATGATTGGATTACGTCTATCGTAATACGGTTATTCATTTAAGGAGAATAATGGTTACTCTGTTTATTTGAGTAATACCTTCAATGGTCTTACGCCTAAAATGAATGGTTTATTGAATCTCGATCGTAGTGATACACATGTTCATGCCAAAAGATATAGGATAGTAATGATAGTACCACCTACTTGTGCCACTGCCACTTAAGTCATATCGGTATAAAACGCATGAAGAAGCTCCATGTTGATGGATCTTTGGACTCACTCATTTTGAAAGGATTGAGACATGCGAACCATGTTTGTTGGTAGATATGCATGAAGAAACTCTATACAGATGGATCGTTTGGACTCACTTGATTTTGAATCACTTGAGACATGCAAGTCATACCACATGGGCAAGATGACTGAAAGCCTCGGTTTTAGTAAAATGGAACTAGAAAGCAACTTGTTGGAAGTAATACATTTTGATGTGTGCAGTCCAATGAGTGCTGAGGCGTGTAGTGGATATCGTTATGTTCTTACTTCACAGATGATTTGAGTAGATGTTGAGTATATTTACTTGATGAATCACGTGTCTAAATTATTGAAAGGTTCAAGTAATTTCAGGGTGAAGTTGAAAGATCGTCGTGACAAGAGGATAAAATATCTATGATATGATCATAGAGATGAATATCTGAATTACGAGTTTGGCACAGAATTAAGACATTGTGGAAATTGTTTCACAACTAATACAGCCTGGAACACCATAGTGTGATGGTGTGTCCGAACATCATAACTGCACCCTATTGGATATGATGCATACCATGATGTCTCTTATCGAATTACCACGATAGTTTATGGGTTAGGCATTAGAGACAACCACATTCACTTTAAATAGGGCACCACGTAATTCCGATGAGATGACACCGTATGAACTATGGTTTAGAGAAACCTAAGCTGTCATTTCTTAAAAGTTTGGGGCTGCGACGCTTATGTGGAAAAGTTTCAGGCTGATAAGCTCGAACCCAAAGCAGATAAATGCATCTTCATAGGACACCCAAAACAGTTGGGTATACCTCCTGTCTCAGATCCGAAAGCAATAAGGGATTGTTTCTTGAATCGGGTCCTTTCTCGAGGAAAAATTTCTCTCGAAAGAATTGAGTGGGAGGATGGTGGAGACTTGATGAGGTTATTGAACCGTCTCTTCAACTAGTGTGTGGCAGGGCATAGGAAGTTGTTCCTGTGGCACCTACACCAATTGAAGTGGAAGCTTATGATAGTGATCATGAAACTTCAGATCAAGTCACTACCAAACATCGTAGGATGACAAGGATGCGTACTACTTCAGAGTGGTACGTAATCCTGTCTTGGAAGTCATGTTGCTAGACAAAAATGAACCTACGAGCTATGGAGAAGCGATGGTGAGCCTGGATTCCAAAATGGCCCGAGGCCATATAATCCGAGAGAGGATCCATATATGAAAAAAAATATAGACTTTGGAAGAACTACTTGATGGTCGTAAGGCTGTTAGGTACATATGGATTTTAAAAGGAAGACGGGCAATGATGGTAAGTATCACCATTAAGAAAGCTCGACTTGTCGTTAAGATGTTTCCCGACAAGTTCAAGGAGTTGACTACGATGAGACTTTCTCACTCATAGCGATGCTAAGAGTCTGTTGGAATTATATTAGCAGTCACTGCATTATTTATGAAATCTTGCAGATAGGATATCAAAACTATTGTTTCCTCACGATTTTCATGAGGAAAGGATGTATGTGATACAACCAGAAGGTTTTAACAATCCTGAAAGATGCTAACAAGTATGCAAAGCTCTAGCAATCCTTTTAAGGACTGGAGTAAGCATCTCGGAGTTGGAATATACGTTTTGATGATGATCAAAGATTTTGGGTTTATACAAAGTTTATGAGAAACTTGTATTTCCAAAGAAGTGAGTGGGAGCACTATAGAATTTCCGATGAGTATATGTTGTTAACATATTGTTGATCGGAAATGACGTAGAATTTCTGGAAAGCATATAGGGTTATTCGGAAAGTGTTTTTCAATGGAAAGCTTGGATTAAGCTACTTGAACATTGAGCATCAAGATCTATAAGGATAGATCAAAACGCTTAATGGTACTTTCAAATGGGCACATACCTTGACATGATCTTGAAGGTGTTCAAGATGGATCAGTCAAAGAAGGAGTTCTTGCCTGAGTTGTAAGGTATGAAGTTAAGACTTAAAGCTCGACCTCGGCAGAAGAAAGAGGAAGGACGAAGGTCGTCCCCTATGCTTTTGTCATAGGCTCTCTACAGTATGCTATGCTGTGTGCCGCACCTGAAGTGTGCCTTGCCGTGAGTCAGTCCAGGGGTACAAGAGTGATCCAAGAATGGATCACAGGACAGCGGTCAAAGTTATCCTTAGTAACTAGTGGACTAAGGAATTTTCTCGATTATGGAGGTGGTAAAAGAGTTCGTCGTAAAGGGTTACGCCGATGCAAACTTTGACACTAATCCAGATTATTCTGAGTAGTAAACTGGATTCGTATAGTAGAACAGTTATTTGGAATAGCTCCAAATAGAACGTGGGAGCTGCATCTAGGAGATGACATAGAGATTTGTAAAGCACACACGGATCAGAAAGATTCAGACCCGTTGACTATAACATCTCTCACAAGCATAACATGATCAAACCCAGAACTCATCGAGTGTTAATCACATGGTAATGTGAACTAGATTATTGACTCTAGTAAACTCTTTGGGTGTTAGTCACATGGGGATGTGACCTTGAGTGTTAATCACATATCGATGTGAACTTGATTATTGACTCTAGTGCAAGTGGGAGACTGTTGGAAATATGCCCTAGAGGCAATAATAAATTGATTATTATTATATTTCCTTGTTCATGATAATCGTTTATTATCCAGGCTAGAATTGTATTGATAGGAAACTCAGATACATGTGTGGATACATAGACAACACCATGTCCCTAGTAAGCCTCTAGTTGACTAGCTCGTTGATCAATAGATGGTTACGGTTTCCTGACCATGGACATTGGATGTCATTGATAATGGGATCACATCATTAGGAGAATGATGTGATGGACAAGACCCAATCCTAAGCCTAGCACAAGATCATGTAGTTCGTATGATAAAGCTTTTCTAATGTCAAGTATCATTTCCTTAGACCATGAGATTGTGCAACTCCCGGATACCATAGGAGTGCTTTGGGTGTGCCAAACGTCACAACGTAACTGGGTGACTATAAAGGTGCACTACGGGTATCTCCGAAAGTGTCTGTTGGGTTGGCACGAATCGAGACTGGGATTTGTCACTCCGTGTAAACGGAGAGGTATCTCTAGGCCCACTCTCCTTCCCCTCGTTGTTGGTCTCTCCATAGATAGATCTTGGTGACACGTAGGAAAATTTTGAATTTCTGCTATGTTCCCCAACATCTCAAAATGGTCGAGACATGAAGATTGATATATTGGAAGCCTATGTTTGGATGTCGGAAGTGTTCCGGGTGAAATCGGGATTTTACCGGAGTACCGGGAGGTTACCGGAACCCCCCGGGAGCTTAATGGGCCTATATGGGCCTTAGTGGAAATAGAGGGAAGCAAGGGGAGTGTGGGGCGCCCCCCCCCCCCCCAAGGCCCAAACCGAATTGGTTTAGGGCAAGGGGGCCGGCCCCCTCTTTCCTTCTTCTCCTCTCTCTTTCCTTCTCCCGAATCCTATTCCAACTAGGAAAAGGGGGGAGGGGGGTCCTACTCCCAGTGGGAGTAGGACTCCTCTTGATGCGCCCTCTCCCTGGCCGGCCGCACCCCCCTTGCTCCTTTATATACGGGGGCAGGGGGCACCCCATAGACACAACAATTGATCTGTTTGATCTTTTAGCTGTGTGTGGTGCCCCCCTCCACCATAGTCCACCTCGATAATACTGTAGCAGTGCTTAGGCAAAGCCCTGCGTCGGTAGAACATCCACATCGTCACCACGCTGTCGTGCTGACGAAACTCTCCCTCAACACTCGGCTGGATTGGAGTTCGAGGGACGTCATCAGGCTGAAGGTGTGCTGAACTCGGAGGTGCCGTACGTTCGGTACTTGATCGGTCGGATCGTGAAGACGTACGACTACATCAACTGCGTTGTGCTAACGCTTCCGCTTAACGGTCTACGAGGGTACGTGGACGACACTCTCCCGTCTCATTGCTATGCATCACCATAATCTTGTGTGCGTAGGAAATTTTTGAAATTACTACGTTCCCCAACAGTGGCATCAGAGCCAGGTTTTATGCATAGATGTCATATGCACGAGTAGAATACAAGTGAGTTGTGGGCGATATAAGTCATACTGCTTACCAACATGTCATATTTGGTTTGGCGATATTGTTGGATGAAGCGGCCCAGACCGACATTATGCGTATGCTTACGCGAGACTGGTTCTACTGATGTGCTTTGCACACAGGTGGCTGGCGGGTGTCAGTTTCTCCAACTTTAGTTGAACCGAGTGTGGCTACACCCGGTCCTTGCGAAGGTTAAAACAGCACCAACTTGACAAACTATCGTTGTGGTTTTGATGCGTAGGTAAGAACGGTTCTTGCTAAGCCCATAGCAGCCACGTAAAACTTGCAACAACAAAGTAGAGGACATCTAAGTTGTTTTTGTAGGGCATGTTGTGATGTGATATGGTCAAGACGTGATGAGATATAAGTTGTTGTATAAGATGATAATGTTTTGTTGAAGATATCGGCAACTGGCAGAAGCCTTATGGTTGTCTCTTTATTGCATAAGATGCAAGCGCCAAATAATTGCTTTACTTTATTGCTATACGATAGCAATAGTTGCAAGAGCAATAGTTCGCGAGACGACCATGTGATGACACATTGATATAGATCAAGATGATGGAGATCATGGTGTCATGCCAGTGACGATGGAAATCAAGACGATGCTTTGGAGATGGAGATCAAAGGCACAAGATGATGATGGCCATATCATGTCACATATTTTGATTGCATGTGATGTTTATCTTTTATACATCTTATTTTTCTTAATTCGACAGTAGCTTTATAAGATGATCTCTCACTAATTATCAAGGTACAAGTGTGTGACGCCCCGAGACCGATGTGCCAGGTGTCCTCCAGTTATTCGCTATTGTTGCCTTGTCTTTCGCTTGCGTGTTGCATCTTGTCATGTCATCATGTGCATTACATCATCATGTTTTCAAAACTTGCATCCGTCCCGATCTCCTCGTCCTCTTCCGTTGTCCGTTCTGAGCCCAGACACACTTGCACGCGCCCGCGGCATGTCCGAAATATTATTTCATAAGTGGCCGGAAAATTTTCTCGGAATGGGATGAAAGTTGGCGTGTGGTCTTATTATAGTGTAGATAGACCGCCTGTCAAGTTTCATCACATTCGGAGTTCGTCTGATAGCCCAACCGTTAAACTATAGCAGCATTATAGCCGGGCACACGTCGGACGTTTTCGGTCTCCGAAGACAGTCGCCGGGCCTCTCCTCTTCTATCTTCTCAACCCTTTGCCTTCTGCACTACCTCTCACCGCCAGGCCCTACCTAACCTCTCTCGTCAGCCTGCGGACCTCCTCCCGCGCGCGTCCGAAATCTGTCCTGGACCCGACCCGGACAGTCGTTACCGCTGTGTCCGGATCATCCCCAAACGTCTACAAAATATCACCGTTTTATTATTTCGACTCCATAGCCTATTCTTTCTGAACCGTCCGATTTCGATCGTAGGATCCAAACTCCCTCTTTTCCTTATATTTATAGACCACCACCTACCAAATCTAGCCTAACCCTAAAACCTAGGAGGCTTGTCCCTCCCCGCCGCCACTCCTCTCCCACATCAGGATCTCCTCCCGATCCAAATCCTCTCCGACCCCTCCCTGTTTTTCAGCGCCGCCCAAATCACAGCAGCGAACCACCATCCTCAGCCGTACCCAGCGCCTCCAAGGCACCAGCCTCCCGTCTTCGTCCTTCGCCCCGAGCTCCTCCGCTATCACACAAGCTCCGCGTCCGCCTCGTCGCCGGTCGACCGATCCAGCAGATGAGCCCTGCATCACTCCTTCCTTCCCTTCCCCCGCGTTCTAGTCCCTCCTCTCGCATCTCTCTCCCTGAACCAGGACCCCGCCTCGTCTCCGCCCGTGGGCTACCTCAGAAGTCAGAACGGAGCTCCACCGTCGCCCTGGCTTCGGATCCTGCCATCTCCGACGCCTCCTCGCCGGAGCCTGCTGCAGCTCCGTCCCCGCCGCCATTTGCCTCCGCTGCCGTCAGAGATGCCACGGCCGCACCCGAGCTGGCCTTGTTCCTGCGGCTGTCCTGCGCCGCCCGTCTTCTTCGTTCATGGCGAGTACTGCGGCTGTCCTGCTCGCTCGCGACAAGTCCGTCTTCGAGCCGTCGTGCCGTTTCCGTGCTGACCCCGTCGACCGGCGCCACCAGCCTCCTCAGCTTCGAACGCACGCGCGCCTGCCTCCATCGCCTCAAAACATCGTCCCGGGTCATCCACGTCCGCCGCCATGGATTTCCTCATGGAGCACCACCATCGCATCCCCACGAGCCCGTCGGGTTCCGGCCATCCCCGTCGTTGTCGGACCTCCTCAGCTCATCGGAGCTCCTGCCGCGTTGCGTCGCCGCCATTGCCTGTTCTACTCTGCTCCTCGAGCGAGCGTTGCCGCCTCGCGTTGACCCGTCGTCGCCGAGTCCTCGCCGAAGGAACTCTGCCGCCCCGCGCACGTTGTCGGCAGGAAGCCGTCGCCCCGCGCCAAGTCCCTCGCCGGCCTTCCCTGCTTCGTCGTGCGGGAACGACATGGACCACGCCTGCTGCCTCCCCTGCTTCGCTCGAACCGCTCGCACACGTCGTTGACCCGTCGCCCTACTGCCTGGGCCAATCCAACCGCAGCGCTCCGAGGCCCAGCAACCGGCCTGCCTCTGCTCTCCAGATCTGGGCCGAAGCCCATGGTGAGGCCACCCCTGAGCGCCCTTCCCTTTTTTCCCTGCTATCAGGCCAGCCAGATTCGGCCCGCTTACATTTTTTCCAGATCTGCGAATTTAGTTTTTATCCCAGGTTTTGCAGTTTTACAGAAAACCCCTTGCTCAACATGCATATTATAACTCACAAACGGTGCATCATGTTAAAACAAACTTTATATGAAAGTTGCTTAGAATTTTGTGTAGTTTCATAATATGCCACTCTCAATCATGTTGAATATGTCTAAAATAATGTTTGCACATATTTTTGCCTATTACCTTGTTAAAATGCTTTATTTCATAACTTAATAACCGTAGCTCCAAATCTAATAAACTTTATATGTAAATGGGGTAGAAAATTGCCTAGTTTAACTTGGTGGCATCACTTTGCATGTTTAACAACCCTAAAATGGTGTTTAGGGCAGAACAGTACCAAACCTAATATATGCATATGAGGATTTTCCGGAATTGTTGTTCGTTGTTTCCGGCCTCACTTAAACTTGACTAGATAGGTAGTTTTACTTTGCTTCACCTCTTGCCATGTTAATCAACATTTAATTTTGTTGGGTACTTAAACGAGATTGAACTAAATAACTTGTTGTGGTGTTTCGTCAATATGCAACTCGTTTCATATTGATCTCCACTTAATTTGTAGAATTGGTAGTGAACCTTGCCATGCCATGCCTCATTAATCCGGACATGCGTCATACTTGATTGTGCATCATGCCATGTTTATCTGGTGGTTGTTTACTATGTGGCTTGCTTCTTTCCAGTGTTGCTTCTTCGGGTTGGTTCCGATAACGTCGCGTTTGTGAGGAACCATTCGACTACGTCCGTTTGTCTTCGTCATGGACTCGTTCTTCTTCCTTGCGGGATTTCAGGCAAGATGACCATACCCTCGAAATCACTTCTATATTTGCTTGCTAGTTGCTCGCTCTTTTGCTATGCCTATGCTGCGATACCTACCACTTGCTTATCATGCCTCCCATATTGTTAAACCAAGCCTCTAACCCACCTTGTCCTAGCAAACCGTTGTTTGGCTATGTTACCGCTTTGCTCAGCCCCTCTTATAGCGTTGTTAGTTGCAGGTGAAGATTCAAGTTTGTTCCTTGTTGGAACATGGATATTTTGTTGGGATATCACAATATCTCTTATTTAATTAATGCATCTATATAATTGGTAAAGGGTGGAAGGCTCGGCCTTATGCCTGGTGTTTTATTCCACTCTTGCCGCCCTAGTTTCCGTCATATCGGTGTTATGTTCCCGGATTTTGCGTTCCTTACGCGGTTGGGTTATAATGGGAACCCCTTGACAGTTCGCCTTGATTAAAACTCCTCCAGCAATGCCCAACCTTGGTTTTACCATTTGCCACCTAGCCTCTTTTTCCCTTGGGAGTCGCGCTCCTGAGGGTCATCATTATTTTAACCCCCCCCCCCCCCGGGGGGGCCAGTGCTCCTCTGAGTGTTGGTCCGACCGAGTAGACTGCGGGGCCACCTCGGGGCAATTTGAGGGTTTGTTTTACTCGTAGGATGTCTCATCTGAGTGTGCCCTGAGAACGAGATATGTGCAGCTCCTATCAGGATTTGTCGGCACATTCGGGTGGTGTTGCTGGACTTGTTTTACCATTGTCAAGATGTCTTGTAACCTGGATGCCGAGTCTGATCGGAATGTCTTGGGAGAAGGAATATCCTTCATTGACCGTGAGAGCTTCTGATGGGCTAAGTTGGGACACCCCTGCAGGGTTTTGAACTTTCGAAAGCCGTGCCCGCGGTTATGGGTAGATGGGAATTTGTTAATGTCCGGTTGTAGAAAACCTGAAGTTGACCTTAATTAAAATGCACCAACCGCGTGTGTTACCGTGATGGTCTCTTCTCGGCGGAGTCCGGGAAGTGAACACGGTGTTGGAGTAATGCTTGACGTAGGTTGTTCTAGGATCACTTCTTGATCATAGTTGTTCGACCGTGCTTTTGCCTTCTCTTCTCGCTCTCTTTTGCGAATAAGTTAGCCACCATATATGCTAGTCGCTTGCTGCAGCTCCACATCATACCTTTGCCTTACCTATAAGCTTAAATAGTCTTGATCGCGAGGGTGTGAGATTGCTGAGTCCCCATGACTCACAGATACTTCCAAAACCAGTTTGCAGGTGCCGATGTTACCGAGCAGATGACGCAACCAAGCTCAAGGAGGAGCTCGATGAAGATCTTGTCCTTTGTGTTGATCTGTTTCCAGTTGATCAGTAGTGGAGCCCAGTTGGGGTCGATCGGGGATCTGTGTAGCATTTGGGGTAGTCTTCTTTTATTTTGGTTCCGTAGTCGAACCTTGATTGTATCTGGATGATGTAATGCTTTATTCATGTATTGTGTGATGTGGCAATTGTAAGCCAACTATGTATCTCTTTCCCTTATGCATTACATGGGTTGTGTGAAGATTACCTCACTTGCGACATTGCTTTCAATGCGGTTATGCCTCTAAGTCGTGCTTCGACACGTGGGAGATATAGACGAATCGAGGGCGTTACAAGTTGGTAATCAGAGCCTTCCCCGACCTTAGGAGCCCCCTGCTTGATCGAATCGCTGGCGTTATTGAGTCTAGAAATGTTTTGAGTCATTTAGGAATTATATATATCGGAGAGTTAGGACTTCTTTTTACTCCTTAGTCCCTTCGTCGCTCTGGTAAGGCATCCTGACGTAGAGTTTTGACTCTTCTCTTCTCAAATTTCACTAAAAAATTTAGGATCACGCGGGTATCTTGGAATCGTTTCGATGGTTTTATGACGAGAACATTGTTCTTGGTGCCTCCTGTTATTTAGGGGTTGTGGCAGTGTCCCGAGGAGTTGAGCTCCGAGGTGTTGTCGTCACAATTTTATCGTTGCAGTTCTGGAATACCTGAGTTTAGTTTCGCCGACATCAAAAATCTCTTTTATGCAGTTGTTGGTGAGATAACCTCGACGCCACCCAGTACTGGGGCGGGAGTTCGGGAGTATTGCCATAACTCGTATAACGGATGCTTTTCAAAGGTTGAGGTAAATGATTTCCGAAGGTTTCTTGGTTATGTGTTGAAGGATGGATACAGCTGGATGTAGGATTTGCTAGTTTTGGGTGAGATATTATGCTTCCCCTGTATCCCCAACACCTGATTGCATAACTGGAAAGTTTCGGGAGTTTATAAGTGGGAATTCAAGTAGCTCTTAGGATATCTTTTCGACAGATGTATGATATGAAATTGGGGTTCGACATCTAGTGGTCCGCCTATCCACGGTTGGTTTTACAGTGGTCTCATTGCGTCTTAAAGAGTCCCTGACTATGCCGACTCGGGGAGGCTTCGTATGTCATGTGCACTGCCTTGTACATGATGGTGCTGTATGATCGAGCCCGTGTAGGCTCCACCACGAAAACTTCGACCGAAATCTCTATCATATGTTTGTTCCAGCTTATTTGGCAAGCTAATCCTTTGTTTTTATTTTTGGAGTTGTGGTATTCGAGTTGCTTCGAAGTCAAGTGTGGATTCCATACCTTTCTTAAACGGTGTTCTCATATTCCGATGTGAATACTAATCCTTCATGATAATCGAGATTGTCATGTCAATCTTTTTCAACCGGTGTGTTTCTCTTCAAGCGGATCCGTTCATTCTCAACATCCGTAAGATTTTCTCAATGTTGTTTGTTTCATCCATCCCAAGCTGCCTTTGTTTTCCCGCCCACCCACCCTTTTTCTTCAAGGACTCAGATGTCTTAATCAAATATCCATCTTATGGATGTGAAGACTCTTCATTCTTGCCTTTCAACGTTCTTACCCGGGGATTCTCTTGAAGATGTTCTACTCGTTCATCACTCTCCATTCTTTTCCTTTTCCGGTGGAACAAATCCAAGCTTTCAGTGTTGATCATATCCTTTCCTCGTTTCAATGCTTTCTCATGCCGGTGCTATTCTTAATCATCCACTTCTCACTATTCAATTGTTCCGGAGTGCTCAAGATATCTCGAAGATTCGTGTTTCCACTCTCCTTCCGTTCAAGCTCTTTCGAGGATGCTATATCTTACAAGCTATTTAACTTAACTGGTGCAATATCCTCTTCAAGCAATCATTCAACGGTGTTTCTTTTGAGTGGGCCCTAACCCACAGGTCTTTTTCCAGGATCTTACCTGACTCTTCTTATTTTACCGGAGCTATTCTCAAATCTTTCAAAGTTTGACGTAAGAATGAATTATCATCAGTCATATGTATTTCTCCTAGATCTTTCACAATTCTTTTCATAGTTGGCTCGACCTCTTCGCTTTTGATTCTTCCGGAGTGCCTAAACAATTCATGGTGGTGTTTCTCATCGTCATTCTCTGCATTTGAAGACCGAAGAAGATTTTTCTCTCAATTTTGCTCCATTCTCTTCAAGATTCGTGATTCCATCTTGTTGCCATCCTCCCATAATTGTATTCGATTGTCAGAATTCTTTTCACCCATCCGGAGCAATTCAGGAGTCTTTTCAGTTTGATTATCCGGAGCCCATCATTTCAGAAGATTTATTCATTCTCAGGTTTCAGCTATCATTCTCCAAATCTTACTGGTGCATCATTCAAGTATTCTCTTATTAGCTCGTGATCTCTTCGTTCTCATGTATCAAATTTTTCACTAAAGTATCTTCATTCATTCTCTAATTCTTACCGGTGATTCACTCCTTTACTTCGTTCGTTTTTCAATTCTTATGGTGGTTCCCCCAAGATTCTTCTCCCTTCGTGTATCATATCAATGCACTCGTGCTTTTCAAATCCTACATGTGGTTCATTGAAGACCTTCTCAAGTTTGCACTATATCTAGCTTAATCCTTACTACGTGAATAAGTAGTGTGCCAAATCCATTGTTGGTCATCAATTTAATTGGTGAAGGATAAGCATAATGTAATTCTTATTCTTGTCTCATCCTAATGATTAATTCCTTATTCCGGAGGTTAATCAAATTCTTGGTTTCATTTGTTTCATCTTTTCTTTTCTGGAGTTCCAAGCCCTCTCAATTATCTTGTCATGAAGATCCATCTAATCATTGCAAGTCTTCACCTTGTGTTTTCAACTTCTCTTTCATTTCGTTTGATCATTTATTTTATTACCGGAGTTCGTCATGGAGACTCTACATGGTGGTTCATCAAGGATTTCTTTCATTCTTCAATTATCCTCAAGTTTTCCCTCGAAGTTAAGATCCGCCAAGCTATACTCTCAAATAAACATGGTGTTCAACACATGTCTTGTTTTGAGGAGTTTTATCTTTCTTCATCTTGCAATCCGGAGTGCAATTCTTTCAACTGTATCATTGGAGGTGGTATTATGTCATTCTTGATAATTTGAGTTTATGTTTCATGATTCACATGTTGTTAAGAATGAGGTATTTCAAATCCACCAACCTCTTCGTTGGAGTTATCTGGTGTCATGTTTCACCTAAAGCCTTCCCTAGGGATTGTTGCTATCTATGGTGCTTATAAATGACCCAAGTTCTTCATTTATCCTCCCGGTGAAATAGTTTCTCGTCTCCTTGTCATATAAATCCAATTCTTTTTCCCGTGGGTGGCAGGTTGTCACCTCATAATTTGAGATGTATTCCATAAGCCCACATCAAGCTTATTCTTTTCGTTGTTGGTTTTCCAACAATTCCATTCGACCCTACTCCTAAAGATGCTTTTCAAGCTCATCGGACGTACAAGATGTTGTTTTCTTCTCCGTTCTTTTGTCCAACGATCCAACTTCTATTCTTTCATTCCGGAGGCATTATGATATTGCTTTCTTCAACCATCATCTCGTTTCATCAAAGATCATGTTCTTTTCATGCTTATCCTTTAATCGGAGTGTCGTGCCATCTTTCCAAGTTCTCTCATCTTATCAAGTTTTCTTCCCTTCTCAATCGGAGTGCTGTCTGAAACCTTTATTACCCCTTGTGCCATTCTTTCAATAGTTCCGGAGGTAGTGTATTGTTGTTTTCATCAAGTATCCCCTCATCTTGTCAAATTCATGTTCAATTCCTTCCATTTACAGTCGGAGTGCTGTCCAAATTATATCATTCTTAATCCTTCTCTATATTGCTTTAACCCGAGTGGTTTCAATATATAGCTTGCCCTTCAACCTCAAGGTTTTTCGCAATGTTTTTTGTCCCTCTTTTCTAACGGAGTGTTTTCGACTTTGTTCACCTTCGTTGTATTCTTTTCTCGAATTTGTTCAACCTCGCAAGGTTCTTTGGTTTCACTCATTTGTCAAAGAAGCAACATAGTTTCACCTCACCTCTTCCTCTTCCTTTCCCCTCCGGTGCCATCCCTAGGATCTCGGGTCGAGGTCCTCTGGTAGTGGTGGAGTGTTGTGACGCCCCGAGACCGATGTGCCAGGTGTCCTCCAGTTATTCGCTGTTGTTGCCTTGTCTTTCGCTTGCGTGTTGCATCTTGTCATGTCATCATGTGCATTACATTATCATGTTTTCAAAACTTGCATCCGTCCCGGTCTCCTCGTCCTCTTCCGTTGTCTGTTCTGAGCCCAGACACACTTGCACGCGCCCGCGGCATGTCCGAAATATTATTTTATAAGTGGCCGGAAAATGTTCTTGGAATGGGATGAAAGTTGGTGTGTGGTCTTATTATAGTGTAGATAGACCGACTGTCAAGTTTCATCGCATTGGGAGTTCGTGTCATAGCCCAACCGTTAAACTATAGCGGCATTATAGCCGGGCACAAGTCGGACGTTTTCGGTCTCCAAAAACAGTCGCCGGGCCTCTCCTCTTCTATCTTCTCAGCCCTTTGCTTTCTGCACTACCTCTCACCGCCAGGCCCTACCTAACCTCTCTCGTCAGCCCGCGGACCTCCTCCCGCGCGCGTCCGAAATCTGTCCCGGACCCGACCCAGACAGTCGTTACCGCTGTGTCCGGATCATCCCCAAATGTCTACAAAATATCACCGTTTTATTATTTCGACTCCCTAGCCTATTCTTTCTGAACCGTCCAATTTCGATCGGAGGATCCAAACTCCCTATTTTCCTTATATTTATAGACCACCACCTACCAAATCTAGCCTAACCCTAAAACCTAGGAGGCTTGTCCCTCCCCGCCGCCACTCCTCTCCCACATCGGGATCTCCTCCCGATCCAAATCCTCTCCGACCCCCTCCCTGTTTTTCAGCGCCGCCCAAATCACAACAGTGAACCACCATCCTCGGCCGTACCCAGCGCCTACAAGGCACCAGCCTCCCGTCTTCGTCCTTCGCCCCGAGCTCCTCCGCTATCACACAAGCTCCGCGCCCACCTCGTCGCCGGTCGGCCGATCCAGCAGATGAGCCCTACATCACTCCTTCCTTCCCTTTCCCTGCGTTCTAGTCCTGTCTCTCACATCTCTCTCCCTGAACCAGGACCCCGCCTCGTCTCCGCCCGCGGGCTACCTCAGAAGTCAGAACAGAGCTCCAACGTCGCACTGGCTTCGTATCCAGCCATCTCCGACGCCTCGTCGCCGGAGCCTGCTGCAGCTCTGTCCCCGCCGCCATTTGCCTCCACTATCATCAGAGATGCCACAGCCGCACCCGAGCTGGCCTCGTTCCCGCGGCTGTCCTGCGCCGCCCGTCTTCTTCGTTCATGGTGAGTACTGCGGCTGTCCTTCTCGCTCGCGACAAGTCCGTCTTCGAGCCGCCGTGCCGTTTCCGTGCTGACCCCATCGACCGGCGCCACCTGCCTCCTCAGTTTCGAACGCACGCGCGCCTGCCTCCCTCGCCTTGCGACATCGTCCCGGGTCATCCGCGTTCGCCGCCATGGATTTCCTCATGGAGCACCTGTTGGGAATGTAGCAGAAATTCAAAATTTTCTACGCATCACCAAGATCAATCTATGGAGTAATCTAGCAACGAGGGAAGCAGAGTGCATCTACATACCCTTGTAGATCGCTAAGCGGAAGCGTTCAAGTGAACGGGGTTGATGGAGTCATACTCGTCGTGATCCAAATCACCGATGATCCTAGTGCCGAACGGACGGCACCTCTGTGTTCAACACACGTACAGCCCGGTGACGTCTTCTACGCCTTGATCCAGCAAGGGGAGAAGGAGAGGTTGGGGAAGACTCCATCTAGCAGCAGCACGACGGCGTGGTGGTGGTGGAGGAGCGTGGTACTCCAGCAGGGCTTCGCCAAGCACCGCAAGAGACGAGGAGGGAGAGAGGTAGGGCTGCGCCAGGGAGAGGTCAAAACTCATGTCTTGGCAGCCCCAAAGACCTCAACTATATATAGGGGAGAGGGAGGGGGCTGCGCCCCCTCTAGGGTTCCCACCCCAAGGGGTGCGGCAGCCCCAAAGCCCATCTGGGCGGCGACCAAGGGGGGAAAGAGGGGGAGACTTGCCCCCCAAGTAAGGTGGAGGCGCCCCCTCCCCAAACCCTAGGCGCCTTGGGCCCTTGTGGGGGGGGGGTGCACCAGCCCACCTGGGGCTGGTCCCCTCCCACACTTAGCCCATGCAGCCCTCCAGGGCTGGTGGCCCCACTTGGTGGACCCCCGGGACCCTCCCGGTGGTCCCGGTACATTACCGATAGCAACCGAAACCTTTCCGGTGACCAAAACAGGACTTCCCGTATATATAAATCTTTACCTCCGGACCATTCCGGAACTGCTCGTGACGTCCGGGATCTCATTCGGGACTCCGAAAAACATTCGGTAACCACGTATATCTATTCCCTATAACCCTAGCATCATCGAACTTTAAGTGTGTAGACCCTACGGGTTCGGGAGTCATGCAGACATGGCCGAGACAACTCTCCGGTCAATAACCAACAGCAAGATCTGGATACCCATGTTGGCTCCCACATGCTCCACGATGATCTCATCGGATGAACCACGATGTCAAGGACTTAATCAATCCCGTATACAATTCCCTTTGTCTAGCGGTACGATACTTGCCCGAGATTCGATCGTCGGTATCCCGATACCTTGTTCAATCTCGTTACCGGCAAGTCTCTTTACTCGTTCCGTAACACATCATCCTGTGATCAACTCCTTGATCACATTGTGCACATTATGATGATGTCCTACCGAGTGGGCCCAGAGATACCTCTCCGTTTACACGGAGTGACAAATCCCAGTCTCAATTCGTGCCAACCCAACAGACACTTTCGGAGATACCTGTAGTGTACCTTTATAGCCACCCAGTTACGTTGTGACATTTGGCACACCCAAAGCACTCCTACGGTATTTGGGAGTTGCACAATCTCATGGTCTAAGGAAACGATACTTGACATTAGAAAAGCTTTAGCATACGAACTACATGATCTTGTGCTAGGCTTAGGATTGGGTCTTGTCCATCACATCATTCTCCTAATGATGTGATCCCGTTATCAACGACATCCAATGTCCATGGTCAGGAAACCGTAACCATCTATTGATAAACAAGCTAGTCAACTAGAGGCTTACTAAGGACATGGTGTTGTCAATGTATCCACACATGTATCTGAGTTTCCTATCAATACAATTCTAGCATGGATAATAAACGATTATCATGAACAAGGAAATATAATAATAACCAATTTATTATTGCCTCTAGGGCATATTTCCAACAGCACCACCATCGCATCGCCATGAGCCCGTCGGCTTCCGGCCATCCCCATCGTCGCGGGACCTCCTCAGCTCACCGGAGCTCCTGTCGCGTCGCGTCACCGCCATTGCCTGTTCTCCTATGCTCCTCGAGCGAGCGCTGCCGCCTCGCATTAACCCGTCATCGCCGAGTCCTTGTCGAAGGAACTCTGCCGCCCCGCGTTGCCCAGACCCGCGCACGTTGTCGGCAGGAAGCCGTCGCCCCGTGCCAAGTCCCTCGCCGGCCTTCCGTGCTTCGTCATGCAGGAATGACATGGACCACGCCTGCTGCCTCCCCTGCTTCGCTCGAACCGCTTGCACACGTCGTTGACCCGTCGCCCTGCTACCTGGGCCAATCCAGCCGCAGCGCTCCGGGGTCCAGCAACTGGCCTGCCTCTGCTCTCCAGATCTGGGCCGAAGCCCATGGTGAGGCCACCCCTGAGCGCCCTTCCCTTTTTTTCCCTGCTATCGGGCCAGCCAGATTTGGCCCGCTTACATTTTTTCCAGATCTGCGAATTTAGCTTTTATCCCAGGTTTTGCAGTTTTATAGAAAACCCCTTGCTCAACATGCATATTATAACTCACAAACGGTGCATCATGTTAAAACAAACTTTATATGAAAGTTGCTTAGAATTTTGTGTAGTTTCATAATATGCCACTCTCAATCATGTTGAATATGTCTAAAATGATGTTTGCACATATTTTTGCCTATTACCTTGTTAAAATGCTTTATTTCATAACTTAATAACCGTAGCTCCAAATCTAATAAACTTTATATGTAAATGGGGTAGAAAATTGCCTAGTTTAACTTGGTGGCATCACTTTGCATGTTTAACAACCCTAAAATGGTGTTTAGGGCAGAACGGTACCAAACCTAATATATGCATATGAGGATTTTCCGGAATTGTTGTTCGTTGTTTCCGGCCTCACTTAAACTTGACTAGATAGGTAGTTTTACTTTGCTTCACCTCTTGCCATGTTAATCAACATTTAATTTTGTTGGGTACTTAAACGAGATCAAACTAAATAACTTGTGGTGGTGTTTCGTCAATATGAAACTCGTTGCATATTGATCTCCACTTAATTTGTAGAATTGCTTGTGCACCTTGCCATGCCATTCCTCATTAATCTGGACATGCATCATACTTGATTATGCATCATGCCATGTTTATCTGGTGGTTGTTTACTATGTGGCTTGCTTCTCTCCGGTGTTGCTTCTTCGGGTTGGTTCTGATAACGTCGCGTTTGTGAGGAACCGTTCGACTATGTCTGTTTGTCTTCATCATGGACTCGTTCTTCTTCCTTGCGGGATTTCAGGCAAGATGACCATACCCTCGAAATCACTTCTATCTTTGCTTGCTAGTTGCTCGCTCTTTTGCTATGCCTATGCTGCGATACCTACCACTTGCTTATCATGCCTCCCATATTGTTAAACCAAGCCTCTAACCCACCTTGTCCTAGCAAACCGTTGTTTGGCTATGTTACGCTTTGCTCAGCCCCTCTTATAGCATTGTTAGTTGCAGGTGAAGATTCGAGTTTGTTCCTTGTTGGAACATGGATATTTTGTTGGGATATCACAATATCTCTTATTTAATTAATGCATCTATATACTTGGTAAAGGGTGGAAGGCTCGGCCTTATGCCTGGTGTTTTATTCCACTCTTGCCGCGCTAGTTTCCGTCATATCGGTGTTATGTTCCCGGATTTTGCGTTCCTTATGTGGTTGGGTTATAATGGGAACCCCTTGATAGTTCGCCTTGAATAAAACTCCTCCAGCAATGCCCAACCTTGGTTTTACCATTTGCCAGCTAGCCTCTTTTTCCCTTGGGAGTCGCGCTCCCGAGGGTCATCATTATTTTAACCCCCCCCCCCCGGGGGGGGGGGCAGTGCTCCTCTGAGTGTTGGTCCGACCGAGTAGACTGCGGGGCCACCTCAGGGCAACTTGAGGGTTGGTTTTACTCGTAGGATGTCTCATCTGAGTGTGCCCTGAGAACGAGATATGTGCAGCTCCTATCAGGATTTGTCAGCACATTCGGGTGGTGTTGTTGGACTTGTTTTACCATTGTCAAGATGTCTTGTAACCTGGATGCCGAGTCTGATCGGAATGTCTTGGGAGAAGGATTATCCTTCGTTGACCGTGAGAGCTTGTGATGGGCTAAGTTGGGACACCCTTGCAGGGTTTTGAACTTTCGAAAGACGTGCCCGCGATTATGGGTAGATGGGAATTTGTTAATGTCCGGTTGTAGAAAACCTGAAGTTGACCTTAATTAAAATGCACCAACCGCGTGTGTTACCGTGATGGTCTCTTCTCGGCGGAGTCCGGGAAGTGAACACGGTGTTGGAGTAATGCTTGACGTAGGTTGTTCTAGGATCACTTCTTGATCATAGTTGTTCGACTGTGCTTTTGCCTTCTCTTCTCGCTCTCTTTTGCGAATAAGTTAGCCACCATATATGCTAGTCGCTTGCTGCAGCTCCACATCATACCTTTGCCTTACCTATAAGCTTAAATAGTCTTGATCGCGAGGGTGTGAGATTGCTGAGTCCCCGTGACTCTTAGATACTTCCAAAAGCAGTTTGCAGGTGCCGATGTTACCGAGCAGATGACGCAACCAAGCTCAAGGAGGAGCTCGATGAAGATCTTGTCCTTTGTGTTGATCCGTTTCCAGTTGATCAGTAGTGGAGCCCAGTTGGGGTCGATCGGGGATCTGTGTAGCATTTGGGGTAGTCTTCTTTTATTTTGGTTCCGTAGTCAGACCTTGATTGTATCTGGATGATGTAATGCTTTATTCATGTATTGTGTGACGTGGCGATTGTAAGCCAACTATGTATCTCTTTCCCTTATGTATTACATGGGTTGTGTGAAGATTACCTCACTTGCGACATTGCTTTCAATGCGGTTATGCCTCTAAGTCGTGCTTCAACACGTGGGAGATATAGCCACATCGAGGGCGTTACAAAGTGTTCTCCCTGAGTATGCACCGTTGCCAAAGATCATCATGCCCAGACACCACGTGATGATCGGGTGTGATATGCTCTACGTCCATCTACAACGGGTGCAAGCCAGTTTTGCACACACAGAATACTCAGGTTAAACTTGACGAGCCTAGCATATGCAGATATGGCCTCGGAACGCTAAGACCGAAAGGTCGAGCGTGAATCATATAGTAGATATGATCAACATAGTGATGTTCACCATTGAAAACTACTCCATTTCACGTGATGATCGGTTACGGTTTAGTTGATTTGGATCACGTGATCACTTAGAAGATTAGAGGGATGTCTTTCTAAGTGGGAGTTCTTAAGTAATATGATTAATTGAACTTAACTTTATCATGAACTTAGTCCTGGTAGTATTAGCATATCTATGTTGTAGATCAATAGCTCGCATTTACCTCCCCTGTTTTATTTTTGATATGTTCCTAGAGAAAACTAAGTTGAAAGATGTTAGTAGCAATGATGCAGATTGGATCCGTGATCTGAGGTTTATCCTCATTGCTGCACAGAAGAATTATGTCCTTGATGCACCACTAGGTGACAAACCTATTGCAGGAGCAGATGCAGATGTTATGAACGTTTGGCTAGCTCAATATGATAACTACTTGATACTTTAGTGCACCATGCTTAAACGGCTTAGAATCGGGACTTCAAAGACGTTTTGAATGTCATGGACCATATGAGATGTTCTAGGAGTTGAATTTAATATTTCAAGCAAATACCCGAGTTGAGAGATATGAAGTCTCCAACAAGTTTTATAGCTAAAAGATGGAGGAGAATAGCTCAAGCAGTGAACAGGTGCTCAGATTGTCTGGGTACTACAATCGCTTGAATCAAGTGGGAGTTAATCTTCCAGATAAAATAGTGATTGACAGAATTCTCTAGTCACCATCACCAAGTTAGCAGAACTTCGTGATGAACTATAATATGCAAGGGATAACGGAAACGATTCCCAAGCTCTTCGTGATGCTGAATCGATGAAGGTAGAAATCAAGAAAAGCATCAAGTGTTTATGGTAAACAAAACCACTAGTTTCAAGTAAAGGGACAAAGGGAAGAAAGGGGAACTTCAAGAAGAACGGCAAACAAGTTGCTGCCCAAGTGAAAAAAACCCAAGTCTGGACCTAAGCCTGAAACTGAGTGCTTCTACTACAAAGGGACTGGTCATTGGAAGCAGAACTACCCCAAGTAATTGGCGGATAAGAAGGATGGCAAAGTGAACATAAGTATATTTGATATACATGTTATTGATGTGTACTTTACTAATGTTTATAGCAACCCCTTAGTATTTGATACTAGTTCAGTTGCTAAGAATAGTAACTTGAAACGGGAGTTGCAGAATGAACAGAGACTAGTTAAGGGTGAAGTGACAATGTGTATTGGAAATGGTTCCAAGATTGATATGATCATCATCACACACTCCCTATACTTTCGGGATTAGTGTTAAACCTAAAATAAATGTTATTTAGTGTTTGCGTTGAGCATGAATATGATTGGATCATGTTTATTGCAATACGGTTATTCATGTAAGTTAGAGAATAATTGTTGTTCTATTTACATGAATAAAACCTTCTATGGTCATACACCCAATAAAAATGGTTTGTTGGATCTCGATCGTGGTGATACACATTTTTATAACATTGAAGCCAAAAGATGCAAAGTTAATAATGATAGTGCAACTTATTTTTGGCACTGCCGTTTAAGTCATATTGGTGTAAAGCGCATGAAGAAAATCCATTCTGATGGGCTTTTGGAATCACTTGATTATGAATTAGTTGATGCTTGCGAACCATGCCTCATGGGCAAGATGACTAAGACTCCGTTCTCCGGAACAATGGAGCGAGCAACAGATTTGTTGGAAACCATACATATTGATGTATGTGGTCCGATGAATACTGAGGCTCGCGGCAGGTATCATTATTTTCTGATCTTCGCAGATGATTTGAGCAGATATGAGTATATCTACTTGATGAAACACACAAGTCTGGAACATTTGAAAAGTTCAAAGAATTTCGGAGTGAAGTAGAGAATCATCGTAACAAAAATAAAAGTTTCTACGATATGATCGCAGAAGTAAAATATTTGAGTTACGAGTTTGGCCTTCAGTTAAAACAATGTGAAATAGTTTCACCACTCACGCCACCTGGAACACCACGGTGTAATGGTGTGTCCGAACGTCGTAACCATACTTTATTAGATACGGTGCGATCTATGATGTCTCTTACCGATTTACCACTATCGTTTTGGGGTTATGCATTAAAGACAGCTACATTCACATTAAATAGGGCACCATCTAAATCCGTTGAGACGACATCGTATAAACTATGGTTTGGCAAGAAACCTAAGCTGTCGTTTCTTAAAGTTTGAGGTTGCAATGCTTATGTGAAAAAGTTTCAACCTGATAAGCTCAAACCCAAATCGGAGAAGTGCATCTTCATAGGATACCCAAAAGAAAATGTTGGGTACACCTTCTATCATAGATCCAAAGGCAAGATATTCATTGCTGAGAATGGATCCTTTCTAGAGAAGGAGTTTCTCTCGAAATAAGTGAGTGGGAGGAAAGTAGAACTTGATGAGGTAATTGTACCTGCTCCCTTATTGGAAAGTAGTTCATCACAGAAATCTGTTCCTGTGACTACTACACCAATTAGTGAGGAAGCTAATGATGATGATCATGTAACTTCAGATCAAGTTACTACCAAACCTCATAGGTAAACCAGAGTGAGATCCGCACCAGAGTGGTACGGTAATCCTGTTCTGGAGGTCATGTTACTTGACCATGACGAGCCTACGAACTATGAGGAAGCGATGATGAGCCCAGATTCCGCGAAATGGCTTGAAGCCATAAAATCTGAGATGGGATCCATGTATAAGAACAAAGTGTGGACTTTGGTTGACTTGCCCGATGATCAGCAAGCCATAGAAAATAAATGGATCTTCAAGAGGAAGACGGACGCTGATAGTAGTGTTACTATCTACAAAGCTAGAATGGTCGCAAAAGGTTTTCGACAAGTTCAAGGTGTTGACTACGATGAGAGTTTCTCACTCGTATCTATGCTTAAGTCTGTCCGAATCATGTTAGCAATTGTCGCATTTTATGAAATCTGGCAAATGGATAAACAAAATTGCATTCCTTAATGGATTTATTAAAGAAGAGTTGTATATGATGCAACCAGAAGGTTTTGTCAATCCTAAAGGTGCTAACAAAATATGCAAGCTCTAGCGATCCATCTATGGACTGGTGCAAGCATCTCGGAGTTGGAATATACGCTTTGATAAGTTGATCAAAGCATATAGTTTTATATAGACTTGCGGTGAAGCCTGTATTTACAAGAAAGTGAGTGGGAACACTACAACATTTCTGATAAGTTTCTGATAAGTATATGTGAATGACATATTGTTGATCGGAAATAATGTAGAATTAGTCTGCAAAGCATAAAGGAGTGTTTGAAAGGAGTTTTTCAAAGAAAGACCTCGGTGAAGCTGCTTACATATTGAGCATCAAGATCTATAGAGATAGATCAAGACGCTTGATAAGTTTTTCAATGAGTACATACATTGACAAGTTTTTGAAGTAGTTCAAAATGGAACAGTCAAAGAAAGAGTTCTTGCCTGTGTTACAAGGTGTGAAATTGAGTAAGACTCAAAGCCTGACCACGGCAGAAGATAGAAAGAGAATGAAGTCATTCCCTATGCCTTGGCCATAGGTTCTATAAAGTATGCCATGCTGTGTACCAAATCTATTATATACCCCACACTGTTTTTGGCAAGGGAGTACAATAGTGATCTAGGAGTAGATCACTAGACAACGGTCAAAATTATCCTTAGTGGAATAAGGATATGTTTCTTGATTATGGAGGTGATAAAAAGGTTCGTCGTAAAGGGTTACGTCGATGCAAATTTTGACACTGATCCAGATGACTCTAAATCTCAATCTGGATACATATTGAAAGTGGGAGCAATTAGCTAGAGTAGCTCAGTGCAAAGCATTGTTGACATAGAAATTTGCAAAATACTTACGGATCTGAATGTGGCAGACCCGTTGACTAAACTTCTCTCACAAGCAAAACATGATCACACCTTAGTACTCTTCGGGTGTTAATCACATAGCGATGTGAACTAGATTATTGACTCTAGTAAACCCTTTGGGTGTTGGTCACATGTCGATGTGAACTATGGGTGTTAATCACATGGTGATGTGAACTATTGGTATTAAATCACATGGCGATGTGAACTAGATTATTGACTCTAGTGCAAGTGGAAGACTGAAGGAAATATGCCCTAGAGGCAATAATAAAGTTATTATTTATTTCCTTATATCATGATAAATTTTTGTTATTCATGCTAGAATTGTATTAACCGGAAACATAATACATGTGTGAATACATAGACAAACAGAGTGTCACTAGTATGCCTCTACTTGACTAGCTCGTTGATCAAAGATGGTTATGTTTCCTAACCATAGACATGAGTTGTCATTTGATTAACGGGATCACATCATTCGGAGAATGATGTGATTGACTTGACCCATTTCGTTAGCTTAGCACTTGATCGTTTAGTTTGTTGCTATTGCTTTCTTCATGACTTATACATGTTCCTATGACTATGAGATTATGCAACTCCCGTTTATCGGAGGAACACTTTGTGTGCCACCAAACGTCACAACGTAACCGGGTGATTATAAAGGTGCTCTACAGGTGTCTCCGAAGGTACTTGTTGGGTTGGCGTATCTCGAGATTAGGATTTGTCACTCCGATTGTCGGAGAGGTATCTCTGGGCCCTCTCGGTAATGCACATCACTTAAGCCTTGCAAGCACTGCAACTAATGAGTTAGTTGCGGGATGATGTATTACAGAACGAGTAAAGAGACTTGTCGGTAACGAGATTGAACTAGGTATTGAGATACCGACGATCGAATCTCGGGCAAGTAACAACCGATGACAAAGGGAACAACGTATGTTGTTGTGCGGTTTGACCGATAAAGATCTTCGTAGAATATGTGGGAGCCAATATGAGCATCGAGGTTCGGCTATTGGTTATTGACCGGAGACGTGTCTCGGTCATGTCTACATAGTTCTCGAACCCGTAGGTTCTGCACGCTTAACGTTACGATGACGGTTATATTATGAGTTTATATGTTTTGATGTACCGAAGGTTGTTCGGAGTCCCGGATGTGATCAAGGACATAACGAGGAGTCTCGAAATGGTTGAGACATGAAGATTGATATATTGGAAGCCTATGTTTGGATGTCGGAAGTGTTCCGGGTGAAATCGGGATTTTATTGGAGTACCGGGAGGTTACCGGAACCCCCCCGGGAGCTTAATGGGCCTATATGGGCCTTAGTGGAAATAGAGGGAAGCAAGGGGAGTGTGGGGCACGCCCCCCCAAGGCCCAAACCGAATTTGTTTAGGGCAAGGGGGGCCGGCCCCCTCTTTCCTTCTTCTCCTCTCTCTTTCCTTCTCCCGAATCCTATTCCAACTAGGAAAAGGGGGGACTCCTCCTAACGCGCCCTCTCCCTGGCCAGCCGCACCCCCCTTGCTCCTTTATATACGGAGGCAGGGGGCACCCCATAGACACAACAATTGATATGTTTGATCTTTTAGCTGTGTGCGGTGCCCCCTCCACCATAGTCCACCTCGATAATACTGTAGCGGTGCTTAGGCGAAGCCCTGCGTCGGTAGAATATCAACATCGTCACCACGCCGTCGTGCTGACGAAACTCTCCCTCAACACTCGGCTGGATCGGAGTTCGAGGGATGTCATCGGGCTGAACGTGTGCTGAACTCGGAGGTGCCATACGTTCGGTACTTGATCGGTCGGATCGTGAAGACGTACGACTACATCAACCGCGTTGTGCTAACACTTCCGCTTAACGGTCTACGATGGTACGTGGACGACGCTCTCCCCTCTCGTTGCTATGCATCACCATGATCTTGCGTGTGCGTAGGATTTTTTTTGAAATTACTACGTTTCCCCAACAGGAGATGCATAGGCTTCTGAAATAGTCCTGGGTGTGTCATCCACGAGGTACACAATGAAATCATCACCAAAAGACTTTGTAGTCCTCTATCTCTTACTCCTCACAGGAGTTCCATTGTCACCCTCAACAGGATTCTTAACGTGTTCCATCGCAATGGTGGGTTCAGGAATTACTGCGAATTTCTCACTAGATGGAGTAGGTATCTCCTGATTTGATGAACTCGACATATCCTTCATAGGAAATATGTCCTCAAAAAAAGTTGCATCATTCGACTCCATAATCGTACCAACATGCATGTCGGATACCTCAGATTTTATTATCAAAAATCTATAGCCAACGCTATGAAAAGCATAGCCCAGAAGAACACAATCCACGGTTTTTGGTCCAAGCTTGCGCTTTTGGGAATTGGTATATTGACTTTCGCCAAACAACCCCAAGTACGCAGATAAGAGAGTTTCAATCTTTTCCTTTCCCATTCCTCAAATGGAGTCATGGTCTTATGCTTTGTGAAAACTCAGTTTAGGACATGACACACGGTCATTAGCGCCTCCCCCCACCATTCCTTGGAAAGACCCGATATGTCTAATATGGTGTTAACCATATCACTTAGAGTTTGGTTCTTTCTTTCAGCTACCCCATTTGACTGAGGTGAGTAGGGAGGCTTCCTCTCATGGATTATACCATGTTCCGCACAAAACAGAACAAATTCATTGGAAAAATACTCTCCACCACGATCGGACATAAGCCGTTTAATGTTCTGATCAAGTTGGTTCTCTGCCTCAGCTTTATAGTTTTTCAAGAAAGTTAAAGCCTCATCTTTTGATTTCAGAAGATACACATAACAATATCTAGTGGAGTCATCAATCAACGTCATGAAGTATCTCTTTCCACCTTTTGTCAACACGCCATTCATCTCACAAAGATCAGAATGTATAAGCTCTAGTGGCCCCAAGTCTCTTGCCTCTGCAGTCTTATGGGACTTGCGAGGTTGCTTAGCTTGCACACATACTTGACACTTAGAGCCTTTGATAGCAGAGATTTTCGGAATTAAATTCATATTAGCTAGCCGCGTCATGCAACCAAAGTTAATGTGACAAAGCTGGGAATGCCAAATATCAGACTCATTATTGTGGCAAACATTATTAATAACTTTAGTGCAAATATTTGAAAAAGACAGGCGGAATAAGCCTCCGCTCTCATAGCCTTTTTCAATAAATTGTCCATATTTAGAAATTACAACTTTATTGGATTCGAAAACCAACTTAAAACCATCTCGACATAAACGGGAACCGCTAACGAGATTTTTACTGATGGACGGCACATGATGAACGTTCTTCAGACCCACGGTCTTCCCAGAAGTAAATTTCAGATCGACCGTACCAACACCTCAAACGATGGCATGTGACCCGTTCCCCATCAGCACGGGAGAAGTCCCTGTGACCTGGTAAGAAGAAAACATGGAGGCATCAGCACAAACATGTACATTGGCACCGATGTCAATTAACCAATCAGGAGATTGAAATACTGAAAGGATGGTAGGAAGAATACCGTACCCAGAATCCTTCATATCAGTATCACCGATGACAACATTAGCGGACTTGCCGCTCTTCTCATGTTCGCGCTCCTCAAAGCGGTTAGGAGACTTCGGAGCCCAGTGGTTAGGATCACCGCAGACATGGCAAAGTCCCTTCCCTTTCTTATGAGAATTCTTCTTGAAGTTGGTAGAATGTGACGGCTTGTTCTTTGTATCAAACTTGCCTTTGCCCTGAATTTTGTTCTTGTTGTTTTTGAACTTGTTGGGCTGGAAGTTCTTCTTCTGTACCATGTGGGCACTAGAAGCTCCCTCAGTAACTCGAGCACGTGTGTCCTTTGCTCTCGCCTTCTCTTCAACATAAAGAGTACCAATGAGATCCGCAACGGAAAACTCATGTCTCTTGTGTTTCAGTGAAGTAGCAAAATTGTTCCACGAAGGTGGAAGCTTGGCAATGGTGCATCCGACAACAAATTTGTCCGGCAGCACACACTTGAAGTACTCAATTTCTTTTGCGACCGACTGTATCTCATGAGCCTGCTGTACAACAGAGCACTCGTCGGTCATCTTGTAGTCATAGAATTGCTCCATGACGTACAACTCGCTGCCGGCGTCCGAGGCACCAAACTTGGCCTCGAGCGCAGCCCACATGTCCTTGCCATTGTCAAACGACATATACGAATCTACAATGGAGTCATCAAGAACACTCAGAAGAGCGCCTTTAAAGAGAGTATCGATGTTCTCAAAAGCTTTCAGCTGTGATGGATTAAGATCGCCCTCAGGCTTGCCCTTGGTGGCGTCATAGCAGCCCATGGTCTGAAACTAGTAGACTGCTCTCGTGCGCCACCTCTTATATTGCGCCCCCTTAAAGGCAGACGGCTTCAGATGCGCAGCAAAACCACACTCGGAGTAAATTTCCTATAATCAGGTTTTTGGATTGTTGGAAATATGAGCAAATTACTACGAGATTTAATCCGAATGAACACAAGATAAATCATGACAGCAATAGCAGTGATTAAACTAATCATGCGAACTAGCACAGTAGATGAACAGATCACATACTAGAAACATGAATTCTACCACGATCTCGAACAGGAAGGATAGAATCACATACGGAGCAGCACCGCCGGCGTTGACGTTGTCGCCCATGTCGTCGAGGATGAGGTTGCCGAGGTCGGGGGAAAATATAGACAACGTGCATAGCTCTGTCCTCGGCTCGGCTCGGCTCAATCCCGCAACCGGCGTGGCGAGCGAGGAGGAGGAGCGCGCATGTAGGTCTTCTCTTCTCATGCTCATACAAGTGGTAAAAGAGCTCACCTTATAAAGAGGTGCAACTCTCTCTCAACTTTTGGGGTGGGATTAAACTTTAGTCTCACTCACTTCACTCACATGTGTACATAAATGGGCCAAAAGAATTTTAGAATTTTAGTTAGGCTTTGGGCCAAAGGCCTACTAGCAAAATTCCAACACATACCCAACAATTGCAAATCCCGCACTTTGCAATGGTCAGTAGAAATCCCTTCTACATAGCACTCAAATTCATTGCATCGATTTGATATGTCCTTCCTTGTTCGTATGACTTTGGTCCTCCCCTAATTTTGATTCTTCGGTCTCCAGTGGCTTGACAGAGCATATGGGATGTCTAGCTTGCCAGAATGCCAGTTGCGTGTATCCGTTTACGTGGAACTGGAGGAGAGAACCTGTTTGCGTGCATGGAAGAGTCAAAGCCGAAGCATGCATTATCTGCGTGTCTCTTTTAGTCTAGCTAAAAATGTGCATTTCGTCCATCTATCTTTCTACACCCACTGGTCCCTGTCGTGCCAGATCCATAGCACCCTTTTTTGTGTGCCATCCATGCAAACCCTCTTGAGGAGTAAGTAGCAAAAAAAAAAACTACCACATTACATGCTAGGGTTACAAGAGACTATCCGTTTTTTTTTCAAAATGCTACCACAATTTTGATTCGCTGTTTCAAAAAAATATCATATTGCGCTGATGAATGTGCTAGTTAATTTTAATCATGTTTATGATATATCGGGTCCACTAGTCAGCTTTGACTGTTAGATGACTATTTGTTTGACAGTTACTTGCATATCGGACCCACATGTCAACTCTCTCTTCCTTCCTATTCTCTTTGTTCTCTCCCTCTCCTTCCTTGAACTCTTTCTCTCCTAAGCCATGGCCAAAACCAAGGCCGGCGCACCAGCCGCGGCAAGGGCAGCGAGCAGCAGCAGCAGTGACAGCGGGCAGCGGCAAGTAACCGCGGCGGCAGAAACAGCAGATGCAAGGCAGCAGTGCACGCAACGGTAAGCAGCAGCAGCGCATGCAGCGGTTAAAACTTAATGCTTCAGCAACTAGGGTTTTTGGAACAACCAACTAATTTTGTGGCAACGTTTTGAGAAATTAAAAAAAAATGGTAGTCCCGGCCTAGGTTTTTTTTTTTGAGCATTCCCGGCCTAGGTTTTCTGGCTCGGCTTTGTTCGGCCCAGCCCGACGGATGGCCATGTATACTTGCCTCCAATCTCTACCTTCGCTATTGATCCTCTGCGTTAGGCCGTTAGCCTATGCAGCAGAGATGGCGCTGCTCCGTTGAGGTTGAGGTGATTGGCAGCACTGCCTACCGGTCACCGCGTTCTCCATCAGCTAGGAAAGCCCATCATCGGTGCCCACCACTCCGATGAAAAACTTGAACCAGATTAATTGATATCGAGGCTGGAATGAGATGATTGGCAGCACTGCCTCCCCGCGTCGCGTTCCCCATCACCGGTGCTCACCGCTCCTGGCGCGAAGGATCGGCATGCGCCAAAGCATTTCCTGGACTCGTTCTTGTCAGTTTTCCCTGATCAGGTATAGATCCAAGGCGGAGCATGTGTTACTTGTGCGCCACCGGAGCAGCTAAAAACGCACAACGCGCCCATCATCTTTCCGCGCGGCCCTCTTGTTGCGTAGTGCAACCCTACCCTCTTCTGAACCTCTGATACGTGTGCTTGCTCGCTTCCATTCGTCGGAGAAACACAAGTTGGACGCCTGCTTTGCTTCCGGCTTCATGCCTTCCGCTTGCTTCCGCCACGACTCAAGTTGGTTCTGAATGTCTGAGCGCGTCTAACTTGCCTCGCACCGGCGACTTTTCCAACAAGAATCTGTGGTGCCAAAGGTGCCAATTAGTAGCCCCATCGGACGGCCCGTGATGAATGATGATGCAGTATATATACTGGCCGGGGCGCCTCTGCCTTCTGCGTACTGCATACTCACAAGTTGGCTCTGCTCTGCATCTCCCGCGGAGCACACATCTATCAGCAATGGCGGCCACCTCCATCGTCGACGTCTCCGCCGCCAGACCGTCGCCGGCTCTAGGTAAGCAAGCGCATCATCCGAAAAAAATGCCAGCCAGACATGTTAACAAGTTGCTAACTAACAGTGGGGCGCTGCAGGGCTGCCTGGGCTGAGACTCACCAGGGCCAAGGGGCTGAGGTGCAGGTGCAGTGTCAGCAAGAAGGCGTCTTCGGCTCTGGCTCCGATGGTGGCCAAGGGCGCGCCGCTGCTCGCTAAGGCGAGCTGCATGGCGTCAACAGCCCCGATGCTGGCCTCGGCTCTGGCGCTGGTGGACGAAGGGATGTCAGGTGAGCGCGCCGGGCAGAGCAACGGCCTGCTGGGGTGGACCCTGCTGCTTGCCTTGGGCCTCGTCTTGTGCTTCTACGCCGTCTACTCCACCACCTTCGACGACGACGACGACCACTCAGGTGGCGGCGGCATCACGCTCTGAATTCTGAAGTCTCAGCACCACCACCATCTTCTTATGCTGCCTGCCTGCCTGCCTGATCCGTAAAAGCTTTGTGTAATTATTAATTACCATCAATCTACTGTATCAAGCATGGATGAACACTGTGTTACTGCATGATTACGGTAGGAAAACTGAAGCGAGCTATATATGGCAGTGTTAAACAGCTGCAGACATTATGGGTTTGTTGTTGTACCGCGGATCTCGTCGTCGGTGCATAGCAAGTTGAGCTGTATGAATCTATGTCGTCTACCTGTTACAAATCTGGGGTTCTAATCAATATAAGTTGTGTTCAA
This sequence comes from Triticum monococcum, assembly GCA_034509565.1. NCBI lineage: Eukaryota > Viridiplantae > Streptophyta > Magnoliopsida > Poales > Poaceae > Triticum > Triticum monococcum. The sequence continues at coordinate 569,045,447 of CM067841.1, read as the reverse complement.
TCTCATCCGGCTGTTGATAAGGGAGCTTAACTGAATGAAACTGGCAAGACACAGCCACACAGGCATCATTGAATTTTCGCCGTGTAGCATTGAATACGTACAAGTTGGCACTTGGCAGTATACTTAGGAACGAACACGCCTTGAAACTATATTGCCAGTATAGATAATCAGAAACACGAACCGTAAGTAATGTGCCATCTACGTCTACAATTTGGAATGCCCAATGGTCCTCTTTCTCAACAAGAACATTTGTTTCGCTCTTAGAAAACAACAATTGGGGTGTTGGTGCAGTTGGCTAGCGCGTAGGCCTCATAGCTAAAATAAATGCGCGTAGGCCTCACCCCACACCATTGTTTTAAATAGCGGCGAGCCTTCAAATCAGCTAAAGCGGACTATAGCGGACTATTTGTGAAGGTGATAATTTAGCGGCACCCTGCTGAAAAGGCTATAGCTCCGCTATAGCCGGCTATTTAAAACTATGCCCCACACACGAAAAGAACATCGTTGTGATGAAATGCTTAGATTTACTCTGGAGCAACTCTAAACCTGGTCTCATCCTTTTAAATTTTTGGTTCTGCACAATAAGTGATCTCCTCCACTGCTGCACCTTCCTCTCTCTCGCTCCCTGCTCCTCCTGCCCAAGCACCGACGTTCAGGCTCACAAAGATTGGAATTGCACATGATGCATTGCCTAAAATATATTGATCATGCTACAGAGGTCTTCTTGAGCTACCAGCTTCGGGTTCTCGATTTTAATTATCTGGGAATTGGTATGAAGCACTTGGATGGATGGAGGATTGGTACAGTAGCTTGGAAGTTGGAACAGTCTGGGCACTTTTTGAGTTCTTTTTTTTGCGGGTGGGCACTTTTTGAGTTCAGCTTTAAGAATCCACTATGATGAATTTATTGTTCGATTGCTGGGAGACACATCTATTTCCTAACTTGCCAAGAAAGAGAGGAGAATAAAAGCATGCTTCGGGATTAATCCCGCTGCACTATTTGGTTGGGATTAACTTCTGAAGCTCATGCTTTGTTTTCTGGACATGTACAGAGGAAAAGGCACCTGAAGTCAGCTTTAACAGTGAAAAATAAACTCATCTGTGCGGCATGATCATCGTGCAGGCAGCCAAATTGCAATACTGTGGCTTGCCTCTTACAATAAGATTGTGACTAGACACAATTTGCAGAAAAGAAATATGAACAAGCCTCTAAACTACTCCCTCCGTAAACTAATATAAGAGTGTTTAGATTACTAAAATAATGATCTAAACGCTCTTATATTTCTTTACAGAGGGAGTACTATGTTTCTATTCTGAACAGCGTCTATTTTTTGATTGCATAGTGGCTCAAATGGTTTGGGCTGAAACTAGATTATTCTTTGAGATGCATTTTGACCTTTCCTTTGCTTCTATCTCATCATATTGGATGGCTGGCAAAAAGCTTGATGTTTTCAACACTGCTGCTGCAGCTGTCCTTTGGTTTTTAATTGGTGCCACTTGGTTGTCTTTGAAACAGATTTGGTCTCTGCTTTTATTTAAACTCAATCAAGAACAGGCATCTCTTGTTACATACTGGAGAAGATGGATGCTCTCTGAATCACATCCAGCGGCTGCTGACTGAACCAAGCAAGATTGGGGAGAGCTGAGCCCTCGCTATTCCTCGCCAGCGAAGACCAGGATGTTGGGGGTCCTGAGCCCAACATCCACACTTGAGGCTCCTGAATCTCCTGCAATGCCAGTTTTCCTGCCTACTGTTCCCTCACAGATGTAATGATCTTGTTCATGTAAAACCAGAGAGCTTTGGTTGTACTGTTCTTTATGGTTTTGAATGGTCCTGCTGCTTTTTAACAAGGGCGTTTGTTTCGCTTCCAACACAACAAGTGGGGTGGTGGCGCAGTTGGCTAGCGCGTAGGTCTCATAGCTGAAAACGTGAGTGATCCTGAGGTCGAGAGTTCGAGCCTCTCTCACCCCACACTTGAAAAATGACCATCGTAGTGAAGAAACGCTCAATGGCAACTTTGGGTCGCCACATGGTACATCTGATTATCAGGTGAAACCGAGCATGTCTGAACCATGGTCTTCTTTTTCTTCCATTTTTGTGGCCTTCTCCATATATATATATATTTGGTTCAGTTGCCTAAAATATCTTGATCATGCTACAGAAGTCTTCTTCAGCTAACACAGCGTCGGGTTCTTGATTTTTAATGTGTGAGAATTGGTATGAAGCACTTGGATAGTTGGATGCATGGCAGCTTGGAAGTTGCTACAGTCTGGGCACTTTTCTGTTTGAAATGGGCTAAAATATTCTTGGGTTATCATTCTTCTGGTTCTTCGGATGGGAATGTTGATATTGAAAATGGGAGTATCGCTCTTTTAGAATCCAGTGATACAATTAGCATTCTCAAAGATTATTCGGTTAGCTAGCGTGGCAAGAAAGAGAAGAAAAAGAATAACTGTAAATGCACTGTATGATAGTATTAACTTCTGAGTATACGTACGCTCTTTTATTGCTGAATCGATGTGGTCCGTATAGGTATTGATTTGAGTGTTTTCATCATTTCCATGTTAAGTTACTTTTGGGGCATCAGGTTTGAACAGAATAACTCTGATGCTATTGTGGCTTGAACAATCAGTTGTGCTGCACTACTTCTGAAGCGAAATTAAGCTCACTCTTTTGTTTCCTGGACATGTACAGAAAAAAGAAAGAGGCACCAGCTGGTAAGCCATCTTCTTCTGCACAGACCACAGAGATATGATTGATGGCACCACCTCGCCGCGTTCTCCATCGTCAAGCACGGAGTGCCTCTGCCTGGATGGACACCCACAAGTAATTGGCCCTCCTACTGTCACCTGCTCTGCTGCTGTGCTGCATCTTATTCTTCCCCATAGGACGTACTGTATTTTTCAGAATTCAGCAATGGCAATGATCAGGGCCACCGCCGTCGTCTTCACCGCCAGACCGTCGCCGGCTCTAGTAGGTAAGCAAGCTCGTCATCCATGGGAAAGAGATGCATGTCATGTTAAGTTGCTAACTAAAACCCGGACGCTGCAGGGCTGCCTCGGCTGAGAATGGCCAGGGTCGAGAGGCCGAGGCTGAGGTACAGCAAGAAGGCGTCTTGCTCTGGCTCCGGTGGTGGCCAAGGGCGTGCCGCCGCAGCGCCACCGCGGCCATCTATGCTTGGCATCGCCCCCGCTGCTTTTTAACAAGGACGTTTGTTTCGCTTCCGACACAACAAATGGGGTGGTGGCGCAGTTGGCTAGCGCGTAGGTTGAGTCAATTGCACAAAACTACTACATTTGCGGCTAGGTTTGCAGAAAACCACCAAATCGCTAATTCGTTGCAAAAAACACTTCATTAGCAATAAACTTATTGCAAAAAGCACTGATAGGGTGATTTAACCCATTTATTCACTTTCTGACAAGGGGGGCCCGGCTGTCAAGAGCTGACTTGGCAAACTAATGTCATACACACCCCTGGATCTAAAAATAAAAAGCAATCAGTCCCTTTGCTCTTAAGCCCCCTGCTCTCGATCCCGCCGGCTCCTGTCACCGCCGCCGTGCCTTGCTCCAACCTGACGATGTCGCCGTCGATGTCTTGAGCCGCTGTGCCCAGATGATGGCTTCATCTGCGCGCAGCCGCCGCGACGACATCCTCAGTAGAGAAGGGCAGCGGCGGCACCCTCAGCTCCATGGCGGCGGGAGTGCTCGGCCCCACGGCTGCTCGACGCCGTGCAAGCAGCGGCAGCAGCTCGACACCGCTCCTCCCTGGCTCGACGCCGTGCCCGAAGCAGCAGCTCAGAGCAGTTGGGGATGTCATGCGGTGCACCACCACCAGGGGCTGGGCGACGGGGCTTCACGACGGCATCCTCCTCCTCCTCGTGGTGGTGGCCGCGCCGCCGCTCTGCGTAGCACAGAGCCCCATCTCACAGCCCCCGTCGCCTGGCGCGCCCACCGCGTCCCCGCTCCCCCACCCCGATGCCAACGGATCCGCCTCCCCTTCCATAGCCCCCTCCGCGGGGTCCTCCGACGAGGACAAGGCGCCAGAGGCGTCCCCTCCCGTGCCCACCGAGGCGTCCCCGCTCCTTTCCCCCGCCGTGCCCCCTTCCTCCGCGCACTCGCCGGCACCATCTCGTCCCTGCACTCCGCCACCGCGCCCGCCCCCGCCCCTGCTGCCGACAAGGAAGGAGACAACGACGATGTTGATTACAGCAAGAAGAAAGGCTAGGCCCTAGCAGGTTAGGGCAGCGCCGGTGGGTTAGGTGAGGTGGCCGGAGCCGGAGCCGGCGCCGGAGGAAGGTCAGTCGCGCAGGGGAGATGTGAGATGGGTCACGAGCGCAAGGGAGGGGGAGGGATGGGTGGGGGGTCTGATTGCTTTTTTATTTTAGATTCAGGGATGTGTATGTTAATTATTTGCCATGTCAGCACCTTATAATTGGGGCAAGCGATCAAAAGGACCAAATCACCCGATCAGTGCTTTTTGCAATAAGATTAAAGATTTTGCGGTGTTTTTTGCAACGAATTAGTGACTTGGTGGTTTTCTGCAAACCTAGCCGCAAATATGGTAGTTTCTTGCAATTGACTCGCGTAGGTTTCATAGCTGAAATAATGCGAGTGATCCTGAGGTCGAGAGTTCGAGCCTCTCTCACCCCACACCAAAAAAAAGACCTTGTAGTGATGAAACGCTCGCTGACAACTTGGGTCGTCAGATCTGGACCTGATTCATCAGGCGAGATGAGCAAGTCTGAACCTGGTCTACTGATTTAAGGATTGCTCTGTCTATTACTACCTTCATGTGCGCGAGTGCTGGGTACGACTGGAGTTTGGCTGAACTTCACTCCAGCGCATATATCACTTAAGAAATATAAGACCGTTTAGATCACTCCCACACACTTGCCGAGAACCACTTGGACAGAGAAAGTCCAGCGTATGTTATTTTTGCGGAAAAAAAAGAGAAGAGGGTCGAACATATTGGGTTAGTTTAGCTCGGTCTTCATGTTGATCCTGCTCAATGATGTGATGTTATGTATCAGCAGAAGTATATGTTCTCTGCAGTGCTAACAGTACAGCCGTGCGTTGTATACGCAAGCGCATGGTCCAATCGAATTGTGACCCCAATAAGAACAAGTCCATGCATCTCGAGTTGGTCATCCATGCTCAACAGATTTGGAAAACTATGCATCTTGAGCTTTGAAGTCCAAGCAAGTGCTCACTGCTGCGTTCTCATGAAACCTCATTCCGTGTCTGTGGTGTCTGAAGACTTGCGTATTTTTTGCTGCGGAGGGAGCTAGTCAAGTTGTTTTGGATGTCTCACAGCACAATGGATGATATTGTTCCAAAAGATTCTCCTGTGAGGTGATCAAGTTGTTTTACATTGTTGGTTTGAGTTATATGATTCGGCGAAACAACATACTGAAATTGGCATAGACCAACAAATCAAGGCCAGAATATCAGCACGGAGACAACACCTTCAACAAGGTAATGGCATTAGGTATGTTGGTTTTATGTGAGCCTAATCCAAACTGAGCGGATAATGCTCCAGCGTTGAAACATTGAACACTAGTACTCGCGTAAATAATAAATAGGGTCTGTTTATGTCACATCTAGATGTGAGATAATACCTCACATCTAGGCGACATCATCCTCTAAAAATCTGTCCCACCTCGTTGACAAACAAAAATCCAGCTTGTTTGTTTGTCGATCTCCCACCCGGCCTGTTGTTTGTCTATCGTCAACACTCTGCCACCCATCCCGACTCCCCCCCACCTGGTGGGCCTTGTTAGTTGGGCTTTTGTTTTGTCTGTTTCTTTGTCTAAAAATTTGCTCACAGGCCTGGCCCTTGTTTGTTATTAGTAGAAAAGAATCTTGCTTGCTTGTAAAAGAAGTTGACTGCAGTTGACTGTAGAAACTTGATTCTGGTCTGTAGAGAAACAACATAGCAGTTGACTGCCGTCAGTGTGTAGCAAGAGGAAATTTGCTTTGATTTCTCGAGGAAAAAAACAGAACTAAAAGCAGACTACATGTAGATGAACAAGCAGATATCATTTTGGGATGCCTCGTGCGTCGAGGAGAGGTGCGGAGCGGGAGGCTCGTCATCGGCCATCTCTGTCGCCAGAGGCTTCGAGCTTTTCGTCCCCGTCTCCTCCTCATCTGCTCCACCGATTCAAACAGTGCAGTGGGAGACAAAATAAATGCGAAAATAAATGTGTCTGTGTGGATAAACATTGGAGATCCGTTGTTGTTTTGGAGATCTTGCAGAAAACCCCCCTAATAAACTTTAAAAGGGGCAGTTGAGTACAGAACACTATGTTTAGTCTAAAAACACATAGAAAAAGCATTTTGGGGGTCTGCCTTGTAAAAAAATTGCGGGACTGAAAATTGAGATTAAAAAAAGGGTCACTAAAAAACACTAGTGCGCCAAAAAAATCAAGAAAAAAAGAGATGAAAAGGAAAAAAAACATAGTTGTGTGTTCACTAAGGAGTAACAACTAAGGGCTCTCAAGTTATTAGTTGGCGCTTGTTTGCAAAAGTTTAGCTTAAAAAAGATACGGAAAAAAAATGTTTGTGAAATATAAACTATCGAATCAAGAAAGGTTGGACTTGCTGTTTCGAGTGAGTAAGACTTGCAAAAAAAGCGGCATGAACACAAAGAACCTCAGTTGCAAGTCAAAAGAAAATGGTGGACTTGGAAACTCGGTTGACTACAAGATCGCAAAATACAAAAATTGCAAAAAATGACACTTGACTTGCAAGTGGCAAGAAACAAAAAAAGTATGGTCCCACAGTTCCGAGTCAACCCTCGACTGGCAAGTGGCATGAAACAAGAAAACCCAATTGCAAAGTTGACCGTTGACTTGCAAGTGGCATCAACCAAAAAAAACAATTGCAAGTCGAGTGTCCACTTGCAAGTGGGCATCAAAATAAAAAAACAGTTGCAAGTTGAGTGTCCACTTGCAAGTGGCATGAAAAAACAGAAGACCCAATTGCAATATTTGAGGGCCCACTTGCAAGTGGATAACAAAAAAACTCAGTTGCAAGTTGAGTGTCCACTTGCAAGTGGCATGAAAAAACAGAAGACCCAATTGCAATATTTGTGGGCCCACTTGCAAGTGGATAACAAAAAAATCAGTTGCAAGTCGAGTGTCCACTTGCAAGTAGGCATCAAACAAAAAAAACTAGCTGCAAGACGAGTGACCACTTGCAAGTGGGCATCCAACAAAAATAATCACTTGCAGGTCCGAGTGTCCACTTGCAAGTGGCATGAAAAATAGAAGACCCAATCGCAGGTGGAGTGTCGACTTGCAAGTGGCATCAACCAAAAATACCCAGTTGCAGGTCGAGGGTCGACTTGCAAGTGGGCATCAGAATTAGAAGACCCACTTGCAAGTCGAAGGTGCACTTGCAAGTGGCATGAAAATAGAAGACCCCAGTTGCACATCGAGGGTCGACTTGCAAGTGGCATGAAAAACAAAGGACTCCGGTTGCAAAAGTCAAGGGTCCACTTCCAAGGGCATCAACCAACAAGATCTAGTTGCAAGTCGAGGGTCCACTTGCAAGTGGACATTAAACAAAAAAACTCAGTTGCAAGTCGAGTGTCCACTTGCAAGTGGGCATCAAACAAAAAAACCTAGTTGCAAGTCGAATGTCCACTTGCAAGTGGCATGAACAATAGAAGACCCAATTGCTGGCGGAATGTCTACTTGCAAGTGGCATCAACCTAAAAGACCCAGTTGCAAGTCAATGGTCTACTTGAAAGTGGCATGCGAGCCCCACAGTTGCGAGTCGATGGTGGACTTGCAACTAGGGCAGTTACAAAACTGCAGACAAAAAATAGACCTGTTGCGAGTCGATGGTCTACTTGCAAGTGGCATGCGGGCCACCACAGTTGCGAGTTGATGGTGGACTTGCAACTAGGGCAATTACAAAACTACAAACAAAAAACAGACCTGTTGCGAGTCGATGGTCTACTTGCAAGTGGCATCGAGAAAACATCCTTAGTTGCAAGTCGATGGTCTACTTGCAAATGGCATGCGGGCACGCACAGTTGCGAGTCGATGTTGGACTTGCAACTAGGGCAATTACAAACTTATTACAAAAAAAACTGAGTCGCCAGTCGATGGTCGAGTTGCAAGTGGCATGTGGGCACCCCACGGTTGCAAGTCGATGGTGGACTTGCGACTAGGGCAATTACAAACTACAAAAAAACAGAGTTGCAAGTCGATGGTGTGACATCGAGTAAACAACCCTAGTTGCGAGTCGATGGTCTACTTGCAAGTGGCATGTGGGCCCCCACAGTTGCGAGTCGATGGTTGACTTGCGACTAGGGCAATTACAAAACTACAGACAAAAAACAAACCAGTTGCGAGTCGATGGTCTACTTGCAAGTGGCATGCGGGCCCCCACAGTTGCAAGTTGATGGTGGACTTGCAACTAGCCAATTACAAAACTACATACAGAAAAACAGTTGCAAGTCGATGGTGAACATGCAAACTAGGGCAATTACAAACTACAAAGAGTTGCAAGTCAATGGTTGAGTTGCAAGTGGCATGCAGGTACCCACAGTTGTGAGTCGATGGTGGACTTGCAACTAGTGCAATTACAAACTACAAAAAAAATGAGTTGCAAGTCGATGGTCGAGTGCAAGTGGCATCGAGTAAACAACCCTAGTTGCAAGGTGATGGTCTACTTGCAAGTGGCATGCATGCCCCCATAGTTGCGAGTCGACGGTGGACTTGCAACTAGGGCAATTACAAAACTACAGACAAAAAAACAAACCAGTTGCAAGTCGAGGGTCTAGTTGCAAGTGGCATGCAAGCCCCATAGTTGTGAGTTGATGATGGACTTGCAACTAGGAAAATTACAAAACTACAAACAAAAAATAGACCAGTTGCAAGTCGATGGTCTACTTGCAATTGGCATGCAGGCCTCATAGTTGAGAGTCGATGATGGACTTGCAATTAGGGCAATTAGGAAACTACATACAAAAAATAAACCAGTTGCAATTCAATTGTCTACCTGCAAGTGGCATGCAGGCACCCATAGTTGCGAGTCAATCATCGATAGCGATGAGCGTACCAAAGCCGATCTGCCTCCTGCTCCACTAAAATGGCATCTCTGCTGTAGATGATGTCTAGAGCAGTTTCTTCACATTCTGGACATTGTTAAACCCATCATCCACCTATCCACCATGCCCTTGCTCTCCTCCTTCCTCATCATGATTGAATACAACACCCTTTGCCGCTTCAGCTTGATCTCCGACAGAAAAACCTCCACCGAAATAGCACACAAATGTTTTGGCGATATGTCCAATCATGAGAAAAACAACAAGCTCCCCATGGCCAAGGTTGAAGTCCTTGATGAACTTCCTTAAGTCATCGCCGCCGATGCGTGTGCTGCCATGCGCAATCAGAACATCCACAACGTATCGGCGGCCATGAGCATTGAAGTTCAAGAACCCACCGGAAAACTTATGTGGGAACCGCTGCATGGCAGAGCATGGGAGTCTCTGAAAAAATGCATATCAACTAGAGCACACAAAAAGCACACGTACAAAGTAAAGATGGCAAGATTTTTTTACCACAAAGGTTTCGTTGGCATCATGAAAAAACATGCCAAAGCTCTCACCACTGTCCGCCTCGCAATGAGCAAAGCAAACTAGGCACACCATCCTAAATAATACCAAAAACAACAAAAGATCAACATAGCGCAAGAGTGTAACTGATGGTGCTCATGCTGATGCTTACACTAATGAAAACTGTTGGAACCAGTAACTAGTAAGTAACCATGGAAAAATGTCAAAAGTACTCATGGCAAAGCTGTCGAAAACTAGCAAGTAGAAACTAGGAACTAGAGATTAGTAACAAGCAAAACAGGGTAGAAAAACATAAGCAAGAAAAGCTAGGAGTGTATTACACAACTAGTATTTAACACCGTTAAAAAAAATCTTCTAATTCAACGATTTATCGTCCGATTTATTGCTACCCTTGGGGTGACCGATAAGATTATTTAATTGAGCATACCATCTTTAACATCCACAAAAAAATAGTAGATGTACAGGGCACTACAAAAGACAAGATAATCATTAGCTGGTGCTCCAACTTATATATGTAGAATACTATTAGATATAAACAACACTACAAAAAATCAAACTACCAAACATCCCACTTAATCCCCCACATTAGAGTAGATTAAACACACATATAACCTAACAAAGATGAAAAAAACGCATATAGATTAATCGCATGTAGTTCAGATACTTAACTGGCGCTCTCCTCCTCTTCCCTTGTTGATCCCCACAATCGCCACTGGCTGACAATAAAGAAACTGTCATGAAACATGGATATAAACTGAAAAAAGAAAGAACAAAATGAAAACCTTTTTCGTACAAAATGTAAACTAGCTCTGTGTGAAAAATTAGCTTAGCAAGACACAAGACACTTCATCTTGTACTGAAACTTAAAAACCGCATGCTTAATGCCCCATTTCCTACCTACAGAGACAAGACACTTCATATGGGGAAAAATATGTGCTTCGTGCCGACCCCCACTAAAACTATCAAAATCACTAAAGACTAGAAAAGATCAACTTGTGCTGAGAAAGACAGAAATCCCACTGAATTATCTGAACGCACAAGCTACACAGCCGGCTGGCTGAGACTTCGCTACTTCAAACATCAAAACTGCTCAGAACAGCCCCGCTAGCCCAACAAGCACCGCCAGCCCGCAACAGGCAAAACAAATCTCAGTCAAACAGCCCGCCAGCCCAACAAGCAACGCGGCCCGCAACAGGCAAAAAACAACACAAACCCGCTAAAAAGATGGGCCGCGCGCACCTACGAACAACGCGCAACGCGAGCGAAAAGCGCGACAAGAACTGAGAAACAACTTGCGCGAATCCTAAAGATAGAACGAGATCTAATGGCTGTGGACTTAGATGTGAGATAGCTATTTCACATCTAGATGTGAAATAGCAAACCTTTAATCAATATTACCAAAAAAGGTAAATAATAAACATTACCAAAAAAGGTAAATAATAAATATTCTCATTTTAAGTCCATCGAGAAGCATGCATGCATGCATTGTTGGCCCAGAACAGAAAAGTAGTGGATACACCCAAGTTCATTGCAGCCCATGATGAACAATAAAATCAAAACAAAATCAAAAAAAATATGAAACTTCGTGGCATTGATTATGAACGTATGTTGTAGGTACTTGCAAAGTTTGATGAACAAATAACATCAAATGATCTCCATACAAACGAAATACAAATTCTGCTCAAACAGTGCACATATGTTTGAGCACAATTTTTTTTTCTATAGAGCTCTTCAAATGTCATTTGGCCACCACATTTTGCAAGCACCTAAAACATTTGCTCATAATCGAAGCCACAAAGTTTCAGACTTTATTTTATTTTATTTGCTATGTTTTCGAGCATGGGTTCAATGTCCCTGGGACTAGAAAAACACTCTCAGCTTGGCCCTAACAACAGGAGATAACATGTTGACTAAAAAACCAGGAGGAGTGAGTGTGGTGGGGGAAGAGAAGATATCAATCCTTTTAGGTACAACTAACTTCGGTATTAATATTCTACAAACCACAATGAGTATATCCGCCAGCTTGAGCATTGTAGAACCCTGTAACAAAACTTCTATAAATACTCGACACACATAAACACATTATAGATGAAAGTGGTACTAGTTAGTACGTATGTGAGTGTCTGCGGTTGTATTGTGTTTTCTAGAAACAAACATGTATGTTTCTGACTTTTTTCCCTTACATTTAGACTAGAACAATGTACTACCAAAAGATTTTTTTCTTCCAGATGTTCCATACCAAGTTTTGAAAAATAATGCAATTTCCTTGTACTAAAACACTACTATATTCACAATGTTACATATTGTATAACAATAAACAATGTATTATTATATGAATAAACACACTTATATATATGGCAAGAGTTTTAGATAAGAGAAAACATTAGCTAAAATTGTATCTATACCAATATAAAAAGACCCAAAACGTTAGATCCATTAGATCTTGACCATCCATCCATGTTAATCCAACGGCCCAACTCACTCTAATGCTGAGCACTTCAACGTGTTTAGTGCTTTAATCATAACACTTAATTAATCTCATCTGGCGTCCAAGATTCACCGGGTCAGGTATCAGCCGAACAACGCTGCTTCCCGCTCGAATCGCCCGCACCCCCCATCAACCCCGCAAATCACGGAGGAAAACCACCCAAGAGTCCACGATGTTTCCTTTGTTCGCTCGCAGGCTGTTCCGATCCTTCCGATGCAACTTCGTCCCGACCCCTACTTCATCGCTCCAGCCGATGCTACGACGCGATCTGCCCTCCACCGCGCTCCCCCAAGCCCAATCCTCGCCGGCGAGTCGGCGACCGTGAGTCGCTATCCCGGCCATGCCTCCTTTCCACATCAATCGACGGCGGAGGTGGAATGGTGAACCACACCCGCCGGTTAGGGCACTATCGTCCTACAAATTAATATATCATCTGCATCTCAGATTCTCAGGTACTACATGCGCACGCGGTGTCAAAGCAAGCAGCGTGCAAGTATCCATGGCAAGTATTCGAGTAAGACATCAGCCCCGTCCAAAATTTTCTTCTTGATTCTCTAATTTTTCAATTGGAAAGGGATCATTGTCAGAAAAGAGATTGTATATCCATTATGTTTGCCTTTTCAACCGGAGGGAGATGATCTAGCATTCCTCGTGGTACGTTCTGCATTCAGCCTCAGCAAGGAACTGCAATTGATCTTGTGCGGTTCAAGATTCAGAAATCAAAATATGGTGTACACCTTCGCCTGAAGCAACGCAAATCCAGAAATAGCTCCTCAGCACCTTGCCCAACGATGATGCAAATGTTTCATACTCCCTCCGTTCAGAATAATTGACATGGTTTTAGTTCAATACAATCCTGGGTGTCCTTTAGGTTGCCATCTCACCTCACATTACTGAGATAGCTTCGTGAACTCCCTCAGTCACAGCTATAATTGTTACTGTAATCAGGTAATCACGCACACAACTATGTATGACCATATGGGAATGTTGGTTTAACTTATTTTTTTTGCTCACAGAATTTACTGGCAAGTTCAGTATAATATGAGATACAAGATTAGTAAATTTAAAAGATTGTAGAGGCAGATAAAACTTACAGAATATAGCTCTTAGGACCGAGCAGGCATGTGTCATGCTTTTAAGAAGATTGCCAGCGATGGAGTCGAATAAATTCAGAGATGTCATGTGTATTAAGGTATGTAACTTTAAATATTGTATTCTGAAACAAATACACAACTGACAACTAGCCATCGGCAAGCCTAAGTGATCTTTATTTTTCTTCTACGAGGCTCAAGGTCAGTCTAATATCTTCACGTTTATCTGCTCCATTCATACTAGATCTACTAATAGCTTATTTTTACATCTATTCATCTTCTAGACCTTACATTTTCTTCATTTTTATTGCGTTCTCATTGCCCTCTTGATTTTCAGAAACAGAATCAGACTTTTTTTTAGCCATTCAAGGTGTAAATGCACACGCTGCCCTTTTAGATGTCACAATATTTGCAGGACAGAGCACCACACTTTTTTCTTATGCATATTACTTCTCATGAATGTATGTACCCATTGATATACATTTGTATTTATCCGATCTACCACACTGGATCGAATAATTGATTTCACTACAATTTGCAGATATGTAAATTGGTAAATTGGTTGAAATAGCCCTCCATTAATTTTTTATGATAAGAGATACCTATTCTTGAGAAGAAGCTTAAGTTATGGCAGATGTGAAGTTAATCTAGCAGTTTGCTTTTTTCTGTTATTAAAAAAAAATAAAAATACTTGTGTAGTTTGTCTTTCGTGTAATGGTCTGAATTTGTTTTCTTTTGTATGCAAGGTTGGAATTAGGCAAAGAAATAAGGTATATGTATCGCATGCTATTAAATAAGCATTCATGTATCAAATGTAATGACACTAATTCACAAATTAAGACTATTCCAATTTGGCAAATGACACGGATAATTGAAGGTGTCACATGTCTAAGCCATGTAACAGTTATGGCACTTACTATATGCCATGGAAGAGCAAAGGGGATACATGTCATGTGAATGACAAGTACACAACCATGACACATTTTTCAAGAAAAGTTAATGGACACATTTTGATCTAAAATGGAGGAAATTTAACATGGTGACAAATGAAGTGGAGAACGACAGAACTATTACACCGGAGAGGGTTAGGGTTACACAAGGTCGGTTACAAAGGAGGAGATATCCATATCCGTATTGCCTAGCTTGCCTTTCACGCTAAGTAGAGTCCCATCCGGACACGAGACGAAGTCTTCAATCTTGTATCTTCATAGTCTAACAGTCCGGCCAATGGAGATAGTCCGGCTGTCCGGAGACCCCCTAATCCAGGACTCCCTCAGTAGCCCCTGAACCAGGCTTCAATGACGATGAGTCCGGCGCGCAGTATTGTCTTCGGCATTGCAAGGCGGGTTCCTTCTCCGAATACATCACAGAAGAATTTGAATACGAGGATAGTGTCCTACCCTGCAAAATAAGTTCCACATACTGCCGTAGAGAGAATAATATTTCCGCAAATCCAATTTGCTGACTTGTTTTGGCAGCATGACGTTATGTCATGGCCCGGTGATTATTCGAACCATTTTTCTTCAACCAGCTCCACACATAACGCGAGGCGGTTTCTTGACACGTCTTGTCAAAGCAGAGATCGTGTTCCCCCAATTACGGGATTCTCATTAATACGGTCGTGGGTAACCCAACCGTGTCTAGGACTCCTAGATTATAGGCAAGTCCTAAATGGCTACGGAGAGGATGCTTGATATTCACCTTCTTTATAAAGGGACAAGGTTTTCACCTTTTCCCTCTCGTGCTCAACCGAACCCTTCCCCCGCCTCGAGTTCCAACACCCAAAGCCTAGGTTAGGTGCTCCGGATCTTCAATCATGTCCGGATCCAGCCTTCAAGGCCGATGGATGCCCTCCTCCGTGACGGAAGAGGACATCAAGAAGTTGAGGGAGGCCAGATACCTGACCGCCGAGGTTTCACATCGGCTACCTGCTCGAGGGCAGGTCGTCCCTACTCCCGAACCCAACGAGAACGTCGTGTTCGTCTCCCACTTCCTCCGAGGCCTAGGCCTCACTCTGGATCCCTTCGTCAGGGGTTTGATGTTCTATTACGGGCTAGATTTCCACGATCTAGCTCCGGACTCCTTTCTCCACATCTCGACATTTATTGTTGTGTGTGAGGCCTTCCTCCGCATTACCCCTCACTTCGGTCTGTGGCTCAAGACCTTTGAAGTGAAGCCGAAGATGATCGAGGGGCAACATGCAGCGTGCGGAGGTGCATCAATAGGCAAGATGGCGGGAGCTCCATGGCCGAAAGGTTCCTTTCCAAAGGTGTCCGAATTATGGCAACGGGAGTGGTTTTACGTCACGGCTCCCAGAAGTGCCAAGTGGGCGGCTGCCCCCGCTTTCCGCTCGCCCCCCCCCCCCCCCCACCACAACTAATGTCATGGATTAGCCGAGGTTTGAGCTGGGGTCCAGCCAAGGACGTGCCTATACTGCAAAGCCGCATTCGAGATATCTTCGAGGGAGATTTTAATTTGGTCATGGTAATACAAGTTATGCTGGTTCGTCAAGTCCAGCCTTGCAAACGCCGGCCCCTTAGCTTGTGGGAGTTCAACCCAGAAGGACCGCGTGCCATTCAAAGTTTCCTCGGCCTGACGCACGAGGAGATGTACAAGTCATTCTTCGGACCTCAAATAGAGTGTCCAGATACTACCGATGACGTGGGCCTGAGCAGTAACCGCGCCGCCGAACAAGTAAGAAATCCTCTAGCCGAACACACTGTCTTTTATTCATCATGAAGTTATTTCTGAGAGTTCGCTCTTTGACCAGGACTGGCTAATGTTTGGCCACCCTCCCTGAGGGTTTGGAAAATCCGGTATTGGAAAAGATGCTCAACCTCGCACCTTGCCCGGAGCTCTCGAAGGAAGATACTGGGGGGGGGGGATAATACGGGCGGACGCGGGCCCCCATCGCTGCCAGTTCCAACCGAGGGAATGGGCGTCTCCATGAAGGAGGATAACCGGGGGAGGAAAAGGATTACTTCCGAGGATCCGGAAGCCGAGGCCTCCAAACGGGAGAAGAAGTCTCCTGCAGAGGGTCCTGCCTCGGGGGGTGCTTTTGCCGCACAAAGTCCGCAGGGGGATCAGCCCTCCAACGAGTCGTAAGTGATCCAAAATACTTTAATAGTGAAGGTATACTACCTTTTTTCTAAGAAAATAACCACCGCATATATCTTGCAGTTCGGGCCTTAGCCCCTCTCAGCTAAGCTCGTCTTCGGGGGATCTTCTTCCAGAGATGATGGAGAGCAAAACGCCTCCCCCGGACTCCTCCGCTCAAGAAGCGGGCGACCCCGAAGTGTCGTCACGGAGGGCCTCTCCGGATCTGGTGAGGCCAGAAGATAATCCCATAGACCCCCGAAGTCCCCAACGTCCGGCTCCCGAAGAGAGCAAACAAAAGAGTCCGGCACCGTCTGGTATGCGGTCGGACATTCTGAGGGAGCTGGTGGGGTGAGCGGCCATCTCAAAAGAACACCGTACACTGATGGGTACGGTGATGGAGAGAATTTCGTCCGCCAAAAGCAGATTACATGAAGCCTTTATGAGTCTACTGACAGGCTTTGAGGTATGTGAGATAATATGCGATAGTACCGCACATGTTAGGTGTGCCCTGTGTAGATAGTAGCCCCTAAGACTCTGGTTGTCATCGAGAACGGCGGCGAACAGAGGATCATAGTCCCAGGCAATAATCAGACAGCCCTTATGTGCAGGTGGTGGAAGCTCCGGTGGCTAGCCGGACTAGTGAGTTTGCCGAATTAAAACGGCAACTGGATGCGGCAGACGCCGACATCGAGCTTGTTAACAAGAGGCTTGACGAGGCATAGGGTAAGTGTTATTATCTGGTGAATGCCACATAGTAAGAGCAGCATGATGCCAATATCTTTAATATGTTGTGACTGCAGATGAAGCTACCACCGTGGAAACCTTGCGGGCAGAACTTGCCCGAGCCAGGGAACAATCGAGGATTAGTAATGCGGCTGCTTTGAAGGCGGCTGAAGAGTTGAAAGCCGAGAAGGCCGCACATTGCGAGAGCCAAGAGAAGATGGCCAAGATGGCCGTAGAATTAAAAGACACTGCCGACCGTTGCCGGCTCCTTGAAAAAGAAAACCGAGCGAAGGCAACGGACCTTGAGAAGGCCACGATGGCGGACAAAGACACCCGCTCTGCTATGAGGGCGAAGAAGGAGGAGCTGCGGGAAGCCGGGGATATTGCGTTTGGGAAGCCCTTCATGCTACGGAGGAAGTTCGGAGATCCATGGTATGCCCCTCTGGATTGGCTGTGGAGTTCAGCAGATGCGTATATGGACTTGGCGGCGAGCGCTGCTGATGCGGCCAAATACTTCCAAGGTCAAATAGATCGTGAAGTGGACAAGCTGTTCTGATCGCAATTCAACGTTCCAGAGTGTCCGCTTCCATTGACTGATCAGCTAGCCGAATGGGCCGAACTAAATAGGTTGTCCGGACGCGCCATGAGGTCTGTCGTGGATCAACTATGGCCGGAAAAGCCAAAGCCGAACAACTATTTCAGTTTAGTGCAGCGGTTCCTTGGTGCGGTGCCGTGCATTAATGCGATGAAGAGGTCGGTGTGCATAGAAGGCTCGCGGATGGCCCTTGCCCACGTTAAAGCATACTGGGCGGAGATGGACGCTACCACTGTTGCGGCGCAGGGTTCGGCCATAGGCCGAGTGGTTGCTGAGCACTATTTGGAGGAGGTTCTCGAGGGTGCTCGTTTGATAGAGGCCCAGTGCTCGAAGAATATTATGTTTGAGTGATATGTATTCTCATTGTAAATTTATTTATAAGGCTATGTTTATACTTTTTCCTGAAAGTAGTATGATGCCTCCTGTGCGGCCGTTTATGTATACATGTGTATAACTTGGAAGATTGCAGTCGTCAGCTTCAACCCTCATGCATATAATGCGGAGGTGCTCGCGAAAAACGCGTGTTCACATTTAACCCAACGTCTTGGTCCTATTAAGGAGGTGATAGCATAGCGAACGAGGCAACCGGACTATAATGCTTTAACACTTTCACTTAGCCATAGGAGTTTGACAGTGGGGCTACTAGATAGCCCCTGGTGGCTCCGCACTCTCCCAATCTCGGGGTGCGTACATGCCTGACCGGAAAACGGCCCTTCATTAAGGCGGAGGAATTCTAACATTCCGATAGGTGATCGAGTGGTTGACCAGTCTCACGCTATATCATGATAGCCAGTTTTCGGCTTTCTCTACTGAGGTGCTCGTCCGGATGAACCAGGGCACAATCGCAGTAGTTCTCCTGGTGCTGCCTTAGCCGATAAAGCGGAACGTAAGGCACCAAAACATAGGAGCCGGGCAAACCCAACATTTGACCAAAGACAATAATTCGGAGCTGATGCATATAAGGCCAAACTCGCGACGCCGAACACTCCCTAAGGTATTCGGTCTTTATGGTATAAACCTGGCCTAAATAGTGCCCTTTGTAAGAAGCCCCTTGTGTCCAGGTACATGCATTATTCTGACGTGGCCACATGCTAAGATGTCAGCATCCTTCTCAATTGTGCTGAGGATTCAGTGGATGTGTATCAACAAGAGACAGTAAAAAAGGTTTACGCAGGGTCTTAATCCAAAAAGAATCCTTGGAGCGGGTCCCTGCTGCATGTCTGCGTCTGTGTCTCCGTTGTGTCGTATCCTGGACGGGTGTAGCACCATGGTCATATGTAGAAAAGAGGAACTTAGGTGAAAAAGTTGTCGTGCAAAAAAGGTGGGTTTTTAAAGAGACCATGTATAACTAGAAATGAGTAGAAATTGCCACTTGTCTGCGCGCATTGAGCCCCTTGTATTTGTAATAGGGGTGTGGCCATCAATCCGGTATAAATTACATATAGCAGCGCCGGACTCGTCTAACCGCGTCCATGGTCTTGACGACCTATCAAATACTTTAGTTGGCGAGGCCGTTTTTAGTGTGCGGCTGCCAAGGCAGTCGCATTCTCTTCGGCGCGCAAGGATCGCTTAATACTTCCGTTCACTGTAATGATGCCACGTAGACCGGGCATCTTAAGCGTCAGGGAAGCGTAATGTGGTATTGCATTAAAGCGAGCAAAAGCTTCACGCCCAAGTAGTGCTTGATAACCGCATTGGAACGAAGCAATGTGGAAGGTTAAATGTTCGCTACGGGAGTTATCAGGGAAGCCGAATATAACCTTTAGTAGCAGGGAGCCCGTGAAGTGAGCCCCTGGGCCTGGCATTACTCCTTTAAAGATAGTGTTGCTATGGCAAATTTTCGTTGGGTCTATCCCCATTTTGTGGATTGTATCCTGATATATCAGGTTTAGACTGCTACCACCGTCCATCGGGACTCGTGTGAAGTGGTATCCGTCAATTATTGGGTCTAATACCAGGGTAGCCCATCCTGCACGCCAGATACTTGCTGAGTAATCATGATGGTCGAAAGTGATCGGTTGAGACGACCAGTGGCAGGACTCCGCGGTGATAGGCCCTTGGGCATATTTTTCTGGGAGTGCCGTTTTGTTTCTCCCCTTGATCACGTGTAACACGTTTACTGTTTTGACTTTTGGTGGAAATTTCTTTTGTTCCCTAGTGTCTTGCTTGAGAGGCTCATCCTCGTCTTCGCTTGGTATATCCTCCCCCTTGTGTACGGCGTTGAGCTCGCCGGACTGCTTGAAGACCCAACATTCTCTGTGGGTATGATTAGCGGGTTTACGAGGGGTGCTATGGATCTGACATATTTGGTCCAGAATTTTGTTTAGGCTGGACAGTTCGTCTCTGGCGCCTTTAGAGGGCGGCTTTTGCTGACCTGGCTGAGAGCTTTTGAATTCGGCGTTTACTGCCGTGCTCTTCGTGTTGTCTTCTTTATTCCGGCGTTTGTTATTGCTGTTGTGCCGTGATTTCCCGTTTCCATCTCTAACTTTGGATGTACTGGGGTCGCTGGTGCTGCATCTGGCTAGCCAGCTATCCTCACCCGCGCAAAAGCGGGTCATGAGGCTTGTTAATGCTGACATTGTTCTCGTCTTTTCTTGGCCGAGGTGTCTGGCAAGCCATTCATCACGGACGCTATGCTTAAAAGCTGCCAAGGCTTCAGCGTCCGGACAATCGACAATTTGGTTCTTTTTAGTAATAAACCTATTCCAAAGCTTTTGGGCTGACTCTCCGGGCTGTTGAGTTATATGAATCAAATCATTCGCGTCCGGAGGTCGGACATAAGTCCCTTGAAAATTTGCCCGAAAGGCGTCTTCGAGCTCTTTCCAACTTCCAATGGAGCTTTCGAGGAGGCTCTTAAGCTAGTGCCGAGCTGGCCCTTTGAGTTTGAGGGGTAAATACTTAATGGCGTGGAGATCATCTCCCCGAGCCATGTGGATATGGAGGATATAGTCCTCAATCCAGACCCCAGGGTCTGTTGTTCCATCGTATGCCTCTATGTTTACGGGTTTGAATCCCTCTAGAAATTCATGGTCCAGCACCTCATCGGTGAAACATAGGGGGTGTGCGGCACCCCTATATCTGGGTGTACCGCGTTGTTCGGATGTTTGTTGTGTTGCATCGTATGTTGGAGCACACTGGCGTGGTCCATAGATGGATCTGGTTTCACCGTCCTTTTGATGCGAGCCCTCGCGTAGACCGCGTATTGGCTTATGTGCGGCGTTGCTTGCCGCTTTGTGTTGGCCGTGAGGTCGTCTATCCAGCCAGATGGCTGTTTTAATTTTTGGTTGTGGGGGGTCTAAGGCCTCCTCATCGAATTCAGGTAGCAACTTCCGCTTTGGGTAGCTCTTGGTGGGGCGATTGCCGCTGTACTTCGCTGCTGTGTTGAGTACTTTACTCCATCTGATTTGGAGTGTATCCTGCGCGGCCTTGAGCCTTTGCTTCTGCTTTTTCAGACTCCTCGCGGTGGCAACAAACCTTTGACGGGCATTCTGCTGCTCCGGGTGCCTGTCCGGCGTTATGTCGTCCGGACTATTATCTTTGACAGAATTGGTTTGTTCGGTTTGATTCTCCGTATTGCCGTGGTCCGGCGGTGGTTCGCCCTGCTCCAACGCTGGGTCTGTATGATCGTTATTTCTGTCGAGGCGGGATTTGGGGCAGCGCTTACGCCGCCGCTTTGACCGCTTCTCGAGGGAACAAGCCTTCATTGCGTCCTTTCGTTCGTTGTCGTCGTCATCTTTTGGTGTGTCCACCATGTATACGTCATATGATGAGGTGGCCATCCAGCACCCTGTGGGCGGTGATTCCTCTTCGCCTCCCGCATCGTCGTCCATACCGTCGATGTCTTCGGAGTCGAAGTCGAGCATGTCGGTTAAATCATCGACAGTGGCTACGAAGTGGGTGGTGGGTGGGCGTCGAATTTCTCTGTCGTCCGCATCCCAATCCTGTTGGCCATAGTCCGGCCAGGGCTCTCCTGACAAAGAGAGAGACCTTAGTGAATTCAGAATGTCGCTGAAGGGTGAGTGCTGAAAGATATCCACGGCGGTGAATTCCATGATCGGCGCCCAATCGGATTCGATTGGCAGGGGCGCGGACGGTTCAGAGTCCAGAAAAGAGTCCGGCACCTTGGAATCACGGGCTTCGCAGAGGATTAGGCTGGTGTTCGGCTCGATCGCCGTTGAGATTGCAGCCCCTAAGGCGGTGTCTAGCCACCCGTCCTCGATTGGCGTAGTTGGCTCCGAGCTAAGGGTCGGAGCTGATGCGGGCGCGACCTCTGGGGTACTGTTCGGTGGTAGAGCTAGGTCATACCCGTCATGACAGTGCGGCGCGCCCGGCTGTGGCTCGAATCCGTCGAAGATCGAGTCTCCACGGATGTTGGCCGTGTAGTTCAAACTTCCAAATCTGAACTGACGGCCAGGGGCGTAGCTTTCAATCTGCTCCAGATGGCCAAGCGAATTAGCCCGCAGTGCGAAGCCGCCGAATACAAAGATCTGTCCGGGGAGAAAAGTCTCGCCCTGGACCGCATCGCTATCAATGATAGTAGGATCCATCAAGCCTAACGGCGACGGCACAGAGGAACTCTCAATGAAAGCACCAATTTCGGTGTCAAAACCGGCAGATCTCGGGTAGAGGGTCCCAAACTGTGCGTCTAGGCCGGATGGTAACAAGAGGCAGGGGACACAATGTTTTACCTAGGTTCGGGCCCTCTTGATGGAGGTAAAACCCTACGTCCCGCTTGATTGATATTGATGATATGGGTAGTACAAGAGTAGATCTACCACGAGATCAGAGAGGCTAAACCCAAGAAGCTAGCCTATGGTATGATTGTATGTTATGGTTGTTGTCCTACGAACTAAAACCCTTCGGTTTATATAGACACCGGAGAGGGTTAGGGTTACACAAGGTCGGTTACAAAGGAGGAGATATCCATATCCGTATTGCCTAGCTTGCCTTTCACGCTAAGTAGAGTCCCATCCGGACACGAGACGAAGTCTTCAATCTTGTATCTTCATAGTCTAACAGTCCAGCCAATGGAGATAGTCCGTCTATCCGGAGACCCCCTAATCCAGGACTCCCTCAGACAATATCTCTAACACTAATTTTCTATTATTGGAATTTTTTATATATTCAAATTCCTGAATATGTGATCTGTAGAACAAGACCAATTTTGAATATATTTAACTAGTTTAAGTTTTTCTATTTCAATCATATAAAAATTTAAATTTCAGTTATTTGAAATAATTGGAATCAGTTTTGAAACTAGTGAAATTATTTTTTGAAATAAGTGAAATCAGTTTTCTGAAACTAGTTTGTTCAAACATGTCAAACTGGTTATTTCAAAACATTTTGGTAATGAATGAAATAAGTTTAATGAAATGAGTGAAGTCAGTTCTTTTGAAATGAATGAAATCATTTTTATATGAATTAGTACTTTTTTAAGTATATGAAACATATTTCATTGTGTTTTGCAAGTTCACATATTACAGTGCTGAAAAGAATCAAAGTTGGTTACTTACCACATTGAAATATAAATTTCACATATCTTGCACAAACCATTATAGTTATATTAGTTTAACTACTTGCAACACCACATTGAAATATATTTCAGGGAAGTAATTACATATTTTCCAGGGAAGTAATTTCATATATGTCAATATATATCTCATTGAAATAACAAGTTATAGATATGACAAATAACAGTTTCATATATTTCAGATAAGTAATTTCGTATATTTCCAAAGAAATTAGTTTCAGCACTTGCAACACCACATTGAAATATATTTCAAAGAAGTAATTTCATATATTTTCACAAAAAATAATTTCACAACTTGCAACACCACATTGAAATATATTTCAGGGAAGTAATTAAAGTTTTTCAATACATATCTCACTGAAATAACTAGTTACAAATCTTTTCTAAATGAGTGTATTTTGTTTTCCGAAACTAGTGAAATGTGTGGAATCTATCTTTTGAAACGAGTGAAACATTGAGTGAGAATGTGTTTCTTTAAATTGAGTGAAATCTAATTATGTCAGTGAAATTAGTTTTCTAAAATAAATGGAACCAAATTTTTAAGATGAGTGAAATCCTTTTAAATACACATGCCACATTTTTCCGGTGTGAAATACGTGAAATTAGTTATTTTGAAAATTTGGAATTAGTTAGTTCAAACATGTGAAACTGATTATTTCAAAACTTTTTTGAAATGAGCAAAATATGTTTTATGAAGCGAGTGAAATTGTTTTTGGAAATAACTGAAACATGTTTTTTGAAATAATTGAAATCAGTAAATCAAAATGACCGAAATCAAGGTTTTTTTTTGGCAAAACCTGTGGAATCGGTCTCTTAAGGATTGAAATAAGTTTTTTGAAATCAGTGAACTTCTGAAATGAGTCAAGTGAGTTTTATGCAACAATTTAGGTCCATTTTTTTAAATATGTGAAACTGGTTATTTCGGCTATGTGAAATAGATTGTTGCGTGTGTGAAACTAATTATTTCAAATATATGAGATATCTTTTCAAAACAAAATAATTTTATGTTTTGTGAAAGTCATTTCAAAGATAACTGAAATATATAAAATAAAAAGTATTTCAAATATATCCAAGATTGATCGTGTTCTAAAGATCTTGTCACCATGATTCCAAATATATAAAAAGTTTCAAAAATGGATATTTCCTTTAATAGATATCAATCATTCAAAATTTAAGGATGAAATTAAGTACATGTCATTTGTATGGAGAGAGAATGCATGCAGCGTCCGTCTCTCTCTCTCTCTTCTGCAAAAAGTTGCTAGTCACTCTTTTGTCTCAGACCGTATTACGAAGTAGAGTTGTTGGAATGAATTGTTGTGTCATATCGGGTCAGACTGCACGGATCTTGATCAAACCGATGGACAGTGGATCCAACACCGATACATTCCGGCTCCGGTAAAATTACTTATTCATAGAACTACATCAACAGATGGAAGCTCGGTACCAGCTAACATATGGTACCAGGCCGTGATTTGATTTGTGTCTTTGTAGCTAGGTTGAAGCCCTGATGAGATAGATCCCCTGGTCACTATCATCTGAATTCTGAACCAACTGTCTCGCTGGATCACCAAATTTACGCAGTCACCACAAACTGCACGCCGACCGATGCCACATGCTTAACCCAGTAAGCAAACAAATATATGAACTGGACGTAACATGCAGTCGGAATATAAACACATTGGAAGCAGTCACGGATGCATATGTGCATACGAGTCCAAATCGAGGGGGGCAATGATCCCCGACGGGCCAGCTCGGAACCACATGCGCGGCACACCATCTCATCTCACACCGCTTTCCCATTGGAGGTGATGAGCAGCCTCACACATGATCTTCATCTATAAATACCACTCGCCATGCACACACTCACTCACACGCAGAGCAAGCGCAAGCGCAGGCAGCTCGATCGCACGCACTAGCTTGCACGCTACCACCAGCTGCTCCGTCGCAGATGGCCATGGCACCCAGAGCGCTGCTCCTCCTGGCCGTCGGGCTCATGATCGTGGCCTCGGCGAGCGCCCACGGCGGCTACGGGTCGTGCCCCAAGGACGGGCTGAAGCTGAGGGCGTGCGCGGACGTGCTGGGCCTGCTCAAGCTCAAGGTGAACGTGCCGCGCGATGAGACTTGCTGCTCGCTCCTCGACGGGCTCGTCGGCCTGGACGCGGCGCTCTGCCTCTGCACAAACATCGACGCCAATGTGCTCGGCGTCAACCTCCACCTCCCCGTCAACCTCCGCCTCGTCCTCAACAACTGCGGCAAGGTCTGCCCCACCGATTTCCGGTGCCCACCAAGCCACTGAAAGGCGTCCCGTCTGAGCATCGTGATGTTGTCTTGTCTGAATTTTTGGGCGCGGTTTGTTTATTGCTTGGTACAATTCATGTCGCAATCTTTTGTT
This sequence comes from Triticum monococcum, assembly GCA_034509565.1. NCBI lineage: Eukaryota > Viridiplantae > Streptophyta > Magnoliopsida > Poales > Poaceae > Triticum > Triticum monococcum. Next base: position 569,019,941 of record CM067841.1, on the reverse strand, counting down.
TTCATCTTTTTTTTGTTTCCCTTATGATTAATCAAATAAAATGAAGCTGTATTTTGTATCGTGAGGTTGAGATTTTGGCACTCTTGGACATGGCCATCGTTGATTTACCGGACCAACGCTCATGCGCGCGTAAAAAATGTGAGCATGACAAGGAACATGTCCTGCCCAAGGAATCCACCTAAAAACAATCCCACTGGATATAGATCACCGGTTTATCGCTAGGGGCGTGTTTGGCGCGCGTAGCAGCTGGGGCTGGTTTAGCTTAACCTTGCTCAAGAGAGCCTGGGTGAGGAAATGCAGGCTGTAATGCATCATTTGCACATTGTTTGGTTGTCCGTATCTAGTTTTCTCGCATTAGGACGATCTATAAAAGTAGGAGCATACATGCCAACTAAAGATGAATTTATCACCAATAGCTTCCACAACATCAGAATTAGCTATGAATCCATTGTGTTCATCACAAATAGCTACTCTAGCATGCTACAAATCCTACACAACTAGCTATGAATCCATAGTGTTCATCATTATCATACTACTCAATCTACACAGATCCAGCACAAATAGATACCACTACAGCTAAATCTAGCATCTGCTCAAAGATCAATGCACGAATGAACCAGACCACATGCTTGCACATCTAACCCTACGACCACGTCCTCTCAGATCTAGCTAGAACGAACACAGAGAAAGAGGGCATCAAACTTACAGAGGCCATGGCTGCAGCTCGGGGGGGAGGGGGAGGGGGACGCGGGAATGGTCGCAGAAGTTGAGGATAGGAGTCGCCGCCGCCATCGACTGTCGGCCGGTGAAGGAGCTCCGCTTACCTGATCATCGGTGTTGATGCGCGCCGACGGGAAAGATCGAAAGGGGGGAGAAGGGTGGTGGGGCTTTGGGCGGTGAGAGGGTGGGGGCTAAATAGGGCGGCCGAATCCGTGGGAGGTGAGCCGAAATCCTCCCGTCGATTTTTCGAAGATGCGCGCAAGCTCGCGCCATCTTCCTGCTCGCACGAGCTGCGCGCCACGTTCCCCTCCCCTGCCTCGCACGAGCCTGGCTTTGGAGAAACCGCCGATCTGAGCGTAGCTCACGTGCCTGGCTGTGAGCGTTTTAAAGTCCGTGCCGTGCAGGCCGAACAGTGAATGCAGGCCAACAACCCATTTCAATTTCGTGTGGGCCTGGTTAGCCCAAATACGGGCAACCAAACGCGTCATAAATGCATAGTCCCGCAATGAAAGTAGGCTTGGTGCGACACATAGAGGAGTGTAATTGCACTATTTTTATTTATTTTGCATCAAAGGAGGTGGGTATGAGACCCACAATGTGAGTTATTCATAGTAGTAACCTGTTCTACGTGATCGGAGATCCCGTGAATTAGAATTGGAAGACAAGTCATTGGTCAACCGAGAGGAGAGTATACTTATTATTAGTAATACCACTCCATGAAGATGCAATACTCTCCTAATCTGCATGGCAAGTTGATGCATATCTTAATGTGTTTTAAGTGGCTTATTTAAGTAGAGATGTTGTCCTGCAGAACATCTTTTGAAGAACACAGATATATGAGTCTGATTGTTAAACGTCGCAATCTATGATAGTAGGGTGCTCTCTAGTAAACTCATGAAAGGCCTCAGAGTATGACGCATAAACTCCACCCGCAGAGAAGTCCCATGGTAGCCTAGTATCGGTCAAGAGACTTTGTGTGAAGCTAGATTTGCAGAAAACGTGTAGTTCAAGGCCTAGTCCACTGTTCAAGTTGCTTGCTAGTGTAGCATAGATTTCTAGGTGGAAATTCAACGTAAGAGTCTCCATTACAGTATCGGTATATAAACGGTGTTTTGAATCAAAGGCAAATTTTGTGTGCGTCTGGGACATGGTGGGGGATTGCTAGAATTTGGTCTATTTCGGGGTAGCCCAATAGCCATTTTCAAAATTTCTAATAAATTCTAGAGGCCCACTTAGCCCATTCATGCAGGACAAGAGGTGAGACTAAAGTTTAGCCTCATACTAAAGTTTGGACCTCTCTTTATAAAGGAGGTTATTTTCCCACATGTATGAGCATGAGAACAAGAAAGACATTCACGCGCACTCCTCCCCCGTCCGCCTCGCCACGCCTCGTCGCGCCACGGGTTGCGAGAATGAGCTGAGTCGTTATCTAAACTTTTGCCACGTGTGGCTGGTATGTGAAAGGTTGCAAGTGCTCAAACCTTTTTTGCTATAGTGGAGAATGAATACGAACCATGCACCCTTCGGCTGTTGCCTGTTTGTTTCGCCTCCCATCTCTTCGTTTCATCTCCCGCTGCTGCCGGTTCGCCTTCTCCTCATGTGCTTATAAAAGAGAGGTCGCTCCTTTCCAGAGAGACACACTAGACAACACTTGCATCTCTTCACCAAGTTTTTGAGAACTGAGTTACTGCTATGATTTTACTCGTCCTTGTTTGCGGCGTGGACCGCAGGTCGAGACAGTAGGCCTCCAAACCCCACCTCTTTGAGTCATGTATGGGAGAAGAATGATAAGGTTTTTGGGAAGCGCTCTGCGCGACTACTGACCTCTTCATCACAGACACCAACGATCACTTCTCCATGGACGACTACTTCCCCGACGTCGACAATCTCTTCCACAACATGTGCGACAATGTCAACGCCAATCCCAATGCTATTGCCGCAGCTCCGTACGTGTTTGTGTTCTTTCTGTTGAAGTTTCTGCTAGAGTTTCTTGTTCTACCATGTCCTAGATATGTTCTGTTCATATTCACTACTTCAGATGCTATTTACATACTCACTGTCAGATTACATGACTTGTCTTTTCTCTTCTACTATGATAGTCATGTTTTATTTATTATTTCAGTTAATAAAATCATATGATAAGTTGCTCATATTTCCAACATCTTGTGTATTAATTCGTACCCACAGTGCAAGTTTATGTATCATAAGTGTAATTAACTCCAAACATAAACTCTACTGCATGACCCAACAACATGACTTGGATATATATCACCAGTTTATCGCTAGGTGCACAGTCCCGCAGCGAAAGTAGGCTTGGTGCGACGCATTAGAGCAGTGTAATTGTACTATCACCTCATGATTCCCAGCAACAATGTAATTGTACTATCACCTCATGATTCCCAGCAACAACTCCTAACAGATCCCAAGGACGAACCCTCCAAGCATCCCATGTGTAATGTCTTTAAGGTATGTGTTCGTACAGAGAGGAACATTATGTGTACATGGCTTAAGATTCCTCCGAGTCTCACATATGGTTCCGAGTGCACTACTCGCCCCACAAGTTACGGGACCTAACAATAAAAAACACAAAATGATACACTTATTACTAGCTGAATCCCTGAGGACTAACCAATTTTTTTGGGAAAGAAGGTTATTCCCCGGCCTTTGCATCAGAATGATGTATACGACCATATTATTAATAAAGTAAAGGTTCAACAAAGTCTTCAGGTCTTAAAAGGAAAAAAAAGCTCACATAGAGCAAAAACAGAAAAGAACATGATAACCACAACCGGCGGGCAAATAGAAGATAGGAAACTAAACACCTATCCTATTACATGACCGCCATCCAAATAGTTGAAGATAGCCCGTGCTACTGTCTCCCACCAGATAGACCCAGTAACCATACACTCCCTGGCATCCGTCGGAATGAGTAGCGACCACATACGGATCAATGTTGTGCCCCGGAAAATAACCTGCAAGAAATGAAAAATTGTTGTTCTGTTAAAAACCATATCATTCCTGCAGTTCCAGACTGCCTATAATAAAGCACATACTCCTACACGAATATGTCTAGGCGTTTCTAAATCTATTCCATCTAACCACGTCCCAAATAACGTGTTGATAGTATTCAGAGGAGTAATATTAAATGTTATGTGGACAGACCGCCATAATTTTTTTGCCATTGGGCAGTCAAGAAAGAGGTGTTTGATGGATTCATCATGATCACAGAAGATACATCTTCTAGATCATGTCCAGTTGCGTTTTGCCAAATTGTCCTTAGTTAGAATGACTTGTTTATGGACAAACCACATAAACACTCTAATTTTTAAAGGCACTTTGACTTTCCAAACATGTTTCGATCGAGGTATAGAGCCAGTGTTGATAATATCCAAATACATGGATTTAACCAAAAACTCTCCATTCTTAGCGAGTTTCCAGTGCAACTGATTTGGCTGTTGAGAGAGGTGAACATCCATCAATCTTCTCACAGGATGGAGCCAAGATTCCCAACGGTTTCGCGCTAAAGTCCTCCTTAATTGAATATTGAGAGGGTTGGATTGTAATACTATTGGAACGTAAGCATCTCTTCGCTGAACAATATTATAGAGAGAAGGATATTGGAGAGCAAGGGGCGTCTCCCCTAACCATGTATCCTCCCAGAATCTCGTGGTAGTACCATTTCCAGCTATAAATTTTGTCATGTTGAAAAAGACTGATTTCATTCTCATCAGTCCCTTCCAAAATGGTGAATCGGTTGGTGTGACCGTCACCTGGGATAGGGTTTTGGAATGTAGGTACTTATTACGGAGAATCTGGACCCATGTGGCATCGGTCTCTACAGATAGCTTATACAATCACTTACTGAGAAGACATTTGTTCTTTACCTCTAAATTTTCTATGCCAAGGCCCCCTTGGTCTTTTGTCCTACAGATTATGTCCCATTTAGCGAGTCTGTACTTTCGTTTTAACTCATTGCTCTGTCAGAAGAAACACGATCGATAGAAATCTAGTCTTTTCCGAACTCCAACTGGTACCTCGAAAAAGGACAAGAGAAACATAGGGATACTTGTGAGTACCGAATTAATGAGAATTAGTAGGCCCCCGTATGACATAAGCTTGCCCTTCCAGCAGCTTAGTTTATTTTCAAATCGATCCTCAATACACATCCATTCTTTGTTGGAAAGCTTGCGATGGTGAATTGGTATACCCAAATACGTGAAGGGAAAAGACCCAAATTCATACCCGAACAATTGTTTGTAAGCTTCTTGTTCGTCTCTAGCTCTTCCAAAGCACAACAATTCACTTTCATGGAAGTTAATCTTTAACCCTGACAACTGTTTGAATAAGCATAACACAAGCTTCATGTTTCTTGCTTTTGCCAAATCATGGTCCATAAAGATGATAGTATCATCAGCGTACTATAAGATGGAAACTCCTCCGTCCACTAAATGCAGGACAAGGCCGCCTATTTGGCCATTATCCTTAGCTCTACCTATTAGGATCGTGAACATGTCTACCACTATGTTGAACAGAATCGGTGACATCGGGTCTCCCTGCCTCAGTCCCTTGTGTGTCTGGAAATAATGACCTATGTCATCATTCACTTTGATTCCTACACTCCCTTTTTGCGTGAAAGAATCTACCTGGTTTCTCCAGGACTGATCGAATCCTTTCATTCACAAGGCCTACTGAAGAAATGGCCATTTTACCTTATCGTATGCTTTCTCAAAATCCACTTTAAAAACCACCCCATCGAGTTTTTTCATGTGGATTTCATGGAGCGTTTCATGTAGGACCACAACCCCTTGTAGGATGTTTCTATACAGCATGAAAGTAGTTTGAGATGGCTGCACCACAGAATGCGCAATCTGCGTAAGCCTGTTAGTTCCAACCTTGGTGAAAATTTTAAAGCTGACATTAAGAAGACAAATCGGCCTGAACTGCTCAATCCGCACGGCCTCTGTTTTCTTCGGAAGCAACGTAATCGTTCCGAAATTCAGGTGAAATAGCTGCAAATGTCCAGCGAACAAATCATGGAACATCGGGAGGAAGTCACCCTTAATGATGTGCCGGCACTTTTTATATAACTCAGCTAGAAAACTATCTGGCCCCGACGCTATATTATTCTTCATTTGTGAAATTGCCTCAAACACCTCTTTCTCCGAAAATGGGGCTATTAAAATATCGTTCTCATCCACTGCTAGTTGACGAATATCCTCAATCCTCAACTCATCCAAGGACACAAAATTATCCTCAGGTGGCCCAAAAAGGTGCTTATAGTAATTGGTGATGTGTAGTTTTAGGTTCTCCTGTCCTAAAATCGTCCCCTCATCTTCCTCTAGCTGAAAGATTCTCTTCTTTTGATGCTTGCCATTCGCTATCATATGGAAGAATTGGGTGTTATCGTCCCCTTGGACGATTTTGAGAACTTTAGCTCTTAGTGCCCACTTCAATTCCTCGTCTCGAAGCAGTTCTTTCAATCTCATTTCCGCCTCCACTTTAGTTTCCAGCTCCCTGGTATCTAGAATGGAGGACTCAACTTTTAATTCTAAGGAATTGATAAGGATAAGGAGCCTTTCCTTTTCAACCTTATACATCCCACTCAAATCTTTGGCCCAGCTACATAAGAACTGCCTTAGGTGCCTAATTTTATTCTGCCATCTTTCTACATTCGACCTCACTCCTGAATCTTTAGCCCATTCCCGTGCTATCATATCCAAGAACCCTTCTCTTTCAAACCATGCCAATTCGAACGAGAAAGTGTTTTTGTTTCCCACACGAGTTGTCTCTCCCGAGTCAACAAGCAATGGGGTATGATCGAAGATCGCGCGTGACAACGCTTGGACCGTCACCATAGGAAACTTCTGCTCCCATTCGGCGCTGGCGAGGACACGATCCAACTTCTCAAACATTGGATTTGGTAACGTATTAGCCCAAGTGAATTTTCTATCGGAAAGCCTGATCTCTCGAAGATCCATGCTTTCAATGATAGTATTAAACATAAACGACCATCTGCCGTCAAAATTATCATTGTTTTTTTCCTCCTGTATTTGAATGATGTTAAAATCGCCCCCAACCAGAATTGGGAGCTGCTCACTATGGCAGATAGGAACTAAGTCTGCCAAAAAATTAGGTTTGAGTTCAGGCTGTGTGGCGCCATACACAGCCACTAGTGCCCATTGAAACCCATCGACCTTCGATCTAACCCGAAACTTAACCGCAAAATCTCCCATAACCATATTCCGGACTTCCAAAGTGTCGCATTTTACCCCAAGTAAAATCCCACCGGATCTTCCTCTTGGGGGTAGGCAATCCCAATCGAAATCAACTTGTAGCGACCAGACCTCAAACGGTCCAATCTCTGTGCTCCGGTGTCATCCCTAGATCAGTAATGCTGACACCACACAGTACTTGAAGGATTTATAACAGAGTAGCAATCACACACTTATTACATCGAGTGTCTCAAAAGAGAACTTATTACAATAAATATGGCTTAAGGCCATCTAATAACGTTAACAGCAGAAGGCTTGGAAGATAAGTGAGTCCATCAACTCCAATGGCATCACTGAGTATAGAACCACGACCTAATGGCACCTTAATCGTCGTCTGAAAAGTCTGCAACATTAACGTTGCAGCCCGAAACGGGTCAGCACATGGAATATGCTGGCAATGTAACAAATAGAGAGTAATGGAATAAAATAGGATATTCTATATGCATATATGGCTGGTGGAAAGCTCTATGGTTACAGTTTTGCGTAAAGCCAATTTTTCCCTACTGCAAATGAATAAATTTTATTTAACTATCATGGTAGTTGTTAAACATTGAGAATGGTTGACAGCATTCTCAATCACAATTAAGAATCATCATTAAAACCCAATAATTTACTTTAGAGTAACATGATGAGATTCACATGATAATCCAGGTACTAGATACTCAAGATGTCCATAACCGGGGACACGACTAACCATGATTAGTTTATACACTCTACAGAGGTTTGCGCACTTTTCCCCACAAGACTCGATCTCCTTCGTTGGTTTTCTCACACTGCATGGTGTTTGAGAAATGGATGACCGAGACAAAGCCTTTCAGAAGCGCTAGCACCTTACGAACAGGTAGACTGTACCAACCTACATCCCCTACATCTGCTAGTCTACCACTGTAAGAGTTCGCACGACTTAGTCAACTATTCTAGAGCCCATAGTAGCTTGTAGCTGCACACGGAAGTTTCTAGTATGAATAATCTCATGGTCTCTTTGAGCCTGGGTGGCGATCCAAAAGAAAACAGGCAATCGCTGGAATACCCAGGTGCCTCAATCCACTCAAATGTGTGTTCAGGTTGCCACCTTAAATAAACCATTAATTAACAAAGCTCACATCTGTCATGGATACACTCACCCAATCCACGTCTACTAGCATAGCATAGCAATAATAAGCAAATGTAGAGTAACTCCAAAAGGTTTGATAATAAACAGGTAATAGGTTCTACCTCAACTACTCCCCAACCCACAATTTAATTAGATCCTAATCATGCAATGTGTGAGGATTGATCTAATGCAATAAAACTGGGTAGTAAGATGTATGATCAAAGTGTTACTTGCCTTGCTGATGATCCGGGAAACCTAGCGATTCGAAGTAGCAAGCGGCGCACTCCGGGTACTCTATCGCAAACAAACAAACATACAATAAGTACTCAACTAATGCACAGGTAAAACTCGAACAAGAAAACTAACCAGAAAGTTCAATTTAAGAACTCCGGTTGGCAAAAAGAATCAAAATGAATGAAGCAACGAAAGACAAACGGTAAGAGAAACAAGCTTCATTTACTATTCTGGGTCTAATACAATTTTTACAGCGGTAAAAACTTGTTTTAGTTGGTTAAACGGAAAGAGGGTTTCGAGACGAAACTCCAGGCGCTTGAATCGCCTGATTCCGATAAACGAGCGAAAAGTTAAACTAGAACGAACATCGGATCAGAGATCGCGATCAGAAAAACCGCGGATCTAATTCGAGAAAAAGAAAAACGACGAACAGTTAACGAACGAACGTTCGTCAACAAAAACTAAATGAAAAACGCGTTCGTTAAAACGAACGGACAAACGGGCGCTCGCTAAATAAATAAACCAGAAAAAACCGATCTATTTATTTAAAAAAACGGAACTAGGGTTTAAAAAAAACCAAATCGTTTTTTTTCCAAAAACCGGCCGGCGACTACCTCGGCGGCGGCGGCTCTCCGGCGGGGCTCCGGCAGGGCAGCGGGGCGGCGGCTCCGGGCGGCGCGGGACGCGGCAAGTGGCGCGGCGGCAGTGGGCGGCGGTGGTAGCGACTCAGCGGCGCGGTGGCGCGGGGCGGCGGCGGCGACTCGGGGCTCTAGGGGGGGCCCGGGGTGGCTATATAAAGGAGGGGGGGTTGACTTGGGGAGGGGGTCGGCGGCTTAGGGCGGCTCCGGCTTGGACTCCTCCTCGAGTCCGGCGGGGAAGGCGGCGGCGGCTTGGGCCGGCCTGGATCGGCTGGGCCCTTGGCCCAGTCGGGCGCGGGTTTTTTAAACAATTTCGCTGCGCCTAAGAAAAAAAATCTAGAAAAATAAATAAAAATCTAAAAATGCCAAAACAAATTTTCTCCGTCTAAATAAAATATTTAGAACAGGATGAACATTTTTTGGCTCTAAATGCAATTTTTGAAAACGTGCAATTTTTCCTAAATTTGAATAAAATAGCAAATAAAACCAAAATAAAATCTTATTTGATTTTTTTATTAAATCCTCAATATTTTTTTATTTTGGTAAAGTCATTTTATTCCCTCTCTCATATTTTTATAATAGAAATAATTGAAGATAAAATAAACAAAATTGAATGATTCTATCTTCAAAATTTGAGAAAAACTCAAATATGAAAATAACAAAATCCCCAACTCTCTCCGAGGGTCCTTGAGTTGCGTAGAATTTCTAGGATCAACCAGAAAAGCAATAAAATATGATATGCAATGATGATCTAATGTATAACATTCCAAATTGAAAATTTGGGATGTTACAAACCTACCCCCTTAAGATGAATCTCGCCCTCGAGATTCGGGTTGGTTAGAAAATAGGTGAGGGTGGTCCTTCAGCAGTTCTTCCTCTCGCTCACAGGTGGCTTCATCCTCCGTGTGGTGGCTCCACTGAACTTTGTAAAACTTGATAACCTTGCTGCGGGTGACTCGACTGGCATACTCTAGAATCTTAACTGGTTTCTCCTCATAGGTCAAATCACTATCCAACTGGATTGCTTCCAGTGGCACTGTATCTCTTAGTGGTATATCAGCCATCTCTGCATGGCACGTCTTCAACTGGGAAGCGTGGAACACGTCGTGAACTCCTGACAATCCTTCGGGCAATTTCAACTTATAGGCTACTTCTCCCATACGCTCCAAAACTTTGTATGTGCCTACAAAACGTGGCGCTAACTTTCCCTTAACTCCAAAGCGCTTAACTCCTCGAAGTGGTGATACTCGAAAATAAACTCGGTCTCCGACTTCGTAAACTGTCTCCTTGCGTTTAGAATCTGCGTAGCTCTTCTGCCTGGACTGGGCTACCTTGAGCCTGTCGCGAATCAATTTCAGTTTCTGTTCAGACTCCTTAATCAGATCTGGTCCAAACAACTGAAGGTCTCCAACTTCATCCCAAGACAATGGGGTCTTGCACCTCCTTCCGTACAAGGCTTCAAAGGGGCCATCTTCAAACTGGATTGATAACTGTTGTTGTAAGAGAACTCTGCATATGGCAAATTCTCATCCCAACTAGATCCGTAATCTAGCGCACAATCTCTCAGCATATCCTCCAAAATCTGATTGACTCTCTCGGTCTGTCCATCTGTCTGCGGATGGAAGGCTGTACTAAACTCTAGTCTGGTATCCAAAGTTTCATGCAACTGATTCCAGAACTTTGAGGTAAATTGGGTTCCTCTATCTGATACAATGCTCTTTGGAACTCCATGCAGACATACGATTCTGGTCATGTATATCTTTGCCAACTTTGCACTAGTATAGGTAGTCTTCACTGGAATGAAATGGGCTACCTTTGTCAAACGATCGACTACAACCCATATTGAGTCATAGCCTAAACGAGTTCTAGGTAAACCTGTAATAAAATCCATGCCTAACTTATCCCTCTTCCGTTCGGGTATCGGCAATGGCTGTAGCAATCCTGCTGGCTTCTGATGCTCTGCCTTTACCCTCTGACATACATCACAAACTGCTACATACTCCACAATATCCTTCTTCATTCCGGTCCACCAGAAAGTATCCTTCAAATCCAAATACATCTTGGTATTTCCTGGGTGAATCGAATATGGTGAATCATGTGCCTCTTGCAGAATTAACTTCCCGATCTCTGAATCATTAGGCACATAAACACGGTCTTCAAACCAAAGGGTATCATGCTCATCCTCACGAAATCCCTTAGCTTTTCCTTTGCTCATTAATAGAAGCAATCTCCTTGTCAGTCCTTTGAGCTTCTCTGATCTTATGCATCAAGGTAGACTGAATCTCCAATGCTGCTACATAGCCTCTCGGAACTATCTCCAAACATAGCTGACGAAGGTTTTCAGCTAACTCCCTTGGTAAATCTCCCATCATTAGGGTGTTGACGTGGCTTTTACGGCTCAACGCGTCAGCTACTACGTTAGCCTTTCCGGGGTGATAATGTAATCTCATATCGTAATCCTTGATGAGCTCCAACCATCTTCTTTGCCTGAGATTTAACTCTTTCTGCGTGAAAATATACTTCAAACTCTTGTGATCCGTGTACACCTCACAATGGTTTCCAATGAGAAAATGTCTCCAAGTTTTCAGTGCATGCACTACGGCTGCTAACTCCAAATCATGCGTGGCATAATTCAACTCATGAGGCTTAAGCTGTCGTGAGGCATAGGAAACAACTCTTCCTTCCTGCATAAGCACTGCTCCAAGTCCTCGACGTGAAGCGTCGCAATACACCTCATAATCCTTGGTCTGATCTGGCAAAATTAGCACAGGTGATGTAACCAAACGTTTCTTTAATTCCTGGAAACTGGCCTCACATTCCTCAGTCCATATGAACTTGGTATCCTTTTTCAACAACTCCGTCATAGGCTTCGCAATCTTTGATAAATTCTCAATGAATCTCCGGTAGTATCCTATGAGTCCAAGAAAACTCCGGATCTCCCCAACTGTTGTTGGCGCTTCCCAATTGGTCACGGTATCAACTTTAGTGGGATCTACTGCTATACCTTCTCCCGATATAACGTGTCCGAGAAATCCAACTTCCTTCAACCAAAACTCACATTTGCTAAACTTGGCATATAATTGATGTTCTCTGAGTTTACCAAGCACCAAACGCAAATGTTCCTTATGCTCCTCTTCATTCTTTGAGTAAACCAGGATATCATCAATGAACACTACCATGAATTTATCCAAAAACTCCATAAACACCTTGTTCATCATGTTCATGAAATATGCTGGTGCATTAGTCAGACCAAATGACATAACAGTATGCTCGTATAGCCCATGCCTGGTGGTAAAAGCCATCTTAGGTATATCTTGTTCTCGAATCTTCAACTGGTGGTATCCTGATCACAGATCGATCTTGGAAAATACCTTAGCTCCTTGCAATCGATCAAACAGATCATTGATCATTGGTAGTGGGTACTTGTTCTTGATGGTTACTTCATTCAAACCTCGATAATCAACAACCATCCTTAACGATCCATCCTTCTTTTCTACTAGAAGTACTGGCGATCCCCAAGGTGAAGAACTTGGGTGAATATAACCCTTATCCAGTAACTCCTTAATCTGCTTCTTAATCTCCACCAAATCTTTTGCGGGCATCCTATATGGTCTCTTTGATATTGGCCATGTGCCTGGCAAAAGCTCAATCAAAAACTCAATATCTCTATCCGGTGGCATGCCTGACAACTCCTCGGGAAATACATCAGGGAAATCCTTCACTATTGGTACTTCCTCCTGCACAACTCCTGTTAGGCAATTTACTTGAGTCCTGTTTGGCACATGCCGTGATACATACTTGATCCTTCTTCCTTCTGGGGTGGTAAGCAAAATTGACTTACTGGCACATTCAATATTCCCTTCATACTTTGACAACCAATCCATGCCTAATATCACATCCAATCCTTGAGATTCCAACACTATTAGGTCTGAGGGAAATACGTAGTTACCAATCCTTAATGGTAACCGATCACACCATAGGCTAACCATATACTCTGCTCCAGGCGAGGTTACTAACATGGGTGACCTAAGGGCTTGGGTTGGTAGTTTATACTTATCCACAAATCCCCTTGATATGTATGAATGCGATGCACCAGTATCAAAAAGAACGAGTGCAGTAAATGATTTAACCAGAAACTTACCGATTACTGCATCCGGCTGCTCTTCAACCTCCTCCACGTTAATGTGTTTCACCTATCCCCTGTTGAAAGGGTTTGGCTTCTTCCCAGAGCTTCCATTGCCATTACCATTCTGTGATTCAGGACATTCGTTGGCATAATGTCCGGTCTTCCGGCACTTAAAACAAGTGACTTGGCTCAGGTCTTTCTTGGCTGGGGTTGATGGGTTGGTGCGGTTCTGGCCATTGCTTCCTCCATTCCCATTACCAGTCTTGGGGCCATTGTGATTGTGCGAGCTACCTCCTCCATGGGTATGCTGGAAATGTCCTCCCGGTCTAGGGGTAAAACGTGGCTTCTGCTGAGCTCCAGAATTGTACTTCCCTTGTCCGTACTTCCCCTTGCGGTTCTCGATCTGCTGCTGCTTCCCTTCAATCATGAGAGCACGATCTACCAACTCCTGGTAGTTGTTGAAGGTTGCTACCATCAACTGCATGCTCAACTCATCATTCAGTCCTTCCAGAAACTTCTCCTATTTAGCTGCATCCGTAGCAATGTCATCTAGGGCATAACGTGCTAACTTACTAAAGTCCTCCACATACTGGCCAACTGTCCGTCCTCCTTGGCGTAAGTTGCGAAACTCTCGCTTCTTCATGGCCATAGCTCCTACTGAAACATGGGTAGTACGAAAAGCCTGCTGAAACTAGTCCCACGTGACAGTGTCGACAGGGAAAGTGGCTGTGAAATTCTCCCACCATGAGGCTGCGGGTGCTTCAAGCTGATGTGCGACAAACTTCACCTTTTCCGCATCTGTGCATCCTACTGTGGTCAACTCTCTAGCTGTCTTGCGGAGCCAATCATCTGCTACTATCGGCTCGGTGCTACTGGAAAACACCGGCGGTTTCAGCCTAAGAAAACGGGCTAAGTGTTCAATAGGTGGTGGTGGTGGTGGTGGGTTGTTGTTGTTGTTCCCCTGATTCTGATTCTGGACTAGTAACTGCATCAATGTGTTCTGCTGCTGGATCAACTAAGTGAGCTCCAGTGGGAAGGTAAATCCGGGGTCACGTCTCGGAGGCATCTGAGGGTTTAGAAAAGGTGAGATTTAGGAATAGAGGGGGCCTAAAGAGAAAACACTACCCATATGCACATGAGGAAAAAGCAAACAATTCACTTCATTCAATCAATCAAGCAAGGGCATACAATCGATCTAACTATCGCAAAAGTGCTCGGACTACTATATTTACATGGTGGACTACTACTACTGTTGGGGTGGTCTACTAGAAATATTCTTCGGTTGCAGACTCCATGATATCTGCTCTAGCTTCATCAACATAGTCATCATCGCTATCATCTGGATCCGAGTCGATGTCGTCGAAGATGATGTAGTCTTCCGGGCGAATCTCCTTGGGTTCTTCGTCTTCTTCTACTCGTGTAGGGTCTCCCATGAATATTCCAATCTTCTTGATCAGATCGTCATTCTTTTCCACTAATACTTCGATTTCCTCCTCATAATCTTCACGTGTAGCCTTGAGTTCTTCCTCTAGTTCCTTGATTCTTGTCCTTGCTTTCTTCAGATCTATCATGTCTGCGCACATCTGGTTCTCTTGAGGTCGAATGTGCCGGTTTAACTCCTGGATAAAAGCTGCAATTGATCTATCCTTCCTAGTGCTGATCATCTCCCAGTGCTCATCTTGGCGCCCACAAATCTGGTAGATAGTATCCTTGAGATAATTGCGGTAAACTTCTCCAATGGGTCCCATGGCAATGTGAGTTGCCATGCTCTTTCCTAGACTCCAAGTTGGTTCATCAAAAGAAAACTCTATGGGCTCAGTGACTGGCATGAATGTCCTTCCTGGAACTTGAACTTGAATCATCCAACGCTCTTCTTCAGGTAATGTGGCGTTGTAGGTTCCGGTGAAGCTTCGTACTCCTATGTTCAGGTATCCAGTGACTTCCTTCAAGTGACGTCCAAAGGGTGTATCTTCATCCGGTTGTATGAACTTGTTCCTTGCATCCGCCATCCTAAAAGAGTAGAAAAGATGAGAGGTCAGAAGGAGAAGAGTAAGTAGTGATCTAGGTCTTTAGCTTAGTGGTCGTGTCCTACAGTTAGCGTGTGCTCTGATACCATCTTGTAGCGACCAGACCTCAAATGGTCCAATCTCTGTGCTCCGATGTCATCCCTGGATCAGTAATGCTGATACCACACAGTACTCGAAGGATTTATAATAGAGTAGCAATCACACACTTATTACATCTAGTGTCTCAAAAGAGAACTTATTACAATAAATATGGCTTAAGGCCATCTAATAACGTTAACATCGGAAGGCTTGGAAGATAAGTGAGTCCATCAACTCCAACGGCATCACTGAGTATAGAACCACGACCTAATGGCACCTTAATCGTCGTCTGAAAAGTCTGCAACATTAACATTGCAGCCCGAAATGGGTCAGCACATGGAATATGCTGGCAATGTAACACATAGAGAGTAATGGAATAAAATAGGATATTCTATATGCATATATGGCTGGTGGAAAGCTCTATGGTTACAGTTTTGCTTAAAGCCAATTTTTCCCTACTGCAAAGGAATAAATATGGGGAAAAGTGCGCAAACCTCTCCAGAGTGTATAAACTAATCATGGTTAGTCGTGTCCCCGGTTATGGACATCTTGAGTATGTAGTACCTGGATTATCATGTGAATCTCATCATGGTAGTTGTTAAACATTGAGAATGGTTGACATCATTCTCAATCCCAATTAAGCATCATCATTAAAACCCAACAATTTACTTTAGAGTAACATGATGAGATTCACATGATAATCCAGGTACTACATACTCAAGATGTCCATAATTGGGGACACGACTAACCATGATTAGTTTATACACTCTGCAGAGATTTGCGCACTTTTCCCCACAAGACTCGATCTCCTCCGTTGGTTTTCTCGCACTACATGGTGTTTGAGAAACGGATGACCGAGACATAGTCTTTCAGAAGTGCTAGCACCTTACGAACGGGTAGAACGTACCAACCTACATCCCCTACATCTGCTAGTCTACCACTGTAAGAGTTCGCACGACTTAGTCAACTATGCTAGAGCCCATAGTAGCTTGTGGCTGCACACGGAAGTTTCTAGTATGAATAATCTCATGATCCCTTTGAGCCTGGGTGGCGGTCCAAAAGAAAACATGCAATCGCTGGAATACCCAGGTGCCTCAATCCACCCAGATGTGTGTTTAGGTTGCCACCTTAAATAAACCATTAATTAACAAAGCTCACATCTATCATGGATACACTCACCCAATCCACGTCTACTAGCATAGCATAGCAATAATAAGCAAACATAGAGTAACTCCCAAAGGTTTGATAATAAACAGGTAATATGTTCTACCTCAACTACTCCCCAACCCACAGTTTAATTAGATCATAATCATGCAATGTGTGAGGATTGATCTAATGCAATAAAACTGGGTAGTAGGAGGTATGATCAAAGTGTTAATTGCCTTGCTGATGATCCAGGAAACCTAGCGATTCGAAGTAGCAAGCGGCGCACTCCGGGTACTCTATCGCAAAAAAACAAACATACAATAAGTACTCAACTAATGCATAGGTAAAACTCGAACAAGAGAAATGACCAGAAAGTTCAACTTAAGAACTCCGGTTGGGAAAAAGAATCAAAACGAACGAAGCAACGAAAGACAAACAACAAGAGAATCAAGCTTCGTTTACTATTCTGGGTCTAAGGCAATTTTTACAGTGGCAAAAACTTGTTTGAGTTGCTTAAACGGAAAGACAGTTTCAAGACGAAACTCCAGGCGCTTGAATCGCCTGATTCTGATAAACGAGCGAAAAGTTAAACTAGAACGAATATCGGATCAGAGATCGCGATCAGAAAAACCACGGATTTAATCTGAGAAAAAGAAAAACGATGAACAGTTAACGAACGAACGTTCGTTAACAGAAACTAAACGAAAAACACATTCGTTAAAACGAACGAACGAACGGGCGCTCGCTAAATAAATAAACCAGAAAAAACGATCTATTTATTAAAAAAAACGGAACTAGGGTTTTCAAAAAAAAACCAAATCGGTTTTTTTCATAAACCGGCAGGCGACTACCTCGGCTCTCCGGCGGGGCTCCGGCAGGGCGGCGGCTCCAGGCGGCGCGGCGGCAGGGGGCGGCGGTGGCGGCGACTCAGCGACGCGGCGGCTTGCGGCGGCGCGGGCAGCGGCAGGCTGCGCGGGGCAGCGTGGGGGTGCGGGGCAGCGGCGGCAGCGACTCGGGGCTCCAGGGGGGCCCCGGGGTGGCTATATAAAGGAGGGGGTTTGACTTGGGGAGGGGGTCGGCAGCATAGGGCGGCTCCGGCTCGGACTCCTCCTCGAGTCCGGCGGGGAAGGCGGCGGCGGCGGCTTGGGCCGGCCTGGCTTGGCTGGGCCCTTGGCCCAGTCGGGCGCGGGTTTTTTTTCTTTTTAAACAATTTCGCTGCGCCTAAGGAAAAAATCTAGAAAAATAAATAAAAATCTAAAAATGCCAAAACAAATTTTCTCCGTCTAAATAAAATATTAGAACAGGATGAACATTTTTTTGGCTCTAAATGCAATTTTTGAAAACGTGTAATTTTTCCTAAATTCGAATAAAATAGCAAATAAAACCAGAATAAAATCTTATTTGATTTTTTTATTAAGTCCTGAATATTTCTTTATTTTGGGAAAGTCATTTTATTCCCTCTCTCATATTTTTATAATAGAAATAATTGAAGATAAAATAAACAAAATCAAATGATCCTATCTTCAAAATTTGGGAAAAACTCAAATATGAAAATAACGAAATCCCCAACTCTCTCCGAGGGTCCTTGAGTTGCGTAGAATTTCTAGGATCAACCAGAAAAGAAATAAAATATGATATGCAATGATGATCTAATGTATAACATTCCAAATTGAAAATTTGGGATGCTACACAACTCCTCTAGATAAAGGGCTAAGAAACTGAGGGGTAAAATTGTCCTTTCCAGTTTCAGAGAGGGCGATAAAATCCAACTTGTGCTCTATAGAAGCATCCGCTAGAAACCTTCTTTAAGCCAAGTCCTTAAGACCTCTACTATTCCAAAAGATTCCCTTCATATTTCATCATGAAATTTTTTAATGGTCTGGATCCTAGCACTTCTACGCACAGCCCAAGCCGGACAAATCTTTCGTTTCCACTTGCGCTTAGGCTTGTTTTGGTCCTCTACCCGGTCCTCATAACCGAGTTCAGTGGACCTAGCCGCCTAAGTATCTGCAAGGTTTGGAACCCTTGGGGATATAGAGCACTCATCCTCCTCGGTCTGGGGATGTGAGGGTGCAAGATCCGCACAAAAGCTATCAATTACCCTAACCCCCAATGCATCTATATCCGAATCATTCATAGGTTTGACAGCGGCTAAGTTTTGAATCATTTCTAAGGCACGTTCCGCTTCAAGATCAAGGATATCATTGATAGGATTAGAAATTTCACTGCCATTACTACCTAAAGACACTCCCAAATGATTTGCATTATGTATAATCTCATCATCGGAAAAATGCAAAATAGAATTGGAAGTGTTGACTGACATACCGGTAGTGACCTCAATGTCACGAAGTTTGGTCGCCCGCTTGGCACACCGTAACTGCATGTCATCAACATCTGGCTGGTACTGGAGGCGGCAACTCATCCGTCTACCTTTCGACATAGGATCCGGGATCCCTCCGAAAGCTATGATCTCGTCCCGCATCGCCCCGTTCGGGGTAAGGCATCCTGCCCAACCCCCAATAGGGATCAATTGGGTTGAACCAGTCGGGCTGCGGCCATCTGCCATCGGCCCTATCGGCGAAGCCCCATCAGCCACCATCGTCGTCGGGGCCGAAGCGCCCTTCGGTGTTAACCGAGGGTTGCAGACATGGGAAGTTGTATCTGCCGTCCCCCACGGGGGCACCTTGGGAGAGGTAGGAGTGGGGGCCACCTGCCCGCGCACCCCTGACCCGGCACTCCCTCTGGCGCATGGAACACCACCAGCCATGCAATGTGTCGCCGTGCTCCTCCTCTGTTTTGAAGTGCTGCTCTGAGCGTGACTAGTGGGGGAACCGGGGGCCGCCTTGCCACATGACTCCACACCGTCGATGCCAAGCTCGGCTGTCTGACCGACCACTGTCGCGGGTACCACTGAACTAGGTGCACACTCCACCGAGGTCACCTCTGTAGCAAGCACATCCGAACAACCACTAACCAAGGCGTGAAGTCCATCAGGATCAAGAGGAGGTAGCGAGTGCTCGAATGGATCATCGCGCTCCACCCGATCACTCCACAGTCTAGGAGGTACAGAGGCAGGCTCAAATGAACCAAATCTCAGCGAGTTCATCGGCGCGGAAGTAGATGGTAGACCTCCCTTCCCTGGTGCCATCGAGGCGTGTTTTGCACCCGACATGTTGGACATATCTCGTCGACTGTCCTCCTCTTGTAGGTCCTTGTTTCCCGAGCCGTCATCCTTATCAACCATATCCACATCATCCCCTGCCATGGCCTCAGTGAAAAGATCAGTGTCCTCAAACTCAATATCTAGGTTGTATATCATTCCGGCATGCGTCCATCTAACCACATCCAGTACGAACTCGATATCCAGAACACTCACGGGTAAACGGCATGTCCACCCGCTCGGTCTTTCCAACAAGTTTGCCCAAACTAGCCATGACCCGCACATCATTCAAAGGCTTCGACAGTGCCCCCGAGAAACGTAACCATACTTGAGTAAGAGGTTTGCCCTTCGGCTCGACCTTCTTCCACTCATCAAACTTGAGTATGCACTCTGTGCCAGGCACTCTACACATCCCAAAGCTCAGAAGTTTCTTCAGGACCTCTACTGATTGAAAGTCAACTCTGTACACATTGGCCTCGAGTCTAATAAGCTCCCACTAAAAGTTGCCTAGAGCAAGCTCATTCATCTTCTGTAGGATCTATGCCTCAGACAAGTCTCCTTTAGTCACTTTGACCACCCCCGCGGTCGCGCTCTGCGGCGCCTCTGGGACCTCCATCGCACTAGGAGACTCAAAGAACATCAACTTGGCGCATCATACTCCTTACATAGTGACTCCCGGCATCGGTTCACGCAACAATGGGCACTCCCCCGTAGCGTGCACCAGTTTGAGGCATGTGTCACAAAGCGCGGTAACGCACTCTGCAATAAAGTGCCCCTACTCTCCATAGTGATAACATACCATCTTCTCCTTCTTACGGGCCCACTTGGTAGCTCTATCTCCATCTGGTTTCTCAGCCCCTCTGACAGTCCCCGCCGTACTGGGCTCAGCCTCGGGCACCGCCGCAGTTGCCAAAGCCGTCACCGCGGCCATGGCCTGACCAGTCAACGATGATGTCTGCGCAGAAACAACCACCTCCGAAGTAACAGTTGGCTCCGTGACATCGGAAATGGTAGCGGCAGGCGATGGAGGTTGCCGGTGACGGTTCTTGCCTCCCCGTCCACCACGATGACCTTGGTATCCACCTCTTTGCCGGTAGTACGGGCCCGATGAACTCTCCACAAAACCACCCAGAGGTCCGTAGAACGGGCGTTCTGCCGTCCTGTCACTTTGCCAGGCATAGCCATGTCCGCCGCCGGACGACGACGAGCCACGATGCTGGCCCTCACCGTACACATGGTATCCATCGTCACCACATTGGCCACGCAGAGGACCACAACCGCCATAATCCCGACCACGGCCCGCTGTATAGCGACGCAGACCCTAACCGATGGCACCTCTTGGTGCTGCCGGAGCCGCCTTAGCTGCGGGCGTTGGCGTTGCCGGTGTTGACCTAGCCGCAGGCGGGGGCGCTGCAAGGTGCTGTAGCTGGACGGTGGCCAGTTGCGGCTGCGCAGCCCGCTGTTGTTGCGGCTATGCAACATGGTGACGCGATGGAGCCGGCCTCGGGACAGGCTTAGGCTGGGGCGACACTGCCTTGGGAAGCGGCGGCGCGGGCTTGGGAGGCGGCCTGGCGCCCCGTCCGGCCATAGGAACCCTTCCCGCAGCGGCCGGCCGAATCCGTCTAGCACAGCCTTGGTAGAGCTTCGAGAATCCTGGCGTGGCAACCCGGTGAACCCTAGCTTTTGCAGATGGACAGAAAAATGAACTCATGAGACAGAAAGACGGCGGCTCGCACGTTGCTGTATTCTCACGCACGTCGAACGCGATGTCGACCCTCTGATTGGTTTCCTGACTAGGACCCTAGGCCTCATACCCAGTCCTAGCGAGGTCCACCTTGGTGTCGCAAAGCAACAATCCATCCCGGCTCAACAGAGAATTCAAACACGCATTGCTACCTCTTGAGCACTTGCGTTGGTTTTCCCTTGAAGAGGAAAGGGTGGTGAAGCAAGTAGCATAAGTATTTCTCTCAGTTTTTGAGAACCAAGGTATCAAACCAGTAGGAGGCTATGCGCGAGTCCCTTGCACCGACACAAAACAAATAAATCATCGCAACCAATGCGATAAGGGGTTGTCAATCCCTACACGGTCACTTACGAGAGTGAGATCTGATAGATATGATAAGATAATATTTTTGGAATTTTTATGATAAAGATGCAAAGTAAAATAAAAGCAATGAAAATAACTAAGTATTGGAAGATTTAATATGATGAAGATAGACCCGGGGCCATACGTTTCACTAGTGGCTTCTCTCGAGATCATAAGTATTTTATGGTGGGAGAATGAATTATTGTTGAGAAATTGACAGAATTGAGCATAGTTATGAGAATATCTAGGTATGATCATGTATATAGGCATCACGTCCAAGACAAGTAGACCGACTCCTGCCTGCATCTACTACTATTACTCCACACATCGACCGCTATCCAGCATGCATCTAGAGTATTAAGTTCAAACAGAGTAATGCCTTAAGCAAGATGACACGATGTAGAGGGATAAACTCATGCAATATGATGAAAACCCCATCTTTTTATCCTCGATGGAAACAATACAATACGTGCCTTGCTGCCCCTACTTTCACTGGGAAAGGACACCGCAAGATTGAACCCAAAGCTAAGCACTTCTCCCATTGCAAGAAAGATCAATCTAGTAGGCCAAACCAAACTCATAATTCGAAGAGACTTGCAAAGATAACCAATCATACATAAAAGAATTCATAGAATATTCAAATATTGTTCATAGATAAACTTGATCATAAACCCACAATTCATCGGTCTCAACAAACACACCGCAAAAGAAGATTACATCGAATAGATCTCCACAAGAGAGGGGGAGAACTTTGTATTGAGATCCAAAAAGAGAGAAGAAGCCATCTAGCTAATAACTATGGACCCGAAGGTCTGAGGTAAACTACTCACACTTCATCGGAGAGGCTATGGTGTTGACGTAGAAGCCCTCCGTGATCGATGCCCCCTCCGGCGGAGCTCCGAAATAGGCCCCAAGATGGGATCTCGTGGATACAGAAAGTTACGGTGGTGGAATTAGGGTTTTGGCTCCGTATCTGATCCTTTGGGGGTACGTAGGTATATATAGGAGCAAGAAATACATCGGTGGAGCAACAGGGGGCCCACGAGGGTGGAGGGCGCGCCTTGGGGGGGGGGGGGGATAGGCACGCCCCCTACCTCGTGGCCTCTCTGTTAGTTGCTTGATGTAGGGTCCAAGTCTCATGGGTCTTGTTCGTTCCAAAAATCACGTTCCCGAAGGTTTCATTCCGTTTGGACTCCGTTTGATATTCCTTTTCTTCGAAACCCTAAATAGGCAAAAAAACAGCAATTTTGGGATGGGTCTCCGGTTAATAGGTTAGTCCCAAAAATAATATAAAAGTGGATAATAAAGCCCAATAATGTCTAAAACAGTAGATAATATAACATGGAGAAATCAAAAATTATAGATACATTGGAGACGTATCACGCATGCCGCACCTCCCTGATCTGGCGAGGCATGCCACTCCCCGATGGTGGCCTTGATACGTCTCCAACGTATCTATAATTTTTTATTGTTCCATGCTATTATATTATCTATTTTGGATGTTTAACAGGCTTTAATATGCACTTCTATATTATTTTTGGGACTAACCTATTAACCGGAGGCCCAGTGCCAGTTGTTGTTTTTTGCCTATTTCAGTGTTTCACAGAAAATGAATATCAAACGGAATCCAAACGGAATGAAACCTTTGTGAGGTTCTTTTTTGGAACAAACGCAATCTAGGAGACTTGGAGTAGAGGTCAAGGAAGCAAGGAGGCGGCCACGAGGTAGGGCGGCGCGCCTAGGGGGCCAGGCGTGCCCCTACCCTTATGGGTCCCTCGTAGCTCCATCGACCTACTTCCTTCACCTATATATACTCTTATACCCTGAAAACATCCTGGGGAGCCACGAAACCACTTTTCCACCGCTGCAACCTTCTGTACCCGTGAGATCCCATCTAGGGACCTTTTCCGGTGAACTACCGAAGGGGGATTCGATCACGGAGGGCTTCTACATCAACACCATAGCCTCTCTGATGATGTGTGAGTAGTTTACCACAGACCTTCGGGTCCATAGTTATTAGCTAGATGGCTTAGTCTCTCTCTTTGGTTCTCAATACAAAGTTCTCCTCGATGTTCTTGGAGATCTATTCGATGAAATTCTTTTTGCGATGTGTTTGCCGAGATCCGATGAATTGTGGATTTATGATTAAGATTATCTATGAACAATATTTGATTCTTCTCTGAATTCTTATGTGCATGATTTGATATCTTTGCAAGTCTCTTCGAATTATCAGTTTGGTTTGGCCAACTAGATTGATCTTTCTTGCAATGGGAGAAGTGCTTAGCTTTGGGTTCAATCTTGCGGTGTCCTTTCCCAGTGACAGGAGGGGCAACAAGGCACGTATTGTATTGTTGCCTGATACGTCTCTGTCGTATCTACTTTTCCAAACACTTTTGCCCTTGTTTTGGACTCTAACTTGCCTGATTTGAATGGAACTAACCCGGACTGACGCTGTTTTCAGCAGAATTGCTATGGTGTTATTTATGTGCAGAAACAAAAGTTCTCGGAATGACCTTAAACTTCACGGAACATCTAATCGGAAGTAATAAAAAATCCTTGCAAAAGATGAAGACCAGGGGGCCCACCACCTATCCATGAGGGTGGGGGCGCGCCTGCCCCCTAGGCCGTGCCCCCTACCTCGTGGCCCCCTTGGAGCTCCTCCGACCTCAACTGTAACTCTATATATTTGCTTTTAGGGAGAAAAAAAAATCAAAGATAAGGATTCATCGCGTTTTACGATACGGAGCCGCCGCCAAGCCCTAAAACCTCTCGGGAGGGCTGATCTGGAGTCCGTTCGGGGCTCCGGAGAGGGGAATCCGTCGCCGTCGTCATCATGAACCATCCTGCATCACCAATTTCATGATGCTCACCGCCGTGCGTGAGTAATTCCATTGTAGGCTTGCTAGACGGTGATGGGTTGGATGAGATCTATCATGTAATCGAGTTAGTTTTGTTATGGTTTGATCCCTAGTATCCACTATGTTCTAAGATTGATGTTGCCATGAATTTGCTATGCTTAATGCTTGTCACTAGGGCCCGAGTGCCATGATTTCAGATCTGAACCTATTATGTTTTCATCAATATATGACAGTTCTTGATCCTATCTTGCAAGTCTATAGTCACCTATTATGTGTTATGATCCGTTAACCCCGAAGTGACAATAATCGGTATACTTACCGGTGATGACTGTAGTTTGAAGAGTCCATGTATTCACTATGTGCTAAGGCTTTGTTCCGGTACTCTATTAAAAGGAGGTGTCGGTGTCAAAACCGGCGGATCTCGGGTAGGGGGTCCCGAACTGTGCGTCTTGGCCGGATGGTAACAGGAGGCAAGGGACACGAAGTTTTATCCAGGTTCGGGCCCTCTTGATGGAGGTAAAACCCTATGTCCTGCTTGATTAATATTGATGATATGGGTAGTACAAGAGTAGATCTACGACGAGATCAAAGAGGCTAAACCCTAGAAGCTAGCCTATGGTATGATTGTTGTGTATGTTGTCCTACGGACTAAAACCCTCCGGTTTATATAGACACCAGATAGGGTTAGGGTTACACAAAGTCGGTTACACTGGTAGGAGATCTATATATCCGTATCGCCAAGCTTGCCTTCCACGCCAAGGAAAGTCCCTTCCGGACACGGGACGAAGTCTTCAATCTTGTATCTTCATAGTCCAGGAGTCCGGCTGAAGGTACAGTCCGGCCATCCGGACACCCCCTAATCCAGGACTCCCTCAGTAGCCCCTGAACCAGGCTTCAATGACGACGAGCCCGGCGCGCAGATTGTCTTCGGATTGCAAGGAGGGTTCCTCCTCCAAGTACTTCATAGAAGATTTTGAACACAAAGATAGTGCCTGGCTCTGCAAAATAAATTTCCACGTATTGCCATAGAGAGAATAATATTTACACAAATCTAATCTACTGACGTATTCCGTAGTGTTACATCGCACCAAGGCCAAGCCTTTATTCGAATCGTTTTATTGCCCCACCTCAGCGTGTCATGCGAGGCGGTTTCCTTGGCACGTCTTGTTGAAGCAGAGATCGTGTCCCCTTATTCCGGGATTCTCATCAATACGGGCGTGAGTAACCCAACCGCGCCATTGATTACGGCGCTTGGAGATAAGCGAGTTTTACCAAGCTGGTGGGGACACATAGTTGCGTCCACCCATATAAGGGGATAAGGATCCACCTTTTCACCTACGCCTTCTTCCTCCTTTGCCTATCCATTTTCGCGCACTCGAGCTCCAGCGCCCAAGTCCGCACTCCCCACCTCAACCTTCTCCAGCCATGTCCGAAGCGGGAGGCAAGTGGATGGTCTCCTCCGTCACGGAGGGACACATCAAAAAACTGAGGAAGGCCGGATACTTGTCTAACGACATCGCGTACCGGCTTCCCGAAGAGGGGTAGCTCCTCCCCACCCCAAGGCCCCATGAGAGGGTAGTGTTCCTTCCCCACTTCCTCCGCGGACTGGGCTTTCCTATCCACCCATTCGTCCGAGGACTCATGTTCTACTACGGCTTGGATTTCCATGATCTGGCCCCGAACTTCATCCTCAACATCTCGGCGTTTATCGTCGTGTGCGAGGCTTTCCTCCGCATCCACCCCCATTTCGGCCTATGGCTCAAGACTTTCAATGTCAAGCTGAAGGTGGTGCGCGGCAACCAGGCGGAGTGCGGAGGCACCATGGTGGGCAAGATGCCCAATGTCTTATGGCTCGAGGGCTCCTTTGTGGACACCCTGAAGGGGTGGCAATCGGGATGGTTTTACATCACCGAGCCGCGCGACCCTAAGTGGGTCGCAGCCCCCGAGTTCCGGTCCGGACCCCCAACACGGCTCACGTCCTGGAAAGAGACGGGCCTGTCATGGGGTAGCAAAGGAGAGGTGACTGGACTACAAACATGCATCCAGACCCTGGTGGACAAGCAGCTCAAGCTTGTCAACGTAGTCCAGGTTATGCTCATCCGCCGGATCCTCCCGTGTCAACAACGGACCTTCAATCTGTGGGAGTTCAACCCGGCGCAGCACCGAACTCTGAGCAGGCTCTTCGACACGACGTACGAAGATGCCTGGAAGGTGCTTTTCAAGGGCGCCGAGGCTCCCGCATCCGCTACCGAGGATCGCGGATTCAGCGCGCAGCATCATGCTAACGCGATAAGTTGTTTGTACCTTTTACAGGCAATCAGTTTTTCATAGTTTAACTCTATGCGGGATCTAAGCTCCCTTACCTTTGACAGGATTGGCAGGCGAAGTCCGGACAGATTGACTGTCCGGCTCCTTTGCTCGAAGACCCAGCCGATGCCCGCTTGGCAAAGATGCTGGTTCCGGCACCCTATGCGGTGCCAGAGAAGAAGGCCACGAAGAAGGCCACGGGGACTCGAAAAAGTGCCCGGCGCCCGGAGGTGTCGGGTTCATCATCCGACGGCTCCAAGGCGCATTCCTCCCATGAAGACAAGGAGGAGGAAGAAGATACCTCTCCCCCTCCAGCGGGGGGAGAGAAGAAAAGGAAGGCCGCGCACACTGGGGAGGCCGAAGGTTCCAAGATGGGGAAAACCCTTCCTTCGGACTACTCCACCAACGCCGATGACGGCAGAGAGGAGTGGCCGCTCAGGGCCAAGCCCCTGGCGAAATCGTAAGTATCCGGATACCAGAGTAATTCGTAGTATTCCTTTATTGCACAGCTTTCCCTTATGTCGAATATGATTATGCAGCCCACCCAAAGACCGGCTCGACGCGTCGTCGAGCGGTTCACTGGACTCGTCAGATGTGAATTCGCTTCCGACGGCTTCCTTCCCCCAACCTATGGACGATGCCGAAGTGTTGTCCCAACAGGTTCCAAGCCAGGAGGAGGTGGTCCTGGAGGCGCCGCAAGGCGACCTCTCGGACTCCAGGAGTATAGGGGATAAAACCCCCTAGGGCTCCAAGTCCGGCTCTAGGCCGGACACCGCTCCGGAACCTTCAAAGGTTCCAGAGTCCGGCGGGCCACCTCCTTCCAAGAGGAGCAAGCCCTTCATGCCGGTGACCCCTGTCCAACCGGAGGCGCCGGACAATCTGTTGGAGGCGCTCAAAGGCGCCTCCATCGACGAGGAGCACCACACCATTATGAGTGCGGTGGTCCAGAAGGTTCAGTCCGCCAAGAGCGGACTGACTGAAGCTTGTGCTAGCCTTTCAACAGGCTTTGAGGTAACTAAAGAATGTGTAAATAATATTGCCGCATAGACTGTAGCCCCTGATGCTCTGTTTGGCGTTCGAGAAGAAAAGCCGAATAGAGGATCAAATAAAATTCGCAGGAGTCTAACAAAAAGGAGTCAATATGCGTATGCAGGCTTCTCTGCTGGCGTCGGCCGCACTGACTGTGGAAGTGGACACGCTAAAGCAGAACCTCGAGCAGTCCGAGCAAGAGCTCGGGCGTGCCAAGAAGCAACTCGAGGACAAGGAAGGTAAGAAATACCTTGTTTAAATATATATATATATATATATATATATATATATATATATATAAGTGCAATTGAAAAAAATGACAGGATTATCGTGGCCATTGTAGGGGCCACGTCTGAGGTGGCGACCCTTAAGCAAGCGATGTTCGAGGCCGAGAAGAGGGCGGCCACGGAGCGCACCGAGCGGGAGAAGTATGAGGCCCAGGTTGGCAAGGTGCGGCAAGAGCTCCAGGCTCTCATGAAAAAACATGAAAGTTGGGAGCTTGACTCAAAGACGCGAGCGACCGAGCTCGCGGTGGCTATTGAAAATGCCAAGCCTGTCAAGGCCGAATCCTAGAAGACCCTCCAGGAGTTGGATGCAGTGAAAAAGATAGCGGCGGGTAAGGCATTCTTTATGCAAAGCAAACACATAAATGTGAGTTACTTGTTACTTACCAGAATCCGGAGCTCTCCAGGAGCATTCGCAGATCTTCCCCGTAGCGTGACCGATGCCGCCGCATTCTATCGAGCCGAGGACGGCAGCTCGACAAAGAAGGTGTTCTGGTCTCAGTATGCTGAGGTCGGATACCCCATGCCCCTGAGCGACCAGCTGAAGCAACTGGTCGAGCTCCACAAGGCGGCCGAACAGGCCATGAAGGGCCTCATAGTTCGGCTGTGGCCTAGAGAGGCTTTGCCTGGGAGCTATTTCGGGCTGGTGCGGCGGCTGGTGGGGGCCTGTCCAAGGCTCGAAGTCATCAAGCGCTCCATCTGCATTGAAGGTGCCCGTAGGGCCCTTGCCCGTGCTAAGGTGCACTGGGGCAAACTAGATGCTGGGAAGCTTGTGAAGGACGGGCCACCGCCGGGGAAAGAGCATCGCAAGCCCGAGAATTATTATAAGGATGTTCTGAAGGTTGCCCGCCTTATGGCGGATGAATGTTCCAGGGATGTAGTTTTTGAGTAAAACTCGCTCGTTTTGTCCTGTGCGCTGAAAACTTGTTCATATGCGCTAAGCAATTCTGTTGGAATTTAAAATATTACCTTATGTGCGGCTGTTTATCAATTTTGAGAGATGGCGAGTCGTCGGCTTCTGCCCCCGTGCCGCTAGTGCTGGGGTGTTCGGGGATAAACCTGAGCGCTCTTTTTCCCATGTTTGGGTCCTTTGAGGGAGGCGCTCAGCACAACGAACAACGCAATCGGACTATAATGCGTGAACACTCTCACTTAGCCATAGAATTCTATAATTTTAAATTTCGGTGAAGCCCCTGGTATTCGGAAGACCGAGTTCGGGGTGCTATCCACGCCTTGGTCGGATAGAGCCGACTCCTCGCTCTAAGCGGCGTAAGTCTTTAGGGACTCGAAAAACCTCTCGAACAGCGACCAGCTCTCGCTTCATCATGACAGTCAGTTTTAGCTTTCTCTACTGAGGTGCTCGACCCAGCTCAACTGGGGCACAATCGTAGTAGTTCTCCTAGTGCTACGTTAGCCGATATAGCGGAACGTAAGGCACCAAAACATAGGAGCCGGGCAAACCCAACTATTGACCCAAGACATGATTCGGAGCCGATGCATATAATGCTATAAGTTCAGGGTGCCGCACTTGTTAATGTGTTCGGACTTCTCACACCATATTGAGGGGTACTAAAGCCCCTGGCGTATTTTGGCCGTACCAAAGTGTACGGGTGCAACATGTCTCTAAGGAACATATATTTGTAAAAAAAGAGTAAATGCAAAAATAGACAAAAGCTATGCATTGTTTACTAAAAAGGGCTGCGATCAAAGAAGAACGATACAAATAATGCGATAAGCAAAAGGTTGGACTATTTAACATGTCCGTTCCAGGGGCAGGCTGCGGAATGGTAAGCGAGACAGGTATACTGCTCGTGATAGAGACCACCTGGGAGTTCCGTAATGCGGCATGGCTTGTCTGCTTCCCTGGTTCTTGCATCGTTTGTGCGGCAATTGAACTGCCGAGCAGGCCTTCCGAAGAATGGAGTCCTGAAAGTAAGAGAAAATTAAAAATTCGGCAGCCCCTGGTGCGGTTTAAGCCGTGTTTCCGGCGTGCCATGATGGTGCCCCTCCCCCTGTACCCATGGTATTTCTAGAGTGTAGTTATGTACGCGAAGCACTGGTGTTGCATTTTTGCGAGGGCTGGGGTTGGGGCCGCATTGCTACGCATGCTCGGAAAGTGCCAGGCGGTCTTGTTGTAGGTTGCTCTGGGCACGCTTGACGATGTCCGGTCGTTTAATGGCCGGACTGGAGAACTGCCTGGAGATGCTGCTTTGTACTTCCGCTGCAAGGGCCGCTGTGTGCTCCTTTGTTCGGAGGGAGCGTTCGGTGTTTCCATTGACCGCAATTACTCCTCGAGGGCCTGGCATCCTGAGCTTAAGGTATGCGTAGTGCGGTACCGCATTGAACTTGGCGAATGCGGTTCGCCCGAGCAGTGCGTGATAGCCACTGCGGAATGGGACTATGTCAAAGATTAACTCCTCGCCTCGGAAATTATCCGGAGATCCAAAGACCACTTCAAGTGTGACTAAGCCTGTACAGTTGGCCTCTACACCTGGTATTACGCCTCTAAAGGTCGTTTTGGTGGGCTTAATCCTCGAGGGATCTATGCCCATTTTCCGCACTGTATCCTGGTAAAGCAGGTTCAGGCTGCTGCCACCGTCCATAAGGACTCTAGTGAGATGAAATCCGTCAATAATTGGGTCTAGAACCAATGCGGCAAATCCGCCATGATGGGTGCTAGTGGGATGGTCCCTTTGATCAAAGTTGATCGGGCAGGAGGACCATGGGTTGAACTTTGGGGCGACTGGCTCTACCACGTATACGTCCCTTAACGCGCGCTTCTGCTCCCTCTTGGGGATGTGGGTTGCGTATATCATGTTCACCGTCCGCACTTGGGGGGGGGGGAAGCCCTTCTGTCCACTGTTGTTCGGCGGCCGAGGCTCTTCGTCGTCATCGCTATGCAGCCCCTTGTCTTTATTTTCAGCATTTAACTTGCCTGCCTGCCTGAACACTCAACAATCCCTGTTGGTGTGATTGGCCGGCTTTTCGGGGGTGCCATGCATCTGGCACAAGCGGTCGAGTATTCGGTCCAAACTGGACGGGCCCCTAGGATTTCTTTTGAATGGATATTTCCGCTGACCGGATTTATAGCCTCTGAATCCGACATTAACTGTCGTATCCTCAGCATTGTTGCCGTTAATGGGGCACGTCTGCTTGTTGCGACGCGACTTGCCACTACTGTCCCTGGTATCCGAATTACCAGGGTTCTTGGTCATATTGTTGCTATGAGCAAGCCAGCTATCTTCTCCCAGGCAAAAGCGGGTCATGAGTGTCGTGAGTGCTGCCATAGATTTCGGCTTTTCCTGTCCAAGGTGCCGGGCAAGCCACTCGTCATGGATATTGTGCTTGAAGGCTGCTAGGGCCTCTGCGTCCGGACAGTCGACTATTTGATTTTTCTTTGTTAGGAACCGAGTCCAGAATTGCGTGGCCGATTCCTCTCGCTACTGAATTACGTGGCTTAGGTCATCGGCGTCTGGTGGTCGCACATAAGTGCCCTGGAAATTGTCGAGGAATGCGGCTTCCAGGTCCTCCCAACAAACTGATTGATCCTGCTGGCAAGCTGTTAAGCCAATGCCGAGCTGGTCCTTTAATCTTGAGCGGGAGGTATTTAATGGCGTGGACATCATCGCCGCGGGCCATGTGGATATGAAGGAGATAATCCTCGATCCATACCACAGGATCTGTTGTGCCATCGTATGATTTGATGTTTACGGGTTTGAAACCCTCGGGGATTTGATGATCCATTACTTCGTGTGTGAAGCATAGTGGGTGTGTGGCGCCTCTGTACTAGGCTATATCACGACGTAGCTCCAATGAGCTTTGTCTACTGTGTTCGGCCCTACCAGATTTGTGTCCGGCGTGATCGTTATCATCTCGAGTCGTGGGGCGCCCACGTGATCCGTAGATCGATCTTGTTTGCCTTGCCTTGTCCTCCAACATACCTTGCAGGTCTGGCACATTTTCTCGTGCCTTGGTACGGGGTGTGGCTTGAGTGGAGGGCCGAGAGGCCTCTCTGCCGCGGCCACGAGGTGGCCGGTCGGCCGTATCAAGTGCTGGTGATGTAGATTTAAGTGCTTCCTCCTCTAATCGGGGTAGCAACCTACACTTTGGGTAGCTCTTGGAGGGGCGTTCGAGTTTATGCTCTTCGGCCATAAGGACTTCAGTCCATCTGTCGACTAGCAAATCTTGATCAGCTCTAAGCTGTTGCTGTTTTTTCTTGAGGCTTCTTGCCGTGGCCATAAGCCTGCGTTGAAAACGCTCTTGCTCGACGGGATCCTCTGGCACGATGAATTCATCGTCGTCGAGGCTTGCCTCGTCTTCGGAGGGAGGCATATAATTATCGTCCTCGACCTCTCTGTCTGCCGCTCTCTCATGTGGGCTGGCTTCTCCATCCTCCTGTGTTGAATCTTGCTGGAGGGGGTTTTCTTCAGCACTCTCCGGAGTATTATTATCTCCCGTGCTGGAATCACCGTATTTGCTTTGGCGGGATTTTGAGTGGCGCCACTAACGCCGGCGCTTAGGCTGTTTCTTGGAGGGGTCATCCTCCGCTGTTCCACCACCATGTATGTCATATGATGAGGTGGCTTTCCAGGGCCCAATAGGCGCTGGTTCTTCATCGTCTCCTGCATCGGCGTCCATACCGTCGATGTCTTCAGAGTCGAAGTCGAGCATGTCGGTTAAATTGTCGACAGTTGCTACAAAGTGGGTGGCGGGTGGGATTTGAATTTCTTCATTGTCCGTATCCCAAACTTTCTGACCGTAGTCCGGCCAGGGCTCTCCTGATAAAGAGAGAGACTTTAGTGTATTCAGAATATCGTCGAAAGGCGAGTGCTGAAAGATGTCCACGGCAGTAAACTCCATGATTGGTGCCCAATCGGATTCGATCGGCAGGGGCGCGGAGGGTCCGGAGTCCGGAGAGGAGTCCGGCTCCTTGGAGTCACGAGTCTCGCGGAGTGCGGGGCTGGTGTTTGGCTCGATCACTGTTGGAATCGCAGCCCCCGAGGCGGCGTCCAACCACCCATCCTCGATCGGCGCAGTTGGCTCCGAATTAAGGGTCAGAGCTGATGCTGGTGCAGCCTCCAGGGCACTTTTCGGCGGCCGAGCTAGATCATGCTCGTCGTGACAGTGCGGCGCGCTCAGCAGTGGCTCGACTCTGTCGAAGATCAAGTCCCCGCGGATGTCAGCCGTGTAGTTTAAACTTCCAAATCTGACCTGACGGCCAGGGGCATAGCTTTCGATCTACTCCAGATGGCCAGGTGAATTGGCCCGCAGTGTGAAGCCGCCGAAGACGAAGATCTGTCCGGGGAGGAAGGTCTCACCCTGGACTGCATCGCTATTGATGATCGTAGGAGCCATCAAGCCTAACGGCGACGACACACAGGAACTCTCAATGAAAGCACCAATGTCGGTGTCAAAACCGGCGGATCTCGGGTAGGGGGTCTCGAACTGTGCGTCTAGGCCGGATGGTAACAGGAGGCAAGGGACACAAAGTTTTACCCAGGTTCGGGCCCTCTTGATTAATATTGATGATATGGGTAGTACAAGAGTAGATCTACCACGAGATCAGAGAGGCTAAACCCTAGAAGCTAGCCTATGGTATGATTGTTGTGTATGTTGTTCTACAGACTAAAACCCTCCGGTTTATATAGACACCGGATAGGGTTAGGGTTACACAAAGTCGGTTACAATGGTAGGAGATCTATATATCCTTATTGCCAAGCTTGCCTTCCACGCCAAGGAAAGTCCCTTCCGGACACGGGACGAAGTCTTCAATCTTTTATCTTCATAGTCCAGGAGTCCGACTGAAGGTATAGTCCGGCCATCCGGACACCCCCTAATCCAGGACTCCCTCAGGAGGCCTTAATATCCGTTAGTTTCCATTAGGACCCCGCTGTCACGGGAGGGTAGGATAGAAGATGCCATGCAAGTTCTTTTCCATAAGCACGTATGACTATATTCTGAATAGATCCCTACATTACATTGATGAATTGGAGCTAGTTCTGTGTCACCCTATGTTATGATTGAAACATGATGAACCACATCTGGCATAATTCTCCATCACTAATCCATTGCGTACGAGCTTTCCATATACCGTTCTTCGCTTATTTACTTTTCCGTTGCTACTGTTACAATCACTACAAAATACCGAAAACATTACTTTTTCTATCGTTACCTTTTCCTACCATTACCACTAGTATCATATTACTTTGCTACTAAACACTTTGCTGCAAATATTAAGTTTCCAGGTGTGGTTGAATTGACAACTCAGCTGCTAATACATGAGAATATTCTTTGGCTCCCCTTGTGTCGAATCAATAAATTTGGGTTGAATACTCTACCCTTGAAAACTGTTGCGATCCCCTATGCTTGTGGGTTATCAAGACTATTTTCTTGCGCCGTTGCCGGGGAGCATAGCTCTATTCTTTGAGTCACTTGGGATTTATATCTGCTTATTATTATGAAGAACTTGAGAGATCCAAAAACCAAGATTTATCCCTCAACTACGAGGGGAGGTAAGGAAGTGCCATCTAGCTCTGCACTTGATTCACCTTCTATTTTGAGTAAGCTTGCAACACCTAAACCTGCTTCTGTTATTCGTTCTGATATGTCGCATGTTATTGATGATGCCACTTCTGCTATGCATGATACTTATGATGAACTACTTCTATGCTTGATACTACTGTGCCACTTGGTGAATTTCTTGATGAACAACTTGCTAGGGTTAGAGGGAATGAAAATATTGAATCTGATAATATTGATGAAAGTGATGATGAAGACTCCCTTGTTATTCCTGAGGGTTATGTTTTTGAAAAACAAGCTGCTCTAGCTATTTTAGCTTGCAAAGATAGATACGAACTTAAGAAGTTATTAGCTAAATGGAATAAGCAATCTCTAAATGCTAGGATGAAACCTGACCCTGCTTTCGCTACTTCACCTATCTGTGTTACTGATAAGGATTATGAATTCTCTATTGATCCTGATATAATTACTTTGGTTGAATCTGCTCCTTTTCATGGCTATGAATCTGAAACTGGTGTGGCACATCATACTAAACTAAATGATATAGCCACCCTGTTCACTAATGATGAGAGAACTCACTACTTTTATATCTATAAAATATTTCCGTTCTCATTAAAGGGTGATGCTAAGATATGGTTTAATTCTCTTGATCCTGGTTGTGTGCGTAGTTCCCAGGATATGATTTATTACTTCTCTCCTAAATATTTCCTTGCTCATAAGAAACAAGCTACTTTGATGGATATATATAATTTTGTGCAAATTGAAGAAGAGAGTCTCCCACAATCTTGGGGGAGGCTTCTCAAGTTACTTAATGCTTTGCCTGATCATCCTCTTAAAAAATGAAATACTTGATATCTTTTATAATTGACTAACCGATGCCTCCAGAAAATACCTGGATAGTTGTGTTGGTTCTGTTTTCAGGGAAAGAACACCGGACGAAGCTGAAATTCTATTGAATAATATGTTGACAAATGAAAATAATTGGACACTTCCTGAACCAACTCCTGAGCCTATTCCTAAACCAACTCCGAAGAAGAGAGGTATTCTATTTCTCAGTCCTGAAGATAT
Source organism: Triticum monococcum (assembly GCA_034509565.1). Taxonomy (NCBI): domain Eukaryota; kingdom Viridiplantae; phylum Streptophyta; class Magnoliopsida; order Poales; family Poaceae; genus Triticum; species Triticum monococcum. Next base: position 568,984,296 of record CM067841.1, on the reverse strand, counting down.
GCAAGAGGCAAAGAAATCTATGAAAGAAAAAGGTATTAAAGCTGAAGATGTTAAGAATTTACCTCCTATTGAAGAAATACATGGTCTTAATTTACCGCCTGTTGAAGAAACATATGATCTTAATCCATTACCTATTGAAGAAACTCATGGTCTTGATAACCCGACACAGGTAGTAAAGGTAAATTCTCTCAATAGATATGATAAAGCTGAAATCCCATTTACTAAGTTTGCTAGCCCATGCTTAGATGAGTTTGATAAATTTATGGCTAAGCAAGAAGATTTTAATGCTTATTTTGGTAGAAAATTGAAATACAATTCAAATATGCTTGAACACTTGGGTGATTATATGGCTAATGTTAAAGGTGAACTTAAACTTATTAGTAAACATGCTTCTATGGTTACCACTCAAGCAGAACAACTACTTAAAGCTCAAAATGATTTGATTAATGAATTGAATAGTAAGAATAATGATTATGATGTTAGAGTGGCTACTAGAACTGGTAGAATGACTCAGGAACCTCTGTATCCTGAAGGCCACCCTAAGAGAATTGAGCAAGATTCTTAGAGAAATAATATAGATGCACCTAGTCCTTCTAAAAGGAAGAAAAAGAAAAATGGTAGGACTTTGCATGCTTCTAGTGAACCTGTTGCTGAAACACCTGAGAATCCAAATGATATTTCTATTTCTGATGCTGGAACACAATCTGGTAATGAACCTGAAACTAGTGATAATGTTAATGATGATGCTCAACCTAGCAATGATAATGATATAGAAATTGAACCTATTGTTGATCTTGATAACCCACAATCAAAGAATCAACATTATGATAAGAAAGACTTTGTTGCTAGGAAACATGGTAAAGAAAGAGAACCATGGGTTCAGAAACCCATGCCTTTTCCTCCCAAACCATCCATGAAAAAGGATGATGAGGATTTTGAGCGCTTTGCTGAAATGATTAGACCTATCTTTTTGCGTATGCGATTAACTGATGTGCTCAAAATGAATCCTTATGCTAAGTACATGAAAGAAATTGTGACTAATAAAAGAAAGATACCGGAAGCTGAAATTTCCACCATGCTTGCTAGTTATACTTTTACGGGTGGAATACCAAAGAAACTTGGAGATCCAGGAGTACTCACTATACCATGCTCCATTAAAAGAAACTATGTTAAAACTGCTTTGTGTGATCTTGGAGCCGGAGTTAGTGTTATGCCTCTCTCTCTATATCGTAGACTTGATTTGAATAAGTTGACACCTACTGAAATATCTTTGCAAATGGCTGATAAATCAACTGCTATACCTGTCGGTATTTGTGAGGATGTGCCTATTGTGGTTGCAAACGTTACTATTTTAATGGACTTTGTTATTCTTGATATTCCCGAGGACGATAGTATGTCTATTATTCTTGGAAGACCCTTTTTGAATACTGCAGGGCTGTTATTGATTGCACTAAAGGCAATGTCACTTTTCATGTTAATGGTAATGGTAATGAGCACACGGTACACTTTCCGAGGAAACAACCTCAAGTTCATAGTATCAACTCTATTGGAAAATTCCATTGATTATATTTGGAGGTTTTGAATTTCCTCTTCCTACTGTCAAGAAGAAATATGATGTTCTTGTTATTGGGGATGTGCATGTCCCCGTTGAGGTAACATAGTGTTATCCGAAATTTCTCCGGTTCCATGTTATTCGAAATGAGTTCGTTAACAAGACTTGATCACCTTGTTAGTGGATTCCTTTTGATGAGCATGAGATGGATGAAACTAGAAAGCACAACTCTCTGAACCTTCTTTTTACTTTCTGTTATTTATATTAAATAAAACAAAAATAAGTAGTTTCCGTCTGTTACCTGAATTATCCGTGCAATATAAAAATACCCCGAAAATAAAAGTTCTCCTAATGCCCTGAAATTTAAATATGATTTTTCTAGAATATTTGAGAACATTTGGCACCGAGAACACAACAGGAGGAGCTGGCACCTGGCCACGAGGGTCAGGGGTGCGCACTACCCCCCTTGGCGTGCCCCCTTCCTCGTGGGCCCATGGTGGCCGCCCTCCACTTATTCCAGCACCCACACACTTCTTCTTCCTCCAACAAACACGAATATCCAGCTCAAGCACGAGTTCTAGCTCATTTTGCTGCGATTTTCGATCTCCTTGCTCAAAGCACCTCTCACAAAATTGCTTGGTGAGATTGTTCCTTGGTATGTGACTCCTCCATTGGTCCAATTAGTTTTTGTTGTAGTGCTTTATTCATTGCAAATTTGTGCTGCTTAGGTGACCCTATTCTTGAGCTTGCATGTCAAATTTATATGGTCAAAAGTAGTTTTGATGCATGATATAGGATCTAGGCACTTGTAGGAGTAGTTGCTATCAATTTTGTTAAGTTTGGTTTACTTTTATTTTGAAGTTACTAAAAATTTCAAAAAATTTCCAGAGGAAGAAATATGCTTAGGAAAATGTACCAAGGTGGTTCTTCAAGGAAGCAAGGACACAGGCTTGCAACGCGTGATGTTGATGATGAGCCACCAAGAGACGCTCCAGTGCGTCCTTGTGAATGGCCTTCGGAAAACTTTATGGAACGAGTGGGGATTAAGGAAGAATTTAACACATATTTGCGTAACACTGATCTTGTGAGCTTCGAGGAGGAAAAGTGCTGCCAGGACCACTATCTCACTAGTTCCTTTGTGAGGAGGTTTGAATTTTCATCTTCACGTAATTCTCCAACTGTCCTGTTTGATCTTTATGAAAATTCTTACACTATGGATTTAGAGGATTTTAGCGCTGCTTGCAAACTTCCACAATGGGGTAGTATCAGGGAACCTCGCAAATCTGAATTTAGAGATTTTCTCGCTAGTATAACTGTGGGAGAATCTAGAGATATAACACAAGCTACCATAGGGAGCATTCACTTTCCTACTATACATTATTTTGGTCTTTTCATAGGTAGATGCATTAATGGTAAAGATGAAGCATGTCATATGTGTGTCCCTGACCTCGGTATTCTTAGGAGTGCCGTGTTAGGAGATAAATCTTATAATTTGGGAGCCATTGTTGCACGTAGGTTGCATCTTAATAGATTTAATGGAGATTTCTTTGGTGGAATTTATGCAACCTGCTCAGCTGATTTTGTCGGTGTGACCATACGCGAGGTTGATATTGAATTGTCTCCCGCTTACCTAGATTTTAATGCTATGGTTCACCACTAGTTTGTTGAGAGGAGTGAATCACCTCTCCAGTACCGCTTAATCTTTGACAGACGCCATGCTGTCCGTATTACTCTCCCTGCTCCTACCTTATTTGATGATCAGGCAAAAGGAAGATATGTTATCACCAGAGAGGAGGCAGATGAGTACGAGCGGAGGGCGGAGGCTGCTCGTCGCCATGCTACAGCTCAGGAGGCGATAGCCGCTGCATCCCAGTACGACCCCAACTATAATTATGGATATCCACCAGGCCAACCCTGGCCATAGACCAACTTAGGCCAAAAGCCTAAGCTTGGGAGAGTATGTATTTCTCACCAACATTACATTTATGTTCACACACTCATTGCTAGAGGTCGGTGCTCATACTTTTTCACTGTATCATCCATGCTAGTTTATTTTCCTTTTTATGCTTTCTTCTTGTGTGTTTAATAAAACGTAAAGAAAAACCAAAAAATTAGTTGTAGCTTTTAGCTAGTTTTAATTTCCATGCTTGTAGTAGTAAATAAAAATAAAACCCCAAAAGATTTCCTGTTCTTCTTTTGCTTGTTGGGAGCTTTCCCGTGCAAATAGTTTTATTTCTTTTCTTTTCTTTCGGGGTCGATAGGAGAAGACCATAATTAAATTGTTGAAGTGGCTCTTATATGCATTATTGTTTATCTGGCAAAAGAGCCCATATTGCCTTGTCTTCTCCTGTTTATTGAATGCTTGCAGATTCCAGCTTAGTCCAATGCACACGCACTATTATTATTATTCACATCGTTCTGTCGTGCAAGTGAAAGGCAATTATGACGATATATGATGGACTGACTGAGATGAGAAAAGCTGGTATGAACTCGACCTCTCTTGCTTTTGTAAATATGATTAGTTCATCGTTCCTGATTTAGCCTATTATGAATAAACATGTTTGCAATGACAGCTAGAGATCATAGTTTCTTGTGCCATGCTTGATTAGCTAGGAGCTTATAATGGTTTACCTTGCATGCCAACATGCTATTAAAATGGTTGTGATGTGGTATGATAGGGTGGTATCCTCCTCTGAATGATTTAAGTGACTTGACTTGGCACATGTTCACGCATGTAGTTGAAACAAAATCAACATAGCCTTCACGATATTTATGTTCATGGTGGATTATATCCTACTCATGCTTGCATTCGGTGTTGATTAATTTTAATGCATGTTCATGACTATTGTCGCTCTCTAGCTGGTCGCTTCCTAGTCTTTTGCTAGCCTTCACCTGTACTAAGCGGGAATACTGCTTGTGCATCCAATCCCATAAACCCCAAAGTTATTCCATATGAGTCCACTATACCTTCCTATATGCGGTATCTACCTGCCGTTCCAAGTAAATTTGTATGTGCCAAACTCTAAACCTTCAAATAAATATTCTGTTTTGTATGCTCGAATAGCTCATGTACCAACTAGGGCTGTCCGTATCTTCTATGTTAGGCGGGTTATTCTCAAGAGAAGTGGACTCTTGTGACGCCCCGAGACCGATGTGCCAGGTGTCGTTCAATTATCCGCTGGTGTTGCCTTGTCATTGCTTGCGTTGTTGGAAATATGCCCTAGAGGCAATAACAAAAGCATTATTATTATATTTCCTTGTTCATGATAATTGTCTTTATTCATGCTATAATTGTGTTATCCGGAAATCGTAATACATGTGTGAATAACACACACCAACATGTCCCTAGTAAGCCTCTAGATGACTAGCTCGTTGATCGACAGATAGTCATGATTTCCTGACTATGGACATTGGATGTCATTGATAACGAGGTCACATCATTAGGAGAATGATGTGATGGACAAGACCCAATCCTAAACATAGCTTAAAGATCGTATAGTTCGTTTGCTAGAGTTTTTCCAATGTCAAGTATCCTTTCCTTTGACCATGAGATCGTGTAACTCCCGGATACCGTAGGAGTGCTTTGGGTGTACCAAACGTCACAACGTAACTGGGTGACTATAAAGGTGCACTACAGGTATCTCCGAAAGTGTTTGTTGGGTTGACACGGATCAAGACTGGGATTTGTCACCCCGTATAAACGGAGAGGTATCACTGGGCCCACTCAGTAATGCATCATCATTATGAGATCAGAGTGACCAAGTGTCTGGTCACGGGATCATGCATTACGGTATGAGTAAAGTGACTTGCCGGTAACGAGACTGAACGAGGTATTGGGATACCGACGATCGAGTCTCGGGCAAGTAACATACCGATTGACAAAGGGAATTGCATACGGGGTTGATTGAATCCTCGACATCGTGGTTCATCCGATGAGATCATCGTGGAGCATGTGGGAGTCAACATGGGTATCCAGATCCCGTTGTTGGTTATTGACCGGAGAGTCGTCTCAGTCATGTCTGCTTGTCTCCCGAACCCGTAGGGTCTACACACTTAAGGTTCGATGACGCTAGGGTTGTAGGGATATGTTTATGCAGTAACCCGAATGTTGTTCGGAGTCCCGGATGAGATCTCGGACGTCACGAGGAGTTCCGGAATGGTCCGGAGGTAAAGAATTATATATAGGAAGTGTTGTTTTGGCCATCGGGACAAGTTTCGGGGTTATCGGTATTGTACCGGGACCACCGGAGGGGTCCCGGGGGTCCACAGGGTGGGGCCACCTGCCCCGTGGGGGCCACATGGGCTGTAGGGGGCGCACCTTGGCCTACATGGGCCAAGGGCACCAGCCCAAGGGCCCATGCGCCTAGGGTTTCCCAAAGGGGAAGAGTCCCACTTGTGGAAGGCACCCCTAGGTGCCTTGGGGGGGGGGGAGGGAAACCTCCCCTTGGCCGCCGCCCCCCTAGGAGATTGGATCTCCTAGCCCCCCCCCCTTGGCCCTCCTATATATAGTGGGGGAGGGAGGGCTTTTCTCTCATGCCTTTGGTTGCCTCCCTCTCCCTCTCCAACATCTCCTCCTCCTCCATAGTGCTTGGCGAAGCCCTGACGGAGTACTGCAGGTCCACCATCACCACGCCGTCGTGCTGTTGCTGGAGCCATCTTCCTCAACCTCTTCTTCCCTCTTGCTGGATCAACAAGAAGGAGACGTTACGCTAACCGTACGTGTGTTGAATGTGGAGGTGCCGTCCGTTCGGCGCTTGGTCATCGGTGATTCGGATCACGTCGTGTACGACTACCTCATCCCCGTTCTTTGAACGCTTCCGCTCGCGATCTACAAAGGTATGTAGATGCATCCGATCACTCGTTGCTAGATGAACTCATAGATGGATCTTGGTGAAACCGTAGGAATTTTTTGTTTTCTGCAACGTTCCCCAACAGTGGCATCATGAGCTAGGTCTATGCGTAGTTCTTCTTGCGTGAGTAGAACACAACTGGTTGTGGGCGTAGATGTTGTCAACTTTCTTGCCGCTACTAGTCTTATCTTGCTTCAACGGTATTGTGGGATGAAGCGGCCCGGACCAACCTTACACGTATGCTTACGTGAGACCGGTTCCACCGACTAACATGCACTAGTTGCATAAGGTGGCTGGCGGGTGTCTGTGTCTCCTACTTTAGTTGGAGCGGATTCGATGAACAGGGTCCTTATGAAGGGTAAATAGAAGTTGACAAATCACGTTGTGGCTTTCACGTAGGTAAGAAAACGTTCTTGCTAGAACCCTAATTCAGCCATGTAAAACTTGCAGCAACAATTAGAGGACGTCTAACTTGTTTTTGCAGCAAGTGCTTTGTGATATGATATGGCCAAAGTTGTGATGAATGATGAATGATATATATGTGATGTATGATATGTTCATGCTATTGTAATAGGAATCACGACTTGCATGTCGATGAGTATGACAACCAGCAGGAGCCATAGGGGTTGTCTTTATTTTATGACCTGCGTGTCATTGAGAAACGCCATGTAAATTACTTTACTTTATTGCTAAACGCGTTAGCCTTAGTAGTAGAAGTAATAGTTGGCGAGCAACTTCATGGAGACACGATGATGGAGATCATGATGATGGAGATCATGGTGTCAAGCCGGTTACAAGATGATCATGGAGCCCCAAGATGGAGATCAAAGGAGCTATGTGATATTGGCCATATCATGTCACGTTTATTGCTTGATTGCATGTGATGTTTATCATGTTTTTGCATCTTGTTTACTTAGAACGACGGTAGTAAATAAGATGATCCCTTACAACAATTTCAAGAAGTGTTCTCCCCTAACTGTGCACCGTTGCTAAAGTTCGTCGTTTCGAAGCACCACGTGATGATCGGGTGTGATAGATCCTTACGTTCACATACAATAGGTGTAAGACAGTTTTACACATGCAAAACACTTAGGGTTGACTTGACGAGCCTAGCATGTGTATAGACATGGCCTTGGAACACAGAGACCGAAAGGTCGAACACGAGTCGTATGGAAGTTACGATCAACATGAAGATGTTCATCGATGATGGCTAGTCCGTCTCACGTGATGATCGGACACGGCCTAGTCGACTCGTATCGTGTAACACTTAGATGACTAGAGGGATGTTTAATCTAAGTGGGAGTTCATTAATAATTTGATTAGATGAACTTCATTATCATGAACTTAGTCTAAATCCTTTGCAAATATGTCTTGTAGATCAAATGGCCAACGTAGTCCTCAACTTCAACGCGTTCCGAGAGAAAACCAAGCTGAAAGACGATGGCAGCAACTACACGGACTGGGTCCAGAATCTGAGGATCATCCTCATAGCTGCCAAGAAAGATTATGTCCTACAAGCACCGCTAGGTGAAGCTCCCGTCACACAGAACCAAGACGTTATGAACGCTTGGCAGACACGTGTTGATGACTACTCCCTTGTTCAGTGCGAAATGCTTTACAGCTTAGAGCCGGGGCACCAAAAGCGTTTTGAGAGACATGGAGCATATGAGATGTTCAAAGAGCTAAAAATGGTTTTCCAAGCTCATGCCCGGGTCGAGAGATATGAGGTCTCCGACAAGTTCTTCAGCTGTAAGATGGAGGAAAATAGTTCTGTCTGTGAGCACATACTCACTATGTCTGGGTTACATAACCGCTTGACTCAGCTGGGAGTTAATCTCCCGGATGATGCGGTCATTGACAGAATCCTCCAGTCGCTTCCACCAAGCTACAAGAGCTCTGTGATGAATTTCAATATGCAGGGAATGGAAAAGACCATTCCTGAGGTATTTGCAATGCTGAAATCAGCGGAGGTAGAAGTCAAGAAGGAACATCAAGTGTTGATGGTCAATAAAACCACTAAGTTCAAGAAGGGAAAGGGTAAAAAGAACTTCAAGAAGGACGGCAAGGGAGTTGCCACGCCTGGCAAGCAAGCTGCCAGGAAGAAGCTAAAGAATGGACCCAAGCCCGAGACTGAGTGCTTTTATTGCAAGGGAAGCGGTCACTGGAAGCGGAACTGCCCCAAATACTTAGCGGACAAGAAGGCCGACAAAACCAAAGGTATATTTGATATACATGTAATTGATGTGTACCTTACCAGTACTCGTAGTAACTCCTGGGTATTTGATACCGGTGCCGTTGCGCATATTTCTAACTCACAGCAGGAGCTGCGGAATAAACGGAGACTGGCGAAGGACGAGGTGACGATGCACGTCGGGAATGGTTCCAAGGTCGATGTGATCACCGTCGGCACGGTACCTCTACATTTACCTACGGGATTAGTTATAAACCTCAATAATTGTTATTTAGTGCCAAGTTTGAGCATGAACATTGTATCAGGATCTCGTATAATACGAGATGGCTACTCATTTAAATCCGAGAATAATGGTTGTTCTATTTATATGAGTGATATGTTTTATGGTCATGCTCCGATAGTCAATGGTTTATTCTTAATGAATCTCGAGCGTAATGCTACACATATTCATAGTGTGAGTACCAAAATATGTAAGGTTGATAATGATAGTCCCACATACTTGTGGCACTGCCGCCTTGGTCACATAGGTGTCAAACGCATGAAGAAGCTCCATGCAGATGGACTTTTAGAGTCTCTTGATTATGAATCATTTGACACGTGCGAACCATGCCTCATGGGTAAAATGACCAAGACTCCGTTCTCAGGAACAATGGAGCGAGAAACCAACTTATTGGAAATCATACATACTGATGCGTGCGGTCCAATGAGTGTTGAGGCTCGCGGTGGCTATCGTTATGTTCTCACCCTCACTGATGACTTGAGTAGATATGGGTATATCTACTTAATGAAACACAAGTCTGAAACCTTTGAAAAGTTCAAGGAATTTCAGAGTGAGGTTGAGAATCAACGTGACAGGAAAATCAAGTTTCTACGATCAGATCGTGGAGGAGAATACTTGAGTCACGAATTTGGTACACACTTAAGAAAATGTGGAATAGTTTCACAACTCATGCCGCCTGGAACACCTCAGCGTAATGGTGTGTCTGAACGTCGTAATCGCACTCTATTAGATATGGTACGATCTATGATGTCTCTTACCGATTTACTGTTATCTTTTTGGGGCTATGCTTTAGAGACTGCCGTATTCACTTTAAATAGGGCTCCGTCGAAATCCATTGAGACGACACCGTTTGAATTATGGTTTGGGAAGAAACCTAAGTTGTCGTTTCTAAAAGTTTGGGGATGCGATGCTTATGTCAAGAAACTTCAACCTGAAAAGCTCGAACCCATGTCGGAAAAATGCGTCTTCATAGGATACCCTAAAGAAACTGTTGGGTATACCTTCTACCTCAGATCCGAAGGCAAGATCTTTGTTGCCAAGAATGTATGCTTTCTAGAGAAGGAGTTTCTCTCGAAAGAAGTAAGTGGGAGGAAAGTAGAACTTGATGAAGTGTTACCTCTTGAACCGGAAAATGGCGCAACTCAAGAAAATGTTCCTGAGGTGCCTGCACCGACTAGAGAGGAAGTTAATGATGATGATCATGAAACTTCTGATCAAGTTGCTACTGAACTTCGAAGGTCCACAAGGACATGTTCCGCACCAGAGTGGTACGGCAACCCTGTCTTGAAAATCATGTTGTTAGACAACGGTGAACCTTCGAACTATGAAGAAGCGATGGCGGGCCCGGATTCCGACAAATGGCTAGAAGCCATGAAATCTGAGATAGGATCCATGTATGAAAACGAAGTATGGACTTTGACTGACTTGCCCATTGAACGGCGAGCCATAGAAAATAAATGGATCTTTAAGAAGAATATAGACGCGGATGGTAACGTGACCATCTATAAAGCTCGGCTTGTCGCTAAGGGTTATCGACAAGTTCAAGGGGTTGACTACGATGAGACTTTCTCACCAGTAGCGAAGCTAAAGTCCGTCCGAATCATGTTAGCAATTGCGGCATTCCACGATTATGAGATATGGCAAATGGACGTCAAAACGGCATTCCTTAATGGTTTCCTTAAGGAAGAATTGTATATGATGCAGCCGGAAGGTTTTGTCGATCCTAGGAATGCTGACAAGGTGTGCAAGCTCCAACGCTCGATTTATGGGCTGGTGCAAGCATCTCGGAGTTGGAACATTCGCTTTGATGAAATGATCAAAGCGTTTGGGTTTACGCAGACTTATGGAGAAGCCTGCGTTTACAAGAAATGATATAGAACTCTTGGGACAGCATTAAGGCCTACTTGAATAAGAGTTTTTCAATGAAGGACCTTGGAGAAGCTGCTTATATATTAGGCATCAAGATCTATAGGGATAGATCGAGAGGCCTCATAGGTCTTTCACAAAGCACATACCTTGATAAGATTTTGAAGAAGTTCAAAATGGATCAGTCCAAGAAAGGGTTCTTGCCTGTTTTGCAAGGTGTGAGATTGAGCTCGGCTCAATGCCCGACCACGGCAAACGATAAAGAAGAGATGAGTGTCATCCCCTATGCTTCAGCCATAGGATCTATTATGTATGCCATGCTGTGTACCAGACCTGCTGTAAACCTTGCCGTAAGTTTGGTAGGAAGGTACCAAAGTAATCCCGGCAAGGAACACTGGACAGCGGTCAAGAATATCCAGAAGTACTTGAAAAGGACTAAGGAAATGTTTCTCATTTATGGAGTGGACGAAGAGCTCGTCGTAAAGGGTTACGTCGACGCTAGCTTTGACACAGATCTGGATGACTCTAAGTCACAGACCGGATACGTGTATATTTTGAATGGTGGGGCAGTAAGCTGGTGCAGTTGCAAGCAGAGCGTCGTGGCGAGATCTACATGCGAAGCGGAGTACATGGCAGCCTCGGAGGCAGCACATGAAGCAATATGGGTGAAGGAGTTCATCACCGACCTAGGAGTCATACCCAATGCGTCGGGGCCAATCAAACTCTTCTGTGACAACACTGGAGCTATTGCACTTGCCAAGGAGCCCAGGTTTCACAAGAAGACAAGGCACATCAAGCGTCGCTTCAACTCCATTCGTGAAAATGTTCAAGATGGAGACATAGATATTTGTAAGGTACATACGAACCTGAATGTAGCAGATCCGTTGACTAAACCTCTCCCTAGGGCAAAACATGATCAACACCAGAATTCCATGGGTGTTCGATTCATCACAATGTAACTAGATTATTGACTCTAGTGCAAGTGGGAGACTCTTGGAAATATGCCCTAGAGGCAATAATAAAAGCATTATTATTATATTTCCTTGTTCATGATAACTGTCTTTACTCATGCTATAATTGTGTTATCCGGAAATCGTAATACATGTGTGAATAACAGACACCAACATGTCCCTAGTAAGCCTCTAGATGACTAGCTCGTTGATCGATAGATAGTCATGGTTTCCTGACTATGGACATTGGATGTCATTGATAACGAGGTCACATCATTAGGAGAATGATGTGATGGACAAGACCCAATCCTAAACATAGCTTAAAGATCGTATAGTTCGTTTGCTAGAGTTTTTCCAATGTCAAGTATCTTTTCCTTTGACCATGAGATCGTGTAACTCCCGGATATCGTAGGAGTGCTTTGGGTGTACCAAACGTCACAACGTAACTGGGTGACTATAAAGGTGCACTACAGGTATCTCCGAAAGTGTTTGTTGGGTTGACACGGATCAAGACTGGGATTTGTCACTCCGTATAAACGGAGAGGTATCACTGGGCCCACTCAGTAATGATCATCATTATGAGCTCAGAGTGACCAAGTGTCTGGTCACGGGATCATGCATTACGGTACGAGTAAAGTGACTTGCGGTAACGAGACTGAATGAGGTATTGGGATACCGACGATCGAGTCTCGGGCAAGTAACATACCGATTGACAAAGGGAATTGCATACGGGGTTGATTGAATCCTCGACATCGTGGTTCATCCGATGAGATCATCGTGGAGCATGTGGGAGCCAACATGGGTATCCAGATCCTGCTGTTGGTTATTGAATGGAGAGTCGTCTCGGTCATGTCTGCTTGTCTCCCGAACCCATAGGGTCTACACACTTAAGGTTCGGTGACGCTAGGGTTGTAGGGATATGTATATGCAGTAACCCGAATGTTGTTCAGAGTCCCGGATGAGATCCCGGACGTCACGAGGAGTTCCGGAATGGTCCGGAGGTAAAGAATTATATATAGGAAGTGCTGTTTTGGCCATCGGGACAAGTTTCGGGGTTATCGGTATTGTACCGGGACCACCGGAGGGGTCCCGGGGGTCCACAGGGTGGGGCCACCTGTCCCGTGGGGGCCACATGGGCTGTAGGGGGCGCACCTTGGCCTACATGGGCCAAGGGCACCAGCCCCAAGGGCCCATGCGCCTAGGGTTTCCCAAAGGGGAAGAGTCCCACTTGTGGAAGGCACCCCTAGGTGCCTTGGGGGGGAGGGAAACCTCCCCTTGGCCGCCGCCCCCCTAGGAGATTGGATCTCCTAGGGCCGGCGCCCCCCGTTGGGCCTCCTATATATAGTGGGGGAGGGAGGGCTTTTCTCTCATGCCTTTGGTTGCCTCCCTCTCCCTCTCCAACATCTCCTCCTCCTCCTCCATAGTGCTTGGCGAAGCCCTGACGGAGTACTGCAGCTCCACCATCACCACGCCGTCTTGCTGTTGCTGGAGCCATCTTCCTCAACCTCTTCTTCCCTCTTGCTGGATCAAGAAGGAGGAGACGTTACGCTAACCGTACGTGTGTTGAACGCGGAGGTGCCGTCCGTTCAGCGCTTGGTCATCGGTGATTCGGATCACGTCGTGTACGACTACCTCATCCCCGTTCTTTGAACACTTCCGCTCGCGATCTACAAAGGTATGTAGATGCATCCGATCACTCGTTGCTAGATGAACTCATAGATGGATCTTGGTGAAACCGTAGGAAATTTTTTGTTTTCTGCAACGTTCCCCAACATGCGTGTCATGCATTGCATATCATGTCATCATGTGCATTTCATTTGCATACGTGTTCATCTCATGCATCCGAGCATTCTCCCCGTTGTCCGTTTTGCATTCCGGTGCTTCGTTCTCCTCCGGTGGTCATTTCTACCTTTCTTTCATTTGTGGGGATTAAACATTTCCGGATTGGACCGAGACTTGCCAAGCGGCCTTTGTTTACTACCGGTAGACCGCCTGTCAAGTTTCGTATCATTTGGACTTTGTTTGATACTCCAACGGTTAACCGAGTGACCGAAAAGGCCTCGTGTGTGTTGCAGCCCAACACCCCTCCAAAGTGGCCCAAAACCCACCTAAACTTCCTCCATCATCTCGGCCGTTCGATCACAATCACGTGGTCGAAAACCGCACCTCATTTGGACTCTCCTAGCTCCCTCTACCTATAATATGCCCTCCCCGTCCATTTTCGCGGACGAAACCCTAGATCTCACCTTCTCGCACCGGCGGACACGTCCACCCCGCGTGCCCGACATGTCCGCCGCCGCCCTCCTCCAATCGCGATGCGCCACCTGTCCGCCGCCGCCGTCCCCGCGCCGCCGGGCCCGAGGCGCCCAGATCCGGCCCTTCCCGGCCCGGGTCCTTCCGCCGCCAGCTCCGCCAGCTCCGCCAGCTCCGCCCATCCTTGCCGGCACCATGCGCCGCCTCCTCGCCGGCGCGCTTCGCCGCCGCTGCGCCACTCGCCGCCTCCGCCATGGCACAACTCGCCTGCGAGCGCCGCCCGCTCCGGCGCCTCACTCCACCTCGCCTGGATCCGGCCACCTCCGGCCAGATCCGGCAGCCCCCGCGTCGTCCCCGGCGTTCCCCATCGCTCTCCAGCCGCCGTCGTCGCCACGAGCCTCGCCGGAGTCCTCCAGCGCTGCCACCACCATGGATCGGGAGGAACCAAGCCAGCCACGATCGACGCCGTTGACCGTGCGTGGCCGCGTGGGCCTTGGCCTCGCAGGCCCAGCTCCAGCCGGCCCGCCGGCCTGCCTTCTCCGCTTTCGTGGGCTGAGCCCACTTGGTGAGCGTCCTTCTAAGCCTCGCCCTGAGCACCCTTTAGTATCCAACGCTCATCATATTTTTTTCCCCTGCCTGTGAATTTCTACTAAGTCCTCGAGATTCCCAGTTTCATATGCCCATGTTCATCATGCTTTAACTTTGCATCCGTAGCTCCGATTCATGCATATTGATGCCCGAAATGCTGTTAGAAGGAGGCTACTTGAGATAATTGTCAGATCTGCTACTCCATCTTAGACATTTGTCATTTTTGCCATGATTATTGTGTGCATGATATGTCCATGAGCTCTACATATCTTTTGTTAAGGGTTTTGTCATATTTCCAGAGGTGCAACCCATGTATTTTTGTGGTGTGTGTGGTGACTAGTGCAAGCTTGCAAAGTGAGGCACTTGGTAATTCTGTTTTCAGGGACTTAGCATTTCCACTAAGTCCTTGAGCTGTTTAGTTCATGATGCCATATGTTCATGTTGTTTCCTAGTGATCCGTGCCTCTTTTGAGGATGATCAGTAAGGATGTTTTGTTAATCTTGTAGTTCTATATCCATCCATGTATTTGTTCGCATATATGGAGCACCCTAGCTTGAGTCAATCGAGCTCTACTTTTGCTACTTTGTGAATCTGGGTAGATTGTCAACTTGTTTACAATTTTGTCGGTGATGTTGTAGTTGATCCGTGCATGCTATGCCATTGTTGTTGCCATGTCTAGCTTGCATTTTGTGTGTTCTTAATGGGTGTATGCTTAGCTTATCATGACTTGCACCATAGTGAGTGCATCGAGCTCGTAAACATGCCTACTTGATATCTGTTTTCAGCATGCTCCAGTTTTCACTAAGTCTGAAAACGGATTATGTTTTTGCTATGTTCACATGCTTGCAAATGTATTTTGTGATCCCTTTTGGCTCAAGGTCACTAAGGGAATTTTGTTAAGCTCTTTGAGTAGCTCCATGCCATGTTTTACTTTGCCATGTTCAGGTCCTGTAGCATATAGTTTTGTTGCTCCGAAGAGGGCTACCTGATCTGAAATTCCAGACAAGTGTTAAATTCACTAAGTCTGAGATCTGTTTACCATATGCATTTTTTGCCATGCTTGTTTGAACCTGTTAATGGATGAATTGGCCGTAGCTCAGTGTTCATCTTTTGTTAAGCATCTTGAATGCATCCCTGCCATGTATTTTGTTGTCATGTTTGGGTGCTGTAGCATGTTCATCTCATTGCATTTAGATGGCTACTTGCTGTAAATCGCAGATCGGGGTCATATTTGAATCGCTTGCCATTTCCAAAGCGTAACTCCGATTCTAGTGATCTTTATATCGTTTTCAAGCGATTTCATCTCATCTTTCCAGTGGCACACTTGGTTTTTCCAATTTGAGGCCAGGTTCATGCATTCCTTGTCCAATCATGCATATGCATCGCATACCGCATCTCGCATATCATACCATGTTCTTGTGTTGGTTGTTTACTATGTTATGTGTTTCTTTCCGGTGTTTGCTTCTTCAGGTTGGTTCCGGTAACGTCGCGTTTGTGAGGACCCGTTCGTCTACATCCGTTTGTCTTCTTCATGGACTCGTTCCTCTTTCTTGCGGGATCTCGGGCAAGATGATCATACCCTCGAAATCACTACTATCTGTGCTTGCTTAGTTGCTCGCTCTTTTGCTATGCCTATGCTGCGATACCTACCACTTTCTTATCATGCCTCCCATATTGTTGAACCAAGCCTCTAACCCACCTTGTCCTAGCAAACCGTTGTTTGGCTATGTTACCGCTTTGCTCAGCCCCTCTTATAGCGTTGTTAGTTGTAGGTGAAGATTGAAGTTTGTTCCTTGTTGGAACATGGAGATGTTGTTCCCTGTTGGAACATGTTTTCTTGTTGGGATATTACAATATATCTTATTTAATTAATGCATCTATATACTTGGTAAAGGGTGGAAGGCTCGGCCTTATGCCTGGTGTTTTGTTCCACTCTTGCCGCCCTAGTTTCCGTCATATCGGTGTTATGTTCCTGGATTTTGCATTCCTTACGCGGTTGGGCTATTATGGGAACCCCTTGACAGTTCGTCTTAAGTAAAGCTCTTCCAGCAATGCCCAACATTGGTTTTACCATTCTCCACCTAGCCTCTTTTTCCCTTGGGTTTCGCGGACTCAAGGGTCATCATTATTTTAACCCCCCCCCAGGCCAGTGCTCCTCTGAGTGTTGGTCCGAACTAAGCTGCCTGCAGGGCCACCTCGGGGAAACTTGAGGGTTGGTTTTACTCGTAGCTAGTCTCATCGGAGTATGCCCTGAGAAAGAGATATGTGCAGCTCCTATCGGGATTTGTCGGCACATTCGGGCAGTGTTGCTGGTTTAGTTTTACCCTGTCGAAATGTCTTGTTGTACCGGGATACCGAGTTTGATCAGAATGTCTCGGGAGGAGGTCTATTCCTTCATTGACCGTGAGAGCTTGTGATGGGCTAAGTTGGGACACCCCTGCAGGGATTTGAACTTTCGAAAGCCGTGCCTGCGGTTATGGGCAGATGGGAATTTGTTAACGTCTGGTTGTAGAAAACCTGAAGTTGACCTTAATTAAAATGCATCAACCGCGTGTGTTACCGTGATGGTCTCTTTCCGGCGGAGTCCGGGAAGTGAACACGGTGTTGGAGTTATGCTTGTCGTAGGTTGATTTAGGATCACTTCTTGATCATAATTTTATCGACCGTGCTTTGCCTTCTCTTCTCGCTCTCATTTGCGTATGTTAGCCACCATATATGCTAGTCGCTTGCTGCAGCTCCACCTCATACCTTTTACCTTACCCATAAGCTTAAATAGTCTTGATCGCGAGGGTGCGAGATTGCTGAGTCCCCGTGACTCACAGATACTTCCAAAACCAGCATGCAGGTGCCGATGAGTCCGTGCAGATGACGCAACCAAGCTCAGGAGGAGCTCGATGAAGATCTTGTCCTTTGTGTTGTTCCGTTCTAGTTGATCAGTAGTGGAGCCCAGTTGGGGTCGATCGGGGACCTTTGTCGCACTTGGGGTTCTTCTTTTATTTTGGTTCCGTAGTCGGACCTTGATTGTATTTGGATGATGTAATGCTTTATTCATGTATTGTGTGAAGTGGCGATTGTAAGCCAACTATGTATCTCTTTCCCTTATGTATTACATGGGTTGTGTGAAGATTACCTCACTTGCGACATTGCTCTCAATGCGGTTATGCCTCTAAGTCGTGCTTCGACACGTGGGAGACATAGCTGCATCGAGGGCGTTATAAGTTGGTATCAGAGCCTTCCCCGACCTTAGGAGCCCCATTGCTTGATCGTTTTTAGCGGCCGAGTTGTGTCTAGAAAAATGTTTTGAGTCATTTAGGAATTATATATCAGAGAGTTTAGGAATTCTTTTACTTCCCAGTCTCCTCATCGCTCTGGTAAGGCATCCTGACGTGGAGTTTTGACTCTTCTCTTCTCAAATTTCACTAAAAAAAATTTTAGGATCACGCGGGTATCTTGGAATTGTTCTGATGGTTTTGTGACGAGAACATTGTCTTGGTGCCTCCTGTCAGGGGTTTTGTGGAAGTGTCCCGGGGAGTTGAGCTCCGAGGTGTTGTCGTCATAATTGTATCGTTGCAGTTCTGGAATACCTGAGTTTAGTACGCCGACATCGAAAATCTCTTTTATGCTGTTCGTTGGTGATATAACCTCAACGCCACCCAGTACTGGGCGGGAGTTCGGGAGTATTGCCATAACTCGTATAACGGATGCTTTTCAAAGGTTGAGGTAGACGATCTCCGAAGATTTCTTGGTTATGTGTTGAAGGATGGATACAGCTGGATGTAGGATTTGCTAGATTTGGGTGAGATATTATGCTTCCCCTGTATCCCCAACACCTGATTGCATAACTAGGAAAGTTTCGGGAGTTTATAAGTGGGAATTCAAGTAGCTCTTCGGATATCTTTCCGACAGACGTATGATATGAAATTGGGGTTCGGTGTCTAGTGGTCCGCCTATTCACGGTCGTTTTTACAGTGGTCTCGTTGTGTCTTAAAGAGTCCTTGGCTATGCCGACTCGGGGACGCTTCGTATGTCATGTGCACTACCTTGTACATGATGGTGCTGTATGATCGAGCCCGTGTAGGCCCCACCACGAAAACTTCGGACGAAATCTCTATCATATGTTTGTTCCGACTTATTTTGCAAGCCAATCCTTTGTTTTGTTTTGAGTTGTGGTATTCGAGTTGCTTCGAAGTCAAATATTGATCCCATACCTTTCCTAAGCGGTGTGCTGATACTTTGATGTGAATACCAATCCTTCATGATAATCGAGATTGTCATGTTAATTCTTTTCAACCGGTGTGTCTCTCCTCAAGTGGATCCGTTCACTTCAACTTTTGCAAGATCAATTATCACTTCTTCTCAGCGGTGTTTGTTTCATCCGTCTCCAAGTTGCCTTTGTTTTTCCCACCCTCCCTCCCTTTGTTTTCTCCAAGGATTCAAATCTCTTAATCGAGTATCCTTCTTATTGATGTGAAGTCTCTCCATTCTTTTCTATCAATATTCTTATCCAGTGATTCTCATGAATATTCTAACGGAGCTTCAAGTTCGTTACTCTTCAATCGTTTTCTTTTCTGGTGGATCCAATTCAAGATTTCCGTGTTAATCATATTCTTTTCCGTATTTCAATGCTTTTCTCGTGCCAGCACACCTCATAGCCATTCATTTCTCCCTATTCATTTGTTCCGGAGTGCTCAAGTTTTCTCAAAAGGCTCGTCTTGTCATTCAAGATCCTTTCAAGCTCTTTCGAGATTGTTATCTCATTCAAGCCATTTAATTCAACCGGTGCTTCCCCTCTTGTAAATCGTTCAACGGTGTTTTCTTTTGAGTGGGCCCTAACCCACCGGTCTTTTCCCAGGATCTTACCTGACTCTTCTTATTTCCCGGAGCTATCCTCAAATTTCTTTTTGAAGTTTGACGTAAGAATGATTTATCATCAGTCAAATGCTTTTCTCCAAGATCTGTCGAATTCTTTTCATCGTTGGCTTAACCTCTTCGTTTTGAATCTTCCGGAGTGTCTAAATAATTCTTGGTGGTGTTTCTCGACGTCATTCTCAACACTTGAAGACCGAAGAAGAGTTTTACCTCTATATCTTCTCCGTTCTCTCAAAGATTTGTGGTTCTAGTTCGAGACCATCCTCTCATAATTGTTTTGATTGTGAGTATTCTTTTCATCCATCCGAAGCATTCAGGAGTCTTTTCAGTTTGATTCTCCGAAGGCCATCATTTCGGGATTTTTTCATTCTCAGCTTCCAGTTATCATTCTCCGATCTTACCGGTGCTTCGTTCAAGTGATCCTTAATCGGCTCGTGATCTCTTCGTTTTCATGTATCTAAATTCCATCAAGTATCTTCATTCATTTCACAATTCTTACCCGGTGATTCATCCTTTTTACTTCGTTCATCTTTAATTCTTCCGGTGGTCCGTTCAAGAGTTCTTTTCCTTGGTCACCATATCTAGTTACTCGTTGTTTTCAACCCTTCTGGTGGTTCGTTCAATACCTTCCCAAGTTTAGGTTATGTCTCTCTTAATCTTTTCTACGAGAATAAGTAATATGTCAAATCCATTGATTGTCATCAATTTAATTGGTGAAGGATAAACATAATGTAATTCTCATTCTTATTTCATCCAAGTGATTAACTCCTTATTATGGAGTGATTCATCATACATATTCTGGGTTTCAAGTGCTCCTTTTTTCTTTCCCGGAGTTCCAAGATCTAATTATCACGGAGGTCCATCAAAAATCTTTACAAGGATTCACCTTGTGTTTTCAACTTCTTTTTCCTTCCGTTTGATCATCCTTTTGTTTACGGGAGATCTTTATGGAGACTCTACATGGTGGTTCATCAAGGACATAATTCCTTCTCAAAGTTTTTCATCGAGATTCTTTTCTAAGAAGCTCAAGTTTTCTTCATATTGTAATCCGGAGTGCAACTCTTTCTGCCATATCATTGGAGGTGGTATTATGTCATTCTTGATAATTTGAATTCATGTTTCATGATTCACATGTTGTCATGAATGAGATATTTTAAATCCATCAATCTCTTCATTGAAGTTATCTTGGATTATATTCCACCTAAAGCCTTCCATGGGTATTGTTGCTAATTATGGTGCTTATAAATGATCCAATTTCTTCATTTATCCTTTTCCGGCGCGATATAGTTTCTCGTCCCTTTGTTGATATCAATCCAATTCTTTTTCCCATGAGTGGCAGGTTGTCACCTCATAATTTGAGATGTACTCCATAAGATCTTATCAAGCTTATTCTTTTCGTTGTGGGTTTTTCCTACAACTCCGTTCTACCATTTGTTGTAAGCGTGCTCCTTCAAGATCTTGTTTCTCGTCGTTCATTCCATTCCACCCTCTTTTCTGTTCCGGAGGCATAGTGATGTTGCTTTCTTCAACCATCATCTCGTTTCATCAAAGATTATGTTCTTTTCATGATTGTCCATTTAACTAGAGTGTTGTGTCCCTTTTTTCTCAAGTTCTCTCATTTTATCATGTCTTCCATCTCTTTTCAACCGAAGTGCTACCCGAATCGGTTCTTTCTTATTCCTCTTTCTTAACGGAGTGTTTTCAACTTTGTTCATCTTTGTTGTATTCTTTTCTCGAAATGGCTTAACCTTTGCAAGGTTCTTTGGTTTCACTTGTTTGTCAAAAGAAGCAACTTAGTTTTACCTCTTCGTTTTCTCTTCCGTTTTCCCTCCGGTGCCATTCTAGATCTCGGGATGAGATCCTCTCGTAGTGGTGGAGTGTTGTGACGCCCCGAGACCGATGTGCCAGGTGTCGTTCAGTTATCCGCTGGTGTTGCCTTGTCATTGCTTGCGTGTCATGCATTGCATATCATGTCATCATGTGCATTTCATTTGCATACGTGTTCGTCTCATGCATCCGAGCATTCTCCCCGTTGTCTGTTTTGCATTCCGGCGCTTCGTTCTCCTCCGGTGGTCATTTCTACCTTTCTTTCATGTGTGGGGATTAAACATTTCCGGATTGGACCGAGACTTGCCAAGCGGCCTTGGTTTACTACCGGTAGACCGCCTGACAAGTTTCGTATCATTTGGGCTTCGTTTGATACCCCAACGGTTAACCGAGGGACCGAAAAGGCCTCGTGAGTGTTGCAGCCCAACACCCTTCCAAAGTGGCCCAAAACACACCTAAACCTCCTCCATCATCTCGGTCGTTCGATCACGATTGCGTGGCCGAAAACCGCACCTCATTTGGACTCTCCTAGCTCCCTCTACCTATAAATATGCCCTCCCCGTCCATTTTCACGGATGAAACCCTAGATTTCACCTTCTCGCACCGACAGACACGTCCACCCCGCGTGCCGGACATGTCCGCCGCCGCCCTCCTCCAATCGCGACGCGCCACCTATCCGCCGCCGCCGTCCCCGTGCCGCCGGGCCCGAGGCGCCCAGATCAGGCCCTCCCCGGCCTGGGTCCTTCCGCCGCCAGCTCCGCCCGTCCTTGCCGGCACCATGCGCCGCCTCCTCGCCGGTGCGCTTCGCCGCTGCCTCCGCCGCGGCACAACTCGCCGGCGAGCGCCGCCCGCTCCGGCGCCTCACTCCACCTCGCCATCTCCCGGATCCGGCCACCTCCGGCCAGATCCGACAGCCCCCGCGCCGTCCCCGGCGTTCCTCATCGCTCTTCGGCCGCCGTTGTCGCCTCGAGCCTCGCCGGAGTCCTCCAGCGACGCCACCACCATGGATCGGGAGGAACCAAGCCAGCCCCGATCGACGCCGTTGACCGTGCGTGGCCGTGTGGGCCTTGGCCTCGCAGGCCCAGGTCCAGCCGGCCCGCCGGCCTGCCTTCTCCTCTTCCGTGGGCTGAGCCCACTTGGTGAGCGTCCTACTAAGCCTCGCCCTGAGCACCCTTTAGTATCCAACGCTCGTCATATTTTTTCCCCTGCCTGCGAATTTCTACTAAGTCCTTGAGATTCCCAGTTTCATATGCCCATGTTCATCATGCTTTAACTTTGCATCCGTAGTTCCGATTCATGCATATAGCATATCAAAATGTTCATCTTAGAGAGTACATCATTTCATTCCATTGCATCATTTTCATTTGAGTTCATCTTGATGCCCGAAATGCTGTTAGAAGGAGGCTACTTGAGATAATTGTCAGATCTGCTACTCCATCTTAGACATTTGTCATTTTTGCCATGATTATTGTGTGCATGATATGTCCATGAGCTCTACATATGTTTTGTTAAGGGTTTGTCATATTTCCAGAGGTGCAACCCATGTATTTTTGTGGTGTGTGTGGTGACTAGTGCAAGCTTGCAAAGTGACGCACTTGGTAATTCTGTTTTCAGGGACTTAGCATTTCCACTAAGTCCTTGAGCTGTTTAGTTCATGATGCCATATGTTCATGTTGTTTCCTAGTGATCCGTGCCTATTTTGAGGATGATCAGTAAGGATGTTTTGTTAATTTTGTAGTGCTATATCCATCCATGTATTTGTTCGCATATATGGAGCACCCTAGCTTGAGTCAATCGAGCTCTACTTTTGCTACTTTGTGAATCTGGGCAGATTGTCAACTTGTTTGCAATTTTGTCGGTGATGTTGTAGTTGATCCGTGCATGCTATGCCATTGTTGTTTCCATGTCTTGCTTGCATTTTGTGTGTTCTTAATGGGTGTATGCTTAGCTTATCATGACTTGCACCTTAGTGAGTGCATCGAGCTCGTAAACATGCCTACTTGATATCTGTTTTCAGCATGCTCCAGTTTTCACTAAGTCTGAAAACTGATTATGTTTTTGCTATGTTCACATGCTTGCAAATGTATTTTGTGATCCCTTTTGGCTCAAGGTCACTAAGGGACTTTTGTTAAGCTCTTTGAGTAGATGCATGCCATGTTTTACTTTGCCATGTTTAGGTCCTGTAGCATATAGTTTTGTTGCTCCGAAGAGGGCTACCTGATCTGAAATTCCAGACAAGTGTTAAATTCACTAAGTCTGAGATCTGTTTGCCATATGCATTTTTTGCCATGCTTGTTTGAACCTGTTAATGGATGAATTGGCCATAGCTCAGTGTTCATCTTTTGTTAAGCATCTTGAATGCATCCCTGCCATGTATTTTGTTGTCATGTTTGGGTGCTGTAGCATGTTCATCTCATTGCATTTAGATGGCTACTTGCTGTAAATCGCAGATCGGGGTCATATTTGAATCGCTTGCCATTTCCAAAGCATAACTCCGATTCCGGTGATCTTCATATCGTTTTCAAGAGATTTCGTCTCATCTTTCCAGTGGCACACTTGGTTTTTCCAATTTGAGGCCAGATTCATGCATTCCTTGTCCAATCATGCATATGCATCGCATACCGCATCTCACATATCATACCATGTTCTTGTGTTTGTTGTTTACTATGTTGTGTGTTTCTTTCTGGTGTTTTCTTCTTCGGGTTGGTTCCGGTAATGTCGCGTTTGTGAGGACCCGTTCGTCTACATCCGTTTGTCTTCTTCATGGACTCGTTCTTCTTTCTTGCAGGATCTCAGGCAAGATGATCATACCCTCGAAATCACTACTATCTTTGCTTGCTTAGTTCCTCGCTCTTTTGCTATGGCTATGCTGCGATACCTACCACTTGCTTATCATGCCTCCCATATTGTTGAACCAAGCCTCTAACCCACCTTGTCCTAGCAAACCGTTGTTTGGCTATGTTACTGCTGTGCTCAGCCCCTCTTATAGCATTGTTAGTTGCAGGTGAAGATTGAAGTTTGTTCCTTGTTGGAACATGGAGATGTTGTTCCCTGTTGGAACATGTTTTCTTGTTGGGATGTCACAATATATCTTATTTAATTAATGCATCTATATACTTGGTAAAGGGTGGAAGGCTCGGCCTTATGCCTGGTGTTTTGTTCCACTCTTGCTGCCCTAGTTTCCGTCATATCGGTGTTATGTTCCCGGATTTTGCGTTCCTTACGCGGTTGGGCTATTATGGGAACCCCTTGATAGTTCGTCTTAAGTAAAGCTCTTCCAGCAATGCCCAACATTGGTTTTACCATTCGCCACCTAGCCTCTTTTTCCCTTGGGTTTCGCGGACTTAAGGGTCACCATTATTTTAACCCCCCCCCCCCCCCGGGCCAGTGCTCCTCTGAGTGTTGGTCCGAACTGAGCTACCTGCGGGGCCACCTCGGGGAAACTTGACGGTTGGTTTTACTCGTAGCTAGTCTCATCTGAGTGTGCCCTAAGAAAGAGATATGTGCAGCTCCTATCGGGATTTGTTGGCACATTCGGGCGGTGTTGCTGGTTTAGTTTTACCCTGTCGAAATGTCTTGTTGTACCGGGATACCGAGTCTGATCGGAATGTCTCGGGAGGAGTTCTATTCCTTCGTTGACCGTGAGAGCTTGTGATGGGCTAAGTTGGGACACCCCTGCAGGGATTTGAACTTTCGAAAGCCGTGCCTGCGGTTATGGGAAGATGGGAATTTGTTAATGTCCGGTTGTAGAAAACCTTAAGTTGACCTTAATTAAAATGCATCAACCGCGTGTGTTACCGTGATGGTCTCTTTCCGGCGGAGTCCGGGAAGTGAACACGGTGTTGGAGTTATGCTTGTCATAGATTGATTTAGGATCACTTCTTGATCATACTTTTATCGACCGTGCTTTGCCTTCTCTTCTTGCTCTCATTTGTGTATGTTACCACCATATATGCTAGTCGCTTGCTGCAGCTCCACCTCATACATTTTACCTTACCCATAAGCTTAAATAGTCTTGATCGTGAGGGTGCGAGATTGCTGAGTCCCCGTGACTCACAGATACTTCCAAAACCAGCTTGCAGGTGCCGATGAGTCCGTGCAGATGACGCAACCAAGCTCAGGAGGAGCTCGATGAAGATCTTGTCCTTTGTGTTGTTCCGTTCTAGTTGATCAGTAGTGGAGCCCAGTTGGGGTCGTTCGGGGACCTTTGTCGCACTTGGGGTTCTTCTTTTATTTTGGTTCCGTAGTCGGACCTTGATTGTATTTGGATGATGTAATGCTTTATTCATGTATTGTGTGAAGTGGCGATTGTAAGCCAACTATGTATCTCTTTCCCTTATGTATTACATGGGTTGTGTGAAGATTACCTCACTTGCGACATTGCTTTCAATGCGGTTATGCCTCTAAGCCGTGCTTCGACACGTGGGAGATATAGCCGCATCGAGGGCGTTGCAACTCTGCTCCTCACTCACGAGAAAGTGGCTGGTCACCGGGATGCCCAGTCCCATGCTTTATGCAAACTAAATCAAAATAATTGCAAACAAAACTCCCCCCTGGGACTCTTCTTAGTTGGAGGCACTCGTTTTTCGAGCAAGCCATGGATTGATGCTTGTTGGTGGAGGGGGAGTATAAACTTTACCATTCTGTTTGGGAACCGCCTATAATGTGTGTAGCATGGAAGATATTGCCATCTCTTGGTTGTTATGTTGACAATGAAAGTATACTGCTCAAAATATTATTCACCTCTATTTCAAAACCGAGCTCTGGCACCTCTACAAATCCCTGCTTCCCTCCGCGAAGGGCCTGTCTATTTACTTTTATGCTGAGTCGTGATCCTCTTATTAAAAAGCACCAGTTGGAGAGCACCGCTGTCATTTGCATTCGTTACTGTTAGTTTACATTGAGTATGTCTTGACTGGATCTCTTTTACCATGAATTACAATGTCTAGTCAGTCCTTGATCTTTAAAGGTGCTCTGCATTTATGTTTTGCGGTCTCAGAAAGGGCTAGCGAGATACCATCTTGTTATATCATATTATGATTGTTTTGAGAAAGTGTTGTCATCCGAGATTTATTATTATTGCTCGCTAGTTGATTATGCCATTGATATGAGTAAACTTGAGACCTAAGCATTATTGTGAATGTGGTTAGTCATAATCTTTGTTGAAAACTTGAATGCTGGCTTTACATATTTACAACAACAACAGCAAACAGAGTTTGTGGAAGTTTATCTTTATCACTTTCAGTTTATCAACTGAATTGCTTGAGGACAAGCAAAGGTTTAAGCTTGGGAAGTTGATACGTCTCTGTCGTATCTACTTTTACAAACACGTTTGCCCTTGTTTTGGACTCTAACTTGCATGATTTGAATGGAACTAACCCGGACTGACGCTGTTTTCAGCAGAATTGCTATGGTGTTATTTATGTGCAGAAACAAAAGTTCTAGGAATGACCTGAAACTTCATGGAACATCTGTTCAGAAATAATAAAAAATCCTTGCAAAAGATGAAGACCAGGGGGCCCACCACCTGTCCACGAGGGTGGGGGGTGTGTCTGCCCCCTAGGGTGCGCCCCCATACCTCGTGGGCCCCTGGAGCTCCTCCAACCTCAACTCCAACTCTATATATTTTCTTTCTGGGGAAAAAAATTAGAGAGAAGGATTCACCGCGTTTTACGATATGGAGCCACCGCCAAGCCCTAAAACCTCTCGGGAGGGCTGATCTGGTGTCCGTTCGGGGCTCCAGAGAGGGGAATCCGTCGCCATCGTCATCATCAACCATCCTCCATCACCAATTTCATGATGCTCACCGCCGTGCGTGAGTAATTCCATCATAGGCTTGCTGGACGGTGATGGGTTGGATGAGATCTATCATGTAATCGAGTTAGTTTTATTAGTGTTTGATCCCTAGTATCCACTATGTTCTGAGATTGATGTTGCTATGACTTTGCTATGCTTAATGCTTGTCACTAGGGCCCGAGTGCCATGATTTCAGATCTGAACCTATTATGTTTTCATCAATATATGAGAGTTCTTGATCCTATCTTGCAAGTCTATAGTCACCTATTATGTGTTATGATCCATTAACCCCGAAGTGACAATAATCGGGATACTTACCAGTGATGACCGTAGTTTGAGGAGTCCATGTATTCACTATGTGCTAATGCTTTGTTTCGGTACTCTATTAAAAGGAGGCCTTAATATCCCTTAGTTTCCATTAGGACCCCGCTGCCACGGGAGGGTAGGACAAAAGATGTCACGCAAGTTCTTTTCCATAAGCATGTATGACTATATTCGGAATACATGCCTACATTACATTGATGAATTGGAGCTAGTTCTGTGTCACCCTATGTTATGATGTTACATGATGAACCGCATCCGGCATAATTCTCCATCACTGATCCATTGCCTACGAGCTTTCCATATATATATATATATATATTGTTCTTCGCTTATTTACTTTTCCGTTGCTACTATTACAATCACTACAAAATACCAAAAACATTACTTTTTCTATCGTTACCTTTTGCTACCGTTACCACTACTATCATATTACTTTGCTACTAAACACTTTGCTGCAGATACTAAGTTTCTAGGTGTGGTTGAATTAACAACTCAGCTGCTAATACTTGAGAATATTCTTTGGCTCCTCTTGTGTCGAATCAATAAATTTGGGTTGAATACTCTACCCTCGAAAACTGTTGCGATCCCCTATACTTGTGGGTTATCATTGCCATCGAGGATAGAAAGATGGGGTTTATATCATATTTCTTGAGTTTATCCCTCTACATCATGTTATCTTGCCTAATGTGTTACTCTGTTCTTATGAACTTAATACTCTAGATGCATGATGGATAGCGGTCAATGTGTGGAGTAATAGTAGTACATGCAGAATCATTTCGGTCTACTTGACACGGACATGATGCCTATGTTCATGATCATGCCTAGATATCATCATAACTATGCGCTTTTCTATCAATTGCTCGGTAGTAATTTGTTCACCCACCGTAATATATGCTATCTTGAGAGAAGCCACTAGTGAAACCTATGGCCCACGGGTCTAATTTACATCATATAAGTTTCCGATCTACAATTCTAGTTTACTATTTATCTTGCAATCTTTATTTTCAATCTATACAACAAAAATACCAAAAACATTTATCTTATTATCTTTATCAGATCTCACTTTCGTAAGTGACTGTGAAGGGATTGACAACCCCTTTATCGTGTTGGTTGCGAGGTTCTTATTTGTTTGTGTAGGTACAAGGCGACTTGCGTGTAGTCTCCTAGTGGATTGATACCTTGGTTCTCAAAACTGAGGGAAATACTTATGCTACTTTGCTGCATCACCCTTTCTATTGCGGAACATTGCAGAAAAACAAAATTTTTCCTACTCGTTTCACCAAGATCCATCTAGGAGTTCATCTAGCAACGAGTCATGAGATGCATCTACATACCTTTGTAGATCGCCTGCGGAAGCGTTCAACAAACGGGGATGATGTAGTCGAACATGACGTGATCCAAATCACCGATGACCGAGTGCCGAACGGACGGCACCTCCGCGTTCAACACACGTACGGGACGGGAGACGTCTCCTCCTTCTTGATCCAGCAAGGGGGGAGGAGAGGTTGGTGATGATGCAGCAGCACGACGGCGTGGTGGTGGATGCAGGGCGTCACAGTAGCAGGGCTTCGCCTATACTACGCAAGAGGGAGATGTAACAGGGAGAGAGGGAAGCACCAAAAGCCGTAGTTTAAAGTCCCTCCTCTCCCCCACTATATATAGGGGTGCCAAAGGGGGGGCGCCGGCCCTAGGAGATGGATCTCCTAGGGGGGGCGGCGGCCAAGGGTGGGGGGCTTGCCCCCAAGGCAAGGGGGCGCCCCCCTTTAGGGTTTCCCCTAACCCTAGGTGCATGGGCCCCTTACGGGGTGGCGCCCCAGGCCACTAAGGGCTGGGTTCCTTCCCACTTCAGCCCATGGGGCCCTCCGGGATAGGTGGCCCCACCCGGTGGACCCCCGGGACCCTTCCGGTGGTCCCGGTACAATACCGGTAACCCCGAAACTTGTCCCGATGGCCGAAACAACACTTCCTATATATAATTCTTTACCTCCGGACCATTCCGGAACTCCTCGTGATGTCCGGGATCTCATCCGGGACTCCGAACAACATTCGGATTACTGCATATACATATCTTCACAACCCTAGCGTCACCGAACCTTAAGTGTGTAGACCCTACGGGTTCGGGAGACATGTAGACATGACCGAGACGACTCTCCGGTCAATAACCAACAGCGGGATCTGGATACCCATGTTGGCTCCCACATGTTCCATGATGATCTCATCGGATGAACCACGATGTCGAGGATTCAATCAACCCCGTATGCAATTCGCTTTGTCAATCGATATATTACTTGCCCGAGATTCGATCGTCGGTATCCCAATACCTCGTTCAATCTCGTTATCGGCAAGTCACTTTACTCGTACCGTAATGCATGATCCCGTTACCAGACACTTGGTCACTTTGAGCTCATTATGATGATGCATTACCAAGTGGGCCCAGTGATACCTCTCCGTCATACGGAGTGACAAATCCCAGTCTTGATCCGTGTCAACCCAACAGACACTTTCGGAGATACCCGTAGTCTACCTTTATAGTCACCCAGTTACGTTGTGATGTTTGGTACACCCAAAGCACTCCTACGGTATCCGGGAGTTACACGATCTCATGGTCTAAGGAAAAGATACTTGACATTGCAAAACTCTAGCAAACGAACTATACGATCTTTATGCTATGTTTATGATTGGGTCTTGTCCATCACATCATTCTCTTAATGATGTGATCTCGTTATCAATGAAATTCAATGTCCATAGCCAGGAAACCATGACTATCTGTTGATCAACGAGCTAGTCAACTAGAGGCTTACTAGGGACATGTTGGTGTCTGTTATTCACACATGTATTACGATTTCCGGATAACACAATTATAACATGAATAAAGACAATTACCATGAACAAGGAAATATAATAATAACGCTTTTATTATTGCCTCTAGGGCATATTTCCAACAGTCTCCCACTTGCACTAGAGTCAATAATCTAGTTACATTGTGATGAATCGAACACCCATGGAATTCTGGTGTTGATCATGTTTTGCCCTAGGGAGAGGTTTAGTCAATGGATCTGCTACATTCAGGTCCGTATGTACTTTACAAATATCTATGTCTCCATCTTGAACATTTTCATGAATGGAGTTGAAGCGACGCTTGATGTGCCTTGTCTTCTTGTGAAACCCGGGCTCCTTGGCAAGCGCAATAGCTCCAGTGTTGTCACAGAAGAGCTTGATCGGCCCCGACGCATTGGGTATGACTCCGAGGTCGGTGATGAACTCCTTCACCCAAATTGCTTCATGTGCTGCCTCCGAGGCTGCCATGTACTCCGCTTCACATGTAGATCCCGCCACGACGCTCTGCTTGCAACTGCACCAGCTTACTGCCCCACCATTCAAAATATACACGTATCCGGTTTGTGACTTTGAGTCATCCAGATCTGTGTCGAAGCTAGCATCGACGTAACCCTTTACGATGAGCTCTTCGTCACCTCCTTAAACGAGAAACATCTCCTTAGTCCTTTTCAGGTACTTCAGGATATTCTTGACCGCTGTCCAGTGTTCCTTGCCGGGATTACTTTGGTACCTTCCTACCAAACTTACGGCAAGGTTTACATCAGGTCTGGTACACAGCATGGCATACATAATAGAACCTATGGCTGAGGCATAGGGGGTGACACTCATCTCTTCTATTTCTTCTGCCGTGGTCGGAGTTTGAGCCGACCTCAATTTCATACCTTGCAGTACAGGCAAGAACCCCTTCTTAGACTGATCCATATTGAACTTCTTCAATATCTTATCAAGGTATGTGCTTTGTGAAAGACCTATGAGGCGTCTCGATCTATCTCTATAGATCTTGATGCCTAATATATAAGCAGCTTCTCCAAGGTCCTTCATTAAAAAACTCTTATTCAAGTAGGCCTTGATGCCGTCCAAGAGTTCTATATCATTTCCCATCAAAAGTATGTCATCTACATATAGTATGAGAAATGCTATAGAGCTCCCACTCACTTTCTTGTAAACACAGGCTTCTCCATAAGTCTGCGTAAACCCAAACGCTTTGATCATCTCATCAAAGCGAATGTTCCAACTCCGAGATGCTTGCACCAGCCCATAAATCGAGCGTTGGAGCTTGCATACTTTGTTAGCATTCTTAGGATCGACAAAACCTTCTGGCTGCATCATATACAATTCTTCCTTAAGGTAACCATTAAGGAATGCCGTTTTGACGTCCATTTGCCATATTTCATAATCGTAGAATGCGGCAATTGCTAACATGATTCGGACAGACTTTAGCTTCGCTATCGGTGAGAAAGTATCATCGTAGTCAACCCCTTGAACTTGTCGAT
This sequence comes from Triticum monococcum, assembly GCA_034509565.1. Taxonomy (NCBI): domain Eukaryota; kingdom Viridiplantae; phylum Streptophyta; class Magnoliopsida; order Poales; family Poaceae; genus Triticum; species Triticum monococcum. The sequence continues at coordinate 568,952,619 of CM067841.1, read as the reverse complement.
AACCCTTAGCGACAAGCCGAGCTTTATAGATGGTCACATTACCATCCGCGTCTGTCTTCTTCTTAAAGATCCATTTATTTTCTATGGCTCGCCGTTCAACGGGCAAGTCATTCAAAGTCTATACTTCGTTTTCATACATGGATCCTATCTCGGATTTCATGGCTTCTAGCCATTTGTCGGAATCCGGGCCCGCCATCGCTTCTTCATAGTTTGAAGGTTCACCGTTGTCTAACAACATGATTTCCAAGACAGGGTTGCCGTACCACTCTGGTGCGGAACGTGTCCTTGTGGACCTTCGAATTTCAGTAGGAGCTAGATCAGAAGTATCTTGATCATTATCATTAACTTCCTCTCTAGTCGGTGCTGGCACCTCAGGAACATTTTCTTGAGTTGTGCCATTTTCCGGTTCAAGAGGCAATACTTCATCGAGTTCTACTTTCCTCCCACTTACTTCTTTCGAGAGAAACTCCTTCTCTAGAAAGGATCCATTCTTGGCAACAAAGACCTTGCCTTCGGATCTGAGGTAGAAGGTATACCCAATAGTTTCTTTAGGGTATCCTATGAAGACGCATTTTTCCGACTTGGGTTCGAGCTTTTCAGGTTGAAGTTTCTTGACATAAGCATCGCATCCCCAAACTTTTAGAAACGACAGCTTAGGTTTCTTCCCAAACCATAATTCATACGGTGTCGTCTCAACGGATTTCGACGGAGCCCTATTTAAAGTGAATGCGGCAGTCTCTAAAGCATAGCCCCAAAAAGATAGCGGTAAATCGGTAAGAGACATCATAGACCGCACCATATCTAATAGAGTGCGATTACGACGTTCGGACACACCGTTACGCTGAGGTGTTCCAGGCGGCGTTAGTTGTGAAACTATTCCACATTTTCTTAAGTGTGTGCCAAATTCGTGACTCAAGTATTCTCCTACACGATCTGATCGTAGAAACTTGATTTTCCTGTCACGTTGATTCTCAACCTCACTCTGAAATTGCTTGAATTTTTCAAAGGTTTCAGACTTGTGTTTCATTAAGTAGACATACCCATATCTACTCAAGTCATCAGTGAGAGTGAGAACATAACGATAGCCACCGCGAGCCTCAACACTCATTGGACCACACACATCAGTATGTATGATTTCCAATAAGTTGGTTGCTCGCTCCATTGTTCCTGAGAACGGAGTCTTGGTCATTTTACCCATGAGGCATGGTTCGCACGTGTCAAATGATTCATAATCAAGAGACTCTAAAAGTCCATCTGCATGGAGCTTCTTCATGCGTTTGACACCTATGTGACCAAGGCGGCAGTGCCACAAGTATGTGGGACTATCATTATCAACCTTACATCTTTTGGTATTCACACTATGAACATGTGTAGCATTACGCTCGAGATTCATTAAGAATAAACCATTCACCATAGGAGCATGACCATAAAACATATCTCTCATATAAATGGAACAACCATTATTCTCGGATTTAAATGAGTAGCCATCTCGAATTAAACGAGATCCCGATACAATGTTCATGCTCAAAGCTGGCACTAAATAACAATTATTGAGGTTTAAAACTAATCCCATAGGTAAATGAAGCGGCAGCGTGGCGACGGCGATCACATCGACCTTGGAACCATTCCCGACGCGCATCGTCACCTCGTCCTTTGCCAGTCTCCATTTATTCCGCAGCTCCTGCTTTGAGTTAGAAATGTGAGCAACTGCACCGGTATCAAATACCCAAGAGCTACTACGAGTACTGGTTAGGTACACATCAATTACATGTATATCACATATACCTTTTGTTTTGTCGGCCTTCTTGTCCGCTAAGTATTTGGGGCAATTCCGCTTCCAGTGACCACTTCCCTTGCAATAAAAACACTCAGTCTCGGGCTTGGGTCCGTTCTTTGGCTTCTTCCCAGCAGCTTGCTTGCCGGGCGCGGCAACTTCCGTGCCGTCCTTCTTGAAGTTCTTTTTACCCTTACCCTTCTTGAACTTAGTGGTTTTATTCACCATCAACACTTGATGTTCCTTCTTGACTTCTACCTCTGCTTATTTCAGCATAGCAAATACTTCAGGAATGGTCTTTTCCATCCCCTGCATATTGAAGTTCATCACAAAGCTCTTGTCGCTCGGTGGAAGCGACTGGAGGATTCTGTCAATGACCGCATCATCCGGGGGATTAACTCCCAGCCGAGTCAAGAGGTTATGCAATCCAGACATAGTGAGTATGTGCTCACTGACAGAACTGTTTTCCTCCATCTTACAGCTGAAGAATTTGTCGGAGACTTGATATCTCTCGACCCGGGCATGAGCTTGAAAAACCATTTTCAGCTCTTCGAACATCTCATATGCTCCGTGTCTCTCAAAACGTTTTTGGAGCCCCGGCTCTAAGCTGTAAAGCATGCCGCATTGAACGAGGGAGTAGTCATCGGTACGTGCCTGCCAAGCGTTCATAACGTCTTGTTCAGTAGGGAGGACAGGTGCGTCACCCAGCGGTGCTTGTAGGACATAATCTTTCTTGGCAGCTATGAGGATGATCCTCAGGTTCCGGACCCAGTCCGTGTAGTTGCTGCCATCGTCTTTCAGCTTGGTTTTCTCTAGGAACGCGTTGAAGTTGAGGACTACGTTGGCCATTTGATCTACAAGACATATTGTAAATATTTTAGACTAAGTTCATGATAATTAAGTTCATCAAATAAAATTATTTATGAACTCCCACTTAGATAGACATCCCTCTTCTAGTCATCTAAGTATAACATGATCCGAGTTAACTAGGCCGTGTCCGATCATCACGTGAGACGGACTAGTCAACATCGGTGAACATCTTCATGTTGATCGTATCTTCTATACGACTCATGCTCGACCTTTCGATCTTCTGTGTTCCGAGGCCATGTCTGTACATGCTAGGCTCGTCAAGTCAACCTAAGTGTTTGCATGTGTAAATCTGTCTTACACCCGTTGTATGTGAACGTTAGAATCTATCACACCCGATCATCACGTGGTGCTTCGAAACAACGAACTGTCGCAACAGTGCACAGTTAGGGGGAACACTTCTTGAAATTATTATGAGGGATCATCTTATTTACTACCGTCGTTCTAAGTAAACAAGATGCAAAAACATGATAAACATCACATGCAATCAAATAATAAACGTGACATGATATGGCCAATATCACATAGCTCCTTTGATCTCCATCTTGGGGCTCCATGATCATCTTGTCACCGGCTTGACACCATGATCTCCATCATCGTGTCTCCATGAAGATGCTCGCCAACTATTACTTCTACTACTATGGCTAACGCGTTTAGCAATAAAGTAAAGTAATTTACATGGCGTTTCTCAATGACACGCAGGTCATATAAAAGAATAAAGACAACTCCTATGGCTCCTGCCGGTTGTCATACTCATCGACATGCAAGTCGTGATTCCTATTACAATAGCATGAACATCTCATACATCACATATAGATCATTCATCATTCATCACAACTTTGGCCATATCATATCACAATCACTTGCTGCAAAAACAAGTTAGACGTCCTCTAATTGTTGTTGCAAGTTTTACGTGGCTGAATTAGGGTTCTAGCAAGAACGTTTTATTAGCTACGTGAAAGCCACAACGTGATTTGTCAACTTCTATTTACCCTTCATAAGGACCCTGTTCATTGAATCCGCTCCAACTAAAGTAGGAGAGACAGACACCCGCCAGCCACCTTATGCAACTAGTGCATGTTAGTCGGTGGAACCGGTCTCACGTAAGTGTACGTGTAAGGTTGGTCCGGGCCACTTCATCCCACAATACCGCTGAAGCAAGAAAAGACTAGTAGCGGCAAGAAAGTTGACAAATCCACGCCCACAACAAATTGTGTTCTACTCGCGCAAGAAGAACTACGCATAGACCTAGCTCATGATGCCACTGTTGGGGAACGTTGCAGAAAAACAAAAATTTTCCTACTCGTTTCACCAAGATCCATCTAGGAGTTCATCTAGCAACGAGTCATGAGATGCATCTACATACCTTTGTAGATCGCGTGCGGAAGCGTTCAACGAACGGGGATGATGTAGTCGAACACGACGTGATCCAAATCACCGATGACCGAGTGCCGAACGGACAGCACCTCCGCGTTCAACACATGTACGGGACGGGAGACATCTCCTCCTTCTTGATCCAGCAAGGGGGGAGGAGAGGTTGGTGATGATCCAGCAGCACGACGGCGTGGTGGTGGATGCAGGGCGTCACAGTAGCAGGGCTTCGCCTATACTACGCAAGAGGGAGATGTAACAGGGAGAGAGGGAAGCACCAAAAGCCATAGTTTAAAGTCCCTCCTCTCCCCCACTATATATAGGGGTACCAAAGGGGGGGCGCCGGCCCTAGGAGATGGATCTCCTAGGGGGGGGGGGGGGGGCGGCGGCCAAGGTTGGGGGGCTTGCCCCCCAAGGCAAGGGGGCGCCCCCCTTTAGGGTTTCCCCTAACCCTAGGCGCATGGGCCCCTTAGGGGGTGGCGCCCCAGCCCACTAAGGGCTGGGTTCCTTCCCACTTCAGCCCATGGGGCCGTCCGGGATAGGTGGCCCCACCCGGTGGACCCCCGGGACCCTTCCGGTGGTCCCGGTACAATACCGGTAACCCCGAAACTTGTCCCGATGGCCGAAACAGCACTTCCTATATATAATTCTTTACCTCCAGACCATTCCGGAACTCCTCGTGACGTCCGGGATCTCATCCGGGACTCCGAACAACATTCGGGTTACTGCATATACATATCTTCACAACCCTAGCGTCACCGAACCTTAAGTGTGTAGACCCTACGGGTTCGGGAGACATGTAGACATGACCGAGACGACTCTCCGGTCAATAACCAACAGCGGGATCTAGATACCCATGTTGGCTCCCACATGTTCCACGATGATCTCATCGGATGAACCACGATGTCGAGGATTCAATCAACCCCGTATGCAATTCCCTTTGTCAATCGATATATTACTTGCCCGAGATTCGATCGTCGGTATCCCAATACCTCATTCAATCTCGTTATCGTCAAGTCACTTTACTCGTACCGTAATGCATGATCCCGTGACCAGACACTTGGTCACTTTGAGCTCATTATGATGATGCATTACCGAGTGGGCCCAGTGATTCCTCTCCGTCATACGGAGTGACAAATCCCAGTCTTGATCCGTGTCAACCCAACAGACACTTTCAGAGATACCCGTAGTCCACCTTTATAGTCACCCAGTTACGTTGTGACGTTTGGTACACCCAAAGCACTCCTACGGTATCCGGGAGTTACACGATCTCATGGTCTAAGGAAAAGATACTTGACATTGCAAAACTCTAGCAAACGAACTATACGATCTTTATGCTATGTTTATGATTGGGTCTTGTCCATCACATCATTCTCTTAATGATGTGATCTCGTTATCAATGACATTCAATGTCCATAGCCAGGAAACCATGACTATCTGTTGATCAACGAGCTAGTCAACTAGAGGCTTACTAGGGACATGTTGGTGTCTGTTATTCACACATGTATTACGATTTCCGGATAACACAATTATAGCATGAATAAAGACAATTACCATGAACAAGGAAATATAATAATAACGCTTTTATTATTGCCTCTAGGGCATATTTCCAACACTTTCCTCTTCAAGGGAAAACCAACGCATTCTCAAGAGGTAGCAGGCCTCCCGATCATCGGCACGCCCTTCTTCTTCTTTCTCTGTGTGACCTTCGTCCAAACGCGACTTTGGCTCCGCACGTGTGGGTGTTGTGGTCATAGGTTTGGTCGGTGAGGAGATTCTCTCTACATGGGACTTCATTCTGACATGCTCAAGTATAAATAAGCTAGCTCCGGGCATGTCTCGCATGACTTTACATCAGAATTACACTGCATCGCTCAATTATTATGGAAACTGACTGCTCTTTTGTGTACAATATTCTTCAACTAATACTTCTGACCGGTCAGCCCTCCTCGATTCGAAGAAAGAAGCGCTTCGCATCACTAAGCTCTAGAAAGTTTTAATCTTATTAAAATTAAAAGACGGACAACCACTGTGGCTCAAGATATTGCTAAATTTGGTTTTGATATTTGTTCTGATGGTATAATTTTGAGTAGTTTTCCACCATACATGGTGGCTTATGTTACAAACGCTTTGTATGAATATTGTTAGTAATTAATATATGGGGTGTATTTTCAAGAGAGAGAAAATGACAACATTTGGGACATGGCATGTCCAAAGCAGTGTGAAGTTGATGAAAAATCCTATGGAAAGAGCAAGTTTTCCTTGTGAATCTCCCAACACAAAGAACATTGTCATAAATCATCATGGCAACATGGTTATTACAAGACAAAGCATAGCATGGTCATGCCTGCAAGAAACTTATGGAAAGAACAATTGTTCATTTTGTTTGCTTCAATGCGTGAGGCATCAATGTTATCATTTAGAATTTGAAAACCAAAGTGGAATGGAGAGAACACAGAGTCGGTTACAATGAAAAAATTGTTGAGGGTGACCCTAGAAGACACTATGTGTCTCCCGAACCTCTCGTGTGACAATTATGCTTTATCCTTGCCGAGTGACCTTGGTAAGGCCTGCAGACATATTGGGCTTATGGCTCGTGTTTGACATTTTCAAGGCAATGACCTATGGATGGTTCGGCTTGGAAATTGGAGGCGGCAACACAAGATGACTTGGGTTTGGTGATTGTATAGTAGTGCTAAATAATCTTCACACATTTAGTCTGCAGTGATATAGTTAGTATTTTCTAATAACTGTAAGAGTATCCATTTGGTTAGTGTGGCAAGAAAGAGAAGGGTTTTTTTCTGAATGGTCAACGGGGCCAAGAGGTTCCCCACCTTAATACTTGCATTTCATTTTCTACTGGCCGCAAATAGTAGGTCGATTTACAGTGTGTTACACTAGTTAGAAAGGCATTCATGGTGGAAGAGGTGGATTACATGATGGGATTGCTTTGATGCCGAAGAAGGGGTAGCCATGCATCTGTCTTATGTTGCATATTGGCATGGATGCGGGCGTGTCAAAGAATAGTGTCTGCACACATGCCAAGTAGGCGCTCGAGGCAGGGAGTGTTCTCCCGGAACGTCATGCCATTATGGTGTTTCCGTATATTCTGGCAACACAGGAGCATGAAGGTGAAGGTCGTTGCTATGACCACCCCGATAGGGGTGGGGGCGTGTGCATATAGCTCACAAACAAAAGAGAAGAAAATGAATAACTAGACATCTCTTTTTAAAGAGGTGAAGGCCCTCGTCCTCTACACCGGGTGATACACATAGTCATATATTATTAATTATTAAGTGGCCAAGAAATCATCTAACAAAGAGAAAAATAAGAAAATATGTCATTCACATAGGACATGTCTCGGGCTCCTCTGCGTGGACACGGTGTGGGAAGAGTAAGGAGGAGCGGGAGAGAGGTGGATGGGCTCGGGCTGGCGATGCGAAGAGGGAGGTGGTGGATGTGGCTAGGGCTGGGAGATGTTGTCTGGTTTAAATAATCAGACTTCGGCCCTCGGGCGGCGAGTTGGAGCGGTGCCATGCGGCGTTCACACTCCACTGGAGGAGACGCTCGTCGGACCGTCAGATTTCTGGTATTTTTCTGTGGGACCCCAACGTCAATTGGATGTGGCGGACGCGTCTGGTCGTGCCCATGCCACCCCAGATCCGCCTTAGATTTGGACTGGATATATCCCTGTACAGGGTCCTATAACAGATTCTAGATCAGTACCGAAGTGAACAGCCTATGATATTAGAGTTATAGTCACACATAACAGTCCAGTAAAGTAAGGAAAATGGCTTTTTCATAAATACATCACTATATCATGTTCGCATTTTCTTCCATATGGAGATGATTGGAACTTTATAAAAGAAAAGGTCTGGAGTTACCAGCCATCTTGATGTTTCTAGGCAAGATTATGTCCGACATACTAGCATATCTTTCACAATGAAGCTGACCTTGAGGCTTCTCATGTAGTTTGTTAAGTCGCGTAGTAGATCCTCCTTCTGCTTGGTTGTAGCTTAATAATCTTTCCTTTCTTATGCCATTTTTATTTACAGTATCCCAATAAACTTTGATGTCAAGGTCACTGTTCATATAGTCCATTAGTTATCCCCTGATTTTAAGTTGGGATTGTGGACAAATGGTGGCGACTGTTGGGGAACGTAGCATGCAATTTCAAAAAAATTCCTATGATCACGCAAGATCTATCTAGGAGATGCATAGCAACGAGAGGGGGAGAGTGTGTCCATGTACACTCGTAGACTGAAAGTGGAAGAATTAGATTAATGTGGTTGATGTAGTCGGACGTCTTCACGATCTAACCGATCAAGTACCGAACGTACGGCACCGCTGAGTTTAGCACATGTTCAGCTCGATGACGTCCCTCGAAATCTTGATCCAGCAAAGTGTCGAGGGAGAATTTCGTCAGCACGACGACGTGGTGACGATGATGGTGATGTGATCGGCACAGGGCTTCCCCTAAGCACTACGACAATATATGACCGGAGGAGTAAACTGTGGAGGGGGCACCGCCCACGGCTAAGAAACCATTGTTGTGCTTTGGGGTGCCCCCTAGGACTCCCAATCCTAGTCGCCGCCCCCCTTTCCTTTCTCTCGGAGGGGAAAAGGGAAGGAGAAGGAGAGTGAGAGGGAGAGAAGGAAAGGGGGACGCACCCCTCCCCCTTGTCCAATTCAAACTCCCTTAGGGGGCACCACCCCTTGCGGGCTCCCCTCTCTCTCCACTAAGGCCCATGTAGGCCCATTACTTCCTCGGGGGGGGGGGGGGGTTCGGTGATGATCATGTTTTGCTCGTGAGAGAGGCTTAGTCAATGGGTCTGCAACATTCAGATCCGTATGTATCTTGCAAATCTCTATATCTCCCGCCTTGACTTGATCGCGGATGGAATTGAAGCGTCTCTTGATATGCTTGGTTCTCTTGTGAAATCTGGATTCCTTTGCCAAGGCAATTGCACCAGTATTGTCACAAAAGATTTTCATTGGACCCGATGCACTAGGTATGACACCTAGAACGGATATGAACTCCTTCATCCAGACTCCTTCATTTGCTGCTTCCGAAGCAGCTATGTACTCCACTTTGTTGGGGAACGCAGTAATTTCAAAAAATTCCCTACGCACACGCAAGATCCATCTAGGTGATGCATAGCAACGAGAGGGGAAGAGTCACTAGTAGAAAAAGGTCCATTTGTCCCGGTTCTAGAGGGCTTTTAGTCCCGGTTCTGGAACCAGGATTAAAGGGTCGTTACTAAAGCCTCCTCCTTTAGTCCACGTGGTCGCTGTTTGGAGCTACACCTTTAGTCCCGGTTGGTACCCGGGACTAAAGGTATTTTTACGAAAAAATGGTTTAAAAAATGAATTAAAAAAATTAATTTTCAAATTTAATCTCTAATCACCCCTCATCACTGCTCAATTTAACCTCTGATCTCTAATCACCCCTCATCATTCCAAATCATCTAACTTCCCGGCCGATCACCCATCCTCTCACTACTCCAGCCTAAGCATGCTTAACTTCCAAGTTCTATTCCCCCTCGTTTCCAACCCTGCACTTGTTGTTTTCCTGACAATAGTAAGATGTCAATCCTATTAACCCTTAGGAGTTTAGCTTGAGCATGAAGTTACACGTCTCACTGTTTGAGTTTGAAACTATTATTCTAAAACCAATAATTATTTAGTAAAACTAATATTTCTAAAATAAGTAGTTTGACCATAGTTTGACCACAGTTTGACCAGATTTGATCAAAATTCAAAAAATTGAAATAATTATCCAGTAACACTAATATTCTTAAATAATTATGTAGTAACACTAATATTTCTTGAATAAGTAGTTTGACCACAGTTTTACCAGATTTGACCAAAATTCAAAAAAAATTGTAATAATTATTTAGTACCACTAATATTCTTGAATAATTATTTAGTAACACTAATACTTCTTGAATAAGTAGTTTGACCAAAGTTTGAACTGATTTAACCAAAATTCAAAAAATCTGAAATTTGAGCATCACTTTTTTTTCCTTTTAGAATTTGAGGATTCTAAAAATTTGCAAATAGGCCGTAGGCTGTCGTATGCAAAAGTTATAACCGCTTTACTTTTTCATGACACTTTTTTGCAAAACATGTCCAAATTTAAGTTTTCTAATTTTCCTAACTAGTAGATGTAGTAATATAACTACATCTAGAAGGATTTTATTTTTTGAAGTTTTTATCATTTCCGTTTGCTTTTTACAAAACTGAAAAGGCGATCCACGGGGCGGGGGGGGGGGGGGTGTAGAGTTTGAAAATGGGACCTTTAGTACCGGTTTGAGACATGAACCGGGACTAAAGGGCATTGCACCCTTTAGTCCCGGTTCGTGTCTCAAACCGGGACTAAAGGTCTAATCTTTAGTCCCGGTTCGTGTCTCAAACCGGGACTAAAGGTCTAATCTTTAGTCCCGGTTTGAGATACGAACCGGGACTAAAGGGCATTGCACCCTTTAGTCCCGGTTCGTGTCTCAAACCAGGACTAAAGGGCTCATTTGAACCAGGATTAATGCCTTTAGCCGCACGAACCGGGACCAATGCTCACATTAGTCCCGGTTTGTGACTGAACCGGGACTAATGGGCTTATCTAGCCCGAACGAAAGCCCTGTTTTCTACTAGTGAGTGTTTCCCACGTACCCTCGTATACCGTAAGCAGAAGCGTTATGACAATGCGGTTGATGTAGTCGAACATCTTCACGATCCGACCGATCCTAGCATCAAAGGTACGGCACCTCCGCGATCTGCATACGTTCATCTCGGTGACGTCCCACGAACTCTAGATCCAGCTGAGTGTCGAGGGAGAGTTTCGGCAGCACGACAATGTGATGACAGTGATGATGAAGCTACCGGAACAGGGCCTCGCCTAAGCACTGTAACGATATGACCAAGGTGGATTATGGTGGAGGGGGGCATCGCGAACGGCTAAGACAATTGTCAACTTGTGTGTCTTTGGGGTGCCCCTCCCCCATATATAAAGGAGTCGAGTAGGGGGAGGGCCGACCCTCTATGGCGCACCCTGGAGGAGTCCTACATCTACCAGGAGTAGAATCCCCCCCTTCCCTAGTTGGAGTATGAGAGGAAGGAAGGGGGGAAGGAGGAAGGAAAGGGGGCCCAGCCCCCACCCAATTCGGATTGGGCTTGGGGGCGGGCCCCCTCCTAGGCTTCCTTCTCCTCTCTCCCACTATGGCCCAATAAGGCCCATATACTTCTCGGGGGGTTCCGGTAACCTCCCGGTACTCCGGTATATTCCCGAACTCACTCGGAACCATTCCGATGTCCAAACATAGGCTTCCAATATATCGATCTTTATGTCTCGACCATTTTGAGACTCCTCGTCATGCCCGTGATCATATCCGGGACTCTGAACAACCTACGGTACATCAAAACACATAAACTCATAATACCGATTGTCACCAAACGTTAAGCGTGCGGACTCTACGGGTTCGAGAACTATGTAGACATGACCGAGACTCATCTCCGGTCAATAACCAATAGCAGAACCTGGATGCTCATATTGGTTCCTACATATTCTACGAAGATCTTTATCGTTCGAAACATTATCACAACATACGTTATTCCCTTTGTCATCGGTATGTTACTTGCCCGAGATTCGGTCATGGGTATCATCATACCTAGTTCAATCTCTTTACTGGCAAGTCTCTTTACTCGTTCCATAACGCATCATCCCGAACTAACTCATTAGTCACATTTCTTGCAAGGCTTATAGTGATGTGCATTACCGAGAGGGTCCAGAGATACCTCTCCGACAATCGGAGTGACAAATCCTAATCTCGATCTATGCCAACTCAACAAACACCATTGGAGACACCTGTAGAGAATCTTTATAATCACCCAATTACGTTGTGACGTTTGATAGCACACTAAGTGTTCCTCCGGTATTCAGGAGTTGCATAATCTCATAGTCATAGGAACATGTACAAGTCATGAAGAAAGAAATAGCAACAAACTAAACGATCATAATGCTAAGCTAATGGATGGGTCTTCTCCATCACATCATTCTCTAATGATGTGATCCCATTCATCAAGTGACAACACATGTCTATGGCTAGGAAACTTAACCATCTTTGATTAATGAGCTAGTCAAGTAGAGGCATACTAGGGACACTCTGTTTGTCTATGTATTCACACATGTACTAAGTTTTCGGTTAATACAATTCTAGCATGAATAATAAACATTTATCATGATATAAGGAAATATAAATAACGACTTTATTATTTCCTCTAGGGCATATTTCCTTCACGCTTCACACGTAGATCCCGCCATGATGCTCTGCTTGGAACTTCACCAACTGACAGCTCCACCATTCAGTAAAAATATGTATCCGGTTTGCGACTTAGAGTCATCCGTATCAGTGCCAAAGCTTGGATCGACATAACCGTTTACAACAAGTTCTTTGTGAAAGTGCGTTATATCGACTAGAGGGGGGGGGGGGGGGTGAATAGTGAATTTTTACGAAAGTCTTCAATACATGGGAGTTTTGAAGACAAACGATAGAAATGAACCTATAACCATGCAGCGGAAGGTAGACTACACTAGGCAAACCATAGTCAAGTATTCAATGAAGTGAAAGCACAATGACTAATAGCAGCTAGGCAGTAAAGATCAGGTAGGAAGATATTGTGAAGCCAATCAGAACAAGCAGTCACTCAGTGAAGACAAAAGATAATGCAATCATACAATGACTTCACAAGGACCAACAGTAAGTAAAGGGAAGCGAAGGATGAAACCAGTGACTCATTGAAGACAATGATTTGTTGGACCAGTTCCAGTTGCTGTGACAACTGTATGTCTGGTTGGGGCGGCTAGGTATTTAAACCTAAGGACACACAGTCCCGGACACCCAGTCCTGAACATGCAGCTCAGGACACTCAGTCCTCACCGTATTCCCCTTGAGCTAAGGTCACATAGACCTCGCCCAATCACTCTGGTAAGTCTTCAAGGTAGACTTCCAAACCTTCACAGACTTCGTTCACCGGCGATCCACAATGGTCTTGGATGCTCAGAACGCGACGCCTAACCGGCTGGAGGATTCACAGTCCTCAAGTGTAATAAGTCTTCAGATCACACAGATAGGAAGACTTAAGTGATGCCTAACACTCTTTGGCTCTGGGTGTTTATGGCTTTATCCTCGCAAGGAATTCTCTCTCAAAAGGCTTCGAGGTGGGTTGCTCTCAAACGACAAAAGCCGTACTCTAACTCTGAGCAGCCAATCGTTTATGGTTGTAGGGGGTGGGCTATTTATAGCCACTAGGCAACCCAACCTTATTTGTCCGAAATGACCCTGGGTCACTAAGGAACTGACACGTGTTCCAACGGTCAGATGTCAAACACACACGGCAACTTCACTTGGGCTACAAGCAAAGCTGACTTATCCAACTCTGGACAAGATTTGCTCTCATAGTCTTCACTCGAAGACATAGGATTTTGGTTCAGCATCACTTTAGTCATTCTGACTGGTTCTCTTGGACCCCACTTAACAGTATGGTGGTTCCTATGACTCAACAAAGAAAGACACAGAACAATGAAACTGCTAAGTCTTCGCGCTCCATAGTCCTCACGCGATGTCTTCTCTCGTCATAGTCTTCAATGTGAATGTCTTCACATACCACCTTTGACTTCAATGTCTTCATACATTTTTAGGGGTCATCTCTGGTAGGAAAACCGAATCAGTGAGGGACTTCTACCTGTGTTATCCTGCAATTCTCACAAACACATTAGTCCCTCAACTAGGTTTGTCGTCAATACTCCAAAACCAACTAGGGGTGGCACTAGATGCACTTACAATCTCCCCCTTTTTGGTGATTGATGAGAAACTAGTTGAAGTTTTCAACGGGGAATAAAATATGTGAAATTGTAAAGGATAGGTTATTGTCTTCATAAGTGGCAAAGGCTCCCCCTGAAGATGTGCATATAAGTAATTTGCTTTTGGTATGCAAATGCACATGGCAGGTTGTACTTGTGGAGATCCTCTTCAACTTATGATGACAATTCATCATGCAAAAAAATATGTGAAGATATTGACATGCATAATGAAAAATGGATGTCTGCAAAATGATCCAAGTGCGGAATTTATCGTCGCACATGCGGAATTTATTGTTGCATCGCAGAATAGCAAATAAGTAGCAGACGACCATCGAGTTTTAAGTGTTACAACTCAAAGAACCAAATGTATCAAAACGAGAGTTGTAAACACTAGGCAAGATATAAAGCAACCGCCCATATGGACCCGCTTGAAGACTATCAAAGTCATATGCTTCTC